>OX451740.1:51323058-54139661 GCA_948472305.1 Vicia faba
ACGCCAAGGCTCAAAGAATCATCGTTCACAGTCACACGGTTTGGACATTTTTTTCAGAATCGCATCTCATTATTCATGTGCATTTGACATATTTTGTGGATTGTTTTGTGTTAATAGGAACTGTACGAAGCTTTTGGCACATGTTAATTGAATTATAGAGCCCTAAATCAAAAGATACCATTGAAGAAATCTAGGGTTCATAAGCTTTAATTTTGGGGCTTTATCACCCAGGAAAAATTGGGACCTCTAAGACCTATGGTTGAAATCGTCAGAACAAGACGAATCAAAAGCCATGCTCACGAAATATTTATGTTGAGCAGGGAGCTAATCGCTATTTTTCGTTGATGTAGGTTGTGGGGGTTAAAAACCCCCGCTATCTAACATGTTTTATGCAGGTTCAACGAGGAAGATGACTAGGTGGTGACATGCCATTGGTTTATTCAAAATGCGCGCGTTATTTTTTCTCTTTCCAGCATATGAATTGTTTTTAAATATTATATTTGTTGCTTATCATAATAACAAAGCGTGTAAGATGGCTCAGTGGATGGTGTGTTGGCTGTGCATCATTGGGACCTGGGTTCGATTCCCAGGTCCCCCAAAATTCCTATATTATTTTTCATAACTGGATCACGTGCAGGCTTTCCAATACATTCCACCATATACCTCTAAATATCAGCATGCTATGTGTCCTGAAACAGCAATCCAGTGGCCATGAGGTGATGACTATGGTACTCTCAGTCAACCAACAAACACCTGACCCAGAAAGTTAAACGTGGCTGAATGAACAAATGGGCCAGAATTGCCAAGCAAACCTCCTAATGGGCCATCACCCCCCTGGTTTATTATTCTTTTTTTTTTATTTTCTTTTCTTTTTATTTTCTTTTACTAATTATTATTATTAATTATTATTATTATTATTTAATTAACTCACATAATTATTTTTCATAATAAATTCAGGACTAAAAAATGTAAATATTATTTATTTTTATTATTTATTAATTTCACTATTAATTATTATTTTGTAAAAAAATACTAACAAATCAATTTAGTTTAATTAGGTTTAATTTTGACATTTTCTCATAATAAATAAAATAAATTAGAATTAGGTTTTACTAACTTTTGACTTTATCTTATTTTATTTTTATTTTTATAAAAAACTTAAAAAATACTTTTTTTTCTTTTAATTAATTAATTAATTAGTAAATTAGGTTTAATATATAATTAATTGCAAAAAGGACCAAATTCATTCTTTTCTCAAAAAGGGTCAAAACCCTAAGACTTTTCCCGATTCAATTCTTTCGCGCGCATATTTATTTTTGATTCATTATTTTGATCATATTATGTATTTGCTCCGAGAATGTAATAGATAATTAGGACTTTTATCGCTTTCTTTATTTTCTCGCATTTATCTTTTCAAGGGTTATGTTTTTGGCGATGTAAATACCCGACGCCTTGTAATAGCGTAGATTTACTTTCCGCAATTTATTTCCCGCAAATTATTAACTATTAATTATGCATGCAAGACTTGCCTGAAAAATAAAACCAACTCGTAGCTCACCATAATACTTGTGCAAAGATAATATAAACCGAACTTGACACACATGCACATGCTACTCCTAGGGTACGCCTCACTTGGTTGCCTCGAGGTGGTCATTGAGTATAGGGTGTTTTAGAGGTCGCCCTCCTGTCTAAAGATCCAGTTGCCTCGAAACGGTTGCCTCGGATAAAAAAGGATCTAGGACATTAGGGTTACCGCTAAGGCGTCCTACTATTGCTTTGGTGACCACACATGTCCCTATAATCGAATTGACCCGAATAGCTCCAACGACGGTGCTACCTACTTCTCAATAGTGGGATAGTACTGTCTAAAGGAAATTTACACAGCTTAATTCCTTAGAGTAGGTAGATTTCTCCGGGGTACTTGCTCTTTCAAAACAAACAAAAACAACCTTTCGCACCTACACTTTCAAAAAGTTTTCAAACAAACACTTCATACACTCTTGAGGACTGATACAAGAGTTACCTAGAAGTTTTCAAAACAAACTTTTTTCAAAACCCACAAACACAAGAAAAGCAAAACATTTTTGAAAACATAGTGAGCAAGTACCTAAGAGCCCGTGGATAACCACGGATAGAAAGGGTGCTAACACCTTCCCTTTCTATAATCTACCTCCCGAACCGAGAAACATCTCGAAAAGGAATTTTGCTGTGCTTTTGTCCTTTCCTTGTTGGAGAAAATAAAAGGCGGTGGCGACTCTTGCTTACCGTGACATTTCGCGAACCAGCATTCCAAAACAGTCAGTTCTATTTCCACCGATCACAGAACTGGCGACCTGCTGGGGAGAATTAATAAGTGAGGTGTACCTTAGGATTAGATCATTCTATGTTTTCAATTGCATGCTTTGTATGATTTATATTTGTGGGGCTTGCATCGGAGTTTCATAGATCCTAACCCGGATCTGGGGAATACCCTTTAGGTAGCAAAAAGTTGTGAGGGACCTGTCCAGCGTAGACCGACACGGGTGAAGCAGTAGCTACATTGGTGTGACACCTTGGTCTGTACCGATATCCCTTGTGTTGGAACGAGGAGAATATGGGTCTTCTGAGGAGTCATTAAGCACCAACCGGCCTTAGAACCCTAAATTGACCCAACTTGGCCATAGAACAGTAGCAGTATGCTACACTCATTGAGGCTAAACTCTCGCGATGGTTCTGGCCGCAAGAAAAGATTGCGAAGCTGGAGTTATGACCGATTGAGGGTAGTCAGTGATATTGAGATCCTCTAGAACCCGGTTACTATTTTTAGGACAGGTCTTAACCAACGAAACTGAAAGAGGGTAGTACCTAAACTTCATGCTGGCCTAAACTCTAAGGGCTGTCTTGTGTGACTTGTGTGCCTTATCATGTGTGCCTTCTGTGAATACTTGTGGTGTGCTTTATCATAACATCATCCCATCATAACATTGCATGCATCCTGCACAAGGACTAACCCATTTCAAAGACAAAATGGTTTCATCTTTACTCTGTTTTGTAGGACATCATGATGCCTATGCGAAGGAATACTATCCGGCTCAACTTTGTTCACCCACCCGATTTGCTTAAAGAATTGGTTGATAGGATTCCAAACACTACTTCCTTCATCAAGAGGCATGGTTCTCTTCTCGGTTTAGTCACTTCAAAGTGGGGCCAGCAGCTGATAAGTGTCTTGACTCAGTTTTATGATCCGCTATACCATTGCTTCACCTTTCAAGACTTCCATCCGGTCCCTACCCTGGAAGAATTCTCTGATTTGCTTGGTATCCCTGTCATGGAACAGACTCCATTCACTGGTTGGGAAAAGACTCTTAGGCTGGAGGAGATTGCTGCAGCCCTTCCCTTGACTACCAAAGAGGTAATGGATAACTGGGAGACTAGAAGTGGAGTTAAGGGCTTTTTGGCTAAGTTTCTGATTAGCAAAGCTAATAGTTTCTGGAATGACTTAGACTTCAGGGCCTACGAAGACATCCTGGCTCTCTTAATCTATGGTCTGGTATTGTTTCCAAATCCTGATACCTTTGTTAATGTCAATGCTATAAGGATCTTCATGTCTCGGAACCCTGTACCCACTCTCTTGGGTGATATCCTGCAACAACTCTATGCTCGTACTGTCCGAAGACAGGGAACTCTGTGGTGTTGTGCTCCTTTGTTAGTGAGGTGGTTTATTTCGCACCTCCCTAAGTTCGTGCTGAAGAACAAAGAAGGAAGGGGTTGGGCTCATAGGTTAATGTCTCTCACTGATAATGACATCATTTGGACTCTTAGAGGTTTAGATGAGGTGGCTGTTATTGATCGTTGTGGAGAATATCCTAATGTTCCATTGATTGGTACCCAGGGAGGAATCTCTTATAATCCATGTTTAGCTCTCCATCAGTTTGGAAGATCCAGAAGAGCAGGGCCTCATAAGATGTTGGTACCTCACATCAGTTTTGAGTTTCAGGTAGATAGTGACGAGCTGCGCCGTAGATTTATCAGGGCTTGGGACAGAATTCACAAAGCTGACCCACATGAGTCTGGGCCAAAGACTTCTCTGCCTATGGAGCCCTACTTCAGATGGGTCCGCATCCGTGCTCAGAAGTTAGGTATGCCATACGAAGCTGTCAGACCTATTATTCTTGAATTTCCTGACAGAGACGGGGTTCCTCCAACTGTACTCCCTCCTCAGATACCCACTGATATTGATACACTAAAGAGGTCTTGGGCGCAACTACAGGCAGAACGGGATTCTTATCGGGAAAGGTTCAATGAACAGGAACAGAAGATCCAGAAGCTGACAAAGCAATTGGAGAACGAGCAGATCCTGAATGACTATATCCGTACTGAGAAGAAGAGGCCATGGGAGCACTAATGGGCTTTGGATGTTTCTTTTACAGCTTTTATTTCCTTTTCAGTATTTTCCATTCTTGTAACGCCTAAAGGCAATTTGTTGAACAATTCCAAAGTTGAATCTAATAAAGTGTGTTTCCTTTTTGCCTACAAAGTTGAATCCCGATTGTCTTTGAAAACATAAATCATACGCATTCCATTCATCATATGCATAACAGGTACCCTTTTTACAGGACACTTATCTTCTTTGCTGTTTATTTCAGCAATCATCATGTCTTCTGAACCTACTACTGAACAAGCTATCAAGGCCCTCCAGGCCCAGAACGCCCAGTTCCAAGAGTTGGTCATGAGCTTAGCCCAGGGTCAACAGGAGTTGAAGACTCTGATTCTGAAGAAGAAGAAGAAGAAGAAGAAGAAAAAGAGGATTGTGTTGTTCAACGCTGGACGGAGGTTTGGAAATGGGCTACAAAATGAAGTTGAACTGACTACTTCCTCTGTAGGGAAAGACAGTCCCCAAGAGAGAAGGGTTCCTAGTCCCGTGGTCTCTGACAACGAGACGAATTTCAACGATGAACAGTATCCTCCTGCCGAGGATAGGTACAAACAGCTAGAGGACCGCCTAAGTGCTATGGAGATTCAGCAAGTGCCCGGGTTGGACTTTGGAGACCTAGGCTTATCTTCTGGGGTGGTGATCCCACACAAGTTCAAGGCACCTGCTTTTGCAAAGTACGACGGAGCTTTCTGTTCTAAGCTGCATCTCAAATCGTATATAAGGAAGATCCAACCTTACACTGCTGACAAGAATTTATGGATCCATTTCTTCTAGGATAGTCTTTCAGGGACTCAACTCGAATGGTTATATCAGCTAGATGGAGCCATCATTCGTAACTAGGAGGATTTGGCTACTGCGTTTTATAAGCAGTATCAGTATAATTCCGACCTCGCTCCTACGCGTACCCAACTCCAGGGTATGTCACTAGGGACGGGTGAAGGTTTTAAGGAGTATGCGCAAAAGTGGAGAGACTTGGCTGGAAGGGTGCAGCCACCTATGACTGACCGTGAGCTTGTTGACATGTTCTTGGGGACCGTGTCTGGTCCTTTCTTCAACCATCTGATTGGGAATTCTTCTGCTGGGTTTATAGATCTGGTCTTGACTAGTGAGAGGATAGAAGCTGGTATCAAGTCTGGGAAGATACAGAAAGGTGCCTCCTCGAGTACTAAAAAGAATCCCTCCAAGAAAGAATCTAGTGTTGTTTATGGTTCAAGGAGACAAAACAAACCAGAACGCCGCCAAGCTGTCAACGCGGTGGTAATTTCAAAGCCTGCTGCTGCTCCTTAGCAATACAACCAGCCAAGGGGTGAGAGACCCAAAAGGCAGTTCACTCGACTCAGTATGACCTTGTCACAGATATTGCCGCAACTACTGTCAACCAATCTGGTAACTGTCAAAGAAGCTCCGAAGGTGGTGAACACAACCTCCCCAAAGTACAACCCCAACGCCCGCTGCGCTTATCACTCTGACAGCCTGGGGCATGCTACAGACGATTGTTGGGCTCTGAGGAATAAGGTTCAGGACCTTATTGATGCTAAAGAGATAGAGTTTGAGGCACCAGAAAGGCCCAATGTTGTGACTGCTCCCATGCCCAAGCATGGAGTGAATGCTGTAGAAGAAGACCTATATGTAGCCTCTGTGGGTGATATTGTTACTCCGTTGTTGACTGTCAAGAGAAACCTGTTGCTAGCCGGTTTATTTCTGGGATGTAGTAAAGGTTGCCATCTATGTTCTGTTTCACCTGCTGGTTGTCCTTTGTTGAAGTCAGGCGTCCAAAACCTGATGGACAACAAAGAGATCTTGTTCGAGAAGGTTGTTGTTCCTGCTACCCCTACTGAAGAAGTTTCCATTGTTACTATTTTCAACAACTCTCCTAAGGCTCCCTCAAAGAAGCCCTTCAAAATCAGGTCTACTCAGAAGATTGCTCCCATCATTATCACTGTTCCGGGGCCCATCCCCTATACATCTGACAAAGCTGTCCCGTGGCACTATGGGGAAGATGTTTATGTGCTTGGAGTTAAACAAGAGTTTGATACTAGTACCGGCGTCACCAACATCACCGGGCCTGCTAAAGTCACTCGTAGTGGTAGATTGTTCTCACCAGATATTGCGCCACCAACAATCCAGAGACCTCTTGTCATCACACCTACAAGTGTGCCTGCTTCCCTTCCTGATCAGGTTCCTATTTCTACCTCTGCTGCCGAGTCATATGACGCTCGGTTAAAAGGGATTGCTGCTGATATGCCTTCCCAGACAGAGGCACCAAAGACAACCACTGTTGAAGCTTCCAAACAGGAGATGGAAGAGATTCTTAAGATTATCAAGAAGAGTGATTTCAACGTCGTTGAGCAGCTGGAGCACACCCCATCGAAAATTTCTATGCTATCACTGTTGTTGTGTTCAGAGGCCCATGCCAAGGCCCTGATTACCTTCCTGAAGACGGCCCACGTGCCACAAGAGACATCTGCTGATCAATTTACCGATTGTGTGGCCAACTTAATTGCTGATAATGGTTTGGGTTTCTCCGACGCCGATCTGACTGCTAAAGGGAAGAACCATAACGATGCCCTGCATGTCTCCATCGAATGCAGGGGCACTACTCTTGCCCATGTGCTAGTTGACACTGGTTCCTCGTTGAACTTATTGCCCAAGAAAGCTCTAGACAGGCTGGATTGTGAGGGTTTAGAGCTCAAGCCAAGTAACATTGTTGTCCGGGCCTTTGACGGGTCCAAAAGGACGGTACATGGTGAAGTTGACATTCCAATCAGGGTTGGTTCGCAGGTCTTTGATTCAACATTCTATGTGATGGACATTCGACCGTCCTACTCTTGTCTGCTGGGTCGTCCTTGGATCCATAAAGCTGGAGCTGTGACCTCCACACTACATCAAAAGCTGAAATACCCGGTCAGGGGGAAGATTGTGACAGTGCAGGGGGAGGAAGAATACATGGTCAGCCACCTCAACTCGTTCCAGTACATAGAGATGGATGGGGAGTTCATTGAGACCCCCTTTCAACACTTTGAAGAGGTGCCTCAGACACTGGCATCAGCAGAGACTGTGACTGAAGAAGATTCTCCTTTGAAGATGGCTTCCTTAAAGGATGTCCGGGCTGTGATTGAGAAGGGTGAGTGTGCAAACTGGGGCCGACTTCCTGATTTCACTTCGAAGACTGACAAATTTGGTTTGGGTTTCACTGCATGAAGCTCAGAGGGTTCTTCGTAAGGCAAGGATTGGAAGACCTCATGTGTTCATCACCAACCCGAGAGTGAATGCTATTGAAGACGACATGGAGGAATCTGAATTCAACAGCTGGATCTACCCCACAACCAACGGTGGACCGAACAACTGGACTGCGAAAGACTTCGTACCTATTACTTTTGTCACTCAATAATGAACTCCTTTGTTTTGAATTTGTAACAGACAATAATTTGAAACTTTATGGCCCGTTGTCTTACCCGGGGCACCGTGGCTTCATTTGTGAGGGCTTTTGTGTGTCATTTACATATATCATTAATAAAAGCATTGGACGTTTTTTGCATTTCAAATCTTGCGCTCCTTGTCTTTCTTTATTATATATTGCAAAACAGCTATATTTACACACACTCACATATACAGGTTCCAATCCACTCTGGATCTCACTGGTAACGACTCTGCTACTGCCAGTTATGACTTCGAAAATCTGATCAACTTAGCCGAAGACGAAGGTGAAGATGATTGCAAAGTGCCTGGTGAACTTGCAAGACTGTTACTCCAGGAAGAGAGGGCCATTCAGCCACATGAAGAGCCAGTGGAAACGGTAAATCTGGGTACTGAGACAGACAGAAAGGAAGTCAAGATTGGTGCCAATCTGGAGTCTAGTGTGAAACAACGGTTGATTCAGATGTTGCATGACTATGTGGAAATCTTTGCTTGGTCCTACGAGGATATGCCTGGGTTGGATACTGACATTGTGGTTCATCACTTGCCTACTAAGGAAGAATGCCCTCCGGTAAAACAGAAGGTCCGCCGTATGCGTCAGAGATGTCCGAGAAAATCAAAGCTAGGGTTATGAAACAATTTGATGTCGGGTTTCTAGCAGTAACATCTTACCCTCAGTGGGTTGCCAATGTGGTTCCAGCGCCGAAGAAAGATGGTAAGGTCAGAATGTGTGTTGATTACAGGGATTTGAACAGGGAGAGCCCTAAGGATGACTTCCCTCTGCCTCACATCGACGTTCTGGTTGATAACACTGCTCAGCATAAGGTATTCTCCTTCATGGACGGGTTCTCCGGTTATAATCAAATCAAGATGGCTCCCGAAGACATGGAGAAGACCACTTTTGTTACTCAGTGGGGCACCTTCTGTTACAAGGTCATGCCTTTTGGGTTGAAAAATGCTGGGGCAACCTACCAACGTGCCATGGTTGCTTTGTTTCATGACATGATCCATCATGAGATTGAATTATACGTCGACGATATGATTGCAAGGTCCCAAACTGAGGAGGAACACCTTGACCATCTACAGAAGCTGTTTGACCGGTTGAAGTTGTACAAGCTGAGATTAAACCCGAACAAGTGCACCTTCGAGGTAAGGTCTGGAAAACTATTAGGTTTTGTCGTGAGCGACAAAGGTATTCAAGTGGACCCTGCCAAAGTGAAAGCCATAAAAGAGATGCCCGTTACCAAGACAGAGAAAGAAGTCAGAGGCTTTCTAGGACATCTGAACTACATTGCTCGATTCATCTCGCATCTAACTGCTACCTGTGAACCAATCTTCAAGCTACTGAAGAAAGATCAAGTAGTACGTTGTAACGATGAATTCCAGGCCACTTTCGAAAGAATCAAAGAGTATCTCCAAGAGCCACCCATTCTTATGCCACCGGTTGAAGGGAGACCTCTAATCTTATACTTGACAGTACTTGACGGCTCAATGGGGTGTGTGCTGGGGCAGCATGACGAGTCTGGCCGAAAAGAGCACGCTATTTATTACCTTAGCGAAAAGTTTACCGACTATGAGACCCGATACTCACTGCTCGAGAAAACTTGTTGCGCTTTGGTATGGGCTGCTCGCCGGCTGAGACAGTATATGTTGACTCACACTTCTCTGTTGATTTCAAAAATGGATCCAATAAAGTACATATTCGAAAAGTCCGCTTTGTCTGGAAGAATAGCAAGATGGCAGATGATCTTGACGGAATATGACATCCAGTACACGACTCAGAAAGCAATCAAGGGGAGTGTGTTGGCAGACCATTTGGCACACCAGGCAGTGGACGACTACCAATCTATGAACTTTGAATTTCCAGACGAGAATATCATGGTAGTGACTGATTGTGAAGTACCTGGACCGGATGAAGGACCTGAGGAAGGATCCCGATGGTCTATGCACTTTGATGGAGCCTCAAACGCTTTGGGTAACGGTATTGGCGCTGTGATCATATCTCCTAAAGGCTCTCATACTCCACTTACCGCCCGACTATGTTTCAACTGCACCAACAACATGGCGGAGTATGAAGCATGCATCACGGGTCTTCGAGCTGCAATTGACCTAAGGATCAAGTTTCTGAGTGTCTTCGGAGATTCCGCTCTTGTGATCAGTCAGATCAAAGGCGAGTGGGATACGAAACACCCAAATCTTATTCCTTACAAGGAGTACGTATTAACGTTGATTCCCCATTTCGAAGAGATAACCTTTGAACACTTCCCAAGAGAGGAGAATCAGTTGGCGGACGTGCTAGCTACGATGGCTTCTATGTTCAAAGTCAAATGGGACAACGAGGCTCCCCGGATCATTATTTGGAAATTGGACGAACCTGCACATTGCTGTGATCTTGAGACCGAAGAGGTAACAGAAAGGCCGTGGTATCATGAAGTAAAGAGGTACCTTGAAGCTCAAGAATACCCCGAGGGCACATCTGTCAATGACAAGAAGTTTCTGAGAAGGTTCGCGGCAAAGTTCTTCCTCAGCAATGACATTCTTTACAAGCGAAACCATGATTCAACCTTACTGTGTTGTGTGGATAAGACTGAAGGAGAAAGGATCATGGCAGAGCTGCATGAAGGTACCTTCGGAACGCATTCCAGTGGACATACCATGGCAAAGAAAATCCTTCGGGCAGGATATTACTGGTCCATAATGGAAGCCGACTGTTATCAACATTCTCGGACGTGTCACAAATGCCAGATCTATGCTGATAAGGTGCATGTTCCTCTAGTTCCTTTGAACGTCTTGACAGCGCCATGGCCTTTTGCGATGTGGGGCATTGATATGATCGGCGAGATCAGACCTACGGTATCTAACGGGCATCGCTTCATCCTGGTAGCGATTGATTACTTCACAAAGTGGGTTGAAGCAGCTTCCTTTGCCACCGTAACCAAGAATGTCGTGGCACGGTTCATTCGGCATAACCTGATCTGTCGATACGGTGTACCAGAGAGGATCATTACGGACAATGGTACCAATCTTAACAACAAGATGATCACTGAGCTCTGCGAGCAATTCAAGATACATCACCACAACTCTTCTCCTTACCGACCGAAGATGAATGGGGCTGTCGAAGCAGCTAATAAAAACATTAAGAAGATTGTGCAGAAGATGACAGTGACCTGCAAAGATTGGCACGATATGTTACCGTTTGCTCTTCATGGGTACCTGTTGTACCCCAAAATTTGCCCTCTCATATTCTTCAAGATTTACCAAGTCAAAGCTTCAAAATCTCCCCAAAGGTTGCACAGTTCAAGGATCTCTTAACAGTCAAAATTAGGGTTTTAGTTCTGACAAAGTAAATGAAGTTTCCAACGGTCCAATCAAGTCCCACATGCCTATAAATATGGTCAAGAATCCTCATACCAAGTTTCAAGACTTACAGCACAAAATTGCACAGTCAAAAACCCTAATTGCACTGTAGTCAACTGTAGGGGCAAAATGGTCATTTGACAGTCAAAAGTCCAAATTTTTGGTAAACATCTCATTTTGAAGCCACAAACATCATTTGATCAAGGCTTGATCATGATTCTCAAAGCTTGGCTCAAAAATCATCAAGATGCAAAAGTTTCCATATATGGACAGTTTAAAAAGTCAACTGTAAATTGACCAGGGCATAACTTCCACATGGTTTATCAGAAAAATTCCATCCAAAGCTCATTTTGAATATGAAGACATTTTCTACAACTCCGCTTCACACTTCAAGTCCAAGAAATGCTCTCACAAAAAGTTATCAATTTCAACATTATAGGTCATTTTCAAAAGTCAACAAAAAGGGACTTTAAGTCAAAGGCCATAACTTGAGATTGGTAAATCAAAATGACATGGGACCAAAGGAATTGGTTAGAGGACTCAAAGACCTTTCCAAAATGTCCACGAACATGAGCAAAGCTTAAAAATTGAGCAAGATATGCCTTGTGGAAGTTGGGAAATTTTTGGATATTTTGAAAAGTCAACATTGATTCAAATGACCTAAAAATGCTAATGGGCCTCTTTTTCTTCCACAATTCATCATCCAAGGCATGTGCACGACCATTTGGCCCAAAGGGAAGTTTTTTATCATTTTTATTTATTTATTTGGATTTTTAATCATTAATAATTCATTTAATTAATTAAAATATATGAAAAATACTAAACCTAGGTTTTTAAATCTTTTTATGCAAGGAATAAGCTTAAGATTTCGTGCAAGACCAAATATAGAAAGAATCAAGTCAATTGGCCATGATTTGTATCAAATATGCTTGAAAAAGATTTGAAATATTTTGCCATGAAAATCAATATCCTCTCCATCAATTCCTTGATCCTTTGGCTCTGAATTCTTACCCTAATCGTTCTCCTATACATACTAATGCAAACCCTACTCCTCAAGAGGCCGAAGCTGCGCAAAAAAGCCAAGAACAAAACTTGAAATTTTCTCAAAAAAACTCAAATCTGAAAACCATCTTCCAGGTCGATTCAAGCCAAGAGACTTGTTCCATTACCTTCCTGAGGCTTCAAGGAAGGTTTTCCAATCAAAACCATCCATCCTAACATCAAGAAACGTGAGAACAATGATGACCTGTACAGAAAATATTTGACATTCTTGCATCTCGATTCATGCATCTTTAGCAATTTTGGATGTTTGATTTGTGTTCATTGTGTAACTCTAAAGCTAACCACATTATTTGATTAAGTTTTTATATGCCATACACGAATCTGCCATTGTTGTTTTCTAGGGTTACCAAGCTTTCAATTTAGGCGTTTCTTCATACTGTAAAATTGGAAGCTCTCAATGCCATGACCATACTCAGCGCGCTTGGACGAAAAGAACAGAACTCTCGCGCCTAATTTATGTGGCCGGACGGCCTAATCGCTATTTTCCAGAATGTTACCTTTGGGGACGGTTCAAAACCGTTGCCCCTTCTTTTTTTTGTTTCAGGAAAAAAAGCCAAACGAAGGAGATGATGAAGTGTCAAAGCATGATAGGGCCATTTGAAATTTCACGCTGGAATTCAACTAACCATTGTTTTTATTTCATATTGTTTATCTCTTATTATATATACAAAGCGCGCTAGGTGGCTCAGTGGCAAGCAAGTGTAGTGGTGACCTTCAGGACCTGGGTTCGATCCCAGGTCCCCACCCCTTTCCAATATTGTTTTTCCACTCACGCTTCTGTGCAGATTCACTATGAGGGAACACCATGCGTCCATAATTTCCAGCTTGCCACGCGTATAGAAAGACCAATCCAAGGGACCAGATCTGAAGAGCATGGTAAACCCTAGTCAAAGATCCCACACGCGTCCTGAAAAGGTCAATGGGGCCAGGGATAATTGGGCCTGAATGCTACAAGTACACCTCCAAATTAGGGGCAGAACCCCCTAGGTTTGCAAGCTTTTTACATTTTTTTTCATTCTTTTTATTTATTTCAATTATTGTTTTTAATTAATTAATTATTTTCACAATAATATAAAAAACACAAAAAAATCAGAAAGGACAAAATTAAAATATATTTATTTAATTAATATTTTTTGTAAATAAAATTCATTAATTAACTTAGTTTTAAATCTAGGATTAATCTTAACATTTTTCAATAAAATCTAAAATTGGTAGAATTAGGGTTTCTAGCATTTTTCATCCTTTTTTATTTTACTATATTAATTATTAATTCTTAATTAGTTATTTTTATAAATCAAGTTGCAATTAATTAATTAGGCTTAATTTTAGATAATTGTCATATTTTCTTAATAAATAAAAAATTGTAGAATTAGGTTTTAATTTCATTAAATTCTCATAAATACAAAAAAACCAAAAAATAATTTCTTTTTCTTTAATTTAATTAATTTGCTAATAATTTAATTTCATTAAAAAGGGTCCAACGCCCTCGTTTCTAATTTTAATTCAATTCGCGTATTTATTTCTTTTTCTTTTAATTATTCATGTACCTCTCCCAAAGCCGTGTAATATATTTCTCGCACTTTACTTTACTTTCTTTATTTTCTGTCAAATCGGGTCCTGGAAATTTTGGCGATGTGGACCCGCGCCTTTTGTAATAGTTTAGAACTTTACCTTTCTCGCACTTTTTTAACTGTTAAATAAAGGCATGCAAGAATGAATGGCCTTAAATAAAAAAAAACAAACGCATAGATCACCCATAACATGACAAGACAAAAATAAACGAATCTGACACACAAATCACACACCACCCCTAGGGTACGTCTCACTGTTGCCTTGCCTCGAAAGGTGATCGTCGAGTAGAGGATGTCTTAGTAAGTCCTCATGATCCGGGAACCTGGCATGAGGGTAGCTTCTAAGGTGTCTTCCCATTGCTCTGGTGATCACCATGTCCCGAACCTCGAATTGACCCGAACACCTCCAACGGTGGTGCTACCTACCTCTCAATGGTGGGATGGCACTACTTTAAAGGACATTTACACAGACGAATTCCTTAGGGTAGGTAGACGACTCGTGGATACTTGCTCTAATTCAAAACAAAACAAATCAAAAATACTTTTCACACCAACACATTTTCAAAAAGCTTTCGAAAGCATTTTTCAAACACTCTTGAGGACCGATACAAGAGTCGAACTGAAATTTTCAAAGAAACTTTTTAAAACCCACAGTTGAAAAGCAAACAAACCATTTTTGAAAACACAAGTGAGCAAGTATCTAAGAGCCCATGGATAACCATGGATAGAAAGGGTGCTAACACCTTCCCTTTCTATAATCTACCTCCTGAACCGAGAGCAATCTCTATAAGGAATTTTTCTGTGCTTTTGTCCTTTCCATTTGGAGAAAATAAAAGACGGTGGCGACTCTTGCTTCTGCGACATTTCGCGAACCAGCGTTAAACAGTCAGTTCCAGATCCACCGATCACAGAACTGGCGACTCTGCTGGGGATACTTAAAGTGAGGTGTACCTTAGGGTAGTTCATAACTGTGTTTTCAATTGTATTGACTTGCTTGCTTTACTTTTGTTGGTTGCATGGGAGTTACATAGATCCTAACCCGGATCTGGGGATACCCTGTTTAGGTAGTATAAGCTGTGAGGGACCTGTCCGGCGTAGACCGACGCGGGTGAAACAGTGGCTACGTTGGTGCGGCACCTTGGTCTGTACCGATATCCCTTGTGTTGCAACGAGGAGAATATGGGTCTTCTGAGGAGTCATTAAGCACCAACAACCTTAGAACCTTAAATGACCCAACTTGGCCATTAGAACAGTAGCAGTATGCTACGCCCATTGAGGCTAAACTCTCGTGATGGTTCTGGCTGCAAGAAAAGATTGCGATGCTGGAGTTGTGACCGATTAAGGGTAGTCAATGATATTGGGATCCTCTAAGAACCCGGTTACTTTGATAGGACAAGTATGAACCAACAAACTGAAAGAGGGTAGTACCTAGACCTCATGCTGGCCTTAAACCCTAAGGACTTGTCTTGTGTGACTTGTGTGCCTTCCAACTTGACTATTTGCATGCTTGTTATCTGACACTTGAGTTTCTTGCAGGTTTTGTTTATAGTCCTTAATAGGGACTCATAACAGGGTATACTAAGTTTCTTACAGGTTTTTGTTTATAGTCCTTAATAAGGGCTCATAACAGGGTTTATTCATATTACCCCATGCATCATGACATCATACCATTGCATACATCCTAACCCATTTCAAGGATCTCAAGGGTTTGTGATGCAGGTCATGATGAATCAAACATCTAGCAAGGGGAAAAGAGGATTTATTTTCCTCTAGACAGAGTTGTCAGGGGCTATGACCCACTTGATATGGTGAGCTTTGACTCCTGAAGAAGGTTCCCCTAGCCAAGGTTGTTTGGAAAGCAAAATAAGGTTGATGACTTGAGTCAGGGGCTATGACCCACTTGATATGGTGAGCCTTTGACCCTTGGAAGAAAGACTCTCAACAAATATGAAGTTCTTTCAATCAAGCTACCGGATCCAAATGCTAACAAATTTTCTTGTTTACCCCGCGAGGTCCTTGAAAACATTACATGCATGTCATACTCATCATTGCATAACAGGTATCCTTGTTGCAGGTCACTTACCTTTCTCGCTGTTTATTTCAGCAATGACTTCCCAACAGGATAACCAGGATCTTCTTGCTCAAGAGACTCGGTTCGGGGAAATCCTCCTGAATCTATCCAAGGGGCAAGAGGAGCTAAGGACACTTCTCACGGGGACTTTGGTCAGGAACAACGCTGAGGACGAACGGCTGAAACACTTGCAAACTGAGGTGGATGCATTGAAGGTCCAGATGCTGGGGCAGGTGACTGCCATTCAAGGGTTAGCTTAAAGACAAGATGAGCTCGGGGTTCTCGTCAACCAACTGCTTCAGAATAACCAACTGGGGCAAATGTCTAAGGGTAAAGAGCCAGTCATCGTTCAACCACCTTTGAGACAAGGAGGTAAGGGGAGAGTTCCTCAATTGGCTCCAGGGTCACAAACTCAGCATCAACTTCACCGGCTTCAGCCAGACAAGTCTAGGAGGAAATTCACCCCGCTCAACATGTCGTTGTTTCAAGCTTTACAATGCCTGTTGGGATTGAACCTGATCACATTAAGGGCTCATCCCCAGCACATCCTGCTTATGATCCTAATAAAAGGTGTGCCTACCACTCTGCCAGTCCAGGACATGATACAAATGAGTGTTGGGCTATGAAGAACAAGATCCAGGACCTGATTGATGAAGGGGCATTGAAGTTCACCCAAGATGGTCAGGCTGAGTTTTTCTATCATCCCTCCAAGACTCACCATTTGAAATGACAAGCCTTGAGACTAGGAAACTTTTGTTCATTCGAATGTTCAAGTTGTAATTCTTTTTTATTGTTCAAACATTTGTTCATTGTTAAACATTGTTATTTAATTAATGCATCGCATATGTCCGTTTTGAAGCAATATATTCGTATTCACTATACGCAAATTATTTTCATATTTTTTCTGATGATCAACTCTCAATTAATAATTCTAAGCCTCTTGAGGGAGGATGACGAAAACGATACCGCTATCTTTACAGTATGCTTTTGAACAGACCCCGCTGATGAAGTACAGGCATTGTTTCAAATCCCTAAACACTGGAGTTATAAGGAAGATAATCCCTCGTCAACCCCTCTGAGCCAAAGAAGTAGGAGTTTTTCTTTTCGAAATTTAAAACCCTTAATCATAACCTGGGGAAGGGTAGTCTCTCAGTTGATCCAAGTGCATAACGAATGGCACCAAAGAGGTCCTTACAAAGCGAAGAAAGACAGTGATGGTTCCGAATAATCAATAAAGAAAGGCAGTCATTATCTCAAAAAATAAAAAACCCATTAAGTCAAAACCCATGAAGGAGACTTACAAAACGGGGGCATCCCGCTGACTGTAATCACAAAAGAAACAGTTCAGGCAAAATTCAGGGATAGCAAAATCAAAAAGAAAGAGGTCCTACAAACCCTCAACAAAAAAGGAAATGACTGCCTAATTAAAATATACTGTCAATATCTGAACCATCGCTGGTATATCAAAGCAAAGACTCAACCAAGGTCTAATACACGATTAGCTGAGTTTAGGATCGAAGAACATCACGAAGAACGGGTGGGTACAGATAATTTGAGCCTTTATCCTTTGTTTCTTAAACCGTGAACCAGGCCACGTTATAACCCTCAAAAGTCCTAGCTGAAGCATGGGTTAGTTCGAAAGCATACTGTGACGAAAGGTATCCTGACTCCTTAAGGCTTACTATAAAGAAGGAGTTGACATCACATTTTACAAACATTCATTCGTTTTATGAAAAAAAGAATGCATTTTCAAAATCTTCAAAACAGACACAGGCTTTGCATTTTTAACCTAACTTTGTTTGCATATGACTTTTTGTTTGAACAGCATAGAAATTCGCACGACGAATGCCTAGTGAACAAAAGCATTTCCAACCAAGGGGCATGGCATGACTATTGTCTATTATCTGGGGCAATTCAGTCAAGATTTGGAGAATCTTTCAAAAGGCCAAATAGCCTGGGGCAAATCTCCACCTGAGTCACTTGGGGCATTTCAACAACGAATCTTGCCTGGTCAAACACCTTCTAGGGCATGACAAAACACTGCTAACAGGGGCAACCCCCTACATCCTGAGAGCGTGGACATAGTCGAAAAATACTACGCAAAAACAAAGACCCGCTAGGTGGACACACCTAGGCAAAAATAAGGGCTTCCCAACGAACCAAAAGGGTTCGGGCAAAAATAAGGGATGAAATGGAAAAAATCTGTACACCCGGCAAGTCGAAAACCTGAAAAGGCGGCTTGGGCAAAAATGGGTATCCCGATGGACTGAAAACCCGAAAGGGCGGTCCAGGCAAAAGTTAGGGATCAAAGCGTACGACTATGTCCAGTTATCTTGACACCTGCCTACCAAAAGAAGGTTGGTCCATCAACAACTATCAGCACCTCACAGGTCTTCCTCTCCCACCTCAGAAACAGGGGAAATGATGAGCTGTCCAAGCAATCTAATTGTTCTGTCCTCCAAGGTAGCAAGGTAAGTTCAGCTAAAGAACAAAACAGATATCTTAATTCCCCAGAGAGTGAGCCAGCAAGCAGTACACACTCCCCGAGCAAAGCTATTATCAGCCTTAAGGAAGTTGAGTATCCCCCAGCAGATCTCAACATTCCCCTGCACAATGTACGGACATTTTTAACAAGCATCCCCGGCAGTCTTGACCCAAAGATTGTTCCCCGGCGGTATACCAGACATTCAATGGAGTCACCTCCCCAGCAGTTCAAACTTCCCCAGGAGAGTCCAATCCAGTTTCTCCAGGAAAGTTGGAATTCATCCCCCAAGCAGTAAGCTTATCCCCAGTAGGTTCTGGAAGCTTATCCTCGCAGAGCACGAACGCGTCTCCCGGCTTTATTCAAAGAGTTATTTCCTTACCAGGATATAACTGGGTTATCCTCAGCCAAAAGCCACGGAAAGTGCGTCCTCGACGAAGTCTTCTTATCCCCAGCGAAGTCTATTAACACTTCCAAAAGAACAGTGGTATCCCCAGCGAAGTTACCATCAACATTTCAGCAAAGTATCTATCTCCCCGCAGAGTAATCCATTCGCCAAGTTTATTCCCCAACAGAGTTATCTTCTCCTACCGGTATTCTTGCAACCAACATCCCCAACGGAAGCAAAATCCATTCTTCAACATCAGCCCAGGAGTGACTTCCCGGCACCCGTCAAGGATTTATTTTCCTAAGACAAGATACATTCATAAACATCGCATTCCCATACATTATAGCATGCATATACGCATCATATCTTACAATCTCATTTATGTTGAGAACATCATTGCTTGATTCATATCATGCATTGCATATGACTGACCTTTACCTTTCAGGAAAGATCCAGTTAAGTTCTCAAGCTACACTCCAAGACCTTGTCTGGTTCAGTTAAATCGACTCCCAAAGATTTTCCTGGTTATTATCCAGTCAAAGGCCTTCTCTGGTCTAGTTAAACCGACTCCTAAAGGTTTTTCTTTTGAAGACTCAGTTGAAGACTCCAAGACCTTGTCTGGTTCAGTTAAATCGACTCCCAAAGATTTTCCTGGTTATTATCCAGTCAAAGGCCTTCTCTGGTCCAGTTAAACCGACTCCTAAAGGTTTTTCTTTTGAAGACTCAGTTGAAGACTCCAAGACCTAGTCTGGTTCAGTTAAATCGACTCCCAAAGATTTTCCCGGTTATTATCCAGTCAAAGGCCTTCTCTGGTCCAGTTAAACCGACTCCTAAAGGATTTTCTTTTGAAGACTCAGTAGAAGATATCCAAGATTCTCTCAATGATTGCTATTGAGGTTGTAGTCGCCTATGGTTCTCTCCCCGATACTGCGGAGGTGGTAATCCCAGATTTCGCTCAATGATTGCTGTTTAAGTGAAGTTATCCAAGATTCTCTCAATGATTGCTATTGAGGTTGTAGTCGCCTATGGTTCTCTCCCCGATACTGCGGAGGTGGTAATCCCAGATTTCGCTCAATAATTGCTGTTGAAGTGAAGTTATCCCAGATTCTCTCAATGATTGCTATTGCGGTTGTAGTCGCCTATGGTTCTCTCCCCGATACTGCGGAGGTGGTAATCCCAGATTTCGCTCAATGATTGTTGTTGAAGTGAAGTTATCCAAGATTCTCTCAATGATTGCTATTGAGGTTGTAGTCGCCTATGGTTCTCTCCCCGATACAGCGGAGGTGGTAATCCCAGATTTCGCTCAATGATTGCTGTTGAAGTGAAGTTATCCAAGATTCTCTCAATGATTGCTATTGAGGTTGTAGTCGCCTATGGTTCTCTCCCCGATACTGCGGAGGTGGTAATCCCAGATTTCGCTCAATGATTGCTGTTGAAGTGAAGTTATCCCAGATTCTCTCAATGATTGCTATTGAGGTTGTAGTCGCCTATGGTTCTCTCCCCGATACTACGGAGGTGGTAATCCCAGATTTCGCTCAATGATTGCTGTTGAAGTGAAGTTATCCCAGATTCTCTCAATGATTGCTATTGAGGTTGTAGTCGCCTATGGTTCTCTCCCCGATACTGCGGAGGTGGTAATCCCAGATTTCGCTCAATGATTGCTGTTGAAGTGAAGTTATCCAAGATTCTCTCAATGATTACTATTGAGGTTGTAGTCGCCTATGGTTCTCTCCCCGATACTGCGGAGGTGGTAATCCCAGATTTCGCTCAATGATTGCTGTTGAAGTGAAGTTATCCAAGATTCTCTCAATGATTGCTATTGAGGTTGTAGTCGCCTATGGTTCTCTCCCCGATACTGCGGAGGTGGTAATCCCAGATTTCGCTCAATGATTGCTGTTGAAGTGAAGTTATCCCAGATTCTCTCAATGATTGCTATTGAGGTTGTAGTCACCTATGGTTCTCTCCCCGATACTGCGGAGGTGGTAATCCCAGATTTCGCTCAATGATTGCTGTTGAAGTGAAGTTATCCAAGATTCTCTCAATGATTGCTATTGAGGTTGTAGTCGTCTATGGTTCTCTCCCCGATACTGCGGAGGTGGTAATCCCAGATTTCGCTCAATGATTGCTGTTGAAGTGAAGTTATCCAAGATTCTCTCAATGATTGCTATTGAGGTTGTAGTCGCCTATGGTTCTCTCCCCGATACTGCGGAGGTGGTAATCCCAGATTTCGCTCAATGATTGCTGTTGAAGTGAAGTTATCCCAGATTCTCTCAATGATTGCTATTGAGGTTGTAGTCGCCTATGGTTCTCTCCCCGATACTGCGGAGGTGGTAATCCCAGATTTCGCTCAATGATTGCCGTTAAAGTGAAGTTATCCAAGATTCTCTCAATGATTGCTATTGAGGTTGTAGTCGCCTATGGTTCTCTCCCCGATACTGCGGAGGTGGTAATCCCAAGATTCGCTCAACGATTGCTGTTGAGGTTGAAGTTATCCAAGATTCTCTCAATGATTGCTATTGAGGTTGTAGTCACCTATGGTTCTCTCCCCGATACTGCGGAGGTGGTAATCCCAAGATTCGCTCAACGATTGCTGTTGAGGTTGAAGTTATCCAAGATTCTCTCAATGATTGCTGTTGAGGTTGTAGTCGCCTATGGTTCTCTCCCCGATACTGCGGAGGTAGTAGTCATCCCAAGATTTTCTCAACGATTGCTGTTGAGGTTAAAGTCATCCAAGGTTCTCTCACCGTTCCTGTTGAGGTAGTAACCATCCCTGGTTCATTCATCATCGTTTGAAGCTCCAGATCCAGCTCCTGTAACCAGTCAGGACACATCTACAAAGATTCTGAAGACCAGCTCCTGTAACGGGTCAGGTAATCTTTTTCTTTTTTGCAGGTATGCAAGTGCTCGCTAAGGAAACTCTTACGCGATCAACACCCAGATGGCATCTATAAGCCCATCCACCTTCCATCATCTCTTAGCATGGCATCTATAAGCCCATCATCCTATCCATCAATCTCCAAATGGCATCTGTAAGCCCATTCCTCACACTGCTACTATGTGAGCGCAAATTTCTGGGCACTCTAGTGTTCAATCATCTTCCACCTTCGGATTACGAAAGGCACGTCAGCCAATCTGCATCCTCAGGTCTAAGAAGATTGAAAAGGGGCAACTGTTGTACCCCAAAATTTGCCCTCCCATATTCTTCAAGATTTACCAAGTCAAAGCTTCAAAATCTCCCCAAAGGTTGCACAGTTCAAGGATCTCTTAACAGTCAAAATTAGGGTTTTAGTTCTGACAAAGTAAATGAAGTTTCCAAGGGTCCAATCAAGTCCCACATGCCTATAAATATGGTCAAGCATCCTCATACCAAGTTTCAAGACTTACAGCACAAAATTGCACAGTCAAAAACCCTAATTGCACTGCAGTCAACTGTAGGGGCAAAATGGTCATTTGAAAGTCAAAAGTCCAAATTTTTGGTCAACATCTCATTTTGAAGCCACAAACATCATTTGATCAAGGCTTGATCATGATTCTCAAAGCTTGGCTCAAAAATCATCAAGATGCAAAAGTTTCCATATATGGACAGTTTAAAAAGTCAACTGTAAATTGACCAGGGCATAACTTCCACATGGTTTATCAGAAAAATTCCATCCAAAGCTCATTTTGAAGATGAAGACATTTTATACAACTCCCCTTCACACTTCAAGTCCAAGAAATGCTCTCACAAAAAGTTATCAATTTCAACATTATAGGTCATTTTCAAAAGTCAACAAAAAGGGACTTTAAGTCAAAGGCCATAACTTGAGATTGGTAAATAAAAATGACATGGGACCAAAGGCATTGGTTAGAGGACTCAAAGACCTTTCCAAAATGTCCAAGAACATGAGCAAAGCTTAAAAATTGAGCAAGATATGCCTTGTGAAAGCTGGGAAATTTTTGGATATTTTGAAAAGTCAACATTGATTCAAATGACCTAAAAATGCTAATGGGCCTCTTTTTCTTCCACAATTCATCATCCAAGGCATGTGCACGACCATTTGGCCCAAAGGGAAGTTTTTTATCATTTTTATTTATTTATTTGGATTTTTAATCATTAATAATTCATTTAATTAATTAAAATATATGAAAAATACTAAACCTAGGTTTTTAAATCTTTTTATGCAAGGAATACGCTTAAGATTTCGTGCAAGACCAAATATAGAAAGAATCAAGTCAATTGGCCATGATTTGTATCAAATATGCTTGAAAAAGATTTGAAATATTTTGCCATGAAAATCAATATCCTCTCCATCAATTCCTTGATCCTTTGGCTCTGAATTCTTACCCTAATCGTTCACCTATACATACTAATGCAAACCCTACTCCTCAAGAGGCCGAAGCTGCGCAAAAAAGCCAAGAACAAAACTTGAAATTTTCTCAAAAAAACTCAAATCTGAAAACCATCTTCCAGGTCGATTCAAGCCAAGAGACTTGTTCCATTACCTTCCCGAGGCTTCAAGGAAGGTTTTCCAATCAAAACCATCCATCCTAACATCAAGAAACGTGAGAACGATGATGACCTGTACAGAAAATATTTGACATTCTTGCATCTCGATTCATGCATCTTTAGCAATTTTGGATGTTTGATTTGTGTTCATTGTGTAATTCTAAAGCTAACCACATTATTTGATTAAGTTTTTATATGCCATACACGAATCTGCCATTGTTGTTTTCTAGGGTTACCAAGCTTTCAATTTAGGCGTTTCTTCATACTGTAAAATTGGAAGCTCTCAATGCCATGACCATACTCAGCGCGCTTGGACGAAAAGAACAGAACTCTCGCGCCTAATTTATGTGGCCGGACGGCCTAATCGCTATTTTCCAGAATGTTACCTTTGGGGACGGTTCAAAACCGTTGCTCCTTCTTTTTTTTTGTTTCAGGAAAAAAAAGCCAAACGAAGGAGATGATGAAGTGTCAAAGCATGATAGGGCCATTTGAAATTTCGCGCTGGAATTCAACTAACCATTGTTTTTATTTCATATTGTTTATCTCTTATTATATATACAAAGCGCGCTAGGTGGCTCAGTGGCAAGCAAGTGTAGTGGTGACCTTCAGGACCTGGGTTCGATCCCAGGTCCCCACCCCTTTCCAATATTGTTTTTCCACTCACGCTTCTGTGCAGATTCACTATGAGGGAACACCATGCGTCCATAATTTCCAGCTTGCCACGCGTATAGAAAGACCAATCCAAGGGACCAGATCTGAAGAGCATGGTAAACCCTAGTCAAAGATCCCACACGCGTCCTGAAAAGGTCAATGGGGCCAGGGATAATTGGGCCTGAATGCTACAAGTACACCTCCAAATTAGGGGCAGAACCCCCTAGGTTTGCAAGCTTTTTACATTTTTTTTCATTCTTTTTATTTATTTCAATTATTGTTTTTAATTAATTAATTATTTTCACAATAATATAAAAAACACAAAAAAATCAGAAAGGACAAAATTAAAATATATTTATTTAATTAATATTTTTTGTAAATAAAATTCATTAATTAACTTAGTTTTAAATCTAGGATTAATCTTAACATTTTTCAATAAAATCTAAAATTGGTAGAATTAGGGTTTCTAGCATTTTTCATCCTTTTTTATTTTACTATATTAATTATTAATTCTTAATTAGTTATTTTTATAAATCAAGTTGCAATTAATTAATTAGGCTTAATTTTAGATAATTGTCATATTTTCTTAATAAATAAAAAATTGTAGAATTAGGTTTTAATTTCATTAAATTCTCATAAATACAAAAAAACCAAAAAATAATTTCTTTTTCTTTAATTTAATTAATTTGCTAATAATTTAATTTCATTAAAAAGGGTCCAACGCCCTCGTTTCTAATTTTAATTCAATTCGCGTATTTATTTCTTTTTCTTTTAATTATTCATGTACCTCTCCCAAAGCCGTGTAATATATTTCTCGCACTTTACTTTACTTTCTTTATTTTCTATCAAATCGGGTCCTGGAAATTTTGGCGATGTGGACCCGCGCCTTTTGTAATAGTTTAGAACTTTACCTTTCTCGCACTTTTTTAACTGTTAAATAAAGGCATGCAAGAATGAATGGCCTTAAATAAAAAAAAACAAACGCGTAGATCACCCATAACATGACAAGACAAAAATAAACGAATCTGACACACAAATCACACACCACCCCTAGGGTACGCCTCACTGTTGCCTTGCCTCGAAAGGTGATCGTCGAGTAGAGGATGTCTTAGTAAGTCCTCATGATCCGGGAACCTGGCATGAGGGTAGCTTCTAAGGTGTCTTCCCATTGCTCTGGTGATCACCATGTCCCGAACCTCGAATTGACCCGAACACCTCCAACGGTGGTGCTATCTACCTCTCAATGGTGGGATGACACTACTTTAAAGGACATTTACACAGACGAATTCCTTAGGGTAGGTAGACGACTCGTGGATACTTGCTCTAATTCAAAACAAAACAAATCAAAAATACTTTTCACACCAACACATTTTCAAAAAGCTTTCGAAAGCATTTTTCAAACACTCTTGAGGACCGATACAAGAGTCGAACTGAAATTTTCAAAGAAACTTTTTAAAACCCACAGTTGAAAAGCAAACAAACCATTTTTGAAAACACAAGTGAGCAAGTATCTAAGAGCCCATGGATAACCATGGATAGAAAGGGTGCTAACACCTTCCCTTTCTATAATCTACCTCCCGAACCGAGAGCAATCTCTATAAGGAATTTTTCTGTGCTTTTGTCCTTTCCATTTGGAGAAAATAAAAGACGGTGGCGACTCTTGCTTCCACGACATTTCGCGAACCAGCGTTAAACAGTCAGTTCCAGATCCACCGATCACAGTACCGTACCTCAGCACAGACATCAACAAGGGCAACACCCTTTTCCTTGGTCTATGGCATGGAGGAAGTCTTGCCTATTGAAGTCCAGATACCCTCTCTCCGGATAATGAAAGATGCAGGTTTGAGCAAAGATGATTGGATCCAGACTCGGCTTGATCAATTAAACTTAATCGACGAAAAGAGACTCACTGCTATTTGTCATGGTCAAACGTACCAAAAACGGATGATCAAGGCATTTAACAAGAAAGTCAGACGCCAAGAGTATCAAGTTGGGGACCTGGTAATCAAGCGTATCATTCTACCTCAAGGTGATCCCAGGGGAAAATGGACCCCCACATACGAAGGGCCATTTATGGTTAAGAACATCTTCTCAGGAGGTGCTATGATTCTAACCACCATGGATGGTGACGACCTTCCTCACCCCGCCAATGCAGACATAGTAAAAAAATACTACGCATGATAAAAGACCCGCTAGGTCAACTGGCCTAGGCAAAAATAAGGGCTTCCCGGCGAACCAAAAGGGTTCGGGCAAAAATAAGGGATGAAATGAAAAAAATTTGTACACCCGGCAAGTCGAAAACCTGAAAAGGCAGCTTGGGCAAAAATGGGTATCCCGGTGGACTGAAAACCCGAAAGGGCGGTCCAGGCAAAAGTTAGGGATAAGCGTAATACTATGTCTCATTGGATCACCCTGCATTCAGACTTCTGTATCAACCATCAGGCTTACACGGCACCAATCAATCAGCTTCATCTCCAACTAAGCAGCAAAGTGATGAGACGCTTGAAGACATAAAGGCGATAGCAGAGTTGGAACCCAGTGGGATTTTTCACATAGCTGTTTTGTTTTCTTTTCACAAAATTGTATAAACTCTATGTTGTTCGGAGGCGTTCTCTTACTAGGACGTCAGCCTCTTGTACAAAAAACGCCTATTTACAAGCAAATTTCAAAATCAATACAAGTTACATTTTTCAGACAAATCGCCAGGTGTTTTTCCCTTATCTGTTTTGTTTTGCAAAGAACGTCCAATGTTCATTTTTGGTATATGCATTTGACATTAATTGCTAATCACAAATATTTGCATGCGAAACAAAGGACTAATTACAGGTGACATCAGAAACAGGGGCAATAAGAATTGTCTAAGTGATCTAGTTGCTCTGTCCACCAAGGTACCAAGGTAGGTTCGGCTGAAGAATTTGACCAAGATACCTTCACACCCCGCAGAGTAAGACAAGATTCAACAATACTCTCCCGAGAGCAGAGTTGGTCTTCCAGCAGCCCAAAAAAGGCACAGTATCTCCAGCAAGTCAGTAATGCTCTCCCCTGAGCAGAGTTAGTCTACCATCAAGTTGGGTATCCCCAGTAGATCTTAATATTCCCCAGCCGAGTATACAAGATATTCCTCAGCAAGCATCCCCGGCAGTCTTAACATTCCTCGACAGAAATATAAGATTGTTCCCCGGTGGAATACAAGACACCCCAGGGGAGCCATTTCCCCAGTGCAGTCCAAAAGTTTCCCCAGGAGAGTTGAACCATCTCCCCAGTAGATCCTGGAAGCTTGTCACCTGCAGAGTACGAATATCTCTCCCAGCCATATTCAGAGGTTATTCCCCACCAGATTCTAACTGGGTTATCCTCAGCTAATTACAACGGAAAGATAGTCCTCATCGAAGTTCTTCCTATCCCCAGCGGAGTTCATCAAAATCCCCAACAGAGCTTATCAACGGAATCCCCCAGCGGAGTTATCATCAAAATTTCAGCGAAGCATCTCTTCCCCACAGAGTAGTTACCCGCAGAATAATCTCTTCACCAAGTTTATTCCCCAACGGAGTCATCTTCTCCTACCGGTTTATTCTTACAATCATCTTTGTTCATCATCCCCAGCGGAAACGAAGAACTTTACTCTTCAACATCATCCCAGGATTAACAAGCTCCCGGCATTCGTCAAGGATTTATTTTCCCAGACGAAGATACATTCATAAGCATTTACATACATAATACATGCATATACGCATCACATCACACAATCTCATTTATTTTTGAGAACATCATGACATCATGCATTTCATACATCATGACATTGCATACAACTAATGTTTTGCCTTTTCAGGAAAAGGTCAATCAAAAGATGATTACCATCAACATTTTGAGGTTCCAGATTCGATACCTGTATCTATCCAGGGCATGTCTGTGAGCGATTGATTATAGGTCTACACTTGTATCCATTCAGGAAAGCTATCTCGATCAACCTTTTGAAGTTCCAGATTTGATACCTGTATCTAGCCAGGGCATATCTGTGAGCGACTGATTATAGGTCTACACCTGTATCCAGCCAGGAAAGCTATCTCGATCAACCTTTTGAAGTTCCAGGTTCGATACCTGTATCTAGCCAGGGCATATCTGTGAGCGACTGATTAGAGGTCTACACCTGTATCCAGCCAGGAAAGCTATCTCGATCAACCTTTTGAAGTTCCAGATTCAATACCTGTATCTAGCCAGGGCATATCTGTGAGCGACTGATTAGAGTTCTACGCCTGTATCCACCCAGGAAAGCTATCTCGATCAACCTATTGAAGTTCCAGATTCGATACCTGTATCTAGCCGGGGCATATCTGTGAGCGATTGTTTGTAGATTCGATACCTGTATCTAGCCATGGCATATCTGTAAGCGACTGATTAGGGGTCTAGCCTGTATCCAGCCAGGAAAGCTATCTCGATCAACCTTTTGAAGTTCCAGATTCAATACCTGTATCTAGCCAGGGCATATCTGTGAGCGATTGTTTGTAGATTCGATACCTGTATCTAGCCAGGAAAGTTATCTACATGAAGAGTTTGAAGATCAACACCTGTAACAGGCCAGGAAATTATCTTTCTTTCTCAGGTACGCAAGTTCTCGCTAAGGAATCTCTTACGCGATCAACATCTCCAGATGGCATCTTTAAGCCCATCTCCACAACTATCCATTACATATCCAGATGGAATCTATAAGCCCATCATCCTATCCATCACATCTCCAAATGGCATCTATAAGCCCATTCCCGCCATCACACTGCTGATACCACACTATGCGAGTGCAAATTTCTGGGCACTCTAGTGTTCAATCATCTTCCACCTTCGGATCACGAAAGGCACGTAAGCCAATCTACATCCTCAGGTTTAAGAAGATTTAACAGGGGCAACTGTTGTACCCCAAAATTTTCCCTCCCATATTCTTCAAAGTTTGTCAAGAGTCATCTTCAAATGGCTCAAGATTTCTCAAGGGTTGCACAGTCCAAATGCCTCTTAAGCCAGTCAAAATTAGGGTTTTGGTTCTTTCAAGGAATTTGAGATTTTCAATGGCTCAATCAAGTCCCATAGGCCTATATACATTGTCAAAGCATCTACATGTCAAGTCTCAAGACTCACAATGCCAATTTGCACAGTCAAAAGCTTCATTTGCTCTACAGTCAACTGCAGGGGTAAAATGGTCATTTTACAATCAAAAGTCAGAATTTTTGGTCAACATCTTATTTTGAGTCCACAATCATCATTTGATCAAGTCTTATCATGATTCCACAAGCATGGCTCAAAAAATCATCAAGATGCAAAAAGTTACTATTTTTGGACAGTAGAAAAGTCAACTGTATCTTGACCAAGGCATAACTTTTTCATGGTTCATCAGAAAAATCCCATCCAATTCTCATTTTGAAGGGGATGACATTTCCTACAACTCATCTTCACATTCCAAGTCCAAGAAATGCTCTCACAAAAAGTTATCAATTTCTACATTATAGGTCAATTTCAAAAGTCAACAAAAATGCACTTTAAGTCAAAGACCATAACTTGAGATTGGTAAATCCAAATGACATGGGACCATACGCATTGGTTAGAGGACTTCAAGACCTTTACAAAATGTCCAAGAACATGTTCATATGATCAAAATTGAGCAAGATATGCATTGGAGAAGTTGGGAAATGTGTGTGAATTTGCAAAAGTCAACTTTGCTCAAAATACTTTGTTTTTGCTAATGGGCCTCAAATTTCTTCTTGAAACTTTATCCAAGGCTTATGCACGACCCATTAAGCTTAAATTGATTTATTTTCTTATTTTTTATTAATTAATTGGATTTTTAATCAATTTTAATTCATTTAATTAATTTAAATTGTAGGAAATATCAAGATATGGTTTTTCAATCTTTTCATGAAGCAAATATGATCTACAAGAGCTGGCAAACTCGTGTGCACATCAAGGGGACAAAAATCTCCAAGTTTGGCAAGTTTTTCCAATCAAAAAGATTGAAAAATATTTGATTTTCAATCAAATATACAAACATCAATTCCATGGATTTCTTGGCCAAGATTTAACCTAATTCCATTCTCCTATAAGTACACAACCTAAACCTAATGCCATGGACGAGATTTTGTTGCAAGAAAGCCATATGCAACATTGAAAAAAATCAAAGAAATTTGAAAACTGATTTCCACATTCTAACGTGATTCAAAGCTTTTTCTTGTTTCTAATACATTGCAGGAACTCCCAGGGACCTTTTGCAATCAAAATCACACGCCAAGGCTCAAAGAATCATCGTTCACAGTCACACGGTTTGGACATTTTTTTCAGAATCGCATCTCATTATTCATGTGCATTTGACATATTTTGTGGATTGTTTTGTGTTAATAGGAACTGTACGAAGCTTTTGGCACAGGTTAATTGAATTATAGAGTCCTAAATCAAAAGATACCATTGAAGAAATCTAGGGTTCATAAGCTTTGATTTTGGGGCTTTATCACCCTGGAAAAATTGGGACCTCTAAGACCTATGGTTGAAATCGTCAGAACAAGACGAATCAAAAGCCATGCTCGCGAAATATTTATGTTGAGCAGGGAGCTAATCGCTATTTTTCGTTGATGTAGGTTGTGGGGGTTAAAAACCCCCACTATCTAACATGTTTTATGCAGGTTCAACGAGGAAGATGACTAGGTGGTGACATGCCATTGGTTTATTCAAAATGCGTGCGTTATTTTTTCTCTTTCCAACATATGAATTGTTTTTAAATATTATATTTGTTTCTTATCATAATAACAAAGCGTGCAAGATGGCTCAGTGGATGGTGTGTTGGTTGTGCATCATTGGGACCTGGGTTCGATTCCCAGGTCCCCAAAAATTCCTATATTATTTTTCATAACTGGATCACGTGCAGGCTTTCCAATACATTCCACCATATACCTCTAAATATCAGCATGCCATGTGTCCTGAAACAGCAATCCAGTGGCCATGAGGTGATGATTATGGTACTCTCAGTCAACCAACAAACACCTGACCCAGAAAGTCAAACGTGGCTGAATGAACAAATGGGCTAGAATTGCCAAGCAAACCTCCTAATGGGCCATCACCCCCCCTGGTTTATTATTCTTTTTTTTTATTTTCTTTTCTTTTTATTTTCTTTTACTAATTATTATTATTTATTATTATTATTATTATTTAATTAACTCACATAATTATTTTTCATAATAAATTCAGGACTAAAAAATGTAAATATTATTTATTTTTATTATTTATTAATTTCACTATTAATTATTATTTTGTAAATAAATACTAACAAATCAATTTAGTTTAATTAGGTTTAATTTTGACATTTTCTCATAATAAATAAAATAAATTAGAATTAGGTTTTACTAACTTTTGACTTTATCTTATTTTATTTTTATTTTTATAAAAAACTTAAAAAATAATTTTTTTTCTTTTAATTAATTAATTAATTAGTAAATTAGGTTTAATATATAATTAATTGCAAAAAGGACCAAATTCATTCTTTTCTCAAAAAGGGTCAAAACCCTAAGACTTTTCCCGATTCAGTTCTTTCGCGCGCATATTTATTTTTGATTCATTATTTTGATCATATTATGTATTTGCTCCGAGAATGTAATAGATAATTAGGACTTTTATCGCTTTCTTTATTTTCTCGCATTTATCTTTTCAAGGGTTATGTTTTTGGCGATGTAAATACCCGACGCCTTGTAATAGCGTAGATTTACTTTCCGCAATTTATTTCCCGCAAATTATTAACTATTAATTATGCATGCAAGACTTGCCAGAAAAATAAAACCAACTCGTAGCTCACCATAATACTTGTGCAAAGATAATATAAATTGAACTTGACACACATGCACATGCCACTCCTAGGATACACCTCACTTGGTTGCCTCGAGGTGGTCATTGAGTATAGGGTGTTTTAGAGGTCACCCTCCTGTCTAAAGATCCAGTTGCCTCGAAACGGTTACCTCGGATAAAAAAGGATCTAGGACATTAGGGTTACCGCTAAGGCGTGCTACTATTGCTTTGGAGACAACACATGTCCCTATAATCGAATTGACCCGAATAGCTCCAACGACGGTGCTACCTACTTCTCAATAGTGGGATAGTACTGTCTAAAGGACATTTACACAGCTTAATTCCTTAGAGTAGGTAGATTTCTCCGGGGTACTTTCTCTTTCAAAACAAACAAAAATAACCTTTCACACCTACACTTTCAAAAAGTTTTCAAACAAACACTTCATACACTCTTGAGGACTGATACAAGAGTTACCTAGAAGTTTTCAAAACAAACTTTTTTCAAAACCCACACACACAAGAAAAGCAAAACATTTTTGAAAACATAGTGAGCAAGTACCTAAGAGCCTGTGGATAACCACTGATAGAAAGGGTGTTAACACCTTCCCTTTCTATAATCTACCTCCCGAACCGAGAAACATCTCGAAAAGGAATTTTGCTGTGCTTTTGTCCTTTCCTTGTTGGAGAAAATAAAAGACGGTGGCGACTCTTGCTTACCGCGACATTTTGCGAACCAGCATTCCAAAACAGTCAGTTCTATTTCCACCGATCACACACCTCTAGGGTAATCTCACTTGTTGCCTCGGAAAATAGTCATGTCCTTTGAATATGGGTGTTTTAGCAAAAGTCCCTCGATAAAAAAAAGATCGTAGTCCCTCGATGTCCCTCAATGTTGGCTTCGGTAAACGATCTAGTCCCTAAATGAAAATTGCTAAAACGTCTCATAAGTTTCCTTCTATGACTATACAATTGACCCACGCCTGTCCCTTTACATCTAAAGATACGAATTCTTACCAATCAATGGTAAGATAACAATATCAAAGGAAGTAAGAAATGAATAAAAGACTTTTGAGTAAAGTAGAACGTTCTTAGTTGCTTGCTCACAATCTATTCTCAAAAACAAAACATTTTTCAAACACGCCAAACACATTTCAAAAATATGAAATATTTTCAAAAGTCCAACACTTTTTATACATTCTTATAGAGACGAAAATCATTACAATTTTTGCCTAAACGAAGCCGCCTTTCAAAAATACATTTAAAATCCACCACAAACACATTTTCAAACAGAGCAAGTGATCTAGCGAGCAACTAAGAGCCCGTAGGTAACTATGGATGAAAAGGGTTCTAACACCTTCCCTTTTCATAACCTACCCCCAGAACTCAAGAAAACATATCAAAGGTATTTCCTATTCTTTTCACTCTTTCCTTATTGGATAAAATAAAAGTTGGTGGCGACTCTTGCTATCCGCAACAATTATGATCAAACAGAAAAACACCAAGTCAGTTATCCCACCGTATTACACTATGGCTTCTAATTATCATCCATAACAACTTCTATTCATATGGGAAGAGTTATTGTGCAAGGAAGATTGTCAAAAATGGAAGGGGCTTCCAAGCTATTTTGGTGCTCTAAGAGCTAGGGTTTTGAACTTCTAAGGGCTATATCTTGCTCATCTTTTGGTATTTTTTAGTGATTCCAAAGACATGCTGCTATTTAAAGAATTATCAACCAATCACTTCAAAAGTTTCAAGAGCATTTCATGTGGAAGATGCCTAATGATGGAGAAATATTACATGTGCCCTAGATAGGCCATCAAATTCCCTTATGTGATTTCAAAAGATCATAACTTGGTCATTTTGTATCTCCTTGAGCCCATTCTTTTTCTACAATGATATTAAATATGTGAAACTTAACACTTATTTTGTGTGCAAAGCTTGAAAATGGATGGAAGATTCCCTAAGAATGCAAAAGATTAAAGGTTATCTCATGAATTTCCACCAACTTCACAAAGTCATAACTTTCTCAATTCTTGTAATTTTTAAGTGGTTCAAAACTCAAAATGTCATTTAATAGATCTACTTCATGCCATCTTTTTTGGTCAAAAGCAAATTTTGAGTGGAAGGCCATGCTTGGATGTAAAACATTATAGGATTTTTTTTGAGAAAACCTTAGAATATTTCTAAGTACAAAAAGTCAGCATCTTTTTCTCAACTTTGACTCATCATAACTCCTAGCTCAAGTATCCAATTGATCTCATTATTTGCAGATTTTAAATACTATAACCTTATCTTTCAAATGCTTCAAGAATCATGCCATAAGACCCCTTGAGCTATGAACACCATGGATTCAAAGTTGGTACCTTTAAACTGACTTTTTCCTCCAAGTCAGATTTGAAATTCATAATCCAGCTTCTAATCACCAAATTGTTGTACGTTTTTACATCTAATCACGTTTAACAATCTTCCAGAAGTGGTTATAACCTTGAAACGCAAGAATTAGCTGAGTTTTGAGCAAATACGAATCACACTTTTCATGCTTGCAACTTCACACGATTTACGTCCAAACTTCATTATTCCACACGGTTGAGCATCCCATTTGCTTCCCTATAAATAGAGGGACATATTGCATTCATTTCCTAAAGATTTGATAGCCATATGACCCCTGTTCAGATCCCACACAAACTCTGAATTTGAATTTATGATTTCTTGCTTTCTCACTCCAAAACACCAAAAGCTCTATTCAGTTAGCTTCAAATAACTTCTCTGAAGCTAACCACACTCTCACCTTCAAGAATTGTAACCTATACTGATATACAGAAGTCCAGTTTCAGAGCCACCTTGTGCTACTTTATTCAGGTAGATTTCTTGGTCAAATCAATCCAAATAAAAGACTATTATACTCTCTGTATCCTTCTGATTCTCGTGTTTTTTACAATTTATGGTTTCATTGAGATTTGAGTGACATATTCCAAAATTTCGTGCTCGCTATTATTTATGCATTTTTCTAAATTTAAGCCTTGCTCAGTTTATATAAATTTGGTGCATTGGTACCGTTAGAATCTAATGGTACCGCCTGGTCCTCTAATTTTACAGTTTTAGGAATCTAAATATAGGGCGTCTAGAGGTTGAAGACGACCTATGTGTCGTGCTTCAACCAATGAAAGCATGACATGTGATTTTTTGAATCCAACCCAGTGTGTTTGCTTTATCATACGTGCGCTTTGAGAGCCCTTGGATCTGATTGCTTTAATTAGTCAGACTACATCCAACACGCTAGAATTTTAGTTGTTTTTAATATTTAAAAGGTGATCTGGTGCAATTTCTAAAGTTGGCCATAATATGCACAACGTGCTTGATCCCTTGGATATGATTTATTACTAGCACATTTTGACTCTCATCCAATGCTCCACATTTTTTTAGTTTGTTATTTTATTTTCTGATTTTTATTTTAATTGATTAAAACTTCAAAAAGTCATAGAAAATTCATTTCTGACTCAAAAATTATGAAAAAATTCACAAAAATATTTTCAAATATTTTCTTTCTGATTTTTATTTTTTCATAATTTTATTTTCAGATTTAGTACTTTTATAATTTCTCCTTTATTTTGACTTATTTCTAATTATTTAAATTAATTTTTTGATGTTTTAAAATTCTGAAAAAAAATTATAAAAATCATTTTACTCATTTCTGACTTTTTGAAGTTTTTTCTAGAATTTTATCTTGACTTCTATTATTTTTGATCTTTTTCTTCACTTATTTGAGTGATTTTAATTAGTTTTAAAATACTTTTATGTTTTAAAAAATTACCAAAAAATTTATACAAATATTTGAGGTCATTTCTGATTTTTCTATGGTCTCTTTTAATTTTGCTTTGATACTTTGAATATAGTTTGCTATTTTACCTTTTATTTTTATTTTAAAAATTATTTAAAATTTACTTTTCTTTTTTATTTTATTCATTAAATGAAATTTATTTTTTTAATATATTATGGCCATGTGTTTGTAGATCATGTACTTCATTAACATCATTGGATCTTGACTGTTGAGTTTAACTCCACTAAAATGGATGGATGATTTTAATGATAGTTTGATTAAATTTTTTATTCAAATATATCCATTTCCTCTTCATCTTATCCCTTTCTTACTTGTTTTATATTTTGTTAGAGGATGATTTACATATCATCTCTCTAAACATATGGTACATAGATTGCTATTGACCGGCCTCAAAATAGGTGTGACTTCTATATAAGTCCACTTACGATTACTTAATATAGCATTAAATTTTGTCCTGATTCGAGAAATGATCATTTGTGGTCCAAACGTAAGTTTGAAAGCCCAAACACGTTTAATTTGAAAATTTTGATCCAATAATTTTGAGGTTCATTGTTAGGAGGCTTTGGTCTTATCAATCCTCTAATGAATCTTCATAAATTTTGTAACTAAGTGAATAATTTAAACATATTTGATCATTTATTGTTGCCTTGAGATTTTTAAATGAATAATATACTTCACAAAAAGCAAATGAAACTTGTTATTGAGAGGCTTTGATTTTATCAATCTTCTAATGAGTTTTCAAATGAAGGTTTCAAGATGGTCATTCAGCTAACCTCTAATTTCTAACAATTGACTTTATTTTACGCTTTTACTTTTTGCTTTTTACTTTAAGCACATTTATTTTAGCATTTTCATTTCATGATATTTTCATCTTTGTTCATTTGAATATTTATCTTTATGTCATTTTTATTTTGCTCGCTTGAGCTTTTCATTTTCTTTTAGAAGATACCTAATAATCAACTTGAACCATAAAAAACTTTAATGTTACTTGGACTATTTGGTTACTATCCTTGGCATGATGGAGTTATGGAATTCTTGGACTTAGGATTAGAGACTTTGATTACCTTGAGACCTTGTGACTTCTACTGTTATTTTGTCTAGAGTTCTTGGGATTTACCCCGAGACATTGGGTTGTTTGTTTTCTTTGTGTGCAGGTTATTCTAATTATATGCTTTGTCTGTGATTGGGAATTCATCTGTATACAGTCGTTACTCTGGAAAAAATTTATGAAGACTTAATGAATTTGAAGCTTGGTTTTCTTAAGAGGTTTATTATCTTTGATTGTTTGGTTTCAATCCAAGGATGGGAATTCTACATTGACTCATTATGTCAAGTGTTGACTTCTTGTTGGTTAGACGGTTCTTTTCTCTAGCTTTTACCGTATGCTTTAGGATATTCCCTTCATCTCCTCCCATCTTCTTTAATTTCAAAAATCTTATCCCTCATTTTCAAAACTATTCTTGTTTTTTAAACTTGAACCGCTTTCACAATAAACTTGGATTTAGGTCCATGCATTTTCAAAATTATTTTCTTAATCAAATTTTAAACAACTTAATAATACTTTGAAGTTTTTGTGAGAAGACTAAAATTCATTAAATCTCATTCAAACCATTTTGCCACTTTGGCTTTTTACTTTAAAACTTTTCTCAAAAGATTAGACTCTTGTCAATCCTTGTAGTGATGTAACCTATTATACTTCTATGATATGTAGTGGAGTGAGATATTTTCCACTCGGGTGTTCAGCAAGGCTTTGTTGATTTTAAAATCTAAGCCATATCCTCCACTTTGAGATAACATAAATTCTCCTTTCTCATAATCGTGGGTAGTAAGTATGTTTTTCCACTCGGATAAGACAGTGATGTCTCGTCTTTTAAAATTAACCAACACAATATTGTTTTAAAATTTTTAAAGGTGAACTATGAGTACCCTGATCCTCTATTACACGGAAGGTGGTACGTAGGCACTAAAGGTTCGTAACCGTGACGGGTGGAAAAAATTAAAAAAAAATATTTCTTTTCTCATCCCACAATCTATTTTTGTATACAACTCTTATAGCCAAAATACACAGATTTTCAAAGAGGTTCTTGTGGAGTACCATAGATGTTTAGGATGCTAATACCTTTCCTTTACATAACCAACCCCCGAACTTAGATTCTCTCCCCTTCTTTTGGGTTATTCACTCTTTTCTCATTCCTTTGGAAACAGTAAAGCGATGTGCCGATTTTTATTTGATTTATGCGAGTTAAGTTAATCCAATGGCTTAGTCTCAACATTTCTACAACTACAGGTTGGATTGATGAATTGTGAAAAATGATGCATATATATTGTATTAAGGATATGGAATATTGGATTATTGATATAAGAGGTTTGGGTATGTTTCGACACGTTTGAAAGGGTTTTAGAATGAAGAAAATTGAGCATTTTCGTCATAGGTTCTGTGGTAATTGATTACCAGCTTAAAAATTAATTTTTTTTAGTTTTCTGGTGCGGTAATCGATTACCACATATCGATAATCAATTACTACAGTCTCACAACAATTTTTTTTAAAAGTGAAAATGCCATTACTTTTGAACCGTAAGTCCAAATCGAGAACTGTTTGAAGCATCAAAAAGCTAATGAATAGAACTATAACATAATATATATAAGAGAATTGTTTGTCCAGTATTTTTATGTCTAATATCTTTGGGAATTCAATAGTGTATATGTTCTATTAATGAATTGTTGTACTGTTGCACTAATGATTTACCATTATGACATGTTATGATGATGAAACTTGATGTCGTTGCTATGATGTAAGTGATGTATATGTGTGATGGGAAAAATAACAAGTCTACTATTTTTCCTAAGTTGAAATAATGAGGAAAGTTCCCCAAAAGTCGATCTCAAGGACTGCGTGTAAATAAGGAGTTCAAATTGTTGCTCATATAAACAAAAACTAGTGTTTGGGTTCGATTTGCTAAAATAAAATAATTGTGAATAAAGTAAATGGATGTGGAGAATTGTTTTGACATATATGAGTAACATGATAGGAAAAGTGTGTGATTTATTCCTGTAATAACTATGAAGTAATATTGCAACGACTTGTTTTACATAATCAATTACCAGTTCTTAAGGGTGTTTACTCATAATTCCTTAGCGAGAAAACCTTTAATCATTCATCCTAAGCCCTAAGTCCAAAGAAACTTACTGATGAAATTAAGAATTTTTATTTTATCAAGAATACTCTAGTTCTTATAGGGTATCCCTTGTACTAGGTGATATCTACTATATAATGTTCTCAATAAAGCATTACAAATGAAGGTCCAACCTAATTGATAATCATACATAAATCTCAATTTATCCAAAAGAGAAAGCAATAAGAACATCAAGAGAACAAATTAATAATGAAAAACACCATTGTTATTGCAAATATGAAATCAGAATCATTACAGATGCAAATCCGGGACACCCCTAGCATTGGAGGAATTAGCTACTCATAGTGTTCAAAGAAAACAAAAGATAAACTCTAGACATTATAAGTATTGGGGAGAAATTTGATCTTCAATCTCTTCCGTTCATGAAAATCTTCTTCCCACCAAAAACCTTGTCTTCTCCAATATTTTCTCGTGTAATTCTTTGCAGACAAAAAGTACCTTAATAGTAATACAAAATACACTTAAATAGAAAAAGCTTTCATTTTTATTGACTCAGAATCAAGTGAAAACTAAAATCTAATCGAAAATGTCCAAAACACCCTTACTTGTCGAACCATTAAAGAAATAAAATAAAATATTTGACTCAGTGTACAAGGCTGCTACGGCCCGTAGTAGGTGCTATAAGTGGCCTTAGAGCCTCACTGATCTTGGGTTTTCAACTTTTGTGTACATCGCTTGCCTGCAACGGCCCGTAGTAGCTGTTACAGGTGATCGTAGCAGGCCTACTGGTACTGTGATTTTTTCTGACTAAATGAGGGGTGTGTTTCCTTTCTGCTACGAGCAGTAGCAGCTGCTACGAGCGGCCATAGCAGACCTCATAGAACTTGGGGAAATTTCTCTGATTCTTCACGATTTTTCCTGATTTATTGAGCTAAGCATGCAAACAGTAAAGCAACACAACCAAAGCATAAAATATGGGAAAATGAAGTAAAGTGCTTGATAACCAATGAAAATATTAACTAGAATCAACTGTAAATAAAGGTGTAGAAACCACTGATCAAACTCCCCTAAAATTATATTGTTGCATGACCTCAAGCAACAAAGAAAAGATTTCATGAAATGCAAAGTATACTGGTACTCATACGAGAGACTTCCATTCACATTGGTCGAGAGGTAGTTCGTTCGGTATTCATATGACGTGAAAAGTTTTTGTGATAACACTTTAAACCTGAGCTTCCTTTTCGGATACCTCTCTAACTATGCTTTGTATTTAAGTCTTTTTTCAATTTTCCTCCTTTTTCATTCGGACAATCAAATTAAGGCAATGAGGATTATGATAATCATCACATGTACAAGACTAATAAAGAATTTTTTTAGGCATCAAATAAGCAGCAATAGCTACTTTTAATTACTGATGAAATTTTCAAAACTTTTTGATTTATATGTTGTCCTTATTTGGACGATATTTGGGGATCAACCTCCTTGGGCTGAATAACCGGGTGAGGGTTACCCAACTTAGCAGGCTTGTTTCCTTTTACCGCCTTTTCATCATTTGGTTCCAAAATTATTTATTTCTCAACTAATCATACATGCATGTGAATCTAGATTATGCCAGACTGTCAAGATAAACTAATCAAAGAGTACTTCTCAAGATTCAAGCACTATGGTACAAATCTACACGTTAGACTCGTATCACTTTTTAGGGAACCTAGGGTGTTGAAACAAAACCCCTTTTGTCACATTATTTCGAGATTCCTACCCTAGAATAATCATCCCTATATCTATATATACTATTCCTAATCTCTTTGAGATTAAAGCTTTTGCGCAAAACAAAATATTTGATCAAAATTTGGGGAGAACTTCAAGTGCAGTTTTCAAACATACAAAATAACATAAAACAAACAAACAGAAGCAAATCCCCCCTAACTTGAACTAAACATTGGCTCTAATGTTTTATAAAAATAGCGAGAATGGTGACTCATAAAGATCCTTATTGAGGAAGTGGAGGGTAATGCAACACCAACTGCTGCATAATAGCTTGCACCTATAAGGACTTATTTATTACCTGAAAACGAAACTAAACAAACAAAAAAAAAGAAAATGCTGAGTCATTAAAAGTGTGGGTTGCCTCCAATGTAGCACTTCATTTAACATTGCATGGCTCGACGGTTCATTCCCCCTTGTTATAGGGGGTATTTTAGCTTCCACATCTTTTTGCTTGTCCTTTTCGCAACAAAGAATTGGTCTGGTTCAGAGATAGGTACTACTTTTTGCCTCAAGTTACCTCCAACTTCCATATCCTTACCTTGATGTTCCTTTTTCTTTCTCTTCTTGATTTCTTGAATGAACTTTGGAGTTTTGATATGTGGTAGAGAAGAGTGAGATGAAGCCACCTAAGAGATTACGCCTAAGACTTTTTTTAGGGGTGGTCTTGAAATTTTGATTTCTCTCTCTATTTTGATCATGCCAACTGAAGATTGATTATCTTCACCTTCACCTTGCTTCTTGATGTTCAAAACTTTTAAGTTTATTACCTCCTCAAAAGATTTCAAAGTTAGAGTACCTTTTCGGGTATCAATATTGTATCTGAAGAATAGAAAAACACAAGAAAGGGGGTTTGAATTAGGTTTTCAAAAATAAAAGCAGTATGACACATTTGGTTATCCTGGTTCGTTTAAACTCAAACTACTCTGGTCCACTCGCCAAGGTGATTTCGCCTCTCTCAAATGAGGTCTTAATCTAATAATTGAAACTTGATTACAATTCACGAAGACAACTATCATAGTCTTCTTGAGATTAAACCATAACATGGTTTCTCAAGGAATTACAAAAATGTGAATCAAAATGTGTACAAGAATGTTTCTATAAAACTATATCCTAACTGTGATGTTTACATAATATTAATGCACAATAAAAAAGAGCTTATGAATATTTTTTTGGATACGCAAGTGTGTTTTGATCACTCTTCAAGAACTCTTTCTGTAGGCAAATCTTTAGATCCATGAGGAGATGTTTTTAGAAGGTTGATAAAACTTTATTAATGCACTTTCCAAAAATACAGATCTTATCTTATTCCAGTCGTTACTCTTTGATTTGTAATGAATTGTAATGCATCAGACTTTGCATCTTTGAAATTTAATTAGAATAAGAATATTAACATTGAGACTTTAGACCATCAGAGTATCTTGAGATTCATATGATCATAACTTGAATGAGACAGACACGTTGAATATTCTTTGTTATGAATATTCACTTATTAGGTTATAACTTAAGCTTAAGGGTTGAGTCTTAGAACTTCAGAAAATTTTAGTGCGTTGAGACTTCCTTTGTTCTTCCAGAACTTCACTTATCAGAGCATCAGAATTTTGCTTGCAGCATTGGTGCTTCAGAAGTTATACCATCAGAACTTCTTTTATTGAGCGTGTTACGCGGAATTGCTTCTAAGTAAGTACGCCTCATCTTATCATAACTTCAAAACGTAAATACTCTTATTATCTTCTACGCTCTTTTGTCATAAATTCTCTACATATTTAAATAATTTATTAGAGAGAAAATTTGTTGTTTATATAATATATCATGTATTTGTTATCATCAAAACTATTACTAAGATGTAGAACCAAACTATGTTCTAACGATCTCCCCCTTTTTTATGATGTCAGAAACTTGTATATTTTGATGAACAAGTAATTGCATAAAGTATTAGGTCCCCCCTGAGTTGAATACTCAGATAAAGAAAACAAATTTGGATACTTTCCTAAAGATGTTTGATCAGAGATTTTGACGGAAGTTCTGATTAGTCCATGTGGCAGAAGTTTCTTTCATGATGTATTATTCTTGTCTGCTTTTTAAAAAGAGAAATAGAGGTTTATCTTTATCAAGAATGTTTGAGACTTAGTCCTGGCACTGTTATATTCAAAATATCTTACGTTCTCCCCATTTTTGTCATTAATCAAAAATCAATAAAAACACTTAAAGGCACTACAATGATTACGCATTCAAGACCAGAGATTAGTACAAACAGAAACAGATAAACAGAAGTTTAGACAAAGAACATAGCATAAACAAGAAAAATATTCAACTAAGGTTATGGAGGAGGTGGAAGTCGTGTGAATAGTGCTTCCAGGAGGCTCTTGATCTGATTGTTTGATTCTTCTTGCTTGCCTAGCATCCCCTTAATCTCTTTATTGGTTTCATCATGTTTATCGAGCCTTTCCCTGAAAAATTCATTCTCTTTCTTCAACTCATCTAGAGTTTACAACACTAGAGAAGATGTAGTAGTTTCAACAGTAGAGGCCATATTCTTATAAGTTACTGCTGCATATTCTTTCTTAGGATATTCTTCAATTGACTTGCCTTTGTCTTTAAAAATGACAAGAGGTAGGGGTTGATGTTCAGGAGATGGTTCTAGAATTTTTAATTCCTGTGGAGCTTCCCAAGGAGTGATGTCCATAAGACAAAGAGGTTTCCTCACCCATAAACATGGAACTTGATCCTTAAAGATATTCAGGTGATCGCAGAAGTTCTGTTGAGAAATTTCATAACTGAGTTCCTTCATCTTTAAAGATTCAGAATTGAACCATTTTCTGAATTGGGTCTAGAGATAATCAGGAGCAGTTGTATTAAGATTATCCATGCAAGCTTTCTTCAAAGAGTTAATCCATTCTTGTATTTATGTTTCTAAAACTAGCAGAGATTTACCAACATCTGATTTGGAGGGTTTTGGTGTTGACATTGGAATGGCTATTTTTTGAGAAGATTTTACAAGTTTATCCCAGGCTTCTAGATCAATTATGGTTGTGAAAGAATCTTTTGAGTAGTCAGTGGGAGTTGGAGAGTCAGAGATGATGATAGGAGTGTTAGGAGGTGTTGAATCATAAGGATATAGAAGATCTAGAAGGGAAAAATCTTGTGATGGATTGGTTGAAATATTTGGTGGTTGAGAGGGCAGGTGATTCCTAGAATGGTTGATGCAGTTTTGTGCATTTGGTCAGAGGCATTATTTGGATTTTCTATTTGGGGAGCTTCAAAAAATGGATCAAATTGATCAATATTAGATAGAACTTGTGCAAGTTTTGTCTGAGTTTAAGAAAATTGGGTAAAGGGGAATTATTCAGAGGATGGTCATTGGGTATGGTGGTATCAATGTCAATGTCAAAGTCATCAATAGTTTTGGGTGAGGGATTATTAGCAGTTTTGGATATGAGGAGGGTTCAGATGTTGATAAGAAAACTGATTCGAAAACCAAAACAAAAGAAGATTTTCCTTTCTTCTTGCCAGCTTTAGAAGTTTTTTGAGAAGTTCCTTCTCCAGCCGCTTTCCTTTTCCTTGACTTTCTGGTAGCAACTTCTAGAGGTTCTTGACTAAGACCTAGGATATTTACATCTGGAATTGTACCGTCACTTTTGCAAGCTTCCAAATATCTGAGGACAATTTCTGGAGATGAATCTCCTTGAGTGAAGAGGGGAAAATTCTTCAGAGGGACTCTTCTGGTGGTGATGAATTCCTTTGCAGTAAGTGTAGGATCCTTCTTAATAGTTTCTATAATCCTTATCTTCTTGATATTCTTGGCATTGAGAGTCTTTCGAGCACATGGTTCTAGAACACTCACTTGTTGAGCCTCACTCAAATGTTCTATCAGTTTATTCTTTGTCAGAATATCTGAGACAAGCCTTCCCAGTGGAATCTAATATCTTTTGGTTCTTTCTTCTTCCCTTGTTTCCTTAACACTAGTCTTTAGATGATTGAATAGAATATGAGGGAGGTGGACTTTGGCATTAGTTGTGATGAAGTACAATAGGTATTGTTGATCAATATTGATGTAGTTAGGAGAACTTGTTGGTTCTCTATGATTGATACATCCCATAATTATTTTAGACCAAATTTTGAGATAGTCCTTCAGATCTTTAATCTTGTTTGAGGGTTGTCCAGAAGAGAAGATTTCATTGGATACAATGGTTAGGTAAGAACCTTTTTCTTCCATTTCACTGCACCTTACGCCCCTTCCATCATGACCAATGAGCTTTCCAATGAGATCTTTAGTGATGACAATCTTCTTTCCCATTACATAAGAAGTTACTTGATGATTTTATGCAGTAGCATGAATCAAGAATTCTTTAACGAGTTTGGGAAAAAATGGGCCAATTAACCGATCAAAGTATTTTTTCCACCCTTGAAACTCAACATCAGGAGTAAGTTCATACCCATTCTCTTTCATGCTTTCAAAATCAATTATGAGTTCATAGAGAACTTCAAGAGAATCAACCGGAGTAAGGAGAGTTCTTGTAGGTTCAACATGCATTTCTTCATTTGGAGTAGAGGATAAACCAATGATGTTGATTTGGGGAGCAGGATCTTGAGACATTTGTTGTTGTTGAGAAGAAGCCATTTTTCACAAAATTAGGGTTTGAGAGCACACAGAAGGGAAAAAGTGCAAATGCAGAGAAAATAGGGTGAGTGAGAGTGAAAGTGTAAAAGTGTGAAAGTGATTTGGTGAGAGTGAGGTATAAATAGCCAATGGAGAGAAAACATGAATTTAATTTCATTTAATAAAATAACATCAATGATTAATAGCATTAATGATTTCTAAAAAGAGGGATGTTGTGAAGATTTTGTGAAGAGTTACCGATGTGACTCACGCCTTAATGCATCAACTCAACCGTTTCAACCCTTTAGATTTTGAACACGTGTTTACCCTTAGATAGTGAGTTAGCAATTAGGGTTGATAGATGTTGATGTGGTGAACTGCTTGCTTCTATCTTTGAAATGAAGCATTTTTAGAAAGTGTTTAGATCTTCTGGATTGTTTCTTAGACAATTTTCCTTCTCATTTCTGAAGAACTATTGTTCAGATGTTCACAAAAACAAATCAAAAAGTTCTGAGGATTAAATATATAGAAACTACAATTTCATTCTGGTCATAGTTCCATACTAAGGTGTTTTAGATTGAAATCAAATCTATCTTCAGCAAGGGGTTTTGTGAAAACATCAGCCCATTGATGGTGCATGTCTATAAATTTTAAACAAAGAATTCCCTTTGAATATAGTCCCTAATAAAGTGATGTTTAATTTCTATATGTTTAGCCCTAGAATGTAAAATAGGATTTTTAGAAATATGGATAGCAGAAGTATTATCATAGAGGATAGGAATGTTACTCTCATAAATATGAAGATCTTCAAGCTGATTCTTCATCTAGATACTGCATCCAGTTGCAGCTATATATTCAGCTTCAGCAGTTGATAGAGAAATAATGTATTGTCTTTTGTTGGACCATGAGATTAAGTTATCTCCCAGAAACTGGCAGCTTCTAGAAGTACTTTTTCTTTCTATTATATCTCCAACAAAGTCATTGTCATAGTACCCTACTAATTTATATTCTCTAGATTTTCTATAACAAAGACCAAGATTAGTAGTAACTTTTAGATGCTTAAAAATTCACTTAACTGTTGTAAAGTGAGATTCTTTAGGATCTGATTGGAATCTTGATCACAGAGAGATGCTATATAGAATATCAGGTCTTGAATCTGTTAAATATAAGAGAGAACCAATTATACCTCTGTAGAGCTTCTATTCTACTTTCTTACTTACCTCTTCCTTTTCCAGAATGCATGTAGGGTGCATAGGAGTTTTGGATGGCTTACTTTCTGACATATCAAATTTCTTCAGAAGTTCTTTAACATACTTGCTTTTATGTATGTAGGTTCCTTATGGAGTTTGATAGATTTGAATTCCCAGAAAGAACTTGAGTTCACCCATCAAGCTCATTTCAAATTATGCCTGCATAGTCTTAGAAAATTATTTTCCCAAGGAGGCTTTAGTAGTTCCAAAAATTATATCATCTATGTATATTTGATAAATCAGAATGTCATTTTTTAAATGATTTACATAATAGAGTTGTGTCCACCTTCTCTCTGGTATAATCCTTTTCTAAGAGAAAGTTACTTAGTCTTTTATACCAAGCTCTAGGAGCTTATTTCAGACCATATTACAATTTATTAAGTTTATAAACATATTCTAGATGTTTTGTATTTTCAAAACAAGGGGGTTGGTGCATATAAACTTCTTCATCAATGTAACCATTTAAAAATGCACTTTTTACATCCATTTTATAAAGAGCGATGTCATTATTTACGGCAAATGAAATTAAGATTCTGATAGATTCTAACCTGGTAACTGGAGAAAAGGTTTCCGTATAGTCTATCCCATCTTGCTAATTATAACCTTGTGCAACCAGAAGTGCTTTATTTCTTACAACTTCTCCTTGTTCACTTAGCTTGTTTGTGAAGACCCATTTAGTTCTAATGATGTTGAAGCCTTTTGGTTTAGGAACTAGATCCCATACATCGTTTCTGGTAAATTGATTTAGTTCTTCCTGCATTACAAGTATCCAGTCATTATCTAGAAGTGCTTCATCTACAGAAGTAGGTCCGATCAGAGACATTAGTCCCATGAGAGACTCTTCAGTATTTCTAAATGTAGATATTGTTCTAATTGGATCATCTTTCTTTTCAAGAATCATGTTTTAAGGATATGCTAAGCTGCTTCTAGATTGTCTTTTCTGGATGGGTTCTTCAGAAGTTGTTGTAATATTTCTGATGTCTTCTTCTATATTTGGTTTATGTTCTGAACTTTTATTTTCTAAAGATCTTTCTTTAGTACCCGTAATTTGAACTTATTTATCTGCAAAAGATTCACCCTTCTTTGACTTTTAAGAGCCAAGCTTATCATCAAATCTGACACTAATAGATTCTTCCACAATTTGCGCTTCTGTGTTATATACTCTATAACCTTTTGAACATTCAGAGTATCCTAACATGAAGCACTTTTGTGCCTTAGAATCAAACTTGTTCAGATGATCTTAGGTGTTCAATATGAAACAAGTACATCCAAATGGATGGGAATAAGAAATGTTGGGATTTTTGTTCTTCCACAGTTCATATGGAGTCTTTTCCGGAATAGGTCTTATTAAGATTCTATTATGAATATAACACATTGTGTTAACTGCTTCTACCTAGAAGTATTTAGCAATGTTAGTCTCATTGATCATGGTTCTGGCCATTTCTTGTAAAATTCTATTCTTTCGTCCTATAAATCTATTTTGTTGGGGAGTTCTAGGACAAGAGAAATCATGAGAAATTCCATTTTCATTAAAAAAATAACTTTTCAAAACATTTATTTTCGAACTCTCCACCATGATCACTTCTGACTTTTACAATTCTAAACTTTTTTTCATTCTGAACTTGGTAACAGAAGGTAGAAAACATAGAGTGTGACTCGTCCTTGTGTTTTAAGAACTTCACCCATGTCCATCTACTATAGTCATCTACGATCATTAATCCATACTTTTTGTCGCTGATGGATGCAGTTTCTTTAACACCCTATTTCCCCGTCGGTAATTTTAATCAAAAATATCAGAGTAAATTATTTTCTAAAATAAACATCAACAAATAAGATGTCACATCTTCATACATCATACATGCTTAATAAACCCGATACGTAACACAAAATCATAAACTTCAAAGGTTAACTTTATTGCATTTATTCGCAGCGGAAAACATCAATAAATAATCATTCTCAACCCTTAACATGAGCGGTATTTTTCATCATCTAAAATTAGCATAATCATAAAGTAAATTCAAAACAACAGAGTTACACAAAGTTTACTCCCAACATAATAAGACAAACGTAAAACCCCCATGTGTTACATATTATATCAGACACCGACTCGATCTACGCAATTGAGGTAACTCTTCAGCTAACCTCATCCTCAAGCTACTTCGGATCATTTGTATGTTACCCACGTAGAGGTAACATTCAAACAGAAAGGGTGAGATATCAAAACAATATAAGAGGAAGCATAACAATAAGTAGATAACAATTTAAGTACACAGTCAACACATAACATCCATAATACTATGAGGTACATAAAAGACTCAAACAACACATAACATCCATCAAAATAAGATACATACTTCATCAATATTCACCATCAAATTATCAATGACAATATGATGCAAAGAGACTGACACTGACTCAATGCATGTGGTACTGTGATACGGTGGGAGAACTGACTAGTGTTTTGCGTTCGTATTCGCACTTGTGCGGTTGAGCAAGAGTCGCCACCGACTTTTTATTTTATCCTAAAGGAAAGGTTAAAAAGCACAACAAAAACCTTTTGAGATATTTCGTGGGTCCGGGGGGTAGATTATGAAAAGGGAAGGTATTAGCACCCTTTTCATCCATGGTTATCCATGGGCTCTTAGTTACTTGGTTTTTTAGATCACTTGCCTTGTTTTTCGATTGCTTTAAAAATGGTGTGTGTGTGTGTTTTGAAAATGTTTTGAAAAAGATGCCTTGTCTTAGGCAACTAATGTATTTGACTCGTGTTTGAGTGTTTTACAAAAGTGTGAATCTTTTCGAAAAGATGTTTTCAAATGTTTTTGAGAGTTTGTTTGAAAGTGTTGTGGATTGTGGTTTTTGAAAAGAAAGCAAGTGTTTTTGCAAGTTTGATCTCAAGTAACTAAGAGTTTTGTCTACCCTATTGTACTCAAAAGGTTTTTGTCATGTTTTAACCCTTTTAACAAGTTTGTTCCACCATTGTATTTGGTGGACAACCTTGTGTTAGGATGTGAAAGGGACAGGCGCGGGTCATCGTTTAGACCATAATTGCAATGGTGTTAAATGTCTTTGGGCAATTTTCTTTAAGGGACTTGATCATTTGTTTTTGTTTGTTTTGAAAAGTTTTGTCGAGGGACTATGATCATTCAAATTGTTTGCTTTGCCCAAAGAAGTTCAACATGCAATATGGCCCATTTATTTGAAGGCAACAAGTGGAATACCCTAGGGGGTGCAAGTGTGAGATGTGTTGTTTATTTTCATGCTCATTTATCTTGTATTAGGTTATCTAGCGCTTGATTTTATGTACATACAAACCCTAGGTCTAACCATGGTATAATTGGAAAACTGTAAATTGCGGAATGTAAAATCTACGCTATTACAAAATAGTGTCCGGGAATGGGGGTATAAATGTACAAAGGGGATGAGACTTATAGTACCCAAATAAGTTACAACCAAATCGAAGTCGCAATCAAATGTAAATATCGAATATACAAATATAAGATAAACAAATGTGTATAAGGCAATGTGAATGTATTTGTGTAAGTGTACATGTATATGAGTATGTAATTATTTACAAGTGGCGAATTGTGGAATTGAAGCGTATTAGGGTTTTTGACCTAGAGAAATGTTTTAAACGAATCTTTGATTTATATGTTTAATTATGTACAAAAGAAAAATGTTTTAACTTAAATGTTCAAGTTTTAATTAAGAAATGTATCTTTATTTACTTATATACAAAAAGTATTTAAATGTCAAAAATCGAGTTTTGTATAAAGAGAATGTATTTTTTATATTGTCATGTACAAATGTATTTTAACGTGTATTAAAAATGTATTCAAGTTAATTATGTAAAACAAATGTGTAATATGTACAAAATTAATGTTTCAAAATTCATGTACAAAAGTATACTAAAAGAGATTAAATTAGAAAAAGAAAGTATTTATTTGTAAAAAGTATTAAAATAAAATAAATCATAAAAAAGGGTTTAACATTCTAATTATCTTTTCTTGATCATATTAGTATAAAAAGTCTTTTTTTTGTTAGTGCAAAGAAAGAAATGAAATGAAGTTAGTATAAAAAAAGTGATTAATTGAAAACATTAATTTAGGTTAGTAAGAAATAAATGGTTAAATGGCAAAAATGCTAATTTATGTTGTTAGGAGATAAATGGGCTTCAGAGCAATTAAGAACGGGTCAGGCCCATGTTAAACTTGAAACAAAGTTAGGGTTAGGGATTTTGTTCATCTGAGGCGAAAACGCTTAGGGTTGACAGCGGCGTGCTCGTGTGTTCGTCTTCTCCGATCATCTTGAACTCTGAAATGCAGTCCTCCGCCTGACCACCAACGTCGCCCTCCAGACCTTTCTTCCCTCCAAGGCGTAAGCTTCGCGTCCTCTTGATTTAAGGTTTGATTTTAGTGTTTTACGTTTCCTTTCTCTTTTACGAACTTGCGTGTTTTGTTTTGATTTGAATCTTAGCTGATCTTTCGCTATTATGAGGTGAAGGAGAAGAGGTAGAAAGTTCATTACCTGACCTTGGAGAAGGAGGAGAGAAGAGGGGTGGAGACGCTTAGGAGGCCGGGACGGCGTGAACGTGATGCTTGCTTTGCTTCTGATGCTTTCCTGGTATCTTTATCTCTTCTACTTTCGTCCCTTTGAATTATTGGTGGCCTTTAGAATTTGTATGGACAGAATGTTGCCTTTGCCTATGACGAAGCTTGCTTCTGAGGCTCCCTTTCCTCTTCTTTACTGCTCATGTTGCCTTGATCTGTTGCTTTGGATATTTTGTTTTCCTCTGACCCCCTGATGCCTTGAGTTGGTTGTTTTTGATATCGCCTATGATGAGGAAAGAAAACTCTGAGGCTTAGGAGTTGGTTGGAATATAGATGTTGCTGGCCCTCTGAGATGGATGCTGGTTTGCTTCTGTGAGTTGCCTTTTACCTGTGTTGGATTATGTTTGACAGTATGGTTTAGGGGTTATGTTGGTTCAGTTTTTGTTTATGTATTTGTGGTTTGTGAGGTTATCGTTTTGGTGATTGAACAGGGTGATGGTTTTATCAGTTTGGTAATTCAGTGTATGTGTTTGTATGTTTTGTTTATGGGCTTGTGCTAGCAAATGGGTGTATTGACAGGTTAATGGTTGTTATGCTTTTGAACTTGGTTTATCAGCTTGGATGGGTTTGAAGTTCTGTCTCTTTTTTTGACAGTAGGCAGGTTATGATGCTGGTATGAGGTTTGAGATGCGTTTGATGGTTGTTCAGGTTTGAATCTGGTGTTTTGTATCTGATAGCTCTCTTTTGTTTGAAGCTTAGAGGCTTCAGTTTTGTAGGTACTGTGTTTGGTTGTTCAGTTTATGGACTGCAGGTTGATGGTTTCATGGTTGTTGGTTCTGGTTTAAGGTGATTCTGGGTTTGTTTTAGAAAATGCAGGTTATGTGAGGTTTTGTGTTTGATGGCCTTTGACAGGATGATGGTTTCAGACCTTTTGAACTGGTTTATGGGCTGGAGCAGGTTGATGCTTGCAGAAGGTTTAGTGTGTTTATGTTAGGTGTTTGTAAGGAGGATGCAGGCTCTTGGTTTTGTATATTTCTTCCTCTCTCTCTTTTTTACTGTGCTGTACTGGCTTGTAGGTTTGTATATTGAGGCAGAGTTGTGTGATTTTGTAAGGATGATGCAGGTTTGGATTAGGCTTGGTTTAACACACTTTCGGTTAGGTTTTTGCTTCAGTATGTTATGTTGTTGGACTTAACAAGGTTTTTAGGTTGTGTTTGTGAGACTGATGCAGGTTTTTTAGTCTTGAAACTCAGAGGCTTTTGTTTGTATCTTTTTCTTCTATCTTCTGACCTGAGTTCCTTTCTTTGTGTTATATCTTTGTTGTCTTTTCCTAAGCCTAAACCTGCCTATGCTTCTTTCTCTCTTCTTCTGACTCTATAGTACAGTAAAGAATTTTATATAATTTTATTTCTTGTACTTTCTCTGAAGGGGCCCTACTGGTGGGAAATGATGATTTAAGATTCAAGTTGCTTGCATACCACTTCTCTGCATCTTTATCCTTCTTTTGACAGCTTTGTGTGCTGACTTTTCCTTGATATCTTGGGATTTTGTAATATCTTCCATATCTTCTTTGACAGCTTGGGATAGATTTTCTGTTTTGACAATAAATTACCTTTTTGCTTTTGATGGAAAGTGGAATTGGATTTGAACTATATAGTTTGAACTTTGGATTTGAGATTCTATGCAGCTTGAATTTTGTAACTTATGCATTTGACATTTGCATTCATGAATAAAAATCTTCCCTCTCTGTGAATCGGGAGAAATCCCGTGATTTGCAGAGAGGGTCAACTGATCCCAGTCAGTGGCCTCTAATGATGAGCAAATTTTAACTGTCTCTTTTAATTAACTGCTTTCTGACTTTTCTTGCTTCTTTTTGCAGATAAAAAATGGAGCACCGGAGCGGAGTGAAGAATGAAGAATATTAGGAATAGGATAGTTTTTTTTTTATGTAATATTTAAATTAATGTATATTATTGTTCATAATTTTAAATTATAAACAACAATTTGTACAAATAATTCAAATATCAATAAAATCTAAATTATCCAATTAATTCTAATTTTCTTTATTGTTTATTTATTTATTTAAAATTCTTTGAATTAAAACAATTGAAAAATAAATTTCAATCATTCAATTTTAGAATAATAAATAACTTAAATAAAAACAACATTGATCAATTAAACCTGTCTTATTCAAAATCCAAAGCAAAGCAGCAGTCAATCCAAATAGACTGATCAAACGCATTCCTTCTTCACTGATTTGCCATAAACATTGTGAATCCAATACTGCACATATCTTTTGACTGGTGAATTCAAACCAATTGCCTCCTCTTACTGATTAAATTATGAACAATACAAATTCAACCCGAATCTCGGAATAAACCGCAAAGTACTGTGGAATTTCAACCTTTCTGAGAATATGCCCATAAAACCCTTAATTCTTGATTAAATGCCAAATAGCGTTCGCTTGATCAAAATTGAGCCAAAATCCATCAAAACCCTAAGCCAACTGTATGAAACAATCCAAAGCTCTGAAAATCAGTAAAAACCCTAATTTTGCTTGACTGTCAAGAAAAGTCCATTTGTCTGATTCTTGAGCCAGTTTGAAAAGTCAGGAAATGTCTGAAGCTGAGATTTCTTGTGGAAAAGCGCGAGGGCAAATTTTGGGGTACAACAGTTGCCCCTGTTCAATCTTCTTTGACCTGAAGAGTTAGATTGGCAAGTTTGCCTTTCGCGACTTGAAGGTAAAAGGAGATTGGACACTAATGTGCCCAGAAAATTTGCACTCGACGATCTGATGGTGGAGGTGAATGGGCTTAAAGATGCCATTTGGTGATGGGCTTAAAGATGCCATCTGGTGCGGTAGAATTTTGTCGGGGGATGGGCTTAGAGATGCCATCTGAGAATGGGCTTAAAGATGCCATTCGGCGATTGCTGGTAGGAGGATGGGCTTATAGATGCCATCTGGACATGTTGAACTGTATGTCAAAAGTGAGTGGATAAGTGTCAGAAAGGCATCCCTGTTTTGGAACATCTCTGAATTAGGGGTCTGAACAAGCAACAGATTGACGTCCATGTCTGGAGAATCTGTAAACTACTTCAGGAGTTGAGATTGAATAAGCGATAGAGCAACATCTGTTGTTGGGAAGCGTCCGTAAACTATTTTCAAAAATTGAGAAGAGTCTGAATCAGTTGGTAGATTGACATCCGTTGTAGGGAAGAATCCGTGAACTATTTTCAGAATTTGAGCAGAGTCTGAACAAGTTGGTAGATTGACATCCGTTGTAGGGAAGGATCCGTAAACTGTCTTCAAAAGTTGAGAAGAGTCTGAATCAGTTGGTAGATTGACATCCGTTGTAGGGAAGAATCCGTAAACTGTTTCAGAAGTCTTGAAGTTGGAGAGGAACCGGTGTAGGGTTTCTTGATGATGTGTCTGAATGAATCTGGAATAAGTATCAGAAAGTCACCGTGTCTGGGTCACATCTGAACTATTTCTAGATGAATCTCGGGAGATGATCTTTGTCTGTCGACTGATCTTACCTGAAAAGGCAGAGGGTTAGTTGTATGCAATGTTATGATGCATGATGCAATGCGTGTGACATTAATGTTTATGATGAATGCGCATGTAAGCTGATGAGCTAATCTTGCCAAGGATACATGAATCCGAGATGGCTGAAGATAAAAGCGTTTTGACTGCTGCCGGGGAAAATAAATCCTTGGCTGTCGCTGGGGAAGAGAATTCCTGATGACCTCTACTGGGGAGTTCCTAACTAGTAGACTCATGCTGGGGAGGCCAGATTGAGAATCTTCGGCTTGATGGGAAGTAACCCTGGCGACCTCATTGGGGAACTCAAGATTTGCCTTCCTAAAACTCTGTGGGGCGAAGGTTCAATGGTCTGGCTCCGCTGGGGATACTGAAGCTTAAACTCTGAGGGGGATTGAACTCCGGAGGATTCTTTGGCTGGGGATTTTGATGAACTCCGCTGGGGATAGGGAGAATTTTGGCGAGCGCGATCTTCCGTGGTTGTTGGCTTGAGAAGAATCTGAACAAGCGATAGGTTAACATCCGTTTACTTGGAGAACCCGTGAACTGTTTTCAGAAATCTCGAAGTTGAATAAGCAATAGAACAACATCCGTTGTTGGGAAGCGTCCGTAAACTGTTTTCAAAAGTTGCCTCTGAACAAGTCGATAGATTAACATCCGTTGTTGGGATGAATCCATGAACTGTTTCAGAAGTCTTGAAGTTGAATCAGCAATAGAGCCGCGTCCGTTGTTGGGAAGCGTCCGTAAACTGTTTTCAACGGTTTGAGAAGAATCTGAACAAGTCGGTAGATTAGCGTCCGTTGTTGGGAAGAATCCGTAAACTCGTTTCAGAAGTCTTGAAGAGGAACCGGTGTAGGGCTTCCTGATGATGAGCTTGTGTAAAGCTGCATCGGTTTTTTTGAACACTTTTGACATTCGAATGCCCCAAGTGGTGATGTAGATAAATTCCTGGCTTATTACAGGTGTTGGTCTACAATCGGTCGTTCACAGATGTTTCCTGGGTTGTTGCAGGTGTTGATCTGGAATTCTTCAGACATGCCCTGGCTGGATACAGGAATCGAATCTGGAAAGGTGATAGTTGATAGATATGCCCTGGCTGGACACAGGAATCAAATCTTCAAACTCTTCAGACGTGCCCTGGCTAGATACAGGAGTCGAGTCTGGAAATGTGATCAACAGATATGCCCTGGCTGGATACAGGAGTCGAATCTGGAAACGTTATCAACAGATATGCCCTGGCTGGATACAGGAATCGAATCTTCGAACTCTTCAGACGTGCCCTGGCTAGATACAGGAATCGAGTCTGGAAATGTGGTCAACAGATATGCCCTGGCTGGATACAGGAATCGAATCTTGAAACTCTTCAGACGTGCCCTGGCTAGATACAGGAATCGAGTCTGGAAATGATGTAGTTGATTTGTTGAACACTTTTGACATTTGAATGCCCCAAGTGGTGATGAAGGAATCTTGAATCAGATTACTCTGCATATTGAGAGATTTCTTGAAATCTTGACTGGACTGCCCCAGGTTAACTGTACTTTGAAAGATCTGTCGGACCTTGACTGGACTGCCCCAGGTTAATTGAATTGTGACATGTCATGCCCCTTGCTGATAGGAGATTTGATGGAAGTGTTATCCTCTTGAAGTGATTTTGACTTGCTGAGAGAGTTTTCGTTCCTCCGAACGTTCGCTGTATGAATTTCTTCGCTGTCAAATAAATAGGGTCAAATGCAGACAGTGATATTCGAATAATGCAAAGTTTATGTTTGTCTCGAAGTTTTGAAAAATGCGTTTTTAGCAGAAAACTTTTCATAAGACAAGTTAACACAAGATTTAGAGCAAAGCCCTACAGGAGTCAGGATACCTTTTGTAACAGTATGCTTTCGAACTAACCCATGCTTCAATTAGGACTTTTGAAGGGTTGTAACGTGGCCTGGTTCACGGTTTAAGAAACAAAGGATAAAGGCTCAAAATATATTTGTACCCACCCGCTCTTCGTGATGTTCTCCGACCTAAGCTCAGTTAATTGCGTCATACTCTGTTTTGAGTTTGGAACGACTTTTGGGCGATGGTTCACCAGTTTGAATTTGGGAGACAGTCATCATCTCCTTTTTCTTTTCCAACACTTTTCATGTTGTTGAGGATTTTGTAATGACCTCACTATTTTGATTTTGATTTGTTATCCCTAACTTTTGCCTGACTGTTACCATTTTCGGGATTACTGTCAGCGGGATGCCCCAGCTTTCTTAAGCCTCCTTTATAGGTTTTGGCTCAGTGGGCTTTTCTCTTTTGAGAGATTGACTGTCTATGTGATAGGGAACCACCCTTGTCTTTTGATTCCAAAGCAATGCTTTCTTTTTTGACGTCGTTCGTTGTATTGCGAACTGAGAGTTTGCGACTTTAATGCGCATTTTCTTTTGAATTAACTGAGATACTACCCTGCCCCAGGTTTATATCAAAGGTTTTGATTGTATCAGAACAGAGAACTCCTACTTCTTTGGCTCGAAGGGGTTGACTAGGGATTAACTTCCTTATAACTCCAGTGTTTGGGAATTGAAAGAAATGCCTGTACATCATCAGCAAGGTCTGTTCAAAAGCATATTGTATGAGATTATGGTATTGTTTCGTCATCCTCCCTCTAAAGGCTTACAGCTTTTTATCAGGAGTCAAATATCATAAAGAAAAGCATAAGAGTAGTGAAACGAATGGATGAATTCAAGACAAACATATGCAATGCATTAATGAAAACAGAGTTTAACATCAACAGATAATTGTTTGACAGCAAAAGAAATTACAACTTTGAAAATTCAAAAAGAAGCAAAAGTCTTTCAATTCGAGCTTCGTTACTTCAAGCGGAGAACCCTTTAACGGAAGATCTTCATCTCACCGTCTGGCATGAATTCCAGCACCCCAATGTCGATCAGATCTTGAATCTTGTTCTTCAAGGCCCAACAGTCGTTGGTGCTGTGTCCCGGGCTGTAGGAGTGGTAAACACAAAATGCGTCGGGGTTAAAGTGAGGAGAGGAGATATTGAGCTTCTGAGGAGGGTCCTTTACGGTGAGCAAATCGACCTCCAATAGGCGCTTCAGTATGAAGAATGATGGTATTTCAGTCTCCGTAAACTGTCTTCCCGACTTTTCTTGTTTACGCTGATTGCCACGTTGACGCTGGCGAGGTTGTTGATGGGTTTGTGACCCTGAAGCTAGCAAAGGAGCTTTCCCCTTGTCTTCTTGAGTGGATGGAGGCTGAGCGGTGACTTGCTCTTCGACCTCAGATGTTTGCCCCAGTTGGTTGTTTGGAAGCAGTTGGCGGACAAGAACTCTGAGTTCCTCTTGTCTTTGGGATAGGTCTTGGATGAGAGCCATTTGGCCCACCAACTGTCCCATCATTTGGGTCCTCAGTGTTGTCAGATCAAACTGCAGCTCCGCAATCTGATCACTCCTGGCATTGTTGGAATTCCCCAGGCCTTTGGTGAGGAGAGCTTTCATCTCTTCTTGCCCCAGAGACAAGTTCAGGAACATCTCCTGCAGCTGAGCAGTCTGGTCTTGGATGTCTTTGACAGACCGTTCTAGAGCCATCTCTTGCTGACCTAAACAGCAGGAGAGTAAGGAAACCTGAAAAAGGAAAGTTTGTCAAAATGAAATGCATGATATGTAGATGCATGCTTTCAAGGATCTCTTAGGGTAAACACAAGAAAATGTTATAGGTTAAACTCTGCTTTTGGATTGGAGATCTCTGTACCGGTGGACGTCCTTCCACGAGAATCAAGCTCACCTTGTCAAGTGGGTCATAGCCACTGATTCAAGTTGTTGCACTTGATCTTTGTTTGGAGAGCTTTGTGTTGGTGGATGTCTTTCCACGAGAATCAAGCTCACCATGTCGAGTGGGTCATAGCCACTGATTCAAGTTGTTGTACTTGAACTTTGACTGGATTGGTTAGAGGAGAAACCTCTTGCCCCTTGATAGTCGTCTGGCTCAACGTAATCCTGCATCAACAGAACCCTCGAGATCCTTGAAATGGTTATTGAAAATGCTAAAATGCTATGGTATGATGTCATGATGTTATGTACATGTATGCACAAGCAAGTAAGTGTATATACAGGCAAACAATATTCACACAAAGCACACAAGGCCTTAGGTTTAGGCTTGCATGAGTTTCAGGTATTACCCTCTTTTGGTTTTGTTGGTTAAAACCTGTCCTATTAGAAGTAACCGGGTTCTAGAGGATCTCAAATCATTGGCTACCCTCAATCGGTCATAACTCCAGCATCGCAATCTTTTCTCGCGGCCAGAACCATCTCGAGAGTTTAGCCTCAATGAGTGTAGCATACTGCTACTGTCCTAATAGCCAAGTTGGTCAATTTAGGGTTCTAAGGTTGGTTGGTGTTAAATGACCCCTTAGAAGACCTATATTCTCCCCGTTGCAACACAAGGGATATAGGTACAGACTAAGATGCCACACCAACGTAGCCACTGCTTCACCCATGTCGGTCTACGCCGGACAGGTCCCTCACAGATTATGCTACCTAAAAAGGGTATTTCCCAGATCCGGGTTAGGATCTATGAAACTCCGATGCAAAGCCCACAAATATAAAAGCAAACAAAGCAAACAATTGAAAACAAAGGTGATCTAAACCCTAAGGTTACTCCACTTTTAAAACACTCCCCACCAGAGTCGCCAGTTCTGTGATACGGTGGGAGAACTGACTAGTGTTTTGCGTTCGTATTCGCACTTGTGCGGTTGAGCAAGAGTCGCCACCGACTTTTTATTTTATCCTAAAGGAAAGGTTAAAAAGCACAGCAAAAACCTTTTGAGATATTTCGTGGGTCCGGGGGGTAGATTATGAAAAGGGAAGGTATTAGCACCCTTTTCATCCATGGTTATCCATGGGCTCTTAGTTACTTGGTTTTTTAGATCACTTGCCTTGTTTTTCGATTGCTTTAAAAATGGTGTGTGTGTGTGTTTTGAAAATGTTTTGAAAAAGATGCCTTGTCTTAGGCAACTAATGTATTTGACTCGTGTTTGAGTGTTTTACAAAAGTGTGAATCTTTTCGAAAAGATGTTTTCAAATGTTTTTGAGAGTTTGTTTGAAAGTGTTGTGGATTGTGGTTTTTGAAAAGAAAACAAGTGTTTTTGCAAGTTTGATCTCAAGTAACTAAGAGTTTTTTCTACCCTATTGTACTCAAAAGGTTTTTGTCATGTTTTAACCCTTTTAACAAGTTTGTTCCACCATTGTATTTGGTGGACAACCTTGTGTTAGGATGTGAAAGGGACAGGCGCGGGTCATCGTTTAGACCATAATTGCAATGGGGTTAAATGTCTTTGGGCAATTTTCTTTAAGGGACTTGATCATTTGTTTTTGTTTGTTTTGAAAAGTTTTGTCGAGGGACTATGATCATTCAAATTGTTTGCTTTGCCCAAAGAAGTTCAACATGCAATATGGCCCATTTATTTGAAGGCAACAAGTGGAATACCCTAGGGGGTGCAAGTGTGAGATGTGTTGTTTATTTTCATGCTCATTTATCTTGTATTAGGTTATCTAGCGCTTGATTTTATGTACATACAAACCCTAGGTCTAACCATGGTATAATTGGAAAACTGTAAATTGCGGAATGTAAAATCTACGCTATTACAAAATAGTGTCCGGGAATGGGGGTATAAATGTACAAAGGGGATGAGACTTATAGTACCCAAATAAGTTACAACCAAATCGAAGTCGCAATCAAATGTAAATATCGAATATACAAATATAAGATAAACAAATGTGTATAAGGCAATGTGAATGTATTTGTGTAAGTGTACATGTATATGAGTATGTAATTATTTACAAGTGGCGAATTGTGGAATTGAAGCGTATTAGGGTTTTTGACCTAGAGAAATGTTTTAAACGAATCTTTGATTTATATGTTTAATTATGTACAAAAGAAAAATGTTTTAACTTAAATGTTCAAGTTTTAATTAAGAAATGTATCTTTATTTACTTATATACAAAAAGTATTTAAATGTCAAAAATCGAGTTTTGTATAAAGAGAATGTATTTTTTATATTGTCATGTACAAATGTATTTTAACGTGTATTAAAAATGTATTCAAGTTAATTATGTAAAACAAATGTGTAATATGTACAAAATTAATGTTTCAAAATTCATGTACAAAAGTATACTAAAAGAGATTAAATTAGAAAAAGAAAGTATTTATTTGTAAAAAGTATTAAAATAAAATAAATCATAAAAAAGGGTTTAACATTCTAATTATCTTTTCTTGATTATATTAGTATAAAAAGTCTTTTTTTTGTTAGTGCAAAGAAAGAAATGAAATGAAGTTAGTATAAAAAAAGTGATTAATTGAAAACATTAATTTAGGTTAGTAAGAAATAAATGGTTAAATGGCAAAAATGCTAATTTATGTTGTTAGGAGATAAATGGGCTTCAGAGCAATTAAGAACGGGTCAGGCCCATGTTAAACTTGAAACAAAGTTAGGGTTAGGGATTTTGTTCATCTGAGGCGAAAACGCTTAGGGTTGACAGCGGCGTGCTCGTGTGTTCGTCTTCTCCGATCATCTTGAACTCTGAAATGCAGTCCTCCGCCTGACCACCAACGTCGCCCTCCAGACCTTTCTTCCCTCCAAGGCGTAAGCTTCGCGTCCTCTTGATTTAAGGTTTGATTTTAGTGTTTTACGTTTCCTTTCTCTTTTACGAACTTGCGTGTTTTGTTTTGATTTGAATCTTAGCTGATCTTTCGCTATTATGAGGTGAAGGAGAAGAGGTAGAAAGTTCATTACCTGACCTTGGAGAAGGAGGAGAGAAGAGGGGTGGAGACGCTTAGGAGGCCGGGACGGCGTGAACGTGATGCTTGCTTTGCTTCTGATGCTTTCCTGGTATCTTTATCTCTTCTACTTTCGTCCCTTTGAATTATTGGTGGCCTTTAGAATTTGTATGGACAGAATGTTGCCTTTGCCTATGACGAAGCTTGCTTCTGAGGCTCCCTTTCCTCTTCTTTACTGCTCATGTTGCCTTGATCTGTTGCTTTGGATATTTTGTTTTCCTCTGACCCCCTGATGCCTTGAGTTGGTTGTTTTTGATATCGCCTATGATGAGGAAAGAAAACTCTGAGGCTTAGGAGTTGGTTGGAATATAGATGTTGCTGGCCCTCTGAGATGGATGCTGGTTTGCTTCTGTGAGTTGCCTTTTACCTGTGTTGGATTATGTTTGACAGTATGGTTTAGGGGTTATGTTGGTTCAGTTTTTGTTTATGTATTTGTGGTTTGTGAGGTTATCGTTTTGGTGATTGAACAGGGTGATGGTTTTATCAGTTTGGTAATTCAGTGTATGTGTTTGTATGTTTTGTTTATGGGCTTGTGCTAGCAAATGGGTGTATTGACAGGTTAATGGTTGTTATGCTTTTGAACTTGGTTTATCAGCTTGGATGGGTTTGAAGTTCTGTCTCTTTTTTTGACAGTAGGCAGGTTATGATGCTGGTATGAGGTTTGAGATGCGTTTGATGGTTGTTCAGGTTTGAATCTGGTGTTTTTTATCTGATAGCTCTCTTTTGTTTGAAGCTTAGAGGCTTCAGTTTTGTAGGTACTGTGTTTGGTTGTTCAGTTTATGGACTGCAGGTTGATGGTTTCATGGTTGTTGGTTCTGGTTTAAGGTGATTCTGGGTTTGTTTTAGAAAATGCAGGTTATGTGAGGTTTTGTGTTTGATGGCCTTTGACAGGATGATGGTTTCAGGCCTTTTGAACTGGTTTATGGGCTGGAGCAGGTTAATGCTTGCAGAAGGTTTAGTGTGTTTATGTTAGGTGTTTGTAAGGAGGATGCAGGCTCTTGGTTTTGTATATTTCTTCCTCTCTCTCTTTTTTACTGTGCTGTACTGGCTTGTAGGTTTGTATATTGAGGCAGAGTTGTGTGATTTTGTAAGGATGATGCAGGTTTGGATTAGGCTTGGTTTAACACACTTTCGGTTAGGTTTTTGCTTCAGTATGTTATGTTGTTGGACTTAACAAGGTTTTTAGGTTGTGTTTGTGAGACTGATGCAGGTTTTTTAGTCTTGAAACTCAGAGGCTTTTGTTTGTATATTTTTCTTCTATCTTCTGACCTGAGTTCCTTTCTTTGTGTTATATCTTTGTTGTCTTTTCCTAAGCCTAAACCTGCCTATGCTTCTTTCTCTCTTCTTCTGACTCTATAGTACAGTAAAGAATTTTATATAATTTTATTTCTTGTACTTTCTCTGAAGGGGCCCTACTGGTGGGAAATGATGATTTAAGATTCAAGTTGCTTGCATACCACTTCTCTGCATCTTTATCCTTCTTTTGACAGCTTTGTGTGCTGACTTTTCCTTGATATCTTGGGATTTTGTAATATCTTCCATATCTTCTTTGACAGCTTGGGATAGATTTTCTGTTTTGACAATAAATTGCCTTTTTGCTTTTGATGGAAAGTGGAATTGGATTTGAACTATATAGTTTGAACTTTGGATTTGAGATTCTATGCAGCTTGAATTTTGTAACTTATGCATTTGACATTTGCATTCATGAATAAAAATCTTCCCTCTTTGTGAACCGGGAGAAATCCCGTGATTTGCAGAGAGGGTCAACTGATCCCAGTCAGTGGCCTCTAATGATGAGCAAATTTTAACTGTCTCTTTTAATTAACTGCTTTCTGACTTTTCTTGCTTCTTTTTGCAGATAAAAAATGGAGCACCGGAGCGGAGTGAAGAATGAAGAATATTAGGAATAGGATAGTTTTTTTTTTATGTAATATTTAAATTAATGTATATTATTGTTCATAATTTTAAATTATAAACAACAATTTGTACAAATAATTCAAATATCAATAAAATCTAAATTATCCAATTAATTCTAATTTTCTTTATTGTTTATTTATTTATTTAAAATTCTTTGAATTAAAACAATTGAAAAATAAATTTCAATCATTCAATTTTAGAATAATAAATAACTTAAATAAAAACAACATTGATCAATTAAACCTGTCTTATTCAAAATCCAAAGCAAAGCAGCAGTCAATCCAAATAGACTGATCAAACGCATTCCTTCTTCACTGATTTGCCATAAACACTGTGAATCCAATACTGCACATATCTTTTGACTGGTGAATTCAAACCAATTGCCTCCTCTTACTGATTAAATTATGAACAATACAAATTCAACCCGAATCTCGGAATAAACCGCAAAGTACTGTGGAATTTCAACCTTTCTGAGAATATGCCCATAAAACCCTTAATTCCTGATTAAATGCCAAATAGCGTTCGCTTGATCAAAATTGAGCCAAAATCCATCAAAACCCTAAGCCAACTGTATGAAACAATCCAAAGCTCTGAAAATCAGTAAAAACCCTAATTTTGCTTGACTGTCAAGAAAAGTCCATTTGTCCGATTCTTGAGCCAGTTTGAAAAGTCAGGAAATGTCTGAAGCTGAGATTTCTTGTGGAAAAGCGCGAGGGCAAATTTTGGGGTACAACAGGTACCAACAGGGTAAAACCCTCATCATAACAATGCCAACTTAGGGCAGCAACATCATAACACAAATATAGGCCATCGCTCACTAATACAGGTCATCATCATCATCATTATCATGCAATACATCATGCAAAATTCTTCGTACATCGTTTATACATACTACATCATTCAATCACGGCATTTTGCATTACAACACATACAACATACGCACACATCAAAATTATTCCTATAAAATATTAGTCTACTTCCATCGAAATTATTAACAAATTGTAGAAAATATTTTTAGCTTTCCAATGGTCCAAACGGTGCGTTAAACAGACACCCGAGTCAAAAGTTATGGACTTTCAAGTTTTCAAAATGCTGTCAAATAAGGAGCAATCGATTGCACTAACAGAGCAATCGATTGCAACCTATTCCAAAGACCAAAAGTCATATTTTAAAGCATTGTAATCGATTTCTCTTCTGCTGCAATCGATTTCTTACAGAAACAGAAGCAAAAATCCTGATTTTTAAGCAGTGCAATCGATTGCTCTTCTGCTGCAATCGATTGCACCCAATGGAAAACAATTCTACGAATTCTGTAAAGTGCAGTACAAAAATCCTTTTATCTCAATCCCAACAACATAAAATTCGTGAAATAATACACAATCATACATCCAATTATCATTTCTATCAACATACATCAATTACCATACATATATAACATCAATTATACAGACAATGCATCAAAATCAATCATCAAAGAGTAAAACCCAAAAATAACCACATAAGGAGAAATCAAATGCATACAACCATGGAACCTAAACTCTATCATACCCCATCATTAGTAAAACCCTTATAGAGTTAGAATCCCCCCTTACTTTATATTGGTGGCGGTTCTTGATTCCTATGGTGAAACTTCTTGCCCTAGCCTCCTAGTGTTCTTTCTCCTCTTCTCACTTCTACGCTTCTTCTCTATTCCTCGTGTTTTCACTTTTGTTTTTCTAACCACACACTTTAGACCCATAAATCTTTATCCTCATCTTTCCCTTACTTAGTTTTATTTATTTAATCACAAATATCATAAATAACTTTATATCTATAATAATATAAATAATAATAATAATAATAATAATAATAATAATAATAATGCTCATATTCTCTATGTTTTTAGTCATACACTGTTGTACCCCAAAATTTTCCCTCCCATATTCTTCAAGAAATTGCCAAGCCAAGTCACAAAATTCCCCAAGGGTTGCAGCTCAACAGCTTCCCATACAGTCAAAATTAGGGTTTGTGTCCTGATCAAGAAATTGAAAGTTTCAGAGGCCCAATCAAGTCTCACATGCCTACAAAGATGGTCAAGCATCCTCATATCAAGTTTCAAGGCATTCAGATCAAAATTGCTCAGTCAAAACCCTAGATTGCACTACAGTCAACTGTAGGGGCAAAATGGTCATTTGACAGTCAAAAGTTCAAATTTTTGGTCAACATATCATTTTGAAGCCACAAACATCATTTGATCAATGCTTGATCATGATTCTCAAAATTTGGCTCAGAAAATCATCAAGATGCAAAAGTTACTATATTTGGACAGTTGAAAAAGTCAACTGAAATTGACCAGGGCATAACTTTCACATGGATTATCAGAAAAATTCCATCCAAAGCTCATTTTGAAGAGAAAGACATTTCCTACAACTCATCTTCATACTTCAAGTCCAAGAAATGCTCTCACAAAAAGTTATCAATTTCAACATTATAGGTCATTTTCAAAAGTCAACAAAAAGGGACTTTAAGTCAAAGACCATAACTTGAGATTGGTAAATCAAAATGACATGGGACCAAAGGCATTGGTTAGAGGACTCAAAGACCTTTCCAAAATGTCCAAGAACATGTGAAAAGCTTAAAAATCGAGCAAGTTATGCCTTGTGGAAGTTGGGAAATTTTTGGGAATTTTGAAAAGTCAACAATGCTTCAAATGACCTAAATTTGCTAATGGGCCCATTTTTCTTCCATGATTCATCATTCCAAGCCTATGCACGACCACTTGGCCCAAAGGGAAGCATTTTCTCATTTTTTATTTATTTATTTGAATTTTTATTTATATTAATTCAATTAAATTAATTAAATGTGTGAAAAATATCTAAATGAACCAAACAAATCTTTTTGTACACATTTCAAGGTCAATATTTCGTGCATATGCTGATTAGGAAGAATTGGATTGAATTGATCATAATTTGCACAAAAACCATGTGAAAAAGATTGAAAATATAATGGAAAAAAAATCAAATCTTCAATCCATAATTACAAGAGATTTTGTTGAATTTTGTTAACCTAATTGCTTCCATACATAATCAGGAATACAACCCTAAGCCTTAGAGACTCTAAGCTGCGCAGAAAAAGACTTGACAAACTTGAAAATTTTCCATAAAAAGCAAATTCTGAAAAGCACTCTAGAGGTCGATTCAAGCCTCCATTCTTGTCCTAATAGCTTCATTGTGGTTCTCTGAACGTGTGCCAATCACAAACAACAAACAAAGCTCCAAGAATTGGTAGACTATGTTCAAACTGTGTCACGAAATTTTTGAAATCGTATATCATAATTAACGCATCCTTTTGCATTTTTTTCTGTGGATTCTTGTTCAGTGTGATGTTTCGAAGCTAACCATTATGTTCAATTTGATTTTTGTATTGTATATGGGATTTCACCATGATCGATTGCTAGGGTTACAGGTCTGCAAAATTGGGGTTTTTTACCCAAGGCAAAATTAGGATTCCAGACTATGGCCATTGGACTCAGCAAGCTTAGACGAAGCAAGTTCATATCTCGCGATTAATTTATGACCCACATAGCGCTAATCTCTATTTTCTGGAAACACCCCTAAGACCATGCGTTCAAAACCGTTTCCATAGGCTTTTGTTTCAGAAAAAATAAAAACAATGAAGAAGACGATGTGTTGTCCATCAATGATTCGCTGATTTAAGTTTTCGCGCGTTTCCATCTACTAATGCGTTGGTTACTTTTATATTATTTGTTTGTCTATATAATAATTGAATATGCGCTTAGCTCAGCTGGCAAACTCTCATTGTTTCAACCTCCAAGACCTGGGTTCGAGTCCCAGGTCTGTATAAATTCCTATATTATTTTGCTATGAATGTTCACAGGCATCTTCAGCGTGAAGGTATACCATGCACCTCCAGGTCAGGCCTTGCCACGTCCGCTTGGAGATCAATCTAAAGGTTGAGAGCTGAAGAACACGTACACAAGAGTCAACGTACCAACATGTTATGGCAAAAGTCAATGGATCCAGAGCTATTGGGCCTGATTTGCTGAACCAAAACCTCACAAATTGGGACTACACCCCCACCCTGGTTTGCAAATGTTTTTATTTTTCTCATATCTTTTTAATTATTATTTTTATTTGTTTTATTGTTTTAATTTAATTCAATATTTTTACAAAATATAAAAACATCAAAAAAAATCAGAAAAGACCAAAAAATATTTTTATTATAATTATTATTTTGTAAATAAATTAACATATAATTATTTAGTTTTAATTAGGATTTTTGCAAGTTTAATTCTTTTTAATAAATCTAAAAAAGGTAGAATTAGGTTTAATTAACAATTTCCATTCCTTTTAATTTTCCCTTTTATCATAATATTATTATTTATTTATTTTCATAAATTAAAAATGCATGTAAATTAACTTAGGTTTAAATTAGGTTAAAAACTTTAATATTTTCTTAAAAAAACTTAAAAAATAATTAGACTTAGGGTTAGCTTTTTCATTTTAATTTTAATTAATTCCTTCTTAAATCTAAAAAACACAAAAATACCAAAAACATTTAATTTTAATTTTAAATTCCTTATTAATTTTAATTGTTTGCAAAAGGGTTCAACGCCCATGTTCGTAGTTTATTTAATTTCGCGCATTTATTTTATGTCGTTTATTGTAATTATGTAATTCTCCCAAAGCGTTGTAACGATTTTATTTCTCGCACTTTTATTTTATTGCTTTATTTACTTTCCGTCAAATCGGGTCCGGTTTAATTTTGGCGATGTGGACCCGCGCCGTTTGTAATAGTTTAGATTTATCTTCCCGCGAATATTTTAACTGTTAATCCTAAGCATGCAAGAATGAATGGCCTTAAATAAAATCAAGCGTAGAACACCAATAACATGACAAGACAAATACAAATGAAAACGACACACGAATCGCACACACCACCCCTAGGGTACGCCTCACTGTTGCCTTGCCTCGAAAGGTGATCGTCGAGTAGAGGATGTCTTAGTAAGTCCTCATGATCCGGGAACCTGACATGAGGGTAGCTTCTAAGGTGTCTTCCCATTGCTCTGGTGATCACCATGTCCCGAACCTCGAATTGACCCGAACACCTCCAAAGGTGGTGCTACCTACCTCTCAATGGTGGGATGGCCCTACTTTAAAGGACATTTACCCAGACGAATTCTTTAGGGTAGGTAGGTTCTCAAGGATACTTGCTCTCTTCAAAACAAACTGAAATCTTTTCACACCGACACTTTTCAAAAGCTTTCAAAGCAAATTTTTCAAACACTCTGACGTACGAGTCGAACTGAAACTTTTCAGAGAAACTTTTTTAAAACCCACATTGAAAAGCAAACAAACCATTTTTGAAAACATAAATGAGCAAGTATCTAAGAGCCCATGGATAACCATGGATAGAAAGGGTGCTAACACCTTCCCTTTCTATAACCTACCTCCCGAACCGAGAGCAATCTCTATAAGGAATTTTTCTGTGCTTTTGTCCTTTCCATTTGGAGAAAATAAAAGACGGTGGCGACTCTTGCTTCCGCGACATTTCGCGAACCAGCGTTAAACAGTCAGTTCCAGATCCACCGATCACAGAACTGGCGACTCTGCTGGGGATTAATCTTATAAAGTGAGGTGTACCTTAGGGCTAGGTCATAACTGTGTTTTCACTTGTATTGATTTGCTTGCTTTACTATTGTGGGTTGCATCGGAGATACATAGATCCTAACCCGGATCTGGGGATACCCTTTTTAGGTAGCATAAGCTGTGAGGGACCTGTCCGGCGTAGACCGACACAGGTGAAGCAGTGGCTACGTTGGTGTGGCACCTTAGTCTGTACCGATATCCCTTGTGTCGCAACGAGGAGAATATGGGTCTTCTAAGGAGTCATTAAGCACCAACAACCTTAGAACCTTAATTGACACAACTTGGCCTTTAGAATTGTAGCAGTATGCTACGCCCATTGAGGCTAAACTCTCGTGATGGTTCTGGCTGCAAGAAAAGATTGCGATGCTGGAGTTATGACCGATTGAGGGTAGTCAATGATATTGGGATCCTCTAAGAACCCGGTTACTTTTGATTAGGACAGGTATGAACCAACAAACTGAAAGAGGGTAGTACCTAGACCTCATGCTGGCCTAAACTTTAGGGGCTTGCCTTGTGTGACTTGTGTGCCTTACTATGTTTGCCTTTGTATCTGTATGTGGTGTGCTATATCATAACATCATAGCATCATGAGCATTGCATGCATCCTGCATAAGAACTGACCATTTCAAAGACAAGAGGGTTTCATCTCTGCTCTGTTTTGTAGGACATTATGATGCCTGTGCGAAGGAATACTATCCGGTTCAACTTTGTTCGTTCACCTGAGTTGCTTGATGAAGTGGTTAGCAGAATTCCAAACACCACTTCCTTTATTCAGAGGCATGGTTCTCTTCTCAGTTTAGTCACTGCAAAGCGGGATCAACAGTTGATGAGTGTTCTGACCCAGTTCTATGACCCTCAGTACCAGTGCTTCACCTTTCAAGACTTCCAGCTGGTCCCTACCCTGGAAGAGTTCTCTAATCTGCTCGGTATCCCTATCTTGGATCAGACTCCCTTTACTGGTTGGGAAAAGACCCTCAGGCTTGAGGACATTGCTGCAGCTCTTCCTTTGACCCATCAAGAGGGCATATGAAGACATCTTGGCTCTCCTAATCTATGGGTTAGTCCTGTTTCCTAATCCCGACAACTTCATCAATGTCACTTCCATTAGGATCTTTATGTCTCAGAACCCTGTGCCCACTCTCTTGGGTGACATCTTGCAACAACTTCATGCCCGTACTACCCGCAGACGAGGAACCCTATGGTGTTGTATCCCTTTGTTGGTGAGGTGGTTTATTTTGCACCTCCCTAAGTTCGTACTGAAGAACCAAGAAGGAAGAGGTTGGGCTTATAGGTTAATGTCTCTCACTGATAAAGACATCATTTGGACTTGCAGAGGTTTGGATGAGATAGCTATTATTGATCGATGCGGGGAGTATCCTAATGTTCCTCTGATTGGTACTCAAGGAGGGATCTCTTACAATCCATGTCTAGCACTCCGTCAGTTTGGAAGAGCAAGAAGGGCAGGTCCCCATGAGATGTTAGTGCCTTACACCAGTTTTGAATTTCAGGTGGATAGTGACGAGCTGCGTCGTAGGTTCATCAAGGCTTGGGACAAGGTTCATAAAGCTGACCCACAAGAGCTAGGGCCAAAGACTTCTTTACCTATGGAAGCCTACTACAAATGGGTCCGCATCCGTGCTCAGAAGTTAGGTATGCCGTATGAAGCTGTCAGACCCGTCATTCTTGAGTGTCCTGACAAAGATGGTGTTCCTCCAACTGTCCTTCCTCCTCAGATACCTACTGATTATGAGACATTGAAGAGATCTTGGTCGCAACTGCAAGAAGAACGGGATTCTTACCGGGAAAAATTCAACGAGCAGGAATCAAAGATCCAGAAGCTGACAAAGCAGTTGGAGAATGAGAGAGCTCTGAATGCATACATCCGTACTGAGAAGAGGAGACCATGGGATCAATAAGGAGCTCCAGATGTGCCTTTACAGTTTTATTTCCTTTCCAGTATTTCCTTTCATGTAACGCCTATGGGCAACTTGTTGAATAATTTCAGTTACAAAGTTGAATCTAATGAAGTGTGTTCTCTTTTTGTTTACGAAGTTGATTCCCGATTGTCTTTGAAAACATAATTCATACGCATTTCATACATCATGTGCATAGCAGGTTTTTCCCCTTTTTCAGGTTGCTTACAGTTCTTCGCTGTTTATTTCAGCATCATGAATCCCGGATCTGAATCAACAGAGACATCAATCAAGGCTCTTCAGGTGCAGAATGCACAATTCCAGGAACTAATCAAGGGCCTGGCTAAAGGCCAGGAAGAACTAAAGGCTATGCTCCTGAAGAAGGAGAAGAAGAAGAGGAGAAGAACTGTTCTGTTCAACTCGGGCCAAAGGTTTGGCAATACTCTGCAGCATGAAGAGGCTGGTTCTTCTGTTGGAAAGAGTCCTTCTCAGGCAGAAGTAAAGGTTCCTAGTCCGGTGGTCTCCGACAACGAGACAAATTTTGATGAAGAGCAGTACCCTCCTGCAGACGACAGATACAAGCAACTGGAGGACAGGTTGAAGGCTATGGAGGTGCAACAGGCACCTGGGCTGGATTTCGGAGATCTGGGTTTGTCGACTGGTGTGATTATCCCCCATAAGTTCAAAGCACCCACCTTCTCCAAGTATGACGGGGCGTCTTGTCCCAAGCTGCACTTAAGGTCCTATGTTCGGAAAATTCAGCCGTACTATGCGGATAAGAATCTATGGATCCACTTCTTCCAGGAGAGTCTTTCAGGGACTCATCTCGAATGGTTCTATCAGCTGGATGGGACCAAAGTTCGTAACTGGGAGGAGTTGGCTACTGCTTTCTATAAGCAGTATCAATATAATGCCGACCTTGCCCCCACACGTACCCAACTCCAGGGTATGGCATTAGGTGCAAGCGAAGGTTTTAAGGAGTACGCTCAGAAGTGGAGAGACCTGGCTGGCAGGGTGCAGCCACCATTGACTGATCGAGAGCTGGTGGACATGTTCTTGGGGACCCTATCTGGGCCATTCTTCAACCATCTCATTGGGAATTCTTCTGCTGGATTCACTGATCTAATCTTGACTGGAGAGAGAATTGAAGCTGGGCTGAAGTCTGGGAAGATTGCAAAGGGTGCATCCTCTAGTTCGGAAAAGAAACCGTTTAAGAAGGAGTCTAGTGCCGTGTATGGTTCTAGGAAATCAGAGAGACCTGAGCACCGCCAATCTGTCAGCGCGGTGATGATTGCTAAGCCTGCTGCCGCTCCTCGGCCAAACAATTCCCAAAGGGCTGAAAGACCCCGGAGGGAGTTCACCCGGTTAAACATGACCCTATCACAGATTCTGCCACAGTTGCTAGCCACCAACTTAGTGACTGTCAGGGAAGCGCCAAAGTTCCCCAATACAACATCTCCCAAGTACAACCCGAATGCTCGTTGTGCTTACCATTCAGAAAGCCCGGGGCACTCTACTGATGACTGTTGGGCGTTAAAGAATAAGGTGCAAGACCTTATCGATGCAAAAGAGATACAATTCGAGGCGCCTGCAAAGCCGAATGTAGTTACTGCCCCTATGCCTCAGCACGGGGTAAATGCTGTGGATGAAGACGTTTATGCTGTTTCTGTGGATGATCTAGCCACTCCTCTAAAGATCGTCAAGAAGAACCTACTGCAGGCCGGTTTATTTCCGGGTTGTAGTGAGGGTTGCCTATTCTGTGCTGTGTCCCCATCTGGTTGTCTCTTGCTAAAATTAGGCATCCAAAGCTTAATGGATAGCAAGGAGATTCTATTCAAGAAGTCTGTTGTCCGGTTGGTCCCAATGGAAGAAGTTTCTGTGGTGACTATCTTCAATAATCCGATCCCGGCTCTCCAGAAGAAGCCCGTTCAAATTGTGACCGTTGCACCCGTTATTATCACTATTCCAGGGCCCCTGCCCTATGTATCTGATAAAGCTGTCCCTTGGCACTATGGGGCAGATGTATATATAAACGGGATTAAACAAGAACTCAACGCTGGCGCCAGCATCTGTGACATCACTGGCCCAGCCAAAGTTACCCGCAGTGGCAGGCTCTTCTCGCTTGACATTGCACCGCCAGCTGCCCGAAGACCGCTCCTGATAGTTCCTACAAGTACACCTATCCCTGTTGCTGACCAAGTTGTTGTTCCTGCTGCTAATCCGATTGTTTCTCCTGCTGCCGAGTCATCCAATACTCGGGGCAAGGGGATTGAAGTTGAGCCTGCCCAGATGGAGGCACCCATACCCATAGCTGCTGAGGCCTCCCCACAAGAGATGGAGGAGATTCTGAAGATCATAAAGAAGAGCGATTTTAATGTTGTGGAACAGCTGGGGCATACGCCCTCCAAGATCTCCATGCTCTCTTTATTGCTGTGCTCTGAGGCCCATGCAAAGGCCCTAATCTCGTTCCTCAAGACGGCCCATGTGCCACAGGAAACCTCTGCAGTCCAGTTCACTGATTGCGTGGCAAGTCTAACGGCAGATAATGGCTTGGGTTTCTCAGATGCTGACTTGACCGCAAAAGGGAGAGACCATAATGATGCTCTGCATGTCTCAATTGAATGCAGGGGCACCACCTTGGCACATGTGTTGGTTGATACTGGGTCATCTTTGAATGTGCTACCCAAGAAGGCTCTGGATCGTCTAGATTGTGAAGGCCTGGAATTGAAACCCAGCAACATCATCGTCAGGGCCTTTGATGGTTCAAAGAGGATGGTCCATGGAGAGGTTGACATTCCGATTCGTGTGGGCTATCAGGTGTTCGACTCCACTTTTTATGTGATGGATATCCGTCCATCTTACTCTTGTCTGCTGGGTCGACCCTGGATACATAAGGCTGGGGCAGTGACCTCTACCTTGCATCAAAAGCTGAAGTACCCCGTCAGAGGGAAGATTGTCACTGTGCAAGGAGAGGAAGAATATATGGTGAGTCACCTAAACTCGTTCAGATACATTGAGATGGATGGGGAGTTAATTGAGACCCCCTTTCAGCATTTCGAGGAGGTGTTTCCAATTGCAGCAGAAACAACAGAAGCAAGTGGTCCTTTGAAGATGGCCTCCCTGAAGGATGCCAGGGCTGTGGTGCAGAAGGGTGAATGTGCCGACTGAGGCAGACTTCCAGACTTTACTCAGAAGACTGATAAACTTGGGCTGGGTTTTACCTCAGAAGGTCAGAGAGCTATGAGGGAAGCAAAGATCGGAAGACCTCCGGTATTTATTAAAAGTTCAGAAGTGAATGCTGTTGGGGAAGACCATGAAGTGGGCGAAGCCGAATTCAACAGCTGGATCTATCCGACGGCCGAAGACGGATTGAACAATTGGAGCGCAAAGGACCATACCCCTGTTACCTTTGTGACGCAGTAATGAATTCCTATGTTTTGTTATTTTGTAATAAACAATGATAAACTCTATGGCCCGGTGTCTTACCCGAGGCACCGTGGTTCTATTTGTGAGGGCATACAAACTGTCATTTTATACATCATGAATGAAAATCTTGGACGTATTTTTCGCATTGCAAATATTGTGTTCCTTTTCTGTCTTTCTTTTCCTTTACATAATTTTCAAAACAGCTGTATTTACACACACACTCACTCATACAGGTTCCAATCCACTCTGGATCTTACTGATAACAACTCTGCTACTGCCAATTATGACTTCGAAAATCCGATCAACTTAGCCGAAGACGAAGGTGAAGATGATTGCGAAGTGCCCGGCGAGCTTGCAAGACTGTTGCTTCAGGAAGAGAGGGCAATTCAACCCCATGAAGAGCCAGTGGAAACCATAAACCTGGGTACTGAGGCAGACAGAAAAGAGGTGAAGATTGGTGCCAACCTAGAGCTCAGCGTGAAGCAACGGTTAACCAAGATGTTACATGACTATATGGAGATCTTTGCCTGGTCCTACGAAGACATGCCCGGGTTGGATACCGATATTGTCGTCCATCACTTGCCGACCAAGGAAGACTGCCCTCCAGTTAAGCAAAAGGTCCGTCGGATGCGTCCAGAGATGTCAGAGAAGATTAAAGCCGAGGTCATGAAACAGTTTGATGCTGGGTTCCTTGCAGTAACTTCTTACCCTCAGTGGGTTGCTAATGTGGTGCCGGTACCTAAGAAGGACGGTAAGGTCAGAATGTGTGTCGATTATAGGGATCTGAACAGGGCCAGCCCCAAGGATGACTTCCCTTTACCTCACATTGATGTCCTTGTTGATAATACAGCTCAGCACAAGGTATTCTCTTTCATGGATGGCTTTTCAGGCTACAATCAGATTAAGATGGCACCTGAAGACATGGAAAAGACTACATTTGTTACTCAGTGGGGCACCTTCTGTTACAAGGTCATGCCATTTGGATTAAAGAACGCTGGGGCAACCTACCAACGTGCCATGGTTGCCTTATTTCATGACATGATCCATCACGAGATCGAAGTGTATGTGGACGACATGATCGCAAGGTCCCAGACTGAGGGAGAGCATCTAGATCATCTGCAAAAGTTGTTTGACCGGTTGAAACTGTACAAGCTGAGATTAAACCCGAACAAGTGCACCTTCGGGGTAAGATCTGGGAAGTTGCTAGGCTTCGTGGTCAGCGATAAAGGTATTCAGGTGGACCCTGCTAAGGTCAAAGCTATTCAAGAGATGCCAGTTCCTAAGACAGAGAAGGAAGTCAGAGGTTTTTTAGGACGCCTGAATTACATTGCTCGATTCATCTCTCATCTGACTGCTACCTGTGAGCCAATCTTCAAGCTGCTGAAGAAAGATCAGGTAGTACGTTGGAACGATGAATGTCAGGCTGCCTTCGACAGAATCAAAGAGTATCTCCAAGAACCACCTATCCTTATGCCACCGGTTGAAGGGAGACCTCTGATACTATACCTGACAGTGCTAGACAATTCAATGGGGTGTGTGCTGGGGCAGCATGACGAGTCTGGCCGAAAAGAGCATGCTATTTATTACCTTAGCAAAAAGTTTACCGACTGTGAGACCCGATACTCACTGCTTGAGAAAACTTGCTGCGCTTTGGTATGGGCTGCTCGCCGGCTGAGACAGTATATGCTGACTCACACTACCTTGTTGATCTCAAAAATGGATCCTATAAAGTACATATTCGAAAAGCCTGCTCTGTCTGGGAGAATTGCAAGATGGCAAATGATCTTAACGGAATACGACATTCAGTATACGACCCAGAAAGCCATCAAGGGAAGTGTATTGGCAGACCACTTAGCTCATCAAGCTGTAGATGACTATCAGTCTATGAACTTCGAGTTTCCGGATGAAAGCATTATGATTATAACTGACTGTGAAGTATCTGGACCGGATGAAGGACCTGAACTGGGATCCCGATGGTCTATGCACTTTGACGGAGCCTCCAATGCTTTGGGAAATGGTATCGGCGCCATCATCATATCTCCACAAGGTACTCATACTCCACTCACTGCCCGGCTATGTTTCAACTGTACCAACAACATGGCGGAGTATGAGGCGTGCATCATGGGTCTTCAAGCTGCGATCGACCTAAGGATCAAATTTCTAAGCGTTTTCGGAGATTCCGCTCTTGTGATCAATCAGATCAAAGGAGAGTGGGATACGAAACATCCAAACTTGATTCCTTACAAAGAATGTGTGTTGACCTTGATTCCCCACTTTACAGAAATAACCTTTGAACACTTTCCGAGAGAAGAGAATCAGTTAGCGGACGCGTTAGCTACAATGTCTTCAATGTTCAAGGTCAAATGGGATAATGAAGCTCCCCGGATCATCATCTGGAAACTGGACGAACCGGCGTACTGTTGTGATCTCGAAGCTGAATTGGTGACTGAGAAGCCTTGGTACCACGAAGTGAAGAGATATCTGGAAGCTCAGGAATACCCTGAAGGTGCCTCTGTCAACGATAAGAAATTCCTGAGGAGGTTCGCAGCAAAGTTCTTCCTTAGCAACGTCATCTTGTACAAGAGAAACCATGATTCAACCTTACTGCGTTGTGTGGACAAGACTGAAGCAGAAAGAATCATGGAAGAGCTGCATGAAGGGACCTTTGGTACACACTCCAGTGGACATACTATGGCTAAGAAAATCCTACGGGCAGGATATTACTGGTCCACAATGGAAGCTGACTGCTACCAACACTCCAGGACATGCCACAAGTGCCAGATTTACGCAGACAAGGTGCATGTTCCTCCGGTCCCCCTGAACGTTCTGACTGCGCCTTGGCCGTTTGCAATGTGGGGCATAGACATGATCGGCGAGATTAAACCTACGGCATCCAATGGACATCGCTTCATCCTAGTGGCGATTGATTATTTTACGAAGTGGGTTGAGGCAGCATCCTATGCTACGGTAACCAAGACTGTTGTGGCACGGTTCATTCGGCACAACCTGATCTGTCGGTACGGCGTCCCTGAGCGAATCATTACAGACAACGGTACCAATCTAAACAATAAGATGATCGCTGAGCTCTGCGAACAGTTCAAGATACAGCACCACAATTCTTCTCCTTACAGACCGAAGATGAATGGGGCTGTAGAAGCAGCTAACAAGAACATCAAGAAGATCGTGCAGAAAATGACAGTAACTTACAAAGATTGGCACGAGATGTTACCGTTCGCTCTACATGGGTACCGTACCTCAGCTAGGACGTCAACCGGGGCAACTCCTTTCTCTCTGGTTTATGGCATGGAGGCAGTCTTGCCGATCGAAGTACAAATTCCCTCTCTCCGGATAATGAAGGATGCAAATCTGAACGAAGATAATTGGATCCAGACACGACTTGATCAGCTCAACCTCATTGACGAAAAGAGACTTGCTGCTATCTGTCATGGTCAGACGTATCAGAAACGGATGATCAGGGCATTTAACAAAAAGGTCAGACCACAGGAATATCAAGTTGGGGATCTGGTAATCAAGAGAATCATCCTTCCTCAGAGTGATCCAAGGGGCAAATGGACCCCTACGTACGAAGGGCCATTTGTGGTTAAGCATGTGTTCTCAGGAGGAGCAATGATCTTAACCAACATGGATGGTGACGACCTTCCTCACCCCGCCAATGCAGACATAGTTAAAAAATACTACGCATGAAAAAGACCCGCTAGGCTGACATGCCTAGGCAAAAATTAGGGCTTCCCGTCGAACCAAAAGGGTTCGGGCAAAATGAAGGGATGAAAATGAAAAAATCTGTACACCCGGCAAGTCGAAAACCTGAAAAGGCGGCTTGGGCAAAAATGGGTATCCCGGTGGATCGAAAACCCGAAAGGGCGGTCCAGGCAAAAATTAGGGATAAAGCGTAATACTATGTCTCATCGGATCACTTTGCATCCAGAATCCGGTATCTACATCAAGTTCAGACGGCATCGATCAGTCAGCTTCACCTTCAACCAAGGTCATCAAGTGATGAGATGCTCAGAGTTATAAAGGCGATAGCAGAGTTGAAACCCAGTGGGATCATTCATATTTCACACAGCTGTTTTATTTTCTCTTGTACAAAGCTTGTATAAACTCTCTTGTTCGGCGACATACCTCTTACTAGGACGTCAGCCTCTTGTATACAAAACGCCTATTCACAGGCCATTCAAAAATCATTACAAATATATTTTCAGTTAAACGTGCCAAGTGTTTTTCCTTTTTCTGTTTTGTTTTGCGAAGAACGTCCAAGGTTCAGTTTGTGATATATGCATTGACAATAATTTGCTAACTCATAAATATTTGCATACGAAACAAAGGAATTAATTGCAGGTGACACTAGAAACAGGGGCAATAAAGAGTTGTCTGAGCAATCTAATTGTTCTATCCTCCAAGGTACCAAGGTAGGTTCAGCTAAAGAATACGACCAAGATACCTTAATTCCCCAGAGAGTGGTTCAGTAAAACAATACATTCTTCTCCAAGCTATTATCAGATTATCAAGGAAACTGAGCATCCTCCCGTAGATCTCAATACTTCCCCAGCAGCGTATTTTCTTAACAAAGCATCCCCGGCAGTCTTGGCCTAAAGATTGTTCCCCGGTGGTACATCGGCGTTCAAGGGATCATTCCCCCAGCAATCAAAACTCCCCAGAAGAGTCCAATCCAGTTTCCTCAGGAAAGTTGGAACTCATATCCCCAAGCAATAAGCTTATCCCCAGTAGATTCTGGAAGCTTATCCCCTCGCAGAGCACGAACGCGTCGTCCGGCTTGATTTAAAGACTTATTTCCTTAACAGGATATAACTGGGTTATCCTCAGCCAAAAGCCACGGAAAGAGCGTCCTCGACGAAGTCTTCTTACCCCAGCGAAGTCTATCAACACTTCCAACGACAAAAATATCCCCAGCAAGATATTTTCTACACTCAGCAAAGCATCTCCCCACAGAGTATTGCTTCCCAGCATGGTTGCTAGAGTATCTTTTCTCCCTGCAGAATCTGCCATTTGCCAAGCTTATTCCGCAACGGAGTCATCTTCTCCTACCGGTATTCTTGCAACTATCACCCCCAGCGGAAGCAAAATCAATATTTCAACATCAGCCCAGGATACGACTTCCCGGCACCCGTCAAGGATTCACTTTCCTAGACGAAAGCATTCATAAAACATCACACATATCATTATAGCATGCATAGACGCATCATATCATACAAATCTCATTTATGTTGAGAACATCATTGCTTGATCCATATCATGCATTGCATATGACTGACCTTTACCTTTCAGGAAAGACGCAGTTAAAATGCTCAAACATAGTTCAAAGCCTTCTCTAGTCCAGCTAAATCGACTCCCAACAGATTTTTCTGATAAAGACCCAGTAGAAGTTATGTTTCCCTCTCCGACGATGAGTGTGAGGTGATAGTCTCCTATGGTCCCCTCTCCGACAAGTGCGTGAGGTGGTAATTCCTTCTTCAGATGTTTCCCTCTCCGACGATGAGTGTGAGGTGATAATCTCCTATGGTCCCCTCTCCGACAAGTGCGTGAGGTGGTAATTCCTTCTTCAGATGTTTCCCTCTCCGACGATGAGTGTGAGGTGATAATCTCCTATGGTCCCCTCTCCGACAAGTGCGTGAGGTGGTAATTCCTTCTTCAGATGTTTCCCTCTCCGACGATGAGTGTGAGGTGATAATCTCCTATGGTCCCCTCTCCGACAAGTGCGTGAGGTGGTAATTCCTTTTTTAAGATGTTTCCCTCTCCGACGACGAGTGTGAGGTGATAGTCTTCTATGGTCCCCTATCCGGCAAGCGCGTGAGGTGGTAATTCCTTTTTTAAGATGTTTCCCTCTCCGACGATGAGTGTGAGGTGATAGTCTCTTATGGTCCCCTCTCCAACGGCGAGTGAGGTGGTAAGTCCTTTTTCAGATGGTTCCCTCTCCAACGGCGAGTGAGGTGACAATTCCTTTTCTTATGATTCCCTCTCCGACGGCGAGTGAGGTGATTCCCTTTCAGATTATAATGTTCTATGGTTCTCTTCCCGATATTGCAAAGATGGTAGTTCCCGCCAAGATTTTTCTCAACGAGCGTTGTTGAAGTTAAAATCATCCAAGGTTCTCTTATCATTCTAAGGCAGTAACCATCCCCGGTTCTTTCATCGCTGTTTGAAGCTCCAGACTCAGCTCCTGTAACCAGTCAGGACACATCTACACCAAGCATCCAAAATCAGCTCCTGCAACGTGTCAGGTACTCATTTGTTCTTTTGCAGGTATGCAGGTTCTAGCTAAGAATCTCCTACGCGATCAACATCCAGATGGCATCTATAATCCCATCACCCTATCCAGCAACCTCTAAATGGCATCTGTAAGCCCATTCCCATCATCACTGCTACTATGTGAGCGCAAATTTCTGGGCACTCTAGTGTTCAATCATCTTCTACCCTCGGATTACGAAAGGCACGTCAGCCAATCTGCATCCTCAGGTCTAAGAAGATTGAACAGGGGCAACTGTTGTACCCCAAAATTTGCCCTCCCATATTCTTCAAGAAATTGCCAAGCCAAGTCACAAAATTCCCCAAGGGTTGCAGCTCAACAGCTTCCCATACAGTCAAAATTAGGGTTTGTGTCCTGATCAAGAAATTGAAAGTTTCAGAGGCCCAATCAAGTCTCACATGCCTACAAAGATGGTCAAGCATCCTCATATCAAGTTTCAAGGCATTCAGATCAAAATTGCTCAGTCAAAACCCTAGATTGCACTACAGTCAACTGTAGGGGCAAAATGGTCATTTGACAGTCAAAAGTTCAAATTTTTGGTCAACATATCATTTTGAAGCCACAAACATCATTTGATCAATGCTTGATCATGATTCTCAAAATTTGGCTCAGAAAATCATCAAGATGCAAAAGTTACTATATTTGGACAGCTGAAAAAGTCAACTGAAATTGACCAGGGCATAACTTTCACATGGATTATCAGAAAAATTCCATCCAAAGCTCATTTTGAAGAGAAAGACATTTCCTACAACTCATCTTCATACTTCAAGTCCAAGAAATGCTCTCACAAAAAGTTATCAATTTCAACATTATAGGTCATTTTCAAAAGTCAACAAAAAGGGACTTTAAGTCAAAGACCATAACTTGAGATTGGTAAATCAAAATGACATGGGACCAAAGGCATTGGTTATAGGACTCAAAGACCTTTCCAAAATGTCCAAGAACCTATGAAAATCTTAAAAATCGAGCAAGTTATGCCTTGTGGAAGTTGGGAAATTTTTGGGAATTTTGAAAAGTCAACAATGCTTCAAATGACCTAAATTTGCTAATGGGCCCATTTTTCTTCCATGATTCATCATTCCAAGCCTATGCACGACCACTTGGCCCAAAGGGAAGCATTTTCTCATTTTTTATTTATTTATTTGAATTTTTATTTATATTAATTCAATTAAATTAATTAAATGTGTGAAAAATATCTAAATGAACCAAACAAATCTTTTTGTACACATTTCAAGGTCAATATTTCGTGCATATGCTGATTAGGAAGAATTGGATTGAATTGATCATAATTTGCACAAAAACCATGTGAAAAAGATTGAAAATATAATGGAAAAAAAATCAAATCTTCAATCCATAATTACAAGAGATTTTGTTGAATTTTGTTAACCTAATTGCTTCCATACATAATCAGGAATACAACCCTAAGCCTTAGAGACTCTAAGCTGTGCAGAAAAAGACTTGACAAACTTGAAAATTTTCCATAAAAAGCAAATTCTGAAAAGCACTCTAGAGGTCGATTCAAGCCTCCATTCTTGTCCTAATAGCTTCATTGTGGTTCTCTGAACGTGTGCCAATCACAAACAACAAACAAAGCTCCAAGAATTGGTAGACTATGTTCAAACTGTGTCACGAAATTTTTGAAATCGTATATCATAATTAACGCATCCTTTTGCATTTTTTTCTGTGGATTCTTGTTCAGTGTGATGTTTCGAAGCTAACCATTATGTTCAATTTGATTTTTGTATTGTATATGGGATTTCACCATGATCGATTGCTAGGGTTACAGGTCTGCAAAATTGGGGTTTTTTACCCAAGGCAAAATTAGGATTCCAGACTATGGCCATTGGACTCAGCAAGCTTAGACGAAGCAAGTTCATATCTCGCGATTAATTTATGACCCACATAGCGCTAATCGCTATTTTCTGGAAACACCCCTAAGACCATGCGTTCAAAACCGTTTCCATAGGCTTTTGTTTCAGAAAAAATAAAAACAATGAAGAAGACGATGTGTTGTCCATCAATGATTCGCTGATTTAAGTTTTCGCGCGTTTCCATCTACTAATGCGTTGGTTACTTTTATATTATTTGTTTGTCTATATAATAATTGAATATGCGCTTAGCTCAGCTGGCAAACTCTCATTGTTTCAACCTCCAAGACCTGGGTTCGAGTCCCAGGTCTGTATAAATTCCTATATTATTTTGCTATGAATGTTCACAGGCATCTTCAGCGTGAAGGTATACCATGCACCTCCAGGTCAGGCCTTGCCACGTCCGCTTGGAGATCAATCTAAAGGTTGAGAGCTGAAGAACACGTACACAAGAGTCAACGTACCAACATGTTATGGCAAAAGTCAATGGATCCAGAGCTATTGGGCCTGATTTGCTGAACCAAAACCTCACAAATTGGGACTACACCCCCACCCTGGTTTGCAAATGTTTTTATTTTTCTCATATCTTTTTAATTATTATTTTTATTTGTTTTATTGTTTTAATTTAATTCAATATTTTTACAAAATATAAAAACATCAAAAAAAATCAGAAAAGACCAAAAAATATTTTTATTATAATTATTATTTTGTAAATAAATTAACATATAATTATTTAGTTTTAATTAGGATTTTTGCAAGTTTAATTCTTTTTAATAAATCTAAAAAAGGTAGAATTAGGTTTAATTAACAATTTCCATTCCTTTTAATTTTCCCTTTTATCATAATATTATTATTTATTTATTTTCATAAATTAAAAATGCATGTAAATTAACTTAGGTTTAAATTAGGTTAAAAACTTTAATATTTTCTTAAAAAAACTTAAAAAATAATTAGACTTAGGGTTAGCTTTTTCATTTTAATTTTAATTAATTCCTTCTTAAATCTAAAAAACACAAAAATACCAAAAACATTTAATTTTAATTTTAAATTCCTTATTAATTTTAATTGTTTGCAAAAGGGTTCAGCGCCCATGTTCGTAGTTTATTTAATTTCGCGCATTTATTTTATGTCGTTTATTGTAATTATGTAATTCTCCCAAAGCGTTGTAACGATTTTATTTCTCGCACTTTTATTTTATTGCTTTATTTACTTTCCGTCAAATCGGGTCCGGTTTAATTTTGGCGATGTGGACCCGCGCCGTTTGTAATAGTTTAGATTTATCTTCCCGCGAATATTTTAACTGTTAATCCTAAGCATGCAAGAATGAATGGCCTTAAATAAAATCAAGCGTAGAACACCAATAACATGACAAGACAAATACAAATGAAAACGACACACGAATCGCACACACCACCCCTAGGGTACGCCTCACTGTTGCCTTGCCTCGAAAGGTGATCGTCGAGTAGAGGATGTCTTAGTAAGTCCTCATGATCCGGGAACCTGGCATGAGGGTAGCTTCTAAGGTGTCTTCCCATTGCTCTGGTGATCACCATGTCCCGAACCTCGAATTGACCCGAACACCTCCAAAGGTGGTGCTACCTACCTCTCAATGGTGGGATGGCCCTACTTTAAAGGACATTTACCCAGACGAATTCTTTAGGGTAGGTAGGTTCTCAAGGATACTTGCTCTCTTCAAAACAAACTGAAATCTTTTCACACCGACACTTTTCAAAAGCTTTCAAAGCAAATTTTTCAAACACTCTGACGTACGAGTCGAACTGAAACTTTTTAGAGAAACTTTTTTAAAACCCACATTGAAAAGCAAACAAACCATTTTTGAAAACACAAATGAGCAAGTATCTAAGAGCCCATGGATAACCATGGATAGAAAGGGTGCTAACACCTTCCCTTTCTATAACCTACCTCCCGAACCGAGAGCAATCTCTATAAGGAATTTTTCTGTGCTTTTGTCCTTTCCATTTGGAGAAAATAAAAGACGGTGGCGACTCTTGCTTCCGCGACATTTCGCGAACCAGCGTTAAACAGTCAGTTCCAGATCCACCGATCACATACACCCCCCAACATCTCAACCTCTAATTCTAAGGAATCTAGTCCCCAACAAAGACATCACATCATATTATCTAGTATTTCAACACCAGCAAACACATCATAAAATCTACCAGCTTATGAAAATACACTGCATCATCTAATTATTTTAAATAAAATAGTTCTAATTAACTCAGGGTATTACAACACTCCCCTTATTAGAATATTTTCGTCCTCGAAAATTCACTTAACACTAACAACTCTGAAAACGACTCTCGTATCGTTTTTTCCAACTCCTGCGTCATCCTTAACAACCTTTTGATTATTACTATCTAACATTCCATATCATCAACCACAATAATTCCACAAGATTCATTGCGATCGGGTTATGAATGCACCCGTTCATCTCACTTCTTGTCTCATCACTCTTGGGATACAAAATCTACCACTTCATTACACAACAACATCGTCATAAGCACATAAACATCATCATAATATCGACATCATTGGCACATACACCAGTACCACAATGCTATGTTTCACCAATCGAGCATACAACTCAATACGTTCATTGAAATGACAGTAACACGAATAATATACAAACCCTTCACCTATCACTTACAGTCTGAAATGTCAAATAGTTTTAAATATCGTTGTAGCTTCGAATGTCTAATCATTGAATTTAACAATTCATACATGTATAACAAGATACGACTTATCATGCTTCCGCTAAGACACTCTGATCATCTACTCTAATTCATTGCCTTCTTTTTTGTTTCCATCCACTATCAGATCTACAAGTTTCACATCTATCTTTAGTTTCTCTTTGGTATCCACCAAAAATCAATGTTCACCTTTTGACATCCTCAACCTTCCACTCTACAGTGCTAGCTCGCATACCAACTAGAGTCTCCAAATTATTCAATAAGTCTCAACTCTTTCATAGACACTTTTGTATTATGCTCACGCAAAATGGTGAACCACCATCCTCTCGATAAAACTCCAATTCACCTTACACATCACCAAGTTTTCACGATAGATATATCCCATCCAACACAATCCTGTCTATCATCAATAAGAGATCAAGGGTGATCAGTTCATCCATTTTTTCAATAGGTAGCCGACCACCATAATGGTGGCATAAATCATCAGTACCCAACTATAATAGCATCCTTCACCTTGTGCTCAAAGTTACTTGAGCATAATTTCCAACAATCTCTCCAAGGCTTACAAACGTTTTCCTTAATTTCCTTCATTTCAACCTCGCCAAAGATACATAAGTGCAAAAAATCTATTTCTTAGTCTCCTTTACACGCACGCAGCATAACACATTTATTAAGTATATTCTAATACAGGAAACTACTACACCAAGTATACTCCAAATGGTTTCATTCCAAAGGAAGTCTTTATCCATTCAGAAGACTTTGACCACATCAATACATCCTTACTCTTCCCTTTAATCTCACATTTGGATCTCATCCTAATCACAATCTCAACACTACTATTCCTTCATATGGTTGGTGATAGAACTCCCCAATTTGTTTATAACTCATGTCTATACCTTTCTGTCATATCCATGATTTCAATCCTTATTGAATTTATCTTTCCTCTAGCATTACTTCTCTTCTCCCCAAAAACTATCGTCATTCTAGTCGTCCTTTATCGACATAAGTTGCATCTCTACACACTTATCTAATACATTCACATTCTTCCTAATGCCAAACATCTCATTCCCTTAGCTCATTCACTAACAACATATCTCATTTGACCTCGTCTCAAGAAACTGTGATAATAAACATTTAATTCCTAACAACTTCTAATCTCCATAACCAATTTTATAGCCTCTCAATATAGACCTCTATTTACTTTGAATAGATTCCACCGATATCTTCATTCGAGATAAAAATGTTCAATAATATTCACCTCTTCAAATCATGATCTTCATCCTGACACCTTAACATACATTTTCTTCTCTTTCGACACCGTAATTCAAATCACGATATTCAACGTTTCCTTTTTCTGACATCAGACTAAATCAAAATGCCCTCAATAATCACCGCAACAGACTGATCCAATTATTCAAAATAACTTCACTGAGTTCCAAAAGTTGTCCTCTAATTATCCTCATCCCAATCTGAAAGTAACTTAACCTTAATTTGATTATACTGAATACACTTTTTCCTACTAGTTAATCCATTAAATCGTCAATTATTTGAAGTGGATATGTAACCTCAACCACTACTTTAATCAATTATCAGTAATCCACATACAATTTCGTACTACTTTTTTTCTCCTTAACCAATGACATCAAAGCTCCCAAATTGATACACTCCGTTTTACAAATATATTTCTCTGCACATCTTCTAATAACTTCTCCAATTCTTCCAACTTCAAACTAAAATCCTGCATGGTGCTATAGGAACAAGTCGCGTACCAAGAACGACATCATCAGTAAACTTCGCCTCTCATCCAAAATCTTCACGTGACAAATAAATTACTTCCAGGTGCTGGAACCAATTTTTAAAAAAATTTCGTCACGTTAGATTTCTAGCGCTTTAAAATGAACTCAAATCGGACGTCTAGAACTCAAGTTATGAATTTGAGAAGTTTTTACAAAAATGTTTTCCATGAACTATACAATCGATTGCACCAGAACAACAATCGATTGCACTCTATACAGAAGAAGTTTTCCACAAATTTTTAAATGTGCAATCGATTCCACTCTAATTCCAATTGATTTCTTACTGTACAAAAGTAGTTTTTCATTCTTTTTTGTGTACAAAACCCATTCCAACACACTTCCAAAACCACATTCTTCTTATAACTCGAGAGACACATTAATTTGCTAAAAATTTCGTTTTCCAAAACACCAAGGCTCTAGTCCTCTCCACAAATCTACTCATATCTACGAGTTCTGAATCTGACTCGCAATTCACAAACACCCCAACGACATCAATGACATTCCACAATCACTTACATGATTCCAACAACAAAATATACAGAAATTCATCACTCTTGAATTACTATGAATAAAGGCAATACACACAATGGTAACTCAACACTAACAACTTCACAATCAACCGGCAGTGCTGAAACATTGCAACCATCTGAGCTTCATCTAATAGGAGTTACCCTACTTGCTTAAAAAGTATCTTCCAGCATAAAATATGCATCGACTCATCAAAATAATTTGCAATCCCTTGGTTTAACTACAACCACTCTGCCCCAAGAATAACATCAAGTTAATCCAACATCCCACTCTAACGACAAATCGTATTTCTCCCCGGAAAACTTTAAGACTCACCCACAACTGGCACATCATTAGCCATAACATCACCCTCCACTTTTAGAGATGCAAACAAAACGAGTACCTAATCATTCCCTCTCAAGGACACTTCGACTAGCCGCTAGATATAAATCCTAAATTCGTTACTTCCATCAAAATCGGAAAAACAACAGTCTCACCAAAATTTGCACCCATGCAATTGACGACATACTGAACCAATTTTTCCCACTTGAACCATCTCAGAGAAGCACAAGCTTCTCCCCCACTTATTCCATCCCACTCCTATAAATAAGGTATTAAAAAACAATAAATCACCGACATTGTTCCACACACATGTCACATGCTAGAGAACAACACATCAACAATATTCAACTTGTCACACTATGCTGACTCAACAACTTGGTCGGACGGGCCGACCTGCTAGGATACCAATTGTAACATCCTATTTCCCTGTCGGTAATTCTAATCAAAAAAATTAGAGTAAATTAATTTCTATAATAAACATCAACAAATCGGATGTCACATTGTCATACATTATACATGCTCAATAAACCAGTTACGTAACACAAAATCATAAACTTTAAAGTCTTAACTTCATTGCATTTATTCTCAGCGGAAAACATCAATAAATAATCATTCTCAACCCTCAACATGAGTGGTATTTTTCATCATCTAAAATAAGCATCATAAAGTAAATTCAAAACAACGGAGTTACACAAAGTTTACTCCCAATATAATAAGACAAACGCAAAACCCCCAAGTGTTACGTGTCAGATCAGAGACTGACTCAATCTATGCAACTGAGGTAACTCTTCAGCTAACCTTAATCTCGAGCTACTTCGGATCATCTGCACATTACCCACGTAGAGGTAACATTCAAACAGAAAGGGTGAGATATCAAAACAATATAAGAGGAAGCATAACAATAAGTAGATAGAAAGTTAAGTACACTTTCAACACATAACATCCATCATACTACGAGGTACATCAAATACTCAAACTACACATAACATCCATCATAATATGATACATACTTCATCAATATTCAACCATCAAATTATCAATCACGATGTGATACAAAGAGACCGAAACTGACTCAATGCATGTGGTACCAACATGGTAAAACCCTCATCATAATTATTCCAACTTATGGCAGCAGCATCATAATGCCAATACAAGCCATCGCTCGCCAATACAGGTCATCGCTTCATGAATGCATGTGGATCTGACATGCAACAACTTAATTTACGTTGATTATTCATACTCATCAATGTCTCGCCAATACAAGCCATCGTCATCATCATTATCATGCAATAATCCATGCAAAATTCTTCATACACCAGTTATACAATATTGATACATTCTATCGCAGCATTTTGCATTATAACACATACAACATACGCACACATCAGAAATCTTCCAATAAAGTATTAGTCTAATTCCATCTAAATTATGACCATATTGTAAAAAAAATGTAGCTTTCTAACGGTCCAAATGGCGCGTCAAACGGACACCCGAGTCAAAAGTTATGAAGTTTTCAAGTTTTCAAAATGATGTTAAACAGTGAGCAATCGATTGCACTAAAAGGGAAATTGATTGCACCCTGTTCTAGAGGCCAAAAATCATGTTTTTAAGCAGTGCAATCAATTTCTCTTCTGCTGCAATTGATTTCTTACTGAAAGAGAAGCAAAAATCCAAATTTTTAAGCAGTGCAATCGATTTCTCTTCTGCTGCAATTGATTGTACCCTATGAAAAACAATTTTACGAATTATGTAAAGTGCAGTACGAAAATCCTTAAGTCCCAATCCCAACAATACAAACTTCATTAAATAATACACAATCAAACATCCAATTGTCATTGCTATCAACATACATCAATTACCACACATATCAAACATCAATATACACACAATGCATCAAAATCAATCATCAAAGGGTAAAACCCCAAAACAACCACATAGGGAGAAATCAAAAGCATACAACTATGGAACCTAAACTCTATCATATCCCATCATTAGTCAAACCCTCATAAATTTAGAATCCCCCCTTTTACCTTAGATTGGTGGCGATTCTTGATTCCTATGGTGAAACTTCTTGCCCTAGACTCCTAGTTCTGTTTATCCTCTTCTCACTTCTATGGTTCTTCTATATTCCTCGTGTTTTCACTTTTGGTTTTCTAACCACACACTTTAGACCCCTATATCTATATCCCCATCTTGCCATTTTGTTATTATTAATTAATTAATCACTAATATTATAAATAACTTTATATCTATAATAATAATAATAATAATAATTCCAATAATGCTCATATTCTCTATGTTTTTAGTCATACACCCCCCAACATCTCAGCCTCTAATTCTAAGGAATCTAGTCCCCAACAAAGACATCACATCATATCATCTAGTATTTCAACACCAACAAACACATCATAAAATCTACCAACTTATGAAAATACACTGCATCATCTAAATATTTTAAATAAAAATAATTCTAATTAAATCAGGGTGTTTTAGTTTTGATTGGTCCAAACAGATCTATTAGAAGAATTTTTTATTAAAGATTATATCATAATCGTGTCACTTAATTGACTTATGGACAACAGACAATACATTAATCCATCTACTAAGAGAACATCGGTAATAGAAGGAAGTGTATCATTAGCAATACTTCTAAAACCAATTATTTTCCTTTCTGATTGCCTCTGAAACCTACATAGCCTCCTTATTTAAGTTCCACATTTTGGAACATATGCTTTCTTCCCATCATGTGTCGAAATCGTCCAGAGTCTAGGTACCAAAATTGGTGTTTCAACTTTGTTGTTAAAGATATATGTAAAATATATAATTTTATCCTTAGGTACCCATATCTTTTTGGGTCCTTGTTGGTTAGTCTTTTCAGAATTCTGATTGAATTTTGGTTTATAAGAGTTCACAAAATAAGATTCACTAGTGTATTTTATGTCATGTGTGTGTCCATATGTGAAGTGTGAGTTTAAAGGTGTTTGTTTTATGACCATATCATCAACTTTCTTTGGTTGATATGATTCTTCTTCTTTTGGTTTCACATATCCTACGCCTTTTTTGTCGTTCCTGCTAACTCCATAGATCATTGAAGCCATCTTGCTTCAGTTTATGTTTTTAGCTAGAAATTTTTGAAAATTATAATCATAATTTTTTATGATATTAACAGAACTAGTTGAAACTTCTGAGACAAATTCTTTCTGAGCTTTTTGTAACTCATTTTTAATAACAAAATTTTCATTGTTAAGTTTAGAAATGGTTTCTTTTAGCTCAAAATTTTTAGCTTTTAGTTTACTAGTTTTTTTAAAGTTAAATACTAGAACGTGCTTCAGGTTCTTGTTTTTGACTCGAAGTTGCTGATATCTTTCAAGAACTTCAAACAGACTATCTTCTAATTAAGATCTAGAAAAGTTAGAGAATACCCCTTCTTCTTTTTATTCTAATTCTGATTCATATAAACTAGTGTCATCTGATATGTTGGCCATTAAAGCGATATTGGCACGTTCATCTTTTGATGCTTATTCTGCTTCAAAAGATTCTGAGTCATCCCACATAGCCATAAGACTTTTCTTTTTCTCTTTGTTAAATCTCTTCTTGGGCTTTTCTTTTTCAAAGTTTAGGGTCGTCGCTTTTGTAGTGACTCGGCTCTTTACATTCGTAGCAGACAACATCTTTTCTTCTAGACTTTATGTATCCAGAGGATGATTCAGAGTAATTACATGATCTTCTATGGTATCTGAATCTCCTCTATCTGTGCTTCTATAACTGATGGACTCTTCTGGAAAGAAGAGATAATTCGTCTTCTTCTGATGAGGATCCACTAGAGCTTTCTTCTTCTACCTGAAAAGCTTTAGTTTCACATTTTTTATTATATTTAAGAGCAAGAGACTTACCTTTCTTCTTGGGCTCATCTTCTTCTAGTTTCATCTCATGACTTCTCAGAGAACTGATAAGTTCTTCAAGAGATATATTGTTCAGATATTTTGTAAGCTTTAAGGCTGTGACCATGGATCTCCATTTATTTGGTAAGCTTTTGATAATTTTCTTTACATGATCTACTATTGAGTACACTTTGTCCAAAACTTTTAGTCCAGCAACCAGAATTTGAAACCTTAAGAACATTGTCTTAAATGTTTCATCTTCTTCCATTTTGAAAGCCTCATACTTCTAGATGAGTGCAAGAGCTTTGGTCTCTTTAACTTGCGTGTTGCCTTCATGCGTCATTCTAAGAGAGTGAAACATGTTCTTAGATGAATCTTTGTTTGTGATCTTCTCATACTCGTTGTACGAGATAACACTCAAGAGAATTGTTCTTGCCTTATGATAATTTCTGAATTCTTTCTTTTGTTGATCTATCATTTTCCTTCTGTCGATCTTCTGACTACTTGCGTCAATTGGATGAATGTAGCCATGAGTTACCATATCCCAGAGATCAGCGTGATAAGCTAGAAAACAAATTTGATTCTGTATTTTCAGTAATCTAAGTTTTCACCATCAAAGATTGGTGGTTTGCCACTGATTCTGTCTTTCTTATCATAGCTATCATTGTTGTTGTTCTGAGCTGGTCCCACCATAGTGTTTTTCTTGCTAGGATTTTTTCTGACACGGTTAAGTGTTAGCACCCAGAACCAAGAGCTCTGATGCCAATTAAAGGATAAAAAAACACAATAAATGAGGGTTTAAATTGGGATTTTCAAAAATAAAACCAGTATGACACGTTTGGTTATCCTGGTTCATTTGAACTCAAACTACTGTAATCCACCCGCCAAGGTGATTTCGCCTCTCTTATACAAGGTCTTAATCCACTAATCAAAACTTGATTACAATTCACGAAGACAGCTGTCAACATCTTCTTGAGATTAAACCACAACTTGGTTTCTCAAAGAATTACAAAAATGTGAATCAAAATGTGTACAAGAATGTTTCTAGAAAACTATATCACAACTGTGATGTTTACACAATATTAAGGCACAATGAAAAAGAGCTTATAAATATTTATTTGTTTCCGTAAGTGTGTTTTGATCACTCTTCAAGAACTACTTTATATAGGCGAAGCTTTAGATCCATGAGGAGATGTTTTTGGAAGGTTGATTAAATGTTGTTGATGCACTTTCCAAAAATACAGATCTTGTCTTGTTCCAGCCATTACTCTTTGATTTATAATGAATGAATTGTAATGAATTATAACTTTGCTTCTTTGAAATCAGATCTGAATAAGAATATTAACATTGAGACTTTAGACCATCAGAGTATCTTGAGATTCATATGATCAGAACTTGAATGAGACAAACATGTTGAAGCTTCTTTGTACTTTCTGAATATTCACTTATTAGGTTATAGCTTGATCTTAAGGGTTGAGTCTTAGAACTTCATAATAGATGAGTGAGTTGAGACTTCCTTTGTTCTTCCAGAACTTCACTTATTAGAGTATCAGAATTTTGCTTGCAGCTTTGGTGCTCAGAATTTATAACATCAGAACTTCTTCTATTGAGCGTGTTACACAGAATTTCTTCTAATTTTGTACGCCTTATCTTATCAAAACTTCAAAACATAAATACTCTTATTATCTTCTATTCTCTTTTGTAAGAACTTCTCTGCATATTTAAATAATTTATTAGCGAGAAAATTTGTTCTTTATATAATATATCATGTATTTGTTATCATCAAAACTATTACTAAGATATAGAACCAAACTATATTCTAACAGCATCGACTAGTATGCAAGAATGGTCGACCAAGAATGATAGGGGTCTCTTCATCTTCCAAAATGTCCATGATCTCAAGGTCAACTAGAAAGATAAATTTATCAATCTCTTCCAGTACATCTTCAGCTACCTCATATGACTGCTTTATGGTGTGATCAACAAATTTTAAATTTCTCCCTATCTTGCTTACTTTTCCAATACCAAGCTTTTGGAAGATAGATAATAGCATTAAGCTCACACTAGCACCCGAATCAATTAGGACCTTCTTGAAAGTTATGTCTTTTATAATGCAAGGTATTGCAACCGATCGAGGATCCTTCTACTTGATTAGGATTCTCCTTTCTGGCGAGATTGCACACAAGTCCTCATTACCGGGTACCAATCCATCTCCTATAGGTCTCTTTTTAGGTAGTACCACCTTCATGAATTTCTAGTACACGAGTGCTTCAAATAACGACATATTGATATCAAAATTTTTGAACAATGTGAAAAATTTATCAAATCTTTCTCTTTTGGGTCCTTCTTTGTTACTCGAGAGGATAACAACAACTTAATCATTGGTTTAGCCTCCTTTTTATTCTTCTATTCAGCTGGCTTCACAGATGGTATCACTTCTTCCGACTTTTCCTTTTTTTTCTCTCACTTCTAAATATACCTCTATGAAACAGTCATCCTTTGTTGCCTTATATTTTTCATATTTTGACACCTTCAGAATTCTTGTTTTGACAACATTAGCACTCTCATGATTTTTTTGATTGGCCATTGTGGAGCTCAGAAAGGTGCCCGGTGCTTGCAGGGATAATTGTTGTGCAATCAGTCCCACTCGAACTTCTAAATTATTGATTGAAGTTATGGTGTTCCTGTGATTTCTCCTTGTCTCTTCTTGGAATTGAGAACATTGTGCAACCATTTTTTCTATAGCTACTTCCCAATCAGCCTTCTGTGGAGCTTGTTGCTGCTGTTCTTTCCAGGAGAAGTTAGGATATTCTTCCACCCCGAATTATAAGTGTTCGAATAAGGATTATTCTGCTTCAAGAACTTTATCTCTTCAATTTGTTGTGGAGTTTCAAGACAATACACATTATATTAAGGTCCACTACAAATTTCACAACTAACACTTTGAGCAGTTTGAGTTTGAGCTACCTGTTGGGTTCATATATTCATTGCCTTCAGTTTCTTTTCTACTTCAGCAGCAATTGTATCTTCTATCCTTATTTTGTTGGTTTCCAACTTCAGATCAATGACCCATTCAAGCTTGCTTGTACTCCTATCATACAACTCTAAATGCTCATTAGCAGATATTGCTTCAATGATCTTCTTGATACTAATGGTTGTTGAGAAATTAGTTGAGCCATCAACTGTTGTATCAACTAACTGCTTGGTCTTAATTCTAAGACAATTAACAAACATTTGCATCTTCTCAATTTGAGCCATATTATGAGTAGGACAAGCCACTAGGATTCTTTTTAGTCTTTTGTAAGAATCTCCAATGACTCACCCTATTTCTGCTTAAAGTTCATAATATCATTTTTTTTCTCAAGAACACTGACGCTGGAAAATACTCGTTCAAGAAAGCAAGTTCTATCTGTTCCCAAGAAGTAATATTTCCATCTGGAAGAGAATAAAACCACTCTTCTGCCTCTTTAGATAAAGTGAACAGAAACATCCTCAACTTCTTTGCTTCATATGTGGGCCCATCAATCTTCAAGGTCTCATAGTCAGAAATATTTACAGATGTTTATTAACATCTTCATTGACCTTTCAGGTGAAGGATGTCCTCTCAAGTTGAGTGATTATGCTCGGATGCAGTTGAAAATTTGGCACATTCACTGGTAGGTTTATAATTTTCAACCCACCACCCTGTAGCGGTAGTGTTCAAGACTAAGCCATTGGATTGACTAGACTTATACAAATCAAAATCAAAATTGCCACCGCACTTTATTGTTTCCAAAGGAATGGGAAAAGAGCGAATAACCCAAAAAGAGGGGGAAAAATTCAAGGTAAGGGGGTTGGTTATACAAAGGGAATGTATTAGCACCCTAAACATCTACGGTACTCCGCAGGAACCTCTTTGAAAAATATGTATATTTTGGGCTATGAAATATGTTGTATAAAATAGATGGTGGAGGTGAGAAAAGAAATATATTTGTTATTTTTGCACCCGCCGCGGTTGCGAACCTTTAGTGCATACGTACCATCTTTTCATGCAATAGGGGATCAGGGTACACGTAGTTCCTCTTTTAAAAAGTTTAAAACACAAATGTGTTAGTCAATTTTATTAGATAAAACATCATTGTCATTGTCCCTGTGAAAAACATACCTACTACCCACAATCATGAGAAAGGAGAATTTGCATCATCTCAAGGTGGAGGAAATGGCTTGGATCTTAAAATCAACAATACCTCACTCAACACCCAAGTGGAAAATATCTCGCTTCACTACATATTGTAGAAGTATAGTTGTTTGCATCACTACAAGGATTGACAAGAGTCTAATCTTTTGAGAAAGGTTTTAAAATAAGAAAGCCAAAGTGGCAAAATGATTTCAAATGATATTGATTGATTTTTAGTCTTCTTACAAAAAAAATGATGTCAAAATATTATTAAGTCGATTGAAGTTTATTCATGAAAATATTTTGAAAATGCATGGACCTAAGTCCAAGTTTATTATGAAAGTGGTTCAAGTTTCAAAACAAGAAGATTTTTCAAAAGGAGGAAGAAGATTTTTGAAATTAAAGAAGATTGGAGGAGAAGAAGAGGCTATCCTAAAGCATAAGGTAAAAGCTAGGGATAAGAACCATCTAACCAACAAGAAGCCAATACTTGACATTATGAGCCAAAATAGAATTCTCATTCTATGGATTGAAACCAAACAAGCAAATGTACTAGACCTCTTGAGAGAACCAAACTTCAAGTGTATTAAGTCTTCACAAAAATTGGGCAGAGTAACGGTTGTATACGGGTGAATTCCAGATTACAAGCAAAGGGTGTAATCACAATAACCTGCACACAAAATAAATAAACAACCCAATGTCTTAAGGTAAACCTCAAGAGCTCCAAACAAAATAATCAGATAAGATTACAAGGTCTCCAATCATAGGCCAAGGTTTCTAATCCTAAGTCCAAAAACTCCAATGCTCCATAATGCCAAGGGTAGTAACCAAATAGTACAAGTATCATTAAAGATTTTTAGGGTTTATGTTGATTATTAGGTGTCTTTAAAAGAAAATAAAAGCTCAAGTGAGCAAAATAAAAAATGACAAGAATATAAAGGGGCTCAAGTGAGCAAAGATGAAAAATAGCATGAAATGTAAATGCTAAAAGTAAATGGTGCATAAGGTAAAGAACATAAAATAAAAACACAAAATAAAATCAATTATCAGTGATTAGTGGTTAGTAGGATGATCATCTTTAAACTTGAATTTGGAACTCATTAGTGGATTGGTAGAACCAAAGCCTCCACACAACAAGTTGCATTTGCTTTTTGTCAAGTATATCATCCATTTGGAATCCTTATGAGTATTATTTAATGATCAACGATGTTTAAGTGATCCGCTTTAACCAAAGGTATTGTAGATCCATTAGAGGATTGGTAGAACCAAAGCCTCCACACAATGAATCTCAAGGTTATTGGATCAAAGAGATTAAATTAACATACTTGGGCTTGCAAACATAAGTTTGGGCCACGAATGATCATTTATTCGAATCGGGACAAAATTTAGCGCTATGTTAAGCAATCCTAAGTGGACTTATATAGAAGTCGCACCTATTTTGAGGTCAGTCAGTAGCAATCTCTGCACCATTTTTTTGAAACATAATATAGAGATCATGCTCCAACAACATTTAGTGCAATAAGAAGGGGATGAGATGAAGAGTGATGGGAGAGAATATACAAACAACTTTGGGATTAAATTTAATCAAATTATTATTAAAATCATTCATCCATTTTTTGGAGTTAGACTCAACACCATGGATCCAATGATGTTCATAAAATTTATGATCAAAAATTTAATCCAAGAACAGCCAGAAAATAATCACAAAATAATATTACATTTTAATATATACAAAAAGGTTTAAAAATAATGTTTAAAAATAGAAATAAAAGAGAAAAATATCAACTATGTCCAAATTAATCAAGAAATAAAAGTAAGACCATAGAAAAATCAGAAATGAACTAAAATAATTTTACAAATTTTTTGGAAATTTTTTTAAGTCAGAAACTATTTTTAAAATTAAAAGAAAGGGGTAAAGTAAACCAAAAATGATTAAAAAAATAGCAAAGTCAGAAACAAAAATAAAATAAGGTCACCAATATTTGTCACAATATCATGGATCATTCCATAATTTTTTCATAATTTAAAAATGCATAAAAGGATTTTTAAACATTTAAAACAATTCCAATAAAGTGTAAATTTATAAAAAATACCAAAACACAAATTAACTTGTGAAAAAATAGAAATAAGAGAGAATAATCAAAAATATTTTTCATAATTTTTTCATATTTTTTGGACTACAAATGAATTTTCTATATTTTTTTGAAGTTTAAAACAATTAAATATAAAAAATCAGAAAAGAAAATAAAATTTAAAAATATGTGGACCATTGGATGAGAGTCAAAATGAGTTAGTAATCAAATCCAAGGGATCTGGCACGTTGTGCTTATCATGGTCATTAGTGAATAGAGCACTGAATCAATTATTAAATCAGAATTTAAAAATAACAAGTGGCATGCCATCATTGGTTGGAAGATGACACGTTGGTCATTTTCAACCTCCAACCAACGTGAATTGCAGGTCTCTCAAACTATAAAATCAGAAGCTCAGATCTATGCCATTCGCTTCGTCTCTTCAAGACGAAGACAACCACGCCCTCGCGCCAAATTTACATAAACTGTAGCTCAAGCAATTTGGAAAGAAAGTTTTGAAAAGGGATTTGAAATTTCATGGTCAAAACGTGTTTCTAGTCAGAAGTAAGTGTTGCAACTAGAACCAGGGCAATGGGAGCATCACAATGATATCAAAGTTTTGAAGAATTGATGGAGGAATCTACCTATTGAAGTTGAGTTGCAGAGCTCTGAAACTGGACTTCTATGGAGCAATATAGGGCACGATTCTTAAATATAATTATATGATTAGCTTCAGGGAAGATCAAGGAAGGTGAATTGATGAAAAAATTGGATTGAAAAAGGCTTGAGAATAGATTTCGAAGTTGTTGAATTCTGAGTTAGGGAACAAGTTTGGCAGGGTAATTCTGGCTATCTAAGCTTGAGGAAATGAATGGGGAATGACCCTCTATTTATAGGAAATCAAATGGAATGTCCAAGCGTGTGAAATGATGAAGTTTGGAGGGAAATCGTGTGAAGTTGCAAACAAGAAAAGTGTGACTTCCAATTTGATCAAAACTCATTCAAAGTTGGGAGAGGGTACAGGGTCATTGTATTCAACGGGTTTTTTAATTAATATGCACATATGATTTATAATTGCTTTTAGAAACTGACACATATAACAAGTGATCGTGCAGATTGAATTTCAGTTATTATTTATTTTGAAGGTTTTTTTTTTATTACCATTTTCCGAGAAAAAGTAGAAAATAAAGACACAATTTGGGAAACAAAGACAACTTTTATTATTGATTTTAAAAATCAAAGCCAACAGATAAGCCCATACAATATTAATATTTTCACCTTAGGCATAGTGAAAGATTTTCAAAAAGATTAACAAAACAAATTACTTTGAAACATGTATGAAAGAAGGAACATCAATGGTGATCCAACTCTGGACCCTAACTCCGTATGTCACATAATTTGGCCATTCTTGCTCTGCTTCATCTTACACAATGGCATTGATCCTGGAAACAGTTGGATGAAGATAACCCCCGCTACAGAAGATGTCTTGATACTTGCTTGCAGCTGACTTCGGCTTCATGCCCTTACCTTTGTCACTCTTAAAAGAGAACCCCAAGCCAGCTCTGTTCTTGTTCACAGGTGGATCCACAATCCGTCCCCACACTTCACTATGACCCTTACATACAACCTGCTGCGCATCCTTAAGTGAAACCATGGAACTCTCATTTCCTCTTATATTGTCAATGGATAAGGCTTGGAACTAGGTTCCAACAGCAGCTTCATCCGCCTCCACAATGCTGAAAGAGGACAAATGAGATATCAATAGTACTTGTTCCCCATTTATGATCACTACTTTCCCTTCACGTACAAACTTCAGTTTCTGGTGTAAAGTTAAAGTGACAGCCCCTGCCTCATGAATCCACGGTCGTCCCAACAAAAAACTATAAGCGGGAACAATGTCCATGACCTGTAAAGTAATCTGAAACAAATGTGGTCCTATATGAATAGGCAAGTCCACTTCACCAATAACATATTTCCTTGATCCATCGAACGCTTTCACAATGATGCCACTCGGGCGCATAGGTGTTCCTTGATATTTCAACTTCATAAGCGTACTCCTCGGTATAACATTCAATGTGGATCCATTATCAATCAGCACATTGGATAGTGAATCATTCTTGCAGTTCATAGATATGTGGAGGGCCAAGTTGTGATTCCTTCCTTCATCTGGTAATTCATCATCGTAGAAACTCAAGTTATTACATGACATAATGTTCCCTATTACACTGCTGAATTGGTGTATTGGCATATCACTTTCCAAAAAAGCTTGGTCCAATACCCTCATCAAGGATTTTCTGTGAGCAGAAGAGTTCATCAATAAAGCTAAGATAGATATTTTTGAAGGAGTCTGCAATAGCTTATCTACAATTCTGTAGTCCCTCATCTTGATTATCTTCAAAATATCACCCACTTCTTTCTCTAACGCATCCCCACTAGTCTCACCCGTAGCCTTCTCGGGTTCAACATTCTCAGCAATTTTCTTTCCATCACTAACATCTCTTCGAACAATTGGTGCAAACACACGACCGTTGCGGGTCACCCTGCTATTTTCAGCAATATTCCTAACATCATGCATTGGCTGGATGGAAACTTCCACTCCATCCTCTAAGATTGTCGCGTTGTATTTGTAAGGCACAACCTTATTTGAATTGTAGGGAATAGGACCTGGTAAACTAATCACCAATGGGGTAACAACTGGCTTGCTATAATACTCAACTTCAAGATGGGCGGGTGCCTCAAAACAAGGTACAATGACGTTTACCCCTTCTTCGACACAATCAGTCATTATTGAGTCATTTCTGGAAAACAAATCCTCATCTGAGGATAAATACTCATCTGCAGAGACATACTCTTCTTCCATCAAACAAACCTCAACCATATCAACTTCATGATAATCATCCCTTTTACTTGTAACCTCGATAATTCCATTGTCTAACAATAACTGAACACCCTTCTTCACGATTGAACATCCTCGGGAATCTCGACAGCAAACTCGGCAAGATCCATATTGGTGTTCCACCTGGCCAGCCATATGGCAGAAGGTAGCATGCAATTGCACAAGGTCTTCATTCATATACTCTACATCAAAAATTCTAAATTCTCCAGGACATCCAGAAACCATATTCACCTCCTCTTTATACTCTTCCCTGGGCCTGATTATGTGGATTAGGTCCTCATCCATCATCTCTTGTAAATTAGCCTTTATCTTATCGCAACCCTGTATATCTGTACTGCAAATAGCACAACCGGAATGGTCATGCGTATAGTAGCTAAATTCACAAAGGTCTGCATGAATTTTCACCAAATATCCTCTAACCATATTAATATCAAAAATTCGGAAGTCGCCTGGACAACCGGCCACCATATTTATAGGACTTACTTCCCCATGCTTGGGTAGAGGATTGTCTTTCACATTAGGTCCCATGTCCTTGAAAGATAGAACACCAGACTTCACCAACTTCTGCACCTCAGTCTTCAAAGGATAACAATTCTCAACATTATGCCCTGGTGCTCCTTGATGAAAAGCACATGTTTGGTCTGCTTTGTAATACCAAGGCAATGGTGATGGTACGACGGGAGGTTGTCGGGTCTGAACCAGCTTATTCTAAATCAATGTCGGTAGTAACTCTGTATAGCTCATAGAAATATGGTCATAACTCTCCCTTCTCTGATTATACCCTTGATTCCCTTGCTGGGGTGGTCTTTGATAAGCAACAGTAGTTGGAGCTGCACCCACAATTGGAGTAACTGAGGCGACCTGCTGATGACGCTGATAATTCCTTCTAGGAGTATTAACCCTCCTCTCTTGCATAACAACATTTGAATCCCCTTCCTTATTCTTGGTAAACCCATAAGATGGTTTCTTCACACCTCAATAACTTTCACTCTTCTTTAAGCGGCCCTCTCTTACAGCCTCTTCTAAGCGGATACCCATTCCAACCATTTTAGTAAAATCATTTGGCGCACTTGCCACCATCCTTTCATAGTAGAAAGCACCCAGCGTTTTCAAGAAAATATTAGTCATCTCCTTCTCTTCCATGGGAGGAATCACTTGGGCGGCTACCTCACGCCATCTTTTTGCATACTCTTTGAATAATTCCCTGTCTTTCTGAACCATGGCCCTGAGTTGATCACGGTCAGGCGCCATGTCCATGTTGTACTTGTATTGTTTGATGAATGCTTCTCCCAAATCATTGAAAGTATGGATATTGGCGTGGTTCAAACTCATATACCACTTTAGCGCAGGACCGGTCAAACTATCCTGAAAAAAGTGAATCTGCAGACGCTGATCATCAGTATGGGTAGACATTCTCCTCACGTACATCACCAGGTGAGCACGAGGGCAAGTGTTGCCTTTGTACTTCTCAAACTCCGGGACCTTAAACTTAGCAGGTATCTTAACATTCGGAACCAAGCATAGCTCATTCACATTCTACCCAAATAGCTCTTTTCCCCTGAGGGCCTTCATCTCTCTTTGAATCTTGTCAAACTGCTCTTGAAAATCATCCATTCTGTCATAAATACCAAAGTCTTCACTCGGTGGAGGGAAAGGACGACACACGTCATCATTAACAAACATAACCATATTCACCGACGGAGGCGTAGCAGGAGCAGCATGCACCACAGGAGGTGCCGGAGTAACAATAGTCTGAACAATCGGAGTATCTTGAGGACCAAGATTGAAACCTTCAGGTGTAAAATTATCTGGCATCCCCCATGGATAACCTTGAGGCATGCGATTCTGAATAGCAGCTGGAGTAGCAGATACGGGAACCGTCAGAGCTTTAGTAGTTCTCCTTGTTGGTTGAGGTTGGACACTCGGTGGCTGATTCTGAGAAGCCACCAGAGCTTCCATCAAAGTAGTCAGATTGTCCATTCCGGCCTTCAAAGCAGAAACCTCCTCGCGCATCTCGCGATTCTCTTGTTCTAGGTTGTCCATCTTCTTTATGAGATTAGCCCGAGTGTTGTAGTGGTGAGTCAGCTTGGTGAACGAAGTAAAGAAGCTTGGTAAGACACCTGGATAGGCATAACAAATGCAAGAAATATGTACAATATGATGCATGATATGCAATGCACATGATTTTTTTTCAAGGGATTTAAAATTTGTGGACATATTGCAAATATCAAAGTAATAACACATTTGTAATACTGAAAAATTTTATTAAAACAATTCCAAATGGATTACAAGTTTCAATGATCCCAAGTACAAGATGAAATAAAAATCCAAAACCCTGGGAAGTAAAACTGATGGAGATCACTCTATACGCTGGCGCTTCCCTGTGAGCCTGGCAATCTGAGCCTTCAACCTCTGGTTTTCTTCCGCATGTCTGATGGCAACCTCCTTCCAATCACCTGAATAAGGAAGTGAGTGATCAGCATCTGATTGAGGCCTAGGGGAAAATAAATCCCCTTTCCTCTCCATAGTCTCTACTGCTCGACTCTCAAGGATCTCAATCAAGTCTTCTTTCTCATTCAAGTCTGCTCTATAGGAAATCTCTAAAGTTTGACACTTATTCTTCCAAGTGTCCTTTTCCTGTTGCATCCTGACCAAAGCGAACTGCAGCTATTCTAGATCATCTAATAAGGGAGGAGTGGTCTTTACAAACAGATCAGACATAGGTGTTTCCCGGGAATACGGCATGTTCAACTGAATAGCTCTCATTCGGACCCACTGAAGATATGGCTCCAAAGAAACAGCCCCCCTAGGTCCCAAATCCTTCCTACTCTTCTTATGAATGTGACGCCAGGCCTTTGCAATTTGCTCCCTAGCTTCTCTGTGGTCTTCTCCTTCCTTCAGAAAGAAGCTACTCAAATGAATACTATTCAATTTATCCCTCATCGGATAACCAAGTTGTCGCCGTGCAAGAACAGGGTTACAGTTAATTCCTACCTTTGTACCAAGAAAAGGTACATTGGGGAAACTACCACAACTGTCAATAATCTCTATATCCTGGTAAGCTCTATGATACCAATCAATATACGAGTGAGTAAGTTCCATGATCTTAGGATCCCAACGAGGTTCTTTCTTGACATCCCAAAAAGCATCAGACTGAGGCATATGAGAGATGAACCACCGGTATAACAGAGGCGTGCAACAGATAATCATCCCCCCATGATAAGAATTCTAAAGATGAATAGAGTAATAAGCATCACCCAACAAGGTAGGAACTGGGTTTCCAATCATGAAGATCTTGATAGTATTAATGTCAACAAACTTGTCCACATTAGGAAATAAGAACAACCCGTAAGCAAGTAGAGAAAAGATGGCCTCAAAAGCGATTGTACTCTTCATCCTGGAAAAGTAACGAGCTTTCTCCAATAAGAACTGAGCTGGTAATCCTTTAATCCCTCCTTTAGTAGTCATATGGGCTTCCACCTCATACTTCCACAGATGAATTAAAGCAGCAATCTCATGTGGTTTTGGCTCACCCTCCAAACCAGTAAAAGAACATGATCGGTAACAAGTAAATCCAATAAATAAGAATAATCCTCCAGTGTAGGCATCGACTGATAGTCGGGAAAAGTAAAGCAATGAAACATCGTATCATAGAACTGGACCAATGTCGAGAGAATACCCTCCTTCATATTCAGCTTTATTAGAGGAATAATGGATCCATACTTCTTCCGAAAGTCTGCAGAACACTTGATCTCGAGAATTAGACTGATCAACTCATCTATCTTAGGATCCTTGAAATTGTACTTCCCGGTCTTTCTCTTTCCAGAATCCATGGTTAAAAAGTACCTGAGATATTCACAAATGGTCAACTTTTAAATCCCTTGAAATAAGATTTCTCCAAAAGATGCTTATGAGTGCATGGATGCATGATGCAACAATCACACACAAGATCACACATATAGGGTTCATAGGTTCAACGTCACGAGCATGAGGTCGAAGGTACTCATAAGGTATTGGTCTAAAAGTTATCACCTTCCGAACAAGGTTCTAGAGGTTCCTAGAGTCTACATCCTTCCTTTGGATATTACCAACTTCCCGATTAACTCGATAATTAGTAATATTCTCAAGAAAAACTCGTCCGAGCATAGTATCGCATGATAACTATTTCCAGATTACTCCGTTATAACTTCCTCACTACACCTAAAAGAACAAGATGGGTTAGGTATTCTACAGTCCTCAATTTCAGCAGGCTCTCAGGTCGAAAGCAGTACGTCTTCTCGATTACTCAGTAAATGACACTACAGTCAAAGGGGCCTCCACTGAGTGGGGGATCTCATGCCTCCTTTTTTGGGATTACTCCCTCAAAGTTAACATGACTATACCGCCCGTCCTATCTTAAAGTTTTCCCAAGTCCGGGTATAGGACTTATAAGTAATCACCAAGCACCCTAAAAACCAGGAAAATCCAGACAAACATATATACAACATATAACACAAAAACAATAATAATACATATACATATATAAACAAAGATAGGCTCAACCCACTTAGGGATGGACCAACAAAAGGTCAATTTGTCCCCAGTGAAGTCGCCATTTTTCTGTAGTGGTAGAAATGTTCAAGACTAAGCCATTGGATTGACTAGACTTATACAAATCAAAATAAAAATCGCCACCGCACTTTATTGTTTCCAAAGGAATTGGAAAAGAGAGAATAACCCAAAAAGATGGGGAAAGATTCAAGGTAATGGGTTCGTTATGCAAAGGGAAGGTGTTAGCACCCTAAACATCTATGGTACTCCGCAAGAACCTCTTTGAAAAATCTGTATATTTTGAACTATGAAATATCTTGTATAAAATAGATGGTGAAGGTGAGAAAAGAAATATATTTATTATTTTTGCACCCGCCGCGGTTGCGAACCTTTAGTGCCTACGTACCACCTTTTCATGGAATAAGGGATCAGGATACATGTAGTTCCTCTTTTAAAAAGTTTAAAACACAAATGTGTTGGTCAATTTTATGAGATAAAACATCATCGTCATTGTCCGTGTGGAAAACATACCTACTACCCACAATCATGAGAAAGGATAATTTGCATCATCTCAAGGTGGAGGAAATGGATTGGATCTTAAAATCAACAATGACTCACTTAACACCCAAGTGGAAAATATCTCTCTTCACTACATATTGTAGAAGTATAGTTGTTTGCATCACTACAAGGATTGACAAGAGTCTAATCTTTTGAGAAAGGTTTTAAAATAAGAAAGCCAAAGTGGCAAAATGATTTGAAATGAGATTGATTGATTTTTAGTCTTCTCACAAAAAAAATGATGTCAAAATATTATTAAGTTGATTGAAGTTTATTCATGAAAATGTTTTGAAAATGCATGGACCTAAGTCCAAGTTTATTATGAAAGTGGTTCAAGTTTCAAAATAAGAAGATTTTTCAAAAGGAGGAAGAAGATTTTTGAAATTAAAGAAGATTGGAGGAGAAGAAGAGGCTATCCTAAAGCATAAGGTAAAAGCTACGGATAAGAACCATCTAACCAACAAGAATCTAATACTTGACATTATGAGCCAAAATAGAATTCTCATTCTTTGGATTGAAACCAAACAAGTAAATGTACTAGACCTCTTGAGAGAACCAAACTTCAAGTGTATTAAGTCTTCACAAAAATTGGGCAGAGTAACGGCTGTATACGGGTGAATTCCAAATTACAAACAAAGGGTGTAATCATAATAACCTGCACAAAAAACAAACAAACAACCCAATGTCTACAGGTAAACCTCAAGAGTTCCAGAAAAATAATCAGATAAGATCACAAGGTCTCCAATCATAAGCCAAGGTTTCTAATCCTAAGTCCAAAAAGTCCAATGCTCCATAATGCCAAGGGTAGTAACCAAATAGTCCAAGTATCATTAAAGATTTTTATGGTTTATGTTGATTATTAGGTGTCTTTAAAAGAAATGAAAAGCTCAAGTGAGCAAAATAAAAAATGACAAGAATATAAAGGGGCTCAAGTGAGCAAAGATGAAAAATAGCATGAAACGTAAATGCTAAAAGTAAATGGTGCATAAAGTAAAGAACATAAAATAAAAACACAAAATAAAATCAATTATCAGTGATTAGTGGTTAGTTGGATGATCATATTGAAACTTGCATTTGGAACTCATTAGAGGATTGGTAGAACGAAAGCCTCCACACAACAAGTTGCATTTGCTTTTTGTCAAGTATATCATCCATTTGGAATTCTTATGAGTATCATTTAATGATCAACGATGTTTAAGTGATCCGCGTTGACCAAAGGTATTATAGATCCATTAGAGGATTGGTAGAACCAAAGCTTCCACACCATGAATCTCAAGGTTATTGGATCAAAGAGATCAAATTAACATACTTGGGCTTGCAAACATAAGTTTGGGCCACGAATGATCATTTATTCGAATCGGGACAAAATTTAGCGCTATGTTAAGCAATCGTAAGTGGACTTATATAGAAGTCGCACCAATTTTGAGGCCGGTCAATAGCAATCTATGCACCATTTGTTTTGAGACATGATATAGAGATCATGCTCCAACAACATTTAGTGCAATAAGAAGGGGATGAGATGAAGAGGGATGCGAGAGAATATACAAACCACTTTTGGATTAAATTTAATCAAACTATTATTAAAATCATTCATCCAATTTTATGGAGTTAGACTCAACACCATGGATCCAATGATGTTAATAAAGTTCATGATCAAAAATTTAATCCAAGATCAGCCAGAAAATAATCACAAAATAATATTACATTTTAATATATACAAAAAGGTTTAAAAATATTGTTTAAAAATAGAAATAAAAGAGAAAAATATCAACTATGTCCAAATTAATCAAGAAATAAAAGTAAGACCATAGAAAAATCAGAAATGAACTAAAATAATTTTTTAATCTTTTTGGAAATTTTTTTAAGTCAGAAACTATTTTTAAAATTAAAAGAAAGGGGTAAAATAAACCAAAAATGATTAAAAAAATAGCAAAGTCAGAAACAAAAATAAAATAAGGTCACCAATATTTGTCACAATATCATTGGATCATTCCATAATTTTTTCAGAATTTAAAAATGCATAAAAGTATTTTTAAACATTTAAAACAATTCCATAAAGTGTAAATATATAAAAAATACCAAAACACAAAATTAAATTGTGAAAAAATAGAAATAAGAAAGAGAATAATCAAAAATATTTTTCATAATTTTTTCATATTTTTTGGACTACAAATGAATTTTCTATATTTTTTTGAAGTTTAAAACAATTAAATATAAAAAATCAGAAAAGAAAAGAAAATTTAAAAATATGTGGACCATTGGATGAGAGTCAAAATGCGTTATTAATCAAATCCAAGGGATCTGGCGCATTGTACATATCATGGTCATTAGTGAATAAAGCACTGAATCAATTATTAAATCAGAATTTAAAAATAACAAGTGGCGTGCCATCATTGGTTGGAAGATGACACATTGGTCATCTTCAACCTCCAGCCAACGTGAATTGCAGGTCTCTCAAACTGTAAAATCAGAAGCTCAGATCTATGCCATTCGCTTCGTTTCTTCAAGACGAAGACAACCACGCCCTCGCGCCAAATTCACATAAACTGTAGCTCAAGCAATTTGGAAAGAAAGTTTTGAAAAGGGATTTGAAATTTCATGGTCAAAACGTGTTTCCAATAAGAAGTAAGTGTTTCAACTAGAACCAGGGAAATGAGAACATCACAATGATGTCAAAGTTTTGAAGAATTGATGAAGGAATCTACATATTAAAGTTGAGTTGCAGAGCTCTGAAACTGGACTTCTGTGGAGCAATATAGGGCACGATTCTTGAATTTAATTATATGGTTAGTTTCAGAGAAGATCAAGGAAGGTGAATTGATGAAAAAATTGGATTGAAAAAGGCTTGAGAATAGATTTCGAAGTTGTTGAATTCTGAGTTAGGGAACAAGTTTTGAAGGGTGATTCTGGCTATCTAAGCTTGAGGAAATGAATGGGGGATGACCCTCGATTTATAGGGAATCAAATGGAATGTCCAAGCGTGTGAAATGATGAAGTTTGGAGGGAAATCGTGTGAAGTTGCAAATAAAAAAAAGTGTGACTTCCAATTTGATCAAAACTCATCCAAGACGCGTGTTTTGTTGTGCTAATCAATTCTAGAACTTCATTAAACATGTTTAGAGGCATAAACGCGTGGAAAACTTGTGATTATAAGCCAAAACAAAGACTTCAAATTTTGACTTATGGGAAAACTTCAGTTCCAAGTTACCAAGTTAAATCCAATACCATTCTCAGCTCAAGGGGTCTTAAGGCATGATTCTTGATGCTTTAGAAAGATGAGGTTACAAGGTTTGCAATGGAAAAAGAATGGAATCAAATGGATGCTTGAGCTTAAAGTTGTGTTGAGTCAAAGTTGGAGAAAAAGGGTTGACTTTCCATACTTAGAAATATTTCAAATTCTTCTTCAAAAGTGACCTATAATGTCTTGCATCCAAACATAGCCTTCTACTTGGAATTTGTTCTTGACAAAAACATATGGCATGAAGTAGATCTATTGAATGACATTTTGGAACTTGAACCATTCAAAATATCCAAAAATTGAGAGAGTTATGAATTGTTGAAGTGGGCAAAAAATCATGAAATGACCTATAATATTTTGTATCCTTAAGGCAATTTCCATCCATTTTATCACTTTGCACATAAAAGAAGGCATAAAGTTCACATCTTCAAGATCATTATGGAAAATTAATGGGCTCAAGGTAATACAAATTAACCAAGTTATGATCATTTGAAGTCACACATGGAAAATTGGGGATTCATCTAGAGGACTTGTAATCTTTCTTCTTCATCAAGTTTCTTCCACATGAAAACTCCTTGGAACTTTTGAAGTGATTTATTGATAACCCTTTAAAGAGAAGGATGTCTTTGGAATCACTCAAAAATACTAAAAGATGAGAAAGATATGCTTCTTTGAAGTTCAAAACCCTAACTCTTAGATCAAGAAAATGCTTTGAGGAACTTTGACAATTTTGAACAAACTTCTTGTACCAAAACAAATGCTTTGTAAATATAATTTGTTGAGGATGATAATGAGAAATCATAGCAACCAAAACCACTTCCATATCTTGATAATTGATAGAAATATTCACTTGTGACCAATGGGAACAAGACCTTGTCCAACCATGACTATTTTTCAATCAACCCCTTGTACTTTTTGGATCAAATCTTGATAACTTGTAAATGTAGTGAACCAAAATAACCTTTCCATGACATCCCTTACAAAACAACTTCAATTGTGAGGTTTTAACTTCTCAAGCTTCATTGATTAGGTCATGGAAATAAACTCATGAACCCATGGATCAACTTGCTAAGCCCCATTACCTTTACCTGCATTGTTGACAAGTAAGACAAACCAACATTGCATTTTATTAATTAAAAGGAAATTCAAAACAAAAACATGAATTATTACACAAGAAAAACAAGTCAAGGTGCTTGGTGATTCCTCAAAGATCAAAGCTAAAGATAGGAAGGGGAACTAAAAGCCCTAATGTGATCTTGTTGTGATTGAATCAATATGGTATGGTGAAGGGATCTTAGGGGCAAAAATTGGGGTACAACACACCCGGTGCATTTACCCTACCATAGTCACCAAGGAGTCTCTCAGGTGGTGGTGGTGGATCTTCAGCTATAGGTTCTTCCTCTGATCCTGAATCTGAATGAATTAAGATAGTTTCTTCTTCAGATTCCAGTATGGCTAATCTAACTCGTCTACACCTTGCGTGAAAAGTTCTTTCAATTTATGCTTCAAAAGGAAATTCATTTGGGGATCTCCTCGCATAAAAATATTAGATACATATTAGAGATTACAAAAATTGAAAGTAACAAAAATTAAAATTTAATTGCAGAGCAACAAAATTTCAATTGAACTCGAATTAAAATTCTATATTTTGGCAGTCCTTGGCAACAACGCTAAAAACTCGATCGGAAAAATAGCAAGTGTGCTATTTTTCCTCTGAAGTAATAATGAGTAAAGTTCCCAAAATTTCGATCTCAAGGACTGCGTGTAAATATTGAGTTAAAATTGTTGCTCAATAATACAAAAACTAGTGTTTGGGTTTGATTTGCTAAAATAAAATAATTGGGAATAAAGTAAATGGATGCGGAGAAATGTTTTGAAAGATATGAGTAACATGCTAGGGGAAGTGTGTGATTTATTCCTGTAACAACTCTGATGTAATATTGCAAATACTTATTTTACATAATCAATTATTGGTTCTTAAGGGTGTTTACTGCTAAGTCTTTGGTGAGAAAGCCTTTAATAATTCATCCTAAGCCCTAAGTCCAAAGAAACTTACTGATGAAATTAAGCATTTTTATTATCAAGAATACTCTGGTTCCTATAGGGTATCAATGGTCCTTAGTGATATCTACTATAGAATATTCTCAAGAAAGCGTTACCAACGGCGGTCCAACCTAATTAGTAATCATACATCTATCTCAATTTATCTGAAATAGAAAGCAATAAGAACATCAAGAGAACAAATTAATAATGAAAACACCATTGTTATTGAAAATATGAAATCAGAGTCATTACAGATGAAAATCAGGAACACCCCCTAGCATTGGAGAGTTTAGCTACTCATAGTGTTCAAAGAAAATAAAAGATAAACTGTAGACATTACAAGTATTGAGAAGAAATTTGATCTTCAATTGCATATGTTCATGAAAGTCTTCTTCCGACTGAAAACCTTGTCTTCTCCAATCTTTTCTGGTGTAATTCCTTTATTCCAAAAAGTTCCCTAATTGTAATCTAAAATATGCTTAAATAGAAAAGTTTCCCTTTTTCCTGACTCAGATTCAAGTGAACAACTAAAATCTGGTCGGAAATGTCCAAAACACCATTACTTGCTGAACCACTGATGAAATAAAATAAAATATCTGACTCAACACGCAAGGCCACTACGGCCCATAGCAGGTGCTACGGGTGGTAGTAGTGCCTCACTAATCGTGGGTTTTCAACTTCTGCATACAAGGCTTGCCTTCTACGGGTTGTAGCAGCTGCTACGGGTGGCCGTAGAAGGCCTACTGGAACTGTACTTTTTGCTGACTATGGGTGGCCGTAGAAGGCCTACTGGAACTGTACTTTTAGCTTCTCACTACAAAATTTGAGAACCTAAAGATGAATGATGATGAGACCATCCATGAATATCATATGAAGTTTCTTGAAATAGAAAATGCATCCAGTGCCTTGGGAGAAAAGATGTGAGAACAAAAACTTTTTAGAAAGATTCTTAGGTATTTACCTAGGAATTTTGCGATGAAGGTAACTTCTATTGAAGAAGTTCAAGACATCAACACCATGAGAGTTGATGAACTTGTTGGGTCACTTCAAACTTTTGAATTGGCTATAAGTGACAAGTATGAGAAAAAGAACAAGAGCATAGTTTTTGTTTCAAATGATGAAGATGAAGATGGCCATGCTGATCTTGATAATGATGAAGGTTTGTCTAATATTATTGTATTAATTGGAAAACAATTTAATAGAATTCTGAAAATAATAGACAAAAGAGGAAGACGAAATGTCAGGAACATCTCATTTGACATCAGGAGTGATGAGTATTTTTAGAAAAATACCAGGACTAAGGACAAGACCAATCAAAGAAAAGGAATTAAATGTTATGAGTGTGAAGGTTATGGTCATATTAAACAAGAATGTCCCACTTTTCTCAAGAGGCAGAAAAAGGGATTTACCGTGTCTTGGTCTAATAATGATGAATCAGAAGATGAGGCTAACAATGAGACTGCCAAGCTTGTAATGGCTCTTTTCGATAGATGGGAAGATGAAGTGAAAGCTTATGACGAAAGTGTTCTCTATGAAGACCATGATGTATCTTATAAGAATGCATGTGACAGGTGTGAAGAATGGCTTAAAATAGTAGATGAATAGAAAAATATCACAAATGAATTGGAGAATGAAAAGAAGAATCTTATATTTATGTTTCACATATTCAAAGTGTGGTAAAAATCTTAAATTCCAAGCTTAATAACATGTCAGTTTCCCTGAAGAAGGTGAAAAATAGAGTTGATATAGTGATAGAGGAGTTCTAAAGAAAAGTATCTAAATATGAGTTCTTTTCACCTAAAAGAATGATCAACATGTCCAATCACATGTTACAACATCCTGGAAGAATGATAAAACATTATCTAGATTCCAATCATCAAAGTGGATGTGTCAATATTGTGGTGAGAATGACCACATTAAGCCTTTATGTTATAAACTATACAAAGATCAAAAATCTTCAGTTCATGTTAAGGATGATCAAGTGAGCAAAAAGAGAAGTGTTGAAAATATAAATATTAACTTTCTTTCTCATACTTCCTTAAGAGACTCAAATGGATAAGACTGGTACTTTAACATTGGGTTCTCTAGACACATGACAATAGTTCAGAAGTTATTGGTAAATGTTAGACCTTATCTGACAGGTTATGTCATATTTGGTGATGGATTTAAAGGTGAAATTAAAGGAGTTAGAAAGATGATGTGTGTTAGATGTCACAATTTAGAAGATGTGTTGTTTGTGAAAGGATTAACTATTAATCTTATTAGCATTAGTCAACTGTGTGACCAAGGTCTATTAGTCAACTTCTCAAAATTAGAATGTTTGGTCAAAGATGAAAAGGATGTTGTTCTGGTGAAAAGTGTAAGGTCTAAATGTTCAAAATTGTCAAAGTTCCTTCTGAAATTAGCTCGAGTATTATAGTGGTGAGATAGCTTGCTGGACGAAGTAAAGAATCTTGTTAAGACACCTGGATATGCATAATAAATGCAAGAAATATATGCAATATGATGTATGATATGCAATGCACATGATTTATTTTATTTATTAATATTTCAAGGGACTTAAAGATTTATAGACACATTGCAAATATCAAAGTAATAACACATTTGAAATACTTATAAATTTTATTATAATAACTTCAAAATGGATTACAAGTTTCAATAATCCCAAGTACAAGATGAAAATAAAGTCTAAAACCCTAAGAAGTAAAATTGATGGAGATCACTCTATACGCTGGCGCTTCCCTGTAAGCCTGGTAATTTGAGCCTTCAACCTCTGACTTTCTTCCTCATATCTGGTTGCAACTTCCTTCCAATCACCTGAATCAGGAAGTGAGCAACTAGCATCTGACTGAGGATTAGGAGAAAATAAATCCCCTTGCCTCTCCATGATCTCTAAAACCCGACTCTAAAGAATCTTAATCAAGTCTTATTTCTCCTTCAAGTCTGCTCTAAAGGAAATCTCTAAAGTTTGGAACTTATTCTTCCAAGCGTCCTTTTCCTGATGCATCCTGACCAAAGCAAGTTGTAGCTCTTCCACATCATCCAATAGGGGAGGAGTGGTCTTCACAAACAAATCAGGCATAGGTGCTTCCCGGGAATACGACATATTCAACTGAATAGCTCTCATTTGGACCCACTGAAGATAAGGCTCCAAAGAAACAGCCCCTCTAGGTCCTAGGTCTTTCCTACTCTTCCTATGAATGTGACGCAAGGCCTTCGCAATCTGCTCCCTAGCTTCCTTATGGTCTTCTCCCTCCACGTGGCCTTCCTCTTGGAATTTGCTCTTAAAAAAAAGATGGCATGAAATAGACTTCTTGAATGACATTTTGAGACTCGAACCATTCAAAATCTCCAAAAATTGAGAGAGTTATGAATTGTTGAAGTTGGCAAAAAATCATGAAATGACCTATAATCTTTTGTATCCTTGGGGAATCTTCCATCCATTTTCTCACTTTTCACATAAAATAAGGAATAAAGTTCACATCCTCAAGATCATTATGGAAAAAGAGTGGACTCAAGGTGATAAAAATTGACTAAGTTATGATCATTTGAAGTCACACATGGGAAATTGGGGGTTCATCTGGAGGACATGTAATCTTTCTTCATCATCAAGTTTCTACCACATGAAAAATCCTTGGAACTTTTGAAGTGATTTGTTAATAAACATTTGAAGAGAATTATGTTTTTAGAATCACTCAAAAATACCAAAAGATGAGAAAGATATACTTCTTTGAAGTTCAAAACCCTAGCTCCTAGATCAAGGAAATGCTTTGAGGAACTTTGACAATTTTAAACAACCTTCTTGTACCAACACTTTTGCTTTATAGATAGAAGTTGTTGAGGATGATAATGATAACTCATAGCAACCAAAACCACTTCCATATCTTGAGAATTGAGAGAAATATGCACTTGTGACCAATGGGAATAAGGCCTTGTCCAACCATGACAACTTCTTCAATCAACCCTTTATACTTTAAAATCAATCTTGATAACTTTGAAATGTGGTGAACCAAAATAAACCTTGCCATGTCATTTCTTCCAAAACAACTTCAATGATGAGGTTTGAATTTCTCAAGCTTTATTGACTAGGGCATGGAAATAAACTCATGAACCCATGGATCAACTTGCTAAGCCTCATTGCCTTTACCTACATTATTAACAAGTAAGACAAACGAACATTGCATTTTATTAATTAAAAGGAAATTCAAAACAAAACATGCGTGATCACCAAAGAAAAACAAGTCAAGGTGTTTGGTGATTCCTCAAAGAGCAAATCTAAATATAGGGAGGAGAACTAAAAGCCCTAATGTGATCTTGTTGTAATTGAATCAATATGGTATGATGAAGGGATCTTAGGGGGGGAAATTGGGGTACAACACTAAAGACAACTATTATTTGTGATAATCTCAAATAATTTCTTACTCTTCCACATGTTCAAAAAACAATGAGGATGAAGTGAAGCTACAGCACCAAAATCTTGGACATCTTTATTTCAAAAGAATGAAGGAAGTCATATCTAAAGGAGACGTTAGAGATATGCCAGAACTCAAGATTTAAGAAGGGAAAGTATGTGATGAGTGTGAAAGTAAAAAAGAAAATCATGATGTCACAACCAATGTTGCAACATCAGACTACATCCACAGTGTTAGAACTTCTTCACATGGACATAATGGGATCAATCCAAATAGATATCTTGGGAGGAAAAAGGTATGTCTATATAGTTGTTGACGACTTTTCTAGATATACTTGGATGAATTTTCCTAGAGAAAAATCATATGCTTTTGAAGTTTTCAAAAATCTGTGTCAAAGCATTCAAGAGGAGAAGAAAAGTGTGATTATCAAGGTCAACAGTGAACATGACAAGGTGTTTGAGAATGAAAAATTCTCTGAATTTTATGGTTCTGTAGGTATTAGTAATGAGTTCTCTCATTCCATCACATCTCTGCAAAATGGAATTATTGATCAAAAGACTAGAGCGATACAAGATTCAGCTAGAATTATAATTTCTACCAAGCAATTACCCTTGGAGTTTTGGGTTGAAGCTATGAATATTGCATGCTATATTCATAACAGGGTCACTTTGAGAGGAGATACTTCAACCACTCTATATGAGATATAGTCTGGAAGGAAGCCTACAATCAAGCACTCTCATACCTTTGGAATTAACTATTATGTCTTAGTGAAAAAAGATAAAAAAAGGCACGAAAAATATTATAATAAATGAAGGAATATTTATGGGTTACTCTTCAAATAGAAGAGATTATAGAGTATTTAACTCCAGAACTAAAGATTTTATGGAATCCATAAGTGTGATAATTAATTATTCTTTCTCTAAAAAGGAAAAAAATGTTGAAGACAATGTTGGGACATCTTTTGCGAAGACTGGTGAGACAGGAAAAAAAGCTATTTGTGAGTCCACAAGTGTTGATCTAGATCACTCTAAAGTTAGAGTTCAAACGAAGATCAATACAACACACTCAAATTAAGTAGACATTCAAATTTCATGTCTTGTTTCTAAACTTAAACCAAAAATGTATTCTACTATTCAAGAAAGAAGAATCTTGAATTGCATTAGTGGGTCCCAGTGGGTCAGTAGGTATTTGTATATAAGGAATAGTCTGACTTATGTCTCTGGAAATACTAATGTATCTGAGTATGGTGGAACAAGGAGAGGTTGTTCTCAACTAGTTTGGATGGACCATATGTTAAAGGATAATAATGTCAATCATGATATCATGACATTATTTGATGAAGATCTGAATGATATCAGATATGTCATTCACATGGTTGGAACAAGAGTCTTGATAGTCATAAGCAACTTATCAAGAATCTTACTGAAGGAAAAGTTATTACTCTGGAGCATATTGATAACAAGGAACAACTTACTATTGTAAGAAGTGGGGTTGAAACTTGTACTATTGAAGAGTTATAACAATTACAGTTATGGAGGAGTGCAACTGATTCTTCATCTTTCCTCTATGTTCTGATGCTTAGGAAGTCTAAGCATGTTGCTATTGGATGGGACAAAGGCTCTCTACAAAGGGTCGGTGACATCACCAAGGAGTGCATGAGGATCTTTGATAGGGGCAAGAGGTGGATGACCACCTAAATTTTATGAAGATTGTGTGTTTCCATGTGCTTATGTGTGTTTCCAGTTTTTTGTTTGTGTTATGTGTGTTTCCAATGTGTTCTTCCATCTGTGTTATATTTCTTGTGTGCAATCTACGTGCTTCCAAATTTTGTTTATATTTACTCCAGTTTTTGTCAAGTTTTGGCTAAAAAGGGGAAGTAAAGTGTTAGTGTATTATGTGTGTCTTGATGTTATTAAACATGTCTTCACATGTTAATTAGCATACTGATAGGATTGTTCTACTGCTAATGAGAGAGTAGTAATTATGGTTGCTTGCTCGAATCCAACTATTTAGGGAGAGCGTCATGCTTGTTCGAAGGTGAAGTTTCTGTTGTGGCTACTACTAGAGTTGGTGTGCAGGATGTCTTGTCTAATTTTATGACATGTTGCCAGATGTGAGGAAATTATGATGTGATGCTATCATCTTCTATTGTTATTTCCAATGATATGTGAACTTGGGTAGTTCATATTTGGTGTTTTGGATTTTCTGGTGTTTTGGGTTTTCCCTTGAGGGGGAGTCTTCATCATGTGTGACAGGGGAAGTATTGGACATGTCTTATCTATCTAGCTCATGTGCTACGGAAGAGTTATGTTGTGTGCTATAAAACCATATGTCTGGACATCTAATCTTCTTAAGTTTTAAAGATAATGATCTGTAAGTTCATGAAATCTTTGATGTGTTTTTTTATGCAGTTTGTACAAAGTTTACATGGTTGCATGTAGCTTGTGTTGTTGTATTATTTCTCTCTCCAGGTTTATCATGCTTTGGTTATTTTAGCCAAAAAACTCCAAAGGGGGAGATTGTTAGTTCCATGGTTTTATGATTGACTAATTTTTTGTAAAACACGGTTCTATGCTGATGTTGAGCCAGTTGTTATAACATTTGCATCAATTATCATGACAGTTCAGCTATTATGAGTTTTCAATTAGATGTCGAAAACAAATATCATGACATCCTGGTTTGTGTATAGCAGGCGCTGCTGTTGGTTATCTCTTGATAGATTTGTTTTGATTTAATAAGATCCTTTTGGATATTCCTCATCATTATACACAAGTCAAGGAGAAGATTTAGGAACAATGTGCATATTTGATGTGTTTTCTTAAAAAGGATCTTGGAGACTTTTTAGGAAGATTTAAAAAGATGTGCTCCTATCTTTATGTGAAGATCTTGCAACTGATTTTAAACGTGAAGATTGGATATTTTAAAGAGTCCAAGCCCATACTACAAGAGTCTATAAATAAAGACTTACTAGACCTAAAATATCAAGCATTCACAAAGAAGAAAATGTGGGTTCAACATAAGAGATTACGGTTTTGGGAATCTTTTAAATTTTTAGTGTTTATGTCTTTGTATGTCACTCATGTATCTTTGATGCATTGAGTTGACTGATTGTTGCTTGTTTATCAAGCTATTATTCTCACTCATGAGCTTTTAAGCAAATAGTTGAGTATTGTTCTTGGTTGAAGCTTTTAAATAAAATTAAGTATTGTTCGTAGGTAAGAGTCTTGACTAAGTATTGTTTATTGGAAGTGTAATCTTATTTTGGATTTTTAAGTCTAGTCACAGGGTTTGTGGTTGTAGGTAATATCAATGTGGTGATTGGAAGTGAGAGGGGGATCTCATATCTAGTAGTTTCTAGGTAGAAGTTGCATAAGGTAGTGATTATGTGAGAAGCTGTAAACGAGGGTTTGTTTAGCTTTGAACTACTACTATCATAGTGAATTTCCTTCTTGGCTTGGTAGCTCTTAGAGTAGGTGAAGTTTCACGAAACTGGGTTATAAGTTGATTGTGTTTTTTAAATTTCTACAAGTTATATTTCTGCATAATCAACAGTTTCAACAGGTTTTCTGTCAACACATGTCATATCATCTGTCCTAACATCGTGTTTCTATGTGAAGACATCATCCTTGACCTTTGTATTGTAAGTGCCATAATTTCATCTTCATTCAAGCGCACAAAAGTATGTCCCTCGTGCGTAGTTCCTTCGCCTCAAAATGCCACGGAAAAAATTCCATAAAAACTTTATTAGTTTGACATAATTAAGAAACTGAGATGAGATTTTGAGTGACATGGGGAGCAAATAAAACATTGGATAAGTGTAGGGGTGAAGAGGTGGGAGTGGATATGGATGTCGATCCAACATGTGTGATGGGAAGAGAATTTCCATTTGCGACTTCTAGATGATTGTTGCCATTATATTCTCCCTTTATAGAGAGATTTTGTAAGTCATTGGTGATATGATGAGTGACACCCGAATCAAAAAGCCAAGATGGTGGTGCCGCATAGGATGTTCTAGCAGCTTAAACAACATGTGCAGAGGGAGGATTATGTGATTTTCCATGTATTTTATAGCAAGTGCGAGCTGAGTGACCCGGTTTTTCATAATATTGACACATTACAGGATTAAGATAGAAGAAGCCAATCTAAATAATACCCACTATCACGTTACTTTTATTGCATTATTGTTATTTTAGATTACAAACCATAACTTCGAGCTTTGTAAAATTTGAAAATAAAATACAAATAAAAAATATAATTATTCATATCCATTTCAATAATAAGTACTCTCTCATTCTATTTATAAAATATAATTTATTTTTTAAAATCATTTAATAATTAATCTAGCTTAATAATAGACCAAATATATTAATTATTTAATAAATCTAAAAAATAATTTATTCTTTTTCTTGCCGAAGAAATCATTTATTCCCTTCATGGAATTTATGCATTCCCTTAGGTTTAGGCGCAAGATTATTTGTGTTAATAACTACACATCTGTAACCAATGCACCTCATAACCAAAGGATATTCAACAACCCTTGTACAATCTTGATCAATTCTACATTCATGTTCAAGTGCTGCAATTAAAATAGAGAGAATACAATTATATTACTTAAACGTAAATAAAGGAATATGGAAAAGTATGAAAAATGTCTTACGGAAATGTTCTGCTTCAACAAGAGATAGAGAAAGAAATATAATCATGCCATAACTAAACATGTGAATTTTAGACATATTTTTCTTTTTTGCAAAGTAAAAAAAAAATATATGGTTTTTTTTATTGTATAAAGTTTATGTTCTCCTATAAATAATTAAATAGTCTTGAGCATTTATTGGATTATAAAAAATAATTTTTAATAATAGTTGTAATTTTATTTTTAAATAATAAAATAATTATTAAATGTCTCTTAAGTAGATGAATGGGGTGTATTTATATCCTTTATCACACTTAAGAAGGTGTTCACATTAAAAAAATTATCATTATAATTTTATATTTTATTAATTATTATTTAATCTCATAAAAATATAATTTTTAAAATACTCTAATATATTAAGGGGTGACAAACAAATAAGTACGCAGTTTTAATCTGCACAAAAAAAAAAATTCCATAAAGGGTTGTACAAGGGTTGTTGAATAATTCCATATATATATATATATATATATATATATATATATATATATATATATATATATATATATATATATATATATATATATATATATATATATATATATATATATATATATATACTTATTTAATAAGATGTCTTTACTCGTTGTGAGACATCATGTCTCTAGTTATCATTGGTGTGCAATGTTTTGAATGTTATGTGATCACTTTAACCACTAATTACTATTAGAAAATTCAATTTTAGTAACTAAAAAATTTTGGTCACTCTAACAACCGAACTACCACCTAAATTAGACATTGTTTTTAGTAAAATTTTAAAAGTCACTAAATTGATCCCAAAAAAATTAGCCACTAAATTAGTAACTAAAATTTTGTGAACATAATATTCAATCTCAAATAAACATTTATATATCAAATTAATTTATAAAAAAATTCACCAACCAAAATTTTGGTCACTAATAATTTCTTTATTTTTTTTCCTTATTAAGTTAACTTCCCTCCTAATTTTCTCTTTTATTTTTATAATATTTTAGTTTTTATTTTTTAAGTCAAATATTCACATTTTCATTGTTTTAAATAATAAAAAATATATTTATATAAATAATTAAATCATACAAATTTATTAATTAAAAAAAAAAAGTAATTTTAATGATAATTAGTGTAAAGAATATTGTTGAAGTCAGTCGAGTGACCCACAGTGGCCGTGTTTTCGCACCTGTCATTCGAGGGAATGTTAATGCTGATAAAAGGGTTGTTGAAAATACTGAACCAAAGAAAGCAGTGGGAAAATCTAGCGGTTCTACTCTGGAAAAAGATGTTGATGATATATTGAAGATCATCAAGATGAGCGGCTACAGGATCATAGATCAATTGTTGCAGACTCTATCAAAGATATCTATTCTAGCCTTACTAATGAACTCTTATGCCCACAAGAAATCTTTGATGAGAGTATTAGATCAAGCTTTCGTGGAAAGTTATATGCCTTTGGACCAATTCAGTAGTGTTGTCGGGAATATTACATCCTGTAATAACCTGAGTTTCTGTGATGACGAATTTCCCGATAAAGGAAGGAATCATAATTTGGTTCACCATATCTCCATGAATTGTAAGAACGATTCATTTTCCAATGTATTGATTGACAATGGATCCGCTTTAAATGTCATACCGAGGAGCACGCTCATGAAGTTGAAGTACCAAGGAACTCCCATGCGCTCGAGTGGCATAATTGTGAAAGTTTTTGATGGATCGAGGAAGTTTGTCATCGGGGAAGTAGATTTGCCTATTCACATAGGCCCGCACTTATTTCATATTACTTTCCAGGTTATGGATATTGTTCCCGCTTACAGTTGTTTACTGGGGTGACCATGGATCCACGAGGCAGGGGCTGTTACTTCAACTTTGCACCAGAAGTTGAAGTTTGTTCGTGAAAGAAAGATGGTCATCATAAATGGAGAACAAACTTTGTTAATATCTCATGTATCCTCTTTCAGTGTTGTGGAAGCGGATGAAGCTGCTCTTGGAACTCAGTTCCAAGCTTTATCCATTTATAATGTAAGGGAAAATGAGAATTCTAAATATTTTTTTGAGAATGCTCAACAGGTACTGCGTAATGGCCCTAGTAAGGTGTGGGGGAAGATTGTTGATCCACCTGTAAATAAAAATAGAACTGGTTTGGAATTCTTTGTGAAGAGTAATAAAGGTGAGGTTATGAAGTCGAAGTCTGCTTTGGCAAAATACCAGGACATCTTTCACAGCGGAGGTTATCTTCATCCAACTGTTCATTGGATCAATGTTATTCTAGAAGGCAAAGCAGAGCAAGAGATGCTGAACTATGTGACGCATGGAGTCAGAGACCAAAATTGGATCACTATTGATGTTCCCTCTTGCATTCATATTTTAAAGTAATTTGTTTTTTGTTAATCTTTTCAAATATCTTTCACTCTGCCCAAGGTTAAAGTATTGATATTGTATGGGCATATCTGGTGCTTTGATCTTTAAAATCATTAATAAAAGTTGTCTTTGATTCCCAAATTGTGTCATTATTTTCTGCTTTTTCTTGGAAAATGGTAATCAGAAAAATCCTTTCAAAACAAATAATAACTGTAATTGAATCTGCATAATCACTTGCTATATGTGTCAGTTTCTTAAAGCAATCATAAATCATATGTGTAGATTAATTAAAAAACCCGTTGAGTACAATGACCATGCACCCTCCCCCAACTTTGAATATCATGCGTATGTGGCCGAAGAAGAGGAATATGATGAAATCCCAGAAGAGGTTTCATGGTTTCTTGAGCGCGATGAAAGTACCATTAAGCCATATAAAGAGCCGTTAGAGACGATCAATTTGGGTTCAGAGGAAGATCCAAAAGAAATCAAGATTGGAGCATTGCTTCATCCCAACGTAAAGATCAGGTTGATTGAATTGTTAAAAGAGTATGTGGACATATTTGCTTGGTCATACCAAGACATGCCTGGTTTGGATACTGATATTGTGGAACATTATTTACTGCTAAAGCCAGAATGCCCGCCAATCAAGCAAAAATTGTGAAGAACTCACCCTGATATGGCAGTGAAAATTAAAGAAGAAGTTTTAAAGTAGATTAATGCCGGTTTTCTTGTGACATTAGTGTACCCTCAGTGGATTTCTAATATTTTCCCAGTATCAAAGAAACACAGAAAAGTTCTCATGTGCGTTGATTATAGGAATTTAAACAAAGCTAGTCTAAAAGATGACTTTCCATTCCCACATATTGATATGTTGGTTGACAGTACAACAAAATTCAAAGTATTTTCATTCATGGAGGGATTTTTCAGATATAATCAAATCAGAATGGCTCATGAGGACATGAAAAAACAATGTTTATCACACCTTGGGGAACATTCTGTTACAGAGTGATGCCCTCCGGGTGTAAGAAAGCTGGTGCAACGTACCACAGGGATATAACAACCCTATTCCATGATCTGATGCACAAGGAAATTGAGGTATATGTTGATGATATGATTGCTAAATCCCAGACTGAAGAAGGACATATAGAGGATTTTTTGAAATTGTTTCAGCATTTGAGGAAGTATCATCTCCGCTTAAATCAAAACAAATGCACCTTTGGTGTCCGATTAGGAAAATTGTTAGGTTTCATTGTCAGCCAAAAAGGAATTGAAGTTGATCCTGATAAAGTTAAGGCAATTCAAGAAATGCTTGCACCAAGAACTGAAAAGCAAGTTAGAGGCTTCCTCGGGCGTTTGAATTACATTTCCAGATTTATCTCCCATATGACTACGACATGTGAGGCGATCTTTAAGTTTTTAAAGAAAGATCAAGTTTGTGTGTGGACAGATGATTTCAAAATGGAATTTGAAAGTATTAAAGTGTATCTTCTTGAACCTCCTATCTTTCTCCCTCCTGTTGAAGGAAGAGCATTGATTATGTATCTGACAGTGTTAGATAATTCTATGGGCTATATTTTGGGACAACAAGATGAAACAGGGAGAAAAGAATATGCCATTTAGTATATCAGCAAGAAGTTTAGTGACTATGAGTCACGGTATTCTATGCTGGAAAAACATATTGCGCTCTAGCATGGACGACAAAACAGTTGCGACAATATATGTTGAATCATACTACTTGGTTGATTTCCAAAATGGATCCAATTAAGTATATTTTTGAAAAGTCTGCTCTTACCGGAAGAATTTCCCGTTGGCAGATGCTGTTATTGAATATGATATTGAATACCGTACTCAAAAGGCTATAAAAAGCAGTGTGTTGGCATATTATCTTACTCACCAACCAGTTGATGATTATCAGTCTGTTAAATATGACTTCCCTGATGAGGATGTGATGTTTTTGAAGATAAAAGATTGTGATGAACCTTTGTCTAGGGAAGGTCCTGACCCTGAATCTCGGTGGGGTATGGTATTTGATGTAGCTGTAAATCCTTATAGGAAAGGAATTGGTGTTGTGATTATCACTCCACATGGATCGCATATCCCATTTACTGTAAGGTTAGCATTTGATTACACCAATAACATAGCATAGTATGAAGCTTGTATCATGGGTCTCGAGGAGGCTATTGATCTCAGAATCAAAATTCTAGATGTGTATGGCAATTCAGCTTTGGTAATAAATCAGATTAAAGGAGAATGGGATACTCGTCACCCTGGCTTGATTCCCTACAAATACGATGCTAGAGGTTATTATGCTTATTTAGTAAAGTTGAATTCCATCATATTCCTTGAGATAAGAATCAGATGGCGGGTGCTTTAGTCACTCTGGCTTCTATGTATCAAGTAAATACTTGGAACAATGTGCCTCATATCACAGTGTGATGTTTGGATAGACCAACTCATGTGATTGCAACAGAGTAGACGTCAGATGAAAAACCTTGGTATTATGATATCAAGCATTTTCTCCAGACTCTGAAATACCTGGTTGGTGCGTCAAATAAAGATAGAAAGACATTGAGAAGGTTGGTAGGCAGCTTTTTCCTCAATGAAGATGTGTTATACAAAAGAAATTATGACATGGTCTCGCTCAGATGCGTGGATAGACACGGATCATACATGTTGATGCATGAAATTCATGAAGGCTCCTTTGGCACTCATGCCAATGGACATTCCACAGTAAAAAAGGTGCTTAGGGAAGGTTACTATTGGCTGAAAATGGAATCTGACTGTTATAATTTTGCAAAGAAGTGCCATAAATTCCAGATTTATGCTGACAAAATTCATGTGCCTCTGATACTTCTCAATGTTATTTCTTCCCCATGGACTTTCTCTATGTGTGGTATTCACATGATTGGAATGATTGAACCTAAGGCGTCGAATGGACATCGTTTTATCTTGGTGGCAATAGACTACTTCACCAAATGGGTAGAAGCAGCTTCATATGCTAATGTTACTAAGTAGGTGGTAGTATGCTTTATCAAGAACAATCTTATATGTCGGTATGGTGTGCCAAGCAGGATTATCACCGACAACGGCTCGAATCTGAATAACAAGATGATGAAATAACTTTGTGAAGAATTCAAGATTGTCCATCACAATTCGTCTCCTTACAGGCCAGAGATGAATGGGGTTGTTGAAGCTGCTAAAAACATCAAGAAGATCATCCAGAGAATGGTTGTTACCTATAAAGATTGGCATGAGATACTCCCTTTTGCTTTGCATGGGTATCGTGCATTTGTCTGCACTTCAACAGGGGAAACCCCATGCTCTCTTGTGTATGGTATGGAAGTAGTGCTCCTTGAGGTTGAGATTCCGTCTTTACGCGTGATAATGGAAACCAAATTATCAAAGGCTGAATGGGTCCAGAACAGGTTTGACCAATTGAATTTGATTGAAGGAAAGAGAATGACGGTCTTGTGTCACGATCAGTTATACCATAAGAGATTGAAGAAAGCTTTTGATAAGAAGGTCAAACCTCGTGAATTCAGAGAACGTGACCTCGTGCTCAGGAAGATCATGTCTTTTAACGCTGATTCTAGGGGAAAATAGACTCCCAATTTTGAAGACTCGTATGTTGTTAAGAAAGCATTCTCTGGCGGTGCATTGATTCTTGAAATTATGGATGGCGAGGAGTCCCCGCGTCCTATGAATGGTGATGCAGTCAAGAAATACTTTGCCTAAAGAAATAAAAGAACTGCTTGCTTAGTCGAAAATTCGAAAGGGCGGCTTAGGGAAAAAGGAGCGTCTCGGTAGGATGAAAACCCGAAAGGGCGGCCTAGGAAAAAATAAGAGACACAAATAGAATAAATTATCCTGCTAGTTTGAAAACCCGCAAGGGAAACCTAGACAAAAGTTAGGGATTTGTTGGCAAGTAACTGCTTCAGACAAGATTTGATCATTGAAGCAATAATCTTCTTGGATCCTCACCACACTTCAACAGAAGTCTCTGCTCAGGAATTCAAAGTTGTTAGGGAGAATAGTGGTTATTGTATTTCAATATATATTTTCTAATTTATTACCATTTTCCAAACCTTATAATCATCTATGGAGTCTCGCCATTCGCAGACTACCATTCTATTAATAAAGTTTGGGCTTTTATCCAATTCTTTGCAATTCTCATTTTATTCTGCTTTCAAAGACTTCATTTATTATTTATAGTAATTTTCAAAACAAAGAGATTTAATAATAAATTTGTTTTTGAACAGAATTTACAAATTACTTTTTACTTTAAATTTTGTGACTCAAGAAAAACAAAAATAGTGATTCCAAGGATGGACAAACTCTGAAATTTTGGAAGCACATATTCCCCAGGAAAGTTCTTTCAGGTTGCTTTCGCTGATATGCGTTTGATCTTCTTGTGTTTCTCAGATAGTTGGAGATGATTCCAATTGATGTATGGCACGATATTGGTTTTTTTATCCCTTTTTCCCCAATCAAGTCCTGGTTCATTTATTTTCCTCCAGATTGATTATTTTGATTTCGGGTTTTGCATGGTCTGAATCCCCTATCTTAAATCCATGGTAAGGCAACTAGACAAGATAAGTATCTTTTATAAGAAGTGTTGAAACAATTGTAAACTTTTTGTGTTTTCTCCTGCAAAGTGTTGGGTTTGATTTAAAATCACCATAATCTTGACTTTTTGCTGAATTGTTTTATTTCTTAAATCCCCCAAGTAAAGTTGAAATAATGTCTCTCTATGAAAGTTGTTATCCCCAATGGTTTAATTATTTCTCCCCAGGGAAGTTTATGTAATCATCGCCCCTGGTATTGAAAAATGTATTTTGGTTTCGACAATGTGGTTTTGTCCTCCTCAGTGAAGTCAACACAAAATCCACAATTGATATCTCAATGATGTGTTTTTCACCTTCCCTAATGAAGTCAATATTATAATATCCAGTGAAAATCTAAACATTGAGACGTTGTTTTCCCCATTGAAGTCTGTGTGAGTGTTCCCCAATGAAGCCTGAAGGAGGATGTTATCTGTAATAATTTGTTGTTTTGATTATTTTCGGATTATGTTTCTTCCCAGAGGAGTTAAGCCATGAAATAGGAATTTGTTTCCTCGGTTGGTGCTTACTTTCTTGTGAAATCTTCATCCTAGATGTGATTTAGCTGAGTGTTGACTTTACCCAAGCTGGTTTTTTCTTGTTATTCCCAGTGTTATGTGTCTGTGTTGTCAGCATATACATCATAACAATCATACATTCATACATACATCGTGCATAGCTGAATTTAAAAATTCATTTCTCATTTGCATTCATTATTATTTTTGTTGGCATATTACCCTATTTTCAGAGTTATGTTACCCTCTCTCCAAAAGATGTCAACCTTAAGCAGAAAGTATATATCCTTTCAATTTTCCCACTGAGTTATCCCTCGTGGAATAATTTTGCTTTAGCCTCCCCATTCAGCTCATTATCTGGATGGAACATGATCCCTTTTTTAGTTTATTTCTCATCAGGTGCTATCTGGGTTGCTTGTTTCACTCCGGTTTATTTCTGGTTTGAATCTGTGGTCCCCAACAACATTATTATTATGATTTCTGCAGGCTTTGAGCCCTGGTTTGAGAATGTGCATTTATTTTGCACGAGAAGATTTTATCTCCTCAGCAGGACTGTGTTGGCATTTCCCCAGAGAAGCCAAGATTCATTTCCCAGCAACATTGTTGCACTTCCTTCTCATAACAGTAGATGGCAGGTCTCTTTATTTGAGCAACTTGTACTTCCCCAGTAAGTCTGTTAGTTCCCAGGGAAGATTCATTTGTTACTCCGATGAATGGTAGTCTCGTCATTATGGGAGATAGTTCATTGTTGAGATTTGTTACTCCGATGGATAGTAGTCTCATCATTATGGGAGATAGTTCGTTGTGTAGATTTGTTACTCCAATGTATGGTAGTCTCGTCATTATGGGAGATAGTTTGTTGTTGAGATTTGTTACTCCAATGAATGGTAGTCTCATCATTATTGGAGATAGTTCGTTGTTGATATTTTTTACTCCAATTGATTGTAGTCTCGTCATTATGAGAGATAGTTCATTGTTGAGATTTGTTACTCCATGGATGGTAGTCTCGTCATTATAGGAGATAGTTTGTTGACTGAGATTTGTTACTCCAATGGATGGTAGTCTCGTCATTATGGTGTTGAACCCCAAAATTATCAACCTTGTCTAGTCCACCCACCAAGATGATTTCGCCTCACTCAATCGAGGATTTAATTCACTATAACCAAACTGATTAAAATTTGGACAAGCTACTCATAAGTGACTAAAAACCTCTAAGACTCGCAAGTCAAAGACTTCTTAAGGATACAAACCTACCCGGTCCCTTAAGGAATATCAAACAAAAATCAACCTGATTATTACAATGCACAAGCTACCTGCAAGTGACTAACAACCCCGGAAACTCACAATTCTGAGACTTCCTAAGGATACATACCTACCTGGTCCCTTAATGAAAATCAAAAAACCATTTTAATACAAGTTTGGTTTACTAGAGTATTGCTTCTACACAAGCTGAATATGTAAACTATTTTAAGAACAGTGACTTAAGAATATGAAAGCTATGAACAACGTTTGCGCGTGATTATTTTTTTTCTTTGAAGCTTTCTCTCTTAGTCTTCAAGCCTTTATATAGTCATTAAAATAATATATCCGCTGAGGGGTACTCTTGGGATTTCCAGAAACATTGACTTCTTGAACAGTAACGTGGGAGACAAGATCGTGTGACGTGTATGTCCTTTCATGGTAGTTGAATGAAATGTTGATTGTACCATGTACTATTGGTACCACATTAATGTTATCTTTTTTCCTTCTGCACTGCAGAGGCTTCTGCGAGCATGAGTTTAGAAGCGAGAACATAACACAAGGTCATCATAACTTCAAGTCTTCAGAGTCTTCAGAACTGCATCTTCAGAGTCTTCAACACTTGGTTGTGAGAACCTTTTCCTGGAGCCTTAGGTCTTTAGAACTTCAACTCTTTAGAATATTTAGAAATTATTTCTTTAGAGTATTTAGCACTTGGTCTTTAGAACCCTTATCTTTAGAACCTTGGGTCTTTAGAAACTTGAGTCTTTAGCATCAAGACTTGATTAGAAACTTTTGTCTTCAGATCTTCTAACCGTTTCTTTAAAACCCGTTCTCTTCAGAAACATGAGTCTTTAGCATCTGGACTTATGTAGAAACTTCTCTCTTCAGATCTTCTGACTTGTTTCTTTAGAGTAATATCAGAGCTTACACTTCAGAGCCTTCTGGAGTGTCTTGCTATTGTTCAATAGGACTTGTGTAGTGCAACTAATTCTCTTCTAATGTCTTGGTCACACCATCCATCAAAAGCATAACCTGTTTGTTAAGTACTCAACAATAACAAACATTAGAGTATCAATATTGTTCATACAAACATACTCATTTGTTATCATCAAAACTCAGATAATGTTGCAGAACCAAATCTTGTTCTTACAATCTCCCCCTTTTTGATGATGACAAAACTATGTTTTTTGATGACACAATTTTGTTCACATAATCATAAAAAGTGAAAATAGAAAGGTAAGGAATACTTATCCTTTTTACGATACTCCCCCTGAGTCAATGACTTGATGAAGATCAAATATCCCTACTTCAAACCATTTGAGTAAAACTCCCCCTGGTTCTAAAAGATCAGATATCGAGATCTTGAGAGTCTTGACTTTGGATGCCGAAGGAAAAATTGAGATCTTGATGCCAATAGAACAATTGAGATCTTGAATATTGACTTTAGATTCCAAGGAGAATGAAATCAAATTGAAATCTTTGAAACTTTAATGTCACTAAGACAGCTTCCAGATTCTCAATTCATGGAGTTTGATTTCAGATTTTCCTTCTTGGAGTCTGGTTGTGAATTGAAAAACATATTCAGAGTCGGAAGCCAATAGTTTAGACATAAGCCTTGCATAATGCTTTCAGATCTTGTCTTTAATCAGAGTTCTCATTTCCTAAAAAAGAAAAACATATATAACAGAAACAAAAGTTTAACTAGGTTAGAATGTAAGCACCTTTTTTCAGAGAACATTTTCCAGAACTTGATTACTGAAATAAAAAATTTTGTTCATTTAATTACTCCCCCTTTTTTCATGATCAAGATGGTAATTATGTGTGAAAAACATAAAAACCAGAAGAAATAACAAGAAATATCAAAAGTTTCATTGATATTCGAAGGGGATTACAAAAAAATGAACATAGACAGGGAAAGCTATCTAAATTTCAAACACATCACAACTCTCATCAAATAGAGCATTGCCTATGATGAACAGATTTCATTGAACAATTTCAATTATACCTGCTAACTTAAACAATTCAGACAATACACGTCCATATAAAATGAATAATTTTTGAGAGTTTTTGGATGCTAGGATTGATAGCTTCAGATGATTGAATATTATTTCCGAGAGATGAATTGGAATACTCTTGTGAAGGCAATATAGAAGACACATATCCCTAGGAAAAACTTTATCAAGATCTTCTCCTCTGGGATGAAGATTTTTCAACAGGAACTGAAACTAGATTTTTTCAAGTGGTTTCAAATGATCTGAATTAAGGGGCTCATATACAAATGAAGAGTTAGGAACAATTGGAAACATGTCAACATTCATGCAAGAGTTGGGTAAAGGTGAACTCTGGATGGCTTCATCAATGGAGGAGCGAGTGATGGTAATCAGAATGCAGAAGATGTAGGAATGAATGGAGTTTTCATCAGGACTGACAGAAACATGAAGCCAAAAGTTATTTAAGAGGTTAGAATAAATAGGACCTCTAAGCATTGTTACATACCCAGACCATCCTTGATTTTTAATAAGCTCATTGATGAAACCATCGTCATACACATAGTTGGTTCTTTTTTCTTTGATTACCTCGAGAATATTTTCATCTCCTTGAAAGGTTCTAATATCCATGCTATGTAGACAAGCTTGGAGAGAAAAGATGGTTGAAGATGATACAAGGATAGGGACTTGATGAATGACTATAGATGAGAAGAGATATAAATAGTCAATCAAGCAGTTCATAAAGTAAGACGATTGAAACACTCAAATGACAACACATACTTCTAAAAGAAGGAAATGAAATAAGAATTAGATCAAACTTTAAGGTGAAAGGACACGACAACTTTTAATTGGAACATGACATGGAATATCACACAAAGGAGTGAAGCGATTGTTCCCAAGACATAGTGAAATGGAGTAGTTAAATAAATGTAATCATGATTAATCAATTTCAAGGAAAATAACTACTCGTGCATGACCTAGGTAGAGTGTGATAGATACTAAGTCTATTTAGGTCATGCGTTTGATATTCTCGGCATCTGGAAAACAATGAAGGTTTCCATATTATCAGGAACATTTCTGAACAAAACATCTTCTGACGATTGAGATAAAACAAATTAGAAGTCTTTTAAGTCATAATTTCATCCCTCCACACTACGACTAAAACATGTTTGATTCTAATGAGATCTTACTCTGGACATAGAACCATTTTCAGATTCTTTAGAATAAACAGAAATCTATAGTCAACTAAGGGTTTTGTAAAAATATCAGCCCACTAATGATTTGTATCTATGAATTTCAAAGATAGGATCCCTTTCTGAATATAGTCTCTAATTAAATGATGTTTGATTTCTATGTGTTTAGCCCTAGTGTGTAGGATAGGATTCTTACTCAAAAAAAGAGTAGCATTATTATCACAGAAGATTGGAATGTTACCCTCATATATCTAGTAATCCTCCAGCTAATTCTTCATCTATAGCATCTGAGTACTGCATAGTGCTGTTGTAATCCTCCAAATTTTTTAATTTTGTGTTATAGATTCTAAAGCCTTTAGAGCATTCAGAGTATCCTAATAGCAGACACTTTTGTGCCTTGGAATCAAACTTACCCAAATTCTCTATAGTATTTAACATATAACAAGTACATCCAAATGGATGGAAATATTAAATGTTTGGCTTTCTATTCTTCCATAAGTCATAAGGAGTCTTACTCAAAATAGGCTTGATGGAGATTCTATTTTGAATATAACATGTTGTATTCACTACTTCTGCTCAGAAGTGCTTTGCCATCTGAGTTTCTTGGATCATGGTGCGAGTTATTTCTTGTAGTGTTTTGTTTTTCCTTTCTACAACCCTATTTTGTTATGTATTTATAGGACAATAAAAATCATGTACTATGCCATTTGAATCAAAAAGTTTTTCAAAATCTTTATTTTCAAATTTTCCACCATGATCACTTCGAACTCTGACTATTTTGCAATCTTTTTCATTTTTCGCTTGGGAGCAGAAGGAAGAAAATACAGAGTATAACTCATCACTGTGTTTCAAGAATTTTACCCATGTCCATCTGCTATAATCATCAATGATGACAAGTCCATATTTCTTACAATTGAAAGAAGTAGTTTTTACTGGTCCAAATAAGTCAATGTGAAAAAGTTCTAATGACCTAGAAGTAGAAACAATCTTTTTAGCTTTGAAAGAGGTTTTTGAAAATTGTCCATTCTGACAAGCGTTACAAAGGGCATCGGAAGTATACTTCAGATTGGCCTATGACTAATCCAAGTTTATTTAGTTGTGAAATCTTTCTCAAGCTAACATGAGCCATACGTCGATGCCAACCCCATTTTTCTTCTTGAACAGTCAGAAGACATTTTACATTTTGATTTTTCAAATATGATAATCTTATTTTGTAAATATTATTCTTCCTCTTGCCATTGAACATAACGGATCCATTCTTCTGACTAACAGCTTTACAGGATGTTCGATTAAAATTGACATCATAACCATTGTCACTAAGTTGACTGATTGACAATAAGTTATGCATCATACCTTCGACTAAAATAACATTGTTAATAGAAGGGAATTTACCATTACCAATTATTCCAAAGTTGATGATCTTTCCCTTCTGATTGCCTCTGAACCTAACAGCGCCTCCAGACTTAAGTTCCAAATCTTGGAACATATGCCTTCCTCCCGTCATGTGTCACAAGCATCCACTGTCCAAGTACCATGACTGGTGTTTTAGTGGAACCATCAAGGAAATTTGCATAGTATATTATCTGATCCTTAGGTACCCACTTTTTGGGTCCTCTTTTGTTAGAAGTTCCAGAGGTTTTGACACCTTTGGTCTTTTGTGCAACAAGATAATCATGTAAAATTTGTGCATGATACTTTGGTATATAAGTTTCCTTTTGTGTTTGTGTTTGTGCTACAGTAGTATCAGAACCTTCTTGTTCTATACATTTTAAATATGTGCCAGCAAGCACGAAATGTTCAGAAAGAGGTTTTGGTTTGACATTCAAAGTCTCATCAATTTTATTTGACAATCCTGAATATCCCAAGCCTCTGCTTCCATTTCTACTAACACCATAGATCATTAAATACATTTTGCTTCTATCTATGCTTTTAGCAAGGAAGTGTTGAAAAGCTTTATCATATTTGATTTCTTCATCAGTAACAGTTGTGTTAGAGAAAATCTCTTCTTCTAATTTAGACATTTTACTTTTCAGGGCGATGTTTGATTTTTCTAAAACAAATAGTGTTTCATTTAAGTCAGAAATATTTCGCTCATTTATTGTAGTGTTCTCAAAAGTAGCTACAAAACTCTTTTTCAAGATTTTGTGTTTACTTAGAAGTGATTGATACCTTTTCATTAATTCAGATAAACCAATTTCAAGTTCAGAACGAGATAAGGAAGAAAGTACCTCTTTGTCGTCATTAGAGTCTGGCTCATAGTTAAGTGTTTGTTTGTCTTCTGTTGCTGCTTCTCCCTTGCTGGTCCTGGCCATGAATGCTATGTTTGCATGATCTACATCATAATTTTCATCTTCTTATTTTGAATCATCCCATGTTGCCATGAGACCCTTTTAGCTTTGTAAGCCTTCTTAGTCTTCTTGTCTTTCTTAAGCTTTGGACAATAATTTTTGTAATATACAGGCTCGTTGCATTCAAAATAATTAACTTCTTTTCCAGAAGCATTCCTATGACTGGAAGTGGGTTCACCTCTTCCATATGTCATTCGTTGACCTCTGAACTTCCTTTGAGTGTGCTTCCAAATTTGACTTATTCTTCTGGATATTAGAGAGAGTTCATCATCATCTGAATATTCTCAAGATTCTTCTGATTCTTCCTTAGCTTGATAAGCCTTGTTTTTCCCAGAAGAATACTTTATAGAAAATGATTTTACCCTCTTCTGATGTTCATCTTGTTCCAGCTCTATTTCATGACTAATCATCTCCTCAAGAGAGGTGTTATTCAGATCCTTTTCCGATTTTAAAGAAGTTACCATTGGTCTCCATTTGATAGGCATACTTATCATAATATTTTTTAACACTGTGATACGATGAGAGAACAGACTTGGGTGTTTTGCGTTTGATCGCAAATGTTGCGGTTAGCAAGAGTCGCCACCGACTTTTCTTTTATCCAAAAGAAAAGGTGAAAAAGCACAGGAAAGACCTTTGAGATTTTTTTCTTGAGTTCGGTGGGTTATATTATGAAAAGGGAAGGTATTAGCACCATTTTCATCCATGGTTTTCCATGGGCTCTTAGTAACTTGCTAGATCACTTGCTTTGTTTGAAAATGTGCTTTGTGATGGTTTCTTTTAAAGTATTTTTGAAAATGGGCCTTCGTTTAGGCAAACTTTGTAATGGTTCTCGTTTTGTAAGAACGTATACAAAGTGTTGGACTTTTGAAAATATTTCATGTTTTGAAAGTGTTTGGTTTTTGTTTTCAAAGTAGCAAGGATGTTTTGGTTTTGAAATTGAGCAAGTAACTAGGAACATTCTACCTACTCAAAAGTCTTTCATGTTTATTTCCTCTTTCCTTTGACATTGTTATCTTACCATTGATTTGGTAAGTAACCCTATCTTTGGATGTAAAAGGGACGGGCAAGGGTCATCGTATAGCCATGATTAGCAATGTTGTAAGATATCTTAGCATTTTTTTAAGGGACTAAGATCATTTTGAAAGGCAGCATGGATAGTGTCATCGAGGGACTATGATCTTGTATTTTCTTGTTTTTGCTAAGATTCCTCACATGCGTAATATGGCCATTTTGTAAGGCAACATAGTGGGTTTACCCTAGGGGTGCTAGTGTGCAAGTGTGTTTTATTTTCATGCACTTAGTCTTGATTAAGATTATCTATTTGTTGATTTCATGTCCTGCCATACACATCCTAATTACTAGCATTTACATTTGAAAGCGATAAATTGAGGAAATGTAAAGTCCTATGCTATTACATCATTTAGGGATGGGGGTATAAATTTACAAATGGGGATTTCAAGAAATTAAAGTCCTAATTATCTATTACAGCCATATTGAAATAATGTACAAGAATTGAAATGGACTTGTTTTGTTTTTGTTAAGAAATTAAATTTACTTAAGAAAATATTTTGATCTTTTTTATTCTAAAAGAAATGAAATAAAACATGTGAATATGAAATATTTTTGGTGTTTTTGGTTATTAAAAGCAAAAAAATAAGATAAACAAGAAAATGGAGTCAGAATCAGCACATTGCTGAAACGAGGAGGACCGAAAGTTCTGACTCTGATACACTGCAAGAGAGAAAATGTCAGTAGGAAAGCAGAAGGTCAGAAGTTATGAGCCTGGGTACACCAAGTTCTGAGGTTTCTGGGAATAAAGGAAGATCTAGAAATTCTGATTATTGAAGGGGTTCAGAAGCTATAGTGTAGTTGGGAACCTAGAAGTTCCTATATCACTCGCAAGTCAGAAGTTCTGGCCATTTGAGAGAGTGAGGTGGAAATGTTGTTGGGTAAGGTTGTTTTAGAAGTTATGACTTAGGAATATTTTTTTCCAGATAAATGGGTGAAAATTTCAATAAATAAACCTAAAAAGAGATGCTTCTGGGGCTAGAACACAGGAATCTTAGTACTAATGTCTTATGCACACGCTTCCTACCACTGGGGTGGCTGTACATCCGGTATTATAAGCAAAAGCATGAACATATAACATAAAGTAAGTTCTGATGATGAGCTTCACCTCTTTCTCCATGCTAATCAGAACATCTACAACTTAGTCATTTCTCAACAGAACAGAAAACACAAACATAGCAATTATGGGAGGTTTCCATCATGGTTTCAGAAGCACAAAAACATATCAAGACTGTAAATCAGAAACAAGCATGTATCTGCTAATCCTAATTTCCTTAGGAAATTCTGAACTGATACTCTCCCTACTTAGGCAAAAAAGTACATGAAACCTCAGAGTATATATAGCATCAGAATCAAGATGTCTACATTGTGTTTTGAACATGCAAGCCTAACAATGCTTAAGTGATATGATGAGGGTTAGCAGAAGCTTACCTTGCCGCTGAAAAATGTTTTGTGAGCTGGGGCCTGGTTCTGACTGCTTGTAATATTCTGATCAACTTCCTCATGTACTCAGTAGGCTGGAACAACCTTTGGCTTGGTTTATGAATGGTGAATGGATGATTTGATCAAGAAACACTTGAGGGAAGTTGGAATTTGAATAAAAGAATAAAAAACTAGCAGGTTTTGTATTTGTGTTTGAATTTTAGGATTTCTGGAAATTTTAGCAAGGTTTCAAAGTTTTTCTCCTTCAATTTTTCTCCCCTTTACAGTTGCCAATGAAGTTCAATTTATAGGCAAGGATTTTGTAGCTTGGAGAGATCAAGGGTACAATCATCATATGCTAGGGTGCTGCCTTGTTCTTGAAGTAAATTAAACAAGTATGGTGGTTAGCAGCTTTTAGCCGTGCCTAAGCTGGATTTGTAAGCATGAATTAAGGAAAAGTACCCTCAGAGGCAAAAGCAAAGCATGGGCCCAGCATAAACTTGTACAAAAGTTTGCTTTTCAAGGACATCAACGACACTTCTTTCTCATACGTGGGGAAATCCTTTGGATAAAAACTCAAAAGTGGTTGTGTGCATTAAATGATGATGAGATTTATCAAACCAGAAATCCTGCACTATGAGATTGTGCATTATAGCTTAATTCTGGGCCAGAAGTTCAGCATCAGCATAACTTAGAACAAACATCCAACTTCTGATCTTGGAATCACTCTGCTCCATCATGTTCTGAGCGAGTTCTCAGACTTTCCCAAAAGCTTATAACACGCTTTGTAAATCCTCTTTGATTTGCTCTTGCAACTTCTGACTGAACCTTCATGAAAAGTGGCCTAGAAGTTCTAACCAAACTCTGTCTTGAAAATGTCCAGAATTTGCTGAGTGCTTCAGTTTCATGGACGTGTCTTTGAACCTTTATAACATGAAATTCCATCATTTCTAGGAGAAGTTTTGTTCTACAATATTTTAGGTCTTATTGAGATCTAAAACTCTTGTGTTAGAAGTTCTTTCAGAATCAGCTTGCATCACGGTGGAAATCTGGCCAGAAGTTCTGAACTTGTCATATTTCTTAAACACTTAGAAAAATTCTAAGTATTTAGAATTTGACATTTCCAAAGTAATTTTGACTTTTGAATTTCTTGATGAAACAAACTTCATATTTCAACATGTCTTGATGAAATATGACTCTTGAAACTTGAATTTGGTCCAAAAGTCAAAGTTTTGACTTTTCAGTAAGCAAAATGTCCATTTGCCCTTGGGAATGACTTTCTTGGAAAATTTGTAATTCAAGGCTTGAAATTGGATGGAGGCAAACCTGAGGGTCCAGGATGATCCTTTGAGAAATAAGAGGGTAAATTTTGGGGTACAACAGTTGCCCCTATTCAATCTTCTTAAACTTGAAGAGTTAGATTGGAGGATCCGCCATTCTTGACTTGAAGGTGGAAGATGATTGGTGTTGTACCCCAAAATTTTCCCTCTCATTTTTTTATTCAAGATACTATCCTAGGTCTTCTCAAATACTCAATTTGGCTCAGAAGTTTGATCAGACAGATTCTCTTCCTAGGCAGTAAGTCAACGATTAGGGTTTGACGTTTCTCAAAGAAAACTGATTCTTCAGGGTTTCAAATGGTCTTCATAGATCTTTATGTCTCCTCAAGGATGTCCATGCCGAGTTTCTAACCTCACATTACAAGTTTGCTCAGTCAATGGTTCAGACAACTGAAAATGACTCCATTAACCCAAAAGCTGACCTTTTGCGAGACCAAGTTCAAGCGACTGTAACTTCTTCATTATTTGATATTTTTGAGTGTTTCTTCTTGCGTATGATTTTCCTCGATGTTATCTCCAATTTCACTTCACAAATCAAGAGTTTATTACGTGTAGAAGATCACCAAATTTGAATGTGTTAGAAGTCACTTCATGGATTTTGACCTAATCTTAAATAATTGTCGCCTGATTTCTAAGAATTGTGATTTCCTCAAATTACGAGATCTTGAGATGATCATTTCTGCATATGGTCATAAGTGATGTTGCACACGAGTTTATCTTCAAAGATCGGAAGAAATTTGTGTTTGAAATACTTTGAAAGTTATCGAATCATCGCAAGTCATTTTGTTTGATTTCAAATATTCTCAACCACAGTTGTTTTGAAATATGTCAATTCTACAAGATTGATGAATGTTCTTGAAGCAGGTTTGGTTTGGTAATGAAATTCTGTTTTTTATCGAGCATGGCGTGCGAGTTCATTTTGAATGTAAATTTGGTTTGGACAAGAGGTGAAGATTAAGACTGTCATTTAGGTGACCATGGCCTTGGGTTTGAGTTAACCAAGTTAGAATTGAATTCTTAAACATTTATTTTGTTTAGAAATTTCATTGGAGTACGAGGCGCTTCGGTTTATTTGATCATTTTGTGATTGTTTGAAGTTCAAGTTACCAAACCAAGATATTTTATTCAAAGCATTCAATTGAGAATTGCAAAGTTTAAATAAATTCAGGATTGGTACGGAAAATTTCATCATTTACAAATTTATTCAAGGTCTTGTGTTCATTACATCACAAATGAAATAAAATTATACATTTTTTGATTTGTTTACAAAGAATTAAAATGTTTGCTTTGACTACAAAGAGAGGAAATTTATTTTGTTTCTTAAAGTCTCCATTGCTTCATCTTCAAGCAATCTTCGCTTGCCATCCACGCCTCATGTTCATGAAACAAAGAAGAGAAAGTTAGCAATTCAAGCAAAGTGATGTCTAAAGAAGAAAAAAAAGAATTTCATCACTAAGGTTTGTATATAGGAATCAGAATTTAAGTTGTTTGGTTTTATCATAATCTCTCTTCTCCCATTCTTACAAATCACAAGGTTAGACCTTGGTTAACAAGAAGGAAAAGCAAATATGCAAGCCCAAAGCTTTCAAAGAAAAATATGCAAGCCCAAAGTTGTCAAAGCAAAATATGCAAGCCCAAAGCTGCTAAGCACAACAAGCCAAGTCAAGGCTGTCCAAAACATGCAACAAATATAGCAAACATACAACAAGAAATGCAAACAAGTCAAAGCTGCCAAGCACAACAAGCCAAGGCAAGGTTGTCCAAAACATGCAGCAAATATAGCAGCAGGTCAAACAACAACAAAATATACAAACAGAACAGCAGGCCAAGCCTGTAACATAAAGCAAACAACGGCAGAACAACAGCAGGCAACAAATAAAAATAAGCAAAATACAACCCAATGGCCAAAACTGTCCAGCAACAGCAAGTAAAACCAAATAGTCAATAGTATTTCATTCAAAAAAATAGCAAGCTTGCTCAACAAACAAGTTATCATCATTTTCCTGAAATTATACAAACCCTTCAGAATTTTTCATAGAAAGAAAAGCATAGTAGCCTTATATTTTCATTGAAAGATAAAGAGAAAAAGGAATAGGCTTGAAAATATGTCACCTAGCAATAACAGTCCCCAAACCAACATAAGCCTGTCCATAACCTGTTACATTTTCTGTCCAAACAGTCCAAGTATAAGAGTCCACAGGCTGCTACACATTAGTCCAAATTTGTCCAAAGACCAAACAATACATGCCAAAAAAAAATCTATCCATCCTGCACATAATAACCTGTCCAAGGCAGGCCAAAAACTTGCACCAAAATAGGCAATCCCTAAACCTGTTGTTTCACTACATCATAAACAGTCTAGGAGTTGCACCAAAATGGCAAAAACATCAACCTACATCAAAATACAAAATACTTTGTACGCGTTCTTATAGAGATGAGAACCATTACAAAAACATATTTTCAAAATCACCTTCAAAAAACACACTACACAAACACCTCTTTGAACTATTTTTCGAAACAACACTTTGTATGCGTTCTTATAGAGACGAGAACCATTACAAAGACATTTTCAAAATACTTTCAAAACTCACAACACAAAAGCATAACTTTCAAACAAAGCAAGTGATATAGCAAGCAACTAAGAGCCCATGGAAAACCATGGATGAAAGGGGGTGCTAACACATTCCCTTTTCATAATCTACCCCCTGAACTCAAGAAAACATCTCTAAAGGTCTTTCATGTGCTTTTTACCTTTCCTTTTGGATAAAATAAAAGTCGGTGACAACTCTTGCTATCCGCATAATTGCGATCAAACACAAACGACCCGAGTCAGTTCTCCCAATGTATCACAGAACTGGCGACTCTGCTGGGGAAATACTTAAAGTGTGGTTACCTTAGGTCTAGATCACATTTACTTGCTTTCATTGTTTGACTTGTATGCTTTACATTATGGTTCTTTGTTTTGGTTTGAATCCTCTACCCGGCTTTGGGATACCTTATAGGTAAGTAGCAATACATTGTGGAAACTGTGTGGGGTATACCGACACGGTCTAAGCAATAGCTACGTTAGTGCGACATATTTGTGGGTACTGGTAGTCCTTGAGTAGTCAAGGAGAATACGTGGCCGCTGAGTGATGTCATGAAGCACTAATGAACTTTTAGAACCTCTACTTGACCAACTTGGCCATTAGGACGTAGTGAGATGACCTACTTTGGTGAAGTCCGAAGTTGGTAGATACTCGATACTACACTCATTAAGGTTTGGTTTTTTGAGATACTTTGGTTGCCATTAAAGAGCCTTGTGCTGAAACAATGACCAAAGAAACAAATTAGTTATATTTAGCTCCTTAGAACCCGGTTACTATTACTAAGACAGGTTTTAAGCCAACTAAACTTTAAGAGGGTACTTACCTATGAGACTCCATGCAAGCTTAAACCTAAGTACTTGTTTGCTTTGTTTGTGTATATTTACTTGTACATAACATCATGAACATCATAACATCATACTCATAATCACTAACCATTTCAAGGAGTTCTGGTATTTATCTTTGTTTCTGTTTTGTAGGACATGGATTCTATCCGCAGGAAAACCATTCAAGTCAACCTCGTAAGGATTCCTCCTCAACTCAAAGAGTTAGAATCAAGGATTCTTGAGAATTCTCCAATCACCAAAAGACATGGTCGTCTCCTAAACCTGGTTACCTCCAAAACTGATGAAGATATGTTGAAGGTGCTCTTCTAATTCTTTGATCTTCTACACCATTTCTTCACATTCCCCGATTATCAACTTGTGCCAACTTTGGAAGAATTCTCCCAACTCTTGAGGATTCCCATTCTCAATCAACTACCTTCCAACGGTACAGAAAGAGATCCAAAACCAGAAGATATTGCTCAAGCTCTACACTTGCAACCATATGATATCACAACTAATTGGGAAACAAGGAGTGGTGTCAAAGGTTTCTTAGCTAAGTTCTTGTTTGAGAAAGCCCAAAGCTGTTGGAATTCCTTGGACTTGCAAGCTTTTGAAGATATTGTAGCTCTCCTCATCTATGGGATGGTTTTGTTTCCAAATCCTGACCAACTCATAGATGTGAACACCGTCAAAATCTTCATATCTCGCAACCCGGTGCCTACTTTTCTAGGGGACATCCTACATTCTTTTCACACTCGCACTATGAGGAAAAGAGGTATCCTTATGTGTTGCACTCCTCTCTTGGCAAGATGGTTTATTTTGCATCTTCCCCAATCTGTATTAAGGAACGAGCAAGGTTCAAGGTGGTTACAAAGGTTGATGACGCTCAAACATTCAGACATCCATTGGTGTCCCCTTACTTGGCATTAGGGGAGGTATCACATATAACCCCTGTTTGGCTCTAAGACAGTTCGGTTACGCCCGAAGGGATGGTCCATATGAGATGTTGATTCAAGGGTTAGTATTCGACTATGAAAGTGACAATCAAGGTCATCGCCAAAGGTTTATCGGAGCTTGGAGGATGTTGAACAAGGTAGATAGCAAGACATTGGGGCGCAAGAATTCCATCCCTCTTGAGCCTTACCTCAAATGGGTACGAGATCGTGCTCAAAGTCTTATGATGCCTTACCCCTCCATTCTCCAGGTAATCATTGAGCCTGTTATGGAAGGATATGTTCCATACACTATCCTGCATCCTGACATCCCCACCTCTCTTGAAGACTTACAAAGATATTGGATACAACTCAAGGGGGAGCGAGACACTTTCGAGGCCCAATTCTACGCCAGCGAGAAGAAGAATCTGGAGCTCACCAAACAACTTCATGAGGAGCGGACTCTGAATGCCTACACCGCACCAAAAAGGATGCGTACAAACTTTTTATCTTAGAGTTTTTGTATTGTTTTTCCCAAAGAGGCATTGATGTACGCAAACTTTAATTTATTAATATAACGTGTGTTTCCTTTTTCTCTAAAACAAATTTGAATCTTTAAAATCCTTGAAATCATTGCATATGCATCTACCATTCATCATAACATAAGCAGGTTTCTTGCAACCAATCTACTCATCTTTCTACTGTTTATTTCAGTAAGATGGATCTCGAGCAAACAGTGAAAGACCTCCAGGTGCAAAATGCTTAGTTTCAACAGATGTTCTTAACTCTAGCCAAAGGATAAGAAGAGTTGAAGACCTTGCTGGTTGAAGAGAAAAAGAAGAAAACAAAGAAAATGACCGGAGTTCTAAATATGGGAAGAAGATTCCAAGGACAAGCAAGAAGGAGCCTAGACTTTGCAACGTCATCTGGTGAGAAAGACAATCAATATGGGAAAGGCAAGGAAATAGTGGCCCAATCAGATTCAGAAGAGGAAGAGGAAGAAGAAGATTATTCTGAAGAACAATACCCTCCGGCTAACGACAAGTATAAGCATGTGGAAGAGTGGTTAAGTGTAATGGAAATTCAAAAAGTGCCTGGACTGGACTTTGAGGAGTCAGGTTTAGTATCTGGGATTGTCATTCCTCCTAAATTCAAGGCACAGGTGTTCGCCAAATACGACGGAGTTTCATGTCCCAAAATGCATCTCCGGTCCTATATGAGGAAAATACAGCCTCACGCTGCTGACAAGGATTTATGGGTACATTTCTTTCAAGACAGTCTGTCCGGAACTCAACTTGATTGGTTTTATCAGCTAGAAAGTGCCAATGTTCATAATTGGGAAGATCTTGCCGTTGTCTTTTACAAACAATACCAATACAACACGGACCTTGCTCCCACCCGTACTCAACTCCAGAGTATGGCCATGGTTTCAAGTGAAGGATTCAAAGACTACACTAAAAAATGGAGGGACTTAGCAGGAAGAGTCCAGCCTCCCCTATCTGAAAGAGAGTTAGTAGACATGTTTTTGGGTACCCTGTCCGGTCCTTTCTTTAATCACTTGATTGGGAGTTCCTCGACAGGTCTTACTGAATTGATATTGACCGGAGAAAGAGTGGAAGCCGAGATAAAGAATGGAAAGATTCAAAAGGACGCATCCTCTGTTGTTATAAGAAACCCATTTATTGGAAAGAAAAAAAAAGAAGTTGTTTTTGTATATCCTCAGAGAAATCAAGATAGGACTGAACACCGTCCAATGGTGGGGACTGTCATGATTCCTAAACCTGCACCTGCTCAGCAAAGAAGCAACCAGCCAAGAACAGAAAGACCAGTCAGAAAATTCACCAGAATTAATATGACACTATCTCAAGTGCTACCGCATTTGTTAAGATCCAATCTAGTAACTTTGAAAGAAGCTCCAAAGAATCCTAACATAACCTCTCCTCATTATCTTCCTAATGCCTGTTGTGCATACCACTATGAGAGTCTCGGCCATGACACTAACAACTGTTGGGCTCTAAAAAACAATGTACAAGACCTTCTTGAAGCCAAAGAGATTGAATTCCATGCGCCAGAAATTCCCAATGTCATCACTGCCCCTATGCCCAAGCACGGCCGTGATGTCAACGCCGTTGAGGAAGATATGTTTGTTACTTTGGTTGATGAACTTGTGACCCTACTCCTGACTATCAAAAAGAACTTGTTGAATGCCGGTGTATTCCCAAGCTGCAATGAAATCTGTCATTTCTGTTTATCCTCACCAACCAGCTGTCATTTTTTAAAAGCATGCGTTTAATGCCTAATAGATGAGAAGGAGATTTTGTTCGAAAAGACTTCTATTCCAACTCTTTCTTATAATTATATTTCCATAGTGACCATTTCTGCCAATTCTTCTAGGGTCTCCACCAAAAGACCCGTTAGAATTACATCAGTTCCTAAAGTAGCTCCGTTGATAATTACAATGCTTGGACTAATCCTGTATTCGTAAGAAAAAACAATCCCATGGAATTATGGAGGTGATGTCTACTATCACAGTATCAAGCAAGATTGGCCAGCTGCTGAAAATTCGAGTTTTGAGAAAGTTGACTCTGATATCAGTAACATCGCAGGGACTAGCAAGATAACCCGGAGTGGAAGGGTATTCTCTCTAGAAATTTATCCTCCAAAAGTTATTTCTGGACCTGTAATCATTCCTGTTGTTATTTCTCCTCCAAAGGCTATTCCCAGTCCTACCAATACCCCTGTTGACAGAACTTCTACCATCCTTGTTATCATCCCTACTGATATTCCTACTGCCGAGTCAACCGAGGCTCGAGGCAACGATATTCTGGTTGAGCCTGTCCGGACAAAGGCACAATCAATAGCTATCCCTGAGACCTCCCGAAAAGAGATGGAGGAAATTCTAAAGATTATAAAAAGAAGCGACTACAATATAGTCGAACAACTGGGGAAAACTCCATCAAAAATTTCCATGCTGGCTTTATTGTTATGTTTTGAGGCTCATGCAAAGGCCTTGGTAAAATTCCTTAAAACTGCCCATGTACCCCAAGAAACATCTTCCGATCAGTTCCAAGACTGCGTAGCCAGCTTGACCGCAGATAATGGTTTAGGTTTTTCGGATGCTGATTTAATGCCAAGGGGGAGGAAGCATAACAAGGCATTGCATGTCTCAGTCGAATACAGGGGCACGAATTTGGCTCATGTCTTGGTTGATACTGGTTCGTCTCTGAATGTGTTGCCTAAAAAGGCTCTTGATAGGCTTGACTGTGAAGGATTGACCTTGAAACTAAGAACATAATAGTGAGGGCCTTCGACAACTAAAAAAGGATGGTGCATGGGGAAGTGGACATCCCCATAAAAGTTGGAACCCAAACATTTGATTCAATTTTTTATGTAATGGATATTCGCCCTTCATATTCCTGCTTATTAGGCCGACTGTGGATTCACAATGCTGGTGTCGTTACCTCTATGTTGCATCAAATGCTGAAATATCCAATTCAGGGGAAAATCATCACTGTTCATGGAGAAGAAGAGTATATGGTCAGTCATCTAAATTCCTTCAGATATGTGGAATTAGATGGTGAATTCATTGAAACTCCATTCCAACACTTTGAAGAAGTCCTGCAAACTGTGGCAGTAACCAAGGTTGTTTCTCAAGTCCCAAAGATTACAAGGCCTCCACTCAAGATGTCGTCTTTGAAAGATGCCAAGGCAGTGATCAAAGAAGGTGGGTGCACTATTTTGGGCTAACTCCCAGATATCCCATACAAATCTGATAAATTTGGTTTAGGTTTCACTTTAGGAGCCCAGAAAGCTATACGCCGTGCTCGTGCCGGAGGACCACCCTTGAAGATCAGCAACCACGAAGTCAATGCAGTGGAGGATGATGAAGATAGCTATAACCTGGAGGATTGGATTTTCTCAACTGTCAATGGAGGGATCGACAACTGGGAAGCTAGATATTTTTCCCCGATCACTTTTATCCAACAGTAATTTGTCTTTAAATTTTGTCGGACCTATAATATTAAAAAATTCAGACTCTTAAAACCTTGTGTCTTACCCGAGGCACAATGGTCCATTTGTAAGGGTTATTATCTCATTTCCATATGACATCAATGAATCATTGCCGTTTTTAAATACAAACTTTGTGCTAATTGTTTTTCTTTTTACATTTTCATTTCTTTCAAAGATAGATATACTCTTACACACACTCACATTCAAAATGCAGATCTACATCCATTCGGGATCCCATGGGTAACGATTTTGTTATGGCCTTTTGTGACTTTGAAAATCTAGTCTACCAAGCTGAAGACAAAGGTGAGGAAGATTGTGAAGTACCAGGGGAACTCGCCAGGTTACTATAACAAGAAGAGAGGACCATACAGCCCCACGAAGAACCAGTGGACACAATTAACCTAGGTACCGAAGAAGACAAGAGAGAAGTCAAGATGGGTTCCAATATGGAACCCAATGTCAAAGAGCATCTGACTCAGTTGCTACATGATTATGTTGAGGTCTTTGCCTGGTCGTACGAAGACATGCCAGGATTGGATGTAGATATCGTGGTACATCGTCTACCAATGAAAGAAGATTGTCCACCGGTAAAACAAAAGGTCTGTCGCTTGCAACCAGACTTGTCAGAGAAGATCAAGGTGGAAGTCATGAAACAATTCAACATCGGATTTTTGGTCATCACCTCCTATTCGCAATGGGTCGCCAATGTTGTTCCCGTGCATAAAAAGGACGGAAAGGTACGAATGTGCATGGACTACATAGATTTGAATAGGGCAAACCCTAAGGATGATTTCCCACTTCCCCACATTGATATTCTAGTTGACAATATGGAACAACACAAAGTGTTTTCCTTCATGGACGGTTTCTCAGGCTACAACCAAATCAAAATGGCGCCTGAGGACATGGAGAAAACAACCTTTGTCACACAGTGGAGCATATTTTGTTACAAGGTCATGCCGTTCGGGATGAAGAACGCTGAGGAAACCTAACAGCGTGCCATGGTAGCTCTATTTCACGACATGATACATCACGAAATAGAGGTCTATGTGGACGACATGATAGCAAGATCTCAAACAGAAGAAGAGCATCTTAGTCATTTGCAGAAATTATTTGAGAGGCTAAAGAAATACAAGCTGAGGTTGAACCCAAATAAATGCACGTTTGGAGTGAGGTCCAGTAAACTCTTAGGCTTTGTCGTCAACAGTAGAGGTGTTGAAGTAGATCCTGCCAAGGTGAAAGCAATACAAGAAATGCATGCTCCTCGTACCGAGAAGGAATTCAGAGGATTCTTGGAACAGTTAAAGTACATTGCCAGATTCATTTCTCACCTAACAGCTACTTGTGAACCAATCTTCAAATTACTGAAGACAGATCAAGTAGTCAAATGGAATGATGAGTGGCAAACTGCCTTCGACAAGATCAAAGAATACTTATAAGAGCCTCATGTTTTGATGCCACCAGTCGAGGGAAGACCATTAATCATGTATCTAACTGTTTTGGAAAATTCAATGGGGTGTGTGCTAGGGCAGCATGACGAGTCTGGCCTAAAAGAGCATGTTATTTATTACCTGAGCAAAAAGTTTACCGACTGTGGAACCATATATTCACAACTTGAGAAAACTTGCTGCACTCTGGCATGGGCTGCTTGTCGGCTAAGAGAGTATATGCTTACCCATACTACCTTATTGATATCTAAAATGGATCCAATAAAATACATCTTCGAGAAACCTGCCCTCTCTGGGAGAATAGCAAGGTGGCAGATGATCCCGACAGAATATGACATCCAGTATACTACCCAAAAAGCAATAAAGGGCAGTGTACTAGCCGATCAACTTGCTCACCAAGCTGTGGAGGACTACAAATCCATGAAGTTCGAATTCCCAGATGAAGACATCATCATGGTAAACAACTGTGAAGAATTCAGACCATATGACAGACCTGAACAAGGATCCCGATGGACCCTGGTTTTTGATGGGGCATCCAACGCACTCGGCAATGGTATTGGTGTTGTACTTATATCCCCTGAAGGATGTCATACTCCCTTTACTGCAAGACTCTGCTTCAATTGTACAAATAACATGGCAGAATACAAAGCGTGCATTTTTTGTCTCAAAGCTACCATAGATTTGGGGATCAAATCCTTAAATGTATTCGGAGATTCAGCTTTGGTCATCATCCTGATCAAAGTGGAATGGGACACCAAACACCCTAACCTTATCCCCTACAAAGAATATGTGTTGACATTGATCCCACATTTTGAGAATATTACCTTCGAGCATTTCCCGCGAGAAGAAAATCAACTAGCGGACGCGCTAGCCACAATGTCATCCATTTTTAAGCTCAAATAGGATAACGAGGCTCCCCAGATCACCATTGAACAGATGAATAAACCATCTCACTATCACGAGATCAATACTGAAGAAGTAGTGGACCAACCTTGGTTCCACGAAGTCAAGAGGTGTCTCGAGGCTCAAGAATATCTGGAAGGAGCTTCAGTCAATGATAAGAAGTTCTTAAGGAGATTCTCTGCTAAGTTCTTCCTTAGTAATGGAGTTATCTACAAACGCAACCACGACTTTGTATTACTCCGGTGCGTAGACAAGGTTGAAGCAGAAAAGATCATGGTTGATCTACATGAGGGAACTTTTGGCACCCATTCCAGTGGGCATACGATGGCAAATAAAATCCTACGGGCAGGTTACTACTTGTCTACCATGGAAGCAGATTGCTATCAACACTCTCGAACTTGTCATAAGTGTCAGATATACGCTGACAAGGTGCATATACCTCCAGTTCCTCTGAATATCTTGATGGCTCCTTGGCCCTTTTCTATGTGGGGCATCGATATGATTGGGGAAATCAAGCCAACAGCCTCTAATGGACACCGCTTCATCTTGGTGGCCATTAGATATTTTACAAAGTGGGTTGAGGCAGCCTTTTTCGCTTTTGTTACCAAGAATTTTGTAGCCCGGTTCATTAAACAGAATCTCATTTGTCGGTAAGGTATCCCGGAGAGGATCATCACAGACAATGGTACGAATCTAAACAATACTATGATCACCACCCTGTGCAAGCAATTCAAGATCCAGCATCACAATTATTCCCCTTACCGGCCAAAGATGAATGGTGTTGTCGAATCCGCAAATAAGAACATCAAAAAGATCATATAGAAAATGACAGTCACATACAAAGACTGGCATGAGATGCTACCATTCGCTCTCCACGATTATCGTACCACATCACGCACATCAACCGGGGAAACACCTTACTCTTTGGTATATGGCATGGAAGCTGTCTTGCCTATTGAGGTTCATATCCCCTCTCTGAGAATCATGAAGGATGTAGGTCTGAACGAATACGATTGGATCCAGACTCGACTTGATCAACTGAACTTGATTGATGAGAAAAGGCTTATTGGTGTCTGTCATGGTCAAATGTATCAAAAGCGGATGATCAAGGCTTTCAACCAAAAGGTCAGACGCCAAGTGTATCAAGTCGGGGATCTGGTGATCAAATGTATCATACTACCGCAGGGTGATACCAGGGGAAAATGGACTCCTATAGACGAAGGACCATTTGTGATCAAAAGCATATTCTCTGGTGGAATGATCTTAACCACTATGGATGGCGACGACCTGCCGCACCCCGTAAACATGGACATAGTCAAAAGATACTACGCATAAGAGACCCACTAGGTTGACACACCTAGGAAAAACAAGGGCATCCCGATGAACCAAAAAGGTTCGGGCAAAAATTTGGGATAAAACAAAAAAATTTGTACACCCGGCAAGCTGAAAACCCGAAAGGGCGGCTTGGACCAAAAAGGGTATCCCGGTGGGCTGAAAACCCGAAAGGGCTCTCCAGGCAAAAGTTAGGGAATTAAAGCGTATGACTATGTCCTGTTGGATCACCTTACGGACAACCTGCAAACTCGACGGTTCTGGTCAATTCAATCATCTCCAGACAAGGAAACAAATAGATAAGATGCTCAGAGACATGAAGGCTATAGCACAATGGGAACCCCATGGGATTATTTCACATAGCTATATTTTCTTTGTATAAAATTTTCATTTTTTACGACGGCACTCTCTTACTAGAATGTTTGTATCATTGTACAAAAATACTTACTCAAAGTCAATACAAAGATATCCCTTTGAAAGTGCAAAACTATCTGTTTTTTCTTTACTCTTGTGTTTTGTTTACAAAAACGTCCAATGATTTATTTTTGAACATATGCATTTGACATAACTATTGTTTACAAATGATCAAAATAGAAAGACAATCACTAATGGCTTTAAGAAATAAGGAAATCTCTCTAAGTTATTTCCATAAAACCCCCCGCAGTGTGCAGTTTAATCCCCAGCGGAACAAAACTTCCAGTTATCACTCCCCGGTAGAAGTTGCCAAATTTCTTGGGATTCCCCAACAGGTCTACAAACAATGCACAACGTTCCCCTTTTCACGACAAAGTTTATTTCTCTAAGTGTAAAATCATCAACACTTCAACTTCACAAACATGAAGACTTACACTGTACATTCCCAACAGCAGTCAGAGATTTATTTTCCCTAATCCAACAGCATTACAGCAGATTAGCTCACATATGCATAAATCGCATCCATATATCACAAACATCGGTGACACGAATGCATATATCACAATCTCATTGTACCATGAATTCATACATCATGACATTGCATACAACTAACGTTTTACCCTTTGCAGGGTAAGGTTAATCAATGACAATCATCAACAAATAAGAGATTAATACCTAAAATAGGCTGAGGACAATTGTCTACACGACCAGCTGAACTTTCAGATACAATTCAGATACGCTCCAGATATGGATATCATCCTGATACTCATTCAGATTCAGCTTTCAGATACAGTTCAGATACGCTCCAGATACGGATGCCATCATGATACTCATTCAGATTCAGCTTTCAAATACAGTTTAGATACGCTCCAGATACTGATGTCATCCTGATGCTCATTCAGATTCAGCTTTCAGATACAGTTCAGATATGCTCCAAATACGGATGCCATCTTGATACTCATTCAGATTCGGCTTTGAGATACAGTTCAGATACGCTCCAGATACGGATGCCATCCTGATACTCATTCAGATTCAGCTTTCAGATACAGTTCAAATCGCTCCAGATACGGATGCCATCCTGATACTCATTCAGATTCAGCTTTCAGATACAGTTCAGATACACTCTAGATACGGATGCCATCCTGATACTCATTCAGATTTAGCTTTCAGATATAGTTCAGATATGCTCCAGATACGGATACCATCCTGATACTCATTCAGATTCAGCTTTCAGATACAGTTCAGATACGCTCCAGATACGGATGCCATCCTGATACTCATTCAGATCCAGGCTTTCATTTCGAGGTAACCCTACTATACGAGTTCCTTCTCATAGCCCTAATACCCAGGCTTTCCTTTCGAAGCAACCCTACTATCCAGGTTCCTTCTCCCTTATCTCTAGACAACAGTTTACAACCCTATAAGACCTAGACCCGACCAGATACGGTCGATTTCACATTTCCCCATTTGAAGTCAAACTTAGACTTGGTCTGATTTCTGTCAATAATCACCTTTAAATGGCATATTTAAGCCAATCTCTAACAACTTTCTGTCATCTCTCCAAATGGCATCTTTAAGCCCATTCCATACGCAATCAACAACCACATAATCGAGTGCAAATTTATGGGCACTTTAGTGTTCAATCATCTTCCACTTTCAAGCTACGAACGGCAAACATGTTGATCTCACTTTTCAAGTTTAAGAAGATTGAACACGGGCAGCTGTTGTACCCCAAAATTTTCCCTCTCATTTTTTTATTCAAGATACTATCCTAGGTCTTCTCAAATACTCAACTTGGCTCAGAAGTTTGATCAGACAAATTCTCTTCCTAGGCAGTAAGTCAACGATTAGGGTTTGACGTTTCTCAAAGAAAACTGATTCTTCGGGGTTTCAAATGTTCTTCATAGATCTTCATGTCTCCTCAAGGATGTTCATGCCGAGTTTCGAACCTCGCGTTACAAGTTTTCTCAGTCAATGGTTCAGACGACTGAAAATGACTCCATTAACCCAAAAACTGACCTTTTGCGAGACCAAGTTCAAGCGACTGTAACATCTTCATTATTCGATATTTTTGAGTGGTTCTTCTTGCGTATGACTCTCCTCGATGTTATCTCCAATTTCTCTTCACAAATCAAGAGTTGATTACGTGTAGAAGATCACCAAATTCGAATGCGTTAGAAGTCACTTCATGGATTTTGACCTAATCTTAAATAACTGTCGCCTGATTTCTATGAATTATGATGTCCTCAAATTACGAGATCTTGAGACGATCATTTCTGCATATGGTCATAAGTGATGTTGCACACGAGTTTATCTTCAAGGATCGAAAGAAATTTGTGTTTGAAAGACTTTGAAAGTTATCGAATCATTGCAAGTCATTTTGTTTGATTTCAAATGTTCTCAACCACAGTTGATTTGAAATCTGTCAATTCTACAAGATTGATGAATGTTCTTGAAGCAGGTTTGGTTTGGCAATGAAATTCCATTTTTTATCGAACATGGCGTGCGAGTTCATTTTGAATGAAAATTTGGTTTGGACAAGAGGTGAAGATTAAGACTGTCATTTAGGTTACCATGGCTTTGGGTTTGAGTTAGCCAAGTTAGAATTGAATTCTTAAACATTTATTTTGTTTAGAAATTTCATTGGAGTACGAGGCGCTTCGGATTATTTGATCATTTTGTGATTGTTTGAAGTTCAAGTTACCAAACCAAGATATTTTATTCAAAGCATTCAATTGAGAATTGCAAAGTTTAAATAAATTTAGGATTGGTACGGCAAATTTCATCATTTACAAATTTATTCAAGGTCTTGTGTTCATTACATCACAAACGAAATAAAATTATACATTTTTTGCTTTGTTTACAAAGAATTACAATGTTTACTTTGACTACAAAGAGAGGAAATTTATTTTGTTTCTTCAAGTCTCCATTGCTTCATCTTCAAGCAATCCTAGCTTGCCATCCACGCCTCATGTTCATGAAACAAAGAAGAGAAAGTTAGCAATTCAAGCAAAGTGATGTGTAAAGAAGAAAAAAAATAATTTCATCACTAGGGTTTGTATATAGGAATCAGAATTTAAGGTGTTTTGTTTTATCATCATCTCTCTTCTCCCATTCTTGCAAATCACAAGGTTGGACCTTGGTTCACAAAAAGGAAAAGCAAATATGCAAGCCCAAAGATGTCAAAGCAAAATATGCAAGCCTAAAGTTGTCAAAGCAAAATATGCAAGCCCAAAGCTGCCAAGCACAACAAGCCAAGCCAAGGCTGTCCGAAACAGGCAAAAAAATATAGCAAACATACAACAAGAAATGCAAACAAGTCAAAGTTGCCAAGCACAACAAGCCAAGGCAAGGCTGTCCAAAACATGCAACAAGTATAACAGCAGGTCAAACAACAACAAAATATACAAATAGAAAAATAGGACAAGCCTGCAACATAAAGCAAACAACACCAGAACAACATCAGGCAGCAGATAAAAATAAGCAAAATACAGCCCAATGGCCAAAACTGTCCAGCAACAGCAAGTAAAACCAAATAGTCAGCAGTATTTCATTCAAAAAAAATAGCAAGCTTGCTCAACAAACAAGTTATCATCATTTTCTTGAAATTATACAAACCCTTTAGAATTTTTCATAGAAATAAAAGCATAGTAGCCTTATATTTTCATTGAAAGATAAAGAGAAAAAGGAATAGGCTTGAAAAGATGTCACCTAGCAATAACAGTCCCCAAACCAGCATAAGCATGTCCACAACTTGTTACATTTTTTGTCCAAACAGTCCAAGTACAAGAGTCCACAGGCTGCTACACATCAGTCCAAAAGCTATCCAAGGAACAAACAGAACATGCCAAAAAACAACTTTGTCCATCCTCCACATAATAACCTGTCCAAGGCGGGCCAAAAACTTGCACCAAAATAGGCAATTCCTAAACCTGCTGTTTCACTACATCATAAACAGTCTAGGAGTTGTACCAAAATGGCAAAAACATCAACCTACATCAAGAAAGGATGAAAATAGTACAAGATATAGTTCAAACTTATCATTTGTTTACCTATAATTCCCATTGGGTCAGCTGATATAATACAAGAACAACCAAGCAGCAAACAAGGGACTGATACAAAAAACCACAACCCAACGCCAAACTTCAACCTTAATCTCACATAACACAACCAGCAAGCTAGCTATTAGAGAACAAAAGAGAACACACCAGAAAACATAAACAAAATAGAACCTGCAAGACAACCTTTACAACAACTTAACAAAACCCTCACGCATCCTCTCAAACCCTTAGCTTATGCTAGACTCAAGTCCATAACCAATCTCTGCTCAAACACGAAACCTATACCCGAACATCCCTCAAATACACATCAACCTTCATTAACAAAACCTACTCACTCAAAATTCCATCAGTACTTGTTCAACCTTCTTCACCGTAATAACCACAACGCAAGTACGTAGAACCACAATAAAAGATCAGAGGCTAGAAGCATCAAAGGATCGCGAAGCATACCTGACACTGTGTGATCATCAAATGCATCCCTTCCGCCATTGTCGCGAGGTAGACATCATGATATCTGTTTCTATTTTTTGTTAGCATTCTTTTAACATAACATTAAGGTCTGGAAGTTGATTCGCTGATCTCTGGCACAATTTCATGTTCTAACAATTTAGGGTTCGTAAACCCTAATTCATCGACCCCTTGAATTTAGGAAAAATTAGAGGATTCTGAGATTAGAATAGGGATGGGGAAGATGAGACAGAGTTGAGATTTAGAGATTTAGGGCTTGCGGCGCTGTGAGAAAGAAGAGATGAAAAGATTCGCGAGAGAGAGAAGAGGGACGGATGAGGTTTAGGGTTTCTACAACCCCCTCACCTTTGAGATCGGATAACTGGACCCAGGTCTGGCCCGACCCGGTCCAAGCCCAACTCATATTTTTTTTTAAAACCCAGTATCTATCTTTTTTTTTACAATCTGTTTTGTTCTTTGGGCTTTGCTGTTTCAAAACTTTCTGAGCCCAATCTGATTTCTGTTTCACACCCCCAACATACTGTTTTACACCCTTGTTTAATTTATGTTCCTAATTTTTATCCATTTTATTTCTCATCAACTTAGTTAATGAAATTAATTAAATAACTATGTTTAGTTAACTAGAAAATTTTTAGTTGAATTCCATAATTAATTTAATAACTCTATTAGCATAGATTTAGTTTTAAATTCTAAAAAAAATACAATTAAATAAAAGAGATATAACTTCAAACTTAGTTAATTTTCATAATGAATTTAGTTTAGGACTTTGTAATTAATTTTACTAATTGTTTTGTGCTTAAGCTTTAATTTGTTCATTTAGTTTCTAAATAACAAAAACCCTAAAAAGACAAAAAAAATACATGCATTTGATTTAATTCTTTATCTAATTAATAGAATAGATTTTTTCTATTTTTCTTTTAAAACTTTTTTTTTCAAACAAAAATACCAAGAATTTCTATACTTTGTCAATTAATTTTATTTCATAGACTGTTATAATTTTAATTAATTATTCGATTCGATTTGGTTGTATTGATTGCCTATTCGGACTTTTAATCGCATTATTACATCCCCATTTGTAAAATTGTACCCCCATTCCTGAAAACTCTGTAATAGCGTAGAATTTCAATTCCCTCCATTTACTGTTTTCCTTATATTGTATAGTAATTAGGTGTGCATGGCAAGATTCAAAATCAATCGCTAGATAACCTAAGTTCAAAGACAAAATAACCTGAACCAAAACACTTTGCACACGCGCACCTCTAGGGTAACCTCGCTCGTTGCCTCGGAAATAGTCATTTCCCTTGAATATGGGACGCTTTAGCAAAGACCCTTCGATAAAAAAAGATCGTAGTCCCTTGATATCCCTCGATGTTGCCTTCGGTAAAACAATCTAGTCCCTTACGAAAAATTGCTAAAGCGTCTCATAAGTTTCCTTCTATGACTGTACAAACGTCCCGCGCCTGTCCCTTCACATCCAACGATGGGGCTTCTTACCAAATAAATGGTAAGATAGTAACATCTAAAGGAGGAAAAGAACATTTAAGTCCTTTTGAGTAGGTAGTTCGCTCTTAGTTGCTCGCTTGCTCACGACAAAATCATTTTTACACCAACACTTTCACTTTGAAATATTTTCAAAATACAAAATACTTTGTACGTGTTCTTATAGAGACGAGAACCATTACAAAAACATCTTTTCAAAATCACCTTCAAAAAACACACTACACAAAAACCTCTTTGAACTATTTTTCGAAACAACACTTTGTATGTGTTCTTATAGAGACGAGAACCATTACAAAGACATTTTCAAAATACTTTCAAAACTCACAACACAAAAGCATAACTTTCAAACAAAGCAAGTGATCTAGCAAGAAACTAAGAGCCAATGGAAAACTATGGATGAAAGGGGTGCTAACACCTTCCCTTTTCATAATCTACCCCCCGAACTCAAGAAAACATCTCTAAAGGTCTTTCCTGTGCTTTTTTACCTTTCCTTTTGGATAAAAGAAAAGTTGGTGGAGACTCTTGTTATCCGTATAATTGCGATCAAACGCAAACGACCCGAGTCAGTTCTCCCACCGTATCACAATTGGGCACTAAAATTCCTAGAAATTTGCACTTGAAGATAAATTGTGAATGGGCTTATATATGCCATTTGGAGGAATGATGGAGATTTGTTGGAGATGGGCTTATAGATGCCATCCAAAAATGATTGTTGATGGGAAGGGAGGAAGTGTCAGAATAAATATCTGTTTGATTTATACTGAAGTACTGGATGTGTGGGGTTGAGTAGCCGAAAAATATCCATAAACGGATTGTATTTGACTCATTTCTAAAAGTTGAATCTGAATGAGTATCAGAATGGAATTCGTGTCTGGAGCGTATCTGAACTGTATCTGAAAGATGAATCTGAATGAGTATCAGAATAGCGTCCGTGTCTGGAGCGTATATGAATTGTATCTAAAAGCTGAATCTGAATGTGTATCAGAATGGCGTCCGTGTCTGGAGCGTATCTGAACTGTATCTGAAAGCTGAATCTGAATGAGTATCAGAATGGCGTCCATGTCTGGAGCGTATATGAATTGTATCTGAAAGCTGAATCTGAATGAGTATCAAAATGACGTCCGTGTCTGAAGCGTATATGAACTGTATCTGAAAGCTGAATCTGAATGAGTATCAGAATGGCGTCTGTATCTGGAGCGTATCAGAACTGTATCTGAAAGCTGAATCTGAATGAGTATTAGAATGGCGTTCGTATTTGGAATGTATCTAAATTGTATCTGAAAGTTGAATCTGAATGAGTATCAGAATGGCGTCCGTATCTAGAGCATATATGAACTGTGTCTAAAAGCTGAATCTGAATGAGTATCAGAATGGCATCCGTATCTGGCCCGTATCTGCACTGTATCTAAAAGATGAATCTGAATGAGTATCAGAATGGCGTCCGTATCTGGAGCATATCTGAACTGTATCTGAAAGTTGAATCTGAATGAGTATCACAATGGCGTCTGTATCTGGAGCATATCTAAACTGTATCTATATGAACATCAGTATGGCATCCGTGTCTGGAGAGTATCTGAACTGTATCTGAAATCTGAATCTGAATGAGTATCACAATGGCGTCCGTGTCTGGAGCATATCTAAACCGTATCTGAGAGCTGAATCTGAATGAGTATGAAAATGGCGTCCGTGTTTGGAGCATATCTGAACTGTATCTGAAAGATGAATCTAAATGAGTATCAGAATGGCGTCCGTATATGGAGTGTATCTGAACTGTATCTGAAAGCTGAATTTGAATGAGTATCAAAACAGCGTTCGTGTCTGGAGCGTATCTGAACTGTATCTGGAAGCTGAATCTGAATGAGTATCAGAATGGCGTCTGTGTTTGGAGAGTATCTGAACCGTATCTGAAATCTGAATTTTAATGAGTATCAAGATGGCATCCGTGTATGGAGCGTTTCTGAACTGTATCTGAATGTTCAGCTGGTTGTGTAGATAATTGTCCCAGCTTGTTTCAGGTATCAATCTCTGACCTTTTTGTAATTTGTTCATGGTAGCCATCGGCTGACTGATCTTTCCTGAAGAGATGAAAGATTAGTTGTATGCAAAGTCATGATGTATGAAATGCATTGTACAATGATGTTCTCAATAAAAATGAATGAGATTGTGTTGTATGGATTCGTGTTTTTAATGACGTATGGATGTGATGTATGGGCATGTGAGCTATGTTGCTGTAATGCTTTAGGGAAAATAAATCCCTCACGGCTGCTGGGGATGTGGAGTGTAAGTCTTCATTTTTTGATGAGCTCCTACTTGTTAGAGAAATAAACTCTGTTGTAAGGGAAATGTCGTGTGTTGCTTGTGAAATCATGTTGAGGATTTCTGAGAAATTTGGCGACTTCTACCGGGGAGTGATAACTGGAAGTTTTGTTCTGCTGGGGATTAAGCTGCATGATGTGGGGGATATTATGGAATAGTATAAAGATATTATCCTATTTCTTAAAGCCATTAGCGATTGTCTTTCTATTTTTTGTTCATTTTTGTTCATTTGTAAACAGTAGTTACGTTCAAATGCATATGTTCAAAAATAAATCATTGGACGTTTTTGTAAACAAAACACAAGAATAAAGAAAAACATATAGTTTTTCACTTTCAAAGGGGTATCTTTGTATTAACTTTGAATAAGTATTTTTGTACAATGAGACGATCATTCTAGTAGGAGAATGTCGTCGTAAAAAAATGAAAATTTGATACAAAGAAAAGATAGCTATGTGCAATAATCCCATGGGGTTCCCACTCTGCTATAGCCTTCGTGTCTCTAAGCGTCTTGTCCACTTGCTGCCTTGTCCGAAGTTTATTGAATTGATTAGACCCGTTGAGTTTGTCAGTCGAAGCCAAAGGTTGTCTGTAAGGTGATCCAATGGGACATAGTCATATGCTTTAATTCCCTAACTTTTTCCTGGACTGCCCTTGCGGGTTTTCAGTCCACCTGGATACCCTTTTTTGCCCAAGTTTCCCTTTCGGGTTTTCGACTTGCCGGGTGTATAAATTTTTTTTGTTTTATCCCTAATTTTTTCCTAAACCTTTTTGGTTCGCCGGAATGCCCTTGTTTTACCTAGGTATGTCAACCTAGCAGGTCTCTTATGCGCAGTATCTTTTGACTATGTCTGTGTTCACAGGGTGTGGCAGGTCGTCGCCATCCATAGTGGTCAAGATCATTTCTCCACCAGAGAATATGCTTTTGATCACAAATGGTCCTTCGTATGTAGGAGTCCATTTGCCCCTGGGATCACCTTGTGGCAGTATGATGCGCTTGATCACCAAATCCCCGACTTGATACACTTCGCGTCTGACCTTTTTGTTGAAATCCTTAATCATCTGTTTTTGATACATTTGACCATGACAGACAGCAGTAAGCCTTTTCTCATCAATCAAATTCAGTTGATCAAGTCGAATTTGGATCCAATCGTCTTCATTTAACCCTGCATCCTTCATGATTCTTAAAGAAGGGATCTGAACCTCAATAGGCAAGACAGCCTCCATGTCGTATACCAGAGAGTAAGGTGTTGCCCCAGTTGATGTGCGCGCCGTGGTACGGTAACCATGGAGAGCGAATGGTAGCATCTCATTCCAGTCCTTGTATGTGCCTGTCATTTTTTATATGATATTTTTAATGTTCTTATTTGCAGCTTCGACAACACCATTCATCTTTGTCCGCTAAGAAAAGGAATTATGGTGCTGGATCTTGAATTGCACACACAGTGCGGTGATCATAGTGTTATTGAGATTCGTACCATTGTCTGTGATAATCCTCTCCGAGATACCGTACCGACATATGAGATTCTGTTTGATGAACCGAGCAACAACATTTTTGGTGATGTAAGAGAAATAAGCTACCTCAACCCACTTTGTGAAATAGTCAATGGCCACCAAGATGAAGCGGTGTCCATTAGAGGCCGTGGGCTTGATTTCTCCAATCATATCAATTACCCACATCGCAAATGGCCAGGGAGCAGTCAGGACATACAGAGGAGCTGGAGGTACATGTACTTTATCAGCATAGATCTGACACTTATGATAGGTTCGTGAATGTTGATAGCAATCTGCTTCCATGGTAGACCAGTTATAACCTGCCCGTAGGATCTTCTTTGCCATCGTATGCCCATTGGAATGGGTGCCGAAAGTGCCTTCATGTAGATTAGCCATGATTTTTTCTGCCTCAACCTTGTCTATGCAACGAAGCAAAACAGAGTCATGGTTGCGCTTGTAGAGAATGTCATTACTAAGGAAGAACTTAGCATAGAATCTCCTTAAGAACTTCTTATCATTGACTGAAGCTCCTTCCAGATACTCTTGAGCATCGAGATACCTCTTGACTTCATGGAACCAAGGCCGGTCCGTTACTTCTTCAGTATTGATCTCGTGACAGTGAGCTGGTTCATCCATTCATTCAATGGTGATCTGGGGAGCCTCGTTATCCCATTTGAGTTTAAACATGGATGACATTGTAGCTAGCGCATCCGCTAGTTGATTTTCTTCTCGTGGGAAATGCTCGAAGGTAATCTTCTTGAAATATGGGATTAATGTCAACACATGTTCTTTGTAGGGGATAAGGTTAGGGTGCTTCGTGTCCCATTCTCCTTTGATCTGGCTGATAACTAAGGTTGAATCTCCTAATACACTTAAGGACTGGATCCCCAAATCTATGGCAACTTTGAGACTAAAAATGCACGCTTCATATTCTACCATGTTATTTGTACAGTTGAAGCAGAGTCTTACAGTGAAGGGAGTGTGACATCCTTCAGGGGATATGAGTACAAAACCTATACCATTGCCGAGTGCGTTGGACGCCCCATCAAAAACCAGGGTCCATCGGGATCCTTGTTCAGGTCCGTCATATGGTATGAGTTCTTCACAATTGTTTACCATCATGATGTCTTCATCTGGGAATTCGAACTTCATGGACTGGTAGTCATCCACAACTTGGTGAGAAAGGTGATCGGCTAGTACACTACCCTTTATTGCTTTTTGGGTAGTGTACTGAATTTCATATTCCGTCAGGATCATCTGCCATCTCGCTATTCTCCCAGAGAGGGCAGGCTTCTCGAATATGTATTTTATTGGATCCATCTTAGATATCAATAAGGTAGTATGGGTCAGCATATACTGTCTTAGCTGGTGAGTAGCCCATTCCAGAGCGCAACAAGTTTTCTCGAGCAGTGAATATCTTGTTTCACAGTCGGTAAACTTTTTGCTCAGGTAATAAATAGCATGCTCTTTTTGGCCAGACTCGTCATGCTGCCCCAGCACACACCCCATTTAATTTTCCAAAACAGTTAGATACATGATCAAGGGTCTTCCCTCGACTGGTGGCATTAAAACAGGAGGCTCTTGCAGGTACTCTTTGATCTTGTCGAAGGCAGTTTGGCACTTATCATTCAATTTGATTACTTGATCTTTCTTCAGTAATTTGAAGATTGGTTCACAAATAGCTGTCAGGTGAGAAATGAATCTGGAAATGTAGTTTAACCGTCCCAAGAATCCTCTGACTTCCTTCTCGGTACGAGGAGCAGGCATTTCTTGTATCGCTTTCACCTTGGCAGGGTCCACTTCAATACCTTTACCGCTGACGATAAAACCTAGGAGTTTACCGAACCTCACCCCAAATGTGCATTTATTCGGGTTCAACCTCAGCTTGTATTTCTTTAGTCTCTCAAAGAGTTTCTGTAAATGGTCAAGATGTTCCTCTTCAGTTTGAGATCTGGCTATCATGTCGTCCACATAGACCTCTATTTCGTGATGTATCATGTCATGAAATAAAGCTACCATGGCATGTTGATAGGTTTCCCCAGCATTCTTCAACCCGAATGGCATAACCTTGTAGCAGAATGTTCCCCATTGTGTGACAAAGGTTGTTTTCTCCATGTCCTCAGGCGCCATTTTGATTTGATTGTAACTTGAGAAACCATCCATGAAGGAAAACACCTTATGTTGTGTTGTATTTTCAACCAGAATATCGATGTGGGGAAGTGGGAAATCATCCTTAGGGCTTGCCCTATTCAAATCTTTGTAGTCCACGCACATTCGTACCTTCCCGTCCTTTTTAGGCACGGGAATAACATTGGCAACCCATTGCGGATAGAAGGTGACGACCAAGAATGCGGCATTGAATTGTTTCATGACTTCCACTTTGATCTTCTATGACATGTCTGGTCGCATGCGACAGACCTTTTGTTTTATAGGAGGGAAGTCTTCTTTTGTTGGTAGACGATGTACCACAATATCAGCATCCAATCCCGTCATGTCTTTGTACGACCAGGTAAATACCTCAACATAATCATGTAGCAAGTGAGTCAGACGCTTCTTGACACTGGGTTCCATATTGGCACCCATCTTGACTTCTTTCTTGTCCTCTTCGGTACCTAGGTTAACCGTGTCCACTGGTTCTTCGTGGGGCTGTATGGTCCTCTCTTCTTGTTGTAGTAACCTGGTTAGTTCCCCTGGCACTTCATAATCTTCCTCACCTTTGCCTTCGGCTTGGTAGATTAGATTTTCAGAGTCATAGAAAGCCATAGCAGAATCGTTAGCCATGGGATCCCGAATGGATGTAGATCTGCATTTTGAATGTGAGTGTGTGTAAGAGTATAACTATCTTTGAAAGCAATAAAAATGTAAAAAGAAAGACAAAGAGCATAAATTTTGTATGTGTGATACGGTGGGAGAGAACTGACTGTTTTTGGAATGCTGGTTTGCATTTTGCGTTTGTTTTCGCAAAATGTCGCGGTAAGCAAGAGTCGCCACCGTCTTTTATTTTATCCAACAAGGAAAGGAAAAAAGCACAGAAAAATTCCTTTTTTGAGATGTTTCTCGGGTCCGGGGGGTAGATTATAGAAAGGGAAGGTGTTAGCACCCTTTCTATCCGTGGTTATCCATGGGCTCTTAGGTACTTGCTCATAGTGTTTTCAAAAATTTGCTTTCTTTGTATTTATGGGTTTGAAGAAGTTTTTGTTTTGAAAAGGAGTGTAAGTGAAAATTTATTTTGTTTTGAAAGAGAAAGTACTTAAGAACCATCTACCTACTCGAAAAAGGAATCAATCTGTGCTAATGTCCTTTTAGACAATGCTATCCCACTATGAATGAGTAGGTAGCATCGTCGTTGGAGTTTTAAGGGTCAATTCGAATAAGGGACATGCGGTCACTAAAGCAATGTTAGGACGCCTTAGCGGTAACCCTAATGTCTTAGATCATTTTTCCGAGGCAACTGTTTCGAGGCAACTATGATCTTTGGACAAGAGGGCGGCCTCTAAAACTTCATATACTCAATGACCGTGTTCGAAGGCAACCAAGTGAGGTATACCCTAAGAGTGCGCATGTGCGAGTGTGTTGTTTTCAGTTAATTTCATCTTTGTACATGTTAATAGTTATCTATGTTGATTTTAAGTTAAACATTCGATCTTGTCATGCATTCCCTATTATCAAACATCTAACAGTTTATAAGTTGCGGAAATTAAATTGCGGAATTTAAACTAACTATTACAAGGCGTTGGGTATTTACATCGCCAAAAGCAACCCTTGAAATTAAAATGCGGAATATAAATAAAGCGGTAAAAATATTTAAAGTCCTATTAAGCTATTACATTCCAGGAAATAGATACAATATTGAAATAAAATGGATCGCGTGCGGGAAATTAAATCGGGCGAGTTCTAGGGTTTTGACCCTTTGTTTATTAAAGAAAAGATTTTTGGTTTATTTTTGAATTAAAAAGAAATTAAACTAAGTTAATTATTAAATTAATAAGCTAATTAATTAATTAATTAATGAAAATAATATTTTTTTTGATTTTTTGATATTTAAAGAAATAAAAATAAATTAATCAAAGTTAATAAAAAAACCTAATTGTCTAAGTTAATCTTAATTATTGCAAAATATATTAAAAGTTGTTCCTAATTAAAACTAAATTAATTAAATTAATTTTGTTAACAAAAATAAAATGCTGAAATTTAATTTTAATAAAGAAAATATTTTTGGTTTTTAATTTTATGAGGAAAAAAAGTTGTTTGGTTAATTAATCATGAAAATAATTAAATTAACAATTAAATAAAATAAATAAGGAGAAAGAAATAGAAAGACTTAGGGGGGGTTTTGGGCCCAATTTGGAGGTTGGAATGGCAATCCAAAGGCCCAATAGGCGCTGGCCTTGGCTGACTTTTCTGATTCCCTATGCATTGGTTGACTTGGTAGCATGGTAGGCATCCCATCTGGACCACCAGATCTGGCCTGGGGCCATCTGGCAGGTGATTGAATGAGGGAGCATGATAGGCTACGCACTTGGGCTTGCATTGGATAACCTGTAGAAAAAATATAGCAAATACATGGGGGACCTGGGATTCAAACCCAGGTCCTATTGATCATTGGACAACGCCTCTACCACTCAACCAATGCGCTTCATCTGTTATTATATTAATCAAAAATAATAATATAGGAAAAAACAAATTAATGGATCAGAAAAAAAATAAAGCGCGCCATATTTGAACCATCCAACCAGGGGGAGACACGTCTTCGTCTTCTTCCTTCAACGCTGTATATTTACCTGCGGATTTATATCCGCAGCTAAATTCGCAGGACATTCCAAAAATTAAATCTAGGCCATGAAAACGACCCCCAAGACCATGGTTGTGTTCGTCTATCTCCCCTGGTTACGTCCATGTCCATCAATGGCACTGATTTTTCCTGAAAAAGAAATGCCCAAAAAAACAAACCACGAACCCTAGGTTCGGCTATGGGGCTACAGGACAGATAAATGCAATTGGCTAATGCAGAATGCTTTTAAATTGGACGATAATCATGAGTATGCAAAGATTTTGTAAGAAAAGTGCAAGAATAAGGATCTACGAATTCAAACGAAAAGCATTTTTTGAGACACTTACCGAGCTTTTGTGCGTGTATGGAGATTGGCTATGGGTTGGTTTTGCTTCAATGATTGTCCAGCAATGGATTAGTGTTGAGTTTCGCTTCTGAAAATGTCTCCAAGGGTGATTTCAGTTTCACACTTTTTCCACCTTTTTTCAAGTTTTGTTCTTGATGTTCTTGCAGCCTCCAGGTCTCAAATTCGTGTGCTTTTCCTTGTATATGTATGTTGCAATGTATTAGGTCAACAAATTGGTCTTGAATCCTTGTACATTAATGCCTTGAGATTGGATTTGATCCTCCATTGAAAATTTGCTTAATTTGCCAAAAATCCAATCTTTTTGCACATGGAATGATTGATACGAATTTGATCATGACATTGATGATGATTAGGTCCTGAAAATAGAAAAAGATCACATGTAATCAAGTTTTGGGATTTTATTTAATTTAAATTGATTTAAAATAAACTAATTCAATAAAAAATCAAATAAAATAGAAAAATTTATAAATGGACACAAGGCTGAAACTAGGACACGTGTGGAATGTGGCAAGCCCAAATCAAGTGGAAAAGAATGGCCCCATTTGAAAAAATTTGAAGTTTTGGGGATAGTTGACTTTTGGCAATTTTGCAAAAATGCCCAACTTCAACAATGCATAACTTCCTCAATTTTGAACTTTTGGAAGTGTTCTTGGACTTTTTAGAAAGCTTGAGATGTCCTCTAACCAACCCTTTTTGTCGCATCTCATTTTTATATTCCATGCTCAAGTTATAAGCTTTGAAAAGAAAAGGTGTTTTTGTTGACTTTCAAAAATGACCTATAATGTCCAAATTTGTAACTTCTTGTGAGTGCATTTCTTGATCTTGGGGTATGAAGATGGATTGTAGGAAATTTCATCCTCTTAAAAATGAGCTTTGGATGGGTCATTTCTCATAACGTATGAGAAAGTCATGCTTGGTCAAAGTTGAGTTGACTTTTCCTACAAAACCCTAATTTAGCAACTTTTGAGTCTTGATGAATTTTGAGCAATCCTTGATGAATCATGATCAACCCTTGATCAAATGATGAAATATCCATAAAAATGAGAATGTTGACCAAAAATCTTGAAGTTTGACTGTTTATAGGTCACAATTGACTTTTGCCCTAGCACAGACGATTTTTGGACCCTTTGAGCAATTGACTGAGCAAACTTCCTCTGCAAGGCTTGAAATTTGACATGGATGAACTTGAGAAATATTAGGACATTGGGGAGCACTTGAGGTAATTTGGATGCAAGGACCTTGATGCAACACAAAACCGTAATTTGGGATTGACTGCCTTAGGAGATAGCTTGACTGTCCAATTCTTGAGCCACTTGGAGATCTTTCTTGCAATGTTTTGAGAGATATAAGAGGGAAAATTTTAGGGTGCAACAGATGCCCCTGTTCAATTTTCTTAAACCTGAGGATGTAGATTGGCTTTCGTGCCTTTTGTGATCCGAAGGTGGAAGATGATTGAACACTAGAGTGCCCAGAAATTTGCACTCGCATGAAGTGGCATCAGCCTGGTGATGTCGGGAATGGGCTTACAGATGCCACTTAGAGACTGCTGATAGGTGGTCTGAACTTCGACTGGAATAGGAATCAGGGAGATCTTAGCGTCGATCTAACTGAACCAGAGAAGGTCTTGGATTATCTTTGGCTGGATCGGAATCAGAAAAATCTTAGGGTCGATTTAAATGAACCAGACGAAAGTCTTGGAATATATTCAACTGGAATACGAATCAGGGAGATCTTAGGGTCGATCTGACTGAACCAGAGAAGGTCTTGGATTAACTTTGACTGGATCGGAATCAGAAAAATCTTAGGGTCAATTTAACTGAACCAGACGAAAGTCTTGGAATATCTTCAACTGGAATACGAATCAGGGAGATCTTAGGGTCGATCTGACTGAACCAGAGAAGGTCTTGGATTAACTTTGGCTGGATCAGAATCATAAAAATCTTAGGGTCGATTTAACTGAACCAGACGAAAGTCTTGGAATATCTTCAACTGGAATACGAATCAGGGAGATCTTAGGGTCGATTTTACTGAACCAGAGAAGGTCTTGGATTAACTTTGGCTGGATCGGAATCAGAAAAATCTTAGGGTCGATTTAACTGAACCAGACGAAAGTCTTGGAATATCTTCAACTGGAATACGAATCAGGGAGATCTTAGGGTCGATCTGACTAAACCAGAGAAGGTCTTGGATTAACTTTGGTTGGATCGGAATCAGAAAAATCTTAGGGTCGATTTAACTGAACCAGATGAAAGTCTTAGAATATCTTCAACTGGAATACGAATCAGGGAGATCTTAGGGTCGATCTGACTGAACCAGAGAAGGTCTTGGATTAACTTTGGCTGGATCGGAATCAGAAAAATCTTAGGGTCGATTTAACTGAACCAGACGAAAGTCTTGGAATATCTTCAACTGGAATATGAATCAGGGAGATCTTAGTGTCGATCTGACTTAACCAGAGAAGGTCTTGGATTAACTTTGGATGGATCGGAATCAGAAAAATCTTAGGGTCGATTTAACTGAACTAGACGAAAGTATTCCATAGATGTAGTTTTTTCTTTTGAGGGGACTACTAGGTCATGTGATTAGTGAGCGGTGTTTACTGATTCGCCTTTCCCTGAAATGGTAAAGAGTCAGTCATATGCAATGTCATGATGTATGAAATGCATGATATATATCAAGCAAGGATGCTCTCAACATAAATGAGATTGTACGGTATGATGTGTATATGCATGTATCATGATGTATGGAAATGTAATGTTTTAGCTGGGGAAAATAAATCCCGGATAGCTGCTGGAGAATAGAGATGAATTCTTCGTTTCCGCTGGGGATGGTGAACGGAGGTGATAAACTTGCAGGAGAGGATGACTCCATTGAGGGAATATACTGATGAGGAGATTACTCTGTGGGGGAGAGATGCTCTGCTGAGGATTCCACTGATAAACTCCGTCGGGATGAATTATCATTGCTGGTGATATTGAATCTGTTGAGGATTGAATTCCTGTTTGTGAAGAGGAAGAACTCCGTCGGAGACGATCTTTCAGTGGCGACGTTACTGGGGATAACCTGTTAGACTTTTGTGGGGATAATCCGCTGAATTCTGCTGGGAATGATCCTTTGAACTCGGCTGGGGAGATTTATTTTTGTACTCCACTGGGGATAAACTTCCAGAGTCTACTAGGGAATGATGCTTCAACTCCGTTGGGGGAAGCTTTTTCAGACTGCGCTGGGAAAATTTTAACTCCACTGGGGGTATCTTATACCCTGCCGGGGAACATTCTTATACTTCGTTAGGGAATATTAAGACTGCCGGGGGTATCAAGCCTTTTTAGCGCTGATGGTAGATAAACTCTGCTTGGGGAGAGCATTGCTGATTCGTTCGCAGTTACAAGTCTCAGCTGGGAGAGCTACCATTATTGTCTTACTCTGCGGGGAGTGAAAGTATCTTAGCCATATTCTTCAGATGAATCTACCTTTGTACCTGGTGGGAAGAGCAACTATACAGCTTGGATAATCCTTATTTGCCCCTGTTTCTGATATTACCAGTAATCATCTTTTTGTTTCGTATGTAAATATTCATGAGTAGCAATTAATGTCAAATGCATATATAAAAAATGAACATTGGACGTTCTTTGCAAAACAAAACAGATAAAGAAGAACCGTTTGAAATTTCTTTGAAAATGAATTGTATTGATTTTGAAGTTTGGCCTGTAAATAGGCGTTTTTGTACAAGAGGCTGACGTCCTAGTAAGAGAACGCCACCGAACAGATATAGTTTATACAATTTATGAAAAACTAAACAAAACAGCTATGTGAATAATCCCATTGGGTTCCAACTCTGCTATTTCCCTTATGTCCTCGAGCATCTCATCACTTTGCTACTTGTTGAAGGTGAATCAGATGGATTAGTGTCGTCTGAGCTTGATAGTCGATACCGAAGTCTGGATGTAAGGTGATCCAATGAGACATAGTGTTACGCTTTGATCCCTAATTTTTGCCTGGACCGCCCTTTCGGGTTTTCAATCCACCGGGATACCCATTTTTGCCCAATCCGCCTTTTCAGGTTTTCGACTTGCCGGGTATACAGATTTTTCCATTTTCATCCCTTATTTTTGCCCGAACCCTTTTGGTTCGCCGGAAGCCCTTATTTTTGCCTAGGCCAGTCAACCTAGCGGGTCTTTGATTATGCGTAGTATCTTTTCACTATGTCTGCATTGACGGGGTGAGGAAGGTCGTCATTGTCCATGGTGGTTAGAATCATAGCTCCTCCTGAGAAAATGTTCTTAACCACAAATGGCCCTTCGTAAGTAGGGGTCCATTTTCCCCTGGGATCACCTTGAGGTAAGATAATGCGCTTGATTACCAGATCTCCAACTTGATACTCTTGTCGTCTAACTTTCTTGTTAAATGCCTTGATCATCCATTTTTGATATGTCTGACCATGACAAATAGCAGTAAGTCTCTTTTCGTCGATTAAATTCAGCTGATCAACCGGGTCTGAATCCAGTCATCTTCGCTCAAACCTGCATCCTTCATAATTCAAAGAGAGGGTATCTGAACTTCAATGGGCAAGACTTCCTCCATGCCATATACCAAGGAGTAGGGTGTTGCCCCTGTTGACGTCCGCGCTGAGGTACGGTACCCATGAAGAGAAAATGGTAACATCTCGTGCCAGTCTTTGTATGTCACTGTCATCTTCTGCACAATCTTCTTAATGTTCTTATTAGCCGCTTCTACAGCCCCATTCATCTTCGGCCGGTAGGGAGAAGAGTTGTGATGTTGTATCTTGAATTGACCGCAGAGCTCGGTGATCATCTTGTTGTTGAGATTGGTACCATTGTCCGTAATGATCCTCTCTGGTACACCATATCGACAGATCGGATTGTGTCGAATGAACCGTGCCACGACGTTATTGGTTACGGTAGCAAAGGAGGCTGCTTCAACCCACTTCATAAAGTAATCGATAGCTACCAGGATGAAATGATGCCCGTTGGATGTCGTAGGTCTGATCTCGCCGATCATATCAATGCCCCACATTACAAAAGGCCGCAGAGTTGTCAAGACGTTCAGAGGTACTGGAGGTATGTGCACCTTATCAGCATAGACCTGGCACTTGTGACAGGTCCGAGAATGCTGATAATAGTCAGCTTCCATAGTGGACCAGAAATATCCTGCCTGTAGGATCTTCTTTGCCATGGTATGTCCACTGGAATGAGTTCCGAAAGTACCTTCATGTAACTTTGTCATGATCCTTTCTGCTTCATTCTTATCCACACACCGCAGTAAGGTCGAATCATGGTTGCACTTGTAAAGGATGCCATTGCTGATGAAGAACTTTGCTGCGAACCTCCTCAGAAACTTTTTGTCATTAACAAATGCACCCTCGGGGTATTCCTGAGCCTCAAGGTACCTCTTTACTTCATGAAACCAGGGTTTATCTGCTACTTCTTCAGTCTCAATGTCACAGCAATGTGAAGGTTCGTCCAATCTTTCAATGATAATTCGGGGAGCCTCGTTGTCCCAATTGACTTTGAACATAGAAGACATTGTAGCCAGCGCGTCTGCCAACTGATTCTCCTCTCTAGGGAAGTGTTCAAAGGTTATCTCCTCGAAATGGGGAAGCAACGTCAATACATACTCCTTGTAAGGAATAAGATTTGGGTGTTTCGTATCCCACTCGCCTTTGATCTGACTGATCACGAGAGCGGAATCTCCGAAAACACTTAGAAACTTAATCCTTAGGTTAATTGCTGCTCGAAGACCCATAATGCATGCTTCATACTCCGCCATGTTGTTGGTGCAGTTGAAACATAGTCGGGCGGTGAACGAAGTATGAGAGCCTTTAGGAGATATGATCACGGCGCCAATTCCATTACCCAAAGCGTTCGAAGCTCCATTAAAGTACATAGACCATCGGGATCCCTCCTCAGGTCCTTCATCCGGTCCAGGTGTCTCACAATCAGTCACTGTCATGATATTCTCGTCCGGAAATTCAAAGTTCATAGACTGATAATCATCCACTGCCTGATGTGCCAAATGGTCTGCTAACACACTTCCCTTGATTGCCTTTTGGGTCGTGTACTGGATGTCATACTCAGTCAAGATCATCTGCCATCTCGCTATTCTTCCGGACAAAGCAGGCTTTTCGAAGATATACTTGATTGAATCCATCTTTGATTTCAACAAAGTAATGTGAGTCAGCATATACTGTCTCAGCCGGCGAGCATCCCATGCCAAAGCGCAGCAAGTTTTCTCGAGCAGTGAGTATCGGGTCTCACAGTCGGTAAACTTTTTTCTAAGGTAATAAATAGCATGCTCTTTTCGGCCAGACTCGTCATGCTGCCCCAGCACACACCCCATTGAGTTGTCGAGTACTGTCAAGTATAAGATCAAAGGTCTCCCTTCAACTGGAGGCATCATAATAGGTGCCTCTTGGAGATACTCTTTAATCCTTTCGAAAGCGGCCTGGCATTCATCATTCCAACGTACTACTTGATCTTTCTTCAGTAGCTTGAAGATTGGCTCACAAGTAGCAGCCAGGTGCAAGATGAATCGGGAAATGTAGTTCAGTCATCCCAGGAAGCCTCTGACTTCTCTCTCTGTTCTGGGAGCTAGCATCTCCTGTATGGCCTTCACTTTTGCCGGATCCACTTGAATACCTTTATCGCTTACAACAAAACCCAGCAGCTTACCAGATCTCACCCCGAAGGTGCACTTATTCGGGTTTAACCTCAACTTCTATAACCTCAACCTGTCAAATAGCTTCTGAAGGTGGTCAAGATGCTCTTAGTCAGTCTGAGATCTTGCAATCATGTCATCGACGTATACCTCAATCTCATGATGGATCATGTCATGAAACAAAGCAACCATGGCACGCTGATACGTTGCCCCAACATTCTTTAGTCCAAAAGGCATGACCTTGTAGCAAAAGGTACCCCACTGAGTAACAAAAGTTGTCTTCTCCATGTCTTCGGGAGCCATCTTAATCTAATTATAACCGGAGAAACCATCCATAAAGGAGAATACCTTGTGCTGAGCGGTGTTGTCAACCAGAATGTCGATATGAGGTAAAGGAAAATCATCCTTGGGACTCGCCCTGTTCAGATCCCTATAGTCAACACACATTCGAACCTTACCATCCTTCTTCGGTACAGGAACCACGTTGGCCATCCACTGTGGGTAAGAAGTAACTGCTAGAAAACCGGCGTCAAACTGTTCCATAACTTCAGCCTTGATTTTCTCAGACATCTCTGGGCGCATTCGGCAAACCTTCTGTTTCACTGGAGGACAATCTTCCTTGGTAGGCAGGCGGTGAACCATAATATCGGTATCCAACCTAGCCATATCTTCGTAAGACCAGGCAAAGATCTCAACATAGTCTCACAACATCTGAATCAACCGTTGCTTCACACTAAGCTCCAGATTTGCACCGATCTTGACCTCTTTCTTGTCTATATTTGTACCCAGATTTACTGATTCAACTGGCTCTTCATGTGGTTGTATAGCCCTCTCCTCTTGGAGTAACAGTCTTGCAAGTTCACCAGGCACTTCGCAATCATCTTCACCTTCGTCTTCGACTAAGTTGATCGGATTTTCGAATTCATAACCGACAGTAGCAGAGTCGTTACCAGTGAGATCCAGAGTGGATGCAGACCTGTATATGTGAGTGTGTGTAAAATAGTTGTTTTGCAATATGTAATAAAAGAAAAACAAGGAGCGCAAGATTTGAAATGCAAGAAACGTCCAATGCTCTTATTAATTATATATGTAAATGACACACATAAAGCCCTCACAAATGAAGCCACAATGCCCCGGGTAAGACACCGGGCCATAGAGTTTAAAACATTGTCTGTTACATATTCAAAACAAAAAGTTTCATTGCTGGGTAACAAAATAAATAGGGATGAAGTCCTTTGCTGTCCAGTTGCTTGGTCCACCGTCGGTCGTAGGATAGATCCAGTTGTCGAACTCAGACTCTTCCACATCGTATTCAATGGCATTCACTCCCGAATTGCTGATGAACAAGGGAGGTCTTCTGACCCATGCATTCTGAACAGCCTTTTGAGCTTCTGTAGTGAAACCCAAACCAAACTTGTTAGTCTTCTGTGTAAAATCAGGGAGTTGGCCCCACTTTGCACACCCACCTTTCTCGACAACAGCCCGGGCATCCTTGAAGGAAGCCATCTTCATAGGAGAATCTTCAACAACAGTCTCAGTTGACGCTAGTGTCTGGGGAACCTCTTCAAAATGCTGAAATGGGATCTCAATGAACTCCTCATCCATCTCTACATATCGGAAAGAGTTGAGGTGGCTCACCATGTACTCTTCCTCTCCTTGTACTGTCAAAATCTTCCCTTTCACTGGGTACTTCAGCTTCTGGTGGAGCGTTGAGGTTACGGCCCCAGCTTTGTGGATCCATGGACGACCCAACAAACAAGAATAAGATGGCAGAATGTCCATCACATAGAACGTAGAGTTGAAAACCTAAGAACCAACCTTAATCGGAATATCCACTTCTCCATGCACCATTCTTTTAGACCCATCAAAGGCCCTAACAGCAATGTTGCTTGGCTTCAGCTCCAACCCTTCACAGTCCAACCGGTCTAGAGCTTTCTTAGGCAAGACGTTCAATGAGGAACCAGTATCCACCAATACATGTGCAAGAGTAGTGCCCCTACATTCAATGGAGACATGCAGGGCATCGTTGTGATTCTTCCCTTTAGCAGGCAAATTAGCGTCAGAGAAACCCAACCCATTATCAGCAGTCAGACTGGCCACGCAATCTTTAAACTGATCAGCTGATGTCTCTTGCGGTACGTGTGCAGTCTTCAGGAACGCAATCAGAGCCTTGGCATGGGCCTCTGAGCATAGCAACAGTGACAACATAGAAATCTTGGACGGGGTTTGCCCCAGTTGTTCAACTACATTGTAGTCACTCTTTTTGATGATTTTCAGAATCTCTTCCATCTCTTGTCTAGAAGCCTCAACAATAATCGTCTTCGGTGCCTCCGTCTGGGCAGGCTCACTGGTGATCCCTTTGCCCCGAGTGTCAGATGACTCAGTGACAGGGGTAAGAATAGGAACTTGAACAGGAACAGTAGCAGGTACACTGGCAGGTGTAATAACAACAGGTTTTCGGGCAGTTGGTGGAGAGATATCAGGTGAGAAAAGTCTTTCGCTGCAGGTGACTTTAGCAGGTCCAACAATATTGCTGACGTCAGTATCAGCATCCAACTCTTGTTTAACTCCATGAAAATACACATCGGCCCCGTAATGCCAAGGGACAACTTTATCATAGGTGTAGGGGATAGGCCCAAGAACAGTGATGATCAACGGTGCGATTCTTGGAACAGATGTAATTCTAACAGGCTTTCTCGAGGAAGCCTTGGAAGAATTGTCGAAAATGGTAATAATAGCAACTTCTTCAGTATGAACTAAGGGAACAACAATCTTCTCAAATAGAATTTCTTTACTATCCATCAGGCGTTAGACACCTGATTTCAAAAGATGGCAACCGGTTGGCAGGGCAGAACACATACGGCAACCTTCGTCACAGCCCGGAAATAAACCGGCTAGCAAAAGGTTCTTCTTCACAGTCATCAAAGGGGTAACAATGTCGTTCACAGAAACCACAAACGAGTCTTCATCTATAGCATTCACTCCATGCTTGGGCATAGGAGCAGTCACAACATTAGTTCTTTCGGGCGCCTCGAAATCAATCTCCTTAGCATCAATTAAGTCTTGTATTTTGTTCTTCAAAGCCCAACAATCATCTGTATTATGCCCCGGGCTATCAGAGTGAAAATCACAGCGGGCATTAGGGTTGTACTTTGGTGATGTAATGTTGGGATTCTTCGGGGCCTCCCTTGGAATCACTAGATTGGTCTTTAATAACTGTGGAAGAATTTGAGACAGAGTCATGTTGAGATAGGTGAATTGCCTTCGAGGTCTCTCAGACTTTTGTTGATTGTTGTGATGAGGAGCACTAGCAGGTCTTGAAATAACAACCGCATTAACAGCTTGGCGGTGTTCAGGTCTATTCTGGCTTTTCGAACTGTAGACAGCACTAGACTCTTTCTTAAAAGGCTTTTTCTCGGTGCTTGATGAAGCACCCTTTTGTATCTTACCAGCCTTAATACCAGCCTCAATCCTCTCACCGGTCATAATTAGCTCTGTAAACCCAGACGAAGAGCTTCCAATCAGATGGTTAAAAAATGGACCATACAGGGTCCCCAGAAACATATCCACAAGCTCCCGATCAGCCAAGGGTGGTTGCACTCTTCCGGCGAGGTCCCTCCACTTCTGAGCATAATCTTTGAAACCTTCGCCCATTCCCATTGACATACCCTGGAGTTGGGTACGCGTGGGAGCGAGGTCAGAATTGTATTGGTACTTCCTATAGAAAGCAGTAGCCAAATCTTCCCAACTGCGGATACTGGCTCCGTCCAACTGGTAAAACCATTCAAGCTGAGTCCCTGAGAGACTGTCTTGAAAGAAGTGGATCCATAGGTTCTTATCAGCGGTGTACGGCTGAATCTTCCTTACATATGACCGAAGGTGCAGCTTCGGACAAGAAACTCCGTCATACTTAGCAAAGGGTGGTGCTTTGAATTTGTGGGGAATCACCACCCCAGATGATAGACCCAGATCACCAAAGTCCATACCAGGCACTTTCTGAACTTCCATCGCACTCAACCGGTCTTCCAGTTGCTTGTATCTATCCTCAGCAGGAGGATATTGGTCTTCGTCGAAGTTCGTCTCGTTGTCTGAGACCACAGGACTAGGAGCCCTTCTTTCCTCTTGACTATCTTTCCCTCCAGATGAGGTGGTCAAATCAACTTCATCCCGTAGCCTATTTCCAAATCTGTGACCTGTGTTAAACAGTGTTGTCCTCTTCTTCTTCTTCTTCTTCTTCTTCTCTTTCAGAATCAAGGTCTTCAGATCTTGCTGACCCTTAGCTAGATTCATGAACAGCTCTTGGAATTGGGCATTCTGGGCCTGTATGGCCTTGATTTCTTGCTCAGTTGATGGTTCAGCAGACATGATGAGTGCTGAAATAAACAACGAAGAAGATAAGAGACCTGTAAGGGGTACCTGTTATGAAGTGCATGGGATGAAATGCATATGACATGATTTCAAAGACAATCGAGGGATTCAAATTCGTAAACAAGAAACGAAACACACTTTTATTAGATAAACTTGAAATTCAAATTGTTCAACAAATTGCCCTTAAGGCGTTACAAGAAAGGAAATACTGAAAAGTAAATAGAACTGGAAAGGAAATAAACAAAGGACAATCAGTGCTCCCATGGTCTCTTCTTGTCGGTGCGGACATAGTCATTGAGAATCCGCTCATTCTCCAGCTTCCTAGTCAACTTCTAGATCTTCTGCTCTTGCTTGTTAAACTTTTCTCGGTAAGCATCCCGCTCTTCTCTCAACTGCATCCAAGACCTTTTCAGTGACCCAATGTCAGTGGGCATGTAAGGATGGATGATGGTAGGAAGAACCCCCTCTTCATTAGAAACTTCAACAATGATAGGCAGGACGACTTCATACGGCATACCCAGCTTTTGGGCACGGATACGAACCCATCTGAGATATGGCTCCATCGGAAGAGAAGTCTTTGGACCCAACACATGTGGATCGGATTTGTGAACTCTATCCCAAGCCCTTATGAATCTGCGGCGTTTCTTGTTGCTATCCCCTTGAAAATCAAAGATGATACTAGGCATTAGCAATTCATGAGGACCTTCTCTTCTGGCTCTCCCAAACTGACGTAAGGCCAAGCATGGATTATAAGAAATTCCTTCATGGGTTCGTATCAGTGAAACATTGGGGTACTCCCCACATCGATCAATAATGGCCACTTCGTCCAAACCCTTGATAGTCCAGATGATGTCATTATGAGAGAGAGACATAACCTTATAGGCCCAGCCCATGCCTTCTTTGTTCTTCAACACTGATTTGGGGAGGTGCGAAATAAACCACCTCTCCAATAATGGAGCACAACACATCAAGGTTCCCCGCTTACGAGCAGTACGAGCATAAAGCTGATGAAGAATGTCACCCAAGAGAGTGGGTACAGGATTACGAGAGATGAAGATTTTCACCGCATTCACATCAACAAAGGAGTCAGGATTCGGAAACAATACCAAGCCATATATCAGAAGAGCCAAAATATCTTCGAATGCCTTGAAGTCTAGACTATCCCAGAAATGATTAGCCTTACCAACCAAGAACTTAGTCAGAAAGCCCTTTGCTCCACTTCTAGTCTCCCAATTAGCCATTACCTCATCCTTGGTCATATGAAGGGCTGAAGCAATCTCTTCTGGCCTAAGGATCGTCTCCCAACCAGTAAATGGGGTCTGCTCCAGAATAGAGATACCGAGCATATCAGAGAACTCTTCTAAGGTGGCAACCAACTGGTAGTCCTGAAAAGTAAAGCAATGGTACAGTGGATCATAGAATTGGACCAAAAAACTCATCATCTGCTCGTCCAATTTGGAGGTGACCAAACTGAGAAGATACCCATGTCTTCTGATGAAGGAGGTAGTATCAGGCATCTTTGCAATCAATTCTTTAAGCATGGTGGGAATCTGGACAAAGTTGATTCGGATGGTATTCCTACGCATGGGCATCATGACCTACAAAACAAAACAAAGATGAATCCCTCCTGTCTTTGAAATAGGTTAGTCCAATGCAAGATGTATGCAATGTTATGATGTCATGATGTCATGATAGAAAGCACATCACAAGTATCCACAAATAGCAAACATGGTAAAGGCACACAAGTCACACAGAGAGCCCTTAGATTTCAGGCTGGCAAGGAGCTTAGGTACTACCCTCTTTCAGTTCAGTTGGTTTAAACCTGTCCTAAAAATAGTAATCGGGTTCTAGAGGATCTCAATATCACTGACTACCCTCAATCGGTCATAATTCCAGTTTAGCAACCTTTTCTTGCGGCCGGAATCATCGCGAGAGTTTAGTCTCAATGAGTGTAGCATACTGCTACTGTTCTATGGCCAAGTTGGTCAATTTAAAGGTTCTAAGGTCAGTTGGTGCTTAATGACCCCTTAGAAGACCCATATTCTCCTCGTTCCAACACAAGGGATATCGGTACAGTCTAAAGTGACACACCAATGTAGCTACTGCTTCAACCGTATCGGTCTACGCTGTACAGTTCCCTCACAGTTTATTACTACTTACCTAAAGGGTATCCCCAGATCCGGGTTAGGACCTATAGTCACTCCAATACAAGCCCACAAATATAAAGCATACAAAGCAAACAATTGAAAACACAATGATCTAATCCTAAGGTACACCCCACTTATTAAGCTTCCCCAGCAGAGTTGCCAGTTCTGTGATACGGTGGAAGAGAACTGACTGTTTTTGGAATGCTGGTTTGCATTTTGCGTTTGTTTTCGCAAAATGTCGCGGTAAGCAAGAGTCGCCACCGTCTTTTATTTTATCCAACAAGGAAAGGAAAAAAGCACAGAAAAATTCTTTTTTCGAGATGTTTCTCGAGTCCGGGGGGTAGATTATAGAAAGGGAAGGTGTTAACACCCTTTCTATTCGTGGTTATCCACGGGCTCTTAGGTACTTGCTCATAGTGTTTTCAAAAATTTGCTTTCTTTGTATTTGTGGGTTTGAAGAAGTTTTTGTTTTGAAAAGGAGTGTAAGTGTGAAAATTTATTTTGTTTTGAAAGAGCAAGTACTTAAGAACCATCTACCTACTCGAAAAAGGAATCAATTTGTGCTAATGTCCTTTTAGACAATGCTATCCCACTATGAATGAGTAGGTAGCATCGTCGTTGGAGTTTTAAGGGTCAATTCGAATAAGGGACGTGCGGTCACTAAAGCAATGTTAGGATGCCTTAGCGGTAACCCTAATATCTTAGATCATTTTTCCGAGGCAACCGTTTCGAGGCAACTATGATCTTTGGACAAGAGGGCGACCTCTAAAACTTCCTATACTCAATGACCGCATTCGAAGGCAACCAAGTGAGGTGTACCCTAAGAGTGCGCATGTGCGAGTGTGTTGTTTTCAGTTAATTTCATCTTTGTACATGTTAATGGTTATCTATGTTGATTTTAATTTAAACATTCGATCTTGTCATGCATTCCCTATTATCAAACATCTAACAGTTTATAAGTTGCGGAAATTAAATTGCGGAATTTAAATTAACTATTACAAGGCGTCGGGTATTTACATCGCCAAAAGCAACCCTTGAAATTAAAATGCGGAAAATAAATAAAGCGGTAAAAATATTTAAAGTCCTATTAAGCTATTACATTCTAGGAAACAGATACAATATTGAAATTAAATGGATCGCGTGCGGGAAATTAAATCGGGCGAGTTCTAGGGTTTTGACCCTTTGTTTATTAAAGAAAAGATTTTTGGTTTATTTTTGAATTAAAAAGAAATTAAACTAAGTTAATTATTAAATTAATAAGCTAATTAATTAATTAATGAAAATAATATTTTTTTTGATTTTTTGATATTTAAAGAAGTAAAAATAAATTAATCAAAGTTAATAAAAAAACCTAATTGTCTAAGTTAATCTTAATTGTTGCAAAATATATTAAAATTTGTTCCTAATTAAAACTAAATTAATTAAATTAATTTTGTTAACAAAAATAAAATGCTGAAATTTAATTTTAATAAAGAAAATATTTTTGGTTTTTAATTTTATGAGGAAAAAAAGTTGTTTGGTTAATTAATCATGAAAATAATTAAATTAACAATTAAATAAAATAAATAAGGAGAAAGAAATAGAAAGACTTAGGGGGGGGTTTTGGGCCCAATTTGGAGGTTGGAATGGCAATCCAGAGGCCCAATAGGCGCTGGCCTTGGCTGACTTTTCTGATTCCCTATGCATTGGTTGACTTGGTAGCATGGTAGGCATCCCATCTGGACCACCAGATCTGGCCTGGGGCCATCTGGCAGGTGATTGAATGAGGGAGCATGATAGGCTACGCACTTGGGCTTGCATTGGATAACCTGTAGAAAAAATATAGCAAATACATGGGGGACCTGGGATTCAAACCCAGGTCCTGTTGATCATTGGACAACGCCTCTACCACTCAACCAATGCGCTTCATCTGTTATTATATTAATCAAAAATAATAATATAGGAAAAAACAAATTAATGGATCAGAAAAAAAATAAAGCGCGCCATATTTGAACCATCCAACCAGGGGGAGACACGTCTTCGTCTTCTTCCTTCAACCCTGTATATTTACCTGCGGATTTATATTCGTAGCTAAATTCGCAGGACATTCCAAAAATTATATCTAGGCCATGAAAACGACCCCCAAGACCATGGTTGTGTTCGTCTATCTCCCCTGGTTACGTCCATGTCCATCAATGGCACTGATTTTGCCTGAAAAAGAAATGCCCAAAAAAACAAACCACGAACCCTAGGTTCGGCTATGGGGCTACAGGCCAGATAAATGCAATTGCCTAATGCAGAATGCTTTTAAATTGGACGATAATCATGAATATGCAAAGATTTTGTAAGAAAAGTGCAAGAATAAGGATCTACGAATTCAAAAGAAAAGCATTTTTTTGAGACACTTACAGAGCTTTTGTGCGTGTATGGAGATTGGCTATGGGTTGGTTTTGCTTCAATGATTGTCCAGCAATGGATTAGTGTTGAGTTTCGCTTCTGAAAATGTCTCCAAGGGTGATTTCAGTTTCACACTTTTTCCACCTTTTTTCAAGTTTTGTTCTTGATGTTCTTGCAGCCTCCAGGTCTCAAATTCATGTGCTTTGCCTTGTATATGTATGCTGCAATGTATTAGGTCAACAAATTGGTCTTGAATCCTTATACATTAATGCCTTGAGATTGGATTTGATCCTCCATTGAAAACTTGCTTAATTTGCCAAAAATCCAATCTGTTTGCACATGGAATGATTGATACGAATTTGATCATGACATTGATGATGATTAGGTCCTGAAAATAGAAAAAGATCACATGTAATCAAGTTTTGGGATTTTATTTGATTTAAATTGATTTAAAAAAATAATTCAATAAAAAATCAAATAAAATAGAAAAATTGATAAATAGACACAAGGATGAAACTAGGACAAGTGTGGAATGTGGCAAGCCCAAATCAAGTGGAAAAGAATGGGCCCATTTGGCAAAATTTGAAGTTTTGGGGATAGTTGACTTTTGGCAATTTTGCAAAAATGCCAAACTTCAACAATGCATAACTTCCTCAATTTTGAACTTTTGGAAGTGTTCTTGGACTTTTTAGAAATCTTGAGATGTCCTCTAACCAACGCTTTTGGTATCATCTCATTTTGATATTCCATGCTCAAGTTTTAAGCTTTGGAAAAAAAGGTGTTTTTGTTGACTTTCAAAAATGACCTATAATGTCCAAATTTGTAACTTCTTGTGAGTGCATTTCTTGATATTGGGGTGTGAAGATGGATTGTAGGAAATTGAATCCTATTAAAAATGAGATTTGGATGGGTCAGTTCTCATAAAGTATGAGAAAGTTATGCTTGGTCAAAGTTGAGTTGACTTTTCCTACAAAACCCTAATTTAGCAACTTTTGAGTCTTGATGAATTTTGAGAAATCCTTGATGAATCATGATCAACCCTTGATAAAATGATGAAATATCCCTCAAAATGAGAATGTTGACAAAAAATCTTGAAGTTTGACTGTTTATAGGTCACAGTTGACTTTTGCCCTAACACATTCGATTTTTGGACTCTTTGAGCAATTGACTGAGCAAACTTCCTCTGCAAGGCTTGAAATTTGACATGGATGAACTTGAGAACATATTAGGACATTGGGGAGCACTTGAAGTCATTTGGATGCAAGGACCTTGATGCAACATAAAACCCTAATTTGGGATTGATTGCCTTAGGAGATAGCTTGACTATCCAATTCTTGAGCAATCTTGAGCCACTTGGAGATCTTTCTTGCAATGTTTTGAGAGATATAAGAGGGCAAATTTTGGGGTGTAACAGTATGCAAAAACGTCCATGATTCATTGATGACATATGAAAATGAGGTAACAACTCTTACAAATGGACCGTTGTGCCTCGGGTAAGACACAAGGTTTTAAAAGTATGAATTGTTTAATTATTACAGGTCCGACAAAATTTAAATACAATTACTGTTGGATAAAAGTAATTGGGACAAAATCTTTAGCTTCACAGGTTCTGATTCCTCCATTTCCAGTTGGGAAAATTCATTCCTCCTGGTCATAATTGTCCTCATCATCCTCCACTGTGTTGACTCCGTGGTTGCTGATCTTCAAGGGTGGTCCCCCGGCACGAGCATGGCGCACAACTTTCTGGGCTCCTGAAGTGAAACCCAAACCAAATTTATCAGACTTGTATGGAATATATGGGAGTTGGCCCCAAATAGTACACCCACCTTCTTCGATTACCGCATTGGTATCTTTCAGAGAAGACATCTTTAGCGGAGGTCTTGTAATCTTTGGGACTTGGGAAACAGCCTTGGTTTCTGCCACGGTTTGTGGGACTTCCTCGAAGTGCTGAAATGGAGTTTCAATGAATTCACCATCCAATTCCACGTATCTGAAGGAGTTTAAGTGACTGACCATATATTCCTCTTCTCCGTGGACAGTAATGATTTTCCCCTGAGTTGGATATTTCAGCATTTGATGTAATGTAGAGGTAACGGCACCAGCGTTGTGAATCCATGGTCGGCCCAACAAGCAGGAATAGGAAGGGCGAATGTCCATCACGTAAAAAGTTGAATCAAAGGTTTGGGTTCCAACTTTTATGGGGATGTCCAGCTTCCCATGCACCATTCTCTTTGAACCGTCGAAGGCCCTTACCACTATGTTCCTGGGTTTTAAGGTCAAACCTTCACAGTCGAGTCTATCAAGAGCCTTCTTAGGCAGCACATTCAAGGACGAACCGGTATCAACCAAGACATGGGCCAAAGTTGTGCCCCTGTATTCGACAGAGACATGCAATGCCTCGTTGTGCTTCTTCCCTCTAGGTGTCAGGTCAGCATCAGAAAAGCCTAAACCATTGTCAGCGGTCAAACTGGCCACACAGTCTTGGAACTAATCAACAGAGATTTCTTGTTGTACATGGGCAGTTTTAAGGAATTTCACCAAGGCCTTCGCATGAGCCTCGAAGCACAACAATAAAGCCAACATTGAAATCTTTGACGGAGTCTGCCCTAGCTGTTCGACTATGTTGTAGTTGCTTCCCTTTATAATTTTCATAATTTCTTCCATCTCCTTTTGGGAGGCCTCAGGGATAGATACTGATTGCACCTTCATCCGGACAGGCTCAACCAGAATTCATTTTCCCCGAGTCTTGATCGACTCGGTGTTAGGGGTATCAGCAGGTATAACTATAGGGATTGTAGTAGTAGTAGTGTCAATAGGAACAAAAACATGGATGATCGCAGGACCGGTAACAGTCTTTGGAGGAGCAATTTCTGGGAAGAATACTCTGCCACTTCGGGTTATCTTGCTAGTTCCTGCAATGTTGCTGATGTCGGTGTCAGACTTCTCAAAAATTAAGTCTTCAATAGTCGGCCAATCCTGCTTGACACCGTGATAGTAGATGTCGCCCCCATAATTCCATGGGACAGTTTTATCTAATGAGTATGGGATTGGTCCAGGCATAGTAATTATTAGTGGAGCTACTTTAGGAACTGATGTAATCCTAACGGGTCTTTTGGTGGAGACCATGGAAAAATTGGCAGAAATGGTTACTATTGAAACATCATTGTAAGAAACGGTTGGAACGGGAGTCTTCTCAAACAAAATCTCTTTGTCATCCATTAGGCGTTGAACACCTTCTTTCAATAAATGACAGCCAGTTGGTAGGGATAAGCGGAGGTGGCAGCTTTCGTCACAGCCCGGAAATAAACCGACCCTCAATAGATTCTTCTTGACAGTAAGGAGAGGAGTAACAAGTTCATCTGCAGTAGTAACAAACATATCATCTTCTACAGCATTGACACCTCAGCCATGCTTGGGAATAGGAGCGGTGATAACATTTGGGATCTCAGGAGCATCAAACTCAATTTATTTTGCTTCAAGAAGGTCTCGCACCTTGTTTTTCAAAGCCCAACAGTTATTGGTATCATGGCCTGGGCTTTCTGAATGGTAAGCACAGCGAGCATTAGGATGGTAGTGAGGAGAGGTTGTTTTAGGATTCTTTGGAGCTTCTTTCAAAGTTACCAGATTAGATCTCAACAAATGTGGCAGTACTTGAGATAGTGTCATATTAATCCGGGTAAATTGTCTTACTGGTCTTTCTGTTCTAGGCTGATCGTTCCTTTGTTGAGTAGGTGCAGGCTTAGGGATCATGACAACCCCAACCATTGGACGACGTTCAGTTCTTTCTTGATTCCTTTGAGGATACATAGCACCAACTTCTTTCTTCCCAATAAATGGTTTTCTTACAGCAGCAGAGGATGCGTCTTTTTGAATCTTCCCACTCTTAATCCCAGCTTCCACTCTTTCTCCGATCAGGATTAATTCAGTGAAGCCTGCTGGGGAGCTTCCAATTAAATGATTAAAGAAAGGACCGGACAGGGTACCCAGAAACATGTCTACTAGTTCTCTTTCAGAAAGGGGAGGATGGACTCTTCCTGCTAAGTCCCTCAATTTCTGAGCATAGTCTTTGAAACCTTTACTTGAAACCATAGTCATACTCTAGAGTTGAGTACGGGTGGGAGCAAGATCTGCATTACACTAATATTGTTTATAAAAAGCAGCGGCAAGGTCTTCCCAATTACGAATTTTGGCCCTCTCTAGTTGATAGAACCAATCTAGTTGAGTCCCGGATAGACTGTCTTGAAAGAAATGGACCCACAAATCTCTGTCAGCAGTGTGAGGCTGTATCTTCTTCACATAGGATCGGAGATGCATTTTGGGACACGAAACTCCGTCGTATTTAGCAAATATCGGTGCCTTGAATTTTGGTGGAATAACAATCCCAAATACCAATCCTAGCTCTTCAAAGTCCAGTTCGGGCACTTTCTGAATCTCCATTGCGCTTAGACGTTCTTCCAGATGTTTGTATTTGTCGTCGGCCGGGGGAAACTGCTCTTCAGAGTAGTCTTCTTCTTCTTCCTCTTCAAATTCTAGATGGACAACCGCTTCCTTGCCTTTCACTTCTTGATTATCCTTTTCACCAAAAGAAGTTGCAAAGTCTAGGGTCCGTCTGGCTTGTCCTTGGAACCTTCTTCCCATATTCAGAACTCCGGTTACTTTCTTTTCTTTCTTCTTCTTTTCTTCAACCAGACAAGTTTTCAGATCCTCTTGTCCTTTGGCTAGAGTCAAGAACATTTGTTGAAACTGAGCATTCTGCGCCTGTAGGTCTTTTACTGTCTGCTCGAGATCCATCTTACTGAAATAAACAGTAGAGAGATGAGGAGACTTGTTGTGAGAAAACTTGCTTATGTTATGATGAATGGTAAATGCATATGCAATGATTTCAAGGAAATTAGAGATTTAAATTTGCTTTAGACAAAAAAGAATGCACGTTATATTAATAAATTAAAGCTTGAGTACATCATGCCTCTTTTGGGCTTACAAAGTGTGATACGGTGGGAGAACTGACTTGAGGTTTTGCGTTTGTGTTCGCAAATGTTTCGGTTTAGCAAGAGTCGCCACCGACTATTTATTTTATCCAAAGGGAAGGTCAAAAAGCACAGGAAAGACCTTTGAGATGTTTTCTTGGGTTCGGGGGGTAGATTATGAAAAGGGAAGGTGCAAGCACCCTTTTCATCCATGGTTATCCACGGGCTCTTAGTTACTTGTTTAGATCACTTGCTTTTGCTTTTCAATTGTTTGAAATGGTGCTTTGTGTGTAGTTTTGAAAATGTTTTGAAAAGAGGCCATCGTTGTGGCAACCTTTGTAATGATTCTTGTTTGAATATATACAAAGGTGTTTGTCTTTTTAAAAGATATTTCAATGTTTGAAAGTTTGTTTTGGGAAATGTTTTGAAATTGTGTTGTGAGGTGTGTTTGAAAATAGCAAGGATGTTTTTACAAGTTTTGATCAAGTAACTAAGAGTTGTCTACCCTATCTACTCAAATATCTTTCCTACACATTTTTAACCCTTTTGACAGTGTTATTTTACTATTGCATTTGGTAAACAACCTTGTATTTGAATGTTAAACGGGACAGGCGCGGGTCATCGTATTGACCATGATAGCAATAGTGCTAAGTATCTTTGGCAAATTTTTGGAGGGACTAGATCATTTTTGTATATGCAACCAAGATAGCGTCATCGAGGGACTATGATCTTTTGTTTTATTTTTTTGTTTTGCCAAGATACTCAACATGCATAACATGGCCATTTTAAAGGCAACAAGTGGATGAAACCCTAGGGGTGCATGTGTGTATTGTGTTGTCAATTTGCATGCTTTTATGTCTTGTATTAGGTCTAACTATTTGTTTTGATTTTGGATTTTGCATACAAACCCTAATCTCTATCATGGCATATTTGAAAGCTATAAATGCATAAAATAAATCTACGAGTATTACAACATTGATATGGGGAGGGGGATACAATTTTGAATGGGGGGTATTTGCAAGAAAATAAAACCCTAAGATTTACTATTACATCCAAATTGAATTCTTTGCATCAAATAATAAATAAGCAATAAAATATAAATATGCAAAATATTATGAATATGCCAAAAATATTTATTTATTTATTTTTATGTATGTAAAAATATAATATTTAATGTATTAAAAAAGAAAGTAAAATAAAGAAAGTTATTTTTGCTAGGGGTAAAAACCCTAATTTTTGGTTTAAGAATATGTATGAAAATTATAATATTTATTTATTTATGTACAATAAAAAATATATTAAAGTGTCAAAAAATAAAATATATTATAAAAAATATTATTTTTAATAAGGGTGGAAACCCTAGTTTTTTTTTGTTTTAAGATAATATATATTATATTATTTATTTTATGTACAAGAAAATAATATAAATATATACAAAGATATTAAGAAATAAAACATGTGAGAAAATATTATTTTTATATGTATAAATACTAAAAATAAAAATATATGATATTTCTATAATATTTATAAGTTTTTATTAAAGAAAATAAAGGTATATACTATTTAATAATTATTTTTATGTCTAAAAAAATAATAAAAAATAATAAAATAAAATGTGAAAATTTACGAAAATGTTTTTGATATTCTTTATGTTTAGAAAATATAAAATAAAATCAGAAATGAAAAATAAATACAAAAATACAAAAATATAATGAAATGGGCCAGGGGGTGCAAGAAGCAGGTCAAGGGGTGCAAAAAGTCATGCCAAGCCAAGCCCAGCCCAGTTACAGCTTCATCTTCAACCTTTGAATCACAAAAACGCGTGCCTGTGTACAAATTCTGGACATCCTGCATACGTGCTCTAAAGCAAAAACTCATAACACCAAAGTCATAGCATTTTTCAAGACGATTCCAACCATATAAAAAACTTAATCTAACTCTCAAAGACCAGAGAGAATTTCTCTGGCCCTAATTTTTAACCTAACTTTTTCAGGAAGTTCATCAATCAAATTCTCTCAGCACACTTAACTTAAATGAAATCTATGCATATGTACAGCTTAAGGGCTATGAGTACTACATTTTTTATTCACAAACCTAAGCCTAATGATTCCTAAATAGAGAGATAGGAAGTTGAAAAATACCTGTTTCAGTGGGACACGAGTATGGCAATGTAGAGCTATTCAGTGAGGCCTGAGATGCTTGGAAGCTTGCTTGAACTTCCTCTGACCTTCCCCAATGCTTAGTTTGATTTGGATTTGCTTGAACAAGCTTGTAGAAGTCAACCTGCACAATATGTAAACAGAAATGGTAAAGCTTGTAAATAGAGTTACAGTCAATGAACAATGGTTGGGATAGCTCAGGTGGGTTATATGGAAGGTATTGGAACAGGTTTGGGGCAAAACGCACGAGTAGTTTTTGTTATGTAACTCAAAGTGCAGAAACTGCCTTGTTTTGCAAGAGGAAGGTGATTTTGTGTTTTGGAAGGCTTGAGGGTTGAATAACTCGTGTTTCTGGCTCAAGCCAATGTGTAAAACCTGTTTCAAATGCTTGCAAGAGTTGGTTATAACAGATACTCCAGTTGTCTAGACTTTTGCACATTTCTTGGTTATGAAGCAAAAGGTGGGAAGTGACAAAGAACAGGCTTGTATAGGCTAGCTCTAATCCTACATACATTTTGTGAGCTTGGCCCCAAGTTTGTGGATTTGGTTTGCTGTCCAAGATTTGGTTCAAGGCTCAAGAGATGCAATTTGACATAAAGTAAGTTTTGACAAAAATGGCAATGTTGCCTTTTTGCTATTTTTGGATTAATCTCTTGTGTAAACCTCTAATGATCAGAACAAAGCTCCAATCCATTGGGTTTGCATTTAATTCTTGAGTGTGGAAATGTTTAGATACCTGTAATTAAGTATAAATAATGCTGGATGGAAATTGCAACTTGTGTCAATATGAAACATGCCATGGATTAAAGTGAGTTTTTTCCAAATTCAAACCTTCCATTCTCCCTAACCATAAATGATTTTAGAGAGTTCTTGGACAATTTGGAAATCTTGTAACATGCTCTATAATCCATCTTTGAAATGAATTTTGATATTCCAAGTGGATCTAAGTGAAAAATTGCCATGAAGATAGGTCAAAATCTTGCCTAAACTAGGGGAAAATTTCACTAAGTTAAAAGTTTCATGGACCCTTGTTCCAAAAATCATAACTTGAGATCCAAGATTCTTTTGAGAAAACTTTGTGAATCAAAGTTGTATATTTTTTTGGGGAATACAACTTTCATGTTGGAAGTTTTGTTTGAATCCAATTGCATCATGGTGAAAAAGTTGGGCAAAGTTGGGAAAAAATAAGAAAATTTCATAACTAAAAATTCTAAGTTATGAAAATTTTCAAACTTAAACCCTAATTTGAAAAATTAGTTTTCTTGATGAAAAAGTTTCATGTTTTGACACATCTTGATGAAAAGTGACCCTTGGCACTTGATGTTGACCAAAAAGTCAAAGTTTGACTTTTCAGTGTACAGTTGATTTTTGATCAGTTGATTGGAAAATTCATTTGTCAATCCAATGCAATTGAGATCTTTTGAACCTTGTGATTAGGTCAAGATGATGCCATTGAGTCTCTAAATCCATGCTTGAACCCAATTTGCCATTGGCTAGGTGAAAAATCAGAAATTGCCCTTATGCAGTCAAAACCCTAAAAATGACCATTTTGCCCTTTTGATGATCTGATCAAATTTCTTGAGGAGTTGTGGTCCAAACATGATCAAATGGTTCATATAAGCCCATAATATTGATGTGGATCAAAATTTATGAGGTTTTACTATAAATTGGCCACAGTTGACTTTTTCCCCAATACAACTGATTTTTAGGTCAACTGTCCAATTGACTGGGTAAAAATTTGATTCAAGGCTTGAAACTTGGTATGAGCAAACTTATAAGTCCAACAAGAAGCATGAAAGTCACATTGAGCATTAGAAGTCCAAAATTCCTTATGCAAACTCAAACCCTAATTTAGGTCAACAGTGCAAGGAGATGTCTTGAGCAGAGCAAACCCTAGCTTGGTCTTGAGTTCAAAGAGTCTTGTGAGGAGAAATCTTGAAAAATGAGAGGGCAAATTTTGGGGTACAAAAGTTGCCCCTGTTCAATCTTCTTGAACCTGAAGAGTTAGATTGGCAAGTTTGCCTTTCGTGACTCGAAGGTAAAAGAGGATTGGACATTAAAGTGCCTGTAAATTTGCGCTCGTCAGAGTGTAGTTGAGGGAATGGGCTTAAAGATGCCATTTGGAAGATGTGACAAAATCTTGTCGGAAATGGGCTTAAAGATGCCATCCAAGAAAATTGATCGCATAAGAGATTCCTTTGCGAGGGCCCGTATACCTGTTATTGAGGAGGACTACGCTGGGGGAATGCTGGTCTCTATCGTGGTAGAAATAGAACTTCAGTCGTCTGTTATTATACTGGGGAGTCATCCCTTGGTTGAAGAGGTGATAGTGAACTGCTATCTGGTCAACATCCAGGATTCACAGTCTTGTATTGCTATCTGGTCAACATCCAGGCTTCACGATACTTTACTTCCTATCTGGTCAACATCCAGGCTTCATAAGGAAATCAAGTGGTTATCCGGTCGCCTCCGGTTTTCCTTTTGATTTTGGGGCCTACTAATATCCGATTGAATCCGGGTTTCAAAGTAATTGGCCGAGTAAACTGTTATTTGGTCAACATCCAAGTTTCACAGTATACCTTACTGTTATCTGGTCAACGCCCAAGCTTCATAGTCTAGTATTTCTATCCGGTCAACATCCAGGCTTCATGATACTTTACTTCTTATCTGGTCAACATCCAGGTTTCAGAAGAAAATAAAAATGGTTATCCGGTCGCCTCCGGTTTTCCCTTTGATTTTGGGCCCTACTAATATCTGGTTGAATCCGGGTTTCAAAGTAATTGGCAGAGTAAACAGTTATTTGGTCAACGTCGAAGCTTCACAGTATACCTTACTGTTATCTGGTCAACATCCAGGTTTTACAGTCTTGTATTGCTATCTGGTCAACATCCAGGCTTCACAAAACTTGCAGGGGGTTCAACTATTTTCCGGTTGATCTCCGGGCTTCAGTATAGTCAAGATATTATTTGGTAGAATTCAGGCTTCATAACCGGAACAGGAATATGCACATTGATTTGAATGAGCAAACAAGAGAGCATCCGTGTCTGGAGCATCTCTAAGCCGTTTTCTGAGTTTTGAACACCTGTTTTAGGTAGCTGTTAATTTTATCCTGAAAAGGGTAAAAGGTCAACTGAAACACAAATTTATGTTGCATGAAATGTATGATGCAATATATATGTTTTATCAATGTTCATGATTTATGAATGTAATGTATGTGCATGTAAGCTGATTAGTTGTTTTGCTGAGGAAAATAAATCCTGGATAACTGGAGATAATAAAATCTTTGACTAATGTCGGGGAAAATAAATCCATGACCACTATTGGAGATTCCAAATCTTTGACAACCTCTGTGGGAAGAAGCTATACAGCTGGGGAGATCAGGAGTTTGGGTTGTATGCCAATCTACCGGGGACTTCAAGAATGAGAATCTCCGTTCTGTTAGGGGTATCAGGGGAAAACTGAATGGTTTCCGCTGGGGATCTTAAAGACGTGCTGATTTGATCGTGTATGGAAATTTGACTCCGTTGAGGAAGAAGGTTTTAAAATAACTCCCTGGGGAATTATATGTTTCTAAAGCGACTCTCCGGGAAGTTGGAGGAAACTGGATGGTCTCCACTGGTGTTCAAGGGTTGAAGGTTTGACTCCGTTGGGGAAGAAAGTTTCATCTTCACTGAGGGTTTGCAGTTCAAAGTTTTGCTCCGCTGGGGATTGGGAGTTTAAAAATTCAACTCTGATGGGGATTTTTGAAACTTAACTCCACTGGGGATATGTATTTAAAGATTTTAGTTCCACCGAAGATCTGGATGATGTACTGTAGGGGATTTCTTCTGGAATAGCCTAAAGACGTTTTCCTATACTTTCAACTTATCAGTAATTATCCTTTCTCATTTCGTTTTATTTGTAAGCAGTGATTATATTCAAATGCATATGCTCATTTAATAAATCATTGGACGTTTTCAAATAAAACACAAGTGTAAAAAAGAAAGAAAAGGCAAACAATTTTCTGTACTTTGAAGTATCTTTGTATTATCTTTGTGTAAGTATTTTGTTCAAAGGAGACAGACATCCTAGTAAGAGAATGTTGTCATAAAATTGAGAAAACATTTATACAAAGAAAGATAGCTATGTGTAACAATTCCATGGGGTTCCCATTCTGCTATAGCCTTCGTAACTCCGAGTATCTTGCCAATTCGTTGCTTCGTCCGCAAATGATTGGATTGATCGGAAGCTTGGAGCTTTTCCGTGAAGAAATTGTCCTTAAAGTGATCCGAAGAGACATAGTCATACACTTTAATTCCCTAACTTTTGCCTGGATCGCCCTTTCGGGTTTTCGATCCACCGGGAAACCCTTTTTTCCCAAGTCTCCCTTTCGGGTTTTCAACTTGTCGGGTGTACAGATTTTTTTGTTTTATCCCTAATTTTTGCCTGAACCGCCCTTTCGGGTTTTTGATTCACCGGGATGCCCATTTTTTTCCCAAGTTGCCCTTTCGGGTTTTCAACTTATCGGGTTGTTTATGCGTAGTATCTTTTGACTATGTCTGCGTTCGCAGGGTGCGGCAGATCATCGTCGTCCATGGTGGTTAGAATCATAGCCCCACCAGAAAATATGTTTTTGATCACAAATGGTCCTTCGTAGGTAGGAGTCCACTTGCCCCTGGGATCACTTTGCAACAAGATGATCCGCTTGATTACGAGATCTCTGACTTGATATACCTGGCGCCTGACTTTCTTGTTGAAGGCCTTGATCATACGTTTCTGATACGCTTGACCATGGAAAACAGCAGTAAGTCGCTTTTCGTCAATCAAGTTAAGTTGATCAAGCCAGGTCTGAATCCAATCGTCTTCACTCAAACCAGCATCTTTCATTATTCTCAAGGAGGGAATATGAACTTCCATAGGTAAAACAGCTTCCATGCCGTATACCAAAGAAAAGGGTGTTGCCCCAGTTGAAGTACGCGTCGTGGTACGACATCCGTGCAGAGCAAACGGTAACATCTCATGCCAGTCCTTGTAGGTGACTGTTATTTTTTGAATGATCTTCTTGATATTTTTGTTCGTAGTTTCGATAGCACCGTTCATCTTTGGCCGATAGGGAGATGAATTGTGATGTTGAATCTTGAACTGCTCGCACAGGGCGGTGATCATAGTATTGTTCAAATTTGTACGGTTGTCAGTGATGATCCGGTCAGGGATACCATACCGGCATATGAGGTTCTTCTTGATGAAATGGGCAACCACATTCTTTGTAAATAAGGAGAAGGAAGTTGCTTCGACCCACTTGGTAAAGTAATCAATGGCCACCAGGATGAAGCGGTGTCCATTGGATGTCGTAGGCTTGATCTCTCCAATCATGTCGATACCCCAAATTGCGAATGTCCAAGGAGCTGTTAGGACATTGAGAGGAACTGGAGGAATATGTACCTTGTCCGCATAGATTTGGCATTTGTGACAAGTACGGGAATATTGATGACAGTCAGCTTCCATGGTAGACAAGTAGTAGCCTGCCCGTAGAATCTTTTTAGCCATCGTATGACCGCTTGAGTGGGTGCTAAATGTGCCATTATGTAGTTCAGCCATGATCTGCTCAGCTTCAACCTTGTCCATACAATGAAGCATAACGCAATCATGGTTGCGCTTGTATAGGATACCATTGCTCAGGAAGAAATTGGTAGAAAATCTCCTTAAGAACTTTTTGTCGTTGACTGAAGCTCCTTCAGGGCATTCTCGAGTCTTGAGATACCTTTTAACTTCGTGAAACCAGGGTCGGTCCACTACTTCTTCGGTAATAATATCGTGACAATGTGCAGGTTCGTCCATCCGCTCAATGGTAATTTAGGGAGACTCATTATCCCAGTTAAGTTTAAACATGGATGGGATTATAGCTAGAGCATCCGCTAGCTGATTTTCTTCTCGCGGGAAGTGCTCGAAGGTAATCTTCTTGAAATGAGGTAACAATGTCAGGACATGTTCTTTGTAAGGGATGAGATTAGGGTGTTTAGTATCCCACTCTCCTTTGATTTGATTGATAACCAAAGCTGAGTCCCCAAATACGATCAAAGATTTGATTCCCAAGTCAATAGCAGCCTTGAGACCAAAGATGCAAGCTTCATACTCGGCCATGTTGTTGGTGCAACTGTAATAGAGTCTAGCGGTGAAAGGTGTATGGCAACCTTGTGGAGAAATAAGTACCACGCCGATACCGTTGCCAAGTGCATTAGAGGCACCATCAAAGTACAGGGTCCATCGGGATCCTTGTTCAGGTCTGTCATACGGTCTGTTACCTTCAATATTGTCCAATGTCATGATATCCTCGTCGGGAAAGTCGAACCTCATGGATTGGTAATATTCGACAGCTTGATGGGCCAAATGATCGGCTAGCACACTCCCCTTTATGGATTTTTTGGTCGTGTATTGTATATCATATTCGGTGAGGATCATCTGCCATCTAGCGATTCTTCCGGATAGAGAAGGATTCTCGAAGATGTACTTGATCGGATCCATCTTAGAGATCAGTAAAGTGGTATGTGTCAACATATACTGCCTTAGCCGGCGAGCAGCCCATACCAAAGCGTAGCAAGTTTTCTCGAGCAGTGAGTAGCGAGTCTCACAGTCGGTAAACTTTTTGCTAAGGTAATAAATGGCATGCTCTTTTCGGCCAGACTCGTCATGTTGGCCCAGTACGCACCCCATTGAATTCTCCAGGACAGTTAGATACATGATTACGGCCTTCCTTCGACGGGTGGCATCAAGATAGGAGGTTCCAGCAAATACTCCTTGATTTTATTTAAAGCAACTTGACAGTCATCATTCCATTTAACCACCTGATATTTCTTCAACAGCTTGAAGATTGGTTCACAGGTAGATGTTAGGTGAGAGATGAACCTTGTAATGTAGTTTAGGCGTCCTAAGAAACCTCTGACCTCCTTCTCAGTGCGAGGGGCAGGCATTTCTTGTATAGCTTTGACTTTGGCAGGATCAACCTCGATGCCGTTGTTACTGACGATGAATCCCAAGAGTTTATCGGACCTGACTCCGAAAGTGCACTTGCTAGGATTCAGTCTGAGCTTATACTCTTTCAATATGACAAACAACTTTTGCAAATGGTCGAGGTGTTCTTCTTCTGTTTGTGAACGGGCTATCATGTAGTCTACGTAGACTTCAATCTCATGATGTATCATGTCATGAAACAAAGCTACCATGGCTCGCTGATAGGTTGCCCCGACATTCTTCAGTCTGAATGGCATCACTTTATAGCAGAAGGTACCCCACTGCGTAACAAAAGTAGTCTTCTCCATGTCTTCGGGGGCCATTTTGATCTGGTTGTACCCTGAAAATCCATCCATGAAGGAAAATACCTTATGTTGAGCTGTATTATCAACCAAGATGTCAATGTGCGGTAGTGGAAAGTCATCTTTAGGGCTAGCCCTGTTTAAGTCTCTATAATCCACACACATTCTCACTTTGCCGTCCTTTTTAGGTACGGGCACAATGTTAGCAACCCATTGTGGATAGGAAGTAACAACAAGAAACCCAGCATTGAACTGCTTCATCACTTAGGCTTTGATCTTTTCAGACATATCGGGCCTCATTCGGCGGACTTTCTGTTTAATTGGTGGACAGTCTTCTCTTGTAGGGAGACGGTGAACCATAATATCTGTATTGAGTCTCGGCATGTCTTCATAGGACCAGGCGAAGATCTCAACATATTCATTCAACAGCTAAACTAAGCGCTCTTTCACATTTGGCTTTAGGTTGGCACACACTTTAACCTCTTTTCTGTCTTCGGCAGTACCTAAGTTGATAGTCTCTAACAGCTCTTCATGGGGAAGAATAGCCCTTTCTTCCTGTTGTAGAAGTCTAGCCAACTCTCCAGGCACTTCACAGTTTTCATCACCTTCGTTCTCGGCATGATTGACCAGATCTTCAGAGTCACTGAAGGCAAAGCAGAATTGTTACCCATAGAATCCGGAGTGGGAGGGTACTTGCATTTGTGAGTGTGGGTGTGTGTAAGGGATATCCACCTTTAAACAAAATAAAATGTAAAAAGAAAGAAAATGAACACAAAAGTTTATATATGAAAACGTCCATGATTCATTAAAAATGGCATATGAAGATGAAAAAATCAAGCCCTTACAAATGGACCTATATGCCCCGAGTAAGGCACAAGGCAAAAAGAGTGTACGAATTGTTTAATAATTATTACAGACCAACAGAAATGTTCGAAAGATAAATTACTGATTTATGAAAGTAATGGGACCGAAGTCTTTCGCCTCCCAGTTGTTCAGCCCTCCTTCAATAGTTGGAAAGCTCCAATCTTCAAAGTTACTCTCATCTTCACCATCCTCCAAAGCATGAACTCCATGATGAGTGATCTTTAATGGTGGCCCTCCATCCCGGGAGCGACGCACAACCTTCTGACTAGCAGCAGTGAAACCCAAGCCGAACTTATCTGTCTTGAAAGGAAAATCTGGTAGCTGACCCCATACTGTGCTTCCCCCTTCCTCGATCACAGCCTTCGCATCTTTAAGGGATGACATCCGGGACACAGGTTTGGTAATGATGGGTATAGAATTCATTGTCTTGGCTTCCGCAACTTCAGGAGAAACCTCTTCAAAGTGTTGGAAAGGGGTTTCTATGAATTCACCATCTAACTCCACATAGCGGAAACAATTAAGATGGCTTATCATATACTCCTCCTCGCCATGAAATGTTATGATTTTCCCCTGGACTGGGTATTTGAGCATTTGGTGTAGAGAAGAAGTGACTGCCCCAGCGTTGTGGATCCAGGGTCTTCCCAACAAGAAAGAATATGAAGGACGGATGTCCATCACATAAAATGTAGAGTTGAAAATTTCCGTTCCCACTTTAATTGGGATGTCCACCTCCCCGTGGACCATCCTCTTAGAACCGTCAAAGGCTCTAACAATAATATTGCTGGGCTTTAGGGTCAAACCTTCACAGTCCAATTTGTCCAATGCTTTCTTTGGCAAGACATTTAAAGAGGACCCAATATCAACCAAGACGTGTGCCAGAGTCGTCCCTCTGCATTCCACCGAGACATGCAGGGCATCGTTATGCTTTCTCCCTTTAGATGTTAAGTCAGCATCGGAGAAACCAAGACCGTTGTCGGCTGTAAGGCTAGCTACACACTCTTGAAACTGATCCGCAGAAGTTTCTTGAGGCACGTGGGCCGTCTTCAGGAATTTGATCAAGGCTTTGGCATGAGCCTCGGAACAGAGCAATAGGGCCAGCATAGAGATTTTTGAAGGGGTTTGCCCCAGTTGTTCTACGACATCATAGTTGCTTTTCTTAATTATTTTTAAAATCTCCTCCATTTCCTTTTGAGTGGTCTCAGGGATGACCAAAGGCTGAGCCCTCGTCCTGACGGGCGCTTCTTGGATCCTCTTACCTTTATCAGTAGTAACAGCAGAGGGTACAACTTCGGGAGTAACAATTTCTTCAATAACTAGACTTCGCACAGATATCTTGACTGGTACAGGAGTAACCTTAGGAGCATTTGAGGGTCCGAAGATTTCCCTTGGAGGAGCAATCTCCGGAGAGAAGATTCTTCCGCTGCGGGTGATCTTACTTGTCCCCGCAATATTTCCTATGTCAGGAGTCTCTTCATCGGAACTTTCTTCAACTGATTCGATCTGCTTAACACCGTGGTAGAAGATCTCTCCTCCATAATTCCACGGTATTGTCTTGTTGGACTTGTATGGGATAGGCCCCGGCATTGTTATCTTTATAGGTACAAACTTTGGATCGGGTGTAATCTTAACAAGTCTTTTGGAGACCTTGGAAAGATTTTCGGAAATGGTGATTATAGCAACATCAATGATTGGAGTAACAAGAGTTTTCTTAAAGAGGATTTCTTGAATATCCATCAGGCGTTGGATGCCTGACTTTAATAGCGGACAGTCGGATTACAAGGTCGAACAAAGGTAACAATCTTTTTCACAGCCCGGGAAAATCCCGGATTTCAACAGATTCATCTTGATCATTGGCAATGGAGTCATTAAGTCATCAACAGCAGCAACATAACGATCTTCTTCAATAGCATGGACATTATGACCATGTTTTGGCATTGGAGCGGATATTACATTAGGTTTCTCAGGGGAGTCATACTCCACCTCTTTGGCATCTATTAAATCCTGGATATTGTTTTTGAGGGCCCAACAGTTGTTGGTGTCGTGCCCTATGCCGTCTGAATGATAAGCGCATTTAGCGTTGGCATGGTAAAAAGGAGAAGTTGTATTCGGATTTTGTGGTGGCTCTCTCAAGGTTGTAAGGTTTAACTTCAAGAGATGGGGGAGAACCTGGGCAGGCGTCATGTTTATTTTGGTGAATTGCCTAGCAGGCCTTCCCCCTCTTGGTTGGTTGATCTTGGGTTGATCATTTCTAGGCTGATCAGCCGCAATCTTTTGAATCATTACAGCCCCCACCGCTGGCCGGCACTCCACTCTTCTTCGACCTCTCTGAGAGTAAACAGCTGACACCTCTTTCTTGGCTGAAAAATGTTTTTTGACGGCAGCAGAAGCAGACATATCTTTTTGAATTTAACCGCTCTTGATACCAGCTTCAACTCGTTCACCAGTCAGAATTAATTCGGTGAACCCCGCTGATGAACTCCCTATCAGGTGATTTAAGAATGGTCCTGACAGCATCCCCAAAAACATATCCACAAGCTCTCTCTCAGACAATGGTGGCTGCACCCTTCCAGCCAAGTCCCTCCACTTCTGGGCATACTCCTTAAAGCCTTCATTAGAGACCATACCCATACTCTGTAGTTGAGTACGAGTAGGTGCTAAGTCTGCATTATATTGATATTGTATGTAGAAGGAAGCATCCAAATCCTCCCAATTGTGTACATCAGATCTTTCAAGCTGGTAGAACCAATCTAATTGCGTCCCCGAAAGACTATCTTGAAAAAGTGGACCCATAGATCCTTATCAGAAGAATGAGGTTGGATCTTTCTGACGTAAGACCGTAGGTGCATCTTCGGACAAGACAAACCATCGTATTTAGCAAATGTAGGCACCTTGAATTTAGGGGGAATCACAATCCCAGCAACCAACCCTAGCTCCTCGAAATCCAGCTCAGGCACCCTTTGTACCTCCATAGCTGCCAGACGCTCTTCCAGATTCTTGTACTTGTCGTCTGCGGGAGGGTACTGCTGCTCAGAGTAATCTTCATCCTCTTCTTCTTCTTCTTCTTTCTCAGACTCGGAGGGCACTGCAGCTCCTTTTCCTTTGCCAACCCCTTCATCCGACGTTGAGGGGAAATCCAGAACCCTTCTAGCTTGATTCTCAAATCTTCTTCCCAAAGTAGCTACACCCACTCTTTTCTTTTTCTTTTTCTCCTTTTCTTTCTCCTTCTCTAACAGTGCTTTAAGATCCTCCTGACCCTTTGCCAAGGTCATGAGGAGTTGTTGGAACTGTGAATTTTGCGCTTGTAGATCTTTGACCATCTGCTCTATATCCATCTTGCTGAAATAAACAGCAGAGAGATAAGGAAACCTGGCGTGAAGACCTGTTTATGCATATGATGAATGGTATGTATTCATGTAATGCATTCAAGGATTCAGAAATTCAAAGTTGTTGCAAACAAAAAGAACACACGTCATATTAATAAGATAGAATTTGTTAGTACATAAATTCCCCATGGGCAAAAATAATACAAAATTCTAATGTAAAAAGACGTTGTGCATTCTCTTTGGCGCAATGTAGGTGTTAAGAGTATGCTCTTCGTGGAGTCGATGAGTAAGTTCCAAAACCTTCTTCTCACTGGCATAGAAGCTGGCTTCAAAAGTATTTTGTTCTTCCTTGAGCTGTATCCAACTCTTTTGCAAATCTTCCAATGATGTTGGCATGTCAGGATGTAGGAGGGTGTATGGAACCTCTCCTTCCCTAACAGGATCTTTGATCATAGGCAGAATGTAGGGGTAAGGCATCATAAGACTCTGGGCACGGGTTCGTACCCACTTGAGGTAAGGCTTAATGGGGATGGAATTCTTGTGTCCCAGTGTCTTACTGTCCACTTTGTTGGGCATCCTCCAAGCTCGGATAAACCTTTGTCGAAGTCCTTGAGCGTTGTTGTCGAAGTCAAAAACCAAGTCTGGAATCAGCATGTCATGAGGGCCATCCCTTCGGGCATACCCAAATTGTCTCAGAGCCAAACAGGGGTTGTAGGTAATGCCTCCCCTAATGCCAAGTAGTGGGACATTAGGGAATTCCCCACAACGATCAATGATGATGACATTTTCTCTGGACCGAGAACACCAATGAACATCATAATGTGTAACAGTCATCAACCCTTGTGACCACCTCAAGCCTTGTTCATTCTTCAAGACTGACTGGGGAAGGTGAGAAATAAACCACCTTGCTAGAAGAGGATTACAGCACATGAGAACACCTCTTTTCCTCATTGTTCGTGTGTGAAACGAGTGTAGGATGTCCCCAAGCAATGTAGGCACAGGATTCCGAGATCTGAAAATCTTGACACCATTCACATCTATAAGCTGATCAGGGTTTGGGAACAAGACCAACCCATAGATGAGAAGTGCTACAATCTCCTCAAAAGCTTTCAGATCTAGAGAATTCCAGCAGTCTTGTGCCTTCTCAAATAGAAACTTTGCCAAGAAACCCTTGACACCACTTCTAGTTTCCCAATGACCTTTGATATCAGATGGTTGCAAGTGTAAGGCTTGAGCAACATCTTCAGGCTTTGGTTCTCTTTCTGTACCATTGTAGGGTAGTTGATGGAGAATAGGAATCCTCAGGAGTTGAGAAAATTCCTCCAAAGTAGGCACTAGTTGGTAATCAGGAAATGTGAAACAGTGGTGTAGGGGGTCAAAGAACTGGAAGAGAACTTTCACCATGTCTTCTTCAATGTTGGAGTTGACCAAGTTGAGAAGTCTACCATGTCTTTCACTTAAGGGAGAATTCTCTGGTATCTTGGAAGCAAGCTCCTTGAGTTGAGGAGGAATTCTCACAAGGTTGACTTGGATTGTTTTCCTGCGAAGTGATTCCATTACCTACAAAACAGGAACAAAGATGAAGATCCAAACCCTTGAAATGGTTAGTGGATGCATATGATGCTTCATGATGTTCATGATGTATGCACAAGTATATGTACAAACAAATCACACAAGATCCTAGTTTCAGGCTTGCATGGGGTTTCATAGGTAAGTACCCTCTTGAAGTTAGTTGGCTCAACCTGTCCTATAAATAGTAATCGAGTTCTAAGGAGCTCAATATCACTGGATTATTTTCTGTGTTCATTGTTTCAGTTTAGCCACTTTACTGGTAACCGAAATATTCTAAGAAAACAACCCTCAATGAGTGTAGTATCGAGTATCTACCAACTTCGGACTGCACCAAAGCCGGTCATCTCACTACCCCTAATAAGGCCAAGATGGTCAAGTAAAGGTTCTAAAAGTCCATTAGTGCTTCATGACATCACTCAGCGGCCCCGTATTCTCTTTGATTGACTCAAAGGCTACCGGTACCCACAAATATGTCGCACTAATATAGCTATTGCTTCAACCATGTCAGTATACCCCGCACAGTTTCCATAATGTATTGCTATTTACCTATGAATGTTTCCCAAATCCAGGTAGAGGATTTCAAACCCAAACAATAGAATCAAATGTAAAGCAATCAAAGCAAACAAGATAAGCATTTAAAGGTGATCTAAACCCTAAGGTAACCCCACTTTTAGATTTTTTCCCAGCAGAGTCGCCAGTCCTGTGATATGGTGGGAGAACTGACTTAAGGTTTTGCGTTTGTGTTCGCAAATGTTTCGGTTTAGCAAGAGTCGCCACCGACTTTTTATTTTATCCAAAGGAAAGGTCAAAGAGCATAGGAAAGACCTTTGAGATGTTTTCTTGGGTTCGAGGGGTAGATTATGAAAAGGGAAGGTGCAAACACCCTTTTCATCCATGGTTATCCATGGGCTCTTAGTTACTTTTTTAGATCACTTGCTTTTGCTTTTCAATTGTTTGAAATGGTGCTTTGTGCGTGGTTTTGAAAATGTTTTGAAAAGAGGCCATCATTGTGGCAACCTTTGTAATGATTCTTGTTTGAATATATACAAAGGTGTTTGTCTTTTGAAAAGATATTTCAATGTTTGAAAGTTTGTTTTGGGAAATGTTTTGAAATTATGTTGTGAGGTGTGTTTGAAAATAGCAAGGATGTTTTTACAAGTTTTGATCAAGTAACTAAGAGTTGTCTACCCTATCTACTCAAAGATCTTTCCTACACATTTTTAACCCTTTTGACAGTGTTGTTTTACCATTGCATTTGGTAAACAACCTTTTATTTGGATGTTAAACGGGACAGGCGCGGGTCATCGTATTGACCATGATAGCAATAGTGCTAAGTATCTTTGGCAAATTTTTGGAGGGACTAGATCATTTTTGTATAGGCAACCAAGATAGAGTCATCGAGGGACTATGATCTTTTGTTTTGCTTTTTTGTTTTGCCAAGATACTCAACATGCATAACATGGCCATTTTAAAGGCAACAAGTAGATGAAACCCTAGGGGTGCATGTGTGTATTGTGTTGTCAATTTGCATGCTTTTATGTCTTGTATTAGGTCTAACTATTTGTTTTGATTTTGGATTTTGCATACAAACCCTAATCTCTATCATGGCATATTTGAAAGCTATAAATGCGTAAAATAAATCTACGACTATTACAACATTGATATGGGGAGGGGGATACAATTTTGAATGGGGGTATTTGCAAGAAAATAAAACCCTAAGATTTACTATTACATCCAAATTGAATTCTTTGCATCAAATAAAAAATAAGCAATATTTAAATAAGCAATAAAATATAAATATGCAAAATATTATGAATATGCCAAAAATGTTTTTTTATTTATTTTTAAGTGTGTAAAATATAATATTTAATGTATTAAAAAAGAAAATAAAATAAAGAAAGTTATTTTTGCTAAGGGTAAAAACCCTAATTTTTGGTTTAAGAATATGTATGCAAATTATAATATTTATTTATTTATGTACAATAAAAAATATATTCAAGTGTCAAAAAATAAAATATATTAGAAAAAATATTATTTTTAATAAGGGTGGAAACCCTAGTTTTTTTTGTTTTAAGATAATATATATTATATTATTTATTTTATGTACAAGAAAATAAATATAAATATATACAAAGATATTAAGAAATAAAACATGTTATAAAATATTATTTTTATATGTATAAATACTAAAAATAAAAATATATAATATTTCTATAATATTTATAAGTTTTTATTAAAGAAAATAAAGGTATATACTATTTAATAATTATTTTTATGTCTAAAAAAATAATAAAAAATAATAAAATAAAATGTGAAAATTTATGAAAATGTTTTTGATATTTTTTATGTTTAGAAAATATAAAATAAAATCAGAAATGAAAAATAAATACAAAAATACAAAAATATAATGAAATGGGCCAGGGGGTGCAAGAAGCAGGTCAGGGGGTGCAAAAAGTCATGCCAAGCCAAGCCCAGCCCAGTTACAGCTTCATCTTCAACCTTTGAATCACAAAAACACGCGCATGTGTACAAAATCTGGACATCCTGCATACGTGCTCTAAAGCAAAAACTCATAACACCAAAGTCATAGCATTTTTCAAGACGATTCCAACCATATAAAAAACTTAATCTAACTCTCAAAGACCAGAGAGAATTTCTATGGCCCTAATTTTTAACCTAACTTTTTCAGGAAGTTCATCAATCAAATTCTCTCAGCACACTTAACTTAAATGAAATCTATGCATATGTACAGCTTAAGGGCTATGAGTACTACATGTTTTATTCACAAACCTAAGCCTAATGATTCCTAAATAGAGAGATAGGAAGTTGAAAAATACCTGTTTCAGTGGGACACGAGTATGGCAATGTAGAGCTTTTCAGTGAGGCATGAGATGCTTGGGAGCTTGCTTGAACTTCCTCTGACCTTCCCCAATGATTAGTTTGCTTTGGATTTGCTTGAACAACCTTGTAGAAGTCAACTTGCACAAGCTGAAAACAGAAATGGTGAAGCTTGCAAATGGAGTTACAGTCAATGGCCAATGGTTGGGATAGCTCAGGTGGGTTATATGGAAGGTATTGGAACAGGTTTGGGGCAAAACGCACAAGTAGTTTTTGTTATGCAACTCAAAGTGCAGAAACTGCTATGTTTTGCAAGAGGAAGGTGATTTTGTGTTTTGGAAGGTGTTGTACCCCAAAATTTTCCCTCCCATATTCTTCAAGGAATTGCAATGTCAAGCTTCAAAATTCCCCAAGGGTTGCACAGTGCAAGGGCCTCCTAAACAGTCAAGATTAGGGTTTTTGTTTTGATCAAGAAAATGAAGTTTCCAAAGGTCCAATCAAGTCTCACATGCCTACAAATATGGTCAAGCATCCTCATACCAAGTTTCAAGACATTCAGCTCAAAATTGCACAGTCAAAACCCTAAATTGCACTACAGTCAACCGTAGGGGCAAAATGGTCATTTGACAGTCAAAAGTTCAAATTTTTGGTCAACATATCATTTTGAAGCCACAAACATCATTTGATCAATGCTTGATCATGATTCTCAAAGCTTGGCTCAAAAATCATCAAGATGCAAAAGTTTCCTTATTTGGACAGCTGAAAAAGTCAACTGTAAATTGACCAGGGCATAACTTTCACATGGATTATCAGAAAAATTCCATCCAAAGCTCATTTTTAAGAGAAAGACATTTCCTACAACTCATATTCATACCTCAAGCCCAAGAAATGCTCTCACAAAAAGTTATCAATTTCAACATTATAGGTCATTTTCAAAAGTCAACAAAAAGGGACTTTAAGTCAAAGGCCATAACTTGAGATTGGTAAATCAAAATGACATGGGACCAAATGAATTGGTTAGATGACTCAAAGACCTTTCCAAAATGTCCAAGAACATGAGAAAAGCTTAAAAATTGAGCAAGTTATGCCTTGTGGAAGTTGGAAAATTTTTGGATATTTTCAAAAGTCAATATTGGTTCAAATGACCTGAAATTGCTAATGGGCCCATTTTTCTTCCATAATTCATCATCCATGGCATGTGCACGACCACTTGGCCCAAAGGGAAGTATTTCTTCATTTTTTATTTATTTATTTGAATTTTTATTTATAATAATTCATTTAAATCAAATTAAATATATGAAAAATGCTTAACCTAATTTTTTCAATCTTTTTGTGCACATTATATCATCAATAATTCGTGCATATCCCAATATGGAAAGATTTGGATTGATTGGATCATGATTTGTACAAAAGCACATGGAAAATATTTGAAAAATAATGTTTGGAAATCAAATCTTCAAAACCATGATTGCAAGAGATTTTGAGCAAGTTTCTTGACCTAATTCATTCAGTACATAAGCCTAAAGGAAAACCTAATGCTGAGGACCCTTGAAGCTGCGCAGAAATCAATTGACAAACTTGAAAAATTTGGCAAGAAACTCAATTCTGAAAACTAACTTGCAGGAGGTTTCAAGCCAAGATTTCCATCTCATTAGCTTCCTCAAGCATTACTGAACGTTTTCCAATCACAAACGCTCATCAAAACACCCGGAATTGGTACAATGGAGGAAAACTGTTTCAAATAAAATTCATAATCGTGCATCTTCATTCATGCGTTTATTGCAAGTTTTAATTATTGATTTACATTCCTCATGCTATTCTGAAGCTAACCCATGCGTTTAATTGTGTTTTTACGCCTTGTATACGATTTCGCCATTGTCAATTTCTAGGGTTTACAGGACCTTGGATTTAGGGCTTTTGAAACAAAGAAAAATTGGCCTTCCAGACCCATACCATTAGAATCAGCGTGTCTGGACGAAGAGGAAGCCATGCTCGCGCTCAATTTATGAGTGTTCCTGGGCTAATCGTTATTTTCCCATAACTGGCCTAAGAGAACGCCATTAAAACCGTTGCTCATTCTATTTGTGTTTCAGGGACGAGGAAGAAGAAGATGCGTGGCCAGCCATGATTGGTTCTTTTAAATATTCGCGCGCAGAGTCCACTAACCATTGTTTTCTTATTATAATATTTGTTGTTTGTTTAATATTAACAATGCGTGCGGTAGAACAACTGGCAAGGCGTGTGAGTGTTAACGTCCAAGACCTGGGTTCGAGTCCCAGGTCTTCATTACTTCAATATTATTTTTCAATAAATCTTCACATGCAGGTTCAACATCCAAGCGTACCATACGCCCTCCAGATCAAACCGTCCATGTGCATATCAGGGTCAATCCAAAGGCTGAGAATTAGAGAACAGCGTAGACGTGAGTCAATGTGCCAGCACGCTAACTGGAAAAGTCAAACGGACCATGCTAATGGGCCAGAATTGCTTGGGCTATACCTCCTATCTGGGGACTGATACCCCCAAGGTTTGCAAAAATTTTGTTATTTTTTTATCTTTTCATTATTATTATCTTCTTTTAATTATTATTCTTTTAATCAATTAATTATTTTCACAAAATACAAAATATCATAAAAAATCAGAAAAGAGTTAAAACAATAAATAATTTTTATTTTAGTATTTTCATAAATAAATGCATATAATTAAATTTAGTTTTAAATTAGGTTAATTTTAATTCTTTTAATAAAAAAATCCAAAAAAACATAGAATTAGGGTTTTAATTAATTTCATCTTTTTTCCTTTTTCTCCCATAATAATTAAATAATTTTATTTATTTTTATAATTAAATTTGCATATAAGAATTAGGATTAATTTTAGGTTAAAAAACTTCAATATTTTCTTAATAAATTAAAAATAATTAGGATTAGGGTTAACACTTTATTTTAATTTTAATTAATTCTCTTTTTTCTATTAAATCCTAAAATACTAAAAATACCAAAAAACAAGTTCTTTCTTTCTTTTAATTTTAAGTAATTCCATATAATTTAATTTTGCAAAAGGGTCCAACGCCCTCGTTCTTAATTTCTTATCAATTCGCATACTTATTTCTTTTCCGTTTAAATATTTATGTACCTCTCCCGAAGCCATGTAAATTACTTCTCGCATTTTTAATTCTTTTACCTTCTTTATTTATTTATTTTCTGTCAAATTGAGTTCGAGAAACTTTTGGCGATGTGGACCCGCGCCTTTTGTAATAGCTTTAGATCTTTACTTTTCTCGCTCTTTATTTTTTAACTGTTAAACAAAGCATGCAAGAATGAATGGCCTTAAATAAAAACAAGCGTAGAACACCGATAACATGACAAGATAAATGCAAATGAAAACGACACACAAATCGCACACACCACCCCTAGGGTACGCCTCACCATTGCCTTGCCTCGAAAGGTGATCGTCGAGTAGAGGACGTCTTAGTAAGTCCTCATGATCCGGGAACCTGGCATGAGGGTAGCTTCTAAGGTGTCTTCCCATTGCTCTGGTGATCACCATGTCCCGAACCTCGAATTGACCCGAACACCTCCAACGGTGGTGCTACCTACCTCTCAATGGTGGGGATGGCACTACTTTAAAGGACATTTACACAGACGAATTCCTTAGGGTAGGTAGGTTCTCGTGGATACTTGCTCTAATTCAAAACAAAACAAACCAAAAATACTTTTCACACCGACACTTTCAAAAAGCTTTCAAAAGCAATTTTTCAAACACTCTTGAGGACCGATACAAGAGTCGAACTGAAATTTTCAAAGAAACTTTTTTTAAAACCCACAGTTGAAAAGCAAACAAACCATTTTTTGAAAACACAATGAGCAAGTATCTAAGAACCCATGGATAACCATGGATAGAAAGGGTGCTAACACCTTCCCTTTCTATAACCTACCTCCCGAACCGAGAGCAATCTCTTTAAGGAATTTTTCTGTGCTTTTGTCCTTTCCATGTTGGAGAAAATAAAAGACGGTGGCGACTCTTGCTTCCGCGACATTTCGCGAACCCGTGTTAAACAGTCGGTTCCAGATCCACCGATCACAGAACTGGCGACTCTGCTGGGGATTATCTTATAAAGTGAGGTGTACCTTAGGGCTAGTTCATAACTGTGTTTTCAATTGTTTTCCTTGTGTGCTTTAAATTGTGGGTTGCTTGGGAGTTCTATAGATCCTAACCCGGATCTGGGGGATACCTTCTTAGAAAGTAGCAACAAGGCTGTGAGGGAACTGTGCGGGGTATACCGACATGGTTGAAACAGTCTGCTACGTTGATGTGGCACTTTGGTGTGTACCGGTAACCCTTGAGTTCAGTCAAGGAGAGTACGGGGCCTCCGCGTGGTGTCATGAAGCATCAACAGACCTTAGGAACCTTAATTGAACTATCTTGGCCTCTTTAGGGTAGTGAGATAACTGACTTTGGTGCAGTCCGAGGTTGGTTGATACTCGATACTACACTCAATTGAGGGTTGCTTTCTTGGAATATTTCGGTCGCCAGTTCAGTGGCTAAATCGAAACGATGAACAATGAAAGCAATCCCGTGATATTGGGACCCTTAGAACCCGGTTACTTCTAATAGGACAGGTTGAGCTCACCAACTTCAAGAGGGTAATACCCAGACCCCCTGCTGGCCTAAGCTCTAAGGGCTTCTCTTGTGTGACTTGTGTGCCTTCATACTTGACTACTTGCATGCTTTATCTGACACATGAACTACTTGCAGGTTTTGTTTATGGTCCTTAATTGGGACTTATAGCAGGGTATACTGAGTTTCTTGCAGGTTTTGCCTATAGTCCTTAATTAGGGACTCATAACAGGGTTTACTCACATTACCCCATGCATACCATGACATCATACCATTGCATACATCCTAACCCATTTCAAGGATCTCAAGGGCTTGTGATGCAGGTCATGGTGAATCAACTATCCCAACAAGGGGCAAAGGGGATTTATTTTCCCCTAGACAAGGTTGTCAGGGGCTATGACCCACTGGATATGGTGAGCCTTTGACCCTTGACGAAGGACTCTCAACAACATGAAGTACCTTCAATCAAGTTGCCAGTTTCCAAGTCTAACAAGTTTCTCTGTTTACCCCGCGAGGTCCTTGAAATCATTGCATGCATATCATACATATCATTGCATAACAGGTACCCTTTCTCTGCAGGTTGCTTACCTTCTTCACTGTTTATTTCAGCAGTCTCGTCATGAATCCTGAATCTTCAACCGAGCACACTATCAAGGCCCTCCAGGCTCAGAACGCCCAGTTCCAAGGGCTGATCATGAATTTGACCCAGGGGCAACAAGATCTGAAGGCTCTGCTCTTGAAGAAGGAAAAGAAGAAGAAGAGGACTGTTTTGTTCAGCCCTAGACGCAGATCTGGGAATACACTGCGGGATGAAGCTGAGAGGACAACTCCATCTGTGGGGAAAGGCAATCATCAAGAGGAAAGGGTTCCCAGTCCAGTGGTCTCCGACAATGAGACAGACTTCAACGACGAACAGTACCCTCCGGTTGAGGATAGGTACAAACAGTTGGAAGACCGGCTCAGTGCTATGGAGATACAAAAAGTGCCTGGCCTGGACTTCGAGGATCTAGGTCTGTCTTCTGGGGTAGTGATCCCGCACAAGTTTAAGGCACCTGCCTTTGCTAAATACGACGGGGCATCCTGTCCTAAATTGCATCTCAGGGCTTACACAAGGAGGATCCAGCCCTATACAGCTGACAAAAACTTATGGATCCATTTCTTCCAAGAGAGTCTTTCAGGGACTCAGCTCGAGTGGTTCTATCAATTGAATGGAGCCAACATCCATACCTGGGAAGACCTAGCCACTGCTTTCTACAAGCATTACCAGTACAATGCCGACCTTGCTCCTACACGTACCCAACTCCAGGGTATGTCGCTGGGGTTAAGTGAAGGTTTCAAGGAATACGCGCAGAGATGGAGAGACCTTGCTGGAAGGGTGCAGCCTCCATTAACTGACCGGGAACTCGTTGATATGTTCTTGGGGACCCTATCCGGGCCATTCTTCAATCATCTCATTGGTAATTCATCTGCAGGATTTACCGACCTCATCCTGACTGGGGAAAGAATTGAAGCTGGTATCAAGAGTGGGAAAATCCAAGAGGCCACACCTTCTGACACTCACAAAAAGCCTTACACGGGAAAGAAAGAATCTAATGCTGCATACAGCCAAAAGAGTCGTCATGACCAACATGCAGGGGCAGTCATGATTTCTGGTTCTGTACCACGCCGCCAACCACAAAAGGGAAACCAGCGAAGGCCGGACGAGCCTAAAAGACAATTCACCAACATTAACATGCCATGGTCACAAGCATTGCAGCACATGTTGAAAATGAACCTGATTGCGGTGATCAACCCTCCTGCAAATCCCAAGACCTCCTCTCCAAGCTACAACCCAGAAGCGAGGTGTGCTTATCATTCTGATAGCCCGGGGCACGATACTGAGGACTGTTGGGCACTGAAGTACAAGATTCAGAACATGATCGATGCCAAAGAGATCGAGTTCGAGCCTGCCGAGACTCCCAACGTGATCACTGCTCCATTGCCAAAACATGGCTAGGGTCGAGAGATTTTTGTTCATTTGAATTCAAGTTGTATTTTCCTTTTCTTGTTCAGATAAACAATTATCATGTTAAACTCTTTTATTTCATGAATGCATTACACATGTCTGTCTTGATTTAATTATGTGTACTATGCTTAAAACTGCTTTCATATTTTTGTGATGATCAACTCTTAATTGAAAATTCTAAACCTCTTGAGGGAGGATGACGAAAATGATACCGCAATCATTACAGTATGCTTTTGAACAGACCCCGCTGATGAGGTACAGGCATTGTTTCAAATCCTAAACACTGGAGTTATAAGGATGATAATCCCTCGTCAACCCCTTTGAGCCAAAGAAGTAGGAGTTTTTCTTTTCGAAATTTAAAACCCTTAATCATAACCTGGGGCAGGGTAGTCTCTCAGTTGATCCAAGTGCATAACGAATGGCACCAAAGAGATCCTTACAAAACGAAGAAAGACAGTGATGGTTCCGAACAATCGTAAAGACAGGCAGTCATTATCAAAAAAAGGGGTTCATAAAAAGCCCAAAAAGTCTAAACCTACAAAAGGGGACTTACGAAACTGGGGCATCCCGCTGACTGTAATTTCAAAAAAGGGAAACAACTCAGGCAAAAAATAGGGATAATAAAATAAAAAAAAAGAGGTCACACAAACCCTCAACAAAGAAAGGAATGACTGCCCATTCAGAATAAATCATCATTATCTGAACCATCATTGGTATATCAAAGCAAAGACTCGAACAAGGTCTAACGCACGATCAGCTGAGTCTAGGTTTGAAGAACATCAAGAAGAGCGGGTGGGTACAAATAAAATTTGAGTCTTTATCCTTTGTTTCTTAAACCGTGAACCAGGCCACGTTATAACCCTTAAAAGTCCTAGCTGAAGCATGGGTTAGTTCGAAAGCGTACTGTTACAAAGGTATCCTGACTCCTTAAGGCTCGCTGTAAAAATTTTGAGTTGACATCACGTTTTACAAAATCCACTTGCCTTTATTGAAAAATGCATTTTCAAAAATTTCAAGACAGACATAAACTTTGCATTCTTAAGATAACATTTCTTGCATATGATTATTTGTCTGAACAGCAAAGAACTTTGCGCAACGAATATCCGATGAACGAAGATCTTCTCAACAAAAGAGTCCCTATAGTGGAAGGAGCACTTTCAATCAAGGGGCATGGCATGATCAAAGACTATCATCTGGGGCAGTCCAGTCACAACCTGGAGAATCACTCAAGATGTCCCACAACAGGGGCAACTCCCTACTTTATGAAAGCATGGACATAGTCGAAAAGATACTACGCATGAACAAAAGACCCGCTAGATTGACACACCTAGGCAAAAATAAGGGCTTCCCGGCGAACCAAAAGGGTTCGGGCAAAAATAAGGGATGAAACGAAAAATCTGTACACCCGGCAAGTCGAAAACCTGAAAAGGCGGCTTGGGCAAAAATGGGTATCTCGGTGGACTGAAAACCCGAAAGGGCGGTCCAGGCAAAATTAGGGATTTAAGCGTACAACTATGTCCTGACATCTCGTCACTTGTCTGCCAGAAGATTTGTCAAACGACCTCCAAGGTATCTTCTTCCTTCACCTCAGAAACAGGGGCAATAATGAGTCGTCCAGGCGATCTAGTTGCTCTGTCAACCAAAACGCTAAGGTCAATATAAAGATGATTACCACCTACCTTTACAAATCCCAGATCAACATTGATAACAAGCCAGTGAAGATCAGGCAACCTCACCCCGGTTCCTCCAGAAGTCTCACACGGATTTATCTCAAGTTTTACATGAACTTACCTCCAAGTAGCCTTACCCCGGTTCCTCCAGAAGTCTTACACGGATTTATCTCAAGTTTTACACGAACTTACCTTCAGGTAGCCTTACCCCGGTTCCTCCAGAAGTCTTACACGGATTTATCACAAGTAACCTTACCCCGGTTCGTCAAGAAGTTTTACACGAACTTATCCCGAAGCGACCTTACCCCGGTTCCTCCTAGAAATCTTACATGGATGTATCCCAAGGTAACCTAACCCCGGTTCCTCCAGAATTCTTACATGGACCTATCTCAAGATGACCTAACCCCGGTTCATCAAAAAGTTTTACACAAACTTATCCTGCCGTAACCTAACCCCGGTTCCTCCAGAAGTCTTACATGGACCTATCTCAAGATGACCTAACCCCGGTTCATCAAGAAGTTTTACACAAACTTATCCTGCCATAACCTAACCCCGGTTCCTCCAGAAGTCTCACATGGACCTATCTCAAGATGACCTTACCTCGGTTCGTCAAGAAGTTTTACACGAACTTATCCTGTGGCAACCTAACCCCGGTTCCCCCCAGAAGTCTTACATGGATTTAGCTCAAGATAACCTCACCCCGGTTCATCAAGCAGTTTTACATGAACTTACCTCACCAAGCAACCCTACACCGGTTCCCTCTCTTCAAGATGCAGTTTTACATGGACTCGTCACCCATAAACCCTACACAGGTTCTCCCTTTCCAAGAACGAAGTTTTACACGAACTCATCATCAAAGTAACCCTACACAGGTTCCTTCTCCATTTCAGATGCGGTTTTACATGAGCTCATCAGCAGGAAACCCTACATAGGTTCCCTCGTTCAACTTACAAAATTACGGTCCAAAATCTCCCCAGGAGAGTCCAATCTAATTCCCCAGGAAAATTGGAGCCCAACTCCCCAAGCAGTAAGCTTATCCCCAGTAGATTCTGGAAGCTTATCCTCGCAAGAGCACGAACGCGTCGTCCGGCTTTATTTAAAGAGTTATGTCCTTAACAGGATATAACTGGGTTATCCTCAGCCAAAATCCACGGAAAGATCGTCGTCGACAAAATCTCTTATCCCCAGCGAAGTCTATCATACCTCCAATACAGCAAGGGTATCCCCAGCAAGTTACTATCAACAATTCAGCAAAAGCATCCCTCTCACCACAGAGTATCACTCCCCAGCATGGTCGCTAGAGTATTTTTCTCTCCGCAGAATCTTCCATTTGCCAAGTTTATTCCTCAACGGGGTCATCTTCTCCTACCGGTATTCTTGCAGTTATCATCCCCAGCGGAAGCGAAAACTTATTCTTCAACACCAGCCCAGGAGTGACTTCCCGGCACCCGTCAAGGATTTACTTTCCTAGACGAAAAACATACATTCATAAAACATCACATACATCATTATAGCATGCCTAGACGCATCATATCATACAAATCTGATTTATATTGAGAACATCATTGCTTGATCCATATCACGCATTGCATATGACTGACCTTTACCTTTCAGGAAAGATGCAGTTAAATTCTCAATCATATTTCAAAGACCTAGACCGGTTCAGTTAATCGACTCCAAAGATTTCTTATCCAGTACAAGGCTTTCTCTAGTCCAGCTAAATCGACTCCCAACAGATTTTTCTGATGAAGACTCAGTAGAAGTTATCAGGTTATAATTTTCTATGGTTCCCTCTCCGACGGTGCATGAGGTGATAATTCCTTTTGAGATTATAATTTTCTATGGTTCCCTCTCCGACGGTGCATGAGGTGATAATGCCTTTTGAGATTATAATTTTCTATGGTTCCCTCTCCGACGGTGCAGGAGGTGATAATTCCCTTTGATATTATAAATTCTTATGGTTCCCTCTCCGACGGTGCATGAGGTTATAATTTCCTATGGTTCTCTTCCCGATACTGCGAAGATGGTAATTCCCACCATGATTTTCTCAACGAGCGTTGTTGAAGTTAAAATCACCCAAGGTTCTCTTACTGTTCATACGGAGGTAGTAACCCCACTGGTTTATTCATCACTGTGTGAAGCTCCAGACTCAGCTCCTGTAACCAGTCAGGACACATCTATACCAAGCATCTGAAAATCAGCTCCTGCAACGTGTCAGGTAATCATTTTTTGTTTTGCAGGTACACAAGTTCTCGCTAAGGAATCTCTTATGCGATCAACATCCAGATGGCATCTATAAGCCCATCACCCTATTCATCAATCTCTAAATGGCATCTATAAGCCCATTCCCATCATCACACTGCTACTATGTGAGCGCAAATTTCTGGGCACTCTAGTGTTCAATCATCTTCTACCCTCGGATTACGAAAGGCACGTCAGCCAATCTGCATCCTCAGGTCTAAGAAGATTGAACAGGGGCAACTGTTGTACCCCAAAATTTGCCCTCCCATATTCTTCAAGGAATTGCAATGTCAAGCTTCAAAATTCCCCAAGGGTTGCACAGTGCAAGGGCCTCCTAAACAGTCAAGATTAGGGTTTTTGTTTTGATCAAGAAAATGAAGTTTCCAAAGGTCCAATCAAGTCTCACATGCCTACAAATATGGTCAAGCATCCTCATACCAAGTTTCAAGACATTCAGCTCAAAATTGCACAGTCAAAACCCTAAATTGCACTACAGTCAACCGTAGGGGCAAAATGGTCATTTGACAGTCAAAAGTTCAAATTTTTGGTCAACATATCATTTTGAAGCCACAAACATCATTTGATCAATGCTTGATCATGATTCTCAAAGCTTGGCTCAAAAATCATCAAGATGCAAAAGTTTCCTTATTTGGACAGTTGAAAAAGTCAACTGTAAATTGACCAGGGCATAACTTTCACATGGATTATCAGAAAAATTCCATCCAAAGCTCATTTTGAAGAGAAAGACATTTCCTACAACTCATATTCATACCTCAAGCCCAAGAAATGCTCTCACAAAAAGTTATCAATTTCAACATTATAGGTCATTTTCAAAAGTCAACAAAAAGGGACTTTAAGTCAAAGGCCATAACTTGAGATTGGTAAATCAAAATGACATGGGACCATAAGCATTGGTTAGAGGACTCAAAGACCTTTCCAAAATGTCCAAGAACATGAGAAAAGCTTAAAAATTGAGCAAGTTATGCCTTGTGGAAGTTGGAAAATTTTTGGATATTTTCAAAAGTCAACATTGGTTCAAATGACCTGAAATTGCTAATGGGCCCATTTTTCTTCCATAATTCATCATCCATGGCATGTGCACGACCACTTGGCCCAAATGGAAGTATTTCTTCATTTTTTATTTATTTATTTGAATTTTTATTTATAATAATTCATTTAAATCAAATTAAATATATGAAAAATGCTTAACCTAATTTTTTCAATCTTTTTGTGCACATTATATCATCAATAATTCGTGCATATCCAAATATGGAAAGATTTGGATTGATTGGATCATGATTTGTACAAAAGCACATGGAAAATATTTGAAAAATAATGTTTGGAAATCAAATCTTCAAAACCATGATTGCAAGAGATTTTGAGCAAGTTTCTTGACCTAATTCATTCAGTACATAAGCCTAAAGGAAAACCTAATGCTGAGGACCCTTGAAGCTGCGCAGAAATCAATTGACAAACTTGAAAAATTTGGCAAGAAACTCAATTCTGAAAACTAACTTGCAGGAGGTTTCAAGCCAAGATTTCCATCTCATTAGCTTCCTCAAGCATTACTGAACGTTTTCCAATCACAAACGCTCATCAAAACACCCGGAATTGGTACAATGGAGGAAAACTGTTTCAAATAAAATTCATAATCGTGCATCTTCATTCATGCGTTTATTGCAAGTTTTAATTATTGATTTACATTCCTCATGCTATTCTGAAGCTAACCCATGCGTTTAATTGTGTTTTTACGCCTTGTATACGATTTCGCCATTGTCAATTTCTAGGGTTTACAGGACCTTGGATTTAGGGCTTTTGAAACAAAGAAAAATTGGCCTTCCAGACCCATACCATTAGAATCAGCGTGTCTGGACGAAGAGGAAGCCATGCTCGCGCTCAATTTATGAGTGTTCCTGGGCTAATCGTTATTTTCCCATAACTGGCCTAAGAGAACGCCATTAAAATCGTTGCTCCTTCTATTTGTGTTTCAGGGACGAGGAAGAAGAAGATGTGTGGCCAGCCATGATTGGTTCTTTTAAATATTCGCGCGCAGAGTCCACTAAACATTGTTTTCTTATTATAATATTTGTTGTTTGTTTAATATTAACAATGCGTGCGGTAGAACAACTGGCAAGGCGTGTCAGTGTTAACGTCCAAGACCTGGGTTCGAGTCCCAGGTCTTCATTACTTCAATATTATTTTTCAATAAATCTTCACATGCAGGTTCAACATCCAAGCGTACCATACGCCCTCCAGATCAAACCGTCCATGTGCATATCAGGGTCAATCCAAAGGATGAGAATTAGAGAACAGCGTAGACGTGAGTCAATGTGCCAGCACGCTAACTGGAAAAGTCAAACGGACCATGCTAATGGGCCAGAATTGCTTGGGCTATACCTCCTATCTGGGGACTGATACCCCCAAGGTTTGCAAAAATTTTGTTATTTTTTTATCTTTTCATTATTATTATCTTCTTTTAATTATTATTCTTTTAATCAATTAATTATTTTCACAAAATACAAAATATCATAAAAAATCAGAAAAGAGTTAAAACAATAAATAATTTTTATTTTAGTATTTTCATAAATAAATGCATATAATTAAATTTAGTTTTAAATTAGGTTAATTTTAATTCTTTTAATAAAAAAATCCAAAAAAACATAGAATTAGGGTTTTAATTAATTTCATCTTTTTTCCTTTTTCTCCCATAATAATTAAATAATTTTATTTATTTTTATAATTAAATTTGCATATAAGAATTAGGATTAATTTTAGGTTAAAAAACTTCAATATTTTCTTAATAAATTAAAAATAATTAGGATTAGGGTTAGCACTTTATTTTAATTTTAATTAATTCTCTTTTTTCTATTAAATCCTAAAATACTAAAAATACCAAAAAACAAGTTCTTTCTTTCTTTTAATTTTAAGTAATTCCATATAATTTAATTTTGCAAAAGGGTCCAACGCCCTCGTTCTTAATTTCTTATCAATTCGCATACTTATTTCTTTTTTCGTTTAAATATTTATGTACCTCTCCCGAAGCCATGTAAATTACTTCTCGCATTTTTAATTCTTTTACCTTCTTTATTTATTTATTTTCTGTCAAATCGGGTTCGAGAAACTTTTGGCGATGTGGACCCGCGCCTTTTGTAATAGCTTTAGATCTTTACTTTTCTCGCTCTTTATTTTTTAACTGTTAAACAAAGCATGCAAGAATGAATGGCCTTAAATAAAAACAAGCGTAGAACACCGATAACATGACAAGATAAATGCAAATGAAAACGACACACAAATCGCACACACCACCCCTAGGGTACGCCTCACCGTTGCCTTGCCTCGAAAGGTGATCGTCGAGTAGAGGACGTCTTAGTAAGTCCTTATGATCCGGGAACCTGGCATGAGGGTAGCTTCTAAGGTGTCTTCCCATTGCTCTGGTGATCACCATGTCCCGAACCTCGAATTGACCCGAACACCTCCAACGGTGGTGCTACCTACCTCTCAATGGTGGGGATGGCACTACTTTAAAGGACATTTACACAGACGAATTCCTTAGGGTAGGTAGGTTCTCGTGGATACTTGCTCTAATTCAAAACAAAATAAACCAAAAATACTTTTCACACCGACACTTTCAAAAAGCTTTCAAAAGCAATTTTTCAAACACTCTTGAGGACCGATACAAGAGTCGAACTGAAATTTTCAAAGAAACTTTTTTTAAAACCCACAGTTGAAAAGCAAACAAACCATTTTTTGAAAACACAATGAGAAAGTATCTAAGAACCCATGGATAACCATGGATAGAAAGGGTGCTAACATCTTCCCTTTCTATAACCTACCTCCCGAACCGAGAGCAATCTCTTTAAGGAATTTTTCTGTGCTTTTATCCTTTCCATGTTGGAGAAAATAAAAGACGGTGGCGACTCTTGCTTCCGCGATATTTCCCGAACCCGCGTTAAACAGTCGGTTCCAGATCCACCGATCACAGAACTGGCGACTCTGCTGGGGATTATCTTATAAAATGAGGTGTACCTTAGGGCTAGTTCATAACTGTGTTTTCAATTGTTTTCCTTGTGTGCTTTAAATTGTGGGTTGCTTGGGAGTTCTATAGATCCTAACCCGGATCTGGGGGATACCTTCTTAGAAAGTAGCAACAAGGCTGTGAGGGAACTGTGCGGGGTATACCGACATGGTTGAAACAATCTGCTACGTTGATGTGGCACTTTGGTGTGTACCGGTAACCCTTGAGTTCAGTCAAGGAGAGTACGGGGCCTCCGCGTGGTGTCATGAAGCATCAATAGACCTTAGGAAACTTAATTGAACTATCTTGGCCTCTTTAGGGTAGTGAGATAACTGACTTTGGTGCAGTCCGAGGTTGGTTGATACTCGATACTACACTCAATTGAGGGTTGCTTTCCTGGAATATTTCGGTCGCCAGTTCAGTGGCTAAATCGAAACGATGAACAATGAAAGCAATCCCGTGATATTGGGACCCTTAGAACCCGGTTACTTCTAATAGGACAGGTTGAGCCCACCAACTTCAAGAGGGTAATACCCAGACCCCCTGCTGGCCTAAGCTCTAAGGGCTTCTCTTGTGTGACTTGTGTGCCTTCATACTTGACTACTTGCATGCTTTATCTGACACATGAACTACTTGCAGGTTTTGTTTATGGTCCTTAATTGGGACTTATAGCAGGGTATACTGAGTTTCTTGTAGGTTTTGCCTATAGTCCTTAATTAGGGACTCATAACAGGGTTTACTCACATTACCCCATGCATACCATGACATCATACCATTGCATACATCCTAACCCATTTCAAGGATCTCAAGGGCTTGTGATGCAGGTCATGGTGAATCAACTATCCCAGCAAGGGGCAAAGGGGATTTATTTTCCCCTAGACAAGGTTGTCAGGGGCTATGACCCACTGGATATGGTGAGCCTTTGACCCTTGACGAAGGACTCTCAACAACATGAAGTACCTTCAATCAAGTTGCCAGTTTCCAAGTCTAACAAGTTTCTCTGTTTACCCCGCGAGGTCCTTGAAATCATTGCATGCATATCATACATATCATTGCATAACAGGTACCCTTTCTCTGCAGGTTGCTTACCTTCTTCACTGTTTATTTCAGCAGTCTCGTCATGAATCCTGAATCCTCAACCGAGCACACTATCAAGGCCCTCCAGGCTCAGAACGCCCAGTTCCAAGGGCTGATCATGAATTTGACCCAGGGGCAACAAGATCTGAAGGCTCTGCTCTTGAAGAAGGAAAAGAAGAAGAAGAGGACTGTTTTGTTCAGCCCTAGACGCAGATCTGGGAATACACTGCGGGATGAAGCTGAGAGGATAACTCCATCTGTGGGGAAAGGCAGTCATCAAGAGGAAAGGGTTCCCAGTCCAGTGGTCTCCGACAATGAGACAAACTTCAACGACGAACAGTACCCTCCGGCTGAGGATAGGTACAAACAGTTGGAAGACCGGCTCAGTGCTATGGAGATACAAAAAGTGCCTGGCCTGGACTTCGAGGATCTAGGTCTGTCTTCTGGGGTAGTGATCCCGCACAAGTTTAAGGCACCTGCCTTTGCTAAATACGACGAGGCATCCTGTCCTAAATTGCATCTCAGGGCTTACACAAGGAGGATCCAGCCCTATACAGCTGACAAAAACTTATGGATCCATTTCTTCCAAGAGAGTCTTTCAGGGACTCAGCTCGAGTGGTTCTATCAATTGAATGGAGCCAACATCCATACCTGGGAAGACCTAGCCACTGCTTTCTACAAGCATTACCAGTACAATGCCGACCTTGCTCCTACACGTACCCAACTCCAGGGTATGTCGCTGGGGTCAAGTGAAGGTTTCAAGGAATACGCGCAGAGATGGAGAGACCTTGCTGGAAGGGTGCAGCCTCCATTAACTGACCGGGAACTCGTTGATATGTTCTTGGGGACCCTATCCGGGCCATTCTTCAATCATCTCATTGGTAATTCATCTGCAGGATTTACCGACCTCATCCTGACTGGGGAAAGAATTGAAGCTGGTATCAAGAGTGGGAAAATCCAAGAGGCCACACCTTCTGACACTCACAAAAAGCCTTACACGGGAAAGAAAGAATCTAATGCTGCATACAGCCAAAAGAGTCGTCATGAACAACATGCAGGGGCAGTCATGATTTCTGGTTCTGTACCACGCCGCCAACCACAAAAGGGAAACCAGCGAAGGCCGGACGAGCCTAAAAGACAATTCACCAACATTAACATGCCATGGTCACAAGCATTGCAGCACATGTTGAAAATGAACCTGATTGCGGTGATCAACCCTCCTGCAAATCCCAAGACCTCCTCTCCAAGCTACAACCCAGAAGCGAGGTGTGCTTATCATTCTGATAGCCCGGGGCACGATACTGAGGACTGTTGGGCACTGAAGTACAAGATTCAGAACATGATCGATGCCAAAGAGATCGAGTTCGAGCCTGCCGAGACTCCCAACGTGATCACTGCTCCATTGCCAAAACATGGCTAGGGTCGAGAGATTTTTGTTCATTTGAATTCAAGTTGTATTTTCCTTTTCTTGTTCAGATAAACAATTATCATGTTAAACTCTTTTATTTCATGAATGCATTACACATGTCTGTCTTGATTTAATTATGTGTACTATGCTTAAAACTGCTTTCATATTTTTGTGATGGTCAACTCTTAATTGAAAATTCTAAGCCTCTTGAGGGAGGATGACGAAAATGATATCGCAATCATTACAGTATGCTTTTGAACAGACCCCGCTGATGAGGTACATGCATTGTTTCAAATCCTAAACACTGGAGTTATAAGGATGATAATCCCTCATCAACCCCTTTGAGCCAAAGAAGTAGGAGTTTTTCTTTTCAAAATTTAAAACCCTTAATCATAACCTGGGGCAGGGTAGTCTCTCAGTTGATCCAAGTGCATAACGAATGGCACCAAAGAGATCCTTACAAAACGAAGAAAGACAGTGATGGTTCCGAACAATCGTAAAGACAGGCAGTCATTATCAAAAAAAGGGGTTCATAAAAAGCCCAAAAAGTCTAAACCTACAAAAGGGGACTTACGAAACTGGGGCATCCCGCTGACTGTAATTTCAAAAAAGGGAAACAGCTTAGGCAAAAAATAGGGATAATAAAATAAAAAAAAAGAGGTCACACAAACCCTCAACAAAGAAAGGAATGACTGCCCATTCAGAATAAATCATCATTATCTGAACCATCATTGGTATATCAAAGCAAAGACTCGAACAAGGTCTAACGCACGATCAGCTGAGTCTAGGTTTGAAGAACATCACGAAGAGCGGGTGGGTACAAATAAAATTTGAGCCTTTATCCTTTGTTTCTTAAACCGTGAACCAGGCCACGTTATAACCCTTAAAAGTCCTAGCTGAAGCATGGGTTAGTTCGAAAGCGTACTGTTACAAAGGTATCCTGAATCCTTAAGGCTCGCTGTAAAAATTTTGAGTTGACATCACGTTTTACAAGATCCACTTGCCTTTATTGAAAAATGCATTTTCAAAAATTTCAAGACAGACATAAACTTTGCATTCTTAAGATAACATTGCTTGCATATGATTATTTGTCTGAACAGCAAAGAACTTTGCGCAACGAATATCCGATGAACGAAGATCTTCTCAACAAAAGAGTCCCTCTAGTGGAAGGAGCACTTTCAATCAAGGGGCATGGCATGATCAAAGACTATCATCTGGGGCAGTCCAGTCACAACCTGGAGAATCACTCAAGATGTCCCACAACAGGGGCAACTCCCTACTTTATGAAAGCATGGACATAGTCGAAAAGATACTACGCATGAACAAAAGACCCGCTAGATTGACACACCTAGGCAAAAATAAGGGCTTCCCGGCGAACCAAAAGGGTTCGGGAAAAAATAAGGGATGAAACGAAAAATCTGTACACCCGGCAAGTCGAAAACCTGAAAAGGCGGCTTGGGCAAAAATGGGTATCCCGGTGGACTGAAAACCCGAAAGGGCGGTCCAGGCAAAATTAGGGATTTAAGCGTACAACTATGTCCCGACATCTCGTCACTTGTCTTCCAGAAGATTTGTCAAACGACCTCCAAGGTATCTTCTTCCTTCACCTCAGAAACAGGGGCAATAATGAGTCGTCCAGGCGATCCAGTTGCTCTGTCAACCAAAACGCTAAGGTCAATATAAAGATGATTACCACCTACCTTTACAAATCCCAGATCAACATTGATAACAAGCCAGTGAAGATCAGGAAACCTCACCCCGGTTCCTCCAGAAGTCTCACACGGATTTATCTCAAGTTTTACATGAACTTACCTCCAGGTAGCCTTACCCCGGTTCCTCCAGAAGTCTTACACGGATTTATCTCAAGTTTTACACGAACTTACCTTCAGGTAGCCTTACCCCGGTTCCTCTAGAAGTCTTACACGGATTTATCACAAGTAACCTTACCCCGGTTCGTCAAGAAGTTTTACACGAACTTATCCCGAAGCGACCTTACCCCGGTTCCTCCTAGAAATCTTACATGGATGTATCCCAAGGTAACCTAACCCCGGTTCCTCCAGAAGTCTTACATGGACCTATCTCAAGATGACCTAACCCCGGTTCATCAAAAAGTATTACACAAACTTATCCTGCCGTAACCTAACCCCGGTTCCTCCCGAAGTCTTACATGGACCTATCTCAAGATGACCTAACCCCGGTTCATCAAGAAGTTTTACACAAACTTATCCTGCCGTAACCTAACCCCGGTTCCTCCAGAAGTCTCACATGGACCTATCTCAAGATGACCTTACCTCGGTTCGTCAAGAAGTTTTACACGAACTTATCCTGCGGCAACCTAACCCCGGTTCCCCCCAGAAGTCTTACATGGATTTAGCTCAAGATAACCTCACCCCGGTTCATCAAGCAGTTTTACATGAACTTACCTCACCAAGCAACCCTACACCGGTTCCCTCTCTTCAAGATGCAGTTTTACATGGACTCGTCACCCAGAAACCCTACACAGGTTCTCCCTTTCCAAGAACAAAGTTTTACACGAACTCATCATCAAAGTAACCCTACACAGGTTCCTTCTCCATTTCAGATGCGGTTTTACATGAGCTCATCAGCAGGAAACCCTACATAGGTTCCCTCGTTCAACTTACAAAATTACGGTCCAAAATCTCCCCAAGAGAGTCTAATCTAATTCCCCAGGAAAATTGGAGCCCAACTCCCCAAGCAGTAAGCTTATCCCCAGTAGATTCTGGAAGCTTATCCTCGCAAGAGCACGAACGCGTCGTCCGGCTTTATTTAAAGAGTTATGTCCTTAACAGGATATAACTGGGTTATCCTCAGCCAAAAGCCACGGAAAGATCGTCGTCGACAAAATCTCTTATCCCCAGTGAAGTCTATCATACCTCCAATACAGCAAGGGTATCCCCAGCAAGTTACTATCAACAATTCAGCAAAAGCATCCCTCTCACCACAGAGTATCACTCCCCAGCATGGTCGCTAGAGTATTTTTCTCTCCGCAGAATCTTCCATTTGCCAAGTTTATTCCTCAACGGGGTCATCTTCTCCTACCGGTATTCTTGCAGTTATCATCCCCAGCGGAAGCGAAAACTTATTCTTCAACACCAGCCCAGGAGTGACTTCCCGGCACCCGTCAAGGATTTACTTTCCTAGACGAAAAACATACATTCATAAAACATCACATACATCATTATAGCATGCCTAGACGCATCATATCATACAAATCTCATTTATGTTGAGAACATCATTGCTTGATCCATATCACGCATTGCATATGACTGACCTTTACCTTTCAGGAAAGATGCAGTTAAATTCTCAATCATATTTCAAAGACCTAGACCGGTTCAGTTAATCAACTCCAAAGATTTCTTATCCAGTACAAGGCCTTCTCTAGTCCAGCTAAATCGACTCCCAACAGATTTTTCTGATGAAGACTCAGTAGAAGTTATCAGGTTATAATTTTCTATGGTTCCCTCTCCGATGGTGCATGAGGTGATAATTCCTTTTGAGATTATAATTTTCTATGGTTCCCTCTCCGACGGTGCATGAGGTGATAATGCCTTTTGAGATTATAATTTTCTATGGTTCCCTCTCCGACGGTGCAGGAGGTGATAATTCCCTTTGAGATTATAAATTCTTATGGTTCCCTCTCCGACGGTGCATGAGGTTATAATTTCCTATGGTTCTCTTCCCGATACTGCGAAGATGGTAATTCCCACCATGATTTTCTCAACGAGCGTTGTTGAAGTTAAAATCACCCAAGGTTCTCTTACTGTTCATACGGAGGTAGTAACCCCACTGGTTTATTCATCACTGTGTGAAGCTCCAGACTCAGCTCCTGTAACCAGTCAGGACACATCTATACCAAGCATCTGAAAATCAGCTCCTGCAACGTGTCAGGTAATCATTTTTTGTTTTGCAGGTATATAAGTTCTCGCTAAGGAATCTCTTATGCGATCAACATCCAGATGGCATCTATAAGCCCATCACCCTATTCATCAATCTCTAAATGGCATCTATAAGCCCATTCCCATCATCACACTGCTACTATGTGAGCGCAAATTTCTGGGCACTCTAGTGTTCAATCATCTTCTACCCTCGGATTACGAAAGGCACGTCAGCCAATCTGCATCCTCAGGTCTAAGAAGATTGAACAGGAGCAACTGTTGTACCCCAAAATTTTCCCTCCCATATTCTTCAAGGAATTGCAATGTCAAGCTTCAAAATTCCCCAAGGGTTGCACAGTGCAAGGGCCTCCTAAACAGTCAAGATTAGGGTTTTTGTTTTGATCAAGAAAATGAAGTTTCCAAAGGTCCAATCAAGTCTCACATGCCTACAAATATGGTCAAGCATCCTCATACCAAGTTTCAAGACATTCAGCTCAAAATTGCACAGTCAAAACCCTAAATTGCACTACAGTCAACCGTAGGGGCAAAATGGTCATTTGACAGTCAAAAGTTCAAATTTTTGGTCAACATATCATTTTGAAGCCACAAACATCATTTGATCAATGATTGATCATGATTCTCAAAGCTTGGCTCAAAAATCATCAAGATGCAAAAGTTTCCTTATTTGGACAGTTGAAAAAGTCAACTGTAAATTGACCAGGGCATAACTTTCACATGGATTATCAGAAAAATTCCATCCAAAGCTCATTTTGAAGAGAAAGACATTTCCTACAACTCATATTCATACCTCAAGCCCAAGAAATGCTCTCACAAAAAGTTATCAATTTCAACATTATAGGTCATTTTCAAAAGTCAACAAAAAGGGACTTTAAGTCAAAGGCCATAACTTGAGATTGGTAAATCAAAATGACATGGGACCATAGGCATTGGTTAGAGGACTCAAAGACCTTTCCAAAATGTCCAAGAACATGAGAAAAGCTTAAAAATTGAGCAAGTTATGCCTTGTGGAAGTTGGAAAATTTTTGGATATTTTCAAAAGTCAACATTGGTTCAAATGACCTGAAATTGCTAATGGGCCCATTTTTCTTCCATAATTCATCATCCATGGCATGTGCACGACCACTTGGCCCAAAGGGAAGTATTTCTTCATTTTTTATTTATTTATTTGAATTTTTATTTATAATAATTCATTTAAATCAAATTAAATATATGAAAAATGCTTAACCTAATTTTTTCAATCTTTTTGTGCACATTATATCATCAATAATTCGTGCATATCCCAATATGGAAAGATTTGGATTGATTGGATCATGATTTGTACAAAAGCACATGGAAAATATTTGAAAAATAATGTTTGGAAATCAAATCTTCAAAACCATGATTGCAAGAGATTTTGAGCAAGTTTCTTGACCTAATTCATTCAGTACATAAGCCTAAAGGAAAACCTAATGCTGAGGACCCTTGAAGCTGCGCAGAAATCAATTGACAAACTTGAAAAATTTGGCAAGAAACTCAATTCTGAAAACTAACTTGCAGGAGGTTTCAAGCCAAGATTTCCATCTCATTAGCTTCCTCAAGCATTACTGAACGTTTTCCAATCACAAACGCTCATCAAAACACCCGGAATTGGTACAATGGAGGAAAACTGTTTCAAATAAAATTCATAATCGTGCATCTTCATTCATGCGTTTATTGCAAGTTTTAATTATTGATTTACATTCCTCATGCTATTCTGAAGCTAACCCATGCGTTTAATTGTGTTTTTACGCCTTGTATACGATTTCGCCATTGTCAATTTCTAGGGTTTACAGGACCTTGGATTTAGGGCTTTTGAAACAAAGAAAAATTGGCCTTCCAGACCCATACCATTAGAATCAGCGTGTCTGGACGAAGAGGAAGCCATGCTCGCGCTCAATTTATGAGTGTTCCTGGGCTAATCGTTATTTTCCCATAACTGGCCTAAGAGAACGCCATTAAAACCGTTGCTCATTCTATTTGTGTTTCAGGGACGAGGAAGAAGAAGATGCGTGGCCAGCCATGATTGGTTCTTTTAAATATTCGCGCGCAGAGTCCACTAACCATTGTTTTCTTATTATAATATTTGTTGTTTGTTTAATATTAACAATGCGTGCGGTAGAACAACTGGCAAGGCGTGTGAGTGTTAACGTCCAAGACCTGGGTTCGAGTCCCAGGTCTTCATTACTTCAATATTATTTTTCAATAAATCTTCACATGCAGGTTCAACATCCAAGCGTACCATACGCCCTCCAGATCAAACCGTCCATGTGCATATCAGGGTCAATCCAAAGGCTGAGAATTAGAGAACAGCGTAGACGTGAGTCAATGTGCCAGCACGCTAACTGGAAAAGTCAAACGGACCATGCTAATGGGCCAGAATTGCTTGGGCTATACCTCCTATCTGGGGACTGATACCCCCAAGGTTTGCAAAAATTTTGTTATTTTTTTATCTTTTCATTATTATTATCTTCTTTTAATTATTATTCTTTTAATCAATTAATTATTTTCACAAAATACAAAATATCATAAAAAATCAGAAAAGAGTTAAAACAATAAATAATTTTTATTTTAGTATTTTCATAAATAAATGCATATAATTAAATTTAGTTTTAAATTAGGTTAATTTTAATTCTTTTAATAAAAAAATCCAAAAAAACATAGAATTAGGGTTTTAATTAATTTCATCTTTTTTCCTTTTTCTCCCATAATAATTAAATAATTTTATTTATTTTTATAATTAAATTTGCATATAAGAATTAGGATTAATTTTAGGTTAAAAAACTTCAATATTTTCTTAATAAATTAAAAATAATTAGGATTAGGGTTAGCACTTTATTTTAATTTTAATTAATTCTCTTTTTTCTATTAAATCCTAAAATACTAAAAATACCAAAAAACAAGTTCTTTCTTTCTTTTAATTTTAAGTAATTCCATATAATTTAATTTTGCAAAAGGGTCCAACGCCCTCGTTCTTAATTTCTTATCAATTCGCATACTTATTTCTTTTCCGTTTAAATATTTATGTACCTCTCCCGAAGCCATGTAAATTACTTCTCGCATTTTTAATTCTTTTACCTTCTTTATTTATTTATTTTCTGTCAAATCGGGTTCGAGAAACTTTTGGCGATGTGGACCCGCGCCTTTTGTAATAGCTTTAGATCTTTACTTTTCTCGCTCTTTATTTTTTAACTGTTAAACAAAGCATGCAAGAATGAATGGCCTTAAATAAAAACAAGCGTAGAACACCGATAACATGACAAGATAAATGCAAATGAAAACGACACACAAATCGCACACACCACCCCTAGGGTACGCCTCACCGTTGCCTTGCCTCGAAAGGTGATCGTCGAGTAGAGGACGTCTTAGTAAGTCCTCATGATCCGGGAACCTGGCATGAGGGTAGCTTCTAAGGTGTCTTCCCATTGCTCTGGTGATCACCATGTCCTGAACCTCGAATTGACCCGAACACCTCCAACGGTGGTGCTACCTACCTCTCAATGGTGGGGATGGCACTACTTTAAAGGACATTTACACAGACGAATTCCTTAGGGTAGGTAGGTTCTCGTGGATACTTGCTCTAATTCAAAACAAAACAAACCAAAAATACTTTTCACACCGACACTTTCAAAAAGCTTTCAAAAGCAATTTTTCAAACACTCTTGAGGACCGATACAAGAGTCGAACTGAAATTTTCAAAGAAACTTTTTTTAAAACCCACAGTTGAAAAGCAAACAAACCATTTTTTGAAAACACAATGAGCAAGTATCTAAGAACCCATGGATAACCATGGATAGAAAGGGTGCTAACACCTTCCCTTTCTATAACCTACCTCCTGAACCGAGAGCAATCTCTTTAAGGAATTTTTCTGTGCTTTTGTCCTTTCCATGTTGGAGAAAATAAAAGACGGTGGCGACTCTTGCTTCCGCGACATTTCGCGAACCCGCGTTAAACAGTCGGTTCCAGATCCACCGATCACAGAAGGCTTGAGGGTTGAATAACTCGTGTTTCTGGCTCAAGGCAATATGTAAAACCTATTTTAAATTCTTGCAAGAGTTGGTTATAACAGATACTCAAGTTGTCTAGACTTTTGCACATTTCTTGGTTATGAAGCAAAAGGTGGGAAGTGACAAAGAGCAGGCCTGTACAGGCTAGCTCTAATCCTGCATACATTTTGTGAGCTTGGCCCTAAGTTTGTGGATTTAGTTTGCTGTCCAAGATTTGGTTCAAGGCTCAAGAGATGCAATTTGACATAAAGCAAGTTTTGACAAAAATGGCAATGTTGCCTTTTTGCTATTTTTGGATTAATCTCTTGTGTAAACCTCTAATGATCAGAACAAAGGTCCAATCCATTAGGTTTTCATTTAATTCTTGAGTGTGGAAGGGTTTAGATACCTGTAATTAAGTATAAACAATGCTGGATGGAAATTGCAACTTGTGTCAATATGAAACATGCCATGGATCAAAGTGAGTTTTTGCCAAATTCAAACCTTCCATTCTCCCTAACCATAAATGATTTTGGAGAGTTCTTTGACATTTTGGAAAGCTTGTAACATTCTATATAATCCGTCTTTGATATGCATTTTGAGATTCCAAATGGAACTAAGTGAAAAATTGCCATGAAGATAGGTCAAAATCCTACCTAAACTAGGGCAAAATTTCACTAAGTTAAAAGTTTCATGGACCCTTGTTCCAAAAATCATAACTTGAGATCCAAGATTCTTTTTAGAAAACTTTGTGAAACAAAGTTGTAAATTACGTTGGGGACTACAACTTTCATGTTGGAAGTTTTGTTTGAATCCAATTTCATCATGGTGAAAAAGTTGGGAAAAGTTGGGGAAAAATAAGAAAATTTCATAACTTAGAAAAATTCTAAGTTATGAAAATTTTCAAACTTAAACCCTAATTTGCAAAATTAGGTTTCTTGATGAACAAGTTTCATGTTTTGACACATCTTGATGATAAATGACCCTTGGAACTTGATTTTGACCAAAAAGTCAAAGTTTGACTTTTCAGTGTACAGTTGATTTTTGATCAGTTGACTGGAAAATTCATTTGTCAATCCAATGCAATTGAGATCTTTTGAACCTTGTGAATAGGTCAAGATGATGCCATTGAGTCTTTGAATCCATGCTTGAACCCAATTTGCCATTGGCTAGGTGAAAAATCAAAAATTCCCCTTCTGCAGTCAAAACCCTAAAAATGACCATTTTGCCCTTTTGATGATCTAATCAAATTTCTTGAGGAGTTGTGGTCCAAACTTGATCAAATGGTTCATATGAGCCCATAATATTGATGTGGATCAAAATTTATGAGGTTTGACTGTAAATTGGCCACAATTGACTTTTTCCCCAATATAGTTGATTTTTAGGTCAACTGTCCAATTGACTGGGTAAAAATTTGATTCAAGGCTTGAAACTTGGTATGAGCAAACTTATAAGTCCAACAAGAAGCATGAAAGTCACATTGAGCATTAGAAGTCCAAAATTCCTTGTGCAAACTCAAACCCTAATTTAGGTCAACAGTCCAAGGAGATGTCTTGAGCAGAGCAAACCCTAGCTTGGTCTTGAGTTCAAAGAGTCTTGTGAGGAGAAATCTTGAAAAATGAGAGGGCAAATTTTGGGGTACAACACAAAGAAATACAAAAACTCTAAGATAAAAAAGTTGTACGCATCCTCTTTGGTGTGATGTAGGCATTCAGGCTCCGCTCCTCATGAAGTTGCTTAGTGAGTTCCAAAACCTTCTTCTAGCTAGCGTTGAATTGGGCCTTGAAAGTGTCTCGCTCCCCCTTAAGTTGTATCCAATCCCTTTGTAGGTCTTCGAGAGAGGTGGGCATGTCAGGATGCAGGATAGTGTATGGAACATCTCCTTCCACAACAGGCTCTATGATAACTGGGAGAATGGAGGGGTAAGGCATTATAGGACTTTGAGCATGAGCTCGTACCCATTTGAGGTAAGGCTCAAGAGGAATGGAATTCTTATGCCCCAATGTCTTGCTATCTACCTTGTTCAACATCCTCCAAGCTCGGATAAATCTCTGGCGGTGACCTTGATCGTCGTTCTCGTAGTCAAATACCAAACCTTGAATGAGCATCTCATGTGGGCCATCCCTTCGGGCGTAACCAAAATGTCTTAAGGCTAAGCATGGGTTGTAGGTGATACCTTCTCTAATTCCGAGTAAAGGGACATTAGGGAATTCTCTACAATGATCGACAATAGTAACATTCTCTACAGATCGGGAACACCAATGAAGGTCTGCATGTTTGAGTGTTATCAACCTATGTTACCACCTTGAACCTTGCTCGTTCTTCAATACAGATTGGGGAAGATGCGAAATAAACCATCTTGCTAAAATAGGAGTACAGAACATAAGGATACCTTTTTTCCTCATAGTGTGAGTGTGAAAAAAATGTAGGATTCCCCCTAGCAAAGTAGGCATCGGGTTATGAGACATGAAGATTTTGAAGGCGTTCACATCTATGAGTTAGCCAGGATTTGGAAACAAAACCATACCATAGATGAGGAGAGCCACAATTTCCTCAAAAGCTTACAAATCCAAAGAGTTCCAACAGTTTTAGGCTTTCTCAAACAAGAACTTTTCTAGGAAATCTTTGACACCACTCTTTATTTCCCAATTAGTTGTGATATCAGATGGTTGCAAGTGTAGAGCTTGAGCAATCTCTTATGGCTTTGGATCTCTTTCTGTACCGTTGAAAGGTAGTTGATTTAGAATGGGAATCCTCAAGAATTGGGAGAATTCTTCCAAAGTTGGCACAAGTTGATAATCGGGAAATGTGAAGCAATGGTGTAAAGGATCAAAGAACTGGAAGAGCACCTTCATCATGTCCTCATCAGTATTGGAGGTAACCATGTTTAGTAGGCGACCATGTCTTTCGGTGAATGGAGAATTTTCAGGAATCCTTGATGCTAGCTCTTTAAGTTGAGGAGGAATCCTTACAAGGTTGACTTGAATGGTTTTCCTGCGAATAGAATCCATGTCCTACAAAACAGAACAAAGATAAATCCCAAGATCCTTGAAAATAGTTAGTGAATATGATAATGATGTCATGATGTTTATGATGTTATGTACAAGTATATATATACAAACAAAGAAAACAAGACCTTAGGTTTAGGCTTTCATGGAGTCTTATAGGTAAGTACCCTCTTGAAGTTTAGTTGGCTTAAACTTGTCCTAGTAATAGTAATCAGGTTCTAAGGAGCTTAATATCACTGGTTTGTTTCTTTGGGAATTGTTTCAGCATATGCCTCTTTAATGGAGACTGAAATATCCTAAAAAACTAAACCTCAATGAGTGTAGTATCGAGTATCTACCAACTTCGGACTGCACCAAAGTCGGTCATCTCACTACGTCCTAAAGGCCAAGTTGGTCAAGTAAAAGGTTCTAAAAGTTCATTAGTGCTTCATGACATCACTCAGCGGCCCCGTATTCTCCTTGACTACTCAAGGGCTACCGGTACCCACAAATATGTCGCACTAATGTAGCTATTGCTTAGACCATGTCGGTATACCCCACACAGTTTCCACAACGTATTGCTACTTACCTAAACGGTATCTTAAATCTGGGTAGAGGATTCAAACCCAAACAAAGAACAATAATGTAAAGCATATAAGTCAAACAATGAAAGCAAGTAAATATGATCTAACCCTAAGGTAACCCCACTTTTAAAATTGTCCCCAGCAGAGTCGCCAGTTCTGTGATACGGTGGGAGAACTGACTTGGGTGTTTTGCATTTGATCGCAAATGTTGCGGTTAGCAAGAGTCGCCACCGACTTTTCTTTTATCCAAAAGGAAAGGTTAAAAAGCACAAGAAAGACCTTTGAGAATTTTTTCTTGAGTTCGGGGGGGTAGATTATGAAAAGGGAAGGTATTATCACCCTTTTCATCCATGGTTTTCCATGGGCTCTTAGTTACTTGCTAGATCACTTGCTTTGTTTTAAAATGTGCTTTGTGATGGTGTTTTTTGAAAGTATTTTTGAAAAGGGGCCTTCGTTTAGGCAAACTTTGTAATGGTTCTCGTTTTGTAAGAACGTATACAAAGTGTTGGACTTTTGAAAATATTTCATGTTTTGAAAGTGTTTGGTTTTTGTTTTGAAAGTAGCAAGGATGTTTTGGTTTTGAAATTTAGCAAGTAACTAGGAACATTCTACCTACTCAAAAGTCTTTCATGTTTATTTCCTCTTTCCTTTGACATTGTTATCTTACCATTGATTTGGTAAGTAACCCTATCTTTGGATGTAAAAGGGATGGGAAAGGTTCATCGTATAGCCATGATTAGCAATGTTGTAAGATATCTTAGCATTTTCTTTAAGGGACTAAGATCATTTTAAAAGGCAACATGGATAGCGTCATCGAGGGACTATGATCTTGTATTTGCTTGTTTTTGCTAAGATTCCTCACATGCGTAATATGGCCATTTTGTAAGGCAACATAGTGGGTTTACCCTAGGGGTGCTAGTGTGCAAGTGTGTTTTATTTTCATGCATTTAGTCTTGATTAGGGTTATCTATTTGTTGATTTCATGTCCTGCCATACACATCCTAATTACTAGCATTTACATTTGAAAGCGATAAATTGCGGAAATGTAAAGTCCTATGCTATTACATCATTTAGGGATGGGGGTACAAATTTACAAATGGGGATTGCAAGAAATTAAAGTCCTAATTATCTATTACAACCATATTGAAATAATGTACAAGAATTGAAATGGACTTGTTTTGTTTTTGTTAAGAAATTAAATATACTTAAGAAAATATTTTGATCTTTTTTATTCTAAAAGAAATTAAATAAAACATGTGAATATGAAATATTTTTTGTGTTTTTGGTTATTAAAAGCAAAAAATAAGATAAACAAGAAAATGGAGTCAGAATCAGCACATTGCTGAAACGAGGAGGAACAGAAGTTCTGACTTTGATACGCTGCAAGAGAGAAAATGTCAGTAGGCAAGCAGAAGGTCAGAAGTTCTGAGCCTGGGTACACCAAGTTCTAAGGTTGCTGGGAATAAAGGAAGATCTAGAAATTCTGATTATTGAAGGGGTTCAGAAGCTATAGTGTAGTTGGGAACCTAGAAGTTCCTATATCACTGGCAAGTCAGAAGTCCTGGCTATTTGAGAGAGTTAGGTGGCAATGCTGTTGGGTAAGGTTGTTTTAGAAGTTCTGATTTAGGAATATTGTTTCCCAGATAAATGGGTGAAAATGTCAATAAATAAACCTAAAAAGAGATGCTTCTGGGGCTAGAACCCAGGACCCTTAGTACTAATGTCTTATGCACACGCTTTCTACCACTGGGGTGGTTGTACATCCGGTATTAAAAGCAAAAGCATGAACATATAACATAAAGTAAGTTCTGATGAAGAGCTTCACCTCTTTCTCCATGCTAATTAGAAAATCTGCAACTTAGTCATTTCTCAACAGAACAGAAAACACAAACATAGAAATTATGGCAGGTTTCCATCATGGTTTCATAAGCACAAAAAAATATCAAGACTGTAAATCAGAAACAAGCATGTATCTGCTAATCCTTATTTCCTTAGGAAATTCTGAACTGATATTCTCCCTACTTAGGCAGAAAAGTACATGAAACCTCAGAATATGTACAGCATCAGAATTAAGATGTCTACATTGTGTTTTGAACATGCAAGCCTAACAATGCTTAAGTGATATGATGAGGGTTGGCAGAAGCTTACCTTGCCGCTGAAAAATGTTCTATGAGTTGGGGCCTGGTTTTGACTGCTTGTAATATTCTGATCAACTTCCTCATGTACTCAACAGGCTGGAACAGCCTTTGGCTTGGTTTATGAATGGTGAATGGATGATTTGGTCAAGAAACACTTGAGGGAAGTTGGAATTTGAATACAAGAATCAAAAACTAGTAGGTTTTGTATTTGTGTTTGCAGTTTAGGATTTCTGGAAATTTTAGCAAGCTTTCAAAGTTTTTCTCCTTCAATTTTTCTCCCCTTTACAGTTTGCAATGAAGTTCAATTTATAGGCAAGGATTTTGTAGCTTGGAGAGATCAAGGGTACAGTCATCATATGTTAGGGTTCTGCCTTATTCTTGAAGTAAATTAAACAAGTATGGTGGTTAGAAGCTTTTAGCCATGCCTAAGCTGGATTTGTAAGCATGAATTAAGGAAAAGTACCCTCAGAGGAAAAAGCAAAGCATGGGCCCAGCTTAAACTTGTACAAAAGTTTTCTTTTCAAGGACAACAATGGTACTTCTTTCTCACACGTGGGAAAATCCTTTGGATAAAAATTAAAAAGTGGTTGTGTGCATTAAATGATGATGAGATTTATCAAACCAGAAATCTCGCGCTATGAGATTGTGCATCATAGCTTAGTTTTGGGCCAGAAGTTCAGCATCAGCGTAACTTAGAACAAACATCCAACTCCTGATCTTGGAATCTCTCTGCTCCAGCATGTTCTGAGTGAGTTCTCAGACTTTCCCAAAAGCTTGTAACACGCTTTGTAAATCCTCTTTGAATTGCTCTTGCAACTTCTGACTGAACCTTCGTGAAAACTGGCCCAGCAGTTCTAACCAAACTCTGTCTTGAAAATGTCCAGAATTTGTTGAGTGCTTCAGTTTCATGGGCGTGTCTTTGAACCTTTATAACTTGAAATTCCAACATTTCTAGGAGAAGTTTTGTTCTGCAATATTTTAGGTCTTATTGAGATCTAAAACTTTTGTGTTAGAAGTTCTTTCAGAATCAGCTTGCATCATGGTGGAAAACTGGCCAGAAGTTCTGAACTTGTCATATTTCTTAAACACTTAGAAAAATCTAAGTATTTAGAATTTGACTTTTCCAAAGTAATTTTGACTTTTGAATTTCTTGATGAAACAAACTTCATATTTCAACATGTCTTGATGAAATATGAATCTTGAAACTTGACTTTGGTCCAAAAGTAAAATTTTTGACTTTTCAGTAAGCAAAATGACTATTTTTCCCTTGTGAATGACTTTCTTGGAAAATTTGTAATTCAAGGCTTTAAATTGGATGGAGGCAAACCTGAGGGTCTAGGATGATCCTTTGAGAAATGAGAGGGCAAATTTTGGGGTACAAGAGTATGAAATCTTGAAAACATCGTTTCCACAGATTCGTCGTCTTCCATCTTGAAGGCTTCATATTTTTGAATTAATGCAATTGCCTTTGTTTCTTTTACTTGTGTGTTTCCTTCATGTGTCATCCGAATAAAATCAAAGATAGACTTTGCAGTCTCTCTATCTGTGATTTTCTTATATTTGTTATATGAAATAACACTTAGAAGAATGGTTCTTGCTTTGTAGTTGTAACACGAAGGGAGAACTGACTTGGGATGTTTTGTGTTTGATCGCAATTATTGCGGTTAGCAAGAGTCGCCACCGACTTTTCTTTTATCCAATAAGAAAAGGCTTAAAAGAACAGGAAATACCTTTGAGATTATTTCTTGAGTTCGGGGGGTAGATTATGAAAAGGGAACGTGTTAGCACCCTTTTCATCCATAGTTATCTATGGGCTCTTAGTTGCTTGCTAGTTCACTTGCTTTTTTTTAAAAGTGTGCTTTGTGGTATGGTTTTGAAAGTATTTTGAAAAACGTGCCTTTGTAATAATTCTCGCTCATAAGAATGCATACAAAGTGTTGTTTGGAAAAGTTCAAAGAAGTGTTTGTGTAATGTGTTTTTGAAAGTGATTTTTGAAAAGGGTGTCTTTGTAATGGTTCGTGTTTCTATAAGAACGTATACAAAGCGTTGTCTTTTGAAAATGTTTCAAAATGAAAGTGTTTTGTGTATGAAATGTTTTTGTTATGAGCAAGCGAGCAACTAGGAGCATTATACCTACTCAAAAGGTCTTAAATGTTCTTTTCATCCTCCTTTAGATGTTACTATCTGGCCATTGATTTGGTAAGAAGCCCCATCATTGGATGTGAAGGGACAGGCGTGGGTCATCGTATAGTCATGATAGAAATATTGTGAGATGTCTTAGCATTTCTCTTAAGGGACTAAGATCATTTGTAAGGCAACATTCGAAGTGTCATCGAGGGACTATGATCTTGTATTTTGATTGTTTTTTTCTAAGACGTCTCACATGCATAACATGACCATTTTCATAATGCAACAAGTGGAGTTAAACCTAGGGGTGCAAGTGTGCAAGTGTTTGTATTTCATGCTTGATTTGTCTTGTATTGATGTTTTTCTAAGATTGATTTTATCTTCTCATACAAATCCTAATTACTAGAATTTATATGAAAGCGATAAATTGAGGAAAGTAAATATTCTACGCTATTACAATCATTAGGAGATGGGGTATTCAAACTTACAAATGGGGATTGTAAGAAATAAAAGTCCTAATTATCTATTACAACCATATTGAAATAATATACAAGACTTGAAATGTAAAGAGATTTGTTTTGTTTTGGTTAAGAGAAGAAATAAATTTGCTTAAGAAAATATTTTTAGTCTTTTTGTTTTAAAAGAAAGTAAAACAAAGTGTATGAATATAAAGTGTTTTTTGGTGTTTTTTATTATTAATGAAAATAGAAGTGATATTAAAAATAATAAAAGGGAAAAGAATCAGAATCAGCGCATTGCTGAAAGGACAGAAGTAAGGGGCAGAAACTCTGACTCTGATGTGCTGCAAATCAGAAAGAGTATGTTAGTAGAAATGAGGAAGGTCAGAAGTTATGGATCCGGGTGCACTAAAGGTCTGGGGTTGTTGGGAACAAATAAAATCCTAGAAGTTCTGATGTTACTGGAAGGTCATAAGTTCTGGTTGTTGAGAGAGTCTAGAAATTCTTATACAGTTGGAAACCTAGCAGTTCTAATGTTACTGATAAGCTAGAAGTTCTGGTAATGGGTATGTGAGGTGTCAATGTTGTTGGATGTGAGTATCTAGAAGTTCTAGTCCAGAATCATTATTTTGTAAAATAATGGAAAAAGTGTTTAAGAAATAGACCTAAAAAGGTGTTTCTAGGGTTAGAGCTCAGGACCCTTAATACGACTGTCTTATGCGCTCACTCACTACCACTGGGGTGGCTATACATCCGGTATTAGAAGCAAAAACGAAAACATATATTACAAAGTAAATTCTGATGACGAACTTTATCTCCTTCTCCATGCCAATCAGAGCATCCGCAGCTTAGCCATTTCTCAACAAAACAGAAAATGCAAACATAGAAGTTATGGCAGGTTTCATCATGGTTTCAGAAATATAAAGTATCAGAATTGTAAATCAGAAGCATACATGAATTTGGCTAATTCTAACTCTGGAACCTAACTTCCCCAAGAAGTTATGATCTGAAACTCTCTCTACTTAGGCAAAATACATGAAATTCATAAATATGTACAGAATCAGAGTCATGATGTCTACATTGTATCTTTGTAAGTGCAAGCCTAACAATGCCTAAGTAAGGAGATAAAAGTCAGAAGAAACTTACCTTGTAGCTGGAAATTGGTTCTGTAAATTAGAGCATGGTTTAGGTTACTATGATGTTCTGATCAGCTTCATCAAGTTCTCAGAAAGCTGAAGCAAACTCCTAGCTTGAGCTGTGAATGGCTTGAATGTTCTAGAGCAGCCAAGAAGCAATGTTCTGAATTTTTGAAATGGAGGTTGGTGGAGATTGTATTACAGTCTGAAAACAGAAGTTGGAACGATTTCTAAATGTATATCAGAGACTGCGTGAGTTATTTGGTTGGGAAATGCACAAGGAAAATTAGAGCTTTGATGCAAAAACCAGAAATTAGCAAGTTTTGTGTTTCTGTTTGTAGTTTCAAACTCTTTGAAATTTTAGCAAGGTTTCAAGGATTTTTCTCAAATTCTCGACCTTTATAGTTGCAAATGAAGCTCAATTTATAGGCAAGGATTTAGGAGCTTGGAGAAGCCAAGAGTACAACCATCATGTGTTATGGCGCTGACTTGTTCTTGAAGCAAGTTTAAACAAGTATGGTTCAAGGCACAATGTAGGGTGGTTAGTAGCTTTTAGCCGTGCCTAATCTCAATCTGTAAGCATGATTTATGGAAAAGTAACCTCAGAAGCAAAAGTAAAGCATGGGCCCAGCATAAACTTTGTACAAAAGTTTGCTTTTCAAGGACAGCAATGGTACTTCTATGCCACACGTGGGGAAATCCTTTGGATAAAGACTCAAAAGTGGGTGTGAGCATTAAATGATGATGAGATTTATCAAACAGGAAAGTCTGCAACGGGAGATTGTGCAGCAAGCTTGAATCTGGATCAGAAGTTCAGCACAAATGTAACTTGGGTTATGAAAAAAGGTTTAACTTCTGATCTTTGATTCTCCATGCTCCAGCATGTTCTGAAGGAGTTCTCAGACTTTTCAAAAATCTTGTAACATGCTTTGTAGACCCTCTTTGAATTACTCTTGCAAACTCTGATTTAACTTTCGTGAAAACTGGTCCAGAAGTTCCCACTAAATTCTGTCTTGGAAAGGCTCGGAATTTACTGAGTGCTTCAGTTTCATGGACGTGTCTTCAAAGATTTATAACTTGAAATCCCAGCATTTCTAGGAGAAGTTCTATTCTGCAATGTTTTAGATCTCATTGAGATATACAAATCTTATGTTATAAGTTCTTCTAGAATCAGCTTGCATCATGATGAAAATCCGGCCAGAAGTTCTGAACTTATCATATTTTCTTAACACTTAGAAAAATTTCCAAGTGTTTTAGAATTTTGACTTTTCCAAAGGAAACTTGACTTTTGATCTTCTTAATGAAACATACTTCATATTTTAACATATCTTGATGAAATATGATTCTTGAAACTTGATTTTGATCCAAAATACAAAGTTTGACTTTCAGTGTGCATTTGACCATTTTGCCCTTGTGCCAATTCCAAACCTAAATTGATGTATCAGTGCTGCAAACTTGATGTCATGGAAGATCTTGTGAGAGAATCCTTGAGAAATGAGAGGGCAAATTTTGGGGTACAATAGTTGCCCTTGTTCAATCTTTTTAAACCTGAAGAGTTAGATTGGCGAGTCTGCCATTCGTGACTTGAAGGTGGAAGACGATTGAACACTAAAGTGCCCAGAAATTTGCACTCGATGATATGTTAGTTGATTGTGTAGGGAATAGGCTTAAAGATTCCATTTGGAGAAATGATGGAAATTTTTCGGAAATGGGCTTATAGATGCCATCCAAAGGTGATTGTTGACAGAAGTTAGACTATGTATAAACTTGACTTCAACTTGGAAAAGAATCAGAATAAATCCTTGGAGTGATTTATCTGAACCAAATAAAATGTCTACCGGGAAAGCATCAGGATAAAAAAGATATAGATTTAAACTGAGCCAGCAGAGGTAATGGGATGAGTATAAGAATAATATCCATAAATGGATTGTATCTGACTCGTATCTGAAAGATGTACTGAATGAGCGTCAGAATGACATTCGTATCTGGATCGCATTTGGACTGTTTCTAGAAGGGTGTATGAGAAGGAGACCGTGTAGGATTGCTTCAGCTGGTCGTGTAGATAATCGCCCTGGCTTGTTTTAGGAATTGATCTTCGACTTTAGAAAGAATGATAGTTTTCCTGACATGTTACAAGGGTTAATCTTCAATATCTTCATGTAGATAGTTTTCCTGGCTAGTTACAGGTATTAATCTACAATCGATCGCCCACAGATATTTTGCCTAGCTTGTTACAAGTATTGATCTGGAACTTGGAAAGGTTGCTTGATGATGAGTCCAGGTGAAATTGCATCTGGAAATGAGAAGGAACCTGGGTAGGGTTATTTCATGATGAGTCTGTGTAAAACTTCATCTGGAATGAGAAGGAACCTGGGTAGGGTTACTTCATGATGAGTCCATGTAAAATTGCATCTGGAAATGTAGAGAAGGAACTTGGGTAGGGTTACTTCATGATGAGTCCGCGTGAAACTGAATTTGGAATGAGAAGGAACCTTAGTAGGGTTACTTCATGATGAGAAGGAATCCATGTAAGATTGCCTCATGATGAGCTCGTGTAAAGCTGCATCTGGAAGTGAGAAGGAACTTGGGTAGGGTTACTTCATGATGAGTCAGTGTAAAACTGCATCTGGAAATATAGAGAAGGAACCTGGGTAGGGCTACTTCATGATGAGTCCGTGTAAAACTGCATCTGGAAATGAGAAGGAACCTGGGTAGGTTTACTTCATGATGAGTCAGTGTAAAACTTCATCTGGAAATAAGAAGGAACCTGGGTAGGGTTACTTCATAATGAGAAGGAATCCATGTAAGATTGCTTCATGATGAGCTCGTGTAAAGCTGCATCTAGAATGAGAAGGAACCTGGGTAGGGTTACTTCAGCTGGTCGAGTAGATAGTTGTCCTGTCTTGTTTCAGGTATTAATCTCTGACCTCAAAAAGAAAGATAGTTTTCCTGGATTGTTACAGGTATTAATCTTCAATCTCTTCTTGTAGATAGTTTTCCTGGCTTGTTACAGGTATTAATCCACAATTAGTCGTCCACAGATAGTTTTTATGGCTTGTTACAGGTATTAATCTGGAACTTGGAAAGGTTGGTTGTTGAGATATTTGTCTTATCTGGTTTCAAGTATTAATCTCTGACCTGAGAAAGAAAGATAGTTTTCCTGGCTTATTACAGGTATTAATCTTCAATCTCTTCATGTAGATAGTTTTCTTGGCTTGTTACAGGTATTAATCTACAATCAGTCGTCCATAGATAGTTTTCCTGGCTTGTTACAGGTATTAATCTGGAACTTGGAAAGGTTGGTCGTTGAGATAGTTGTCCTATCTGGTTTCAGGTATTAATCTTTGTCCTGAGAAATAAAGATAGTTTTCCTGGCTTGTTACAAGTATTAATCTTCAATCTCTTCATGTAGATAGTTTTCCTGGCTTGTTACAGATATTAATCTCAACAGATGATGAAGGAATCTGAGCTTGATTACTACTCCAACAGGATGATGAAGGAATCCAAGCTTGACTTTGCCTTGGAGAAATTTATAGATTAAAGACACTTATCTGTTAAACTTTTCCTGAAAAGGTAAATAAAAAGTTGTATGCAATGTCATGAGGGATGAAATGCATTATGTAATGATCTTCTCAAAATGAGGTTATGATGTATGCATATATCATGTATGTTATATGTTGTATGAATGTGAAGCATTGTTGAAATGTATCTTTGCCTCAGAAAATAAATCCTTGACAAGTATTGGGGAGTCACTAAATCCCAGACTGTTGTTGAAGAGTAGGTGTGTCTTCAAACTTTGTTTAGAATGTTTCCAGTGGGGATTTTTATTTTGTTGTTTGAGGAGAAACTCCGTTTGGGAATACTGCCTTTGCTTTGAGAAGAAAACTCTGTGGGGAGTATTGATCTTTGTTTAGGGAAAGGAGTTCAAGAGTCTCAGTTGTCTATTGCTCTACTGGGGAGTTATCTTGGGGAAGATTAAATCAACTGTTATCTGGTCGTATTCCAGGCTTCGCAGAAAATTTCTTGGGGGGAGTGAAGTTAGGCTGTTATCTGGTCGAATTCCAGGCTTCGCAGCAACTTTCTGAGGTGGATGAAGTTAAATGTTATCTGGTCAGTTTCCAGGCTTCACAGTACTTTGCTGAATTTTATTGTTATCTGATCGGATTCCAGGCTTCACAATAATTTTCTGAGAGAATGAAGTTGAATTATTATCTGGTCGGATTCCAGGCTTCAAAAAAACTTACTGGGGATTGTAGAGAAGTCTACTGGGGAAGAGGAGTTGTAGTACCTTGATTTGTAGTAGTATGAGAGGCAAACTCGAGCTGGGGAATCTGTAGTTTGTTGGGGAAATAAACCCTATCACCAGTCTCTTAGAGAGGTGTCTTCTTTTGGCAGAAATCCTTGAGGATTCTTGAGGTCGACTCAGTTGGGAGAAGTTTTCAAAGATTGAAACCCTGGATGGGGCCATCCTATGAATAGGATTTTGGGGGAGATTTGTCACTGCCCCTGGTAGCAGGTGTTACCACACTTCCAGAAGTTGTCTATTTGACCGTACATGATTCGTTGCTGGAATGCATGTCCAATGCCCCCAAGTGATTCAGATGGAGACCTGCCCCTGGTATATTCAGCATTTCTTGAGAGATTTCTTGGAATCTTGATTGGACTGACCCAGGTGTGTTAGATAGTGACACGTCATGCCCACTTACTTATAGGAGATCTATTATTGGAAGCGTCTTCCCACTTGAAGTGATTTTGTTCATTGAGAGGGTTTTTTGTTCACTGGATATTCGTCGTGCAAATTTCTCTGTTGTCAAACAAATAGTCATATGCAAACAGCGATATTCAAATAATGCAAAGTTTATGCTTGTCTTGAAGCTTTGAAAATGCATTTTTAGAAGATAAAGAATTTTTGTAGGAAAATTCAACTCAGGGTTTAGAGTAAAGCCTTACAGGAGTAAGGATACCTTTTGTAACAGTATAGTTTCGAACTAACCCATGCTTCAATTAGGACTTTTGAAAGGTTGTAGCGTGGCTTGGTTCACGGTTTAAGAAATAAAGGATAAGGCTCAAAGTGTATTTGTACCCGCCCATTCTTCGTGATGTTCTTCAGTTCTAAACTCAGTTAATGGTGCGTTTGAACTCTAATTGAGTCTGAAATGACGTCTTAGTGATGGTCCAAACAAGTTTAAGTTTATCGGAAGGCAGTCATTTTTGCAATGTTTTTCGTGTTGTTGAGGATTTTTAGTGACCTCCTTTGGATTTATTATCCCTGATTTTGCCTGACTGTTCTTGTTTTTTGAGATTATAGTCAGCGGGGTGCCCTAGTTTTTCTTAAGTCTCCTTTGTAGGTTTTGAATTAGTGGGCTTTTCTTTTTGAGAGATAATGACTGCCTATGTGATAGAGAACCATCACCGTCTTTTGATTCTAGAGGAACATTTTTTATGTCTTTCGTTGTATATGAAGTGAAAGTTTGCGACTGAACGCGCATTTGAGTTAACTGAGAGACTACCCTGCCCCAGGTTTCGATTAAAGGTTTCAAGTTGTGTAAAAATGGAAACTCCTACTTCTTTGGATCAAAGGGGTTGACTAGGGATTATCTTCCTTATAACTCCAGTGTTTAGGATTTAAAAGAACACCTGTACATCATCAGCAAGGTCCATTCAAAAGGATACTGTATGAGATTATGGCATTGTTTTCATCATCTCCCCTCTAAAGGCTTGCAACTTTTAAAACAAGAGTTGAATATAAAGGGAGTAAAAAGCATAGTTTAAATATAGTGAAAACGAATGGATCAATTCAAGACAAACATATGCAATGCATTAATGAAACAACAAGGTTTGACATTAATAGATAATTGTTTGAACAATAAAAGAAATTACAATTGAAAATTCAAATGAACAAAAGCCTCTTGGTCTAAACTTGTCACTTCAGGTGGTGAGCTTTTGAGGGACGGTAGAAGAATTCAGTCTGACCATCTTATGTGAACTCCAGCACTCCTTCGTCAATCAAGTCTTGAATCTTATTTTTCAATGTCCAACAGTTATTCGTATCATGTCCAGGACTACCAGAATGATATGCACATATTGCATCAGGATGATATCTAGGAGCGGAGGTACTGGGATTTCGAGGAGGATCTCTCAATGTAATCAACTCCATCTTCAACATGTGTTGCAACAATTGAGCCAGGGACATGTTGATGTTAGTAAACTGTCTCTCGGACTTATTTTGCCTTTGTGATTTTTCATGTTGAGGATGAGGAAGTCATTGTTGGGCCCGTGACGTGGCAGCAATTTGGAAAGGTCTTTTCTCCCTTGAACCGGCTTCTTGTCTCATGGGAGGATGAATAGTGACTTGATCCCCAATCTTGACCGTTTGTTTCATACGGTTGCAACCGTCTTGATGAAGTTGGTTGACAAGGGCTCTCAGCTCTTCTTGTCCTTGAGCCAGGTTTTGGATAAGAGCCATATGGCCCACTAGTTGTACCATCATTTGGACCTTCATTATGGCTATCTCGGTTTGTAGCCGCTCCAACTGGTCATCCCCGGGATTTCCCATGATCATGCCCCTGGTAAGGAACTCCTTCACCTTTTCTTGTCCCTTAGATAGGTTCAAGAACATCTCTTGAAGTTGAGCATTTTGAATCTGAATGCTCTTGATGGTCTGTTCTAGGGCCATCTCTACTGAAATAAATAGTAAGAAGATAAGGATACTTGCATGGGAGAAACCGGTCATGATATGATGCATGTTATATGGATGCAATCTTTTCAAGGCTCGTGGGGTAAACACAAGAAGATGTTAGAAGTTGAATTTTGATCAACATCTTTGATTGGGGAACTTTGTATTGGTGGATGTCCTTCCATGAGAATCAAGCTCACCATGTCAAGTGGGTCATAGCCCTTGACTCAAGTTATCGTGCTTTGGTCTTTGACAGTGTTTGATTAGAGAATGAATCCTTTTGCCCCTTGATAGGCATCCGGTTCAACATGACCCGGCATCATAGGTCCTTGAGATCCTTGAAATGGTTATTGAAAATGCTATGATATGATGTTATGATGTTATGTCCAAGTATGCAAAGCAAGCAAGTTGTTATGTACAAGTATGCAAAGCAAGCAAGTTGTTATGTACAAATAGTCATACACACAAAGTAGACAGGTCCTTAGGTTTAGGCTTTCATGGAGCTTGTAGGTAAGTACCCTCTTGAAGTTTAGTTGGCTCAACTTGTCCTAGTAATAGTAACTGGGTTCTAAAGAATCTCAATATCACTGACCTTTCTTTTAGGCATTGTCTCGGCACAATCAATCTTTTCTTGTGACCGAGATATCCCAAAAGTCCAATCTCAATGAGTGTAGTATCGAGTATCAACCAATTTTCAGATTTCCACCGAAACCGGTTATCTCACTACGTCCTAATGGCCAAGTTGTTCAATTAAGGTTCTAAGGTCAGTTAGTGCTTCATGACGCCTCTCAGCGGCCCCGTATTCTCCTCGATTAAACACAAGGGATATCGGTACCAACAAAGGCGTCACACTAACGTATCCATTGCTTCAACCATATCAGTCTATGTCGTACAGTTTCCATAATCTATTGCTACTTACCTAAAAAGGTGCCTCAGATCCGGGTAGAGGATAAAAAACAAGCCCAAACAAGGAACCATAATGTAAAGTAAGCAAATCAAATAAGGAAAGCAAGTAAAAGTGATTTAGCCCTAAGGTAACCCCACTTTTAAGTAAGTCCGCAGCAGAGTCGCCAGTACTGTAACACGGTGGGAGAACTGACTTAGGATGTTTTGCGTTTAATCATAATTGTTGCGGTTAGCAAGATCCACGACCTACTTTTCTTTTATCCAATAAGGAAAGGATGAAAAGAACAAGAAAGACCTTTTAGATTATTTATTGAGTTCGGGGGGTAGATTATGAAAAGGGAAGGTGTTAGCACCCTTTTCATCCATAGTTATCTATAGGCTCTTAGTTTCTTGCTAGATCACTTGCTTTTGTTTGAAAGTGTGCTTTCTGATGTGGTTTTGAAAGTATTTTGAAAAACGTGCCTTTGTAATAATTCTCGTCTCATAATAATGCATACAAAATGTTGTTTGGAAAATAGTTAAAAGAAGTGTTTGTGTAATGTGTTTTTGAAAGTGATTTTTGAAAAGGGTGTCTTTCTAATGGTTATTATTTCTATAAGAACGCATACAAAGAGTTGTATTTTGAAAATGTTTCAAAATGAAAGTGTTTGGTGTATGAAATGTTTTTGTTATAAGCAAGCGAGCAACTAGGAGCATTCTACCTACTCAAAAGGTCTTAAATGTTCTTTTCATCCTCCTTTAGATGTTACTATCTTTCCATTGATTTGGTAAGAAGCCCCATCATGGGATGTGAAGGGACGGGCTTGGGTCATTGTATAGTCATGATAGAAATATTGTGAGATGTCTTAGCATTTCTCTTGAGGGACTAAGATCATTTGTAAGGAAACATTCGAAGCGTCATCGAGGGACTATGATCTTGTATTTTTATTGTTTTTTGCTAAGACATCTCACATGCATAACATGACCATTTTCATAAGGCAACAATTGGAGTTATACCTAGGGGTGCAAGTGTGCAAGTGTTTGTATTTCATGCTTGATTTGTCTTGGATTAATTTTTTTATAAGATTGATTTTATCTTCTCATACAAATCCTAATTACTAGCATTTATATGAAAGCAATAAATTACGGAAAGTAAATATTCTACACTATTACAATCATTAGGGGGATGGGGTATACAAACTTAAAAATGGGGATTGCAAGAAATAAAAGTCCTAATTATCTATTACAACCATATTGAAATGATATACAAGAATTGAAATGTAAAGAGATTTGTTTTGTTTTGGTTAAGAGAAGAAATATGAATGTTATGCATGATGGATGTATGAATGTATGAATGTTATTGTTATACGGTGGCAGAACCGACGGTTTGTACTGGATTTGTGTTTTTTGTTCGCAAATGTCACGGTAAGCAAGAGTCTCCACCGACTTTTCTTTTATCCAACAAAGGAAAGGCTGAAAAGAATAGAAAAATACCTTTTTAGAGATTTTCTGAGTAAGATGGTAGATTATGGAAAGGGAAGTGTTAGCACCCTTTCCATCTGTGGTTTTCCACGGGCTCTTAGGTACTTGCTCATTTTTTAAAACTGTTTTCGTGTTTGTGTGTTTTGAAAGATTTTGTTTGCTTTATGATAACTCTTGTATCAGTCCTCAAGAGTTTGATAAAGCGTTTTTTGAAAAGAAATTTTGAAAAGTGTGTAAGTGTAAATAGTTGTCTTTGAGCAAGTACTTAAGAACTGTCTACCTACTCGGAAAAGGCGTTATTTTCCTCCTTTCTTTTAGATAGCGCTATTCTACTATTAGTGAGTAGGTAGCCCTGTCGTTGGATGTTGAGGGACTATTGAAAGGGACGCTTATGGCCATCTAAGGTAACATGTAGAGATACCTTATCAATTCGAAGGGACGATCATCATATAGGCAACATCGAGGGACAAGATCATTTCTCGTAGGCAACTCGAGGGACATTAAGGGACCATGATCTTTAAGATGACTTTTAAATTGAGGGTCTTTGCTAAGATATCCCTACGTTCAAGGGACATGACCATTGTTTTCCGAGGCAACCAAAGTGAGGTTATACCCTAGGGGTACAAGTGTGCAATAGTGTGCTTTTTCAGTTATATTTATCTTGAAATTAGTGACCTATTGATTAATTGATTAGGTCTTGCCATGCACGCCTAATTACTAACATTTCATATACAAGCATATAAGAAATATAAAACCGAGAAATAAAGTTCCTACAACTATTACAAGGCTTTGGTGTAGTTACATAAGTAATGACTGAAAAGTAAAGTGAGGAAATTGAAAACCCTAATTAAACTATTACAAACTGGGCACAGTTGTAACACTCGAGGCCGAAAAGGGCGAGGAGTGGTTGCACCGCACGTAACACCTGAGGCCTAAGAGGGCAAAGGTGGTCTCCACATTGGAATGAGAGGGATCTTGAGGCTATGCAGGTATGGGACTGCATGGTTGAAGGAAGGCTTATAAGGATTGATTGGTACTACCTATACCAACAAGATGCATCTTCTTTTCGGTAGCTCATTCATAAGAACTTCATAGTTAAGCGTGTTTGACTTGGAGCAATTCTGGGATGGGTAACCTTCTGGGAAGTTTCCCAGAAAGCGTGTGGGTGAGGATAAAACACTCAGAAAAGACCTGTGTTGGTTTGTGGAGTCAGTCGATAATCCCGAAGTCTGTCTGGGATGTTACAACAGTTACATAATAAAATAATCGTATGAAAAAATAATAACACGCAAAAATTAAGACCGGCCTAATTTTGAAACCCTAGAAATCTAATTGCTCAAAACGCGTAATCTAGCCACGCAGACTCCCAACGGAGTCAATACATTTCAAAGACGCCGGAGAAGATCTCTGGTCGTCTTCTCCGGCTCTGCAAAAATTGGATCTTCCAAAATACGTAGAATCAAAGCCCCAGATTCAGGCTACCCCCTATTTCGCATGCTACGAGTTCAACCATGGAATTGGCTTAACCTGAAATGATCTGTATCACCCAGCTTAATGTTTGGCCGTTTTGAAACCCTAAAAATGGAAACCTGTATTCTAAGCCTCTAGCTTTTCATGTAGCACGTTAGAATGATTCGAAATGATCATATGAACATGAATGTATGCTTTAGATTCATTTAAATCGTGTGCGTTAAGAGATTCAAACATGAAAATTTTACCAAAAGGATGTAACTCGGTTGGCCGGTTTCAGGCTACTTCAGTCGTGGATGAAGGTTTATATGGCTTCCTGGGACCTTCAGGAGGAAGACTGGCTCTTTTATTTTGATCAACAAAGGCTACTAATGCTTTTCATTTTCACGATTTTATGGAAATTTTTCACTTTGCTATGGTTCTTTTGTGTCTGTTGCGCATGTCCTCTAGGTCTGGACTTGTTGTTCTTATGTAGTGTATCTCATTAGGTTTACAATTGTGGAAGAATATCCCTCCTTTAATGAGAAAAAATTTTCTTTCAATTATGTGATTTTTGGCCTTTTTAGAACAAATCCAATATTTCTTTCCCTCCACGGTTTTCCTTTGATTTGCCAGCATATTTCATCCTTTATTTGATAAGAAAAGATTTCCAAATCATATCTTATATATTTTCCATTATTTCTTTATTTTATTTTGAATTTTAATGAATAAAAAATCAAAATCAAAAATCAAAATAAATATAAAAAATAGTGAAATAAGGTATGAGTGAGCTCAGAGGTTGTGGGCCATGTTAAGAGCAAATTTCAAACATGAAAACATGGGCCCATTTGGAAAAAATTCAAGTTTGGTCAATATTGGCTTCATGCACATTTCCAAATATTGGTCAACTTTAGCAATGCATACCTCTCTCATTTTTAAACCTAAGAGGGTGTTCTTGGACTTTTTAGATAACTTAGGATGTCTTCTAAACAACCTTTTTGGTTTTATCTCAATTGGATATTCCATATTTATGTAAGGAGCTTTGACCCAAAAGGTGTTTTTATTGACTTTTTGAAAGGACCTATGATGTATGAGCTTGTATCTTTTGATTGGGGCATTTCTTGAACTTGAGGGATGAAGAGAAGTTGTAGGGAATTGGATTCTCTTCAAAATGAGCCTTGGTGGAAAATTTCTGATAAAGTATGAGAAAGTTATGCCTGGTCAAAGTTTGGTTGACTTTTCCTATAGAAACCCTAATTTTCCATTTTTGACTTTTAATGAGTTGGGAGCATTTCTAGGGGAATCATGATCAACCATTGATCAAATGATGGATACTACTTCAAAATGTTGATGTTGACCAAAAATCTTGAAGTTTGACTGTATTTGGGCCTCAGTTGACTTTTGACCTAGTAAAGTTGATTTCTAGGCATTTGAGCAGTTGACTGAGAAAACTTGTTGTGCAAAGAATGAAATTTGGCATGGATGATCTTGAGGACATATTAGGACAATGTAGATAATTTTTTATCCTTGGGACTCACATCTTGCTTAAAATTGAAACCCTAGTTTGAGATTCATTGCCTTAGGAGGAGAATTTGTCTGGTCAATTCTTAGTCATCCTTGAGAAATTGATGACCTCTAGAGGCATGTCTTGAGTGAAATGAGAGGGAAAATTTTGGGGTACAATAGCTGCCCCTGTTCAATCTTCTTAAACCTGAGGATGTAGATTGGCTGGTCTGCCTTTCGTGATTTGAAGGTGGAAGATGATTGAACACTAGAGTTCCTAGAAATTTGCACTTGTCTGAAATGATACTCGACTGTGTAGATAATATTGGGAATAGGATTACAGATGCCATTTGGAGAAGATAAAGGAAGATCGTCGAAGATGGGCTTAAAGATGCCATCCAGAACAATGTTGATTTCATGAGATATTCCTTTGTGGGAATCCCTATTCCTATTGTTGAGGAGGACTCTGTTGAGGAATGTTAGTCTCTGTTTGGGAAATAGAGTTTAGGAGCTTTAGTTGTCCCTTACTCTACTGGGGAGTCATCTCTTGATTGGAGAGATGGAAGTGAACTGCTATTTGGTCGGGATCCAGGCTTCACAGTGACTTGCTAAGGATAATAAGATTGACTGCTATCTGGTCGTATTTCTGGCTTTACAGTGATTTACTGGGGAAACGTGAGATTAAACTGTTATCTGGCCGTACTCCAGGATTTGCGGTTTCTAAAACTATTATCTGGTCGTGTCCAGGCTTCAGTGATTTAAAGAAATTAAGATGTTATCCAGTCGGATCCGGACTTCCACTTGAATTTGAGGTATACTACTATCTAGTCGAGTCCAGGCTTCATAGTAATTGATAGAGTAAACTGCTATCTGGTCGGATTTAAGGCTTCACATCACCTTATACTGTTATCTGGTCAGATTCCAAGCTTCATAGTATCTTGAATTGTTGATTGATTATTATCCGATCGGGTTCTGGGCTTCATAGTAATTGACAGAGTAAACTGCTATCTGGTCGGACTCCAGGCTTTGCAGTTTCTTCAACTGGAATAGAAATCAGAGAGATCTTAGTATCGATCTAACTGAACCAGAGAAGGTCTTGAATTATCTTTGACTGAAATGGAAATCAGGAAAATCTTAGTGTCGATTTAACTGAACCAGACAAAAGTCTTGAGGTATCTTCAACTAGAATAGAAATCAGAGAGATCTTGGTATCGATGTGACTGAATCTGAGAAGGTCTTGGAATATCTTCAACTGGAATAGAAATCAGAGAGATCTTAGTGTCGATCTAACTGAACCAGAGAAGGGAGAATTTCGTTCTGAGGAAGATGCTGAAATAGCCTTTTGTTAGACGTAGCTTTTGAGAAGACTATCAGGTCACATAAGTAGTCAATGATGCTTGTTGATTTGATCTTTCCTGAAAATGGTAAAGAGTTAATCGTATTCAATGTCATGATGTATGAAATGCATTATGTTGTAATGTTCTCAAAATAAATGAGATTATGATGTACGCGATGCGTATGTGCATGCCATGATGTATGAATATGGGATGTTGTTGCGATATTTCCCAGTCTCGGAAAATAAATCCTGGACTGCTGCTGAAGGAGTATTGGGAAGCTGAATCCTTCATTTCTGCTGGGGATGATGAATGGAGATGATTTGTCGGGGATTTCCTCTTTCTGTTTGAGGATATTCTGCTGGGGATTCTTAACTCCTGCCTGAGAATAATTCTGTGGAGAGAGATAATGCTTTGTTGGAAGGTTTGACCGATGTAGAGAAATAAACTTTGTTGGGGGTTCCTCCGTAGTTAGAGAAATAAACTCTACCCAGGAGGAGGTTTTATAAACTATTTAAAATTATAAAAACTCGGCTGGGGAATACAGATTCTAGCTCTCTGAAGGAACTTTGCTGGAGGAGATAATTCCTGCTTGGGGAAGGAGAGATCAAAACTCTGGTTGTTTCTACTCTATGGGGAATATAGATATCGCGGGGTCGTATGTAATGGTGACTTCGTCTCAAAATGTCTCTTCCCCTGTACCATGCTGTAAAGAGTAATTTTCGGAACTATAAATTGTTTTTTTAGAGTTTACCCTGTTTCTCAAAATCATTAGTAATCATCTTTCTGTTTCTTATGCAAGTATTTGTGAACAGTAGTCATATTTAAATGCATATGTCAAAAATAATCATTGGACATTTTTGCAAAACAAAACAGAAAAATAAAAACAATTAGTTTTGTACTTTCAAAAAAATGATTTGTATTGATTTATGAAGTTCGCCTATAACAGGTATTTTGTACAAAGATACTAACGTTCTAGTAGGAGAACGTTGTCGTAAAAGAATGAAAATTATAGAAAATAGTGTATAAAGAGAAAACAACTATGTGTAATAATCCCATTGAGTTTCAATTCTTCTATTTCCCCTATGTCCTTGAGTGTCTCATCACTTTGCTACTTGTCTGAAGCTGGCTGGATTGATCGGTACCGTTTGAGCTTGATAGTTGATACTGAAGTCTGGTCGCAAGGTGATCCAATGGGACATAGTTGTACGCTTCAAATCCCTAACTTTTTCCTGGACTGCCCTTTCGGGATTTCAGCCCACCGGGATACCCTTTTTTTGCCCAAGCCGCCTTTTCAGGTTTTCGACTTGCCGGGTGTACAGATTTTTTTTTATCCCTAATTTTTTCCTGAACCCTTTTGGTTCATCGGGATGCCCTTATTTTTGCATTGGCCAGTCAACCTAGCGGGTCTTTATTTACGTGTAGTATCTTTTCACTATGTCCATATTCACAGGGTAAGGAAGGTCGTCACCATCCATGGTGGTCAAAATCATGGCTCCACCGGAAAATATGCTTTTGATCACAAATGACCCTTTGTACGTGGGAGTCCATTTACCCCTGGGATCTCCTTGTGGAAGTATGATGCGCTTGATTACTAGATCACCTACTTGATATACTTGACGTCTGACCTTTTTGTTGAAAGCCTTGATCATCTGTTTTTGATACATTTGACCATCACAGATAGCAATAAGCCTTTTCTCATCAATCAGATTGAGTTGATCAAGTCGAGTATGGATCTAATCGTCTTCGTTCAAACCCGCATCCTTCATGATCCTTAAAGAAGGTATATGGACCTCAATAGGTAGGACAACCTCCATACCATATACCAAAGAATAAGGTGTTGCCCATGTTGATGTACGTGCTAAGGTGCGGTAACCATGAAGAGAAAATGGTAACATCTCATGCCAGTCTTTGTATGTCACCGTCATCTTCTGTATGATTTTCTTAATATTCTTGTTAGCAGCCTCTACAGCCCTTGTGATACGGTGGGAGAACTGACTTGAGGGTTTTGCATTTTATCGCAAATGTTGTGGTTAGCAAGAGTCGCCATCGACTTTTCTTTTATCTAAAAGGAAACGTAAAAAAGCACAGGAAAGACCTTTGAGATTATTTCTTGAGTTCAGGGGGTAGATTATGAAAAGGGAAGGTATTAGCACCCTTTTCATCCATGGTTTTCCATGGGCTCTTAGTTACTTGCTAGATCACTTGCTTTTTGTTTTGAAATTGTGCTTTGTGTGGTTTTTGGAAGTATTTTGTAAAAGAGGCCATTCGTTTAGGCAATCTTTGTAATGATTCTTGTTCGTAAGAATGTATACAAAGATGTTTGTCTTTTTGAAAATGTTTTCAATGTTTGTAAAATGTTTGGAAATGTGTGTTTGTTTTGAAAATAGCAAGGATAGTTGTTTGAAAATAGTGCAAGTAACTAGAAGTAATCTACCTACTTAAATGTCTTTCTTGTGCATTTTCTATTCCTTTGATATTGTTGTCTTACCATTGATTTGGTAAGAAACCCTATCTTTGAATGTAAACGGGACGGGCGTGGGTCATCGTATAACCATGATTAGCAATATTGCAAAGTATCTTAGAATTTTTAAGGGACCAAGATCATCTTGTAAGGCAACTTTGAATAGCGTCATCGAGGGACTATGATCTTATATTTGTTTGTTTTGCCAAGATACTTCGCATGCGTAATATGGCTATTTTTGTATATAAGGCAACCAAGTGGAGAAACCCTAAGGATGCTTGTGTGCAAGTGTGTTATTTTCATGCTTTGATTTTGTCTTAGATTAGGGTTTTCTATTTGATTTGTTTTTATCTTGTCATTCAAACCCTAATTACTAGCATGGTATATAAAATGGTAAATTGTGAAATTTAAAGATCACTACGCTATTACAACATTTTTATGGGAGGGGGGAATACAAATTATGAATGGGGATTTGTAATAATGTAAATCTAATTAAGCTATTACAACCAAATTGAATTTATACAAATATTGGAATAAACAATATACAATATTTAAATAAAATATGCAATGATATATATATATATATATATATATATATATATATATATATATATATATATATATATATATATATATATATATATATATATATATATATATATATATATATATATATATATATATATATATATATATATATATATATATATATATATATATATATATATATATATATATATATATATATATATATATATATATATATATATATATATATATATATATATATATATATATATATATATATATATATATATATATATATATATATATATATATATATATATATATATATATATATATATATATATATATATATATATATATATATATATATATATATATATATATATATATATATGCAAAGAATATTTGTTTGGTTTTTTATATGAATTTTTTTTAACCTAAGTCTAATAATTTTAAGGAAAAGAAATTAATTCTTGAAAAAAAACAAAGTTAACCCTAATTTCTAGTTTAAAAGAAAATAAAGTTCTTATGTATTATTTTTTTGTGTATTTTTTTGTATTAAAAATAGTAAATAATATTTTATGAAAATATTTAGTTTTTATATGTTAAAATAAATATTTACAAGTATATAAATAAATATAAAAGAAAAGATAAGAATATATCTAAATTTATTTTTTACAAATTTATTTAAGAAAGATAGTTAGTATATATTGAAGATAAAATCTATTTTTTATGTGAAAAGTAAAATAAAATAAAATAAAAATGCAATATTATCATATTTATATTTTTTATGATTTTTATGTATTAAAGAAAATATTTAATAAACAAAAATGAAAATAAAACAAATAAATAAAATATATGAAAATAGTTGGGCCAGGGGGGTATCCTGAGAAATCAAGTGGTGTCATGTTAGAAAAAATACTAGGCCCAACGTTGAAGCCCAAACCTGCAAAACAGCAAAAATGAAAAAATGGAAAAGTATGAAAAACAAAAGGTAGCACCAAGGTTCGAACCCAAGACTTGGGCCTCACCAGCGCGCTACCTTACCACTGGGGTGGCTATACATCCGTTGATTTATATGAAACAATAAAAACATAACACAAACAATGTCCTTGCCCTGTACTTCATCTTCTTCCTCAAGTTAGCCAGAAGCTCTGTAACTTTCTCATCTCTCAATAAAAATGGAAACTGATAACATGAATGTTGTAGCATTTTGTCTCATGATTCTAACCATGTAAATCATGTAAGCTAACAATCAAAGATCAAAATGAATTTTAAAAGCCCTAAATTTAAACCTAATTTTTCCAGGAACTTCAAGTTCAAAATTCTCTCAACTCAGGCCAAATAAATGCAAGTTATATATATATATATATGTACAGCTTCATAACAATGAGGTCTACATTGTTTATTCACAAATCGTGGCCAATGGATGCCTGTACGAAGAGATAGAAGTTGAGATTTTTACCTCTTTCAGTTGAAATCGTGAATGGAGTTTGAGTGAGTTTTATGAAGGCCTGATGATTGTTTGAGCTTGCTTGAACCTCCCCGAGTGTGTTCCAATCCTTGCCTTGCTTTGGAAGTGCCTGGAACTCTCTATCCAAGTCAACCTGTAAGCTTTGAAAACAGAAATGGCAGATGAAGAAGGAGGAGTTACAGTGCAGGGATGATGGTCTGGATCTCTTAGATATGAAGTAGGTAAAGTGTTTTGATGATTAAAACTTGAAACACACGAGCCAAATGATGGATTTCTATGCTTATGCACAAACTGCAAGTTTTGACAGTTTTTTTGGTGATATGGAGTTTTGGAGTGTTTCATCCCTTTTAGCAATCGTGTTCTAAGCTCTGATATGTTTGTGTATTAGTATGAAAAAAGTTTCAAGTCAGTTCCACAACAGATCTTTGAGTTGTAGCCTTTTTGCACACTTTCTTGCTTTTGAAGCAAAGTGAAAGGACAAGTATCCTCATGCTTGTACTGGCTTGCTTGGAGTTGTTATAAGCTCTATACAAGTTGCTTTAGGTATGTAGGACTAGTGTGTGCAGAAATAACAAGTCCAAGGCTCAAGAAATGAAAAAAATGCATAAAGCATGCTTTTCCAAAATGGCAATGTTGCCTTTCTTCCATAAATAGTTATTTTCTTGTACAATGCATTGAATGCTTGGTTTTAGGGCATGAAATCTTGTGCAAACCATTAATGGTGGAGTGACAAACGAGTTTGAGGCTTGAAAAGTGAAGATTGTACAACATGCTTGAGGATTTGGATTTTGTTCTTCATGAATTGGCTTGAATTCAAAGTGAGAAATTGCCAACTTCATCTCTTCGATTCTCTCTACTCAAAAATGATCTCAAGGAGTTCTTGGAAATTTTGGAAATCTTGCAATGTGCTCTGTGACTCATCTTTGAAATGAATTTCAATATTTCTCTTGGAACTAGGTGAAAAATTGTCATGAAGTTGGGTCAAAAAACTGCCTAAATTAGGGCAAAAATTCACTAAGTTATTTTAGTTCATGGACATGAATTCACAAAATTATATCTTGAGATCCAAGCATCTTTAGGGAAAAATGTGTGAAGAAATGTTGTAGATTTCATGGAGGTCTACAACTTTCATGTTGGGAACTTTATTTGAATCATCTTGTATCATGGTGGAAAATTGGCCTAAAGTTGAGAAAAAATAAGAAATTTTCTATACTTAGAAAAATTTCTAAGTTAAGAAAATTTCAAATTTTAAAACCAAATCCTCAATCTTTGATTCCTTGATGAAAAATTTTCACATTTTGACATGTTTTGATGAATTATGATCCTTGGCACTTGATTTTGACCAAAAAGTCAAAGTTTGACTTTTCAGTATACAGTTGACTTTGATCAGTTGACTGCAAATTTCATCTGTCTATCCAATGGATTTGAAATGTTTTGAACCATGTAATTAGGTAAAGATGATACAAATGAACCCTTGAAATCATGCTTCAAATCAATTGGTCATTTTCTAGGTCAAAAATCAGAAATTGCCCTTTCTTAGTCAAAACCCTAATTTTGACCATTTTGCCCTTTTGATGATTTGATCAAATTTCTTGAGGAATTGTAATCCAAACTTGATCAAATGATACATATGAGTCTAAAGTGTTGATATGGATAAAAAATTATGAAGTTTGACTATAAATTGGCCATTGTTGACTTTTTCCTCAATACAGCTGATTTTTAGGTCAACTGTCCAATTGACTGATCAAAAATGTGGTTCAAAGCTTGAAACTTGTCATGAACAATCTTAGGGGTTAATAATGGTATATGAAAGTCACATGAAGCATTGATAGTCCAAAAATCCTTGTGCAAACTCAAACCCTAATTTTGGATCAATAGTGTAAGATGAGATGTCTTGAGCTGACCAAACCCTAATCCAGTCTTGAGTCAAAGAGATCTTGTGAGAAAAGTCTTGATAAATGAGATGGCAAATTTTTGGGTACAACAGCGCCATTCATCTTCGGTCGGTAAGGGGGAGAATTATGATGTTGGATCTTTAATTGTTTACAAAGTTCGGCGATCATTATATTGTTGAGATTTGTACCTTGTCTGTGATGATTCTCTCTGGCACACCATACCGATAAATCAGGTTATGCTTGATAAATCGCGCCACAACATTCTTGGTAACAGTAGAAAAATAGGCATCCTCAACCCACTTCGTGAAGTAATCAATGGCCACTAGGATGAAGTGATGCCCATTGGAAGCGGTAGGTCTAATCTCTATGATCATGTCAATGCCCCACATTGCAAAGGACCAGGGAGCCGTCAAGACATTCAAGGGAACCAGGGGTACATGTACCTTATCAGCATAGATCTAGCATTTGTGACAAGTTCGGGAATTCTGATAACAGTCTGCTTCCATAGTGGACCAATAGTATCCTTCCTGTAGGATCTTTTTTGCCATGGTGTGTCCACTAGAGTGGGTGCCAAAGGTACCTTCGTGTAAATCTTCCATAATCCTCTCTTATTCTCTCTTGTCTACACACTGAAGTAAAGTAGAGTCATGGTTGCGCTTGTAGAGGATTCCATTACTGAAGAAGAACTTTGCAGAGAACCTTCTCAGGAACTTCTTATCATTGACAGACGTCCTCTCAGGATATTCTTGAGCCTCGAGATGCCTTTTCACTTCATGGAACCAAGGTTTGGCTGCTACTTCTTCAGTGTCAATCTCATAGCAGTATGCTGGTTCATATAACCTCTTAATCGTGATCCTAGGAGCCTCGTTGTCCCACTTGACCTTGAACATATATGACATAGTGGCTAGCGCGTCCGCTAACTGGTTCTCTTCTCGCGGAAAATGTTCAAAGGTGACCTCTTCAAAGTGTGGAACCAATGTCAGCACATGTTCTTTGTAAGGTATGAGATTAGGGTGCTTCGTGTCCCACTCCCATTTTATTTGACTTATTACCAAGGCTGAATCCCGGAAAATGCTCAAGAACTTGATCCTCAAGTCAATAGCAGCTTTGAGACCCATGATGCATGCTTCATACTCCGCCATATTGTTGGTACAATTAAAACATAATCTGGCGGTGAAAGGAGTATGACATCCCTCAGGAGATATGATTATAGCATCGATGCCATTGTCGAGTGCGTTGGAAGCTCCAACAAAAACCATAGTCCATCGGGATCCTTCCTCAGGTCCTTCATCCGGTCCAGATTCTTCATATTCATTTACTAACATAATATTCTCATCTGGGAATTCAAAGTTCATGGATTGGTAGTCATCCACAGCCTGATGAGCCAAATGATCATCCAGTACACTTCCCTTGATTGCTTTCTGGGTCGTGCATTGGATATCGTATTCAGTCAGGATCATTTGCCATCTTGCTATTCTTTCGGAGAGAGAGGGCTTCTCGAAGATGTACTTGATCGGATCCATCTTAGATATCAACAAAGTAGTATGGGTCAACATATATTGTCTCAGTCGGCGAGCAGCCCAGGCCAAAGCGTAGCAAGTTTTCTTGAGCAGTGAGTATCTTGTTCCACAGTCGGTAAACTTTTTTCTAAGGTAGTATATTGCGTGCTCTTTTCGACCAGACTCGTCATGCTTCCCCAGCACACACCCCATTGAATTATCTAACACTTTTAAGTACATTATCAAAGGTCTTCCTTCAATCAGAGGCACCATAATTGGAGGCTCTTGAAGGTATTCCTTGATTCTCTCGAAGGCAGACTAGCACTCGTCATTCCATTTTACCACTTGATCTTTCTTCAGGAGTTTGAAGATTGGCTCACAAGTAGCAGTTAAATGGGAAATGAACCTGGCAATGTAATTCAGGAGTCCCAAGAAACCTCTAACCTCCTTCTCAATGCAAGGAGCCGGCATCTCTTGTATAGCCTTCACCTTTGCAGGGTCTACCTGAATACCCTTGTCACTGACAATGAAACCTAGCAGTTTACCAGACCTTACCCCGAAGGTGCACTTGTTCGGATTTAACCTCAGCTTGTATATCTTCAACCTATCAAACAGCTTTTGTAGATGATCAAGGTGTTCTTCCTCAGTTTGAGACCTGGATATCATGTCATCAACATAGACCTCTATCTCATGGTGAATCATGTCATGGAATAAGGCTACCATGGCTCGCTGATAGGTTGCCCTAGCGTTCTTCAACCCAAACGGCATCACTTTGTAGCAGAAAGTTCCCCATTGCGTGACGAAGGTTGTCTTCTCCATGTCTTCAGGTGTCATCTTGATCTGATTGTAACCATAGAACCCGTCCATGAAGGAAAAGATCTTGTGTTGAGCGGTGTTATCAACCAAAACATCAATGTGGGGAAGCGGAAAGTCATCCTTGGGGCTTGCCCTATTCAAATCTCTGTAGTCCACACACATCCGAACCTTACCGTCCTTTTTAGGCACCGGGACTACGTTAGTAACCCATTGGGGATAAGAGGTGACAGCTAGGAACCCAGCGTTGAACTTCTTCATAACTCCTGCTTTGATCTTCTCTGACATTTCAGGGCGCATACGTTGGACCTTCTACTTTACCGCAGGGCAATCTTCTTCGGTTGGCAGATGGTGAATCACAATATCTATGTCCAGTCCTGGCATGTCTTCATATGACCAAGCAAAGATCTCGACATAATCATGCAACATTTGTATCAACCGCTGTTTGACACTAAGCTCCAAATTTGCACTTATCTTGACTTCTTTCATGTCCCCTTCTGTGCCTAAGTTTATTGTCTCAACTGGCTTTTCATGAGGCTGTATAGCCCTTTATTCTTGTTGTAACAGTCCAGCAAGTTCTCCGGGTACCTCACAATCTTCCTCACCTTCATCCTCGGCTTGGTTGATCAGATTTTCAAAGTCATAACTGGCAATAGCAGAACTGTTATCAATGGGATCCATAGTGGATATGGATCTGCAGTTTGATACGTGAGTGTGCGTAAGAGCATAGTCGTATAGACAAAGTAAAAAGAAGAAAAGAAAAAACAGAGAGCGCAAAATTTGTATGCATAAACGTCCAATGCTTTATTAATGCCATATGAAATTGAAACATGATAACCCTCACAAATAAACCATTGTGCCCCGGGTAAGACACATGGCCATAGAGTTTAAATTGTTTATTACATATCCAAAAACAAGAAAGACAATTACTTCTGAATAAAAGTAATTGGTACAAAGTCTTTTGTCGTCTAGTTACTGGGTCAACCATTAGTAGTGGGGAAGATCCAGTTATCCACGTCATTGTTATTGTCAACATCTTCTGTGGCGGAGACAACATCAATAGCATTGATTCTCGGGCCATGCTTGGGCATGGGTGTATTAATGATGTTAGGAGTCTTAGGGGGATCGAATTCAATCTCCTTTACCTCGATTAGATCATGCACCTTGTTCTTCAAAGCCCAGCAGTCGTTCGTGTCATGTCCCGAAGTCTCAGAATGGTAGGCGCATCGAGCATTTAGATTGTAGCGGGGAGAGGCAGTATTAGGATTCTTCAGAGCTTCCCTCAGAGTTACCAGATTGGGGAAAAACTTGAGACAGAGTCATATTTATCTGGGTAAACTATCTTACAGGCCTCTCTGCTATAGGCTGATTATTCCTTTGTTGAGTAGGTGTGGGTTTAGAGATTATAACAGCCCCTACCGCTGGATGGTGTTCAGTTTTGTCCTGATTCCTTTGGCTATAAGTGGCACTGACTTCCTTCTTCCCAGAAAATGGCTTCCTTACTGTACTGGAGGATTCATCCTTTTGGATCTTACCACTCATAATCCCAGCTTCCACTCTTTCTCCTGTCAAAATCAATTCAGTAAAGCCAGTTGAGGAGCTTCCAATTAGATGATTGAAAAATGGACCAGATAGGGTACCCAAAAACATATCCATTATCTCCCTATCAGACAGGGGGGTTGGACTCTTCCTGCCAAGTCCCTCCACTTTTGAGCATAGTCTTTAAATCCCTCGCTCGAACCCATAGACATACTTTGGAGTTGTGTACGGGTGGGAGCAAGGTCTACATTATACTGATACTGCATGTAGAAAGCAGCAGCCAGGTCTTCCCAGTTACGAATGTTGGTCCCTTCCAGTTGGTAGAACCATTCTAGTTGAGTCTGGGATAGACTATCTTGAAAGAAGTGGACCCGTAAGTCCTTATCAGCAGTGTGAGGCTGTATCTTCCTTACATAAGATAGGAGGTGCATCTTGGGACATGAAACCCCATCATATTTGGCGAACACTGGCACCTTGAAATTTTGTGGGATGACAACCCCAGAAACCAAACCCAGCTCTTCAAAATCCAGCCCAGGCACTTTCTGGATTTCCATTGCACTTAGACGCTCTTCCAGCTGTTTGTATTTTTCGTCGGCCGGAGGATACTGCTCTTCATTATAGTCAGTCTCATTGTTAGATTCCCTTGGATTGGGGTCTTCCTCTCTTGTCTCCCCATCTTGATTATCTCCTTCTTTTTATGAAGATGTCAACTCTACAACTTGCCTTAGCGGTCCTTTGAACCTCCTTCCCAAATTTACCACACCACCTGTCTTCCTTGGCTTCTTAGTATTCTCTTTAACGATCAGGGCTTTCAGTTCCTCTTGCCCCTTGGCCAGAGCCATGATCATCTGTTGAAACTGAGCACTCTGAGTCTGTAGATCCTTCATTGTTTGTTCTAGAGCCATTGTTGAAATAAACAGCGAAGAAGATGAGAAACCTGCTTTGAAACCTGCTTATGCAATGATATGTATGATATATGCATGCAATGTTTTCAAGAATTTCTAAGACTTAAATTTGCTTAAACAGAAAGAGAACAGATGTTAATTGAATTAAGAAGTTTTATCGGTCACAACGATGCCTCTTGGGCTTACAAAGGAGGTAGCAAAGCAAAAATAACTCACTAAGCAAAGGGACTCAAGCTTCCCACCGGAACATCCTCTTTGGTGCTATGTAAGCATTTATACTCTTCTCCTCATGAAGTAACCTGTTGAGCTCTAAAACCTTCTTCTCGCTGGCGTAGAATTTGGTTTCGAAGGTATCCTGTTCTTCTTTGAGTTGGATCCAGGATTTCCATAGCTCCTCAAAATCAGTTGGCATGTCAGGATGAAGAACGACATAAGGAGTGTCTCCCTCAGCAATTGGCTCCATAATCACAGGTAAGATGGCGGGGTAAGGCATTATAAGACATTGAGCATGAGCTCATACCCATTTGAGGTAAGGCTCAAGAGGGATGGAATTCATGTGCCCCAGTTTCATTCTATCAACTCTGTTTATCATGCCCCAAGCTCGAATGAACCTCTTACGATAACCCTGAACATCATTCTCATAGTCAACTGTGATTCCTTGGACGAGTGTGTCGTAAGGACCATCCCTTCTAGCATAACCAAACTGTCGCAATGCCAAACAAGGATTATAAGTGATTCCTCCCCTAATGCCTAAGAGAGAGACATTAGGGAATTCCCCACAGTGATCAATGATAATGATACTCTCCAAGGACCGAGAACACCAATGAATAAATGAATGTGTAAGGGACGTCAACCTATGAGACCATCTCATACCCTGCTCATTCCTCAAAACAGACCGAGGTAGGTGCGAAATAAACCACCTAGCCAATAGAGGAGTGCAACACAGAAGGGTCCCTCTTCTCTTTAGAGTGCGAGTATGTAGAGAGTGTAGAATATCCCCAAGTAAAGTAGGCACCGGATTATGAGACAGAAAAACCTTAATCGCATTCACATCTATGAGTTGGTCCATGTTAGGGAATAGTACTATACCATTGATGAGAAGGGCCAACACTTCTTCAAAAGCTTGTAAATCCAGGTTATCCCAAAAATAGTGAGCTTTATCAAATGAACTTAGCTGGAAATCCTTGGACACGTCTTCTGGTTTCCCAATTTGCCACTACGTCAGACCGTTGTAAGGATAGAGCTTGAGCAATCTCTTCAGGCTGTGGGTCTCTTTCCATACCGTTGAATGGTAGCTGATTAAGGATAGGTACCCCCAATAACTGAGAAAACTCCTTCATAGTAGGCACTAACTGGTAATCAGTAAAAGTGAAGCAGTGGTGCAACGGGTCAAAGAACTGAAAGAGCACCTTTAACATTTCTTCATCAGGGTTTGAAGTGACCAAGTTGAGAATTCAACCATGTTTTTCAGTGAAGGGAGAGCTTTCGGGAATCCTTGATGCTAACTCCTTTAGTTGAAGAGGTAATTTCACAAGGTTGATTTGGATAGTGTTCCTGCGAGCGGATGTCATGTCCTACAAAACAAGGCAAAGATAAGCCCTAGAAAATCCTTGAAATGGTTAGTATGATATGCCATGTTATGATGTCATGATTATGCTAAGAAATCACATATATAGCAAGCACAGGCAAAACACACAAAGACCTTAGGTTTATGGCTTGCATGGGTTTTAAGGTAATACCCTCTTGAAGTTTGGATTAGTTTAACCTGTCCTATAAATAGTAACCGGGTTCTAAGGGATCTCAATATCACTGATCTTTCCCACAAGTTTTGTTCCGATAGACAACTGACTTGCAACCAAACAAAACTCGGGAGTCAAATCTCAATGAGTGTAGCATCGAGTATCTGCCGACTTTGGAAATACACCAAAGACGGCTATCTCACTACGTCCTAATGGCCAAGTTATTCAATTAAGGTTCTAAGGTTAGTTGACGCTTCATGACACCACGCAACGGCCTCGCATTCTCCTTGATTAACTCAAGGGCTACCGGTACCAACCAAAGTGTCGCATCAACATAGCCATCGCTTCAACCGTGTCGGTATACCCCACACAGTTTCCACGATCTATTTCTACTTACCTAAAAGGTTTCCCAGATACGGGTGTAGGATCTATAGTAACCCAAACAATACCCTTAAAAGCAATCAAACAGACAAAGAAAACAGATTAGAAAGCGTGAAAATGTCGCTACCGACTTTTCTTTTTATCCAACAAAGGAAAGGGTGAAAAGAACCGAAAACAACCTTTTTCGAGATTTTCTGAGTAAGGGGGGTAGATTATGGAAAGGGAAGGTGTTAACACCTTTTCCATCCGTGGTTTTCCACAGGCTCTTAGGTACTTGCTCATTTTTTAAAACTGTTTTCGTGTTTGTGTGTTTTGAAAGATTTTGTTTGCTTTATGATAACTCTTGCATCAGTCCTCAAGAGTGTGATAAAGCATTTTTTGAAAAGAATTTTTGAAAAGTGTGTAAGTGTAAAAAGTTGTCTTTGAGCAAGTACTTAAGAACTGTCGTTGGATGTTGAGGGACTATTGAAAGGGACATTTATGGTCATCAAAGGCAACATGTAGAGATACCTTAGCAATTCGAAGGTACTGTCATCATATAGGCAACATCGAGGGATAAGATCATTTCTCATAGGCAACTCAAGGGACATTAAGGGACCATGATCTTTATGATGACTTTTAAATTAAGGGTCTTTGCTAAGATATCCCTACGTTCGAGGGATATGACCATTGTTTTCCGAGGCAACCAAAGTGAGGTTATACCATAGGGGTGCAAGTGTGCAACAGTGTGCTTTTTTAGTTATCTTAAAATTAGTGACCTATTGATTAATTAATTAAGTCTTGCCATGCACGCCTAATTTCTAACAGTTCATATACAAGCATATAAGAAATATAAAAGTGAGAAATAAAGTTCCTACAGCTATTACAAGGCTTTGGTGTAGTTACATAAATAATGACTGAAAAGTAAAGTGCGGAAATTGAAAACCCTAATTAAACTGTTACAAATCGGGCATAGTTACATAATAAAATAATCATATGAAAAAATAATAACACGCAAAAATTAAGACCGGCCTAATTTTGAAACCCTAGAAATCTAATTTCTCATTAAAAACATTTTTGGTATTTTATGAAAAAGATTTGAAATTTAACCTAATCTCTAACTAATTTTAAATTAAATAAAATAAATTAAAATTTAATTAAATTAATTTGAAAAGAATTAATTTTCTTTAAAAAAATCTAAATCCTATTTTTTGATGATTTTCTGATTTTATGATTTTTAAAAAATAATAATAAACAAAATAATATAAACTAAATAAAAAGAATAAATAAATTAAGAAATGGGCCTGAGGGAGTGAGAAACCCAAATGGAGGGGTGTACTACTGAGTTCCAGGGTCCAAATCTTGTTGGCCCACAACTGCGCTGGATTCAGTATTGTTGTGGTAGGGAGGTCCACAATGGTCTCCAGTCACCTGGAACGTTGGATCTACCATCTCAAGATTGGATGGCCCAAGTGTGAGGCCCATCATACGCTTGTTGTTTCTCCAGTGCACTAGATCTGGAACATGATTGTTAGAAAAATGCAAAATATCAACTCTTGGGATCAAACCCAGGCCCCTTAGGAGGGAATACCTTTGCGCGCTTACTCATCACCACTAGGCCATTTGAATCTATTGTTAGTATAATAAAACAAAAATAATATAATGGAAAATCAAGCAACAAAATCTAGTCATCAAAATGCGGTGTTGTACCCCAAAATTTGCCCTCTCATTTTACTCAACACATGTCAATGAAGGTCCCCAATTTGCTCAAGGAAGCCCAAGTGTTGACCAGACAAACTCCCTCCTAAGGCAAATGTACCTCAAACTAGGGTTTCCATTTTAATCAAGATGGGTGAACTCCAAAGACCTCATATGCTCTCCATGGTCCTAATATGTTCTCAGGACCCTCCATGTCAAATTTTAAGCCTTGCACAAGAAGTTTGCTCAGTCAACTACTCAGATGCCTGAGAATCGACTGTATTAGGTCAAAAGTCAATTGTGGCCCACATACAGTCAAACCTCAAGATTTTTGGTCAACATAAACATTTTTAAGTAACTTTCATCATTTGATCAAGGGTTGATCATGATTCTTCAAGGAATGCCCCAAATTCATGAAAACCCAAAATATGCTAAATTAGGGTTTCTCAGGAAAAGTAAATCAAACTTTGACCAAGCATAACTTCCTCATGCTTCATCAGAAATTTCCCATCCAAGGCTAATTTTGAAGAGGATGCAATTCCCTACAATTCATCTTCATCCCACAAGTTCAAAATATGCACTCATCAAAAGATATTAATTTCTACGTTATAGGTCCTTTTGAAAAGTCAACAAAAACACCTTTTGGGTCAAGGCTTCTTACATGAACATGGAAGACCCAATTTAAATGAGACTAAAAGGGTTGCTTAGGGGACATCCTAATCTTTCTAAAAAGTCCAAGAACATCTCTCTAGGGTTAAAATTGGAGGAGATATGCCTTGTCAAAGTTGACCTTTTTTGCAAAATTGCCAAAAGTTAAATATGCTCAAAAGTGCTTTTTTTTTTTACCAAATGGGCTTAGCACTTCATGATTGCACCTCACTTGTAGCATGGTCCACGACCCAAATATCCACCTACATGTCATTTTCTTCATTTTCCATTTTTATTTTGACTTTTTATTAATTAAAAATTGAATAAAATCAAATAATTGGTAAATAATATCAAAGATATGTTTTGATATGATTTTTGGACAGGACCTCAATCAAATTATGATAAGATATCAAGATCAAATCGAATCAAGCATGATTGGTACAAAAATGGGATAATTTGGCTCAATATAGAAGGTTTGCATATGGATGAAAAATCAAATCAAATCTTCCAAAATTCCAAAGATATCATCTGTTTTTGCAACCCTAATTCGCTCTAGCATATATAATGAACAAGAACCAAGGATAAAACAAGATTTTGCAGTGGTGAAAGAGCAAGAACAAACTCAAAAATATTGTCAAAAAGTAGGGATCAGATTTCACTCCACAGGACCTTTCAAAGCAATTTAAGGCCATCAATCGCATCCTGGGCGTGCACTAAAGTTGTCCCAATCATTTGCAAGGCCTGAAGTATCAAGAATCGCGCGCTGCAACTCATACGGTTTTCCCTTTATTTCAAATTAGATTACTATGATTCTTGCATCATAAACATGTTTTAATGGTATGTATGTGTTTGTTATCATGTTTGCGACATATTGGATTGGTTTAATTGATGTTTTAGCGCATATATTGATAGTTGCCATTGCTAGGGTTTGAGGTCGTATTTTAGGGTTTCTTGATACAGGTACAATTAGGCCTAAAGAAGGATGCCATCATACTCGTGAGATCCAAACGAGTTGATCTATATGCTTGGAATTGATTTATATTGCTTTTAGTAGATTTTGAAAATTTACAGGTTTGTAGCTACGGATACTGAGTGTGGGTAAAAGCTCTAAACCTAAGACGACAGTTCCCTGGAGGAGACGAGTGCGTGTCACGACTGGAGTGGATGGTTTAAACTTCGTGTGCGTTTGGTTATAGTCACTGACCGGTTCATAATATATTGTTTTTATGTGTTTGTATTAACAAATAACTTGGAAGCGCAGTTGGCAATGGAGGAAACCTATAAGGTGCACGTCCTGGATTCGACCCCAGGCGTGTTACTTTTGCATTTTCTTGATATTTTCTACAGGTTCCAATGCACCATGTCCAACGAAGTCCACCGTTAGACCTCAGATCTAACCCTCAAGATCTCATCACATCCAATCCAACGTCCCACAGCGCAGTCATACCATAGATCATCAGAGGATCAAGCGTTGTCTGGGCCTCAATCATAATGGGCTTGGATCAATTCAGCAACGCACCCCCCCAATTTCTTAATCACAGGCCCAATCTAATTTCTTTTATTTAATTTCTTTTATTTATTTTGTTTTATTTAGTTATTTACTTTCACAAATTAATTAATTTTTTTATTAACTACAAAAAACCATAAAGTCACAAAAACACCCAAAAAATCATTTTTTTCATAAAATAGTTATTTTCTTTAATTAATTATTTTAGTTTAAATTAGGTTAATTTAATTTCTTTTCATAATTAAAACTAATTAGAAATTAGGGTTGTAAATAATTAATTTTTCTCCCAAAAAGATAACCAAGTTATTTTTTAATTAGATTTTAGGTCTCTTAATTAATTCTTCGCATTCAATTCGTCACGCGTTTTAATTACCATTTCGATTATTATTTATGTAACTGTTTCGAGGTTGTAATAGATTTTAATTAGGGTTTTTAATTTCCGCATTTTGTTTTCAGTTAAATAATTTTGTATCTGTGAAAGCCATGTAATAGTTAGGATTTCTATTTCCGCATTTTAAATTTCCACAATTATTAAATGTTAGATGTATGCTAATAGGATTGTATGGCAAGAATATTTGAAAATTAAAACGGTAGATAACCTAAAATGTACAAAGACAAAATTAACTGAAAAAAGCTCACTCGCACATGCTCCCTCCTAGGGTTTACTCCACTTCGGATGCCTTCGGTTAAGCGGTCATGAAGTATAGGGTTTGCTAGTGGTCGTCCTCCAGCCCCGAAAGATCTCAAATGACCCATTCGGATGTTACCTCGAAAAAAGATCTTTAAGGATTTAGGATGATTACTAACACCTCCTAACATTGCTTTTGTGACCGTACCTGTCCCTTCGAACGTCCCTTAAAACTCCAATGACGGTGCTACCTATTCCTTAATAATGGGATAACGTTGTATAAAGGAAAACGAGCAGTCTTTTTCGAGTAGGTAGATTAACTTTTAAGTACTTGCTCAAACAAATAACTTTTCACACCAACACCTTTCAAAAAAACTTTGTCATATCCTTGAGGACTGATACAAGGGTTATCACGAAGTAAAATTTTTCAAAACAAGCACACACAAGCAATTTTTAAATGAGCAAGTACCTAAGAGCCCATGGAAAACCATGGATAGAAAGGGTGCTAACACCTTCCCTTTCTATAATCTACCCCTCGTACTCAGAAATATTCTCGAAAAAGGTTTTTTCTGTTCTTTTTCCTTTTCCTGATTGGATGAAATAAAAGTCGGTGGCGACTCTTGCTTACCGCGACATTTTGCAAAAAAAAAAATGCAAAACACAAACCAGTAAAAACAGTCAGTTCTGCCACCGTATCACAGAACTCGCGACTCTGCTGGGGAACTAAAATAAAGTGGGGTATACCTTAGGATCTAGGTCATGTTAAAAAAAAATTTCTTGTTTGTTTGCTTTATTCTTAAAAGAGTTTTGCTCGGGTTACTATAGATCCTACACCCGGATCTGGGGGAACTTATTAGGTAAACAACAATAGATCATGGAGACTATACGGCGTAGACCGATATGGTTTAAGCGATGGTTGTGTTGGTGTGGCACTTTGGTTGGTACCGGTATCCTTCATGGGGAAACTAGGAGAATACGGGGCCTCCGCGTGGTGTCGTGAAGCACTAACAGACCTTAGAACCTTAGTTGAACAAACTTGGCCATTAGAAAGTAGTGAGATAGTCGGCCTCGGTATAGAGCTGAGGATTGGTTGATACTCGATGCTACACTCATTGAGATCAGACTTTCGGGATATTTCGGCCACAAGAAAATATTGCTTGAGCTGAGACAATGCCCGATAAAGGATGGTCAGTGGCATTGAGATCCCTTTGAACCCGGTTACTTTTTAAGACAGGTTTGAAACCAACTAAACCTCAAGAGGGTATGATCTTTAACCTCATGCAAGCCTTAAACCTAAAAACTTGGTGTGATTTGTCTGTGTGTGCTATACCTGTGGTTTATCATGACATCATGTGTTGTACCCCAAAATTTGCCCTCCCATATTCTTCAAAGTTTGTCAAGGATCATCTCCAAATGGTTCAAGATTTGCTCAAAGGTTGCACAGTCAAATGCCTCATAAGCCAGTCAAAATTAGGGTTTTGATTCTTTCAAGGAATTTGAGGTTTCCAATGGCTCAATCAAGTCCCATAGGCCTATATACATTGTCAAGTATCTACATGTCAAGTTGTAAGACTCACAAGGTCAAATTCCACAGTCAAAAGCCCTATTTGATCTACAGTCAACTGCAGGGGCAAAATGGTCATTTTGCAGTCAAAAGTAAAAAATTTTGGTCAACATCTTGTTTTGAGTCCACAATCATCAGTTGATCAAGTCTTGATCATGATTCCACAAGCATGGCTCAGAAATCATCAAGATGCAAGAAGTTACTATTTTTGGACAGTAGAAAAGTCAACTGTATCTTGACCAAGGCATAACTTTTTCATGGTTAATTAGAAAAATCCCATCCAATGCTCATTTTTAAGGGGATGACATTTCCTACAACTCATCTTCACATTCCAAGTCCAAGAAATTCTCCCATAAAAAGTTATCAATTTCTACATTATAGGTCAATTTCAAAAGTCAACAAATGTGCACTTTAAGTCAAAGGCCATAACTTGAGATTGGTAAATCCAAATGACATGGGACCAAAGGCATTGGTTAGAGGACTTCAAGACCTTTCCAAAATGTCCAAGAACATGTTCATATGATCAAAATTGAGCAAGATATGCATTGGAGAAGTTGGGAAATTTTTATGAATTTGCAAAAGTCAACTATCCTTAAAACTTCAATTTTTGACCAAAGGGCCCACTTTCTTCCACTTGATTCAGCCTTGTCATGCCACACACGTGTCCCATGATTAATTTCAAGATCAAACATTTATTTTTCTATTTTATTTAATTTTTATTGATTTAATTTATTTTAAATCTATAATAATTCAAATAAAATCTAAAAATCAATGGAATAGTATCTTTATGATTTGAACAGCTTTCATATATCATGTTCCAACTAACCAATTCGTGCTAGGGCTTTTTTGTGCATAAAATCTTAGATTTGCTTCAAATTTGGAAAGGTTTTCAATGGTGGTCAATCAAATCTCCAAACTTCAATACACAAAGATACAAGCCCAAATTTTGACCTAGACTGATTGCCTTATACATATACAAGGAGCCTAAACCTAATTCAGGACCTAAGCATTGCTAAAACGGCCAAGGAAAAAACTGAAAAATTGTTGGAAAAGTGGGAGATCAAGAACACTATTGGAGGCGTTTTCAGACAAAAGTAAGAACGTGGTTCCCTTCCTTGCTATCCACTGAAGCTAAAGCGGTCACAACCACGTCCTAAGACCACCTACAGAGCGCTGTAAGTCATCACGAAGCCAGCCCTGGATATGGAATCGTGATCCTCAATTCTTGCATTTTTTTCTTCAAAACGTTGACATATGCATATTCATTGCTTGATTTCTAACATAACTGCAATAGACAATTTTGTTTTTATGCCCTATACTGAGATACCCGATTCTAGGGTTTATGTGCTTGTTTTTTAGGCGTTTTCAGTGCAGGGAAAATTGGCCACAATAATTGGTACAGGAGTACTCAGGAGATGGAGACGAGACCAACCATGGTCTTGGAATGAATTTTTGCAGCCTAGGGACGATTTTAGGAAAGGCCTATGAAACTTCCCGCGGATAAAAATCCGCAGGTAAATAACCAGCAAGTTTGATGAAGAAGACGATGATGCGTCGCAGCATGATTGGCCCATTTAAAATTAAAGCACGTTTTTTTTTGTTTTGCTAGCATATTAATTGATTTATGAATATTATATTTAGTCTTTATTATACTAACAAATAAACAAGGCAGTTGGGTTGGTTGAAGCGCACATGCATAGTCCCTTGGGACCTGGGTTCGATTCCCATGTCCCCCAAAAACCTTTGTGCTATTTTATTTCAGGAAATCATGTTCAACATTCCAAGCAAGTTCCACCATACGCTCTCACATCCCAAGCGCCAAGTGGCCACAAGCACAGATCTGAAGGCCTGGATTGGAAGACCATGGTACTACCTAGTCAATGAACACGCAGCCAATCAGGAAAAGTCAATGGACTGAATTTCTAATGGGCCAGGAATTGCTAGCATACCTCCTAAGGGCCCATCACCCCCTGGTTTATTATTTTCTTATTTTCTTTCTTTTTATTTTCTTTTATTAACTATAATTAATATTATTATTATTTAATTAACTTAACTATTATTTTCATAATAAATTCAGACAATTAAAAGATGTAAATATTTTTATATTTATTGAAATTCTGGCTTCAGATACTCAATGTCACGTCCAATGTTATGACACCGTATCTGACTTACTATATGACAGTAAATACAAAAGCAGTAAATAACACAGTCAATTGTTTACCCAGTTCAGTGCAACAACACCTACTCTGGGGGCTACCAAGCCAGGGAGAGAATCCACTATAAGAGATGTTAATTCAGGAATAAACCAACCAGTTTATCTCCTTCACTTAAGACCTACCCAATGCAATTCTAATCTAAGTACAACTTAAACCTGAGTTCCTACTCACTCCCCCTCAATCACAGCAGTGATACATAAACCAATTTGACTTAAGAATTGATGAAGACACTCTTCAAAAAAAACACACACTTGATTAAGCTTCACAGCTTTTTAATCAAGTAACACAATCACTCGTGCTTCACAGCTTTGAGTGATGTACACAACTAACTTGACTCTGCTTCACAGCTTTAGTCAAGTGACATTCAAACACTCTTGCTTCAAAGCTTTGAGTGTTACACAACCCTTACAATTGAAACCTATTCCAAGGCACTTATCACAATGATAATTGCTTGGAGTACAATAAACAAATCTATACAGATTACAAAATTGATCTTCTAATCAATCAGCAGGAATCACTTGAAAAACCACAGCTCTGTTGAATATATAGCAGCTGCAACTTCAGTTAGGGTTTCCAAAAACCTAGGGTTGATTCCGTTTGACCTAAAGACCAGGTCACAGTACTTTATTGATCAGGTTAGGATCGAGCTAGGTTGCTCCTCAGAAAACGCAGGATTCTGTTCATAAAGGACTGAGTTATTTCCTGAAAAAACTCAGACTTATCCAATCATGTAATCCTGTTAGTTCAGAACTGGATGTCATAACATCTGTTATGACATCTGAGAAAACCTGTCTACTGATTTAGCAAAATGTGATCATTTTGCAAACATGCTCAGATACACACTTATAAACATCAGTATTTGAGTTACAATATTTTTCTGCACATGTACCTAATGAGTTAGTACAACCTGAACTAGAATGTTATGACATCAGTCATGACATTCACACATACACTTGGGATTTACCAAAAATGCAAGCCAATACCTAAACACCTACAAACTCCCCCTTTGGAAGATTTTTGGCTAAAGTCCCTAAACAATCAGAGATAAATAGATAGCAGCAGAAATAAGTGATAGCAGAAAAATATAGTGTCAAGTACTAATTAAGTAGTACCAAAAATATTCTCCCCCACTTTAGCCACAAATGGGCCAAAGATTACATGTTTATAAAGTTATACAGTTATCCAAAACAAAATAATGAGATCAGCAGCTGACCACAGCAGAACACACTTCCAAACTCCACCAGCAACACCACCAAGCAGCAATCAACCTTCAAGCACTGTCATCAGACTCAGAGGAGCCAGTTTCTTCAATGTTGAGCTGTCCTTCAGCTTCTATACCTTCTTCAGCTTCCTCCTTTTCTAGCCTGGCAATCAGAGCTTCTAGGGTCCTTTTTCTAGCATCCAGATCTTTGCAAGTTTCTTTTAAAACAGCTATGACATCTGACCGGTTCATAATATATTGTTTTTATGTGTTTGTATTAACAAATAACTTGGAAGCGCAGTTGGCAATGGAGGAAACCTATAAGGTGCACGTCCTGGATTCGACCCCAGGCGTGTTACTTTTGCATTTTCTTGATATTTTCTATAGGTTCCAATGCACCATGTCCAACGAAGTCCACCGTTAGACCTCAGATCTAACCCTCAAGATCTCATCACATCCAATCCAACGTCCCACAGCGCAGTCATACCATAGATCATCAGAGGATCAAGCGTTGTCTGGGCCTCAATCATAATGGGCTTGGATCAATTCAGCAACGCACCCCCCCAATTTCTTAATCACAGGCCCAATCTAATTTCTTTTATTTAATTTCTTTTATTTATTTTGTTTTATTTAGTTATTTACTTTCACAAATTAATTAATTTTTTTATTAACTACAAAAAACCATAAAGTCACAAAAACACCCAAAAAATCATTTTTTTCATAAAATAGTTATTTTCTTTAATTAATTATTTTAGTTTAAATTAGGTTAATTTAATTTCTTTTCATAATTAAAACTAATTAGAAATTAGGGTTGTAAATAATTAATTTTTCTCCCAAAAAAATAACCAAGTTATTTTTTAATTAGATTTTAGGTCTCTTAATTAATTCTTTGCATTCAATTCGTCACGCGTTTTAATTACCATTTCGATTATTATTTATGTAACTGTTTCGAGGTTGTAATAGATTTTAATTAGGGTTTTTAATTTCCGCATTTTGTTTTCAGTTAAATAATTTTGTATCTGTGAAAGCCATGTAATAGTTAGGATTTCTATTTCCGCATTTTAAATTTCCACAATTATTAAATGTTAGATGTATGCTAATAGGATTGTATGGCAAGAATATTTGAAAATTAAAACGGTAGATAACCTAAAATGTACAAAGACAAAATTAACTGAAAAAAGCTCACTCGCACATGCTCCCTCCTAGGGTTTACTCCACTTCGGATGCCTTCGGTTAAGCGGTCATGAAGTATAGGGTTTGCTAGTGGTCGTCCTCCAGCCCCGAAAGATCTCAAATGACCCATTCAGATGTTACCTCGAAAAAAGATCTTTAAGGATTTAGGATGATTACTAACACCTCCTAACATTGCTTTTGTGACCGTACCTGTCCCTTCGAACGTCCCTTAAAACTCCAATGACGGTGCTACCTATTCCTTAATAATGGGATAACGTTGTATAAAGGAAAACGAGCAGTCTTTTTCGAGTAGGTAGATTAACTTTTAAGTACTTGCTCAAACAAATAACTTTTCACACCAACACCTTTCAAAAAAACTTTGTCATATCCTTGAGGACTGATACAAGGGTTATCACGAAGTAAAATTTTTCAAAACAAGCACACACAAGCAATTTTTAAATGAGCAAGTACCTAAGAGCCCATGGAAAACCATGGATAGAAAGGGTGCTAACACCTTCCCTTTCTATAATCTACCCCTCGTACTCAGAAATATTCTCGAAAAAGGTTTTTTCTGTTCTTTTTCCTTTTCCTGATTGGATGAAATAAAAGTCGGTGGCGACTCTTGCTTACCGCGACATTTTGCAAAAAAAAAAATGCAAAACACAAACCAGTAAAAACAGTCAGTTCTGCCACCGTATCACAGAACTCGCGACTCTGCTGGGGAACTAAAATAAAGTGGGGTATACCTTAGGATCTAGGTCATGTTAAAAAAAAATTTCTTGTTTGTTTGCTTTATTCTTAAAAGAGTTTTGCTTGGGTTACTATAGATCCTACACCCGGATCTGGGGGAACTTATTAGGTAAACAACAATAGATCATGGAGACTATACGGCGTAGACCGATATGGTTTAAGCGATGGTTGTGTTGGTGTGGCACTTTGGTTGGTACCGGTATCCTTCATGGGGAAACTAGGAGAATACGGGGCCTCCGCGTGGTGTCGTGAAGCACTAACAGACCTTAGAACCTTAGTTGAACAAACTTGGCCATTAGAAAGTAGTGAGATAGTCGGCCTCGGTATAGAGCTGAGGATTGGTTGATACTCGATGCTACACTCATTGAGATCAGACTTTCGGGATATTTCGGCCACAAGAAAATATTGCTTGAGCTGAGACAATGCCCGATAAAGGATGGTCAGTGGCATTGAGATCCCTTTGAACCCGGTTACTTTTTAAGACAGGTTTGAAACCAACTAAACCTCAAGAGGGTATGATCTTTAACCTCATGCAAGCCTTAAACCTAAAAACTTGGTGTGATTTGTCTGTGTGTGCTATACCTGTGGTTTATCATGACATCATGTGTTGTACCCCAAAATTTGCCCTCCCATATTCTTCAAAGTTTGTCAAGGATCATCTCCAAATGGTTCAAGATTTGCTCAAAGGTTGCACAGTCAAATGCCTCATAAGCCAGTCAAAATTAGGGTTTTGATTCTTTCAAGGAATTTGAGGTTTCCAATGGCTCAATCAAGTCCCATAGGCCTATATACATTGTCAAGTATCTACATGTCAAGTTGTAAGACTCACAAGGTCAAATTCCACAGTCAAAAGCCCTATTTGATCTACAGTCAACTGCAGGGGCAAAATGGTCATTTTGCAGTCAAAAGTAAAAAATTTTGGTCAACATCTTGTTTTGAGTCCACAATCATCAGTTGATCAAGTCTTGATCATGATTCCACAAGCATGGCTCAGAAATCATCAAGATGCAAGAAGTTACTATTTTTGGACAGTAGAAAAGTCAACTGTATCTTGACCAAGGCATAACTTTTTCATGGTTAATTAGAAAAATCACATCCAATGCTCATTTTTAAGGGGATGACATTTCCTACAACTCATCTTCACATTCCAAGTCCAAGAAATGCTCCCATAAAAAGTTATCAATTTCTACATTATAGGTCAATTTCAAAAGTCAACAAATGTGCACTTTAAGTCAAAGGCCATAACTTGAGATTGGTAAATCCAAATGACATGGGACCAAAGGCATTGGTTAGAGGACTTCAAGACCTTTCCAAAATGTCCAAGAACATGTTCATATGATCAAAATTGAGCAAGATATGCATTGGAGAAGTTGGGAAATTTTTATGAATTTGCAAAAGTCAACTATCCTTAAAACTTCAATTTTTGACCAAAGGGCCCACTTTCTTCCACTTGATTCAGCCTTGTCATGCCACACACGTGTCCCATGATTAATTTCAAGATCAAACATTTATTTTTCTATTTTATTTAATTTTTATTGATTTAATTTATTTTAAATCTATAATAATTCAAATAAAATCTAAAAATCAATGGAATAGTATCTTTATGATTTGAACAGCTTTCATATATCATGTTCCAACTAACCAATTCGTGCTAGGGCTTTTTTGTGCATAAAATCTTAGATTTGCTTCAAATTTGGAAAGGTTTTCAATGGTGGTCAATCAAATCTCCAAACTTCAATACACAAAGATACAAGCCCAAATTTTGACCTAGACTGATTGCCTTATACATATACAAGGAGCCTAAACCTAATTCAGGACCTAAGCATTGCTAAAACGGCCAAGGAAAAAACTGAAAAATTGTTGGAAAAGTGGGAGATCAAGAACACTATTGGAGGCGTTTTCAGACAAAAGTAAGAACGTGGTTCCCTTCCTTGCTATCCACTGAAGCTAAAGCGGTCACAACCACGTCCTAAGACCACCTACAGAGCGCTGTAAGTCATCACGAAGCCAGCCCTGGATATGGAATCGTGATCCTCAATTCTTGCATTTTTTTCTTCAAAACGTTGACATATGCATATTCATTGCTTGATTTCTAACATAACTGCAATAGACAATTTTGTTTTTATGCCCTATACTGAGATACCCGATTCTAGGGTTTATGTGCTTGTTTTTTAGGCGTTTTCAGTGCAGGGAAAATTGGCCACAATAATTGGTACAGGAGTACTCAGGAGATGGAGACGAGACCAACCATGGTCTTGGAATGAATTTTTGCAGCCTAGGGACGATTTTAGGAAAGGCCTATGAAACTTCCCGCGGATAAAAATCCGCAGGTAAATAACCAGCAAGTTTGATGAAGAAGACGATGATGCGTCGCAGCATGATTGGCCCATTTAAAATTAAAGCACGTTTTTTTTTGTTTTGCTAGCATATTAATTGATTTATGAATATTATATTTAGTCTTTATTATACTAACAAATAAACAAGGCAGTTGGGTTGGTTGAAGCGCACATGCATAGTCCCTTGGGACCTGGGTTCGATTCCCATGTCCCCCAAAAACCTTTGTGCTATTTTATTTCAGGAAATCATGTTCAACATTCCAAGCAAGTTCCACCATACGCTCTCACATCCCAAGCGCCAAGTGGCCACAAGCACAGATCTGAAGGCCTGGATTGGAAGACCATGGTACTACCTAGTCAATGAACACGCAGCCAATCAGGAAAAGTCAATGGACTGAATTTCTAATGGGCCAGGAATTGCTAGCATACCTCCTAAGGGCCCATCACCCCCTGGTTTATTATTTTCTTATTTTCTTTCTTTTTATTTTCTTTTATTAACTATAATTAATATTATTATTATTTAATTAACTTAACTATTATTTTCATAATAAATTCAGACAATTAAAAGATGTAAATATTTTTATATTTATTGAAATTCTGGCTTCAGATACTCAATGTCACGTCCAATGTTATGACACCGTATCTGACTTACTATATGACAGTAAATACAAAAGCAGTAAATAACACAGTCAATTGTTTACCCAGTTCAGTGCAACAACACCTACTCTGGGGGCTACCAAGCCAGGGAGAGAATCCACTATAAGAGATGTTAATTCAGGAATAAACCAACCAGTTTATCTCCTTCACTTAAGACCTACCCAATGCAATTCTAATCTAAGTACAACTTAAACCTGAGTTCCTACTCACTCCCCCTCAATCACAGCAGTGATACATAAACCAATTTGACTTAAGAATTGATGAAGACACTCTTCAAAAAAAACACACACTTGATTAAGCTTCACAGCTTTTTAATCAAGTAACACAATCACTCGTGCTTCACAGCTTTGAGTGATGTACACAACTAACTTGACTCTGCTTCACAGCTTTAGTCAAGTGACATTCAAACACTCTTGCTTCAAAGCTTTGAGTGTTACACAACCCTTACAATTGAAACCTATTCCAAGGCACTTATCACAATGATAATTGCTTGGAGTATAATAAACAAATCTATACAGATTACAAAATTGATCTTCTAATCAATCAGCAGGAATCACTTGAAAAACCACAGCTCTGTTGAATATATAGCAGCTGCAACTTCAGTTAGGGTTTCCAAAAACCTAGGGTTGATTCCGTTTGACCTAAAGACCAGGTCACAGTACTTTATTCATCAGGTTAGGATCGAGCTAGGTTGCTCCTCAGAAAACGCAGGATTCTGTTCAGAAAGGACTGAGTTATTTCCTGAAAAAACTCAGACTTATCCAATCCTGTAATCCTGTTAGTTCAGAACTGGATGTCATAACATCTGTTATGACATCTGAGAAAACCTGTCTACTGATTTAGCAAAATGTGATCATTTTGCAAACATGCTCATATACACACTTATAAACATCAGTATTTGAGTTACAATATTTTTCTGCACATGTACCTAATGAGTTAGTACAACCTGAACTAGAATGTTATGACATCAGTCATGACATTCACACATACACTTGGGATTTACCAAAAATGCAAGCCAATACCTAAACACCTACAAACTCCCCCTTTGGCAGATTTTTGGCTAAAGTCCCTAAACAATCAGAGATAAATAGATAGCAGCAGAAATAAGTGATAGCAGAAAAATATAGTGTCAAGTACTAATTAAGTAGTACCAAAAATATTCTCCCCCACTTTAGCCACAAATGGGCCAAAGATTACATGTTTATAAAGTTATACAGTTATCCAAAACAAAATAATGAGATCAGCAGCTGACCACAGCAGAACACACTTCCAAACTCCACCAGCAACACCACCAAGCAGCAATCAACCTTCAAGCACTGTCATCAGACTCAGAGGAGCCAGTTTCTTCAATGTTGAGCTGTCCTTCAGCTTCTATACCTTCTTCAGCTTCCTCCTTTTCTAGCCTGGCAATCAGAGCTTCTAGGGTCCTTTTTCTAGCATCCAGATCTTTGCAAGTTTCTTTTAAAACAGCTATGACATCTGATGTCTTGGACTGGATCTTTGCAGACGATGTCTCAGCTGATGTTATGACAATGTCTGGAGCATGGGATCCCTGAAATAGTTTGTAGTGCAGGCCAAGGGCAGGAGCTCTTTTGCAGACTGTATCTCTTGCTACAAGGATGTCAGGGTATTGTGCAAGGATGATTCCACAAAGGAGGGAGGGAAAGGCAATTGGTCCTTTGACAGCATAACTGCCAGCATGCTTCAAGGTTTGTTCAAAGATGTACCTTCCATAGTCAAAGGCAGTCTTGGTTCCTACAGCATAGATAAATCTCCCCAATCCTGTGGAGATGGTTGATTTGTGATTTGTAGGCACCCAGTTGGCTGCACCTATTTTATGCAAGATGGCAAATTTCATGCTGAGTTTACTAGCCTTCAACTTCCCTTTCAATGGCCAGTACTTTACTTGCCTGGCAGTGATGGTCAAGCACACTTCATTGTCAGTTGCCTCTAGATCAGGACAGTCCTTATTTGTTCTTCCAAGAAATTTGTTGATTTCTGATGGAGAGAACTTGACCCTTCTCCCTCTAACAAACACACTCTCAAAGTCAGCTGACCTCCCATCAGCACAATCATTGGACAAGTTCACTACAAACTCTTTAACCATATTTTCATAACATTTGTTAAACTTCAACACTGTCTTCATTAGCCCAGCATTCCTGATCAGATCTATGATGTCTTTGCACTCCAAGGCATCATTGTTGAGTTCTCTCTCCAAGGCTATTCTCTTCAGGCACACATACTTCCATCTGTTTGCATTGTCAGGATGATGAAAGGAGATGTTGTCTGTTGGCACTTCAGGCACTTTAGCAATCTTGCTGGAGGGGAGCTTCCTTCTGATGGGAGTATTGTCAATGTCAATCTCAAATTCTGATTCATCTTCAGAATCAGAAGTTTCAGGTTCTTTACTTTTCTTGGAGATTGGTTGTCTAGCAGTCTGCACCTGTGCCTTCTTCCCTTTTGTCTGAATTTTCTCAGCCATCCCTTCAGCCTTGGATTTCTTAGCATCAGGTTTAACAGTCTCACTACTCTTTCTTTTCATCAATCTCCTAGCAATGCTAGGGTTCACATTAGCAAGCAGTTCATTATCTGAGTAATCTTCATCCACATCAATGATAGGTGGATCAGCAGCCTTTTCAGAGGGATTCTGAATGTTGTCTTTTGGTGTCACAACATCCTCAGTGACATCTACATTTTCAGAACCTTCCACATTTGGACTTTCTGATTGATTCAAAGGGATAGAAATCCCAGGTACAGATTGGTTGCCACTCAGAATGCTAGTAACCAGCCTAGCAATAGCTTGGTGTACTTGAACTGATCCTTCTCTATTAGGTATAGAAGACGAAGGATGAGAAGAATTACCAGAGACTGTAGCTTGAGCTCTTCCTGCATGTCTGGTTCTGAGCTTTTTGACTCTGGTTGGGTCAGTTGCCATCTCCCTGAGAGGAGTGACCTCAAGAACTTCAGATTCTATGCATGTAGTGATTGCCCTAGAATCTTGATCAGATGATGACGATGATGAGTGAGACGAAGCCGCCATGGTGGAAGACGATGTCTGAGACATTGTGTTTAACGTTGAGTAATAGTAGCAGTTTGAGAAAACTCTTTGATTGGGAGGAGGAAATAGGTTGCAAGGATGAGAGAGGTAGGGAGTACAAGGGAGTCTCTTCAACTTCTTAAGGCTTTTGAAGGAATTGTGAATGAATATGATTAACCCACTAAATATAGACTTAATAAAATTAATCCCTTCAACCCTTGTTTTTAGCAAAACTGATTGCTATAATTTCTCATGTTGGTGAATACCCAATCTGCCCCTCAAATTTTCAAATTTATTTCCAACAAGCGCCTTGGTAGAAGAATCAGTCAGCTGAAGCTTAGATAAACTATGTTCCAGTTCAAATGACTTCTTCTCTTCAAAGTCAGTAGGGTTCAAGGAAATGTTGAATGTTTTCAGATTATCACACCACAATGTCACAACATCTTGTGTAACATTGTACTCAGGAAGCATCTGTTTTGAACAGAATTTATGAGAATTGTTCTTTCCGACATCCTTGTCAAGATGACTTAAGGTTCTGACAACACATTCTTCTTTAAGTTTATCTGCCACATCATATATATTATCAGCCTGTAGTTTTGGAGTTCTTCTGACAGCTTCCATAGGAATAGCTCTTTTCAATCTTCCAAGCTTATGCTGCCACTGTTTCATCTCTTTTTCTTCTTTGATGATTTGACTCATAGTGGAGATATCAGTGTTCTCAGGCTGCCACACATAACAGTTATCTTTGGATTTGATTCCTCTCATTACAACATCTAGTTTTTCATTAAACACTAGACATTCAGATCTTGAGAAGTTGACCATGAATCCTAGATCACATAGTTGACTGATGCTAATGAGATTAGTAGTCAACCCTTTTACCAGCAGTACCTTATTCAGACTTGGAACTCCAGGGCAGTCCAAATTACCAACTCCTTTGACTTCTCCTTTAGCACCATCTCCAAAGATCACAAAACTGGTGGTGTGAGGCATAACATTATTGAGGAGATTTTTGAATCCAGTCATGTGTCTGGAACATCCACTGTCGAAGTACCAATCTTCCTTTGCAGTGACCCTCAGGGAAGTGTGAGCCATCAGTGCAGTAGCCTTTTTCTTCCATTGTGGAGCATGCGGTACCTTTTTAGACTTAGGTTTGACATCTGAGTTCTGATTAGGATACCCATGTAATCTGAAGCAGAAGGGCTTTATGTGACCATATTTCCCACAATGATGACATCTCCATCTTTGGTATCTCTTCTTCATATGTCTATGTCCCTGATGTTGAGAGTAATGTTGAGACATCCGTTTTGACATTTGCTTTCCAGTACCAAATTTCTTTGTTTCCACAAATCCTATGCCAGATTTATTTCCCATATTTTGTCCAGCCTGAAGGATCTCTTCCAATTTGTCTGTTCCATTGGTCAACATCTTGACAGATTTGGTCATTTGATTCAGTTGTGAGTTCAGCAGTTGAACTTCTCCTTCTAAATGACTTATAGTTTCAAGATTTTCCCTCTTTTCAGCCTCCAGCTTTATAATGAGTTTTGATTGTTTCTCATTTTGCACACAGACTTCACCACTTCTGATACACAATTTCTTGTAGGTATCAGCCAGTTCTTCAAATGTCACTTCTTCATCACTGGTGTCACTTTCAGAAGTACAAACACTAGTTAGGGCAGTAACTAGTTTGGCAGTTTCTTCTTCAGAATTGCTATCTGAATCATAGTCAGACCAAGTAACAGTCATTCCTTTCTTTTGCTTCTTAAGAAAGGTAGGACATTCAGCTCGAATATATCCATATCCTTCACATCCATGGCATTGAATACCTCTGCCCTGGTTTCCCTTATCTTCTAACCTTGGTCTTCTGCTGGAACTGTCAATGTCATAAGGAATGTTATGAACATTTGACCTTGACTTTGGGTCCATTCTTTTGATGAGCCTGTTGAACTGTCTTCCAAGCATGGCAATGGCTTCTGATATGTTTTCTTCTTCATCCTCCTTGTATTCAACATCAGTGTTGGATACAAGTGCTATGCTTTTGTTCTTCTTGTCACCATTATCAGTGATCCCCATCTCAAATGTCTGAAGAGACCCAATAAGTTCATCCACTTTTAACTTGCTAATGTCCCGGACTTCCTCTATGACAGTTACCTTCATTGCAAATCTTTTAGGCAAGGATCTGAGAATCTTCCTCACCAGTTTTTCTTCTGACATTTTTTCTCCCAGTGCTCCTGAGGTGTTGGCAATCTCCAAGATGTTCATGTGGAACTCATGAATGGTTTCATCTTCCATCATTTTTAGATTCTCAAACTTAGTGGTCAACATCTGAAGCCTTGACATTTTTACTTTGGAAGTGCCCTCATGAGTAGTTTTGAGAGTGTCCCAAACTTCCTTGGCCAGTTCATATTGATGTACTAGTCTGAAGATGTTTCTATCAATTCCATTGAACAAGGCATTTAAAGCTTTTGAATTTCCCAGAGCTAACTCATCTTCTTCTTTACTCCAATCTTCCTCAGGCTTCAGACTGATTGTCCCATCTCTTTCAGTTATGGTGGGATGAATCCATCCTTTGTCAGCAGCTCTCCAAGCCTTTTTGTCCAGAGATTTTAGGAAGGCAATCATACGAGGTTTCCAGTAGTCATAATTAGTTCCATCCAGGATGGGTGGTCTATTTCCAAAAACTCCTTCTTTGTCCATAGTGCCAGAAAGTGATATCCCTAGATCTCACCCAGTAATACAGGCAGGGTGCCTGCTCTGATGCCAATTGAAATTCTGGCTTCAGATACTCAATGTCACGTCCAATGTTATGACACCGTATCTGACTTACTATATGACAGTAAATACAAAAGCAGTAAATAACACAGTCAATTGTTTACCCAGTTCAGTGCAACAACACCTACTCTGGGGGCTACCAAGCCAGGGAGAGAATCCACTATAAGAGATGTTAATTCAGGAATAAACCAACCAGTTTATCTCCTTCACTTAAGACCTACCCAATGCAATTCTAATCTAAGTACAACTTAAACCTGAGTTCCTACTCACTCCCCCTCAATCACAGCAGTGATACATAAACCAATTTGACTTAAGAATTGATGAAGACACTCTTCAAAAAAAACACACACTTGATTAAGCTTCACAGCTTTTTAATCAAGTAACACAATCACTCGTGCTTCACAGCTTTGAGTGATGTACACAACTAACTTGACTCTGCTTCACAGCTTTAGTCAAGTGACATTCAAACACTCTTGCTTCAAAGCTTTGAGTGTTACACAACCCTTACAATTGAAACCTATTCCAAGGCACTTATCACAATGATAATTGCTTGGAGTACAATAAACAAATCTATACAGATTACAAAATTGATCTTCTAATCAATCAGCAGGAATCACTTGAAAAACCACAGCTCTGTTGAATATATAGCAGCTGCAACTTCAGTTAGGGTTTCCAAAAACCTAGGGTTGATTCCGTTTGACCTAAAGACCAGGTCACAGTACTTTATTGATCAGGTTAGGATCGAGCTAGGTTGCTCCTCAGAAAACGCAGGATTCTGTTCAGAAAGGACTGAGTTATTTCCTGAAAAAACTCAGACTTATCCAATCCTGTAATCCTGTTAGTTCAGAACTGGATGTCATAACATCTGTTATGACATCTGAGAAAACTTGTCTACTGATTTAGAAAAATGTGATCATTTTGCAAACATGCTCAGATACACACTTATAAACATCAGTATTTGAGTTACAATATTTTTCTGCACATGTACCTAATGAGTTAGTACAACCTGAACTAGAATGTTATGACATCAGTCATGACATTCACACATACACTTGGGATTTACCAAAAATGCAAGCCAATACCTAAACACCTACATTTATTATTTATTAATTTCACTTTATTATTTTGTAAATAAATTCTAACAAATCTATTTAGTTAATTAGGTTTAATTTTGACTTTTTCACAATGAATAAAATCAACCTAGAATTAGGTTTTTCTTTTGACAATTTTAATCCTTTTTATTTTATTCTATTAAAAGCATAAAAAACATAAAAATACTCTTTCTTTTAATTCATTTAATTAATTAGTAAATTAGGTTTAATATTAATTAATTGCAAAAAGGACCAAACTTTCATTCTTTTCTCAAAAAGGGTCAAAACCCTAAGACTTTTCCCGATGCAATTTTTCTCGCGCATATTTATTTTTTATTCAATTTTTTGATCATATGTATGTAACTGTTCCGAGGATGTAATAGATAATTAGGACCTTTATCGCTTTCTTTATTTTTCTCGCAATTTACTTTCCAAAGGGTTATGTTTTTGGCGATGTAAATACCCGACGCCTTGTAATAGCGTAGATTTACTTTCCGCAATTTATTTTCCGCAAATTATTAACTGTTAACTATGTATGACAAGACTTGCCTGAAAAATAAAATCAACCCGTAGCTCACCATAATACATGTGCCAAGATAAATTTAATTGAAAAATAACACACGTGCACATGCCACTCCTAGGGTACGCCTCACTTGGTTGCCTCGACGTGGTCATTGAGTATAGGGTGTTTTAGAGGTCGCCCTCCTGTCTAAAGATCCAGTTGCCTCGAAACGGTTGCCTCGGATAAAAAAGGATCTAGGACATTAGGGTTACCGCTAAGGCGTCATACTATTGCTTTGGTGACCACATGTCCCTATAATCAAATTGACCCGAATAACTCCAACGACGGTGCTACCTACTTCTCAATAGTGGGATAGCACTGTCTAAAGGACTCTTACATAGCTTAATTCCTTAGAGTAGGTAGATTTCTCCTGGGTACTTGCTCTTTCAAAACAAAAACAACTTTTCGCACTTACAAAAAGTTTTCAAACAAACACTTCATACACTCTTGAGGACTGATACAAGAGTTACCTAGAAGTTTTCAAAACAAACTTTTTTTCAAAACCCACAAACACAAGAAAAGCAAACTCTTTTGAAAACATAGTGAGCAAGTACCTAAGAGCCCGTGGATAACCACGGATAGAAAGGGTGATAACACCTTCCCTTTCTATAATCTACCTCCCGAACCGAGAAACATCTCGAAAAGGAATTTTGCTGTGCTTTTGTCCTTTCCATGTTGGAGAACATAAAAGATGGTGGCGACTCTTGCTTACCGCGACATTTCGCGAACCAGCATTTCAAAACAGTCAGTTCTATTTCCACCGATCATAGAACTGGCGACTCTGCTGGGGAGAATTAATAAGTGAGGTGTACCTTAGGATTAGATCATTCTATGTTTTCAATTGTATGCCTTGTTTGCTTTAATATTTGTGGGCTTGCATCGGAGTTTCATAGATCCTAACCCGGATCTGGGGAATACCCTTTTAGGTAGCAAAAAGCTGTGAGGGACATGTCCGGCGTAGACCGACACGGGTGAAGCAGTAGCTACGTTGGTGTGACACATTGGTCTGTACCGATATCCCTTGTGTTGGAACGAGGAGAGTATGGGTCTTCTGAGGAGTCATTAAGCACCAACCGACCTTAGAACCCTAAATTGACCCAACTTGGCCATAGAACAGTAGCAGTATGCTACACTCATTGAGGCTAAACTCTTGCGATGGTTCTGGCCGCAAGAAAAGATTGTGAAGCTGGAGTTATGACCGATTGAGGGTAGTCAGTGATATTGAGATCCTCTAGAACCCGGTTACTATTTTCTAGGACAGGTCTTAACCAACGAAACTGAAAGAGGGTAGTACCTAAACTTCATGCTGGCCTGAACTCTAAGGGTTGTCTTGTATGACTTGTGTGCCTTATCATGTTTGCCTTTTGTGAATACCTGTGGTGTGCTTTATCATAACATCATACCATCATAACATTGCATGCATCCTGCATAAGGACTGATCCATTTCAAAGACAAGAGGGTTTCATCTTTGCTCTATTTTGTAGGACATCATGCTGCCCGTGCGAAGGAATACTATCCGGCTCAACTTTGTTCACCCACCTGATTTGCTTAAAGAATTGGTTGACAGAATTCTAAATACTACTTCCTTCATCAAGAGGCATGGTTCTCTTCTCGGTTTAGTCACTTCAAAGTGGGACCAACAACTGATGAGTGTCCTGACCCAGTTTTATGACCCCATGTACCATTGCTTCACCTTTCAAGACTTCCAGCTGGTCCCTACCCTGGAAGAATTCTCTGATTTGCTTGGTATCCCTGTTTTGGAACAGACTCCATTCACTGGTTGGGAAAAGACTCTTAGGCTTGAGAAGATTGCTGCAGCCCTCCCCTTGACCAACAAGGAGGTAATGGATAACTGGGAGACTAGAAGCGGAGTTAAGGGCTTTTTGGCTAAGTTTCTGATTGGTAAAGCTAACAGTTTCTGGAATGACTTAGACTTCAGGGTGTACGAAGACATTCTGGCTCTCTTAATCTATGGTCTGGTATTGTTTCCAAATCCTGATACCTTTGTTAATGTCAACGCTATAAGGATCTTCATCTCTCGGAACCCTGTACCCACTCTCTTGGGTGACATCCTGCAACAGCTCTATGGTCGTATTGCCCGAAGACGGGGAACTTTGTGGTGTTGTGCTCCTTTGTTAGTGAGGTGGTTTATTTCGCACCTCCCTAAGTTCGTGCTGGAGAACAAAGAAGGAATAGGCTGGGCTCATAGGTTAATGTCTCTCACTGATAATGACATCATTTGGACTCTCAGAGGTTTAGATGAAGTGGCTGTTATTGATCGTTGCGGAGAGTATCCTAATGTTCCTTTGATCGGTACCCAGGGAGGAATCTCTTATAATCCATGTTTAGCTCTCCGTCAGTTTGGAAGGGCCAGAAGAGCAGGACCTCATGAGATGTTGGTACCTCACATCAGTTTTGAGTTTCAGGTAGATAGTGACGAGCTACGCCGTAGATTCATCAGGGCTTGGGACAGAATTCACAAAGCTGACCCACATGAGTTGGGACCAAAGACTTCTCTACCAATGGAACCCTACTTCAGATGGGTCCGCATCCGTGCCCAGAAGTTAGGTATGCCATACGAAGCTGTCAGGCCTATTACTCTTGAAGTTCCTGATAGAGACGGGGTTCCTCCAACTGTTCTCCATCCTCAGATACCCACTGATGTTGATACACTAAAAAGATCTTGGGCGCAACTACAGGAAGAACGGGATTCTTATCGGGAAAGGTTCAATGAACAGGAACAGAAAATCCAGAAGCTGACAAAGCAATTGGAGAACGAACAGATCCTGAATGACTATATCCACACCGAGAAGAGGAGGCCATGGGAGAAGTGATGAACCTTGGATGTTTCTTTTACAACTTTTATTTCCTTTTCAGTATTTTTCATTCTTGTAACGCCTAAAGGCAATTTGTTGAACAATTTAAATTCCAAAGTTGAATCTAATAAAGTGTGTTTCCTTATTTTGTTTACAAAGTTGAATCCCAATTGTCTTTGAAAACATAAATCATACGCATTCCATTCATCATATGCATAACAGGTACCCTTTTTGCAGGTCACTTATCTTCTTCGTTGTTTATTTCAGCAATCATCATGTCTTCTAAGCCTACTACTGAACAAGCTATCAAGGCCCTTCAGGCCCAGAATGCCCAGTTCCAGGAGTTGGTCATGAGCTTAGCCCAGGGTCAACAGGAGTTGAAGACTCTGATTCTGAAGAAGAAGAAGAAGAAGAAGAGGACTGTGTTGATTAACACCGGGCGCAGATTCGGGAATGGACTACAAAATGAGGCTAACCTGGCTACTTCCTCTGTAGGGAAGGACAGTCCCCAAGAGAGAAGGGTTCCTAGTCCCATGGTCTCCGACAACGAGACAGATTATAATTATGAGCAGTACCCTCCTGCTGAGGACAAGTACAAACAGCTGGAGGACCGTCTAAGCGCTATGGAGATTCAACATGTGCCCGGGTTAGACTTTGGAGACCTAGGCTTATCCTCTGGGGTGGTGATTCCCCATAAGTTCAAGGCACCTGCTTTTGCCAAATATGACGGAGCTTCTTGCCCAAAGTTGCACCTTCGATCGTATGTAAGGAAGATCCAACCTTATACAACTGACAAGAATTTGTGGATCCATTTCTTCCAGGATAGTCTTTCAGGGACTCAACTCGAATGGTTCTATCAACTGGATGGAGCCAGTATTCGTAACTGGGAGGACTTGGCTACTGCGTTTTATAAGCAGTATCAGTATAATTCTGACCTCGCTCCTACGCGTACCCAACTCCAGGGTATGTTACTAGGGACGGGTGAAGGATTTAAGGAATATGCTCAAAAAGTGGAGAGACCTGGCTGGAAGGGTGCAGCCACCTTTAACTGACTGTGAGCTTGTTGATATGTTCTTGGGGACCCTGTATGGTCCGTTCTTCAACCATTTGATTGGAAATTCTTCTGCCGGGTTCACAGACCTTATCTTGACTGGTGAGAGAATTGAAGCTGGTATCAAGTCTGGGAAGATACAGAAAGGTGCCTCCTCGAGCACTGAGAAGAAACCCTTCAAGAAAGAATCTAGTGATGTCTATGGTCCAAGGAGACATAATAGATCAGAACGCCGCCAAGCTGTCAACGCGGTGGTTATTTCAAAGCCTGCTGCTGCTCCTCAGCATCATAACCAACAAAGGGGTGAGAGACCCAGAAGGCAATTCACTCGGCTCAGCATGACCTTGTCCCAGATATTGCCGCAGTTACTGACAACCAATCTGGTGACCATAAAAGAAGCTCCGAAGGTTGTAAACACCACATCCCCAAAGTACAATCCTAACGCTCGCTGCACTTATCACTATGATAGCTCGGGGCATACTACGGATGATTGTTGGGCTCTGAAGAATAAGGTTCAGGACCTAATTGATGCTAAAGAGATAGAGTTCGAGGCGCCCGAAAGGCCCAATGTTGTGACTGCTCCCATGCCCAAGCATGGAGTGAATGTTGTAGAGGAAGACCTGTATGTAGCCTCTGTGGATGATATTGTTACTCCGCTGTTGACTGTCAAGAGGAACCTGTTGCTAGCCGGTTTATTTCCGGGATGTAGTAAAGGTTGCCATTTGTGTTCCGTTTCACCTACTGGTTGTCCTTTTTTGAAGTCAGGCATCCAAAACCTGATGGATAATAAAGAGATTTTGTTCGAGAAGATTGCTGTTCCTGCTACCCCTACTGAAGAAGTGTCCATTGTTACTATTTTCAACAACTCTCCTAAGGCTCCCTCAAGGAAGCCTGTCAAAATTATGCCTGTTCAGAAGATTTCTCCCATAATCATCACTGTTCCGGGGCCCATCCCCTATACATCCGACAAAGCTGTCCCGTGGCACTATGGGGCAGATGTTTATGTTCTTGGGGGTTAAGCAAGAGTTTGATACTAGTACCGGCATCAGCAACATCACCGGGCCTGCCAAAGTCACCCGTAGCGGTAGACTTTTCTCACCAGATATCGCGCCACCAACTATCCAGAGACCTATTGTCATCACACCTGCAAGTGTGCCTATTTCTCTTCCTGACCAAGTTCCTATTTCTACCCCCGCTGCCGAGTCATCTGACGCTCGGGGCAAAGGGATCGCTACTGACATGCCTGCCCGGACGGAGGCACCAAAGACCATCAATGTTGAAGCTTCCAAGCAGGAGATGGAAGAGATTCTTAAGATCATCAAGAAGAGTGATTTTAACGTAGTTGAGAAACTGGGGCACACCCCATCTAAGATTTCTATGTTATCACTGTTGTTGTGTTCAGAGGCCCATGCCAAGGCCCTGATTACCTTCCTAAAGACGGCCCACGTGCCACAAGAGACATCAGTTGATCAATTTACCGATTGTGTGGCCAACTTAACTGCTGATAATGGTTTGGGTTTCTCCGACGCTGATCTGACTGCTAAAGGGAAGAACCATAATGATGCCCTGCATGTATCCATTGAATGCAGGGGCACTACTCTTGCACATGTGTTGGTTGACACTGGGTCCTCATTGAACGTCCTGCCCAAGAAAGCTCTAGACAGGTTGGATTGCGAGGGGTTGGAACTAAAGCCAAGTAACATTATTGTTCGGGCCTTTGACGGGTCTAAAAGAATGGTGCATGGTGAAGTTGATATCCCAATCAGAGTTGGTTCTCAGGTCTTTGACTCTACATTCTATGTGATGGACATCCGACCATCCTATTCTTTTTTACTGGGTCGTCCATGGATCCATAAAGCTGGAGCTGTGACCTCCACACTACATCAAAAGCTGAAGTACCCAGTCAAGGGGAAGATTATGACAGTTCAAGGGGAGGAGGGATACATGGTCAGCCACCTCAACTCGTTCCGGTACATAGAGATGGATGGGGAATTCATTGAGACTCCATTCCAGCACTTTAAAGAGGTTCCTCAGACACTAGCGTCAGCCGAAACTGTGATTGAAGATTCTCCTTTGAAGATGGCTTCCTTAAAGGATGCCCAGGCTGTTGTCGAGAAGGGTGAGTGTGCAAACTGGGGCCGACTTCCTGATTTCACTCAGAAGACTGACAAGTTTGGTTTGGGTTTCACTGCAGAAGCTCGGAAGGTTGTTCGTAAGGAAAGGATTGGAAGACCTCCTGTGTTCATCAGCAACTCGGGAGTAAATTCCATTGAAGACGACGTGGAGGAATCTGAATTCGACAGCTGGATCTACCCTACGACCAACAGTGGACCAAGCAACTGGACAACAAAAGATTTCGTCCCTATTACTTTTGTGACTCAGTAATGAACTCCTTTGTTTTGAATTTGTAACAAACAATATTCTGAAACTTTATGGCCTGGTGTCTTACCCGGGGCACCGTGGCTTCATTTGTGAGGGCTTTTGTGTGTCATTTTCATATATCATTAATAAAAGCATTGGACGTTTTTGCATTTCAAATCTTGTGCTCCTTGTCTTTCTTTATTATATATTGCAAAACAGCTATTTACACACACTCACATATACAGGTCCCAATCCACTCTGGATCTCACTGGTAACGACTCTGCTACTGCCAGTTATGACTTTGAAAATCTGATCAACTTAGCCGAAGACGAAGGTGAAGATGATTGCGAAGTGCCTGGTGAGCTTGCAAGACTGCTACTCCAGGAAGAGAGGGCCATTCAGCCACATGAAGAGCTAGTGGAAACGGTAAATCTGGGTACTGAGACAGACAATAAGGAAGTCAAAATTGGTGCCAATCTGGAGTCTAGTGTGAAACAACGGTTGATTCAGATGCTGCATGACTACGTGGAAATCTTTGCCTGGTCTTACGAAGATATGCCTGGGTTGGATACTGACATTGTGGTTCATCACCTACCTACCAAGGAAGAATGCCCTCCGGTAAAACAGAAGGTCCTCCGTATGCGTCCAGAGATGTCCGAGAAAATCAAATCTGAGGTTATGAAACAATTTGACGTCGGGTTTCTAGCAGTGACTTCTTACCCTCAGTGGGTTGCCAACGTGGTTCCAGTGCCGAAGAAAGATGGTAAGGTCAGAATGTGTGTTGATTACAGGGATTTGAACAGGGCGAGCCCTAAGGATGATTTCCCTCTGCCTCACATCGACGTTCTGGTTGACAACACTGCTCAGCATAAGGTATTCTCCTTCATGGACGGTTTCTCCGGTTATAATCAGATCAAGATGGCTCCCGAAGACATGGAGAAGACCACCTTTGTTACTCAGTGGGGAACCTTCTGCTACAAGGTCATGCCTTTTGGGTTGAAAAATGCTAGGGCAACGTATCAGCGTGCCATGGTTGCCTTGTTTCATGATATGATCCATCATGAGATCGAAGTATATGTCGACGATATGATTGCAAGGTCCCAAACTGAGGAAGAACACCTTGACCATCTACAGAAGCTGTTTGACCGGTTGAAGTTGTACAAGTTGAGGTTAAACCCGAACAAGTGCACCTTCGGGGTGAGATCTGGAAAGCTACTAGGTTTCGTCGTAAGCGACAAAGGTATTCAAGTGGACCCCGCCAAAGTGAAAGCCATACAAGAGATGCCAGTTCCCAAGACAGAGAAAGAAGTCAGAGGCTTTCTAGGACGGCTGAACTACATTGCCCGATTCATCTCACATCTAACTGCTACCTGTGAACCAATCTTCAAGCTACTGAAGAAAGATCAAGTAGTACGTTGGAATGATGAATGTCAGGCCGCTTTAGAAAGAATCAAAGAGTATCTCCAAGATCCACCCATTCTTATGCCACCGGTTGAAGGGAGACCTCTAATCTTATACTTGACAGTACTTGACAGCTCAATGGGGTGTATGCTGGGGCAGCATGACGAGTCTGGCCGAAAAGAGCACGCTATTTATTACCTTAGCAAAAAGTTTACCGACTGTGAGACCCGATACTCACTGCTCGAGAAAACTTGCTGCGCTTTGGTATGGGCTACTCGCCGGCTAAGACAGTATATGTTGACTCACACTACTCTATTGATTTCAAAAATGGATCCAATCAAGTACATCTTCGAAAAGCCTGCTCTGTCCGGAAGAATAGCAAGATGGCAGATGATCTTGACTGAGTATGACATCCAGTACACGACTCAAAAAGCGATCAAGGGAAGTGTATTGGTAGACCATTTGGCACATCAGGCAGTGGATGACTACCAGTCTATGAACTTTGAATTTCCAGACGAGAATATCATGGTAGTGACTGATTGTGAAGTACCTGGACCGGATGAAGGACCTGAGGAAGGATCCCGATGGTCTATGCACTTTGACGGAGCCTCAAACGCTTTGGGTAATGGCATTGGCGCTGTGATCATATCTCCAAAAGGCACTCATACTCCACTGACCGCCCGACTGTGTTTCAACTGCACTAACAACATGGCGGAGTATGAAGCATGCAACATGGGTCTTCGAGCTGCAATTGACCTAAGGATCAAATTTCTGAGTGTCTTCAGAGATTCCTCTCTTGTGATCAGTCATATCAAAGGCGAGTGGGATACGAAACACCCAAATCTTATTCCTTACAAGGAGTATGTGTTGACATTGATTCCCCATTTCGAGGAGATAACTTTTGAACATTTCCCAAGAGAGGAGAATCAGTTAGCGGATGCGTTGGCTACGATGTATTCTATGTTCAAAGTCAAATGGGACAACAAGGCTCCCCGGATCATTATTTGGAAGCTGGATGAACCTGCACATTGCTGTGATCTTGAGACCGAAGAGGTAACAGAAAAGCCTTGGTATCATGAAGTGAAGAGGTACCTTGAAGCTCAAGAATACCCCGAGGGCGCATCTGTTAATGACAAGAAGTTTCTGAGAAGGTTTGCGGCGAAGTTCTTCCTCAGCAATGACATTCTCTACAAACGAAACCATGATTCAACCTTACTGCGTTGTGTGGATAAGACTGAAGCAGAAAGGATCATGGCAGAGCTGCATGAAGGTACCTTCGGAACACATTCCAGTGGACATACCATGGCAAAGAAAATCCTTCGGGCAGGATATTACTGGTCCACAATGGAAGCCGACTGTTATCAACATTCTCGGACCTGTCACAAGTGCCAGATCTATGCTGATAAGGTGCACGTTCCTCCAGTCCCTTTGAACGTCTTGACATCACCTTGGCCTTTTGCAATGTGGGGCATTGATATGATCGGCGAGATCAGACCTACGGCATCCAACGGGCATCGCTTCATACTAGTAGCGATTGATTACTTTACGAAGTGGTTCGAAGCAGCTTCTTTTGCTACCGTAACCAAGAATGTCATGGCACGGTTCATTTGGCACAACTTGATCTGTCGCTACGGTGTACCGGAGAGGATCATTACGGATAATGGTACCATTCTTAACAACAAGATAATCACTGAGCTCTGCGAGCAATTCAAGATACAGCACCACAACTCTTCTCCCTACCGACCGAAGATGAATGGGGCTGTAGAAGCGGCGAACAAGAACATCAAGAAGATCGTGCAGAAGATGACAGTGACCTACAAAGATTGGCACGAGATGTTACCGTTCGCTCTTCATGGGTACCGTACCTCAGCACGGACATCAACAGGGGCAACACCCTTTTCCTTGGTCTATGGCATGGAGGCAGTCTTGCCTGTTGAAGTCCAGATACCCTCTCTCCGGATAATGAAGGATGCAGGTTTGAGCGAAGATAACTGGATCCAGACCCGGCTTGATCAATTAAACCTGATTGACAAAAAGAGACTCACTGCTATTTGTCATGGTCAAACGTACCAAAAACGGATGATCAAGGCTTTTAACAAGAAAGTCAGACGACAAGAGTATCAAGTTAGGGACCTGGTAATCAAGCGCATCATTCTACCTCAAGGTGATCCCAGGGGAAAATGGACCCCTACATACGAAGGGACATTTGTGGTTAAGAACATCTTCTCAGGAGGTGCGATGATTCTAACCACCATGGATGGTGACGACCTTCCTCACCCCGCCAATGCAGACATAGTAAAAAAATACTACGCATGATCAAAGACCCGCTAGCTTGACACACCTAGGCAAAAATAAGGGCTTCCCAGCTAACCAAAAGGGTTCGGGCAAAAATAAGGGATGAAATGAAAAAAAATCTGTACACCCGGCAAGTCGAAAACCTGAAAAGGCGGCTTGGGCAAAAATGGGTATCCCGGTGGACTGAAAACCCGAAAGGGCGGTCCAGGAAAAAGTTAGGGATAAGCATAATACTATGTCTCATTGATCACCCTGCATCCAGACTTCGGTATCAACAATCAGGCTCGGACGGCATCAGCCAATCAGCTTCATCTTCAACTAAGCAGCAAAGTGATGAGACGCTTGAAGACATAAAGGCGATAGCAGAGTTGGAACCCAGTGGGATTTTTCACATAGTTGTTTTGTTTTCCTTTTCACAAATTGTATAAACTCTATTTTGTTCGGCAGCGTTCTCTTACTAGGACGTCAGCCTCTTGTACACAAAACGCCTATTTACAGGCAAATTTCAAAATCAATACAAGCTCATCTTTTCCAGACAAATTGCCAATTGTTTTTCCTTTATCTGTTTTGTTTTGCAAAGAACGTCCAATGTTCATTTTTGATATATGCATTTGACATTAATTGCTATTCATAAATACTTGCATACGAAACAAAGGGCTAATTACAGGTGACATCAGAAACAGGGGCAATAAGAATTGTCTAAGCGGTCTAGTTGCTCTGTCCACCAAGGTACCAAGGTAAGTTCAGTTGAAGAACACGACTAAGATACCGTCACTCTCCGCAGAGTAAGACAAATCAACAATACTCTCCCCAAGCAGAGTTGGTCTCCAATCAGCCCAAAAAGGCACAGTATCTCCAGCAAGTCAGCAACACTCTCCCCAAGCAGAGTTAGCCTACTGTCAGCCTTAAGGAAGTTGGGTATCCCCAGAAGATCTCAATATTCTCCAGCAGAGTATACAGATATTCCTTAGCAAACATCCCCGGCAGTCTTAATATAAGATTGTTCCCCGGCGGAATACCAAACACCCCAGTGGAGCCATTTCCCCAGTGCAGTACAAAAAGTTTCCCCAGGAGAGTTGAACCATCTCCCCAGTAGATTCTGGAAGCTTGTCCCCGGCAGAATACAAAAATATCGCTCCCCGACCATGTTCAAAGGTTATTCCCCACCAGAGCCTATAACTGGGTTATCCTCAGCAAATTACAACGGAAAGATCGTCCTCGGCGAAGTTCTTCCTATCCCCAGCGGAGTTCATCAAATCCCCCAATAGGGTTTATCAACGGAATCCCCAGCGGAGTTATCATCAAAACCTCAGCGAAGTATCTCTTCCCACAGAGTAATTCCCCGCAGAATAATCTCTCCAACAAGTCTATTCTTGCAATCATTATCCCCCAGTGGAACGAAGAACTCTACTCTTCAACATCAGCCCAGGATTTAAGAAACTTCCCGGCATTCGTCAAGGATTTATTTTCCCAGACGAAAATACATGCATAAACATTTCACATTTCATATCTCCCATTTACATACATGATAAAGTGCATACGACACGATCTCATTTATTCCTGAGAACATCATGACATCATGCATTTCATACATCATGACATTGCATACGATTAATGTTTTGCCTTTTCAGGAAAAGGTCAATCAAAAGATATTACCATCAACATTTTAAGTTCCAGATTCGATACCTGTATCTAGCCAGGGCATATCTGTGAGCAATTGATTATAGATCTATACCTGTATCTAGCCAGGAAAGTATCTGCATGAAGAGATTGAAGATCAACACCTGTAACAAGCCAGGAAATTATCTTTCATTCTCAGGTCAGAGGTCTACGCCTGTATCCATCCAAGAAAGCTATCTCGATCAACCTTTTGAAGTTCCGGATTCGATACCTGTATCTAGCCAGGGCATATCCGTGAGCGACTGATTAGAGGTCTACGCATGTATCCAGCCAGGAAAGCTATCTCGATCAACCTTTTGAAGTTCCGGATTCGATACCTGTATCTAGCCAGGGCATATCTGTGAGCGACTGATTAGAAGTCTACGCCTGTATCCAGCCAGGAAAGCTATCTCGATCAACCTTTTGAAGTTCCAGATTCGATACCTGTATCTAGCCAGGGCATATCTGTGAGCGACTGATTAGAGGTCTACGCCTGTATCCCGCCAGGAAAGCTATCTCGATCAACCTTTTGAAGTTCCAGATTCGATACCTGTATCTAGCCAGGGCATATCCGTGAGCGATTGATTGTAGGTCTATACCTGTATCTAGCCAGGAAAGTTATCTACATGAAGAGTCTGAAGATCAACACCTGTAACAGGCTAGTAAATTATCTTTCTTTCTCAGGTACGCAAGTTCTCTCTAAGAAATCTCTTACGCGATCGACATCACTAGATGGCATCTTTAAGCCCATCTCCACCACTATCCATTACATTTCCAAATGGCATCTATAAGCCCATTCCCGACAAGATTCTGTCACATCTCTAGATGGCATCTATAAGCCCATCCTCCTATCCATCATCTCTCCAAATGGCATCTGTAAGCCCATTCCCGACATCACATTGCTGATACTCCACTATGCGAGTGCAAATTTCTGGGCACTCTAGTGTTCAATCATCTTCCACCTTCGGATCACGAAAGGTACGCAAGCCAATCTACATCCTCAGGTCTAAGAAGATTGAACAGGGGCACTGTTGTACCCCAAAATTTTCCCTCCCATATTCTTCAAAGTTTGTCAAGGATCATCTCCAAATGGTTCAAGATTTGCTCAAAGGTTGCACAGTCAAATGCCTCATAAGCCAGTCAAAATTAGGGTTTTGATTCTTTCAAGGAATTTGAGGTTTCCAATGGCTCAATCAAGTCCCATAGACCTATATACATTGTCAAGTATCTACATGTCAAGTTGCAAGACTCACAAGGTCAAATTCCACAGTCAAAAGCCCTATTTGATCTACAGTCAACTGCAGGGGCAAAATGGTCATTTTGCAGTCAAAAGTCAGAATTTTTGGTCAACATCTTGTTTTGAGTCCACAATCATAAGTTGATCAAGTCTTGATCATGATTCCACAAGCATGGCTCAGAAATCATCAAGATGCAAGAAGTTACTATTTTTGGACAGTAGAAAAGTCAACTGTATCTTGACCAAGGCATAACTTTTTCATGGTTCATTAGAAAAATCCCATCCAATGCTCATTTTTAAGGGGATGACATTTCCTACAACTCATCTTCACATTCCAAGTCCAAGAAATGCTCCCATAAAAAGTTATCAATTTCTACATTATAGGTCAATTTCAAAAGTCAACAAATGTGCACTTTAAGTAAAAGGCCATAACTTGATATTGGTAAATCCAAATGACATGGGACCAAAGGCATTGGTTAGAGGACTTCAAGACCTTTCCAAAATGTCAAAGAACATGTTCATATGATCAAAATTGAGCAAGATATGCATTGGAGAAGTTGGGAAATTTTTATGAATTTGCAAAAGTCAACTATCCTTAAAACTTCAATTTTTGACCAAAGGGCCCACTTTCTTCCACTTGATTCAGCCTTGTCATGCCACACACATGTCCCATGATTAATTTCAAGATCAAACATTTATTTTTCTATTTTATTTAATTTTTATTGATTTAATTTATTTTAAATCTATAATAATTCAAATAAAATCTAAAAATCAATGGAATAGTATATTTATGATTTGAACAGCTTTCATATATCACGTGCCAACTAACCAATTCGTGCTAGGGATTTTTTGTGCATAAAATCTTAGATTTGCTTCAAATTTGGAAAGGTTTTCAATGGTGGTCAATCAAATCTCCAAACTTCAATACACAAAGATACAAGCCCAAATTTTGACCTAGACTGATTGCCTTATACATATACAAGGAGCCTAAACCTAATTCAGGACCTAAGCATTGCTAAAACGGCCAAGGCAAAAACTGAAAAATTGTTGGAAAAGTGGGAGATCAAGAACACTATTGGAGGCGTTTTCAGACAAAAGTAAGAACGTGGTTCCCTTCCTTGCTATCCACTGAAGCTAAAGCGATCACAACCACGTCCTGAGACCACCTACAGAGCGTTGTAAGTCATCACGAAGCCAGCCCTGGATATGGAATCGTGATCCTCAATTCTTGCATTTTTTCTTCAAAATGTTGACATATGCATATTCATTGCTTGATTTCTAACATAACTGCAATAGCCAATTTTGTTTTTATGCCCTATACTGAGATACCCGATTCTAGGGTTTATGTGCTTGCTTTTTAGGCGTTTTCAGTGCAGGAAAAATTGGCCACAATAATTGGTACAGGAGTACTCAGGAGATGGAGACGAGACCAACCATGGTCTTGGAATGAATTTTTGCAGCCTAGGGACGATTTTAGGAAAGGCCTATGAAACTTCCTGCGGATAAAAATCCGCAGGTAAATAAACAGCAAGTTTGATGAAGAAGATGATGATGCGTCGTAGCATGATTGGCCCATTTAAAATTAAAGCGCGTTTTTTTTGTTTTGCTAGCATATTAATTGATTTATGAATATTATATTTAGTCTTTAGTATACTAACAAATAAACAAGGCAGTTGGGTTGGTTGAAGCGCACATGCATAGTCCCTTGGGACCTGGGTTCGATTCCCAGGTCCCCCAAAAACCTTTGTGCTATTTTATTTCAGGAAATCATGTGCAACATTCCAAGCAAGTTCCACCATACGCTCTCACATCCCAAGCGCCAAGTGGCCACAAGCACAGATCTGAAGGCCTGGATTGGAAGACCATGGTACTACCTAGTCAATGAACACGCAGCCAATCAGGAAAAGTCAATGGACTAAATTGCTAATGGGCCAGGAATTGCTAGCATACCTCCTAAGGGCCCATCACCCCCTGGTTTATTATTTTCTTATTTTCTTTCTTTTTATTTTCTTTTATTAACTATAATTAATATTATTATTATTTAATTAACTTAACTATTATTTTCATAATAAATTCAGACAATTAAAAGATGTAAATATTTTTATATTTATTATTTATTAATTTCACTTTATTATTTTGTAAATAAATTCTAACAAATCTATTTAGTTAATTAGGTTTAATTTTGACTTTTTCACAATGAATAAAATCAACCTAGAATTAGGTTTTTCTTTTGACAATTTTAATCCTTTTTATTTTATTCTATTAAAAGCATAAAAAACACAAAAATACTCTTTCTTTTAATTCATTTAATTAATTAGTAAATTAGGTTTAATATTAATTAATTGCAAAAAGGACCAAACTTTCATTCTTTTCTCAAAAAGGGTCAAAACCCTAAGACTTTTCCCGATGCAATTTTTCTCGCGCATATTTATTTTTGATTCAATTTTTTGATCATATTTATGTAACTGTTTCGAGGATGTAATAGATAATTAGGACCTTTATCGCTTTCTTTATTTTTCTCGCAATTTACTTTCCAAAGGGTTATGTTTTTGGCGATGTAAATACCCGACGCCTTGTAATAGCGTAGATTTACTTTCCGCAATTTATTTTTCGCAAATTATTAACTGTTAACTATGTATGACAAGACTTGCCTGAAAAATAAAATCAACCCGTAGCTCACCATAATACATGTGCCAAGATAAAATTAATTGAAAAATAACACACGTGCACATGCCACTCCTAGGGTACGCCTCACTTGGTTGCCTCGACGTGGTCATTGAGTATGGGGTGTTTTAGAGGTCGCCCTCCTGTCTAAAGATCCAGTTGCCTCGAAACGGTTGCCTCGGATAAAAAAGGATCTAGGACATTAGGGTTACCGCTAAGGCGTCCTACTATTGCTTTGGTGACCACATGTCCCTATAATCGAATTGACCCGAATAACTCCAACGACGGTGCTACCTACTTCTCAATAGTGGGATAACACTGTCTAAAGGACTCTTACACAGCTTAATTCCTTAGAGTAGGTAGATTTCTCCTGGGTACTTGCTCTTTCAAAACAAAAATAACTTTTCGCACTTACAAAAAGTTTTCAAACAAACACTTCATACACTCTTGAGGACTGATACAAGAGTTACCTAGAAGTTTTCAAAACAAACTTTTTTTCAAAACCCACAAACACAAGAAAAGCAAACTCTTTTGAAAACATAGTGAGCAAGTACCTAAGAGCCCGTGGATAACCACGGATAGAAAGGGTGCTAACACCTTCCCTTTCTATAATCTACCTCCCGAACCGAGAAACATCTCGAAAAGGAATTTTGTTGTGCTTTTGTCCTTTCCATGTTGGAGAACATAAAAGACGGTGGCGACTCTTGCTTACCGCGACATTTCGCGAACCAGCATTTCAAAATAGTCAGTTCTATTTCCACCGATCACATCATGCATCATAACATAGCATCCATTCTTATTGCACTAACCATTTCAAAGACCAAGGAAATTTATCTTTGTTCTGTTTTGCAGATCATGGCTTCCGTTCGTAGAAACACCATCTGAATCAGCTTTGTGAAGATACCTTCCCAACTCAAAGAGCTAGTATCAAAGGTTTCTGAAACTTCTGCGTTCACTAAGAGACATGGTCGACTTCTCAACCTGGTTACTTCAAACTTTGATGAAAAGATTATGAGTGTACTCTTTCAGTTCTTTGATCCCAAGCACCACTGCTTCACATTTCCAGACTATCAGTTGGTGCCTACCATGGAAGAATTCTCTCGGCTGTTGGATATACCCATTCTTGAACAGTTGCCTTTCACAGGTCTGGAAGAAGTTCCTAAGCCAGAAGTCATTGCCTCAGCTTTGCATCTGAAACGGGTCGACGTGGTATCCAATTGGGAAACAAGAAGCGGAGTCAAGGGTTTTCTAGCCAATGGGTTTTGAGGAGGTCTTGGCTCTTCTAATCTATGGGTTAGTCATATTCCCTAATCCATACTCATTCATAGATGTGAATGCTATCAAGATCTTCCTCTCTCGCAACCCTGTGCCTACCTTACTCGGAGATATTTTGCATACTCTTCATACTCGTACCATGAAGAGAAGAGGGGTTCTTATGTGTTGCATGCCATTGCTGTCGAGGTGGTTTATTTCTCACCTCCCTAAGTCCATATTGAAGAATGAAGAAGGTTTGGGTTGGTCACAAAGGATAATGTCACTCGCTCATATGGATATTCTCTGGTGTTCCCAAGCTATAGAAAACATTGCTATTATTGACCGCTATGGGGAGTACCCTAATGTCCCTTTACTTGGCATCAGAGGGGGCATAACCTACAACCCTTGTTTAACTCTGCGATAATTTGGTTACACTCGAAGAGATGGTCCCCACGAGTTACTTATTGATGGAATTATATTCAACTACGAGGATGATGGTCACAAGTATCGCTAGAGGTTCATACGAGCTTGGGGTATGGTAAATCGATCTGGTGCCAGGGTTTTAGGGCCAAAGGCTTCCATTCATATGGAACCTTACCTCCAATGGATACGAACTCGCGCCCAGAAGCTTATGATGCCCTATGTGGTCGTTTTACCAGTGGTTGTGGAGCCTACTACTGAAGAGGGTATTCCTTACACAGTTCTCTATCCTTATATGCCCACTGATCTTGGAGAGTTACAGAGGTCTTAGATTCAGTTGAAGAACGAGCGGGATACTTACAGAGATCAGTTCCATGCTCAAGAGAGGAAGGTTCTAGAGCTCACAAAGAAACTCCATGAAGAAAGAGGACTCAATGCTTATCTCGGCACGAAGAGGAAGCATCCATGGGAATTTTGATTTCTTTTCTAGTTTTAGCTTTTTTTTTTAATTGTAACGCCTAAAAGGCATTTGAACTTTTAAATCAGCTAATAAAATCTTTGTTTTATTTTGGTTTGCAAATTTAAATTTTCCAAAGTCTTTAAAATCATTGCATGTGCATCCCATTCATAGCATTGCATGTACAGGTACCATTACGGGTTTCTCATCTCCTTCGCTGTTTATTTCAGCAGAAATGTCTTCCGAACAAAGCATCAAGGACCTTCAGGCACAAAACGCCCAGTTCCAACAAATGTTCATAAGTCTGGAAAAAGGGCAGGAGGATCTGAAAGCCCTCATCCAGAAAGAGAAAAAGAAAAAGAAAAAGGCTGCCGGTATTCTGAATATGGGCAGAAGGTTTGGAGAGCGGTTGAAGTGACAAGTCAATCTAACCTCTTAATCCAAGGAATGGGATAATCAAGAAGAAGAAAAGGATCTCAGTCCTTCACTTTCTAACAATGATACTGACTACAATGATGAGCAATATCCTCCTGCTGAGGATAGATACAAGTGGTTGGAAGATCATTTGAGTACCATGGAAGTTCAGAGGATACCTGGACTGGATTTCAAAGAATTGGGATTGGTGTTGGGAGTAGTCATCCCGCAGAAGTTCAAAGCTCCATTTTTCACTAAGTATGATAGGGTGTCCTGCCCAAAACTCCATCTCCGCTCTTATGTCAGAAAGATCCAGCCCCACACCGCTGATAGAAATTTATGGGTTAATTTCTTTCAAGATAGTCTGTCAGGGACTCATCTTGAATGGTTCTACCAGCTGGAGGGAGCCAATGTCTGAAATTGGGAAGATCTGGCTGTTGCATTCTATAAGCAGTATCAATATAACGTCGACCTTAATCCTACTCGTACTCAACTCTAGAGTATGTCCATGGGTGCAAGTGAAGGCTTTAAGGACTATGCGCAGAAATGGAGAGACTTGGCTGGAAGAGTTCAACCCCATTTGTCTGATAGGGAATTGGTTGATATGTTTCTGGGGACACTATCTGGTCCATTCTTTAATCATTTGATCGGCAGCTCGTCAACTGGTTTCATCGAGCTGATTTTAACTGGAGAAAGAGTAGAAGCTGGGATTCGGAGCGGAAAGATACATAAGGATGCCTCTTCGAGTTCGGTAAAGAAGCCATTTGCTAGTAAGAAGGAAGCTAGTGCCATCTATAGCCCGAGGGGCCAAAACGGGGTTCAACATCATCAGACAGTAAGTGTCGTAATGATACCTAGGCCTACAGTTGCACCATAATGCAACAATCAACAAAGAGTGGAAAGACCACAACGGAAGTTTACCCGAATCAATATGACATTGGCTGAAGTTCTACCTCATCTATTGAGATCCAACTTGGCAACCTTGAAAGAGGCTCCCAATAATCCAAATACTACATCTCCCCGATATAATCCAAATGCTCGGTGTGCCTATCATTCTGAGAGTCCTGGCCACGATACCAATGATTGTTGGGCTCTAAGAAATAAGGTACAAGATCTGATTGAAGCCAAGGAAATTGAATTTGATGCTCCGGAGAAGCCCAATGTCATAACTGCTCCCATGCCTAAGCACGATCCTGGAATTAATGTTGTTGATACCAACTTGTTTGTGACCTTAGTGGATGAAGTTTCTACTCCTCTCATGACTGTGAAGAAGAATTCGATGTTGGTCAGTTTATTTCCGGGTTGTGGTGAAGGTTGCCACATGTGTTCGTTTCTACCTTCTGGTTGCCATTTGATGAAGTTAGGTGTTCAATGCCTGATGGACAGCAAAGAAATTTTGTTCGAGAAAACTTTGGTTCCCGTTGTTCCATCTGAAGACATTTCCATTTTAACCATTTACGACAATCCTTCCATGTTTTCCTCGAGAAGACCTGTTAGGATTACATCTGCTCCAAGAATTGCTCCGCTGATAATCACTGTTCCTGGTCCTGTCCCGTATGTCTCGGACAAAGTTGTCCCCTGGCATTATGGTGCCGATGTGTACTATCATGGCATCAAACAAGGTTTGAAAGATGAAGAGGTTGATCTTGATATTGGTAACATTGTCAGGACCAGCAAAGTTACCTGAAGTGGAAGGGTCTTCTCCTGAGATTTCCCCTAAGACTGTCAACAAGCCTATTGTCATTCCATCTTTTCTTCATGCTAGTACATCAACTACTGCTCCTGTTCTTACTCCAGTTATTACCCCTGTCGGCGAATCATCTGATACCTGCGGCAAAGAAATTATAGGTGAGCCTGCCCGGACGGAGGCGCCTAGGAAAATTGTTGTGGAAGCCTCTAAGTAAGAGATTGAGTGTTGCACCCCAAAATTTTCCCTCTCATTTCACCAACATTTTCTCACCACAAGACCCTTGGAGCTCAAGATCAAGTTAGGGTTTGCTCTGCTCAAGACCCCTCCTTGCACTGTTGACCCAAATTAGGGTTTGAGTTTGCACAAAGATGTTTTGACCTAAAATGCCCAAAGTAACTTTCATGCTTCATGTTGGACTTACAAGTTTATCCATACCAAGTTTCAAGCCTTGATTCCAATCTTTGCCCAGTCAATTGGACAGTTGACCTATAAATCAGCTGTATTGGGGAAAAAGTCAATTGTGGCCAATTGACAGTCAAACTTCATGATTTTTGACCCACATCAACATAATGAACTCATATGAACCATTTGATCAAGTTTGGATCACAATTCCATAAGAAATTTGATCAGATCACCAAAAGGGCAAAATGGTCATTTTTAGGGTTTTGACTGCACAAAGGCAATTTTTGACTGTTTGACCTAACCAATGGCAAACCAAGTTCACATATGGACTCAAGGACTCAATGGTATTGTCTTGACACATTTAACAAGTTCAAAAAATCCCAAATGCATAGGATTGACAGATGAATTTTCCAGTCAACGGATCAAAATTTGACTGTATACTGAAAAGTCAAACTTTGACTTTTTGGTCAAAATCAAGTGCCAAGATTCATTTTTCATCAAGACATGTCAAATTATGAAACTTGTTCATCAAGAAATCCAAATTTTCAAATTAGGGTTTAAGATGAGAAAATTTCATAACTTAGAATTTTTCTAAGTTATGAAACTTCCTTATTTTTTCCTAACTTTGCCCCATTTTTTCACCAAGATTCAAATGGATTCAAACAAAACTCAAAACATGAAAGTTGTAGACCATTTCAAAATCTACAACTTTGATTCACAAAGTTTTCTCAAAGGAATCTTGTAGCTCAAGTTATGATTTTTGGAACAAGGGTGCAAAACATTTTTAACTTAGAAAAATTTTGACCTATTCTAGGCAGGATTTTTGCCCAACTTCATGGCCATTTTTCACATGCTTCCACTTGGAGTTTCAATTTGCATTACAAAGATGGATTGTAGTACACATTCTAATATTTCCGAATTGTCCAAGAACTTCTCAAACACCCTTGTGGTTAGGGAGAATCGAATTTGCAAAGATGGGCAAAAGTCACTTTTGTTCATAGCCAAATACATGTTCATAACATTTGCATTTTCAAGTCAGCAGGGTTTGTGATGGTTTGCAGGCCTCTAAACCTCTTCACACTCAATAATTAAATGCCAAACCATTGTGTTCAAGCATTATTTTATGCATTTGGTCATTACACATGAAATTATCCCTTAAATAGAAAAAGCACATTTGCCATTTTTGATAAAGATACACTTTATGTCAAATACCATATCCAAGAGGTACAAGCCAGATCTTTGAGGCACAAGTTTGTAGGAAAATCCCACTGATCAAGAACAAAGTATGCAGCATGCTTGAGAACTTGGTACATGCCTATATCACAAGTGGACATATCCTTGCTTACATTGGAAGAAAACTTGGAAAAACACATACCAACTCTCATTCCTGTAAAGACCAGCCAAAGCAAACTTTGTTCTCATCTTGCATACACCCTAACTGACCTAAAACACGAATCAACCACCCCTCAAACCTCCTCATTCATCAAAACACCATTTTTCTGCAAGAAACAGGGCATCCCTGCAGATTGAATTGCACAACTCAGTTTGCTCGTGCATTTTGGCCAAAGCTTGTTCAAACACACTCCCTACCATCCATCGAAGCTATCCCAAGCCCTAGATACAAACTGTAACATCCCTAACCCCTGTTGCCATTTTCATTTTTCAGTTTTGCAGGTGAACTTCCATAGCACGATTCATAGTGATTCAAAGTAAGCTAGGTGTTGGAGAAGCATCCTTGGACTTCAGGCAAGCTGTACCAAAGCTCAAACTCCATTGAAGATACCTCCATTGTTGTACACGACTCAAGCTGAAACAGGTAAAAACATGAACTTCTATCTCTCAATATAGGAAGAGTTAGGCTTAGGTTTGTGAATGAAACATATTCTCCTCATAGCCCTGGAGCCATCCATGTATTTACTTTTCATTTATATTGAGTGTGCTGTGAGAATTTTGGCCCTGAACATTGAAGAAAATTTAGGTCAGAAATTGGGGATGGAGAAATTCTCCCTCGTTTCTTAGAGTTAGGTCAATTTTTTTATATGTATGAATTCGTCTCTTCATGCTCTATAATGTTTGTGTTATGAGTTTTTGTTAAAAGTCAAAGAATCAGGAGTTTGTGTTGGACATGGTGAAGCGCGCGTCTTCTGTTTGAAACAAGGCTGGAGGTTGAAGAAGGTTGACTTGGGCTGGGCCTGAGTTGTTCTTGCTTTTTGCACCCCTTTTCTCATTTTGCACCCCCCTGGCCCATTGAGTGAAATCTTTATCATTTTTGATTTTTTTTCTTTTTTGTTCTGACTTATTATTTTTTGCTCAAATATAAAAAACATTAAAAATATTTTTCCACCCATTTTTGCATTTATTTGGCATTTATTTGCTTTATTTAAATATATACATGTAAATAAATATATATACTTTTATTTAAAACACTAAAAAATAATACAAAAATATATTTATTTTCAGTTATTATTTTTCATTTTACATTTTGAAAACATCTTTTAAAAAAATACATTTTTTTTTGTAAATAATTAATATTTTATTTTTTGTACATATTTAGCTTATTAAATATATATAAATATACTTATACATATTTTATTAAATATTTAGGACAAAAAATATAAAAATAACACATTTTTATTTTTATTAATATGTGACATCAAAAATACCTTTTTAACCATATACTTTTTATTTTTTGCATAAATTAATTTATTTTGTATATACTAAATAAATAAAAACGCTTATTCAAAAAAACTAGGGTTTAACCCTAAGACAATAAAATCACCAAAAATTGACTTTTTTATCTTGTTTATATTTCACACTAAAAGATACTTTTACATACATAAAAAACCATTTTTGTGCATAATACATTTTGCATATTTATTGTATTTATTTAATTATTATACAATTAAATAATTTGTATATTCGATATGGATGTAATAGTTTTAGATTTAATTTCTTGCTAAATATCCCCCCATTCAAACATTTGTACCCCCATCCCCATAATTATGTTGTAATAATTTAGGACTTTAAATTTCTGCATTTAAAAGCTTTCAAATTATGCCATGATAGACTTAGGGTTTGTATGCAAATCAACCAACAAATAGCTTGACTAATACAAAGACAAAAAAGCATGAAAATGGACAACACCAATCACACTTGCACCCTTAGGGTTACTCCACTTGTTGCCTCCCAAAATGGGCCATGTTGCATGTTGAATGTCTTTGGCAAAACAAAAACAAATCAAATGATCATAGTCCCTCGATGACGCTTTCGAAGTTGCCTAAAAAATGATCAAGTCCCTTAAAGGAAAAATTGCCAAAGACACTTGGCACCATTGCATTCATGGTCTAAACGATGACCCGCGCTCGTCCCGTTAACATCCTAACACAAGGTTGTCCACCAAATACAATGGTGGAACAATACTGTTAAAAGGGTTAAAACATAGGAAAGATATTTGAGTAAATTTAGGGGTAGACAACTCTTAGTTACTTGATCAAACTTGCAAAACAAACCCTTGCCTACTTTCAAAACACACTCCACAACACAATTTCAAAACAACTTTCAAAACATTGAAAACTTTTCAAAAGACAAATACACTTTTGTATACATTCAAACATGGATCATTACAAAGGTTGCCACAACAAATGGCCTCTTTTCAAAACCTCTTTCAAAATCACACACAAAGCACCATTTCAAACAATTGAAAGCACCATTTCAAACAATTGAAAAGCAAAGGCAAGTGATCTAAGCAAGTAACTAAGAGCCCATGGATAACCATGGATAGAAAGGGTGCTAATACCTTCCCTTTCTATAATCTACTCCCCGAACCCAAGAAAACATCTCAAAGGTTTTTGCTGTGCTTTTTAACCTTTCCTTAGGATAAAATAAAAAGTCGGTGGCGACTCTTGCTAAACCGAAACATTTGCGAAAACAAACACAAAACCTCAAGTCAGTTCTCCCACCGTATCACAGAACTGGCGACTCTGCTGGGGAGAATGAATTAAAAGTGGAGTAACCTTAGGGCTTAGATCACCCTTTTGCATGACTAATTGTTTGTTTTGATTGCTTTACATTTGGGTTCTCTTGTTTTGGCTTGAAATCCTACACCCGGATTTGGGGAAACATTCATAGATAGCAATACGTTGTGGAAACTGTGCGGGGTATACCGACACGGTTGAAGCAATAGCTATATTAGTGCGACATATTTGTGAGTACCGGTAACCCTTGAGTTCAATCAAGGAGAGTACGGGGCCGCTGAGTGATGTCACTAAGCACTAATGACCTAGAACCTTACTTGACCATCTTGGCCTTTTATTAGGGGTAGTGAGATGACCGGCTTTGGTGCAGTCCGAAGTTGGTAGATACTCGATACTACACTCATTGAGGGTTGTTTTCTTGGAATATTGTGGTCGCTAGTTAAGTGGCTAAACCAAAACAATGAACATAGAAAACAATTCAATGATATTGAGCTCCCTAGAACCCGTTTACTATTTATAGGACAGGTTTTTAAGCCAACTTCACTCAAGAGGGTACTTACCTATGAAACCCCATGCAAGCCTGAAACTAGGGTTTTGTGTGACTTGCTTGTACATATGTTTGTGCATACATCATGAACATCATAAAGCATCATATGCATCCACTAACCATTTCAAGGGTTTGGATCTTCATCTTTGTTCTTGTTTTGTAGGTCATGGAAATTCTTCGCATGAAAACTATCCAAGTCAACCTTGTGAGAATCCCTCCTCAACTCAGGGAGCTTACATCCAGAATTCCAGAAAGCTCTCTCTTCAGTGAAAGACATGGTAGACTGCTCAGCCTAGTCAACACCAACATTGAAGAAGACATGGTGAAAGTGTTGTTCCAATTCTTTGATCCCCTTCACCACTGTTTCACATACCCCGACTACCAGTTGGTGCCTACTTTGGAGGAATTTTCTCAACTCCTGAGAATTCCTATTCTTAATCAACTACCCTACAACGGTACTGAAAAAGAACCAAAGCCTGAAGATGTTGTTCAAGCACTACACTTGCAACCATCTGACATCAAGGGGCATTGGGAAACTAGAAGTGGTGTCAAAGGCTTCTTGGCAAAATTCTTGTTTGAGAAGGCACAAGAGTGTTGGAATTCTTTGGATCTGCAAGCCTTTGAAGAGATTGTGGCACTCCTTATTTATGGGTTGGTCTTGTTCCCAAATCCTGACCAACTTATAGATGTCAATGCTGTCAAGATTTTCCTATCCAGGAATCCCATACCTACATTGCTTGGGGACATCCTCCACTCGTTTTACACACGAATAATGAGAAAGAGAGGTGTTCTCATGTGCTGTACTCCTCTCCTTGCAAGGTGGTTTATTTCTCACCTTCCACAATCTGTTTTGAAGAATGACCAAGGCTTAAGGTGGTCACAACGATTGATGACCCTCACACATTCCGATGTACATTGGTGTTCTCGGTCCAAAGAAAATGTCATCATCATCGATCGTTGTGGTGAGTTCCCTAATGTTCCATTACTTGGCATTAGAGGGGGCATTACCTACAACCCTTGTCTAGCTTTCAGACAATTTGGATATGCACGGAGGGATGGCTCTCATGACATGCTGATTCCTGACCTAGTTTTTGACTTCGACAATGATGCGCAAGGACTTCGCCAAAGATTCATCAGAGCTTGGAGGATGCCTAACAAGGTAGATAGCAAGACGCTGGGGCACAAGAACTCCATCCCTCTTGAGCCTTATCTCAAGTGGGTACGAACCCGCGCCCAGACTCTTATGATGCCTTACCCTCACATTCTCCCTTTGATTAAAGAGCCTGTTAAGGAAGGAGAGGTTCCCTACACCATCCTATATCCTGACATGCCAACATCATGGGAGGAGATGCAGAAGAGTTGGATCCAACTCAAGGAGGAACGAAATACTTTTGAAGCCAGCTTCTACGCCAGTGAGAAGAAGGTTTTAGAGCTTACCCGCCGACTTCACGAGGAGGAGACCCTCAACACCTACATCGCACCAAAGAGGATGCGCAACGTCTTTTTACCTTAAGAAGTTTTTGTAATATTTGGCCCATGGGGCATTTATGTACTGACAAAATTTCTTCTTATTAATATGACGTGTGTTCTTTTTGTTTGCAACAAATTTTGAATTTCTAAATCCTTGAATGCATTACATGAATAAACATATCATTCATCATATGCATAAACAGGTCTTCACACCAGGTTTCCTTATCTTTCTACTGTTTATTTCAGTAAGATGGATCTCGAACAGACGGTCAAAGATCTGCAGGCACAAAACTCGCAGTTTCAATAGCTCCTAATGACCTTAGCAAAGGGTCAGGAGGATCTTAAAGCATTGCTAGGGAATAAAGAGCAAGAAAAAGGGAAAAAGAAGAAGAAAAGAGTTGGGGTAGCTACACTGGGAAGAAGATTTGAGAATGAAGCAAGGAGAGTTCTTGAATTTCCCTCCGCATCTGATGAGGGAACCGGTAAAGGAGTTGCACTACCTTCTGAGTCCGAGGCTGAAGAGGAAGAGGTTGAGGAAGATGAAGACTACTCAGAGCAGCAGTATCCGCCAGCGGACGACAAATACAAAAACCTGGAGGATAGACTGGAAGCTATGGAGCTGCAAAGGGTTCCTGGGTTAGATTTTGAAGAATTGGGTTTGATTGCTGGGATTGTGATCCCTCCAAAGTTTAAGGTACCAATTTTTGCAAAATATGACAGGTTGTCTTGCCCGAAGATGCACCTGAGGTCGTATGTCAGGAAAATTCAACCTCACTTATCCGATAGAAATATTTGGGTACACTTCTTCCAGGATAGCCTGTCTGGTACACAGCTAGATTGGTTCTACCAGCTTGAGAGGTCAGAGGTGCACAGTTGGGAGGATTTGGCAGCTGCCTTTTATCGCCAGTATCAATATAACACTGACTTGGCGCCAACCCGTACTCAGCTACAAAGTATGGGGATGGCCTCAAATGAGGGATTCAAAGAATACGCCCAGAAATGGCGCGACTTAGCCGGAAGAGTGCAGCCGCCTCTTTCAGATAGGGAACTAGTTGATATGTTCTTGGGGACCCTGTCTGGCCAATTCTTCAACCATTTGATCGGGAGCTCTTCTGCAAGGTTTACTGAATTGATTCTGACTGGCGAACGGGTGGAAGTTGGTATTAAGAGTGGGAAGATTCAAAGGGATGCCTCTGCATCTACAACTGTTAAAAAACCATTTCCAGCCAAGAAGGAGGCAGCTGTTGTGTACTCTCAAAAAGGATTGGGGAGAACTGAGCGTCGGCCGACTGTGGGGGCCGTGATGATTCAAAATTCGTCAAATGATCAGCCTCATACCAATCAGTCTAGACCTAACCAGCAACGGGTAGAACGGCCACAACGGTAGTTCACCCGCATCAATATGACGCCTGCATAAGTTCTTCCCCATTTGTTAAAGTTGAACCTGACTGGTTTAAAGGAGGCACCGAAAAACCCTAACACCACATATCCATACTATCATGCCAATGCCAAATGTGCCTACCATTCTGATAGCGCCGGACATGACACCAACAATTGTTGGGCGCTAAAGAATAAAATTCAAGACTTGATAGACGCAAAAGAGGTTGAGTTCGACGCACCTGAGAAGCCGAATGTGATATCCGCTCCGATGCCAAAGCATGGCCATCATGTTCATGCCGTTGAAGAAGATCTGTATGTTTCTGCTGTTGATGATCTGGTAACTCCACTACTAACAATCAAGTTGAATTTGTTGAAAGCTGGGATTTTCCCAGGATGTAAAGAAGACTGCTACTGTTGTTCCTCCCTACCAATTGACTGTCCATTGCTGAAGATAGGCATCCAAGGCCTAATGGACCACCAACAAATTATTTTTGAAAAGATTCCTGCTACTCCAACCCCTATCAAAGATGTTTCAATAATCACCATTTCCACCAATCTTTCCAAGGTCCCTAAAAAGCCTGTTAAGATTACATCAGTTCCAAAGTTTGTTCCTCTGAAAATAACCATGCCTGGGCCTGTCCCCTACAAATCTGACAAATCGATACCGTGGAATTATGGTGGAGAAATCTACTACCACAGTGTTAAACAAGTTGAGATAACTGAAGAGAGCTCTGACGAAGAAAATGCCGACATTGGAAACATTGCCGATACGAGCAAGATTACCCGAAGTGGGAGAATTTTGTCTCCAGAGATTGCCCCTCCAAAGGCAATCTTTGGACCCTCAGCTGCTGCCAAAGTTACTCCTGCACCAATAAAACTTTCTACAAGAACTCCGTTGATTGAAGAAGTTGTTACTCCTGTGGTTGTCCCTCCTACTTCTGCTGATAAGGGGAAAGGGATCCAAGATGAGCTCGTCAGGACGAGGGCTCAACCATTGGTCATCCCCGAAACCTCTAAGAAAGAAATGGAGGAGATTCTGAAAATAATTAAGAAGAGTGATTATGATGTGGTAGAGAAACTAGGGCAAACCCCCTCGAAGATCTCCATGTTAGCATTGCTGCTTTGTTCAAAGGCTCATGCCAAAGCATTGATAAGATTTCTGAAGACAGCCCATATTCCCCAGGAAACCTCAGCCGATCAATTCCAGGATTGTGTAGCCAGCCTTACCGCCGACAACGGCCTGGGTTTCTCTGATGCTGACCTGACCCCGAAAGGAAGAAAGCACAATGACGCATTGCATGTGTCAGTTGAATGCCGAGGAACTACTCTCGCCCATGTCTTGGTCGACACTGGTTCTTCTCTAAATGTGTTGCCTAAGAAAGCTCTCGACCGGTTGGATTATGAAGGCTTGGAGCTGAAACCAAGTAATATCATTGTCAGGGCCTTTGACGGGTCTAAAAGAATGGTGCATGGGGAGGTCGACATTCCCATCAAGGTGGGCACTGAAGTATTCCACTCAACTTTCTATGTGATGGACATTCGTCCGTCATACTCTTGCTTGCTAGGGAGACCATGGATACATAATGCTGGCGCAGTCACTTCCTCCCTACATCAGATGCTGAAATACCCTGTCAAAGGAAAGATCATAACTGTACACGGTGAGGAGGAATATATGATCAGTCACCTGAACTCCTTTCGGTATGTAGAGGTGGAGGGAGAATTCATTGAAACACCGTTCCAACACTTCGAGGAAATTGCTCCCGAAGTTGCAGTAGCAAAGGCAGTAGCTGAGGTACCCAAGCAGGTGGCCAGGATGGCATCTCTGAAAGATGCACAGGCTGCAATAAAGGAGGGAAAGAGCTCAACATGGGGTCAGTTGCCTGACTTTCCCCACAAGACAGACAAGTTTGGGTTGGGATTTATCGCTGCGGGGCAAAAAGCTATGTGTCGCTCAAAAATTGAGAGAACACCCATCAAGATTTCTCCTCATGGGGTTAATGCTTTGTAAGACGAAGACGAAGAGGGTAACATTGAAGACTGGATCTTGCCAACCATCGGAGGGGGACTACATAACTGGGAGGCGAAAGACTTCGTCCCCATTACTTTCATTAATCAGTAACTTATCTTTCGAATGTTTCCTGTTGGTCTGTAATAATTACTTTTAAATAATTTGCACACTACTTTTTCACCTCATGCCTTGCCCGGGGCATGTAGGTCCATTTGTAAGGGTTTTGATTCTCTTCATATTCATATGCCATGTTTAATGATTCATTGGACGTTTTTCATTGATAAACTGCTGTGTTCATTTTCTTTCCTTTTGCATTTTTGTTTGTTTAAGGATGGCTATCCCTTACACACACCCACACTCACAAATGCAGGTACCCATCCACTCTGGATTCTATGGGTGACTATTCTGTTGTATCCTTCAATAACTCTGAAGATTTGGTCAATCAGGTTGAATACGAAGATGACGAAGATTGTGAAGTACCAGGAGAGCTAGCCAGACTTCTACAACAAGAAGAGAGGGCCATCTTGCCTCATGAAGAGTTGTTGTAAACAGTCAACTTAGGAACAAAGGAAGACAGGAAAGAAGTACAAGTGGGTGCCAATATGGAACCAAGTGTCAAGGAGCGCTTAATACAGCTGTTAAATGAATACGTTGAAATCTTCGCCTGGTCTTATGAAGACATGTCGGGTCTAGACACAGATATCGTGGTTCACCGTCTCCCTACAAGAGAGGATTGTCCACCAATCAAGCAAAAAGTCCGCCGAATGAGGCCCGACATGTCTGAAAAGATTAAAGCTGAAGTAATGAAGCAATTCAACGCTGGCTTTCTGGCTGTTACATCCTATCCAAAATGGGTTGCTAACATTGTGCCAGTTCCCAAAAAAGACGGCAAGGTCAGAATGTGTGTGGACTACCGGGATTTGAACAGGGCTAGCCCTAAAGATGATTTTCTGCTACCGCATATCGACATTTTGATTGACAACACAGCTCAGCACAAAGTGTTTTCCTTCATGGATGGCTTCTCGGGCTACAACCAGATCAAAATGGCCCCCGAGGACATGGAGAAAACAACCTTTGTTACACAATGGGGTACCTTCTGCTACAAGGTGATGCCGTTCGGACTGAAGAACTCAGGGGCAACTTATCAACGCGCCATGGTAGCTTTGTTTCATGATATGATACATCATGAGATCGAAGTTTACGTAGACGACATGATAGCTCGATCATAAACAGAGGAGGAACACCTTGAACATTTGCAGAAGCTGTTTTCCAGGTTGAAAGAGTACAAACTCAGGCTGAATCCAAGTAAGTGCACTTTTGGAGTTAGGTCTGGTAAACTTCTAGGATTTATTGTCAGCAACAAAGGCATTGAGGTCGATCCAGCAAAAGTAAAGGCTATACAAGAAATGCCTGCCCCCCGTACTGAAAAGGAGGTTAGAGGGTTCTTGGGGCGCTTGAACTATATTGCCAGATTCATCTCTCATCTGACGTCTACCTGTGAGCCAATTTTCAAACTACTGAAGAAAGATCAGGTAGTCGAATGGAACGACGACTACCAAGTTGCTTTTGATAAAATCAAGGAGTATTTGCTAGAACCTCCTATTATGATGCCACCCGTCGAAGGAAGACCATTGATCATGTATCTGACTGTGTTGGATAACTCAATGGGGTGCATATTGGGCCAGCATGACAAGTCTGGTCGAAAAGAGCATGCCGTTTATTACCTTAGCAAAAAGTTTACCGACTGTGAGACTCGCTACTCACTGCTCGAGAAAACTTGTTGCGCTTTGGTATGGGCTGCTCGCCGACTAAGGCAGTATATGTTGACTCATACCACTCTGTTGATTTCCAAAATGGATCCTATCAAGTATATCTTCGAGAAACCTGCTTTATCTGGAAGAATCGCTAGATGGCAAATGATCCTGACTGAGTATGACATCCAGTACACCACCCAAAAATCTATAAAGGGGAGTGTACTAGCTGACCATCTAGCTCATCAAGCTATCGAAGATTATCAATCCATGAGATTCGACTTCCCGGACGAGGACATCATGAATTTGGACAACATTGAAGGTAACGGACCGTATGACGGACCTGAAAATGGATCCCGATGGACCCTGTACTTTGATGGTGCTTCAAATGCACTTGGAAACAGTATCGGTGCGGTACTCATTTCCCCGAAAGGTTGTCATACACCTTTCACGGCCCGACTTTGTTTCAGCTGTACCAACAACATGGCTGAATATGAAGCTTGCATCTTTGGTCTCAAGGCTGCTATAAACTTGGGGATCAAATCTTTGATCGTGTTTGGGGACTCGGCTTTGGTTATCAGTCAAATCAAAGGAGAGTGGGATACCAAACATCCTAATCTGATCCCATACAAAGAACATGTCCTGACCTTGTTGCCTCATTTCGAGCAAATCACCTTCGAGCATTTCCCGCGAGAAGAGAATCAGCTTGCAGATGCTCTGGCAACAATGTCCTCCATGTTTAAACTCAACTGGGATAACGAGGCTCCCCAAATCACCATCGAGCGAATGGATGAACCTGCGTATTGTCATGAGATTAATACCGAAGAAGTAGTGGAACAACCCTGGTTTCACGAAATCAAAAGGTATCTCCAGACTAGAGAATATCCCGAAGGAGCTTCCGTAAATGACAAGAAGTTCCTAAGGAGATTTGCTGCCAAGTTCTTCCTGAGCAACGGCATCCTCTATAAACGCAACCATGATTGTGTTTTACTCCGATGTGTGGACAAAGCTGAAGCAGAGTTGATCATGACCGAGATACACAGTGGCACATTTGGCACCCACTTGAGCGGACATACAATGGCTAAGAAGATTCTAAGGGCAGGCTACTACTGGTCTACCATGGAAGCTGATTGCCATCAACATTCCCGTACTTGCCACAAATGTCAAGTCTACGCTGACAAGATTCATATTCCTCCTATTCCTCTCAACGTTCTGACGGCTCCTTGGCCATTTGCAATGTGGGGCATTGACATGATTGGAGAAATCAAGCCCACAGCGTCCAACAGACATCGCTTCATCTTGGTCGCCATTGACTATTTTACCAAATGGGTCGAAGCAGCTTCCTTTGCCTCTGTTACAAAGAATGTGGTTGCCCGCTTCATCAAGCAAAACCTCATATGTCGGTATGGTGTCCCCGACAGGATCATCACAGACAACGGTACAAATCTGAATAACACTATGATCACCGCTCTATGCGAACAGTTCAAGATTTATCATCACAGTTCATCTCCCTATCGGCCGAAGATGAACGGTGTTGTTGAAGCTGCGAACAAAAACATCAAGAGGATCATTCAGAAAATGACAGTCACCTACAAGGACTGGCATGAGATGCTACCGTTTGCTCTGCATGGATACCGTACCACGGCACATACTTCGACAGGGGCAACCCCATTTTCTTTGGTATATGGCATGGAAGTTATCCTACCCATGGAAGTTCAGATTCCTTCTTTAAGGATCATGAAGGACGCTGGTTTGATCGAAGACGATTGGATTCAGACCCGACTTGATCAACTCAATTTGATCGACGAGAAGCGACTCACTGCTGTTTGCCATGGTCAGACGTACCAAAAACGGATGATCAAGAGCATATTTTCTGGTGGTGCAATGATTCTGACCACCATGGACGGCGACGATTTTCCACACCCTGCGAACGCAGACATAGTCAAAAAATACTACGCATGAAACAAGCCCGACAATTCGAAAACCCGAAAGGGCGACTTGGGCAAAAATGGGCATCCTGGTGAACCGAAAACCCGAAAGGGCGGTTCAGGAAAAAATTAGGGATAAAACAAAAAATCTGTACACCCGGCAAGTCGAAAACCCGAAAGGGCGGCTTGGGCAAAAAGGGGTTTCCTGGTGGATTGAAAACCCGAAAGGGCGATCCAGGCAAAAATTAGGGAATTAAAGCGTATGACTATGTCTCGTCGGATCACTTTAAGGACAATATCTTCATCAACCAGCTCCAAGCTTCTGATCAATCCAGTCATCGGCGGACGAAGCATTAAATGGACAGATATTCAGAGTTGTGAAGGCTATAGCAGAATGGAATCCCATGGAATTGTTACACATAGCCATCTTTCTTTTGTATAAAATTTTCAATTTTTACGACGACATCCTCTTACTAGGATGCATGTCTCCTTTGTACAAAGATACTCATAGAAAGTTAATACAAATACTTTTCCAAATACAGAAATTTGCTTTGTCTTCCTTTTTCTCTTTTGCACTTATGTTTTATTTGAGAAACGTCCAATGTTTTGTTAAATAGGCATATGCATTTGAACATAATCATTTTCCTTACAAATCAAGAGAGATGATTGCTGATAGGTTGAAGGTACAGGTAGATATCCTGATGCCCTTTCAGAAGGAATCCCCAGCAATTCTAAACTCCAAATTCCTCAACAAGGTTAAAATCCAAAACTTAATTCCCCAAACAGAGTTAAACTTCAGGATCCTCAGCAGGACAGAAGCTTTCTCAAAACTGATTTCCCCAGCCAGAGAGTCTTCCATAACTCAATTCCCCTCAGAGTTAAGTTTCAGTATCCCCAGTGGAACCCTAAAATCTGAAAATCACTTTCCCCAGTTGAAGTCAAAACTACCAATCCCCAGCGGAGCTAAATTTTCCAACTATCAATCCCTAGCGGAACCAGACTAGTGAACCTTCTCCTCACAGAGATACCTCCCATCAGATTGAAGATTCTCAGTCTCACTCTTCCAGCATGAGTCTCCCAGGTTCTGAACTCCCCAGTAGAGATCATCAGAATTCTCATTCCCTACAAGTCACCAAGGAGTTCCAATCCCCAACAGTGGTCCTAAAATCCCTCAACAATTGAAGATCTTGTTCCCCGAGCAGTCAGCAATCAACAAGGATATCTCAGCTTTAGCACTCAGAGATTCCTGCAATCCTCTACAACAGTCAATGATTCATTTTCACCGGCAACAGTCAAGATTCTCTCATCTCCGGCTATCCAGGATTCATCTATCCTCAGCAAGACAGCTCATCAGCTTACATGCGCATTCATTACATTCATATATCATAAACATTTATATAACATATATATTGCATCATACATATCATGCAACATAACTTTGTGTTTAGCTAACATTTCATCCTTTTCAGGATAAGATTAAAAGGCTACCATTAACAATTATTCAGATACAGTATGGATACACCCCAGACACGGCGGTCATTCTATTACTCATTCAGAATTTCAAGTCAGATACAGTACAGATACACCCCAGATGCGGCGGTCATTCTACTACTCATTCAGACTACAGCAATCAGATACAGACTAGATACGCTCCAGACACGGCAGCCATTCTATCTCTCATTCAGATTCACTTATCCACCTCAAGGTTCAATGCATTCCAAGCACGGATACCATTCTGACCCTTACAACAGCAGTTTGATTCTCCCCAGCGCATTCGCCACGGAAGTCATTCTGTCATTTCTTTAGATCCCAGTTACAGTTTCATATACGCTCCAGACACGCAAGTCGTTCTATTACTCATACGGATCTCAATCCCAGTTACAGTTTCAGATACACTCCAAACACAGAAGTCATTCTGCTACTCATACAAATCTCAACTTCAGATACAGTCCAGATACGCTCCAGACACGGTTTCCATTCTGTCACTCATTCAGAATTTGTCCCCAGCATGAAATTGCTCCATGAGCAGATGTTTCTCTGTTACCCAGATACAATACAGATACACTCCAGACACGGCAGTCATTCTAATATTCATTCTACATTCAAGTATAGTTACAACTCAGATACGCCCCAGACACGGAAATCATTCTGCTACTCATACAAATTTCAACTTTAGATACAGTTCAGATACGCTCCAGACACGGTTGCCATTCTGTCACTCATTCAGAATTTATCCCCATCATGCAATTGCTCCATATACAGATATTTCTCTGTTACCCAGATACAATGCAGATACACTCCAGACCCGGCAGTCATTCTGATATTCATTCTACATTCAAGTATAGTTACAGCTCAAATATGCCCCAGACACGAAGGCCATTCTTTTGCTCATACAAACTCAGTCTCCCGATACAAGTTCAAACTCATTCCAGGCACGGATACCATTTTGATCCTCATTTTTCTGATCCATCACATTACAGTTCAACAAACATTCCAGATGGCATCTCTAAGCCCATCCTCTTACCAGCAATTTCCATATGGCATCTCTAAGCCCATCTCCAAATGGCGTCTTTAACCCCATTCTCGCATCCACGTTTCGACGAGTGTAAATTTAAGGGCACTCTAGTGTCCAATCTCCTTTTACCTTCGAGACGCAAAAGGCAAACCTGCCAATCTAACTCTTCAGGTTCAAGAAGATTGAACAGGGGCAACTGTTGCACCCCAAAATTTTCCCTCTCATTTCACCAACATTTTCTCACCACAAGACCCTTGGAGCTCAAGATCAAGTTAGGGTTTGCTCTGCTCAAGACCCCTCCTTGCACTGTTGACCCAAATTAGGGTTTGAGTTTGCACAAAGATGTTTTGACCTAAAATTCCCAAAGTGACTTTCAATGCTTCATGTTGGACTTACAAGTTTATCCATACCAAGTTTCAAGCCTTGATTCCAATCTTTGCCCAGTCAATTGGACAGTTGACCTAGAAATCAGTTGTATTGGGGAAAAAGTCAACTGTGGCCAATTGACAGTCAAACTTCATGATTTTTGACCCACATCAACATAATGAACTCATATGAACCATTTGATCAAGTTTGGATCACAATTCCACAAGAAATTTGATCAGATCACCAAGAGGGCAAAATGGTCATTTTTAGGGTTTTGACTGCACAGAGGCAATTTTTGACTGTTTGACCTAACCAATGGAAAACCAAGTTCACATATGGACTCAAGGACTCAATGGCATTGTCTTGACACATTCAACAAGTTCAAAAAATCCCAAATGCATAGGATTGACAGATGAATTTTCCAGTCAACGGATCTAAATTTGACTGTATACTGAAAAGTCAAACTTTGACTTTTTGGTCAAAATCAAGTGCCAAGATTCATTTTTCATCAACACATGTCAAATTATGAAACTTGTTCATCAAGAAATCCAAATTTGCAAATTAGGGTTTAAGATGAGAAAATTTCATAACTTAGAATTTTTCTAAGTTATGAAACTTCCTTATTTTTTCCTAACTTTGCCCCATTTTTTCACCAAGATTCAAATGGATTCAAACAAAACTCAAAACATGAAAGTTGTAGTCCATTGCAAAATATACAACTTTGATTCACAAAGTTTTCTCAAAGGAAGCTTGTAGCTCAAGTTATGATTTTTGGAACAAGGGTGCAAAACATTTTTAACTTAGAAAAATTTTGACCTATTCTAGGCAGAATTTTTGCCCAACTTCATGGCCATTTTTCACATGCTTCCACTTGGAGTTTCAATTTGCATTACAAAGATGGATTGTAGTACACATTCCAAGCTTTCCAAATTGTCCAAGAACTTCTCAAACACCCTTGTGGTTAGGGAGAATCGAATTTGCAAAGATGGGCAAAAGTCACTTTTGTTCATAGCCAAATACAGGTTCATAACATTTGCATTTTCAAGTCAGCAGGGTTTGTGATGGTTTGCAGGCCTCTAAACCTCTTCACACTCAATAATTAAATGCCAAACCATTGTGTTCAAGCATTATTTTGTGCATTTGGTCATTACACATGAAATTATCCCTTAAATAGAAAAAGCACATTTGCCATTTTTGATAAAGATACACTTTATGTCAAATACCATATCCAAGAGGTACAAGCCAGATCTTTGAGGCACAAGTTTGTAGGCAAATCCCACTGATCAAGAACAAAGTATGCAGCATGCTTGAGAACTTGGTACAGGCCTATATCACAAGTGGACATATCCTTGCTTACATTGGAAGAAAACTTGGAAAAACATATACCAACTCTCATTCCTGTAAAGACCAGTCAAAGCAAACTTTGTTCTCATCTTGCATACACCCTAACTGACCTAAAACACGAATCAACCACCACTCAAACCTCCTCATTCATCAAAACACCATTTTTCTGCAAGAAACATGGCATCCCTACAGATTGAGTTGCACAACTCAGTTTGCTCGTGCGTTTTGGCCAAAGCTTGTTCAAAGACACTCCCTACCATCCATTGAAGCTATCCCAAGCCCTAGATACAAACTGTAACATCCCTAACCCCTGTTGCCATTTTCATTTTTCAGTTTTGCAGGTGAACTTCCATAGCACGATTCATAGTGATTCAAAGCAAGCTAGGTGTTGGAGAAGCATCCTTGGACTTCAGGCAAGCTGTACCAAAGCTCAAACTCCATTGAAGATACCTCCATTATTGTACACGACTCAAGCTGAAACAGGTAAAAACATGAACTTCTATCTCTCAATATAGGAAGAGTTAGGCTTAGGTTTGTGAATGAAACATGTTCTCCTCATAGCCCTGAAGCCATCCATGTATTTACTTTTCATTTATATTGAGTGTGCTGTGAGAATTTTGGCCCTGAACATTGAAGAAAATTTAGGTCAGAAATTGGGGATGAAGAAATTCTCCCTCGTTTCTTAGAGTTAGGTCAAGTTTTTTATATGTATGAATTCGTCTCTTCATGCTCTATAATGTTTGTGTTATGAGTTTTTGTTAAAAGTCAAAGAATCAGGAGTTTGTGTTGGACATGGTGAAGCGCGCGTTTTTGTGTTTGAAACAAGGTTGGAGGTTGAAGAAGGTTGACTTGGGCTGGGCCTGAGTTGTTCTTGCTTTTTGCACCCCTTTTCTCATTTTGCACCCCCCTGGCCCATTGAGTGAAATCTTTATCATTTTTGATTTTTTTTCTTTTTTGTTCTGACTTATTATTTTTTGCTCAAATATAAAAAACATTAAAAATATTTTTCCACCCATTTTTGCATTTATTTGGCATTTATTTGCTTTATTTAAATATATACATGTAAATAAATATATATACTTTTCTTTAAAACACTAAAAAATAATACAAAAATATATTTATTTTCAGTTATTATTTTTCATTTTACATTTTGAAAACATCTTCTAAAAAATACATTTTTTTTGTAAATAATTAATATTTTATTTTTTGTACATATTTAGCTTATTAAATATATATAAATATACTTATACATATTTTATTAAATATTTAGGACAAAAAATAACACATTTTTATTTTTATTAATATGTGACATCAAAAATACCTTTTTAACCATATACTTTTTATTTTGCGCATAAATTAATTTATTTTGTATATACTAAATAAATAAAAATGCTTATTCAAAAAAACTAGGGTTTAACCCTAAGACAATAAAATCACCAAAAATTGACTTTTTTATCTTGTTTATATTTCACATTAAAAGATACTTTTACATACATAAAAAATCATTTTTGTGCATAATACATTTTGCATATTTATTGTATTTATTTAATTATTATACAATTAAATAATTTGTATATTCGATATGGATGTAATAGTTTTAGATTTAATTTCTTGCTAAATATCCCCCCATTCAAACATTTGTACCCCCATCCCCATAATTATGTTGTAATAATTTAGGACTTTAAATTTCCGCATTTAAAAGCTTTCAAATTATGTCATGATAGACTTAGGGTTTGTATGCAAATCAACCAACAAATAGCTTGACTAATACAAAGACAAAAAAGCATGAAAATGGACAACACCAATCACACTTTCACCCTTAGGGTTACTCCACTTATTGCCTCCCAAAATGGGCCATGTTGCATGTTGAATGTCTTTGGCAAAACAAAAACAAATCAAATGATCATAGTCCCTCGATGACGCTTTCGAAGTTGCCTAAAAATGATCAAGTCCCTTAAAGGAAAAATTGCCAAAGACACTTGGCACCATTGCATTCATGGTCTAAACTATGACCCGCGCCCGTCCTGTTAACATCCTAACACAAGGTTGTCCACCAAATACAATGGTGGAACAATACTGTTAAAAGGGTTAAAACATAGGAAAGATCTTTGAGTAAATTTAGGGGTAGACAACTCTTAGTTACTTGATCAAACTTTCAAAACAAACCCTTGCCTACTTTCAAAACACACTCCACAACACAATTTCAAAACAACTTTCAAAACATTGAAAACTTTTCAAAAGACAAATACACCTTTGTATACATTCAAACATGGATCATTACAAAGGTTGCCACAACAAATGGCCTCTTTTCAAAACCTCTTTCAAAATCACACACAAAACACCATTTCAAACAATTGAAAGCACCATTTTAAACAATTGAAAAGCAAAGGCAAGTGATCTAAGCAAGTAACTAAGAGCCCATGGATAACCATGGATAGAAAGGGTGCTAATACCTTCCCTTTCTATAATCTACTCCCCGAACCCAAGAAAACATCTCAAAGGTTTTTGTTGTGCTTTTTAACCTTTCCTTAGGATAAAATAAAAAGTCGGTGGCGACTCTTGCTAAACCGAAACATTTGCAAAAACAAACGCAAAACCTCAAGTCAGTTCTCCCACCGTATCACATTGAGGAAATACTGAAAATAATTAAGAAGAGCGACTACAATGTGGTCGAGCAGCAGGGGCAGACCCCCTCAAAGATATACATGTTTTCTTTGCTATTGTGTTTCGAAGACCATGTGAAGGCTTTGATTGCATTCCTCAAGACTGTGCATGTGCCGCAGGGAACTTCAGTTGATTAGTTCAAAGATTGTATGGCCAGCCTGACTGCTGACAATGGGTTGGGATTTTCAGATGCAGACTTGACACCGAAGGGAAGGAAGCATAATGATGCTTTGCATGTCTCGATTGAATGCAAGGACACCATTATGGCTCATGTGCTGGTAGATATTGGGTCTTCGCTGAATGTCTTGCCTAAGAAGGCGTTGGATCGGTTGGATTACGAGGGTTTGACGTTAAAGCCTAGTAACATTATGGTAAGAGCTTTTGACGGGTCGAAGAGAATGGTGCACGGGGAGGTGGACATACCTGTCAAAGTAGGTTCTCATACTTTTGGGACCACCTTCTATATGATGGACATCAGGTCGTCGTATTCTTGTTTGCTGGGTCGTCCTTGGATCCACGAGGCTGGGGAAGTTACTTCCACACTCCACCAAATGATGAAGTATCTGATAAAAGGGAAGATTGTCATAGTGCGGGGTGAAGAGGAGTATATGGTGAGCCACCTCAATTCCTTCTGGTACATAGAGATGGACGAGGAATTCATAGAAACCCCTTGTCAGAACTTCGAATAGGTCCCCCAGATCTTGGCATCGACTGAAACTACTACCAACAGCAAACCTCCTCTGAAGATGGCTTCTCTCAAGGACGCCAGGGTCGTGGTTGAAGAAGGTGGGTCCAATTGGGGTCAGGTCCCTGATTTCACTCACAAAATTGACAAATTTGGTTTGGGCTTTACTATAGGGGCTCAAAGGGTTGTTCGACGCACTCGGGATGGAAGACCTCCCCTACACATCAGTAATCGGGGAATTAACGCCATTGAAGACAGCGAGGAAGACTCAGACATCGACAGATGGATCTACCCAACTACCAACGGTGGACCGAGTAACTGGACGGCAAGGTACTTTATACTAGTTTCTTTTATTCCGCAGTAATTGACTTACTTGTTTTGAGATTTGTAATAAACAAATTTAATACTTTACGGTCTTGTGCCTTGCCTGAGGAACACTGGTTTTGTTTGTGAGGGCTATTATTTGTCATTTCATATATCATTAATAAAGCATTGGACGTTTCTTGCATACAAATTTTGCGCTCTCTGTTTTTCTTTTCTGTTTTCACTTTATCAAAATAGTTATTCTCTTACACACACTCACGTATCATAATGCAGATCCATATCCACTCTGGATCCCATTGATAACAGCTCTGCTATTGCCATTTATAACTTCAAAAATTTGATCAACCAAGTCGAAGACGAAGGTGAGGATGATTGTGAGGTGCTTGGAGAACTTGCTAGACTATTACAGCAGGAAGAAAGGGCCATACAGCCTCATGAAGAGCCGGTTGAGACAGTGAATTTGGGTACTTAGAAAGACAGAAAAGAGGTTAAAATAGGTGCAAATCTGGAGCTTAGCGTCAAACAGAGGTTGATATAGATGTTGCACGACTATGTTGAGATCTTCGCATGGTCCTATGAATACATGCCTGGTTTGGACACTGATATTGTGGTACATCGCCTGCCGACTAAAGAAGATTGTCCTCCGGTTAAACAGAAGGTTCGTCGTATGCACCCTAAAATGTCAGAGAAGATCAAGGCAGAGGTCATGAAGTAGTTCGACACAGGATTCTTAGCTGTCACTTCTTATCCACAGAGGGTTGCCAACGTCTTTCTGGTACCTAAGAAGGACGGCAAGGTACGGATGTGTGTAGATTACAGAGATCTTAACAGGGCAAGCCCCAAGGATTACTTCCCACTTCCTCACATTGACGTTATGGTCGACAACACCGTGCAGCATAAAATATTCTCCTTCACGGACAGTTTCTTTGGCTACAACCAGATCAAGATGGCTCCTGAAGACATGGAGAAGACAACCTTCACCATACAGTGGGGAACCTTCTGCTACAAGGTGATGCCTTTTGGGTTGAAGAATGTTGGGTCAACTTATCAGCGCGCCATGGTCGCTTTGTTCCATGATATGATTCGCCATGAGATCGAAGTTTATGTTGATGACATGATAGCCAGGTCTCAGACTAAGGAAGAGCACCTTGATCATCTCCAAAAGTTGTTCGACAGGTTGAAGATATATAAGTTGAGGTTGAATCCGAACAAGTGCACCTTCGGGGTAAGATCTGGTAAGCTTATGGGTTTCATTGCCAGCGACAAAGGCATCCAAGTAGATCCTACAAAGGTAAAGGCCATACAAGAAATGTCAGCTCCCCATACAGAGAAGGAAGTTAGAGGTTTCTTGGGACGCCTGAATTATATCGCCAGGTTCATTTCACATCTGGCTGCTACTTGTGAGCCAATCTTCAAGCTTTTGAAGAAAGATCAAGTGGTAAAGTGGAATGATGAATTCCAGACTGCTTTCGAAAGAATTAAGGAATATCTTCAAGAACCACCAATTTTGATGCCTCCAGTTAAAGGAAGACCTTTGATATTATACTTGACAGTGCTAGACAATTCAATGGGGTGTGTGCTGGGGCAACATGACGAGTCTGGTCGAAAAGAGCATGCAATTTACTAACTTAGCAAAAAGTTTACCGACTGTGAGACACGGTACTCATTGCTCGAGAAAACTTGTTGCGCTTTGGCATGGGCTGCTCGCCGACTGAGACAGTATATGCTGACTCACACTACCTTGTTTATATTAAAGATGGATCTGATCAAGTACATTTTCGAGAAGCCCGCACTCTCCGGAAGGATAGCAAGGTGGCAAATGATCTTAACTGAGTACGACATGCAATATACAACCCAAAAAGCAATAAAGGGGAGTGTATTGGCTGGTCATTTGGCTCATCATGCCGTGGATGATTACCAGTTCATGAATTTCGAGTTCCCAGATGAGAATATTATGTTGGTAACTGACTACGAAGAACCTGGACCGGATGAAGGACCTGAGGAGGGATCCCGATGGTCTATGTATTTTGATGGATCCTCAAACGCACTGGGTAACGGCATTGGTGCTGTAAGCATATCTCCCGAGGGTTGTCATACTCCGTTCACTGCTCGATTATGTTTCAACTGTACCAACAACATGGCGGAGTATGAAGCATGTATTATGGGTCTTCGAGTTGCTGTCGACCTAATGATCAAGTTCTTGAGTGTATTTAGGGATTCCACTTTTATGATAAGTCAGATCAAAGGCGAGTGGGATACGAAGCACCCGAATCTCATCTCATACAAAGAGTACGTATTGACATTGCTCCCACACTTTGAGGAGGTAACCTTTGAACATTTCCCACGAGAGGAGAACCAGTTAGCGAACGCGCTAGCTACCATGTCTTCTATGTTCAAGGTTAGGTGGGACAATGAAGCTCCCTAAATCACCATTGAAAGGTTGGATGAACCAGCACACTGCTGTGAAATCGATACCGAAGAAGTGGCAGACAAACCCTGGTTTCACAAAGTCAAGAGGTATCTCAAGACTCAAGAGTATCCTGTAGGGGCATCTGTCAATGATAAAAAGTTTCTGAGAAGGTTTGCTGCAAAGTTCTTCCTCGGTAATGGAATCCTCTATAAACGCAACCATGATTCCACACTACTACGGTGTGTAGACAAGAGTGAAGCAGAGAGGATCATGACAGATCTACATGAAGGCACCTTCGGAACCCATTCTAGTGGACATACCATGGCTAAGAAGATCCTACGGGCAGGATACTACTGGTCCACTATGGAAGCCGATTGTTATCAGCACTCTCGAACTTGTCATAAGTGTCAAATCTACGCTGATAAGGTGCATGTGCCTCCGGTCCCCTTAAATGTCTTGACAACTCCGTGGACTTTTGCAATGTGGGGCATCGACATGATCAGAGAAATCAGGCCCACCGCTTCCAATGGACATAACTTCATCTTAGTAGCCATTGATTACTTCACAAAGTGGGTTGAGGCAGCTTCCTTTGCTATAGTAAGCAAGAACGTCATGGCGCGGTTTATCCGACACATTTTGATATGTCGATATGGTGTGCCAGAGAGAATTATTACTGACAATGGTAGAATCTCAACAACACGATGATCACCGAGCTCTGTAAACAGTTCAAGATACGGCATCATAATTCTTCTCCCTACCAGCCGAAGATGAATGACGTTGTTGAAGTAGCTAACAAGAACAACAAGAAGATTGTACAGAAGATGACGGTGACATATAAAGACTGACATGAGATGTTACCGTTCGCTCTTCATGGGTACCGTACCTCGGCACGGACGTCGACAGGGGCAACCCCCTACTCTCTGGTATACTGCATGGAGGCATTCCTACCCATCGAAGTCCAGATACCTTCTCTCAGGATTATGAAGGATGCGGGTTTGAACGAAGACGACTGGATCTGAACTCGACTTGATCAGTTAAATCTAATTGATAAGAAGAGACTTACTGCTATTTGCCATGGTCAGACGTATCAAAAGCGAATGATCAAGACTTTTAACAAGAAAGTCAGACGGCAAGAATATCAAGTCGGGGATCTGGTGATCAAATGCATCATATTTTCGCAAGGTGATCCCAGGGGAAATTGGACCCCCATGTACGAAGGCCCATTTGTGGTTAAGAACATTTTCTCGGGAGGAGCTATGATTCTAACCACCATGGACGGTGACGACCTTCCTCACCTTGTCAATGCAGACATAGTGAAAAGATACTACGCCTAATCAAAAGACCCGCTAGGTTGACTGGCCTAGGCAAAAATAAGGGCTTCCCGACGAACCAAAAGGGTTCAGGCAAAAGTAAGGGATGAAAATAAAAAAATATGTACACCCGGCAAGGCGAAAACCCGAAAGGGCGGCTTGGGCAAAAAAGGGTATCCTGGTGGACTGAAAACCCGAAAGGTTGGTCCAAGCAAAAATTAGGGATATAAAGCGTACCACTATGACTCATTGGGTCATCTTGCGACCAAACTTTGGTATCGAATATCAAGCTCGGATGGCGCCAACCAATCTGATCAACTTTCGGCCAAGAAGCAAAGTGATGAGACGCTTGAAGATATAAAGGCAATAGCAGAGTTGGAACCCAATGGGGTTGTTTCACATAGCTGTTTTGTCTTTCTTTTACACAAATTGCATGATTTCTATCTTTCGGCGGCGTTCTCTTACTAGAGCGTCAGCCTCCTTGTACAAAAACGCCTATTATAGGCCGACTTCAAAAATTAATACAAAATTATTTTCACTTCGAGTTTGTTCTTGTTTTCTGTTTTGTTTTGTAAGAACGTCCAACGAATTATTTTTTATATATGCATTTGAAAATAATTGCTGCTCATACACATTTACATAAGAAACAAAAGACAATTACTCGTAATTCCAGAAATAGGGAAAAAAACAAGAAGTGCCAAACCCGACGGTTACTCTGCCCAGCAGGTATCGGGATAGAGTCAGCTTTGGAGCACAATCATCAATACATACACTCCCCACAGAGTAAAAGTATTCAAAAGCATTGACGCCAGCTTTCCCGAAACAGGACGTAACCACCCCAGCTGAAGTTCATAATCACAGGCGAGTCAGTAAAATTCATCCCCCAAGCAGAGTTTATTTCTTTGGATGCAGAAGCTCAATCCCCGACAGAGTTCATCACTTCAGCTACAAGAAGTCATTTTCTAAGTTCGTTCCCCGCAGCGTTTATTCTCAAGCAGCGTCTTTTCCCGACGGAATATTTACAAATCTCCAGGAATAGTCAGGGATTTATTCTCCCAGACGCGAGCATACCCCGATAGCATTTCGTGAACATACATCATGACATACGCATACATATCATATACAGCATAATCTCATTTATTTTGAGAACATCATTTCACCCTGCATTTCATGCATCGCATATAATTAACCCTGATATCTTTGCAGGAAAAGACAGTCAGCTTCAACAAATCCAGCAATTATACAGGTCACGTCTGCTGACGACTAATGGAAACTCAGTTCCCGAAACCAAACAGATCAACTAATCTACACTTTCACCTTGAAGTAACCCTACGACCCAGGTTCCTTCTCACAACCTTATTATCCAGGATTTCATTTCGAAGTAACCCTACGACCCAGGTTCCTTCTCACAGCCCTACTATCCAGACTTTCATTTCGGAGTAACCCTACCATCCAGGTTCCTTCTCACAACCCTACGACCCAGGTTCCTTCTTGCAGCCCTACCATCCAAGCTTTCATTTTGGAGTAACCCTACTATCCAGGTTCCTTCTCACAGCCCTACTATCCAGGCTTTCATTTCGAAGTAACCCTACGACCCAGGTTCCTTTCGCAACCCTACTATCCAGGCTTTCATTTCGAAGTAACCCTACTATCCAGGTTCCTTCTCACAGCCCTACTATCGAGGCTTTCATTTCTAAGTAACCCTACTATCCAGGTTCCATCTCACAGCCCTACTATCCAGGCTTTCATTTCAAAGTAACCCTACTATCCAGGTTCCTTCTCACAACCCTACTATCCAGGCTTTCATTTCGAAGTAACCCTACGACCCAGGTTCCTTCTCACAACCCTACTATCCAGACTTTCATTTTGAAGTAACCCTACTATCCAGGTTCCTTCTCACAGCCCTACTATCCAGGCTTTCATTTCGAAGTAACCCTACTATCCAGGTTCCTTCTCACAACCCTACTATCCAGGTTCCTTCTCACAGCCCTACTATCCAGGATTTCATTTCGAAGTAACCCTATGACCCAGGTTCCTTCTCACAGCCCTACTATCCAGGCTTTCATTTCGAAGTAACCCTACTATACAGGTTCCTTCTCACAGGCCTACTATCCTGGCTTTCATTTCGAAGTAACCGTACGACCCAGGTTCCTTCTCACAACCCTACTATCCAGGCTTTCATTTCGAAGTAACCCTACTATCCAGGTTCCTTCTCATAGCCCTACTATCCAGGCTTTCATTTCAGAGTAACCCTACTATCCAGGTTCCTTCTCATAACCTTACCATCCGGATTTCTTCTCTCTTATCTCCAGACAACAGTCCACAACACTGTAAGACCTGGACCTGATCAGATACAATCGATTTCACATTCCCTCAGTATGTCGCTGTGCAATCTAGACCCGGACCAGATACACCACTCACTTCCACCTCTTCAATCATTCCCCAGTAGAGTAACGGACAACTGAAGCTCCTAAACTCTATCAGCATTCCCCGGTGAAGTTCTCCTCAACAGCGGGTACATGGATCCTCGCAAAGGAATCTCTTATGCGATCTATATCTTTTCCGGATGGCATCTTTAAGCCCATCTCCGAAGAGTCTACATCAACTTCCAAATGGAATCTGTAAGCCCATTCCCAATATCTCCGATCAGCGTTACTTCATGCGAGTGCAAATTTTTAGGCACTCTAGTGTTCAATCATCTTCCACCTTAAGATCACGAAAGGCAGAACAGCCAATCTACATCTTCAGGTTTAAGAAGATTGAATAGGGTCAGATGAAATACCCCAAAATTTTCCCTCTCATTTTACTCAACACATGTCAATGGAGGTCCCCAATTTGCTCAAGGAAGCCCAAGAGTTGACCAGACAAACTCCATCCTAAGGCAAATGTACCTCAAACTAGGGTTTCCATTTTCATCAAGATGGGTGAACTCCAAAGACCTCATATGCTCTCCATGGTCCTAATATGTTCTCAAGACCCTCCATGTCAAATTTCAAGCCTTGCACAAGAAGTTTGCTCAGTCAACTGCTTAAATGCTTGAGAATCGACTGTATTAGGTCAAAAGTCAACTGTGGCCCACATACCGTCAAACCTCAAGATTTTTGGTCAACATCAACATTTTAAAGTTACTTACATCATTTGATCAAGGGTTGATCATGATTATTCAATGAATTCCCCAAATTCATCAAAACCCAAAAGTTGTTAAATTAGGGTTTCTCATGAAAAGTCAACCAAACTTTGACCAAGCATAACTTCCTCATGCTTCATCAGAAATTTCTCATCCAAGGCTCATTTTGAAGAGGATGCAATTCCCTACAATTCATCTTCATCCCACAAGTTCAAAATATGAACTAATCAAAAGATATGAATTTCTACATTATAGGTCCTTTTGAAAAGTCAACAAAAACACCTTTTGGGTCAAGGCTTCTTACATGAACATGGAAGACCCAATTGAAATGAGACAAAAATGGTTGCTTAGGGGACATCCTAAGCTTTCTAAAAAGTCTAAGAACATCTCTCTAGGATTAAAATTGGAGGAGATATGCCTTGTCAAAGTTGACCTTTTTTGCAAAATTGCCAAACCTCAAATATGCTCAAAAGTGCATTTTTTACTAAATGGGCTTAGCATTTCATGATTGCACCTCACTTGTAGCATGGTCCACGACCCAAATATCCACCCACATGTCATTTGATTCATTTTCCATTTTTATTTTGACTTTTTATTAATTAAAAATTGAATAAAATCAAATAATTGGTAAATAATATCAAAGATATGTTTTGATATGATTTTTGGACAGGAACTCAATCAAATTATGCTGAGATATCAAGACCAAATTGAATCAAGCATGATTGGTACAAAAATGGGATAATTTGGCTCAATATAGAAGGTTTGCATATGGATGAAAAATCAAATCAAATCTTCCAAAATTCCAAAGATATCATCTATTTTTGCAACCTTAATTCGCTCTAGCATATATAATTAACAAGAACCAAGGATAAAACAAGGTTTTGCAGTGGTGAAAGATCAATAACAAACTCCAAAAAGTTGTCAAAAAGTAGGGATCGTATTTCACTCCACAGGACCTTTCAAAGCAATTTAAGGCCAACAATCGCATCCTGGGCGTGCACTGAAGTTGTCACAATCATTTGCAAGGCCTGAAGCATCAAGAATCGCGCGCTGTAACTCATACGGTTCTCCCTTTATTTCAAATTTGATTACTATGATTCTTGCATCATAAACATGTTTTAATGGTATGTATGTGTTTGTTATCATGTTTGCAACGTATTGGATTGGTTTAATTGATGTTTTAGCGCATATATTGATAATTGCCATTGCTAGGGTTTGAGGTCATATTTTAGGGTTTCTTGATACAGGTACAATTAGGCCCAAATAAGGATGCCATCATACTCGTGACATCCAAACGAGTTGATCTATATGCTTGGAATTGATTTATATTTCTTGTAGTAGATTTTGGAAATTTACAGGTTTGTAGCTACAGATACTGATTGTGGGTAAAAGCTCTGAACCTAAGACGACATTTCCCTGGAGGAGACGAGTGCGTGTCACGAATGGAGTGGATGGTTTAAACTTCGCGCGCGTTTGGTTATAGTCACTTACCGGTTCACAATATATTGTTTTTATGTGTTTGTATTAACAAATAACTTGGCAGCGCAGTTGGCAAAGGAGGAAACCTATGAGGTGCACGTCCTGGGTTCGACCCCAGGCGTGTTACTTTTGCATTTTCTTGATAATTTCTATAGGTTCCAATGCACCATGTCCAACGAAGTCCACCATGAGACCTCAGATCTAACCCTCAAGATCTCATCACATCCAATCCAACGTCCCACATGCGCAGTCATACCACAGATCATCAGAGGACCAGCCCACTAGATCAGGCGCTGACTGGGCCTCAATCATAATGGGCTTGGATCAATTCAGCAACGCACCCCCCCCCCTAATTTCTTAATCACAGGCCCAATCTAATTTCTTTCATTTTATTTCTTTTATTTATTTTGTTTTATTTAGTTATTTATTTTCACAAATTAATTAATTTTTTTTATTAACTACAAAAAACCGTAAATTCACAAAAACACCCAAAAAGTCATTTTTTCATAAAATAGTTATTTTCTTTAAATATTATTTTAGTTTAAATTAGGTTAATTTAATTCCTTTTCATAATTAAAACTAATTAGAAATTAGGGTTGTAAATAATTAATTTTTCTCCAAAAAAAAATAACCAAGTTATTTTTTAATTAGATTTTAGGTCTCTTAATTAATTCTTCGCATTCAATTCGTCGCGCGTTTTAATTACCGTTTCGATTATTATTTATGTAACTGTTTCGAGGTTGTAATAGATTTTAATTAGAGTTTTTAATTTCTACATTTTGTTTTCAGTAAAATAATTATGTATCTGCAAAAGCCATGTAATGGTTAGGATTTCTATTTTCGCGTTTTAAATTTCCGCAATTATTAACTATTATATGTATGCTAATAGGATTGTATGGCAAGAATATTTGAAAATTAAAACGGTAGATAACCTAAAATGTGCAAAGACAAATTAACTGAAAAAAGCTCACTCGCACATGCTCACTCCTAGGGTTTACTCCACTTCGGTTGCCTTCGGTTTAGCGGTCATGAAGTATAGGGTTTGTTAGTGGTCGTCCTTTAGCCCCGAAAGATCTCAAATGACCCATTCGGATGTTGCCTCAAAAACAGATCTTTAAGGCTTTAGGATGATTACTAACACCTCCTAACATTTCTTTTGTGACCGTATATGTCCCTTCGAATGTCCCTTAAAACTCCAACGATGGTGCTACCTATTCCTTAATAATGGGATAGCATTGTCTAAAGGAAAACGAACGGTCTTTTTTGAGTAGGTGGATTAACTTTTAAGTACTTGCTCAAACAAATAACTTTTCACACCAACACCTTTCAAAATAATTTTCAAAACAACTTCGTCACATCCTTGAGGACTGATACAAGGGTTATCACGAAGTAAACTTTTTCAAAACAAGCACACACAAGCAATTTTTAAATGAGCAAGTACCTAAGAGCCCATTGAAAATAATGGATAGAAAGGGTGCTAACACCTTCCCTTTCTATAATCTACCCCCCGTACTCAGAAATATTCTCGAAAAAGGTTTTTTCTGTTCTTTTTCCTTTTCCTGATTGGATGAAATAAAAGTCGGTGGAGACTCTTGCTTACCGTGACATTTTGCAAACAAAAAACGCAAAACGCAAACCAGTAAAAACAGTCGGTTCTACCACCGTATCACACGTGCGCACTATAAGATTTGAGTGCACCAATTAAAACGCGTAATCTTGCCACACAGACTCCCAACGGAGTCAATAAAAGTCAAATACGCCAGAGCAGATCTCCGGTTGTCTTCTCCAGCCCTACAAAAATTGGATCTACCAAAATACACAAAATCAAAGCCCCAAATTCAGGCTACCCCCCCCCCCCCCCTCTATTTCGCATGCTACGAGTTCAACCATGGCATTGGCTTAACCTGAAATGATCTGTATCACCCAGCTCAATGTTTGGTCGTTTTGAAACCCTAAAAATGGTAACCTGCATTCTAATCCTCTGGTTTTTCATGTAGCACGTTAGAATGATTCAAAATTATCATATGAACACGAATGTATGCTTTAGATTCATTTAAATCGTGTGTGTTAAGAGATTCAAACATGAAAATTTTACCAAAAGGATGTGACTCGATTGGCCTGTTTTAGGCTGCTTCAGTCGTGGATGAAGGTTGATATGGCTTCCTGGGACCTTCAGGAGGAATATTGGCTCTTTTGTTTTGATCAACAAGGGTTGGAACTAATGCTTTTAATTTTCACGATTTTCTTAAAAAATTTCACTTTGCTATGGCTCTTTTGTGGCTGCTGCGCATGTCCTCTAGGTCTGGACTTGTTGTGCTTATGTAGTGTATCTCATTAGGTTTACAATTGTGGAAGAATATCCCTTCTTTAATGAGAAAAAATCTTCTTTCAATTATATGATTTTTGGCCTTTTTTAGAACAAATCCAATCTTGCTTTCCCTCCATGATTTTCCTTTGATTTTCCAGTATATTTCATCCCTTATTTTATGAGAAAAGATTCCCAAATCATATCTTATATATTTTCCATTATTTCTTTATTTTATTTTGAATTTTAATGAATAAAAAATCAAAATAAATAATAAAAATAATGAAATAAGGTATGAGTGAGCTCAGAGGTCATGGGCCATGTTAAGAACAAGTTTCAAACATGAAAACATGAGCCCATTTGGAAAAAATTCAAGTTTGGTCAATATTGGCTTCATGCATATTTCCAAAAATTCGTCAACTTTAGCAATGCATATCTCTCTCATTTTTAACCCTGAGAGGGTGTTCTTGGACTTTTTAGAGAGCTTATGATGTCCTCTAAACAACCTTTTTGGTTTTCTCTCAATTGGATCTTCCATATTTATGTAAGGAGCTTTGACCCAAAAAGTGTTTTTGTTGACTTTTTGAAAGGACCTATAATGTATGAGCTTGTATATTTTGATTGGGGCATTTCTTGAACTTGAGGTATGTAAAGAAGTTATAGGGAATTGGATTCTCTTAAAAATGAGCCTTGTTGGAAAAATTTATGATAAATTATGAGAAAGTTATGTTTGGTCAAAGTTTGGTTGACTTTTCCTATAGAAACCCTAATTTGCCATTTTTTACTTTTGATGAGTTAAGAGAATTTCTTGGGGAATCATGATCAACCCTTGATCAAATGATGGATATTACTTTAAAAATTTTATATTGACCAAAAATCTTGAAGTTTGACTGTATTTGGGCCACAGTTGACTTTTGACCTAGTACAGTTGATTTCCAGGAATTTGAGCAGTTGACTGAGCAAACTTGTTGTTCAAGGCATGGAATTTGGCATGGATGATCTTGAGGACATATTAGGACAATGGAGATCATTTGGGATCCTTGGGACTCACACATCTTGCTTAAAATTGAAACCCTAGTTTGAGATTCATTGCCTTAGGAGGAGAATTTTTCTGGTCAATTCTTAGTCATCCTTGAGTAATTGATGACCTCTAGAGGCATGTCTTGAGTGAAATGAGAGGGAAAATTTTGGGGTACAACAGTTATAATGTATATCCTGACAAAATAGACATACAACACTGGGAATAACCATACAAAACCAACATGGATAAAGACAACACTCGGCTAAATCACATTCAGGATGAAGATTCCATAAGAGAGTAAGCACCAACTGAGGAAACAAAGTCCTACTTCACGTCTTAACTTCATTGGGAAGAAACATTGCTGGAAAATAATCACAACACAATATGATAGTGATAAACCAATACAATTGTAGGGATATAACACCCTCCTCCAGGTTTCACCGGGGAACAACGTACAGACTTTGCTAGGGAAGACGATGTCATATCATTTAGACTTCAACTGGGGATTCCGTAATAACTTCACTAGGGAAAACAATGCCACATCGTCGAGGGGAGCCCAAATACAATCTTCAATGTCAAGAGTAATGGTTGTGCAAACTTCTCTGGGGAGAAATCATGAAACTTCATGGGGATATTCACCTTTAGAGAAAAGCATAATCTTCACTTCATTTGGGGATCTAAGAAGTTAACAACGCATCAGGAAGTCAAAATTAAGGGGATTTTAAATCAAACTCAACACTTGACAAGCGAAAACCCAATAATTTGATAGTTGTCTCAACACTTCTTAGAAAAGATACTGCCCTTGTCTGACTACTCAGTTGGAAAAAATCCACATCCAGCCTTCACTGGGGAATATGGGATAAAAGTATCAAACCACACAAAGCCAAAACCAAATAATCAACTTGGAGAAAATAGGATTACATGCCCAACATTGCACCATATATCAATTGGTATGAAATCCAACTATCCAAGGAATGAAACACAAGAGGATCATACGCATATCAGCAAAAATAATCCCAGAATACCTCTTGGGGGAACTTTTCAAAACTTCAGAGTTCGTCCATCCTTGGAATCATTACTTTTTGTTCCACTTGAATCACAAAATATGATGTATAAAGTAATTTGTAAATTCTTTTCAAAACATTTTTTATTACTAAGTCTTTTCTTTTTGAAAATTACTATCAATAATAAATGAAATTTTTGTAAACGGAATAAAATAAGAACTACAAAGAATTGGATAAAGGCTCTAACTTTATTAATAGAATGGTAGTCCGCAAATGGCGTGACTCCATGGATGATTACAAAGTTTTGGAAAATGGTAAATACATGGAAAAGATAAATTGAAATACGATGAACAATATTCTCCCTAACAACTTTGAACTTCTGAAAAGAGGCTTCAGTCGAAGTATGGTGAGAATTCGAGAAGATTGTTTCTATAATGACCAAGTCTTCTCTGACGCAGTTACTTGCCAAGAAATCCCTACCTTTTTCCTAGGTTGCCCTTGCAGGTTTTCAACCTACTGGGAAAATTTATGTTGTTTGTGTCTCTAACTTTTGCCTAGACCGCCCTTTCGGGTTTTCAGCCTATCAAGACGCTCTTTTTTGCCTAAGCCTCCCCATTCATCTTGGGATATAAGTAGACAAATTGTGATGGATAATCTTAAATTCTTCACAAAGTTCTGTCATCACTTTGTTATTCAGATTTGAGCCGTTGTTAGTGATAATCATGCTTGACACACCATACTAACATATAAGATTGTCCTTGATAAAGCGTACTACCACTTGCTTGGTGACATTAGCATAGGAAGCTGCTTCCACCCACTTGGTGAAGTAGTCAATTGCCACCAAGATGAAACGATGTGAAGATGTGAAAAACACAAGAAGGGGGGTTGAATTGTAAAACTTGAAAATAAATACAGACAACGCGTTATTTTTATCCTGGTTCGTTTAATCTCAAACTACTCCAGTCCACCCATCAAGGTGATTTCGCCTCTCTCCAACGAGGTCTTAATCCACTATATTCAACTGAATATTACAACTGCTTTAACAACTGCTAAAGCCTTCTTGAGTCTAAACCACAGACCGGTTCCTCAAGGAAATTCTTTCTAACAGATAAATGAAAACTATGTGTGAATGTTTTCTACAAAAACTTTATATCACAACTGTGATAATACACAAATTAAGCTTATGTGAAACTAGGATGCTATAACTAGAGAGTAAGCAATTTGAGAGATATAGCAAACTTTTTGAGTGAGGATGAAAATGATTTGCTTTATGCGTGTGAAGAGTTGTAGAGCATTAGCCAATTCATTTCTCACTGACTTGTTTATATAGCTTTGGAAAAGATACGTTGTAGTCACTTATTCCATTTCAATGCCCATTAAGTTCTTTCCATGTTTAGAAGATCCTTGTCTTGGAATACAGCCGTTGGTAATAAATTGTCTTGAATACACAGTACCGTTGTCAATTAAGCGTGTTATTGGCTTTGGCTTATTCTGACGATTCTAACTGCTGATGATATTGTTTTGGTCTTGATCAGAGTTTAGAGTATGTTAAGCGCAGATCTGTTCATCAAGCTTCAGCGTAAGCACATGCTTTGATCTTCTGATGCTGGCATATGATATTTCATCTTCTGATGCTGGCATATGATATTTCATCTTCTGATGCTGATGTTGATATATCATCTTCTGCTGGTATCCATTAGAGTTTCTGTAAATGCATAATATAATCTTTAGGGAGCATATTTGTCTCATATGAATTATACAATTTATTTAATCTAGCATTTTGTTATCATCAAAACTTTAACTTAGGGTAGTAGATTCAAACTTTGTTCTAACAATCTCCCCATTTTTGATGATGACAAAAACCGGATATTTTCAATTGAAATTTAAAGGCAGAATTATCAGAGATAACCAAATAATAAATTGTATCAGAGATAAATAGAAAGGTGTCAACGGTAAGGAGGAATAAAAAGGTATCAGAGTTTAAGAAGATAAGAAAAAACTATCAGAGTTATGTTCAGAAAAACTCCCCCTGAGTTTATTACTTCCCTTTTAATTCCATGAGTCCTTTAGCATCAGATCTTTCTTGAACTTTCTTTGAGCATCAGATCTTTCTTTTACTAGAGCAGAGCTTCAGTGTATCAGAGATAATTAACTTCTTGTACCTGTAAGCTTATGCAGAACACAGAAACATTCAAGTATATCAGAGTGTTAGAATGTTTGAGACTTTTGTCTCAGTAATCCGTTATTGAAAAAATATCATTATTTCTCCCCCTTTTTGTCAGCAATCAAAAAGTGCAAATAATTGAAGTTAAAAACGATCAGTGCAGAAAAACGATTGTATTCAGTTCAGAGCTAAGAAAAATATTACAGATAACATGTAAATAAAACAGGGAGAACATCAAGAAATAAAATCTAAGGTTGGGGAGGAAGGCGTTTGAACAGAGCTTCTAGCATGTTCTTGATATGATCAGTGGTTTCCTTTTGCTGACGCACCATGCTGACTACTGAGTCAATCTTACTATCCTGAACATCCATCCTTTCCTTCATCCGTTGATCATTCTCATTCATTCTCTCCTGCAGTCGAAGATCATTTTGCTTCAACTCTTCAAGAGTCTGCCTGTCCAATGCAGCTTGAGAAGAGTCAGAATCAGGATGCTTCTGAGAACTTTCTGCAACATCTTCTTCTTGACTTAGATCTTCAGCTGGAATCGTTTGTTCTTCTGCTAGTTGAACTGTTGAAGCTGGGCGCTTTTCAGACCAAGGCTCACTGTCCAGATGAAGCACTTCCTCCTTCAGTAGCTGACTCAAGACTGGACCTTCAACTTCTTTCAGCAGATTGCTGAAGTTTTGTTGAGCCTGTTCATAGTTTAGGTCTTGCAGCTTAAAGGTTTCAGCGCGTACCCATCCTCTGAATTGTGTCCAGAGTTGGTCTGAAACAGCAGGATCAATCACTTCCGGACAAGCCTGCTTTAGAGAAGAAATCCAATTCTGCATGTCTGTTTCAAAATTCAAGATGCTAGAACCAACATCTGGTTGTTTGGGTTTGGGAATGGCGGTTTTATTTTTAAGGGCAGCAAGGCGGTCAAGGACTGTTAGATCAATGAAGGTCTTGTTGTGGTCATCTGGATTTTGTTTGGGTGAGGGAGTAGGAGAGTCAGAAATGATTATTGGACTGTGTGGAGTGTTGGGTGGAGTAATTTCTGGTGAGGATGGTAGTTGAGGTATGTTTACAGTTGTACCACAAGGCAGCTGAATGGCCAAGGGTTGTGGTTCAGAGGATTCAGATGATTGAGGTTCAAGGGTTTGAGCCTCAGAGTGTGGAGACTCAGAGTGTTGAGATGGTTCGTGTTGAGGTGAAGGTGGATTAAGTTTTGGTTGTGGAGATGGAGGTTGTGGAATTTTTGGTTGTGGTGAATGTGGATCTTCTGGTATTGGTAAGAGTGTAGTTTCTGGTTGAGGTGAGTGGGGAGTTTCTGGTTGAAGATTTGGATTTTCTGTATGGGGAGCGGAAGAGTGTTGATCAATTTCTGAAGGAACTTTTTCAAGTTCTGGTTCTGTTGAGGTTGTAGGTTTGGCGCGGGATCTTCTAAGGGTTAATGACTCAGAAGGGTCAAACTCAGGTTCAGTATCATCAATGGTTGGAATTGGGATTTCAAATGAAGCTGGGGTTGGAATAAATGTTGGAACAGCAGATGAATTTAAAACATTAACAGAAGACAGATTACCTCTCTTCTTTGGGGTCTGCTGAGACGATCCTTCTGATACAGCCTTTCTCTTCTTAGTCTTCTTCAGAGTAACCTCTGGTGTTTGCTGGTGCAGATCTTTAATGTTCAGATCAGGATCTGTGCCATCAGCTTTACACGCATCCAAGTATCTGAGAACAATGACTGGTTTAGAGTCAATCTCAGAGAACATAGGAAAGTCGTCCAGAGGGACTCTCCTGCTGGTGATTTCAGCATGAGGAGTGACGCTGGGCTCCTTCCTTATATTCTCTATCAGCTTCATCTTTTTCAGATTCTTGGCATTCAGCTGCTTGCCAACAGAAGGTTCTAGAGAGCTTATTTCCTGTGCCTCTGTCAGGTGTTCAATCAGCCTATTCTCCGTTAGAATATCTGATATCAATCTGCCGAAGGGTATCCAATCCCTTTTAGTCCTTTCTTCTTCTCTAGTTTCTTTGACGCTGGTCTTCAGACGATTGAACAGAAGATGAGCTACGTTGATCTTGGACTTCTTTGCAATAAAATAAATCAGAAATTGTTGATCTATGTTTATATAGTCAGGAGAGCTTGTAGGCTTCCTGTGGTTGAAGCAGCCCAGAATAATCTTTGCCCAAATTTTGTGCTGATCTTTCAAGTCTTTGATTTTGCTAGAGGGAACCCCATGTGTGAAAATCTCTCTTGCAATTAGGGCAGAGTTTGCACATCTATCTGCCATGTCTATACAGCGGATACCACCACCAGTGTATCCAATCAGCCTTGCAATGTGATCTTCAGTGATCACTATCTTCTTTCCCATGATATACGAAGTAACCTGGTGAGTTGATGAAGACGTATGTATCCAGAATTCTTTAACCAGAATGGGGAACGTTGGACCCACCAGCCTATCAAAATATTTTTCCCATCCTTGTGCCTTAATTTCTTCAGTCAAATCAAAGCCATTTTCCTTCAAACTGTTGAAATCGACTATCAATTCTGACAGAACTTCCAAGTTCTTGACCGGAGTTAGGAGCGTTCTGAAAGGAATATGATACTGTTCAGAAGAAGCATCTTGCTTGGAACCTGCAGATGGAATGCTAGAAGATGCCATGTTCACACAAGGGTTTGAGAGAAAAAGATTGAAAATGGTTTCTTTGAGAAAAAAATGAACACACAGTAAGAAGTGAAGAAACGCAGTAAGAATCACAGAAAATTTTTGAAGATTGTGAGTGACGGTAAAAGTGAATGAATGATGTTTAAGGCGTTTAAATAGGTTTCAAAAAGTGTTTTGAAAATATAAACGTTTTAAGAGAGAGAATTAAATCATGATTACTAGCATTTAATGTTGGCTGATTTTGGGGGATTTAGAAAGATATTTGGAACGGTTACCCATGACATGTGTCTCAATGCATCCAATCAGCGTTTTGCCTTCTCAGAAGCGTGCACGCGTGTTCTGCGTCAGGAATTAGCTGATGACTGGATGACACTTGTTTGATTTGGTGAACAGCACATCTATCCTTGAAATGAAACGCTCAGATCTTTGTGGATAGACTCTGATACAATCTGCATGTCTAACTTTCTGAAAGAAGATTGATCAGAAGTTCACAGTAAAATAAGACACATTCTGAAGGTTAATATATAAAATTAAAACATTTTCACTCTGGGCAAAGCTTCATGCTGAGATGTTTCAGAATGAAGTTGAACCTATCTTCAGAAAGTGGTTTTGTGAAAATATCATCCCATTGATGGTATGTATCAATAAATTTTAAGTTTAAAATGCCTTTTTGAATATAGTCCCTAATGAAATGATGTTTTATTTCTATATGCTTAGCCCTAGAATGCAAAATAGGATTTTTACTTAAGCAAATGGCAGAAGTGTTGTCACAGAGTATAGGAATGTTACTCTCAAATATCTGGAAGTCTTCAAGCTGACTTTTCATCTAGAGCATTTGTGTGTTGCATCCTGCTGCTGCTATGTACTCAGCTTCTACTGTTGATAGCGTAATTGTGGATTGCCTTTTGCTGGACCAAGAGATCAGATTTTCTCCCAGAAACTGGCAGCTTCCAGAGGTACTTTTACGCTCTACTTTGTCTCCAGCAAAGTCAGCATCATAGTAACCTACTAAGCTGTAGTCACTAGATTTTCTATAAAATAAACCCAGATTAGTAGTACCTTTCAGATACTTGAAAATTTGCTTAACAACTGTTAAGTGAGATTCTCTAGGATCTGATTGGAATCTTGCATAAATGCGTACACTGAATAAAATATCAGGCCTTGAAGCCGTCAGATAAAGAAGAGAACCAATCATACCTCTGTAGACCTTCTGTTCTACCTTTTTGCTTACCTCTTCTCTTTCCAGAATGCACGTGGGATGCATTGGAATCTTTGATGACTTACATTCTGAGAGGTCAAATTTCTTCAGAAGTTCTCTGACATATTTGCTCTGATGAGTGTAAGTTCCCTCTGGAGTTTGATTGATCTGAATTCCCAGAAAGAATTTCAGTTCCCCCATGAGGCTCATCTCAAATTCTGCCTGCATACACTTAGCAAATTTTCTTCCAAGAGAAGGATTAGTAGATCCAAATATAATATCATCAACATAAATCTAACACACTAAGATGTCATTCTTAACTGTCTTACAAAATAAGGTTGTGTCCACTTTCCCTCTGGTGAATTCCTTTTCTAACAGAAAGTTACTTAGTCTTTCATACCAAGCTCTGGGAGCTTGTTTCAGACCATACAGTGACTTTAGTTTGAAAACATACTCTGGATTTTTTGTACTTTCAAAACCAGGGGGTTGGTGCACATAAACCTCTTCTTCTATATAGCCATTTAAGAATGCACTCTTGACATCCATCTGATATAGAGTGATGCCTTTATTAACAGCAAAAGAAATTAAAAGTCTGATAGATTCTAACCTAGAGATTGGAGCAAAGGTTTCTGTATAGTCTATCCCTTCTTGCTGACTATAACCTTGTGCTACCATCGTGCTTTGTTTCTGATGACTTCACCTTGTTCGTTCAGTTTGTTTCTGAACACCCATTTTGTTCCAATGATGTTGAATCCTTTTGGTCTAGGAACTAGATCCCACACGTCATTTCTGGTGAATTGATTCAGCTCTTCTTGCATTGCTAGAATCCAGTCGTTGTCCAGAAGTGCTTCATCAATTGAAGAAGGTTCAATCAGAGACACAAGTCCCATGAGGGATTCTTCAGAGTTTTTGAAGCTGGATCTTGTTCTGATTGGATCTTCCTTTCTTCCTAAGATTGTTTCTTCTGGGTGATCCATGCTGCTTCTGGATAGTCTTTTCTGAGGTTGATCAGCAGCTGTTGCTGGATTGCTTGCAGTGCTCCTTTCTGATGTTGAAGGAGTGTCTTTGTTGAGAGATTCTGATGACTTGTCTTCAGAACCTGTGAATTCAACTTCCATACCTACAAAGACTTCATTCTGCTTTGACTTTTCAGAGTCAAGCTTATCATCAAAACGAACACTGATTGATTCTTCCACAATCTGCGTTTCTGTATTGTATACTCTGTACCCTCTTGAGCGTTCAGAGTATCCTAACATAATACACTTCTGTGCTTTAGAGTCAAACTTGTTCAAATAATTTTTTGTATTTAACATAAAATAAGTACATCCAAATGGATGAAAATATGAAATGTTGGGCTTTCTGTTCTTCCACAATTCATATGGAGTCTTTTCCAGAATAGGTCTTATGGAGATTCTATTCTGAATGTAGCACGCTGTGTTTATTGCCTCTGCCCAGAAGATCTTAGCAACGTTTGTCTCATTGATCATGGTTCTGGCCATTTCTTGCAATGTTCTGTTCTTTCGTTCTACAACTCCATTTTGCTGGGGAGTTCTAGGACAAGAGAAATCATGCAGAATGCCTCTGTCATTAAAGAATGACTCAAAATCTTTGTTTTCAAATTCTCCACCATGATCACTTCTGACTTTAACGATTCTAAGATCCTTTTCATTATGAACTTGGTTACAGAAGGTGACAAACACAGAGTGTGACTCGTCCTTGTGTCTTAAGAACTTTACCCATGTCCATCTGCTATAGTCATCTACGATTACTAACCCGTACTTCTTGCCACTGACTGAAGCAGTTTTAACTGGTCCAAATAAGTCAATGTGCAGAAGTTCTAATGGCTTAGAGGTGGAAACAACGTTTTTGGATTTGAAAGCAGGTTTTGCAAACTTGCCTTTCTGACATGCTTCACACAGAGCATCTGAATTGAACTTCAGATTAGGAAGTCCTCTGATCAGATTGAGTTTGTTAATCTGAGATATTCTTCTCATACTAACATGCCCCAATCTTCTGTTCCAGATCCATTGCTCGTTGTTAACAGACAGAAGACACTTTACATTCTGACTTTTCAGTTCAGAAAGTTTGATTTTATAAATGTTGTTTTTCCTCTTTCCATTAAATAGGATAGTCCCATCTTTCTGACTAACAGCTTTACATGATTTTTGATTAAAGATTATATCATAACCGTTATCACTTAATTGACTTATGGATAACAGATTATGCATTAATCCATCTACTAATAGAACATTATTTATAGAGGGAAGATTTCCATTACCTACTGTTCTAGAGCCAATGATCTTTCCCCTCTGATTGCCTCCAAAGCCTACGTGGCCTCCAGGCTTAAGTTCCAGGCTTTGGAACATATGCCTTCTTCCTGTCATGTGTCGTGAGCAGCCAGAGTCCAGGTACCATGACTGGTGTTTGTGATTTGCTGCTAAAGATATCTCTTCGGTGTCTGATTCAGAGTCTGATTCAGAAGCTTCACTGTCTTCTGATATGTTAGCCATGAGAGCTATGTTTGCTATCTCATCATCTGATTCTGAGTCATCTTCAGACGAGTCAGAGTCATCCCATGTAGCCATGAGACTCTTCTTCTTTTCCCTTCCAACCTTCTTTTTGGGCTTTTCCCTCTGAAGCTTTGGACAGTCACTCTTGTAGTGTCCTTGCTCATTGCATTCATAGCAGATGATGTCCTTGGTGTTTGGCTTTCTGCTTCCTGAAGAGCCTTCAGATCTTCTGTATCCATAGGAGGAGTCTGACCTTCTGTATCTGGAGGAGGACTCATTCTGATCGGATCTTCTGGTATTCCTGAACTTTCTTTGCCTCTGCTTCCATAGTTGGTTCACTCTTCTGGAGAGAAGGGAAAGCTCGTCTTCTTCTGCTGAGGACCCATCAGAGGTTTCTTCAATAGCCTGCAAAACTTTGGAGTCATATTTTCTGTTAGATTTTAAAGCTAAAGGCTTACCTTGCTTCTGAGGTTCATCAGCTTCTAGCTCAATCTCGTGACTTTTGAGGGAGCTGATAAGTTCCTCCAGAGAGATTTTGTTGAGATCTTTAGCTAGCTTCAGCACTGTAACCATTGGCCTCCACTGTTTTGGTAAGCTTCTGATGATCTTCTTGACATGATCAGCAGTAGAATACCCTTGTTCCAGAACTTTGAGACCAGCCACCAGAATTTGGAATCTTGAGAACATCGTTTCAATTGATTCACTTTCTTCCATTTTGAATGCCTCATACTTCTGAATGAGCGCAAGAGCTTTAGTTTCTTTGACCTGAATGTTGCCTTCATGCGTCATTCTGAGAGAGTCAAACATACTCTTTGCAGTGTCTCTGTTAGATATATTTTCATATTCAGCATAAGAGATGGCGCTGAGAAGAATAGTTCTGTCCTTGTGGTGATTTTTGAAGTCACGCTTTTGTTGATCAGACATTGCCTTCCTGTCAATCTTCTGACCACTTGCATTCACTGGGTGCGTGTATCCATCTGTCACCATGTCCCACAGATCAACATCATGTGCCAGAAAGAAGCTTTCAATTCTGTCTTTCCAGTAATCAAAATTCTCTCCATCAAAGACTGGAGGTTTGCCGTTGAATCTGTCTCTATCTTCATTGTTGTCATTGCTGGTGTGTTGATATGTTCCTGCCATTGTGTTTTTCTGACGTTGGATCTTGTACTGACACGGTTAAGTGTTTTAGCTCAGAACCAGGCGCTCTGATGCCAATTGAAGATATGAAAAACACAAGAAGGGGGGTTGAATTGTAAAACTTGAAAATAAATACAGACAACGCGTTATTTTTATCCTGGTTCGTTTGATCTCAAACTACTCCAGTCCACCCGTCAAGGTGATTTCGCCTCTCTCCAACGAGGTCTTAATCCACTATATTCAACTGAATATTACAACTGCTTTAACAACTGCTAAAGCCTTCTTGAGTCTAAACCACAGACCGGTTCCTCAAGGAAATTCTTTCTAACAGATAAATGAAAACTATGTGTAAATGTTTTCTACAAAAACTTTATATCACAACTGTGATAATACACAAATTAAGCTTATGTGAAACTAGGATGCTATAACTAGAGAGTAAGCAATTTGAGAGATATAGCAAACTTTTTGAGTGAGGATGAAAATGATTTGCTTTATGCGTGTGAAGAGTTGTAGAGCATTAGCCAATTCATTTCTCACTGACTTGTTTATATAGCTTTGGAAAAGATACGTTGTAGTCACTTATTCCATTTCAATGCCCATTACGTTCTTTCCATGTTTAGAAGATCCTTGTCTTGGAATACAGCCGTTGGTAATAAAGTGTCTTGAATGCACAGTATCGTTGTCAATTAAGCGTGTTATTGGCTTTGGCTTATTCTGACGATTCTAACTGCTGATGATATTGTTTTGGTCTTGATCAGAGTTTAGAGTATGTTAAGCGCAGATCTGTTCATCAAGCTTCAGCGTAAGCACATGCTTTGATCTTCTGATGCTGGCATATGATATTTCATCTTCTGATGCTGGCATATGATATTTCATCTTCTGATGCTGATGTTGATATATCATCTTCTGCTGGTATCCATTAGAGTTTTTGTAAATGCATAATATAATCTTTAGGGAGCATATTTGTCTCATATGAATTATACAATTTATTTAATCTAGCATTTTGTTATCATCAAAACTTTAACTTAGGGTAGTAGATTCAAACTTTGTTCTAACACGATGTCCATTCGATGCCTTGGATTCAATCATTCTAATCATATCAATACACCACTGTTGTACCCCAAAATTACCCTCTTTATTTCGATCTTTTTGGCTTAAATTTCATTATTACATGGATGCATATAATTGGTTTTATGGTTATGGAATCAAGGTATATTTATCAAGCTTCGTCAGGTTACAAGTGACGTTTATTTCGCCAATGGATGTTCTTAGAGTATTTTTCGTGTTGAAGATCAGATTGCCGTTTTGCAACGATTTGGGGTTCAAAGATTCACAAGTCCAACCTAGTGCGTCATTATCAGGTGTTATTTCGCCAAGATATCTGTGATAAGGTATTCTCAAATTTAGGTTCGGCTTGAGAGCCAATTCTTTAAAGAAGATCTCCGAATGTGTGAGTTTTCTCGAAGAAATACGGGGAAAAAGTATGCTGAAAGTGCAGTTTTTACCCACTAAAAAATTCATAACTTGAAGATCGTGGTTCGTTTTGAACCCGTTCTGTTGGCCAAAATTTCATCTTGACGTCATCTACATTTTCATCTCTCACGATTGGAAGCCAATATAGATCAGAAGGTCTTCAAAAATGCGGATTTATCAAGTATTTCCGTACAGAAAATTTGCGACAAAAGTTTATTTGTGTCATGTTCAGAAAATCATAACTTGGTCGATTTTCATCGTATTGAGCTAGTTTTGGCGCCAAAATTTCACAAATTAAGTTGACTACGTTTTCACAAGAGGTATCGAGTTCGAACGATATCTAAAAGGCCTTCGTTTTTTGTCCAGAGTGCACATGACGCGCCGAAAATCCTGAATGCTGAATATTATTTCATCTGGGTCGAAACTTCGAAAATTCATAACTCGGTCAATTTTTATCGGATCGGACCCATATTTTTACACAAGGTCACTGGATCAGAGATCTAAAACTTTTCTTCCAAATTTGAGACCGGATTCTGCTCCGATCAATACAATTTTTTTATTGAAGAACGTGTCAGAGTTGACACTGGAGCCCAAAATAAGTTTGTCTGAGCCAAATCTTCAAAAATTCATAACTAATTCACCGTTTATCCGATTGTGTTCATTTTCATACAGGAGTTAGTTATCGATGTCGGCTACATTTTGTTTTCACATTTCAACTTCAAGAATTGCACTTAAGCCCATGCGATTTAGCCTGGAACATGACGTACTTAAGTGAATAAAAATCTCCATTGTTGCTTGTGGTTATTGGAAGCTCAATTGCACATTCAAAGCCCATATTTTTTCTCTAATTTCCATTATATAATCTCATTCTTTTCATACAAATGAAAAACGAGAAAAAAACTTTTGCCACAACCCTGTCAAAATATCAAATTTCTTCAAGAACCCTAAAAACCTTAAAATCCTTGTTACAGACCCTCATCTCACTACAAATAAGTCATTTTTGTTACAAAGCCCTATCTCACTACTTCTCCAGTAAGGATAAGACTGGTTTGATCTCCATGATCCAAAGGATGTAAAAGCATTCATACATGTCATATCGGTTTTAACATTTCAAAATTTCATATATTTATTTTCTTTGTATTTCATGGTATACTAATTTGTTTAATGTGTTCATGAGATTCAACACTACAGGTTAGGACCATCTAATGGTCTCATGCAGGTTTATTACAGAACGCTGAGGCCAAAATACTAAAACAGAACAACAACCAATGCATGGCTCATGGCAAGGTAGGCATCCTGAGAAGGTTAAGGGCGTGGGTTCAACACCCACCCCTATTGGTTTTGGTTTTCTTCCTTTTTATTTATCCTTTTACCTATTTTCATTCTTTCTATTTAAAATCTTTTTCATAAAACTTAACATTTTTCACAAACCTTTGATTTTTCCTAATAAACTCAAATAATTAATTTTAGATTTTTAATTTAATTTTAGGTTTTAATTTAATTTTAGGTTCAACATCCACCCCGGTATTTTCATTATTTGTTTTTGGTTTCTAACCAATTTGTCTTTTCCAATCTTAAATTCACTTAACCACAAAACTTTTTTCACAAACCTTTTTTTTACAAAAAAACTTAATTTAATTTTTAGGTTAATTAATTTTATATTTTTTAACTTTTTTTAAAATTAACCTATTTTTTAATTCAGATTAATTAGGTTTTAGGTATTTTAATTAACATTTTTTATTAATTAAAATTAATTAAGTTTTTTAGGTTTATTTAATTAATTATCATAAATCATTTTTTTCATAAAAAATCACCAAAATATTTTCTTTTCTATTTTCATCTTATTTTTATTTTCCTAGATAAAGTGTATAGGGCGCGTTCAACTGTAATAGCGTAGCTTTATTTTTCCCGTTTTTTTCATCATTATCATGTAACTGCTTCCGGGATGTAATAGTTATAGGATTTCTTTTCCGCACTCTTCACTATTATGTAACTGCCCCAAAGCTCCGTAATAGCTGAGATTTACATTTATGCCTTTATCTTCTGCTACTATATTTTATGCAATACTTAGATTAATAGGATTGTATGAAAAGATAAAAATGAACGATAGAAAACCATAATTGCAAGATAAATATAACTGGAAAAAAAACATTGTTGCACACTTGCACCCCTAGGGTACTCCCCACTTGGTTGCCTCGGAAAACAATGGTCATGTCCCTCGAACGTAGGGATATCTTAGCAAAAGACCCTCAATCTAAAAGTCATCATAAAGATCATAGTCCCTTAACGTCCCTCGAGTTGCCTACGAGAAATGATCTTGTCCCTCGATGTTGCCTATATGATGACAGACCCTTCGAACTGCTAAGGTATCCCTATATGTTGCCTTCTATGACTATAACGATAACTTGCGCCTGTCCCTCGCACATTAAACGACTAGGGTTACCTACTCACTAATAGTAGGATAACATTGTCTAAAGGATAAGGATAAAAGAACGAACTTTTCGAGTATAAGTAGATAAGTTCTTAGATGCTTGCTCAAAACAACTTTTTGCACCTACACAAAAATATTTCAAAACACTTTCAAAAACATTTGCCTTGTCAACACTCTTGAGGACTGATACAAGAGTTATCACAAAGCGAATATCCGCACTAAGGTATTTTCAAAACAATTTTCAAAACACACAAAGCACAAACAATTTTTAAAAAATGAGCAAGTACCTAAGAGCCCGTGGAAAACCACGGATAGAAAGGGTGCTAACACCTTCCCTTTCTATAATCTACCCCTCGTACTCAGAAACATCTCAGAAAAGGTTTTTTCTGTTCTTTTTCCTTTTCCTTTGTTGGATGAAATAAAAGTCGATGGCGACTCTTGCTTACCACAACATTTGCGAATACAAAAACAAACCTTAACTAAACAGTCGGTTCTACCACCATATCACAGAACTGGAGACTCTGTTGGGGAATAATAATAAAGTGGGGTTTACCTTAGGATCTAGGTTATTCTTAAATTGCTTCTTTGGCTTGTCTTGCTTGATTTATTTTTAAGGGTATTTGTTTGGGCTTGTTTGGATCCTAAACCCAGATCGGGGAATTCCTTTTAGGTAAGTAGCAATAAACTGTGAGGGAACTGTGCGGAGTATACCGACACGGTTGAAGCAGTAGCTACATTGATGTGACACTTTGGTTGGTACCAGTAGCCCTTGAGTCAATCAAGGAGAATACGGGGCCGTTGGATGGTGTCATAAAGCGTCGACTGACCTTAGAACCTTTAATTGCACAACTTGGCCAGTAGGACGTAGTGAGATGGTCGGCTTTGGTGTATTCCCAAGGTCGACAGATACTCGATGCTACACTCATTAAGGTTTGACTCTTGAGTTTTGTTTGGTTGCGAGTCAATCGCCTATTGAACGAAGCTTGGGGGAAAGATCAGTGATATTGAGATCCCTTAGAACCCAGTTACTTTTCTAAGACAGGTTTGAAACCAACTAAACTTCAAGAGGGTACTTACCTATGGAATCCATGCAAGCCTAAACCTAAGGCTACTTGTGTGACTTATTTTCTTTCTGTTCCTAACAATTTGAACTCATTGCAGGGCTTTGTTTGTATTCCTTGCAGGACCTTGTTTGTATAAATCCAATAAATTGGTTTCTTACCCTGCATTTTTGCTGGATGCATAGCATACACATCATAGCATCATACTATAGCATTTCCTTAACCATTTCAAGGATCTTGATGGCATGTGATGCAGGTTATGATGAACCAGACGTCTAGCAAGGGGCAAGGGGATTTATTTTCCTCTAGCCAATGCCGTCAAAAGATCAAAACACGATAACTTGAGTCAGGGGCTATGACCCACTTGATATGGTGAGCTTGACTCTCGTAGAAGGACATTTGACGATACGAAGTTTTTCAATCAAAGCTGCAAATCTCAACTTCTGACATTTTCTTGCTTACCCTGCGAGATCCTTGAAAACATTGCATACATATATCATACATATCATTGCATAAACAGGTTTCAAAGTAGGTCTCTCATGTTCTCGCTGTTTATTTCAGCAATGGCTCTCAAACAAGACAATAGAGATCTCCAAATTCAAGAGGCTCAGTTGATGGAAATGTTCCTAAACCTATACAAGGGGCATGAAGAGTTGAAATCACTCCTCGCTGGGAACTTGGCCAAGAAAAATCCTGAAGACAATAAGGACGAACGGTTGGAATAACTACAAGCTGAAGTTGAAGTAATGACAACCCAGATGCTGGGGAAAATGGCTCTTATCCAAGGCCTAGCCCGGGGACAAGAAGAGCTGAGAACCATTATCAACAAAATTCATCAAGATGGATACATAAATTCCAAGCATTCACTTGGTACATGGAAGCTAAAGTGGCTAAAGCATCTGCCATCTGATTCTCATCTCTGTGAATATGATGGAATTCAACTTTATTGAAGAAAGGTAATAATCTTCTTGCATAATCCTTGAAGGGAATCAAGCCAATGTGACGAGTCTCTCATTCTTCTTTGATGTGATTTATTATCAAAGCTGAATCACCATATACGACAAGAATTTTGATTCTGGAATCTATAGCCTCTTCAAGACCCATGATACAAGCTTCATACTTCGCCATATTATTGGTACAATAAAATGCCAACCTTGCAGTAAAAGGGATGTGTGACCCATGGGGAGTGATAATCACATCACCAATTCCTTTTCCATAAGCATTTATAGCTCCATCAAACACCATACCCCATCGGGATTCGGGATCAGGACCTTCCTCGGGCAAAGGCACATCACAATCTTTTACTTTCAAATACATCACATCCTCATCAAGGAAATCATATTTAACATACTGCTAATCGTCAATTGGTTGGTGGGAAAGGTACTCTGCCAACACACTGCCTTTAATGGCCTTCTTAGTACGATATTCAATATCATATTCAGACAACAACATCTTCCAACGGGAAATTCTGTTGGTGTAAGCCCTAGAGGCCAATACTTTTGGTACTTGTATCGAATTATTTATTAATAATAAAAGGCATTTCTTTATTATGTTTTCCAAAATAATAAAGTCCCTAGAATGGTTTATTGGTTTAATGAAATGTTAAGTGTGACTTAATCATGAGATCCCATTAAACATAAGAAACTATTCTTAAAGTATCCGTAGTCAAGCTTTAATGTGAAGTGGGATAACATTAAAGCATTAAGATTATTATGAAGATAGATTGATGATCACATCTCATGGATCATAGATAAGGAGTTATCAAGTCTTGACATAGGTATGAATATTAGGAGTAATATTTATACTGGATTGACCCGTTATGAGAATACTACATAGAATGTTATGCAAAGTGTCATAAGTTATTCTCATGATGATAATGGTGTATACCACCCTTCGACCTGAAACCACTATGGACCCTAGATGTAGAGTCAAGTACTTTATTGCTGATCAAACGTCATCTGTAACTGGATGACTATAAAGATGGTTGATGGGTACTTCACAAAGCATGCTAAGGGACATGAGTGACCTAGATGGAATTTGCTCATCCTGCATAACAGGATAAATGTCTAAGGGCCCAATATTGAACTGGACAAGGGTGACACAGTGTATGCCTTGTGTTCAATATAGACATGAGGGCAAAAGGGTAATTGTACAACACAAATATTATCACGGAAAAGGTTTGGTCAGATCACATGACATTTTCGTGACTTGGGTAACAGTGATGTGTTGCTAGATACCGCTCACTGTTTATTATATTAAATGTGTAATTTAATATAATTGCCAACGTCGCGAAAACCTACAGGGTCACACACATAAGGACAGGTTGATGAGAGATAGAATAAATAAGGAACACCGTAAGGTACGGTGCACTTAAGTGTAATGCGGAAAGTGGTAAGGTACCACGTGGATAAGTGATATATGGTACATCATAAGGTATGATGTCCATAACCTTAATTGGGCTTTTAGCTTATAGCCTTAATTGGGCTTTTAGCTTGTAGCCCACACGAGTGATTCTATAAATAGATCCCTTGTGATGAAGTTTTTTCACTTGATGCATTTTCGTTTTTGACTCTCTCTCTCTCACTCAAGGTTTCCGTTCGTGATCAGCTAGCACTGTGACCGGAAGCGATCTGTTCGTGTGGACTGAGTAGAGGCGTTGTTCTTCATCAACGCTCGTGATCACGACATCAAAAGTCTGAATCGCCACAAGAGGTAAAACTTTCTATCACTGACCATGCTCATTCGTAAGGATCTCTAAAGGAAAATTTTATATTCCGCTGCGTAATGATCGCAATTTTCCTTCAAATTCTTCCAGTAAGAACGGGCTTTTCAAAAATATACTTAATTGGGTGCATTTTGGAAATTAACCAAGTAGTGTGATTCAACATATATTGTTGTAATCGCTTTGCCTCTCAAGACAAAACACAACATGTTTTTTCTAGTATAGAATACAGTGACTCACTGTCAGTGAACTTCTTGTTGAGTTAATAAATGGCATATTCTTTTCTTCCTGTTCATCTTGTTGTCACAAAATACAGCCCATGGAATCATCTAACACATTCATATACATAACCAAAGGTCTTCCTTCAACAGGAGGGAGCAAGATAGGAGGCTCAAGCATATACTCTTTGATGCTTTCAAATGTCCTTTGGCAATCATCTGTCCACACGCAACCTTGATCTTTCTTCAACAACTTAAATATTGGTTCACATGTTGCAATCATATGGGAAATAAATCTGGAAATGTAATTCAAACGTCCAAGGAAGCCTCTAACTTGCTTTTCAGTTCTTGGTGTAGGCATTTCCTGAATTTCCCTAAGTTTATCACGATCAACTTTAATTCCTTTTTGGCTAACAATGTAACCTAGCAACTTTCCTAAATGAACACCAAAAGTACACTTATTTGGATTCAAAAGGAGACGATACTTCCTCAAATGCTGAAATAACTTCAACAAGTCTTTTATATGTCCTTCCTTAGTCTGAGATTTGGCAGTCATATCATCAACATATACCTCAATTTCCTTATGCATCAGATCATGGAAAATGATTGTCATAGCCCTCTAGTACGTTGCACCAGCGTTCTTCAACCCGAAGGGCATCACTCTGTAACAGAATGTTCCCCAGGGTGTGATAAACGTTTTTTTTCATGTCCTCAAGGGCCATCCTAATTTGATTGTATCCAGAAAATCCATCCATGAACGAAAACACTTTGAATTTTTTTGTACTATCAACAAACATATCAATATGCGGCAATGGGAAGTCATCTTTCAGATTTTCTTTATTTAAATCTCTATAATCAACAGATATGCGAACCTTTCTGTCCTCTAGACGGACACTGATGTCACAAGAAAACCAGCATTAATCTGTTTCAAAACCTCTTCTTTAATTTTCACTACCATGTCAGGATGAGTTCTTATCGGCTTCTTCTTGATCGGTGAACATTCTGGCTTAAGCGGCAAATAATGTTCCACAATATCGTTATCCAAACCAGACATGTATTGATAAGACCAAGAAAATATATCCACATACTCTTTCAGCAACTTAATTAACCTTCTCTTCACCTCGGGATGAAGCAGTGCCCCAATCTTAACTTCTTTCGAATCTACCTCTGAACCCAAGTTAATCGTCTCTAACGACTCTTTATATGATTGAATAGTATTTTCCTCATCCTCAAGAAACCGTGAAACCTCTTCTAGGATTTCATGATATTCCTCTTCTTTATCCACATACACAGGATATTCAAAGTTGGGAGAGGGTGCATGGTCATTGCACTCAACGAGTTATTTGATTAATCTACACATATGATTTATGATTGATTTTAGAAACTGACACATGTAACAAATGATACAGTTATTATTTGCTTTGAAAGGTTTTTTCTGATTACCATTTTCCAAGAAAAAGCAGAAAATAAAGACATAATTTAGAAATGAAAAACAACTTTTATTAATGATCTTAATATTCAAAACAAGAGACACGCCCATACAATCATTACTTCCACTTTTGGCAGTGTGAAAGACTTTTGAAAAGACCAACAAAAAATAAATTACTTTGAAATGTGAATGCAAGAAGGAACATCAACAGTGACCTGTTTCTAGATTCTAATTCCATGTGTCACGAAGCTCAGCATCTCTTGCTCTAACCCATCTTCGAGAATAGAATTGATCCTTGGAGTAATCGAATAAAGATATCTTGCACTGTGAAAGATATCTTGATATTTACTCAAAGTGTACTTCAACTTCACAACCTCCTTTTTCATGGAGAAACTCAAACCAGTCCCATTCCTATTCATAGGTGGATTAATAACATGCCCCCACACCTTGCTAGGGCCTTTTTGCACTACCTATTGCGCATCTTTAAATGAGGTGATAGAATCTTCATTCTTCCTTATATTATCAATGGACAAAGCTTGGAGCTAAGTTCCAACTGCGGCTTCATCAGCTTCTACAATGCTAAAGGAATACAAATGAGATATCAACAAAGCATGCTCACTATTCACAATGACCACCTTTCCTTCACGAACAAATTTCAGCTTCTGATGCAAGGTTGAAGTAACAGATCCGTCATCATGGATCCACGGTCGTCCCAATAAACAACTATAGGTGGGGACAATATCCATAACCTGAAATTTGATTTGGAATAGGCGCAGACCTATATGAATAGGTACATCCACTTCTCAGATGACAGGCTTTCTCGAACCATCAAAAGCTTTCACTATAATGCCACTAGGGCGCATAGGAGTTCCATGGTACTTAAGCTTCATGAGAGTACTTCTCGCTATGACATTCAAAATAGATCCATTTTCAATCATCACATTGGACAAAGAGTCATTCTTACAATTCAAAGATATATGGAGAGCCAGGTTATGGTTTCTTTGTTCATCAGGCAACTCGTCATTAAAAAATCTCGGATTGTTACAAGATGTAATATTCCCCGCAACACCGTTAAACTGATCCAAGGGCATATTACTTTCAACAAAACTTGATCCAACACCTTCATTAGAGATTCCCGATGAGTAGAGGAGTTCATCAACAAGGCTAAAATGGAAATCTTAGAGTGAGTCAGCAACAGTTGGTCCACAATCTGGTAATCACTCATCTTGATGATTTTTAACAAAACATCAACATCCTTTTCCATGGCGCCGCCACTAGATCCTCCTACCAATTTCTTAGGCTTAACATAAGTCTCAATAATCTTTTTGCCAGGATTAGCATCTCCTCAAAAGATAAGGGTGAAGACACGACCACTACGAGTTACTCGACTAGCTTCAGCAATATTCTCAACATGGGACAAAGGTTTGATAGGAATTTTCACACCATCTTCCAAGATAGTTTCATTGTACTTATAAGGCACAACTTTATCTGATTCATATGGGATAGAACCAGGCAGACAAATAACCATGAAAGCAACAACATGCTTGCGATGGTACTCAATCTCTACAGGAGAGGGATCACCAAAACATGGTACAAACATTCACCCCCACTTCTTCAGAATATTCATGCATCACAAAATCATTATCAGAGAAGATGCCTTCATTAGAAGAAAAGAACTCATCCGCAAAAACATATTCATCATCTGACATGGTCTCAACTGAGTAGTCTTCAATCACATTAACTCCATTATAAATCATCTTTGTTGCCTATGACTCTTATAGTACCATTATCTAACAATAATTGAATACCTCTTCTTACAACAGAACAACCACAGAAATCCCTACAGCAGATCTGACAAGACCCATAATGATGCATCTCCTAGTCATCCATGCGACAAAATATGGCGTGCAGTTGTACCAGATCATCATACATGTAATTCACATCAAAAATCTAGAATTCACTGGGACATCCGTAAACCATATTCATATCTTCTTCATATTCAACCCTTGGTCTGATTATGTGGATAAGACCATTCATCCATTATTTCTTGAATATTAGCTCTCACTTTATCGGATCCATGGATATTTGAACTGCAATTACTACAACTAGCATGGTCATGTGTATAATAACTAAATTCACAAAGATTAGCATGCATCCTTACTAAATAACCTTTGACTAGATTGATATCAAAAATCCTGAAATCTCTAGGACAACCAGCAACCATATTTACAGCACTTCCACCTCCATGTTTGAGTAGTGGATTGTCCTTCACATTGGGACCAACATCTTTAAAAGACAGGAGACCAAATCTTACCATCTTCTGCACTTCAGATTTTAATGGATAGCAGTTTTCAATGTTGTTCTCTAGGGCTCCTTGATAAAAAGCACAAGTCTGATCCGCCTTGTAATACCATGGTAAAGGTGAAGGTATAGCAGGGGGGCTAGTCTGCACCAATTTCTTTTGAATTACAGCCGGAAACAATTCTTCATAACTCATTGGAATAGGATCAAAAGATTCTCTCTTCTGACCTTGCCCTTGATTACTTTGAGGAGGTGTTCTCTGATAGGAAATAGTAGTCGCAGCTACACTGATGACTGGATTCATAGAAGCAACTTGTTGTTGGTACTGATGAAGTTTTCTCTGAGGTTTAACCTTCCTTTCCTCAACAAAACATTTGTTTCACTTTCTTTCTAGAAAACCCATATGATGATTTCTTTGTTCCACTAGAACCTTCATCTTTTGTCAATTGTCCTTCCTTGACAACTTCCTCTAGATGGGCACCCATACTTACCATTTTGGTCAAATCACTCGGTGCACTTGCAACCATCCTTTCATAGTAAAATGATCCAAGGGTTTTCAGGAAGACCTTGGTCATTTCTTGCTCTCTCATCGGGTTTACCACTTGGGAAGCAACCTCTCACCAATGCTTCACATACTCTTCCAACGACTCTTTATCTTTCTGAGCCATCGCTCTCAATTGGTCACAGTCAGGTGCAAGAAACATGTTATACTTATACTACTTGACAAAAGCTTCACCCAAGTCATTGAAGGTGCGGATGTTGTTACTGTCCAATCCCATATACCATTTCAAAGCAGCACCAATTAAACTATCCTGGAAGAAGTGAATAAGAAAATGTTGGTCATTAGTATGAGTGGATATCCTTCTGATATACATCACCAGGTGGTCAAGGAGACAAGAGTTGCCCTTGTAATTTTCAAATTCTGGCACCTTAAACTTTTTTGGAACTTTTACATTAGGGAGCAAACAGAGATTACTAACATTCTGTCTGAATAACTCTTTCCCTCGGAGAGCCTTCACTCCTTTCTGTATTTCATTGAATTGATCTTGAAGATCATCCAATCGATCATAAAAGCCCAAACTTTCACTTGATGGAGGAGTAGGATGATAAACTTCATCATTAATAACAGGCATATCATTCATTATAGGGGGCACAACATGATGAATCTCATTATTGGCAACTGGAGTAGCATGCACCACAGGAGGTGCAGAAGTAGAAGTAGTTTGAGCAAGTGGAGCAACTTGAGCAGCAGGATTGTAACCTTCTGGCATGGAATTCTCAGGCATTCCTTTTGGATAACTGCAAGGCATACGGTATTGAGCAGTAGTAATTAGAGTAATAGAGATGGTAACTGAAAGAACTTTCGAAGCAACAATCGCATGTTGTAGCTGAGTAGCATGAGGAGACGAAGGAGGAGGTGGTGGATGATTATGAGCAACCACCAACGATTACACTAAAGAAGTCATATTGGCTATACCAATCTTCAAAGCAGTAAAATCTTCATGCAGCTCATGACTCTCTTATTCAAGATTTTCCATCTTCTTCCTAGAATTAGCTCGAGTATTGTAGCGATGAGACAACTTACCGACTGTTAAAGTAGAGAAACATGTAAGACACCTGGGAATGAACAGGATTGCAAAAAATGTGTACAAAAATGATGCATGATATTCAATGCATATGATTTTTTGTGTTTATTTAAGGAACTCAAAGAATTATAGACAATTGCAAGTATTAAAGTACTAACACGTTTGGAAATACTGAAAATTTCATTGTAATAATAACTTCGGACTGGATTACAACTTTTAGTACAAGTTTCAATAATACTAAGTACAAGAGAATAAAGATAGAGTCTACAAATCCTAAGGAGCCAAAGCTGATGAAGATCTCTCCACACACTGACGCTTTCCCTTGAGTCTTGCTATCTAAGCCTTAAATTGCTCGTTCTCTGGTGCATATTTGTCATCAACTTCTTTCCAATTACAAGAGTTGGAAAATGAGTGATTGGGACCTGACTGAGCTCTAGGGGAAAATAAATCTTCTTTATTCTCCATCATCTTCACATCATGACTCTCAAGAATCTCTATCAAATCATCCTTCTCTTTCAATTATGTTGAGTAGGACACCTTTAAAGTCTGGTACTTGTACTTCCATGCTTCCTTCTCTTGTTGCATCCTAACCAGGGAAAGCTGAATTTCTTCCACGTCATCTAAGATAGGAGGGGTAGTCCTCATAAGCAGATTAGGTATAGGTTCTTCATGAGAATAGGGCATCTTCAACCGAATTGCTCTTGCTTGTACCCAACAGAGATGAGGCTCCAAGGAAACAGTTCCTCTTAGTCCAAAATATTTTCTACCTTTTATATAAATATGGTGCCAAGCCTTCTAAATATCTTTATTCCTTATGATCTTCTCCTCCTTTGAGAAAGAAACCACTCAGATGAATCTTGTTTGGCTTGTCTCTCATTGGATATCCAAGTTGGCGATGCGCAAGAAAGGGATTGTAGTTAATTCCTCACTTTGTACTAAGAAGAGGCACATTGGGGAAACTACCACTGCTATCAATAATCTCCACATTATAATAAGCTTGATGATACTAATTAATGTCAGAATAATGGAGAGCCATAATCTTCGGGGCCCAACGAGGTTCCTTCTTGATATCCCAAAAAGCAACAGTCTGAGGTAAGTGAGAAATAAACCACTCATATAAAAATGGTGTGCAACAAATGACCATCCCTCCCTGATAGAAATTACGAAGATGGATGGAATAATAAGTATCTCCTAGAAATGTAGGGACTGGATTCCCAATCAGAAAGATCTGCATGGCATTAACATCCATAAATTTGTCGATGTTAGGAAACAAGAATAACCAATAAGCAAGCAAAGCAAAGATAGCCTCGATCTCAGACTTCTTCAAATGAGTCATGGTGGCAATCTCATGAGACTTGGGCTCTCCTTCTACATCGGTGAAAGGAACACGATCAATAATAGGTAAACCAAGTAAGTAAGAATACTCCTCTAATATGGGCATCAGCTGATAATCAGGGAAAGCAAAACACTGGTACAACGGATCATAAAACTGGACCAATGTAGAAAGAATACCCCCCTTCATCTTATGCTTTATAAGAAGCACGGCGGATCCATACTTCTTCCAGAAATTTGTAGAGATCTCAATCTCAAGAATCAAACTCATCACTTCCTTTATCTTAGGATCCTTGAAACTGTACTTTCGAGTCTTTCTTTTTCCAAAATACATGGTCAAAAAGTACCTGCGATATTTGCAAAAGTCAACCCTTAAGTTCCTTGAAGCATCTGTTTTAAAGAATGCTCATGGGTACATGAATGCATGATGCAACAATCACACACAAGATCATAAACATGGGGGGGTTCATAGGTTTGATATCACGAGCATGAAGTTAAAGGTACTACCCACAAGGTAAGGACTAATAGTCTATAACCTGCCAAATAAGGTTCTAAAAGGTTTCCAGAGTCTACATCATTCCTTCGGATATTGCCAACGTCCCTATTAACCCGGTAATCAGCAATATTCTCATGAAAAACTCATCTAAATGTAGCATTGCGTGACAAACACTTCGGATTGCTCCGTCATAGTTTATGCACTACACCTAAAAAGCCAAGATGGGTTAAGGGTTATATGGTCCTCAGCTTCACCAGGCTCCCAGGTCGAGAGCAGTATGTCTTCCCAATTGCTCGATAAATGAATACTACAGTCAAAGAGGCCTCCATTGAGTGGAGGATCTCATGTCCCCTTTTTTGGGATTCCTCCCTCAAAGTTAACATGACTATACCGCCCGTCCTAAATCAAGTTTGCCCAAGTCCGGGTAGTGGACTTATGAGAAATCACCAAGCATCCTGAAAACCAAGAAAATCCAGACAAACATATATACAACATACAATATATATAACCAATAATAGCACATACACAGTATAAATAAATATAGGCTCAACCCACTTAGAGATGGACCAACATTTTGTCGATCATTCCCCAGTGAAGCCGCCAGTTTTTCTGTAGCGGTAGAAATGTTGAGACTAGTCCATTGGACTGGCTTGACTCGCACAGATCAAATAAAAGTCGCCACCGCGCCTTATTGTTTGCAAAGAAAATGGGAAAACATCGAATAAACCCAAAAATAAGGGGGAGATAATCTTGGTATAGAGGTTGGTAGTGGAAACGAAAGGTATTATCACCCTAAACATCTATGATACTCCATAGGAACCTCTTTGAAAATTTGTGTATTTTGGCTATAAATGGTGTATACAAAGATAGATGGTGGAGATGAGAAAAAAAAGTATTTTTTTACAATTTTTCACCCGCCCCAATTGCGAATCTTTAGTGCCTACGTACCACCTTCCATGCAATAGAGGATCAGGGTACTCGTAGTTCACCATAAAAAATTTAAAACACGTGTGTGTTGGTTAATTTTAAGAGACAAGATATCATCGTCATATCCGAGTGAAAGAACATACTAACTACCCACGATTATGAGATAGAATAATTTGCATCATCTGAAAGTGGAGGATATAGCTTGTGTTTTAAAATCAACAAAGCCTCACTCAACACCCAAGTGGAAAATATCTCACTTCACTACATATCATAGAAGTATAGTAGCTCGCGTCACTACAAAAATGACAAGAGTCTAATCTTTTTGAGAAAAAGGTTTTTTTCAGTAAAAATACAAAGTGGCAAAATAGTTTGAATGAATTTGATTGACTTTTAGTCTTCTCACAAAAAATGTCAAAGAATGATTAATTTGAATAAAATTTGATTAAGAAAAGATTTTGAAAATACATGGACATATGTCCAAGTTTATTATGAAAGCGGTTCAAGTTAGAAAACAAGAAGAGTTTTGAAAAGGAGGGAGAATATTTTTGAAATTAAAGAAGATGGGAGGATATGAAGGGACTATCTTAAAGTATAAGGTAAAAGCTAGGGAAACTAATGATCTAAGCAATAATAAGCCATCACTTGACATATATAGTCAATGTAGAATTCTCGTCCTTTAGATTGAAACCAAGTAAGGGAAAATACTAAACCTCTTAGGAATACCAAGCTTCAGGTGAATTAAGTCTTCACGAAAATTGGGCAGGGTAACAGCTGTATATAGAGGAATTATCAATCACAGACAAAGCATATAATCAAAATAACCTGCACATAAATAAAATCAACTCAATGTCTTGGAGTAAACCCCAAGAACTTCAAACAAAATAAAAACAGAGTCACAAGGTCCCAAGGGTAATCAAGGCTTCTAATCCTAAGTCTAAGAGGTTCATAACTCCATTATGCCAAGGATAGTAACCAAATAGTCCAAGTAACCTTAAAGTTTTTTTTAATGTTAAAGTTTCTTATTAAGTGTCTTCAAAAAGAAAAGAAAGCTCAAGTGAGAAAAATAAAATAAAAAAGACATAAAGATAAATGCTCAAATGAGCAAAGATAAAATGACATAAAGATAAATGCTCAAGTGAGCAAAGATAAAAATAGCATGAAATGTAAATGCTAAAGTAAATGGTGCATAAAAGTAAAGGCATAAAATAAAGGGGCATAGAGTAAAAGCACAAAGTAAAGTTAATTGTTAGTGAATTAGAAGTTAGAGGTTAGTTGAATGACCATCTTGAAACTTTCATTTGAAAACTCATTAGAAGATTGATAAAATCAAAGCTTCTCAAACACCAAGTTTCATTTGATTTTTGTCAAGTATATCATTTATTTCAAGTACACAAGGCAAGCATATATGATCAATGATGTTTAATTGACTTCCTTAGACCAAAATTCATGAAAGTTCATTAGAGGATTGATAAGATCAAAGCCTCCTAACACTTAACCTCAAGTTTATTGGACCAAATGTTTCAAAATAAACATGATTGGGCTTGCAAACATAGGTTTGGGTCACGAATGATCATTTTTCGAATCAGGACAAATTTAGCGCTATGTTAAGCAATTGTAAGTGGACTTATGTAGAAGACACACCTATTTTAAGGCAGGTCAATAGAAATTTATGCACCATGTGTTAGAGAAATGATTTATAGATCATTCTCCAATAACATGTAGCACAAGTAAGAAAGGAATAAGATGAAGAGGGAGTTGAAGTATCAGATGAATATAGAGTTTCAAATATCATCAATATCATTCATCCAATTTGGTGGATTTGGTTTTTCAACCTATTAACACCCAAGATCCAATTAAGTTGAGGAACTTGTCCCAAAATAACACCCAAATCAGGACCAAACAAAAATAATAAAATAATACTTAATAAAACAAAACTTAAAATGATTAATAAAAGGAAAATAATTGGTAAAATAAACAAAGTATATTTAAACACCAAATAAAAATCCTAAAAAAATAGTAGGTCAAACATGAGTCAATAGGTGTTGACAAAAATTTTAAGAATTTTTTAAAGTCAGAAACTATTTTTAAAAATTTAAAGAAATAAGCAAAATAAAACAAAAATTTTAAAAAATAGTAAAACCAGAAATAAAAATAAAATGAGGTCACCGATATTTGTCAAGAGGTCATTGGATCCTTCCACAATTTTTCCATAATTTAAAAATCAAGAAAAGTATTTTTAAACTATTAAAACAAGTTAAATAAATTGAAAAATCATTAAAAAAAACAAATCAAAAATTAAAATTATGAAAAAATAGAAATCGGAAAGGGAAAAATCAAAAGTACTTTTGAGAATTATTTCAAAATTTTTGAAGTTGAAATGAATTTTTTATGAATTTTTTAATTTTAAAACAATTAAGATACAAAATCAGAAAATAAAAATAAAACCAAAAAGATGTAGACCATTGGATCAATGTCAAAACGTGTTAGTAATCAAATACAAGAGATCTGGCATGCTGTACATATCATGGTCATTAGTGAATAAACCACCAGATCATCTATTTAAAATAGATTTTGAGAAAAATGCGTGACACGATATGATTGGCTGAAGGGAAGACATGTCATCATCTTGAACCTCCAACCACGCGTGAATTACAGGTTCCACAAACTGTAAAATTTGAAGCTCAGATTGGTGATATTCGTTTCGTCTCTTCAAGATGATTTCAATGGTACCCTCGCGAAAAATTTATATAAATTGTAGCTCAGTCGATTTTAGAAAAACCATAAGAAAAAAGTTGGAAAGGATTTTGAAAATTCATGAGAAAAATGCACTTCCAGTTAAAAACTAATGATGCAATCAATATTAGAGTGATGAGAGCTACATTGTAGCAATAAGTTTGGAGAGAATCGATAGAGGAATCTACCTATTGAAGTTTAAATTCAGAACTCTAAAACTTGACTTGGCTAGCACGATTTATGAAACTTCAAGACTTGGTTCTTCTTCTGTTAGCTTCATTAAAGTTCAAGGATGAAGAATCACCAAAAAAATTGGATTGAATGATGTTGTAGAACCAAACTCAAAGTTGCAGAATTAAGAGGTATGGAGGAAGTTCAACAGAGGTTCTTTGGCTCTCTAAAGCTTGTCAAATGAGTCAGATATCATCCTCTATTTATATAGAAGTGAATGATGATGATAAACGAGAGGAATTATGGGCAAATCGTGTAAACCAAGCCATCTGTGATCATGCAAAACGTGTGACTTGAAATGCCTCAAAATGACCCCATATCAAGTACAATTCTTATTAAAACGCATCTGGAGAATTAGTTAAACATGTTTAGGAACTAAACCTTGAGTAATTTGACCTGTAACCCAAGTTTATTCGTGGTAAAAAAATTCTGACTTGAAGTAAAAACAGATTCCATGGAGCTAACTTCAACAATGCATAACTCACTACTCATGGACCTTCATAGGATGGTTCTTGAACCATTTGAAAGATAAGGTTAAAATATTTATAATGTGTCAAGAAATACATAGTTTGGATGCTTGAGCAAAAAGTTATATCCAATTGAATTTGTGAAAAACACACGGATGTTCTTCAAAATGACCTATAATGTTCTTCAAAATTAAATGACTTTCTACTCAAAATTTGATCTTGATTTCTGAAGATGACATGAAGAAGACCTCTTGAATTGAAGTGTGGAATGGATATCACTAAAAAATCATAAAAATTGAAAGAGTTATGGTCTTTGGAAGATGATGAACAAATTTGGGGAAAATCACAAAAGACCTATAATCTATTCAATTCTTCAACCACTTTACAAGCATTCTCAAGTCTTGCATATAAAAACAAAATTGTAGTAGACATCACAAAAATTATTTTGGAAAAATAATGGTATCAAGGAGATAAAAATTGACCGAGTTATGATCATTTGAAGTCAAACCCTAAAATTCATAGGCTTTTAAAGGAGACATATAATCTTTCTCAATCATTAGTGACCTTACATTCAAAATTAGCCTTAGATCTATGAAGAGAGATTTTTAAGGAACCTTTAAATAGAATCATGGATTTGGAACCAATCAAAAATCTCAAACAATGAGAAATATGTGGTCCTTAGAAGTAAACAAACCCTAGCTCAAAGAGTATCAAAATGACTTGAAACCCCTTTCAACTTTTGAATATTTTTCTTAAACAATTGGATCTTGTCATGTGAAGAGAGGTTATTGTTGATGATGATATGAATCCATATAAAAAAGAACCAACTCAAAATGTTGAAAATTGAGAGAGTTATGCAATTGTGATCACTGAATCTGGTATTTGCTCAATTAGGTCAAACTTGTTGGGCCAACCTTGAATCTCTTTAAACTATCTTGGAAAAATAAAGCATGATGAATAATAAGAGGCCTTGAAATGTATTGAAGCACACTCATATATGGAGCTTATGTCTCAATGAAGCTTGTTGAAGAAGGCATGGAAATAAACACATGAACCTATGAATCTTCTTGATGAATTCCACCATCAACTTTGAGAAGATCTTGACCTAAATAACGTGAGAGGGCTCGTTGAATAACAAATATTTGATTCAATTAGACATGACCTTAAAGATTGAGCTCTTGCAATCCATTAGAGAATAATTTTATTGGAATCACACCTCAAAACCCAGATTAGATGGTGAGATGAATGCAACTGTGATCACCTATAATATGAACATTCAAAGAAACATATATACACATATTGATGTTAGTTAAAAGAACAAATGTAGAAGATACACAATCGAAGGTTCTTGGTAATCCATCAAGAGTAAACTTAAAGTTAGGATAATGAGAGAAACAACCCTAATGTGTGTGTCATGATGCATTGTGACATGAGATGATGAGAAATCTTAGGGGGGAAATTAGGGTATAACACCAAGGGCTTTTTGAAGATGTCTTTGTTGGTCTTAGGGATGGGCATGGAAATAATTATATGGTCAGGCCACCTCCTCATAACCCATTTCTCCATAATCAGGGGTAGTTTCCACCAATCCCTAGATCTCACTTGCTTAGAGAAGGACGTCAGAACAGGAGGAATAATCAGTTTCCTGAGTATGATTATGACAATGAGGATCAATTTTCTGTGCAAAACTATAGTCACAGTTTTCATGCTGATGACAGAAAGTATCGCTTGCTCGAGGAGCGCTTGAAGGCTATAGAAGGTCATGGCATGCTGGGGATGGATGCTAATGACTTAGTTTTGGTTCTAGGGGTGAGGGTTCCCAAAAAATTCAAGCCTCGTGTGTTTGAGAAGTACAATGGGCTTACCTGTGCGAGGACCCATACTAGAGCTTACAATCATAAGATGTATGTGCATACTGAAGAGCAAGGGTTATTGATCCATTATTTCCAAGATAGCTTGTTTGGGGCATCTTTGGAATGGTACATAAATTTGGAAAAGTCACATATTATAAGTTGGAGGGATTTGGCAGAGGCTTTTGTGAAGCACTACCAATATAATATCGATATGGCACCAAATCATACTCAGTTGCAGAGCATGGCTGAAGAGCCAAATAAGCCTTTTAACGAATATGCTCATAAATGGTGTGAGCTAGCTTCTAGGGTTCAACCTCCTTTAATGGAGATAGAACTCATTGATATGTTCATGAGCACTTCGCAAGGGCCCTATTATGACTTATGATTGGAAGTACCTCTATAGGTTTTGCTGAACTGGTTATGGCTGGTGAGAGGATAGAAGTTGGTATGAAATTCAGGATGATCCAAGTCAGTAACTCCAGTTGTTCCTCTAGTGGAGGAATTAAGAAACCATTTGTTTCTTATCCCAGTAAAAAGGAAGTAGAAATAATTACTGTTCATGATTAAGTGGAGGAAATAAGAAACCATTTGGCCTCCTACCATTAGTAGTTTTCTATTTTCCCTTGTCAATCGGAGCATTCTAAGGCTTCCCACGATATTGTTGTTTCTTTCCTCTCCTATCATTGACAATCTTGTAGTGAGCCTCACTGTCTTCCTCGTAAATCCTGCAGTTGTTCACTAGTTCTGAAAATTTATGGATCCACTGATACCCAATTACCTTCTTGATTTCTGAATGCAATCAGTTTTCAAACTTCACACACTTTGAGAATTCAGCAGTCTCTTCATTGTAATGAGGATAATAATTCACCAATTCCACGAATTTGGCAGCATAATCAGCTACCGATAAATTCCCTTGCTTCAGTTTCAGATATTCGATCTCCTTATTCCCATGAACGTCCTCTGGGTAATACTTCAACAAGAATTCTTTGTGAAACGCAACCCAAGTAATATCCTCTTCGGTGACTTCCAGTCTCTGGCGAGTAGCAACCCACCAGTCATCAGCCTCATGTGCCAGCATATGCGTACCAAAATGCACTCTATGTGCATCGAAACAATCCATAACTCGAAAGATCCTCTTGATAACCTTGAGCCACTCCCGAGCTCCTTCAGGATCATGCTTCCCTTTAAATGTGGGTGGATGATTCCTTTGGAAAGTTTCCAAAGCACGAGCTTCATTGTTCCCACCAGCGTTAGGTTGATTTTGTATTGCCTGAGCCAACGATGGCAACTCATTAGCAAGTGCGCCATTGCCTCTTCCCTCCATTGCTCTTCTTCACATCACAACATCAAACAATGGTTAGACAGATAAACATCGACAATATTCCACCGTCACACTACACTAATGACTCAATAACCTGTCCGGACGGACCGACCGCCTCTAATACCAATTGTAACACCCTATTTCCCTGTCGGTAAATTATATAAAATTAGAGTAAATTAATTTCTAAATAAACATCAACAAAATAGGATGTCATATACTTCACAAGTCACACATGCTCAAAATTAGGATACGCAACAAAATCGCAAGCTCATAAGTCTTAAACTTCATTACATATATTCACAGCGGAAAAACATCAATAATTATTCATCTCAATTTTTTCAATCAAAATAATGGATATCATCTTTTAAACATCAACATAATCATAAATAACTCGAATAATGGAGCAATACAAGTTCACTCCTAACATAACAAAACAAATCACGCGAAAATCCCCAAGTGTTACGTATCAGAGCAAACACCGACTTAATCTACACAACCAAGGGAACTCCTTAGCTAACCTTCAATCTCTATCTACTTTGGATCATCTACACGTTACTCACGTGGAGGTAATATTCAAACAAAAAGGGTGAGATATCAAACAATATAAAAGAAAGCATAATAATAAGCAGGTAACAGTTCAAGTATAAACAACATATATCACACATCGTAAAATAATACATAATTTCATCAACACCCATTGAATTATCAATCACAACATTATGAAAAAGACCAAAAGGACTCAATGCATGTGGTACCAACAGGGTAAAACCCTCTTCGCAAAAATGCCAATTAGAGCAATCAACATCCGCTCTCCAATACAGGCCTTCGCTCACCAATACCGGCCTTCGCTTATGAATGCATGAGACTCTATCATGCAACAACGTACTTCACATTTATCGTTATTCCTCATCAAAAATTTTCCAATACAGACCATCATTATCATTATCATCATGTATTTCATGTCAAACAGTCAAAACAAGTATCGCAAATAATCGCAATATAATTCATGGCATATAATTCAAAGCACACTCACAGATTGGTATCAAAGTTGATGAGATAATTAACTACTAAATTATAAACCATTTTTATAATATAGGAAATTTTTTTATCTTCCTAATGGTCCAAACGGCGCGTCAAACGAACACCCGATGCAAAAGTTATGAGTTTTAGAAGTTTTCCCAAAATGTCGTCAGTAGCAGCAGTAACCGATTACCTAGTTATGATAAGTGGTTACCGCAGGACAGTAACCTTTTCTTTTTCAACATCCCTCGCGGTAATTGGTCACCCACTTAAGGGAACCGATTAACATAGGACAGTAGCTATTCTTGTTTCAATTTTTGATATGATAATCGGTTACCAGATTTGGGTGACCAGTTATCCTACGATAACTGAGAAAAATCATGCAATTGCTTGTTACAATGCTCCCATGTTCCAATCCCCAAAATTCATAGTTTTCACATCCCAAAATCATATTTTAAAATGGCTAATTACTCATCAACAATTGTACATTGATCCTAACCAATTCATGTCATCAAATTTCATCACAAACACATCAAAATCACAAAAATCCATTAATGGGGAAAACCCCTCAAAACAACCAACTATGGAGTTTTCAAAACATACAACCATACAACCTAAATCCTACCATACCCTATCATTAGGTAAACCCTTATAGAGTTAGAATCCCCCCTTAACTTAGATTCTCGGTTGGTTCTTGATCTCTATGGTTAATCTTTGCCCTAGCTTCCTAGTGCTTCTCTCTCTTCTACCATTTATGCTTCTGTTCTTATTTCATGTATTGGCTCTTATTTCTTTCCTTCTCTCATTCTAATATAGTCTAATAATAATATAACTAACCCAATAATAATTACTTAACTATTATTATAAAATAATAATAATTATCCTAACAATATAGTAGTAAAATAATAATATCTATATTATTTCGCACACCCCTATGTTTCTACACATTTAGTCAAACACCCCCACACCCTCAACTTCTATAATTATAAGGCATTTAGTCCCCAATAAGGCCTCACACCACGTCATAAAATCCATCAACTCATATAATTTCAACGCATCACCTTATTATTTTATTAAAAATTATTCTAATTTAATCGGGGTGGTACACTCCCAGCCAATTATGATGCTAACACTATATATGAGTTTCATTCTAGTGGCATGGGTCATAATGTTGAGAATTGTTCTGCTCTGAAATGCAAGATACAATATTTGCTTGATGCCAAGGCTATCCAATTTGATGTTGTTAATGGGCCTAATGTTATCGAACGCCCAATGCCACCACATGATGGTACAACTATTAATGCTATCATTGATGATGGTGAAGTTCTGAATTTGGTCATAGATATGAATCAGGTGAATATATCCCTGTCTTTTGTTAAGAGGTATTTGACTGATAATGGTATTTTCCCTGGTTGTGGTCTAGAATTTTGCAAGTGTGTAGAACATTCAAAGGGTTTTGATGACTTGGAAGCTTGTATTTAGGAATTTATTGATGATGGTTCCTTACAAATTAATAGGACTCAAAAGTATATAAAGGTTACTGAAGAAGATATTGTGGTGGTCTTTATCCTGTACACTCGTGAAGGGGTGAAAAACACAAGAAGGGGGGGGTTGAATTGTAAAACTGGAAACTTAAAACAATTGACAAGATATTTTTATCCTGGTTCGTTTGATCTCAAACTACTCCAGTCCACCCGTCAAGGTGATTTCGCCTCTCTCCAACGAGGTCTTAATTCACTATATTCAACTGAATACAAATCTGCTTTAACAACTGCTAAAGCCTTCTTGATTCAAACCACAATCCGGTTTGTCAAGGCAACACTTTCTTACAGAGGTGTAAAATAATGTGTGTGAATGTTTTCTACAAAACTATATCACAACTGTGATGTTTACACAAATGAAGCTTAGAAACTTAGAATGCTAAACGCTAATGGAGTATCAGAGTTTGTTGGTTTAGCAAAACTGGTAGATGAAGATTATTGTTCAGCTTTGTGCGTGTAGAGAGTTTGGAAGCATTAGCCGTGATAATCTTCGAAGCTTGGTTTATATAGCATTTGAGAAGATGAACGTTGAAGCAAATATTCTTGATTCAATGCTAATAACAAGCTTTCCTTTTTGAGCAGATCTTGTCTGGAATGAGGCCGTTGGAATTGATTAGCGTTCAATGCACAGTACCGTTGCTTCTTCAATGCACGTTCTGGATTGGCTCATTCTGATTCTGCTTCGCTGCTGATGAACTATTTATTCTGTATCAGAGTGTTTTACGCGCAGTTCTGTTCATCAAGCTTCAGCATGTGCAAGCGTTGATCATCTGATCTTGACGTTCTGATTCAGCAACTTCTGATGCTGGTGTATGAGAACATATTCTGATGCTGAGAACGTGATCTTGCTTATTTTAATCAGCATATCTGCAAATCAGAGCATAGTAATTTTAGGCAGCATATAATTCAATCATGAAATATTTAACTACTATATCTTTTCACTTTGTTATCATCAAAACTTAAATATAGGGTACTAGATTCAAACATTGTTCTAACAATCTCCCCCTTTTTGATGATGACAAAAACTAGATATTTTAAATGAAAAATAACGTGAAAAGTTATCAGAGCTATGTATCAGAAATAAGAAGTACGGAGAATTCAGAGTTTAAGAGATACTCCCCCTGAGTTTGTTACTTCCCTTTGATATGCGTGTTCTTCAGAGTCAGATCTTTTTCTATCTTTGAGCATCAGATTATAGGTCTTTGACTTATCAGAAAGCAGAGCTTCAGAGCTTTTCCTGTCAGAGCTTTGATTTTGATCAGAGCTTCTAGTTCTTAGTCTTCATAGTGTTCTGAGCTTCCTTGTGCCTGTAGACTTAACAACAAAACAGAAAAACATTTCAAGTAATAGTGTTAGAATGTTTGAGAATTTCTGTCTAGTTAGCCGTTATTGATTTTAAATATCATTCTTGTTCTCCCCCTTTTTGTCAGCAATCAAAAAGTGTTAGTGATGTGCTAAAACAATTTAGGATCAGAAAAACAAGTTATATTAAAATAGTTCAGAATCAGAGCAAAATAGCATTACAGAACATAGTCAAAACATAGAATGAAAAATTATGCATGAAAAAGATTTTAAGGTTGTGGGGGCATGCGTGAGAACAGGCTTTCCAGCATTGCTTGAATCTTTTCAGAAGTTTCATTCTGCTTCTGAACCATGGTGACAACAGTGTCAATCTTGGTGTCCTGTACATTCATTCTTGCTTCCATCTTCTGATCATTCTCTTCCATTCGCTGCTGGAGACGCAAGTCATTCAGCCTTAGTTCTTCCAGAGCCTGCCTGTCCAAGGCAGCTTGAGAACTTTCAGCAGGAGGAAGTTTCTCAGAACTTTCAGCTACATCTTCTGCTGGATTTTCTTCCTGAAGAGTCTTGTCTTCTTCTGATGGTTGCACCTGTGCAGCTTGCTCTTTCTCAGACCAGGATTCACTGTCCAGAGGGAGCACAACTTCTTGAGGCAGCTGACTCTCAACTTCCTTCAGCAGCATGCTAAAGTTCTGTTGAGCCTGCTCGTAGTTGACGTCCTGCAGCTTGAGTGCTTCAGTACGTACCCATACTCTGAACTGTGACCAGAGCTGATCAGAAGCAGCTGGGTCGATCATCCCCGGACAGACTTGCTTCAACGAAGCAATCCATTGCAGCATACCTGTTTCAAAGTCCAAAATACCAGAGCCAACATCTAGTTGCTTTGGTTTGGGAATGGCCAATTTGTGTCTTAAATCAGCAAGACGTTCAAGACTTGTTAAGTCAATGAAAGTTTTGCTGGGGTTTTCAGAGGATTGGTTTTCAGAGGTTTGCTGAGGTGCTGTTTGTTTTGGAGGATGGTTATCAGAGTCAGAGGATATATCTATTGGAGTGGTTGGAGTTTTTGGAGGTGTTGATTCCTCTGATGATGGTAGCTGGGGTCTGACAATGGTGGTTCCACATGGCAACTGGATTGCCAGCGGTGAAGGTTGAGGTGAGTGGGGATCAGAATGATGAGGAGAAGGGGTTTCATAGCGTTGAAACTCTGGTTGTGGTGAGGGTGGATTATTTTCTGGTTGAGGAGGTGGAATCTCTGATTGCTCAGGGATCAGAGGTTCTTCTGTGATTGGTTGTTGAGATTGTGGTTCTGATTCTGGTTGTTGTTGAATTTCTGGTTCAGGTTGAATTTCTGGTTCAGGTTGTGTTTCTGGTTCAGGTTGTGGAGGAGGAATATTTGGTGGTTCAGAGTGAGGTTGAACAGAAGCATGTTCACGCTCAATATCAGCTAGCACTCTATCAAGCGCTGGTGTTGTTGAAACAGTTGGTTGTTTGGTAATTTTGATTCTGGGTCTTCTGAGTAGTAAGGCCTCAGAAGGGTCTTCTGGTATGGTTTCATCAATAGAAGGGATTGGGATGGATATTCTGTGAGAGGTTTGAGGAGGGGCAGCAGATGTTGGAATAGTAGATGAAATTGAAATAGGAGCAGCAGATGTATTACCTCGTTTCTTTGGAGTCTGATGAGATGATCCTTCTGCTTTCCTCTTCTTTGTCTTCTTCTGAGTCACTTCAGGTTGAACTTGACTCAGATCTTTGATCTTCAGCTTTAAACCTGCATCTTCTTCCTTGTATGAATCTGGATACTTGGGAAACATATCAGGTTGGGATTCCATTTCAGAAAATCTTGGGAAATTACTCAGAGGCACTCTTCTTCTGGAGATGTCAGCAGTTGAAGAAGCTCTGGGTTCCTTCCTGATATTTTCTATCAGCTTCATCTTTTTCAGGTTCTTAGCGTTCAGCGGTTTTCCAACAGTTGGTTCAAAATTGCCCAGCACTTTAGCTTCGCTCAGATAATCTATCAGCTTATTCTCTGTCAGAATATCTGATATGAGCCTCCCAAACGGTATCCAGTCCCTTTTGGTCCTTTCTTCTTCTCTAGTCTCTTTCACACTAGTCTTCAGATGGTTGAACAGGAAGTGTGCCAGATTGATCTTCACCCTCTGATCAATAAAGTAGATCAGAAATTGCTGATCCACGTTTATATAATCAGGAGAGCTTGTTGGCTTCCTGTGATTGAAACAGCCCAGAACAATCTTGGCCCATACTCTGCAGTGATCCTTCAGATCCTTGATTTTGCTGCTGGGAAATCCAAGAGTGAAAATGCAGTTGGCTACCACACCTATATCAGGGCATCTATCGGCCATGTCCACACAACGGACTCCACCACCACTTTGACCAATTAATCTAGCAATGAGGTCTTCAGAAATTATTATCTTCTTTCCCATGACAGAAGAGATGACTAAATGTTTATGAATCTTGGCGTGAATCCAAAATTCCTTGACAAGCTCTGGGAAAGTTGGTCCAACCAACCTATCGAAATACCTCTCCCACTTTTGAGCCTTAACTTCCTCAGTTAGGTCAAATCCATTATCCTTCAAACTTTCAAAATCGATGATTAATTCAGAAAGAACCTCAAGATTCTTTACCGGTGTGAGAAGAGTTCTGGTAGGCACCTGATACTGCTCAGAGGTTTCTTTCTTCTGATTTCCTGCAGAAATGCTGGAGGATGCCATTGTTCTCACACAAAAAAGATTTTAGAGTGATTTGAGAGAAAAAGGTTTTGAAGGAGATAAACTCAGAAATATGTAGAAAGTTCTTGAGAGATTATGAGAAAGCGTAAAGAGTAAGAATGAAGAATAATGTGCTTAAATAAAGTTTTCAAAAATTATTTTGAAAAATTAAACGTTTTTAAGAGAGAAAAAAAATAATGATTGCCATTAACGAGCGTGATTACTCTGCATTAAATGCTTGCTGATTTTGGGGGATTTGAGAAAGATACTTAAAAACGGTTACCAGACATGTGTCTCAATGCACCCAATCAGCGCTTTCCTTTCTCAGAAGCGTGCACGCGTTCTGCTTCAGGGATTTGCTGATGATTGGATGACACTTGTTTGATGTAGTGATCAGCACGTCTGTCTTTGAGATTAGACTCTCAGATCTTTAGACTTGCCTCTGATACAATCTGCATGTTCTAACTTTCTGAAAGAAGATTGATCAGAAGTTCACAGTAATATAATTACATTCTGAAGATAAATACATGGAATTAAAACATTTTCATTCTGGGCATACTTTCATGCTGAGATGTTTCAGAATGAAATTAAACCTATCTTCTGAAAGGGGTTTAGTAAAGATATCAGCCCATTGATGGTCTGTATCTATAAATTTCAAGTTTAAAATACCTTTCTGAATATAGTCCCTAATGAAATGATGTTTTATTTCTATATGCTTAGCTCTAGAATGTAAAATAGGATTCTTACTTAAGCAAATAGCAGAAGTATTATCACAAAGAATAGGAATGTTACTCTCAAAAATCTGGAAGTCTTCAAGCTGACTTTTCATCCAGAGCATCTGTGTGCTACATCCAGCTGCTGCTATGTACTCAGCTTCTGCAGTTGACAGAGCAATAGTTGATTGCCTTTTGCTGGACCACGAGATCAGATTTTCTCCCAGAAACTGGCAGCTTCCAGAAGTACTTTTGCGTTCCACTCTGTCTCCAGCAAAATCAGCATCACAGTAGCCTACTAAGCTGTAATCACTAGATTTTCTATAAAACAAACCCAGATTAGTAGTACCTTTCAGATACTTGAAAATTCGCTTAACAGCTGTTAAGTGAGATTCTCTAGGATCTGATTGGAATCTAGCACAAATACATACGCTGAATAAAATATCAGGTCTTGAAGCAGTCAGATAAAGGAGAGAACCAATCATACCTCTGTAGACTTTCTGTTCTACGCTTTTGCTTACCTCTTCTCTTTCCAGAATGCACGTGGGATGCATTGGAATCTTTGATGGCTTACATTCTGAGAGGTCAAATTTCTTCAGAAGATCTCTGATGTATTTGCTCTGATGAATGTAAGTTCCCTCTGGAGTTTGATTGATCTGAATTCCTAGAAAGAATTTCAGTTCCCCCATGAGGCTCATCTCAAATTCTGCCTGCATACACTTAGCAAATTTTCTTCCAAGAGAAGGATTAGTAGAACCAAAAATAATATCATCAACATAAATTTGACAGACTAAAATGTCACTCTTAACTGTTTTACAGAATAGAGTAGTGTCCACTTTCCCTCTGGTGAATTCATTTTCAAGCAGAAAGTTACTTAGCCTTTCATACCAAGCTCTGGGAGCTTGTTTCAGACCATACAGTGACTTTTTCAGTTTGAAAACATGTTCTGGATGTTTTGTATTTTCAAAACCTGGGGGTTGGTGAACATAAACTTCTTCTTCTATATAACCATTTAAGAATGCACTTTTGACATCCATCTGATACAGAGTGATGCCTCTATTAACAGCAAATGAGATTAAGAGTCTGATAGATTCTAACCTGGCGACTGGGGCAAAGGTTTCTGTATAGTCTATCCCCTCTTGCTGACTATAACCTTGTGCAACCAGTCGTGCCTTGTTTCTGACGACTTCACCTTGTTCATTGAGCTTGTTTCTGAACACCCATCTTGTTCCAATGACGTTGAATCCTTTTGGTCTTGGAACGAGATCCCATACGTCGTTTCTGGTGAATTGATTCAGCTCTTCTTGCATTGCCAGAATCCAGTCATTGTCCAGAAGTGCTTCATCAATAGAAGAAGGTTCAATCAGAGACACAAGTCCCATCAGAGTTTCTTCAGAGTTTCTGAAGCTTGCTCTTGTTCTGATTGGATCTTCCTTTCTTCCTAGGATAGTCTCTTCTGGGTGATCCAAACTGCTTCTGGGTAATCTCTTCTGAGGTTGATCAGCAGCAGTTGTAGGATTTCTAGCATTGCTTCTTTCAGACGTTGAAGGAATGTCTGTGTTGAGAGCTTCTGATGACTTGTCTTCAGAACCTGCAAATTCAATTTCTATACCTGCAAGATTTTCATTCTGCTTTGACTTTTCAGAGTCAAGCTTGTCATCAAAACGAACACTGATTGATTCTTCCACAATCTGTGTTTCTGTATTGTATACTCTGTACCCTCTTGAGCGTTCAGAGTATCCTAACATAATACACTTCTGTGCCTTAGAATCAAACTTGTTCAAATAATTCTTAGTGTTTAACATATAGCAAGTACATCCAAATGGATGAAAATACGAAATGTTGGGCTTTCTGTTCTTCCACAATTCATATGGAGTCTTTTCCAGAATAGGTCTTATTGAGATTCTATTCTGAATGTAGCACGCTGTGTTTATTGCCTCTGCCCAGAAAGTCTTAGCAACGTTTGTCTCGTTGATCATGGTTCTGGCCATTTCTTGCAATGTTCTGTTCTTTCGTTCTACAACTCCATTTTGTTGGGGAGTTCTAGGACAAGAGAAATCATGCAGAATGCCTTTGTCATTAAAGAATGACTCAAAATCTTTATTTTCAAATTCTCCACCATGATCACTTCTGACTTTAACGATTCTAAGATCTTTTTCATTCTGAACTTGGTTACAGAAGGTAACAAACACAGAGTGTGACTCGTCCTTGTGTCTTAAGAACTTTACCCATGTCCATCTGCTATAGTCATCTACGATTACTAACCCATACTTCTTGCCACTTACAGAAGCAGTCTTAACTGGTCCAAATAAGTCAATGTGCAGAAGTTCTAATGGCTTAGAGGTGGAAACAACATTTTTGGATTTAAAAGAAGGTTTTGCAAACTTGCCTTTCTGACATGCTTCACACAGAGCATCTGAATTGAACTTCAAATTTGGAAGTCCTCTGACCAGATTGAGTTTGTTAATCTGAGATATTCTTCTCATACTAACATGCCCCAATCTTCTGTGCCAGATCCACTGCTCTTTGTTAACAGACAGAAGACATTTTACATTCTGACTCTTTAGTTCAGAAAGTTTGATTTTGTAAATGTTGTTTTTCCTCTTTCCATTAAATAGGATAGTCCCATCTTTCTGACTAACAGCTTTACATGATTTTTGATTAAAGATTATATCATAACCGTTATCACTTAATTGACTTATGGATAACAGATTATGCATCAATCCATCAACTAGCAGAACATTATTAATCGAGGGAAGATTTCCGTTACCTACAGTTCCAGAGCCAATAATCTTTCCCCTCTGATTGCCTCCAAAGCCAACGTGGCCTCCAGGCTTAAGTTCCAGGCTTTGGAACATATGCCTTCTTCCCGTCATGTGTCGTGAGCAGCCAGAGTCCAGGTACCATGATTGGTGTTTCTGACTTGCTGCTAAAGATATCTGCAACATGTATTATTTTGTCCTTAGGTACCCAGATCTTCTTGGGTCCTGATTTGTTAGTTTTACCAAAACTCTGGTTGAATTTTGGTTTCACAGAGTGCTTACTACTAGTATATTTGATGTCATGTGTGTGACCATACACAAAGTGTGAATTTAGAGGAGTGTGTTTAATAACTAAATCCATGACATTCTTAGGTGTAGGAACCTTACCTTGGTATCCTATTCCTTTCCTGCCGTTTCCGCTAACTCCATAGATCATTGAAGCCATTCTGCTTCTATCTATGCTTTTAGCAAGGAACTTCTGGAAACTATGATCATACTCCTTGATGATCTCATCAGCGTTGCTGGGAGTTTCAGAAATTGGTACCTTCTGAGAGTTTTGTAAAGAGTTTTCTAATTTTAAAATTTTATCTCTCAGCTCAGAGTTTTCCAATTTGAGACTCTCAGACTTATTAGAGTCAGATTCAAGAGTCCTTTTCAGGTCTCTGAATTTAGCTCTAATCTGCTGATAACGTTCCAGAATTTCATTGAGGCTTTCAGCAAGTTCAGCCTTTGTAAAATTAACAGCGAAGTTAGGAAATACCTCTTCTGTGTCTGATTCTGAGTCTGAGTCAGAAGCTTCACTGTCATCTGGAATGCTAGCCATGAGCGCTATGTTCGCCCTTTCATCATCTGATTCTGAGTCAGCTTCAGACGAGTCAGAGTCATCCCATGTGGCCATGAGACTTTTCTTCTTCTCTCTTCCAAACTTCTTTTTGGGCTTTTCCCTCTGAAACTTTGGACAGTCACTCTTGTAGTGTCCTTGCTCATTGCACTCGTAGCAGATGATGTCTTTTGTATTTGGCTTCTTGCTACCAGAGGAGCTTTCAGATCTTCTGTATCCAGAGGAAGAATCTGTCCTTCTGTATCTTGAAGAAGACTCGTTCTGATCAGATCTTCTGGGATTCCTGAACTTCCTTTGTCTTTGCTTCCACAGTTGATTTACTCTTCTGGAGAGAAGGGAAAGTTCGTCTTCTTCTGATGAGGATCCATCAGATGTTTCTTCAACTGCCTGCAAAACTTTAGATTCAGATTTTCTGTTAGATTTTAAAGCTATAGGCTTACCTTGCTTCTGAGGCTCATCAGCTTCTAGCTCTATCTCATGACTTCTGAGGGAGCTTATAAGTTCCTCCAGAGTGATTTTGTTGAGATCCTTCGCTAGCTTCAGAGCAGTAACCATAGGCCTCCACTGCTTGGGTAAACTTCTGATTATTTTCTTGACATGGTCAGCAGTAGAGTATCCTTTGTCCAGAACTTTGAGACCAGCTACCAGAATCTGGAATCTAGAGAACATAGTTTCAATGGATTCAGATTCTTCCATTTTAAACGCCTCATACTTCTGAATGAGCGCCAGAGCTTTTGTTTCTTTGACTTGAACGTTGCCCTCATGCGTCATTCTGAGAGAATCAAAGATGTTCTTAGCTGTGTCTCTGTTGGAGATCTTCTCATACTCAGTATATGAGATGGCACTGAGGAGGATGGTTCTGGCCTTATGGTGATTCTTGAAATCACGCTTTTGTTGATCAGTCATTGATTTTCTTTCAATCTTCTGACCAGTTGCATTCACAGGGTGCGTGTATCCATCTGTCACCATATCCCACAGATCAGCATCATGTGCTAGAAAGAAGCTTTCAATTCTGTCTTTCCAGTAGTCAAAGTTTTCTCCATCAAAGACTGGAGGTTTGCCGCTGAATCTGTCTCTATCCTCATTGTTGTCATTGCTGAAATGAGAGTTGTTTCCTGCCATTGTGTTTTTCTGACGCTGGATCTTGTACTGACACGGTTAAGTGTTTTAGCTCAGAACCAGGCGCTCTGATGCCAATTGAAGGGGTGAAAAACACAAGAAGGGGGGGTTGAATTGTAAAACTGGAAACTTAAAACAATTGACAAGATATTTTTATCCTGGTTCGTTTGATCTCAAACTACTCCAGTCCACCCGTCAAGGTGATTTCGCCTCTCTCCAACGAGGTCTTAATTCACTATATTCAACTGAATACAAATCTGCTTTAACAACTGCTAAAGCCTTCTTGATTCAAACCACAATCCGGTTTGTCAAGGCAACACTTTCTTACAGAGGTGTAAAATAATGTGTGTGAATGTTTTCTACAAAACTATATCACAACTGTGATGTTTACACAAATGAAGCTTAGAAACTTAGAATGCTAAACGCTAATGGAGTATCAGAGTTTGTTGGTTTAGCAAAACTGGTAGATGAAGATTATTGTTCAGCTTTGTGCGTGTAGAGAGTTTGGAAGCATTAGCCGTGATAATCTTCGAAGCTTGGTTTATATAGCATTTGAGAAGATGAACGTTGAAGCAAATATTCTTGATTCAATGCTAATAACAAGCTTTCCTTTTTGAGCAGATCTTGTCTGGAATGAGGCCGTTGGAATTGATTAGCGTTCAATGCACAGTACCGTTGCTTCTTCAATGCACGTTCTGGCTTGGCTCATTCTGATTCTGCTTCGCTGCTGATGAACTATTTATTCTGTATCAGAGTGTTTTACGCGCAGTTCTGTTCATCAAGCTTCAGCATGTGCAAGCGTTGATCATCTGATCTTGACGTTCTGATTCAGCAACTTCTGATGCTGGTGTATGAGAACATATTCTGATGCTGAGAACGTGATCTTGCTTATTTTAATCAGCATATCTGCAAATCAGAGCATAGTAATTTTAGGCAGCATATAATTCAATCATGAAATATTTAACTACTATATCTTTTCACTTTGTTATCATCAAAACTTAAATATAGGGTACTAGATTCAAACATTGTTCTAACAACTCGGAGGAGTATCCCTACTCATGCTGATATAGTTCCTTTGATGATCACTTTTCCTGGTCCTGTACCGCATACAAGTGAGAAAGTTGTCCCATGGAATTATGGTGCTGATATGTATTACCACGGAGTGAGACAAGAAGTTGGTTCTTCTGAGAAGAAGTCTGTTGAAGATAATAATGCTAATGTTAATAATTTTGCTGGTGAAGGTCGTATAACAAGAAGCGGGAGGGTGTTTTGTCCCCCAACTTTCAAGAAGTTGATGATGTGTTGGCTGAGGCCAAAGGTAAGAAAGTGATGACTGGTGGTCAAGAGTTTCGCGACTGGTTTTTTAATCAGAGTCGCCACTATTAGTTTTTATCCTAAGGAAGGGAATCTAACAGAAAACCCTAATTCACAGACAGAGATTCTAGGTTTTGGACTTCTTTAGACGAAAGGAAGGTGTTAGGCACCTTTAACCTACCTTGTTCACAAGGATACTAGGTTTTAGGTTTAAGTAAAATAGTGTTTTAAATTTTATTTGGGGAAAGGGTTTTAATTTTGTATAGGAGAACTTGCTATGATTTTTGATCGTATGCCTACGTATACTCTTATGAGGAATCAGAGTCCCAATTCGTAGTTCGTATTGGGTTGGTGTTTTTTAGGGGTTGCAAACGTACTTTGAAGCACCTTGCATTTTGGTCGGGAGTAGTGATTGCGGAGATTTTAACTAAATGTGCGATGAGTCAAAATCTATTTGAAGCCCTTTTGCAAAAACAGTTGATTAGCTTAGTTGATTGCGAAAAATAGTTTGAGATTTGTTACATATTTTTTAATCGTATTAGCTGCGAAAATATCTTCATTAATGCATGACAAAAAAATACATTAATGCAATAATAGAAAATAATGTTCGTGAGCTTTTTAAATAAAAATTATTTATATGTTAATATATAAATAATAAAAAAATTTACATATAATAATTAATAATATATAAAAATTAATAATAATTATAATTATAATTATTATAAAAATATAATATAAAAATATAATATAATAATAATAAGAAAATATAATTAAAATATATGGGGGGGGTGGACAGTATTGGGCTTAGGCCCAAACGCAGTTGGAGAAGGGCCTGCTGATTGTGTGCATGAGGGAGTATGCTACTTAACGTGTGGCTTGGCCTTGAGGCCGTCAGATCTATATTAAACGGATAATGAAAGAGGGAGTAGACTAGCTATAGTGGGTGCATTGCATGGGATTAAACAGATTATTAACATTTGTTTTAATCACTTTTTCTTATACATTTCAGCTTTACAGCAAGTTTATCTTCCTCTCTCTCTCTCTCTCTCTCGCGATGCAAACCCATTTCTTCCTTTCAACAACCCTAATGTCCCTCAACTCTCCGGCGGCGGCGTAACCCTACCGGTTCTCCCTCAATCAAAACCCATGCATCAAAACAAACAAATAAAGATAAAGATTTTACCCCCTTTCACGATTTATTTCTGACTTTCTGTCTGATTTGTTCTTTAATCCTTTCTTCCTCTCTTTTACAGGTTACAGCAGCGGTGGTGCAGCGGTGATGAGAAGTTCAGATGGTAGTGGATGGCAAGGCCGATTAGGGTTTCGGAGATCGAAATCCCAATCGGTACTCCTTTCTTCTTCAACAACGAATCGGACTCTCTCTTCCTCGCGCTTTGTTCGTCAATTTCTCCTCCTCTGTATTTTCTTCTTTTGTCTGTAACCGAACCCCCCTCCCATTATTCTGTAAATTAGTTTTAGTATATATAGGTCTTTAGAAATTAGGGTTAGCTTAGATTTAGAAGAATTTTAGGGATTGCAATCTTTGTAGTTGATTCAATTTGTGATTGTAATCTGGATTGGATTTGTTAATAAGATTTGATTCGTAATATTGTTGTAAAAAAAGACTTGATTTTCTTGATTAGTTTTTGTACTGATTTGATTTGGTGTTTTTTGTTGTAGAGAAAAGATTTGTTTTTTTAGTTTAATCTGTACAGGACTTGTTTGTCTAAGAAACGCGCATATCTTCTGCTGTAATTGACACAGTAACTGTTAGCTGCCTTTGGGCTTTTTTTTTTGCTATTTCGGCTGTGAATTGGGCCTATATCATCTTTAAAAACTTGGTCCAACAGAACTTTTTCCCAACAAAAATCTTTAATAAATTATATAAATAATTTTTACTATAATATCTTTTAGTAATGAAATTCTGGCTGCAGATACTCAATGTCACGTTCAATGTTATGACACCGTATCTGACTTACTATATGACAGTAAATACAAAAGCAATAAAGAACACAGTCAATTGTTTACCCAGTTCAGTGTGCAACAACACCTACTCTGGGGGCTACCAAGCCAGGGAGGAAATCCACTATAAGAGATGTTAATTCAGGAATAAACCAACCAGTTTATCTCCTTCACTTAAGACCTACCCAATGCAATTTCAATCTAAGTACAACTTAAACCTGAGTTCCTACTCACTCCCCCTCAATCACAGCAGTGATACATAAAACAATTTGACTAATGAATTGATGAAGACACTCTTCAAAAACATACACTTGATTAAGCTTCACAGCTTTTTAATCAAGCACCACAACCACTCTTGCTTCACAGCTTTGAGTGATACACACAACTAACTTGACTCAGCTTCACAGCTTTAGTCAAGAAACATTCAAACACTCTTGCTTCAAAGCTTTGAGTGCTACACAACCCTTACAATTAAAAACCTATTCCAAGTCACTTATCACAATGATAATTGCTTGAAGTACAATAGTTAAACCTATACAGTTTACAAATGATCTTTTGACCAAAAAGGGATTACTTGCAAAACAGCAGCTCTGTTGAATATATAGCAGCTGCAACTTCAGTTAGGGTTTCCACAAAAACCTAGGGTTAATTCCGTTTGACCTTAAGACTAGGTCACAGGACTTTATTAACCAGGTTAGGATTGAGCTAGGTTAACCCAAAGAAAACGCAGGATTCTGTTCTGGAAAGACTGAGTTATTTTCCTGAAAAAACTCAGAATTAACCAACCTGCATATCTGTTAGTTCAGAACAGGATGTCTTAACATCTGTTATGACATCTGAAAAACCTGTCTACTGATTTAGGAAAATGTGATCATTTTGCAAAATGCTCAGATACACACTTATAAACATCAGTACCTGAATGACAATATTTTTCTGCAAAGGTACCTAATGAATCAGTACAAACTAAACTAGAATGTTATGACATCAGTCATGACATTCACACATACACTTGGGTTTTACCAAAAATGCAAGACAATACCTAAACAACTATAAACTCCCCCTTTGGCAGATTTTTGGCTAAAGACCCTATGCAATCAGAGATAGATAGCAGCAGAAATAAGTGACTGCAGAAAAATAGAATGACTAATTAAGCAGGTACTAATTAAGTAAGTACGAAAATATTCTCCCCCTCTTTAGCCACAAATGGGCCAAAGATGCATGTTCATAAAGACTATACAGTTATCCAAAAATAATAAGAGCAGCAGCAGAGAGAAAAAAAAAACTGAACACACTTCCAAACTCCACCAGATATCAGCACCAACCAGCAACACCACCAAACAGCAACCAACCTTTAAGCACTGTCATCAGACTCAGAAGAGCTAGTTTCTTCAATGTTGAGATGACCTTCAGCTTCTACACCTTCTTCCCTTCTGTTTCCTTCAGCTTCCTCCTTTTCTAACCTGGCAATTAGGATTTCTATGGTCTTTTTCCTAGCATTCAGCTCTTTGCAGGTCTCTTTTAAAACAGCTATGACATCAGATGTTTTGGACTGGTTCTTCACAGACGATGTCTCAGCTGATGTTATGACAATATCTGGAGCATGAGATCCCTGAAACAGTTTGTAGTGCAAGCCAAGGGCAGGAGCTCTTTTGCAGGCTGTATATCTTGCCACCAGGATATCAGGGTATTGTGCAAGGATAATTCCACAAAGGAGGGAGGGAAAGGCGATTGGTCCTTTGACAGCATAACTACCAGCATGTTTTAAAGTTTGTTCAAAGATGTACCTGCCATAGTCAAAAGCAGTCTTGGTTCCCACAGCATAAATAAATCTCCCCAATCCTGTGGAGATAGTTGATTTATGATTTGTAGGCACCCAGTTGGCTGCACCAATCTTGTGCAGGATGGCAAATTTCATGCTGAGTTTGCTGGCATTCAGCTTGCCTTTCAAGGGCCAGCACTTCACTTGCCTTGCTGTGATGGTTTGACAAACTTCATTGTCAGTGACCTCCAGATCAGGACAATCCTCATTTGTTCTTCCAAGAAATTTGTTAATTTCTGATGGGGAGAACTTGACCCTTCTTCCTCTAACAAAAACACTTTCAAAGTCAGCTGACCTTCCATCAGCACAATCGTTAGACAAGTTTACTACAAACTCCTTGACCAGATTTTCATAACACTTGTTAAATTTTATCACTGTCTTCATCAGTCCAGCATTCTTGATCAGGTCCATGATGTCTTTGCACTCCAATGCATCATTGTTGAGTTCTCTTTCTAAAGCTATTCTCTTTAAGCAAACATACTTCCATCTGTTTGCATTGTCAGGATGATGAAAAGAGATGTTGTCTGTAGGAACTTCAGGAACTCTAGCAATTTTGCTGGAGGGGAGCTTCCTTCTGATAGGAATTTCTTCAGCATCAATCTCAAATTCTGATTCCTCATCAGAATCAGAAGATTCAGGTTCTTTTCTCTTCTTAGAAATTGGTTGTCTAGCAGTATGCACCTGGGCCTTCTTCCCTTTGGTCTGAATAATTTTCACAGATTCTACCTCAGCCATGCCTTCAGCCTTGGATTTCTTAACAGCAGGTTTATCTTTGGACACACATTTTGCATCATTCTGATTACCCTTTCTTTTCATCAATCTCCTAGCTATGCTAGGGTTTACATTGGCAATCAGATCAATATCTGAGTAATCCTCATCCACATCAATGATAGGTGGATCAGCAGTCTTTTCTGAAGGGTTCTGAATGTTGTCTTTTTGTGTCACAACATTCTCAGAGACATCTACATTCTCAGAGACGTCCACATTTGGGCTTTCTGATTGATTTAAAGGGACAGAAATCCCCGGCACAGGTTGGTTTCCGCTTAGTATACTAGTAACAAGCCTAGCAATAGCTTGATGAACTTGAACTGATCCTTCTCTATTTGGTACAGAAGAAGAAGGATGAGAAGGATTACCAGAGGCTGCAGCTTGAGCTCTTCCTGCATGTCTAGTTCTTAGCTTTTTGACTTTGGCTGGGTCAGTTGCCATCTCTCTGAGAGGAGTGACCTCAAGAACTTCAGATTCTATGCATGTGGTGATTGCTCTAGAGTCTTGGTCAGATGATGAAGATGATGAGGATGATGAAGTCGCCTTGGTTGAAGATGATGTCTGAGACATTTTGATTGACTTTGAGTACCAGTAGCAATTTGAGAAAAAACTTTGATTGAGAGGAGGGAACAGGTTGCAAAGACGAGAGAGGTAGGAGGCAAAAGAGAGTCTTTTCAACTTCTTAAGGATTTTGAAAGAATTGGGAAAACATATGATTAACCCACTAAGAATAGACTTAATAAAATTAACTCCTTCAACCCTTGTTTTAAGAAAAATTAATTGCTATAATTTCTCATGTTGGTAAATACCCAACCTGCCCATCAAGTTTTCAAGTTTATTTCCAACAAGAGCCTTGGTAGAAGAATCAGTCAGCTGAAGCTTAAAGATACCATGTTCCAGTTTAAATGACTTCTTCTCTACAAAGTCATTGTGCTTGTTCCTGTTATGCTGAATAGGGTTCATGGAAATATTGATTGTATTCAGATTGTCACAACACAATGTCACAACATCTTGTGAGACATTATACTCAATGAACATCTGTTTTGACCAGATATTTTGAGAACAGTTATTCCTAGCAGCAACTATTTCCGCACAGAGTTGGGAAGGCATTCTTTTGATATGAATCATAGTTCTGGTTGATTCTTGAATGATTTTCTTTTTGTCCAGTCCATTTTGATGGAGAGTTATAGGAGAGGAGACTTTAAACCTCATTTCTTCAGGGAAACAGAATTTATTAGACTTGTTATTTCCAACACCCTTGTCATGATAACTTATGGTTCTGACAACACATCCTTCTTCAAGTTTATTTGCCACATCATAGACATTATCAACCTGTAGTTCTGGAGTCCTTCTGACTGCTTCCATAGAGATAGCTCTTTTCATTCTTCTTAGATGAAGATGACCAAGCTTATGCTGCCACAGTTTCATCTCTTTTTCTTCTTTGGTAATTGGACACATAGTGGAGTTATCAGTGTTCTCAGGCTGCCACAAGTAGCAGTTATCCTTGGATCTGATTCCTTTCATTACAACTTCTAGTTTTTCATTAATTACTAGACATTCAGATTTTGAGAAGTTGACCTTGAATCCTAGATCACATAATTGACTGATACTAATGAGATTAGCAGTCATCCCTTTTACCAGCAGTACTTCATTCAGACTTGGAACTCCAGGGCAGTCCAAATCACCAACTCCTTTGATTTCACCTTTAGCACCATCTCCAAAGGTCACACAACTGGTGGTGTGAGGCTTAACATTATTGAGGAGGTTTTTGATTCCAGTCATGTGTCTGGAACATCCACTGTCAAAGTACCAGCCTTCCTTTGCAGACACTCTCAGGGAAGTATGGGCTATCAGGGCAGTAGCCTTTTTCTTCCAATGAGGAGTATGTGGTACCCTTTTTGGCTTAGGTTTAGCACCTGAGTTTTGATTAGGGTATCCATGCAATTTGAAGCAGAAGGGCTTTATGTGTCCATACCTCCCACAATGATGACATCTCCATCTTTGGTATTTTTTCTTCATGTATTTCTGATGTTGAGAGTTGTGTTGAGACATCTGCTTTGACAATTGTTTAACATGCCGGATCTTCTTGTCTGCACCAGATTTCTTAGCTTCCACAAATCCTAGACCAGATTTGTTTCCCACATTTTGTCCAACTTGAAGAATCTCTTCCAATTTATCTGATCCATTGGTCAACATCTTGACAGATTTTGTCATTTGGTTCAGTTGTGAGTTCAGTAATTGAACTTCCCCTTCTAGGTGACTTATAGTTTCAAGATCTGCCCTTTTTTCAGCCTCCAGCTTTATAATGAGTTTTGATTGTTTCTCATTCTGCACACAGACTTCAGCACTTCTGATACACAATTTCTTGTAGGTATCAGCCAGTTCTTCAAATGTCACTTCTTCATCACTAGTGTCACTTTCAGAGGTACAAACACTAGTTAGAGCAGTAACTAGTTTGGCAGATTCTTCTTCAGAATTACTTTCTGAATCATAGTCAGACCAAGTAACAGTCATTCCTTTCTTTTGTTTCTTCAGAAAGGTAGGACATTCAGCTCGAATATGTCCATATCCTTCACAGCCATGGCATAGAATACCTCTGCCTTGGTTTCCCTTTTCTTCTGACCTTGGTCTTCTGCTGGAACTGTCAATGTCAGAGGGAATGTTATGAACATATGACCTTGACTTTGGATCCATTCTTTTGATGAGCTTGTTGAACTGTCTTCCAAGCATGGCAATAGCTTCTGAAATATTTTCTTCTTCATCCTCCTTGTTTTCAACATCAGTGTTGGATACAAGTGATATGCTCTTGTTCTTCTTGTCACCATTATCAGTGATCCCCATCTCAAAAGTCTGAAGAGACCCAATAAGTTCATCCACTTTCAACTTGCTGATGTCCTGGGCTTCCTCTATGGTAGTTACCTTCATTGCAAATCTTTTAGGCAAGGATCTGAGAATCTTCCTCACCAGTTTTTCTTCTGACATCTTTTCTCCCAGTGCTCCTGAGGTGTTGGCAATCTCCAAAATGTTCATGTGAAACTCATGAATGGTTTCATCTTCCATCATTTTTAGATTCTCAAATTGGTAGTCAACATCTAAAGCCTTGACATTTTTACTTTGGAAGTGCCCTCATGAGTAGTTTTGAGAGTGTCCCAAACTTCCTTGGCCAGTTCATATTGATGTACTAGTCTGAAAATGTTTCTATCAATTCCATTGAACAAGGCATTTAAAGCTTTGGAATTTCCCAGGGCTAACTCATCTTCTTCTTTACTCCAATATTCCTCAGGCTTCAGACTGATTGTCCCATCTTTCTCAGTTATGGTGGGATGGATCCATCCTTTGTCAGCAACTCTCCAAGCCTTTTTGTCCAAAGATTTTAAGAAGGCAATCATACGAGGTTTCCAGTAGTCATAATTAGTTCCATCCAGAATGGGTGGTCTATTTCCAAAAACTCCTTCTTTGTCCATAGTGCCAGAAAGTGATATCCCTAGATCTCACTCAGTAATACAGGCAGGGTGCCTGCTCTGATGCCAATTGAAATTCTGGCTGCAGATACTCAATGTCACGTTCAATGTTATGACACCGTATCTGACTTACTATATGACAGTAAATACAAAAGCAATAAAGAACACAGTCAATTGTTTACCCAGTTCAGTGTGCAACAACACCTACTCTGAGGGCTACCAAGCCAGGGAGGAAATCCACTATAAGAGATGTTAATTCAGGAATAAACCAACCAGTTTATCTCCTTCACTTAAGACCTACCCAATGCAATTTCAATCTAAGTACAACTTAAACCTGAGTTCCTACTCACTCCCCCTCAATCACAGCAGTGATACATAAAACAATTTGACTAATGAATTGATGAAGACACTCTTCAAAAACATACACTTGATTAAGCTTCACAGCTTTTTAATCAAGCACCACAACCACTCTTGCTTCACAGCTTTGAGTGATACACACAACTAACTTGACTCTGCTTCACAGCTTTAGTCAAGAAACATTCAAACACTCTTGCTTCAAAGCTTTGAGTGCTACACAACCCTTACAATTAAAAACCTATTCTAAGTCACTTATCACAATGATAATTGCTTGAAGTACAATAGTTAAACCTATACAGTTTACAAATGATCTTTTGACCAAAAAGGGATTACTTGCAAAACAGCAGCTCTGTTGAATATATAGCAGCTGCAACTTCAGTTAGGGTTTCCACAAAAACCTAGGGTTAATTCCGTTTGACCTTAAGACTAGGTCACAGGACTTTATTAACCAGGTTAGGATTGAGCTAGGTTAACCCAAAGAAAACGCAGGATTCTGTTCTGGAAAGACTGAGTTATTTTCCTGAAAAAACTCAGAATTAACCAACCTGCATATCTGTTAGTTCAGAACAGGATGTCTTAACATCTGTTATGACATCTGAAAAACCTGTCTACTGATTTAGGAAAATGTGATTATTTTGCAAAATGCTCAGATACACACTTATAAACATCAGTACCTGAATGACAATATTTTTCTGCAAAGGTACCTAATGAATCAGTACAAACTAAACTAGAATATTATGACATCAGTCATGACATTCACACATACACTTGGGTTTTACCAAAAATGCAAGCCAATACCTAAACAACTACAAGTAATAATTAAAACATTATTATAAAAGTTTTCTTAATAAAAATAAGAAGGTTTAATTAGCAATAAAAATATGACGTTCTTTTAATAGAAAAATATTTTTTTTAGTGAAATAATAGTAACAAGAGTTTTAATAGCAATAATTTTTTTCTAAAGTAAAACAGTAACAAAACGTCACATGGGCTAAAAAAACTCAATGGGCCTGAATATCTTTTAAAGCAAACAAATTTCAGAACTCAAAGTTACTAGTAAAACATTTTAGTTTTTTCTTAAAAAAGAAAATATATTGTTTATTTATTTACTTAAAAACAATAAACAATTTTCTTTAATATAAAAATGGAACTTGTCAGCAATTATATTTTTCTTCATAATATGCATTTATCTTTAATAATAAGACCAAAGAGTCTTGCTAATAACACCCTTTTCAAAATCCTTTGTTACATAATAAAAATAATTTAAAACTCTTACTCAAAATCAAAATAATAATTTTGCTCACAAATGCCAAGTGGGCTAACTTAGCGACTATTTAATTTCCCATTTCTCTTCTTAATAACAATTGTTCAATAATTAAGAAGTTAATAGTTGCTCGAATAATTTATTTTTGAATTGCATGGGCCATTGGCCAACATACCTCGCGAACGGATTTATGAGTCTTTCCGATTTAGAAAGCTCCACTCTCCTGGATTAAGATACACCCCCTATTCTTGGATAAAGATAGGCCATCAGATACTGGTGTACCATCTTTAACTAAATGTTTCTTCTATTTTAATCTCGAAAAATGAAATCATCGAGGAAGGACAAATTTGGGGTACGACAGTTGCCCCTATTCAAATATCTTCCAATCGAATAGCGTGAGAAAACTCGAGTCTTACGCATTCTGATTGGGATTTTATTGATTACATGGAATACCCCAAAATTTGTCTGACAAACAAAAGGTTACACTGATATAGCATACCCTTACGAGTCTTAAGGAAGTAGGCAAAGCTGATGATGTATCGCTTACCAGGGTTTGATAATGAGGCAGATGGTTTTGAACTTAAGAGCGCAATTTTGTATGTCTTGGTTTGGTTTTGATTATTCACCCATTTGGAGGATGAATACAACAATAATTGATGATACATGGCTGCTTGAAGACTGAGGCCATGGGTTATGTTTGCAGATTGATGTGTGAAGTCTTAGGCGATGGGCTAGATTTTTGTTTTCTTTCGAGCATCGCTGCATGAAGTCTCAGGCGGTGATCTGTGTTACGGAATAAAGAAATACATTGCTGCATGAAGTCTTAGGAAATGGGTTAGGTTTGCAAATTGATGCGTGAAGTCTGAGGCGATAGGCTGGATTTTATCTTCGAGCATCACTGCATGAAGTCTGAGCAATGATCTGTGTTGCGGAATAAAGAAACAACATTGTTGCATGAAGTTTGAGGCAATGGGCTTGGTTCGCAAATTGTTGCGTGAAGTCTGAGGTGATAGACTGGGTTTTATATTTTTCGAGCATCGCTGCATGAAGTCTGAGCTGATGATATGTGTTGTGGAATAAAGAAACACATTATTTCATGAAGACTGAGGCAATGGGTTAGGTTCGTAAACCGCTGCGTGAAGTCTGAGGCGATAAGCTAAATTTAGTTTTCGGACATCGCTGCATGAAGTCTTAGGTGTTACCTTGGAAGATCTTAAGGTATTCAAGTATGTGTAGTAAATGAAGATATTCTCATAAGCTAAGAGTCATCCTCCAAAGTAAGGGTTTTCTGGGAAACGGGAGTCAGTGTTTGAAAAGTTGGTTTTATTAAGTTAGAGTTAATGCTTAAAAGGAGTCACACTGAAACTGTCGAAACTGAACTACGTCGACTAGAAAGAAATAAAAGAACATATGTCAAGAGGTCAAAATTGGTTTAGTCAACCAAAGGGGGAAAGACAAGGATTTGGTCGAAAATGGTTTTAGTCGACAAAAAAGGGTTTCTTGGACTTAGAGGAAGTATGGTTATTCTTTGCTAGAAAGAAAGTGTCGAAGCAAGGCAGAAGTGGTTTACATTCAAGAGGTTTATAGGAATAATGGGTGTACCAGCAATCCACGATGTATTTAAGCGCCAAATAGGTGTAACTTCAAAATCATGAACAGTTACCAACAATCCACGATGTGTTTGAGCGCCAAATAGATGGCAACATCTAGTGAAGCAGTTACCTCAAGATGTTAATATTAGCCGTAGATTTTATCTAGGTAGTTACATTGTAAAAACTATAAATAAGAAGATTTAGTATAGTTTGTAGTGTGTTCACTTGTACTCTCAAATCACTTGTCAAACTGTGTCATTCCGAGCGTCGGAAAATCAAGAGAGAAGAGTGCTTGATGTACGTGAATCACCATTTTTATTTCAATGCAAATCATTTATATTTCAATTATATCTTTTGAGTACTTTATCTACTTTCTATTTACTATGGATCAAGATCTATACGTTATCTTCTATTTCACATAAACAATTTGACGCTATCTGTTGGTCACCAGTCAGTTAGTTTAGTAAGTCTCGCTTTCGTATGAATATCTTCTGTCGGTGATGAGTCACCAGTCAGTCGATCAAATCATAGTGTGGAAACCATTACACTTGTTCCCCCAGTCAAGAGAAAACCATCTCCCTTGACTAATATTTCGACGAAATAGGTTTGACAGTAAAAAATCTCTTAGCACGTGTCTTGAGATCAACTGGTCGATCTCGCAAGTTACCCTCAGTTTAGGACTCTGGGAGGACCAGCGATTGTTTACCATTTTCCACATTAAACAAATTGACACACCTGATGGGACCCAGTGCTAAGAATTTGTCTTAAGTATTTATAAGTGGATGCAACTTAGAAATGGGAAGTTAACCAAAGAGTATAATAAACCATTATCTAGGAAGCAGATATCAAGAATGATAATTCCTGATAATCCAAACATAGACAAAATATTGTCGCGAACTTTAATCACTACCGATCCAGTAGTTTCTCAAGTAGCACATTTTTCTCCAGTAGGGTCGACTGCTGCAGTTTCCGTACAAACCTATCAGGCTCCACCGGGAAGCCCAAGACCAGTAATGACTACGACTACCATACCTAATGTGCCTCGTTTTGGTAATGTAGATCCGGCTTATGGAATGTCGTACTCCATGATGCCAGGATACCAGTCAACATCAAATACAGTAGTGGTGTCAGATACTGTTCAAAATTTGAACTCTCCTTTACAAGGATCTGCGCTAGGAGGAAATAATAGAGGCAACCAAAATAGGGTAGCACCTTCTCAACCTATAGTACCGCCTCTTACTAATACTTCGGTAGCAGTATTAATGCAACAAATGGATGTAAGCAACCACGAGTTAGTTAATATGTTAACTAACCAGATGGGTAATGTATTTAATCCTATAGTACAAGAATCAGCTGAGACTAATAGGCAGTCTGTTGAAACAAATCGATAGGTAATTGCCTAATTAACACGTTTGTGTACTTTTTTAGGTGCTCCTCCAGCGCCTATTCGACAGGCACCACCTGTTCGACTAGATGCCCCTGGTCAAATAGACATGGGGGCAATACAAGACGAAATTGTCCATCAGGAGAAAATGCTAGTGCCTCCAAGGAATTTGATTGTCGATCCACCTAGGGTATTAGTACATCGACATCAAGAGGCTGATCAAATCCTTGATCAAATTCGACAAGAGGATTTAGCCGTAGAAAATAATTTAACCACCATTGTCGAAAGAATTATGGTTAGAAATGGTATGAATACCGCACTTCAGAGGCCAGCATATTCCTCCCCTTTGTCTGAATATATTTTACAGACTGAAAACCCTAGAGGATGGAAAATCCCTAAGTATACGAAATTTGGGGGAGAATCTGGAGAGTCGATAGTGGAACATATTGCTAGATATTTAACTGAATCTAGGGATATGTCGAATAATGAAAGCTTAAGGGTAAAGCACTTTCCTTCTTCCCTTACTAGGGCAGCTTTCACGTGGTGTACCACTTTACCCCCAAATTCAATTGACTCATGGACAAAGTTGGAGAAACTTTTTCATGAGCAGTTTTATGAGGGTCATTCGAAAATTAGTTTGGTCAAATTATCAAACATTAAAAGAAGGTTTTCTGAAACCATTGATGATTATCTAAACAAATTTAGATCATTAAAAGCAAGATGCTTTACTCAAGTGCCAGAACATGAGCTTGTTCAAATGGTTGCTGGAGGTTTAGATTATTCTATTAGGAAGAAAATAGATCCAACCTTCGTGAAAAGTATGTCATAGTTAGCTGATAGAGTTCGACATCTAGAGCGTTTGCGACTAGAAAAGGTCCGACACACTAAGGCTAAGACTAGAAAATAAAAAGTAGCCTTCATAGATTATGATGACACAGATCCAATTTGTGAGGCCGACTATACCTCACCAACAGAGGCAGAGGTCGACTTGGCTGAAATGAAGCTGGGGCCAGCCTATGAGTGTAAATCATTATTTCCTTCTAAAGGAAAGAATACGGTCAAAATAATACAAAATTTCCAGCAAAAACTTATAGGTTTGATGTCACTAAGTGTGAAGAAATTTTTGACTTACTGGTTAAAGATGGTCAAATTTTAGTACCCCCATGTGCTAAATCACCACCATTAGAACAGCGATAGAAAAGAGGTTTTTGTAAATTTCATAATTATCTTGGTCATACAACCTCTCAATGTTACCTTTTCAGGGATCTCGTGCAAAAGTCGCTGCAAGAGGGTAGGATGAAATTTGCTGCAAGAAAGATGAAGATTGATACTGATCCTCTTAGGTAAGAAGAAGCTTTGTTTCTCGACCCAGTTGACATCAACATGGAAGAGATTACTGAATTCTCTGATGATAATATGGTTGAAGAGGGCACTGGAGAAAGTCCTGATGTCGGCCTAGCAGATGTCTACCAATGGCCTGAGGAAGACTTGCTAGACTTCCTTTACCACTGTAAGAATAAAGGTTCACAAGCTTGCTTGTGTCCTAGATGTGGCGCTTTGACTGACAAAATAGCTACTGAAAATTTCCAGAAGCTACGGTTAGAAAAGAACAGAGGCAGGCCATACAATCAAAGGTTCCCTACACCAAGAGGCCCAAGGAGAGCTATGGAAAACTCTCATGCTAAACCTAGGAGTTATATTCCCTCAGCAAAAGCTCCTAACGGTACCTGGATTAAACCCCAAGGGAGAAAGGGCACACCAATTGATGGGGCACCAAACAAAGGGAAGTCGGCTATTGACTACCGACATGAGTTCAAGTCAGAGAAGAAAAGCCACATTTCTGCAAAATACATGGGGAAGAATCCTATGACTCGAACCCAATGGAGAAGATTCTAGCGTCGAAAGCAGGTTGAGAGGCAAGCAGCTGCAGGCCAGATTGCTGCAAACAAAGGTGGAAAACAGCGGCAGTACAAGGTGAAAGTCAACTCCTCTATGAAAGAATGAATCAAAGAATTCGTGAATCGACCAGCTGCCAAATGTTCTGAAGAAGCCACTGACGATTTTGATTTCGACTCTGAAGAGAGTTTGAATATCTTAGTCAATGTTGTATCAATTCTGCCAGCAGAATATGATTGCTTGACTGAAGTAGAAGATTCAGCATACATAGATGCTGAGGAGATGGCTTTACACAAGCCAACGTGTTATTTTTTCATGAACAATGGTTCCATTGAGAACCAAGATGCTTTCTTTGAAAGATCAGATATGGCCATGAAGAGCCATTTGAAGCCTCTTTTAATAAGGGCTAAGGTCGAAGGGGTGGCTATCAACAAGGTGTTGGTAGACTGTGGTGCTACAGTGAACATTATGCCACACCACCTATTACGGAAAATCAGTAAATATGACACCGGTGTTAGATCTCATAACATGGTCTTATCAGACTACGAAGGAAGAACTAGAAACACCATGGGTGTAATTCAAGTGGACATTACCGTCGGCTCGGTTACTAGGCCGACTATTTTCATGGTTATTCAAGGTAAGCCAAGTTATAACCTCTTAGTAGGGAGAGAATGGCTACACAGAGTAGGGGCTGTGCCATCCTCTATGCACCAGCGTTCGGTGATCTGGAGAGAAGATGGCATAGTCGAGAATATTAAAGCTGATCAAGGGTATTTTATGGCAGACTTGAACAATGTCAGAAAGAAGCAGTTCGACAGGAAATTAGCTAATATTTCCCCATGTCAACCTGCTGAAGATGTATATGCCAACCTTGATGAAGCATTTGTTTCATTGAAGTTATATGAAACCCATGGTTTTATGTGGGATGTGGAACCTCTTGAGGATCCATACTGTACCAACCGGCCGACAGGCTGGGGAGACATCAGTGATGATGTCTGAGCTAGATGCTCTAAATAGGATTTCGGCATATATTTCCGAAAGTAAAATAAATTCGGCACTAGAAGCTGAAGAAAATATGATTGTCAAAGCCAATAAAACACAAGTTCTAGATGAAGGAGCTACTTTGGCTGTTGAGCCAAAGCCACCAGATATAATAGAGACGGTCGAAGAAAACATCGATAAGCAGAGTATGGACTACATATATGACTAAGAACCCTTAGGTTTCAAAAGGATCCAATGGCACCAGAAAAGATGCAGCCACAAGACCCTTTAGAAGAAATAAATCTTGGCGAAAAGGGGGATAAAAGACGAACTTATATCAGCGCCAACATCGACCCAAAGTTTAAATCTGAGGTAATATCTTTATTAAAAGAATTTAAAGATTGTTTTGCTTGGGAATATAATGAAATTTCAGGTTTAAGTAGGGACTTGGTAGAACTAAAATTACCAATAAATGCTGGAAAGAAACTAGTAAAGCAGACTCCCAGATGTTTCGCTCCAGCCATAATGTCAAAAATCAAAGAGGAGGTAGAAAGACTCCTCAAAAGCAGATTCATAAGAACTGCAAGGTATGTCGACTGGTTGGCAAACATAGTGCTAGTAATTAAGAAAAATGGAAATTTAAGGGTGTGCATAGATTTTAGAGATTTAAATGTTGCCACCCCAAAAGATGAGTATGCTATGCATGTGGCAGAAATGTTGATCGACTCGGCTGCCAATTTTGAATATTTAAGTATGCTTGATGGTTATTCTGGTTATAACCAAATTCTTATTGCCGACGAAGATGTGTCAAAGACAGCATTTCGCTGCCCTAGGGCACTGGGAACCTATGAATGGGTTGTCATGCCATTCAGTTTAAAAAATGTCAGAGTGACATATCAAAGGGTAATGAATTCTATGTTCCATGATTTTATTGAATATTTAATGCAAGTTTACATTGATGATATTGTAATAAAGTCGAACAGTAAACCAACTCATCTGCAACACCTTCGAGAGTCTTTCGAAACGATGAGAAAACATGGATTAAAAATGAATCCATTAAAATGTGCTTTTTTGTATGCATGAAGGTGATTTTCTTGGCTTTGTGGTGCATAAAAAAGGCATAGAAGTAAATCAAAGTAAGACCAAATCCATCATGGACATCAAACCACCGTCGACCAAAAAGGAACTTCAGTCTTTGTTGGGCAAGATAAATTTCCTAAGGAGGTTCATATCCAACTTAAGTGGAAAAACCAAAGTATTTTCACCACTACTACGACTAAAAAATGAAGATTTCATTTGGCAAGAGGAGCATCAAGAGGCTTTCGACAAAATCAAAGACTACTTAGTAAAGCCTCCAATATTGGCACCTCCTGTTATACATAGACCTATGAGGTTATATATTGCAGCCTCGGATGCGACTATAGGTAGTATGTTAGTCCAACAGGATGAAAAAGGTGTCGAGAGACTTGTGTATTATCTTAGTCGAATTCTAAATAATCCTGAGACTAGGTATAGTGATATAGAAAAACTATGCATTTGCTTATATTTCTCTTGTATTAAACTAAAGCAATATATAAAGCATGTTGATGTGTATGTATCTTCTCATTTCGATATTATTAAGCACATGTTATCCAAACCAATTTTACATAGTCGAATTGGTAAATGGGCTTTAGCATTAACAGAGTATTCTCTTACTTACATGCCCTTAAAAGCAATGAAAGGACAAGTAGTGGCAGGTTTTTTGGTCGACCATTCAATGGTTGGTATACCTCAAAATTATGTAGATTTAGTGCCATGGAAATTATACTTTGATGGTTCTAACCATAAGAATGGAGTTGAAATAGGAGGAATTATAATTTCTCCCAGTGGAATTCTAGCATAGTTCAAGTATAAAATTGACGGTATGTGCACAAATAATGAAGTAGAATACGAGTCTTTAATAACAGGACTTGAACTACTGCTAAATTTGGGGGCAAGGAACGTCGAAATTATGGGAGACTCTGAATTAGTGATTAAACAAGTATCAAAGGAGTACAAATATGTTAAAGAAAATTTAATCATGTATTTTGTGATTACCATCAGATTGTTAAAACAATTTGAGCAAGTAAGTATTCGACACATACCTCGAAGAGAGAACGAAAAGGCTAATGACCTAGCACAAGAAGCCTCAGGATACAAGAGAGATCAAAATGAAGAACTTACCCAAGTAGGAGAGAAAGTTCGAGCAACTTTGTTATCCCCTTCAGATTTATCGATTGTAAAGTTAGGGGCTATAGATGCCGAAAATTTTCAAATTTTAACCATTGACAATGGACAAGAGAATGACTGGCGAAAGCCATTAGCTGACTATTTGTGCATCCCTACGGGGACGATAGATTGTAAGATCAAGTATCGCGCTCTCAGTTACATTTTAATAGAGAACAAATTATTTAATAAAACTGCTGAAGGAGTTTTGTTAAAATGCCTTGGAGAAAGTGAGGCGTATGTGGAAGTGTCAAGTGTGCATAGTGGAACATGTGGTGCACATCAAGCAGGACACAAAATTAAATGGCTTTTGGTGCGTTCAGGTGTCTATTGGCCTTCAATGCTAAAAGATTACATCGAATTTGCTAAAGGTTGCCGAGAATGCCAAATGCATGGGGGCATACAACATGTCCCCGCAAGTGAATTACATGCAGTTATAAAACCCTAGCCATTCAGAGGATGGGCTTTAGATGTGATTGGAGAAATATAACCAACATCATCAAAACAGCAAAGATATATTTTAGTCGGTATTGATTACTTTACAAAATGGGTCGAGGCAGTAGCTTTAACTAATGTAGACCAAGAAGCTGTTATTGATTTTATACAGAATTATATCATTTGTCGATTTGGAATTCCAGAAACAATTACGACCGACCAAAGATCAGTGTTTACTGGACGAAAAATGCAAGAATTTACGCAAGAAGTTGGAATTAAATTGTTAACTTCTACTCCTTATTATGCTCAAGCAAATGGCCAAGTCGAAGTTGCCAATAAAGTGATAATTAGCCTAATTAAGAAGCATGTACGAAAGAAGCCAAGGAATTGGCATAAAACACTGGATCAAGCCTTATGGGCGTGTAGAACTTCCCCTAAGGAAGCAACAGGAACTACCCCATTTCGACTTGCTTATGGGCATGATGCAATGTTACCAGTGGATATACATGTTCAATCGATAAGAATCCAAAGACAGCATGAAATACCATCTGAGGATTACTGGAATATGATGGCAGACGAGCTTGTCGACATAGATGAAGAAAGGATGTTTGCCCTTGATTCGTTAATAAGACAGAAAGAAAGAGTTGCCAGAGCTTATAATAAAAAAGTAGAGGATAAAGTATTTGTTGTCGATGATCTAATATGGAAATTGATATTACCTATGGACAAAAATGATAGGGTCTTAGGGAAATGGTCCCCAAATTGGGAAGGACCTTTTAAGGTGATACAAGTTTTTTCAAATAATGCATATGAGCTTGAGGAGTTAGCCCCAGATCGATGGATCTTAAGGTTAAATGGCAAGTACTTAAAAAAGTATAAGCCAATTCTTCAAGAAATCAAAATCTCGACGGAATAAGTATTCGTCGAACCAACAAGCTGGTAAAATTTTGTTGAGACCAGCAAATTTAAAACATGCATAAAACATGGAAGATACATATAAAACAAACAAAGAAAGGTTTTGTTACAAATTTGGCTTAAAGCCATAAAGAAATTACAAGATTGTTGGTACAATGATTAAAAATGCTTAAATTTGGCTTGGAATGACCACATTTCACCATGGAGGTTTGTGGCTTGATATTCAAAACCTTCTGCCTGAGTCTTAAGTGTTTCAAGCTCTGTTTCGACAGAAGAAATCGCGTCACTTACAGCCACGGCATCCACAGCCATTTTCTCAGCTTTTGCTTGGGTTGGATTAATCACATTATTAATCTCTCCCTCTTGCTTGGCAATAAATTCTAATTCCTTGTTGAGAGCAGAAATCTAGTCGTGTATTTCAGCAGCTCGGTTTCGTTTGGGAACCTGTTCCTGTTTCTTATTTTTAATCATTGCTAACAAATCATTAATTTCTTTAGTAACTTACACCACCATATCCAAATTCTCTTTCACGAAGGATTTCTTCGACTCAACCGCTTCCTCATTTGCCCGAATACTTTCAACATTTTGGCGTAGAGGAATGAAAAATTTCTCAAATTCCATTATAACCAACCTGGCTGATTCAGACATATTGATCTCATTCATTTGAGTAAGAGCGTCTGAGAGTTCTAGTCCAAGAGTTGGATCAGAATGGAGCAGATGAGGCAGATCAGGATTTAAAGCATGAGTCCAAATTTTAGTCATCAGATGTTTGGCTTTAACTACTTCAGGACTCATCTTGTCATTATGTGCTTGAGGTGGGTTGGAGTCAGAAGAAAGAGTGCGAGAACTCACAAAGCAACGCAACCTAGAAATTGCTTCTAGACCAAAAGGATTGAGTCCCATGTGTTTTAGTTTAGTGGGTGAGTCGACCTTTACTCTCCCAGAAGAAACGAAAGGCGCGCCTTGCATGCTTTCAGGAGGGGGCATAATTCGAGAGGTGGTGACATTTTTATTTGCTTCTGAACCCTGCAGGGAATCTGAAAGGCTAGAATCAGAACTAGTCGAACTATAACCCTTATGTTTAGCAGGACTAGTGATTGAGTCAGGGTCACTAAGAGTAGTCGGAATAGTCAGGTCGATAAACTCACCATCAACAATGTCAAGATTCTCATGATGGTGAGGGGAAGAAGCTTCTGACAAATGGGTATAGTCAGGTACACGTTGTTGTTGACCAGAGATATTAACCTAAAGAAAGCAAGAAAAGGTATTAGCCAAAACAAATTCAACAAACAAAAAATGAAAGAAACTAGAAAACAACCAGCTAGTACTTGTGTCGACAGAGTAAGATCGACAGACTCATCCTTAGCTGAAACATCAGTAGTGTCTCTCATTGGGTTTTGAACTTCCTCAACCCTAGGAGCACGAGTCAGAGTAACCAGGGTTGTGTCGACCACAATGGTGTCAACACTTAAACCCAAGATGGCTTTAAGATTTTCGACCAAGACCATGTTACGTCTCCTTCTTGTAACAAGAGGGATTTCGACATTAGCTGGCTCCTCTATTTCATCAACAAGTTTCAAGCCAACCTTTGTTTCAGCACCCTGGGGTACAGGTACCTTTGTCTTCTTCTTCTTTTTCGCCACCTCGCCTTCAATAGAGGAATCCTCTTTCCTCTTATGGCTTTTGGATTTGTGGGAGTGTTGAGAGGGTTGAACATCAGGTGATGGATAAGTATCAGTAAAAGATATAAGTAGAAGAAATTGTGTTAGTCGATAATGGAAGTTTTGAATCGACAGAATATACCTTAGCCCTCTCAGAAGTATGCTCTTTGTCCTTCTTGGACCTTTTTGATTTGTCAAAGGGAGCATTCAAATCCGCTGAGCGTTTTTTACTCTAGAAAACAAGGAAAATACTAATACATGTTTAGGGCGTAAATGACATAGAAACAAGAGGTATATAAATACACCCACCGAAGAAGCCTTCTTGAGTGAAGAAGAAATGGGTTCATCATCGGAGGGTGTGTGGTCAGGAATGATCTACAAAAATTAAGCTAAGTCAGATATGCCAAATCAAGAATGATAGCTGGCAGAAGGTTGAAGTTTAAATCTGATGCATCGAAGGTTTTTGTTTGTCAACAGGAACGGCACCCGCCTGATCTATTGGTATAGCTGTAAGATAAGTGTAAAACAATCAGATAAGCAACCAAATTAAAATAAGCAGGGGTAAACTTTCCAGAAATCATTATTGATTTGTGTAGTCGAAAGTACTCTAACATATCGGAGATCATAATGAAGATGCCCTGAATAGTTAGGTAGGTAATACTTCGTCAGTACCACTCTGTCGGCCTTTTTTCTTATAGGCATTTTGCATATCTGGTATAGAGCAATACCACCAATCAGGAATAGGTGGGTCAAAGGCCAAGGCCAAAGGGCTAGATGGAAAAGGAGGAAATTTGATGTTTCCAAAATGAAGAGCGTAAAGATATTTGTCTTTTGCATAATCATGGATTTTTAGTGTCAAGATCCTATCGGTTACCTTTTCCATTAATTCGACAGTAGCCTCATAGATGGTCTGACGAAGATTGTTAGGTCGATACACAATTTGGAAGTAATTCTGGAAAGCTCGAATTTGTTTAATATGAGTAATCTTACACTTGGTTGCTTTTTCCTGCAAATTTGAGAAAGTTGTAGTTAGTTCATCCAGCTTGGCATTAGAATCACCAATGAATGTAACAAAATATGACTTCCACCAAGTTTCAAATTCTTTGGTGCAGTAGAAAGACAGTTGGAAAGGAGTGAGAGTGAGTGTGGGTCTTCGTGCCCATATATTCCCTATTTCATCCTTGATAATTTCGAAGGGTTGGTCGATTATGATGTCTACCAGCAGCTCGTGAGAATTGAACAAAGACTTAGGAACAAGTTGACATAGTCCAAATTGTTGATCCATCGAGTTAGGCTGATAAGCAACCAAACCTGGGTTCACACCAACAATCACAGTAGATAGGAATTGGGGAGTTAAGTAACGCCTCCAGAGGATTAAGGAATTTTTCTTGTCCTCTTCTCTTGCAGGTGGAAAAGCTCTAGTAAACCACTCTGGGCCATCTTGTCTATCATGAAATGGGGCCATAGAGGGTGTGAAATCGACTCTTGTCAACATAATGGTAAACAACAGTCTGAAGACTTCGGGATTTGGGGAGCCCTTGTCGATAGGAGTCAGAGGGAGAAGGCGTTTCCAAACTATATGGCTTTGAGATAGAGGGCATGATACCTTTCTATTTCTAAAGGGCTTAATCTCCTCAGAGAAGGTGGCGTTCAACCATAGTTGCAAGAGCCAAAAGGACCATGGACTAAGACGTTCTTTTTCTTTGGATTATTAGGGTCAAAAATGCTTTATTTGGTTAGCAGCATCAGTCAAAGCTGCATAAAGAGAGGCCAAAATCAGCTGGCCTAAAGCAAGATTCTCACCCCATATGCAATTGAGTAGCCAGATAAGAAAATTGTTTGGCCACCTGCATCGACCTGGAACAAAAAACAAAGTGAGATAACCATAAGGTTAGAAAATCTACATGCTCTTCATTAGTTACAAGACCAGAGGTTTGAGCATGATGGTCGATGAAATTATTATATGTTGGTTTTCCAGCTTCACCCACATCGAACCTTAGTGGCACAAGTCCAGCATCTCTATAGTTGAAAATTATGCCAGATGGTTTTAGCCCTGTGATGGCAACAACGTCGAACAGGGTAGAAGTGACAATACCACATTTATTATGAAAGGTATTGGTCGATCCCTCCCAAAAATGTATGGCAGCTATGAGCATGCCACTAGAATAAGGTTGACCATATCGAGAAAGTTCTAGCAGGGTATAAATACCCATCCTTTTCCATTGGTCTCCTATGGCAGTTTTTAAACGTGCCATCCAAGCACGAAATTTAGGGCAACGCAGAGGTGGAGAGGTTCTAAAGTTCCTGTCAATATATTTAAGCGGTATAGGGTTTGGAGAAGAAATGATGGGTCTGGTAGTAGTACTAGTAGGAAAAAACGCCTCCTTATCATCTACATATATTTCGGAGGGTGCATCAGCAGGAAGTGGCCCTAAAAAGGATAGGGGTTTCTCTTCAAAAGAGGAAGGGATAAGTACCTGAGATATCCAGATTTTGGCTTTCTTCTCAGTAAATTGAGGTTCTAGAACATAAGCTTTGTCGTCAACAAGGCGCAGTTGAAGAGCGATTGCTGGAGAGGAAGTTTGATTTTTAACATTCTCCATTGTAAAAGGTTTGAAGGAGGATGAAGATGAAGAACAGCGATGAAGTGTGTAGTTTCTGGGTTTTTTCTAAAATCAAGGGTTGAAGAAGTGAAGAGAAATATAAAAAATGAGAAATAAGGGTATTTATAGACCCTAAGGAAGGAGGAAATAATGGGAAAAATCTTTTGTGATTTCCCAAGTTCAAATCATGTCAGTTTGTGGGACGCGTGCTGCAAGATCAGCGTGAGTTAGTGGGCCACGTTTCCCACTAAAGTGCAATGATGGCGAAAACTAATGTCACACGTCTCGAAACTTAAAAACGTGATACGCTACCATGATTACATAACGTAACGGAAAATATAGAACAGTAATATTCACTTTTAGATAAATGGAAATGATTTGGTCGAATGGTGAAACCGACGCTTCAAAGATGCCATTATCTCATATTAGTCGAAATTTGAAAATGGAATCTCTGGGGGGCATTTTGTTACCTTGGAAAATCTTAAGGTATTCAAGTATGTGTAGTAAATGAAGATATTCTCATAAGCTAAGAGTCATCCTCCAAAGTAAGGGTTTTCAGGGAAACGGGAGCTAGTGTTTGAAAAGCTGGTTTTATTAAGTTATAGTTAATGCTTAAAGGAATCACACCGAAACTGTCGAAACTAAACTACATCGACTAGAAAGAAATAAAAGAACATATTCAAGAGGTCAAAATTGCTTTAGTCGACCAAATGGTGAAAGACAAGGATTTGGTCGAAAATGGTTTTAGTCGACAAAAAAAGGATTTCTTGGACTTAGAGGAAGTATGGTTATTCTTTTCCAGAAAGAAAGTGTCGAAGCAAGGAAGAAGCGGTTTATGTTCAAGAGGTTTAGAGGTATCATGGGAGGTTACCAGCAATCCACGATGTATTTAAGCGCCAAATGGGTGGAACTTCAAAATCATGAACAGTTACCAGTAATCCATGATGTGTTTGAGCGCCAAATAGGTGGCAACATCTAGTGAAGTTGTTACCTCAAGATGTTAATATTAGCCATAGATTTTATCTTGGTAGTTACATTGTAAACACTATAAATAAGAATATTTAGTATATTTTGTAGTGTGTTCACTTGTACTCTCAAATCACTTGTCAAACTATGTCATTCCGAGCGTCAAGATATCAAGAGGGAAGAGTGCTTGATGTACGTGAATCACCATTTTTATTTCAATGCAAATCATTTATCTTTCAATTATATCTTTTGAGTACTTTATCTGCTTTCTATTTACTATCGAGCAATATCTATATGTTATCTTCTTTTTCACATAACAATTCGACGATATATGTTGGTCACGAGTCACCAGTCACTTAGTTTAGTAAGTCTCACTTTCGTATGAATATCTTCTGTCGGTCACGAGTCACCAGTCATTCAATTAAATCATAGTGTGGAAAACCATTACACCTGTTCCCCCAGTCAAGAGAAAATCATCTCCCTTGACTAATATTTCGACGGAATAGGTGTGACGGTAAAAAACTCTTAGCACGTGTCTTGAGATCAATTGGTCGATCTCGCAAGTTACCCTCAGTTTAGGACTCTGGGAGGACCAGTGGTTGTTTACCATTTTCCACATTAAATATTAGGCGATGGCCCGTGTCGTGGAATCAAGAAACACATTGATGCATGAAGTCTGAGGCAATGGGAAGGTTTGCAAATCGTTGCGTGAAGTCTGAGGCGATAAGCTAGGCTTTGGTTTTCAAGCATCGCTACATGAAGTCTAAGGAGATGGTCTATGTCGTGGAATAAAGAAACACATTGCTACATGAAGTCTGAGGCAATGGGTTAGGTTCACAAATCGTTGCCTGAAGTCTGAGGCGATAAGCTAAGTTTTGTTTTCGAGCATCGCTGCATGAAGTTTGAGGCGATGATCTGGGTTTGTAAGGAACTCGTCACTGCAGGAAGACTTAGGTGATGGGCTGAACGTGTCACGGCATGAAGACATAGGTGAAGGGTTGAATCGTAGGAGAAATATTTTGTTGGTTGACCTTTAGATAGCTAAATCAAGGGAGAGACTGTTTGTTTGCTGCCTGATACAGGCGTATGATGTCTGATATTGACATGTTTGGATGTATGCAAAATGTATGATATTTGATTTGTGGAACCCTGAGCATACATGTATTGGATGCAAAAATGCATAGTGTATGTATGAAATGTGTGTAAAATGCGTGTATACCTTAAAATGTTATGAAGACTATTTCTGGAATTCTCTCCTTTAAACCATTGGCTTAGAATTACCAATTCTCTGGCGTTGTATGTTGTGTCGTTAGGGAATTAATGAATTTGATTTGAATGCGGTGAAAAGCATTAGCAAAATTTTGAACATTGACTTTGTTGTATTATAAGCGCGAGCATAGACGTAGACGTATGTATTGGCATATGCGTAGATTTGTATGTTGTAAGTGCGGGCGTAAGTGTGGACATATGTGCGGGCGTAGACTTTGTGTTGCATACGTAGTCGTAGGCGTAGAAATACGTATGGACTTTGTATTATAGACGTAGGCGTAGACATATGTATAGAATTTTGTGTTGCAAGACATAGGAGTAGCCATGTGTGTGGACGTAGACGTGGATTTTCTTTCGATATTTTTCTAACCAAAATGTTTTTTCGATGTTTTACCAAAATATTTTATTTGTTAATTTCCCCGAAATGATTTTAAGACAATATTCACAAGTAATAATCGTAGTATTTTGTAAACAAGACAGAAAAAACGCAATTTCAAAGATGTAAAGAAAGCAAATGTTTTATTGATATGCCTCTGAATAGGCGAGAGTACAAAATGCAATTCCTAGAAAGGGGTAATTATAGAAAGTTTTAAAATTGTAAATGGCAATAAAAAATGATAATTGTTGATGATGTTCCCCAATATCCTTTTAATGATCTTATCTCCTTTGCTTCTGAGTTGTATGATTCAGATCTATCTCTCCCTTCGTGGTTCATAGTCGCGGTTCTTAAATTGCAGTCTTTTTGTTCTTTATTTCTTTGTATGAAATCCCTAACTTTTGCCTGGATTTCCCTTTCAGGTTTTCAATCCAACGGGATAATTTTTGTTTATATGCCCCTAATTTTTGCCTGGACCTCCCTTTAGGGTTTTTGATCCACCGGGATGCTCCTTTTTGCCTAGGTTGCTTGTTTGAGGTTCGAGCTTAACGAGCTTCTTATACAGTATTTTTTTTACTGTGTCTGAATTTGCAGGATGCAGTAGTTCCTCCCCATCCATTGTTGTGGGGATAAGACCACCACCGGAGAATGTTATTTTGACTACGTATGCACCTTTATAGTTGGATGTCCATTTACCACGTGAGTCGAGGCAAGGTAGCAGAATCTTCTGGAGTACTAGACCATGTTGTGGTTCATCTTGTGCAGTACACTGTCACCCAGAAAGAATTTCGAGGCTAATTTCTATAGAGTTTGTTTGTGAATGCTGGAGGCATGTTCTTATTTTTCGAGGTATTTATTGATGTCGTAGAACCAAGGATTGTCATCCGGTATTTCTTTGATAGCAAGGCAATGTGCGGGCTCTTCAAAGTGTCTGATTGTGATGTGTGGTTCGTAGTTCGGCCAAGTTACATTGGACATAGCTGATATAGTTGTTGGGGCGTCTGCCATTCAATTTTCTTCTTGCGGGATGTGATTGAAAGTGATCTTTGTGAACTCCGTAGTCAGTTTTAAAACATGATCCTGATATGGAATCAGTTTCGGATGTCTAGTATTCCATTCGATGTTGACTTGGTATATGACTAATGTGGAGTCCCCAAATACTTCGAGATGCTTTATTCTCATATCAATGGCAGCTTCCAGTCCTAGTAGACAGGCTTTATACTTAATGTAGTCAGAACACAACCTTGCAGTATATGGCTTGTGATAATTCTTTGGAGAAGTCAAGACCGCCCCTATATCATGCCCCAGTGCTTTTGAAGCTCCTTAGAATGTGAGTATCCCACGTGCCCCTGGCTCGGGTCCTTTGTCAAGTCCTGGTATTTCGTAGTTTCTTATTTTTACAGCACTATCTGTATTTGACCTTGGTCTGTTTCTGTAGGAACAAGAAGGTATGTGCAATAATTTGATCAGCTTCTTTTTGGCTCCGCTCTAACATTTCCCCTTAGCTTGATTTTTCCTTTGTACCTAGATTATTGGTCTTAATAACCCCTTGATACGGTTGTACATTGTCAGCCTTTTGTTATATTTCCCTCGCCATTTTCTCAGAGATTTCAAGATCTTCATCACTTTCCTCTTCAGCTTGGTTGATGGGAGCATATATCGGGTCGCAGCGATAGCATTATCGGTGGTTTTGGGCATGGATTTGCACCGTTATCATGTTTTGGTGCAGATTTAGTATGTGAAATTTGAAAATGCATATGTAGAGAAAATATTGCCATTTTTAAATGTAAGATATAAATGCAAGAGAAAGACAAGGATCTTAAATGAAAACAAAATATAACTTTTATTAATTGAAAATATTGTCTGAAGCAAAATGGGGGAACCCTTACAAGCAACCCCTATGCCCCGGGCTTAACATAGGTTCTTTCAAAAACAAGAAAAACTAATTAGGAAAGAAATAAATCTCAGGAATATCCACGGCAGACCATCTTTTGATTTCTTCTCCTGGGGCGCTTTCTTGGATGAATTCAGTTGCCCCTTTGGTGTTTGCTTTAGTTGGATATCTTTACCATATGTCCGCCATGCTTTACTCCCTTGTTGACAAAGGTTTCTTGCATTGGAGAGACCCCTGCTTTATCCCTTAGAGTGTAGCTACGTATTTTTCTTCAGGGTATTGTCTGAACTAGACTATCCCCTGGTCCACTAGCTTTAGCAGAGTTTTCTCGAAGGCTTCATTACGCTCCAATAGGAACCCACACTGCCATAGATATTCCCTCAACATGCTTATCGGGGTTTTTGCTTGTCCGGTTGCCCCTCAATTGGCTAATACTTCAATTGCATTTATTGTTGGTCCACTGCGAGAAGGCGTAGGGTTTGCTTTGATATTAGGTTCCTCAAAAGTGATGTCTTGAGATTCTAATAATTCTTGGACCTTATGTTTAAATTCCCAACATTGTTCTATGGTATGCCCCAGAGAGTTAGCATGGTACTCGTACCTGGCGTCGACATTGTACCTTCGTGGGAGTGGCCCGACTGGAGGAGCTAGAGGCTTGATTTCCACCAAGGATGCATTAACCAGCTATTGCAATAACTGTCTAGGTGGCATAGGGAGAGGACCAAATTTTTTGGGTGGCCTTCTGCCTTGTTGTTGTCCTTGTGGGATCACTAATGGTCGTGGTATCCTTGCTTGTGAGGCTACGATATTTATTTCTCCCTCTTGTCCTTTTGGGGGGTCCGAAATAGGCCCTTTTGGATTGAGGGGTCCTTCTTCTGGCTCCTTTATTAGTTGGTGACCACTTGATGCACCAATTGTTTGGGCTACTTCTTCTAAAGCTACCCTGGGAATCTGGTCTTGCCTATCAATAATGTTCTTCAAAGCTAGGAGAACTTGACTCAGATCTCCTTTCATTGAAGTGACATCACCCTTTACTTGGTCGAGATCCTCTTTGACTGCAGCTTGAGTTTCCTCGATTTTCTCCATTTCTTTTTGTTGATAGGCCCTAGTTTGATATGGAGGCCAAGGAGATGGAGATCTTCTTCTACCAATGGTTCAACTGGAGAGATGTTTTTGAAAAATGAGTTTTTATATGATATGCAGGTGTTCGTGAATGCATGCTTGCGAACGGATGTGTATGAACATGAAATGTTTTCTTGTGGTAAATGTCTTATTCACTTGGATACATGCTTGTCTTTTGCTTATTTTTATTCGGTGACCAGCTTAGAAATAGATACGCAAGCGAGATATGGAAACCAAATGCCTTCATTAAAAGTAACGTAATTCAGATATTGAAAAATATTACAATCTTAAACCAAAACTTTATTTGCGTGAAATCAAGCAAAGGGAAATAAGTCTTCTAGGTGCGCCTGCGGATGTCTGCTCTTGAAACCTTCCACCTTTTCTTGACAAAGCTTGAGAAAGTCTTCAGCATATTATTTCCCTTTTGTGGCTTTGATTTCAGACATGTTTGGCGCATTGACGCAGACAAGTTATTTCCTTCGATATCCATTTTTAAAGACAGTCCCTGAGATCTTGAGTTTATTATTATCTTGTATACCCCCTGTGAATAAGACAAATAGAAAGAAATGGGTGACGAATATATGAAATTAATGAATGCATAGGTGTAGGGTTGAGTGACAAGATTTTTGTAATAAGTACCCCTATAAGGTAGGGATGTATGGTTCAGTGATGGGGTTTTTGTGATAAGTACCCTTAGAAGGTAGGCTCCTTAATTTTGACCTACGTTTAATCTACCCTCCCAAAAGGTGGCTTCCTTAAGGGTGTCATGAATAACACCAGAGGGAAAAGGCACAAGGGCCTCCCTTATGTGGAGCCTCTTTACGGACCGAAACTTTCGTATCAAAGTCGTGAAAGGTCTCGTCAAGAGATTTTAGGTTAAGGTCGTTACAAAGAGTCATGGGTGACCTTCCAAAGTCATACTCTTCAAGAGGATATCTCTCGATAAGTATTCCTTTTTCAGAAGTTCACCGACTCAAGGCGAAGTCGTCACATAAACTCGCAGGGATGATGTACCCTCTAAGCTAATAGACGAACCTTCTTTCTAAGGGTTATTGGAAAAAAATATTTGAAATAAATATTCCCGCCACGCAGTAAATATATGATAAAAAGAATTGACAATAAATAAATAAATGCAATAAATAAATAATATAATAAATAAATAATACAATAAATAAATAAATAAAATAAAAAACCCCAAAGAAAAAAACCACTAAAATCTAAAGTTGAATTCCCCAGCAGAGTCGCCAGCTGTCGTGATTGGTTTTTTAATCAGAGCCGCCACTATTAGTTTTTATCCTAGGGAAGGGAATCTAACAGAAAACCATAATTCACAGACAGAGATTCTAGGTTTTGGACTTCGTTAGACGAAAGGAATGTGTTAGACACCTTTCATCTACCTTGTTCACAAGGATACTAGGTTTTAGGTTTGGGTAAAATAGGGTTTTAAAATTTATTAGGGGAAAGGTTTTAATTTTTTATAGGAGAACTCGCTACGATTTTTGATCGTATGCCTATGTATCCTCTTATGAAGAATCAGAGTCCCAATTCGTAGTTCTATGGGGTTGGTGTTTTTTAGGGGTTGCAAACGTACTTTGAATCACCTCGCATTTTGGCCAGGAGTAGTGATTACAGAGATTTTGACTAAATGTGTGGTGAGTCAAAATTTGTTTGAAACCCTTTTGCAAAAACAGTTGATTAGCTTAGTTGATTGCGAAAAATAGTTTGAGATTTGTTGCATATTTTTTAATCGTATTAACTGCGAAAATATCTTCATTAATGCATGACAAAAAAATACGTTAATGCAATAATAGAAAATGATGTTCATGAGCTTTTTAAATAAAAATTCTTTATATGTTAATATATAAATAATAATAATATTTATATATATAATAATTAATAATATATAAAAATTAATAATAATTATTATTATAATTATTATAAAAATATAATATAATAATAAGAAAATATAATTAAAATAATTATAAAAAATGTAAAATATAAATAATTACCAGGGGGTGTATTATTAGTTATAGAGTAAAAAGATGGAGTGCTGTTAACAGTTAGGGTTAGGCCCAAATACAGTTTTAAAGGGGGTGCATTTGTATTCTCGTTTTAGCAATTATTGGCATGGGGGTGTGGATAGTACTGGGCTTAGGCCCAAACATAGTTGGAAAAGGGCATGTTGATTGTGTGCCTGAGGGAGTATGCTACCTAACGTGTGGTTGGGCCTTAAGGCAGTCAGATCTAGATCAAATGGATAATGAACGAGGGGGTAGACTAGCAATAGTGGGCATATCGCATGGGATTAAACAGATTATTAACATTTTTTTTAATCACTTTTTCTTATACATTTCAGCTTTACAGCAAGTTTATCTTCCTCTCTCTCTCTCGCGATGCAAACCCATTTCTTCCTTTCAACAACCCTAATGTCCCTCAACTCTCCGGTGGCGGCGTAACCCTATCAGTTCTCTCTCAATCAAAACCCAGAAATCAAAACAAACAAAAAAAGCTAAAGATTTTACCCTCTTTCGTGATTTATTTCTGACTTTCTGTCTGGTTTGTTCTTTAATCCTTTCTTCCTCTCTTTTGCATGCTACAGTAGCGGTGGTGCGGAGGCGATGAGAAGTTTAAGATGGTGGTGGACGGCAAGGCTGATTAGGGTTTTGGAGATCGAAACCCCAATCGGTACTCCTTTCTTCTTCAACAACAAATCGGATTCCCTCTTCCTCGCGCTCTGTTCGTCAATTTCTCCTCCTCTGTATTTTCTTCTTTTTTCTGTAACCGAACCCCCCCTCCCATTATTCTATAAATAAGTTTTAGTATATATAGGTCTTTATAAATTAGGGTTAGCTTAGAGTTAGAAGAATTTTACGGATTATAATCTCTATAATTGATTCAATTTGTGATTGTAATCTGGATTGGATTTGTTAATAAGATTTGATTCGTAATATTGTTGTAAAAAAAAGATTTGATTTTCTTGATTGGTTTTTGTACTGATTTGATCATGTGTTTTTTGTTGTAAAGAAAAGATTTGTTTTTTTAGTTCAATCTGTACAGGACTTGTTTATCCAAGAAACACGCATATTGTTGTACCCCAAAATTTGCCCTCCCATATTCTTCAAGAAATTGCCAAGTCAAGTCACAAAATTCCTCAAGGGTTGTGCAGTGCAACTGTCTCCTATACAGTCAAAACTAGGGTTTGTGTTCTGATCAAGAAAAGGAAGTTTTCAAAGGCCCAATCAAGTCCCATATGCTTACAAAGATGGTCAAGTATCCTCATATCAAGTTTCAAGGCATTCAGCTCAAAATTGCACAGTCAAAACCCTAAATTGCACTACAGTCAACTGTAGGGGCAAAATGGTCATTTGACAGTCAAAAGTTCAAATTTTTGGTCAACATATCATTTTGAAGCCACAAACATCATTTGATCAATGCTTGATCATGATTCTCAAAATTTGGCTCAGAAAATCATCAAGATGCAAAAGTTACTATATTTGGACAGTTGAAAAAGTCAACTGAAATTGACCAGGGCATAACTTTCACATGGATTATCAGAAAAATTCCATCCAAAGCTCATTTTGAAGAGAAAGACATTTCCTACAACTCATCTTCATACTTCAAGTTCAAGAAATGCTCTCACAAAAAGTTATCAATTTCAACATTATAGGTCATTTTCAAAAGTCAACAAAAAGGGACTTTAAGTCAAAGGTCATAACTTGAGATTGGTAAATCGAAATAACATGGGACCAAAGGCATTGGTTAGAGGACTCAAAGACCTTTCCAAAATGTCCACGAACATGTGAAAAGCTTAAAAATTGAGCAAGTTATGCCTTGTGGAAGTTGGGAAATTTTTGGATATTTTGAAAAGTCAACAATGGTTCAAATGACCTAAATTTGCTAATGGGTCCATTTTTCTTCCATGATTCATCATTCCAAGCCTATGCACGACCATTTGGCCCAAAGGGAAGTGTTTTCTCATTTTTTATTTATTTATTTGAATTTCTATTAATATTAATTCATTTAAATCAATTAAATATGTGGAAAATATCAAACTTGACCTAAAAAATCTTTTCATGCATGTTTTACTCTCAATATCACGTGCACATCCTAATTAGGCAAGTTTTGGTTTGATTTGAGCTGATTGAACAAAATTGCACATGAAAAAGATATGTAAAGATTCTTAGAAAATCAAATATGCAAATCATTGAATGCCATGGATTTTATTCAGTTTTGTTGACCTAAAAGCTTTACTACATATTCAGAATGAGAAACCTAATTGCATTGGACTAAAAGCTGCGCATAAGAAACTATCACAAACTTGAAAAATTGCTTGAAAAACTCAAATTCTGAAATCAACTCTAGAGGTCGATTCAAGCCTCCATTCTTGTCTCAATAGTTTCCTTGTGGTCTCCTGAATACATTCCAATCCCTAATATCAACTAAAGCTTCAAGAATTGGTAAGACAATCTCAAACTGTACAGAAGAAAATTGCCATTCGAACATCATGATTTAAGCGTTATTTGTGAAATTTCTTTATTGATTCATGCTCATGATGATGTTTTGATGCTAACCAGCACTTTTAATTGCGTTTTTATTGACCATACGAGATTATACCATGATTGAATGTTAGGGTTTCCTGAGCTTCAAATTAGGGATTCTTAATACAAGCAAAATTAGACCATCCCAGTACCACCATTGCAATCAACGCATCTGGACGAAGAGATCTTGACCTTCGCGATCAATTTATATACACCCAGCATCTAATCGTTATTTTCTTGTAGGTTGTCTACAGCAACGCGTTAAAACCGTTGCTATATGCTTGTGTTTCAGAAGAAAAAAATAATAACACGAGGAAGACGATGTGTTGTCCATCAACGATAGGCCAGTTTGAAAACTGGCGCGCTAAACCACTAATGCGTTTGTCTTTTCTTTTTGTTATTTATTCACTATAATATATTAATTGAAGCGTTGTAGCTCAGCTGGCAGGTGTACGTGCTTGTGACCCTCATGACCTGGGTTCAAGTCCCAGGTCTGGACAATTTCCATATTATTTTGCTATAATAATTCCCATGCAGGCATAAACCTAAGACGCACCATATTCCATCATCATCCCACCATACACGCGTCTAGCTGCTTCAAATCAATGGCCTAGATCTGAAGAACACGTATACAAGGGTCAACGCACTAGCACACAAACTGGCAAAAGTCAGTGGATCCAGAGCTATTGGGCCTGATTTGCTGAACCAAAACCTCCATATTGGGACTACACCCCCACCCTGGTTTGCAAATATTTTTATTTTTCTCATATCTTTTTAATTATTATTTTTATTTGTTTTATTGTTTTAATTTAATTCAATATTTTTACAAAATATGAAAACATCAAAAAATACAGAAAAATCAGAAAAGACCAAAAAATAATAAATATTTTTATTATAATTATTTTCTTGTAAGTAAATTGGCATATAATTATTTAGTTTTAATTAGGATTTTTGCAAGTTTAATTCTTTTTAATAAATCTAAAAAAGGGTAGAATTAGGTTAATTGACAATTTTCATTCCTTTTAATTTTTCCTTTTTATCATAATATTATTACTTATTTATTTTCATAATTAAAAAATGCATGTAAATTAACTTAGGTTTAAATAGGTTAAAAGTTCAATATTTTCTTAAATAACTAAAAATAATTAGAATTAGGGTTTGACATTTTATTTTAATTTTAATTAATTCTCTTCTTTCCATTAGATCTTAAAAAACACAAAAATACTATAAAAAAAAACATTTTCATTTAATTCTTAATTCTAATGCCTTATTAATTTAATATTTTGCAAAAGGGTCCAACGCCCATATTTTTAACTGTTAATTTCGCGCATTTATTTTATGTCGTTTATTATAATTATGTACATGTCCCAAAGCCTTGTAACAACTTAATTTTTCGCACTTTTATTTTATTGCTTTATTTATTTTCCGTCAAATCGGGTCCGGTTTAATTTTGGCGATGTGGACCCGCGCCATTTGTAATAGCTTAGATTTATTTTTCCCGCAACTTTTAACTATTAAATAAGCATGCAAGAATGAATGGCCCTAATTAAAATCAAGTGTAGATCACAACAAACATGACAAGACAAATACAAATGAAAACGATACACGAATCGCACACACCATCCCTAGGGTACGCCTCACTGTTGCCTTTCGAAAGGTGGTCGTCGAGTAGAGGACGTCTTAGTAAGTCCTCATGATCCGGGAACCTGGCATGAGGGTAGCTTCTAAGGTGTCTTCCCATTGCTCTGGTGATCACCATGTCCCGAACCTCGAATTGACCCGAACACCTCCAACGGTGGTGCTACCTACCTCTCAATGGTGGGATGGCACTACTTTAAAGGACATTTACACAGACGAATTCCTTAGGGTAGGTAGGTTCTCAAGGATACTTGCTCTAATCTCAAAACAAGCTCAAAAAGACTTTTCACACCGACACTTTTCAAAAGCTTTCAAAGCAAACTTTTCAAACACTCTGACGTACGAGTCGAACTGAAATTTTTCAAAGAAACTTTTTAAAACCCACAGTTGAAAAGCAAACAAACATTTTTGAAAACACATTGAGCAAGTATCTAAGAGCCCATGGATAACCATGGATAGAAAGGGTGCTAACACCTTCCCTTTCTATAACCTACCTCCCGAACCGAGAGCAATCTCTTTAAGGAATTTTTCTGTGCTTTTGTCCTTTCCATTTGGAGAAAATAAAAGACGATGGCGACTCTTGCTTCCGCGACATTTCACGAACCAGCTTTAAACAGTCAGTTCCAGATCCACCGATCACACATATCTTCTGCTGTAATTGACACAGTAACTGTTAGTTGCCTTTGGGCTTTTTTTTTTGCTATTTCCGTTGTGAATTGGGCCTATATCTTCTTTAAAAACTTGGTCAAACAGAAGTTTTTCCCAACAAAAATGTTTAATAAATTATATAAATAATTTTTACTATAATATCTTTTAGTAATAATTAAAATATTATTATAAAAGTTTTCTTAATAAAAATAAGAAGGTTTAATCAACAATAAAAATATGACGTTCTTTTAATAGAAAAATATATATTTTTAGTGAAATAATAGTAACAAGAGTTTTTATAGCAATAATTTTTTTTCTAAAGTAAAACAGTAACAAAACGTCACATGGGCTAAAAAAAACTCAATGGGCCTGAATATCTTTTAAAGCAAACAAATTTCAAAACCCAAAGCTACTAGTAAAACGTTTTAGTTTTTTCTTAAAAAAGGAAATATATTGTTTATTTATTTACTTAAAAATAATAAACAATTTTCTTTAATGTAAAAATGGAACTTGTCAGCAATTATATTTTACTTCATAATATGCATTTATCTTTAATAATAAGATCAAAGAGTCTTGCTAATAACACCCTTTTCAAAATCCTTTATTACATAATAAAAATGATTTAAAACTCTTACTCAAAATCAAAATAATAATTTTGATCACAAATGCCAAGTGGGCTAACTTAGCGACTGTTTAATTTCCCATTTCTCTTCTTAATAACAATTGTTCAATAATTAAGAACTTAATAGTTGCTCGAATAATTTATTTTCGAATTGCATGGGCCATTGGCCAACATGCCTCGCAAACGGATTTATAAGTCTTTCTGATTTAGAAAGCCCCACTCTCCTGGATTAAGATACACCCCCTAGTCTTGGATAAAGATATGCCATAAGATACTGGTGTACCATATTTAATTAAATATTTCTTCTATTTTAATCTCGAAAAATGAAATCATCGAGGTAGGACAAATTTGGGGTATGACAGCTCTAGCTGTAGCAACTGGTTTTTTAATCAGAGCTGTCGCTATTAGTTTTTATCCTAGGGTAGGGAATCTAACAGAAAATCCTAATTCATAGACAGGGATTCTAGGTTTCGGACATCTTTAGACGAAAGGAAGGTGTTAGGCACCTTTAACCTACCTTGTTCACAAGGATACTAGGTTTTAGGTTTGAGTAAAATAGGGTTTTAAATTTTATTAGGGGAAAGGGTTTTAATTTTTTATAGGAGAACTCTCTATGACTTTTGATCATATGCCTAGTATACTCTACTGAGGAATCAGAGTCCCAATTCATAGTTCGTATGGGGTTGGTGTCTTATAGGGGTTGCAAACGTACTTTGAATCACCTCGCATTTTGGCGGGGAGTAGTGATTGCGAAGATTTTGACTAAATGCGCGGTGAGTCAAAATCTGTTTGAAGCCATTTCACAAAAATAGTTGATTAGCTTAGTTGATTGCAAAAAATAGTTTGAGATTTGTTGTGTATTTTTTAATCATATTAACTACGAAAATATCTTCATTAATGCATGACAAAAAAAATACATTAATGCAATAATAGAAAATAATGTTCATGAGCTTTTTAAATAAAAATTATTTATATGTTAATATATAAATAATAATAATATTTACATATAATAATTAATAATGTATAAAAATTAATAATTATTATTATTATTATACTTATTATAAAAATATAATATAATAATAAGAAGAAAATATAATTAAAATAATTATAAAAAATATAAAATATAAATAATTACCAAGGGGTGTATTATTAGTTATAGAGTAAAAAGATGGGGTGTTGTTAACAGTTAGGGTTAGGCCCAAATGTAGTTTTAAAGGGGGGGTGCATTTGTATTCCCGTTTTAGCAATTGTTGGCATGAGGGGTGGACAGTATTGGGCTTAGGCCCAAACGCAATTGGAGAAGGGCATGCTGATTGTGTGCATGAGGGAGTATGCTACCTAACGTGTGGCTTGGCCTTGAGGCCGTCAGATCTATATCAAACAGATAATGAACGAGAGAGTAGACTAGTTATAGTAGGCGCATCGCATGGGATTAAACAGATTATTAACATTTGCTTTAATCAATTTTTCTTATACATTTCAGCTTTACAGCAAGTTTATCTTCCTCTCTCTCTCTCTCTCTCGTGATGCAAACCCTTTTCTTCCTTTCAACAACCCTAATGTCCCTCAACTCTCCGGCGGCCCCGTAACCCTATCGGTTCTCCCTCAATCAAAACCCAGACATCAAAACAAACAAAAAAAGCTAAAGATTTTACCCCCTTTCGCGATTTATTTTTGACTTTCTGTCTGGTTCGTTCTTTAATCCTTTCTTCCTCTCTTTTGCAGGTTACAGTAGCGGTGGTGCGGCGGCGATGAGAAGTTCAATATGGTGGTGAACGGCAAGCCCGATTAGGGTTTCAGAGATCGAAACCCCAATCGGTACTCCTTTCTTCTTCAACAATGAATCGGATTCTCTCTTCCTCACGCTCTGTTCGTTAATTTATCCTCCTCTGTATTTTCTTCTTTTTTCTGTAACCGAACCCCCCCCCCCCCCCTTCCCATTATTCTTTAAATTAGTTTTAGTATATATAGGTGTTTAGAAATTAGGTTTAGCTTAGATTTAGAAGAATTTTAGGGATTGCAATCTTTGTAATTGATTCAATTTGTGATTGTAATCTGGATTGGATTTATTAATAAGATTTGATTCGGAATATTGTTGTAAAAAAATCATTTTCTTGATTGGTTTTTGTACTGATTTGATTCTGTGTTTTTTGTTGTAAAGAAAAGATTTTTTTTTAGTTCAATCTGTACAGGACTTGTTTGTCCAAGAAACGCGCATATCTTCTGCTGTAATTGACACAGTAACTGTTAGCTGCCTTTGGGCTTTTTTTTTTTGCTATTTCCACTGTGAATTGGGCCTATATCTTCTTTAAAAACTTGGTCCAACCGAACTTTTTCCCAACAAAAATCTTTAATAAATTATATAAAATTTTTACTATAATATCTTTTAGTAATAATTAAAACATTATTATAACAGTTTTCTTAATAAAAATAAGAAGGTTTAATCAGCAATAAAAATATGACTTTCTTTTAATAGAAAAATATAATTTTTTAGTGAAATAATAGTAACAAGAGTTTTAATAGCAATAATTTTTTTTCTAAAGTAAAACAGTAACAAAACGTCACATGGGCTAAAAAAACTCAATGGGCCTGAATATCTTTTAAAGCAAACAAATTTCAGAATCCAAAGTTACTAGTAAAACGTTTTAGTTTTTTTCTTAAAAAAGAAAATATATTGTTTATTTATTTACTTAAAAACAATAAACTATTTTCTTTAATGTAAAAACGGAACTTGTCAAAAATTATATTTTTCTTCATAATATGCATTTATCTTTAATAATAAGACCAAAGAGTCTTGCTAATAACACCATTTTCAAAATCCTTTATTACATAATAAAAATGATTTAAAACTCTTATTCAAAATCAAAATAACAAGTTTGCTCACAAATGCCAAGTGGGATAACTTAGCGACTGTTTAATTTCCCAATTCTCTTCTTAATAACAATTGTTCAATAATTAAGAACTTAATAGTTGCTCGAATAATTTATTTTCGAATTGCATGGACCATTGGCCAACATGCCTCACGAACGAATTTATGAGTCTTTCCAATTTAGAAAGCCCCACTCTCCTGGATTAAGATACACCCCCTAGTCTTGGATAAAGATAGGCCATCAGATACTGGTGTACCATCTTTAATTAAATATTTCTTCTATTTTAATCTCGAAAATGAAATCATCAAGGTAGGACAAATTTGGGGTACGACAAAGAGCCTGTGCAAGCTAGTGAGGCTAGACCAATTGATGTGCCTGGGAATTCTTCAACTCCCGATGATGAGGTCGAAGAGTCAATGGGAAATATAAGAAAGAGTGATTACAAACTCATAGAGTAGTTGGACCGAACACTCTCTAAGATGTCTATTTTATCATTGTTGATATATTCTAAAGCTCATAGAAATGCTTTGATGAAACTCTTGAAGAATGAGTTTGTGCCAAAAGAAGTAACAGTGGGACAGTTTCAAACGGTTTGTGACAACATAACCGCTGGAAATGGTTTGGGTTTTACTTATTTTGATCTCCCTCCCGAGGGTCGCAACCATAATAAGGCATTACACATCTCCATGGAGTGAAAAGGCACAACTTTGTCAAGGGTGTTGCTAGACACTGGGTCCTCATTAAATGTATTGCTGAAAACTGCATTAATGAAAATTGACTATTCTTGGGTGGAGTTGCGTCCCAGTGATTTAGTTGTGAAGGATTTTGATGGGTTCAGGAAGATAATGTTTGGAGAAGTAGACTTGCCTATCAAGGTTGGTCCCCGGGTTTTTACCTTTACTTTCTATGTGTTGGATATATAACCAGCATATTGTTGTTTGTTGGGGTACCCATGGATTCATAAAGCTGGGGAAGTTACCTCTACCCTTCACCAAAAGCTCAAGTATCCTTTAGATGGAAAGACATCACTGTTTGTGGTGAGGAAGAAAATATTGTGAGTCATCTGACTTCATTCTGGTATATGGAGATTGAAGGAGAAGTTCATGAGACTCGTTTTCACGCTTTTGAAACTGTTCAGATGATCAAGACTCCTCATTCTAAGGAAAGAAAGAAACCTGAGACTTCTTTGGCTTCATTCAAATATGTTCAAGCACGGGTTAAGGCTGGTCACCCCGAAGGTTGGGGTCGGGTTATAGATGTCATTCAAAAGTTTAACAAGTTCGGTTTGGTTTTCAACCCCGGGAATCAGAGTGCATCTCCCAAAGCTTCAAATTTGTCTACTCCTTTGAAGTTTTCTAGCTCTGATTTCACCCAAGATGGATGCACCAATGCAATTGGTAATGATGAAGATAGTGATTACAACATAGATGATTGGATTCACCCAAGTATTCCTGGTCAGGAGCTGAACAATTGGACTTCTATGGATACCATCCAAGTTACAACTGTTGAAGAGTAATTTTCTTATTTTTTTATCATGTCATAATTCCTACGCTCTACCCACGGTGTAGTGGATCATTGTGTAGGGCCACCATGTTTTGCTTTTTCAAAAGTTTATCATTAAATAAAGGACGTTTTTGCATACAAATATTGAGTTCATTTTCTTTCTATTTTTACTTTTCTTTTGGCAATGTTTTCTTTTTCACACATTATCACTAAAACATAAAAATATCGCTCATGCAGATGCACATCCACCTTGGTTTTCATTAGTAACAATTATGTTATTGCTCACTGTGACTTTGATAATCCTATCTACCAAGCAGGGAAGAGGGTGAGGAATATTGTGAACTCCTTGAAGAATTGGCTAGGTTGTTAGAGCAAGAGGAAAAGGTTATCCAGCCGCATCAAGAGTCTCTGAAAATGATCTACTTGGGAACCAAGGAGGAAAAGAATGAGGTCATAATAGGGGTTTATTTAGAGGAATGTGTGAAGGCAAGACTGATTGAAATGCTCTGTGAGTATGTTGATATCTTCACATGTTCCTATGAAGACATGCCTGGTCTAGACATTGATATTGTTGTACATAAGTTACCTCTTCGAGAGGAATATCCTCCGATCAAACAAAAGCTTATAAGAACTCATCCTAATATGTCTAAGAAGATTAAAGAGGAGATACAAAAGCAGTTCGATGCGGGTTTCTTGAAAGTTATTTCTTATCCACCATGGATTTCCAATATTGTGCAGGTGCTAAAGAAGGATAGCAAAGTCAGAATGTGTGTTGACTATAGGGACTTGAACAGAGCAAGCCCTAAGGATGATTTCCCACTTCCCCATATAGATATTTTAGTGGATAATACAGCTCAATCAAAAGTTGTTTCCTTCATGGGTGGTTTCTCTGGTTACAATCAAATAAAGATGGCGCCAAAAAATATGGAGAAGACAACTTTTATTACACCATGGGGAACTTTCTACTATAAGGTGATTCCCTTTGGGCTGAAGAATGCAGGGGCAACGTATCAACATGCTATGGTCACTCTCTTTCATGACATAATGCATAGAGAGGTTGAAGTTTATGTTGATGATATGATTTCCAAATTTCAGACAGAGGAGGAACATCTGGTTAATTTGCAAAAGTTATTTGAAAGGCTAAGGAAGTTCAGGCTGAGGTTGAATCTGAACAAGTTCACCTTCGGTGTGAGATTCGGAATGATGTTGGGCTTTATTGTAAGTGAGAAAGGTATCGAGGTTGATCCTTCTAAAGTAAAAGAAATTCAAGAAATTCAAGAAATTCCTGAACCGAAAATAGAAAAAGAAGTATGTGGTTTCTTAGGGAGGTTAAACTACATTTCTAGATTTATCTCTCATCTCACAGCCACATATAAACCATTGTTTAAATTGCTAAAGAAAGATCAAGTGGTCAGGTGGAATGATAATTGTCAAAGAGAATTTGATAGAATAAAAGAATATTTGCAGGAACCTCTGATCCCCATGCCTCTAGTGGAGGGAAATCCATTAATCATGTATCTAACCGTCTTTGAAAATTCAATGGGTTGTGTGCTCGGTCAACATGACGAGATAGGAAAGAAATAACAGGCCATTTATTACTTGAGAAAGAAGTTTACAGAGTGTGAGGCGAGGTACTATTTGCTTGAAAAGATGTGTTGTGCACTTGCATGGGCTGCCAAGCTCCCGAGGAAATATATGTTAACGTATACCACTTACTTGATATCCAAGATGGATCGTATCAAGTATATTTTTGAGAAGCCAGTTCTCACAGGCAGAGTGGCTTGTTGGAAGATGATTTTGACCGAATACAACATCCAGTATACTACTCAGAAATCCATTAAGGGTAGTTGTTGTACCCCAAAATTTTCCCTCTCATTTTACTCAATACATACTCCTAGAGATCCTCAAGTTGCTCATGTTTGCTCAAGAGTTGACCAGACAAACTCTCTCCTAAGGCAGGGTGTCTCCAATTAGGGTTTCCATTTTCATAAAGATAGGTGGACTCCAAAGACCTCATATTCTCTCCATGGCCTTAATATGTTCTCAAGACCCTACATGTCAAGTTTCATGCCTTGCACAAGAAGTTTGCTCAGTCAACTACTCAGATGCTTGAGAATCGACTATATTAGGTCAAAAGTCAACTGTGACCCACATACAGTCAAACTTCAAGATTTTTGGTCAACATTAACATTTTGAACTGAATTTCATCATTTGATCAAGGGTTGATCATGATTCCTTAAGGAATGCTCCAAATTCATCAAAACCCAAAAGTTGCTAAATTAGGGTTTCTTAGGAAAAGTCAACCAAACTTTGACCAAGCATAACTTCCACATTCTTTTTCATAAATTTTCCATCCAAATATCATTTCTAAGAGGATGCAATTCCCTACAACTCATCTTCATCCGAAAAGTTCAAAATATGCACCCACAAAAAGATATGAATTTCTACATTATGGGTCCTTTTGAAAAGTCAACAAATACACCCTTTGGGTCAAAGCTTCTTACATGAACATGGAAGACTCAATTTAGATTAGACCAAAAAGGTTGCTTAGGGGACATCCTAATATTTCTAAAAATTCCAGGAACACCTCTCTAGGGTTAAAATTGGAGGAGATATGCCTTATCCTGGCAAAAGGGCAGGAGGATCTGAAAGCCCTTATCCTGAAAGAGAAGAAGAAAAAGAAGAAGGCTGTTGGTATTCTGAATATGGGTAGAAGGTTTGGAGAGAGGTTGAAGCGACAAGTCGATCTGACCTCTTCATCCAAGGAATGGGAGAATCAGGAAGAAGAGAAGGATCTCATTCCTACAGTTTTTGACAATGATATTGATTACAATGATGAGCAATATCCTCCTACTGAGGATAGATACAAACAGTTGGAAGATCGTCTGAGAGCCATGGAAGTTCAGAGGATACCTAGACTGGATTTCGAAGAATTGGGATTGGTGTCGGGAGTGGTCATCCCGCAGAAATTCAAAGCTCCATTTTTTGCTAAGTATGATGGGGTGTCCTGCCCAAAACTCCATCTCTGTTCTTATGTCAGAAAGATCCAGCCCCACAATGCTGATAGAAATCTGTGGGTTCTTTTCTTTCAAGATAGTCTGTCAGGGACACAGCTTGAATGGTTCTACCAACTGGAGGGAGAAAATGTCAGAAACTGGGAAGATCTGGCTGCTGCTTTCTACAAGCAGTATCAATATAACTCCGACCTAGCTCTTACTCGTACTCAACTTTAGAGTATGTCCATGGGTGCAAGTGAATGCTTTAAGGAATATGCACAGAAATGGAGAGACTTGGCTGGGAGAGTTTAACCCCCGTTGTCTGATAAGGAGTTGGTTGATATGTTTCTGGGGACGCTATCTGGTCCATTTTTCAATCATTTGATCGGCAACTCATCAGCTGATTTCATCGAGCTGATTCTAACTGGAGAAAGGGTAGAAGCTGGGATTCGAAGTAGCAAAATACAGAAGGACGCCTCTTCGAGCTCAGTAAATAAGCCTTTCGCTGGTAAGAAGAAAGCCAGTGCCATCTATAGCCCGAGGGGCCAAAACAGGGTTGAACATCGTCAGACAGTAAGTGCCATGATGATACCTAGACCTGCAGTTGCTCCATAATGCAACAATCAACAAAGGGTGGAAAGACCACAACGGCAATTTACCCGCATCAACATGACATTGGCTGAAGTGCTACCTCATCTGCTGAGATCCAACTTGGCAACCTTGAAATAGGCTCCCAAGAATCCAAATACTACATCTCCCTGATATAATCCAAATTCTCGGTGTGCCTATCATTCTGAGAGTCCTGGCCACGATACAAATGACTGTCGGGCTCTGAGGAACAAAGTACAAGACTTGATTGAAGCCAAGGAAATAGAGTTTGATGCTCCGGAAAAGCCAAATGTGATAACGGCTCCCATGCCTAAGCACGGTCGTGGAGTTAATGTTGTTGATACTGATTGGTTTGTTACCTCTGTTGATGAAGTTTCTACTCCTCTCATGACTGTCAAGAAAAAATTGATGTTGGCCGGTTTATTTCCGGGTTATGGTGAAGGTTGCCACATGTGTTTGTTTCTACCTTCTGGTTGTCGTTTGTTGAAATTAGGTGTTCAACGCCTGATAGATAGCAAAGAAATTTTGTTTGAGAAAACTTTGGTTCCCGTTGTTCCATCTGAAGACATTGCCATTATAACCATTTCCACCAATCCTTCCAAGGTTTCCTCGAGAAGACCTGTTAGGATTACATCTGCTCTAAGAATTGCTCCGCTGATAATCACTGTTCTTGGTCCTGTCCCATATGTCTCGAACAAAGCTGTCACATGGCATTATGGTGTCGATGTGTACTATCATGGCATCAAACAAGATTTGAAAGACGAAGAAGTTGATCCTGATATTGGTAACATTGTCGGAACCAGCAAAGTTACCCGAAGTGGAAGGGTCTTCTCTTCCGAGATTTCCCCTAAGACTGTCAACAAACATATTCTCATTCCATCTGTTGTCCCTGCTAGTACATCAACTATAGTTCCTGTTCTTACTCCAGTTATTACCCCTGTCGGCAAATCGTATGATACCCGCGGCAAGGAAATTATAGGTGAGCCTGCCCGGACGGAGGCGCCTAGGAAAATGGTTGTGGAAGCCTCTAAGCAAGAAATGGAGGAAATACTGAAAATCATTAAGAAGAGCGACTACAATGTGGTCGAGCAGCTGGGGCAGACCCCATCAAAGATATCCATGTTATCCCAGCTGTTGTGCTTCGAAGCCCATGCGAAGGCTTTGATTGCATTCCTCAAAATTGCGCATGTGCCGCAAGAGACTTCAGCTGATCAGTTCAAAGATTGTGTGGCCAGCCTGACTGCTGATAATGGGCTGGGTTTTTCAGATGCGGATTTGACACCAAAGGGAAGGAAGCATAATGATGCTCTGCATGTCTCGATTGAATGCAGGGGCACCACTATGGCTCATGTGCTGGTAGATACTGGGTCTTCACTGAACGTTCTGCCAAAGAAGGCGTTGGACCGGTTGGATTGCGAGGGTTTAACTCTAAAGCCTAGTAACATTGTGGTAAGGGATTTTGACGGATCGAAGAGAATGGTGCACGGGGAAGTGGACATCCCTGTCAAAGTAGGTTCTCAGACTTTTGGGTCCACCTTCTATGTGATGGATATCAGGCCGTGGTATTCTTGTTTGCTGGGTCGTCCTTGGATCCACGAGGTTGGGGCAGTTACTTCCACACTCCACCAAATGCTGAAGTATCCGGTGAAAGGAAAGATTGTCACAATACGGGGTGAAGAAGAGTACATGGTGAGCCACCTCAATTCCTTTCGGTACATAGAGATGGACGGGGAATTCATAGAAACTCCTTGTGAGAACTTTGAAGAGGTCCCTCAGATCTTGGAATCAACTGAAACTACTACCAACAAACCTCCTTTGAAGATGGATTCTCTAAAGGATGCCAGGGCCGTGGTTGAAGAAGGTGGGTGTGCCAATTAGGGTCAGCTCCTTGATTTCACTCACAAAACTGACAAATTTGGTTTAAGCTTTACTACAGGGGCTCAAAGGGTTGTTCGACACGCTCGGGCTGGAAGACCTCCTCTACACATCAGTAATCGGGGAATTAATTCCATTGAAGACAGCGAAGAGGACTCAAACATCGACAGCTGGATCTACCCAACTACCAACGGTGGACCGAGTAATTGGACGCTTAGGGACTTTATACATGTTTCTTTTATTCCGCAGTAATTGACCTACTTGTTTTGATATTTGTAATAAACAATTTAAAACTTTACGGCCCTGTTCCTTGCCCGAGGCACATTGGCTTTGCTTGTGAGGGCTATTATTTTTCATTTCATATATCATTAAAAAAGCATTGGATGTTTTCTTGCATACAAATTTTGCGCTCTGTGTTTTTCTTTTCTGCTTTCACTTTATCAAAACATCTATTCTCTTACAAACACTCACGTATCATAATGCAGATCCATATCCACTCTGGATCCCATTGATAACAGTTATGTTATTGCCAGTTATGACTTCAAAAATCCGATCAACCAAGCCGAGGACGAAGGTGAGGATGATTGTGAGGTGCCTGGAGAACTTGTTAGACTGTTACAGCAGGAAGAAAGGGGCATGCAACCCCCATGAAGAGCCGGTTGAGACAGTGAACTCGGGTACTGAGGAAGACAGAAAAGAGGTTAAAATAGGTGCAAATCTGGAGCTTAGCGTCAAACAGAGGTTGATACAGATGTTGCACGACTATGTTGAGATCTTCGCCTGGTCCTATGAAGACATGCCTGGTTTGGACACTGATATTGTGGTACATCGCCTGCCGACTAAAGAAGACTGTCCTTCGGTTAAATAGAAGTTTTGTCGTATGCACCCTGAAATGTCAGAGAAGATCAAGGCAGAGGTCATGAAACAGTTCGACGCAGGATTCTTGGTTGTCACTTCTTATCCGCAGTGGGTTGCCAACATCGTCCCGGTACCTAAGAAAGATTATAAGGTACGGATGTGTGTGGACTACAGAGACCTGAACAGGGCAAGCCCCAAGGATGACTTCCCACTTCCCCACATCGATGTTCTGGTTGACAACACTACATAGCACAAAATCTTTTCCTCCGAGGATGGTTTCTCTGGCTACAACCAGATTAAGATGGCACCTGAAGACATGGAAGAGACAACCTTCTTCACACAGTGGGGCACTTTTTGTTACAAGGTGATGCCTTTTGGTTTGAAGAATGCGGGGGCAACTTATCAGCAAGCCATGGTATCTTTGTTCCACGATATCATTCACCATGAGATAGAGGTTTATGTTGATGACATGATAGCCAGGTCTCAAACCGAGGAAGAACATCTTGATCATCTACAAAAGTTGTTTAACAGGTTGAAGACGTACAAGTTGAGACTGAATCCGAATAAGTGCACCTTCGGGGTAAGGTCTGGTAAACTTCTGGGGTTCATCATCAGTGACAAAGGTATTTAGGTAGACCCTGCAAAGGTGAAGGCCATACAAGAGGTACCGGCTCCCCGTACATAGAAGGAAGTTAGAGGCTTCTTGGGACGCCTGAATTATATCGCCAGGTTCATTTCACATCTGACTGCTACTTGTGAGCCAATCTTCAAGCTTCTGAAGAAAGACAAGTGGTAAAGTGGAATGATGAATGCCAGACCGCTTTCAAAAGAATCAAGGAATACCTTCAAGAACCACCAATTCTGATGCCTCCAGTTGAAGGAAGACATTTGATATTATACTTGACAGTACTAGACAATTCAATGGGGTGTGTGCTGGGGAAGCATGACGAGTCTGGTCGAAAAGAGCACGCCATATATTACCTTAGCAAAAAGTTTACCGACTCTGAGACATGATACTCATTGCTCGAGAAAACTTGTTGTGCTTTGGCATGGGCTGCTCGCCGACTGAGACAGTATATGCTGACTCACACTACCTTATTGATATCGAAGATGGATCTGATCAAGTACATTTTCAAGAAGCCCGCTCTCTCCGAAAGGATAGCAAGGTGGCAAATGATCTTAACTGAATAAGACATACAATATACAACCCAAAAAGCAATAAAGGGGAGTGTATTGGCTGATCATTTGGCTCATCAAGCCGTGGATGACTACCAGTCCATGAATTTTGAGTTCCCGGATGAGAATATTATGTTGGTGACTGATTATGAAGAACCTGGACCGGATGAAGGACCTGAGGATGGATCTCGATGGTCTATGTATTTTGATGGAGCCTCAAACGCACTAGGTAACAGCATTGGCGCTGTAATCATATCTCCCGAGGGTTGTCATACTCCGTTCACTGCCCAATTATGTTTCAACTGCACCAACAACATGGCAGAGTATGAAGCATGTATTATGGGTCTTCGAGCTGCTATTGACCTCAGGATCAACTTTTTAACTGTATTCAGGGATTCCGCTCTGGTAATAAGTCAGATCAAAGGCGAGTGGGATACGAAGCACCCGAATCTCATTCCATACAAAGAGTATGTACTGACATTGCTCCCACACTTTGAGGAGGTAACCTTTGAATATTTCCCACAAGAGGAGAACCAGTTGGCGGACGCGCTAGCTACCATGTCTTATATGTTCAAAGTTAGGTGGGACAATGAAGCTCCCCAAATCACCATTGAGAGGTCGGATGAACCAGCACACTGTTGTGAGATCGATACCGAAGAAGTGGCAGACAAACCCTGGTTTCATGAAGTCAAAAGGTATCTTGAAGCTCAAGAGTATCCCGAAGGGGCATCTATCAATGATAAGATGTTTCTGAGAAGGTTCGCTGCAAAGTTCTTCCTCAGTAATGGAATCCTCTATAAACGCAATCATGACTCCACGCTACTACGGTGTGTAGACAAGAGCGAAGCAGAAAGGATCATGACAGATCTACATGAAGGCACCTTCGGAAACCATTCTAGTGACTTATCAAAAGTGACTTATTGCTATCTGCCATGGTCAGACATATCAAAAGCGAATGATCAAGGCTTTTAACAAGAAAGTCAGGCGTCAAGAATATCAAGTCGGGGATCTAGTAATCAAACGCATCATACTGCTGCAAGGTGATCCCAGGGGCAAATGGACCCCCACATACGAAGGGCCATTTGTGGTTAAGAACATTTTCTCGGGGGGAGCTATGATTCTAACCACCATGGACGGTGACGACTTTCCTCACCCTGTCAATGCAGACATAGTGAAAAGATACTACGCCTAATCAAAGACCCGCTAGGACGAATGGCCTAGGCAAAAATAAGGGCTTCCCGGCAAACTAAAAGGGTTCGGGCAAAAGTAAGGGATGAAAATAAAAAAATCTGTACACCCGGCAAGTCGAAAACCCGAAAGGGCGGCTTGGGCAAAAAGGGGTATCCCGGTGGACTGAAAACCCGAAAGCGCGATCCAGGAAAAAGTTAGGGATTGAAGCGTATCACTATGTCTCATTGGATCATCTTGTGACCAGACTTCGGTATCGACTATCAAGCTCGGACGACACCAATAAATCTGATCAACTTTCGTCCAAGTAGCAAAGTGATGAGACGCTTGAAGATATAAAGGCAATAGCAGAGTTGGAACCCAATGGGGTTGTTTCACATAGCTGTTTTTCTTTCTTTTACACAAATTGTAACTTCTTTCGGTGGTGTTCTCTTACTAGCGCGTCAGCCTCTTTGTACAAAACACCTATTACAGGCCAACTTCAAAAATCAATACAAATCATTTTCACAAGAAACTTCAATTCGTTTTTCTTTTTCTGTTTTGTTTTACAAGAACGTCCAATGATTTATTTTTTATATATGCATTTGAAAATGATTGTTGCTCATAAATATTTACATAAGAAACAAAAGAAAATTACTCGTAATTCCATAAACAGGGGCAAAAACAAGAAGTGCCAAACCCGACAGTTACTCTGCCCAACATGTACCGGGATAGAGCCAGCTTGGGAACATAATTATTGGTACATACACTCCCTACAGAGTAAAAGTATCCAAAGGCATTAATGTCGGCTTCCTCGAAACAGGACGTAACCACCTCAGCTGAGGTTCATAGTCGTGGGCGAGTCAGTAAATTTCATCCCCCAAGTAGATTTTATTTCTTCAAATACAGAGGCTCAATCCCCGACAGGGTTCATCACTTCGGCTACAAAAATACATTTTCTAAGTTCATTCCCCACGGAGTTTATTCTCAAGCAGCATCTCCTTCTGACAGAATATTTACAAATCTCCAGCAACTATCAGGGATTTATTTTCCCAGACACAAGCATACCCCGATAGCATTTCATGAACATACATCATGACATACGCATACATATCATATACAGCATGATCTCATTTATTTTGAGAACATCATCTCACCCTGCATTTCATACATCACATATAACTAACCCTGATATCTTTCCAAGAAAAGAGGATTAGCTTCAAAAAATTCAGCAGTTATGCAAGTCACATCTACAGACGACTAACGGAAACTCAATTCTCGAAACCAAACGGGTCAACTAATCTACAATATCGCTTTGAAGTAACCCTATTATCCTGGTTCCTTCCCACCAGCCCTACTATCCAGGCTTTCATATCGAAGTAACCCTACAACCCAGGTTCCTTCTCACAGCCCTACTATCCAGGCTTTCATATCGAAGTAACCCTACTATCCAGGTTCCTTCTCCCGGCCCTATTATCCAGGCTTTCATATCGAAGAAACCCTACGACCCAGGTTCCTTCCCACAAGCCCTACTATCCAGGCTTTCATATCGAAGTAACCCTACTACCCAGGTTCCTTCTCACAACCCTACTATCCAGGATTTCATATCGAAGTAACCCTACTACCCAGGTTCCTTCTCACAGCCCTACCATCCAGGAAATCATATTGAAGAAACCCTACTACCCAAGTTCCTTCTCACAGCCCCACTATCAAGGCTTTCATTTCAAAGTAACCCTACTATCCAGGTTCCTTCTCACAGCCCTACTATCCAGGCTTTCATTTCGAAGTACCCCTACTATCCAGGTTCCTTCTCACATCCCTACTATCCAGGCTTTCATTTCGAAGTAACCCTACTATCCAGGTTCCTTCTCACAGCCCTACTATCCAGGCTTTCATATCGAAGTAACCCTACTATCCAGGTTCCTTCTCACAGCCCTACTATCCAGGCTTTCATATCGAAGTAACCCTACTATCCAGGTTCCTTCTCATATCCCTACTATCCAGGCTTTCATATCGAAGTAACCCTACTATCCAGTTCCTTCTCACAACCCTACTACCCAGGATTTCATATCGAAGTAACCCTAGGATCCAGGTTCCTTCTCACAGCCCTACTATCCAGGATTTCATATCGAAGTAACCCTACTATCCAGGTTCCTTCTTGCAGCCCTACTATCCAGGATTTCATATCGAAGTAACCCTACTATCCAGGTTCCTTCTTGCAGCCCTACTATACAGGCTCTCATATCGAAGAAACCCTACTATTCAGGTTCCTTCTCACATCCCTACTATCCAGCCTTTCATATCGAAGTAACCCCACTATCCAGGTTCCTTCTCACAGCCTTATTATCCAGGCTTTCATATCAAAGTAACCCTACTATCCAGATTCCTTCTCACAGCCCTACTATTTAGGCTTTCATATCGAAGTAACCCTACTATCCAGGTTCCTTCTCACAGCCCTACTATCCAGGCTTTCATATCGAAGTAACCCTACGACCCAGGTTCCTCCTCACAGCCCTACTATCCAGGCTTTCATATCGAAGTAACCCTATTATCCATGTTCCTTCTCACAGCCTTACTATCCAGGCTCTCATATCGAAGAAACCCTACTATCCAGGTTCCTTCTCACAGCCCTACTATCCAGGCTTTCATATCGAAGTAATCCTACTATCCAGGTTCCTTTTCATAACCTTACTATCTAGGTTCCTTCTCTCTTATCTCCAGACAGTAGTCCACGACACTGTAAGACCAGGACCCGATCAAACACGATTGGTTTCGCAGTTCCCCAGTAAGTCGTGGTACAGCCTATACACCGACCAGATATGTAGTTCACTTCCGCTTCCTCAAGCCGGAGTTAATTCCACAGTAGAGTAATGGACAACTGAAGCTCCTAAAATTCTATTTCTCCCAAGACAGATACCGACCATCCTCAGCAGATTCCTCCTTAACGAAGGGAGCAGGGACTCTCATTAAAGGAATATCTCGAGAAATCAACATTCTCTAGATGGAATCTTTAAGCCCATCTCCGACGATGCTCCGTCACATCTTGGATGGCATCTTTAAGCCCATCTCCGGCAATTCTCTAGTAACTTCTGAATGTCATCGATAAGCCCATTCCCGATATCACAAATCAAGTGCCACTTCATGCGAGTGCAAATTTTTGGGCACTCTAGTGTTCAATCATCTTCCACCTTCAGATCACGAAAGGCAGACGGGCCAATCTACATCCTCAGGTTTAAGAAGATTGAACAGGGGCAGCTGTTGTACCCCAAAATTTTCCCTCTCATTTTACTCAATACATACTCCTAGAGATCCTCAAGTTGCTCATGTTTGCCCAAGAGTTGACCAGACAAACTCTCTCCTAAGGTAGGGTGTCTCAAATTAGGGTTTCCAGTTTCATCAAGATAGATGGACTCCAAAGACCTCATATGCTCTCCATGGTCTTAATATGTTCTCAAGACCCTACATGTCAATTTCCATGCCTTGCACAAGAAGTTTGCTCAGTCAACTGCTCAGATGCTTGAGAATCGATTGTATTATGTCAAAAGTCAACTGTGACCCACATACAGTCAAACTTCAAGATTTTTGGTCAAAATTAAAATTTTGAAGTGAATTTCATCATTTGATCAAGGGTTGATCATTATTCCTTAAGGAATGCTCCAAATTCATCAAAATCCAAAAGTTGCTAAATTAGGGTTTCTTAGGAAAAGTCAACCAAACTTTGACCAAGCATAACTTCCACATGCTTTATCAAAAATTTTCCATCCAAAGCTCATTTTGAAGAGGATACAATTCCCTACAACTCATCTTCATCCCACAAGTTCAAAATATGCACCCACAAAAAGATATGAATTTCTACATTATGGGTCCTTTTGAAAAGTCAACAAAAACACCTTTTGGGTAAAAGCTTCTTACATGATCATGGAAGACTCAATTGAGATGAGACCAAAAAGGTGGCTTAGGGGACATCCTAAGATTTCTAAAAAGTCCAAGAATACCTCTCTAGGGTTAAAATTGGAGGAGATATGCCTTGTCAAAGTTGACCTTTTTTGCAAAATTGCCTAAAGTCAAATGTGCTCAAAAATGCATTTTTGCCAAATGGGCCTAACTTTTTATGCTTGCACCTCACTTATAACATGGTCCACGACCCAAATATTAACCCACACGTTATTTTCTTCATTTTTCAATTTATTTTGATTTTATATTAATTAAAAATTTAATTAAATCAAATAATTGGTGAATAATAGCAAAGATATGTTTTGATTTGGTTTTTGGACAGGTTGGCAATCAAAATATGCTGAGATATCAAGACCAAGATGAATAGAGTATAATTGGTACAAGAAAGGGATGATTTGTCTCAAATAGCAAGTTTACATGTAGCACGGAAATCAAATCAAATCTCTCATAATTTCAAAGATTCAATCTAATTTTATAACCCTAATTCATTCTTAGATATATATTGGACATTTACAAGGCATGAGACAAGGTTTTTGCAGTCGTAGAAGAGAAAGAACAAACTCAAAAAAGTGGACAAAAAGTGTGACTCAGTTTTCACTCCACAGGGCCTTTCAGGGCAATTCAAAGCCAGCAATCGTATCCTTGAGCATCCCTGAAGCCAACTGGATCATTTGCAAGTCTTACCTCGCCCAGAAACGCACGCAATCACTCCCACGGTTTGCTTACTTTTTCCAAATCGATTACTGAATTTCCTGCATCATTAGCATATTTAAGTGATATATTTGTGATCATTGATATGTTTGCAACCTGACTGGATGATTTAATTGTGTTTTTGACGCATATACGTTCCTTTTCCATTATTAGGGTTTTTCGTATGCGTTTTAGGGGTTTGTCACACAGGTTAAATTGGGCCAAAAGAAGAACACCAAGATGTTCACGAGATCAAGACGAATTGATCCACATAGTTGGAAGTAATTTATCATGTGTCTTGTGCATTTTGGAAATCTGCAGGGGCTATACCTACAAACGCTCAACCGTAGGTAAAAGGTATATACCTAACACGACGGTTCCAGGAAGAAGAAGATATGTGGCATGATTCCATTGGGCCGTTTGAATCTCGCACGCATTTCCCACTAACTCAGTTAATTTGTTATATTATATTTTGTTTTTATTCTATGTACAACAAACCAGATTGGCCTGGTGGAAAGAGCGCTTGGTGGGGAGTATGAGGACCTGGGTTCGATCCCAGGTCCCAACAATTTTGTTTATTTTGCTGTCACTATGCAGGATCATGTGCATCAACCTTGCATGCGCCTTCCATACTCCTCAAATCATCACCAATGGATCACAACCTCTCCAGATCTAACGCATAGCAATGGGGGATCTACGGTACACCCTCCAGTCAACGCCACAGGAAATCAAGCGCTGACTGGGCTTGAAGGGCTATTGGGCCTGAAAATCCAGAAATACACCCCTCATTCAGCATATCACAGGCCCATTTCTTCCTTTTTTTCTATTTTTCTTATTTTTTTAATTCTTTTATTATTTTCCTTAATTATTTTAATTAACATCAACAAATCTTTTTTTATTTAATCAAAAATCATAAAACACAAAAATTATTTTTCTCATGAAATACTTATTTCTTTAATTAATTTAATTAGAAACTAGGATAATTTAATTCTTTTTTATAATTAAAAATAATTAGAATTAGGGTTTTAGTTGTACATAACCTAATTAAGTCTTTTCCCAAATATAGTTTATATATTTTTTTAATTAGATTTTAGGGTTCTCAACATTTCTCGCACTTAATTTGCCGCGCGCATTTTAGTTTGTTTTATTATTATTGTAACTGTTTCGAGGATGTAATAGTAACTAGGGTTTTAAACTTCCGCATTTTTATTTTCCGTCAAGATAATTGTGTAACTTTCAAAGCCTTGTAATAGCTAGGTTTATTTTTTCGCACTTTAAATTCCTGCAAATATTTAACTGTTAGATGCATGCTAATAGGATTGTATGGCAAGAGTATCTTGAAATTAAAATGGTAGGTCACCTAATGTGCAAAGACTAAATAACTGAAAAATTCACGTGCACATATTCACTCCTAGGGTTTATCCCACTTCGGTTGCCTTAGGTAAACAATCATTAAGCATAGGAGATTTTAGTGGATGATCTCCAATCTAAAAGATCAAAATGTCTCATTCGAATGTTGCCTTGGAAATGTTGCCTCGGAAAGATCTTAAGACTCTAGGGTTACTACTAATGTTTTCTAACTGTTGCTTTAGTGACTCTACTTGTCCCTTTCGAATTTCCCTTACAAACTCCAACGACGGGGCTACCTACTCCTTAATAGTAGGATAGCGCTATCTAAAGGAAACGAGAACGAACAATCTTTTTTTTCGAGTAGGTAGAATCTTAAGTACTTGCTCAATAAAAACTTTTCACACAAACACCTTTCAAAACAAATTTTCAAAACAAACTTCGTCACATCCTTGAGGACTGATACAAGGGTTATCACGAAGTAAAACATTTTCAAGAACAAACAAGCACACACACAAGAAATTTGAAAAATGAGCAAGTACCTAAGAGCCCATGGAAAACCATGGATAGAAAGGGTGCTAACACCTTCCCTTTCTATAATCTACCCCTCGTACTCAGAATATCTCGAAAAAAGGTTTTTTCTTTTCTTTTTCCTTTTCTGTGATTGGATGAAATAAAAGTCGGTGGCGACTCTTGCTTACCACGACATTTTGCGAACAAAAAACGCAAAACGCAAACTAGTAAAAACAGTCGGTTCTGCCACCGTATCACAGTAGTGTATTGGCAGACTATCTTGCTCACTAGCTCGTGGAATATTATCAGTTGTTGAAGTTTGAGTTCCCAAACGAAGACATCATGTATATTAGGGATTGTAACATTATTGGCCAAGAGGAAGGACCCAAAATAGTACCGCGGTGAATGATGGTGTTTAATGGTGCCTAAATGCTATGGGTAATGGTGTCGGAGATGTTAGTACTTCTCCTGAAGTTTTTCATATCCCTTTCACAGCCAAAATTTGTTTTGATTATACCAATAACATGGAAGAATATGAAGCCTGTATCTTTAGGATTGAGCTGCAATTGATTTGCGAATCAAGTTTTTGAAAGTTTATGAAGAGTCAGCTCTTGTGATTAGCCAGATTAATGGAGAATCAGAGACTCGTCACCCAAATATGATCCCCTACAAAGAAAATGTTATGAAGTTGATTTCTTACTTTGAGTAAATCATGTTTGAGCACATCTCGAGCGAAGAAAATAATCTTGCAGATTCTTTCAATACTCTTTCATCCATGTTTAAAGTGATGTGGGATAATGACGCGCCTTCAATCACTATTATGAAATTGGATGAGCCAGCATTTTATTTTGAAGATGAAGTGGAATTGGATGGTAATCCATGGTTTCATGATATCAAGAAGTACCTGGAAACTCAAGGTTATCCAGAAGAGGCGTCTGTTACAGACAAGAAGAGGCACATTTCATTTGATATGTTTTGCAGGAATCATTATCCATTTATTCATGTGTATTTTACCAATACTAGAATAGCATCTCTCAAGATAATGTATCTCCAGCTTGGGTCGTATCCCTAGCAACACTGAAGTTTCTACTTCTCCCTAATGAGTCTTCCCCAAGCAAGGGTTGTGGCAAAAAGTTTGAATGATTTGAAAATTCTTAGATGACACCCCAATGTTACTTGAAGCTCTTCTCCCTAGTATCACCTAGTGGAGAGTCCTTGTGATTGATGAGATCTCTTGTTAAAGGATATACCTCCCTAGCGGATGTGTGATATTTTTATGTGTTCATAGGAGAATGTTTACTCCCTAAAGAAAATATGTCTTGTTCCCCATCCAAGAGTTCAGGTTGGGAATTTTCTTATTCCCCTGCATGGTTTCCTTTGAAGATTTCTCGTATTCCCCGACGAAGTCGCTTTATGAAGATTTATCATTTAAAAATTCTTTCATCTCCCATGTGAGGCCTTTTTTTTTGGAAATCAATTACTCGGGAATGTTCATTCCCCAATTAAGTTGATTCGTCGGAAGTTCTTACTCAAGGATTGTTCCTTTTCCCCTGTGTAAGTTTTTGTTGTCCCCGGGCGAAAGGTTGACAATTTATTCCTCAAGCAGTTAGAGGTCAATTTTGATTCCCTGCAGACCCTATTTCGTTGTTGTCTTCCCTAGAAATGTCCAATATGTATTTGGTGTTCCCCTTCAGAAGTTACGGGTTTACCCTGATCTTCTCTAGCAACTTCCTATTTCTATTTGGTGTTCTCTTTCAAAAAGCATGGATTCGCCCTGATTTTCTCCAGCAGTGCCCAATCTTCATTTGGCATCTATTATCAGAGTTGATAGTTTTGATCTGATTTTCTCCAGGAGAGTGTGTAATTTATTTTTGAAACTTCTCTCAATGATTGTAGCCCGTTGTTGTCGGTTACTCAGTTCGTTACTCCCTACAGAGTTTTGGCTCTTCAAGGGTTTCTCTCTAGCGGTTTCTTATATCTTTTCTTTTTCTTTGAATTTTGAAATTTATTTTTACAAGTCCTATCAGGTTTTGGTCTGTTGGTTATTGGCTTCTCGATTGGCCATTCCCCGGTGAAACATTTAGTCATGCATCATTGCATTGCATCCTCAAAGTGTATTGTTTCTATTCTCTTTTGGGAACATTACTCAATTGGAAAAAAATAATTCAAACATGCATTGAAACATAAGCCATTATTGTTTATGTTTTCCTCAGTGGATTTACTAAACTTCGGATGATATCCCCATCGAAGTCTCTATCCTCAGTATCCCGGTTTTCACCCTTACAAGTATCCCATTTGGATGTTACCATTAAGTGGTTGAGTGTCTACTCACTATCTTTGATTGTAGTCTAGTTTCTACCTGGTGAGATTTTCTCAGGTTTAGTCTTTACTACCCTTGTTGGTTCATTTCAATGTATATTGATATACCTTTTGAATACCATTCTCGCCCTGATATTCATTTTCATCCTTGTTTCATCTAGTTGCTCTTAGGTCGAGTTTTGTCTCATTACCTGTGCGTGCAATCCAGTTTTGTCTTGGTACTCATCTTTTGATTAGTGTTATCTAATCTTCTTGAGTCGAGTTCGCTACTCGTTTTTAAGTATCATCTTTGGACCAGTTTTATTTAGCTTCCTTGAGCCGAGTTTCTACTCGTTATTTGTCTCTTTTATTACTTGGGTTCATTCAGCATCGTCTATTGTACACCCTCATTTGAGACCAGTAGCTATTTTGTGAAATACACGCACTTTCCGTCACCTTGCTGTAGGATCCAATTTCTATTGATGTTCTATTGAGTACTTTTTCAGAGCCTAGTTTCGTCTAGTTCCTCTTAGGTAGATTTTTGTATCGTGACCTTATTTGCACACCAGTTTCTACCTGGCGCATTCTTTATAAGTACTCCCAGAGGCCGTGTTTTATCTCGATAGCCTCTACTAAATCCCACCAGCGTTCCGCTAACGTGAAGATGGTATAAGTTCAGTTTTGTCTGTTCTTCGTTGATCGACACCAGTTTGTTTATGGTATACCCGTTAGGGTACGATGTCTATTTGTATCTTCTGAGAGCCTAGTTTTATCCAATCCTCATGAGTTGAGTTTTATCTCGCCATTGTGATTTGTGTTTCAGTTTTGTCCTGACACATTATTTGGAATTTAGTGTTATCTAGTTTTTCTTGGATTGAGTTTTATCTCATTATTTCAATTTGTGTTCCAGTTTCATCTTGGTGCATTTTTCTAGAATCAAGTCTAGTCTAGTTTTCTTGGGTTGAGTTTTATCTGATTATTTCAATTGGTGTTCTAGTTTTGTCAAGGCACATTCCTCTATAGTCTAGTTTTGTCTAGCCTGCTTGAATTGAGTTTTAGCTCATTTTTGCAATTTGTGCTCCAGTTTTACCTATCGCATCCTACTAGAAGACTATCATCCACTTGTTTTCTTGGTGTAAGTCCAATCTCGACTTGGCTTACTTTTTGAGTCCAATCTCAACTTGGCTCATCCTTTCAAATCAAAATTCTACTTGGTATATCTCTTGAATCCAGTTTTATCTGACACTCTTTGGTAGAATTTAGTATTCACTGATCCTTTCAAGATACAATTATCAGTGTTATGTGCTTCTATTTTTTCAGAGTTCAAATTTTTGGGTTCTTTTTGTATTCATTCATTCACATACATACTCAAGCATTCTCATGATAGGGTCAAGGTATATTGGTTCCTAAGTTCTTCTACAGCCTATAAAAGTTTATTGTATTGACAATAAGGACAAGAAGGGTCTCATACTCTCAATCTTTGAGTCTCTCAAGCTACAAGAGTTTCTCATACCCCAAGATATCTCGATTGAATCTTTGATTCATTAGAAGTTTGAAATTGCAAGTATGAATTCTTAAATCATTGTTCTCCTATGCATCTCTTGAAATTAGGGTCTTCACCTAGTGAAGTGTTTGATGCTTGTATGGACCAAATTTATGAAGTAATATCTTCTCATCATCATATGAAGCATCTTTGTTCAAGGAATTTCTCAACATGTCCATAAGAATTAGGGTTTTAAGACAAGATCACCATCTCCTAGCACAGAGGGCCCAAATTAGAGTTTTTGATTTAATCAGGAAATGTTTGATTTTTTTTACAAGACTTGATTCTATGCTTCTATATATGTTAATTAGAACATATGATTTAAGGATTGAACGTCAATTTTGATTGGAAGTGGTTCAATTGGTCAGTTGCGGGTAAAATAGTCATTTGAACAAAAGTCAACAAAAGTCAATTGTGACCAAGGGGACTTTTGGTCAACATGTAATTTAACATCTACATTTTCATGTTGTATGGTCATTGATGAAATAAAATCAAGAGAATTTTTGAATTTAAAGATGACTTGTCAAAGAAGTCATTTGAACTTTTGAAAGTGTTCCTAGTACTAAACTTTGGATGACCATGACTTCTTCATTTGTTATCGAAAAATGAAAACTTTACATTTTTGGAAAGAGGATAAAAAGTTATTCAACTTTGTAATTGAGGGCTCGTGTCCAAAAAGTGAAAGCAGAAGAAGTTATTTTTCTTGGAAGATCCATGACACTTAGTAAATTTTCAAATTATGTACACAAGGCCTGATTTCTTATGATCATTTTTTATGTGTCAAATTGATTCAATTCCAAAAGTTGGAAACATCAAAATTAAAGTTTGAAGTCTCCTTTACAATTTTGGTTCAATAATCATTTCATTTGGTTCAGTATTGAGGGAGATACAATGCTTAGGATTTGAAGCCTTGAGATGTCATTTTGCCAAGTCACGCGCGTGCCATGCCAGGCATTTCATCAAACAGTTCATGGGCACATGTTCATCATCATTTTTATCTTTGAAATATTCATTGTTTTTAAAAGTGTTCAACATCAAAGATCAAGCTCCATGTGTTATGTACAACTTTGCTTCAAGAATTTTTCTCAAAATAATCCTTACATTTCAAGATATGGTCATGGGAAGTAGGTGACATGAAATTGAATTTCTGCCAAGCACCCAAGGCAGGTTGCGCGCTTGCCAGGCTTGCATTTAATCAAACACATGATGGGCACACACTCATGGAGATTTATCTCATTGATTTAAACTTTATTTTGAAAAATGTTGAACATGAAAGTTGGAGTTTGGATTCTCCTCTTCATTTTATATTCAAGGATCATCATAAATGATCAAGTGTAGAGAAAGTTATAGGTTTTAGGACTTGGTGGCATGGGAAGGAATATATTTTATAGCATAAGAAGCGTCGCGCGTGGAATTTTCACAAACATGTGGTGTGCAAACCTTCATGGCTATTTTTCTCCTTGATTCAATCTTTATTTTGAAAAGTGGTAAACATAAAATTTGGAGGTTGTCATGTTCTCTCCAACTTTGATTCAAATTTTGTCTCATTTCATACACCTTGGGGGGAGATATTAAAGTTGAAAGTTTGAAGTTTGAAGTTGTTAGAAATGTTCGGCCTCGCGCAAAAGAGCTTGCATCCAGTCTGGCCAGAATTGGAGTTTTCATGCACAGTTTTCATGATATCACTCAGATCACATGCCTCACTCTTTGCTGGCCTCATTTCCTTCCTAATTTAGCCAAATAATGTCCATCATACAGGGACCTCACTTTTACAAACTTACCGAATTTGGTAATTTTTGAATGTTGTATAACTTTCTTCACGCTCATCCTCCCGTGACATTATCCACCACACTTCTTTTATGCTTATTCATCTCTCTAAAATGAAGCTGATAATAGGGGCTTTACTCACAAAACACAGCCACACACCATTTTGTTGATGCTTATACAACTTGCTCAACAAGTTATGTTAACCACACTCTCTGCCCCACCTCAACTCTATAAAAAGCAAAGCTCACACCACTCTCATTCATACAGAATTCATAAACGGAAAAGCACACTTGGAGAGAGAGAATAGATCTAATAATTCATCTCCTTTCTTTTGTTTCCGAGCAAGTTTTCTCCATTTTTCTCCAAGCTTCCTTCATACTTCCTTCCATTGGTTCGTTTCTGAAGCTTCAAGCCAGCCATCTATGGGTTTCTAGCTCTTCATTTGAGCTCAAGCATCTAAACATATGCTTCATAAGGTAAGCATCCCATAACCTCCATCTCATACTTGCATCTCTGATTTTAAGAGTTTTTAAATAATGAAATCCTATTCATGATCATGTAGCTGGCCAGACACTAGGTCTGAGATGATTTTGTTATGTAATTTTGAATGTAGATAGTGATTGTGAGCCTTTTGAATTAGTGTGAAATTCTGTTTTTCCAACAACTTTCAGTTTGCGTTTCGTTTTGATCCGTGGATCTTTGAAAAATCTAAAGGCATCATGTTATTATTTTCTATCTTGTGAGCATTTTGATTTTTGAACCGTGTTATTTAAGTATGAATTGAGGAAGAAATCAAGATTTGAAGTTTGTATGTTGGATCTGGTTTTTGAACATGTGTGAATCAGTGATTTTCAAGCTACAATTTATCTATGATCTACGCATCATTTTAAGAAATTATTGGTTCTATGATGTTCTACTCTGTAAGATCTTGATTTTCGTTTCTTATTTCATTTGATTTGGATGGGAAACTAGGGATAAATCGTAGTTAGAAGATTGCTTGTTCAAACTGAGTTAGGGTTTCTATAAACACGGATGATGATGTGTTTGCGTTTGATTGAACATGGTGCAAGGCTTTTTACAGCGCTTTTGGTTATAGCACATGTAGTAGATCTGTTTCTTTTTTTGAATTTCTTTTCATTTAATTTATTTTCTTCGAATTATTATAAATAGTTTCAAATATTCAAAAATTACCACAAAAATATTTCAAACTTTACTTAAGGTCTGTTTTCATATTTTGAATTTTGTTTCATCATTTTGAAATTTCTGAATAAATAATTAATTAATGTAGATTAATTAGGTGTTTTAATCCTCTTTTAGGTTTTTGATTTTATTTTCTTATTTCCATTAACCTAAAAAATCCATAAAAACTATTTTGAGTTGAATTTTGAGTCTACTTCTTTAAAATAATTATTTCCTTATTTTATAAAATTTGTGGTATGATAATTAAATTAATTGATTGGTTATGTCACTTTTCTTTGTATTATTTTGATATATTGTGTAAATAATATTTGTTTAATTCTTTATCTTGAGATAAAATTCTAGAAAAATATACTTACTGACTCTTATGTATTTAACTAATTTGTTATGATTTTTAATTGGGTTTACATGTCAATTTTCTTGCTTGTAAGAATTTTAGAAGTTAATATTTGTTTTTGGTCTTTCTTCTTGTTTAAGCTTAAAGAAAAAATTAATTCTCTAATTTTCCTCATTTCTAAAAATCATAGAAAATATGTTTAAAGTTCCTGGATAAGTTAAGATCATTTAAATCATTTTTTCTAAATTTTAAATTATGATCTTCTATTTTCTTTAAAATATTTTGTGAAGCATGCCTAGTTTTATTATTTTGCCAACTAGTTTTGATGTTTGAGTTTCAAAATTATAGTTCCTCCTCTTTTCCAGAACTTTTGACAATGCTTAAAACTTTAAAAATGTCTTTAGTGAATTATAAATAAATTGACATAAATTTATAAGTCATTTTCCTATTTTTAACCTAATTTTGACTTAGAGGTATGCATAGGATTTTGCCTTGACCAAAATGCTTGTATTTGAGAACTTGTGTGCATTGTTTTAGGATAACCTTTTGTATAGTTATTATAGTGACTTGGTCTTATATTTATCCATTTCTTTCATTTTTCTCATTCCTATAACCCTTTTTGTTTTGATCAATAATTGTGTGCTTCTTATGGCCCTTTTCTTGTGTGCTTTGTGTATGATCTTCTTGCATTTTGTGTGATGCTTGATTATTTTCTTCTATATGCTTTATGCTACTGACTTGAATGTCAACATATCATTTAATAATTTTTTCTCTTCATCTAATCCCCTTCTTGATTCTCCTTTTTCTTTAGGATTGATTTAGGATTTTGTTTTGACCTAGTTTGTATGTTTGTACCATGATCTTAGTCACTAATTGAGTTGTATCTAGATTATGTGGTATGTGTTGAATGTAAAACATGTAAATGTATTCTTTCTCTTCTTTGTATCACCTCTTTCGTCTCACATGTTTTCTTGTTAGCATTGCATGAGGACTTATGTCCACTTAGGGCTTTCAAACCAACTTTCCTTGAATGATTTGATTGTGAATATTTTTCAAGCTTAATTATGTGATGATGGACCTCACATGTATTCACTTATAACATGCATGCTATTTCATCTCCTTCATCTCATTTCACTTTCTTAAGCTCCCTTGATTGCTTATTTTTACTTTCTACTTCTTCTTCTCCACTTCTTTTGGTGTGTTTAAGAGTTTCATCTCTTGCATGTGTTTTATCACATAATTGTTGTATGTGCTTGATGTATTGTCATCCTCATTTTGATGTTTTATCATCTTTCTTATGCTACTTTATGTCTTTCAATCTTTATGCATACATGATGTTTTACCAACTCATTCTTTGTATGATATTTTATCATCACATCTTTGCATGATGTTTTGTCATCCTTGTTAGATGTTTTATCATATATACTTAATACATGCTTCTTGATGTTTTGTCATCTTTGGGTGTTATGTTTTGCCATCCTTCTCCCTTTTTTATTAGATTCTCCTCTTGTACGCTCCCCATAGGATCTTTAGTTTACTCTTCTCTAAGTTTGAACTAAATAGACCTTAGGTTTGCTATCCATGCATGTCAACAATAGGTAGATGTTTCCCTATTATCCTCAACAATAGGATCAATAATGCATGACAACTTTATGGATATTTTGCTAGTCTCTCTTAGCTTTTTTTTTCTCTTTTGCATTCTCATTAAAACTAAAATCTCTTTTTCTTTCAAACTTCTCAAAATACTTAATAATAAAGATGTGATCCATGTGTAATGAGCCTTATATGAGTCCTTTGGATACGAGACTTCTGGCTCGACCACCCAAAGTCTCTCATGTCGTAGACTTTAATATGGTTCAAATCACCAAATCCTTTCTCAAGGTAAAAAACACAAACCAATGCAAATATTTTTGTCTTAGAACTTTTTCTTTTAAATCCTTTTTCAAAAGGGCATGCTTCACCAACATTTGTTCATAAAAACACACAACAAATGGAAACTATTGAGCAGGACTACGACGCTTTGATTCCTTAAAAGAGATACGTGGGCATCTGTTCACAGGGTCCAGCCGAGCGGACTTTGTAATTTATCTTTCTTTTCCCCATGTTTTCTTTTTGCATGCATTCCCCTTTGAATTTTCTTTTTAGCTCATAAGCTTTAGGCATAGATTTTTCACACCCTTAGATTAGAATAAATATAAGTGAATCATGTGGAGTACCACAAACGTGTGAGGTGCTAATACCTTCCCCTTGCGTAATCGACTTCCTTACCTGATCTCTATGGTCGCAAGACCGTGATTTCACCTCTTCAGGTTTACTCGATATTCACATTTCCTTTTCGGTGGGATAAAAAATATTCGTTGGTGACTTCATTGATTTCATCTCGATGATTTGTCCAATTTTTTCACTTTACACCTAACAAATAAGGATTCTAAAATCCTAACAAAATACACATATAAGTTCCACCTAAAACTAGGTATGCACCAGCCTATTTATAACATTATTATATATTGGGTTGGGCTTCAAAATCGTAGTAATGAGGTTGTACAATGTCCTCATATTAATCTCCAAGATTATTGGTCTTCAATCAATAATTTCCTAAAATTTCTCAATACATAAAAACTATATAAATCTTCAAAACCAACATAAAATATCCTGAGTTGTCAATCTTGGACGCCACATCAGCTAACTGAATATTCCCCAAATATTCAGTAACTGATAAATCAGTTGAGACGTTACTAATAGCTGTTACAGACACGATGTCATATCTCCATGTTGGGACATCTTCTTCGACATGTTGAAAACAACAAGTTGGGACTTCTTTATTCAACATGTTGCTGCCAAATTGATTTTATAAAAATTGATTGCCAATCACAAATTCAAAGAAATAACAATCTCCCCATTTGAAACATTTTGGCCAAAACAACCAAATAACCCATAATATATTTGAAAAATCAAACAAACATATCAGAGGCACAACAGCATAAAAGAAACAAGCAAGGTTAACAACACAAAAATAACAGCACACGCATAAGAAATTAATAGTTAGAGGGTCTACTAACACAACTGCAACACACATAGAGAAAAGTTCTTCATGCCATGATGTCGAGACATCATGTCTGACATCTTCAGTCCAGAACAACAGGAACTCCACCTCAATACTTGCTATCACATAAATGGAGGAACATAAATTCTCCCCCTCACAAGTCCCAACAGTAGTACATGTTCCAACACCCTCAATATCATACTACTCCCCCTTTTTAGCCATAATATGACAAAGCTAAGCAGACAATATTAGAAAAAATTTAAAGCACCTAAAAGTTATAAAGTAGCAAGGCGCAGAAAATTTAAAAGTATCGCAGGCATTTAGCCCTTACAAAATCATAAATCAAAATAAACAAAACAAGTAGTACGAAGGAAATACTCTCTTCAAGCACTAGGATTACCAGTGTCATCATTCTCTTCTAAACTAGATTCATCACCATCTACAACAGCTTCATTGCTTAAAGATGCATTATCATCAGATGTACTTGTGTGAGCAGTATCAGAAGCAGTACTTGAGTCAGAATTACTGTTGTCAACAGACTAATTATCACTGTGCTTAACTTGCCTGACGTCTTCTTTTGGTAGAGCTTCTATCAACCCTTCAAGCTTGACTTTTCTAGCGGTGTAAATTCTAAGTGTCTGCAAGGATGTTACAACAATGTTTGGAACATGTGTTCCACCATACAGCCTATGATGCAGAGACATAGGAGATTTCCTTGGCTTCACATTATCGTTAGGAAATAGTATTCTAGGATGTTTATTCAGCACTACCCCACAGATAAGAGTTGGAAAGCGAATGAGCATCTTTGTAGCAGTGGATGCAACATGCTTCCAGATTTGATCAAAGATATACTTGCCTTAATTAAATCTCCTTCTAGTACCTACAACAAAAATGAATTTATGAAGACTAATAGAAACAATAGAAGTATGATAAGTAGGCACCCAGTTTACCGTAGAAACAATGTGGAGGATTGCATATTTCACAGTGAGTCTACCAGAGGATACCTTCCCATTTCTAGGCCAGTGCTTTATACTGCCACCACTGACTTCCTTACTGATTTGATCATCTGAATCTTCGATCTCTGCTTGAGCTTTTTCATCTCTGCCCAGAAATTTATTGATGACCATAGGAGAGAAATCCATAGCTTTTCTTCTTACATTAACCTTCTCGTAGTCTTTGCAATTTGCATCAACACACTCATCAGGAATATTCATAACAAACTCCCTGACCAGTCTTTCTTAGCATCGCCCAAGGTTGGTATTGTTTTCATTAGTCTAGCATCCTTGATGAGTTCTATAATTTTTGGAAATTTTTGAAAATCCTTTCTTAAGGCCCTTTATAGACCAACCCTCCTCTGCTCTATATACTCCCACTTATCAGCATTTTCATTATAATGGAAGTAAACTTTGTCCGTTAGAGTCTTGTGGGTTGTCACACAAGTTTTCTTCAAAGTTTCCCTTTTGGGAGGCATGATTTCTAGGACATCTTCTCCAACTTCAAACTCAGAGTCACTTGTGTCAACTGCTTTCCTCTTCTTAGTGGAAACCTCAACCTTACTCCAACTCTTCACAAGCCCTACCAATGGAATTCTTTTAGACCTCTTAGCAGTAGTTCTCTTCACTTCTTTAGACATTCTAGTAGAAGAATTGTTAATCATCATACCTTTACCTCTTCTTTTCTTGAGCATTTTTGTACCCCAAAATTTTCCCTCTCACATTCCTCAAAACATTGCAAGAAAGATCTCCAAGTTGCTCAAGTTTGCTCAAGAGTTGGTCAGACAAGCCATCTCCTAAGGCAGTCAACCCCAAATTAGGGTTTTGTGTTGCATCAAGATCCTTGAGTCCAAATGACCTCAAGTTCTCCCCAATGTCCTAATTTGTTCTCAAGGTCATCCATGTCAAATTTCAATCCTTGCAGAGGAAGTTTGCCCAGTCAATTGCTCAAGGGTCCAAAAATCGACTATGATAGGGCAAAAGTCAACTGTGACCCAAATACAGTCAAACTTCAAGATTTTTTGTCAACATTCTCATTTTGAAGGATATTTCATCATTTTATCAAGGGTTTATCATGATTCATCAAGGATTTCTCAAAATTCATCAAGATTCAAAAGTTGCTAAATTAGGGTTTTGTAAGAAAAGTCAACTCAACTTTGACTAAGCATAACTCTCTCATACTTTATTAGAAATGACCCGTCCAAAGGTCATTTTGAAGAGAATGCTATTCCCCACAATCCCTCTTCATAACCCAAGATCAAAAAATGCACTCACAAGAAGTTATAAATTTGGACATTATAGGTCATTTTTGAAAGTCAACAAAAACACCTTTTTTTCAAAAGCTTATAACTTGAGCATGGTATATCAAAATTAGATGATACCAAAATGGTTGGTTATAGGACATCTCAAGCTTTCTAAAAAGTCCAAGAACCCCTCCAAAAGTTCAAAATTGAAGAAGTTGTGCATTGTTGAAGTTGGACATTTTTGCAAAATTGCCAAAAGTCAAATATCCCCAAAACTTCAAATTTTGTCAAATGGGCCCATTCTTTTCCACTTGATTTGAGTTTGCATCATTGTGCACGTATCCTAGCTTCAGCCATGAGCCCATATTTTATTTTTATTATTTAATTTGATTTTTAATTGAATTTATTCATTTTAAATCAAATAAAATCATACAAAATCCAAAACTTTGATTACATAAGATTTTTTGGCTGTTTCGGGTTTTGATTTTCATCATTATCATCATCAAACTCGAATCAAACCAAATCATGTGCAAAAAGATTGAAATTGGACAAATTTGGAAGATTTTTAAGAAGAGATCAAATTAAATATGTAAGCATTTATATGGGAAGATTCAGTCCATAATTCTTACCCTAATACACTACACACTACATAAGCAAGCAAAAGCAATCGAGATTAGGGTTGGAAGCTGCAGGCAGAGGCAAGACAAAAGTTGAAAAATCCACTAAAAAGCTTGAAATCGAAATCATAACTAGAGGCATTTTCAGAAGCTGAGACCTGTCCCAATCTCTTCCTGGGTGTTCACTCAATCTACCTGGATCAAAAGCAAGCTTGTTCATACGCCTAAATGCGCTGTAAGTGTCACGAAACTCAGCTCTGTTCTTGAAATCGTAACTCTCTATTCTTGCATCATTTGAACAAATTATTGGCATATTTGTAATCCTCACAACATTTCCAAGCTATTTGCATCATTCAATTTTGTTTATCTAACTTGTAATGTAAAACGCCATAGCTAGGGTTCTTGGAAGCATTTTTGGGGTTTTCTATTTCAGGTAAAATCGTGACTCAAGAAGGGCATGGTGTTAATCAGGAAGCCAAGGCGAGTTCAACCATGTTCGTGGAATATGTTTTCATGGCCTGGAATGAATTTTGGGAACAGGCCTGCGCATTTAGCTGCGGATTCAAATCCGCAGGTATTTTTACAGGTTTTGAAGGACAGGGATAAACTCGTGTTATCCACTTGTTGGCCCTTTCAAAATCACGCGCGCGTTTTTTATTTTGCTGGCATATAACTTGTTTTATTATATTATGATTTCTTTGCGTTTTATTAACAATTGAGTCAATATGGCCTAGTGGCAAGCATGCATGTCCAAACTCCTTCAGGACCTGGATTCGAATCCCATGTCCCCCACTTTCCTTAATAATTTTTCTTTTCAGATGATCAAATGCATACTTAGGCTTGCAGATCACCATGCACCTTCATACATCCAAGAGATAGAGGGCCAAAGGCCAAATCTGAGGGTCCAAGCTGAAAGTCCACCATAGGCATTGGTCCACGCATGCATATTAGATCCACAAAGTCAACCAAGGCCAGCCACTAATGGGTCTTCCCATTGCTATCAACACTCCCAATTCAGGCCCAAACCCCTCCTCTCTTTTATTTTATTTTTGTTTATTTACTTTAATTGTTTTATTATTTTTATAACCAATCACAAAATCCTTTTTCTCATAGAATAAAATCACCAAAAATTTTATTCAATCAAATTTTAATTTTTTATTTTTATTAATAAACACTAATTAATTAATTTAGATTTTAATTAGAGTAACTTTAACCTATTTTTTTGTAAATAATTAAAATTAAATTAGATTTAATTAGGTATTAATTACTAACTTAATTATTTTCTTTTCTTTCTTAAAATAACAAAAACCCAAAAATAATTTGTTTTTATTAATTTATTTATTAATTCAATTTAGTAATTAATTTAGGATTTATCTCTTTCTTAAAATAAAAACAACAAAAAGATGTCTTCTTTAAAGGGTCAAAACCCTAATTATGCATCCGATCAAATTTTGCGCCGCAATTTATTTTCTTTTATCCAATTATGTATCTGATTCCGGATTGTAATAGTCGAATAGGACTTTTAATTATTTTTATCACTTTATTTATTTTCAAAGGGTTTGTCTTTGGCAATGTAAATACGCCTTGTAATTTAAATTCCGCATTTTATTTCCGCAAAATATAACTGTTAGATGTTTGATAATAGGATGGCATGACAAGACTGAATGTTTTAACCTAAAATCAACTTAGATCACCCTTAACATGTACAAAGATAAAAATAACTGAAAACGACACACTCGCACATGCGCACTTTTAGGGTACACCCCACTTGATTGCCTTCGTACACGGTCATTGAGTATAGGTTGTTTTAGAGGTCGTCCTCTTGTCTAAAGATCATAGTTGCCTCGAAACGGTTGCCTCGGATATTGTCGCCTCAAACAAATGATCTAAGACATTAGGGTTACCGCTAAGGCGTCCTAACATTGCTTTGGTGACCGTAAGTCCCTCATTCGAATTGATCCTCAAACTCCAACGACGGTGCTACCTACTCACTAATAGTGGGATAGCATTGCCTAAAGGACATTATCATAGAACGGTTCCTTTTTCGAGTAGGTAGATGGTTCTTAGATACTTGCTCTTTCAAAAAACAAAAACTCTTCACACTTACACTCCTTTTCGAACAAAGTTTTTCAAAACACTTCATTACACTCTTGAGGACAGAAGTAAGAGTTAAATCGAAGTTTTCAAACAAAAACTTTTTCAAACCCACAAGCACAAAGAAAGCAATTTTGAAAACAATTGAGCAAGTACCTAAGAGCCCATGGATAACCATGGATAGAAAGGGTGTTAACACCTTCCCTTTCTATAATCTACCCCCCGAACCCGAGAAATATCTCGAAAAAGAAATTTTTCTGTGCTTTTTTCCTTTCCTTGTTGGATAAAATAAAAGGCAGTGGCGACTCTTGCTTACCGCGACATTTTGCAAACACAAACGCAAAATGCAAACCAGCATTCCAAAAATAGTCAGTTCTTCCCACCGTATCACAGAACTGGCGACTCTGCTGGGGGATATCTTGTAAGTGGGGTGTACCTTAGGAATAGTTTATATTGTTTTCAATTGCTTGACTTGTATGCTTTATATTTGTGGGCTTGCATCAGAGTTACTTTAGATCCTAACCCGGATCTGGGGGACACCCTTTAGGTAAGTAGCAATAAACTGTGAGGGAACTGTACGGCGTAGACTGATACGGTTGAAGCAGTAGCTACGTTGGTGTGGCACTTTAGTATGTACCGATATCCCTTGTGGCGCAACGAGGAGAATATGGGTCTGCTAAGGGGTCATTAAGCACCAACTGACCTTAGCACCTTTAAATTGACCAACTCTTTGCCATAGAACAGTAGCAGTATGCTACACTCATTGAGACTAAACTCTCGCGATGATTCCGGCCACAAGAAAAGGTTGCTAAACTGGAATTATGACCGATCGAGGGTAGTCAGTGATATTGAGATCCTCTAGAACCCGGTTACTATTTTAGGACAGGTTTTAAACCAACTGAACTGAAAGAGGGTAGTACCTAAGCTCCTTGCCAGCCTAAAATCTAAGGGCTATCTGTGTGACTTTCTTGCCCTTACCATGTTTGCTATTTGTGGATACTTGTGGTGTGTTTTCTATCATGACATCATGCATCATGACATTTCATGCACCTTGCATTGGACTAACCTATTTCAAAGACAGGAGGGATTCATCTTTGTTCTGTTTTGTAGGTCATGGCACCCATGCGTAGAAACACCATTCGGATCAACTTTGTCCAGGTTCCCACTCTGCTTAAAGAATTGGTTGCAAAGATGCCAGATACTACCTCCTTCATCAAAAGACATGGGCACCTTCTTAGTTTGGTCACCTCCAAGATGGATGAACAGATGATGAGTGTCTTAGTCCAGTTCTTTGATCCACTATACCATTGCTTTACTTTTCCGGACTACCAGTTGGTCCCTACCTTGGAAGAGTTCTCTGATCTACTGAGTATCTCCATTATAGAGCAGACCCCGTTTACAGGTTGTGAGAAGATCCTTAGGCCAGAAGAGATTGCTTCAGCCCTTCATCTGACAAAGGTTGAGGTAATGTCAAACTGGGAGACTAGAAGTGGGACAAAAGGCTTTTTGACTAAGTTTTTGGTTGGTAAAGCTAATCATTTCTGGGACAGTCTAGACTTCCAGGCATTTGAAGACATTCTGGCTCTTCTCATATATGGTTTGGTTCTGTTTCCTAACTCGGATTCCTTTGTCGACGTGAATGCAGTGAAGATTTTCATATCTGGTAATCCTGTGCCCACTCTCTTGGGTGACATTCTTCATTCTCTTTATGCTCGTACTGCTCGGAAGCGGGGAACCCTTATGTGCTGTGCGCCATTGCTGGCGATGTGGTTTATTTCTCACCTCCCCAAATCAGTTTTGAAGAACAAAGAAGGCATGGGATGGGCCTATAGGATTATGTCTCTCTCTCATAATGAGATCATTTGGACTATTAAGGGTATGGAAGATGTGGCTATTATTGATCGCTGTAGGGAATACCCCAATGTTCCACTGCTAGGAACTCATGGAGGAATCACCTATAATCCATGTTTGGCCTTACGTCAATTTGGGCGAGCTAGGAGGGAAGGACCTCATGAGTTGCTAATGTCGAGTATTATCTTTGATTTCTAGGGGGATAGTGACGAGTAACGTCGCACGTTTATACGATCTTGGGATAGGGTACACGGGTCTGATCCACACGAGCTGGGTACAAAGACTTCTCTACCAATGGAACCATATCTCCGATGGGTTCGCATACATGCCCAAAAGCTGGGAATTCCCTACGAAGCTGTCTTGCCTATAACTCTTGAGGTTGCTGATGAAGAAGGGGTTCCTCCTACCATCCTCCACCCTTACATGCCTACTGATATTGGGGCACTAAAGAGGTCCTGGATGCAGCTAAGGGAAGAACGGGATACTTATAGAGAAAAGTATCACGAACAAGAGCAGAAAGTTCATAAGTTGACAAGGCAGCTGGAGAACGAGTAGATCCTCAATGACTATGTCCGCACCGACAAGAAACGACCATGGGAGCACTGATTGTCTTTTTGATTATTTCTAGTTTTGATTTACTTTTCAGTTTTTCTTTCTTGTAACGCCTTAAAGGCATCTGTTGAACAATTGAATTTCAAGTTTATCTAATAAAAGTGTGTTTCTTTTTTGGTTTACAAACTTGAATCTCTAAAGTCTTTGAAATCATATCATACGCATTTCATTCCATGCACCTCATCATAGGTACCCTTACAGGTTTTTCTCATCTTCTTCGCTGTTTATTTCAGAACTCATCATGTCTTCTGAAACATCAACTGAACAAGCAATCAAGGCTCTGCAAGCCCAAAACGCCCAGTTCCATGAGTTGTTCATGAGTTTAGCCAAGGGTCAGCAAGATCTGAAGACCCTTATTTTGAAAGATAAGAAGAAGAAGAAGAAGAAGAAGACGGTCCTATTTAATATGGGTCGTAGATTCAGAAACGATTTGCGAGAAGAGGTTGATTTAACCCACTCATCTTGAGGGGGATATAATCAGGAAGAAAGGAGGGCTCATAGCCCTGTGGTTTCCGACAACGAGACCGACTTCGATGAAGACCAGTATCCTCCGGTTGAGGATAGATACAAACAACTGGAAGACTGGTTAAGTGCCATGGATATCCAAAAGGTCCCTGGGTTGGACTTTGGTGATTTGGGTTTGTCGTCTGGGGTAGTGATTCCCCACAAGTTCAAAGCACCTGCCTTTGCTAAGTACGACGGGGTTTCTTGTCCAAAGTTGCACCTTCGTTCGTATGTTAGAAAAATTCAGCCATACACCGCTGACAAGAACCTCTGGATCCATTTCTTTCAAGACAGTCTCTCAGGGACTCAGCTTGAATGGTTTTACCAGCTGGAAGGATCTAGTATCCGTAATTGGGAGGACTTGGCTGATGCTTTCTACAAGCAGTACCAATACAATTCCGACCTCGCTCCCACGCGTACCCAACTTCAGGGTATGTCCATGGGTGCGGGTGAAGGTTTCAAAGACTACGCTCAGAAATGGAGGGACCTTGCTGGAAGAGTACAACCCCCGCTGGCTGACAGGGAGTTAGTAGATATGTTTCTGGGGACCTTATCTGGTCCATATTTCAACCATCTGATTAGAAGTTCATCATCAGGGTTTACAGAGCTGATCATGACCGAGGAAAGAATTAAGGCTGGTATCAAATCTGGCAAGATACAGAAGGGTGCTTCATCAAGTACCGAAAAGAAGCCTTTTAAGAAGGAGTCCAGTGCTGTTTACAGTTCAAAAAGCCAGAATAGACCTGAACGCCACCAAGTTGTTAATGCGGTTGTTATTTCAAGACCAACTGTTGCCACACAACGGAACAATCAGCCAAGGGCCGAGAGGCCGCGAAGACAGTTCACTCAGTTCAACATGACTTTGTCTCAAATTTTGTTGCAGTTGCTAAAGACCAACTTGGTGATTCCGAGGAAGGCCCCGAAGAATCCCAATACAACATCACCGATGTACAATCCAAACGCCCGCTGTGCTTTTCACTCTGATAGTCCGGGGCATGATACGAATGATTGTTGGGTCTTGAAGAATAAGGTACAGGATTTGATCAAAGCTAAGGAGATTGAATTTGAAGCGCCGGAAAAGCCTAATGTCATAACGGCTCCTATGCCGAAACATGATGCAGGAGTACATGCTATTGGGGAAGATGATGGTGAAGAGTTTGATATTGACAGTTGGATTTACCCGTCAGCCGACGGTGGATTAAGCAATTGGACAGCAAAGGACTTCATCCCAATTTCTTTTACTACCCAGTAATGAGACTTTTGTTTTGTATTTGTAACAGACAATGTTTTAAACTTTATGGCCCGGTGTCTTACCCGAGGCGTCGTGGCTTCATTTGTGAGGGATTTATGTGTGTCATCTACATATATCATTAATAAAAGCATTGGACGTTTCTTGCATTTCAAATTTTGCGCTCCTTGTTTTTCTTTTATTACATATTGCAAAACAGTTATTTTACACACACTCACATATATAGGTCTACATCCACTCTGGATCTCACTGATAACGACTCTGCTACTGCCGGTTATGACTTCGAAAGTCCGATCAACTTAGCCGAAGACGAAGGTGAAGATGATTGTGAAGTGCCTGGTGAGCTTGCTAGACTCTTACTTAAGGAAGATAGGGCCATACAGCCGCATGAAGATCCAGTGGAAACAGTGAATCTGGGTACAGAGGTAGACAAGAAAGAGGTCAAGATCGGTACAAATCTGGAGCCTAATGTTAAGCAACGGTTGATTCAGATGTTGCGTGACTATGTTGAGATCTTTGCCTGGTCTTATGAAGATATGCTTGGGTTGGATACCGATATCGTGGTTCACCGCTTGCCTACCAAGGAAGACTGTCCTCCAGTGAAACAGAAGGTTCGTCGAATACGCCCAGAGATGTCTGAGAAAATCAAGGCTGAAGTTATGAAACAGTTTGACGCCGGTTTTCTAGCAGTTACTTCTTACCCTCAGTGGGTGGCCAACGTGGTTCCTGTGCCAAAGAATGATGGTAAAGTTCGAATGTGTGTTGACTATAGGGATCTGAACAGGGCCAGCCCCAAGGATGATTTCCCTCTGCCTCATATTGATGTTCTGGTTGATAACACCGCACAGCATAAGGTCTTCTCTTTTATGGATGGTTTCTCCGGTTATAATCAGATTAAAATGGCTCCCGGAGACATGGAGAAGACAACTTTTGTTACTCAATAGGGCACCTTTTGCTACAAGGTCATGCCTTTCGGATTGAAGAATGTTGGGGCAACGTATCAGCGCGCCATGGTTGCTTTGTTCCATGACATGATCCATCAGGAGATTGAGGTATACGTCGACAACATGATTGCAAGATCCCAGACTGGGGAAGAAAATCTTGACCACCTTCAGAAGTTATTTGACAGGTTGAAGTTGTACAAGCTGAGGTTAAACCCGAACAAGTGCACCTTCGGGGTGAGATCTGGTAAGCTGCTAGGTTTCATTGTAAGTGATAAAGGTATTCAAGTGGATCCTGCCAAGGTGAAGGCTATACAGGAAATGCCAGCTCCCCGAATAGATAAAGAAGTCAGAGGCTTTCTGGGACGTCTAAACTATATTGCCTGATTCATCTCACACCTGACTGCTACTTGTGAGCCAATCTTCAAGCTACTGAAGAAAGATCAAGTGGTAAGATGGAACGATGAATGTCAGGCTGCTTTCTAAAGAATCAAAGAATATCTCCAAGAGCCACCTATTCTGATGCCTCCAGTTGAAGGGAGACCTTTGATCTTATACTTGGCCGTACTCGACAATTCAATGGGGTGTGTGTTGGGGCAGCATGACGAGTCTGTCCGAAAAGAGCATGATATTTATTACCTTAGCAAAAAGTTTACCGAATGCGAGACTCGATACTCGTTGCTCGAGAAAACTTGTTGCGCTTTGGCATAGGCTGCTCACCGGCTGAGACAGTATATGCTGACTCACACTACTCTATTGATATCAAAGATGGACCCAATCAAGTATATCTTCAAGAAGCCTGCCTTATCCGGAAGAATAGCAAGATGGCAGATGATCTTGACCGAGTATGACATCCAGTACACGACCCAAAAGGCAATCAAAGGAAGTGTGTTGGCAGACCATTTGGCGCATCAGGCAGTGGATGATTACCAGTCTATGAACTTTGAATTTCCGGATGAGAATATCATGATAGTGACTGACTGTGAGACACCTGGACCGGATGAAGGACCTGAGGAAGGATCCCGATGGTCTATGTACTTTGATGGAGCTTCAAACGCTTTGGGTAATGGAATTGGCATCGTGATCATATCTCTTAAAGGCTCTCATACTCTGTTCACCGCTCGACTATGTTTCAACTGCACCAACAACATGGCAGAGTATGAAGCATGCATTATGGGTCTTCGAGCAGCTATTGACCTAAGGATTAAGTTCTTGAGTGTCTTCGGAGATTCCGCTCTCGTGATCAGCCAGATCAAAGGCGAGTGGGATACGAAACACCCGAATCTTATTCCTTACAAGGAGTATGTATTGACGTTGCTTCCACATTTCAAAGAGATAACCTTTGAACACTTCCCTAGAGAGGAGAATCAGTTGGAGGACGCGCTGGCTACGATGTCTTCTATATTCAAAGTCAATTGGGACAACGAAGCTCCCCGGATTATCATTGAAAGGTTGGACGAATCTACACATTGCTATGACATTGAGACTGAAGAGGTAGCGGATAAACCCTGGTTTCATGAGGTGAAGAGGTATCTCGAGGCTCAGGAGTACCCCGAGGTTGCATCTGTTAATGATAAGAAGTTTCTGAGGAGGTTGGCGGCAAAGTTTTTCATCAGTAATGACATCCTTTACAAGCGTAACCATGATTCAACCTTACTGCGTTGTGTGGATAAAAACGAAGCAGAAAGGATCATGATAGAGTTACATTAAGGAACTTTCGGAACTCATTCCAGTGGACATACCATGACAAAGAAAATCCTTCGGGAAGGATATTATTGGTCCACAATGGAAGCCGACTGTTATCAGCATTCTCGAACCTGTCACAAGTACCAAGTCTATGCTGATAAGGTGCACATACCTCCAATTCCTCTGAACTTCTTGACGGCTCTATGGCCTTTTGCAATGTGGGGCATCGACATGATCGGCGAGATCAGACCTACGGCATCCAACGGGCATCGTTTCATCCTGGTAGCTATTGATTACTTTACGAAGTGGGTTGAAGCAGCTTCCTTTGCTACGGTAACCAAGAACGTCGTGGCACGGTTCATTCGGCACAATCTGATCTGTCGATATGGTGTACCAAAAAGGATCATTACGGACAATGGTACAAATCTCAACAATAAGATGATCACTGAGCTTTGCAAGCAGTTCAAGATACAGCATCATAACTCTTCTCCGTACCGGCCGATGATAAATGGGGCTGTCGAAGCGGCTAATAAAAATATCAAGAAGATTGTGAAGAAGATGACGGTGACATACAAAGATTGGCACGAGATGTTACCGTTTGCTCTTCATGGGTACCGTACCTCATCACTGACGTCAATAGGGGCAACACCCTATTCCTTGGTTTACGGCATGGAAGTCGTCTTGCCTATTGAAGTTCAGATACCCTCTCTTCGGATTATGAAGGATGCAGGTTTGAGCGAAAATGACTGGATTCAGACCCGGCTTGATCAGTTGAACTTAATAGACAAAAAAAGACTTACTGCTATTTGTCATGGTCAAACGTATCAAAAATGGATGATCAAGGCATTTAACAAGAAAGTTAGACGACAAGAGTATCAAGTTGGGGATCTGGTAATCAAATGCATTATCTTACCTCAAGGTGATCCCAGGGGCAAATGGACCCCCACTTACGAAGGGCCATTTGTGGTTAAAAACATTTTCTCAGGAGGAGCTATGATTCTAACCACCATGGATGGTGACGACCTTCCTCACCCCGTCAATACAGACATAGTGAAAAGATACTATGCATAATCAAAGACCCGCTAGGTCGACTGGCCTAGGCAAAAATAAGGGCTTCTCGGTGAACCAAAAGGGTTCGGGTAAAAATAAGGGATGAAAATGAAAAATCTGTACACCCGGCAAGTCGAAAACCGGAAAAGGCGGCTTGGGCAAAAAAGGGTATCCCGGTGGACTGAAAACCCGAAAGGGTGGTCCAGGCAAAAATTAGGGATCAAAGCGTAACATTATGTCTCATTGGATCACCTTGCATCCAGACTTCGGTATCGACTATCAAGCTCGTATGGCACTAATCAATTTGATCTACCTTCAATCAAGTAGCAAAGTGATGAGATGCTCGAGGATATAAAGACAATAGCAGAGTTGGAACCCAGTGGGATTATTCACGTAGCTGTTTTGTTTAGTTTTTCACAAATTGTGTAAATTCTATTTGCTCGGTGGCATTCTCTTACTAGGATGTCAGCCTCTTGTACAAAAGCGCCTATTCACAGGCCAAACTTCAAAATCAATACAATTCATTTTCAGAGAAATTTTAAACTATTTTTCCTTTATCTGTTTTGTTTTGCGAAGAACGTCCAGTGTTCATTTTTTATATATGCATTTGACATTAATTGCTGCTCATAAATATTTACGTGCAAAACAAAAGACCATTACTTGTAATATCAGAAACAAGGGCAATGAGAATTGTCCAAGCTGTACAGTTGCTCTGTCACCCAGGTACAAGGTAAATTCAGCTGAAGAATATGGTTGACATGCATTCACTCCCCGCAGAGTAAGACAGTAATGTTAACTCTCCCCAGTTGAGACTTGCAACTGTAAATGAATCGGTAATATTCTCCCCAAGCAGAGTTTATTTACCATCAGCACTGAAAGGTCTTAATATTCCCCAGCGAAGTATAAGAATATTCCCCGACAGAATACAAAATATCCCCAGTGGAGTTTGAAATTTTTCCAGCGCAGTCTGAAGAAGCTTCCCCAGTAGAACTTGGAGAATCATCCCCAGTAGATTTTGGAAGATTGTCCCCAGCAAGTTCAAAGTATTATCCTCATAAGAGTCTAAAGGGTTATCCCTAGTGAAGTCGCAACTGAAGGTTCATCCCCAGCGGAGTTCTTTCCTTTCACAAACAAGAATTCAAATCCCCAGCAGGATTCAGTATCACCAGCAACGGTAATTTATCCCCGGCTGAATTTATCGGTGGAATCCTCAGCAGAGCATCTCTTCCCCATAGAGTAATCTCCTCATCAAGTTTATTCCCTAACCGGAGTTATCCTCTCCTGCAGGTTTATTCTTACAATCGTCTTCATTCACTATCCCCAGCAGAAATGAAGAATTCAACTCTTTTCTCCAACAGCTATCCGGGATTTATTTTCCCCAGCTAAAAGCATTACACTTCCATACATCATGACACATGCATATACGCATCATACAACACAATCTCATTTATTTTGAGAACATCATTGCTTGATATATATCATGCATTATATACGACTGACCTTTACCTTTCAGGAAGGATGCAGTTAAGTTCTCAGCTATGTTGAACTACTGACCGGTTCTTAAATCTCAACTGAATTAGTCTCGGTTGAATTACAGATAAGGTTCTAAATCTCGCCAATTTTCCTCCATCGAAGTGTGGATGAGTTCTTAAATCTCAATAGAATTATCCTCCGTTGAAGTACAGACAGTTCCTAGATCTCGATGAAGATGTTTCCCTCAGTCGAAGTACTGACCGGTTCTTAAATCTCAACTGAATTAGTCTCGGTTGAATTACAAATAAGGTTCTAAATCTCGACAATTTTCCTCCATCGAAGTATGGACGAGTTCTTAAATCTCAACAGAATTATCCTCCGTTGAAGTACAGACAATTCCTAGATCTCGATGAAGATGTTTCCCTCAGTCGAAGTACTGACCGGTTCTTAAATCTCAACTGAATTAGTCTCGGTTGAATTACATATAAGGTTCTAAATCTCGACAATTTTCCTCCGTCGAAGTGTGGACGAGTTCTTAAATCTCAACAGAATTATCCTCCGTTGAAGTACAGACAGTTCCTAGATCTCGATGAAGATGTTTCCCTCAGTCGAAGTACTGATCGGTTCTTAAATCTCAACTGAATTAGTCTCGGTTGAATTACAGATAAGGTTCTAAATCTAGGAAATTCTCCTCAGTCGAAGTAATGACCAGTTCTTAAATCTCAACTAAATTAGTCTCGGTTGAATTACAGATAAGGTTCTAAATCTCGGTAATTCTCCTCAGTCGAAGTACTGGCCGGCTCTTAAATCTCAACTGAATTATCCTCGATTGAATTACAGATAAGGTTCTAAATCTCGACAGATTTACCCCCAGTTGAATTACGGATAAGTTCTTAAAACTCAGCATAGATGTTCTCTCAGTTTAAGTACAGGCAAGTTCCTAAATCTCAACAAAGATCAGACTTCCCCAGCGGAATCTTCCACAACAACAGGTATGCAAGTTCTCGCTAAGGAATATCTTATGTGATCGACACTCCTACATATGGCATCTTTAAGCCCATCCTTTCACCAACAATCTCCAAATGGCATCTGAAAGCCCATTCCCGACATCACAAGGCTGATACCACTTCATGCGAGTGCAAATTTCTGGGCACTCTAGTGTTCAATCATCTTCCACACTCGGATCACGAAAGCCAATCTACATCCTCAGGTTTAAGAAGATTGAACAGGGGCAGCTGTTGTACCCCAAAATTTTCCCTCTCATATTTCTCAAAACATTGCAAGAAAGATCTCCAAGTTGCTCAAGTTTGCTCAAGAGTTGGTCAGACAAGCCATCTCATAAGGCAGTCAACCCCAAATTAGGATTTTGTGTTGCATCAATATCCTTGAGTCCAAATGACCTAAAGTTCTCCCCAATGTACTATTTTGTTCTCAAGGTCATCCATGTCAAATTTCAAGCCTTGCAGAGGAAGTTTGCCCAGTCAATTGCTCAAGGGTCCAAAAATCGACTGTGTTAGGGCAAAAGTCAATTGTGACCCAAATACAGTCAAACTTCAAGATTTTTTGTCAACATTCTCATTTTGAAGAATATTTCATCATTTGATCAAGGTTTTATCATGATTCATCAAGGATTGCTCAAAATTCATCAAGATTCAAAAGTTGATAAATTAGGGTTTTATAGGAAAAGTCAACTCAAATTTGACCAAGCATAACTTTCTCATACTTTATGAGAAATGACCCATCCAAAGCTCATTTTGAATAGGATGCAATTCCCTAAAATCCCTATTCATACCCCAAGATCAAAAAATGCACTCACAAGAAGTTATAAATTTGGACATTATAGGTCATTTTTGAAAGTCAACAAAAACACCTTTTTTTCCAAAGCTTATAACTTGAGAATGGAAAATCAAAATGGGATGACACCAAAAGGGTTGGTTAGAGGACATCTCAATATTTCTAAAAAGTCCAACAAAACCTCCAAAAGTTCAAAATTGAAGAAGTTATGCATTGTTGAAGTTGGACATTTTTGCAAAATTGCCAAAAGTCAACTATCCACAAAACTTCAAATTTTGTCAAATGGGCCCATTCTTTTCCACTTGATTTGAGTTTGCATCATTGCTCAAGTGTCCTAGCTTCAGCCATGAGCCCATATTTTATTTTTATTATTTAATTTGATTTTTAATTGAATTTATTCATTTTAAATCAAATAAAATCATACAAAATCCAAAACTTTGATTACATAAGATTTTTTGGCTGTTTCAGGTTTTGATTATCATCATTATCATCATCAAACTCGAATCAAACCAAATCATGTGCAAAAAGATTGAAATTGGACAAATTTGGAAGATTTTTAAGAAGAGATCAAATCAAATATGTATGCATTGATATGGGAAGATTCAGTCCATAATTCTTACCCTAATACACTACACACTACATAAGCAAGCAAAAGCAATCGAGATCAGGGTTAGAAGCTGCAGGCAGAGGCAAGACAAAAGTTGAAAAATTCACTAAAAAGCTTGAAATCGAAATCATAACTAGAGGCATTTTTAGAAGCTGAGACATGTCCCAATCTCTTCCTAGGTGTTCACTCAATCTACCTGGATCAAAAGCAAGCTTGTTTATACGCCTAAACGCGCTGTAAGTGTCACGAAACTCAGCTCTGTTCTTGAAATCGTAACTCTCTATTCTTGCATCATTTGAACAAATTATTGGCATATTTGTAATCCTCACAACATTTCCAAGCTATTTGCATCATTCAATTTTGTTTATCTAACTTGTAATGTAAAACGCCATAGCTAGGGTTCTTGGAAGCATTTTTGGGGTTTTCTATTTCAGGTAAAATCGTGACTCAAGAAGGGCATGGTGTTGATCAGGAAGCCAAGGCGAGTTCAACCATGTTCGTGGAATATGTTTTCATGGCCTGGAATGAATTTTGGGAACAGGCCTGCGCATTTAGCTGCGGATTCAAATCCGCAGGTATTTTTACAGGTTTTGAAGGACAGGGATGAACTCGTGTTATCCACCTATTGGCCCTTTCAAAATCACGCGCGCGTTTTTTATTTTGCTGGCATATAACTTGTTTTATTATATTATGATTTCTTTGCGTTTTATTAACAATTGAGTCAATATGGCCTAGTGGCAAGCATGCACGTCCAAACTCCTTCAGGACCTGGGTTCGAATCCCAGGTCCCCCACTTTCCTTAATAATTTTGCTTTTTCAGATGATCACATGCATACTTAGGCTTGCAGATCACCATGCACCTTCATACATCCAAGAGACAGATGGCAAAAGGCCAAATCTGAGGGTCCAAGCTGAAGGTCCATCATAGGCATTGGTCCGCGCAGGCATATCAGATCCACAAAGTCAACTAAGGCCAGCCACTAATGGGCCTTCCCATTTGTTGTACCCCAAAATTTGCCCTCTCATATTTCTCCAAACATTGCAAGAAAAATCTCGAAGTGGCTCAAGATTGCTCAAGAGTTGGATAGTCAAGCTATCTCTTAAGGTAGTCAACCACAAATTAGGGTTTTATGTTGCATCAAGATCCTTGAATCCAAATGACCTCAAGTGCTCCCCAATGTCCTAATATGTTCTCAAGGTCATCCATGTCAAGTTTCAAGCCTTGCATAGGAATTTTGCTCAGTCAATTGCTCAAAGGGTCCAAAAATCGATTAGGTTAGGGCAAAAGTCAACTGTGACCTATAAACAGTCAAACTTCAATATTTTTTGTCAACATTCTCATTTTGAAGAATATTTCATCATTTGATCAAGGGTTGATCATGATTCATCAAGTATTGCTCTAAATACATCAAGACTCAAAAGTTGCTAAATTAGGGTTTTGTAGGAAAAGTCAACTCAACTTTGACCAAGCATAACTTTCTCATACTTTATGAGAAATGACCCATCCAAAGCTCATTTTAAAGAGGATGCAATTTCCTACAATCCATCTTCACACCCCAAGATCAGAAAATGAATTCACAAGAAGTTATAAATTTGGACATTATAGGTCATTTTTGAAAGTCAACAAAAACACCTTTTTTTCCAAAGCTTATAACTTGAGAATGGAATATCAAAATACGATGAGACCAAAAGGGTTAGTTATAGGACATCTCAAGCTTTCTAAAAAGTCTAAGAACACTTCCAAAAGTTCAAAATTGAAGAAGTTATGCATTGTTGAAGTTGGGCATTTTTGCAAAATTGCAAAAACTCAACTATCCCCAAAACTTAAAATTTTGTCAAATGGGCCCATTCTTTTCCACTTGATTTTATCTTGCCACATTACACACGTGTCCTAGCTTCAGCCTTGTGTCGATTTATCAATTTTATTATTTGATTTGATTTTTTAATGAATTATTTCATTTTTAATCAAATTAAATCAAATAAAATCCATTGAATATTTGATCTCTTTTTGGCTATTTCAGAATTGAATCATCATCATCAAATGTATCAAATTCGTATCAAGCATTACATGTGCAAAAAGATTGAGTTTTTGACAAAATTGGCAAGTCTTCAATGGTGAATCAAATCCAATCTCAAGGCATTGATGTGGAAAGATTCAGGACAAATTTGTTGACCTAATGCATTGCATATTACATATACAAGTCAAGGCACACGAAATTGAACCTAGATGCTGCAAGAACACCAAGAACAAAACTTGAAAAAAGTGGAAAAAATGCAAAACTGAAATCCCACTTAGAGGCATTTACAAAGGCAAAACTCAATACCAATCGATTGTTGGGTGTCTACTCAACCTTCTGCAATCCAAAGCAAGCTTCCATACGCATCAAAATGCACTGTAAGCATCCAGTTTCATGGCTCTGTATTCAAAATCGTAACTCCATATTCTTGCATTTTCCTGGCAAATCTTTGACATATTTGTGATGCTTATGAAATTTCTAAACTTTTGGCATTGTTTGATTGCATTTATATGGACTGTAACCCCATAGCCGAACCTAGGGTTTTGTAGTTTGTTTTTTGGGCATTTCTTTCACAGGAAAAATCAGCTCCATTGATGGACATAGACATGACCGGAGGAGGAAGACGAGCATAACCATGGTCTGGGATTTAATTTTCATGGCCTAGAATTAATTTTAGGGTTGACCTACGAATTCAGCTGCGGATATGAATCCGCAGGAAAAATTACAGGGTTGAAGGAAGAAGACGATGACGCGTCAGTCCCCCTATGGCTGGTTCAAATATTCGCGCGTTTTATTTTTTATTCTGGCATATTAATGTATTTTCCCTTATTATATTTTATTCTCATATAATTAACAAATGAAGCGTGATGGCTGAGTGGTAGTAGCGTGTGTTCAGTGACCAACAGGACCTGGGTTCGAATCCCAGGTCCCCCATATGTCTTGCTATTATTTTTCTTCAGGTGATCCAGTGTTGATGCCAGCGTGAGATCTATCATGCGCCTCCAAATCTCCAATGGACAGATGGCCTTAGGCCAGATCTGAGGGCCAAGAGAAGGACGCCCACCATGCTACCAAGTCAAAGTGCCACATGGAATCAAGAAAGTCAACCAGGCCTGCACAATTGGGCCATGGAATTTGCTATTCGGACTCCCCAATCAGGCCCAAACCTCTAATTCTTTCTATTTCATATTTATTTTATTTATTTGTTTGTTTAAATATTTTCATTATTAATTAACCAATCAAACTTTTTTCTTCATAAAATTAAAACCAAAAAAAATATTTCATTTATTAAATTAAATTTCAGTATTTTATTTTTTGTTAACAAAATCAATTAATTAATTTAGTTTTAATTAGGAATAACTTTAATATCTTTTTTTTGCAATAATTAAAATTAACTTAGACAATTAGGTTTTTATTAACATTGATTAAATTTATTTTTATTTCTTTAAATACCAAAAACCCAAAAATATTTTATTAATTAATTTATTTATTTATTTAATAATTAACTTAGTTTAATTTCTTTTTAATTCAAAAATAAACCAAAAATCCTTTCTTTAATAATCAAAGGGTCAAAACCCTAGAACTCGCATTCGATTTAATTTCCCGCACGCGATCCATTTTTATTCAATATTGTATTTGTTTCCGGAATGTAATAGATAATAAGGACTATTTTTATCGCTTTATTTATTTTTCGCATTTAAATTTCAAAGGGTTGCTTTTGGCGATGTAAATACCCGACGCCTTGTAATAGTTAGTTTAATTTCCGCAATTTACTTTCCACAAAATATAACTGTTAGATGTTTGATAATAGGAATGCATGACAAGAATGAATGTTTAACCTAAAATCAACTTAGATCACCATTAACATGTACAAAGACAAAAATAACTGAAAACGACACACTCGCACATGCGCACTCTTAGGGTACACCTCACTTGGTTGCCTTTGTACGCGGTCATTGAGTATAGGTCACTTTAGAGGTCGCCCTCTTGTCCAAAGATCATAGTCGCCTCGAAAAGGTTACCTCGGATATTGTTGCCTCAAAACAAATGATCTAAGACATTAGGGTTACCGCTAAGGCATCCTAACATTGCTTTGGTGACTGCACGTCCCTCATTCGAATTGACCCTTAAAACTACAACGACGATGCTACCTACTCATCAATAGTAGGATAGCATTGTCTAAAGGAAGATAGCATAGAACGATTCCTTTTTCGAGTAGGTAGATGGTTCTTAGATACTTTCTCTATCCAAAACAAAATCTTTTTCACACTTACACTCCTTTTCAAACAAAGACTTCTTCAAACCCACAAACACAAAGAAAAGCAATTTTGAAAACAATATGAGCAAGTACCTAAGAGCCCGTGGATAACCACGGATAGAAAGGATGCTAACACCTTCCCTTTCTATAATCTACCCCCCGGACTCGAGAAAACATCTCGAAAAAGGAATTTTTCTGTGCTTTTTTCCTTTCCTTGTTGGATAAAATAAAAGTCGGTGGCGACTCTTGCTTACCGCGACATTTTGCGAAAACAAACGCAAAATGCAAACCAGCATTCCAAAAAACAGTCAGTTCTTCCCACCGTATCACACCATTGCTATCAACACTCCCAATTCAGGCCCATACCCCTCCTCTCTTTTATTTTATTTTTGTTTATTTACTTTAATTATTTTATTATTTTTATAACCAATCACAAAATCCTTTTTCTCATAGAATAAAATCACCAAAAAATTTATTCAATCAAATTTTATTGTTTTATTTTTATTAATAAACACTAATTAATTAATTTAGATTTTAATTAGAGTAAATTTAACCTATTTTTTATAAATAATTAAAATTAAATTAGATTTAATTAGGTTTTAATTACTAACTTAATTATTTTATTTTCTTTCTTAAAATAACAAAAACCCAAAAATAATTTGTTTTTATTAATTAATTTATTAATTCAATTTAGTAATTAATTTAGGATTTATCTCTTAAAATAAAAACAACAAAAAGATGTCTTCTTTAAAGGGTCAAAACCCTAATTATGCGTCCGATCAAATTTTGCGCCGCGATTTATTTTCTTTTATCCAATTATGTATCTGATTTCGGATTGTAATAGTCGAATAGGACTTTTAATTATTTTTATCGCTTTATTTATTTTCAAAGGGTTTGTCTTTGGCGATGTAAATACCCGACGCCTTGTAATTTAAATTCCGCATTTTATTTCTGCAAAATATAACTGTTAGATGTTTGATAATAGGATGGCATGACAAGACTGAATGTTTTAACCTAAAATCAACTTAGATCACCCTTAACATGTACAAAGATAAAAATAACTGAAAACGACACACTCGCACATGCGCACTTTTAGGGTACACCCCACTTGATTGCCTTCGTACACGGTCATTGAGTATAGGTTGTTTTAGAGGTCGTCCTCTTGTCTAAAGATCATAGTTGCCTCGAAACGGTTGCCTCGGATATTATCGCCTCAAACAAATGATCTAAGACATTAGGGTTACCGCTAAGGCGTCCTAACATTGCTTTGATGACCGTAAGTCCCGCATTCGAATTGACCCTAAAACTCCAAGGACGGTGCTACCTACTCACTAATGGTGGAATAGCATTGCCTAAAGGACATTAGCATAAAACGATTCCTTTTTCGAGTAGATAGATGGTTCTTAGATACCTGCTCTTTCAAAAAACAAAAACTCTTCACACTTACACTCCTTTTCGAACAAAGTTTTTCAAAACACTTCATTACACTCTTGAGGACAGAAGCAAGAGTTAAATCGAAGTTTTCAAACAAAAACTTTTTCAAACCCACAAGCACAAAGAAAGCAATTTTGAAAATAATTGAGCAAGTACCTAAGAGCCCATGGATAACCATGGATAGAAAGGGTGCTAACACCTTCCCTTTCTATAATCTACCCCCCGAACCCGAGAAATATCTCGAAAAAGGAATTTTTCTGTGATTTTTTCCTTTCCTTGTTGGATAAAATAAAAGTCGGTGGCGACTCTTGCTTACCGCGACATTTTGCGAACAGAAACACAAAACGCAAACCAGCATTCCAAAAACAGTCAGTTCTTCCCACCGTATCACAAGCCTTTTTGCTACTTCAGAAGCCAAACATTTGGTAATAGGCTCGTCGTCAAACTCAATTGTGTCAGCCTTTTTGTTGCTTCTTCTTTCACAAGCCACTTTCTCAGGAGTAGAATCGTCTGGATCTGCACTAGAGAGCTTAACAGCCCTCGTTTCTTCTTCCTCATATATCTGAACATTTGACAAAATGCCAGCTTCCTTCAACACCTTGCAAATAAACCTTCTACTTTTAAGTCCGCTATTATTATTTTCAGCAATATTCTCATCAACAGTAGCAGAAGTCCAAACAACCTTTGAGGTAGGTGATTTATCTTTCTCTTGGGTAGATGCTAGAACGATGGATAAGGGAGGAATATCCAAAACTAGATAAGATAGTTTAACCATTTAAATTGCATCATCAACCCTAGGTATTGACTAGATGACCCATTATCTTTAGCCGAAGCATGCACGAATTCAGATGGCGAATGTTGAGACATCTTTGATTTTTGTTGGAGCAAATTCTCAAATGAGTGCAATAAACATAAATTTTTGAGATTGGATGCAGGAATTTTTAGAAACCAATAAGCTTGGCGTAAATAGCATGTCCAACTGCCTAGAATTTGAGAGAATGGGCTTATGTAGGCATGGGAGACATAATAATTGAGGATTGGATTAGCCCATGAAAACAGCAATACCTGCTGCAATTTCCTATCCTTATGCACTTTAAATTTTTCCCTTAAATTTTTTATATTTTCAAATTTAAGACTTAAGTCTTCCATTTTGACTTGATCTTCCCTCTCATGAGTCTTGACATTTGTGACCTCATTATTTCTTAGATCAAATAGGTGTTTATCACATTTTGTTATGCTCAAGTTATTATCATACAATATCCTAACATCCTGTGTGACTTTATAAGCATATAACCTCTGTTGTGGCTCAATATTTCTTCCAAATATATTTTTGACCTTCTGACATACTACATGACACTTTGTTTCCTCAAAACTCCATAGATAGCAATTATTCTTTAATCTTCTTCCATTCATGATAACCTCATCCTTCTCATTTATTGCCAAACATTCAAAATTTGTAAAGTTAACCCTGAGACCTTGATCACATAGTTGACTTATACTTATCAGATTTATATCTAATCCTTCTACAGTTAGCACATCCTCAAGGTTGGGTTGTCTAGCATAATTCAGCTTCCAACACCTTTTACTTTACCTTTTGATCCATCTCCATAGGTCACAGTTTTACTTGAAGATGATTTTATCCCTGTCAGAAATTTCTTAATCCTTGTCATGTGTCTGGAGCATCCACTATGAAAATACCAAACTTCTTTAACAAATGCTTTGAGAGAGGTGTGATTGATTTTTTTTTTGCTCTATCACCTTTAGGAGGCTGAAGACTCCAATGAAGATGATCTACAGGTTGGCTACCACGGAGAGTGTGCGTTGAGATATTACTTTCTATACTTGATTGGCACGTTCATGATTGTGGACAAAAGTACAACCTATTGATACACGGGTTTGGGTGTGCGCTAAGGTATACTAATAATTACCCATGTGCTTGACAGTATCGCCTGCGCAAAGAGAGTGATGTTATCTTACCATTTCGTGTGTAGATTGATCGGACTCAACATGATAATATCGACTGGATGCCCTACACTTCTCACCATGACACAATTCCATTCGACCATATATCATTATACTCTAGATGGCTTGCATGTAGGAGAAGTATCATGTGCAAGTATCTGCTAGAGCGATGCATGTGACAGTTTGGATACGTGTAGATCATTTTAAGGTCCCCCTTTCAGGCTATTCCTGAGAACATTGTCTGCAAGTTGGATGACAATCTGACGAATTTTGAGAGTCATCTGATACCAGAGGAGTATCAGATGGTGGAAGCCACATCTCAATGGAGTTATATTGAGGGTTACATGACTTAGTAGTTATATTTTATGTCACACTATGTCATAACACCGGAGCTCCACCTATACCTGCTCAAGAGGAGATCTTGGAGAATGAACAGGTCATGGATGACCATGACATTGGTGTGATGTCAATTCGTCATAATATTATGCAGCTTACGGGAGATGGCATAAAATCTAGGTTGTTTGAGAGAAGTGGCAAAGAAGCGGTAACCCTAACATGTTCTATTCTTACTGAGGAATGAAATGCCTTGGATTACCATAATCAAAGAAACCAAAGAGTTAGGATTAAACACACTCAATTGATCATACATTTAATTATACTTTTGAATATTTTAGTATTTTGTTTTCATACTTTAAAAACAATTTGTGTACTCTGATTATCTTTCTTTTTAATTAATGCAATAATGTTTTCTATAATATTCGTGTTTGTTAATCTTTATAACAAATAATAACAATGTTAATTGTTTGGATTCAAAAAACTACAAACTCATTATTTATCTCAAAAATATCCACAAATACATTTTCTGAACTGTTTTTTTCAAAAATATTGACTACTTGATTTACTAAAGAAAGATAACTTCAAAGATATATTTGAGAATTATAACCTTAGAAAAATTCAAAGCTACATCTCCAAATTATATTTTCTCAAAAAATGAAATTTGAAACGTTCATAGATAAATCTACGAATAAACCCAAAAATATTATATTAAGGTTTTCATAGGTGTGTTCCACTTCATAAGAATCATAGGTGTGTTCCACTTCATAAGAATGAAAAGGGAAATTCTCTTCATCTAACTTTGATATATCAATAGATTTTTAAAACAGAAGAGGTGAAGAATTTATTTTTATTTTTTTTGTCGAATAGTTATTAGATTTTGCTCCTTGCGTATTCAAAACTGCACTCCTTTAATCATGTCTTGGCAACTCCCAACCAACTTGTACTTAAGAAATTCAGAATAAAATTTTATTTAAACTTAAGCATGGCATACATATTTTCGAGGTATGAAAAATATATATATTTTTATCGCCGGCCATCAATAAGTTACTAAAGCCAGGTATTGGATACCAAGCCACTAGCTATTAGATATCAAACAGCTGCATTTGAAAACAAAACAATCAACAGAATTGAAAGAACAAAAACAACCACAAGGGCTATATGCAGACAACAAAAAATGTTCTTTCACTCATCTGTAACGTAACAACCTATGGAAAAAATGTCAAAAAGAATAAAACATTCAGAGCATATTATGTGAAAGAAAAAGAAATCCTAACTACCTAGTCTAGGAGGATGAAATATCATGAGTTCAGGGCTGAACATCAGTTTTACAAGAAAATGGGGGGAGAAAACCAAAACGAATACAACAAAAGGAAAAACAGTTATCCAAAATTGCCCAACTGTATATTATATTCCTAATAAGTTACCTTGACATTGCTATATATTCACATTTTACTTACCTGTATAAGAAATTTCTGTCATCAGAACTGCTTCCAAATGTAGAAAAATGAGTGAAAAAACCATCAAGTTGATGCCTCCTTGTGACAACCAAAATTGGTCCTCCCATTTGATATACAATCTGTAGTAACTAAATCAATGTCAAGACCCCTTTCTTTTGCTTCTACAACAATTTTGTTTGCATCTCCTATAGACAGAAACAGCTTATAGTAACATTTCCACAACATAATAGAAAATGGATACACTGACAGAGCCTTTTTATAAAACCTCTGTGATATTGTCTCAATGCCCACAGCATTTTTCAGAAACTCTGCAGCTTCCACCCAGACATATTCCGGTGGCATTGGGATGCAATCCATTATTGCATTAACTAAGTTTGAACAGGCCCAAAACCAGAGACCGGTTGAGTTTAGATCAGAAGAACTGCCATCCTTGCTCAATAGTTTGCAAACAGCAATAGCTAATTGGAAGTTGTAAGGAACTACCTCCATAATGCCTTCAACAAAATCCACCAGATGTTTTGGGTCACTTACAGTTTGAGGTAAAAGAAATGAACCAAACGATGATTGGAGTATCAAATTTAGTGGAGAACAATCAAATGAAACTGGCTTTAATATATTGCCAATGAGACTCTGCAATCTTGGCTTCTTGATGTTGTCAAGAAATTTTCTCGGTAGCACCCTAGGGGCTAACAACGCCTGGGAGGAACCATCCATATATACTTCAAACATCTTCTTGATAGCACTCTTTGGATCATCCTCCTTTAAGCTTGATGCATCACAAACCAGAAACATTACATATTTTCTTATATATTGCTCTAAACCCACAAAATTGACAGTATTCATAGCCTTATTAACAGCTATGCATGCTTCTGTTTTATCATTCTGAAAAAAATGATAAACAGAAAGATTAAGATAACCAAACATCATATCCATCTGTTTTTTACCAGAAATTGGGGCAACAATTTTTGACCCTAATCCCAATAATCCAGAAGAATTGCCATCATCAGTGACACTTATCTTGCCGTACGGGGGATCCTGCACTTGCCATACAGAGTGGAACCATCGGACTGTAATTTCTTTTGCAAGGTCAGTTCTTTGATTATAGATAGCATTTGCAATGTATTGATTCCAAATGCACTGGATTCCAGGAACTATTTTTGGCCATCTACTAATTGCGTCCTCAAATACCACGAAATTACCAACACCAAAATCTTGTTTGTGTGTTTGAGCTGACATCAGGATCAACTCTATGCAGAAAGGGTATAGCTGAACATATTTATCAAACAAAATCCTTGAGCATTCTAGGCTATCATGAGAAACTATGCATCTGAGATGATTGAGAGCAAAATGTTGGGCATACTTGAGATCAACTTCACTATCCAATGTGAAGGCACGTGAGTTTATATATTCAACTGCTGTTTCCATAAGTTTAACAGCCCTCTCCTTTTCATTGTCTGATAAACTAACAGAAGGCCATTCAATGTCCAGGAGATCTTTCTCACATTCAAACTTCTGAACAACAGCACCAGGCAGTTTCCTGTAAATAACTAAGTAAACACAACAAATCCATAACACACATTTGTCAGAAATTGTTAAGCAATTGAGTATATCTGAGAGTGGCAGAAGATCGGGCTCATCCAATTTAGATGTAGCCAAGAAAACTTCATGACTTTTCTGAATGGCCTTCTCAACGTTCCCCGACATGCATAAACAATCCATCATCTGCAGAAATAAATCTAAGATGCTTGCACTTTCGCTTGCTCTGTCTTCAGGAACAGCAGATGCATGCTGACAGAGAGCTGAGATGGCAGAATCATAGACCGCTAACCGATCATCAAGCTTTATCCGACTATTGATGTACATGAGCCACAGTACATAAGATCTTTCATAGAGCTTAACCTGAAAAAAAATCGGTTGAAAACTCTCAACGTAAGGCACATAATCAGTGCAAATAAGGAAGGCTTAACATACTCGCAAGAAGTTAAAAAGGAATTTAAGTAGAGTCTATGAGATAAATTATAAAAGCCTCGTCAAAAAAATTGACGAAATTGTGAAACCATTGGTTTCTCTGCTATCTATATAGTCAAAGCCCAACCACGGACAATTTATTTCTTTAAAGGTTTTATCTCCATCCCCCCATCACTGCTTATGTATCACGACAGGTACGTACCAGCCTCACAACAAATGATAGAACCATGTGTCAGTATCGAATGATACACATGAGTCAATAACCATGGATAGAACAGCTCTCAATATTTAGCATTTTAAAAGGACAGAAACCCGTGATTTGAATATGCAAATAAAATAAATTCAGAAAGGCATGCTCGTCACACAACCCTAACCTCTAGGCCTAACAGGTGATTTATAATAGTGTTACGCATGATGGTCAAAATTGCAAGCCAGCGCGAGATCGTGCAATTCTGCGATCTTAATGGGTCGCATATTGGTAGGGGCAGCAAGGGAACTGTGCTAAGTCCTAAAAATGTTATAACCGTGTTGCTTTCTTTTTTGTTTACAATAACTAATCATAATTGTTTTTTACTAAATAGTTAATAACTACTAAAGTGATTTAAAAAAATCACACATAAACATAATAATATTAATCAGTATTAACAATTAACAATGAAAGAAAATATATTATGCTACAGTATTACTTTTTAATAATAAGAGTAGTATATATTTGTTTTTTGATTACGCAATTGTGGTGTTTTAAAGTGTTCGGCTTATATATAGTATATAATATTTTTTAAGCATATCCATGTCAATCTGTGAATCTTATTCATCGATTTACAATCTTGCAAATCTCGTTCCTATGTAGGATCTCAATTTTGACAACCTTGGTGAAAACTATTGTTGGTATCCGGATCTGTACGACTTCTTATTAGAGAACAATATAAGAGGAGAGGAGAAATTAATTGATAATTATGTTTTTATCATGTCAGTTATGTTGCTTTTAATTAGGAATAAATCAAGGAAAGGAGAAAGTGATTAGGAGATAGTTAGTGATTGGTTATGTTTTTATTATGTCGGTTATGTTGCTTTTAATTAGGAATAAATAAAGGAAAGGAGAAAGTGATTAGGAGATAGTTATTGATTGGTTATGAGAAGGAAGGATAGACCAAGTTCTCAAATTCTTGAAAAGGAGAAACCTGGACACTCGAAATTCCTAAAAATTTCCTTGCAACAAGACTATTTCTTTTCCCTGTTTATGTGTAATTTCCTAATCTGTTGTATTTTATAAGTAGTACTTGTAAATTCAAATCCCAGTTTCCACTCTTTCCCGAAAGTAAAACAGAGGACTAAAATGTTTTGTTCAATACTATATATTTTCTTGTAATGTTCTTTGTATTCATCAATAAGAGAATCATTATTCAATGATATTTTAACTCTGTTATATCAATTATAACAGAATCAAGCTAAGAAATAACCGAGGAAGCCCAGAGGATTTCAGGGGTTTACCATTAATAGCAACTCCTGCACTTCCTATATTATCAAAATTTCTCCATGTAAGAAAGAAAAACTATCCAGATATCATGCTCCGTATAAAAGTAGAAAACAATTAGAAGCATACCGCGCATGAGAACATGTCCTCCTTTTCATTTTGCCCCAAACCTCCATAGTAAATGAGCATGTAAACTATCCAGGTTACTTCAGATGTTGGATTCTTATCCAGCGCTTCGGACAGTACAGATAGAGCCTAAAAGTTCAAAAAATTTAAAAGAAATATGTAAGCAAACTCAAACGCTAACCACCAACAAAGAAAAAATGCACTAACAACTGTTACCTTTCGCACCCCTTGCAACTTATTGATTTCCTGGTTGAGAATAAGAAGAGCCGTCTCAACAGCTTGCTCACTATCAGCCATAGCCTGTTTAATTTGATTCTAATTATGCAATAAATAAAGTGGAAGTTAGTACGAATAAATGAATTCAAGAAATTCAGTATTTCAAACTATATTGTACAGGTTAATCATAAAATCAAGGCTAGATTAATCAAGGGCTGTACACCAGAAAACTATATGAGTATAGAACTTAGTAATAGTAACGAGTTAAACGGCAACTATCCTTAATAATGACTGCTGTCTTTGTTCATGACAGCTGTCCTTTGTAGTGCAGGATAAGATTAGTGTATGATTAGAGTCAGCTATCTATATGTATATATTACTCACCCATTGTAAATAAATGAATCATTTTCAAACAGATAACAGAATCAGTTTTATGGTTTTCCCTTTCGTCCCTTATAATGTATCAGGAGCTTTTTTGTTCCATGGCTGATACAAGTCCAGAGATGGTATCTGAGACTCTAAAACTGAAAGTTTAGTCCATCAATAACAACTACACTCTAAGACTGAAGAAAATCTCTGTATATACAAGAAATAATTCTTTGCATTGAAGTTCACAAAATTGCCATCTATACTGAGCACTACAAAAAACAAGAATAAAAGATCTTTGCCATTAAAAAAACTATACCAAACACCATATAAGTGCATTAACTGATGCGCATAAGTGTTTGAAATATAACATGGCTGTCCTTCATATTCTAGACTTCAAATAGTGGATCATTTAAATATTCAAAAGTATAACATCTTAATATTGTTCTGTCACGCCACCTAATCCACTAGGCATAAACTTCTAAGAATACCGGGAAAAAAGAAAAAGTTATTGGAATAATCATAGGTTGTCAAACATAAAAAGATTGATCTCATTTTACGAATTCTAGGTCCCTCAATAGGCATTACAAAACTCAGTTCGTAGTAAGCAAGTACTCTTCTAGGAGTTTCCCGATCCGTCTAGTATGCTTCCTATTTCTATCATATACATGAAATAACCAAATAAAATCCAAAAACATCCCTACAAAATTCAAAATAAAATCATGAAAAGCATTCTTATAATTGACACATTGGGCTCACTTTGGCATTGTAGTGCTAAAACACAATTAAAGAAAATAAAAATATTAGAATAAACCAGGAAAACAATATGATGGTTAGAAGCAACAAACCCCAACTCCATTTCTCCACTGAATAGATAACTGCTTGTTCCATGCCCCATGGACCTCTATGCGTTCATCACCACCATGTAATAATGGACCATCTGCGGGTGAACCATTTTGTAGCAAATTCATAGTAGCCAGAGTGATACTGAAATGCTGCTGCCAGTATTGAGCAATCCTCTGTGCAGCAATAGGTTTATATGCAAATTGATCCGCTTTCAGAACATCTAAACTAACAAGGTATGTTGGCAGAATAGTAGCTTTGTGATACTTGGTAACTTTTGTCACCCCATTACAATTTTGTTGATGCAACGGTAATCTATCTTGAGAATCTGCTGAAACAGTATAACAATCCTTTTGAGGGAATACTTTTAATAAGTAGTATAAAGTGGCTAATATCATAATGAAGTCATAATTCAGAAATTGTAATTGTAATCTATATATATTAGTATATTAATACTAGCAAGCACATGTCTAAAATAGTAAATCTTAGTGCTGCAGCACTTGTTATGGGTCGATTCAAATTTCAAATTATGTCACATAATTCAGTGTCCCCGACAATTTACTTCAGGTGTAAAGAAGCTATCTTTTTTCTAATTTTGAGTCCAAGCAAAATAATAAGATATTGAAAGGTCGTCAACTCGGTGTTTGGGTCCAGTCACTGAAGATCAATAACACGCATTCAATGCAAATTTGATTCAATTTCAACCTCCAATAACAGATAATTACTTCATTTCTAGTACAGCTTCTGATTTGTACAGGAATATAAATCATACATATGTGATCCCACCCGCATACTCAATCAGACATACCCAATAACTTGACATACTTTTTTTCTGGATAAAAACAATTATTAGATCCCAAACCCTAGTTTAAAGTAGGACGGACTGTAGTTTCTTTTCTGTATCATTCATTGACCTAATTATCTTCTATATTCAAACAATATTAGTTCAGCTTCAGAAAACACCATGAAAATACAAATAACAATCATCACATGGTGATAGGACACTTGGGCCTGTTGCCCATGGTGATGGGACACTTGGGCCTGTGGCCCAAGGTGAAAGGACACTTGAGCCTATGGCTCTTGCTGAGCCAGGCATTGAGGCATATCTGCATGAGCCCAGCTTCTGGAAGGATTGCACGAGGGGAAAGAAGGTGGGGCCAGGAGGAGAGGATAAGTTAGTTAGTGAGGTGTGTACTGAACTTGTGTGAGTTGGTTATAAGAGAGAGGGGATGGGTAGTGGTGAGGGCATTCTGAAATATTGTTAAAGTGGTTAGGAGAGTTTTCTCTTTGGTTAGGAACATTGTGTTCTGGTATTAGTGTCACACTCTGGTTTATCTTTCTGTTTGTAGAGCTTCATGCTCAATGATTTACAAAGTAATACACAGTTTTCTTCAAAAAAATTGTAAATCCTATGACATGGAAGTTCCATCAAACAACAAGCACGAAGGTAAAATATATAGGTTCCTAACTGTAACTAATTTTTTATACCTCCATTATTAAAATCGGTATCTTGATGCTGATTAGTGTTTCCATCACCATAGTCTTTCGCATGCTGCCAAGGACACTCGTCATTGTTGCATTTTCCCCGCAGCTCATACATGCAAAGTGGCCAAAATGGATCAACTTCGGGACTGCAGCCATAAGAGCCTTCTTTTGAAAATAAATTCCCAATGGTGACAGGCATTGAAACTGCCATCATGCTGTCCCTCTTTGCTTCATCAGAACTAAGGCAAGTAGCATTTTGACTTTGACCATCATTATCATGAGTGTACTTATTTTTATTTGGTAACTGATTTGAAGTAAATGGTGAAATTTCTCTCAGCTCACTAAATACACTCCTAAAAGTCAAAGGTGGAATGTTCACTGAATTAGTTGAGTGATGATCTTGAAAAGGCATATCCCCTCGATCACCTGAACCAGCACAGCAGTTGACATTCAAAGTATTTCCACCAATGATTTGCTGACTTTGAATCTCATTGGAATCCAGATGGGTGCTCCTTTCTTCCCTATCAATGCCTAGATTAAAAGAACAAATAATCAGGAACTAAACAAAAAAAGTTCTAGTTCATCAAAATTTAATTAACTACAGCTAACTTCAACTAGTGATTTCACAATAAAGACCAAGTAGCATTGATGTGAAACCTGAATGATTGGTCAGTTCCGAATCGAGCCAATACACCGCAATTGACAGCACAGCACTTCTAGATTTTTTTACTAAAATAAATTCAATATTGTGAGAGTCCTTGTATCACTTTTTTTCAGCTTTATTTTAAAGCATTTAGATAGTTGGTTTAGTTGATAGAAACGAAGAGCCTAACAATATTATATAACTTTGATCCTTAAACAGATAAGAGTAAAGGAATTATACAGTTTGTCCAAGCTATATATTATTATGCTTTGACAGGATTAAAGATTGGCATGGCAAACTTAACAAAAGATAACACATCACAATATGTTCATTCCAGAAAGAATAAAACCACCTTTAAGATCATTGTTTTCTGCATTAGACAATGGGACAGCGCCATGATGCAGTTGGCTTTTCTCATTTCCAACCTCATTTTCAATACCTCGTTCAGCAGTCTCAATGTTGTTGCATGGACTACTACTCTTCATAGCTCTTTTCCCTAATCGTGCAAATAATTCAGACCTTAATGTTGCTTCAAGAAGCAAAGAATCCTGAGGACTATCGGTGGAACAATTTGCATTTGATGTAGTATCTATGTGCATTTGTTTTGCTTTGGAGTCTTGTTTTCTTTGATATTCAGCATCAAGATGATTAGAAGCATGTTCAGCTAGAGAAATCTCTTCATTTTCATTATCTGATGTATCAAATTCTTCCATAGGAGAATACACTCCATCTGCGGCATGATTACCCCTTTGAGACAATGGTTCAGATGTACTAGCATCTGGTTCAACGCAATGTTCAGATCCTAAATTTGCTCCATCTGTGTGGTGATAGGAAGTATCAGATTGCCTATTATTGATGCCTTGATCATTAGAATCAAAACTAGGATTATTAATATTATATTCAGCCTGCCTCGGACAGCTTGATGTGGGTATTTGATATCCAAGTTTAGGTACGTAATCTAGACCTATATCAAGTTGCTGGTGCTGTCCTAAAGACCAAGAAAAACTGGAATTATTCAAAATTAAAGATCGTAGCTTAGCTAAATACAACTCCCTTTGGTGATAAAGATTGTTGCATCGAGCATTAGCCTCAAGCAAAGACCTCTGAGCTTTAAGATAAGCTCTGTGTGCATTTCTCTCTTCAATTTCACAATTATGTCTGTGCTCTTGAGCTTCCTCCAGTTCCTTGTCTATCAATTCTTCTATACCAAAAAACGACTGTAAATCAATGCTGCTATGCTCTGAGACACTTGCATTACCATTATGATGATTCATAAGAACAGCATTGTTTAATGCTTCCTGAGTCAAAGACGAGAGGTGAAAGTGAGGAAATTCAAATCAATTCACAATACAACAAAAACATAGTGATTATAAAAGGTAATTTAGGGACCCCTTCAATTGCTTATTGAGTCAATACTTTATTCAGGAAACAGCTTGGTAACCCTGTAGTGTTATACTAATCTGGAAATATAAAGACAACTGAAATTACACAATGTCAAGAATTTCAAATGAACTACACTGTTTAGAGAACATCAACCAAGAGTGGCACTACAATTGCACTTTATGAAAGAGGGGGAAGATTAACCATGGTAGATTAGCAAGTAACAAAATATCAGTGTTTTCAGTAAAGTCACCCAGTACATTCAATATTTATGCATAGAAAATTATGACTTATGACCAGTTATTAAACCAAAAAAATACCAAATACAAATAAATGTATAAATAGCAAATTATTACACACTAAACTAGTTTTGGCGAGTATAAATAGCAAATTATTACTCACTAAATTAGTTGGCGCGCAACTGGAAGGCAAATTTGCTGGCATTGCACTTTGGTTGAAAGTTGCACAAGGGTCAACCAGACTACTACTTTTGTCAGTCTGGTTGCAACCATAATTGACATCACCTACAAAGTATGATGAAGACCATGAGATTCTAACCAGAAAAGGACTTAAAACACGTTTTACTGAAAAGCAATTAGCCACTGGTGGAATCAAACAGACAGTCTTGTCATAGTACAATTTACATGTTATCATGACATGGCAATCTAATTTTATATATTTATAAAAAAATGTAACATCAAATTTGCAATAGCACTTGGAAGCACCCTTACATAAATGTGTGATCAGGAAACCGAGAAATGAGACAACCACTGGTACAAGCGAATGAAATGTTGAAATGAATACACAAACCAAGAAATGAGACAACCATGTGGTACAAGCTAATGAAATGTTGAAATGAATACACAAACCAATAAATGAGACAACCACATGGTACAAGCTAATGAAATGTTGAAATGAATACACAAACCAAGAAATGAGACAACCACGTGGTACAAACTAATGAAATATTAAAATACACAAACACGAATATGCGCGGACAGGCATATATTTGAAGGACGATCTTCAATTCTAGAGAAGGAAATTACCAGAATAGTGCAATTAAGTTTCTGAGAAAATTTGTTCGCCAAAATGTGTAAGTTACCGACGAAGTAAGTATTTACCTTCTCTTGCTTTACAAGATATATTTTGTAATGGGTTGTCAAGATGATTGTCAGGTTGTCTTTGTGATTTGATGATTGTTGACTCTCCTCTACAAGATGGAATCACTTTCTGGTTATGATCAACCATGTTTTTCTCCTGAGGACAAATGTCTCCGCACAGAGAATCTTTTGATGGTAATATAGATTTTACAACAGGAACTTGCTGACCACCAACAACTTGAGGGGTATCATGAGTTGTGTCAAGTTTCATGCGCTTCCTATCTGGTTCTTTTGGCTCCAATTGTGCAGCTCCAGATGAAACGGGGATATTTTTCTTAGTTTTGTCATTCTTTAGGCTCGTGGCATTCTGATCCCTACCCAAAACTAAAGCAGACTCCTTACTTAGCTGGGCTGTCTTCAACTTTAGTTCACTTTCCCGAAGTGCAATCTGATGCCGCAAATCCTGAAGTTTATTGCCATTTGATACTGCTCCTTGGTCACGTCCACGCTCTCGGCTAGCTAAAGTTCTGTTCATTGGATTGAAATTTCTAGCTTGTGATCCTTGTCCCAATGACCAGGATCCAGCCCCCTTAGAATTTAAACTAGGAATCTTGGTGGTTGATGAGAGAAATGTACGATTAGAAGGAAATTTCTTGGGCATTTCCTTCTGCAAACTTCTACTATTTTGTGGTAACTGTAACTTGTTTGAATATTCCAAGGATGAGCTAGGTCGCTTGACATTTCTCTCCAACGTGACAACAGTACCTTTTTCAAAGTCACTACTACCACTGTCATCATCAGAAAAGCTTATCACAAGATTTTTATCATCGCTTGCATGACCAGTCCATGGAGAAGATTTAAGGGGTAACTGGCTCTTTTTTATGCTCTTCTGTGAAATCGGTTGTATGGTTGTTCGCATCTGTATATTATTGGAGCCTCCTGTAAAACATTGTCACTGAAACTTACACTCCATAAATTGTACAAGTCAATAAAATTAACATGGCTTTTACATGATTAAGTACACAACAAACTTTGACTAGAAGAACAGAACTTCTATGCATGTAAGAAAACACAGACGATATGAAAAGAAAAATACACTGAAAAGGCTGTATCAAACCCGAAAAAACTAGAGCACTATATATTCACACACATGGCATACCAACATCATGCCGCAATTAAGACGGATTTCCGATTCCGTAAACCAAGACTAAAACGAAATTTATGATGCCAGACGAGCGATAATCAATCGAGAGTTAACAAGACTTACCACCTTGAATGCCTTGGGTACTTGGTTTCACCGAAGGAACAAAACTGGACCCTGCAGCAAGGGTGGCTTGCACCGTAGATCCATTGGAGTTTTCCTGGAGGACAAAAAATACTCAGCAACAAATCCGTATTAATTGGATTGAACTCGCAAGAACAACACATTGATTCTACCGCATGCTTACAATTCGTGACGCATCTCATTTTTCATTTCTCCTGTTTAACCCAGACAAGCATAAAACCCTATAAAGTACGGATACCGGAAACACAACAACGACACTGACACGTCGACACTGATAGTAATTTGAAAAAAATGAGTAAATTAAAATGAATCACAAGGGTTGGTGTCATTTTCGAACATCTACAGTGACACTGACACACCTTTTATCAGAAGCGTCAGTGCTACAGAGGATAAATTTACAAACTAGTTCAGAGTTCCGACCAACTGCTAAATTACTCAATAACAAATTCCAATCAATAGATCTAAATTTACACCAACAGTACATTGCTTCCACGACATGCTTTCAAATTTTGTTTCGCTCTTATTTATTTCATTTCTAGTTCTACAGTTTAAGCCACCAAAGAAGCATAAAACCCTAGACCGCACTAGTCACATGTTGAACCTAAACAAAACCGAGTTCTATCATCTCAGATCTAACAGCAACGAGATAGCAAATAAATTCCGCAAGCAAAATCGAAACAAAAAAAAAAACGAACAAAAAATCGCAGAAACGATAAACGCAAACGATATGTTAGGTTTTGAGAAGAAGAAGAATAATACGTCAGCCTCATCGGAATTAGAGAGTTCGCCATCTTCTCTGGTTTTGGTCGGAGCGTTGGTGTTGTGGTTCTCGGGCGCCGCCATGGTTGCGGTGGTTCTGAGGTCAATAGCGTTCACCGTCGTTTCACTCTCTTTCTCTCTCTCTAGAAAATATGAATAACCGTTTTTGCCTTTTCTCGAGAGATAAACGCGCACGGAAAGGCAATAGCAAAGGGATGAGGTGAGAGTGTACGAAGAGACTCGTGTGTTCAGCAATGCTTTCTTCGTTCACCCACGCCTTCGATTAGAGTCAGCAAATATAATTGATGATTTAATAATTATTTGTATTAAATTTTTCTTTTATTTGCAATTATTCTTTTAATTAATAAGTTAATATATAGATATTACCGTATCAATTTATAAACAAAAATCTAATATTTTATATTTATTAAGAAAGTTTAAATTTTTATATCTTTTTAAAATATATTTTATGAAAAAATATAAAAATAATTTTGATTAGTTATTGTTTATAGAAAAAATAAGAGAGAAATCAAATTAAATATAATTTGTATTTAATATAATTTTAGAAAAGATGAATTTTTAGAATAAAATAGTTAAATGATATAAAATAGATATTTTTTCTTATAATTTATAACAAGAAAAATAAGTATTTTTTTATTTATAAACTGATATGATCATGGAGACAGTGTTAATTATTGTGTTTTTTATAATTAATATTAAAAATATAAATAAAAAATAATTTAATCGAAATGTCAATGAAAAAAATTTAGATATTTAGGTAATATTGAATATTGAGAGAAGTTTAAATTTTATTTAAATTATTTATAAAATAATGATAATGAATTAAATGTGTAAAAAAATTTATATTATAATAATGTATCATGAAAAATAAAATTAAAATATATTAAATTTGATTCATGATTTTTTTTAGTCAGAATATAAAAGTAAAAAGAAAGAAAAGTAAAAGCATGAGAGACAAGAACCTTAATTAAAAGAAAATAAAAAAATAATTCAACTTTTGTCAAAAAGAAGAAAAAAACATTAAAAGATGTTGAATTTAATAAAATGAAATAAAGTTAATAAGTTAGGAGACCTGAGGTTTTAAATCTATAATAAATATGTTTCAAGAGAGGTATTTGGCTGACTTGACGTGCATGCTGAGAGGATTCTTATCTTAAATTTAGGAGCAATCATGGATAAAAAATAAATAAAAATTCATTATCACTTATAAGTCTTAAAATGCGGATATCATGCATAATATTTGTATTAAAGTCTGACATTTTGGAATTTTTTTCACCATTACATATATTGAATGAGAAAAAAAAGTGATAGAGGGTCAATCAATCACAATCATCATGTATTTAATTATATTTCATTTTTAATTTTAAAAAATTTTAATAATATGAAACATTGTTGATTTTCTATTAGTTAAATACGAAAAAACAAAATTTATATCGACGGTGTATGGTGTATGAATATTATTCTCATCTTAATTAAAATTTGTTTAAGATGTTGGATATTATCAATACATAATTGATACTCCCTCCGGTCTCATTTATAAGAAAAAATTAACTTTTTAGATACATTAAATAAGTAATGTATTTGGACAATATATTGTCCAAATACATTACTTATTCAATGTATATAAAAAGTTAATTTTTTCTTATAAATGAGACCGGGGGGAGTATTATAAATAGGATTTGTCTAACTTTTCATATACGTGTTGTTAAGGCAATTAAAAATAGTAATTTTTCATTAAAAAATATTAATTATTTTAAATATTTATGATCTAAAAATGGTATACGGTAAAAATTTATTATTGATCTAAATTTTTTTTAATCTTTTAATATGTGCGTACTAGACTATAACTTGTGCGTACGCACGGGTTTGTTACTAGTAGTGATAATAATAAGTTGTTGACAATTAAATTCGCACAATTTAGTTGCAGACATATTCTCAGTTGGTTGTCTCTCAGACCCAAGGCGAAGCTCGAGTTAAAGAAACTTTATTACAAAAATGCCTTAAGCTCGCTACCAAAAATTAGCTAATTTCAGGGAATATGAGATTGCTCACGTTCCATGTGAAGAGAACACTTGCACTGATGTTTTATCTCAGTTGGCCAATACGTGAAGTTCGAAAATCAATCATTCATTCGTCCATGAAACTAAGAAAACGCTGAGTATTGAACCAGTGGAGAAATTTGTGATGATCATATGCGTAACAACATCTCCTTCTTGGACCACTCTGATAAAAAAAATATTGAGCACGGTAATCTACCACTGAATCCATCAAAAGCGACCCTAATGAAAAAAAGGGTCAGTGGATATACAATAGCTGAAAGGACCGTGATCTTTCCATTCCTCTATTAAGATTCTTAGGAAATGAAGACATTGGTTACGCTTTCCTGAAGGTAAATGAGGGGGTAGTCGGAAAAAACTTAGGAGTCGTTGCCTTTGCCAAAAAAGTCCAGAGAGTGGTATATTTTTGGCCGACCATGGTCCAAGATGCTCATGAGTATGTAAAGAAATGTGACCAATGCCAATGACATGAAGATGTATTCAACATCTTATCTACCGAGCTACACGTTCTAACCTCGCCATGGTCATTCATGCAATAGGGATTATTTTACCAATTGGATAGAAGTCGAAGTCTTGGCTAAAATCATGACAACGAATGTTTTAAAGTTTTTCAAGGAGAACATTTTGGCCCGATTTAGAGTTCCTCAATCCATTGTGAAAAACAATATGACACACTTCATAATCAGGATATTTAAGAGCCTGCAGGAAGAATTGGAAATCAAGCAATATTTCTCGTTAGTCGAACACTCTCAAACCAACGGAAGCGAAAGAGGCCAACCAAATGTTGGTCAAAGGATTGAAAAAAAGACTAGAAGAATCCAAGGACAATTGGCCAGATGACTTACCACGTGTTTTATGGGCATGTCGTACGACCACTAATCAATAACAGGGAGACTTCATACCGACTCACGTGTGATGTGGAAGTGATTATCCTGATAGAAATTGAAGAACTGACTTGGAGGACTACTGTTGTACCCCAAAATTTGCCCTCCCATTTCATCAATATTTTCTCACCACAAGACCCTTGGAGCTCAAGATCAAGTTAGGGTTTGCTCTGCTCAAGACTCCTCCTTGCATTGTTGACCCAAATTAGGGTTTGAGTTTGCACAAAGATGTTTTGACCTAAAATGCCCAAGATGACTTTCATGCTTCATGTTGGACTCACAAGTTTATCCATACCAAGTTTCAAGTCTTGATTCCAATCTTTGCCCAGTCAATTGGACAGTTGACCTAGAAATCAACTGTATTGGGGAAAAAGTCAACTGTGGTCAATTGACAGTCAAACCTCATGAAATTTGACCCACATCAACATTATGAACTCATATGAAACATTTGGTCAAGTTTGGATCACAATTCCACAAGAAATTTGATCAGATCACCAAAAGGGCAAAATGGTCATTTTTAGGGTTTTGACTGCACAAAGGCAATTTTTGACTGTTTGACCTGGACAATGGCAAACCAAGCTCACATATGGACTCAAGGACCCAATGGCATTATCTTGGCATGTTCAACAAGTTCAAAAGATCCCAAATGCATAAGATTGACAGATGAATTTTCCAGTCAACTGAGCAAGATTTGACTGTATACTGAAAAGTCAAACTTTGACTTTTTGGTCAAAATCAAGTGCCAAGATTCATTTTTCATCAAAACATGTCAAATTATGAAATTTGTTCATCAAGAAACCAAAAATTACAAATTAGGGTTTGAAATGAAGAAATTTCATGACTTAGAAATTTTCTAAGTTATGAAATTTTCTAATTTTTTCCTAACTTTGTCCCATCTTTTCATCAAGATACATTTGGATTCAAACAAAACTCAAAACATTAAAGTTATAGTCCATTGCAAAATCTACAACTTTGATTCACAAAGTTTCCTCAAAAGAAGCTTGTAACTCAAGTTATGATTTTTGGAACAAGGGTGCAAAATATTCTTAACTTAGAAAAAATTTGACCTATTCTAGGCAGGATTTTTGCCCAACTTCATGGCCACTTTTCACATGCTTCCACTTGGAATTTCAATTTGCATTACGAAGATGGATTGTGGTACACATTCCAAGCTTTCCAAATTGTCCAAGAACTCATCAAACACCCTTGTGGTTAGAGAGATTCGAATTTGTCAATATGGGCAAAAGTCACTTTGTTCATAGGCCAATTTCATGTTCATAACACTTTGCATTTTCAAACTCAGCTTGCACAAGCTAGGTTACAGGCCTCTAATCCCATTTGCACTCAATAATTCAATGCTAAACCATTGTGCCAAGTTGTTATTTCATTCATTTGGGCAATACATGTTAGATTAATCCATAATTAGAAAAAGCATTTTATCCATTCTTGTAAAGAAGCACTTTATGTCAAATACAAATCCAAGAGGCATGGGCAAGATCTTGAGAGCTAGAATTTTGTACACAAATCACTATTATCAAGAACAAGAAGTGCAGCATAGTTTAGGGCTATGGACATGCTTGTATAGAAACTCACATTTCCTTGCTTCACATAGAAGAAATCTTGCAAACACATACCAACTTCCATCTCCTGTCAACACAAGCCTAAACAAACTTCTTGAACATTTTCCAAACATCAAACCAAGTCTGAAACACGACCAAACCATCTCTCAAACCTCCATATACAGAAAAACACAGTTTTGTGGAAAAACAGGGCATAAGCTGCAATTTGAATCCCACAGTCCATTCCTATCGTGCGTTTTGGCTGAAACCTCTTCAAACACACTCCCTATCATCCATTGAAGCTATTCCAAGCATTGAACTGGAACTGTAACAGCCATAGCCAAGTGTGCCATTTTCATTTTTCATCTGTGCAGGTTGACTTCTGTAGCTCGATTCAGTAAGATTCAAAGCAAGCCAAGCATAGAGGAAGCATCCCTGGACCTCAAGCAAGTTGTACAAGCCCTCACACTGCATTGAAAGTGCCTCCATTGTTGCACACGATTCAAGCTGAACAGGTAAAAGTTTGAACTTCCATCTCTCTATCCAAGCATATTTAGGCTTAAGTTTGTGAAGAGGGCATGTTCTACTCATGGCCCTGAAGCTACCCATATAATTACTTTTCATTTATATTGTGTGTGTTAAGAGAATTTGGAACCTGAACATTAGAAAAAAGTTAGGTCAAGAATTGGGGGAGAAGAAATTCTCTCTCATTTCTGAGGGTTAGATCAACTTCTTTATATGTTTAGAATCGTGACATGATGCTCTATAACATTGATGTTGTAAGTTTTTGTTGAAAGTCAAAGAATCAAGAGATAACAGGGATGGAAGAAAGCGCGCGTTTTTGTGTTTGAAAGTGGCTGGAGGTTGAAGACAAAGTCCTTTTGGGCTGGGCTTGGTTCTTTTTTCTGTTTGCACCACTTTATTTCACATACACCCCCTTGGTCCATTGTGTTTATTTTTATCATTTTTTGACTTTTTGTTTTTGTTTCTGACTTGTTATTTTTTGTTAAAATATAAAAAAACATTAAAAATATTTTTCACCTTCTTTTTGTATTTTTAGGCATTTATTTGTCTTATTTGATATGTGTATGTAAATAAACATATATATACTTTTATTAAAAATACTAAAAAATAATACAAATACATTTTATTTTCTGATTTTGTTTTATTTTATCTTTTGAAAACATTTTCTTAAAAAATATACTTTTTTTTGTAAATAATAAATATTTTTATTTTTGTGTATATTTAATATATTTAATACATAATATAAATACTTATATATTTAGAATATTTAGGATAAAAATAATAAATAATACATTTTTATTTTTATTAATATTTGACCTCAAAAATCACTTTTTTACAATATACTTCCTTTTTTATTTATTTTTTGTGTATAATTAATAAATATTGTATATAATAAATATTAAATACTTTTATTTAGCCAAATTAGGGTTTTGCCCTAAACATGAAAATATTCAAAAATTAACTTTTTTTTTATTTATTTATTATTGTTATTTCACTTGTAAATAAATCACATACACTTACACAAATACCTTGATACACTTACATTGCTTTATTCTTATACATTGATCATTTAACATTTGCGATTGATTCGATTTGGTTGTAAATTTATTTGGGATACCAATCTCCTATTAAAGTCTCATCCCCATTTGAACATTTGTACCCCCATTCCCATGATTACTTTGTAATAATTTAGGACTTTAAATTCCGCATTTTAAAGCTTTCTAAATATGTCATGATAGACTTAGGGTTTGTATGCAAAAAACAAATAGCTTGGCCTAATTCAAAGACAAAAAAGCATGAAAATGAACAACACCAATCACACTTGCACCCCTAGGGTTACTCCACTTGTTGCCTTCAATAAGGGGCCATGTTGCATGTTAGGTGTCTTTGGCAAAACAAAACAATTCAAATGATCATAGTCCCTCGATGACGCTTTCGAAAGTTGCCTAAATGATCAAGTCCCTTAAAGGAAAAATTGCCAAAGACACTTGGCACCATTGCAATCATGGTCTAAACGATGACCCGCGCCCGTCCCGTTAACATCCTAACACAAGATTGTCCACCAAATACAATGGTGGAACAAAATTGTTAAAAGGGTTAAAACATAGGAAAAACCTTTGAGTAAATTTAGGGGTAGACAAAACTCTTAGTTACTTGATCAAACTTGCAAAACACGCTTGCCTACTTTTCAAAACCACACTTCACAACACACTTTCAAAACAACTTTCAAAAACATTGAAAACTTTTCAAAAGATACACACCTTTGTATACATTCAAACATGAATCATTACAAAGGTTGCCACAACAAATGACCTCTTTTCAAAACATTTTCAAACCCACACACAAAGCACCATTTCAAACAATTGAAAACACAAGGCAAGTGATCTAAGCAAGTAACTAAGAGCCCATGGATAACCATGGATAGAAAGGGTGCTAATACCTTCCCTTTCTATAATCTACCCCCTGAACCCAAGAAAACATCTCAAAGGTTTTTGTTGTGCTTTTTAATCTTTCCTTAGGATAAAATAAAAAGTCGGTGGCGACTCTTGCTCAACCGAAACATTTGCGAAAACAAACGCAAAACCCAAGTCAGTTCTCCCACCGTATCACAACTACTAACCTCCTTTTTGAGGAAACTAATGGCCCCGCCCTCAAAGAAGATATAAACATCTTGGAAGAGGAGAGGATGCCAGTCGTTTTCATTAGTGTCATTATCAAGCAAGCCACAACCTCCATGTTAGGCATAGGGAATTTCATTCAGGGAACCTCGTACTGCAAAAAGTCGACATCATGAGGGGAAACACCCAAGATGTTAAGCTAGCAGCAAATTGGGAAGAACCCTATCAGTTGAAGGAAAACACCAGGCGATGCGTGTATGATTGGAGTCTTTTGAAGGAGAGCATATACCGAGAATCTAAAATGTAGCCAAATTGAACCAGTATTATAGTTAAAAAGAGAATTTGATGTTTTTCTTTGTATTGTGTCACCAATATGAAAAATGACACACATATGAGTGAAATTTATTTTTATTATTTTTCAAATGATTGTTTGTCTATTTTCTCCCTCTTATTGGTGTTAAAAAAATATATGCATGTTTTAACGATCGGGATATTGTCGAAAACGCTTTACATGTGCGACTATAGCAATCGATCACTCCTAACACACTTGAAGATTTCATGAGAGCTATCGAAGATGCTTTGTACGCTCGACTACAACAATCAATCCCATATGGGTGTTGTCAGAGATGTTTTGAACGTCCAACTATAACAACCAATTCCCCATAGTAAAAAATTATACACATTTTTATGTAGCTGGCACACCATCCATTCGAATCAAGCTCATTCAATTGACGTGAGTGTTAGAGCCCTAAGATATCCACTTCGATCGAAAGGGGAAAGGACGAGGATCATCTACCCTTGGCTGATGAATGATCATTTGTAACATGGAGTGTAATACAAAGGCATAATCGCATCTCATCGGGCACATGTCTTATTCCCAATGCAACCATTCAAAACTCTAAATTCAACAAGGTATCTGAAATGCTTATTACAAGAAACACAACAACTTATGAAATTATGTATGCATGTACCTGGTAACATAATTCATTAGAAAATAATTTTAAAAAATTGGAAGGAAGCGCGAAAGGCAATAAGCTCAGTGGCAAGAGACTCCAATTGGCACAAGATGTAAGAACGAGATTTTGTTCTGCATCTGGCCTTGAGTTTTGATGATAACATTACATGGGTGATTAGATAACAATTTAGTATCCTAATGGTTTGTTTAGTATGTAACTTTTGCTAACAGGTTTTGAATCTAAAGATTTGGCGTGTGACATCATTAGATTTTGGACTTAACATACTAAGAGATACAAGTGTGTGTGTCATTCCTTAGAATGCTTCTTAAAACAACAGTTCTAATGAACGTTAGTTTTATCGCTTCTAACTATGACTCTGATAGTAGAGCTTCTGAAGGGTTCTCAAGCTCTGAAGATTCCAAAACTCTCTTGCCTAAGGTTTTGAAGATTTTAAAGACAAGGTTCTATTGAATAAGTTCTGAGGATTCTGAAGACTCTAAAGACCAATGATTCTGAAGATTTTGAAGACAAGGTTTTGTTGAACAAGTTCTGAAGATTCTGAAGACCAAGTGCTGAAGACTCTAAAGACAAGGTTTTGTTGAACAAGTTCTGAAGATTCTGAAGACCAAGTGCTGAAGACTCTGAAGACAAGGTTTTGTTGAACAAGTTCTGAGGACTCTAAAGACAGGTTCTAAAGACATGTTTTTTTATCCTCCTAAGCATGCTTCAACTCTTACATATTGTGAATGCCCTATATATTAGAAGAGAAGATCGAAGGTATCACGTGAAGTGATAGTACAAAGTCACATCCTTACACTACCCTATTTTTTATGGTGCAAGAAATGTACTTTTGGTACTATGTTGTCTACCATTCACATCGAGCGTTGGAAGAAGACAGTTGGAAATTTGGTATTCATATTCTACCCTCCAACTGATTTCTTTTTGGCTATAAAAGGAAGACTTAGAAGAATTGGAAACGTTGAAGAACTTTGAACAAATTTATGTTGATTCATTTTACCAAAACTCGGCGGAAATTACTTTGTAAATCTTTTGTAAAGTTTTGTAAAGCAAGGAACTTTTGTTCATTAACTTGCTAGCAAGTAAAAATTGTTCATTAACTTGTTATTACCACTATTGTGTTATTATTTGTACTTCATTTCTTTGTGTAACATGCTTTCAAGAAGCATTCTTGTAAACACACAAACTTGTATTCAATAGTGAGTTGATTGTTCCTTTAGATACTAGGGCTTTAGTCAGGATTCTCAAGAAGACATTGATGGTTAGTCTTTTTATTGTAAACATTGATATTTAGTCTTTGTTTGTTTCTGTAATCAGTTTGGTTATAGTGGATAATCCTTGATTGAGAAAGGAAAATCACCTTGGTGGGTAGACTGGATTAACTTCGTTAACAATGAATCGTGATAAAAATAATTGTGTGCATTTATTTTTGTTCTTGTGTTAACTTCCAAGTGCTTGGTTTTGAAAAGATTTTATTTCTATAAACCCAATTTAAACCTCCTTTTATTATGTTTCTTACACCTTCAATTGTATCTAACATTTGTTATAACAAGATTTAGATTTTGCAATTAATCCTTGGATTTTGATTATAATAATGCATATATTTTACATGTAAATAATTTTGTTTCTAATAGTTTCTTGAGTGTGCAGATTAGAAGTTCTAATTGATTCACGACTGTTGTCTAAAGGATCATCATAAATACATTAAGCATGCATCAGAAAGACTATTGCATCCACTTCTAAAGAAACATTAGTAGTTCTGAAGAATGTTGAATGTTCTCTGAAAAAAGATCTCAATGTGTAGAAGTTGTTGCTTTAGAAGTCACAAGGATTCTAGAAGAAAATATTTCTGATAGAGTTGTTGCTCAAAGATCAGAAAACAAGATTACATCAGAAACAAGTTTTTGCGTCAAAGATCAGAAGTCAATATTTATTCGTTAGAAAAGTTGTTACTTCTAATTATGAAGACAAAGTCAAGGTTATGAACACATCATATAAAAGCTTCTACTTTCGAATCAGAAGTCAAGATTTGTTCATCAGAAAAGTTGATGCTTCTAATTCTGAAGACAAAGTCAAGATTTTGAAGACTCGGGTACTTCGTGGAATATGTGCACACTTCTTCATATCATGATTATTCCATCAAAAGAAAGAATCAAAAGAAAGTTAGATCCTCTGGACACATTACAATTAGACATCATATAGTCCATTAAAATACAAGATCAAACGATGATACCTTCTCAAGCAAATCTACTTCATCAGAAGACAATATCATCAGAAACATGCACTAAAATGGTTAGTAAAAAGGTACAATTACAAATTCCACTCAAATACATATATTGTGTACTATTTGTCTCCCACGGTCGTTTCTTACTATTGGCAGCTGGAAAGATGAAAGTGATGTGTGTACTACTACAATGGTATACTTCCTCAACGCTTATATAAAGGATCAATTATTTCATTTGAAAAACATAAGACTTGGACACAAGAACATTAATGTTGTCAAAATCAAAACAAGAAAAAGAAAAAAGGTCAAAATACACGAGTTATTGCTCATTATTGTGTTGATATTATTGTTTGTTAAAACACAAGAGTTGTTGCTCATTATGGTGTTAATATTATTATTTGATTAGAACACGAGATTTGTTTTTCATTATCGTGTTACTATTGTAAATTGTTTAAACACAATAGTTGTTGCTCATATTTGTGTTAAACAATTTGTACTTAAACATTTGTGTAATCTGCTCGTAAGAAGCAATATTATAAACACATTATTCAACTGTATGTTGATTGTTCCTTGAGTGATCGGGTAGGTGAGAAAACTCAAGAAGATTTAGAAAAATCTCCTTCAAGGGACCGGGTAGGTCAGAAGCCTTAAGGAGTCAGTGATTATTATATCTCTTAGGGGACCTGGTAGGTCATAATTCTTAAGGGATCACTAACAGGTTATCATTGTTGTTAGTTATCGGCGGGTAGCCCGTGCATTTGTAATCTTTCAAGATTAATGGATTAAGTCCCTTTCTAAGGCGAAATCACCTTGGAGGGTGAACAGGATTAACCTTTTCTAAGGTGAACCTGTATAAACTGAAAGTGTCATTATTTCTCTCTATAGCGTTGTTTCTAATTCTGATTATTTGTGTAAAGCACTTCTAAACAAAAAAGTTTTTGAAAACTCAATTTAAACCATAATTTCTTGTCTTTTCATCAACCTTCAATTGGTATCAGAGCTTCGTCTCTATTATTGATTTTCTAATCAAACACTTAACTGTGTAGAGAGATCCAGTGTGAGAAAAGCCTTCTAAATGGTTGTTGTTAACACAAACGATGGAGATAGATACAGTGATAAACCTCATATTTTTATGGAGATAAATTTGACTATTGGAGAGATAGAATAACAAGTTTCTTTCTAGGCTATGATATTGATCTTTGTGAAATGTTTACAAATGGTTATGAAGAACCTATTAGTGCAATTGGTATACCCATTCCAATGAACATAATGAGTAAAGATCATAAGTGAAACTTCAAGAATCATCACAAAGTCAGAACTATCCTTCTCAGCACAATCTTGTACAATGAATATGAAAAAAAATTACAAACAGAGAAACAACAAAGCATATTCTTGATTCACTCAGAATGACACACGAAGGCAACGCACAAGTCAAAGAAACTAAGGCCTTGTCCTTAATTCAAAAATACGAAGCCTTCATAATGGAAGATGAAGAAACGGTTAAAACTATGTTCTCAAGGTTTCAAACCTTGGTAGCAGGAATTAAGTTTCTGGACAAAGGTTACTCCACAGTTGATCATGTTAAAGAGATCATCAGAAGTCTTCCCAAAAGATAGAGACTTATGGTTATTACTTTTAAGTTTTCCAATGATCTAAATAGTATAACTCTTGAAGAGTTAGTTAGTTCACTTAGAAGTCATGATATAGAGTTAGAAGAAGATGAGCCTCAGAAAAGAAATAAATATATTGCTCTGAAATATAGAACAGAAAGAACTAGATCAGAAAAGAGTAAGGCTTTCCAAGCTGAAGAAATGAAAGAATTTGATGATGAATATTCTAATGATGAAGATGAAATGTCACTTCTATCCTGAAGAGTTAAGCAACTCTGGAAGAAAAGGCAAAATAACTTTCGAAGATTCAAAAATAGTGGAGATCATTCAGAAGCATCTGATAAAGGAATAACTAGTAATGAAGTAACATGTCTTTAGTGCAATGAGCCTGGGCACTATAGAAATGAATGTCCAAATCTCAAGAAGGAGAGCACCAGAAAAGAAATCTTTGAGAAAAGCACTTTCAAAGGAAAGAAGAAAAAATGTCACGTGGCAACATGGGATGATTCTGACTATGAAGGATCAAAATCAGAAGAAGAACATGCCAACATAGCATTCATGGCCTTCTCATTATATGGAAAACTCATCGGAAACAGAGTCTGACTCTGAAGAGGTATTTTTTGAACTCTCTCGAGCTAAATTAGAATTATATTTACCAGAAACTCTAAACAAGCATCAGAAGCTTCAACAAAAATTCATGAACCTTCAGAAGGTTCATGAATCTGAAATTGGAAATTTTGGTAAGCTGGAGAAAGAAGTTTCTAAACAAAAAGGTGACAATCTGTCTCTAGAAAAAGAAAACACTTATCTAAATAAAAATTGTTTAAAACTTGAAGAAACCCTTTCTAGAGCTTCTCCATCTTCTGAAACTCCCTTATGTAAGTATGACAAGACTTTTCAGAAATTCATAAACAACATAAACAGAAGCACGATAGCTTCTATGATATATGGTGTTAGTCAAAGTAAAAGGGAAGAAATAAGTTATGAATCTGATAACAACAATTAGAAAATTCTTAGAGAAAGTCAACCTACATCTCCTTTTTCTTATCATTATAATTCTCCGCAGACACGAAAATTTAATGTTGTATGAAAACCCGAGTTTATCAGAAACTATGGGAAAACTAACTCTAAAGGACCCCAAAGATTGTGGGTACCAAAAGAAAGATTATATATGTTGCAAATATCTTATGCAGCAAAGTTAAAACACCAATCATGACACCTGAACTCTGGATGCTTGTGACACACAACAAGAAGAGAGCATATGTTCCAAAACATGGAATCTAAAATGTTGGGTAATATGCTTCAGAAGGATTCAGAAATAAAGTATAGAATGAATCAAAATGAGCTGATATGAAAAACTGTCAGAATTATCATAATAAGATTTATGGAAACATTTTTGAAATTGATCTCTTGAATATAACCAATTATCGGTGAAGTCATATGATACAAAAGGAACTGAATCAATCCTTCAGAAATGGTGTTTGGAATCGAGCATCTAAATGTAAAAGGAACTTAAGTGAAATTGCATAATCCGATGAACTAGAAAAGTGAAGAAATTGGAAATCTAAAAGAAATCAGGTTCAAATCTATTTATCCTCTAATGTTCTATTTTTATGTATCTATATACTTCTACAAGTTAGAATATATCTTGATCAGAAACATCGCAAATCATAAACCTTTTGGTTTACCTGATTATTGAGAATATTAACTTGTATGTCATCTTAAAATAAATGGTCGTTGAAATTCTGGCAACAGATACTTAATGGCACAGTGAATGTTATGACACCGTATCTAACACACTTCAAGACAGTAATTCAAAAACAGTAAAGAACACCGTCAATTGTTAACCCAGTTCAGTGTGTAATAACACCTACTCTGGGGGCTACCAAGCCAGGGAGGAAATTCACTATAAGAGATATTAATTTAGGAATAAACCAACCAGTTTATCTCCTTCACTTAAGATCTACCCAATGCAACTTCAATCTAAGTTCAACTTAAACCTGAGTTCCTACTCACTCCCCTCAATCACAGCAGTGATACTAGACTATTGATTAATCAGATTATGAAGACACTCTTCAGTACACACACTTGATTTTGCTTCACAGCTTTAATCAACTGACAAACACTCGTGCTTCAAAGCTTTGAGTGACAAACAACCCTAACTTGATTTTGCTTCAAAGCTTTAATCAAGTAACACAAACACTCGTGCTTCAAAGCTTTGAGTGATACACAACCCTTACAATCAAATCCTACTCCAAGTCACTTATCACAATGATAATTTCTTGGCTCACAGTAGTTACAACTATACAATCCCTTATTGATCTTCTGTCAACAAGTATCTTTCACCATTTATCTTCATGAGGAATATATAGGCCGACTATTCTTCAGTTAGGGCTTCCATGAAAATAGATAGGGTTAACTAAAGTTAACCTAAAGACTTGGTCTTAGGCTTTCATCATACCAGATTAGGGTTAAGCAAGGTTAACCTAATGTCCACGTGAGCATCTGATCTGGACTGTATACACCAACTCAGAGAAGCATATCAGATTCCTGAAAAATCTCAGGAATAACAAATCTGCACAAATGTTAGATCAGTACAGGATGTCTTAACATTGGTTATGACAACAAGAATCTTATTCACTGATTTTGGTAGAATGCAATAAATATGATCATTGCTTAATGATCATGCTAAACACTCATATTGAGTAGCTCCTGTATGACATTCTTTTTCTGCAGAATGTACCTTTACCCCAGAATGTTATGACATCAGTCATGACATTCACAAAACTGGTTTTACCAAAAAAATGCCAACAAACAAACACTTACAAACTCCCCCTTTGGCAAATTTTTGGCTAAAACCCCTAAACAATCCTAAACAATCAGAGATTAGAATGCAGCAAATCAGAGATTAGAATGCAGCAGAATTTTTAATAACATCTACCAAGTCTAATTCTACCAAAATTACCACAAATTCTTCTCCCCCTTTTTAGCCATAAAGAGGCCAAAGATACTTGTACTTTTAAGTTATACATTCATCCAAAAGGAATAATAAAAACAAACACAGAAATAATAAGAAGTCATTTGGCAGTAACAAGATCCAGCAGCAATCTTTTCAACAATACTGATCTTTAGGGATTGTCATCTTCAGAGGAAGCACTATCTTCAGCATTATGCTGGTCTTCATCAGCATCTTCTTCCCTTCTTTGTTCTTCATTCTCCTCCTGTTCTAGTCTAGCAATCAGCTCCTCAAGAGTCCTTTTTCTTGTATCAAGCTCTCTGCAGGTTTCTTTTAGCACAACTATAACATCAGTTTTCTTGGAATGAGATTTGACAGTTGATGTCTCAGCAGATGTCATAACAATGTCAGGGACATGTGTTCCCTGAAACAGTTTATAGTGCAAACCTAGAGCAGGGGCTCTTTTGCATACAGAGTCTTTTTCAACTAGTATATCAGGATACTGAGCAATGATTATACCACACAGGAGAGAGGGAAAAGCAATAGGGCCTTTAATAGCACAGCTTCCAGCATGTTTCAATGTTTGATCAAAGATGTACTTGCCATAATCAAAGTTTGTCCTGGTTCCAACAACATAGATACATCTTCCCAAACCTGTGGAGATGGTGGATTTATGGTTGGTGGGAACCCAGTTAGCTACACATATTTAATGCAGTATGGAAAACTTCATGCTCAGCTTGCTCGCATTTAGCTTCCCTTTCAAGGGCCAGTTCTTGACTTGCTTGGCAGTGATGGTTTGACAAAGTTGGTTGTCAGTAACTTCCAGCTCAGGACAAGCATCATCAGGCCTTCCTAGGAATTTGTTTATTACAGAAGGAGAGAAATTTACCTTCCTTCCTCTCACATGCACACTCTTAAAATCAATTGACTTTCCATCAGTACACCCATCAGATAAATTTACTATGAATTCTTTGACAAGAATCTCATAGCAGTTGGAAAACTTGACCACAGTTTTCATTAGACCAGCAGTCTTGATTAGATCCATGATTTCCTTACACTCAATAGCACTGCTATTCAGCTCTCTCTCCAAGGCAATCCTTTTCAGAAACACATACTTCCACCTGTTTGCATTTTCTAGATGGTGAAAGGAGATGTTGTCAATGGCAACTTCAGGGACTTTAGGCATTTTGCTAGAAGAGGGTTTCTTCCTGAGAGGAACATTGCTCTCAACATCAAACTCAAAGTCTGATTCCTCATCAGATTCAGAGGGTTCAGGATCCTTCCTTTTCTTGGCTATTGTTTGTCTCAAAGGTTTTGAGAGACTACCAACAGTTACTCTAGCTTTTACCTTCCCCCTCCCTTTCGACATTCCATCTTTTCGATCCTTCTCAGCTTCTACTCTAATTTTGTTCTCAGACCTGGTTTTCTTATGAACAACTTTAGTAGCCTTCTCTTTAGAGGGGCTTTGGGCAGCATCCTGCTTTTCTTTTCTGCTCATCATCCTTCTAGCTATGCTAGGGTTGATATTAGCAATTAAATCATTGTCAGAGTATTCTTCATCAACATCAATAACCGGGGGTTCAACAGCCTTGTCAGTAGGGTTCTGGTGATCATCATGTTTTTCTGGATATTTCCTAATGTTGTCATCAGGTGTCTCAACATTCTGAGTGACATCTGGATTCATTTCTACATTAGGACTAGCAGTTTCTTGGTTCAAAGGTACAGAAATGCCAGGAACAGAGTGATTCTCATTAAGAATCCTATTGACTAGTCTAGCAATAGCTTGATGAACATAAGCAGATTCTTCCCTATTTGCTATTTCTGGAGGAACAGAAGATGATGGTTGAGAAGATTTACCAGATGGAGAGGCTTGTGATCTTCTTGCATGTCTGGTTCGCAGCTTCTTGACCTTAGTGGGATCAGCTGCCAGTTCACGAAGAGGAGTTATCTCAAGAACATCAGTATCCATGTAGTTTGTGATTGCCCTAGGTTCGCTGTCAGAGGATGCGGAAGAAGCAGTCGCCTTTGAAGAAGATGATGATATAGATTGTTGAGACATTTTGATTGATTTAGAAAACAAGTAACAGCGAGAGCGAAATCTTCGTTTGAGAGAATGGAGATTATTGCAGAAACGCGAGAAGAGGGAGATATATGAAAGTCTATTCAACTTCTTAAAATTTTGGAAAGAAATAGGAAAACAGATGATTAGCCCAATCAGAATAGACTTAGCTAAAATATCTCTTTCATCCCTTGTTTTAAGCAAAATTAATTGCTACATCTCTTCATATTGGCAAATACGCAGCTTGCCCCTCAAATTTTCAAATTGACTAGCATCAAGTGCCTTGGTAAAAATATCAGCCAGTTGTAGTTCAGTGGCAACATGTTCCAGCTTAATCACCTTTTCCTCCACAAGATCTCTGATGAAGTGATGTCTAATGTCAATATGCTTAGTCCTGCTGTGTTGTATAAGATTCTTGGAGATGTTGATAGTACTTAGATTGTCACAGTACAATGTCATGACATCTTGTGTGACATTATACTCAGTTAGCATTTGTTTCATCCAGATCATTTGAGAGCAGTTGCTACCAGCTGCTATGTATTCAGCTTCAGCAGTAAATAGAGACACACAGTTCTGTTTCTTGCTGAACCAATAGACAAGATTATTTCCCAAAAAGAAGCATCCTCCAGATGTGCTCTTTCTATCATCAGCACTACCAGCCCAATCAGCATCACAGTAACCAGACAAAATTGGTTCACATCCATGAGAGTACAGCAAGCCATAGTTGTAAGTTCCACTCACATACTTCAGAATTCTTTTCACTTGGTTTATGTGACTTACTTTGGGTTCAGCCTGGTATCTTGCACATACTCCAACTGCAAAAGCAATGTCAAGTCTGCTGGCTGTTAAGTATAGCAGACTTCCTATCTTGCTTATGTACAAGCTTTCATCCACATTTACCCCACTTGTGTCTTTGGACAGCTTTAAATGAGTAGGTGCAGGAGTCCTTTTGTGACTGGCATTCTCCATTCCAAACTTCTTGACAATATTCTTTGCATACTTGCTTTGAGACAGAAAAATTGAGTCTTCCATCTGTGTGACTTGCAATCCAAGAAAGTAGGTCAATTCTCCCATGAGGCTCATTTCAAATTCAGCTTGCATTTGGTCAGCAAAATGTTTAACCATTTTATCTGACGTTCCTCCAAACACTATGTCATCAACATAAATTTGAGCTACCATTATCTTTCCTCCTTCATTTTTGACAAAAAGGGTTTTATCCAAGCCTCCTTTCCTGTATCCTTTGTCAGTGAGGAATTTTGTCAATCTGTCATACCAGGCTCTAGGAGCTTGTTTCAGGCCATATAGAGCTTTCCTCAATTTGTAGACATGATCAGGAAAGTTTGGATCCACAAATCCTTTAGGCTGTTCCACATATACTTCCTCATTTAAGTACTCATTTAAGAAGGCACTCTTTACATCCATCTGAAATAACTTAAACTTAAGGAGACAAGCAACTCCCAAAAGAAGTCTGATTGATTCCAGTCTGGCTACAGGAGCAAAAGTTTCATCAAAATCAACCCCTTCAACTTGAGTGTAGCCTTGAGCAACAAGCCTTGCCTTATTCCTGGTGACAACTCCTTCAGCATCTGATTTGTTCTTGTAGATCCATTTTGTGCCAATAATGTTTGTTCCTTCTGGTCTAGGAACTAACTCCCATACTTCATGTTGCTTGAATTGGTTCAATTCATCTTGCATTGCTCCAATCCAGTATTCATCAGTCAAAGCCTCCTTAACATTTTTTGGTTCAATCTTAGAGACAAAGCAAGAGTTTGAGATGATTTCTCTAGATCTTGTAATGACTCCACTGTTAGGGTCTCCTATGATGAGTTCCTTAGGATGATCTTTCTGAATTCTGATGGAAGGATCTTTGTTAGCTTCCTTTGATTCAGATTCTGATGAAGTAGTTTTAGGTACATCATCCATTTTAGACACTTGAGTTGAAGTCTCAAAGAATGTATCAACATCATAGGGGACATCTGGTTCCTCATGATAATCATCAACTATGACATTTATAGATTCCATCATAGCTTTGGTCCTGGAATTGAATACCCTATATGCTCTGCTGTTGGTAGAGTATCCTAGGTATATTCCTTCATCACTTTTAGGATCCACCTTTCTCCTTTGTTCACGATCTGTCAGAATATAGCATTTGCTTCCAAAGACATGGAAGTACTTTACTGTAGGCTTTCTTCCTTTCCATAGTTCATAAATGGTGGATGATGTTCCCTTTCTCAAGGTGACCCTGTTATGGACATAACAGGCTGTATTAATAGCTTCAGCCCAAAAATGAATAGGAAGTCCTTTGGCATGTATCATTGTTCTGGCAGATTCCTGTATAGTCCTGTTTTTCCTTTCCACAACTCCATTTTGTTGAGGAGTTATGGGTGAAGAGAATTCATGATTGATTCCTTCTGAGGAACAGAACTCATCAAACTTACTGTTTTCAAACTCCTTGCCATGATCACTTCTGATTCTGACAATGCATCATTCTTTTTCTCTTTGAATTCTTTTGCACAATTCCTTAAATACATCAAATACATCAGACTTTTCCCTAATGAAGTTAATCCAGGTGAATCTGGAAAAATCATCCACAACAACATACGCATATCTCTTTCCTCCAAGACTTTCCACCTGCATTGGACCCATCAAATCCATATGTAGAAGTTCTAGCACCTTAGAGGTGGTCAGATGTCTTGTCTTTGGATGTGACATTCTAGTTTGCTTTCCAACCTGACATTCACCACATACTCTCCCTTCATCAATTTGAAGCCTTGGAATCCCTCTGACTGCCTTCATGGATATGATCTTTTTCATCCCTCTTAGATGTAAATGACCAAGTTTTTGGTGCCACAGTTTCACTTCCTTTTCTTCTTTGGCTATAGAGCATACAAAAGAGTAATTAGTGTTCTCAGACTCCCATAAATAACAGTTGTCTTTTGATCTGACTATTCTCATTACAACTTCTTGTTTTTCATTAGTTACAACACAATCAGACTTGGTGAAGTTGACCTTGAATCCTAGATCACATAATTGGCTGATACTTATGAGATTAACAGTCAATCCATTTACCAGCAACACTTCATTTAGGTTTGGAACTCCAGGGCAGTCCAAGTTTCCAACTCCTTTGATTTCTCCTCTAGCACCATCTCCAAAAGTGACATAGCTAGTAGTATGAGGTTTAACATTATTCAGAATATTCTTGATTCCAGTCATGTGTTTAGAGCATCCACTGTCAAAGTACCAGTCTTCCTTGGCAGAAACTCTGAGGGAGGTGTGAGCTATTAGGGCTGCAGACTTTTTCTTCCACTGATGAGCATATGGTGCCTTGTTAGACTTAAGTTTGACAACTGGGATCTGATTAGGATATCCGTATAATCTGAAGCAGAATGGCTTTATGTGACCAAACCTTCCACAATGATGACATTTCCATCTTTGATACTTTTTCTTCATATTTCTCTGTTCTCGATGTTGAGTGCTATGTTGTGACATCTGCTTTGACATTTGTTTATCAGGCCTGATCTTCTTCTTTACTGCTGTAAGTTTCTTTGCTGCCACAAATCCTAAACCAGACTTGTTTCCCACATTTTGTCCATTCTGAAGGATTTCTTCCAATTTGTCAGTTCCATTTGTCAGCATCTTAACAGATTTGGTCATCTGATCAAGTTTTGAGTTTAGCATTTGAACTTCACCTTCGAGATGGTTTATAGTATCAGTGTCTGCCTTCTTTTCAGCCTCCAATTTTACTATGAGTTTTTTTTGTTTCTCATTTTGCTGGCAGACTTCAGCACTTCTGATACATAGCTTCTTGTAGGTGTCAGCAAGTTCTTCAAATGTCACTTCCTCATCACTGGAGTCACTATCAGAGTTACAAATACCAGCTAGTGCAGTAACTAGTTTGGCAGATTCTTCTTCAGAGTTACTTTCTGAGTCACAATCAGACCAAGTAACAGACATTCCTTTCTTTTGTTTCTTAAGAAAGGTAGGACATTCAGCTCGAATATGCCCATATCCTTCACATCCATGGCATTGGATTCCTTTGCTTTGATTTCCCTTTTCTTCAGACTTTGGTCTTCTGCTAGAGTCATAGTGTTGTACCCCAAAATTTTCTCTCTCATATTCTTCAAGAAATTGCCAAGTCAAGGTTCAAAAAAGTTCCCCAAGGGTTACACAGTTCAAGGGCCTCCTAAACAGGCAAAATTAGGGTTTTGGTTCTGACAAAGTAAAATGAAGTTTCCAAGGGTCCAATCAAGTCCCACATGCCTATAAACATGGTCAAGCATCCTCATATCAAGTTTCAAGACTTTCAGCACAAAATTGCACAGTCAAAAACCCTAATTGCACTACAGTCAACTGTAGGGGCAAAATGGTCATTTGACAGTCAAAAGTTCAAATTTTTGGTCAACATCTCATTTTGAAGCCACAAACATCATTTGATCAATGCTTGATCATGATTCTCAAAGCTTGGCTCAAAAATCATCAAGATGCAAAAGTTTCCTTATTTGGACAGTTGAAAAAGTCAACTGTAAATTGACCAGGGCATAACTTTCACATGGATTATCAGAAAAATTCCATCCAAAGCTCATTTTGAAGAGAAAGACATTTCCTACAACTCCTTTTCATACTTCAAGTCCAAGAAATTCTCTCACAAAAAGTTATCAATTTCAACATTATAAGTCATTTTCAAAAGTCAACAAAAAGGGACTTTAAGTCAAAGGCCATAACTTGAGATTGGTAAATCAAAATGACATGGAACCAAAGACATTGGTTAGAGGACTCAAAGACCTTTCCAAAATGTCCAAGAACATGAGCAAAGCTTAAAAATTGAGCAAGTTATGCCTTGTGGAAGTTGGGAAATTTTTGGATATTTTGAAAAGTCAACATTGATTCAAATGACCTAAAAATGCTAATGGGCCTCTTTTTCTTCCACAATTCATCATCCAAGGCATGTGCACGACCATTTGGCCCAAAGGGAAGTTTTTATCATTTTTATTTTATTTATTTGAATTTTTAAATGCTAGAAATTCATTTAATTAATTAAAATATATAAAAAATGTTAAACCTAGGTTTTTCAATCTTTTTATGCATGATATATACTCAATATTTCGTGCAAATCAGGTTAGGAAAGAATCAAGGGAGATTGGATATGATTGAGAGGAAATGTGCATGAAAAGATTTGGAAAATAATGGCTTGAAAATCAAATATCCCTTTCATCAATTCATGGATTTGTTGATCAATTTCTTTGACCTAAATCATTCTCACATAAATACCAAACGCAACCCTAGTGATCATGGACTCTCAGCTGCGCAGAAAAGCCATATGCAAACTTGAACTTTTTCAAGAAAACTCCAACACTGAAAACTGAGTTTTAGGACGATTCTAGGCCAAAGATCAGTTCCATTAGCTTGCTGAGGTTTCAAAGAAGGAATTTGGATCAAAAACCATAAGCTTTAACACCAAGAAAAGTGAGAATGATCGCACCCTGTACAGAAAATTTTTCATATGCTTGCATCATGATTCATGCGATTTCAATGCTTGTTAATGTTTGATTTATGTTTCTTGAATGATTCTGAAGCTAACCCATTTGTTTAATTGCATTTTTATCACCTATACGCGGTTTCACCATTGTTGGATATTAGGGTTCTTAAGCTTTCAATTTGGGCGTTTCTTAACGCTGTAAAATTAGACCACCACGATACCATGACCATACTCAGCGCACTTGGACGAAAAGAACAGGACCCTCACGCTCAATTTATGAGCCTCCCTGAGCTAATCGCTATTTTCCCAAATGGCCTATTTTGGAACGGTGCAAAAACCGTTGCTGATTCTTTTTTTGTTTCAGGAAAAACAAAGCCATGGAGAAGACGATTATGTGGCCAAGACTGATTGGCTCATTTAAACTTTCGCGCTAAAAAGGCACTAATGCATTATTCTATTTCATAATATTTGTTTGTTATTTGATATACATAAAGCACGTTTGGTTCGTTTGGCAAGGCATAGCATTGGTATTCATCAAGACCTGGGTTCGAGCCCCAGGTCCCTCACCCTTTCCATGTTATTTTTCAATTAATATTTCTATGCAGTTTCAGTATTGAAGACCATCGTACGTTCACCAAATCAAGCCATCCACGTGCCCAATGGAATGATCAGAAGGCTATGAGCTGAAGGATATGGTAGACATCAGTCAACAGACACCCATGCCAGCGCAAAAGTCAAACAGGCCAAGGTCTAAATGGGCCCAAAAATGCTAATCAAAATCTCCACTTGGGGTCAGAACCCCCTAAAGTTAGTTTTTTTATTCTTTTTATATTTTTTCTTTTCTTTATTTTAATTAAGTTCTTTTAATTCTTTAATCTAAATATTTTCATAAAAAACAATATAAAATCAGAAAAAGACAAAAATAAGTATTTTATTTAATTAATATATTTTTGTAAATAAATCTTATTCGTTAATTTTAGTTATTAAATTAGGTTTAATCTTAATAATATTTTTAATAAACTTAAAATTGGTAGAATTAGGGTTTGTAATAACTTTTATCCTTTTTTCTTTTTCTTCACTAATAATTAAATATTATTTATTTTTATAATTAAATTACCATGTAATTAATTAGGTTAACTTAGGTTTAAACTTTAATATTTTTTAATAAACTAAAAAACAATTAGAATTAGGGTTAGCATTTTAATTTCAATTAATCTCATTAAATTCTCATAAATACAAAAAAACCAAAAAATAATTTCCTTTTTTTTTAATTTTAATTAATTTAATCATTTAATTTAATTTCGTAAAAAGGGTCCAACGCCCTCGTTTCTAACTTTAATTCAATTCGCGTATTTACTTCTTTTTCTTTTAATAGTTATGTACCTCTCCCAAAGCCGTGTAATTTCATACTTTCTCGCACTTTACTTCAATTCTTTATTTTTCTGTCAAATCGGGTCCTGGAAATTTCGGCGATGTGGACCCGCGCCTTTTGTAATAGCTTTAGAACTTTTATTTCTCGCAATATTTTAACTGTTAAATAAATGCATGCAAGAATGAATGATTATATAAAAACAAACGCTAGATCACCCATAACATGAAAAGACAAGAATATCTGAAAACGACACACAAATCACACACCACCCCTAGGGTACGCCTCACTGTTGCCTTGCCTCGAAAGGTGATCGTCGAGTAGAGGATGTCTTAGTAAGTCCTCGTGATTCGGGAACCTGGCATGAGGGTAACTTCTAAGGTGTCTTCCCGTTGCTCTGGTGATCACCATGTCCCGAACCTCGAATTGACCCGAACACCTCCAACGGTGGTGCTACCTACCTCTCAATGGTGGGATGGCACTACCTTAAAGGACATTTACACAGACGAATTCCTTAGTGTAGGTAGACGACTCTAGATACTTGCTCTAAATTTCAAAACAAATCAAAAATACTTTTCACACCGACACCTTTTCAAAAAGCTTTCGAAAGCAATTTTTCAAACACTCTTGAGGACTGATACAAGAGTCGAACTGAAATTTTCAAAGAAACTTTTTTTAAACCCACAATTGAAAAGCAAACAAACCATTTTTGAAAACACAAATGAGCAAGTATCTAAGAGCCCATGGATAACCATGGATAGAAAGGGTGCTAACACCTTCCCTTTCTATAAATCTACCTCCCGAACCGAGAGCAATCTCTATAAGGAATTTTTCTGTGCTTTTGTCCTTTCCCTTTGGAGAAAATAAAAGACGGTGGCGACTCTTGCTTCCGCGACATTTCGCGAACCAGCGTTAAACAGTCAGTTCCAGATCCACCCATCACAGAACTGGCGACTCTGCTGGGGACCCTAAACTTAAAGTGAGGTGTACCTTAGGGTTAGTTCATAACTGTGTTTTCAATTGTTTTCTTTGCTTGCTTTAAATTGTGGGTTGCTTGGGAGTTCTATAGATCCTAACCCGGATCTGGGGGATACCTTCTTAGAAAGTAGCAACAAGGCTGTGAGGGAACTGTGCGGGGTATACTGACATGGTTGAAACAGTCTGCTACGTTGATGTGGCACTTTGGTGTGTACCGGTAACCCTTGAGTTCAGTCAAGGAGAGTACGGGGCCTCCGCGTGGTGTCATGAAGCATCAACAGACCTTAGGAACCTTAATTGAACTATCTTGGCCTCTTTAGGGTAGTGAGATAACTGACTTTGGTGCAGTCCGAGGTTGGTTGATACTCGATACTACACTCAATTGAGGGTTGCTTTCCTGGAATATTTTGGTCGCCAGTTCAGTGGCTAAATCGAAACGATGAACAATGAAAGCAATCCAGTGATATTGGGACCCTTAGAACCCGGTTACTTCTAATAGGACAGGTTGAGCCCACCAACTTCAAGAGGGTAATACCCAGACCCCATGCTGGCCTTAAACCCTAAGGGCTTGTCTTGTGTGCCTTGTGTGCCTTACATGTTTGTCTTTGTAAATATCTGTGGTGTGTTTAATCATAGCATCATGACATCATCCAGCATCATATGCATTGACTAACCATTTCAGGGGTTCGAATCTTCATCTTTGTTCTTGTTTTGTAGGACATGGAAACTGTTCGCAGAAAGACAATTCAAATCAGTCTTGTAAGGATCCCTCCTCAGCTTAAGGAACTTATATCCAGGATTCCTGAGAGCTCTTCATTCAGTGAAAGACATGGAAGTCTCATCAGCTTGGTCAATACCAACATTGAGGAAGATATGATAAAGGTCCTGTTCCAGTTCTTTGACCCTCTGCATCACTGTTTCACCTTCTTGGACTATCAGCTGGTACCTACATTGGAGGAGTTCTCCCGGCTCCTGAAGATCCCTATCCTTGATCAACTACCCTACAACGGTACAGAAAAGGAACCTAAGCTTGAAGAGATTGCTAAAGCCTTACACCTACAGTCATCTGACCTCAAGGGACATTGGGAAGTTAGAAGCGGTATCAAAGGGTTCTTAGCCAGGTTTCTGTTTGAAAAGGCCCATGAATGTTGGAACTCCCTTGACTTACAAGCTTTTGAAGAAGTTGTGGCCCTCCTTGTCTATGGTTTGGTGTTGTTCCCTAACCCAGATCAGCTTATTGATATCAGTGCTGTCCAGATCTTTATGTCCAGGAATCCTATACCTACGTTGCTGGGGGACATCCTTCACTCATGTTACACTCGAACCATGAGAAAAAGAGGTGTCCTTATGTGTTGCACTCCTCTCCTGGGAAGGTGGTTTATTTCGCACCTTCCACAATCAGTTTTGAAGAACGAGCGGGGTTTGAGATGGTCACAACGGTTGATGACTCTTACACATGCAGATATACATTGGTGCCCTCGGTCCAGAGAGGATGTCACTATCATTGATCGTTGCGGAGAGTACCCTAATGTTCCTTTACTTGGAATCAGAGGAGGTATTACTTACAACCCATGCATGGCTTGGAGACAGTTTGGTTATGCTCGGAGGGATGGTCCTCATGACATGTTAATTCCTGACATAGTTTTTGACTTCGACAACGATACTCAAGGACTTCGCCAGAGATTTATCAGAGCTTGGAGGATGCCAAGTAGGATAGACAGTAAGACACTGGGGCACAGGAACTCCATCCCGTTGGAACCTTATCTCAAGTGGGTACGAGCCCGCTCCCAGAAGTTAGTGATGCCTTATCCCCATATGCTCCCTGTGATCAAAGAGCCAGTCTTGGAAGGAGAAGTGTCCTACACTATTCAGCACCCTGATATGCCCACATCCTGGGAAGAGATGCAGAAGAGCTGGATCCAGCTTAAGGAAGAACGGAATTCTCTTGAGACCAGTCTACATGCTAGTGAAAAGAAAGTCTTGGAGCTCACCCGCCTGTTGCATGAGGAGAGGAATCTCAACACTTACATAGCTCCAAAGAGGATGCGTAGTATATTTTGGGATTGATTTGCCTTTGTATTATTTTGCCCATGAGGCTTTGATGTACTGAACAATTATTTCCTTAATGATAACGTGTGTTCCTTTTTGTCTACAACAAATTTGAACTTTCGAACCCTTGAATGCATTGCATAAACACATATCATTCATCATGTGCATAGCAGGTTTTTCCTCTTTTCAGGTTGCTTACAGTCCTTCGCTGTTTATTTCAGCATCATGAATCCTGACTCATCATCAACCGAGATGTCCGTCAAGGCTCTCCAGGCGCAGAATGCGCAATTTCAGGAATTAATCATGGGTTTGGCTCAGGGCCAAGAAGAGCTGAAGACTCTGCTCCTGAAGAAGGAGAAGAAGAAGAAGAGAAGAACTGTTCGGTTCAACTCGGGCTGAAGGTTTGGCAATACTCTGCAGAATGAAGAGGCTGGTTCTTCCATTGGCAAGGGTACTCCTCAAGCGGAAAAAGGTCCTAGTCCGGTAGTCTCTGACAACGAGACTGATTTTGATGAAGAGCAATATCCTCCTGCAAAAGACAGATACAAGCAGTTGGAGGACAGGCTGAATGCTATGGAGATACAACAGGTACCTGGGCTGGATTTCGGAGATTTGGGTTTGTCAACTGGTGTGATCATTCCTCGTAAATTCAAAGCACCATCTTTCACTAAGTATGACGGGGCGTCTTGTCTCAAGCTACATCTCAGGTCCTATGTTCGGAAGATTCAACCGTACTCAGTGGATAAGAATTTATGGACCCACTTCTTCCAGGAGAGTCTTTCAAGGACTCATCTCGAGTGGTTCTATCATTTGGATGGGACCAAGGTTCATAACTGGGAGGAGTTGGCTACTGCTTTCTATAAGCAGTATCAGTATAATGCCGACCTTGCCCCTACACGTACCCAACTCCAGGGTATATCGTTAGGTTCAAGTGAAGGTTTTAAAGAGTACGCTCAGAAGTGGAGGGATCTGGCTGGCAGAGTGCAGCCTCCGTTGACTGACCGGGAGTTAGTAGACATGTTCTTGGGGACCCTATCTGGGCCGTTCTTCAACCATCTTATTGGGAATTCTTCTGCTGGATTCACTGATCTTATTCTGACTGGAGAGAGAATTGAGGCTGGGTTGAAGTCTGGAAAGATTCCGAAGGGTGCATCGTCTAGTTCTGAGAAGAAACCCTTCAAGAAGGAGGCTAGTGTTGTATATAGCTCCCGGAGACCAGAGAAATCTGAGCGCCGCCAATCTGTCAGTGCGGTAATGATTGCTAAGCCTGCTGCTGCTCCTCGGCCAACCAATCCTCAAAGGGCTGAAAGACCCCAGAGAGAGTTTACCCGTTTGAGCATGACCATATCCCAAATCTTGCCGCAGTTACTATCCACCAACCTAGTGACTGTCAGAGAGGCCCCCAAAGGTGTAAACACTGCCTCCCCCAAATACAATCCAAATGCCCGCTGTGCGTACCATTCTAATAGCCCGGGGCACTCCACTGATGACTGTTGGGCATTAAGGAACAAGCTGCAGGACCTTATTGACGCCAAGGAGGTACAGTTTGAGGCATCTGAGAAGCCTAATGTAGTGACAGCTCCCCTGCCTGCTCATGGAGTGAATGCTATTGGGGACGAAGATGAAGTGGATGAAGCTGAGTTTGATAGCTGGATTTACCTGGCAACCGACAGTGGACCTAACAATTGGAGTGCAAAGGACAATCTATCTATTTCTCTTGTTACTGAGTAATGAATTCTCTTGTTTCGTTATTTGTAATAAACAATAAATAAACTCTATGGCCCGGTGTCTTACCCGAGGCACCGTGGTTTCATTTGTGAGGGGCATATAAATTGTCATTTCATATATCATAAATGAAAATCTTGGATGTTTTCTCGCATTTCAAATCTTATGCTCCTTTTCTGTCTTTTCTTCCTTTATACATATTTCAAAACAGCTGTATTTACACACACTCACTCATACAGGTTTCAATCCATTCTGGATCTCACTGGTAACGACTCTGCTACTGCCAATTATGACTTCGAAAATCCGATCAACTTAGCCGAAGACGAAGGTGAAGATGATTGCGAAGTGCCTGGCGAGCTTGCAAGACTGTTACTTCAGGAAGAGAGGGCAATTCAACCACATGAAGAGCCGGTGGAAATAATAAACTTGGGTACTGAGGCAGACAGGAAAGAGGTAAAGATTGGTGCCAACCTAGAGCTCAGCATGAAGCAACGGCTGACTAAGATGCTACATGATTATATGGAGATCTTTGCCTGGTCCTACGAAGACATGCCCGGGTTGGATACCGATATTGTGGTCCATCACTTGCCAACTAAGGAAGACTGCCCTCCGGTTAAGCAGAAAGTCCGCCGTATGCGTCCAGAGATGTCTGAGAAGATCAAAGCCGAGGTTATGAAGCAGTTTGATGCCGGGTTTCTTGCAGTGACTTCTTACCCTCAGTGGGTTGCTAATATGGTGCCGATACCAAAGAAAGACGGTAAGGTCAGAATGTGTGTCGATTACAGGGATCTGAACAGGGCCAGCCCCAAGGATGACTTCCCCCTACCTCACATTGATGTCCTTGTTGATAATACAGCTCAGCATAAGGTGTTCTCTTTCATGGATGGTTTTTCAGGCTATAATCAGATCAAGATGGCACCTGAAGACATGGAAAAGACTACCTTTGTTACTCAGTGGGGCACCTTCTGCTACAAGGTCATGCCTTTTGGACTAAAGAACGCTGGGGCAACCTACCAACGTGCCATGGTTGATTTATTTCATGACATGATCCATCATGAGATAGAAGTGTATGTCGACGACATGATCGCAAGGTCCCAAACTGAGGAAGAGCACCTAGATCATCTGCAGAAATTGTTTGACCGGTTGAAACTATACAAACTGAGGTTGAACCCGAACAAGTGCACCTTCGGGGTAAGATCTGGGAAATTGCTAAGCTTCGTCGTAAGTGATAAGGGTATTCAAGTGGACCCTGCTAAGGTCAAAGCTATTCAAGAGATGCCAGTTCCTAGGACAGAGAAAAAGGTCAGAGGCTTTTTGGGACGCCTGAATTACATTGCTCGATTCATCTCACACCTGACTGCTACCTGTGAGCCAATCTTCAAGCTGCTGAAGAAAGATCAGGTAGTACGCTGGAATGATGAATGTCAGACTGCTTTTGACAGAATCAAAGAGTATCTCCAAGAACCACCCATCCTTATGCCCCCGGTTGAGGGGAGACCTCTGATACTATACCTGACAGTACTTGACAACTCAATGGGGTGTGTGCTGGGGCAGCATGACGAGTCTGGCCGAAAAGAGCATGCCATTTATTACCTTAGTAAAAAGTTTACCGACTGTGAGACCCGATACTCACTGCTTGAGAAAACTTGCTGCGCTTTGGTATGGGCTGCTCGCCGGCTGAGACAGTATATGCTGACTCATACCACCTTGTTGATCTCAAAGATGGATCCTATAAAGTACATATTTGAAAAGCCTGCTCTGTTTGGGAGAATAGTAAGATGGCAAATGATCTTGACAGAATACGACATTCAATACACAACTCAGAAAGCCATTAAGGGAAGTGTATTGGCAGACCACTTGGCACATCAGGCAGTAGACGACTATCAGTCAATGAACTTCGAGTTTCCAGATGAGAGCATCATGATTGTGACTGATTGTGAAGTACCTGGACCGGATGAAGGACCTGAGGAAGGATCCCGATGGTCTATGCACTTTAACGGAGCCTCCAATGCTTTGGGAAACGGCATCGGCGCTGTAATCATATCTCCTCAAGGCACTCATACTCCACTCACTGCCCGGCTATGTTTCAATTGTACCAACAACATGGCGGAGTATGAGGCGTGCATCATGGGTCTTCAAGCTGCGATCGATCTAAGGATCAAGTTTCTGAGTGTCTTCGGAGATTCCGCTCTCGTGATCAATCAGATCAAAGGAGAGTGGGATACGAAACATCCGAATCTTATTCCTTACAAGGAATGTGTGTTAACCTTGATCCCCCACTTCACGAAGATAACCTTTGAACACTTTCCAAGAGAAGAGAATCAGTTAGCAGACGCGTTAGCTACAATGTCTTCTATGTTCAAGGTCAAATGGGATAATGAGGCTCCCCGGATCATCATCTGGAAACTGGAAGAACCGGCATACTGTTGCAATCTCGAGACTGAGTTGGTGACTGAGAAGCCTTGGTACCATGAGGTGAAGAGATATTTGGAAGCTCAGGAATACCCTGAAGGTGCCTCTGTCAACGACAAGAAGTTTCTGAGAAGGTTCGCAGCAAAGTTCTTCCTTAGCAACGGCATCATGTACAAGCGAAACCATGATTCGACCTTACTGCGTTGTGTGGATAAGACTGAAGCAGAAAAGATCATGGAAGAGCTACATGAGGGGACCTTTGGTACACATTCCAGTGGACACACTATGGCGAAGAAAATCCTTAGGGCAGGGTATTTTTGGTCCACCATGGAAGCTGACTGCTACCAACATTCTCGGACATGCCACAAGTGCCAGATTTATGCAGACAAGGTGCATGTTCCTCCAGTTCCTCTTAATGTTCTGACTGCGCCTTGGCCGTTTGCAATGTGGGGCATAGACATGATCGGTGAGATTAAACCTACGGCATCTAATGGGCATCGCTTCATCCTGGTAGCGATTGATTATTTTACAAAGTGGGTTGAAGCAGCTTCCTATGCTACGGTAACCAAGACTGTTGTGGCACGGTTCATTCGGCATAATCTGATCTGTCGATACGGCGTCCCAGAAAGAATTATTACAGACAACGGTACCAATCTTAACAACAAGATGATCACTGAGCTCTGCGAGCAGTTCAAAATACAGCACCACAATTCTTCTCCTTACAGACCGAAGATGAATGGGGCTGTAGAAGCAGCAAATAAGAACATTAAGAAAATCGTGCAGAAGATGACAGTGACTTATAAAGATTGGCACGAGATGTTACCGTTCGCTCTACATGGGTACCGTACCTCAACTAGGACGTCAACCGGGGCAACTCCTTTCTCTTTGGTTTATGGTATGGAGGCAGTCTTACCAATCGAAGTGCAAATACCCTCTCTCCGGATAATGAAGGATGCAAATCTGAGCGAAGATGATTGGATCCAGACACAACTTGATCAGCTAAACCTTATCGACAAAAAGAGACTTGCTGCTATCTGTCATGGTCAGACGTATCAAAAACGGATGATCAGGGCATTTAACAAAAAGGTTAGACCACAGGAATATCGAGTTGGGGATCTGGTAATCAAGCGAATCATCCTTCCTCATAGTGATCCAAGGGGCAAATGGACCCCTACGTACGAAGGGCCATTTGTGGTTAAACATGTGTTCTCAGGAGGAGCCATGATTCTAACCAATATGGATGGTGACGACCTTCCTCACCCCGCCAATGCAGACATAGTAAAAAGATACTACGCATAAAAAAAGACCCGCTAGGCTGACATGCCTAGGCAAAAATTAGGGCTTCCCGGCGAACCAAAAGGGTTCGGGCAAAATGAAGGGATGAAATGAAAAAAATCTGTACACCTGGCAAGTCGAAAACCTGAAAAGGCGGCTTGGGCAAAAATGGGTATCCCGGTGGACTGAAAATCCGAAAGGGCGGTCCAGGCAAAAGTTAGGGATAAAGCGTAATACTATGTCTCATTGGATCACTTTACATCCAGAATCCGGTATCGGCATCAAGTTCAGACGGCATCGATCAGTCAGCTTCACCCTCAACCAAGGTCATCAAGTGATGAGACGCTCGGAGTTATAAAGGCAATAGCAGGGTGGAAACCCAGTGGGATCGTTCATTTTTCACAGCTGTTTTATTTTCTCTTGTACAAAATTTGTATAAACTCTTTTGTTCGGCGGCGTTCTCTTACTAGGACGTCAGCCTCTTGTACACAAAACGCTTACTTACAGGCCATTCAAAATCAATACAAATATATTTTTCAGTTAAAAGTGCCAATTGTGTTTCCTTTTTCTGTTTTGTTTTGCGAAGAACGTCCAAGGTTCAATTTGTGATATATGCATTGACAATAATTTGCTAACTCATAAATAGTTGCATACGAAACAAAGGATTAGTTACAGGTAACATTAGAAACAGGGGCAATAAAGAGTTGTCTAAGCAATCTAATTATTCTATCCTCCAAGGTATCAAGGTAAGATCAGCCGAAGAACATAATCAGATATCCTAATTCCCCAAAGAGTGAGCCAGCAAGTCAGTACACTCTCCTCAAGCAAAGTTATCAAATCTTAAGGAAGTTGGGTATCCTCCAGCAGATATCAACATTCCACAGCAGCATATATTCTTAACAAGCATCCCCGGCAGTCTTAGTCTAAAGGTTGTTCCCCGGCGGTATTTCAAACAGTCAACAGAGTTACTTCCCTAACAGTTCAAAACTTCCCCAGGAGAGTCCAGTCCAGTTTCCCCAAGAAAGTTGGAATCCATCTCCCCAAGCAGTAAGCTTATCCCCGGTAGATTCTGGAAGCTTATCCCCAACAGATTCTGGAAGCTTATCCCCGCAGAGCACGAACGCGTCGTCCGGCTTTATTCAAAGAGTTATTTCCCTACCAGGGTATAACTGGGTTATCCTCAGCCAAAAGCCACGGAAAGAGCGTCCTCGATGGAGTCTTCTTATCCCCAGCGAAGTCTATCAGCACTTCCAACACAACAAGGGTATCCCCAGCAAGTTATTATCAACATTCCAGCAAAGTATCTCTCTCCCCACAGAGTATTGCTCCCCAGCAAGGTCGCTAGAGTATTTTTCTCCCTGCAGAATCTTCCATTCGCCAAGTTTATTCCCCAACGGAGTTATCTTCTCCTACCGGTATTCTTGCAGCTATCATCTCCAGCGGAAGCAAAGATCTATTCTCAATATCAGCCCAGGAGTGACTTCCCGACACCCGTCAAGGATTTATTTTCCTAAGACGAAAAAAAATACATTCATAAACATCGCATTTTCATACATCATTATAGCATGCATAGACGCATCATAACTTACAAATCTCATTTATGTTGAGAACATCATTGCTTGATCCATATCATGCATCGCATATGACTGACCTTTACCTTTCAGGAAAGATTCAGTTAAATTCTCAATCATATTTCAAGACCTAGACCGGTTCAGTTAAATCGACTCCAAAGATTTCTTATCCAGTCAAAGGCCTTCTCTGGTCCAGTTAAATCGACCCCAAACAGATTTTTCTGATAAAAACCCAGTTGAAGACATTCCAAGACCTAGACCGGTTCAGTTAAATCGACTCCAAAGATTTCTTATCCAGTCCAAGGCCTTCTCTAGTCTAGTTAAATCGACCCCAAACAGATTTTCCTGATAAAGACTCAGTAGAAGTTATCCATGGTTCTCTCCCCGATACTGCGGAGGTGGTAATCCCAGATTTCGCTCAACGATTGCTGTTGAAGTTGAAGTTATCCAAGGTTTTCTCAATGATTGCTATTGAGATTGTAATCGCCTATGGTTCTCTCCCCGATACTACGGAGATGATAATTCCATCCAAGGTTTTCTCAATGATTGTTATTGAGATTGTAATCGCCTATGGTTCTCTCCCCGATACTGCGGAGATGATAATTCCATCCAAGGTTTTCTCAATGATTGCTATTGAGATTGTAATCGCCTATGGTTCTCTCCCCGATACTGCGGAGATGATAATTCCATCCAAGGTTTTCTCAATGATTGCTATTGAGATTGTAATCGCCTATGGTTCTCTCCCCGATAATGCGGAGATGATAATTCCATCCAAGGTTTTCTCAATGATTGCTATTGAGGTTGTAATCGCCTATGGTTCTCTCCCCGATACTGCGGAGATGGTAATTCCCACCAAGATTCTCTCACTGTTTGCTGTTGAGGTTTGTAGTCGCCTATGGTTCTCTCCCCGATCCTGCGGAGGTGGAAATCCCAAGATTCGCTCAACGATTGCTGTTGAGCTTAAAGTCATCCAAGGTTCTCTCACCGTTCCTGTTGAGGTAGTAACCATCCCTGGTTCATTCACCACCTTTTGAAGATCCAGATCCAGCTCCTGTAACCAGTCAGGACACATCCAACATGAAGAGTTTGAAGACCAGCTCCTATAACAGGTCAGGTACTCATTTTTCTTTTGCAGGTACGCAAGTTCTCGCTAAGGAATCTCTTACGCGATCAACATCCAGATGGCATCTATAAGCCCATCCACCCTCCATCATCTCTTAGCATGGCATCTATAAGCCCATCATCCTATCCATCAATCTCCAAACGGCATCTGTAAGCCCATTCCCCACATCACACTACTATGTGAGCGCAAATTTATGGGCACTCTAGTGTTCAATCATCTTCCACCTTCGGATTATGAAAGGCACGTCAGCCAATCTGCATCCTTAGGTCTAAGAAGATTGAACAGGGGCAATTGTTGTACCCCAAAATTTGCCCTCCCATATTCTTCAAGAAAGTGCCAAGTCAAGGTTCAAAAAAGTTCCCCAAGGGTTACACAGTTCAAGGGCCTCCTAAACAGGCAAAATTAGGGTTTTGGTTCTGAAAAAGTAAAATGAAGTTTCCAAGGGTCCAATCAAGTCCCACATGCCTATAAACATGGTCAAGCATCCTCATATCAAGTTTCAAGACTTTCAACACAAAATTGCACAGTCAAAAACCCTAATTGCACTACAGTCAACTGTAGGGGCAAAATGGTCATTTGACAGTCAAAAGTTCAAATTTTTGGTCAACATCTCATTTTGAAGCCACAAACATAATTTGATCAATGCTTGATCATGATTCTCAAAGCTTGGCTCAAAAATCATCAAGATGCAAAAGTTTCCTTATTTGGACAGTTGAAAAAGTTAACTGTAAATTGACCAGGGCATAACTTTCACATGGATTATCAGAAAAATTCCATCCAAAGCTCATTTTGAATAGAAAGACATTTCCTACAACTCCTTTTCATACTTCAAGTCCAAGAAATGCTCTCACAAAAAGTTATCAATTTTAACATTATAGGTCATTTTCAAAAGTCAACAAAAAGGGACTTTAAGTCAAAGGCCATAACTTGAGATTGGTAAATCAAAATGACATGGGACAAAAGACATTGGTTAGAGGACTCAAAGACCTTTCCAAAATGTCCAAGAAAATGAGCAAAGCTTAAAAATTGAGCAAGTTATGCCTTGTGGAAGTTGGGAAATTTTTGGATATTTTGAAAAGTCAACATTGATTCAAATGACCTAAAAATGCTAATGGGCCTCTTTTTCTTCCACAATTCATCATCCAAGGCATGTGCACGACCATTTGGCCCAAAGGGAAGTTTTTATCATTTTTATTTTATTTATTTGAATTTTTAAATGCTAGAAATTCATTTAATTAATTAAAATATATAAAAAATGCTAAACCTAGGTTTTTAAATCTTTTTATGCATGATATATACTCAATATTTCGTGCAAATCAGGTTAGGAAAGAATCAAGGGAGATTGGATATGATTGAGAGCAAATGTGCATGAAAAGATTTGGAAAATAATGGCTTGAAAATCAAATATCCCTTTCATCAATTCATGGATTTGTTGATCAATTTCTTTGACCTAAATCATTCTCACATAAATACCAAACGCAACCCTAGTGATCATGGACTCTCAGCTGCGCAGAAAAGCCATATGCAAACTTGAACTTTTTCAAGAAAACTCCAACACTGAAAACTGAGTTTTAGGACGATTCAAGGCCAAAGATCAGTTCCATTAGCTTGCTGAGGTTTCAAAGAAGGAATTTGGATCAAAAACCATAAGCTTTAACACCAAGAAAAGTGAGAATGATCGCACCCTGTACAGAAAATTTTTCATATGCTTGCATCATGATTCATGCGATTTCAATGCTTGTTAATGTTTGATTTATGTTTCTTGAATGATTCTGAAGCTAACCCATTTGTTTAATTGCATTTTTATCACCCATACGCGGTTTCACCATTGTTGGATATTAGGGTTCTTAAGCTTTCAATTTGGGCATTTCTTAACGCTGTAAAATTAGACCACCACGATACCATGACCATACTCAGCGCACTTGGACGAAAAGAACAGGACCCTCGCGCTCAATTTATGAGCCTCCCTGAGCTAATCGCTATTTTCCCAAATGGCCTATTTTGGAACGGTGCAAAAACCGTTGCTGATTCTTTTTTTGTTTCAGGAAAAACAAAGCCATGGAGAAGACGATTATGTGGCCAAGACTGATTGGCTCATTTAAACTTTCGCGCTAAAAAGGCACTAATGCATTATTCTATTTCATAATATTTGTTTGTTATTTGATATACATAAAGCGCGTTTGGTTCGTTTGGCAAGGCATAACATTGGTATTCATCAAGACCTGGGTTCGAGCCCCAGGTCCCTCACCCTTTCCATGTTATTTTTCAATTAATATTTCTATGCAGTTTCAGTATTGAAGACCACCGTACGTTCACCAAATCAAGCCATCCACGTGCCCAATGGAATGATCAGAAGGCTATGAGCTGAAGGATATGGTAGACATCAGTCAACAGACACCCATGCCAGTGCAAAAGTCAAACAGGCCAAGGTCTAAATGGGCCCAAAAATGCTAATCAAAATCTCCACTTGGGGTCAGAACCCCCTAAAGTTAGTTTTTTTTATTCTTTTTATATTTTTTCTTTTCTTTATTTTAATTAAGTTCTTTTAATTCTTTAATCTAAATATTTTCATAAAAAACATAAAAAACAATATAAAATCAGAAAAAGACAAAAATAAGTATTTTATTTAATTAATATATTTTTGTAAATAAATCTTATTCGTTAATTTTAGTTATTAAATTAGGTTTAATCTTAATAATATTTTTTAATAAACTTAAAATTGGTAGAATTAGGGTTTGTAATAACTTTTATCTTTTTTTCTTTTTCTTCACTAATAATTAAATATTATTTATTTTTATAATTAAATTACCATGTAATTAATTAGGTTAACTTAGGTTTAAACTTTAATATTTTTTAATAAACTAAAAAACAATTAGAATTAGGGTTAGCATTTTAATTTCAATTAATCTCATTAAATTCTCATAAATACAAAAAAACCAAAAAATAATTTCCTTTTCTTTTAATTTTAATTAATTTAATCATTTAATTTAATTTCGTAAAAAGGGTCCAACGCCCTCGTTTCTAACTTTAATTCAATTCGCGTATTTACTTCTTTTTCTTTTAATAGTTATGTACCTCTCCCAAAGCCGTGTAATTTCATACTTTCTCGCACTTTACTTCAATTCTTTATTTTTCTGTCAAATCGGGTCCTGGAAATTTCGGCGATGTGGACCCGCGCCTTTTGTAATAGCTTTAGAACTTTTATTTCTCGCAATATTTTAACTGTTAAATAAATGCATGCAAGAATGAATGATTATATAAAAACAAACGCTAGATCACCCATAACATGAAAAGACAAGAATATCTGAAAACGACACACAAATCACACACCACCCCTAGGGTACGCCTCACTGTTGCCTTGCCTCGAAAGGTGATCGTCGAGTAGAGGATGTCTTAGTAAGTCCTCGTGATCCGGGAACCTGGCATGAGGGTAGCTTCTAAGGTGTCTTCCCGTTGCTCTGGTGATCACCATGTCCCGAACCTCGAATTGACCCGAACACCTCCAACGGTGGTGCTACCTACCTCTCAATGGTGGGATGGCACTACCTTAAAGGACATTTACACAGACGAATTCCTTAGTGTAGGTAGACGACTCTAGATACTTGCTCTAAATTTCAAAACAAATCAAAAATACTTTTCACACCGACACCTTTTCAAAAAGCTTTCGAAAGCAATTTTTCAAACACTCTTGAGGACTGATACAAGAGTCGAACTGAAATTTTCAAAGAAACTCTTTTTAAACCCACAATTGAAAAGCAAACAAACCATTTTTGAAAACACAAATGAGCAAGTATCTAAGAGCCCATGGATAACCATGGATAGAAAGGGTGCTAACACCTTCCCTTTCTATAAATCTACCTCCCGAACCGAGAGCAATCTCTATAAGGAATTTTTCTGTGCTTTTGTCCTTTCCCTTTGGAGAAAATAAAAGACGGTGGCGACTCTTGCTTCCGCGACATTTCGCGAACCAGCGTTAAACAGTCAGTTCCAGATCCACCGATCACACATAGGATCTGTTAATGTCAGAGGGAATGTTCTTGACATTTGACCTTGACTTTGGGTCCATTCTCTTGATGAGTTTGTTGAACTGCCTTCCAAGCATAGCTATAGCTTCTGAAATATTCTCTTCACCATCCTCCTTGTTTTCATCTTCAGTATTGGATACAAGTGCTATGCTCTTGTTTTTCTTGTCAACATTTTCACTGATCCCCATCTCAAAAGTATGAAGTGACCCAATGAGTTCATCAACCTTCAAGTTGCAGATATCCTGAGCTTCCTCTATAGCAGTCACCTTCATTGTAAACCTTTTAGGCAAGGATCTGAGAATCTTTCTCACCAGCTTTTCTTCTGACATTTTTTCTCCCAATGCTCCTGAGGTGTTGGCAATTTCCAAGATGTTCATGTGAAACTCATGAATTGTCTCATCTTCCATCATCCTTAGGTTCTCAAATTTTGTAGTAAGCATCTGAAGTCTTGACATTTTTACTTTGGATGTACCCTCATGGGTGGTTTTGAGAGTGTCCCAAACATCCTTGGCCAGTTCACATTGATGTACTAGTCTGGATATGTTTCTATCAATTCCATTGAACAAGGCATTTAATGCTTTGGAGTTACCCAGGGCTAACTCATCTTCTTCTTTGCTCCATTCTTCCTTAGGTTTCAGACTGGTCGTCCCATCTTTCCCAGTTATGGTGGGATGGTTCCATCCTTTGTCAGCAGCTCTCCAAGCCTTTTTGTCCAGTGACTTCAAGAAGGCAATCATACGAGGTTTCCAGTAGTCATAATTTGATCCATCCAGAGTAGGTGGTCTGTTCCCAAATCCTCCTTCCTTGTCCATAACGCCAGAAAATAATATCCCTAGATCTCACCCAGTAAGACAGGCAGGGTGTCTGCTCTGATGCTAATTGAAATTCTGGAAACAGATACTTAATGTCACAGTGAATGTTATGACACCGTATCTGACACACTTCAAGACAGTAATTCAAAAACAGTAAAGAACACAATCAATTGTTAACCCAGTTCAGTGTGTAACAACACCTACTCTGGGGGCTACCAGACCAGGGAGGAAATTCACTATAACAGATATTAATTCAGGAATAAACCAACTAGTTTATCTCCTTCACTTAAGATCTACCCAATGCAACTTCAATCTAAGTTCAACTTAAACCTGAGTTCCTACTCACTCCCCCTCGATCACAGCAGTGATACTAGACTATTGATTAATGAGATTATGAAGACACTCTTCAGTACACACACTTGATTTTGCTTCACAGCTTTAATCAAGTGACAAACACTCGTGCTTCAAAGCTTTGAGTGACAAACAACCCTAACTTGATTTTGCTTCAAAGCTTTAATCAAGTAACACAAACGCTCGTGCTTCAAAGCTTTGAGTGATACACAACCCTTACAATCAAATCCTACTCCAAGTCACTTATCACAATGATAATTGCTTGGCTCACAGTAGTTACAGCTATACAATCCCTTATTGATCTTCTGTCAAAAAGTATCTTTCACCATTAATCTTCATGAGGAATATATAGGCCGACTATTCTTCAGTTAGGGCTTCCATGAAAATAGCTAGGGTTAACTAAAGTTAACCTAAAGACTTGGTCTTAGGCTTTCATCATACCATATTAGGGTTAAGCAAGGTTAACCTAATGTCCACGTGAGCATCTGATCTAGACTGTATACACCAACTCAGAGAAGCATATCAGATTCCTGAAAAATCTCAGGAATAACAAATCTGCACAAATGTTAGATCAGTACAGGATGTCTTAACATTGGTTATGACAACAAGAATCCTGTTCACTGATTTTGGTAGAATGAAATAAATATGATCATTGCTTAATGATCATGCTAAACACTCATATTGAGTAGCTCCTGTATGACATTCTTTTTCTGCAGAATGTACCTTTACCCTAGAATGCTATGACATCAGTTATGACATTCACAAAACTGGTTTTACCAAAAAAATGCCAACAAACAAACACTTACAATCGTGACTCACCTTGTAACACCCTAATTTTCTTTATTAGTTATTGTATTTAGCTGTTTATTTTATTAATTATTATATGGTGTAGTAATTAATTAAATTGTGTGATTTTGTGAATATATGAATTAATTGATTTAATTGGAAAATATGTGTTATGTATGTTTTCGGTTATTGAGTGTGAGAATAGCAAAATACACATCCGAGTCTTATGTTACATTAGGATGAGTGAGTGAATTTAAGTCCATTAATGGAATAAGAGTTACTAAGGGGTTATTGTAAAACAAAAGAGAAATAGAATTAGAAAGAAAATAAGAGAAGATAAAAGAAGGCGAGAAAAGAAAGAAGAAGAAGAAGAAGAAGAGCTCTAGAGTATCTACATCTAAGGGAAGGGTGGGTATTCATTGATTTATGGGTGTATGTAATGGTATATGATGGGTAGTAACATGAAATTAGGGATTTGTTCTTCAATTTCTAGATTTTAACATGTTAGGGTTTGAATGTGGAATCATGAAACTTATGTTGGAAATCATGTTTTGATGTTTGTATTGGATTCTACATGTTAGATATAGGTTATAATACACTTAAATGATGAAAAATGGTTGATTGGGGTGGGTTTTGGTGACACAATTCATAGGAGGCAAAAGTTGTATTCGCATGATTTTTTGTGTTCAGCGAAGCGCGCTTAGCGCGGTAGGGGGCCGCTTAGCACGGTCTCGAATAATTTTTTATTTATTTTATAAAACTGTTATGGATCATGGATGTATATGATTTATCATTGATTTATATGAATTTTAATAATTTATTCGATGTGTTTTGGATTGGTTTTGGATGACTTTTGATGAGAAACATACTACTTGATTTTGTGTATGTAATTGTTGGGAATTGATGTTGATTGAATATAACATGGTTTGGACTAGTTTTCTATATATTATAATGATGTGTTGAGATTATTAATGCTGAGAATGCATTGTATTAGATTGATGACATGAAGTACGATGTTGTACAATTTGGTGAAGAAAATTCAAATGTGTTGAATTATGTGAATATGCTTGTATGATTAAGATATGAAGATGGTCTTAATTTGCATATTGTAACACCTTATTTTCCCATAAGAGTAATTATATCAAGAAACATGGAATATATATTAGAGCCTACGCATGGGATGTCACATAATTCAAAATTTCATAAAGTCTCAAATCACTTCATTACTTCGTTATTTCATAATAAATAATTCGGCAGTGGAAAAATCAAATTAATTCACTTCTATGGCATAATGCCTAAACAATAATAAAACTCCACAAACATGTGGTCCAGTATAAGTATAAAAGTATATACATAACAAATAAAACAATACGAAAATATAACAAATTCCCAATCCCGTGTTACGTATCAGAGTGACTCCTAAGACTCGATCAGGTAACACTATCTTCAAGCACTACTCGAGTACCTGATTATCTGTACTCCTGAAGATCACATACACAATAACACAAAAGGGGTGAGAATTAAATTCAATAAATACATGGTGAATATCACATGATAAAGAGTAGTAATTCACACAAATTCACACATCACATAACATTCCACAACACAAGATTGTCATTCATATCATACAACATCAATTCAATAATAATTCAATGCAATGAGACCGACATCAAATCAATGCATGTGGTACCATCAGGTCATAAGCCCCTAACATAGTGCTGCTTGGGAAATAACAGGGCATAATCCCTTAATGCAACGCCATTAGAGGCAAACAACAAGCATAAGCCCTCACCAATGAAACACATGAAACATCGACATGCAACAACATAAATTATACAACCACAAGACATAAGCCTTCAACAATGTGCCAATTTAGGCCACTGAGATCATCATCATAATGCCATGTATATCATAATATCCACGATTCATCATAGTGCACATATCATTCTAACCTATCTCATAATAATCTAACTCTACCTTATTCCTAAGTATTGAGAATAACCTTTCTTTTATTCTTTTTACTCCACCTAAATGTAGTTCGTTTCGTTATCTATCCAATGCTTCAAAGGACGCATCAATCGGGGTTACAAAACTCAAGTTATGGCATTTTAAAGAAAATTTGTACGGTCATTCGAAATTGTCATTCGTCACCCAGTGACCTCCTCTATCGTCTGGCAACGCTATTTTTGTGTCACCTTTCTCCTGGCGACACTAGAAGCGACGCGTTATAGAAACTTTCATATTTTCACCCCTTCCATCGCTTCCTCATTCACCTGGCAAAAGCTCCATCGCCCGGTGACACATCCTTCGTCGCCCAATGACCCTGTGCGAACAGGATTTTTCTGTTGCAATTTCCTGCATAAACCAGTCTGATTTTCATCCATTTGGGCACCTTCAACCTTCAAATTTTGGTATAAAGCATTATTTTTACACATAACAACCTATAGGATTCATCTTACTTCATTAACCTAATAACCTATAACGATTTTCTACATCCAAATCCTCCTTATTTGTCATATTCCTAAACCTATAATTCATAGATTAGGGTTTCATGAAACAACATAACAACAACAACAATTATCAACAACAATTACAACATTAACATCACAAGATTTACAATTTCATTTAGAATCATATACAACAACATCAATCAACCAAAAAGAGAATTATACATTAATTATACAAAACCTAAAGAGGGAAAAGACCCTCATTACCCTCTCGTGTTATAACCACCATTTATATAACTCATTCACCCTTTACCTTAGTTCGAAGCTTTGATCCTCCAAAAGTTGTTGAATCCTTCTTGCCCTAGCTCTTCCCTTCTCTTTCATTCTCATGTTCTACGGTCTTTCTATTTTTCTCCTTTTGTACTCACGTCTTTGTTTTTCTAATAATAATAATCTCTAGATCCCTAATACTTAATCCCAACTATGCCCTTGCTTATTTAATTAATTATTATAAAGTAATAATAAATTCATTATTTAATTAAAATAACACTAATAGGTCAATTATCTCTCTGGCCCTTATGTTTCTATGTTTTTAGCAACACACTCTATCATTTTAACTTCTATAGTTTCTAAGATATCTAATTTTCAAGAATTGCACATAATTACATCATAAAATTTACCAATGCATAAAATACATCACATCATCTAATTATTTTAAATAAAAATAATTCTAACTAAATTGGGGCGTTACAACTCTCTGTAACGCCCGTGATTTAATTAATTATTTAATTAAATTATTATTTTTGGAGTATCAGTGAAGTTGCGAGATACTGAGAATTATTGATATAATTTGTTGGATTATTATTAATTAATTAATTAGTGATTAATAATAATTATAATGTGGAATTAAAGGGATTATATGAAATATGTGTTGCACCTATATTATTGGATGGAAGTAGTAAAGTGAGGGTATAGGTTAGGCCCATTAAGAACTGATATATAAGGAGAAGCTGACACAAGGATTTATTTTAGTTGGAGAATAAGGATTATGTATGCTGACCGGTAGAGCTGCACGGACGAGGAGCAAGCTTCTCGGTGTCGAGCAAGAGCAAATCAAGGATTACGGCCGAAGCTTTGGTTGAGCGATATTCAATCCAGGTAAGGGTGGGATTCTGACCTTATAATGGGACTTATGATGTGTATTATGTAGGAATTGGCCGTTTGTAAACATGATGTGCATTGATGTTTCTGAATTGCTATCAAATTTGCCCGTTTTATTTATGTTGTAGTCATTGGGAAGAATATTGTATGACTGGTTAATGGAGATGTTACAGGGAGTTACCCGATTATGTGTTGTAGATGTTTGGTGTATCTATGTGACTGTCTGGCTAATCAATGGATAGGTTAGGATAGTTGATTTCTGGTCGTTAGGACGTTAGGTTATTTCGAGTGATTGGCAGGAAAAGTTGATAGTTGTTGAAGTGGTTGTTTTAGGGAGGTTCGATGTGATTGTATTGTATGTTGATGAATTTGTCGATAGTAATATAGTTGCTCGTTGCTGCATTATTCAGAGCGGTTGGCCGGATGTTAGGAATTATAGTGGTGTGGTCGTTAAGATGTTGTGTTGTGTATGTAATGTTGGCCAAACTAGTGGTTGAGGAGGATGCTGATGGTGTTAAGTACCGAGCGACATATTAGGCTACGAGGCGTGTCGGGGAGGGTATGTGCTCCATTGTCGAGCAGTATTACGTTGCAGAACATGTCGAGGAGCGTAAGTTAGTCGTTACCCTGTTTTCCCTGTGCGTGTCGAGGAGTGTGATTTAGTTGCCATGTTGTCCTAGTTGTTGTGCATGTCGAGGGACACGTATTTCCCTATCCCTTTTTGCCTGTACATGCTGTGTTTTGGTCGTTACCAATGATGTGTTATATTATTGTTAAGTTGTTGTTTGATGATGTTACTGACTGGATCATTGATTTATGTTGAGTTGTTGTAATGTTATGATTTCTGTTGTGGAATCTTGTTGATAATGCGAAGTTGCAGGGAACTTAGATAATGATAAATTACCTCTATTTATTGGTAATAATGGTGATGTGGGCTTAGGCCTTTGCGATGAATGATGATTGTTGTGAGTATGTGATAGTGCATTCATATACATTTGCATACTCTATGATGACCTGGATTGACAAACTGCGAAGGAGGCTTATGCCTTGTTGATGCCTCTATTAATTGGCAAGTTTTTAAGATGGGAGTTCTACTCCAATGGTACCACATGCATTCACATAGTATTGAGTCGCATTCCAAGTAGTATGATTGAGCTGCTGTGTTGATGAATTAATTGTTGTATTTTGTTGATATCATGTTATGATGGTTGTTGTGAAGTGGTGATTTTTGTATGAACTGATTCTAATATAATATTTATCATACGTTCTGTTGTACCCCGAAATTTTCTCTCTCATTTCTCAAGAAATCTCTCATAAGATCTTCATTGATTCAAGACTACACAAGGTTTGATCAGCTCAAGACACTTCCTCAAGCACTGACAACTGAAAATTAGGATTTGAGTTTGCACATGGAAAAATGGACTTTTAATGCCCCATATGACTTTCATGGATCATTAGGAACCCTCAATATTTCTCATGTCAAGTTTCATGTCTTGGATCACATTTTTGCTCAGTCATTTGATCAGATGACCTAAAATCAGCTGTATTGGATAAAAAGTCAACTATGGTCAATTTACAGTCAAACTTCATAATTTTTTATCCATATCAACATCATGAACTCATATATGTCAATTGATCAAGTTTGGATCACAATTCCTCAATAAATTTAATCAGATCATCAAAAGGGCAAAATGGTCAAAATTAGGGTTTTGATTGAGAAGACTTAGTTCTTGACTTTTGACCAAAGAAATGACTTATTAGTTTAAAACATGATCTCAAGGATTCAAATACATCATTTTGACCTAATGGCGTGGCTCAAAACATTTCTCAAGATCAATTGATTGATAATTGAATTTCAATCAACTAATGAAAAGTCAATCGTACACTGAAAAGTCAAACTTTGACTTTTTGATCAAAATCAAGTTTCAAAAATCATATTTCATCAAGACATGTCAAAATATTAAACTTGTTCATCAATAAATCAAAAAGTCAAATTTCATCTTTGAAAAGTCAAAATTCTAAGACTTAGAATTTTTCTAAGTGTTAGAAAGTTCATATATTTTCATAACTTTGTGCCAAATTTCCACCATGATGCAAGATGATTCAAGGGAAACTTCCAACATGAAAGTTGTAGACATCAATGATATCTAAAACATTGTAGGGCATAAATTTTTCTAGAAATTCTTGTATCTCAAGTTATGAATTCATGAAGACATGCTCATGAAACTAAAAAGACTTAGTGAAATTTTGCCCTAGTTAGGCAGGATTTTGACCTAACTTCATGGCAACTTTTCACCTAGTTCCAAATTTAATCTTAAAAAATTTCCAACATGAAGTTTGTAGAGGATGTTACAATCTTTCCAAAATGTCCAAGAACTTGAAGAGATCATTTTTGAGCTAGGAGATTCGAAGACTTGAAGTTGGCATTATAAACTTGAATTACAAGTCAATTTTGTGATGAACACTTGACCAAATCCATAAGCCATGCTGTATAATCTTGCTTTTCAGGTTTATAACTTGAAAATCACTCCTTAATTTAATGTTTACACAATGGATTGATCAATTTTACAATTGATTCAAGCATTATCCAAAGCATTTTGCCATTTTAGGGAGAAAGTCACCATTTCCATTCTAGTAAAGCAAGCCTTTATGCAAAGTCAACTTCTTGAGCTCCCAACTTGTTTCATATGAGTACAAGCAATGTAAAAGATGAAAGAAACATGTATAGAGCCTCCAATAAAGGTATACCATGCTTGTACTATGCCTTAAAACCATGTTTTCCACTTTTCTTCAAAATCAAGTAACATAGTTGTGATACGGTGGGAGAACTGACTTGGGTGTTTTGCGTTTGATTGCAAATGTTGCGGTTAGCAAGAGTCGTCACCGACTTTTCTTTTATCCAAAAGAAAAGGTGAAAAAGCACAGGAAAGACCTTTGATATTATTTCTTGAGTTCGGGGGGGTAGATTATGAAAAGGGAAGGTATTAGCACCCTTTTCATCCATGGTTATCTAAGGGCTCTTAGTTACTTGCTAGATCACTTGCTTTTGTTTGAAATTGTGCTTTGTGTGGTTTTTGAAAGTATTTTGTAAAGAGGCCATTGTTTAGGCAATCTTTGTAATGATTCTTGTTTGTAAGAATGTATACAAAGATGTTGATCTTTTGAAAATGTTTTCAAGTTTGTAAGATGTTTGAAAGTGTAAGTGTTTGTTTTGAAAATAGTAAGGATGTTTGTTTTGAAATGGAGCAAGTAATTAGGAGCAACCTACCTACTCAAATGTCTTTCTATTCATTTTCTTTTCCTTTGACATTGTTGTCTTACCATTGATTTGGTAAGCAACCCTATCTTTGGATGTAAACGGGACGAGCGTGGGTCATCGTATAACCATGATTAGAAATGTTGCAAGGTATCTTAGCATTATTTTTGAGGGACTAAGATCATTTGTAAGGCAACTTAGATAGCGTCATCGAGGGACTATGATCTTGTATTTTCTTGTTTTTGCTAAGATACCTTACATGCGTAATATGACCATTTTTAATAAGGCAACCAAGTGGAATAACCCTAGGGGTGCTTGTGTGCAAGTGTATTGTTTTCATGCTTGTTTTTGTCTTGAATTAGGGTTTTCTAAGTATTGGTTTTAGTCTTTTCATACAAACCCTAATTACTAGCATATTATATAAAAGCGATAAATTGCGAAATTTAGAGTTACTATGCTATTACAACATTTGTAGGGAGGGGGTGTACAAATTCATGAATGGGGATTTGCAAGAATTTAAACTTAATTAGTATATTACAACCATATTGAATTAATATGAATATACAAGGAATTGAATAAATACAAAGTATAAAAATGAACAAATGTACAAGGATGCAAAATATAGAGAAAATGAATTTTGTTTACTTTTCATGAAAAAAAAGATTTTGTCTTAACCTAATTAAATAAAGAAAATAGTTAATTAAGTTTGAATTCATTAAGAAAAGATTTTAAATGAAAACCCTAATTCTATTAATTAATCAAAAGAAAATAAGTTTAAGAAAAGTATTTTTTTTGGTATTTTTTATCTTGAAAATATTTATAGTATTATAAAATATTTTTAGTCTTTTTTTTAATATTAAAATAATGTATTTTAAATGGTGTGAAAAAATAAATAAATAAATAAATAAATAAACATAATATTAATTAAGTTTACAAGGTTTACTTGATACATAAATAAAGTATAATAAATAAAAAAATATTTTTGTAGGAAAATAAAATAAAATAAGTCAAAATATAAATATGTCATTTTTTGTATTTTATGATTTTTAGTATTTAGAAAAAAATATATTTATGAAAAGAAAAATGAAAAAAAAGATAAATAAAATAACTTGGGCCAGGGGGTGCCAAGAGCCTGCAAGGGGGTTAGTCAGTAAAAAAACAAAGAAACAAGGCAAGCCCAATAAAGGCCCAGGCGCTCCAAAAAAAAACAAGTCAGAAATGCCAAAAATGTATGAAAAATGCAAAAGGGTACCACTGGGGCTCGAACCCAGGTCCCATAGGTTACAGGCGCGCGCTTCTACCACTGGGGTAACTATACATCCACTAATACAAGTAAAACAATAAATATGTAAGACAAAATGAACCCTGAAGACTTCATCGTCAACCTCTAGCCAGACCATCTGTAACTTGCTCGTTTCTCATCAAAAATAAAAACTGTAAACATGAAACTTGTATCAAATTTTCTCACGATTCCAAAAATGTAAAGTATTAAAAATATAGATCAAATATAAGCATGAATTTTAATGGCCCTAATCTGAACCCTAAAAATTTCAGAGATTTCAGTTTCAAAATTCTCTAATCTTAAGTAAAATTAATGGAAACTATGGACATGGTTAGCTTCAGGGCAATGGTATCTACATGTTTTGTTCACAAATAAACTATTGATGATGCCTGTATGAAGAGTTCCAAGTTGAGAAAACTTACCTCAAAACTAGAAATCGTGTTTGGAGTTTGAGCTTGTTTCAGGCAGTGGTGATGATCAGGTTAACTTCCTTGAGGTCTTAGGAAGCTAATGCAATGGTTTGCTTGAGTTGAGAGTGGCTGAAATGACCTGGAGAAGTCCAACTGCAATGCTCTTTTTTTGGCTATGGAAGTTGATGAAGATGGAGTTACAGTTTGCAAACAGGGACAGGGATGGTCTATATTTGGTATGAGGAAGCTTTAGGAATGAATTTGAGGGAAAACGCACAAGGGAAACGAGGGATACAAGTTTAAGGTCAGAATTGTGTATCAATGGAGTTTTTTTTGCAATTTCTGGCTAGAGGGAATTTGGGAGTGTTTCAGGGTCTTAAGGCTCGTCCCTTAGCTCACAAATAGTGACTCTATTTATAAGCAACAAGTTTGGAGTGCTCTAGTTGATCAGAATTCAAATTTACATGTTTAAGTTAAACATGTGATTTTTGTTGACAAAACAAGTTTCCATGCCTTGTACTTGCTAAGATAGAGTGGTTATGCTTTAAAGAAGCTTGCTTATGACTTTGTGTATGGATTATGATCAGAGGGAACAAGTTAGAAGCTCAATGTTAACTTTATGCAAAAAGCTTGCTTTACAAGAATGTCATTGTTAACTTTGTGCCATAAATGGAAATGCAACTTGGACAATAACTCAATTGCTTGGATCAAAGCCCTAACAACTGTGTAAACATTTAATTATGGAGTGACAAACAATTTTGAGGCCTTCAAAGAAAATATTATGCAGCCTAGCATGGATTTGGTTCAAGGGTTCATAAAAAATGACTTGTAATTCAAGTGATAAAACCCTAATTTCATCTCTTCGATTCTCCCTACTCAAGAATGATCTCAAGGAGTTCTTGGACATTTTGGAAAGCTTGAAATGTTCTCTACAACCCCTCTTTGAATTTATTTTGAAGATTCACCTTGGAAATATATGAAAAAGTGCCATGAAGTTGGGTCAAAATCCTGACCAAATTAGGGCAAAATTTCACTAAGTGTTTAGTTTCATGACCACATGTTCATAAAATTATAACTTGAGATCTAAGAATTTTTTGAAGGAATTGTGTAAAGAAAAGTTGTAGATTTCATGGATATCTACAACTTTCATGTTGGAAGTTTCTCTTGAATCATCTTGCATCATGGTGAAAATTATTTTCAAAGTTATGAAAAAACATGAAATTTCCAACACTTAGAAAATTTTCTAAGTTTAGAAATTTTGACTTTTCAAAATGAAATCTTGAATTTTTGATTTCTTGATGAATAAGTTTCATATTTTGACATTTTTTGATGAATTATGATCTTTGGCACTTGAATTTGACCAAAAAGTCAAAGTTTGACTTTTTAGTATACAATTGACTTTTGATTAGTTGATTAGAAAATTCATCTGTCAATCCATTGGACTTGCAATGTTTTGAACCATGCCATTAGGTAAAAATGATGCAATTGGACTCTTTAGATTATGCCTTAAACCAATTGACCATTTTCTAGGTCAAAAATCAGAAATTGCCCTTTCCCAATCAAAACCCTAATTTTGACCATTTTGCCCTTTTGGAGATTTGATTAAATTTCTTGAGGAGTTGTGGTCAAAACTTGATCAAATGATACATATAAGTTTAAAATGTTGGTATGGATAAAAAATTATGAAGTTTGACTGTAAATTGGCCATGGTTGACTTTTCCCCCAATACAACTGATTTTTTAGGTCAATTGCTCAATTGACTGAGCAAAAATGTGATTCAAGGCTTGAAACTTAGCATGATTAATCTTGGGGGTCCATAATGATCCATGAAAGTCATATGGGGCATTGGAAGTTAAAAAATCCTTGTGCAAACTCAAACCCTAATTTTGGTCATCAGTGCTTAAGAAGATGTCTTGAGCTGATCAACCCTAGTGCAGTCTTGAGTCAAAGGAGATCTTGTGAGTAAATTCTTGATAAGTGAGAGGGCAAATTTGTGTGTATAACATCTGCCCCTGCTCAATCTTCTTAAGCCTGAAGAGTTAGATTGGCATGTTTTGCCATTCGTGACTCGAAGGTGGAAGATGATTGGACACTAGAGTGCCCAGAAATTTGCACTCGGCAATGTGATGGTAGAGGGAATGGGATTAAAGATGCCATTTGTAGAGGTGAAGAAAGTTTTTGGAGATGGGCTTGTAGATGCCATCCAAAAGTGATTGCTGAATCTGAAAGATAATCTGAATGAGTATCAGAATGGCATCCGTATCTGAAATGTATCTGGAAGCTGATTTTGAATGAGTGTCAGAACGACATTCGTGTCTGGAGCATATCTGAACTGTATCTGAAAGTTGAATGAGTTTCAGGATGGAATCCGTGTCTGGAGCGTATCTGAACTATATTTGAGAGTTGAATTTGAATGAGTATCAGGATGGCATCTGTGTCTGGAGCGTATCTGAACTGTATTTGAAAAGTTGAATATGAATGAGTATCAGAATGGCGTCCGTATCCGGAGCGTATCTGAACTGTTTCTGAAAGCTGAATCTGAATGAGTATCAGGATCGCCTCCATATCTGAACTGTATTTGGAAGTTGATTTTGAATGAGTATCAGAATGGCCTCCTGTTTGGAGCGTATCTGATCTGTATCTAAAAGTTGAATGAGTTTCAAGATGGCATTCGTGTCTGGAGCATATCTGAACTGTATCTGAGAGTTGAATATGAATGAGTGTCAGGATGGCATCTGTAACACCCCAAATCTACCCCACAGTTATATTAAAATGAGATTGCCAAAATTTCTGCAAACATCGGGCATTACATTCTTATTTCAAAAAACCAACAACATAAAAACCTATCATAATAGATACATAGCACATATTGATCCAAAGAACTTATAACAATTTATTAGTCTTCAAAAGTATTTCAACTTGATTCCATAAATATGCAGCAGATTCATAACTTTAAAACTTCAAAGGAAACATAGCATCTTTTAAACAACTTAATTCACAGAAAACAACTTCTTAAAACAACAACTTGAATTAAACTTAAAACATCATAAAATCAAATAAGCGTTCATCCCCCCCCCCCCCCCCCCGAGTGCTACGTATCAGAGCGACGACCCCAACAAGCTACTAAGTCTCTACTCCTCGTTACCTGCACGTTACCAGTATAAAGGCAACGGCGAAACAAATAAAGGGGTGAGACATCAAATAATATAAATAAGATTATGATAATTAATATATTAGACAAGAGCATTATAAACTTCACCACTTCTCAACAACACACAACAATCAATAACCATTCACAATTATCATTAGCGATTCAAAATGCAATTCGAATGCGACACAATTATGCATATGTATGTGGTACCAACAGGGCTTCAGCCCTCTTCACTAATTGCCAATTAATAGAGGCACAAGGCATAAGCCTACTTCACAAATCCGCCAATACAGGCCTTCACAAAATGCAAATGTATGAGACTCATGTAACATACAACGTCACATATATATCATTCACCACAAACTTCATTACGAGGAATTCGCCTACATCCCTGCATCACTGGAAATAAGCCTAACACTTCACATGTTCAATCACATCTCAATTATCTCAAAACAACAACATCTCATAACATCAAAATAATTTATTAAACATCATTTATTATCACAAAAATCACCGAACACAACTTCATCAATAAAATCTCACTAATACTCAACTGTATAATAATAGTGCAGTAACCCATCCTGTTATTCTGCTAATTTATATCGTTACTGTCACTAATCCTACTGTCATAATTCTAACAATAGCCTCTAACCATCTATTATTCATCATTCTATCCAAAAATCAGCACAACGACCAACAACAGAATTAATTTCTAAATCCTAATTTGGTTACTGGAATTACACTTATTATCCATCATTTAAATCATCTAGAATAATATTCATCGCATTAGCTAATCAACGCTTCGAACGACATCTCAAACAACATCCTAAAACTCAAGTTACAGCAATTAAAAGTCAATTTTGTCAAAAATCCAGCATTATGTATCGACCCAAAACACTATGGGTCGATGCGTCCTGCTTCTCCTGCATACTATGAGTCGGCACATACCCCTTATGGATCGACTCATTCTGGTTTTCAATACAGCATGTATCGACACATGCACTCTTCGTGTCGACTCATCCTGAGTCTTGTACTCATCATGCATCGACACATCCTCTCTTTGCGCCGACTCATCCTGAGTCTTATACTTAAAATGCATCGACGCAAGCCCTGTATGCATCGACTCATCCTGAGTCTAACATCCTCCTTGCATCGACTCATCCAGTTTGAGGTCGACGCATCCTGTGATTTTCTGCATAATTTTCTGCGTTTCTTCTGTAATTTCACTACAAGAATCTAATTACAGTCCTACAAACCTCATTATAAACATACTAAATCATCACCTAACATTATACTCTTTTACTACATCGATCAAATAATATCATAACGTCATTATTCATTCAAATGCATCAAATCTTTATCATACATAATCCAATTCAAGAACAAAAACAACAATCCTCTAACCCACATATCAAACATCATATTCCCGGTTATAAAATCCGAATCCCACCCTTACCTTTTGGTTTTTCGGTCGGTCGAATTCTCCGTTGAAACTGCAACTGGTTTGACGGCGAGTTCTCTAAATTTGCTTGCCTCCCACTTGGTGCCTCCAAACCCTTGCTTCTTCTACTGCTACGTGATAATTGTTTTTGCTCTTGGTTGCTAACCTCTATATATTATAACCTAATATAATAATAGGTCTACTAGTAACTTTAATGGGCCTATTAATTCTATTCCTAATCTTGCTAATTCACACACCCCACTTGACCCAACTAATAAAATAATATTCTATTAAAATCAACATTATTTCCAATATTAATTTCTCTTGACTAAATTGACTAATTATTCGATTATCAATTCTAAAAATATATATTTAATCCAATAATGCTCCTTATAATTATTCCGATAATTCCTTCTTCGACTAAATTCCAACAATTTAAATCCTCAATAATTCATTTAAATAATTCAATGAATTTCTAGGCGTTACAACTCTCCCCCACTTAAAATATTTTTGTCCTCGAAAATTCATCCGACACCACTTCCCTTAACTTCGCCTCCACCTCTAGCCTTCCGATATAATCACAACTTACTATAATTAAAATCTAACGCACACGTGCAATTCTATTTCAACTCGTCCAACAACAATAATAATAACTAACAAAGTTCTATCGACGAAACACGTACCTCTGGTACCCCTGTCCTCGTTTCCCGTTGGAGTTTCCACCAACGCGAACACCTTTGCACCAGGCACTTTCTTTGGTTTCTGACACTGAGTACTAATATGGCCTTCTTCACCACAATTGAAACAGACATCCGCCTTATGCTTACACTCAGGAGCTGCATGTCCAGCCTTACCACAACGAAAACACCTCCTTACCTCATCAGTAGTGCACATGTTACTCTTGTGACCAAGTTTCCCACACTTGAAACAAGTCACACTAGCAGGAGCGTCTCCCCCACTTACTCTTTGACCCTCAACAACTTCTTGTTTACCTCTACCAGCTGGAGCATCATACGACTTACCACGACTCTGATTCTTGCTCCGCTTCTCATTAACTATCTTGTAATGAGCATTGTTATCCTCCTCATAAATTCTGCAACTATCCACCAAATCAGAGAAAGCACGAATCTTTTGATATCCAATTGCCTTCTTGATCTCCGAGCGCAACCCGTTCTCAAACTTGATGCACTTTGAAAATTCAGCAGTCTCCGCTCTATAATGTGGATAGAACTTAGCCAACTCCAAAAACTTTGCAGCATACTCGGTAACAGACTTATTCCCTTGCTTCAGCTCGAGGAATTCAATTTCCTTCTTACCCCGAACATCTTCAGGATAATACTTCCGCAAAAATTCTCTACGAAACACATCCCAAGTGATCTCTTCACCTACAGCTTCCAACCTCGGACGAGTCTCTAGCCACCAGTCGTCGGCTTCAACTGCCAGCATATGAGTACCATACCAAACCTTTTGTGCTTGAGTGCAGTCCATCACACGAAAGATTCTCTCCATCTCCTTCAACCAACTCAAAGCCCCATCAGGATCATACTTACCCTTGAAGGTAGGCGGATTCTCCCTCTGGAAAGTCTCCAAGCTATGGGATCCCGCATCCCCGCCAGCATTCGGCTGATTTTCCATAGCATGAGCCATTGCTTCCAAAGCAGCAGCAATCGCAACATCATTCCTTCCTGCCATCTCAACTTATAACTACAACACAAAATGGTCAACAATAATTAACGATACTCGATTGTTAAAGACTCAACAACTTTGGCCGGATGGACCGACCTGCTCTGATACCACTAATGTAACACCCCAAATCTACCCACAGTTATATTAAAATCAGAGTGCCAGAATTTCCGCAAACATGGGGCATTACATTCTCATTTCAAAAAACCAACAACATAAAAACCTATCATAATAGATACATAGCACATATTGATCCAAAGAACTTATAACAATTTATTAGTCTTCAAAAGTATTTCAACTTGATTCCATAAATATGCAGCGGATTCATAACTTTAAAACTTCAAAGGAAACATAGCATCTTTTAAACAACCTAATTCACAGAAAACAACTTCTTAAAACAACAACTTGAATTAAACTTAAAACATCATAAAATCAAATAAGCGTTCATCCCCCCCCCCCCCCCCGAGTGCTACGTATCAGAGCGACGACACCAACAAGCTACTAAGTCTCTACTCCTCGTTGCATGCACGTTACCAGTATAAAGGCAATGGTGAAACAAATAAAGGGGTGAGACATCGAATAATATAAATAAGATTATGATAATTAATATATTAGACAAGAGCATTATAAACTTCACCGCTTCTCAACAACACACAACAATCAATAACCATTCACAATTATCATTAGCGATTCAAAATGCAATTTGAATGCGACACAATTGTGCATATGCGTGTGGTACCAACAAGGCTTCAACCCTCTTCACTAATTGCCAATTAATAGAGGCACAAGGCATAAGCCTACTTCACAAATCCGCCCATACAGGCCTTCACAAAATGCAAATGTATGAGACTCATGTAACATACAATGTCACAGATATATCATTCACCACAAACTTCATTACAAGGCATTCGCCTACATCCCTGCATCACTGGCAATAAGCCTAACACTTCACATATTCAATCACATCTCAATTATCTCAAAACAACAATATCTCATAACATCAAAATAATTTATTAAACATCATTTATTATCACAAAAATCATCGAACACAACTTCATCAATAAAATCTCACTAATACTCAATTGTATAATAATATTGCAGTAACCCATCCTATTATTCTGCTAATTTATATCGTTACTGTCACTAATCCTACTGTCATAATTCTAACAACAACCTCTAAACATCTACTATTCATCATTCTGTCCAAAAATCAGCACAACGACCAACAACAAAATTAATTTCTAAATCCTAAATTGGTTACTGGAATTACACTTCTTATCCATCATTTAAATCATCTAGAATAATATTCATCACGTTAGCTAATCAACGCTTCGAACGACATCTCAAACAACATCCTAAAACTCAAGTTACAACAATTAAAAGTCAATTATGTCAAAAATCCAGCATTATGTATCGACACAAAACACTATGGGTCAACGCATCCTGCTTCTCCTGCATACTATGAGTCGACACTTCCCCCTTATGGATCGATTCATTCTGGTTTTCAATACAACATGTATCGACACATGCACTCTTCGTGTCGACTCATCCTGAGTCTTCTACTCATCATGCATCGACACATCCTCTCTTCGCATCGACTCATCCTGAGTCTTATACTTAACATGCATCAATGCAAGCCCTGCATGCATCGACTCATCCTGAGTCTAACAACCTCCTTGCATCGACTCATCCAGTTTGAGGTCGACACATCCTGTGATTTTCTGCATAATTTTCTGTGTTTCTTCTGTAATTTCACTACAGGAATCTAATTACAGTCCTACAAACCTCATTATAAACATAGTAAATCATCACCTAACATTATACTCTTTTACTACATCGATCAAATAATATCATAACGTCATTATTCATTCAAATGCATCAAATCTTCATCATACATCATCCAATTCAAGAACAAAAACAACAATCCTCTAACCCACATATCAAACATCATATTCCCGGTTATAAAATCCGAACCCCACCCTTACCTTTTGGTTTTTAGGTCGGTCGAATTCTCCGGTTGAAATTGCAACTGGTTTGACGACGAGTTCTCTAAATTTTCTTGCCTCCCACTTGGTGCCTCCAAACCCTTGCTTCTTCTACTGCTACGTGATAATTGTTTTTGCTTTTGGTTGCTAACCTCTATATATTATAACCTAATATAATAATAGGTCTACTGGTAACTTTAACGGGCCTATTAATTTTATTCCTAATCTTGTTAATTCACACACCCCACTTGACCCAACTAATAAAATAATATTCTATTAAAATCAACATTATTTCCAATATTAATTTCTCTTGACTAAATTGACTAATTATTCGATTATTAATTCTAATAATATATATTTAATCCAATAATGCTCCTTATAATTATTCCGATAATTCCTTCTTCGACTAAATTCCAACAATTTAAATCCTCAATAATTTATTTAAATAATTTAATGAGTATCAGAATGGCCTCCGTATCTGAAATGTATCTGGAAGCTGATTTTGAATGAGTATCAGAACGACATTCGTGTCTGGAGCGTATCTGAACTGTATCTGAAAGTTGAATGAGTTTCAGGATGGAATCCGTGTCTGGAGCGTATCTGAACTATATTTGAGAGTTGAATTTGAATGAGTATCAGGATGGCATATACGTCTGGAGCGTATCTGAACTGTATCTGAAAAGTTGAATATGAATGAGTATTAGAATGGCATCCGTATCCGGAGCGTATCTGAACTGTTTATGAAAGCTGAATTTGAATGAGTATCAGGATAGCCTCCGTATCTGAACTGTATCTGGAAGTTGATTTTGAATGAGTATCATAATGACATCTGTGTTTGGAGCGTATATGATATGTATCTGAAAGTTGAATGAGTTTCAGGATGGCATTCGTGTCTGGAGCGTATCTGAACTGTATCTGAGAGTTGAATCTGAATGAGTGTCAGGATGGTATCCATGTCTGGAACGTATCTGAATTGTATCTGAAAAGTTGAATCTGAATGATTATCATAATGGCGTCCATATCCAGAGCGTATCTGAACTGTATCTGAAAGTTGAATCTGAATGAGCATCAGGATGGCCTTTGTATCTGAATTATATCTGGAAGCTGATTTTAAATGAGTATTAGAATGGCATCCGTATCTGGAGCGTATCTGAACTGTATCTGAAAAGTTGAATCTGAATGAGTATCAAGATGGCATCCGTGTTTGGAGCGTATCTGCACTGTATCTGAAAACTTTAAATATTGTTAATGGTAGCTGTTAACCTTATCCTGAAAAGGGTAAAATGTTAGCTAAAATGAAAAGTCTTGTTGTATGAAATGCATGGTATAATGCATTTGTGGTATCAATGTTTATGATATATGGATGCAATGTAGGCGTATGTAAGCTAATCTGCCACACTGTTGGATTAGGGAAAATAAATCCCTGGCCGCTGTTGAGGATATGGAGTATAAGTCTTGATGTTGTGAAGTCTAAGTGTTGATGAATTTTTTCTTGGAGGAATAGACTCTGTTGTAATGGAGATGTCGTGTACTGCTTGTAAAATCCTATTGGGGAATCCCGAGAAATTTGATGACTTCTACTAGGGATTGATAACTTGAAGCTCCGTTTCATTGGGGATTTGAACTGTACACTGCGGGGGATTATAGAAAATAACTTAGAGAGATTTCCCTATCTCTTAAAGCCATCAGTGATTGTCTTTTATTTTGTTTATTTGTAAACAGTAATTATGTTCAAATGCATATGTTCAACAATGATTCATTGGACGTTTTTGTAAACAAAACACAAGCATAAAGAAAAACAGATAATTTTTGCACTTTCAAAGGGATATCTTTGTATTGGCTTTGAGTAAGTATTTTTGTACAATGAGAAAAACATTCTAGTAAGAGAATGCCGTCGTAAAAAATGAAAATTTTGATACAAAGAAAATATAGCTATGTGCAATAATCCCATGGGGTTCCCATTCTGCCATAACCTTCGTATCTCTGAGCATCTTGTCTATTTGTTGCCTTGTCCGAAGTTGATTAAATTGATCAGAACCTCTGAGTTTTTCAGTTGAAGCCAAAGGTTGTCCGTAAGGTGATCCAACGAGACATAATCATACGCTTTAATTCCCTAACTTTTGCCTGGACCGCCCTTTCGGGTTTTCAGTCCACCGGGATACCCTTTTTTGCCCAAGCCGCCCTTTCGGGTTTTTAACTTGGCGGGTGTACAAATTCTTTTTGTTTTATCCCTAATTTTTGCCCGAACCTTTTTGATTCACTAGGATGCCCTCGTTTTGCCTAGGTGTGTCAACCTAGCGGGTCTCTAATGCGTAGTATCTTTTGACTATGTCTACGTTTGCAGGGTGCGGAAGGTCGTCACCATCCATGGTGGTCAAGATCATTGCTCCACCAGAGAAAATGTTTTTGATTACAAATGGTCCTTCGTAAGTAGGAGTCCATTTGCCCCTGGGATCACCTTGTGGCATTATGATACGTTTGATCACCAGATCCCCAACTTGATACACTTGGCGTCTGACCTTTTTGTTGAAAGCCTTGATCATCCGTTTTTGATACATTTAACCATGGCAGACATCAACAAGCCTTTTCTCATCAATCAAGTTTAGTTGATCAAGTCGAGTCTAGATCCAATCTTCTTCATTCAACCCTGCATCCTTCATGATTCTCAGAGACGGGATCTGTACCTTAATAGGCAAGACAACCTCCATGCCGTATACCAGAGAATAGGGTGTTGCCTCGGTTGATATGCGAGTTGTGGTACGATATCCGTGGAGAGCGAATGGTAGCATCTCATGCCAGTCTTTGTATGTGTCTGTCATTTTCTATATGATCTTTTTAATGTTCTTATTTGCGGCTTCGACATCACCATTCATCTTTGGCCGATAAGGGGAAGAAATGTGATGCTGAATCTTGAATTGCTCGCACAAGGCGGTGATCATAATATTGTTCAGGTTCGTACCATTGTATGTAATGATCCTCTCTGGGATATCGTATTGGCAGATGAGGTTCTGCTTGATGAACCGGGCGACAACATTCTTTGTCACGGAAGCGAAAGAAGCTGCCTCTACCCACTTGGTGAAATAGTCAATGGCCACTAAGATGAAGCGGTGTCCATTGGAAGTTGTTGGCTTGATTTCTCCAATCATATCAATTCCCCATATAGCAAAGGGCCAAGGAGCCATCAAGACATTCAGAGGAACCAGAGGTACGTGCACCTTGTCAGCATAAATCTGACACTTGTGGCAGGTTCGAGAGTGTTGATAGCAATCTGCTTCCATGGTAGACCAGTAATAGCCTATCCGTAGGATTTTCTTTGCCATCGCATGCCCACTGGAATGGGTGCCAAAAGTGCCTTCATGTAACTCATCCGTGATCCTTTCAGCTTCAACCTTGTCTACACACCGAAGTAACACAGAGTCATGGTTGCGTTTGTAAATAATGCCATTACTAAGGAAGAATTTAGCAGAGAATCTCCTTAAAAACTTCTTATCATTGACTGAAGCTCCTTCTGGATATTCTTGAGCCTCGAGATACCTCTTGACTTTGTGAAACCAAGGCTGGTCCACTACTTCTTCAGTATTAATCTCGTGACAGTGTGCTGGTTCATCCCTTCGTTCAATGGTGATCTGGGGAGCCTCATTATCCCATTTAAGTTTAAACATAGATGACATTGTGGCTAGTGCGTCGGCTAGATGATTTTCTTCTCACGGGAAGTGCTCGAAGGTAATCTTCTTAAAATGTGGGAGCAACGTAAAAACATGTTCTTTGTAAAGGATAAGGTTAGGGTGTTTGGTGTCCCATTCCCCTTTGATCTGGCTAATAACCAAAGTTGAATCTCCGAATACATTCAAAGATTTGATCCCCAAGTCTATGGCAGCTTTGAGACCAAAGATGCACGCTTCGTATTCCGCCATGTTATTTGTACAATTGAAGTAGAGTCTTGCAGTAAATGGAGTATGACACCCTTTGGGAGATATGAGTACTACACCAATACCATTGTCGAGTGCGTTAGATGCCCCATCAAAAACCAGGGTCCATCGGGATCCTTGTTCAGGTCCGTCATATGGCCTGAGTTCTTCACAGTTGTTTACCATCATGATGTCTTCATCCGGGAATTTGAACTTCATGGATTGGTAGTCTTCCACAGCTTGGTGAGCAAGGTGATCAGCTAGTACATTTCCCTTTATTGCCTTATGGGTAGTATACTGTATGTCATATTCTATTAGGATCATCTGCCATCTCTCTATTCTCCCAAAGAGAGCATGTTTCTCTAAGATGTATTTTATTGGATCCATTTTAGATATCAACAAGGTAGTATGGGTTAGCATATACTGTCTTAGCCGGCGGGCAGCCCATGCCAGAGCGCAACAAGTTTTCTCGAGCAATGAATATCTTATTTCACAGTCGGTAAACTTTTTGCTCAGGTAATAAATAGCGTGCTCTTTTCGGCCAGACTCGTCATGCTGCCCCAACACACACCCCATTGAATTTTCCAAAACGGTCAGATACATGATCAATGGTCTCCCCTCAACTGGTGGCATCAACACAGGAGGATCTTGCATGTACTCTTTGATCTTGTCAAAAGCAGTTTGGCACTCATCATTCCACTTGACTACCTGATCTTTCTTCAGTAGTTTGAAGATTGGTTCACAAGTAGCTGTTAGGTGAGAAATGAATCTGGTAATGTAGTTCAAACGTCCCAAGAATCCTCTGACTTCCTTCTCAGAACGAGGAACAAGCATCTCTTGTATCGCTTTCACCTTGGCAGGATCTACTTCAATACCTTTATTGCTGATGACAAAGCCTAAGAGTTTACCAGACCTTACTCCAAATGTGCATTTATTTGGGTTCAACCTCAGTTTGTACTTCTTTAGCCTCTCAAACAGTTCCTGTAAATGATCAAGATTCTCTTCTTCTGTTTGAGATCTAGCTATCATGTCGTCCATATAGACCTCTATTTCGTGATGTATCATGTCGTGAAATAGAGCTACCATGGAACATTGGTAGGTTGCCCTAGCATTCTTTAGTCCGAACGGCATCACCTTGTAGAAGAATGTTCCTTATTGTGTGACAAAGGTTGTCTTCTCCATGTCCTCAAGCGCCATTTTGATTTGGTTGTAGCCTGAGAAACCGTCCAAGAAGGAAAACAATTTGTGTTGTGCTGTATTGTCAACTAGAATATCAATATGGGGAAGTGGGAAATCATCCTTAGGGCTTACCCTATTAAAATCTCTATAGTCCATGCACATTCGTACCTTTCCTTCCTTTTTGGGCACGAGAGCAACATTGGCAACCCATTGCGGATAGGAGGTGACGACCAAGAATCCAACATTGAATTGTTTCATGACTTTTGCTTTAATCTTCTCCGACATATCTGGTCGCATGTGACGGACCTTTTGTTTTACCGGTGGGTAATCCTCTTTTGTAGGTAGACGATGTACCACAATATCTACATCAAGTCCCGGCATGTCTTCATACGACCAGGCAAAGACCTCTACATAATCGTGTAACAACTGAATCAAACGCTCCTTGACACTGGGTTCCAGATTGGCACCCACCTTGACCTCTCTTCTGTCTTCTCCGGTACCTAGGTTGATTGTATCCACTGGCTCTTCGTGGAGCTGAATGGCTCTCTCTTCTTGTGGTATTTGTGATACGGTGGGAAGAACTGACTGTTTTTGGAATGCTGGTTTGCGTTTTGCGTTTTTATTCGCAAAATGTCGCGGTAAGTAAGAGTCGCCACCGACTTTTATTTTATCCAACAAGGAAAGGAAAAAAGCACAGAAAAATTTCTTTTTCGAGATATTTCTCGGGTTTGGGGGGTAGATTATAGAAAGGGAAGGTGTTAGCACCCTTTCTATCTGTGGTTATCCACGGGCTCTTAGGTACTTGCTCAATTGTTTTCAAAATTGCTTTCTTTGTGCTTGTGGGTTTAAAAAAAGTTTTTATTTGAAACTTCGATTTAACTCTTGCTTCTGTCCTCAAGAGTGTAATGAAGTGTTTTTGAAAACTTTGTTTGTAAAAGTGTAAGTGTGAAAAGGTTTTGTTTTGAATGAGCAAGTATCTAAAAACTAATCTACCTACTCGAAAAAGGAATCGTTCTATGCTAATTTCCTTTAGACAATGCTATCCCACTATTAGTGAGTGGGTAGCACCGTCGTTGGAGTTTGAGGGTCAATTTGAATGAGGGACATACGGTCACCAAAGTAATGTTAGGACGCCTTAGCGGTAGCCCTAATGTCTTAGATCATTTGTTTGAGGCAACAATATCTGAGGCAACCGTTCGAGGCAACTATGATCTTTTAGACAAGAGGGCAACCTCTAAAACAACCTATACTCAATGACCGCGTATGAAGGCAACCAAGTGAGGTGTACCCTAGGAGTGCGCATGTGCGATTGTGTTGTTTTCAGTTATTTTTATCTTTGTACATGTTAAGGGTTATCTAAGTTGATTTTAGGTTAAAATATTCAGTCTTGTCATGCCATCCTATTATCAAACATCTAACAGTTATAATTTGCGAAAATAAAATGCGGAATTTAAAATACATGGCGTCGGGTATTTACATCGCCAAAGACAAACCCTTTAAAAATTAATAAAGCGATAAAAATAAATAAAAGTCCTATTTACTATTACAATCCGGGAGCAAATACATTATTGGATAAAAAGAAGTAACGCGTGCGGGAAATTAAATCGAGCGCATGATTAGGGTTTTGACCCTTTTGGCTAAAGGAAAATTTTTTTTTTGTTGTTTTTAATTTTAAGAAAGAAATTAAACCTAAATTAATTACTAAATTAAATTAATGAATTAATTAAATGAAAAAATAAATTAGGACATATTTTTTTGATTTTTGTTATTTAAAAAAAATGAAATTAATTAAATTAATGGTTAGTACCTAATTAAATCTAATTAATTATTTATTTACAAAATAAGTCAAAATTATTCTAGAATTAAAACCTAAATTAATTAATTAGTATTTATTAAAAAAAATGAAAGTTAAAATTTGATTGAATAAAAATATTTTTTGTGATTTTATTTTATAAAAAGAAAATTGCGATTGGTTAGAAGTTAAATAAAATAATAAAACAATTAAAATAAATAAACAAAATAAATAAGAAGAGGGAGTATGGGCCTGAATTTTGTGGTGTAGATAGAAATTGGGAGGCCCAAAAGCGTTGGCCCTTGTTGACTCTTGGTGATCTGGTGTCTATGCATTGACTGGCGCCTTGGTGGACCATCAACTTGGAACCATCAGATTTGGCCTTTGGCCATCTGGCCATTGGATGAATGAGGATGCATGGTGTTCTGCAAGCCTAAGCGCGCATAGGAGTACCTGAAGAGAAAAAATATTGAGAAAGTGGGGGACCTGGGATTCGAACCCAGGTTCTGAAGGAGTTTGGACGTGCACGCTTGCCACTACGCCATGATGATTTGTTTGTTAATATAATACAAAGAGTATATAATAAAATAAAACAAGTCAATGGCCAGAAAAATTATAAAAAACACGCGCTATTTGAATGATGCTATGGATGGATGCCACGTATTGTCTTCAACCTCTCATCCGTGGCTAAAACCCTGTAATACCTATAGCTACGGACACAGGCCGTCACTACAAGTCGTGCATATTCTAAAATCCGCTATAGGCCATAGAAATGCCTTCTGGTGCCATGGTTAAACTCGCCTTCCTTTCCCGGTCATACCTATAGCCATTACTAAGGCTGATTTTACCTGAAACGAAAACCCCTAAACCAAACCTTGAAACCCTAGCTATGGTGAATCACAATACAGGTTAGATGAATGAAATTAAATAATATCAAAAGACTGCAAATGGCATGGTGAATCAAAATATGCAATTATTTTTCGTTGTAGATGCAAGAATAACACAAATTGATTTCAAGAATGGAGCAGACTCGTGAACCACTTACAGCGCCCTAGGAAGCTGGAAAACGTGTGATCCTGATTGGTTTTACTTCTGAGAGTTGCCAGGAAGTGATTGTGATGCTTGCCAAGCCCTGCAAATGCCTCTAACCTTGATTTCAATCTCAAGCTTTTTTGTGTTTTTTTTTCAATTTCTGTTCTGCCTCTCTCTGCACTTGCCAACCCTTGTTTTCGTGTCTTAAGCTTCCTTATGTAATGCTCAATGTATTAGGTCTACAAACTTGGCTCAAATCTTCTCCCATCAATTCTTGCATATTTGATTTTATCTCCATTTACAAACTTTCCAATTTTGCATAATTTCAATCTTTTTGCACATGATTTGGTGTGATTCGAATTTGATGATGATAAAGATTGCAACCAAAGCCTGAAATATCCAAAAAAATCTTGTGTTATCAAAGCATTGGATTTTATATGATTTTATTTGATTAAAAATGAACAAATTCAATTAAAAATCAAATTAAATAATAAAAATAAAATATGGGCTCATGGATGAAGCTAGGACACGTGGGCAATGATGCAAGCTCAAATCAAGTGGAAAAGAATGAGCCCATTTGACAAAATTTGAAGTTTTGGGGATAGTTGACTTTTGGGAATTTTGCAAAAATGTCCAACTTATTCAATTTTGAACTTTTGGAGGTGTTCTTGGACTTTTTATAAAGCTTGATATGTCCTCTAACCAACCCTTTTGGTCTCATCTCATTTTGATATTCCATGCTCAAGTTATAAGCTTTGGTAAAAAAGGTGTTTTTGTTGACTTTCAAAAATGACCTATAATGTCCAAATTTATAACTTCTTGTGAGTGCATTTTTTTATTTTGGGGTATGAATATGGATTGTAGGAAATTGCATCCTCTTAAAAATGAGCTTTGGATGGGTCATTTCTCACAAAGTATGAGAAAGGTATGCTTGGTCAAAGTTGAGTTGACTTTTCCTATAAAACCCTAATTTAGCAACTTTTGAGTCTTGATGAATTTTGAGCAATCCTTGATGAATCATGATCAAACCTTGATCAAATGATGAAATATCCTTCAAAATGAGAATGTTGACAAAAAATCTTGAAGTTTGACTGTTTGTAGGTCACGGTTGACTTTTGCCCAAGCACAATCGATTTTTGGACCCTTTGAGCAATTGACTGAGCAAACTTCCTCTACAAGGCTTTAAATTTGACATGGATGATCTTGAGAGCATATTAGGAAATTGGGGAGCACTTGAGGTCATTTGGGCTCAGAGATATTGATGCAACACAAAACCCTAATTTGGGGTTGACTGCCTTAGGAGATAACTTGTCTGTCCAACTCTTGAGCAACTTGGAGATTTTTCTTGCAATGTTTTGAGAAATATGAGAGGGAAAATTTTAGGGTACAACAGCTGCCCCTGTTCAATATTCTTAAACCTGAGGATTTAGATTGTCTTTCGTGCCTTTCGTGATCCGAAGGTGGAAGATGATTGAACACTAGAGTGCCCAGAAATTTGCACTCGCATGAAGTGGTATCAGCCTTGTGATGTCGGGAATGGGCTTATAGATGCCATTTGGAGATTTCTGACGGGAGGATGGGCTTAGAGATGCCATCTGCAGGATTGTCGATCGCATAAGAGATTCCTTAGCGAGAGCTTGCATACCTGTTGTTGTGGAAGATCCCGCTAGGGAAGCCTGATCTTTGTTGAGATTTAGGAACTTGCCTGTACTTCAACTGAGAGAACATCTCTGCTGAGTTTTAAGAACTTGTCCGTAATTCAACTGGGGGAACTCTGTCGAGATTTAGAACCTTATCTGTAATTCAACCTAGAATAATTCAGTTGAGATTTAAGAACCGGTCAGTACTTCGACTGAGGGAAACATCTTCATTGAGATCTAGGACTTGTCTGTAATTCAACAGAGGATAATTCTGTTGAGATTTAAGAACTCGTCCACACTTCGATGAAGGAAAATTGCCGAGATTTCGAACCTTATCTGTAATTCAACCGAGAATAATTCAGTTGAGATTTAAGAACGGGTCAGTACTTCGACTGAGGGAAACATCTTCATCGAGATCTAGGACTGTCTGTACTTCAACGGAGAATAATTTTGTTGAGATTTAAGAACTCGTCCACACTTCGACGGAGGAAAATTGTCGAGATTTAGAACCTTATCTGTAATTCAACCAAGGATAATTCAGTTGAGATTTAAGAACCGGTCAGTACTTCGACTGAGGGAAACATCTTCATCGAGATCTAGGACTTGTCTGTAATTCAACCGAGGATAATTCTGTTGAGATTTAAGAACTCGTCCACACTTCGACGGAGGAAAATTGTCGAGATTTAGAACCTTATCTGTAATTCAACCGAGGATAATTCAGTTGAGATTTAAGAACCGATTAGTACTTCGACTGAGGGAAACATCTTCATCGAGATCTAGGACTGTCTGTACTTCAACCGAGGATAATTCTGTTGAGATTTAAGAACTCGTCCACACTTTGACGGAGGAAAATTGTCGAGATTTAGAACCTTATCTGTAATTCAACTGAGAATAATTCAGTTGAGATTTAAGAACCGGCCAATACTTCGACTGAGGGAAACATCTTCATCGAGATCTAGGAACTGTCTGTACTTTAACGGAGGATAATTCTGTTGATATTTAAGAACTCGTCCACACTTCGACGAAGGAAAATTATCGATATTTAGAACCTTATCTGTAATTCAACCAAGAATAATTCAGTTGAGATTTAAGAACCGGTCAATACTTAGACTGAGGGAAACATCTTCATCAAGATCTAGGACTGTCTGTACTTCAACGAAGAATAATTCTGTTGAGATTTAAGAACTTGTCCACACTTCGACGTAGGAAAGTTTTCGAGATTTAGAACCTTATCTGTAATTCAACCGAGAATAATTCAGTTGAGATTTAAGAACCGGTCAGTACTTCGACATAGCTGAGAACTCAACTGCATCCTTCCTGAAAGGTAAAGGTCAGTCGTATGCAATGCATGATATATATCAAGCAATGATGTTCTCAAATAAATGAGATTGTGTTGTATGATGCGTATATGCATGTATCATGATGTATGTAAATGTAATGTTTTAGCTGGGGAAAATAAATCCCGGATAGCTGCTGGAGAAAAGAGTTGACTTCTTCATTTTCGCTGGGGATAGCGAACAAAGATGATTGCAAGAATAAACCTGCAGGAGAGGATAACTCCGTTAGGGAATAAATTGATGAGGAGATTACTCTGTGGGGAAGAGATGCTCTGCTGAGGATTCCACAGATAAATTCCGCTGGGGATGAATTACCGTTACTGGTGATACTGAATCCTGCTGGGGATTTGAATTCTGTTTGTGAAAGGAAAGAACTCCGCTAGGGATGATCTTTCGGTTGCGACTTCACTGGGGATAACCTTTTAGACTCTTATGGGGATAATCCTTTGAACTTGCTGGGGATAATCTTCCAAAGGCTACTGGGGATGATTCTCCAAGTTCTACTGGGGAAGCTTTTTCAGACTGCGCTGGGAAAAATTTCAAACTCCACTGGGGATATTTTGTATTCTGCCGGGGAATATTCTTTATACTCCGCTGGGGAATATTAAGACCTTTCAGTGCCGATGGTAGATAAACTCTGCTTGGGGAGAATATTACCGATTCATTCACAGTTGCGAGTCTCACCTGGGGAGAGCTATCATTGTTGTCTTACTCTGCGGGGAGTGAAAGTACCTTAGCCGTATACTTTAGCTGAATTTACCATGTACCTGGTGGACAGAGCAACTGTAAAGTTTGGACAATTCTTATTTGCCCCTGTTTCTGATATTACGAGTAATGGTCTTTTATTTCGCATGTAAATATTCATGAGCGGCAATTAATGTCAAATGCATATATCAAAAATGAACATTGGATGTTCTTTGCAAAACAAAACAGATAAAGGAAAAAACGAGTTTTAAATTTCTCTGAAGTTCGGCCTGTAAATAGGCGTTTTTGTACAAGAGGCTGATGTCCTAGTAAGATAACGCCGCCGAACAAATAGAATTTATCCAATTTGTAATAAATAAAAGCAGCTATGTGAACAATCCCACTGGGTTCCAACTCTGCTATTGCCCTTATATCCTCGAGCATCTCATCACTTTGCTATTGGTTGAAGGTAGATCAGATTGATTAGTGTCGTCCGAGCTTGATGGTCGATACCGAAATCTGGATGCAAGGTGATCCAATGAGACATAGTGTTACGCTTTAATCCCTAATTTTTGCCTGGGCCGCCCTTTCGGGTTTTCAGTCCACCGGGATACCCTTTTTTGCCCAAGCCGCCTTTTCAGGTTTTCGACTTACCGGGTGTACAGTTTTATTTTATTTTCATCCCTTATTTTTTCCCGAACCCTTTTGGTTCGCCGGGAAGCCCTTATTTTTGCCTAGGCTAGTCGACCTAGCGGGTCTTTGATTATGCGTAGTATCTTTTCACTATGTCTGCATTGACGGGGTGAGGAAGGTCGTCACCATCTGTGATCGATGGATCTGGAACTGACTGTTTAACGCTGGTTCGCGAAATGTCGCGGAAGCAAGAGTCGCCACCGTCTTTTATTTTCTCCAAATGGAAAGGACAAAAGCACAGAAAAATTCCTTATAGAGATTGCTCTCGGTTCGGGAGGTAGGTTATAGAAAGGGAAGGTGTTAGCACCCTTTCTATCCATGGTTATCCATGGGCTCTTAGATACTTGCTCATTGTGTTTTCAAAAATGGTTTGTTTGCTTTTCAACTGTGGGTTTTTAAAAAGTTTCTTTGAAAATTTCAGTTCGACTCTTGTATCGGTCCTCAAGAGTGTTTGAAAAATTGCTTTCGAAAGCTTTTTGAAAAGGTGTCAGTGTGAAAAGTATTTTTTTGATTTGTTTTGAAATTAGAGCAAGTATCTACGAGAACCTACCTACCCTAAGGAATTCGTCTGTGTAAATGTCCTTTAAAGTAGTGCCATCCCACCATTGAGAGGTAGGTAGCACCACCGTTGGAGGTGTTCGGGTCAATTCGGGGTTCGGGACATGGTGATCACCAGAGCAATGGGAAGACACCTTAGAAGCTACCCTCATGCCAGGTTCCCGGATCATGAGGACTTACTAAGACATCCTCTACTCGACGATCACCTTTCGAGGCAAGGCAACAGTGAGGCGTACCCTAGGGGTGGTGTGTGATTTGTGTGTCATGTTCAGTTATTTTATCTTGTCATGTTATTGGTGATCTACACGTTTGTTTTTATTTTTTGTCCATTCATTCTTGCATGCCTTGATTAACAGTTAAAAGTGCGAGAAAAGTAAAGTTCTAAAGCTATTACAAAAGGCGCGGGTCCACATCGCCAAAATTTCCAGAACCCGATTTGACAGAAAGTAAATAAATAAAGGAAAGAAATTAAATTGTCCGAGTTTACAAGGCCTTGGGAGAGGTACATAAAAATTATACGGAAAAGAAATAAACACGCGAATTAAATAAGAATTAAAAACGAGGGCGTTGGACCCCTTTTTTGCAAAATTAAATTAAATGATTAAATTAATTAACTCAAAAAGAAAGAAAAAAAAAGAAATTATTTTTTAGTTTTTTGTATTTATGAGAATTTAATGAGATTAATTGAAATTAAAATGCTAACCCTAATTCTAATTGTTTTTTTTTTGTTTATCAAGAAAGAATTAAATTTTAACCTAAACTTAATCTAATTATTTACATGCAATTTAATTACAAAAATAATAGGAAATATTTAATTATTATGAAAGAAAAGAAAAAGGGATAAAAAGGATTGTAAACCCTAATTCTACCAATTTTAGATTTTTATTAAGGAAAATATTACAATTAAACCTAATTTAATAACTAAAATTAATTAATGCAATTTATTTATGAAAATATAATATTAAATAAAAATATTAATTTTTGTCTCTTTTCTGATTTTTTTATTGTTTTTGTGTTTTTTTTTTATGAAAATAATTAAATTACAAGAATTAATAAAAGAACAATAATTGAAAAAGAATGAAAAAAAAAGTATTGCAAACCTAAGGGGGGTGTTGTCCCCAGTTGTGAGGTGAAGCCCAGCAATTTAGGGCCCAATTATTCATGGCCTGATTGACTTTTATTGGCCAGCGTGTGGGGTGTTGACTCAGGTCCACCATAGTCTTCAGATCCTGGCCTTTGAGTGAGCCCAGTGGGACGCGTGGACGTTTGGTAGCGTGGATGCATGGTGGTCTTCAAGTGAAATACTGCATAGGAATGTTAGTGAAAAAATAACATGGAAAGGGTAAGGGACCTGGGGCTCGAACCCAGGTCCTGTGGTTTACCAATGCTTAAGCCTGCCAGTTGATCCAAACGCGTTTTCTGTATATTAACTAATAAACAATCATTATAAAATAAAACAAACGCGTTAGTGCTCTTTGCGCGCGAAAGTTTAAACGATCCAATCGTTGATGGCCACCTCGTCTTCTTCTTCTTCGTTCATTTTTTTTTGAAATACAAAGAACATAGGCCACGGTTTTTATATCGTTCCCTTATGCCCTTTTCTGGAAAATAGCGAATAGCTCGTGGAGGCTCATAAATTGAGCGCGAGGTGCGTTTTGAGACCGTCCAAGAGTGCTGAGTTGAATGGCCTAGGTCCCATGTGCCAATTGTTCCTTAATTAAAAAACCCTAATTCAAAGCTTCACAAACCTTAAAAAAACGACAATGGCATATTTGCATATGGTGTATAAAAATGCAATTAATCCATGTGGTTAGCTTCAGAATACATCATTCAGTATGAATACACAAACAAAATGCCATGAAAATGTCTCAAAGTTAAAACACAAATATGCATTTTTATGAGAAAAAATTGACTTCTGTATACCGATTCAAAGGGTTAGGGACGTGGAAACCTATTCAGGCACGTTGCTTAAGGTCTCAGGAAGGTGATGAGATGAATTTCTTGGCTTGAATCAACCTCTATCCCTGTTTTCAGTTTTCAATTTTTCAACCAAAAACTCAAGTTTTGTTTTCTATGTATGGCGCAGCCCTTTTTTTTCTCTTAGGATTAGGTTTTGCATCTATATGTACCTGTGAATGATTAGGGTTAAAAGAAATCACCCAAAACCTTTGCATTCATGATTTGCAAGATTTGATTTTCCAAGATCTTTTCAAATATTTTTCATGCCTATTTGGTACAAATCATGGCCAATTAACTTCAATTCCTTCTATATCTGATCATGCATGAATTATTGAGTATATATCATGCATAAAAAGATTGAAAAACTTAGGTTTAGTATTTTTCATGTATTTTAATTAATTTAAATGAATTATTAATAATAAAAATCCAAATAAATAAATAAAATATGAAGAAAAACTTCCCTTTGGGCCAAGTGGTCGTTCACATGCCTTGGATAATGAATTGTGGAAGAAAAAGAGGCCCATTAGCAATTTTAGGTCATTTGAATCAATGTTGACTTTTCAAAATATCCAAAAATTTCCCAACTTCCACAAGGCATAATTTGCTCAATTTTTAAGCTTTGCTCATGTTCTTGGACATTTTGGAAAGGTCTTTGAGTCCTATAACCAATGCCTTTGGTCCCATGTCATTTTGATTTACCAATCTCAAGTTATGTCCTTTGACTTAAAGTCCCTTTTTGTTGACTTTTGAAAATGACCTATAATGTTGAAATTGATAACTTTTTGTGAGAGCATTTCTTGGACTTGAAGTATGAAGAGGAGTTGTAGGAAATGTCATTCTCTTCAAAATGAGCTTTGGATGGAATTTTTCTGATAATCCATGTGAAAGTTATGCCCTGGTCAATTTACAGTTGACTTTTTCAACTGTCCAAATATGGAAACTTTTACATCTTTGATGATTTTTGAGCCAAGCTTTGAGAATCATGATCAAGCATTGATCAAATGATGTTTGTGGCTTCAAAATGAGATGTTGACAAAAAATTTGAACTTTTGACTGTCAAATGACCATTTTGCCCCTACAGTTGACTGTAATGCAATTAGGGTTTTGACTGTGCAATTTTGTGCTGAAAGTCTTGAAACTTGGTATGAGGATGCTTGACCATGTTTATAGGCATGTGGGACTTGATTGGACCCTTGGAAACTTCATTTTCTTGATCAGAACCAAAACCCTAATTTTGACTGTTTAGGAGGCTCTTACACTGTGCAACCCTTGGGGAATTTTGAAGCTTTGACTTTGCAATTCTTGAAGAATATGGGAGGGCAAATTTTGGGGTACAACACCTTATGCTGAGCAGTGTTGTCAACCAGAACTTCGATATGAGATAGAGGGAAGTCATCTTTGGGGCTCGCCCTGTTCAGATCCCTATAGTCAACACACATCCGAACCTTCCCATCCTTCTTCGGCACTGGAACCACGTTAGCCACCCACTGCGAGTAAGAAGTAACTGCTAGAAAACCGGCATCAAACTGTTTCATAACTTCAGCCTTGATTTTCTCAGACATCTCCGGGCGCATTCGGTGAACCTTCTGTTTCACTGAAGGACAATCTTCCTTGGTAGGCAAACGGTGAACCACAATATCGGTATCCAACCCAGGCATATCTTCATAAGACTAGACGAAGATCTCAACATAGTCACGCAGCATCTGAATCAACCGTTGCTTTACACTAGCTTCCATATTTGCACCGATCTTGACCTCTTTCTTGTCCTCTTCTGTACCCAGATTTACTGTTTCCACTGGATCTTCATGTGGCTGTATGGCCCTCTCTTCTTGAAGTAGAAGTCTAGCAAGTTCACCAGGCACTTCACAATCATCTTCACCTTCGTCTTCGGCTAAGTTGATCGGACTTTCGAAGTCATAACTGGTAGTAGAAGAGTCGTTACCAGTGAGATCCATAGTGGATTCAGACCTGTATATGTGAGTGTGTGTAAAATAGCTGTTTTACAATATATAATAAAAGAAAAACAGGGAGCGCAAAATTTGAAATGCAAGAAACGTCCAATGCTTTTATTAATGATATATGTAGATGACACACATAAAGCCCTCACAAATGAAGCCACGGTGCCCCGGGTAAGACACCGGGCCGTAAAGTTTAAAACATTGTCTGTTACAAATTCAAAACAAAAAGTCTCATTACTGGGTAATAACAGAAACGGGCATAGAATCCTTTTCCGTCCAATTGCTTAGTCCACCCTCAACAGTCGGGTATATCCAGCTGTCAATATCAAACTCTTCTTCATCATCCCCAATAGCGTTCACTCCCGCGTCATGTTTGAGCATAGGCGCCGTTATGACATTAGGCTTTTCCGGCGCTTCAAACTGAATTTCCTTAGCGTTAATCAGATCCTGTACCTTATTATTCAAAACCCAGCAGTCATCCGTATCATGCCCCGGGCCACCAGAGTGAAAAGCACAGCGGGCGTTCGGATTGTACATCGGTGATGTTGTATTGGGATTCTCCGGGGCCTCCCTTGGAATCACCAGATTGGTTTTCAATAACTGCGGCAGAATCTGAGATAAAGTCATGTTAAGCGGAGTGAATTGTCTTCATGGTCTCTCGGCCCTTGGCTGATTGTTGCACTGAGGAGCACCGGCAGGTCTTGATATAACAACCGCATTAACAGCTTGGCGGTGTTCAGGTCTATTCTGACTTTTTGAACTATAAACAACACTGGACTCCTTCTTAAAAGGCTTCTTCTCGGTGCCTGATGAAGTACCCTTCTGTATCTTGCCAGATTTAATACCAGCCTCAATTCTTTCCCTGATCATGATCAGCTTTGTAAACTCGGTCGAAGAACTTCCAATCAGATGGTTGAAATATGGACCAGACAAGGTCCCCAGAAACATATCCACTAGCTCCCTATCAGCCAAGGGTGGTTGCACTCTACCAGCAAGGTCCGTCCACTTCTGAGCATAGTCTTTGAAACCTTCACTCGCACCCATAAACATGCCCTGGAGTAGGGTACGCGTGGGAGCGAGGTCGGCATTGTATTGGTACTTCTTGTAGAAAGCAGCAGCCAAATCCTCCAAATTACGGATACTAGCCCCTTCCAACTGGTAAAACCATTCAAGCTGAGTCCCTGAGAGACTGTCTTGAAAGAAGTGGATCAAGAGGTTTTTGTCAGCGGTGTATGGCTGAATCTTCCTAACATACGAACGGAGGTGCAGTTTTGGGCAAGAAACCCCGTCGTACTTAGCAAAGGCTAGTGCTTTAAACTTGTGGGGAATCACCATTCCAGACGACAGACCTAAATCACCAAAGTCCAGACCAGGCACTTTCTGAACTTCCATCGTGCTCAACCGGTCTTCCAGTTGTTTATATCTATCCTCAGCCGGAGGATACTGGTCTTCGTCAAAGTCAGTCTCGTTGTCTGAAACCACAAGGCTAGGAGCCCTCCTTTCTTCCTGATTATCTCCCCCTCTAGATGAGTGGGTCAAATCAACCTCTTCTTGCAAATTGTTTCCGAATCTGCGACCCATATTAAATAGGACCGTCTTCTTCTTCTTTTTCTTCTTCTCTTTCAAGATAAGGGTCTTCAGATCTTGCTGACCCTTGGCTAAACTCATGAACAATTCCTAGAATTGAGCGTTCTGAGCTTGTAGAGTCTTGATTGCTTGTTCAGTTGATGGTTCATAAGACATGATGCTGAAATAAACAGCGAAGAAGATGAGAAAAACCTGTAAGGGTACCTGTTATGAGGTGCATGGGAATGATATGCGCATGATATGATTTCAAAGACTTTAGGGATTCAAATTCGTAAGCCAAAATGAAACACACTTTTTATTAGATAAACTTGAAATTCAAATTGTTCAACAGATGCCTTTAAGGCGTTACAAAAAGGGAAATACTGAAAAGTAAATCAAAACTAGAAATAATCAAAAGACATCAGCGCTCCCATGGTCGTTTGCCTTTGGTGCTGACATAGTCGTTGAGGATCCGCTCGTTCTCCAACTGCCTTGTCAACTTCTGGATCTTTTGCTCTTACTCGTGATACTTTTCCCTATAAGTATCCCGCTCTTCTCTCAGCTGCATCCATGATCTCTTTAATGCCCCAATGTCAGTAGGCATGTATGGATGAAGGATGGTAGGAGGAACCCCTTCTTCGTCAGCAACCTCAACAATGATAGGCAAGACGGCTTCGTACGGCATTCCTAGCTTTTGGGCACATATGCGAACCCATCAGAGATATGGTTCCATTGGTAGAGAAGTCTTCGCACCCAGCTCGTGTGGATCAGACCTGTGTACCTTATCCCAAGCTCTTATGAATCTGCGGCGTTACTCGTCACTATCCCCTTGGAAATCAAAGACAATACTTGGCATTAGCAACTCATGAGGTCCTTCCCTTCTAGCTCGCCCAAACTGACGTAAGGCCAAACACGGATTATAAGTGATTCCTCCATGGGTTCCTAGCAGTGGAACATTGGGGTACTCCCCATAGCGATCAATAATAGCCACGTCTTCCATACCCTTAATAGTCCAAATGATGTCATTATGAGAGAGAGACATAATCCTGTAGGCCCAACCCATGCCTTCCTTGTTCTTCAAAACTGATTTGGGGAGGTGAGAAATAAACCATCTCACCAGCAATGGTGCATAACTCATAAGAGTTCCCCATTTCAGAGCAGTACGGGCATAAAGAGAATGAAGAATTTCACCCAAGAGAGTGGGCACATGATTACCGGATATGAAGATCTTCACCGCATTCATGTTGACAAAGGAATTCGAGTTAGGAAACAACACCAAACCATATATGAGCAGAGCCAAAATGTCTTCAAATGCCTGGAAGTCTAGACTGTCCCAAAACTGATTAGCTTTACCAACCAAGAATTTAGTCAAGAAGCCCTTTGCTCCACTACGAGTTTCCCAATTAGACATTACCTCAACCTTTGTGAGATAGAGGGCTGAAGAAATCTCTTCTGGCCTAAGGACTTTCTCCCAACCTGTGAACGGGGTATGCTCCAGAATAGAGATACCAAGTAGATCAGAGAACTCTTCCAAGGTAGGGACCAACTGGTAGTCTGGAAAAGTAAAGCAATGGTACAGTGGATCAAAGAACTGGATTAATACACTCATCATCTGTTCATCCATCTTGGAGGTGACCAAACCAAGAAGGTGCCCGTGTCTTTTGATAAAGGAGGTAGTATCTGAAACCTTTGCAACCAATTCCTTAAGCTGAATGGGAATCTGAACAAAGTTGATCCGAATGGTGTTTCTACGCATGGGTGCCATGACCTACAAAACAGAACAAAGATGAATCCCTCCTGTCTTTGAAATAGGTTAGTCCAATGCAAGATGCATCCAATGTCATGATGTCATGATGTTATGATAGAAAACACACCACAAGTATCCGTAAATAACAAACATGGTAAAGGCACACAAGTCACACAGAGAGCCCTTAGATTTCAGGATGGCAAGGAGTTTAGGTATTACTCTCTTTCAGTTCAGTTGGTTCAAACCTGTCCTAAAAATAGTAACCGGGTTCTAAAGGATCTTAATATCACTGACTACCCTCGATCGGTCATAATTCCAGTTTAGCAACCTTTTCTTGCGGCCGAAATCATCACGAGAGTTTAGTCTCAATGAGTGTAGCATACTGCTACTGTTTTATGGCCAAGTTTGTCAATTTAAAGGTTCTAAGGTCAGTTGGTGCTTAATGAACCCTTAGCAGACCCATATTCTCCTCGTTGCGCCACAAGGGATATCGGTACATACTAAAGTGCCACACCAACAAAGCTACTGCTTTAACCGTATCGGTCTACGCCGTACAGTTCCCTCACAGTTTATTGCTACTTACCTAAAGGGTATCCCCCAGATCCGGGTTAGGATCTATAGTAACTCCGATTCAAACCCACAAAGATAAAGCATACAAATCAAGCAATTGAAAACATTATGATGAACTATTCTTAAGGTACACCCCACTTATAAGTATTCCCAGCAGAGTCGCCAGTTCTGTGATACGGTGGGAAGAACTGACTGTTTTTGGAATGCTGGTTTGCATTTTGCGTTTTTATTCGCAAAATGTCGCGATAAGCAAGAGTCGCCACCGACTTTTATTTTATCTAACAAGGAAAGGAAAAAAGCACAGAAAAATTCCTTTTTCGAGATATTTCTCGGGTTCGGGGGTAAGAGCCCTCCTTTCTTGTGGACTATCTTTCCCTCCAGATGAGGTGGTCAGATCAACTTCATTCTGCAGCCTGTTCCCAAACCTGTATCCAGTATTGAACAGGATGGTCCTCTTTTTCTTCTTCTTCCTCTCTTTCAGAATCAGGGTCTTCAGGTCCTGCTGAACCTTGGCTAGGCTCATGACCAACTCTTGAAATTGGGCATTCTGGGCCTGGAGGGCCTTGATAGTTTGCTCAGTGGAAGGTTCAGTAGACATGATGATTGATGAAATAAACAACGAAGAATATAAGAGACCTGTAAAAGGGTACCTGTTTATGAAGTGCATGAGATGAAATGCGTATGATTTATGATTTCAAAGACAATCGGGATTCAAATTTGTAAACAAGAAAGGAAACACACTTTATTGGATTTAACTTTAGAATTTAAATTGTTCAACAAATTGCCCTTAGGCATTACAAGAATGGAAATACTGAAAAGTAAATAAAAACTGTAAAAGAAATCATCAAAGGTCCATCAATGCTCCCATGGTCTCTTCTTCTCAGTGCAGACATAATCATTCAGGATCCGCTCATTTTCCAGTTGCTTAGTCAGCTTCTGGATCTTCTGTTCTTGTTCATTGAACCTCTCCCGATAAGAATCCTGTTCTTCCCGCAGTTGCATCCAAGACCTCTTCAGTGTGCCAATATCAGTGGGCATATGAGGATGGAGAATAGTTGGAAGAACCCCGTCTTTATCAGTAACTTCAAGAGTAACAGGCCTGACAGATTCGTATGGCATACCTAACTTCTGGGCACGGATGCAGACCCATCTGAGGTATGGCTCCATTGGCAGAGAAGTCTTTGGTCCCAACTCATGTGGGTCAGATTGGTGAACTCTATCCCAAGCCCTGATGAATCTACGATTCAGCTCATCGCTATCTCCCTGAAAATCAAAGATGATATGAGGCATCAACATCTCATGAGGCCCTTCTCTTCTGGCTCTTCCAAACTGACGGAGAGCTAAACATGGGTTATAAGAAATTCCTCCATGGGTTCCGATCAATGGAACATTAGGATACTCTCCATAACAATCAATGACAGTCACCTCATCCAAGCCTTTGAGAGTCCAGATAATGTCATTATTAGTAAGAGACATTACCCTATAAGGCCAGCCCATTCCTTCTTTGTTCTTCAGTACAGACTTAGGGAGGTCCGAAATAAACCACCTCGACAATAAAGGAGCACATCACATCAAAGTTCCCCGCTTTCGGGCAGTACGAGCATAGAGCTGATGAAGGATGTCACCCAAGAGAGTGGGTACATGGTTCCGAGAGATGAAGATCTTTATGGCATTAACATCAACAAAAGTGTCAGGATTTGGAAACAATACCAGACCATAGATTAAGAGGGCCAGAACGTCCTCATACGCTTTGAAGTCTAAGCCATCCCAGAAGTAATTAGCTTTGTCAACCAGAAACTTAGCCAAAAAACCCTTAGCTCCACTTCTAGTCTCCCAGTTGGCCATTACCTCCTCTTTGGTCAAGTGAAGGGTTGCAGCAATATCTTCAGGCCTGAGAGTCTTTTCCCAACCAGTAAATGGAGTCTGCTCCAAAACATAGATACCAAGCAACTCAAAGAATTCTTCCAGGGTAGGAACCAGCTGGAAGTCTTGAAAGGTGAAGCAATGATATAGGGGATCATAAAACTGGACCAGGACACTCATCATTTGTTTGTCCAACTTTGAGGTGACTAAACTGAGAAGAGAACCATGCCTCCTGATGAAGGAAGTAGTGTCTGGAATCCTGACAACCAATTCTTTAAGCAAAGTAGGTACTTGAACAAAGTTGATCCGGATAGTATTCCTACGCATGGGCATCATGATGTCCTACAAAATAGAGCAAAGATGAAACCCTCTTGTATTTGAAATAGGTTAGTCTTTATGCAAGATGTATGATGTTATGATGTCATGGTAAAGGCACACCACAAGTATTCAGAAAAGGCAAACATGGTAAAGGCACACAAGTCACACAAAAGAGCCCCTTAGATTTCAGGCTGGCATGAAGCTTAGGTACTACCCTCTTTCAGTTTCAGTTGGTTAAGACCTTTCCTAAAAATAGTAACCGGGTTCTAGAGGATCTCAATATCACTGACTACCCTCAATCGGTCATAATTCCAGTTTAGCAACCTTTTCTTGCGGCCGGAATCATCGCGAGAGTTTAGTCTCAATGAGTGTAGTGTACTGCTACTGTTCTATGGCCAAGTTGGTCAATTTAAGGTTCTAAGGTTAGTTGGTGCTTAATGACTCCTTAGAAGACCCATATTCTCCTCGTTCCAACACGAGGGGTATCGGTACAGACCAAGGTGTCACACCAATGTAGCTACTGCTTCATCCGTGTCGGTCTACGCCGGACAGATCCCTCACAGTTTATTGCTACTTACCTAAAAAGGGTACCCCAGATCTGGGTTAGGATCTATAGAACTCCGATACAAGCCCACAAAATTTAAAGCATACAAAGCATACAATTGAAAACATAAGTGATATAATCCTAAGGTACACCTCACTTATCATAAATCCCCAGCAGAGTCGCCAGTTCTGTGATCGGTGGGAATGAGATCTGACTGTTTTGGAATGCTGGTTCGCGTTTACGTTTGTTTTCGCAAAATGTCGCGGTAAGCAAGAGTCGCCACCGTCTTTTATTTTATCCAACAAGGAAAGGACAAAAGCATAGAAAAATTCCTTTTCGAGATGTTTCTCGGGTTCGGGAGGTAGATTATAGAAAGGGAAGGTGTTAACACCCTTTCTATCCGTGGTTATCCACAGGCTCTTAGGTACTTGCTCACTATGTTTTCAAAAGTTTGCTTTTCTTTGTGTTTGTGGGTTTTGAAAAGAGTTTTGTTTTTGAAGAGAGTGTAAGTGCGAAAAGTTTTGTTTTTATTTTCAAAAGGAGCAAGTACTTAAGAACATCTACCTACTCAAAAAGGAATTAAACTGTGATAATGTCCTTTAGACAATGCTATCCCACTATTGAGGAGTAGGTAGCACCTTCGTTGGAGTTTTCGGGTCAATTCGATTTAAGGGACGTGTGGTCACTAAAGCAACGTTAGGACGCCTTAGCGGTAACCCTAATGTCTTAGATCATTTTATCTGAGGCAACCGTTTCGAGGCAACTTTGATCTTTGGACAGGAGGGCGACCTCTAAGACTTCCTATACTCAATGACCACGTTCGAGGCAACCAAGTGAGGCGTACCCTAGGAGTGGCATGTGCAAGTGTGTCAATTTTCAGTTTACATTATCTTTACATGTCATGGTGAGCTACTGTTGATTTTAAGTTAAAGGTTAATCTTGTCATGCATAGCCTATTATTCATACATCTAGCAGTTAATGGTTGCGGAAAATAAATTGCGGAAAATAAAACTAAGCTATTACAAGGCGTCGGGTATTTACATCGCCAAAAACAAACCCTTAAAATTAAATGCGAAAAAGTAAATAAAAGCGGTAAATAAAATCCTAAGTTAAAACTATTACATCCTCGGAGCAATTACAATTATATGGATCAAAAATAAAATGCGCGCGAGAAAATTGAATCGGAACGTCTTAGGGTTTTGACCCTTTTTTTCATTAAATAAAACATATTTTTTTGTCATTTTTTGATTTAAGAATTAAGTCTAAATTGATAATGGAATTAAAGAAAATATTTTTGAGTTTTATTTTAATTGAGGAAATAAAATCAGAAATATTAAAAAATCTAATTCTAAGTCAATTTTAATTTATTGCAAAATATGTTGGTATTAAACCTAATTAAAAAAACTAATTTAATTGGTTAATGGTTTATTTACAAAAATAAAATAGTGAAGTTAATAAATATTATTTTTTTGTGTTTTCTGATTTTTATGAGAAAAATTAAGGGTTGATTAATTAACAATAAAAATAATGAAAACAAATTAAATAAAGAAAGAAAATAGAAAAGAAGTAAATCGAAGGGGGGGGGGGGGTTGGGCCCCAAATCAGGAGGTTTGGTCAGCATTTTCTTGGCCCAAACATATTCCAGCCTACTTTGACTTTCAAATTACATGTGCGCTCGTTGACCAGGGTTCATGGTGAACCTCCATCCTGGACTATTGGATCTGAATCTGGAACCACCTGGCCTTTGAGATTTGGAGGTATATGGTGCTCCCTGCCGGAAGCGCTGCATGTGAACGCCTGAAACAAAATGATAACAAAGTTTGGGGGACCTGGGATTCGAACCCAGGTCCCAAGAGATAATTCAACCAACGTGCTACCAACTGAGCCATGATGTTAACCTGTTAGTGGAATAGAAGCTAAATATTATATAGAAACAATTCAATTATGCCTGGCCAAAAATAAAAACGCGCAATTGATTCAAATGAACCAATCACGCTCCACCACGTAATCGTCTTCTTCACAAGACCTGGTTTGTTTACCTGCGGATTTTTATCCGCAGGAAGGTTCCTAGGATCTCTCCAAAATCCTCCCTTGGCCATATAAACGCAAGCTAAGAGTGCCAATGCACTCGTCTCTCTCCCCTGAACTCATCCATGGCCATTATTTGCATTGATTTTGCCTGCAATTAAAAACCCCAAAAACGAGATACACGAACCCTAGAACTGGGCATGGCGTTACAGGCTATGAAAATAAAATTCAATGATGCCAAAAGTCTCAGAATACAGCACAGAGTATGAATATGCAATTATTTCAATGAAAGGAGGCAAGATTGAAGCTTTACGATTCCATAAGTACGGCGGTTCAGAGCGATACTTACAGGGCTTTTTGGGGCAGGAGAGCACACGAGAATGATTGGTACTGCTTCAGTGAGGTCAAAGGAGGCGATTTGAACCTTTGTTTGATCCTGAAAAGGTCTCTGAGTGCAATTTCAGATCCAAGGTTCTCAAGCTTTTTTCTCAAAGTTGTGTGGCCGTTTCTGCAGAGTTTTGTGCGTTTTTTTTGTTGTGTAGAGTTTTGTCTGTGTTCTTCCCGTGCCTTTTTTGTTTGTGAGCATGAGGTTTATATAGACAAAGGAATTTAGGTCAACATTTGTGTATCAAATCTTGGTCCATTATGATGAAGAGATTTGATTTCTTCATAAAGACTTGCTATATTTGATTCAATCACATGCCAATCTATTTTCATGCGTTACTGCCAGCTTGTCATGAGTTGTTTGGGCCTCCAACATGATGAAAATCGAAAGCTGACTTGCCCCTTCAGATCCACTTCCCTTCGAATTTGCTCTCTTCGATAGCTCTAAGCTCCACTTCGAATTACTCCAGCTTCAATTGCATAGCCCCTTCGATTGAACCTCCCTCTGCTTCGATTGCTTGATTCGAAAAGGACCACCCTGGTCGAATCAGCTCTTGTAGGGTTGGGAGCAAACAAGGCAAGAATCTGGCCTTTAATTCAAATAATTGAGTCCAACAATCATTATTTAATTATTTCTATATTTTCAAGGGACACATGCCATTGTGAACTATGGGTGAACCTGGACAGGTTAGGATATGTGTTTTTGCTTAGTCACGCCAGCCTACTTCATTCCTTCGAATCTGCCTTCTTTGCCATCTTCAAAGTCCAATTCGAATATATTTAGAACATTCCCTATTAGACAACTTCGACCAGCCCTTGGCCTTGTGATGAGTCTAAGTTCTGATTCGAAGTGTCCAGAACTTCCTTCATCAGAGCATATTAGATTAAGAGAAACTCTGCACTGAAATGCCATTCAAAGGTCATTTCGTTCTGATGTTCTGATTGAGGTAAAGTATGAAGTTCCAGTCGAAGGAACCTTTGAAGTACTAGTCGAAGCATTATGAAATTGACTTGATCGAAGGGGGGGCCCAGCGCTCAATCGAAGACTTGCAGACCAAAGCTTGATCGAAGGGTTCCAGCGCTCAATCGAAGCTTACTAATCGAAGCCTGATCGAAGAGTGCCAAATGCCCAATCGAAAACTAGTGAGTCAAGCCTGTATCGAAGGATTTTGGATACCCAATCGAAGACTTTTCCCATATGTCAATCGAAGTATTTTTGGAATGTCAATCGAAAGGATTGGCCATAGTTCCAATCGAAGGGAATTATCCATGTGTGATCGAAAGGCTCCTTCAGAATGCCAATCGAAGGGTCTTTCAGAATGCCAATCGAAAGGTACTTAAAGCACCACTCAAAAAATTTCTTTTTCCTTAGGCAAGGGTTTCTGGTCAACCATGCAGGGGGAAGACTTTGGAAAACATGAGAGGGAAAATTTTGGGGTGCAATAGTTGCCCCTGTTCAATCTTCTTAAACATGAGGATGTAGATTGGCTTGCGTGCCTTTCGTGATCCGAAGGTGGAAGATGATTGAACACTAGAGTGCCCAGAAATTTGCACTCGCATGGTGTAGTATCAGCATTGTGATGTCGGGAATGGGCTTACAGATGCCATTTGGATATTGTTGGTAGGTGGTTCTGTCTTCGCTGACGGGTTGTCTCTTTTGACGGGGTGTCTCCTTTGACAAGTTGTCTCTATTGACGGGTTTGGCCACAGAAAAATCTTTAGGAATCGATTTAACTGATTTTGTCTCCATTGACTGACTTTGCCTTAGAAAAATCTTTAGGAATCGATTTAACTGATTTTGTCTCCATTGACATGCTTCGCCTCAGAAAAACCTTTAGGAATCGATTTAACTGATTTTGTCTCCATTGACTGGCTTTGCCTCAGAAAAATCTTTAGGAATCGATTTAACTGATTTTGTCTCTATTGACTGGCTTTGCCTCAGAAAAATCTTTAGGAATCGATTTAACTTATTTTGTCTCCATTGACTGGCTTTGCCTCAGAAAAATCTTTAGGAATCGATTTAACTGATTTTGTCTCCATTGACTGGCTTCGCCTCAGAAAAATCTTTAGGAATCGATTTAACTGATTTTGTCTCCATTGACTGGCTTTGCCTCATAAAAATCTTTAGGAATCGATTTAACTGATTTTTTCTCCATTGACTGGCTTCGCCTCAGAAAAATATTTAGGAATCGATTTAACTGATTTTGTCTCTATTGACTGGTTTCGCCTCAGAAAAATCTTTAGGAATCGATTTAACTGATTTTGTCTCCATTGACATAATTGAGAATTTAACTGCATCTTTCCTGAAAGGTAAAGGTCAATCATATGCAATGCATGATATGGATCAAGCAATGATGTTCTCAACATAAATGAGATTGTATGGTATGATGCGCATATGCATGTATCATGATGTATGGAAATGTGATGTTTTAGTTGGGGAAAATAAATCCTGAACGACTGCTGGAGAGTAGGGTTGAATTCTTCGTTTCCACTGGGGATGATGAACGAAGATGATTGCAAGAATAAACCTGCAGGAGAGGATGACTCCATTAGGGAATAAACTGGTGAAGAGATTACTCTGCGGGGAATTACTCTGTGGGGAAGAGATACTTTGCTGAGATTTTAATGATAAACTCCGCTGGGGATTCCGTTGATAAGCTCTATTGGGGATTTTGATGAACTCCGCTGGGGATAGAAAGAACTTCGCTGGGGATGATATTTCGGTTGCAACTTGCTGAGGATAACCCAGTTAGACTCTTGTGAGGATAACCTCTGAATTTGGCTGGGGAGATACATTTGTATTATGCAGGGGACAAGCTTCCAGAATCTACTGGGTAAGATGATTTGACTCTGGCGGGGAAGCTTTTTTAGACTGCGCTGGGGCAATGACTCCATTGTGGTATCTTGTATTCCGTCGGGGAGCATTCTTATATTCTGTTGAGGAATATTAAGACTGTCGGGGATGCTCTTACGCTTGCTGGAGAATATCTTTATACTCCGCTGGGGAATATTAAGACCTTCTGGGGATACCCAACCTTTTTAGGGCTGATGGTAGACCAACTCTGCTTGGGGAGAGTATTGCTGATTCGTTCATAGTTGCAAGTCTCAACTGAGAGAGCTATCATTACTGTCTTACTCTGCAGGGAGTGAAAGTATCTTAGCCATATTCTTCAGCTGAATATATACCTTGGTACCTGGTGGACAGAGCAACTAGACCGCTCAGACAATTCTTATTGCCCCTACTTCTGATATCACCCGTAATTAGTCCTTTGTTTCGTATGTAAATATTTATGAGTAGAAATTAGGGTCAAATGCATATATAAAAAATGAACATTGGACGTTCTTTGCAAAACAAAACAGATAAAGGGAAAACAGTTTGAAATTTGTCTGAAAATGAATTTGTATTGATTTTGAAGTTTGCCTGTAAATAGGCGCTTTTGTACAAGAGGCTGACGTCCTAGTAAGAGAACGCCGCCGAACAAATAGGATTTATACAATTTGTAAAAAGAAAACAAAACAGCTATGTGAATAATCCCACTGGGTTCTAACTCTGCTATTGCCTTTATATCTTCAAGCATCTCATCACTTTGCTGCTTAATTGAAGGTGAATCTGATTGACTAGTGTCGTCTGAGCTTGATAGTTGATACCGAAGTCTGGATGCAAGGTGATCCAATGAGACATAGTATTACGCTTTGATCCCTAACTTTTGCCTGGACCGCCCTTTCGGGTTTTCAGTCCACCGGGATACCCATTTTTGCTCAAGCCGCCTTTTCAGGTTTTCGACTTGCCGGTTGTACAGATTTTTTTTATATTTTCATCCCTTATTTTTGCCCGAACCCTTTTGGTTCGCTGGGAAGCCCTTATTTTTTCCTAGGCCAGTCAACCTAGCGGGTCCTTGATTATGCGTAGTATCTTTTTACTATGTCTGCATTGACGGGGTGAGGAAGGTCGTCACCATCCATGGTGGTTAGAATCATCGCTCCTCCTGAGAAAATGTTCCTAACCACAAATAGCCCTTCGTAAGTAGGGGTCCATTTACCCCTGGGATCACCTTGAGGTAAGATAATGCGCTTGATTACCAGGTCCCCAACTCGATACTCTTGTCGTCTGACTTTCTTGTTAAATTCCTTGATCATCCGTTTTTGGTACGTCTGGCTATGACAAATAGCGGTAAGTCTTTTTTCGTCGATTAGGTTCAGTTGATCAAGCCAGGTCTGAATCCAGTCGTCTTCGCTCAAACCTACATCCTTCATGATCCGAAGAGAGGGTATCTGAACTTCAATAGGCAAAACTGCTTCCATGCCATAAACCAAGGAATAGGGTGTTTCCCCTGTTGACGTCCGTGCTGAGGTACGGTACCCATGAAGAGCAAATGGTAACATCTCGTGCCAGTCTTTGTAGGTCACTGTCATCTTCTACACAATCTTCTTAATGTTCTTATTTGCCGCTTCGACAACCCCATTCATCTTCGGCCGGTAGGGAGAAGAGTTGTGGTACTGTATTTTGAATTGCTCGCAGAGCTCAGTGATCATCTTGTTGTTAAGATTGGTACCATTATCTGTAATGATCCTCTCTGGTACGCCGTATCGACAGATCAGGTTGTGCCGAATGAACCATGCCACAACGTTCTTGGTTACCGTAGCAAAGGAAGCTGCTTCAACCCACTTCGTAAAGTAATCAATCACCACCAGGATGAAACGATGCCCGTTGGATGCCGTAGGTCTGATCTCGCCGATCATATCAATGCCCCACATTGCAAAAAGGCCAAGGTGCAGTCAAGATATTTAGGGGAACTGGAGGAATGTGCACCTTATCAGCATAGACCTGGCATTTGTGACATGTCCGAGAATGCTGATAACAGTCGGCTTCCATTGTGGACCAGTAATATCCTGCCCGAAGGATTTTCTTTGCCATGGTATGTCCATTGGAATGAGTTCCGAAAGTACCTTCATGCAGCTCTGCCATGATCCTTTCTGCTTCGATCTTATCCACACAACGCAGTAAGGTTGAATCATGGTTACGTTTGTAAAGAATGCCATTGCTGATGAAGAACTTTGCCGCGAACCTTCTCAGAAACTTCTTGTCATTAACAGATGCACCCTCGGGGTATTCTTGAGTTTCAAGGTACCTCTTAACTTCATGATACCAAGGCTTTTATGTTACCTCTTCGGTCTCAAGATCACAGCAATGTGCAGGTTCATCCAATTTCCAAATAATGATCTGGGGAGCCTCGTTGTCCCACTTGACTTTGAACATAGAAGACATCGTAGCTAGCGCGTCCGCCAACTGATTCTCCTCTTTTGGGAAGTGTTCAAAGGTTATCTCCTATAAATGGGGAAGCAACGTCAATACATACTCCTTGTAAGGAATAAGATTTGGGTGTTTCGTATCCCACTCTCCTTTGATCTGACTGATCACGAGAGCGGAATCTCCGAAGACACTCAGAAACTTAATCCTTAGGTCAATTGCAGCTCGAAGACCCATAATGCATGCTTCATACTCCGCCATATTGTTGGTGCAGTTGAAACATAGTCGGACGGTAAACGGAGTATGAGAGCCTTTAGGAGATATGATCATAGCGCCAATGCCATTACCCAAAGCGTTTGAAGCTCCATCAAAGTACATAGACCATCAGGATCCTTTCTCAGGTCCTTCATCCGGTCCAGGTGTCTCACAATCAGTCACTACCATGATATTCACGTCTGGAAATTCAAAGTTCATAGACTGGTAATCATCCACTGCCTGATGTGCCAAATGGTCTGCCAATACACTTCCCTTGATTTCTTTTTGAGTCGTGTACTGTATGTCATACTCAGTCAAGATCATCTTCCATCTTGCTATTCTTCCGGACAAGGCAGGCTTTTCGAAGATATACTTGATTGGATCCATCTTTGAAATCAATAGAGTAGTGTGAGTTAGCATATACTGTCTCAGCCGGCGAGCAGCCCATGCCAAAGCGCAACAAGTTTTCTCGAGCAGTGAGTATCGGGTCTCACAGTCGGTAAACTTTTTGCTAAGGTAATAAATAGCATGCTCTTTTCGGCCAGACTCGTCATGCTGCCCCAGCACACACCCCATTAAGTTGTCAAGTACTGTCAAGTATAAAATCAAAGGTTTCCCTCCAACTGGTGGCACAAGAATTGGTGGCTCCTGGAGATACTCTTTGATTCTTTCGAAAGCGGCCTGACATTCATCGTTCCAACGTACCACTTGATCTTTCTTCAGTAGTTTGAAGATTGGCTCACAAGTAGCAGTTAAGTGCGAGATGAATCGGGCAATGTAGTTCAGACGTCCTATAAAGCCTCTGACCTCTTTCTCTGTCTTGGGAGTTGGCATCTCTTGTATAGCTTTCACTTTTGCAGGGTCCACTTGAATACCTTTGTCGCTCACGACGAAACCTAGCAGTTTGCCAGACCTAACCCCGAAGGTGCACTTGTTCGGGTTCAACCTCAGTTTGTACAACTTCAACCGGTCAAACAGCTTCTGTAGATGGTCAAGGTGTTCCTCCTCAGTTTGGGACCTAGCAATCATATCGTCGACGTATAATTCAATCTCATGATGGATCATGTCATGAAACAAAGCAACCATGGCACGCTGGTATGTTGCCCCAGCATTTTTCAACCCAAAAGGCATGACCTTGTAACAAAAGGTACCCCACTGAGTAACAAAAGTGGTCTTCTCCATGTCTTCAGGAGCCATCTTGATTTGATTATAACCGGAGAAACCATCCATAAAGGAGAATACCTTGTGCTGAGTAGTATTGTCAACCAGAACGTCGATGTGAGGCAGAGGGAAGTCATCCTTAGGGCTTGCCCTGTTCAAATTTCTGTAATCAACATACATTCTGACCTTACCGTCTTTCTTCGGCACTGGAACCACATTGGCGACCCACTGAGGGTAAGAAGTTACTGCTAGAAACCCGGTGTCAAATTGTTTCATAACCTTAGCCTTGATTTTCTCGGACATCTCTGGGCGCATACGGCGAACCTTCTATTTTATGGGAGGGCAGTCTTCCTTGGTAGGCAGGCGATGAACCACAATGTCAGTATCCAACCCATGCATATCTTCGTAAGACCAGGAAAAGATTTCCATGTAGTCATGCAGCATCTGAATCAACCGCTGTTTCACACTAAGCTCCAGATTTGCACCAATCTTGACTTCCTTTTTGTCTGTCTCAGTACCCAGATTCACTGTTCCCACTAGCTCTTCATGTGGCTGAATGGCCCTCTCTTCCTGGAGTAGCAGTCTTGCAAGTTCACCAGGCACTTCACAATCATCTTCACCTTCGTCTTCGGCTAAGTTGATCGGATTTTCGAAGTCATAACTGGCAGTAGCAGAGTCGTTACCAGTGAGATCCAGAGTGGATTGAGACCTGTATATGTGAGTGTGTGTAAAATGGCTGTTTTGCAATATATAATAAAGAATGACAAGGAGCACAAAATTTGAAATGCAAAAACGTCCAATGCTTTTATTAATGATATATGAAAATGGCACACAAAAACCCTCACAAATGAAGCCACGGTGCCCCGGGTAGGACATCGGGCCATAAAGTTTCAAAACATTGTCTGTTACAAATTCAAAACAAAGAGTTCATTACTGAGTAACAAAAGTAATAGGGATTAAGTCCTTTGCTGTCCAGTTGCTTGGTCCACCGTTGGTCATAGGGTAGATCCAACTGTCGAATTCAGACTCCTTCACGTCATCTTCGATGGCATTTACTCCCGAGTTGCTGATGAACACAGGAGGTCTTCCAATCCTTGCACTACGAACAGCCCTTTGAGCTTCTGCAGTGAAACCCAAACCAAACTTGTTAGTCTTCTGAGTGAAATCAGGAAGTCGGCCCCAGTTTGCACACTCACCCTTCTCAATAACATCCCGGGCATCCTTTAAGGAAGCCATCTTCATAGGAGAATCTTCAACCACAGTCTCAGCTGATGCCAGTGTCTGAGGAACCTCTTCAAAGTGTTGAAATGGGGTCTCAATGAACTCCCCATCCATCTCTACGTATATGAACGAGTTGAGGTGGCTGACCATATACTCTTCCTCCCCCTGTACTGTCACAATCTTCCCTCTGACCGGGTACTTCAGCTTCTGGTGGAGCGTTGAGGTCACAGCTCCAGCTTTGTGGATCCATGGACGACCCAACAAACAAGAATAGGACGGCCGAATGTCCATCACGTAGAATGTAGAATTGAAGACCTGAGAACCAACTTTAATTGGAATATCAACCTCACCATGCACCATCCTTTTAGACCCATCAAAGGCCCGGACAACAATGTTACTTGGCTTCAGCTCCAACCCTTTGCAATCCAACCTGTCTAGAGCTTTCTTGGGCAAGACGTTCAATGAGGAACCAGTGTCAACCAACACATGTGCAAGAGTAGTGCCCCTGCATTCAATGGAGACATACAGGGCATCGTTATGGTTCTTCCCTTTAGCCGTCAGATCAGCGTCAGAGAAACCCAAACCATTATCAGCAGTTAAATTGGCCACACAATCGGTGAAATGATCAGTTGATGTCTCTTGTGGCATGTGGGCCGTCTTCAGGAAGGTAATCAGAGCCTTGGCATGGGCCTCTAAACACAACAACAGTGATAACATAGAAATCTTGGATGGGGTTTGCCCCAGTTGCTCAACTACATTATAATCACTCTTCTTAATAATCTTCAGAATCTCTTCCATCTCCTGTTTGGAAGCTTCAACAGTGGTTGTCTTTGGCGCCTCCGTCTGGGCAGGCATATCAGTGGTGATCCCTTTGCCCAGAGCATTAGATGACTCAGCGACAGGGGTAAGGATAGGAACTCGATCAGGAATGGCAGTAGGTACACTTGCAGGCGTAATGACAACAGGTCTTCGGACAGTTGGTGGAGCAATATCAGGTGAGAAAAGTCTACCGTTGCGGGTGACTTTAGCAGGCCCAGTAATGTTGCTGACGCCGGTATCAGCATCAAACTCTTGCTTAACTCCAAGAACATAAACATCTTCCCCATAGTGCCAAGGGACAGCTTTGTCAGAGGTGTAGGGGATGGGCCCCAGAACAGTGATGATTATGGGTGCAATCTTCAGAACAGGCGTAATTCTGACAGGCTTCCTCGAGGGAGCCTTGGGAGAATTGTTGAAAATGGTAATGATGACAACTTCTTCAGTAGGAGCAGATGGAACAACAGTCTTCTCAAACAGGATTTCCTTGCTATCCATCAGGTTTTGGATACCTGACTTCATAAATGGGCAACCAGTAGGTAAAACAGAACACATATGGCAACCTTCGCCACAACCCGGAAATAAACCGGCTAGCAACAGGTATTTCTTGACAGTCATCAGAGGGGTGACAATATCATCCACAGAAACTACAAACAGGTCTTCCTCTACAACATTCACTTTATGCTTGGGCATGGGAGCAGTTACAACATTGGGCCTCTCGGGCGCCTCAAACTCAATCTCCTTTGCATCAATCAAGTCTTGGACCTTATTCCTCAAAGTCCAACAATCATCCGTATTATGCCCCGGGCTCTTAGAGTGATAAGCGCAGCGGGCGTTGGGGTTATACTTTGATGACGTTGTATTTGGATTCTTTGGGGATTCCCTTAGAGTCACCAGATTGATCTTCAACAACTGTGGCAGAATCTGAGACAAAGTCATGCTGAGACGGGTGAATTGCCTTCGAGGTCTCTCGTCCCTTTGTTGGTTGTGATGCTGAGGAGCACCAGTAGGTTTTGAAATAACAACCGCATTGACAGCTTGGCGGTGTTCAGGTCTATTCTGTCTTCTTGAACTGTAGACATCACTTGACTCTTTCTTAAATGGTTTCTTCTCGGTGCTCGATGAGACACCCTTCTGTATCTTCCCAGCTTTAATACCAGCTTCAATCCTTTCACCAATCAAGATAAGGTCTATAAATCCGGCTGAAGAGTTTCCAATCAAATGGTTAAAGAATGGACCAGACAGGGTCCCTAAAAACATATCAACAAGTTCATGATCAGCTAAAGGTGGTTGCACCCTTCCGGCAAGGTCTCTCCATTTTTGAGCATACTCTTTAAATCCTTCACCCGTCCCTATTGACATACCCTGGAGTTGGGTACGCGTAGGAGCGAGGCCGGAGTTATACTGATACTGCCTATAGAATGCAGTAGCCAAATCTTCCCAGTTGCGGACACTGGCTCCATCAAGCTGATAGAACCACTCAAGCTGAGTTCCTGAAAGACTGTCTTGAAAGAAATGGATCCACAAGTTCTTATCAGCAGTGTAAGGTTGGATCTTCCTCACATATGACCGGAGGTGCAGCTTTGGACAGGAATCTCCGTCATACTTGGCAAAGGCAGGTGCCTTGAACTTATGGGGAATCACCACCCCAGATGATAGACCCAGGTCTCCGAAGTCCAGACCGGGCACCTTCTGTATTTCCATAGCGCTCAAACGGTCTTCCAGCTGTTTGTACTTATTCTCAGCAGGAGGATATTGTTCTTCATCATAGTCCGTCTTGTTGTCGGAGACCATAGGGCTAGGAGTCCTCCTTTCTTGTGGACTATCTTTCCCTCCAAATGAGGTGGTCAGATCAACTTCATTCTGCAGCCCATTCCCAAACCTGCATCCAGTATTGAACAGGATGGTCCTCTTTTTCTTCTTCTTCCTCTCTTTCAGAATCAGGGTCTTCAGGTCCTGCTGACCATTGGCTAGGCTCATGACCAACTCTTGAAATTGGGCATTCTGGGCCTGGAGGGCCTTGATAGTTTTCTTAGTGGAAGGTTCAGTAGACATGATGATTGCTGAAATAAATAGCGAAGAAGATAAAAGACCTGTAAAAGGGTACCTGTTTATGAAGTGCATGAGATGAAATGCGTATGATTTATGATTTCAAAGACAATCGGGATTCAAATTTGTAAACAAGAAAGGAAACACACTTTATTGGATTTAACTTTAGAATTAAAATTGTTCAACAAATTGCCCTTAGGCGTTACAAGAATGGAAATATTGAAAAGTAAATAAAAACTATAAAAGAAATCATCAAAGGTCCATCAATGCTCCCATGGTCTCTTCTTCTCAGTGCGGACATAATCATTCAGGATCCGCTCATTTTCCAGTTGCTTAGTCAGCTTCTGGATCTTCTGTTCTTGATCATTGAACCTCTCCCGATAAGAATCCCGTTCTTCCCGCAGTTGCATCCAAGACCTCTTCAGTGTGCCAATATCAGTGGGCATATGAGGATGGAGAATAGTTGGAAGAACCCCGTCTTTATCAGCAACTTCAAGAGTAACAGGCCTGACAGCTTCGTATGGCATACCTAACTTCTGGGCACGGATGCAGACCCATCTGAGGTATGGCTCCATTGGCAGAGAAGTCTTTGGTCCCAACTCATGTGGGTCATATTGGTGAACTCTATCCCAAGCCCTGATGAATCTACGACGCAGCTCGTCGCTATCTCCCTGAAAATCAAAGATGATATGAGGCATCAACATCTCATGAGGCCCTTCTCTTCTGGCTCTTCCAAACTGACAGAGAGCTAAACATGGGTTATAAGAAATTCCTCCATGGGTTCCGATCAATGGAACATTAGGATACTCTCCACAACGATCAATGACAGTCACCTCATCCAAGCCTTTGAGAGTCCAGATAATGTCATTATTAGTAAGAGACATTACCCTATAAGCCCAGCCCATTCCTTCTTTGTTCTTCAGTACGGACTTAGGGAGGTGCGAAATAAACCACCTCGACAATAAAGGAGCACATCACATCAAAGTTCCCCGCTTTCGGGCAGTACGAGCATAAAGCTGATGAAGGATGTCACCCAAGAGAGTGGGTACAGGGTTCCGAGAGATGAAGATCTTTATGGCATTAACATCAACAAAAGTGTCAGGATTTGGAAACAATACCAGACCATAGATTAAGAGGGCCAGAACGTCCTCGTACGCTTTGAAGTCTAAGCCATCCCATAAGTAATTAGCTTTGTCAACCAGAAACTTAGCCAAAAAACCCTTAGCTCCACTTCTAGTCTCCCAGTTGGCCATTACCTCCTCTTTGGTCAAGTGAAGGGTTGCAGCAATCTCTTCAGGCCTGAGAGTCTTTTCCCAACCAGTAAATGGAGTCTGCTCCAAAACATAGATACCAAGCAACTCAGAGAATTCTTCCAGGGTAGGAACCAGCTGGAAGTCTTGAAAGGTGAAGCAATGATATAGGGGATCATAAAACTGGACCAGGACACTCATCATTTGTTTGTCCAACTTTGAGGTGACTAAACTAAGAAGAGAACCATGCCTCCTGATGAAGGAAGTAGTGTCTGGAATCCTGACAACCAACTCTTTAAGCAAAGTAGGTACTTGAACAAAGTTGATCCGGATAGTATTCCTACGCATGGGCATCATGATGTCCTATAAAATAGAGCAAAGATGAAACCCTCTTGTCTTTGAAATAGGTTAGTCTTTATGCAAGATGTATGATGTTATGATGTCATGGTAAAGGCACACCACAAGTATTCACAAAAGGCAAACATGGTAAAGGCAAACAAGTCACACAAAAGAGCCCCTTAGATTTCAGGCTGGCATGAAGCTTAGGTACTACCCTCTTTCAGTTTCAGTTGGTTAAGACCTTTCCTAAAAATAGTAACCGGGTTCTAGAGGATCTCAATATCACTGACTACCCTCAATCGGTCATAATTCCAGTTTAGCAACCTTTTCTTGCGGCTGAAATCATCGCGAGAGTTTAGTCTCAATGAGTGTACCGTACTGCTACTGTTCTATGGCCAAGTTGGTCAATTTAAGGTTCTAAGGTTAGTTGGTGCTTAATGACTCCTTAGAAGACCCATATTCTCCTCGTTCCAACACGAGGGATATCGGTATAGACCAAGGTGTCACACCAACGTAGCTACTGCATCATCCGTGTCGGTCTACGCCGGACAGATCCCTCACAGTTTATTGCTACTTACCTAAAAAGGGTACCCCAGATCTGGGTTAGGATCTATAGAACTCCGATACAAGCCCAGAAAATTTAAAGCATACAAAGCATACAATTGAAAACACAAGTGATCTAATCCTAAGGTACACCTCACTTATAATAAATCCCCAGCAGAGTCGCCAGTTCTGTGATCGGTGGGAATGAGAACTGACTATTTTGGAATGCGGGTTCGCGTTTGTGTTTGTTTTCGCAAAATGTCGCGGTAAGCAAGAGTCGCCACCGTCTTTTATTTTATCCAACAAGGAAAGGACAAAAGCACAAAAAAAATTCCTTTTCGAGATGTTTCTCAGGTTCGGGAGGTAGATTATAGAAAGGGAAGGTGTTAGCACCCTTTATATCCATGGTTATCCACGGGCTCTTAGGTACTTGCTCACTATGTTTTCAAAAGTTTGCTTTTCTTTGTGTTTGTGGGTTTTGAAAAGAGTTTTGTTTTTGAAGAGAGTGTAAGTGAGAAAAGTTTTGTTTTTGTTTTCAAAAGGAGCAAGTACTTAAGAACATCTACCTACTCAAAAAGGAATTAAACTGTGCTAATGTCCTTTAGACAATACTATCCCACTATTGAGGAGTAGGTAGCACCGTCGTTGGAGTTTTTGGGTCAATTCAATTTAAGGGACGTGTGGTCACTAAATCAACATTAGGACGCCTTAGCGGTAACCCTAATGTCTTAGATCATTTTATCCGAGGAAACCGTTTCAAGGCAACTTTGATCTTTGGACAAGAGGGCGACCTCTAAGACTTCCTATACTCAATGACCACGTTCGAGGCAACCAAGTGAGGCATACCCTAGGAGTGGCATGTGCAAGTGTGTCGATTTTCAGTTTACATTATCTTTACATGTCATGGTGAGCTACTGTTGATTTTAAGTTAAAGGTTAATCTTGTCATGCATAGCCTATTATTCATACATCTAGCAGTTAATGGTTGCGGAAAATAAATTGCGGAAAATAAAACTAAGCTATTACAAGGCGTCGGGTATTTACATCGCCAAAAACAAACCCTTAAAATTAAATGCAAAAAGGTAAATAAAAGCGGTAAATAAAATCCTAAGTTAAAATTATTACATCCTCGGAGAAATTACAATTATATGGATAAAAAATAAAATGCGCGCGAGAAAATTGAATCAGAACGTCCTAGGGGTTTGACCCTTTTTTTTCATTAAATAACATATTTTTTGTCATTTTTTTGATTTAAGAATTAAGTCTAAGTTGATAATGGAATTAAAGAAAATATTTTTGAGTTTTATTTTAATTGAGGAAATAAAATCAGAAATATTAAAAAATCTAATTCTAAGTCAATTTTAATTTATTGCAAAATATGTTGGTATTAAACCTAATTAAAAAAACTAAATTATTTGGTTAATGGTTTATTTACAAAAATAAAATAGTGAAGTTAATAAATTTTTTTTTTTGTGTTTTCTGATTTTTATGAGAAAAATTAAGGGTTGATTAATTAACAATAAAGATAATGAAAACAAATTAAATAAATAAAGAAAATAGAAAAGAAGTAAACTGAAGGGGGGGGGGGGGGTTAGGCCCCAAATCAGGAGATTTGGTCAGCATTTTCTTGGCCCAAACATATTCCAGCCTGCTTTGACTTTCAGATTACATGTGCGCTTGTTGACCAGGGTTCATGGTGAACCTCCATCCTGGACTATTGGATCTGAATCTGGAACCACCTGGCCTTTGAGATCTGGAGGTATATGGTGCTCCCTGCCTGAAGCGCTGCATGTGAACGCCTGAAACAAAATGATAACAAAGTTTGGAGGACCTTGGATTCGAACCCAGGTCCCAAGCGACAATTCAACCAATGTGCTACCAACTGAGCCATGATGTTAACCTGTTAGTGGAATAGAAGCTAAATATTATATAGAAACAATTCAATTATGCCTGGCCAAGAATAAAAATGTGCAATTGATTCAAATGAACCAATCACGCTCCACCACGTAATCGTCTTCTTCACAAGACCTGGTTTATTTACCTGCGGATTTTTATCCGCAAGAAGGTTCCTAGGATCTCTCCAAAATCCTCCCTTGGACATATAAACGCAAGCTAAGAGTGCCAATGCACTCGTCTCTCTCCCCTGAACTCATCCATGGCCATTATTTGCATTGATTTTGCCTGCAATTAAAAACCCCAAAAATGAGATACACGAACCCTAGATCTGGGCATGGTGTTACAGTCTATGAAAATAAAATTCAATGATGCCAAAAGTCTCAGAATACAGCACAGAGTATGAATATGCAATTATTTCAATGAAAGGAGGCAAGATTGAAGCTTTACGATTCCATAAGTACGGCGGTTCAGAGCGATACTTACAGGGCTTTTTGGGGCAGGAGAGCACACGAGAATGATTGGTACTGCTTCAGTGAGGTCCAAGGAGGCGATTGGAACCTTTGTTTGATCCTGAAAAGGTCTATGAGTGCAATTTCAGATCCAAGGTTCTCAAGCTTTTTTCTCAAAGTTGTGTGGCCGTTTCTGCAGAGTTTTGTGCGTTTTTTTGTTGTGTAGAGTTTTGTCTGTGTTCTTCCCGTGCCTTTTTTGTTTGTGAGCATGAGGTTTATATAGACAAAGGAATTTAGGTCAACATTTGTGTATCAAATCTTGGTCCATTATGATGAAGAGATTTGATTTCTTCATAAAGACTTGCTATATTTGATTCAATCACGTGCCAATCTATTTTCATGCGTTACTGCCAGCCAGTCATGAGTTGTTTGGGCCTCCAACATGATGAAAATCGAAAGCTGACTTTCCCCTTCATATCAACTTCCCTTCGAATTTGCTCTCTTCGATAGCTCTAAGCTCCACTTCGAATTACTCCAGCTTCAATTGCACAGCCCCTTCGATTGAACCTCCCTCTGCTTCGATTGCTTGATTAAAAAAGGATCACCCTGGTCGAATCAGCTCTTGTAGGGTTGGGAGCAAACAAGGCAAGAATCTGGCCTTTAATTCAAATAATTGAGTCCAACAATCAGCATTTAATTATTTCTATATTTGCAAGGGACACATGCCATTGTGAACTTTGGGTGAACCTGGACAGGTTAGGATATGTGTTTTTGCTTAGTCACGTCAGCCTACCTCATTCCTTCGAATCTGCCTTCTTTGCCATCTTCAAAGTCCAATTCGAATATATTTAGAACATTCCCTATTAGATAACTTCGACCAGCCCTTGGCCTTGTGATGAGTCTAAGTTCTGATTCGAAGTGTCCAGAACTTCCTTCATCAAAGCATCTTAGATTAAGAGAAACTCTGCACTGAAATGCCATTCGAAGGTCATTTCGTTCTGATGTTCTGATTGAGGTAAAGTATGAAGTTCCAGTCGAAGGACCCTCTGAAGTACTAGTCGAAGCATTGTGAAATTGACTTGATCTAAGGGGGGGGCCCAGCGCTCAATCGAAGACTTGCAGACCAAAGCTTGATCGTAGGGTTCCAGCGCTCAATCGAAGCTTACTAATCAAAGCCTGATCGAAGAGTGCCAAATGCCCAATCGAAGACTGGTGAGTCAAGCATGTATCGAAGGATTTTGGATACCCAATCGAAGACTTTTCCCAGATGTCAATCGAATTATTTTTGGAATGTCAATCGAAAGGATTGGCCATAGTTCCAATTGAAGGGAATTATCCATGTGTGATCGAAAGGCTCCTTCAGAATGCCAATCGAAGGGTCTTTCAGAATGCCAATCGAAAGGTACTTAAAGCACCAATCAAAAAATTTCTTTTTCCTTAGGCAAGGGTTTCTGGTCAACCATGCAGGGGGAAGACTTTGGAAAACATGAGAGGGCAAATTTTGGGGTGCAACAGGACGCCTTAGCGGTAACCCTAATGTCTTAGATCATTTGTTTGAGGCAACAATATCCGAGGCAACCGTTCGAGGCAACTATGATCTTTTAGACAAGAGGACGACCTCTAAAACAACCTATACTCAATGACCGCGTACAAAGGCAACCAAGTGAGGTGTACCCTAGGAGTGCGCATGTGCGAGTGTGTTGTTTTCAGTTATTTTTATCTTTATACATGTTAAGGATGATCTAAGTTGATTTTAGGTTAAAACATCCAGTCTTGTCATGCCATCCTATTATCAAACATCTAACAGTTATAATTTGCGGAAATAAAATGCGGAATTTAAATTACAAGGCGTCGGGTATTTACATCGCCAAAGACAAACCCTTTAAAAATTAATAAAGCGATAAAAATAAATAAAAGTCCTATTTACTATTACAATCCGGGAGCAAATACATTATTGGATAAAAAGAAGTAACGCGTGCGGGAAATTAAATCGAGCGCATGATTAGGGTTTTGACCCTTTTGGCTAATGGAAAAAAAAATCTTTTTGTTGTTTTTAATTTTAAGAAAGAAATTAAACCTAAATTAATTACTTAATTAAATTAATGAATTAATTAAATGAAAAAATAAATTAGGACATATTTTTTTGATTTTTGTTATTTTAAGAAAAAAAATGAAATTAATTAAATTAATGGTTAGTACCTAATTAAATCTAATTAATTATTTATTTACAAAATAAGTCAAAATTATTCTAGAATTAAAACCTAAATTAATTAATTAGTATTTATTAAAAAAAATGAAAGTTAAAATTTGATTGAATAAAAATATTGTTTGTGATTTATTTTATAAAAAGAAAATTGTGATTGGTTAGAAGTTAAATAAAATAATAAAACAATTAAAATAAATAAACAAAATAAATAAGAAGAGGGAGTATGGGCCTGAATTTTATGGTGTAGATAGCAATTGGGAGGCCCAAAAGCGCCGGCCCTTGTTGACTCTTGGTGATCTGGTGTCTATGCATTGACTGGCGCCTTGGTGGACCATAAACTTGGAACCATCAGATTTGGCCTTTGGCCATTGGATGAATGAGGATGCATGGTGTTCTGCAAGCCTAAGCGCGCATAGGAGTACCTGAAGAGAAAAAACATTGAGAAAATGGGGGACCTGGGATTCGAACCCAGGTCCTGAAGGAGTTTGGACGTGCACGCTTGCCACTACGCCATGATGATTTGTTTGTTAATATAATACAAAGAGTATATAATAAAATAAAATAAGTCAATGGCCAGAAAAATTATAAAAAATGCGCGCTATTTGAATGATGCAATGAATGGACGCCACATATTGTCTTTAACCTCTCGTCCGTGGCTAAAACCCTGTAATACCTATAGCTACGGACACAGGCTGTCACTACAAGTCGTGCATATTCTAAAATCCGCTATAGGCCATAGAAATGCCTCCTGATGCCATGGTTAAACTCACCTTCCTCTCCTGGTCATACCTATAGCCATTACTAAGGCTGATTTTACATGAAACGAAAACCCCTAAACCAAACCTTGAAACCCTAGCTATGGTGAATCACAATACAAGTTAGATGAATGGAATTAAATAATTTCAAAAGACTGCAAATGGCATGGTGAATCAAAATATGCAATTAGTTTTCGTTGTTGATGCAAGAATAACACAAATTGATTTCACAAATGAAGCGGACTCGTGAACCACTTACAGTGCCCTAGGAAGCTGGAAAACGTGTGATCCTGATTGGTTTTACTTCTGAGAGTTGCCAGGAAGTGATTGTGATGCTTGCCAAGCCCTGCAAATGCCTCTAACCTTGATATCAATCTCAAGCTTTTTTGTGTTTTTTTTCAATTTCTGTTCTGCCTCTCTCTGCACTTGTCAACCCTTGTTTTCGCGTCTTAAGTTTCCTTATGTAATGCTCAGTGTATTAGGTCTACAAACTTGGCTCAAATCTTCTCCCATCAATGCTTGCATATTTGATTTTATCTCCCTTTACAAACTTTCCAATTTTGCCTAATTTCAATCTTTTTGCACATGATTTGGTGTGATTCGAATTTGATGATGATAAAGATTGCAATCAAAGCCTGAAATATCCAAAAAATCTTGTGTTATCAAAGCATTGGATTTTATATGATTTTATTGATTAAAAATGAATAAATTCAATTAAAAATCAAATTAAATAATAAAAATAAAATATGGGCTCATGGCTGAAGCTAGGACACGTGGGAAATGATGCAAGCTCAAATCAAGTGGAAAAGAATTGGCCCATTTGACAAAATTTGAAGTTTTGGGGATAGTTGACTTTTGGCAATTTTGCAAAAATGTCCAACTTCAACAATGCATAACTTCTTCAATTTTGAACTTTTGGATGTGTTCTTTGACTTTTTAGAAAGCTTGAGATGCCCTCTAACCAAACCTTTTGGTCTCATATCATTTTGATATTCCATGCTCAGGTTATAAGCTTTGGCAAAAAAGGTGTTTTTGTTGACTTTCAAAAATGACCTATAATGTCCAAATTTATAACTTCTTGTGAGTGAATTTTTTGATCTTGGGGGTATTAAGATGGATTGTAGGAAATTTCATCCTTTTCAAAATGAGCTTTGGATGGGTCATTTCTCACAAAGTATGAGAAAGTTATGCTTGGTCAAAGTTGAGTTGACTTTTCCTGCAAAACCCTAATTTAGCAACTTTTGAGTCTTGATAAATTTTGAGCAATCCTTGATGAATTATGATCAACCCTTGATCAAATGATTAAATATCCTTCAAAATGAGAATTTTGACAAAAAATCTTGAAGTTTGACTGTTTGTAGGTCATAATTGAGCAATTGACTGAGCAAACTTCCTCTGCAAGGCTTGAAATTTGACATGGATGATCTTGAGAGCATATTAGGACATTGGGGAGCACTTGAGGTCACTTGGGCTCAGATATCTTGATGCAACACAAAACCCTAAAAGGGGTTGACTGCCTTAGGAGATAACTTGTCTGTCCAACTCTTGAGCAACTTGGAGATTTTTCTTGCAATGTTTTGAGAAATATGAGAGGGCAAATTTTGGGGTACAACAGTATCAATTTGGTAAATTCCCCTGGTACTTCACAATCTTCCTCATCTTCGTCTTCATCTTGGCAGATTAGATTTTCAGAGTCACATAAGGCCATAGCAGAATCGTTACCCATGGGATCTCGAATGGATGTAGACCTGCATTGTGAGTGTGAGTGTGTGTAAGGGTATAACTATCTTGAAAGATATGAAAATGTAAAAAGTAAAAACAATGAGCACAAAGTTTGTATGCAAAATGTCCATGATTCATTGATGTCATATGGAAATGAGATAATAACCCTTACAAATGGACCATTGTGCCTCAGGTAAGACACAAGGTTTTAAGAGTTTGAATTATTTTAATATTACAGATCCAACAAAATGTAAAGACAAATTATTATGGGATAAAAGTGATCGGGACAAAATCTCTAGCCTCCTAATTGCTGAGCCCTCCACTGACAGTTGGGAAGATCTAATCCTCCAGGTTGTAGCCATCTTCATCACCCTCTACCGCGTTGACTTCACGGTTGCTGATCTTTAATAGTGGCCCTCCAGCACGAGCGCCGCGTACAACCTTCTGAGCACTTGAAGTGAAACCTAGGCCAAACTTGTCAGATTTGTATGGGATATCTGAGAGTTGTCCCCAGATAGTGCACCCACCTTCTTCTATCACTGCTTTTGCATCCTTTAAAGATGACATCTTGAGTGGAGGCCTTGTGATCTTGGGAATAACCCTGGTTACTGCCACATCTTGCAAGACTTCCTCAAAGTGTTGGAATGAAGTTTCAATAAATTCACCATCTAATTCCACATATCTGAAGGAATTGAGATGGCTGATCATATACTCTTCTTCTCCATGAACGGTGATAATCTTCCCTTGAATCGGATAATTCAGCATTTTGTGCAACGTAGAAGTGACAACGCCAGCATTGTGAATCCATGGTCGTCCTAGCAAGCAGGAGTATGAAGGGCGAATATCCATTACATAAAAAGTTGAATAAAAATGTTTGGGTTCCAACCTTTATGGGGATATCCACTTCCCCATGCACCATTCTTTTCGAGCCATCAAAAGCCCTTACTACTATGTTAATTGGCTTTAATGTTAATCCCTCACAGTCAAGCCTATCAAGAGCTTTTTTAGGAAATACATTCAGAGATGATCCAGTGTCCACCAAAACATGAGCCAAGGTTGTGCCCCTACATTCAACTGAGACATGCAATGCCTCATTATGCTTCCTTCCTCTTGGCGTTAAATCAACATCTGAAAAACCTAGACCATTATCTACAGTCAAGCTGGCTATGCAGTCTTGGAACTGGTCGGCATATGTTTCTTGGGGTACATGAGCAGTCTTCAGGAATTTTACCAAGGCCTTTGCATGCACCTCATAACATAGTAGTAAAGCCAGCATGGAAATTTTGGATGGAGTTTTCCCCAGTTGTTCAACTACATCGTAGTCGCTTCTTTTTATGATCTTTAGAATTTCCTCCATCTCTTTCCGGGAGGTCTCAGGGATAGCCAATGATTGCGCCTTCGTCCGGACATGCTCAATCTGAATACTTTCACCTTGAGTCTCGGTTGACTCTGCAGCAGGAATGTTAGTAGGAGTGATAACATGAGTCGTATCAGCTTTTTCAGTTGGAGCATTGGTGGAGATGATTGTGGGACTGGGAATAGCCTTCGGAGGAGCAACAACAACATGAATGATTATATGTCCAGAAACTACTTTTGGGGGAGCAATTTCTGGAGAGAATATCCTTCCGCTTCAGGTAATCTTGCTAGTCCCTGCAATATTACTGACATCAGAGTCAATCTTCTCAGAACTTGAATCTTCGATAGCTGGCCAATCTTGCTTGATACCGTGGTAGTAGACATCCCCTCCATAATTTCATGGTACGGTTTTGTTTGACAAATACAGGACTGGTCTAGGCATTATAATTATCAAAGGAGCTACTTTTGGAACTGATGTAATTCTAACGGGTCTTTTGGTGGAGACCCTGGAAGAATTGTCGGAAATGGTCATGATGAAAACATCATTATAAGAAACAGGTGGAACAGAAGTCTTTTCGAACAAAATTTCCTTATTATCTATTAGGCACTAAACGCCTGCTTTCAACAAAGGACAGTTGGTTGGTAAGGACAAACAGAAATGACAACTTTCATCACAGCCCGGGAAAATACTGGCATTCAATAAGTTCCTTTTGATAGTCAGAAGTTGGGTCATAAGTTCGTCAATTGAAGTAACAAACATATCCTCTTTAATAGCATGGGCATTATGGCCATGTTTGGGCATAGGGGCATAAATGACATTGGGTTTTTCTGGCGTATCGAATTCAACTTCTTTGGCTTCAAGGAGGTCTTGTACTTTGTTCTTTAGAGCCCAACAGTTATTAGTGTCATGGTCGGGACTCTCAGAGTGGTATGCACAGAGGGCATTAGGATGATAGTGAGGAGACGTTGTGTTAGGGTTCTTTGGAGCTTCTTTCAAAGTCACTAGGTTGGATCTTAACAGATGTGGCAATACTTGAGATATGGTCATGTTAATTCTGGTGAATTGTCTGACTGGTCTTTCAATTCTTGGATGATTGTTTCTTTGCTGATCAGGCGCAGGTTTAGGAATCATAACGCCCCCACCATTGGACGGTGTTCAACCCTATCTTGATTTCTCCGAGGATACACAACAACCACTTCTTTCTTTCCGATGAATGGCTTCCTTACAGCGGCAAAGGATGCATCTTTCTGAATCTTTCCACTCTTTATCCCGGCTTCTACCCTCTCTCCGGTCAATATCAGTTCAGTAAAACCCGCTGATGAACTCCCAATTAAGTGATTGAAGAAGGGACCAGACAAGGTGCCCAAAAACATGTCTACTAATTCTCTTTCAGATAGAGGAGGTTGAACTCTTCCGGCCAAATATCTCCATTTTTGCGCATAGTCCTTGAAGCCTTCATTTGAAACCATGGCCATACTCTGGAGCTGAGTACGGGTATCTGCAATATCAACATTGTATTGGTATTGTTTGTAAAATGCTGCAACAAGATCTTCCCAGTTATGGACATTGGCTCTTTCTAACTGATAAAACCAATCGAGTTGAGTTCCAGACAGACTGTCTTGGAAGAAGTGTACCCATAAGTCCTTGTCAGCGGTATGGGGATGAATCTTCCTTACATAGGACCGAAGATGCATTTTAGGACATGAAACTCCATCATATTTGGAAAACACAGGTGCTTTGAATTTTGTAGGAATGGCAATCCCTGACACTAAACCCAATTCCTCAAAGTCCAAGCCAGGAACTTTTTGGATTTCCATTGCGCTCAACCGTTCTTCTAGATGCTTATACTTGTCATCAGCTGGAGGGTATTGTTCTTCAGAATAGTCTTCTTCTTCCTCTTCCTCTTCTGAATCAGACTGAACAACTTTTTCCTTACCCTTCCCATCTTGGTTGTCTTTCTCACCGGATGTCGTTGCAAAGTCTAAGGCCCATCTTGTCTGCCCTTGGAATCTTCTTCCCATGTTCAGAATTCCGGTTATCTTCTTCGTCTTCTTTTTATTCTCTTCCACCAGCAAGGTCTTCAACTCTTCTTGTCCTTTGGCCAGAGTTAAGAACAACTCTTGAAACTGTGCATTTTGAGCTTGAAGGTTTTTCACCGTTTGCTCGAGATCCATCTTATTGAAATAAACAGTAGAGAGATAAGGAGACTTGTTGTAAGAAACCTGCTTATGTTATGATGAATGATAAATGCGTATGAAATGATTTCAAGGATCTTAAGATTCAAATTTGTTTTAGACAAAAAGGAAACACACGTTATATTAATAGATTAAAGCTCGAGTACATCAATGCCTTCTTGGGTAAAACAAATACAAGAAACTCTAAGATAAAAAGGTAGTTCACATCCTCTTTGGTGCAATGTAGGCATTCAGAGTCTACTCCTCATGAAGTAGCCTAGTGAGTTCCAAAACCTTCTTCTCGCTTGCGTAGAATTGGGCTTAGAAAGCATCTCGCTCCCCCTTAAGTTGTATCTAATATCTTTGTAGGTCTTCAAGAGAGGTGGGCATGTCAGGATGTAGGATAGTGTATGGAACTTCTCCTTCCATGACAGGCTCAATGATTACCGGGAGAATGGAGGGGTAAGGCATCATAAGACTCGGAGCACGAGTTTGTACCCATTTGAGGTAAGGCTCAAGAGGGATGGAATTTTTATGCCCCAAAGTCTTGCTATCTACCTTGTTTAACATCCTCCAAGCTCGGGTAAATCTCTGGCGAAGGCCTTGATCATCGTTGTCGTAGTCAAATACCAAACCTTGAATCAGCATCTCATGCGGGCCATCCCTTCGGGAATAACCAAACTGTCTTAAAGGTAAGCAGGGGTTGTAGGTGATACCTCCCCTAATTCCAAGTAAAGGTACATTAGGAAACTCTCCACAACGGTCGACAATTGTAACATTCTCTATGGACCGGGAGCACCAATGGATGTCTGAATATTTGAGCGTCATCAACCTTTGTGACCACCTTGATCCTTGCTTATTATTTAGTATAAATTGGGGAAGATGCGAAATAAACCATCTTGCCAAGAGAGGAGTGTAACAGATGAGGACACCTCTTTTCCTCATTGTGCGAGTGTAAAAAGAGTGTAGGATATCCCCAAGTAATGTAGGCACCGGGTTGCGGGATATGAAGATTTTGACGGCGTTCACATCTATGAATTGGTCAGGATTTGGAAACAAAACCATCCCGTAGATGAGGAGAGCCACAATTTCCTCAAAGGCTTGCAAATCCAATGAATTCCAACAATTTTGGGCTTTCTCAAACAAGAACTTTGCTAGGAAACCTTTAACACCACTCCTTATTTCCCAATGATTTATGACATCAGATGAGTGCAAGTGTAGAGCTTGAGAAATCTCTTTTGGCTTTGGGTCTCTTTCTGTGCCGTTGAAAGGTAGTTGATTGAGAATGGGAATCCTCAAGAGTCGGGATAATTCTTCCAAAGTAGGCACAAGTTGATAGTCAGGAAATGTGAAGCAATGATATAAAGGATCAAATAACTGAAAGAGCACCTTCATCATGTCCTCATCTGTGTTAAAGGTGACCAAGTTGAGTAGGCGACCATGTCTCTCGGTGAATGGAGAGTTTTCAGGAATCCTTGAAGCTAGCTCCTTAAGTTGTGGAGGGATCCTTACAAGGTAGACTTGAATAGTTTTCCTGCGAAGAGAATCCATATCCTACAAAACAAGAAAAAAGATGAATCCCAAAATCCTTGAAATGGTTAGTGAATGTGTATGATGTTATGACGTTCATGATGTTATGTACAAGTATGTATATACAAACAAAAAAAACAAGTTCCTAGTTTTAGGCTTGCATGAAGTCTCATAGGTAAGTACCCTCTTGAAGCTTAGTTGGCTTAACCTGTCCTAGTAATAGTAACCAGGTTCTAAGGAGCTCAATATCACTGGATTGTTTCCTTGGTCATTGTTTTAACACAAGCCTCTTTAATGGAGATCGAAATATCCCAAGAAAATAAACCTCAATGAGTGTAGTATCGAGTATCTACCAACTTCAGAATGCACCAAAGCCGATCATCTCACTACATCCTAAAGGCCAAGTTGGTCAAGTAAAGGTTCTAAAAGTTCATTAGTGCTTTATGACATCACTCAGCGGCCCCGTATTCTCTTTGATTAACTCAAAGGTTACAAGTACCCACAAATATGTCGCACTAACGTAGCTATTGCTTAGACCATGTTGGTATACCCCGCACAGTTTCCACAATGTATTGCTACTTACCTATAATGTATCCCAAATCCAGGTAGAGGATTCAAACCCAAACAAAGAACCATAATGTAAAGCATATAAGTCAGACAATGAAAGCAAATAAATGTGATCTAGCCCTAACGTAACCCCACTTTTAGAATTTTCCCCAGCAAAGTCTCCAGTTCTATGATACGGTGGGAGAACTGACTTGAGTGTTTTGCGTTTGATCGCAAATGTTGCAGTTAGCAAGAGTCGCCACCGACTTTTCTTTTATCCAAAAGGAAAGGTGAAAAAGCACATGAAAGACCTTTGAGATTATTTCTTGAGTTCGGGGGGTATATTATGAAAAGGGAAGGTATTAGAACCCTTTTCATCCATGGATATCCTTGGGCTCTTAGTTACTTGCTAGATCACCTTCTTTTGTTTGAAATTGTGCTTTGTGTGGTTTTTGAAAGTATTTTGTAAAGAAGCCATTGTTTAGGCAATCTTTGTAATGATTCTTGTTTGTAAGAATGTATACAAAGATGTTGATCTTTTGAAAATGTTTTCAAGTTTGTAAGATGTTTGAAAGTGTAAGTGTTTGTTTTGAAAATAGTAAGGATGTTTGTTTTGAAATGGAGCAAGTAATTAGGAGAAATCTACCTACTCAAATGTCTTTCTTGTTCATTTTCTTTTCCTTTGACACTGTTGTCTTACCATTGATTTGGTAAGCAACCCTATATTTGGATATGAACGGGACAGGCGTGGGTCATTGTATAACCATGAATAGCAATGTTGCAAGGTATCTTAGCATTCTTTTTGAGGGACTAAGATCATTTGTAAGGCAACTTAGATAGCGTCATCGAGGGACTATGATCTTGTATTTGCTTATTTTTGCTAAGATACCTTACATGCGTAATATGGCCATTTTGTATAAGGCAACCAAGTGGAATAACCCTATGGGTGCTTGTGTGCAAGTGTATCATTTTCATGCTTGTTTTTGTCTTGAATTAGGATTTTCTAAGTATTGGTTTTAGTCTTTCCATACAAACCCTAATTACTAGTATGTTATATAAAAGCGATAAATTGCGAAATTTAAAGTTACTACGCTATTACAACATTTGTAAGGAGGGGGTGTACAAATTCATGAATGGGGATTTGCAAGAATTTAAACCTAATTAGTCTATTACAACCATATTGAATTAATATGAATATACAAGGAATTGAATAAATACAAAGTATAACAATGAACAAATGTACAAGGATGCAAAATATAGAGAAAGTGAATTTTCTTTAGTTTTCATGAAAAAAAAGATTTTGTCTTAACCTAATTAAATAAAGAAAATAGTTAATTAAGTTTGAATTTATTAAGAAAAGATTTTAAATGAAACCCATAATTCTATTAATTAATTAAAAGAAAATAAGTTTAAGAAAAGTATTTTTTTGGTATTTTTTATCTTGAAAATATTTATAGTATTATAAAATATTTTTAGTCTTTTTTTTTATATTAAAATAATGTATTTTAAATGATGTGAAAAAATAAATAAATAAATAAACATAATATTAATTAAGTTTACAAGGTTTACTTAATACATAAATAAAAAAATATTTTTGTAGGAAAATAAAATAAAATAAGTCAAAATATAAATATGTCTTTTTTTATATTTTATAATTTTTAGTATTTAGAAAAAAATATATTTAAGAAAAGAAAAATGAAAAAAAGATAAATAAAATAACTTGGGACAGGGGGTGCCAAGTGCCTGCAAGGGGGGTAGTCAGTAAAAAAACAAAGAAACAAGGCAAGCCCAATAAAGGCCCAGGCACTAAAAAAAAGTCAGAAATGCCAAAAATGTATGAAAAATGCAAAAGGGTACCACTAGGGCTCGAACCCAGGTTCCATAGGTTACAGTCGCACGCTTCTACCACTGGGGTGGCTATACATCCGTTAATACAAGTAAAACAATAAATATGTAAGGCAAAATGCACCCTGAAGACTTCATCTTCAACCTCTAGCCAGACCATATGTAACTTGCTCATTTCTCATAAAAAATAAAAACTGTAAACATGAAACTTGTAGCAAATTTTCTCACGATTCCAGAATTGTAAAGTATTAAAACTATAGATCAAAGATAAGCATGAATTTTAATGGCCCTAATCTGAACCCTAAAAATTTCAGAGATTTCAGTTTCAAAATTCTTTAAGCTCAAGTAAAATTAATGGAAACTATGGACATGGTTAGCTTCAGGGTAATGATATCTACATGTTTTGTTCACAAATAAACTATTAATGATGTCTGTATGAAGAGTTCCAAGTTGAGAAAACTTACCTCAAAACTGGAAATCGTGTTTGGAGTTTGAGCTTGTTTCAGGCAGTGGTGATGATCAGGTCAACTTTCTTGAGGTCCTAGGAAGCTAATGCAATGGTTTGCTTGAGTTGAGAGTGGCTGAAATGACCTGGAGAAGTCCAACTGCAATGCTCTATTTTTGGCCATGGAAGTTAATGAAGATGGAGTTACAGTTTGCAAACAGGGACATGGATGGTCTGTATTTGGTATGAGGAAGCTTTAGGAATGAATTTGAGGGAAAACACACGAGGGAAATGAGAGATACAAGTTTAAGGTCAGAACTGTGTATCAATGGAGTTTTTTGTGCAATTTTTGACTAGAGGGAATTTGGGAGTGTTTCAGGGTCTTAAAGCTCGTCCCCTAGCTCACAAATGGTGACTCTATTTATAAGCAACAAGTTTGGAGTGCTCTAGTTGATCAGAATTCAAATTTACATGTTTAAGTTAAACATGTGATTTTTGTTCACAAAACAAGTTTCCATGCCTTGTACTTGCTAAGATAGAGTGGTTATGCTTTAAAAAAGCTTGCTTATGACTTTGTGGACGGAGTGTGATCAGAGGGAACAAGTTAGAGGCTCAATGTGAACTTTATGCAAAAAGCTTGCTTTACAAGAATGACATTGTTAACTTTGTGCCATAAATGGAAATGCAACTTGGACAATAGCTCAATTGCTTGGATGAAAGCCCTACTAACTGTGTAAACATTTAATTATGGAGTGAGAAACAAGTTTGAGGCCTGCAAAGCAAAGATTATTCAGCCTAGCATGGATTTGGTTCAAGTGTTCATAAAAAATGACTTGTAATTCAAGTGACAAAACCCTAATTTCATCTATTCGATTCTCCCTACTCAAGAATGATCTCAAGGAGTTCTTGAACATTTTGGAAAGCTTGCTATGTTCTCTATAACTCCTCTTTGAATTGCTTTTGAAGATTCCTCTTGGAACTATATGAAAAAGTGCCATGAAGTTGGGTCAAAATCCTGACCAAATTAGGGCAAAATTTCACCAAGTGTTTAGTTTCATGACCACATGTTCATAAAATTATAACTTGAGATCCAAGCATTTTTGGAAGGAGTTGTGTAAAGTAAAATTGTAGATTTCATGGAGATCTACAACTTTCATGTTGGAAGTTTCTCTTGAATCATCTTGCATCATGGTGAAAATTTTGTTCAAAGTTATGAAAAAACATGAGATTTCCAACACTTAGAAAAATTTCTAAGTTTAGAAATTTTGACTTTTCAAAATGAAATCTTGACTTTTTGATTTCTTGATGAATAAGTTTTATATTTTGACATGTTTTGATGAATTATGATCTTTGGCACTTGAATTTGACCAAAAAGTCAAAGTTTGACTTCTCAGTATACAGTTGACTTTTAATCAGTTGACTGGAAAATTCATCTGTCAATCCAATGGACTTGTAATGTTTTGAACCATGCCATTAGGTCAAAATGATTCAATTGGACTCTTGAGATTATGCCTTAAACCAATTGACCATTTGCTAGGTCAAAAATCAGAAATTACCCTTTCCCAGTCAAAACCCTAATTTTGACCATTTTGCCCTTTTGGAGATTTGATCAAATTTATTGAGGAGTTGTGGTCCAAAATTGATCAAATGATACATATAAGTTTAAAATGTTGGTATGGATAAAAAAATATGAATTTTGACTGTAAATTGGCCATGGTTGACTTTTTCCCCAATACAGCTGATTTTTTAGGTCAATTGCTCAATTGACTGAGCAAAAATGTGATTCAAGGCTTGAAACTTAGCATGATTAATCTTGGGGGTCCATAATGATCCATGAAAGTCATATAGGGTATTGGAAGTTCAAAAATCATTGTGCAAACTCAAACCCTAATTTTGGTCATCAGTGCTTAAGGAGATGTCTTGAGCCTATCAACCCTAGTGCAGTCTTGAGTCAAAGGAGGTCTTATGAGTAAATTCTTGATAAGTGAGAGGGAAAACTTTGGGGTACAACAATATCCATAACTCTATATCTCACAGATCTATCAACTTCAAACCCTAAGACCTATTGCTTATAACTATACAAGTTATTTGCAAGCAAACACACGAGCTCAAGCACCCCAAAAACCTCCCAAGCACCTTGCTGCATAGAACTGGCCATAACTTAACAGTTTTGAACTTAAAACCCCAAAATCAAAAACCACTCGTGTGTTTTAAAATCTAATCACCCATACACTCTCTATATATCATATCAAAGTTATCCCAATACATTTTACACTCTTGTAACTCCATTTTCATCATTCACAATTTTCAAACATCAACCTTGCGGGTTGACTTGGGTAGGGAGACTCAGGGGCTTTCAAAGCAAAGTAAAGTTTGCAACACACTCAAGGAGGTCCAGGAAAGCTAAACATATCATTGGGAAACCTAAAAGCTTGCTCAAACTGAAAACACAACCTCCATTTGCAAGGTGAGTTTTCTGAACTTCTATCTCTTCATACAAGCATCATTTGATTCTGATTTGTGAAGATAAAATGTAGATATCATAGCCTTGAAACTGCCCATGTCCATAATTTTCATTTATATTGACCGAGCTTAGAGAATTTTAGGTTTGAATCTCTGAAAAAAGTTAGGTCAGGATTTGGTACTTTTAAAAATTCATGCTCATCTTTGAGAATTAGTTGAAGTTATTTACATATTCAGAATCATGGTGAAATTTCTAACAAGTTTGATGTTGGATGTTTTGTGAATGGATGAGAAATGAGTGAGTTACAGGAACCCTGGCTGGAGGTTGAAGATGAAGTCATTTCTAGGACTGGATTTGTGTTATATATTTATGGTTTCAGTTTAGTTAACGGTTGTATAGCCACCCAAGTGGTAAGGCAGCGCGCGTATCATGTCAAGGGCGTGCGTTCAGGCCCCAGCGCTGCCACTTTTTGTTATTTTTCAGAATTTCCTTTCTCCTTGTTACAAGTCTGCGCGCCTGGGCCATGCCTCACTGGGCCTTCACTTTCTTACTTTTTCTAACCCCCCCTCTTTGCAGGTTTTACAGAGGCCCAACTTCTTTTTTTGTTTTGTTTATTTTTTTCTGATTACAAAAACAGGCCATTGGGCCTAACAAAACAAAACTCTTTTTCCTAACAAACTACCAAATTCCATTCCAAACCCCCCGACTTTTAATTTGTTTTTTTATTTATTTATTATTATTATTATTATTATTTATTAATAAAAATCCAAAAAAATAGTTTATTTATTTATATATCTAATACATTTATATTCATTTATATTTTATTCCTTTAAAAAGCAAAAAGACAAAAATATTTTCTTAAACAAACTTAATTTCTTTTTCTTAATAAATTAATAATTATATTTAGGTTTAGTTATTTTCTTTTTTTATTTAAAATTAACTTAGAATTTAGGTTTCTTTTAATTAATTAATTTCTATACTATTTTGATTAAACTTAAAAACTTTTCTAAAAAAACTCCTAAAAATGCTTTCTAATTTAATTTCTTTTCTTAATTTAGGTTTAAATTTCTTAATTTAATTAATTATTTTCTTTTATATAATTAGGTTAAAATACTTTCCTCAAAAACCAAACAAAATCATTTCCTTTCCATTTACATCCTTGCACATTATATTCTTTTCAATTCTTGTACATTATTCAATATGATTGTAATAGATAATTAGGTTTAATTTCTTACAATCCCTATTTTTAAATTCGTATACCCCATCCCCAAATGATGTAATAGCGTAGTAAATTTACTTTCCGTAATTTATAGCTTTCATATAAATGCTAGTAATTAGGGTTTATATGGAAAGATAAAAATCAACAAGTAGATAACCCTAATCAAAGATTAAATTCATGCAAATCAAACACACTATTCACACATGCACCCTTAAGGTTAACTCCAGTTGTTGCCTAAAAAATGGTCATGTTATGCATGTGGGATGTCTTAGCAAAAACAATCGAAATACAAGATCATAGTCCCTCGATGACGCTTCAAATGTTGCCTTTCAAATGATCTTAGTCCCTCAAATAGAAATGCTAATATATCTCACAACATTTCAATCAATGGTAAGATAACAATATCAAAGGAAAGGAAGAAATGAACAAAAGACTTTTGAGTAGGCAGAACATTCTTAGTTGCTAGATGTTGTAACCCAAAATTTTCCCTCTCACTTATCAAGATTTTTCTCACAAGATCTCCTTTGACTCAAGACTGCACTAGGGTGGATCAGCTCAAGACATCTCCTTAAGCACTGATGACCAAAATTAGGGTTTGAGATTTCACAAGGATTTTTGAACTTACAATGCCCCATATGATTTTAATGGATCATTATGGACCCCCAAGATTACTCATGTCAAGTTTCAAGCCTCAGATCACATTTTTGCTCAGTCAATGGAGCAGTTGACCTAAAAATCAGTTGTATTGGGGAAAAAGTCAATTATGGCCAATTTACAGTCAAACTTCTTAATTTTTGATCCATATCAACATTTTAAACTTATATGTATCATTTGATCAAGTTTGGACCACAACTCCTCAATAAATTTGATCAAATCTCCAAAAGGGCAAAATGGTCAAAATTAGGGTTTTGACTAAGAAAGGGCAATTTCTGATTTTTGACCTAGAAAATGGTAAATTTGTTTAAGGAATGATCTCAAGAGTCCAATTTCATCATTTTTACCTAATGAAATGGTTCAAAACATTGCAAGCCCATTGGATTGACAGATGAATTTTTCAGTCAACTGATCAAAAGTCAATTGTATACTAAAAAGTCAAACTTTGACTTTTTGGTCAAATTCAAGTGCCAAAGATCACAATTCATCAAAACATGTCAAAATATGAAAAATTGTCATCAAGAAATCAAGAATTCAAGATTTCATCTTGAAATGTTAAAATTTCTTAACTTAGAAATTTTCCTAAGTATGGAAAATTTCATATTTTTTCATAACTTTGAGCCAAATTTTCACCATGATGCAAGATGATTCAAGAGAAACTTCCAACATGAAAGTTGTATATCTCCATGAAATATACAACTTTGCTTCATAAAACTTATTCCAAAACTTCTTATATCTCAAGTTACAATTTTATGAACATAGGGTCATGAAACAAAACACTTAGTGAAATTTTGCCCTAATTTGGACATGATTTTGACCTAACTTCATGACACTTTTTTCACATAGTTCCAAGGGGAATATTCAAAATCAATTCAAACAGGGGTTGTAGATAATGTTACAAGCTTTCCAAAATGTCCAAAAAATCCTTGATATCATTCTTGAGTAGGGAGAATCGAAGAGATGAAGTTAGGGTTTTGTCACTTAATTTACAAGCCATTTTGTGATGAACAAGAAGTCAATTTCAAACCTATGCTGCACAATCTTGTTTTGAAGGCCTCTAAACCTCAAGATATATCCATAATCATAAGATTACACTTTCTTTTGAGCTATTATCCAAGTGTTCCAAGCATTGTCCAAGCCAATTTGCCATTTTAGGAAGAAAGCTACCATTCCATTCTTGAAAAGTTGCTTTAATCACAAAGTCAACTTGTCTTGAGCTTCTAACTTGTTCTTTCTGCACACACCACCCCTATAAACCAAAAGCAATGTGTCTAAGGTCTCAAGAAGCTCATAACATGCTTGTACAATACTTGAGATTTGTCACTTCACTTTTCTTAAAAAGTAAGTTATAGAGCCATAACCCTATAACTCAGAAAATTGGAGTGATTTTGTGCTTTGATCTTTTCCATACATATTAACAAGGCAATTGCAATACAACACACGTTTTTAGAAGCCCTCAAAGACTCTCAGGCATTCATAAGTCAGAACTGGCCAAAAACTCCATTTTTTGAACTTCAAACACCCATCTCCATTTTCACTCGTGCGTTTTCACTTTTAACCATCTAAACACTTCACATACATCATATAGAACTCATCTCAACACCTGTTAAACTTCTGTAACTTCATCTCCATCATCCACCATTTTTAAAAACCTTCATTACAGTTGGACTTGAGTAGAGAGTTCTAACTGGTTTCAAAACAAAGTAAGGCTTACAACACACTCAGGGAGGTCCTGGCAAGCTAAACAGATCATCCTTACACCTCCAAGGTTGCTCAAACTCCATACACGATTTCAGCTGCAAGAGGTAAGTTTTCAAACTTCTATCTCTTCATACATGCATCATTTGAGTTTGATTTATGAAAATAAAATGTAGATACCATTGCCACGAAGCTGTACATATCCATAGTTTACATTTATATGGCCTGAGCTTTAAGAATTTTAGGGTTGAAGTTTTCTGAAATTTTTAGGTTTTGAATTAGGGATAGAAAAATTCTCATTCATCTTTGATTGTTAGCTTAAGTTATTTATATGGTTAGATTCGTGGGAAAAAATGCCACAACTTTCATGTTTGAACTTTTCATTTTTGTTGAGAGATGAAGAAGATACAGGTCCTTTGGCTGGAGGTTGAAGATGAAGTATAATCAGGGCGCGTTTTGTGTTATGTAATTATTGTTTCAATTATATTAACGGATGTATAGCCACCCCAGTGGCAAGGAAGCGCGCTGGTAATCAGGAGGTCATGGGTTCGAGCCCCAGCACGCTGCCTTTTGCTTTTTCTCTCATTTTTTGTACATTTTTTATCCTTCCAGCGCGCATGGGCCTTCCCCTCCTGGGCCTGACTTTTTTTCTAACATTCCTCCCCCCTGTTTCATATCTGCACCCTGGCCCAATTTTATTTTATTTCTTCATTTTTTGTTTTATTTATTTTATTAAATATATTTTTTTAAATACTAAAAAATCATAAATACAAAAAATGATGTATTTATATTTTGACTTAGTTTATTTTATTTTTCTCACAAAAAAATATTTTTATTTATTATACTAAGTAAACCTTACAAACTTAATTAATATTATTTATTTATTTTTCTTCACACCATTTAAAATACATTATTTTAATATGAAAAAGACTAAAAATATTCCATAATACTATAAATATTTTCAAGATAAAAAATGTCAAAAAAAATTATTTTCTTAAGCTTTACTTTCTTTTGATTAATTAATAGAATTAGGGTTTTCATCTAAAATCTTTTCTCAAAAATTTCAAACTTAATAAATTATTATTTATTTATTTATTATTTTATTAGGTTAAGGTAAAATTCCTTTTTCCATAAAACATCAAATAAAATATTCATTTTCTCCACATTTACCTTCTTGCATATTTAATTCATCTTGTACATTATTTATTTCGATTCTTGTATAAATTCAATACGGTTGTAATAGACTAATTAGGTTTAAATTCTTGCAATCCCCATTTATAAATTGTATACGACCCTTCCCACAAATGTTGTAATAGCATAGTAACTTTAAATTCCGCAATTTATCGCTTTATATACAATTGCTAGTAATTAGGGTTTGTATGGAAAGACTTAAAACCAATAAATAGCAAACCCTAATTCAAGACTAAATCAAGCATGAAAACAATGCATTTTGCACACAAGCACCCCTAGGGTTATTCCACTTGGTTGCCTTATACAAAATAGCCATATTATGCATGTGAGGTGTCTTAGCACAAAAATAAGCAAATACAAGATCATAGTCCCTCGATGACGCTATCTAAGTTGCCTTTCAAAGGATCTTAGTCCCTCAAAAAGAATGCTAAGGTACCTTGCAATATTTCTAATCATGGCTATACTATGACCCACACTCGTCCTGTTTACATCCAAAGATAGGGTTGCTTACCAAATCAATGGTAAGATAACAATGTCAAAGAAAAAGAAAATGAACAAGAAAGACTTTTGAGTAGGTAGAATACTCCTAATTACTTGCTCCATTTCAAAACAAACATCCTTGATATTTTAAAAACAAACACTTATACTTTCAAACATATTACAAACTTGAAAACATTTTCAAAATGTCAACATCTTTGTATACATTCTTACGAACGAGAATCATTACAAAGATTGCCTAAACAATGGCCTCTTTACAAAATACTTTCAAAAACCACAAAAAGCACAATTTCAAACAAAAGCAAGTGATCTAGCAAGTAACTAAGAGCCCATGGAAAACCATGGATGAAAAGGATGCTAATACCTCCCCTTTTCATAATCTACCCCCCGAACTCAAGAAATAATCTCAAAGGTATTTCCTGTGCTTTTTCACCTTTCCTTTTAGATAAAAGAAAAGTCGGTGGCGACTCTTGCTAACCGCAACATTTGCGATCAAACGCAAAACCTTTAAAGTCAGTTCTCCCACCGTATTAAACTTGATCACTCTCAAAACAAACATCCTTTCTCACTTTCAAAATAAACAAACACTTTCAAAACTAGCACCAAACACTTTCAAAACATGAAATATTTTCAAAAGTCTAACACTTTATATACGTTCTTACGAAACGAGAACCATTATAAAGTTTGCCTAAACAAAGGAGCCTTTTCAAAAATACTTTCAAAAACCACCATAAAGCATATTTTCAAACAAAAGAAAGTTATCTAGCAAGCAACTAAGAGCCCATAGATAACTATGGATGAAAAGGGTGCTAACACCTTCCCTTTTCATAATCTACCCCCCGAACTCAAGAAATAATCTCAAAGGTCTTTCCTGTTCTTTTTCACATTTCCTTTTGGATAAAAGAAAATTCGGTGGCGACTCTTGCTAACCGCGATAATTGTGATCAAACGCAAAACATCCCAAGTCAGTTCTCCCACCGTATTAGAGAACTGGAGACTCTGCCGGGGGAGATCACTTAAAAGTGGGGTTACCTTAGGGATAAATCACCTTTACTTTCTTTAATTTTTTGATTTGATTGCTTTATATTTTGGTTCCTTGTTTGGGCTTGTTTTGATCTTCTACCCGAATTTGGGATACCTTATAGGTAAGTAGCAATACATTGTGGAAACTGTGCGGGGTATACCGACATGGTCTAAGCAATATCTACATTAGTGTGACACATTTGTGGGTACTAGTAGCCCTTGAGTAGTCAAGGAGAATACATGGCCACTGTGTGGTGTCACGAAGCACTAACTGACTTTAGAACCTTTACTTGACCAACTTGGCCATTAGGAAGTAGTGAGATAGTCGAATTTGGTGCAGTCTGAAGTTGGTTGATACTCGATACTACGCTCATTGAGATCGTACTTCTCGGGATATTTTGGTCGCCATTAAAGAGGCTTGCACTGAAACAATGCCCGATGAGAAAGATCAGTGATATTAAGATCCCTTAGAACCCAGTTACTATTTCTAGGACAAGTTTGAGCCAACTAAACTTCAAGAGGGTACTTACCTATAAGAATCCATGCAAGCCTAAACCTAAGGACTTGTTTTCCTTGTGTGTATATTTTTACGTGTACATAACATCATAAACATCATAACATCATAAGCATTCTCACTAACCATTTCAAGGACTATTGAGATTTATCTTTGTTCTGTTTTGTAGGACATGGCTTCCATCCGCAAGAATACTATCCAAGTCAATCTCGTAAGAATTCCTTCTCAACTCAAAGAGTTAGCATCAAGGGTCCCTGAGAATTCTTCATTCACCGAAAGACATGGTCACCTCCTAAACTTGGTTACCTTAAGCACTGATGAAGATATGATGAAGGTGCTTTTCAAGTTCTTTGATCCTCTACACCATTGCTTCACTTTCCCGATTATCAGCTTGTACCTACTCTGGAAGAATTCTCTCAACTCTTGAGGATTCCCATTCTCAATCAACTACCCTTCAATGGTACAGAAAGAGATCCAAGACCTGGAGAGATTTCCCGAGCACTACACTTGCAACAATCTGATGTCACGACTAATTGGGAAACAAGGAGTGGTGTCAAAGGGTTCTTAGCCAAGTTCTTGTTTGAGAAAGCTCAATATTGTTGGAACTCTTTGGATCTAAAAGCTTTTGAAGAAATCTTGGCCCTTCTCATCTATGGGATGGTTTTGTTTCCAAACCCTGACCAACTCATAGATGTAAATGTTGTCAAAATCTTCATATCTCGCAATCCGGTGCCTACTTTGTTGGGAGATATCCTACATTCTCTCCATTCTCGCACTATGAGGAAGAGAGGGGCCCTCATGTGTTGCACTCCTCTCTTGGATAGATGGTTTATTTAGCATCTTCTTTGGTCTGTGTTAAAGAACGAGCAAGGTTTGAGGTGTTCCCATAGGTTGATAACACTCAGGCATTCAGATATTCATTGGTGTTCTCGATCCTTGGAGAACGTTACTATCATCGACCATTGTGGGGAATTCCCTAATGTCTCTTTGCTTGGCATTAGGGGAGGTATCACTTACAACCCTTGCTTAGCCTTGTGACAATTTGGTTATGCCCGAAGAGATGGTCCGCATGATATGCTCATCCAAGGAGTGGTATTTGTACGAGCCTGGAGGATGGTAAACAAAGTGGACAGTAAAATGATAGGACACAAGAATTCCATACCCCTTGAGCCTTACCTTAGGTGGATACGAGATCGTGCTTAGAAGCTCGTGATGCCTTACCCCTCCATCCTGCCAGTTATCATGGAACCTATGGTTGAAGGAGATGTCCCGTACACTGTCCTCCATCCCAACATGCCTACTTCTCTTGAAGACTTGCAAAAGGGTTGGATTCAGCTGAAGGAAGAATGAGATACCTTTGAAGCTCAATTCTACGCTAGTGAGAAAAGGGTCTTGGAGCTTACAAAGCAACTCCATGAAGAACAAATCTTGAACGCCTACATTGCGCCAAAGAGGATGTGTTCGACCTTTTTATCTTAGAGATTTATTTTGTAAGCCCAAGAGGCATGTTGTAGTCATTTTGAGCTAATTAATGAAATTTGACGTTTGTTCATTCTTCATCTATACAAATTTAAATTATATAAATCCTTGAAATCATTTGCATACACATCTTCCATGCATCATAACATAATAGGTTTTCCATGACAGGTTTCCTTATCTTTCTGCTGTTTATTTCAGCAAGATGGATATCGAGAAAATAGTGAAAGACCTACAAGCACAAAATTCCCAGTTTCAAGAGACTCTGTTGACCCTGGCCAAGGGACAACAAGATTTGATGGCGTTGCTGGAAGCCAAAAATAAGCCAAAGAGGAAAGCTTTAGTCAACATGGGTAGAAGATTCAGAAAGTCAGTCCGTCAGATACCAGTAGTGAAAGACTCTTATGAGGAAGATGAGAATCAGATTGGAGAAGCAAGGAGTACCCGAGTTGGGTGTATCAATGATCAAGCGTCTGATGATGAAGATTATTTTGACGAGCAGTATCCTCCTGCCGATGTTAGGTACAAGCAGTTAGAAGACAGGTTGAAGGCCGTTGAGATTCAAGCCGTCCCCGGTTTGAATTTTGATGATTTGGGTTTAATATTTGGGGTTGTCATTCCCTACAAATTCAAGATACTAGTCTTTGCTAAATACGATGGGGTTTCCTGCCCAAAACTTCACCTGAAGTCTTATGTGCGCAAAATTCAACCGCACACCGTTGACAAGAAACTCTGGGTTCACTTTTTCAAGAAAGCTTGGCTGGGACGCAACTAGAGTGGTTTTACCAATTGGATGGTTCCTGTATCCATACATGGTAAGACTTAGACACCGCTTTCTACCACCAATACCAGTATAATTACGACTTGGCACCGACAAGAGTTCAGTTGCAAGACATGACAATGAGGAAGAATGAAGGGTTCAAAGAGTACGCCCAAAAATGGAGAGACCTTGCCAGTAGGGTTCAACCACCTTTGACTGACAGGGAGCATATTGATATGTTTATGGGCACTTTATCTGGTCCATTTTTCAACTTGTGGGTTGGTTGTTCTTCATCCGGTTTCACCGAGCTAATCTTAATCGGTGAAAGGGTTGAAAGCGGCATCGAAAGCAGGAAGATTCCCATAGCATCTGCCTCCACTTCCAATCTCGTAAAGAAACCCTTTACTGGGAAGAAATAAACCAATGTTGTGTATGGGGAAAGGGCTCGTACCAAGAAGAATGACCGTCCGTTAATGTTGTCCGGATTTCCAATCCAACTCCTGCTCAAAGACCATCTGCCAACCATCAACGATTTCAGGCTCCACCAAGACAATTCACAAGGATAGGCATGTCGCTATCCCAAGCCTTGCAACACCTGTTAAAGGCTAATTTGGTGACACTGCGTGATCCTCTGGCCAATCCAGATACCTCTTCACCCAAATACAATCCGAATGCCAAGTGCGCATATCACTCAAATAGTCCCGGGCATGAGACTGACCAATGTTGGGCACAAAAAAATAAAATTCAAGACTTAATAGACAACAAGACCATTAAGTTTGATCCTCCTCCAACTCCGAATGTAATCACCGCGACTATGCCAAATCATGGCAAGGGTGTCAATGTTGTTGAACATACCATTTTTGCTTCCTCCGTCGAAGACTTGACTACTCCGTTAACCACTATAAAAAAGAATCTATTGAAACCCTGAATTTTCCCTGGTTGTTTAAAGGATTGCAATTGATGTGTCAGACAACTCAATGGATGCAAAGGGCTGAAGGAAGGCATCCAACGCCTGATGAATAGCCATGAGATCCTATTTGAGAAGATTCCGTCCGCCAAAAGTTTGACCAATAAGATTGAAGACCTCTCCATCATAACTATCTCAAACAAGCCTCTTAGGATCTCCTCTAAGAGTCCTATCAAGATTTCAAATGAACCGACTGTTGCTCCTCTAATAATTACCGCTCTTGGGCCAGTTCTGTACTCTTCTAACAAAGTAGTGCCATGGAACTATGGTGCTGAGGTGTTTTACCTTGGAATAAAGCAAGACACTTAGATTGAAGAAACCAAAGCTGATGACATTGGTAATATTACTGGCTCTAGTAAGGTGACCAAAATTGGGAGAATCTTTTCACCCAACATCTCACCACCAACTGCTACAAAGACACTTGTCCGCACCACCGCTACTAAGCCAAGTGCTGATACAAGGTGTTGTACCCCAAAATTTGCCCTCCCATATTTCTCATCACATGGCAAGTGAGGTCCCCAAATTGCTCAAGGAAGTTCAAGAATTGACCAGACAAACTCTCTCCTAAGGCAACATACCTCAAATTAGGGTTTGCATCTTCATCAAGATGTGTGAACCACAAAGGACTAAAATTCTCACCATTGTCCTAATATGTTCTCAAGATCATCCATGTCAAGTTTCAAGCCTTTCAAAAGAAGTTTGCTCAGTCAATTGCTTAAATGCCTGAAAATCAACTATATTAGGTCAAAAGTCAACTGTGGCCCACATACACTCAAACTTCAAGATTTTTGGTAAACATCCTCATTTTGAAGTATTATCCATCATTTGATCAAGGTTTGATCATTATTCCTCAAGGATTTCTCACAATTCATCAAAACCCAAAAGTTGCTAAATTAGGGTTTTACAAGAAGAGTCAACTCAAATTTTACTAAGCATAACTTTCTCATACTTTATCAGAAATGACCCATCCAAAGCTCATTTTGAAGAGGATGAAATTCCCTACAATTCATCTTCATCTCCCAAGTCCAGAATATGCACTCACAAAAAGATATAAAATTTGACATTATAGGTCCTTTTGAAAGGTCAACAAAAACACCTTTTGGGTCAAAGCTTTATACATGAACATGGAAGACTCAATTGAGATGAGACCAAAAGGGTTGTTTATAGTAAATCCTAAGCTTTCTAAAAATTCCAAGAACACCTATCTAGGGTTAAAATTGAGAGAGTTATGCATTGGCCAAGTTGACCATTTTTGCAAAATTGCCAAAAGTCAAGTGCTCAAATTTGCATTTTTTGCTAAATGGGCCCAACTTTTTATGCTTGCACCTCAATTATAATATGGTCCTCGACCCATAAAACTATCCATGCATTATTTATTATTTATTTGATTTATCTTGGTTTCAATCATTTAAGAAATTAAATTAAATTAAATAAATAATGTAGATTTGCTTTGATATGATTTTTGCATTGAATGATGGATCAAATATGCGGAAAATAGACAAGGAAATCGTGTCATGCCATGAAAGGGAAGAAAATATTTGAAAATAGAAAGATTTGAAGCAAAATTAAAAATTCCATATTTCTTTTGATTTTCTCCACAAATGTTAACCTATTTGTTGCCTCATATAAACAAAGGATGCTAACCCTAAAAGGGAGGATTTTTAACACACACAACTTGCCTTAAGGGAGAAAGAAGGTTCCAAAATTTCAAAGAGGTGGTGCAATCTTCAAACACTCTAGCCAGCCTCTTTCCCTCGATTCCAATTACTCCATCATCTTTATGAGATTTCCAGGAGTGAAACCAGACCATTTGCAAAGCCTATAGCATCCTCAAATCAGCAGATCCGTGCTTCACCATTGGTAAAGCTTCTTTGACCTCAAACTCACGAAATACTTAATTTAAATCCATACTGATTATATACATGTGTTTCTACTGATGTTTATATGTGTTTGAATGTATCACATGCGAAGCTAATTCCCATGATCACGTTATGCCATTGTTGACCGTGGTTAGGGTTCCAAGTTCGAATCCAGTGATGCGTGAGGAATTAGTGAATTTAAAGGCCATAATCGTGATCAGGGGATCTTTTTAAGGAAGTTGGCATCATTTGTTTTTTTGTTTGGCTAAGATTTTCAAGTGACCCACCAGAGAATACAGTGGAAACCACCGGCTCTAGTGGTTGGACCAACCGGTCTTTGGACAACCAGCTTGTGTGGCTATTTCTCATGATCCCATTGGCTGGATCAAACGATGATTTTCTCTCACCACATCTGATTGGCTCATGCTTGCTGACGCGTGCAATTATTTGTTGACCTGGATCTAGCATATTGTTTTTCTTTATGGTTTATTTGTTTTATAATAATCATGAATAAACATTCCAGCGCAGTTGGCAAAGGGGAGAACCTATAAGGTACACGTCCTGGGTTCGACCCCAGGCGTGTTACTTTTGTATTTTCCTGATGTTTTCTATAGGTTCCAATGCATCATGCCCCATGAAGTCCATTGTGCAACCTCAGATCTAACCCTCAAAGACCTCATCACATCCAATCCAACGTCCCATACGCGCAGATGTACCATGGACCATCAGAAGATCAGTGCATGGGATTCAGCGCAGGGTTTGGGCCATCAGCATTTGAGCCAAGGAATTCAGATTTACACCCCCCTCTTCAGCAACACAATCAGGCCCAATTCTCAATCTTTCTCTTTTTTTTTATTATTTTGTTTTCTTTATTCTTTTTAATTTATTCATTTATCTTATTTTTAAAATCAATTTTTTTTATAAAATCATAAAATCAAGAATTCACAAAATTAGAATTAGGTTTTTATTCAATTTAATTTTTAATTAATTAGCTTAATGTAATTTAGGGCAATTTAATTCTTCTTTTCACAATAAAAAACAATTAGAAAATTAGGTTTAAATTCTTGATTTAATTATTTTCTTTTTCCAAATAAAAACACAAAAAATAGGTTAACGTAATTATTTTTCTTAATTAAAGTTAATTAGTAATTAGGTTCTTTTTTAAATTCAATTATTCCTTATTTTCTTAAAATAACAAAACATGACAGAAACACATTTTTTCTTTAATCAATCGTAAGTAGGGTTAGTCAAAGGGTCAAAACCCTAATCGTCTCGCATTTAAATTACTGCGCGCATTTAATTCTTTTATTATTTTGTAACTGTTTTGAGGATGTAATAGTTTTAATTAGGGTTTTTAAATTTCCGCAACTTTATTTACTGTTGTGATACGGTGGCTGAACCGACTGTTTGAAATGCTGGTTTGCGTTTTGCATTTTTTGTTTGCAAAATGTTGCGGTAAGCAAGAGTTGCCACCGACTTTTATTTTATCCAATCGAAAAGGAAAAAAGTACAGAAAAAAATCCTTTTTCGAGATTTTGAGTACGGGGGGGTAGATTATAGAAAGGGAAGGTGTTAGCACCCTTTCTATCCATGGTTTTCCATGGGCTCTTGGGTACTTGCTCATCTTTTGAAATTGCTTGTGTATGTGCTTTGTTTTGAAAAGTTTTGACTCTGTGATAACCTTTGTATCAGTCCTCAAAGGTGTGACGAAGTTGTTTTGAAAATTTGTTTGAAAAGTGTAAGTGTGAAAAGTTTGATTTGAGCAAGTACCTACTAGCATCTACTTACTCGAAAAAAAGATCATTTTCTATTCTCGTTTCCTTTAAACCGTGTTATCCTACTATTAGTGAGTAGGTAACCCTAGTTGTTGGAGTTGTAAGGGTCAATTCGAAAAGGACGTACGACCACTAGAGCAATGTTAGGACATCCTAGTAATAACCCTAGAGTCTTAAGATCATATTTGAGGCAACATTTCCGAGGCAATATTTCCGAGGCAACATTTCCGAGGCAACATTTCCGAGGCAATATTTCCGAGGCAACATTTCTGAGGCAACATTTGAACGGGACATTTAATCTTTTTTAGACAGGAGGGTAACCACTAAGACAACCTATACTTAATGATCATTTACCGAAGGCAACCGAAGTGAGAGTATACCCTAAGAGCGATATGTGCGAGTGATTGGTTTCAATTATTTATCTTTGCATATTAGGGTTTTCTAACTGGATTAATTTGTCATGCATTCTTGCCATACAATCCTATTAGCATACATCTAAACAGTCAAATATTTGCGAGAATTAAAATGCGAGAAAGTAAATCTACGCTATTACAAGGCTTCAGGAGAGGGATTAATTACATAGCCAAAAACCCGGGAAAAGCGATAAATAAAAAGCCTTCGATTAAGCTATTACAAACCATGAACAATTACAACAATATTGACAAAAAAATAAATAATACACGCGCGATGAATCAAATACGAGATCATTAGGGTTTTGACCCTTGCCTAAACCTAATTGCGATTAATTAAGAAAATGTTTTTGTTATGTTTTGTTATTTTAAGAAAATAAAGAAATTATTACCTCAAAGAAAATCCTAATCCTAATTAATTTAAAATTAAGAAAAATAAATTAATTCATCTAAAAACCTATTTTTTTGTATTTTTTTTATTTATTTGAGAAAAAGAGCAAAATGAAATCAAATCAAGAGTTTAACCTAATTTCTATTTTATTTTATTTTTTGGAAACAAATTACAATTTCCCAAATTTAAACTAAATTAAATTAATTTTGATAAAATAAAAAAACTAATCCTAATTTTTGATGAATTATTGATTTTATGGTTTTTTGTAAAAAAAATAATTAATTTGTGAATTTAAAATAAATAAGGAAAACTCAAAGAATAAAAAATAAAGAAAAAGAAATAAAATAAAGAAAAGTTAGTAAATGGGCTTGCATTAGCAATTATGGGGGGTGTTGTTTAAGATTCTGAGCCCAAAAAGATCCAGGCCTGTTTGACTTTGCCTAATCTAGTGTGGCTGTTGACTTGAGGCGTATGGTGGTCGTTCAGGGGGAAGGCATTGGATCTGGAGCGTCGATGAATTGGATGGCCAGATCCTGATGGTATACGGTGAGCTCCTTGGTTTGCAACGCGTTGGATTATCTGTTGAAGAAAAATATGAAATAAAGGTTGGGACCTGGGGATTGAACCCAGGTCCTCTGCACTTTTCCCCTGCACGCTTGTCAACTGAGCTGTGATGCTTGCTTGTACATATAATAAAAACAAAAGATAATATAATGAAAACAAAACACTGAAACCCAAAACGCGCAAAATTCAAATCACCCAACCAGGGGGTGCCACGCCTCCATCTTCTTCCTCCCAACTGTCGTTTTAGATAACAACACTTTTACCTACAGTTGTCTTGCTGTAGCTACAAATCTGTGTATTTCAAAAACTCTCCACAAGCAATATAAATGGCCATGGCTGGTACCAATCAAATCGTCTCATCCTCACGAGTCTCATGGTACCAGAATCAATGTCCGATTTTACCTGTATTGCAAAGCCCTAAAACTAAACAAGAAACCCTAGCCATGGCAGTTTGTCATACAATCACCAAAAACGCAATTGAATATAATGATTAGCTTACAAACATGTTAAGGAATAAGAATATGCAATCAAAACGTGCAAATGGTGTATAAATTGATGAAAATGAATTTTAGTTTGGAAGCAAATCGTGATACCTGTAACTTATAATTCCAGGCGTGAAAAGGCTTGCAATTGATTGGGATATGTTCCTGGGATGTCCAACAATCTATTGGCAATGTGAGAGTGGCACGAATCGACCTATAGGATGGAAATTGGATCACCCCTTTTCTTAAAATTTTTTCAGTTTTGTTTGCCTCTTTCACGACAGCTCCACCTTTTTTCATGCCATGCCTTGCTTCTGTATATGTAATACAACTTATTAGGTCAACAAAAACGACCTCAATCTTGCTCATCATGAAGATTTGATTTGGTCTTTTATGTCATATAATTTCTTTCCAATTTTGCTCAAACTCAATCTTTTTCCAACCAAATCAGCCTTGCATGAATTGATTCTCAATTGACAGCATATAAGATCTTCCTTCAATGCAAAAATTATCCCTAAAACACAATATATGATTTATTTAGATTTTTTTGATTTTATTTGAATTTTAAATGAATAAAAATCAAAATAAATAAAATAAATGAATAAATAAAGCATGGAGGGTCCCATAGGTCGTGGACTATGTTATCATTGAAGTGCAAGCATAAAAAGTTGGGGCCATTTAGTACTAAATGCAAATTTCAGCACATTTGACTTTTGGCAATTTTGCAAAAATGGTCAACTTGGCCAATGCATAACTCTCTCAATTTTGACCATAGAGAGGTGTTCTTGGACTTTTTAGAAATCTTAGGATGTCCCATAAGCAACCCTTTTGGTCTCATCTCAATTGAGTCTTCCATGTTCATGTATGAAGCTTTGACCCAAAAGGTGTTTTTGTTGACTTTTGAAAAATGACCTATAATGTCAAAATTCATATCTTTTTGTGAGTGCATATTTTGAACTTGGGAGATGAATATGAATTGTAGGGAATTGCATCCTATTCAAAATGAGCTTTGGATGGGTCAGTTATGATAAAGTATGAGAAAGTTATGCTTGGTCAAAGTTGAGTTGACTTTTCCTACAAAACCCTAATTTAGCAACTTTTGGGTTTTTATGAATTGTGAGCAATCCTTGAGGAATCATGATCAACCCTTGATCAAATGATGGATAATACTTCAAAATGAGGATGTTGACCAAAAATCTTGAAGTTTGACTGTATGTGGGTCACAATTGACTTTTGACCTAGCATAATCGATTTTCAGGCCTTTGAGCAATTGACTGTGCAAACTTCCTCTACAAGGCTTGAAATTTGTCATGGATGATCTTGAGGACATATTAGGACAATGGTGAGCATTTTGGATCCTTTGGACTCAAGCATCTTGATGCAAAATGAAACCCTAATTTGAGGTAGACTGCCTTAGGAGAGAGTATGTCTGGTCAACCCTTGGACTTCCTTGAGCAATTTGAGGACCTCACTTGCCATGTATTGAGAAATATGGGAGGGAATATTTTGGGGTACAAAAGCTTTCCCTGTTCAATCTTCTTTAACCTGAGGATGTAGATTGGCTTGTCTGCCTTTCGTGATCTGAAGGTAGAAGATGATTGAACACTAGAGTGCCCAGAAATTTGCACTCATATGAAGTGATACTTGACTGGCGATATCAAGAATGGGCTTGTAGATTCCATTTGGTAGTTGATAGAGAATTGTCGGAAGATGGGCTTAAAGATTCCATCCGAAGAGGTGTCGATCGCGTAAGAGATTCCTCTGCGAGGACCCATATACCTGTTGTTAAGGAGGACCTCACTGGGGAATGCTGATCTCTGTCTTGAGAGAAATAGAATTTTAGGAGCTTCAGTTGTCCGTTATTCTAATGGGGAATAATTTTTGCTTGGGGAAGCGGAAGTGAACTGCATATCCGTTTGATATATAGGCTATGCCACGACTTACTGGGGAAAGGTGAAACCAATCGTGTTTGATCGGGTCCCGGTCTTACAGTGTTGTGGACTGCTGTCTGGGGATAAGAGAGGAAGAACCCGGATAGTAAGGTTATGAGAAGGAACTTGGATAGTAGGGTTGCTTCGAGATGAAAGTGAAGAAGTGAAAAACACAAGAAGGGGGGTTGAATTGTAAAACCTGTAAATCAATTGCAATCAACACAATATTTTTATCCTGGTTCGTTTGATCTCAAACTACTCCAGTCCACCCGTCAAGGTGATTTCGCCTCTCTCCAACAAGGTCTTAATCCACTATATTCAACTGAATATTACAATCTGCTTTAACAACTGCTAAAACCTTCTTGATGCAAACCACAGACCGGTTTGTCAAGGAATTACTTTCTTACAAAGAATTGAAATCTAGGTATGTGAATGTTTTCTACAAAACTGTTTATCACAACTGTGATACTACACAAATTAAGCTTATGAAAACTAGATTGCTAAAATAATTGAGTAAGGAATTTTGGAGCTTTTAGCAAACTGAGAGTGAGGAAGATGATGAATAGCTTTTTGGCGTGTAGAGTGTTGTAGAGCATTAGCCAATTCAATCTTCATTGACTTGTTTATATAGCATTGGAAATAGTGTACGTTGGAGCAATAATTCTGTTTTAATGCCAATAACAATCTTTCCTTATTAAGCAAATCTTGTCTGGAATGATGCCGTTGGTAATAACTCATCTTGAATGCACAGTACCGTTGCCACTTAAGCGTGTTCTGGCTTTGGCTCATTCTGATGCTGCTTAGGTGCTGATGAACTGTTGTTGTCTTTATCAGAGTTCAGAGTGTTGAGCGCAGATCTGTTCATCAAGCTTCAGCATAAGCGCAAGTTGATATTCTGATTCTGGTATCTGATATAACATCTTCTGATGCTGATGTTGATATCCAATTTTCTGATGCTGATGAGGATGTTCTCATGCTGATACCCATCAGAGTTTCTGTAAAACAGAATGTAATTTTTAGATAGCATATGTGACTTACATGAATCATACAATTAATGTATCTTAGCATTTTGTTATCATCAAAACTTAAACTTAGGGTAGCAGATTCAAACTTTGTTATAACAATCTCCCCCTTTTTGATGATGACAAAAACTAGATATTTTATAATTGAAAATTAGTGTGAAAAGTATCAGAGATAACTAAATAATAAGTTGTATCAGAATTAAGTAGGAAGTTATCAAAGATAAGGGATAAGAGATATCAGAGTTTAGATCAGAGATACTCCCCCTGAATTTATTACTTCCCTTTTTAATTCCAAGAGTTCTTCAGGATCAGATCTTTATTGCCTTTCTTTGAACATCAGAATATCAGAGCTTCAGATCAGAATATCAGAGCTTCGAGCTTCAGTGTATCAGAGGTGATTAACTTCTTGTACCTGTAAACTTATGCAAAAACAGAAAACATTCAAGTATATCAGAGTGAGAATGTTTGAGACTTTTTGTCTCAGTAATCCGTTATTGAAAAATATCATTCTTGTTCTCCCCCTTTTTTGTCAGCAATCAAAAAGTGTAAGTGATGTGCTAAAACGATCAGAGCAGAAAAACTTGTTATATTAAATTCAGAGCCAGACAAACAGTACAGATGATATGCAGAGAAAATAATGAAAATATCATGAATGAGAAACTAAGGTTGGGGTGGGAAGCGTGTGAACAGAGTCTCCAACATTGACTTAATCTGATCAACAGTCTCATTCTGCTTGTGCACCATGCTGACTACTGTATCTATCTTGCTGTCTTGCACATCCATCCTTTCCTTCATCTTCTGATCATTTTCATCCATTCTTTGCTGCAGACGAATATCATTCAGCCTCAGCTTTTCCAGAGTCTGCCTGTCCAAGGCAGCTTGAGAAACATCAGAAGCATGAAGCTTCTGAGAGCTTTCTGCAACATCTTCAGCTTGAATAGTCTGATCTTCTGCTTGCTGAACTTTTGAAGCTGGACACTTCTCAGACCATGGCTCGCTATCCAGAAAGAGCACTTCGTCCTGTGGCAGCTGACTTTCAACTTCCTTCAGCAGCTTGCTGAAGTTCTGTTGTGCCTGCTCATAATTGATGTCTTCCAATTTGAGGGCTTCAGCGCGTACCCATATTCTGAAGCGTGTCCAGAGTTGGTCTGAGGCAGCAGGATCAATCATTCTAGGACAAACTTGCTTTAGAGAAGCAATCCACTGCTGCAAGCCTGTTTCAAAATTCACAATGCCAGAGCCAACATCTGGCTGTTTTGGTTTGGGAATGTCTATTTTGTGTTTGAGATCAGCAAGACGGTCAAGGATTGTTAAATCGATGAAGGTCCTGCTGTGGTCTTTTGTAGTTTGTTTGGGAGATGGAGTGGGAGAATCAGAAATAATAATTGGACTGTTTGGAGTATTTGGAGGGGTAGTTTCTGGCGAGGATGGCAGTTGGGCCATGGTTACAGTTGTTCCACATGGCAGGTGAATTGCCAAGGGTTGTGGCTCAGAGGATTGAGGAGAATGAGGTTCAGGTGATGGAGTTTCAGAGTGATGAAACTCAGGTTGTGGAGGTGATGGTTGAGGTGATGGTGGATGAATTTCTGGTTGAGGAGAGGGAGGAGGAATTGTTGGTTGTGGAGAAGGAGGTGGAATTTTTGGTTGTTCAGGAATTTGTGGTTCTTCTGGTATGGGTGAGAGAGGATGTTCTAGTTGAGGAGAGTGGGAAATCTCTGGTTGAGTGTTTGGATTGTCTGAGAGGTGAGCGGAAACACGTTCATCAATTTCAGACAGAACTTTGTCAAGTTCTGATGCTGTTGATGTTGTGGGTTTTGGAGTTTGGGATTTGGTGTGGGGTCTCCTGAGAGTCAGTGACTCAGAAGGGTCATCTTATGGTTCGGTTTCATCAATAGTTGGTATGGGGATTTGAAGTTCATGTGAAGCTGGGGTTGGGATAGATGTTAGAATAGCAGAAGAATTTAAAACAGAAGCAGCAGATAGATTACCTCTTTTCTTAGGGGTCTGCTGGGATGGTCCTTCTGAAGTGGCCTTTCTTTTCTTCGTCTTCTTCATAGTAACTTCTGGTTGTTGTTGGTGCAGATCTTTAATATTCAGTTTGGGATCTGTACCATCAGCCTTGCAAGCGTCCAAGTATCTGAGAACCACCACTGGTTTAGATTCTATCTCAGAAAATAATGGAAAGTTGTCCAGAGGGACTCTTCTGCTGGTGATGTCAGCAAGAGGAGTAACGCTGGGCTCCTTTTTGATATTCTCTATCAGTTTCATTTTCTTCAGATTCTTGGCGTTCAGAGGCTTGCCAACAGTAGGTTCAATAGAACTTAATTCCTGAGCTTCTGTGAGGTGTTCTATCAGCCTATTCTCAGTCAGAATATCTGATATTAACATGCCAAAGGGTATCCAGTCCCTCTTTGTCCTTTCTTCTTCCCTTGTCTCCTTGACGCTGGTCCTGAGGTGATTAGACAGAAGATGAGCCAAGTTAATTTTTACCTTCTGATTAATAAAATAGATCAGAAACTGCTGATCTATATTTATATAATCAGGAGAGCTTGTTGGCTTCCTGTGATTAAAGCACCCCAGAATAATCTTCGCCCATATTCTGTCCTGATCCTTTAGGTCTCTGATTTTGCTGCTGGGAACCCCATGGGTGAAAATCTGCCTTGTAATGACAGCAACATCAGAGCATCTTTCCGCCATGTCGATACAGCGGATACCACCACCACTGTATCCAATCAATCTTGCTATGTGATCACAATCTTCTTTCCCATTATGTAGGAGGTAACTTGATGTGTTGATGAGTATGCATGAATCCAGAACTCCTTGACCAAGACTGGGAACGTTGGTCCAACCAACCTATCAAAAAATATCTCCCATCCCTGTGCCCTAACTTCTTCTGTCAAGTCAAATCCATTTTCTTTCAGACTGGAGAAGTCAACAATTAGTTCAGACAACACTTCCAAATTCTTCACTGGTGTAAGGAGTGTTCTGAAGGGAACTTGGTATTGTTCAGAAGAAGCCTCCTTCTGAGAACCTGCAGAAACATTGCTGGAGGTTGCCATGTTCACACTTAGGGTTTTTTTTGAGAAAACTGAAAAATGGGTTTCTTTTGAGAGAGATGAACACACAAGGAAAATGCAGAAAATATTTGTAAGATTGTAAGAAACGGTAAAGGATTAATGAATGATGTTAATGTGCTTAAATAGATTTCAAAATAATTTTTGAAAGTGTAAACGGTTTCAAGAAAGAGAAATAATTCATGATTACGTTTTAAAACATGATTACTTTCATTTAATGCTTGCTGATTTTGGGGGATTTGAGAAAGATACTTGAAACGGTTACCAGACATGTGTCTCAATGCACCCAATCAGCGTTTTGCCTTCTCAGAAGCGTGCACGCGTTCTGCTTCAGAGATTTGCTGATGATTGGATGACACTTGTTTGATTTAGTGAGCAGCACGTCTATCCTTGAGCTGAAACGCTCAGATCTTTAAGAATAGCATCTGATACAATCTGCATGTCTATCTTTCTGAAAAGAGATTGATCAGAAGTTCACAGTAAAACAAATACATTCTGAAGGATAATATATAGAATTAAAGCATTTTTACTCTGGGCAGATTTTCATGCTGAGATGTTTCAGAATGAAATTGAACCTATCTTCAGAAAGGGGTTTAGTGAAGATATCAGCCCATTGATGGTCTGTATCAATAAATTTTAAGTTCAAAATTCCTTTCTGAATGTAGTCCCTAATAAAGTGATGTTTTATTTCTATATGCTTAGCCCCAGAATGTAAAATAGGATTCTTACTTAAGCAAATAGCAGAAGTATTGTCACAGAGTATATGGATGTTACTCTCAAAAATCTGGAAGTCTTCAAGTTGACTTTTCATCCAGAGCATTTGTATGCTACAACCTGCTGCTGCTATGTACTCAGCTTCTGCTGTTGATAGCACAATTGTGGTTTGCCTTTTGCTGGACCAAGAGATCAGATTTTCTCCCAGAAACTGGCAGCTTCCAGAAGTACTTTTACGCTCTACTCTGTCTCCAGCAAAGTCAGCATCGCAGTAGCCTACTAAGCTGTAATCACTAGATTTTCTATAAAATAAACCCAGATTAGTAGTACCTTTCAGATACTTGAAAATTCGCTTAACAGCTGTTAAGTGAGATTCTCTAGGATCTGATTGGAATCTAGCACAAATACATACGTTGAATAAGATATCAGGCCTTGAAGCTGTCAGATAAAGGAGAGAACCAATCATACCTCTGTAGACCTTCTGTTCTACCTTTTTGCTTACCTCTTATCTTTCCAGAATGCACGTGGGATGCATTGGAATCTTTGATGGCTTACATTCTGAGACGTCAAATTTCTTCAGAAGATCTCTGACATATTTGCTCTGATGAATGTAAGTTCCCTCTGGAGTTTGATTGATCTGAATTCCTAGAAAGAATTTTAGTTCCCCCATGAGGCTCATCTCAAATTCTGCCTGCATACACTTAGCAAATTTTCTTCCAAGAGAAGGATTAGTAGATCCAAAAATAATATCATCAACATAAATTTGACAGACTAAGATGTCATTCTTAACTGACTTACAGAATAAGGCAGTGTCCACGTTCCCTCTGGTGAATTCATTTTCTAACAGAAAGTTACTTAGTCTTTCATACCAAGCTCTGGGAGCTTGTTTCAGACCATATAGTGACTTCTTTAGTTTGAAGACATGTTCTGGATGTTTTGTATTTTCAAAACCAGGGGGTTGGTGCACATAAACCTCTTCTTCTATATAACCATTTAAGAATGCACTCTTGACATCCATCTGATACAGAGTGATGCCTCTATTAACAGCAAATGAAATTAAAAGTCTGATAGATTCTAACCTGGCGACTGGAGTAAAGGTTTCTGTATAGTCTATCCCCTCTTGCTGACTATAACCTTGTGCTACCAGTCGTGCTTTGTTTCTGATGACTTCACCTTGTTCATTAAGCTTGTTTCTGAACACCTATCTTGTCCCAATGACGTTGAATCCTTTTGGTCTGGGAACAAGATCCCATACGTCATTTCTGGTGAATTGATTCATCTCTTCTTGCATTGCTAGAATCCAGTCGTTGTCCAGAAGTGCTTCATCAATAGAAGAAGGTTCAATCAGAGACACAAGTCCCATGAGGGATTCTTCAGAGTTTCTGAAGCTTGCTCTTGTTCTGATTGGATATTCCTTTCTTCCTATGATAGTTTCTTCTGGGTGATCCACGCTGCTTCTGGGTAGTCTCTTCTGAGGTTGATCAGCAGCTGTTTTAGGATTGCTAGCAGTGCTCCTTTCAGATGTTAAAGGAGTGTCTTTGTTGAGAGCTTCTGATGACTTGTCTTCAGAACCTGTAAATTCAATTTCCATACCTGCAAAAACTTCATTCTGCTTTGACTTTTCAGAGTCAAGCTTATCATCAAAACGAACACTGATTGATTCTTCCACAATCTGTGTTTCTGTATTGTATACTCTGTACCCTCTTGAGCGTTCAGAGTATCCTAACATAATACACTTCTGTGCTTTAGAGTCAAACTTGTTCAAATAATTTTTTGTATTTAACATAAAATAAGTACATCCAAATGGATGAAAATTTGAAATGTTGGGCTTTCTGTTCTTCCACAATTCATATGGAGTCTTTTCCAGAATAGGTCTTATTGAGATTCTATTCTGAATGTAGCACGCTGTGTTTATTGCCTCTGCCCAGAAGATCTTAGCAACATTTGTCTCATTGATCATGGTTCTGGCCATTTCTTGCAATGTTCTGTTCTTTTGTTCTACAACTCTATTTTGTTGGGGAGTTATAGGACAAGAGAAATCATGCAGAATGCCTCTGTCATTAAAGAATGACTCAAAATATTTGTTTTCAAACTCTCCACCATGATCACTTCTGACTTTAACGATTCTAAGATCCTTTTCATTCTGAACTTGGTTACAGAAGGTAACAAACACAGAGTGTGACTCGTCCTTGTGTCTTAAGAACTTTACCCATGTCCATCTACTATAGTCATCTACGATTACTAACCCATACTTCTTGCCACTGACTGAAGCAGTTTTAACTGGTCCAAATAAGTCAATGTGCAGAAGTTCTAATGGCTTAGAGGTAGAAACAACATTTTTAGATTTGAAAGAAGGTTTTGCAAACTTGCCTTTCTGACATGCTTCACACAGAGCATCTGAATTGAACTTCAAATTAGGAAGTCCTCTGACCAAATTGAGTTTGTTAATCTGAGATATTCTTCTCATACTAACATGCCCCAATCTTCTGTGCCAGATCCACTGCTCGTTGTTAACAGACAGAAGACACTTTACATTCTGACTTTTTAGTTCAGAAAGTTTGATTTTATAGATGTTGTTTTTCCTCTTTCCATTAAACAGGATAATCCCATCTTTCTGACTAACAGCTTTACATGATTTTTGATTAAAGATTATATCATAACAGTTATCACTTAATTGACTTATGGATAACAGATTATGCATTAATCCATCTACTAGCAGAACATTATTTATAGAGGGAAGATTTCCATTACCTACAGTTCCAGAGCCAATGATCTTTCCCCTCTGATTGCCTCCAAAGCCAACGTGGCCTCCAGGCTTAAGTTCCAGGCTTTGGAACACATGCCTTCTTCCCGTCATGTGTCGCGAGCAGCCAGAGTCCAGGTACCATGACTGGTGTTTCTGATTTGCTGCTAAAGATATCTGCAACATGTATTATTTTATCCTTAGGTACCCAGATTTTCTTGGGTCCTGATTTGTTAGATTTACCAAAACTCTGGTTGAATTTTGGTTTCACAGAATACTTACTGCTAGTGTATTTAATATCATGTGTGTGACCATATACAAAATGTGATTTCAGAGGAGTGTGTTTAATGGTTAAATCCATGGCATTCTTTGGTGTAGGAACCTTACCTTGGTATCCTATTCCCTTCCTGCCGTTTCTGCTAACTCCATAGTTCATTGAAGCCATTTTGCTTCTATCTATGCTTTTAGCAAGGAACTTCTGGAAACTGTGATCATACTCCTTGATGATCTCATCAACGTTGTTGGGAGTTTCAGAAATTGGTTCCTTCTGAGAGTTTTGTAAAGTATTTTCTAATTTTGAAATTTTATTTCTCAGCTCAGAATTTTCCAATTTAAGTCTCTCAGTCTTATCAGAGTCAGATTCAAGATTCCTTTTCAGGTTTCTAAATTTAACTCTAATCTGCTGGTACCTTTCCAGAATTTCATTAAGGCTTTCAGAAAGCTCAGCCTTAGTAAAATTAATTGCAAAGTCAGGAAATACCTCTTCAGTATCTGATTCTGAGTCTGATTCAGAAGCTTCACTATCTTCTGAAATGTTGGCCATGAGAGCTATGTTCGCTCTCTCATCATCTGATTCTGAGTCAGCTTCAGACGAGTCAGAGTCATCCCATGTAGCCATGAGACTTTTCTTCTTTTCTCTTCCAAACTTCTTTTTGGGCTTTTCCCTCTGAAGCTTTGGGCAGTCACTCTTGTAGTGTCCTTGCTCATTGCACTCATAGCAGATGATGTCCTTGGTGTTTGGCTTTCTGCTTCCTGAGGAGCCTTCAGATCTTCTGTATCCAGAGGAAGAATTTGTCCTTCTGTATCTGGAAGAAGAATCGTTCTGATCAGATCTTCTAGGATTCCTGAACTTCCTTTACCTCTGCTTCCACAGTTGGTTCACTCTTCTGGAGAGGAGAGAAAGTTCGTCTTCTTCTGATGAGGATCCATCAGATGTTTCTTCAACTGCCTGCAAAACTTTAGACTCATATTTTTTGTTAGATTTTAATGCTAAAGGCTTACCTTGCTTCTGAGGTTCATCAGCTTCTAGCTCTATCTCATGACTTCTGAGGGAGCTGATAAGTTCCTCCAGAGAAATTTCGTTGAGATCTTTTGCTAGCTTCAGAGCTGTAACCATTGGCCTCCACTGCTTTGGTAAGCTTCTGATGATTTTCTTGACGTGATCAGCAGTAGAGTATCCTTTGTCCAGAACCTTGAGACCAGCCACCAGAATCTGGAATCTTGAGAACATTGTTTCAATGGATTCACTTTCTTCCATTTTGAATGCCTCATACTTCTGAATGAGCGCAAGAGCTTTAGTTTCTTTGACCTGAACGTTGCCCTCATGCGTCATTCTGAGTGAGTCAAACATGTTCTTTGCTGTGTCTCTGTTAGAGATCTTTTCATATTCAGCATAAGAGATGGCGCTGAGAAGGATGGTTCTGGCCTTGTGGTGATTTTTGAAGTCACGCTTTTGTTGGTCAGACATTGCTTTCCTATCAATCTTCTGACCGCTTGCATTCACAGGGTGCGTGTATCCATCTGTCACCATGTCCCACAGATCAGCATCATGTGCCAGAAAGAAGCTTTCAATTCTGTCTTTCCAGTAATCAAAATTTTCTCCATCAAAGACTGGAGGTTTGCCGCTGAATCTGTCTCTGTCTTTATTGTTGTCATTGCTGGTGTGTTGATAAGTTCCTGCCATTGTGTTTTTCTGACGTTGGATCTTGTACTGACACGGTTAAGTGTTTTAGCTCAGAACCAGGCGCTCTGATGCCAATTTAAGAAGTGAAAAACACAAGAAGGGGGGTTGAATTGTAAAAACTGGAAATCAATTGCAATCAACACAGTATTTTTATCCTGATATGTTTGATCTCAAACTACTCCAGTCCACCCGTCAAGGTGATTTCGCCTCTCTCCAACGAGGTCTTAATCCACTATATTCAACTGAATATTACAATTTGCTTTAACAACTGCTAAAGCCTTCTTGATGCAAACCACAGACCGGTTTGTCAAGGAATTACTTTCTTACAAAGAATTGAAATCTAGGTGTGTGAATGTTTTCTACAAAACTGTTTATCACAACTGTGATACTACACAAATTAAGCTTATGAAAACTAGATTGCTAAAATAATTGAGTAAGGAATTTTGGAGCTTTTAGCAAACTGAGAGTGAGGAAGATGATGAATAGCTTTTTGGCGTGTAGAGTGTTGTAGAGCATTAGCTAATTCAATCTTCATTGACTTGTTTATATAGCATTAGAAATAGTGTACGTTGGAGCAATAATTCTGTTTCAATGCCAATAACAATCTTTCCTTATTAATCAGATCTTGTCTGGAATGATGCCGTTGGTAAAAACTCATCTTGAATGCACAGTACCGTTGCCACTTAAGCGTGTTCTGGCTTTGGCTCATTCTGATGCTACTTAGGTGCTGATGAACTGTTGTTGTCTTTATCAGAGTTCAGAGTGTTGAGCGCAGATCTGTTCATCAAGCTTCAGCATAAGCGCAAGTTGATCTTCTGATTCTGGTATCTGATATAACATCTTCTGATGCTGATGTTGATATCCAATTTTCTGATGCTGATGAGGATGTTCTCATGCTGATACCCATCAGAGTTTCTGTAAAACAGAATGTAATTTTTAGATAGCATATGTGACTTACATGAATCATACAATTAATGTATCTTAGCATTTTGTTATCATCAAAACTTAAACTTAGGGTAGTAGATTCAAACTTTGTTCTAACAGAAAGCCTAGATAGTAAGGCTGTGAGAAGGAACCTATATAGTAGGCTTACTTCGATATGAAGGCTTGGATAGTAGGGCTGTGAGAAGGAACCTGGGTAGTAAGGTTACTTCGATATGAAAGCCTGGATGGTAGGGCTTGAAAAGGAACCTAGATAGTAGGGTTGCTTCGATATGAAAGCCTGGATAGTAGGGCTGTGAGAAGGAACCTGGATAGTAGGGTTACTTCGAGATGAAAGCCTGGATAGTAGGGCTGTGAGAAGGAACCTGGATAGTAGGGTTGCTTCGATATGAAAGCCTGGATAATAGGGCTGTGAGAAGGAACCTGGGTAGTAGGGTTACTTCGAGATGAAAGCCTGGATAGTAGGGTTACTTCGAGATGAAAGCCTGGATAGTAGGGCTGTGAGAAGGAACCTGGATAGTAGGGTTGCTTCGATATGAAAGCCTGGATAGTAGGGCTGTAAGAAGGAACCTAGGTAGTAGGGTTACTTCGATATGAAATCCTGGATGGTGGGGCTTGAGAAGGAACCTGGATAGTAGGGTAACTTCAAGATGAAAGCCTGGATAGTAGGGCTGCTTCAGAATGAGTCTGGGTAAAACTGCAGAAGGAACCTGGATAAGGTTGCTTTTGTCGCACTGATGATTACTCTGTTTAGCTTTGAGTGTTGATCATGGAACTGCTAGAAATTGTTGATAATAACTGTCTTTCCTGAAAGAAATACAAGGTTAGTTATGTGCGGTGCATGAGATGCATCGTATGATGATGTTCTCAAAATAAATGAGACTATGTTATATGTGATGTATGCATATGTCATGATGTATGAACATGAAATGCTGACGTAATAAATTGAGTATGGGAAAATAAATCTCTAACTACTGTTTGGAGGATATGAGAAATAGTATTCTTGACTGATTATAAAGAAACATAATCCCTCTGCTTTTGTTGGGGATGGTGAACAAAGATGACTATGTTGGAGATTTTCCCCTTCATTTACGAATATTCTGCCGAGGAGACCTTGTCTAAGGATAATTCTGCAGGGAATAACTCTGTTGGAAAGGAGATACTCTGTTGATAGATCTACTGACTTGGAGAAATAACTCAACCGGGGATGAATTTCTGTTGCTGGTGATAGTGAATTCTTGTTGGAGATTAAAATTCTGCTTGTGAGGGAGATAAACTCTGCTTAGGGAAAAATTTACCGACGCACTCGCGATTGTGAACCTCAGCTGGGAAAATTTATGTCCTAGTCAGGAAAGTTAACATCACTGCCTTTGGATACTTTTACTATGTGGGGAGTGTATGTATCACTACTCATGTTCTCGAACTGGCTCTATCCTGGCACCTGATGGGCAGAGTAACTGTAAGGTTTGGGCACTTCTTGTTTGTCCATGTTCCTGGAATTACGAGTAATCGTCTTTTGTTTCTTATGTAAATATTTATGAGCAGCAATTATTTTCAAATGCATATATCAAAAATGAATCATTGGACGTTCTTGCAAAACAAAACAGAAAAAGAAAAACAATTTGAAATTTCTTGTGAAAATGAATTGTATTGATTTTGAAATTGGCCCGTAATAGGTGTTTTATACAACGAGGTTGACGTCCCCGTAAGAAAACGCCGCCGAAAAGATAGAAATTACAATTTGTGTAAAAGAAAGAAAAACAGCTATGTGAAACAATCCCATTGGGTTCCAACTCTGCTATTGCCTTTATATTTTCAAGCATCTCATCACTTTGCTGCTTGGCCAAAGGTGGATCAGATCGATTGGCACCGTTTGAGCTTGATAGTCGATACCGAAGCCTGGTTGCAAGATGATCCAATGAGACCTAATGTTACGCTTCAATCCCTAACTTTTGCCTAGACTGCCCTTTCGGGTTTTCAGTCCACCGGGATACCCTTTTTTGCCCAAGCCTCCTTTTCAGGTTTTCGACTTGCCGGATGTATAGTTTTTTTCATTTTCATCCCTTACTTTTGCCCGAACCCTTTTGGTTCGCCGGTAAGCCCTTATTTTTTCCTAGGCCAGTCAACTTACCGGGCCTTTGATTATGCGTAGTATCTTTTCACTATGTCTGCATCGACGGGGTGAGGAAGGTCGTCACCATCCATGGCGGTTAGAATCATAGCTCCTCCTGAGAAAATGTTCTTAACCACAAATGGCCCTTCGTATGTGGGGGTCCATTTTCCCCTGGGATCACCTTGCGGTAGTATGATGCGTTTGATCACTAGATCCCCGACTTGATATCCTTGACGTCTGACTTTCTTGTTAAAAGCCTTGATCATCCGCTTTTGATACGTCTGACCATGACAGATAGCGGTAAGTCTCTTTTCATCAATTAGATTCAGCTGATCAAGCCAGGTTTGGATCCAGTCGTCTTTGTTCAAACCCGCATCCTTCATAATCCTGAGAGAGGGTATCTGGACTTCGACGGGCAGGACTTCCTCCATGCCATACACCAAAGAGTAGGGTGTTTCCCCTGTCGATGTCCGTGCTGAGGTACGGTACCCATGGAGGGCGAATGGTAACATCTCGTGCCAGTCTTTATATGTCACTGTCATCTTCTGCACAATATTTTTGATATTCTTGTTAGCTGCTTCAACAACCCCATTCATCTTTGGTTGGTAGGGAGAAGAGTTATGATGCTGAATCTTGAATTGTTTACAGAGCTCAATGATCATTGTGTTATTGAGATTTGTACCATTGTCAGTAATAATCCTCTCGAGTACACCATATCGACAGATCAGATTGTGTCGGATAAACCGCGCCACGACGTTCTTGGTTACTGTAGCAAAGGAAGCTGCCTCAACCCACTTTGTGAAGTAATCAATAGCCACCAGAATGAAACGATTCCCGTTAGACGCAGTAGGTCTGATCTCTCCAATCATGTCAATGCCCCACATCACAAAGGGCCAAGGAGATGTTAAAACATTCAGAGGGACCGAAGGTACATGCACCTTATCAGCATAGATTTGGCACTTGTGACAGGTTCGAGAGTGCTGATAACAATCGTCTTCCATAATGGACCAATAATATCCTGCCCGTAGGATTTTCTTCACCATGGTATGTCCACTGGAATGAGTTCCGAAAGTACCTTCATGTAACTCCGTCATGATCCTTTCCTCCTCGCTCTTGTCTACGTACCGCAGTAAGGTTGAATCATGGTTACTGTGATCAGTGGATCTGGAACTGACTGTTTAACGCTGGTTTGCGAAATGTCGCGGAAGCAAGAGTCGCCACCGTCTTTTATTTTCTCCAAATGGAAAGGACAAAAGCACAGAAAAATTCCTTGTTTGAGATTGCTCTCGGTTCGGGAGGTAGATTTATAGAAAGGGAAGGTGTTAGCACCCTTTCTATCCATGGTTATCCATGGGCTCTTAGATACTTGCTCATTTGTGTTTTCAAAATATTTGTTTGCTTTTCAAGGTGAGTGGGTTTGAAAAAGTTTCGTTTTAAAATTTCAGTTCGACTCTTGTATCAGTCCTCAAGAGTGTTTGAAAAGTTGTTTTTGAAAGCTTTTTGAAAAGTGTCGGTGTGAAAAGAAGTTTTTTGATTTGTTTTGAATTAGAGCAAGTATCTACGAGTCATCTACCTACCCTAAGGAATTCGTCTGTGTAAATGTCCTTAAAGTAGTGCCATCCCACCATTGAGAGGTAGGTAGCACCACCATTGGAGGTATTCGGGTCAATTCGGGGGTTCGGGACATTGTGGTCACCAGAACAATAGGAAGACACCTTAGAAGCTACCCTCATGCCATGTTCATGGACATGAGGACTTACTAAAACATCCTCTACTCGACGACCACATTTCGAGGGGCAAGGCAACAGCGAGGCGTACCCTAGGGGTGGTGTGTGAATTGTGTGTCATTTTCAGTTATATTTATCTTGTTCATGCATTTGTGATCTACGCTTTGTTTTTATTTTTGGCATTCATTCTTTCATGCAAATTATTAGCAGTTAAAAGGTGCGGAATTAAGAGTCCTACGCTATTACAAAGGCGCGGGTCTACATCGCCAAATTAATCCAAGACCCGATTTGAATAAAATAAAATGCGGAAAAATAAGTATCCTAATTAATCTATTACAAGGCTTTGGGGCAAGTACATGAAATTTATAAAAGGGAAATGAAAGTAAATGTGCGAAAAGGAATTATAATCGAATGCGAGGGCGTTGGACCCTTTAAAGAAATTACATTACAATTAATAAATTAATTAAGTTTAAATAAAAGAAAGAATTTTTTTTGGAGTTTTTTGTATTTATGGAGTTTAATGAGAAAATTAAATTGGAATTAAAAACCTAATTCTAAGTATTTTTTAATTATTAAAGAAATAAGTTCAAGTTTGACCTAATTTACATTAATTATTTACATGGCATATTTATTTAAAAAAATAATTAATACTTAATAATGGTAAAAAGAAAAGAAAAAGAATAAGAGCATTAAAACCCTAATCTCTATATTTTGAATTTATTAAAAAACATTGAATTAAAATTAAACCTAAAATTAAAACTAAGTTAATTAACAAAATTTATTTACAAAATAAGACATTAGTGAATTAAATAATAAAATATATTTTTATTTTTTGACTTTCTGATTTTATATTTATTTTTTTGTGTTATAAAAAATTATTTGGAGGAATTAAATGAAAACAAATAAATTAAGACAACAAAAAAGTAAAAAAGAAAGGAGAAAGAAATACAAACAAAAAAGGGGGTTCTGCCCCAATTATGGAGGTATGATCTTTAATCTGGCCCAATGAATTCAAGCCTTTTGTTGACCTTTCTGGGATGCGTGTGGAGCATTTGACTGATGTCCATGGTGGACTCCAGATCCTGACCTTCAGATCCATCTCCTGAGACGTGTGGCAAGCCAAGGCATGGAGTTGTATAGTGGACCTTAGGATGCAAGCTGCGTAGGAACACATTAAACAAAATGATATTGAGAAGGGAGGGGACCTGGGAATCGAACCCAGGTCCCAATACCTGCTTGCCAGCGTGTTTACCAACTGTGTTAAGCGCGCTCTTTGTTTATTATATGGAACACAAATATTATAATGGAAAATAAGCACTATTATGGAATTTCAACAAAACGCGCGCCAGGATTTGAACTGCCCTTTAACGTCATGACACATAGGCATCTTCTTCATCTCTTTGCCTGTAAATATAAATCAAATAGCGGGGGTTTTAAACCCCCACTAACTTCAACCTGCAAAAATAACGATTAGGCCATACGCAAATATAAAAAGGGCGCGACCTATGGAATTGAATCGTCCAGATGCCCTGAGTTCAATGATATAGGTCTTGTGGCTCAATTTTACCAGACGAGAGAAACCCCAATTCACATCTTCTGCAACCCTAGAAAATTTTAATGGCATAATTCGCTACAGGCACGGTTAGAGCAATTAAATGGTACCATGAGTTTCAGAAGATCCACATTAACATGAATCAACGTTTAAAATGTATGAAATATGCACATGAATCAAAATACGATTATGAGAATTTTCTTGAACAGGGCTATGGCGTTCTACCGTTTCTCTGCGTGTGGAAGCTTGGTTTTGATTGGAAAAGCTCCCTTGATGCGTCAGGAATGAATTGGGATGGTTTTGAGGCTTTGAAACACACTCAAGCTATGTTTTCAGTTTTGAAAATTTTAGGAGAAAAGTGCCAAGTGTATGGTGTTCTTGGGCGCAACTTCTTAGGTCCTGAGCATTAGGGTTGTGTTTGTGTATGTATATGGAATGAATTAGGGTAGAAATCCAAGTCCATAACCCATGGAATCAATGCTTTTGAATTTTGTGATCTTGCATAATCTTTTTCAATATTTCTCATGTCTTTTTGATACCAATCATGGCCAAATCTTTTCATATTAGTGATGCACGAAATCTTGAGGTTTTATGGAGAGAATATGCTGCAAAAAGGGATTGGAAAACATGGTTTTTTATTTTTGTCATATTTTATTTTAATTAAATGAACTAATAATAATAATAATTCAAATAATTAATAAAAAATGATAAAATAACTCCCTTTAAAGTCAATGGGTCGTGCATAGCTTTTGGGTGATGATTCTTGGAAGAAAATGAGGCCCATTAGCAATTTTGAGGCATTTGAAGCAAAGTTGACTTTTCAAAATTCCCAAAATTTCCCAACTTCCACAAGGCATATCTTGCTCAATTTTTAGGCTTTGATCATGTTCTTGGACATTTGGAAAGGTCGTGAAGTCCTCTAACCAATGCCTTTTGTCCCATGTCATTTTGATTTACCAATCTCAAGTTATGGTCTTTGACTTAAAGTCCCTTTTTGTTGACTTTTGAAAATGACCTATAATGTTGAGATTGATAACTTTTTGTGAGAGCATTTCTTGGACTTGAAGTGTGAAGAGGAGTTGTAGGAAATGTCTTTCTCTTCAAAATGAGCTTTGGATGGAATTTTTCTGATGAACCATGTGGAAGTTATGCCTTGGTCAAGTTACAGTTGACTTTTTCAACTGTCCAAATATGGAAACTTTTGCATCTTGAGACTTTTTGAGCCATACCTTGAAAATCATGATCAAGAATTGATCAAATGATGTTTGTGGCTTTAAAATAAGATGTTGACCAAAAATTTGAACTTTTGACTGTCAAATGACCATTTTACCCCTACAGTTGACTACTGAGCAAATAGGGCATTTGACTGTGCAATTTTGTGCTGTAAGTCTTGAAACTTGACATGAGGATGCTTGACAATGTTTGTAGGCATATGGGACTTGTTTGGACCCTTGGAAACTTCAATTTCTCTGCCAGAACCAAAACCCTAATTTTTTACTGTTAGGAGGCCTTTGAACTGTGCAACCCTTAGGGAGATTTTGAAGCATGTTCTTTGCAAATCTTGAAGAATATGGGAGGGAAAATTTTGGGGTACAATAGTTGCCCCTGTTAAATCTTCTTAGACCTGAGGATGTAGATTGGCTGACGTGTCTTTCGTAATCCGAAGGTGAAAGATGATTGAACACTAGAGTGCCCAGAAATTTGTGCTCACATGTTAGCAGTGTGATGGTGGGAATGGGCTTATGGATGCCATTTGGAGATTGATGGATAGGATGATGGGCTTATAGATTCCATGCTAAGAGATGATGGAAGGTGGATGGGCTTATAGATGCCATCTGGGTGTTGATCGCGTAAGAGATTCCTTAGCGAGAACTTGCATACCTGAAAAAAGAAAAGATGATTACCTGACCTGTTACAGGAGCTGGTCTTCAAACTCTTTGTATAGATGCGCCATGACTGGTTACAGGAATTGAATCTGGAGCTTTAAAAGGTGATGAATGAACCAGGGATGGTTACTATCTCAACGGGACGGTGAGAGAACCTTGGACGATTACTACCTCAACAGGAACACTGAGAGAACCTTGGACGATTACTACCTCAACAGGAACGTGGAGAGAATCTGGGGTGATTACTACCTCAACGTAACGATGAGAGAATCTGGGGCGATTACTACCTCAATAGTAACGATGAGAGAATCTGGGGTGATTACTACCTCAACAGTAACGATGAGAGAATCTGGGGCGATTACTACCTCAACAGGAACGCTGAGAGAACCTTAGACGATTACTACCTCAACAGGAACGCGGAGAGAATCTTGGGGCGATTACTACCTCAACAGAAACGCTGAGAGAACCTTGGGCGACTTCAACCTCAATAGTAACGATGAGAGAATCTTAGACGACTTCAACCTCAACAGTAACGATGAGAGAATCTTGGGAGACTTCAACCTCAACAGTAACGATGAGAGAATCTTGGGCGACTTCAACCTCAACAGTAACGATGAGAGAATCTTGGGCGACTTCAACCTCAACAGTAACGATGAGAGAATCTTGGGCGACTTCAACCTCAACAGTAACGATGAGAGAATCTTGGGCGACTTCAACCTCAACAGTAACGATGAGAGAATCTTAGGCGACTTCAACCTCAACAGTAACGATGAGAGAATCTTGGATGTCTTCTACTGGGATAAGAATCAGGGAGATCTTAGGGTGATCTGACTGAACCGGAGAAGGCCTTTGACTGAATAAGAATCAGGAAAATCTTAGGGTCGATTTACCTGAACCGGGCAAGGTCTTGGAATATCTTCAACTGGATAAGAATCAGGGAGATCTTAGGGTCGATCTGACTGAACCAGAGAAGGCCTTTGACTGGATAAGAATCAGGAAAATCTTATGGTCGATTTAACTGAACCGGACAAGGTCTTGGAATATCTTCAACTGGATAAGAATCAGGGAGATCTTAGGGTCGATCTGACTGAACCAGAGAAGGCCTTTGACTGGATAAGAATCAGGAAAATCTTAGGGTCGATTTAACTGAACCGGACAAGGTCTTGGAATCTTCAACTGGATAAGAATCAGGGAGATCTTAGGGTCGATCTGACTGAACCAGAGAAGGCCTTTGACTGGATAAGAATTAGGAAAATCTTAGGGTCGATTTAACTGAACCGGACAAGGTCTTGGAATCTTCAACTGGATAAGAATCAGGGAGATCTTAGGGTCGATCTGACTGAACCGGAGAAGGCCTTTGACTGGATAAGAATCAGGAAAATATTAGGGTCGATTTAACTGAACCAGACAAGGTCTTGGAATCTTCAACTGGATAAGAATCAGGGAGATCTTAGGGTCGATCTGACTGAACCAGAGAAGGCCTTTGACTGGATAAGAATCAGAAAAATCTTAGGGTCGGTTTAACTGAACCGGACAAGGTCTTGAAATCTTCAATTGGATAAGAATCAGGGAGATCTTAGGGTCGATCTGACTGAACCAGAGAAGGCCTTTGACTGGATAAGAATCAGAAAAATCTTAGAATCGATTTAACTGAACCAGACTAAAGTCTTGAAATATAGCTGAGAACTTAATTGGATCTTTCCTGAAAGGTAAAGGTCAGTCATATGCAATGCATGATATGGATCAAGCAATGATGTTCTCAACATAAATGAGATTTGTAAGATATGATGCATATATGCATGCTATAATGTATGGAAATGTGATGTTTATGAACGTATGTTTTCGTCCTAGGAAAATAAATCCTTGACGGATGCCGGGAAGTCATATCCTGGGCTGATTGTTGGAGAATAGTGTTTTGTTGTCTCCGCTGGGGATGATAGTTGCAAGAATACCGGTAGGAGAAGATAAATCCGTTGGGGAATAAACTCGGCGAATGGATTACTCTGCGGGGAGAAAATTATTCTAGCGATCTTGCTGGGGAGCAATACTCTGTGGGGAGAGAGGTACTTTGCTAGGATGTTGATGGTAACTTCGCTGGGGATATCGTTGTTATGTTGGAAGTGTTAATAGACTCCGCTGGGGATGGGAAGACTTCGTCGGGGACGATCTTTCCATGGCTTTTGGCTGAGGATAAACCAGTTATATCCTGGTAGGGAAATAACCTTTGAATACAGCTGGGGGACGCATTCTGGCTCTGCAGGGGACAAGCTTCCAGAATCTACTGGGGACAAGCTTCCTGCTTGGGGAGATGGATTCCAACTTTCCTGGGGAAACTGGATTGGACTCTCCTGGGGAAACTTTGAGATGTATTGGAAGTAACTCCACTGAATGTCTGATATACCGCCGGGAAATAGTCTTAGACCAAGACTGCCGGGGATGCTTGTTAGGAATGTCTGTATGATGTACCGAGGAATGTTTGAGATCTGCTGAAGGATACACAACTTCCCTAAGGCTGACAGTATAATTCTGCTTGGGGAGAGTGCATGGACTTGCTGGTTCACTCTCTGGGGAGTTAAGATGTATTGGTTATGTTCTTTAGCTGAACATCCCTTGATACCTTGGCGGACAGAGCAATTAGATCGTTTGGACAACTCATCGTTGCCCCTGTTTCTGAGGTGGAAGAGGAAGACCTGTGAGGTGCTTATAGTTGTTGATGGACCAACCTTCTTCTGGTAGGCAGGTGACAAGATGACAGGACATAGTCGTACGCTTTTGATCCCTAACTTTTTCCTGGACCGTCCTTTCGGGTTTTCAGTCCACCGGGATACCCATTTTTGCCCAAGCCGCCTTTTCAGGTTTTCGACTTGCCGGGTGTACAAATTTTTTATTTTCATCCCTTATTTTTGCCCGAACCCTTTTGGTTCGCCGGGAAGCCCTAATTTTTGCCTAGGTGTGTCAACCTAGCGGGTCTTTGATTACGCGTAGCATTTTTTTCGACTATGTCCATGCTCTCAGGATGTAGGGAGGTGCCCCTGTTATTGTGTTGCCACGCTACCAGAATATGTTTGGTCATGCAAGATTTGTTGCTGGGAATTCATGTCCAATGCCCCAAGTGGCTCAGGCAGAGGTTTGTCCCTGGCTGTTTGGCATCTTGAGAGATTCCTTGAATCTTGACTGGACTGCCCCAGATGATGGATAATGATCAAGCCATGCCTCTTGATTGGAGATGCTTTTGTTCATTAGGCATTCGTCGTGCGAATTTCTTTGTTGTTCGAACAAAAAGTCATATGCAAACAAAGTTATGTTAAAAATGCAAAGCTTATGTCTGTCTTGAAGTTTTTGAAAAATGCATTTTTCAGTAAAACCAGCAAATTTTGTAAAATGTGATGTCAACTCAATATTTTATAGCAAGCCTTAAGGAGTCATGATACCTTTGGTAACAGTATGCTTTCGAACTAACCCATGCTTCAGCTAGGACTTTTAAGGGTTGTAGCATGGCCTGGTTCATGGTTTAAGAAACAAAGGATAAAGGCTCAAATTATTTGTACCCACCCGCTCTTCGTGATGTTCTTCAAGCCTAAACTCAGTTGATCATACGTTAGACCTTGTTTGAGTCTTTGCTCTGATTTTCCGGTGATGATTCGGATGTTGATAACTTATTTTGAATAGGCAGTCATTTTTTGTCGAGGGTTTGTAAGACCTCTTTCTTTTTCTGACTTTTGTTATCCCTTTTTTTTTTTGCTTGAGCTGTTCTTTTGTGATTACAGTCAGCGGGATGCCCCAGTTTTGTAAGTCTCCTTCCTAGGTTTTGACTTAATGGGTTCTTATTTTGAAAGATAATGACTGCCTTTCTTTATTGATTATTCAGAACCATCACTGTCTTTCTTTGTTTTGTAAGGACCTCTTTGGTGCCATTCGTTATGCACTTGGATCAACTGAGAGAACTACCCTGCCCCAGGTTATGATTAAGGGTTTTAATTTTCGAAAAGAAAAACTCCTACTTCTTTGGCTCAAAGGGGTTGACGAGGGATTATCTTCCTTATAACTCCAGTGTTTAGGAATTGAAACAATGCCTGTACCTCATCAGCGGGGTCTGTTCAAAAGCATACTGTAGATTGTGGTATCGTTTTCGTCATCCTCCATCAAGAGGCTTAGCATTATTAATCGAGCATTGATCATCAGAAAAAATATGAAAATAATTTGCATATAGTGAATACGAATATATTGCTTCAAAACAGCCGTATGCGATGCATTAATGGAATAACAACGTTTAACATGAGTAAATGTTTGAACAAAAGAAAATTACAACTTGAAAATCCTAATGAACAAAAGTCTTTTCATCTTCAGGGCTTGTTACTTCAAATGGTGAGCCTTGGAGGGATGGTAGAAAAAACTCAGCCTGACCATCTTGTGTGAACTCCAATGCTCCTTCATCAATCAGGTCCTGGATCTTGTTCTTCAGAGCCCAACACTCATTTGTATCATGTCCTGGACTGGCAGAGTGGTAGGCACACCTTTTATTGGGATGATAGGTAGGAGCTGCTGTGTTGGGGTTCCGGGGATGAGCCTTTAATGTGATCAGATTCAATCTCAACAGGCGTTGTAGAGCTTGAAACAACGACATATTGAGCTGGGTGAATTGCCTCCTGGGCTTGTCTGGCTGAAGCTGGTGAGGTTGATGCTGAATTTGTGACACTGGAGCCATTTGAGGAGCTTTCCCCTTATCTCCTTGTCTCAAAGATGGTTGAATGATGACTGGCTCTTTACCCTTAGACGTTTGCCCCAGTTGGTTACCCTGAAGCAGTTGGTTGATGAGAACTCCGAGCTCTTCTTGTCTTTGAGCTAAACCTTGAATGGCAGTCACCTGCCCCAGCATCTGGGCTTTCATTGCATCCACTTCAGTTTGCAGACGTTTCAGCCGTTCGTCCTCAGCGCTGTTCCTGACCAAAGTCCCCATGAGAAGTGTTCTCAGCTCCTCCTGCCCCTTGGATAGATTCAGGAGGATTTCCTCGAACCGAGTATCTTGAGCAAGAAGGTCCTGGTTGTATTGTCGGGAAGCCATTGCTGAAATAAACAGCGCATATGGTAAGTGGCCTGCAACAAGGATACCTGTTATGCAATGATATGTATGATATGCATGCAATGTTTTCAAGGACCTCGCGGGGTAAACAAGAAATTTGTTAGAGCTTGAATCCGGTGGCTTGATTGAAGGAACTTCATGTTATTGAGAGTCCTTCTTCAAAGGGTCAAAGCTCACCATATCCAGTGGGTCATAGCCCCTGACAACCTTGTCTAGAGGAAAATAAATCCCTTTTTCCCCTTGCTGGACAGTTGGTTCATCATGACCTGCATTACAAGCCCTTGGGATCCTTGAAATGGGTTATTCTTTATGTAGGATGTATGCAATGGTATGATGGGTATGCTATGCATGGGGTGATGTAAGTAGACCCTGTTATAAGTCCAGATTAAGGACTGTAAACAAGACCTGCAAGAAACTCAAGTGTCAGATACCAAGCATGCAAGGAGTCAAGTTTTAAGGCACACAAGTCACACAGAGAACCCTTAGAGTTTATGCCAACATGAAGTTTGGGGTACTACCCTCTTGAAGTTGGTGGGCTCAAAACCTGTCCTATCGAAAGTAACCGGGTTCTAAGGAGCTCAATGTCATTGGGTTGTTTTCTGTGTTCATTGTTTTGATTTAGCCACTGACTGGCGACCAAAATATCCCAAGAAAACAACCCTCAATGAGTGTAGTATCGAGTATCAACCAACCTCGGACTGCACCAAAGTCAGTTATCTCACTACCCCTAAAGAGGCCAGGATGGTTCAATTAAGGTTCCTAAGGTCAGTTGATGCTTCACGACACCACGCGGCGGCCCCGTACTCTCCTTGACTGACTCAAGGGTTACCGGTACTCACCAAAGTGCCACATCAACGTAGCAGACTGTTTCAACCGTGTCGGTATACCCCACACAGTTCCCTCACAGTCTTGTTGCTACTTTCTAAGAAGGTATCCCCCAGATCCGGGTTAGGATCTATAGAACTCCCAAAACAGGCCCACAATATTAAAGCATACAAAACAAAGCAATTGAAAACATAATGATCTTAGTCCTAAGGTACACCTCACTTTAAAGTTCCCCAGCAGAGTCGCCAGTTCTGTGATCAGTGGATCTGGAACTGACTGTTTAACGCTGGTTCGCGAAATGTCGCAGAAGCAAGAGTCGCCACCGTCTTTTATTTTCTCCAAATGGAAAGGACAAAAGCACAGAAAAATTCCTTGTTTGAGATTGCTCTCGGTTCGGGAGGTAGATTTATAGAAAGGGAAGGTGTTAGCACCCTTTCTATCCATGGTTATCCATGGGCTCTTAGATACTTGCTCATTTGTGTTTTCAAAATATTTGTTTGCTTTTCAAGGTGAGTGGGTTTGAAAAAGTTTCGTTTTAAAATTTCAGTTCGACTCTTGTATCAGTCCTCAAGAGTGTTTGAAAAGTTGTTTTTGAAAGCTTTTTGAAAAGTGTCGGTGTGAAAAGAAGTTTTTTGATTTGTTTTGAATTAGAGCAAGTATCTACGAGTCATATACCTACCCTAAGGAATTCGTTTGTGTAAATGTCCTTAAAGTAGTGCCATCCCACCATTGAGAGGTAGGTAGCACCACCATTGGAGGTATTCGGGTCAATTCGAGGGTTCGAGACATTGTGGTCACCAGAGCAATAGGAAGACACCTTAGAAGCTACCCTCATGCCATGTTCATGGACATGAGGACTTACTAAAACATCCTCTACTCGACGACCACATTTCGAGGGGCAAGGCAACAACGAGGCGTACCCTAGGGGTGGTGTGTGAATTGTGTGTCATTTTCAGTTATATTTATCTTGTTCATGCATTTGTGATCTACGCTTTGTTTTTATTTTTGGCATTCATTCTTTCATGCAAATTATTAGCAGTTAAAAGGTGCAGAATTAAGAGTCCTACGCTATTACAAAGGCGCGGGTCTACATCGCCAAATTAATCCAAGACCCGATTTGAATAAAATAAAATGCGGAAAAATAAGTATCCTAATTAATCTATTACAAGGCTTTGGGGCAAGTACATGAAATTTATAAAAGGGAAATGAAAGTAAATGTGCGAAAAGGAATTATAATCGAATGCGAGGGCGTTGGACCCTTTAAAGAAATTACATTACAATTAATAAATTAATTAAGTTTAAATAAAAGAAAGATTTTTTTTTGGAGTTTTTTGTATTTATGGAGTTTAATGAGAAAATTAAATTGGAATTAAAAACCTAATTCTAAGTATTTTTTAATTATTAAAGAAATAAGTTCAAGTTTGACCTAATTTACATTAATTATTTACATGGCATATTTATTTTAAAAAATAATTAATACTTAATAATGGTAAAAAGAAAAGAAAAAGAATAAGAGCATTAAAACCCTAATCTCTATATTTTGAATTTATTAAAAAAACATTGAATTAAAATTAAACCTAAAATTAAAACTAAGTTAATTAACAAAATTTATTTACAAAATAAGACATTAGTGAATTAAATAATAAAATATATTTTTATTTTTTGACTTTCTAATTTTATATTTATTTTTTTGTGTTATAAAAAATTATTTGGAGGAATTAAATGAAAACAAATAAATTAAGACAACAAAAAAGTAAAAAAGAAAGGAGAAAGAAATACAAACAAAAAAGGGGGTTCTGCCCCAATTATGGAGGTATGATCTTTAATCTGGCCCAACGAATTCAAGCCTTTTGTTGACCTTTCTGGGATGCGTGTGGAGCATTTGACTGATGTCCATGGTGGACTCAAGATCCTGACCTTCAGATCCATCTCCTGAGACGTGTGGCAAGCCAAGGCATGGAGTTGTATAGTGGACCTTAGGATGCAAGCTGCGTAGGAACACATTAAACAAAATGATATTGAGAAGGGAGGGGACCTGGGAATCGAACCCAGGTCCCAATACCTGCTTGCCAGCGTGTTTACCAACTGTGCTAAGCGCGCTCTTTGTTTATTATATGGAACGCAAATATTATAATGGAAAATAAGCAATATTCTGGAATTTCAACAAAACGCGCGCCAGGATTTGAACTGCCCTTTAACGTCATGACACATAGGCATCTTCTTCATCTCTTTGCCTGTAAATATAAATCAAATAGCGGGGGTTTTAAACCCCCACTAACTTCAACCTGCAAAAATAACGATTAGGCCATACGCAAATATAAAAAGGGCGCGACCTATGGAATTGAATCGTCCAGATGCCCTGAGTTCAATGATATAGGTCTTGTGGCTCAATTTTACCAGACGAGAGAAACCCCAATTCACATCTTGTGCAACCCTAGAAAATTTTAATGGCATAATTCGCTACAGGCACGGTTAGAGCAATTAAATGGTACCATGAGTTTCAGAAGATCCACATTAACATGAATCAACGTTTAAAATGTATGAAATATGCACATGGATCAAAATACGATTATGAGAATTTTCTTGAACAGGGCTATGGCGTTCTACCGTTTCTCTGCGTGTGGAAGCTTGGTTTTGATTGGAAAAGCTCCCTTGATGCGTCAGGAATGAATTGGGATGGTTTTGAGGCTTTGAAACACACTTAAGCTATGTTTTCAGTTTTGAAAAATTTAGGAGAAAAGTGCCAAGTGTATGGTGTTCTTGGGCGCATCTTCTTAGGTCCTGAGCATTAGGGTTGTGTTTGTGTATGTATATGGAATGAATTAGGGTAGAAATCCAAGTCCATAACCCATGGAATCAATGCTTTTGAATTTTGTGATCTTGCATAATCTTTTTCAATCTTTATCATGTCTTTTTGATACCAATCATGGCCAAATCTTTCCATATTAGTGATGCACGAAATCTTGAGGTTTTATGGAGAGAATATGCTGCAAAAAGGGATTGGAAAACATGATTTTTTTTATTTTTGTCATATTTTATTTTAATTAAATGAACTAATAATAATAATAATTCAAATAATTAATAAAAAATGATAAAATAACTCCCTTTAAAGTCAATGGGTCGTGCATAGCTTTTGGGTGATGATTCTTGGAAGAAAATGAGGCCCATTAGCAATTTTGAGGCATTTGAAGCAAAGTTGACTTTTCAAAATTCCCAAAAATTTCCCAACGTCCACAAGGCATATCTTGCTCAATTTTTAAGCTTTGATCATGTTCTTGGACATTTTGGAAAGGTCTTGAAGTCCTCTAACCAATGCCTTTGGTCCCATGTCATTTTGATTTACCAATATCAAGTTATGGTCTTTGACTTAAAGTCCCTTTTTGTTGACTTTTGAAAATGACCTATAATGTTGAGATTGATAACTTTTTGTGAGAGCATTTCTTGGACTTGAAGTGTGAAGAGGAGTTGTAGGAAATGTCTTTCTCTTCAAAATGAGCTTTGGATGGAATTTTTCTGATGAACCATGTGGAAGTTATGCCTTGGTCAAGTTACAGTTGACTTTTTCAACTGTCCAAATATGGAAACTTTTGCATCTTGAGACTTTTTGAGCCATACCTTGAAAATCATGATCAAGAATTGATAAAATGATGTTTGTGGCTTCAAAATAAGATGTTGACCAAAAATTTGAACTTTTGACTGTCAAATGACCATTTTACCCCTACAGTTGACTGCTGAGCAATTAGGGCATTTGACTGTGCAATTTTGTGCTGTAAGTCTTGAAACTTGACATGAGGATGCTTGACAATGTTTGTAGGCATATGGGACTTGTTTGGACCCTTGGAAACTTCAATTTCTCTGCCAGAACCAAAACCCTAATTTTTGACTGTTAGGAGGCCTTTGAACTGTGCAACCCTTAGGGAGATTTTGAAGCATGTTCTTTGCAAATCTTGAAGAATATGGGAGGGAAAATTTTGGGGTACAACAGTTACGCTTATAGAGAATTCCATTACTGATGAAGAACTTCATAGCGAACCTTCTCAGAAACTTCTTATCATTAACAGATGCCCCCTCGGGGTATTCTTGAGCCTCAAGATACCTCTTTACCTCGTGAAACCAGGGTTTATCTGCTACCTCTTTAGTCTCAATGTCACAGCAATGTGCGGGTTCGTATAACCTCTCAATGGTAATCTGGGGAGCTTCATTGTCCCACCCGACTTTGAACATAGAAGACATGGTAGCTAGCGCGTCCGCTAACTGGTTCTCTTCTCTAGGGAAATGTTCAAAGGTTATCTCTTCAAAGTATGGGAGCAATGTCAGTACATACTCTTTGTAAGGAATAAGATTCGGGTGCTTCGTATCCCACTCGCCTTTGATCTGACTTATCACTAGAGTGGAATCTCTGAATACACTCAAGAATTTAATCCTCAGGTCAATAGCAACTTGAAGACCTAGGATACACGCTTCATGCTCCGCCATATTGTTTGTGTAGTTAAAATATAATCGGGCGGTGAACAGAGTATGACAACCTTCAGGAGATACAATTACCGTGCCAATTCCGTTACCCAAAGCGTTTGATGCTCCATCAAAATACATAGACCATCAGGATCCTTCCTCAGGTCCTTCATCCGGTCCAGGTTCTTCACAGTCAATTACCAACATGATGTTCTCATCCGGGAACTCGGAATTCATGGACTGATAGTCATCCACGGCCTGATGTGCCAAATGATCCGCCAATACACTCCCCTTGATTGCTTTTTGGGTTGTGTATTGGATGTCGTACTCGGTCAAGATCATCTTCCATCTTGCTATCCTTCCGGAGAGAGCAGGCTTCTCGAAGATATACTTGATCGGATCCATCTTTGATATCAACAAAGTGCTGTGAGTCAGCATATACTGTCTCAGCCAGCGAGCAGCCCATGCCAAAGCGCAACAAGTTTTCTCGAGCAATGAGTATCAGGTCTCACAGTCGGTAAACTTTTTTCTAAGGTAATAAATGGCGTGCTCTTTTCGACCAGACTCGTCATGCTGCCCCAGCACACACCCCATTGAATTGTCCAGCACTGTCAAGTATAAGATCAAAGGTTTTCCTTCCACTGGAGGTATCAGAATTGGTGGTTCTTGAAGGTATTCCTTGATTCTTTCTAAAGTGGTATGGAATTCATCATTCCACTTTGCCACTTGATCTTTCTTCAGCAGCTTGAAGATTGGCTCACAAGTAGCGGTCAGATGTGAAATGAGCCTGACGATGTAATTCAGACGTCCCAAGAAACCGCTAACTTCCTTTTCTGTGCAGGGAGCTGGCATCTCTTGTATGGCTTTTACTTTTGCGGGGTCTACCTGAATACCCTTATCACTGACAATAAAACCCAGAAGCTTACCAGACCTTACCTCGAAGGTACACTTGTTCGGATTCAACCTCAGTTTGTACATCTTCAACCTGTCAAACAGTTTCTGGAGATGCTCAAGGTGCTCTTCCTCAGTCTAGGACCTGGCTATCATGTCATCAACATAAACATCGATCTCGTGGTGAATCATGCCGTGGAAAAAAGTGACCATGGTGCGCTGATAAGTTGCCCCAACATTCTTCAACTCAAAAGGCATTACCTTGTAACATAAGGTGCCCCACTGTGTAACGAAGGTTGTTTTTTCCATGTCCTCAGGAGCCATCTTAATTTGGTTGTAGCCAGAAAAACCATCCATAAAGGAGAAGATCTTGTGCTGCGCGGTGTTGTCGACCAGAAAATCAATGTGAGGAAGTGGGAAGTCATCCTTGGGGCTTGCCCTGTTCAGATCTCTGTAGTCCACACACATCCTTACCTTACCGTCCTTTTTAGGCACCGGAACAACATTGGCAACCCACTGCGGATAAGAGGTGACAACTAAGAACCATGCATTGAACTGTTTCATGACTTCTGCCTTGATTTTCTATGACATTTCAGGGTGCATACGGCAAACCTTCTGCTTTACCGGAGGGCAGTCTTCTTTAGTCGGCAAGCGATGAACCACAATATCAGTGTCCAAACCAGGCATGTCTTCATAGGACCAGGCGAAGATCTCAACATAGTCGTGTAGCATCTGTATTAGCCGTTATTTGACACTAGGTTCCATATTCGCACCTATTTAAACCTCTTTCCTGTCTTCCTTTGTACCCAAATTCATTGACTCCACTGGCTCTTCATGAGGCTGTATGGCCCTCTCTTCCTGCTATAATAGTCTAGCAAGTTCTCCAGGCACCTCGCAATCGTCCTCACCTTCGTCCTCGGCTTGGTTGATCGGATTTTTAAAGTCATAACTGGTAGTAGCAGAGTCGTTATCAATGGGATCCAGAGTGGATATGGATCTTCAGTATGATACGTGAGTGTGTGTAAGAAAAATAGTTGTTTTGACAAAGTGAGAGATAGAAAAGAAAAATAAGGAGCGCAAAATTTGTAATGTAAAAAACGTCCACTTCTTTATTAATGATATATGAAATGCCAAATAATAAGCCCTCACAAACAAAGCCAAGGTGCCTCGGGCAAGGCACCAGGCTATAAAGTTTCGAACTGTTTATTAGAAATCTTAAAACAAAAGTCAATTACTGTGGAATAAAAGAAACATGTATGAAGTCCTTCGCCGTCCAGTTATTCGGTCCACCGTTGGTCGTTGGGTAGATCCAGCTGTCGATATCCGGGTTCTCATCATCAGCATCCTCTGTGGCGGAGACAACCTCAATAGCATTGATTCCCGAGCCATGCTTGGGCATGGGTGCAGTTATGACGTTGGGCTTCTCTGGAGAGTCAAACTCAATCTCTTTGGCTTCGATCAGGTCCTGCACCTTATTTTCAGGGCCCAACAGTCGTTTGTATCATGACCTAGACTTTCGGAGTGATAGGCGCAGCGTGCATTCGGGTTATAGCGGGGAGATGTGGTGTTGGGGTTCTTCGGGGCTTCCCTCAGATTTACCAGATTGGTCTTCAAGAATTGTGGTAAAATTTGAGACAGAGTCATATTGAGCCGGGTGAACTGTCTCTGTGGTCTTTCCACCCTTTGTTGATTGTTGCATTGTGGAGCAACTGTTGGTCTTAATATAATTACAACATTTACCGTTTGACGGTGTTCAGATCTGCTTTGGCCCCTTCGGGCCATAAACTGCACTAGCTTCCTTCTTACCTATGAAAGGATTCTTCACCGAACTCGAAGAGGCGTCATTCTGTATTTTACCACTTCGGATGCCAGCTTCCACTCTTTCTCCAGTCAAAATCAACTCAGTAAAACCAGATGACGAGCTGCCGATCAAGTGATTGAAAAATGGACCAGATAGCATCCCTAGAAACATGTCAACCAACTCCCTATCAGACAAAAGGGGTTAGACTCTTCCAGCCAAGTCTCTCCACTTCTGAGCATAGTCCTTAACACCTTCACCTACACCCATGGACATACCCTGGAGATGAGTACGAGTGGGAGTAAGGTCGGTGTTATACTGATACTGCTTGTAAAAAGCAGCAGTAAGGTCTTCCCAGTTTCAGACACTGGCTCCCTCCAACTGATAGAACCATTCAAGCTGAGTCCCTGACAGACTATCTTGAAAGAAATGTACCCACAAATTTCTGTCAGTAGTGTGGGATTGGATCTTTCGGACATATGAGCAGAGATGGAGTTTTGGACAGGATACTCCTTCGTACTTAGCAAAAACTAGAGCTTTGAACTTATGAGGGATGACCACTCCCGATACCAGTCCCAATTCTCCGAAATCCAAACCAGGGATTTTCTAAATCTCCATAGCAGTCAGACGGTCTTCTAGCTGCTTGTATCTATCCTCGGCAGGAGGGTATTTCTCATCATCGTAATCAGTATCGTTGTCAGAAACTGCAGGACTAGGGTCCTTTTCCCTTTCTTGGTTCTCTCCATCCTTGGATGAGGAGGTCAGATCAGCTGGTTGTCTCAACCTTTCTCCGAATCTTCTACCCATGTTCAGAATACCGACCTTCTTCTTCTTCTTCTTCTTCTTCTTCTTCTTCTTCTCTTTCAGGATAAGAGTCTTCAGATCCTCTTGCCCTTAAGCCAGACTTATGAACATCTGTTGGAATTGGGCATTTTGTGCCTGAAGATCTTTGATGGCTTGATCGGAAGACATTTCTGCTGAAATAAACAGCGAAGAAGATGAGAAACCTGTAATGGTACCTATAATGGTGTGCATAATAATGGGATGCGCATGTAATGATTTCAAAGACTTTGGGAGATTTAAATTTGTAAACCAAAAATAAACAAAACTTTATTAGCTTAAACTATGAAAGGTTCAATAATGCCTTTAAGGCGTTACAAAGAAGTAAATGAAACAAAATCTAAAACTAGAAAAAGCGAAATCAAAAGTCCCATGGTCGCTTCCTCTTTGTGCCGATATAGTCGTTGATCACTCTTTCTTCCTCGAGCTGCCTAGTGAGCTTCAAAATCTTCCTTTCTTGCTCCTGGTACCTGTTGTACCCCAATTTTTGACCTAAGATCCCATTTTTATTTTTGCATTTTTAAAGATAAGTCAAGGTCACGAAATACGGTCGGTTTTAACGTCTCACCTTCGAGCTTTGACTATGCGAAGATTGTCAAGTGTTTTGAACATTTTTAGCATATGTATCACTAATTTCTAATCTCATACAAAGGTGTATGTTCATGTTTTCTTTTGTGTCATGTGCAGAGACAGGTCGGAATCAAGAGCATCAGGTGTCGCGCCTCAATTAAGGTTTTGAGTCCCCCAAGCCAGAAGTACGGTTGATTATGGATTCTCGAAGACTCATTCATCAAGGCACACTGTTGCACCCTTTATTTCGCCCCTAATTTTTTCAGTCGCACATTCATACCATATTTTGTCATTTGGTCACAATCATTAGTAAATATCTTCAATCATCATATTTTGCATCATTAGTCGTATTTAAGTTGACCAGAAAAGTCAGTTTAAATCAAAGTTTGCATCGTCTTTTAGTTAAAAAAACACCTGACATTTCACTTCATGCATTTTTATCTCTTTACTCATTTGTTGCATTGCTCCAAGTTGTTTATATGTCGATAATAAAAATATTTTGGTTTTATAGACAGACCGTTAAAAGCGATTCGATATTGTGCGAAAAAATAGCGAGAAAAATATTTCAAGTTTTCACCTCTTACCGATCATTTTATGAATCTGCATGACGCGTAGATTATGACGGTATGCTCGCTTTATTTTTCTCGGTGTAGTTTGAAGTCTCGTTTTTAACCGTAAATGTCCGTTTAGCCTGATTTTGTTATTATTATCATTTTATTTCGATTTCGACTTTTGAATATTTTTTCTTTAATCTGTGGGACATGTAGTTTATTTTAATATGTTCATTTTATTTTTTCGGATAAATTTTCGTTCATTTTTTTATCATTTTCAGTCATTCTAGGTCTTTATTTTTTATTCAGAAAAATTATTTTAAATTGAGTCAATTTTAATACTTTTAGTTTTTTTTTGTTATTCTTATCATTTAAGGGCTATTTGGTCACAAAAATATATTATTTACACTGTGCTTGATTCTTATTGGCTGTTAGCAAAAATAACGGATAAATGCAAATTTAATAATTTTGGACGGATCAGATTAAATCTGAAAACAATATTCCTTTTCATTTTCTCTATTTAAAGAATCTTCATTTTTCTTTGTAACAAAAACAAACAAAAAGCAATAACAGTTGTCACCATATTGATACTTCCTCTCCATTATGTCCTCTTCTTCTTCGCTAAAAGCAAAATAGTAAAGTTAAATCCAATTTCCCTTCATCAATTTCAAAACCCTTCTTCATCACTACCAAACCAACACCATCCAACCTTCTAGCTTCGCCTCTGTTTCTACCCAAATAGCATCATCCCTAAACCCTCTCTTCCACTGTTAACCAATTCACACCATCCATCTCTTGTTCAATTCATCATCGCAATAATCCAATTCCACTTCCGTTACCTCAAGCACACAATCAACACCTTCAATCCACTGTAACCCACTGTAACAACACCCTCCCCCAATATCCTTTCATACTGTCACACAAACAACATTTCCCTTCAATTCATTTCAATTTCCATCAACGTCGGTTAGCTACCCTTCAATCTACTCCGCGAATTCAACCTCCCCTGTCCAATTTCCACAAGCTGCAAACCAATTCCTCTCCATCAATCCGCCACGACTTCTCTCCTTCTCACCTTCATTTCCTCTTTCTGTAACACCTACAAACTCCCTCTGTTTGCTTCCATCACTACCCTGCAACCTCCTTCACCATCAACATACAGTAGCACACCTCCATACTGCCACCATCCAAATTTCCTCTCCGCCTACTGCACTCACCCAACAGACCTGCCAGCGCCAAATTCCGCAAGCTAACTCCATCTCTCCCTTCGCCCACACTACCGTCACCTCCCTTCACCCTCTGTTCTCCTTCGCCTAGTAATCCATCGCAACCTAATCTTCTGTTTCCTCTTCTTCATACTTCCATCCTTCAACCTTCATTGAACCATCATCTGCCACTGTTAAATCCGAACTCACTTTATCACAAACCCGGTCCTCTTCAGCCATCGCAGATCACGCCCAACCGTCATCCATCTTCCATCAGAAAAATGAAGTGGAGGAGGAAGATGAGGCGTGCTAGAAACAAAGGAAAGCGGAAATGAAAAAGATACTAATGGTGGATGTGTTTAGATGGAAAAGTCAAAGAGGCCAAAACCTCAATGGGGCGCCGTTGCTGGTATTCAGGGTGGGTCTTAAATTTATGTTGTTGTTTACTATCAATGGCACGCATTTAAAATTAGGGTTAGTGTCTTTATGTTGAGTTTGGGCCTAAAGGGCCGATAACATGCTTATACACACCCTTTCTATTTCTTTATACTTTTAGATATTTAGGTTAATGCAATTAAATTCCTTTTAATTAGTTATAAAAAAATAAAAAAATATATTAGTAAATCTTATAATTAATTTAGTTTAATATTAATTTAGAATTCTTTAATTAGTTTAGATTTATTTTATAACTTTAGAATTTTATTTCATTTAGTAAATTTTAGAATTTTATTTGTTTTAGTTTAGTTTAATAACTTTAGAATTTTATTTGATTTTATTTAAGTTAACTTTAGAATTTTATTTGTTTAGTTTTAGTTTAATAACTTTAGAATTTTATTTGATTTTATTTAAGTTAACTTTAGAATTTTATTTGTTTAGTTTTAGTTTAGTGACTTTAGAATTTTTATTTGATTTAGAATTAGTTTAATAAATTTATAATTTTATTTGATTTAGAATTAGTTTAATAAGTTTATAATTTTTATTTAGTTTAATAACTTTAGAGTTTTTATTTGATTTAAATTTAGTTTAGTAGTTTTAGAATTTTATTTGATTTAGATTTAGTTTAGTAACTTTGAAATTTTCATTTGTTTTAGATTTAATTTAGTAACCTTAGGATTTTAATTTAATCTAGATTTAACTTACTAAATTTTAAAGCCTTAGTTTAGTTTAGATCAAATTCAATAATACTAGATTTTTTTTATAACCTTAGAATTTGTAATTAGTTTAGAATTATTTTAGTAAGTAATTTTTAATTTAGTTCGAATAACTTCTTTAGATAATTAGTTATATTCCTTTTTATTTGTATATTTCTGTCATTTCAATTTCTCGGTGCCTCTTGATCATTAATTTGTTTTTGTCAGATTTATTTTCTTCTGAACTTCTGAATGTTTATATTTTGATGTTCATTTTATTTTGCTTACTCCAAGGAAAAGATTTAAATTTGTTGACTTCACGTCATCAAATACATCTCATCCGATCGTGCGAATACCCTTTTTTCATTTTTTGTTTGTTTACTATTTTGCCAAACTCAAGATAATTTTCCCAAAAGACTCCATTTTCAAACTCACACCCCCTTTTTAAGTCAAAACTTCAACATTAGGTCGTCGTATCTTCAAAATCTCATCCATACCCATTTTAATCAAACAAACAATTTTAACCAAAAAAACAGATATTTCAAAAGGTTCCTGCGGAGTACCGCAGATGCATTGGGTGCTAATACCTTTCCATTGTATAACCAACCCCCGAACTCTCGATCTCTTTTAAAAATGCATTGTATTTTCATTACTTTTAAATATTACTTACATTGCATATTTTAGGGTTTTATTTCGCTCTTTTCCCTTTTCCCTTGGAAATAATAAAGCGCGGTGGCGACTCTTGCTTTTTGTGAGTCAAGTTAATTAATAGCTTGATCTCCGATTTTCACCGCTACAGAATTGGCGACTCTACTGGGGACAGATTGACCTCTTGCTGGTCCATCCCTAAGTCGGTTAAGCCTAATTTGTTTTATCTGTTTTATCATTATTTGATTGTTTGATTATATGTATATATTATGATTATTTGGGTGTTGATAATATTTACAAAGGACAAGTCCTATACCCGGACTAAGTTACACTTAGGAATAGGACGGGCGGTATAGTCATGTTAACTTTGAGGGAGTAATCCCGAAGAAGGAGGCATGAGATCCCCCACTCAGTGGAAGGCCCTTTTGAACGTAATATTTGTTTACCGAGTAATCGGGAAGACATTATTATTTTCGACCTGGGAGCCAGAGAAGCTGGGAACCGTAGAACCCTAACCCATCTTGGCCTTTTAGGTGTAGCGTAGAGATTATAACGGAGTAATCCGGAAGTAATTGTTACGCGATGCTACGCTCGGATGAGTTTCTCTTGAGAATATTGCTGATTATTGAGTAATCAAGACGTTGGTAATATCTGAAGGAGGAATGTAGACTTCGGGAACTCTTAGAACCTTGTTCTACAGGTGTGATTAAACTGTTAGTACATACCTTGGGGATGTTCTTTACCCTTGACTTCATGCTCGTGACGTTGAACCTTTCGACTTTATTTGTGACCTTGCTTGTGGTTGTTGCATATCCATGCATTCATACATCCATAAAACCCTTTTCACTTGGCTTTGAAGGAATTTGGAGGTCTTTCTTTGTAAACATCACAAGTTTCGTCAAGCTCAATGGATCTTGGGTGTTGATAGGGCGAAAACCCTAATCCACCAAAATGGATGATTGATCTTGATGATAACTTGATCAATGTTTAGAGCCAATTTAAAATTCATCTTCTATCTTCATACTTTGATGTTTACAACTTAATATCTTGAGTTCCTTGAAAATCAAATAAAAACTCTCTTTGCATATCATGTATCATTCTACATTTTTTATTTCACTTTCAAAGGTCTTTTTCCAAGTCTTATTTTTCCTTTGGTCTCACTAGTACAACACTCGCGCTAAGAGGACAATGGAGAATATCAAGCAAGAGGTTTCTGAACTCCGTAGAGAGATGACTATTTTGAAAGCTAGTATGGAGCACTTAACTGGTTTGGTTGAAATTCTGGTTGCCGCCCAAGTCAATCCTTCTAGGAGGGAGGAAGCGATGATAAAAGTCTTCACTGAAACTCTAGAATCATTCTCTCATGAGAAGGTGATGGTTAATGCACCTAATGACTTTCCTGACAAGGTGAATGTGGGAGTGCGTCTAGAAGAAGATGTCGGAAAGGGATGTTTATATGAAGATGGTAGCTCAGCTAATGGTGTGAAGAAGTTTGATAATAAATTTTCCAAGAAGAGAACCATAGGAAAAAATAATCATCGTCAGAATCATCACGTTTCTCTTATTCATCAACAGAATCAGCAAGTTCCTAATCAAAGGAAAACCCAGTTTGATCCAATTCCAATTACCTATACAGAGTTGTTCCCTATCCTGATGCAGAGGAATTTGGTTCAGACCCGACCTCCACCGAAGGTTCCTGAGAAGATACATTTGTACTACAAAGCTGATTTGGCTTGTACTTTTCATCAAGGTGCTCCTGGGCATGACTTGGAGGGTTGCTTTGCTTTGAAGATTGAGGTTCAGAAGTTGGTCAGAAGTGGTATCTTGTCATTCAAGGACGTTGGTTTTGAAGTTCAAATCAAGCATGCGCCAAAGAGTAAACACGATTGATGGTGATTTTGATTTTTGAAGGATGTTTTCGGTAATTCAAGTCCAGATGGAAATCCTTCCCCGATCATTAACTTATTTCTACTTTTTGTAATTTTTCTTGTTTATCAAAACATTGTTTGCATGTAAGAACTTGTTTGCATCTATATGATTATCTTAATACAATGAGTATGTTTGTCTTGAAGAAATTCATTCGTTTCACTCATATTTGTTTTCAAATTTTACATTTCTTTTGGCATTATGATACCAACTTGTTGCCCATTCTCTTGCCTAGGCAGAGATTGAAGGGAGGATAATGATCTAAAGAACACAAAATCTCTGGTTGTTTGCTTTTGGATAAAATCTTGCTGATGATGTACAGGCATTGTTTCAAATCCCTAAACACCGGAGATATAAGGAAGATAATCCCTTGCTAACCCCTTTTGAGCCTTGAAGTAGAAGTTTCTTTCCTATACGAAAAAACCCTCAACTTTTAACCTGGGGCAGGGTAGTTTTCAGTTAATCTGATTGAGTGTTCAAAATTCATAAGGAATATATTTCTGAAGAGAAACTACGAGGGCTACCTTTCATGTATAATGAAGCCAGAAGATGTGGAATCACAATGTTATCCCTCATTCATCAAGAAACGAGGCAATCACAATCCTCTCAACAAGCAAATGCAAGCTAATGTCACACATTTTGTTCAAAAAGTCAAAAATCGAGAAAAAGAAAAAGCCTGCTAAGTCAAAAAACATGAAAACGTGTGACTTAGGCAAAATTAAGGCATCCCGCTGGACTATCAATTCAAAAGAATTAGTTCAGGAAAAAGTTAGGGAAAATAAAAATTGCAAAGAAAAGGACTGCAAAGAAAAGTCCTCAGCAAAGAACAAATTGGTGACTACAAACACGAAGACATGAGGGTGGTTTCTACTCCGAAAACCTCGTCGTTTCCTTAACCGTCACAAAATCCTTTTGAGAGATGAACGCTCATGTTGAATTAACTGAACATAGGATTGGAGAACATCATGAAGGGGGTGGGCACCAAATATTTTGAGCCTTAAATCTTTTTTTTCTAAAACCATGAACCAGACCACGTTACAACCTTCAAAAGTCCTAATTGAAGCAAGGTTACTTTGAAAGCATACTTCCATGAGATAGTGCTCCTGACTCCCATGAATGTTTGTTAGATAGTTATGTTGGTATCATATGATTTTTCTATACAAAAATAAATGGTGCTCTAACTCGCAAAATTTATGCGATATCTCTTTAAAACCTTCAAGACTTACATAACTGTTGCATTAGAATTTTCATTCTCATAATAAACTTTTTCTAACTGCAAACCATTTGTTTGATATCAAGGAAGCTCACATATAAGCACTAGCGATGAGTTTATTCTTTTAAGGCCTGGAACTATGTTGAGCAATTGGCGAATCATTTCAAAAAAATCATATCCAGAGGCATGCCACATGAAGACCTTAAGCAATGACATGTTGCTTCTCCCAGTTAATGCTTCTCCAACTTGTTTACCCTGTTGGGGCAAAATTTGAAGACTTTGTTGTGCCAACTACAGTCAATTCGGGGCAATCACGTCGAGATTCGATGAATCTCTCTAAGAGTTTGAAGACACCAGAGCATGGTGGATGCCAGGTCTTTTGTAAAATCCTCTTGAGACGATTTCTCCTCATCAACCATATAGCTCGGGGCATTTTAGAGGTGAAGCTATTCGCAAGAATTGTCGTGCATCACGCAGCTTATCAGCAGTAAACTTGGGGCATCCAAAATTAATCCCAGGGGCAATCCAGATTTGTCAAAATATGTTTTTCATACTGTGATCGGTGGATCTGGAACTGACTGTTTAACGCTGGTTCGCGAAATGTCGCGGTAAGCAAGAGTCGCCACCGTCTTTTATTTTCTCCAAATGGAAAGGACAAAAGCACAGAAAAATTCCTTATAGAGATTGCTCTCGGTTCGGGAGGTAGATTATAGAAAGGGAAGGTGTTAGCACCCTTTCTATCCATGGTTATCCATGGGCTCTTAGATACTTGCTCATTTGTGTTTTCAAAAATGGTTTGTTTGCTTTTCAATTGTGGGTTTTAAAAAGTTTCTTTGAAAATTTCAGTTCGACTCTTGTATCAGTCCTCAAGAGTGTTTGAAAAAATGCTTTCAAAAGCTTTTTGAAAAGGTGTCGGTGTGAAAAGTATTTTTGATTTGTTTTGAAATTAGAGCAAGTATCTAGAGTCGTCTACCTACCCTAAGGAATTCGTCTGTGTAAATGTCCTTTAAAGTAGTGCCATCCCACCATTGAGAGGTAGGTAGCACCACCGTTGGAGGTGTTCGGGTCAATTCGAGGTTCGGGACATGGTGATCACCAGAGCAATGGGAAGACACTTTAGAAGCTACCCTCATGCCAGGTTCCTGGATCATGAGGACTTACTAAGACATCCTCTACTCGACGATCACCTTTCGAGGCAAGGCAACAGTGAGGCGTACCCTAGGGGTGGTGTGTGATTCGTGTGTCAGATTCAGATATTTTATCTTGTCATGTTATTGGTGATCTATGCGCTTGTTTTTATTTTTGTCCATTCATTCTTGCATGCTTTGATTAACAGTTAAAAGTGCGAGAAAAGTAAAGTTCTAAAGCTATTACAAAAGGCGCGGGTCCACATCGCCAAAATTTCCAGAACCCGATTTGACAGAAAAAATAAAGAATTAAAAGTGCGACAAATAAAAGATATTACATGGCCTTGGGAGAGATACATAAATATTATAAAGAATAAAAAATAAATATGCGAATTGGAATTAAAGTTGAAACGAGGGCGTTGGACCCTTTTTAACTAAATTAAATTAAATTAATAAAATTAAAAGGAAAAGAAATTTGTTTTTGGTATTTTAAGATTTAAATGGGAAAAAAGAATTAAATGCAATTAAACCTAATTCTACAATTTTTATTTTATTATGAAAACATGTTAAAGTTTAACCTAAAATTAACCCTAATTAATTTACATGCAATTTAATTACAAAAATAAATATTTAATATTTAATTATTATGGAAGAAAAGAAAAAGGGATAAAACATTAATTAAACCCTAGTTCTACCAATTTTAAATTAATTAAGAAAATATTACAATTAAACCTAATTTAATAACTAAAATTAATTAATGCAATTTATTTACAAAAATATGACATTGAATAAAAATATTAATTTTTGTCCTTTTATGATTTTTTTTGTGTTTTTTATATTATTTGTGAAAATATTAAATTAATTAAGAAAACAATAATTAAAAGAATGTAAAAATAATGGAAAATAAAAAATGTAAAAAAAACATTTGCAAACCTAGGGGGTCTGCCCCAAATTGGGAGGTAAATCTTTGGAAATTTGAGCCCAATAAGCTTCAGGCCTGGCTGACTTTTCCACTCACGTACCCAAGCATTGACCCACGTGTACCATGCTCTCCAGATCGTGGCCTTTTGATTGATCTCATTGGCCAAGTGAACGGCTTGATTTTGAAGGCGTACGGTGATCCACTACGTTGAAACTGCATATGAATATTAAATGAAAAACAATATGAAAGGGGGTGGGGACCTGGGGCTCGAACCCAGGTCCTGAACATTACCAATGCTTAAGCCTGCCAGTTGATCCAAACGCGTTTTCTGTATATCACCTAACAAACAAATATTATAAAATAAAACAAACGCGTTAGTGCTCTTTGCGCGCGAAAGTTTAAACGAGCCAATCGTTGATGGCCACCTCATCTTCTTCTCCTACATTCCCTGAAACACAGAACCATAAGCAACGGTTTTTGAACCGTTCCAGAATATAGCATTCCAGAAAATAGCGATTAGGAATCCTGGTATTAGAAATTAGGCGCGAGGGTCATTTTGTGTTCGTCTAAGAGCGCTGAGTTGGATAGTCTAGGTCTCCTATGCCAATTGTTCCTTAAACGAAAACCCCCAATTCACAGCTTGAAAAACCCTAAAAGATAACAATGGTGGAATCGTGTACAATGCTCAAAAACACAATTAATTTACATGGTTAGCATTAGAGTCTTATAATGAACACAAATCAAGCATCAAAAATTATTAAAAGTGTATGAATCGAGATGCACGAATATGAAATTTTTCTGTACAGGTGAGATTGTTCTCACGTTTCTGGGCACGAAAGCTTGTAGTTTTTGATCCAAATCCCTTCTTTGAAGCCTCAGCAAGCTAATGGAATTGATCTTTGGCCTTGAATCGTCCTGGAAATTTGTTTTCAGATTTGGAGTTTTCTTGAAAAATTCCAAGTTTGCATATGCTTTTTCTGCGCAGCCTAGAGTCCTTTTGCACAAGGGTTAGCTTCCTTGTATATGTATGAATGATTTAGGGTTGAAAACTTGATCAAAGAATCCTTGAATTGATTGTGCAATATTTGATTTTTTTATGGCATTAGTTTTTCAATCTTTTTCATGCAATTTGATATCAAATCATGACAAAACCTTCCAAAAATGATTATGCACGAATCTTGAGTGTCCAATGAGAGTATTTTCTGCACAAAAAGATTTGATTTCATTAGTTTAGTATTTTTTCATATTTTATTTAGTTTAAATGAATTAATTGTAATAAAAAATTCAAATAAATAAATAAAAATAACAAAAAACTTCCCTTTGGGCCAAATGGTCGTGTGCATGTCTTGGATGATGAATTGTGGAAGAAAAAGAGGCCCATTAGCAATTTTAGGTCATTTGAATCAATGTTGACTTTTCAAAATATCCAAAAATTTCCCAACTTCCACAAGATATAACTTGCTCAATTTTTAAGCTTTGCTCATGTTCTTGGACATTTTGGAAAGTTCTTTGAGTCCTCTAACCAATGTCTTTGGTCCCATGTCATTTTGATTTATCAATCTCAAGTTATGGCCTTTGACTTAAAGTCCCTTTTTGTTGACTTTTGAAAATGACCTATAATGTTGAAATTGATAACTTTTTGTGAGAGTATTTCTTGGACTTGAAGTGTGAAGAGGAGTTGTAGGAAATGTCTTTATCTTCAAAATGAGCTTTGGATGGAATTTTTCTGATAATCCATGTGAAAGTTATGCCCTGGTCAATTTACAGTTGACTTTTTCAACTGTCCAAATAAGGAAACTTTTGCATCTTGATGATTTTTGAGCCAAGCTTTGAGAATCATGATCAAGCATTGATCAAATGATGTTTGTAGCTTCAAAATGAGATGTTGACCAAAAATTTGAACTTTTGACTGCCAAATGACCATTTTGCCCCTACAGTTGGCTGTAGTGCAATTAGGGTTTTGACTGTGCAATTTTGTGCTGAAAGTCTTGAAACTTTGTATGAGGATGCTTGACCATGTTTATAGGCATGTGAGACTTGATTGGACCCTTGGAAACTTCATTTTCTTGATCAGAACCAAAACCCTAATTTTGACTGCTTAGGAGGCCCTTGAACTGTGCAACCTTTGGGGAGATTTTGAAGCTTGACTTTGCAATTCTTGTAGAATATGGGAGGGAAAATTTTGGGGTACAACAGTTGCCCCTGTTCAATCTTCTTAGACCTGAGGATGCAGATTGGCTGACGTGCCTTTCGTAATCCGAGGGTAGAAGATGATTGAACACTAGAGTGCCCAGAAATTTGCGCTCACATAGTAGCAGTGTGATGATGGGAATGGGCTTATAGATGCTATTTGGAGATTGATGGATAGGATGATGGGCTTATAGATGCCATGCTAAGAGGTGATAGAAGGTGGACGGGCTTATAGATTCCATCTGGATGTTGATCGCATAAGAGATTCCTTAGTGAGAACTTGCGTACCTGCAAAAAAGAAAATGATTACCTGACCTGTTACGGGGCTGGTCTTCAAACTCTTTGTATAGATGTGTCCTGACTGGTTACATGAGCTGGATCTGGAGCTTCAAAAGATGATGAATGAACCAGGGGTGGTTACTACCTCAGCAGGAACGGTGAGAGAACCTTGGATGACCTTAACCTCAATAGAAATCATTGAGAAAATCTTGGATAACTTCACTTCAACAGCAATCATTGAGCGAAATCTTGGTGGGAATTACCATCTCCGCAGTATCGGGGAGAGAACCATAGGCGATTACAATCTTAATAGCAATCATTGAGAAAAACCTGGAATGGAATTATCATCTCCGCAGGATCGGGGAGAGAACCATAGGCAATTACAATCTCAATAGCAATCATTGAGAAAAACCTGGAATGGGATTATCATCTCCGCAGGATCGGGGAGAGAACCATAGGCAATTACAATCTCAATAGCAATCAATGAGAAAAACCTGGAATGGAATTATCATCTCCGCAGGATCGGGGAGAGAACCATAGGCAATTACAATCTCAATAGCAATCATTGAGAAAAACCTGGAATGGAATTATCATCTCCGCAGGATCGGGGAGAGAACCATAGGCAATTACAATCTCAATAGCAATCATTGAGAAAAACCTTGGGTGGAATTATCGTCTCCGCAGTATCGGGGAGAGAACCATAGGCAATTACAGTCTCAATAGCAATCATTGAGAAAACCTTGGGTGGAATTATCGTCTCCGTAGTATTGGGGAGAGAACCATAGGCAATTACAATCTCAATAGCAATCATTGAGAAAAACCTTGGGTGGAATTATCGTCTCCGCAATATTGGGGAGAGAACCATAGGTAATTACAATCTCAATAGCAATCATTGAGAAAAACCTGGAATGGAATTATCATCTCCGCAGCATCGGGGAGAGAACCATAGGCAATTACAGTCTCAATAGCAATCATTGAGAAAAACCTGGAATGGAATTATCATCTCCGCAGGATCGGGGAGAGAACCATAGGCAATTACAATCTCAATAGCAATCATTGAGAAAAACCTTGGATAACTTCTACTGAGTCTTCATCAGAAAAATCTGTTTGGGGTCGATTTAACTGGACTAGAGAAGGCCTTGGACTGGATAAGAAACAGAGAATCTTAGGGTCGATTAACTGAACCGGTCTAGGTCTGGGAGTGTCTTCAGCTGGGTCTTTATCAGAAAAATCTGTTTGGGGTCGATTTAACTGGACCAGAGAAGGCCTTGGACTGGATAAGAACCAGATAAATCTTTGGAGTCGATTTAACTGAACCAGATAAGGTCTTAGAGTCTTGAAATATGATTGAGAATTTAGCTGAATTTTTCCTGAAAGGTAAAGGTCAGTCATATGCAATGCATGATATGGGCCAGGCAATGATGTTCTCAACATAAATGAGATTTGTAAGATATGATGCGTATATGCATGCTATGATGTATGGAAGTGCGATGTATGTATTTTTTCGTATTAGGAAAATAAATCCTTGACGGGTGCCGGGAAGTCACTCCTGGGCTGATGTTGGAGAATAGATCTTTGCTTCCGCTAGGGATGATAGTTGCAAGAATACCGGTAGGAGAAGATAACTCCGTTGGGGAATAAACTTGGCGAATGGATTACTCTGCGGGGAGAAAAGATACTCTAGCGATCTTGCTGGGAAGCAATACTCTGTGGGGGGAGAAGTACTTTGTTGAAATGTTGATAATAACTTGCTGGGGATACCCTTGTTGTGTTGGAAGTGCTGACAGACTTCGCTGGGGATAAGACGACTTCGCCGAGGACGCTCTTTCCGTGGCTTTTGGCTGAGGATAACCCAGTTATATCCTAGTAAGGAAATAACTCTTTGATAAAGCTGGGAGACGCGTTCGTGCTTTGCGAGGGATAAGCTTCCAGAATCTACTGGGGATAAGCTTGCTGCTTGGGGAGATGGATTCCAACTTTCTTGGAGAAACTGGATTAGACTCTCCTGGGGAAGTACTTGATGACTACCGACTTGACCGATCTTCTTCTGGTAGGCAAGTGACGAGATGACAGGACATAGTCGTACGCTCTGATCCCTAACTTTTGCCTGGACCGCCCTTTCGGGTTTTCAGTCCACCGGGATACCCATTTTTGCCCAAGCCGCCTTTTCAGGTTTTCGACTTGCTGGGTGTACAGGTTTTTTCATTTCATCCCTTCATTTTGCCCGAACCCTTTTGGTTCGTCGGGAAGCCCTTATTTTTGCCTAGGTATGTCAACCAGCGGGTCTTTGATTTTGCGTAGTATTTTTTCGACTATGTCCACGCTCTCAGAATGTAGGGAGATGCCCCTGTCAGTAGTGTTTTGTCATGCCCCAGCAGATGTTTCATCAGGCCAGATTCGTTGCTGGAATGCCCCAAGTGACTCAGGCAGAGATTTGCCCCGAGCTAGCTGGCCCTTTGAGAGATTCTCCGAATCTTGATTGGACTGCCCCAGATGATTGGACCATGATCATGTTGTGCCCCTTGATTGGGAGTGCTTTTGTTCACTAGGTATTCATCGTGCGAATTTCCCTGCTGTTCAAACAAAAAGTCATATGCAAACAAAGTTATGTCAAAAATGCAAAGCTTATGTCTGTCTTGAAGATTTTGAAAATGCATTATTTTTCATAAAACAGGTGAATGTTTGTATAACGTGATGTCAACTTCGCATTTATAGTGAACCTTAAGGAGTCAGGATACCTTTCGTAACAGTATGCTTTCGAACTAACCCATGCTTCAGCTAGGACTTTTAAGGGTTATAACGTGGCCTGGTTCACGGTTTAAGAAACAAAGGATAAAGGCTCAAATTTATTTGTACCCACCCGCTCTTCGTGATGTTCTCCAAACCTAAACTCAGCTGATCATACGTTAGACCTTATTTGAGTCCTTGCTTTGATTTTCCGGTGATGATTCGGATGTTGATAACTTATTTTGAATAGGCAGTCATTCCTTTTTGTTATTGTTGAGGGTTTGTAGGACCTCTTTCTTTTTGATTTTATGATCCCTATTTTTGCCTGAACTGTTTTTGGTGGTTACAGTCAGCGGGATGCCCCAGTTTTGTAAGTCTCCTTCATAGGTTTTGACTTAATGGTTTTTTTATTTTTTGAGATAATGACTGCCTTTCTTTATTGAACCATCACTGTCTTTCTTCGTTTTTTAAAGACCTCTTTGGTGCCATTCGTTATGCACTTGGATCAACTGAGAGAACTACCCTGCCCCAGGTTATGATTAAGGGTTTTAAATTTCGAAAAGAAAAACTCCTACTTCTTTGGCTCAGAGGGGTTGACGAGGGATTATCATCCTTATAACTCCAGTGTTTAGGGATTGAAACAATGCCTGTACCTCATCAGCGGGGTTTGTTCAAAAGCATACTGTAGATTGTGGTATCGTTTTCGTCATCCTCCCTCAAGAGGCTTAGCATTATTAATCGAGAGTTGATCATCAGAAAAAATATGAAAATAATTTGCATTTAGTGAATACGAATATATTGCTTCAAAACAGACATATGCGATGCATTAATGAAATAACAATGTTTAACATGAGTAAATGTTTGAACAAAAGAAAATTGCAACTTGAACATTCGAATGAACAAAAATTTCTCAATCCTAGCCATGTTTTGGCAAGGGAGCAGTGATCACGTGGGGAGTCTTGGGTACTTTAAACTGAATCTCTTCAGCGTCGATCATGTCTTGGATCTTATTTTTCAAGCTCCAACAATCATCTGTAGTATGCCCCGGGCTGTCAGAGTGATAAGCGCAGCGGGCGTTGGGGTTATACTTCGGTGACGTTGTATTTTGGTTCTTCGGAGCTTCTTTTAGAGTTACCAGCTTGGTCTCCAGCAACTGTGGCAATATCTGGGATAAGGTTATGCTGAGCCGAGTGAACGGCCTTCTCTCGCTCTTTTGTTGGTTGTGACGTTGAATTTGTGATACTGGAGCCGTTTTAGGAGCTCTCCCCTTACCTCCTTGTCTCAAAGGTGGTTGAACGATGACTGGCTTTTTACCCTTAGACTTTTGCCCCAGTTGGTTACCCTGAAGCAGTTGGTTGACGAGAAACCAGAGCTCATCTTGTCTTTGAGCTAACCCTTGAATGGAAGTCACCTGCCCCCGCATCTGGACCTTCAATGCATCCACCTCAGCTTGTAGGTGTTTCAGCCTTTCATCCTCAGCACTGTTCCTGACAAAGGTCTCCATGAGAAGTGTCCTCAGCTCCTCCTTCCCCTTGTATAGATTCAGGAGGATTTCCCCGAACCGAGTCTCTTGAGCAAGAAAGTCCTGGTTATCTGGTTGGGAAGCCATTGCTGAAATAAACAGCGAGAAAGGTAAGTGACCTGCAACAAGGATACCTGCAATGCAATGATATGTATGATATGCATGCAATGTTTTCAAGGACCTCACAGGGTAAACAAGAAGATTGTTAGCATTTGAATCCGGTGGCTTGATTGAAGGAACTTCATGTTGTTGAGAGTCCTTCTTCAAGGGTCAAAGGCTCACCATATCCAGTGGGTCATAGCCCCTGACTTTAATCATCATGTCTGGTTTTGATTTCCAAACAACCTTGGTTAGGGGAACCTTCTTCAAGAGTCAGAGCTCACCATATCAAGTGGGTCATAGCCCCTGACAACTTTGTCTAGAGGAAAATAAATCCTCTTTGCCCCTTGCTGGGATAGTTGATTCACCATGACCTGCATCACAAGCCCTTGAGATCCTTGAAATGGATTAGTTTTTTATGCAGGATGTATGCAATGGTATGATGTCATGCTATGCATGGGGTAATGTAGGTAAACCCTGTTATGAGTCTCAATTAAGGACTGCCAACCAAAACCTGCAAGAAACTCAAGTAAAACCTGTTGTGAGTCCCAATTAAGGACTATCAACAAAACCTGCAAGAATCTCGGTAAACCCTGTTATGAGTCCTAATTAAGGACTGCAAACCAAAACCTGTAAGAAACTTAGTATACCCTGTTATGAGTCCCTATTAAGGACTATAAACAAAACCTGCAAGAAACTCAAGTGTCAGACAACAAGCATGCAAATAGTCAAGTACGAAGGCACACAAGTCACACAAGAGAAACCCTTAGAGTTTAGGCCAGCATGGGGTCTGGGTATTACCCTCTTGAAGTTGGTGGGCTCAACCTGTCCTATTAGAAGTAACCGGGTTCTAAGGGTCCCAATATCACTGGATTACTTTCATTGTTCATCGTTTCGATTTAGCCACTGAACTGGCGACCGAAATATTCCAGGAAAGCAACCCTCAATTGAGTGTAGTATCGAGTATCAACCAACCTCGGACTGCACCAAAGTCAGATATCTCACTACCCTAAAGAGGCCAAGATAGTTCAATTAAGGTTCCTAAGGTCTGTTGATGCTTCACGACACCACGCGGAGGCCCCGTACTCTCCTTGACTGAACTCAAGGGTTACCGGTACACACCAAAGTGCCACATCAACGTAGCAGACTGTTTCAACCATGTCGGTATACCCCGCACAGTTCCCTCACAGCCTTGTTGCTACTTTCTAAGAAGGTATCCCCCAGATCCGGGTTAGGATCTATAGAACTCCCAAGACAGTCCCACAATTTAAAGCAAGCAAAGCAATACAATTGAAAACACAGTTATGAACTAACTGTTGGCTGAAGATTTTGATAATGTTATTTAGAAGCCAAATGAGTTAAACGTTTTTGATCGAAATGGAATTAAACGTCATATTTTGAAGTAGCAGAAGTAGTGTTTCGAATAAGTGTGTCAAAGCTTGGAGCTTCGAGCGGCAGTTATGGGAACATATCTGAAGGAGTTTCGAAACAACAGCGAGGCTGTGTCTGGGAAGAGCGTTCGAAACGGAGAAACACCAAAGCATTTAAAATTCAAATGGAAGCGGGACTTTCAAAGTTTGAAAGTTATGTGTTGGAGCATTTGAGGACACGTGGAAAGATGAAAGAAGCATTGTCCTGCATGTTCGAAACGTGGCATAATCCTATAGCAAGACCGTTATGGTCGAATTAGTATAAATAGAAGTCTTAGTATTAGGATTTCGTGTGTCATATCTATTATACAAAATACTCAATAACATTCAAACTACCACATGGCAAGGGAAACAAATGCAAGAGAAATGTATGTATGATAGCACCATGTATTTCTGATTTAATGAAAACCTTTTACCATTTCCAGTACTTTCCTTTATTCCTTTTGTCAAACAACATTTACAAGTTTTCTTATTTACAGTCTTTTCACTTCGAAATCTCTTCTTCAAAGTTTTACATTTTAATGTTTTCTTTATATTTCGAGCACTTTATATTTCAGAAAACTGTCATATTTTCCATACATTTACCTTCAAGTCTTATCCTTCGAACGCATATGTTTACTTAAAATCATTTACAGATTTCTTGCATTAAACGCTTTCTTCACATTTCAAACTTTTACGCTCCAGAAATCCTTTATGTTAACCGTTTTGTAAGTCAAAACCATTTACTTCACTTTTATGCAGTGTTACATGTCTTTACAATTAGCATTACAATTAGCATTTATTCGTGTAACTTAGTTTTCACACACATTTTGATTACATCTTTAGACTTTTAGAGAGAGATCGAAATAAGCCAAACACCTATACAATATCAACCATGAATATCTGTTCGATTGTGAGAGTAACCTTAATATCCAAGGAGTCCTAGGATCAATCTAGTCGATCCTGTGAGTTACCAGAGGAATTGAATAACAGTGAAAGATTATTCGATAGTTTGGAAGACTAGCCGTTGTTTACCAGAAATCACTGGAAACAAATTGGCACACCTGGTGGGACCTATAATTGGATATCAGAATTAAGGATTGTTGAGACATAACCATTACAAAAAACGTTGGAACCTAAGAAGTTTGCTGTTTTATGAACCTGAGAAGTGGTAAGATAACCAACAGCCACCAACCTTTATCCAGAAGAAAACGTTTGGACAAAATGTCTAATGACAATCAACAAGGGGACCAAAGTGGCCCACATGCAACAGGCACTAACGCGTCCACTTCGATCGGAACATCTAATGCAATCCCTTCGAATGCACAGTCTGTTGCATCTTCGACCAGTAACATAGCCACCAATGGAGTAAGTGGCATATCAACTAATAGTTCGATCTTAGGAAATACTGGAACTATTGGCTACCCTGGGGGATTCGTTCCACCATCAGGGACACAATCCCATTTCGCCACCCCATTAACTAGACCACCCGGTTTCGATGGGAATAGAACCAGAAATTCCTTTTATGGAATGCCAACATCTTTTATGGCAGGTTTACACAATTCCACATCGAATTCATCTCCACAACTAGGGTCTGGGTCTGGGGCGAATCAGTTTATGAAAAATAACCAAGGGTCGGTGGGTTATAGCACAATGCCCATCCTAACCACAGACAACCAGTTGGCATTTAGGCAATTGATGGATGACAGTAACCATAATATGATAGGGGTGTTAGCACAAACCATGCAGGAGATATTTGCCCCAATAGTGCAAAATGTGACTGTGACAAACAGGGAAAATGCTGACAATATGAGTCGAATAGCAGATTTCTTCGCTCCCCCAGAAAGGCGTAGGCAGAATCAGGCGGGATTTCGAACAAACACGCCTGTTATGGAACAAATTGCTAACGACCCAATTTATAGACCACCCAGAGAAGAAGTTAACTTAGGGGCCAGGGCACCAAGGTTAGAAGCCCCAATAATCCCGGGCCCACAAAGGGAAATTATGGAACCAGGGGCAAGGGTCGAAAGGCTAGAAGCCCCAGAGTTTCGAGAAGAACAACCTAGGGGAGTTGTTTTGGTTGGTCGAAATCAAGATGCCGATGCCGTCGTTCATAGAATTTGAAACGATAACATCTTGGCAGAAAACAACCTAACCACTATGATAGAGAGGGTCATGGCCCAGAATGGCCTCAACACAGGAATGAGGAGGCCAAATTACGCTTCTCCTATATTGGATTGCATAATGCATACTGATTTACCAAGGGGATATAAAGTCCCTAAATTTACAAAATTCGCTGGGGATACCAATGAGTCAACAGTCGAACACATAGCGATATATCTAACCGAAGCGGGAGATATAGCCAATAATGAAGATCTCAGGATCAAATACTTCCCAAGTTCCTTGACAAAAAACGCCTTCACATGGTTTACCACTTTGCCTCCTGGGTCTATTGACACTTGGGCTCTCTTAGAGAGATTATTCCATGAACAATTCTACATGGGACAGTCGAAAATAAGTTTGAAGGAACTGGCCAGTGTTAAGAGAAAGTTCACCGAACCCATAGATGATTATTTGAATAGATTTAGGCTTTTGAAATCCAGATGTTACACAGTAGTGCCTGAACATGAGTTAGTCGAAATGGCCGCTGGTGGCTTGGATTATTCTATTCGAAAGAAACTAGACACTCAGTATTTGAGGGACATGGCTCAGTTAGCCGATAGGGTTCGACAGGTCGAAAGACTAAAGGCCGAAAAAGCCAGAGTCTTTAAGAATAGCAAGAAAGAAAGGATTTCCTATGTTGGGACTGAGGAAGCAGAAGAATACCCTGAATTCGAATTCGAAGAGGTCGAAATTGACCTCGCTGAATTAAAACAGGCCCCGCCTTATTCCTGCAAAATGTTAGTTCCCACAAAAGGGAAAGATATTGTTGAAAATGAAAAAAGTGACAAATTTCCAAAGAAGGTTTATACCTTCGACGTCACTAAATGTGACGAAATTTTTGACTTACTTGTCAAAGATGGACAACTAATTGTGCCATCAAATGTCAAAATAGCTCCTTTGGATCAGAGAAAGAAGAGGGGATTTTGCAAATATCATAGTTTCCTAGGCCACAAGACCTCACAATGTTTTCTTTTCAGGGACCTGATTCAAAACGCGATCAAAGATGGCAGACTAAAGTTTGCTGATAAGGTGAAGATGAAAGTGGACGAAGATCCCTTGGACGTCGCAGACACCAACTACTCCGAGCCTGCATGCATTGGAGAGGTCAACATGGTGGAAACTGATCAAAGCGACGCCCTAACAGGAGAGAAGGGTACTGGAGTTGAAAACTGGGTGATGGTCGAAGTCAGCGAGGAGGTCACTGAAGACATCCAGAATACGCCAGAGACTTCGATTGCTGCACCTGTAGATGTTGCAAGAGAAACCCAGGCTACTGAAGGCCAGGGAAACCAAAACGAAGGATTAACACAAGTCACTGAAGGCTTGAGGCTGGAATTGGAGAAAGTCCAAATCACGCAGCCAGTTTCCCCTCAGAAGGAAATATGGGACACTCTAGGGGAACCCAGTGGAAAATTTGACTATTTGGTCAAATATTCTGCCCCAGATAGTTCGAAGGTTCAGATTGAGGATATAAAGCCCACAGGATGGGGTGATGATGAAGCTAAAGAGGGGGATGTGGAAATAAATATGGTGGATATGGAAAGACCTCGCTCTGAGATGGAGGAAGTGGAAAAATACTTAGAAAAAGAAAAGTATAGAATGAGGAATAATCACACTGGAGATGCTAGCCTCAAAGATTATCTCATGACATGCCACAAAGGAGATTCAGGCATGATATTGTGCCCTAGATGCAACATTCTCTGCAATCAAAGAATTGTTGCGAATTTCGAAAGGGTACAGAGGGCTCGAGCTGGCAACAATTGGCGCCAGGATAACCAGCTTTTTAGGTGTTATCCCAAGGCTGGGGAAAGTTTGCTGGAGTTTGTGTTTCGCTGCTACAAAGGGGCAACCAAGTGCTTGATTTGCCCAAGGTGTTCTGCTGTGTATGACCAAAGCATGGCCAGGGCCTTCGAAACGATTCCCTTCGCCCCTTGCTGGAACAATCAAGAAACTGCCCAGATGGGCCCACGTTTCGACAACAGACACAAACAGCGAAGGCCTGATAGCCCTCACCCCAAGGCTGCTCGAAGAGTGACTTTCAAACTCCCTGCTGAAGTGCCAACCGATAGATGGTTACAGGTCAGAAATGACAAAGGCAAAGATAGATGGAGAAACGCTGAACGAAATGCACGCCATGTTGTGACATACAGGAGGCAATTCAACACAGCAAAAAGGGAGGAAGTGAGATTAGAGAATTACAAAGGAAGGAACCCCATGTCAAGATCCCAGTGGCGCAGACAACAAAGGATTCGAAAGGCTGAGAGAGAAGCTGTGGCAAACAAAGGGGATACTTCAACGAAAAACCAAGGTGAATCTAGCACCAACAAACCAAAAAATCAAACTGAAGATAAACCTCCAGTCAATAGGAGGCTCTTCTTTGAAGAACAACGCGATGAACCAAAGGAATACACTCCAGGCCCGGAAGAGGACGAAGATATGATAACAGATAACTTCGAATCGGAGGGGGAGTCTTCATTTAACTTGAACTGTAACGTGGTGTCTGTGCTTCCCTGCGAATTCGGGCAGGAAACCGAAATCAATGAATATGAGGAGGAAGACACCACAGATTTGATGAAACATAGGCCCGTGTGCTACTATGTGATGGACAATGGGGCTGTTGAGGAACAAAATGCGTTCTTCGAACGTCCAGAACCTGCAATGAAGAACCATCTCAAGCCACTTTTCATTCGGGCGAAAGTTGGTGTCCATGGTGTGAACAAAGTTCTAGTGGATGAGGGTGCTGCAGTCAATTTGATACCCCATTTCATGCTAAAAAGATTAGAGATCCGCGAAGGAGATATCAAGCCCCATAATATGGTTTTGTCCAATTATGAGGGAAAAGTGGGCAAAACACTGGGGGTGGTCCAGTTGGAATTGACAATAGGCTCAAGCTGTAGGCCCACCATGTTTATGGTGATCGAAGCCAAGGCCAACTATAACCTGCTGCTGGGAAGAGAGTTGATCCATGGCATGGGGGCAGTTCCTTCGTCAATGCATCAGCGACTAGTTCTGTGGAGAGATGATGGAATCGTGGAAAACATCGAAGCAGACCAGAGTTACTTTATGTCAACTGTTAATTTAGTTGACAAAAGGGATTATGATAAAAATCTGGCAAAGATTGCTCCATGTGTTCCAAATGATGAGATTAATGAAACTAGAAACGCCCACTACTACATGACCCTTCGTCATGATGGCCTTTACTGGGACAGAACAATAATCAGTGAAGAGGAGGAAGTCGAAAGCACTATATAAAAACGGCCAGCAGGCTGGGACTTCGACAACCTTAGCCATGACTGAGTCTACCTTTTTCGAAAGGATTTCGGCCTACATGGCTGAGAACGAATCAAAAGCGGCCTTAGAGGCTGAAATAAATAAATCAACTATAAAGACGAACGAAGTCAGTGGGGAGGGTTCGAAATGCTCACCCTTCAAAGAGTTTGAGATGGATCAAAGGTTGGATGCCATCTACGATAAAGAACCCTTAGGCTTCGAAAGGGACCCCATAAACTCAGGTGCCAAAATGTTGGCACATGATCTACTCGAAGAAGTCAACTTAGGGGATGAAAAAACGAAAAGAGTAACCTACATAAGTGCTAAACTTAGCCCAGGCCTCAAGAAGAAAGTGATCGAAGTCCTTAAGGAAAACAAAGACTGCTTCGCGTGGGATTATGACGAGATGCCTGGTTTAAAGAGGGAGTTGGTCGAACACAGACTGCCAATCAAAGATGGCAAGAGGCCCATCAAACAAACTCCCAGAAGATTCGCACCAGCGGTTCTCACAAAAATTAAAGCTGAGATCGAAAGGTTGCTGCGCTGCAAATTCATCAGAACAACAAGGTACGTCGAATGGTTAGAAAACATAGTACCCGTTATTAAGAAAAATGGTTCTTTAAGAATTTGCATAGATTTTAGGGATTTAAACACTGCAACCCCTAAAGATGAATATTCCATGCCCGTGGCAGAAATGCTAGTAGATTCTGCTGCAGGGTTCGAATACTTGAGTATGTTAGATGGATACTCTGGGTATAACCAGATTTTCATTGCTGAAGAAGATGTTGCAAAGACAACATTTCGTTGCCCAGGAGCCTTAGGCACATACGAATGGGTGGTGATGCCTTTTGGTTTAAAGAATGCTGGGGCAACTTATCAAAGGGCAATGAATTCAATTTTTCATGATTTCATTGAAACCTTCATGCAGGTGTATATTGACGATATAGTCATCAAATCTATATCTGCAGAAACACATTTGCATCATTTAAGCCAATCATTCGAGCGAATGAGAAAACATGGCTTAAAGATGAATCCCCTTAAATGTGCATTTTTTGTACAGGCTGGAGATTTTCTTGGTTTTGTGGTTCATAAGAAAGGAATCGAAATCAACCAGAACAAAACCAAAGCCATAATGGAGACGAAAGCACCTGCGTCAAAAAGGGAGTTGCAATCTCTGTTAAGGAAAATTAACTTCCTCAGAAGATTCATCTCGAACCTGAGTGGAAGAACCCAAGCGTTCTCTCCGTTACTTCGTCTAAAGCAAGGTCAAGTCTTCGAATGGAACGAAGCTCACCAGGAGGCGTTTGACAGAATAAAAGAATATCTCTCTCAGCCTCCTATTTTGTCTCCACCATCATGGGGGAAGCCCATGAGATTGTACATATCTTCCTCTGAAGTTAGTATAGGTAGTATGCTAGCAGAAGAGGATAGCAGTGGCGTCGAAAGAGCCATATACTATTTAAGTAGAGTGCTAAATGATGCAGAGACCAGATATAGCAATTTAGAAAAGCTATGTCTCTGTTTGTATTTCTCTTGTATGAAACTCAAGTATTATATAAAACCTGTTGATGTTTATGTTTCATCTCATTTCGATGTCATTAAACATATGCTTTCAAAACCAATAATGCATAGCAGAGTTGGCAAGTGGGCTTTAGCCTTAACAGAATATTCGTTGACTTTCATGCCTTTAAAAGCTATGAAAGGTCAAGTAATTTCTGACTTCATTGTGGACCATTCGTTGGTTGAGCAGACGATCATGAGTTACGTCGAAATGCAACCATGGAAATTGTACTTCGATGGTTCAACCCACAGGAATGAAAGTGGTGTTGGAGTCCTTCTAATTTCTCCTGAAGGAATTCCAACAAAATTCAAGTATAAATTAGATGGTCCTCGTTGTTCGAACAACGAAGCTGAGTATGAAGCGCTCATTGTTGGACTTGAAGCTTTGTTGGAATTGGGGGCAACCAGAGTCGAAATTAAAGGAGACTCGGAATTAGTGGTCAAACAAATCACAAAGGAATACAAATGCATAAAGGAAAATTTAATGGTATACTTCGTCATAGTCAATAGGCTATTAAGGAAATTTGAATACATGGATATTCAACACATACCAAGAATAGAAAACCAAGAAGCAAATGACTTAGCGCAGTTGGCTTCAGGTTATAAAGTGTCTACCAAGAACTTTAAGGATTTGGTCGAATTAAGGGGAAGAGTTATGGCTACTAGATTCACACCATCGGATCTGGAAAGTATGAGATTGGGATATGCTGAGAAACAGGGATTCGAAATACTAGCCATAAATACGTTGTCAGATGCAGATTGGCGAAGTACATTGAAGAGTTATTTAGCAGATCCAACTCTAAAGGTGGATAGAAAAACAAAATATAGAGCATTGTCATATCTCCTCATGGGGAACAAATTGTTCAAAAAGACCCAAGAGGGTGTATTATTGAAATGCCTAGGAGAGAGTGAGGCATACTTAGCATTGTCTGAAGTCCACAATGGGGAATGTGGGGCACACCAAGCAGGCCATAAAATGAAATGGTTGCTGTTTCGATACGGCTTGTATTGGCCTAGCATGCTCAAAGATTGCATAGACTTTGCTAAAGGATGTGAAGAATGTCAGAAACATGCAGGAATTCAACATGCCCCTGCAAGTGAGTTGCATTCGATCATCAAACCATGGCCATTTAGAGGATGGGCATTGGATTTGATAGGAGAAATAAATCCGGCTTCGTCCAAAGGACAGAAATATATCTTGGTGGGAATAGATTATTTTACCAAATGGATCGAAGTTATACCTCTGGTAGTTGCTGATCAAGAGGCAATTATTGAATTTATACAAAAGCACATTATCTATAGGTTCGGATTGCCAGAGAGCATAACTACAGACCAAGGCTCTGTATTTACTGGTAGAAAGATGCAAGGATTTGCCCAAGAAATGGGGTTTAGATTGCTAACATCAACACCATATTATGCTCAAGCAAACGGACAAGTCGAAGCAGCAAATAAAGTAATAATAGGATTAATCAAGAAGCATATTGGCAAGAAGCCAAGAAACTGGCACAAAACTCTGGACCAAGTATTATGGGCTTGTAGAACATCTCCTAAGGAAGCTACTAACACTACGCCTTTCCAACTTACATTTGGTCATGATGCAGTGTTACCAGTAGAAATTCATCTGCAATCAGTTCGAATTCAGAGACAAAACGAAATCCCAACTGCATTATATTGGGAAATGATGATGAATGAATTAGTTGAGTTGGACGAAATTAGATTACATGCATTGGAAATTTTGATGAGGCAAAAAGAAAGAGTGGCCAGAACATACAATAAAAGGGTGAAGAAAAAAGTATTCATTATTAATGACTTGGTTTGGAGAGTCATATTGCCTATGGATAAGAAGAATAAAGCGTTAGGTAAATGGTCACCTCATTGGGAAGGACCTTTTCGAATATTAAAAGTATTCTCAAACAATGCATACAAAATCGAAGAACTCATGGATGATAAACGTGTCCTAAAGGTTAATGGGAAATATTTAAAGAAATATAAGCCAAGCCTGCGGGAGATTCGAATAGTAACGACGTAAACAAGATATTATAAAAAGCCAAGATGGCAAGATAAAATGCCAAAATGGCGTTGTTCGAATATTACATGTAAGAAACCAAAATTATAGTCAAATAAACATCAAAATCTAGAAATAAGCATTATTTTTCAATCGATTAAAGGTGCTTCGAAATGATTCAAGTTTCTGCTGAGCGAACCGCCTGGCTCCTTCCAAGGTTGCCACTTCTCCTTTAAGTTGTTCTGCAGTCTCCATTTCCGCAAGCCCCTGGTTGAGAAGCTCTTCGAATTGGTTACCAGCAGAATTGGTTTCGAAGGCTAGTTGTTGTTCTTTAGCCTCCTTAACTTTCTGTTGAAGTTCCAGAATCTGCCTTTCCCAAAGAAGGATGGACTCAACTCGAGCCTCATAATCAGTTTTCGCCTGCTTCAGATGCATAGCTTGATCCTCAGCTTCTTGAGAGAGTTTCGAAGCTTGTTCATAAGCGGCATCCATGGCAATGCGTTTCTCTTGAACCTTCTTGGCAGCAGATTCGTCTTGGAGAAGGTAGCCAGTTACGTTGTCCAGCAAATTCTGAAGATCGAATAAGAGAGTGCTAACTGGCAAGGAGCAGGTGGAAAGATTGACCTTTGTGAGCAGCTCCTTCATAGTATAGCAAGCAGTACTATCTTGCTTAAGCACTTCGAATATATCCACATTGAGAATGGTTTTCCTAATTTTGTTAAGAAGAACAATTCTTTCATCTGTAGGAAGAGGATAGCTTGTCGAACCTGTGCCAGCCCTAGCAAGTGGGACGTCCCTCTGAGCCAACTTCGCCTTCATGTACCCAATAGGGTCATTTCGTCTCAGAAGTGCCAGCTCCTCGTCAGTCATTCGAGACAGAGAGGATTGAGGGAGTTCCACGCGTAGAGGAACCACGTTTGTTTCAACCTCTAGGGGTTCGTTGGTTGCATTACCATCCCCTTCATTCGCTTCGTGCTCTTGGTCTTCTTCATCCTCGTCCAAGTCTACCACTTCGATACCATCCCTTTCGCTGCTATTTGCGTTAGACTCCGTCCCAGCAGTCGAACCATCATTGGCATTTTCCTCGTCATTGGCATTTTCCTCCTCAGATTCTTCGTCTGTAGATTCTTCGGCTCTTTGCCCAGAATCAGCTTTCTCTTCTTCAGTTTGAGTGTCCTTTGGGTCCTCTTGAAGAGTTTCAAGAGGGGACTTTTGAAGTGAAGCCCTTTGCAAATCCTCTGCAGACGTTTGAAGTATTGTTTCGTTTACCTCTTTCAGAGGAATGGAGGTACCTTGATCATCCTGCTGTTCAGAAGTTCCAGCCAGAACCGCCATATTGGAGGAACCTTTATTTTGGACCAAGTTGCTGGAATCTCCTTGAGGAGAGGAGTTGAGCGGAGCAGCAGCTCTGGATGGTGAGGTCGAAATGGTGGAAGTTAGATTCAAGATGTTCTGCAAGGAACAACAGAATGTTAAAGAAAAACATTCACCAAGGTGATAAGAAGTTAGTATTAGAAACAATTTTTAGAGGTTCAATTTACCTGTGGACCCTCAGAGGAGAGGTTACTAGCTATACGTTCCAACGTTGGGTTGGAGGTCGAAGGTGGATTTTTGGATTTGGGTAAGGGAGCAGCATCCCTGGAATCGAGTCCAGAGACACTAGTCAGAACAGTGCTTTTAGAAGTATCTTTCTTTGGCTTCTTCTTCGAAGCAGTATTTAAGTTTCCTCCAGCCTTGGGGTCTTCCCCAGTGGTGCTTGATTTCCGCTTCTTGGGAGTAGTAGGAGGAAGCTTGTTGGTCTGAAAGAATTGCAACGAAAAGTTAGATGTAAACCATAAAGCTTGAGTGAATTCGAAACATCAAGGCTAAGTGATTACCGTTGGAATTGGAACACTGGTTGTTGTTGGTGTTATCGTTGTTGTTGTGGTTGCAGCAGTGGTAGTTGTTTCGGGTGGAGTCACTTTGTCAGTAGTTTCGATGGAGGCTTGAGAGGCACTCCCTTCCTTCGACTTCGAGGCAGCTGTCTTTATCCTGATAGCTGAAAATCGAAACAATTAAAGCAAGGGTTAAAGATATGGAAAATAAAAGACATTTGGGATTTTCCCAAGCATTCGCACCTGTGCCTTGATCAGATTTAATTGACATGGCAGAAAGGTCGTATCGAAGGTGTCCTGGGAAATCATGAAGCCAGTATCGAGCCCATGTCACAGTCTCAGATGGCTTTGGTTTCCTTTGAATATATTTGAACATCTCTTTGCAAGTAAACCACCATAGATATGGGGGAAACCAAGCCAGAGCCAGTTCTGAGGTAGGTAATCTGGGAAATTTAGGTGGATGCATTTCGAATGCCAACCTATACCTATCCTCAGGTGACAGCCCTGAAGGAAGTTTTAACTTAGAAACTTTTTGTTTAAATTTTTCCTTCAAGGTCTCAGCTGCTTGATGCACAGTGGAGTCCAAGCGCGTGGGGTCGTAAGTAGTTTCAAAATAATTTTGGAAAGCTTTAATCTCTTTGGCATGAGTAAACATACCTTTCTTTGCTGGTACCTGCACATCGAAGGCATCAATTAGTTTCTGTCGAATTGTAAGTGTATCGAACATATAAGTTTGATAAAACTTAATCCACCACTCCAGAAATCCTTTAGCCGCGAGATGGGTAGGTTCGAAGGTTATCAGCTCAAATTGGGCAAAGCCTTGATATTGTTCTTGCTGTATTTTGGCTTCCCTTGCCTTGAAAGTTCGTCCAGAAGTGATGGCGCTATCAGTTTGGAACAACGGTTCAGGAATCAGTTGGCATAAGCCAAACTGCCTCGAAACGAAGTTTGGTTGGTAGGCAAAGAGAAAAATTTGGTTCTTGGCTGGGGTTATCCTTGAAGAAATGAGTCTAGGCAGCAAGAAAGCTCTCCATACATCCTGAATCTCCTTGCTCTTGATGGCTTCTGAGAGAGCCATGGTGAACCAAGAAGGTCCATGAGCCCTCGAAGCAAAAGGTGCCATGCTCTCTTCGAACTTGTGCCTTTTGGAGAATATCATGATGTACTTCGAGAATTGAACTTTGAAGTCATCTTTGTCATCATTAGGAGTTAATCTTCGAAGCCTAGTGCCTTCGACTATCCTATCACTTATCTCAGAATCTTGCTCATCAATGGTATTGGCGGTTGATAAGGAAGGTTCGAACATGGCATTTAGCCATAGTTAGAGTAACCAAAAGGGGCCAGCCAATAGAATGTTTTTGGAGGTGTGGGATTTGAGGCTCGAAACAGCTGACCTCAGGCTTTCATAGAGGTCAACTAAGAGTAGTTCACTTAGGCACACTTTTCGATTTTCATGTAAATCCCTAGCTAGAGGAATGAACCTACTAGCTACCTGTAGGGATCTACTGCAGAAAACGTATCTTGACAGCCACAGGGTTAAGAAAGCAATGTGCTCTACGTCAGACACATTGTCCCCTTCAGCATGATAATGACTGATAAATTTGGAAAAACTGGCTAGCTTGACTTCGAAGTCAATTATGCTTGAGTGCTCTTCGTTGTCGGGTATATAAGTTTCTCCCACTGGCGACAGCCCAGTAATGGCCGCTATGTCGAAGAAGGTTGGGGTGATCATTCCACCTGGGAGATGGAAAGTGTTATAGGTATTGTCCCAAAAATAAAGGGACGCGAATAGCAGAGGGTGGCTGTAGGTGAAACCAGGTTTCGATAACTTAATCAGGTTATAAATGCCTAATTCTTCCCATTGCTGGGATTTCTTGGCTTCTACTTTCGTGAACCAATTTTGATAAGCAATATCAGAAGTAGGGCAAGATCGAAATGGCTTAAAATTGCTCTTTACATAATCCAAAACAAAGGGGTCCTTGGGAGGAACAGTTGGAGTTTCTATGGTATTTGAACTAGGAGATTCTACTGCCCTAGGGGCGTCCATTTTGTTAAATAAGGGTTTGAAGCTATAACAGACGGGAAAAATTGTCCTGGTGTCCTTTAACATTTCAAAAACCGTAAGAGGGCCATTTAAAGCTAACCTCTTACCAGCAACGTGGGTAGGAATGAGTACCTGTGACGCATACAGCATTTCTTTTTCTTTGGAAATCATCTGAGGGACAAGAGCAGATTGGCCTTGGATGGTGATGATTTTACTTTCCATGGTAGCTCCTGTAGTTTTTCCTTTCTTCTTGGAGACTTTCTTGAGTTGGGATGAAGTAGAAGAAGACATTTTGAAAGATGTTTGAAAGCTTAGATTGTTTTATGAGAGAAGGAGGGTAAAAGATTCAGAGTGTGAAAGATTTAGAGTGTGAAAAGAAAAGAAGAAGATTAAGTTGATGTTTTATAATGGGGAAGTTTAAGCATCCACCGAATAGAGGTGTGATACGTGGAGATCATGGATTGGTGTGATGAAGAGGTGGCGTGAAGTTAACATAGGTAATAGGCGTGATTTAAAAGATAATCATTACTTATAACTGCACCACGCTGTGAAGTGACTCCGGGCGGTTAAGGAATCCAAAAGGTGCTATGATTGATGTGACTGGAGTCAAATGCATTAAATGTTACGATGATTCGAAAGTCCTATCAAAATCTTGTGTAGGTGTTTAAAATAGGTATTTCTCAGAGGAATCGAAATACATATGTTAAAGGGGCAATTTGTTGGCTGAAGATTTTGATAATGTTATTTAGAAGCCAAATGAGTTAAACGTTTTTGATCGAAATGGAATTAAACGTCATATTTTGAAGTAGCAGAAGTAGTGTTTCGAATAAGTGTGTCAAAGCTTGGAGCTTCGAGCGGCAGTTATGGGAACATATCTGAAGGAGTTTCGAAACAACAGCGAGGCTGTGTCTGGGAAGAGCGTTCGAAACGGAGAAACACCAAAGCATTTAAAATTCAAATGGAAGCGGGACTTTCAAAGTTTGAAAGTTATGTGTTGGAGCATTTGAGGACACGTGGAAAGATGAAAGAAGCATTGTCCTGCATGTTCGAAACGTGGCATAATCCTATAGCAAGACCGTTATGGTCGAATTAGTATAAATAGAAGTCTTAGTATTAGGATTTCGTGTGTCATATCTATTATACAAAATACTCAATAACATTCAAACTACCACATGGCAAGGGAAACAAATGCAAGAGAAATGTATGTATGATAGCACCATGTATTTCTGATTTAATGAAAACCTTTTACCATTTCCAGTACTTTCCTTTATTCCTTTTGTCAAACAACATTTACAAGTTTTCTTATTTACAGTCTTTTCACTTCGAAATCTCTTCTTCAAAGTTTTACATTTTAATGTTTTCTTTATATTTCGAGCACTTTATATTTCAGAAAACTGTCATATTTTCCATACATTTACCTTCAAGTCTTATCCTTCGAACGCATATGTTTACTTAAAATCATTTACAGATTTCTTGCATTAAACGCTTTCTTCACATTTCAAACTTTTACGCTCCAGAAATCCTTTATGTTAACCGTTTTGTAAGTCAAAACCATTTACTTCACTTTTATGCAGTGTTACATGTCTTTACAATTAGCATTACAATTAGCATTTATTCGTGTAACTTAGTTTTCACACACATTTTGATTACATCTTTAGACTTTTAGAGAGAGATCGAAATAAGCCAAACACCTATACAATATCAACCATGAATATCTGTTCGATTGTGAGAGTAACCTTAATATCCAAGGAGTCCTAGGATCAATCTAGTCGATCTTGTGAGTTACCAGAGGAATTGAATAACAGTAAGAAAGATTATTCGATAGTTTGGAAGACTAGCGGTTGTTTACCAGAAATCACTGGAAACACTAACCCTAAGGTACACCTCACTTTATAAGAGTCCCCAGTAGAATCGCCAGTTCTGTGATCGGTGGATCTGGAACTGACTGTTTAACGCTGGTTCGCGAAATGTCGCGGTAAGAAAGAGTCGCCACCGTCTTTTATTTTCTCCAAATGGAAAGGACAAAAGCACAGAAAAATTTCTTATAGAGATTGCTCTCGGTTCGGGAGGTAGATTATAGAAAGGGAAGGTGTTAGCACCCTTTCTATCCATGGTTATCCATGGGCTCTTAGATACTTGCTCATTTGTGTTTTCAAAAATGGTTTGTTTGCTTTTCAATTGTGGGTTTTAAAAAGTTTCTTTGAAAATTTCAGTTCGACTCTTGTATCAGTCCTCAAGAGTGTTTGAAAAAATGCTTTCGAAAGCTTTTTGAAAAGGTGTCGGTGTGAAAAGTATTTTTGATTTGTTTTGAAATTAGAGCAAGTATCTAGAGTCGTCTACCTACCCTAAGGAATTCGTCTGTGTAAATGTCCTTTAAAGTAGTGCCATCCCACCATTGAGAGGTAGGTAGCACCACCGTTGGAGGTGTTCGGGTCAATTCGAGGTTCGGGACATGGTGATCACCAGAGCAATGGGAAGACACTTTAGAAGCTACCCTCATGCCAGGTTCCCGGATCATGAGGACTTAATAAGACATCCTCTACTCGACGATCACCTTTCGAGGCAAGGCAACAGTGAGGCGTACCCTAGGGGTGGTGTGTGATTCGTGTGTCAGATTCAGATATTTTATCTTGTCATGTTATTGGTGATCTATGCGCTTGTTTTTATTTTTGTCCATTCATTCTTGCATGCTTTGATTAACAGTTAAAAGTGCGAGAAAAGTAAAGTTCTAAAGCTATTACAAAAGGCGCGGGTCCACATCGCCAAAATTTCCAGAACCCGATTTGACAGAAAAAATAAAGAATTAAAAGTGCGACAAATAAAAGATATTACATGGCCTTGGGAGAGATACATAAATATTATAAAGAATAAAAAATAAATATGCGAATTGGAATTAAAGTTGAAACGAGGGCGTTGGACCCTTTTTAACTAAATTAAATTAAATTAATAAAATTAAAAGGAAAAGAAATTTGTTTTTGGTATTTTAAGATTTAAATGGGAAAAAAGAATTAAATGCAATTAAACCTAATTCTACAATTTTTATTTTATTATGAAAACATGTTAAAGTTTAACCTAAAATTAACCCTAATTAATTTACATGCAATTTAATTACAAAAATAAATATTTAATATTTAATTATTATGGAAGAAAAGAAAAAGGGATAAAACATTAATTAAACCCTAGTTCTACCAATTTTAAATTAATTAAGAAAATATTACAATTAAACCTAATTTAATAACTAAAATTAATTAATGCAATTTATTTACAAAAATATGACATTGAATAAAAATATTAATTTTTGTCCTTTTATGATTTTTTTTGTGTTTTTTATATTATTTGTGAAAATATTAAATTAATTAAGAAAACAATAATTAAAAGAATGTAAAAATAACGGAAAATAAAAAATGTAAAAAAAACATTTGCAAACCTAGGGGGTCTGCCCCAAATTGGGAGGTAAATCTTTGGCAATTTGAGCCCAATAAGCTTCAGGCCTGGCTGACTTTTCCACTCACGTACCCAAGCATTGACCCACGTGTACCATGCTCTCCAGATCGTGGCCTTTTGATTGATCTCATTGGCCAAGTGAACGGCTTGATTTTGAAGGCGTACGGTGATCCACTACGTTGAAACTGCATATGAATATTAAATGAAAAACAATATGAAAGGGGGTGGGGACCTGGGGCTCGAACCCAGGTCCTGAACATTACCAATGCTTAAGCCTGCCAGTTGATCCAAACGCGTTTTCTGTATATCACCTAACAAACAAATATTATAAAATAAAACAAACACGTTAGTGCTCTTTGCGTGCGAAAGTTTAAACGAGCCAATCGTTGATGGCCACCTCATCTTCTTCTCCTACATTCCCTGAAACACAGAACCATAAGCAAAGGTTTTTGAACCGTTCCAGAATATAGCATTCCAGAAAATAGCGATTAGGAATCCTGGTATTAGAAATTAGGCGCGAGGGTCATTTTGTGTTCGTCTAAGAGCGCTGAGTTGGATAGTCTAGGTCTCCTATGCCAATTGTTCCTTAAACGAAAACCCCCAATTCACAGCTTGAAAAACCCTAAAAGATGACAATGGTGGAATCGTGTACAATGCTCAAAAACACAATTAATTTACATGGTTAGCATTAGAATCTTATAATGAACACAAATCAAGCATCAAAAATTATTAAAAGTGTATGAATCGAGATGCACGAATATGAAATTTTTCTGTACAGGTGAGATTGTTCTCACGTTTCTGGGCACGAAAGCTTGTAGTTTTTGATCCAAATCCCTTCTTTGAAGGCTCAGCAAGCTAATGGAATTGATCTTTGGCCTTGAATCGTCCTGGAAATTGGTTTTCAGATTTGGAGTTTTCTTGAAAAATTCCAAGTTTGCATATGCTTTTTCTGCGCAGCCTAGAGTCCTTTTGCACAAGGGTTAGCTTCCTTGTATATGTATGAATGATTTAGGGTTGAAAACTTGATCAAAGAATCCTTGAATTGATTGTGCAATATTTGATTTTTTTATGGCATTAGTTTTTCAATCTTTTTCATGCAATTTGATATCAAATCATGACAAAACCTTCCAAAAATGATTATGCACGAATCTTGAGTGTCCAATGAGAGTATTTTCTGCACAAAAAGATTTGATTTCATTAGTTTAGTATTTTTTCATATTTTATTTAGTTTAAATGAATTAATTGTAATAAAAAATTCAAATAAATAAATAAAAATAACAAAAAACTTCCCTTTGGGCCAAATGGTCGTGTGCATGTCTTGGATGATGAATTGTGGAAGAAAAAGAGGCCCATTAGCAATTTTAGGTCATTTGAATCAATGTTGACTTTTCAAAATATCCAAAAATTTCCCAACTCCCACAAGATATAACTTGCTCAAATTTTAAGATTTGCTCATGTTCTTGGACATTTTGTAAAGGTCTTTGAGTCCTCTAACCAATGTCGTTGGTACCATGTCATTTTGATTTATCAATCTCAAGTTATGGCCTTTGACTTAAAGTCCCTTTTTGTTGACTTTTGAAAATGACCTATAATGTTGAAATTGATAACTTTTTGTGAGAGAATTTGTTGGACTTGAAGTGTGAAGAGGAGTTGTAGGAAATGTCTTTATCTTCAAAATGAGCTTTGGATGGAATTTTTCTGATAATCCATGTGAAAGTTATGCCCTGGTCAATTTACAGTTGACTTTTTCAACTGTCCAAATAAGGAAACTTTTGCATCTTGATGATTTTTGAGCCAAGCTTTGAGAATCATGATCAAGCATTGATCAAATGATGTTTGTAGCTTCAAAATGAGATGTTGACCAAAAATTTGAACTTTTGACTGCCAAATGACCATTTTGCCCCTATAGTTGACTGTAGTGCAATTAGGGTTTTGACTGTGCAATTTTGTGCTGAAAGTCTTGAAACTTTGTATGAGGATGCTTGACCATGTTTATAGGCATGTGAGACTTGATTGGACCCTTGGAAACTTCATTTTCTTGATCAGAACCAAAACCCTAATTTTGACTGCTTAGGAGGCCCTTGAACTGTGCAACCTTTGGGGAGATTTTGAAGCTTGACTTTGCAATTCTTGTAGAATATGGGAGGGAAAATTTTGGGGTACAACACATACATTATCAGAGGGTGGTGTTCCCAGTATCTCCAGCTAAGCAAGACTTCTTTCCAGCTGAAGCTTTGTTTGTGTTGTTATCCTTTCAATGGATTGTTTGCGATAGAAGACTGGACTTTGGGTTTTCTACCTGAAAATATCTTCCCCTCCATAGATATTTAAGCCTTGTAAAAGGACTTTGCTCCAATGATGGCTTTTGTTTTTATCTCCAGTAATGTTCCCCTTTTGTTGAGATTAGCCGAGTGTCGGGTCGTACTGGGACGTCTTATCATCTCCCCTGTCTGTTTTGTCAGCATATACATGACATTCATTTATTCATTCACACTTGCATCATGCATGCACAGTTGTATTTGTTGATGTCATTGAGTCCGTACACCTTGGTTATGTCTATTTAAATAACATATTTGATCTTTCCAAATAGAGTGTCAACTTAAGCATAAAGTGTGCCTTTTTTCTAATTCCCCACTGAGTTAACTCTCGTGGAAGAATCTTGCTTTAGCTTTCCTTTTCCATCTCTGGATAGGATAAATCCCCATTTGAGTTGTTTCCTCATTGGGTGGAGTCTTGTTTGACTATTTTCTCTCCAGTTTATTCCTGGATTGAGCTTTGTCTCTTGTGAACGACACCCTGTGGATCTCTCTAGGCTGTGAAACCTAGATGGAGAGTGCATTTATTTCGCAACGTAAATGCTTGGTCTCCTCAAGAAGGATGTATTCATGGTTCCCCATTGAAGATGAACTTTATTCCCCAGCAGTGTTATCACAACCTTCTTCTGGAACATCGACATGACAACAAGCGACTGACTCTTTATTTGAGCAGTTTGATTATTTCTGATTTCTCTATGACAAATGGCGGTCCCTTCATGAGCAGTTTGTCCATCCTCGATGAAATTATTGATTCTCACCTCCAGCAATATCTTCATGATATTTTATGGGTATCTTTGAGAAAACAGCAAGCAGCAGTCTCTTCATGGACAACTTGTATGTTATCAACACTTTCAAAAAACAGCAAGCGGCAGTCTCTTCATGGACAACTTGTATGTTATCAACACTTTCAAAAACAGCAAGCGGCAGTCTCTTCATGGACAACTTGTATGTTATCAACATTTTTAAAAACAGCAAGCGGCGGTCTCTTCATGAGCAGCTTGTACAGAAAACGGCAAGTGGCAGCTTCTTCATGAGCAGCTTGTACGTTAGTATTTTTGGAAAACAACAAGCGGTAGTCTCTTCATGAGCAACTTGTGTGTTATTGTTCTCTTGAAAAACAGCAAGTGGCAGTCCTTTCATGGGTAGCTTGTACGTTATCTTTTTCTTTTGAAAACGGCAAGTGGCGGTCTCTTCATGAGCAGCTTGTACAGAAAACGGCAAGTGGAAGCTTCTTCATGAGCAGCTTGTACGTTAGTATTTTTGGAAGACAGCAAGTGGCAGCTTATCTATTTGAGCAACTTGTGTGTTATTGTTCCCTTGAAAACAGCAAGTGGCAACTTATCTATTTGAGCAACTTGTGTGTTATTGTTCCCTTGAAAACGGTAAGTGGCAGCTTCTTTATGAGCAACTTGTGGGTTTTTGGCAACAAGTGGCGGACTCTTCATGAGCAGCTTGTGTGCTTTAATATTCTTTGAAGACAGCAAATGGCATCTTCTTTATTTAAGCAGCTTGTATGTCATAGCACTTTTTTTTGAAGACAGCAAGTGGCAGCTCCTTTATTTGAGCAGCTTGTGTATCCCCAACAATAATGTCTACTCAGCAAATGGCATCCCTTTCGGAAAAGTCCCGTGGGGAAATGTGTTATTTTATCCTTTTCAAGCGATATCTTGGTTAAAGAAGAAATGTGTTACCGTTCTTGGTAAAATTCAGAAATCAGAGATGTTTATCTCCAGCCACAGTGCTGATGTCAATCATTTTGTTTTCCAGCCACAGTGCTGATGTCAATCATTTTGTTTTCCAGTCACAGTACTGATGTCAATCATATGCTTTTCCAGTTATAGTACTGATGTAAATCATTACCTTTTCCAGTCTCAATACTGATGTAAATCATTCAAGAGTCTCATTTGAAGTCTATGACTTTGTTTCCCCAGTGGTGTTATAATCTGTTCCCCTGTAGGATTATTATAATATGCTTGGTTTCTCCAGCATAGTTTGTCTCATATGGCGTCATTCCCCATAAAATTCAAAACATCACATTCATATCATATCGTAAACATAATCGCGGTATCTTAAGGCAAAAAATTGTGTATTCTATATTTAAGTCCCTTCAATCTCGTCGAAATGAAGATCCCAATCTTCATATCTCCAGATAGAAGAAACTTAAATAGGGGCAGCTGTTGTACCCCAATTTTTGACCTAAGATCCCATTTTTATTTTTGCATTTTTAAAGATAAGTCAAGGTCACGAAATACGGTCGGTTTTAACATCTCACCTTCGAGCTTTGACTATGCGAAGATTGTCAAGTGTTTTGAACATTTTTAGCATATGTATCACTAATTTCTAATCGCATACAAAGGTGTATGTTCATGTTTTCTTTTGTGTCATGTGCAGAGACAGGTCGGAATCAAGAGCATCAGGTGTCGTGCCTCAATTAAGGTTTTGAGTCCCCCAAGCCAGAAGTACGGTTGATTATGGATTCTCGAAGACTGATTCATCAAGGCACACTGTTGCACCCTTTATTTCGCCCCTAATTTTTTCAGTCGCACATTCATACCATATTTTGTCATTTGGTCACAATCATTAGTAAATATCTTCATTCATCTTATTTTGCATCATTAGTCGTATTTAAGTTGACCAGAAAAGTCAGTTTAAATCAAAGTTTGCATCATCTTTTAGTTAAAAAAACACCTGACATTTCACTTCATGCATTTTTTATCTCTTTACTCATTTGTTGCATTGCTCCAAGTTGTTTATATGTCGATAATAAAATTATTTTGGTTTTATAGACAGACCGTTAAAAGGATTCGATATTGTGCGAAAAAATAGCGAGAAAAATATTTCAAGTTTTCACCTCTTACCGATCATTTTATGAATCTGCATGACGCGTAGATTATGACGGTATGCTCGCTTTATTTTTCTCGGTGTAGTTTGAAGTCTCGTTTTTAACCGTAAATGTCCGTTTAGCCTGATTTTTTTTATTATTATCATTTTATTTCGATTTCGACTTTTGAATATTTTTTCTTTAATCTGTGGGACATGTAGTTTATTTTAATGTGTTCATTTTATTTTTTCGGATAAATTTTCGTTCATTTTTTTTATCATTTTCAGTCATTCTAGGTCTTTATTTTTTATTCAGAAAAATTATTTTAAATTGAGTCAATTTTAATACTTTTAGTTTTTTTTGGTTATTCTTATCATTTAAGGGCTATTTGGTCACAAAAATATATTATTTACACTGTGCTTGATTCTTATTGGCTGTTAGCAAAAATAACGGATAAATGCAAATTTAATAATTTTGGACGGATCAGATTAAATCTGAAAACAATATTCCTTTTCATTTTCTCTATTTAAAGAATCTTCATTTTTCTTTGTAACAAAAACAAACAAAAAGCAATAACAGTTGTCACCATATTGATACTTCCTCTCCATTATGTCCTCTTCTTCTTCGCTAAAAGCAAAATAGTAAAGTTAAATCCAATTTCCCTTCATCAATTTCAAAACCCTTCTTCATCACTACCAAACCAACACCATCCAACCTTCTAGCTTCGCCTCTGTTTCTACCCAAATAGCATCATCCCTAAACCCTCTCTTCCACTGTTAACCAATTCACACCATCCATCTCTTGTTCAATTCATCATCGCAATAATCTAATTCCACTTCCGTTACCGCAAGCACACAATCAACACCTTCAATCCACTATAACCCACTGTATTAACACCCTCCCCCAATATCCTTTCATACTGTCACATAAACAACATTTCCCTTCAATTCATTTCAATTTCCATCAAAGTCGGTTAGCTACCCTTCAATCTACTCCGCGAATTCAACCTCCCCTGTCCAATTTCCACAAGCTGCAAACCAATTCCTCTCCATCAATCCGCCACGACTTCTCTCCTTCTCACCTTCATTTCCTCTTTCCGTAACACCTACAAACTCCCTCTGTTTGCTTCCATCACTACCCTGCAACCTCCTTCACCATCAACATACAATAGCACACCTCCATACTGCCACCATCCAAATTTCCTCTCCGCCTACTGCACTCACCCAACAGACCTGCCAGCGCCAAATTCCGCAAGCTAACTCCATCTCTCCCTTCGCCCACACTACCTTCACCTCCCTTCACCCTCTGTTCTCCTTCGCCTAGTAATCCATCGCAACCTAATCTTCTGTTTCCTCTTCTTCATACTTCCATCCTTCAACCTTCATTGAACCATCATCTGCCACTGTTAAATCCGAACTCACTTCATCACAAACCCGGTCCTCTTCAGCCATCGCAGATCACGCCCGACCGTCATCCATCTTCCATCAGAAAAATGAAGTGGAGGAGGAAGATGAGGCTTGCTAGAAACAAAGGAAAGCGGAAATGAAAAAGATACTAATGGTGGATGTGTTTAGATGGAAAAGTCAAAGAGGCCAAAATCTCAATGGGGCGCCGCTGCTGGTATTCAGGGTGGGTCTCAAATTTATGTTGTTGTTTACTATCAATGGCACGCATTTAAAATTAGGGTTAGTGTCTTTATGTTGAGTTTGGGCCTAAAGGGCCGATAACATGCTTATACACACCCTTTCTATTTCTTTATACTTTTAGATATTTAGGTTAATGCAATTAAATTCCTTTTAATTAGTTATAAAAAAAATAAAAAAAAATATTAGTAAATCTTATAATTAATTTAGTTTAATATTAATTTAGAATTTTTTAATTAGTTTAGATTTATTTTATAACTTTAGAATTTTATTTCATTTAGTAAATTTTAGAATTTTATTTGTTTTAGTTTAGTTTAATAACTTTAGAATTTTATTTGATTTTATTTAAGTTAACTTTAGAATTTTATTTGTTTAGTTTTAGTTTAATAACTTTAGAATTTTATTTGATTTTATTTAAGTTAACTTTAGAATTTTATTTGTTTAGTTTTAGTTTAGTGACTTTAGAATTTTTATTTGATTTAGAATTAGTTTAATAAATTTATAATTTTATTTGATTTAGAATTAGTTTAATAAGTTTATAATTTTTATTTAGTTTAATAACTTTAGAGTTTTTATTTGATTTAAATTTAGTTTAGTAGTTTTAGAATTTTATTTGATTTAGATTTAGTTTAGTAACTTTGAAATTTTCATTTGTTTTAGATTTAATTTAGTAACCTTAGGATTTTAATTTAATCTAGATTTAACTTACTAAATTTTAAAGCCTTAGTTTAGTTTAGATCAAATTCAATAATACTAGATTTTTTTTATAACCTTAGAATTTGTAATTAGTTTAGAATTATTTTAGTAAGTAATTTTTAATTTAGTTCGAATAACTTCTTTAGATAATTAGTTATATTCCTTTTTATTTGTATATTTCTGTCATTTCAATTTCTCGGTGCCTCTTGATCATTAATTTGTTTTTGTCAGATTTATTTTCTTCTGAACTTCTGAATGTTTATATTTTGATGTTCATTTTATTTTGCTTACTCCAAGGAAAAGATTTAAATTTGTTGACTTCACGTCATCAAATACATCTCATCCGATCGTGCGAATACCCTTTTTTCATTTTTTGTTTGTTTACTATTTTGCCAAACTCAAGATAATTTTCCCAAAAGACTCCATTTTCAAACTCACACCCCCTTTTTAAGTCAAAACTTCAACATTAGGTCGTCGTATCTTCAAAATCTCATCCATACCCATTTTAATCAAACAAACAATTTTAACCAAAAAAACAGATATTTCAAAAGGTTCCTGCGGAGTACCGCAGATGCATTGGGTGCTAATACCTTCCCATTGTATAACCAACCCCCGAACTCTCGATCTCTTTTAAAAACGCATTGTATTTTCATTACTTTTAAATATTACTTACATTGCATATTTTAGGGTTTTATTTCGCTCTTTTCCCTTTTCCCTTGGAAATAATAAAGCGCGGCGGCGACTCTTGCTTTTTGTGAGTCAAGTTAATTAATAGCTTGATCTCCGATTTTCACCGCTACAGTACCGTTCCCGGTAAGTATCCCGCTTATTCCTCAGCTGAATCCAAGACCTCTGCAACTCCCCAGGATCGGTGGGCATGTAAATATAGAGAACCGTGTAAGGAATGCCTTCTTCATTAGTGGGATCCATAATCACTGGTAATACGGACTCATAGGGCATCCCAAGCTTCTGGGCACAAGCTCGGACCCATTGGAGGTAAGGCTGCATAGGAAGGGAAGTCTTTGGTCCCAACTCTTGGGGGTCAGATATGTTCACCATGCCCCAAGCTCGTATGAACCTCTGGTGGTGCGCCTTAACATCCTCCTTATAGTCAAATACAATGTCCTCAAGAAGTAACTCATGGGGACCATCTCTCCGAGCACGAACAAATTGCCACAAAGCTAGACAAGGATTGTAAGTTATACCCCCTATGATTCCAAGAAATGGGACATTAGGGTACCCCTCACAGCGGTCAATAACAACAGTGTCTTCCATAGCCCGGGAACACCAAAGAATATCTGTATGGGCAAGTGACATAATTCTATACGACCAACACAAACCTTCTTCGTTCTTCAGCACAGACTTAGGGAGGTGAGAAATAAACCACCTCGACAGCAACAACATGCAGCACATGAGAGTCCTTCTTCTCCTCACGGTACGAGTATAGAGGGCATGCAAGATATCCCCAAGCAAGGTAGGAACAGGGGTTGCAAGAAAGGAAAATCTTGACAGCATTCACATCTACAAAGGAGTCTGGATTAGGGAAGAGAACCAAACCATAGATAAGGAGAGTCAAGACATCTTCAAAAGCCTGAAAATCCAAATTATCCCAGAATAGCTGAGCCTGGTCTATCATAAATTTGGCTAGAAAACCTTCGACCCTGCTTCGTGTTTCCCAATTGGATACTACATCAGCCCGTTTCAAATGCAGAGCTGAGGCAATGTCTTATGGTCTAGGAACTTCTTCCATACCTGTGAAGAGTACCTGTTCAAGAATGGATATGCCCAATAGATGAGAGAACAATTCCAAGGTGGGTACCAGCTGGTAATCCGGAAAGGTGAAGCAATGATGCACGGGATCAAAGAACTGAAATAGTACGCTCATCATCTGCTCATCAAGATTTGAAGTAACCAGGCTGAGAAGTTGACCGTGTCTCTTAATGAACATAAAAGTCTCAGAAACTCTTGAGGCTAGCTCTTTAAGTTGGGCAGGTATTTGCACAAAGTTGACTCAGATGATATTTCTATGCACGGAAGCCATAATCTGCAAAACAGAACAAAGATAAATTCCCTTGGTCTTTGAAATGGTTAGTGTAATGAAACATGAATGCCATGTTATGATGCATGAGATCATGATAAACCACAGGTATAGCAAGCAAGAGGTATTGCAAATACAGTCAAATCACACAAAACCCTTAGGTTTAAGGCTTGCATAAGGTCAAAGGTAGTACCCTCTTGAAGTTAAGTTGGTTTTAAACCTGTCATAGAAAAAGTAACCGGGTTCTAGAGGATCTCAATATCACTGACCATCCTCCATCGGTCATGGTTTCAACTCACACAATCTTTTCTTGCAGCCGGAACTATCTCGAGAGTATGGTCTTAATGAGTGTAGCATCGAGTATCAACCAGTTCTCAACTTTACACCGAGGCCGACTATCTCACTACTTTATAATGGCCAAGTCGGTCGATTAAAGGTTCTAAGGTCAGTTGATGCTTAACGACACCATGCAGCGGCCCCGTATTCTCCTCGTTTCTCCACAAGGGATACCGGTACCAACTAATGTGCCACATCAACGTAGCTATTGCTTCAACCGTATCGGTCTACGCCGTATAGTTCCCTCACAGTCTATTGCTACTTACCTAAAAGGTGTCCCCAGATCCCAGTTAGGATCTATAGTAACCCCAAACAAAACCCTTAAAAGTAAAGCAAACAAAGCAAACAAGAGAAACAATTAAGATGAACTTGATCCTAAGGTATACCCCACTTATGAGTCCCCAACAAAGTCCCCAGTTCTGTGATACGGTGGCAGAACCGACTGTTCGAAATGCTGGTTTGCATTTTGTGTTTTTTGTTCACAAAATATCGCGGTAAGCAAGAGTTGCCACCGACTTTTATTTTATCCAATCGGAAAGGAAAAAAGTATAGAAAAAATCCTTTTTCGAGATTTTGAGTGCGGGGGGTAGATTATAGAAAGGGAAGGTGTTAGCACCCTTTCTATCCATGGTTTTCCACGGGCTCTTAGGTACTTGCTCATCTTTTGAAATTGGTTGTGTATGTGCTTTATTTTGAAAAGTTTTGACTTCGTGATAACCTTTGTATCAGTCCTCAAAGGTGTGACGAAGTTGTTTTGAAAATTTGTTTGAAAAGTGTAAGTGTGAAAAGTTTGATTTGAGCAAGTACCTACTAGCATCTACTTACTCGAAAAAAAGATCATTTTCTATTCTCGTTTCCTTTAAACCGTGTTATCCTACTATTAGTGAGTAGGTAACCCTAGTCGTTGGAGTTGTAAGGGTCAATTCGAAAGGGACGTACGACCACTAGAGCAAAGTTAGGACATCCTAGTAATAACCATAGAGTCTTAAGATTATATTTGAGGCAACATTTCCGAGGCAATATTTCCGAGGCAACATTTCCGAGGCAACATTCGAACGGGACATTTGATCTTTTTTAGACAGGAGGGTAACCACTAAGACAACCTATACTTAATGATCGTTTACCGAAGGCAACCGAAGTGAGAGTATACCCTAAGAGTGATATGTGCGAGTGATTTGATGTACCCCAAAATTTACCCTCTTTTCATATACGCATATTATTGGTTTTATGGTTATGGAATAAAGGTATATCTATCAAGCTTCTTCAGGTTACAAGTGACGTTTATTTCAATAATGGATATTCTCAGAGTATTTTCCGTGCTGAAGATCGGTTCGCCGTTTTGCAACGATTCGGGGTTCAAAGATTCACAAGTCCAACCTGGTGTGTCATATTCAGGTGTTCTTTTGCCAAGATATCTCTGATAACATATTATCAAATTCAGGTTCGGCTCAAGAGTCAATTCTTTAAAGAAGGTATCCGAATGTGTGAGTTTTCTCGAAGAAATGTAGTGAAAAAGTATGCTGAAAGTGCAGTTTTTACGCGCAAAAAAATTCATAACTTGAAGATCATGGCTCATTTTGAACTTGTTCTGGTGGCCAAAATTCCGTATTGATGTCATCTACGTTTTCATCTCTCACGGCTGGAAGCCAATTTCGATTAGAAGGTCTTCAAAAATGAGGATTTATCAAGTATTTACGTACAAAAAATTTGTGACAGAAGTTTATTTGCGTCATGTTCAGAAAATCATAACTTGGTCGATTTTCATCATATCGAGTTGGCTAAGTTTTCACAGGAGGTATTGAGTTCGAACGGTATCCAAAAGGCCTTCGTTTTTTGTTCAGAGTGCGTGTGACGCGCTGAAAATCCTAAATGCTGAATATTATTTCATCTGGGTCGAAACTTCGAAAATTCATAACTCGGTCAATTTTTATCGGATCGGGCCCATCTTTTTACACAAGGTCACTGACTCAGAGATCTACAAACTTTCTTCCATAGTCGAGACCGGGTTATGCTCCGATCAATACCTGTTTTTTATTTAAGAACGTATCAGAGTTGACACTAGAGCCCAAAATAAGTTTGTCTGAGCCAAAACTTCAAAAATTCATAACTAATTCACCATTTATCCGATTGAGCCTATTTTCGGACAAGAGTTAGTTCTCGATGTCGACAACATTTTGTTTTCACATTTCAACTTCAAAAATTGCACTTAAGCCCCTATGATTTAGCCTAGAACATGACGGACTCAAGTGAACATTGGAGGCCCAATTGCACATTCAAAGCCCATTTTTTTCTCTAATTTCCATTATATAATCTCATTCTTTTCCCAAAGAACGAGACGGAAAAAAAAAACCTTTGACACAACCCTGTTAGAATACCAAATTCTTTCAAGAACCCTAAAAACCTTAAAATCCTTATTACAAATCCACATCTCACTACAAATAAGCCATCCTTGTTACAAATCCACATCTCACTACTTCTCCAGTAAGGGTAAGGCTGGTTTGATCTCTCCATGATCAAAAGGGCATAGAAGCATTCACCTCACTACTTCTCCAGTAAGGGTAATACTGATTTGATCTCCATGATCAAAAGGGTATAATTATTCATACATGCCATATTGGTTTTAACATTAAATGTTTTCATATATTTGCTTTATTTGTATTTCATTGTATAGTAATTTATTTAATGTGTTCATGAGATTCAACACTGTAGATTTAGACAGGTCCCATGCAGGTTCATTACAGAACGTTAAGGCCAAAACACTAATGGCCAAAATATAACAACCACCAATGCATGACAAGACAGGCATCCTGACGAGGTTAAGGAGGTTAAGGGCGTGGGTTCAACAACCACCCCTATTGGCTTTGGTTTTCTTCCTTTCTATTTATCCTTTTACCTATTTTTATTCTTTCTGTTTAAAATCTTTTTCATAAAACTTAACATTTTTCACAAACCTTTGATTTTTCCTCCTAAACTCGAATAATTAATTTTAGGTCTTTTTTAAATTTAATTTTAGGTTTAAAATTAATTTTTGGTTCAACAATCACCCATGACATTTGCATTATCTTTATTTTCTAACCCTATTTTTCATTGATGTTTCTTCCCCTATCTATTTTTTGGCAAACTTAATTCTTTCTTATTAATCATTACACATAAATCTTTTTTTTCAAAACTAACTTTTTTTATTAAAATTAGTTAGGTTTTAGGTTTTAGGTTTTTTTCTTATTAACCTTTTTTTTTCTTTCAAAATTAACCTTTTTTTTAATTAAAACTAATTAGGATTTAGATATTTTAATTAACTTTTTTCAAAATTAACTTTTTTTTTCTTATTAAACAATTAGGTTTTAGGTTTTCTTTGTAATTAACCCTTTAATTAACCTTTTTTTAATAAATTAGGATTAGGTTTTTGTTTTAGTTAGTAACTGAATTTTTGACTTTTTTTAATTATTAATAAATTAAGTTAATTAACTTTTTTATTAAAATTATTTAGAATTAGGTTTTTTAATTAACTTAAAATTATTTTCTACAAAAAAACACCAAAAACATTAACTTAGAATTTTCGGTTTTAATTTTCCCTTAATTTCTTTTTATTTATTCTTTTACATTTTTATTTCTAGGAAAATTGTATAGGTCGCATTATCAATGTAATTGCGTAGATTTATCTTTTCTCGCATTTTTTTCTAATTATGTAATTACTCCGAGGTTGTAATAGTCTGTTTTTTTACTGTTTAATTTCCCCCCAAGTTTTGGTTATGTAATCCCCATTCCCCGAAGCCTTGTAATAATTAGATTTACTTTTCCGCTTTTAATTTCTACAATCTTTAACTGTCTTGATGTATGGCTAATAGGATTGTATGCCAAGAATGTCTAGAAAATTAAAACGGTAGATCACCTAATGTGCAAAGATTAAATAACTGAAACAAATCATATGCACATATTCACTCCTAGGGTACTCCTCACTTGATTGCCTTGGAAAACAATGGTCATGTCCCTTGAACGTAGGGATATCTTAGAAAAAGACCCTCAATCTAAAAGTCATCATAAAGATCATAGTCCCTCAATGTCCCTCGAGTTTCCTACGAGAAATGATCTTGTCCCTCGATGTTGCCTACGAATATATGATGATAGTCCCTTCGAACTGCTAAGGTATCCTTACATGTTGCCTTCGATGACCATTTCGTCCCTTCAAACGTCCCTTTAAAACTCCAACAACGGTACTACCTACTCCTTAATAGTGGGATAGCGTTGTCTAAAGGAAATAGAACAAGAATAGAAACGATCTTTTTTTGAGTAGGTAGATGCTAGTAGGTATTTGCTCAAATAAAAACTTTTCACACTTACACTTTTTCAAAACAACTTCGTCACACTGTTGAGGACTGATACAAGGGTTATCACGAAGTAAAACATTGTCGAAAAATAAGCACACACAGAAGTAATTTTAAAAGATGAGCAAGTACCTAAGATCCCGTGGAAAACCACAGATAGAAAGGGTGCTAACACCTTCCCTTTCTATAATCTACCCCCCCCCCCCCCCCCCCCCCCCGTACTCAGAAACATCTCGAAAAAGGTTTTTTCTGTTCTTTTTCCTTTTCCTTTGATTGGATAAAATAAAAGTCGGTGGCGAATCTTGCTTACCGTGACTGTTGTACCCCAAAATTTTCCCTCTCATATTATCAAGATTTTCCTCACAAGACATCTTGGACTCCTGACAGGATTAGGGTTTGCTCAGCTCAAGACATCTCCTTGCACTGATGACCTGAAATTAGGGTTTGAGTTTGCACAAGGAATTTTGGACCATCAATGCTTAATATGACTTTCATACACCATCTTGGACCCCTAAGATTGCTCATACCAACTTTCAAGCCTTGAATCACATTTTTGCCCAGTCAATTGGACAATTAACTTAAAAATCAGTTGTATTGGGGAAAAAGTCAACCATGGCCAATTTACAGTCAAACTTCATAATTTTTTATCCACAATCACATTATGGGCTCCTATGTACCATTTGATCAAGTTTGGACCACAACTTCTCAAGAAATTTGATCAGATCATCAAAATGGTCAAAATTAGGGTTTTGACTGAGAAAGGGCAATTTCTGATTTTTGACCTAGCCAATGACCAATTGGGTTTAAGCATGATTTCAAGGACTAAATGGCATCATCTTGACTTAATCACATGGTTCAAAAGATCTCAAATGCATCAGATTGAGAGATGAATTTTCCAATCAACTGATCAAAATCAACTGTACACTGAAAAGTCAAACTTTGACTTTTTGGTCAAAATCAAGTGTCAGGGTTCATAATTCATCAAGATATGTCAAAATGTGAAACTTGCTGATCAAGAAACCTAATTTTGCAAATTAGGGTTTTAGTTTGAAATTTTTCATAACTTAGAATTTTTCTAAGTTATGAAAATTTCTTATTTTTTCCCAACTTTCCACAACTTTTTCACCATGATGCAATTGGATTCAAAGAAAACTTCCAAAATAAAAGTTGTAGTCCTCCATGAAATCTACAACTTTAATTCACAAAGTTTTCCCAAAATATGCTTGGATCTCAAGTTATGATTTTGTAAATAGGGGTCCATAAACTTTTTAACTTAGTGAAATTTTGCCCTAGTTTAGGCAGATTTTTGACCTAACTTCATGGCAACTTTTCACCTAGTTCCAAGTGGAATCTCAAAATATATTTCAAATATGGATTGTAAAGCATGTTACAAGCTTTCCAAAATGTCCAATAACTCTCCAAGATCATTTATGGTTAGGGAGAATCTAAGAAAGGAAAATGGCATTTTATCACTTTTGTCCAAGCCATGTTTACAAATGCTTCAAGTTGCAAATCAGTTTCAAACATGCTTGTACTTGGTTTTACAGGTCCTAATCCCTTCTACACTCCATAATTAAATGCAAACACATTGGATAATGGTCTTGTTCTGATCTTTGGAGCATTGTACATTGAATTAATCCAAAAATGGCCTAAAGTTCACATTGCTACTTTGATAAAGCTTGCTTTTTGCAACTTTGCAAATCTTGAGCCATGGACCTAATCTTTTGCTGCAAACAATATCCACAAATATTAGGCAACTTGTACCAACTATGTGAAGCTAGCAAGCAAGCCTGTACAGGCTTTGGCATTGTCACTTCAAACTTTTCTTCAAAAGCAAGCAATTTGGCAAATATCAATACAACTGGTGTATTTGATAAAGGCAAGCCTTAGTCTCATTTCAAACAACCTCATAACATTGTAACAAGTAAAGGACACGAATTCATAACTTCTCAAACACCCTAAAACACAAAAAACACCATTTTCTGCCTAAACAGGACAGTCTCTGCAAATCACTAGCCAAATCATATTTTGCTCGTGCGTTTTTTGTTTCAAGGCTTCAAACACATTCCATACATCACACCTAAGCTGTCCAAGCCTTTGTCTTCCAACTGTAACCCCTATTTCAAGGATCACCATTTTCATTTTGAAGGTTTGCAGGTTGACTTCTACAAGGAGTTTCAGGCAACTTCAAGGCAAGCTGAGCATTGGGATAGCTTGAGGGGACTTCAAGGAAGCTCACAAGAACTTCAGGCCTCACTCAAAGATCCTACATTTCCATATCCAAACTCAACTGAACAAGGTATTTGTCAAGTTTCTATCTCTCTATTTAGGCATCCTTAAGCTTAGGTTTGTGAAGCAAAAATGTAGTCCTTAACATGCTTGAACTGTACATATGCATAGTTTCCATTTATATTAACCGAGCTAAGAGTATTTGGATGTTGAACATGCTGAAAAAACTAGGTCAGAAATTAGGGCCATTAAAATTCTCCTTGGTCTTTTAGAGTTAGGTCATGTTCTTTATATCATTGAAATCGTGTGATCATGAGCTACATTTTTCATTATTTTTATTATTTTTATGGCATAAAAATAGTTTATTAGGTTTAATAGAACTTATTTTCTTAAAAAAACTTGTAAATAATAATAAAAATACTTAAATATTTTATTTTATTATATTATACACATAAAATATTATTTTCTCACATATTTTAATTTTTAATATTCATAAATAATATTATTATTATTATTATTCTTGAACAAAAACGAATAAAATGAATAATATAGAATATATTTTCTTTTAAACAAAAACTAGGGTTTCCCCTTTCAAAAATAATAATATTATTTTTTCTTATTTTTAGGACTTTGATAATTTTATTTTTTTCATACATAAAACAATTACAAAACATCTTTGCATATTTACATTTTATTGCACATTTTAAATATTTGTTTATTTATTTATTGTACAATAAATTCAATTGGATTGTAATAGTGAATTAGGGTTTTATTTTGTGCAATATTCCCCATTCAAACTTGTATCCCCCTCCCCATAATATTTTTGTAATAGGTTAGATTTACTTTACGCAATTTATCGCATTATATACATGTTTAGTAAATTAGGGTTTGAATGATAAGACAAAGTCAAACAAATATCATGACCTAAATACAAGACAAAAATGCATGAAAAATGACAACACATTTCACACAAGCACCCCTAGGGTTTCATCCACTTGGTTGCCTTACAAAAATGGCCATGGTATGCATGCTAGGTATCTTGGCAAAACAAAACAAAACAAAAGATCATAGTCCCTCGATGACGCTATCTTGTTTGCCTAAACAAATATGATCTTAGTCCCTCAAAACTTGCTAAAGATACTTGGCAATATTGTTATCATGGTCATACGATGACCCACACCCGTCACATTTAACATCCAAAGATAGAGTTATCTACCAAAACAATGGTAGGTTAACAATGTCAAAGGAATAAAAATGTATAGGAAAGACTTTTGAGTAGGTAGATGCTTCTAGTTACTTGATCAAACTTTCAAACCATCCTTGCTATTTTCAAACAAACACACACAATTTCAAAACATTTCCAAACAACTTTCAAAACATTGAAACATTTTTCAAAAGACAAACATCTTTGTATACATTCTTATGAATGAGAATCATTACAAAGATTGCCTAAACAAAGGCCTCTTTTCAAAATACTTTCAAAACCACACAAATCACCATTTCAAACAATTGAAAAAGCAAAGCAAGTGATCTAAGACAAGTAACTAAGAGCCCATGGAAAAACATGGATGAAAAGGGTGCTATCACCTTCCCTTTTCATAATCCACCCCCCGAACCCAAAAACAATCTCAAAGGTCTTTCCTGTGCCTTTTTACCTTTCCTTATGGATAAAATAAAAGTCGGTGGTGACTCTTGCTAAACCACAACATTTGCGAACACAAACGCAAAACCTCAAGTCAGTTCTCCCACCGCATCACAGAACTGGCGACTCTGCTGGGGAAAATTCTAAAAGTGGGGTTACCTTAGGGTTTTAGATCACCTTTACATGCTTATCTTGCTTCACTTGTTTGCTTTACACTTTGGTTCTATTGTTTGGGTTTGAATCCTCTACCCGGATTTGGGAAACATTCATAGGTAAATAGCAATACGTTGTGGAAACTGTGCGGGGTATACTGACATGGTCTAAGCAATAGCTATATTAGTGCGACATATTTGTGGGTACCGGTAGCCTTTGAGTCAATCAAAGAGAATACGGGGCCGCTGAGTGATGTCATGAAACACCAATGGACTTTTAGAACCTTTACTTTACCAACTTGGCCTTTTAGGATGTAGTGAGATGACTGGCTTTGGTGCAGTCCGAAGTTGGTAGATACTCGATACTACACTCATTGAGGGTTGGTTCCTTGGAATATTTCGGTCGCTAATAAAGAGGCTGAATTGAAACAATGAACAAGGAAACAATTCAGTGATATTGAGCTCCTTAGAACCCGGTTACTATTTCTAGGACAGGTTGAGCCAACTAAACTTCAAGAGGGTACTTATCTATGAAACCCCATGCAAGCCTAAACTAGGAACTTGTGTGATTTGGTTGTACATATATACTTGTGCATAACATCATGAACATCATGAAGCATCATATGTATCCACTAACCATTTCAAGGATTTTGGATTTTCATCTTTGTTCTTGTTTTGTAGGTTATGGATTCACTTCGCAGGAAAACTGTCCAAGTCAACCTTGTAAGAATTCCTCCTCAACTCAAGGAGCTAGCTTCAAGGATTCCTGAGAATTCTCCATTCACCGAGAGGCATGGTCGTCTTCTCAACTTAGTCACTGCAAACACTGGGGAGGATATGCTGAAAGTTCTCTTCCAGTTCTTTGACCCTTTGCATAATTGCTTTACATTTCCTGACTACCAACTTGTGCCTACTTTGGAGGAATTTTCTCAACTCTTGAGGATTCCTGTTCTCAATCAACTACCCTTCAACGGTACGGAAAGAGATCCAAAGCCAGAAGAGATTGCTCAAGCCTTACACTTGCACTCATCTGATGTCATAACACATTGGGAAACTAGAAGTGGTGTCAAAGGCTTCTTGTTAAAGTTTCTGTTTGAGAAGGCCCAAAGCTGCTGGAATTCCTTGGACTTACAAGCTTTTGAGGAGATTGTAGCTCTTCTCATCTATGGGATGGTCTTGTTCCCTAACCCTGATCAACTTATAGACGTGAGTGCTGTCAAAATCTTCATGACTCGCAACCCGGTGCCTACATTGCTTGGGGATATCCTCCACTCTTTTCACACTCGTACAATGAGGAAAATAAGTGTTCTCATGTGTTGCACTCCTCTACTGGCAAGATGGTTTATTTCTCATCTTCCCCAATCATTTTTGAAGAATGAGCAAGGTTTGAGGTGGTCACAATGATTGATGACTATTACCCATTCAGATATCCATTGGTGTTCTCGATCCAAAGAGAATGTCATCATCATTGACCGTTGTGGGGAATTTCCTAATGTACCTTTACTAGGCATTAGGGGAGGCATTACCTACAACCCTTTCTTGGCTCTGAGACAATTTGGTTATGCTCGAAAGGATGGCCCACATGACATGCTGATTCAAGGTTTGGTTTTCGACTTCGACAACGACAACCAAGGACTCCGACAAAGGTTCATCCGAGCTTAGAGAATGCCCAACAAGGTGGACAGTAAGACCTTGGGACACAAGAATTCCATCCCTCTTGAGCCTTATCTCAAGTGGGTATGAACCCGCGCCCAAAGTCTTATGATGCCTTACCCCTACATTCTCCCTGTGATTATAGAGCCTGTTATGGAAGGAGAGGTTCCATACACCCTCCTACATCCTGACATGCCAACATCACTCGAAGATTTACAAAGGAGTTGGATACAGCTCAAGGGAGAGCGCGATACTTTTGAAGCCCAATTCTACGCAAGCGAGAAGAAGGTTTTGGAACTCACTCGTCAACTTCATGAAGAGCAGACTCTCAACACCTACATTGCACCAAAGAGGATGCACAATGTCTTTTTACCTTAGAATTTTGTATTATTTTGCCCATGGGGCATTGATGTACTAACAAATTCTATCTTATTAATATGACGTGTGTTTCTTTTTTGTTTAAAACAAATTTGAATTTCTGAATCCTTGAATGCATTACATGAATACATATCATTCATCATATGCATAAGCAGGTCTTCACACCAAGTTTCCTCATCTCTCTGCTGTTTATTTCAGCAAGATGGATATTGAACAAACGGTTAAAGACTTACAAGCTCATAATTCACAATTTCAACAGCTACTTCTGACCTTGGCTAAGGGGAAGGAGGAGCTCAAGACTCTACTAGATAAGGAAAAAGATAAAAAGAAGAAGAAGAGAGCTGGTGTGGCTATCTTGGGCAGAAGGTTTGAAGGACAAGCCAGACGGACTTTGGAATTCCCATCAACATCTGAAGAGGCGGAAGGAAAGGGTAAAGGAACTGCAGTGCCATCTGTTTCTAAGGCAGAAGAAGAAGAGGATGAGGATTATTCTGAACAGCAGTATCCTCCGACCGATGACAAATACAAGAACTTGGAAGAACGTCTAGATGCTATGGAGGTACAGAGAGTGTCTGGGTTGGACTTTGAAGAGTTAGGGCTGGTATCTGGAATTGTAATCCCTCCTAAATTTAAAGTGTTGTTGTTTGCTAAGTATGATGAGGTGTCTTGCCCAAAGATGCACCTACGATCTTACGTCAGGAAAATTCAACCACATTCTTCTGAAAAAGATCTGTGGGTCCACTTTTTCCAAGACAGTTTATCGGGGACGCAACTGGATTGGTTTTACCAGTTGGAGAGGCCTGATGTGCATAATTGGGAAGATTTGGCGGCCGCATTCTATAAACAGTATCAATATAATGCCGACTTGGAACCAACCCGTACTCAGCTACAGAGTATGGCCATGGCTACCAACGAGGGTTTCAAAGACTACGCCCAAAAATGGAGGGATTTGGCCGGAAGGGTGCAAACACCTTTATCTGAAAGAGAGCTAGTGGACATGTTCTTGGGGACTCTGTCAGGTCCTTTCTTTAATCACCTGATTGGAAGCTCCTCTGCAGGTTTCACTGAGTTGATTCTAACTAGCGAAAGGGTGGAAGCCGGTATTAGAAGCGGAAAAATACAGAAAAATACATCTACCTCTGCTGTTGCAAAAACGCCCTTCACGGGAAAGAAGGAGGTGTTAGCTGTCTATGCCCAGAGAAATCGGGGAAGAGTTGAAAGACGACCAACAGTGGGGGCCGTCATGATTCAAAAGTCTGCGTCAGACCAAACGAGGAACAATCAACTGAGAAATGATCAGCCGAGGAATAACCAGCAAAGGGTGGAAAGGCCTGTAAGGCAATTCACCAAGAGAAACATGACTCCTGCTCAAGTATTACCCCATCTCTTGAAGTTAAACCTGGCCATGCTGAAGGAGGCCCCTAAAAACCCTAACACTACTTCTCCACATTACCATCCAATGCCAGATGTGCGTACCACTCAGAAAGTCCAGGGCACGACACCAACAACTGTTGGGCCCTGAAGAATAAGATTCAAGATTTGATTGATGCCAAGGAAGTTGAATTTGAAGCTCCTGAAAAGCCGAACGTTATCTCCGCACCAATGCCGAGGCATGGGCACAATGCCAATGCTGTGGAAGAAGATCTGTTTATTTATGCTGTGGATGAACTGTCAACTCCTCTCCTAACCATCAAGTTGAATTTGTTGAAGGCTTGGGTGTTCCCAGGATATGACCAAGATTGCCATGCTTGTCTGTCCTCCCCATTTGACTGTCCCCTTTTGAAGAAAATAATCCAACAATTGATTGATAACAAGGAAATTTTGTTTGAGAAAGCTCCCATCTCACCCATTCCAGTTCCAGAAGTTTCAATAATAACCATATACGCCAATTCTTCCAGGGTTCCTAAAAAACCCGTTAGGATTACATCTGCTCCTATGACTACTCCTTTGAAGATAACAATGCCAGGGCCAACCCCTTACAAAACCGACAAAATGGTACCATGGAACTATGGTGGAGAAATCTACTATCATGGTGTCAAACAGATTTAACAGACCATTGAAGAAGAAAGCTCTGAGGAAGATAATCCTGACACCAGTAACATTTCCAGAACAAGCAAAATTACTCGTAGTGGGAGAATCTTTTCTCCAGAGATTGCTCCTCCAACAACAGTCTTTGGACCCGCGGCCATCCCGAAGATTACCCCTGCAATTGTACCTACAAGTGTACCCGCCAACAATGACAATACAATTCCCATCCCTGTTTCCGATGCTGAGAAAAAAGGAAAGAATGTTCAAGAGGAGCCTGTCTTGACGAAGGCTCAGTCATTAGTCATTCCTGAAACATCCCAGAAAGAGTTGGAAGAGATTCTGAGGATCATTAAGAAAAGTGATTACAATGTTGTTGAACAACTGGGGCAGACCCCCTCCAAAATATCTATGTTAGCCCTCTTGCTGTGCTCTGAAGCACATGTTAAAGCTTTGGTCAAGTTTTTGAAGATGACCCACGTGCCACAAGAAACCTCCACTGATCAATTCCAAGAGTGCGTGGCCAGTTTAACAGCTGACAATGGCCTGGGGTTCTCCGATGCAGACTTGACCTCCAAAGGGAGAAAACATAATGACGTGCTACATGTCTCGGTGGAGTGTAGGGGAACCACCCTAGCTTATGTTTTAGTTGATACTGGTTCGTCTCTAAATGTCTTGCCGAAGAAAGCCTTGGATAGACTAGATTGTGAAGGCCTAACCCTGAAACCCAGCAACATCATTGTCAGAGCCTTTGATGGTTCTAAGAGGATGGTCCATGGAGAGGTGGACATCCCGATCAAGGTGGGTACCCAGATGTTCAATTCAACATTTTACGTGATGGACATCCGTCCTTCCTACTCATGCCTGTTGGGAAGATCTTGGATTCACCATGCTGGAGCTGTCACTTCCACTCTGCATCAAAAGCTCAAGTACCCTGTCCAGGGGAAAATTATAACTGTTCATGGCAAAGAGGAATACATGATCAGTCATCTTAATTCTTTCTGTTATGTAGAATTGGATGGCGAATTCATAGAGACCCCTTTCCAACACTTCGAAGAAGTTTCTGAAGATGTAGTGGCGACCAAGACAGTGTCCTCAACTCCTGTGATCACAAGACCTCCGCCTCGGATGTATTATTTAAAGGATGCTAGAGCGGTTGTGGAAGAAGGCGGATCCACAATCTGGGGGCAGCTTCCCAACTTTCCTTTCAAAGCAGACAAATTCGGCTTGGAATTTACTTCGACTGGTCAGAAGGCCGTGCGCCGCTCCCGTGCCGGAGGGCCACCTGTGAAAATCAACCACCGAGGGGTTAACGCGCTAGAGGATAGTGAAGAAGAGGGTAACTTGGAAGACTGGATTTTCCCTACTGTTGATGGAGGACTGTGCAACTGGGAAGCAAAAGACTTTGTTCCGATTACTTTCATAAATCAGTAATTTATCTTTTCCATTTATGTTGGACTATAATAATTCACAAATAATTCGTACTTTTTCAACCTTGTGTCTTACCCGAGGCACATAGGTCCATTTGTAAGGGTTCTTATTTTCATTTCATATGTCATTTTAATGAATCATGGACGCTTTTCATATATAAACCTTTTTGCTCATTGTCTTTCTTTTACATTTTGTTGTTTTAAGATGGCTATGCCCTTACATACACCCACACTCACAAATGCAGGTACCCTTCCATTCCAGAACCCATGGGTAATGATACTGCTATAGCCTTCAGTGACTCTAAAGATCTGATCAACCAAGCCGAATACGAAGGTGAGGAAGATTGTGAGGTGCCAGGGGAATTGGCCAGACTTTTACAGCAAGAAGAAAGAGCAATTCAGCCTCATGAAGAGCAGTTGAATACAATCACCTTGGGAACTGAGGATGACAAAAAGGAAATCAAGATAGGTGCCAATCTAGAGCTGAGTGTCAAGGAGCGCCTAATTCAGCTACTGCATGGATACATTGAGATCTTCGCCTGGTCATATGAAGACATGCTGGGACTCGATACAGACATTGTGGTACACCGTCTCCCCACAAGAGAAGATTGTCCACCAGTGAAACAAAAGGTCTGCCGCATGAGACCTGACATGTATGAAAAGATCAAAGCAGAAGTTATGAAGCAGTTCAATGTTGGATTTCTGGATGTTACTTCCTATCCATAATGGGTTGCTAACATTGTGCCCGTGCCTAAGAAGGACGACAAAGTGAGAATGTGCGTGGATTATAGAGACTTAAACAGGGCCAGCCCTAAAGATGACTTTCCACTTCCGCACATCGACATCCTGGTCGACAACACAGCTCAGCACAAGGTATTTTCTTTCATGGACGGATTCTCAGGATATAACCAGATCAAAATGGCACCTGAGGACATGGAGAAAACTACTTTCGTTACACAGTGGGGTACGTTCTGCTACAAAGTGATGCCATTCGGACTGAAGAATGCCGGGGAAACCTATCAACATGCCATGGTAGCTTTGTTTCATGACATGATACATCATGAGATAAAGGTCTATGTAGATGACATGATAGCCCGACCACAAACGGAAGAAGAACACCTTGATCACTTGCAAAAGCTGTTTGTCAGGTTAAAGGAGTACAAGCTCAAATTATACCCAAACAAGTGTACATTCGGGGTCCGGTCCGGTAAACTCTTAGGATTCATTGTCAGCAACAAAGGCATCGAGGTTGATCCTGCCAAAGTCAAAGCTAGACAAGAAATGCCTGCTCCTCGCACTGAGAAGGAGTTCAGAGGTTTCTTGGGACGCCTAAACTACATTGCAAGGTTCATTTCTCACCTAACATCTACCTGTGAACCAATCTTCAAGCTGTTGAAGAAAGATCAGCTAGTTAAATGGAATGATGACTATCAAATTGCTTTCAATAAAATCAAGGAGTATTTGCTAGAACCTCCTATCTTGATGCCACCCGTCGAAGGAAGACCGCTAATCATGTATCTGACCGTCCTAGAGAATTCAATGGGGTACGTACTGGGCCAACATGACGAGCCTGAACGAAATGAGCATGCCATTTATTACCTTAGCAAAAACTTTACCGACTGTGAGACCCGATACTCACTGCTCGAGAAAACTTGCTGCACTTTGGTGTGGGCTGCTCGCCGGCTAAGGCAATATATGTTGACTCATACCACTTTGCTGATATCTAAGATGGATCCGATCAAGTACATCTTTGAAAAGCCTGCTCTATCTAGAAGGATTGCTAGATGGCAGATGATCCTGACCGAATACGACATACAGTACACAACCCAAAAAGCTATAAAGGGGAGTGTGCTAGCTGACCATCTGACTCATCAAGTTGTCGAAGATTACCAATCCATGAGGTTCGACTTCCCCGATGAAGACATCATGACATTGGACAACATTGAAGATTTCAGACCATATGAAGGACCTGAACAAGGATCCCGATAGACCTTGTACTTTGATGGGGCCTCCAATGCACTTGGCAACGGTATCGGCGCGGTACTCATCTCCCCAGAAGGTTGCCATACACCTTTCACCGCTAGACTCTGCTTCAACTGTACGAACAACATGGCAGAGTATGAAGCTTGTATCTTTAGACTCAAGGCCGCCATTGACTTGGGAATCAAATCCTTAGATGTGTTTGGGGACTCAACTTTGGTCATCAGTCAGATCAAAGGAGAGTGGGATACTAAACATCCAAACCTCATCCCTTACAAAGAACATGTCTTGACATTGTTACCATATTTCGAGTAGATTACCTTCGAGCACTTCCCGCGAGAAGAAAATCAGTTAGCAGATGCTCTAGCTACAATGTCATCCATGTTTAAACTTAACTGGGACAATGAGGCTCCCCAAATCTCCATTGAACGGATGGTCGAACTTGCACATTGTCACGAGATTAATACCGAAGAAGTAGTGGACCAGCCATGGTTTCATGAAGTCAAAAGGTATCTCGAGGCGCAAGAATACCCTGAAGGAGCTTGAGTCAACGACAAAAAGTTCTTAAGGAGATTCTCGGTAAAGTTATTCCTAAGTAATGGCATCCTATACAAGCGCAATCATGATTCTATTCTGCTCCGTTGTATGGACAAAGCTGAAGCTGAAAAGATCATGGCTGAATTGCATGAAGGTACCTTTGGCACTCACTCTAGCGGGCATACGATGGCTAAGAAGATTCTACGGGCAAGTTACTACTGGTCTACCATGGAAGTTAACTGTTATCAACATTCCCGTACTTGTCACAAATGTCAAATCTATGCAGACAAGGTACACGTGCCTCTAGTTCCTCTAAATGTCCTAACAGCTCCTTGGCCATTCGCAATGTGGGGAATCGACATGATTGGAGAGATCAAGCCTACAACATCCAATGGACATCGTTTCATTCTGTTGGCCATTGACTACTTCACCAAGTGGGTCGAAGCAGCTTCCTTCGCATCCGTTACTAAGAATGTGGTTGCCCGCTTCATCAAACAGAACCTTATTTGCCGGTACGGTATCCCCGAAAGGATCATCACTGATAACGGTACAAATCTTAACAATACTATGATCACATCTTTGTACGAGCAGTTCAAGATTCAACATCACAGTTCATCTCCCTACCGGCCAAAGATGAATGCTGTTGTCGAAGCTGCAAACAAAAATATCAAGAAGACCATACAAAAGATGACAGTCACCAACAAGGACTGGCATGAGATGTTACTGTTTGATCTTCACGGGTACCGTACCACGGCGCGCACATCAAATGGGGCAACACCCAGTTCCTTGGTATATGGCATGGAGGCTGTTTTACCTATCTAGGTTCAGATTCCCTCCTTGAGAATCATGAAGAATGCTGGTTTGAGTGAAGACGATTGGATTCAGACCCGACTTGATCAACTTAACTTGATTGACGAAAAGCGACTTACTGCTGTTTGCCATGGTCAGACATATAAAAAACGGATGATCAAGGCTTTCAACAAGAAAGTCAGACGCCAGGTATATCAAGTCGGAGATCTGGTAATCAAGCGGATCATCTTTCCGCAAAGTGATCCTAGGGGCAAGTGGACTCCTACCTGCGAAGGACCATTTGTGATCAAAAACATCTTTTCTAGTGGGGCAATGATCTTAACCACCATGGACGGCGACGACCTGCCGCACCCTGCGAATGCAAACATAGTCAAAAGATACTACGCATAAATGACCCGCTAGGTTGACACACCTAGGCAAAAAAAGGGCATCCCGGTGAATCGAAAACCCGAAAGGGCGGTTCAGGCAAAAATTAGGGATAAACAAAAAAATTTGTACACCTGGCAAGTTGAAAACCCGTAAGGGCGACTTGGGAAAAAAGGGTTTCCCGGTAGACTAAAAACCCGAAAGGGAGGTCCAGGCAAAAGTTAGGGAATTAAAGCGTATGACTATGTCTCGTCGGATCACTTTAAGGACAACCTCTTCACATACAAATCTGGAACTTCTGATCAATCCAATCATCTTCGGACGAAGCAGCGGATGGACAATATATTCAGAGTTACGAAGGCTATAGCGAAATGGGAACCCCATGGGATTTTTACACACATAGCTATCTTTCTTTGTATAAAATTTTCTTACTTTTGTGACACCATTCTCTTACTAGGATGTCTGTCTCCTTTGTACAAAACACTTATTCAAAGTTAATACAAATATGTCTCTTTCAAAGTACAAAAACTACTTATGTTTTTCTTTTACACTTGTGTTTTACTTGCAAAAACGTCCAATGATTCATTGATGAACATATGCATTTGAACATAATTACTGTTTACAAATAAACATGATGGAAAAGAACAATTACTGACAGACTGAAAGGATAGAAAAATGTCTTTAGGCTATTCCAAGAGAAATCCCCTGCAGTACATCATCTAAATCTCCAGCGGAGCTAAAACCTTGAAATACATATCCCCAGCGGAGTTATAATTTTAAAGCATTAATTCCCATCAGAGTTAAGCTTTAAACTCCCAATCCCCAGCGGAGCCAAAGCTTTGAGTTACAGATTCCCCAACGGATCTAGAACCTTCATCCTCAGTCGAGTCAAGACTTCTAATCCCCAGCGGAAACCATCCAATTTCCCCAGCAAGTTATCTTGAAGCCTGGAAATCAACCAGATGAAAGTTAACTTTTGTCTCTCCCCAACATAGGATAACTCCCCAGTAGAGTGGAAGACGACCTAAAACTCCTGAACTTACTCTCCAGCAGTAAGCCTTCTTCTCCATAGAGTTTTTACTCCCCAACAGAATGAAGATTCTCATTCTTGATTCCCCGGTGAAGTTGCCAGAGTCTTCATTACTCCCAAACATGAATTTGTTAGAATTTTTATTCCCATGCAGATTGAAGATTCTCATTCTCATTTCCCCAAGTGAAGTCATCAAAGTTTTCATTACTCCTCAACAAAATGAAGATTCTCATTCTTAGTTCCCCGCATAAATCATCAGAGTTTTCCCTATTCCCAGTCGAGTAAGGATACCCATTGAGTAATCCCCAGTAGAAGTCATCAAAGTTCTTGGATTCTCCAAGCAGATTTCTCAAGCAGTTCGGCATTACTCTCACAACAGAATTTTGTCAATACTCCAACTTCAAGACATGAAAGATCCTCATATCCCCACGGAAGTTGTCAAAGATTTTGAATCTCCAGCAGCGGTCAAGGATTTATTATCCCCAACTGTCAAGGATTTATTTTCCTCAGCAAGACAACAAATCAGCTTACATGCGCATACATTACATTCATATATCATAAACATTGATAAAACACATATCTTGCATCATACATTTCATGCAACATATCTTGGTGTTTCAGCTAACATTTTACCCTTTTCAGGATAAGATTAACAAGCTACCATCAACAATATACAATCATGATACATTACAGATACACTCCATACGCGGAAGTCATTTTGTTGCTCATTCAAATTCAGATTTTAGAGACAGTTCAGATACACTCCAAACAAGGATGCCATCCTGACACTTATTCAGATTTCAACTATTAGATACAGATTAGATACGCTCCAGACACGGAAGCCAATCTATTTCTCATTCAGATTTAACTATCAATTTCAAGTTCAGATACACTCCAGACACGAAAGTCATTCTGTCACTTATTCAGATTCTAGTCTAGATACGCTCCAGACACAAGTCATTCTGTCACTTATTCTGATTTTCCCAGCTCAGAGACGCTCCAGACACGGATGCTATTCTATTGCTTATTCATATTCAACATTCATATACAGCTTGGATACGCTCTAGACACGGACGCCATTCTGATGCTTATTCTTCTGACTTACAACATACAATTCAACAAACATACTTGGATGACATCTTTAATCCCATCTCCAACAAGATTCTATCATATCTCCAAATGGCATCTTTAAGCCCATTTCCTTAACTACACTCTGACGAGTGCAAATTTATGGGCACTCTAGTGTCCAATCATCTTTTACCTTCGAGTCACGAACGGAAAAATTCGCCAATCTAACTCTTCAAGTTCAAGAAGATTGAACAGGGGCAGATGTTGTACCCCAAAATTCACCCTCTCATATTATCAAGAATTTCCTCACAAGACCTCTTGGACTCCTGATAGGATTAGGGTTTGCTTAGCTCAAGACATCTCCTTGCACTGATGACCTGAAATTAGGGTTTGAGTTTGCACAAGGAATTTTGGACCATCAATGCTTAATATGACTTTCATACACCATCTTGGACCCCTAAGATTTCTCATACCAAGTTTCAAGCCTTGAATCACATTTTTGCTCAGTCAATTGGACAATTGACCTAAAAATCAACTGTATTGGGGAAAAAGTCAACCATGGCCAATTTACAGTCAAACTTCATAATTTTTGATCCACAATCACATTATGGGCTCCTATGTACCATTTGATCAAGTTTGGACCACAACTCCTCAAGAAATTTGATCAGATCATCAAAAGGGCAAAATGGTCAAAAAATTAGGGTTTTGACTGAGAAAGGGCAATTTCTGATTTTTGACCTAGCCAATGACCAATTGGGTTTAAGCATGATTTCAAGGACTCAATGGCATCATCTTGACTTAATCACATGGTTCAAATATCTCAAATTCATAGGATTGATAGATGAATTTTCCAGTCAACTGATCAAAATCAACTGTACACTGTAAAGTCAAACTTTGACTTTTTGGTCAAAATCAAGTGCCAGGGGTCATAATTCATCAAGATATGTTAAAATGTGAAACTTGTTGATCAAGAAACCTAATTTTGCAAATTAGGGTTTTAGTTTGAAATTTTCATAACTTAGAATTTTTCTAAGTTATGAAAATTTCTTATTTTTTCCCAACTTTCCACAACTTTTTCACCATGATGCAATTGGATTCAAAGAAAACTTCCAACATAAAAGTTGTAGTCCTCCATTAAATATACAACTTTGATTCACAAAGGTTTCCCAAAATATGCTTGGATCTCAAGTTATGATTTTGTGAATAGGGGTCCATAAACTTTTTAACTTAGTGAAATTTTGCCCTAGTTTAAGCAGATTTTTGACCTAACTTCATGGAAACTTTTCACTTAGTTCCAAGTGGAATCTCAAAATGCATTTCAAATATGGATTGTAGATCATGTTACAAGCTTTCCAAAATGTCCAAGAACTCTCCATGATCATTTATGGTTAGGGAGAATAGAAGAAAGGAAAATGGCATTTTATCACTTTTGTCCAAGCCATGTTTACAAATGCTTCAAGTTGCAAATCAGTTTCAAACATGATTGTACTTGGTTTTACAGGTACTAATCCCTTCTACACTCCATAATTAAATGCAAACACATTGGATAATGGTCTTGTTCTGATATTTTGAGCATTGTACATTGAATTAATCCAAAAATGGCATAAAGTTCACATTGCTACTTTGATAAAGCTTGCTTTTTGCAACTTTGCAAATCTTGAGCCATGGACCTAATCTTTTGCTGCAAACAATATCCACAAATATCAGGCAACTTGTACCAACTATGTGCAGCTAGCAAGCAAGCCTGTACAGGCTTTGGCATTGTCACTTCAAATGTTTCTTCAAAAGCAAGCAATTTGGAAAAAGTCAATACAACTGGTGTATTTGATAAAGGCAAGCCTTGATCTCATTTCAAACAACCTCAGAACATTGTAACAAGCAAAGGACACGAATTCATAACTTCTCAAACACCCTAAAACACAAAAAACACCATTTTCTGCCCAAACAGGGCAGTCTCTGCAAATCACTAGCCAAATCATATTTTGCTCGTGCATTTTTTGTTTCAAGGCTTCAAACACATTCCATACATAACACCTAAGCTGTCCAAGCCTTTATCTTCCAACTGTAACCCCTATTTCAAGGATCACCATTTTCATTTTGAAGGTTTGCAGGTTGACTTCTACAAGGAGTTTCAGGCAACTTCAAGGCAAGCTAAGCATTGGGATAGCTTGAGGGGACTTCAAGGAAGCTCACAAGAACTTCAGGCCTCACTCAAAGATCCTACATTGCCATATCCAAACTCAACTGAACAAGATATTTGTCAAGTTTCTATCTCTCTATTTAGGCATCCTTAAGCTTAGGTTTGTGAAGCAAAAATGTAGTCATTAACATGCTTGAACTGTACATATGCATAGTTTCCATTTATATTAATTGAGCTAAGAGTATTTGGATGTTGAACATGCTGAAAAAGCTAGGTCAGAAATTAGAGCCATTAAAATTCTCCTTGGTCTTTTAGAGTTAGGTCATGTTCTTTATATCATTGAAATCGTGTGACCATGAACTACATTTTTCATGTTACAAGTTTTTGATTTTATGCAAAGAATAGCAAGAACAAGATTTGAAGGCAAGCGCGTGCGAAGTTGCTGTCTGGAGGTCAGGGACGAAGCTGTCCTGGGCCAGGGCCTTGGGCCTGTTTCTTTTCAACCCCCCCCCCCCCCCATTTTGCTTTTGCACCCCCCTGATTCATATTTTGTTATTTTTATATTTTTGACTTTATTATTTTTTTCTGAACATGAAAAAATCTTGAAAAATATTTTCTTAATTTTTTGCATTTTATTTTATTATTTTTATTATTTTTATGGCATAAAAATAGTTTATTAGGTTTAATAGAACTTATTTTCTTAAATAAAGTTGTAAATAATAATAAAAATACTTAAATATTTTATTTTATTATATTATACACGTAAAATATTATTTTCTCACATATTTTAATTTTTAATATTCATACATAATATTATTATTATTTTTCTTGAACAAAAATGAATAATATAGAATATATTTTCTTTTAAATAAAAACTAGGGTTTCCCCTTTCAAAAATAATAATATTATTTTTTCTTATTTTTAGGACTTTGATAATTTTATTTTTTTCATACATAAAACAATTACAAAACATCTTTGCATATTTACATTTTATTGCACATTTTAAATATTTGTTTATTTATTTATTGTACAATAAATTCAATTGGGATGTAATAGTGAATTAGGGTTTTATTTTGTGCAATATTCCCCATTCAAACTTGTATCCCCCTCCCCATAATATTGTTCTAATAGTTTAGATTTACTTTACGCAATTTATCGCATTATATACATGTTTAGTAAATTAGGGTTTGAATGATAAGACAAAATCAAACAAATAGCATGACCTAAATACAAGACAAAAATGCATGAAAAATGACAACATATTTCACACAAGCACCCATAGGGTTTCATCCACTTGGTTGCCTTACAAAAATGGCCATGGTATGCATGCTAGGTATCTTGGCAAAACAAAATAAAACAAAAGATCACAGTCCCTCGATGATGCTATCTTGGTTGCCTAAACAAAGATGATCTTAGTCCATCAAAACTTGCTAAAGATACTTGGCAATATTGTTATCATGGTCATACAATGACCCACGCTCGTCCCGTTTAACATCCAAAGATAGGGTTATCTACCAAAACAATGGTAGGTTAACAATGTCAAAGGAATAAAAATGTATAGGAAATACTTTTGAGTAGGTAGATGCTTCTAGTTACTTGATCAAACTTGCAAACCATCCTTGCTATTTTCAAATAAACACACACAATTTCAAAACATTTCCAAACAACTTTCAAAACATTGAAACATTTTTCAAAAGACAAACATCTTTGTATACATTCTTACGAACGAGAATCATTACAAAGATTGCCTAAACAAAGGCCTCTTTTCAAAATACTTTCAAAACCACACAAAGTACCATTTCAAACAATTGAAAAAGCAAAGCAAGTGATCTAAAACAAGTAACTAAGAGCCCATGGAAAACCATGGATGAAAAGGGTGCTATCACTTTCCCTTTTCATAATCTACCCCCCGAACCCAAAAACAATCTCAAAGGTCTTTCCTGTGCTTTTTTACCTTTCCTTTTGGATAAAATAAAAGTCGGTGGCGACTCTTGCTAAACTGCAACATTTGCGAACACAAACATAAAACCTCAAGTCAGTTCTCCCACCGCATCACAGTGACATTTTGCGAATAAAAAACGCAAAACACAAACCAGTATTAAACAGTCGATTCTGCCACCGTATCACATGATTGGTTTCAATTATTTATCTTTGCACATTAGGGTTTTCTAACTGGATTAATTTGTCATGCATTCTTGCCATACAATCCTATTAGCATACATCTAAACAGTCAAATATTTGCGAGAATTAAAATGCGAGAAAGTAAATCTACGCTATTACAAGGCTTCGGGAGAGGGATTAATTACATAGCCAAAAACCTGGGAAAAGCGATAAATAAAAAGCCCTAGATTAAGCTATTACAAACCATGAACAGTTACAACAATATTGACAAAAAAAATAATAATACGCGCGCGATGAATCGAATACGAGATCATTAGGGTTTGACCCTTGCCTAAACCTAATTGCGATTAATTAAGAAAATGTTTTTGTTATGTTTTGTTATTTTAAGAAAATAAAGAAATTATTACCTCAAAGAAAATCCTAATCCTAATTAATTTAAAATTAAGAAAAATAAATTAATTCATCTAAAAGCCTATTTTTTGTATTTTTTGTATTTATTTGAGAAAAAAAGCAAAATGAAATTAAATCAAGAGTTTAACCTAATTTCTATTTTATTTTATTTTTTGGAAACAAATTACAATTTCCCTAATTTAAACTAAATTAAATTAATTTTGATAAAATAAAAAAAATAATCCTAATTTTTGATGAATTATTGATCTTATGGTTTTTTGTAAAAAAAATAATTAATTTGTGAATTAAAAATAAATAAGGAAAATTCAAAGAATTAAAAATAAAGAAAAAGAAATAAAATAAAGAAAAGTTAGTAAATGGGCCTGCATTAGCAATTATGGGGGGTGCTGTTTGAGATTCTGAGCCCAAAAAGATCTAGGCCTGTTTGACTTTGCCTAATCCAGTGTGGCTGTTGACTTGAGGCGTATGGTGGTCGTTCAGGGGGAAGGCATTGGATCTGGAGCATTGATGAATTGGATGGCCAGATCCTGATGGTACACGGTGAGCTCCTTGGTTTGCAACACATTGGATTATCTGTTGAAGAAAAATATGAAATAAAGGTTGGGACCTGGGGATCGAACCTAGGTCCTCTGCACTTTTCCCCTGCACGCTTGCCAACTGAGCTGTGATGCTTGCTTGTACATATAATAATAAAAAAAGATAATATAATGAAAACAAAACACTGAAACCCAAAATGCGCGAAATTCAAATCACCCAACCAGGGGGTGCCACACCTCCATCTTCTTCCTCCCAACTGTCGTTTTAGATAACAACACTTCTACCTACGGTTGTCCTGCTGTAGCTACAAACCTGCGTATTTTAAAAACTCTCCACAGACAATATAAATGGCCATGGCTGGTACCAATCAACTCGTCTCATCCTCACGAGTCTCATGGTACCAGAATCAATGTCCAATTTTACCTGTATTGCAAAGCCCTAAAACTAAACAAGAAACTCTAGCCATGGCAGTTTGTCATACAATCACCAAAAACGCAATTGAATATAATGATTAGCTTGCAAACATGTTAAGGAATAAGAATATGCAATCAAAACGTGCAAATGGTGTATAAATTGATGAAAACGAATTTGAGTTTGGAAGCAAATCGTGATACCTGTAACTTACAATTCCAGGCGTGAAAAGGCTTGCAATTGATTGGGATATGTTCCTGGGATGTCCAACAATCTATTGGCCATGTGAGAATGGCACGAATCTGCCTCTAGTATGGAAATTGGATCACCCCTTTTCTTGAATTTTTTTTCAGTTTTGTTTGCCTCTTTCACGACTGCTCCACCTTTTTTCATGCCATGCCTTGCTTCTGTATATCTAATACAACTTATTAGGTCACCAAAAACGACCTCAATCTTGCTCATCATGAAGATTTGATTTGGTCCTTCATGGCATATGATTTCTTTCCAATTTTGCTCAAATTCAATCTTTTTCCAACCAAATCAGCCTTGCATGAATTGATTCTCAATTGACAGCATATAAGATCCCCCTTCAATGCAAAAATCATCCCTAAAACACAATATATGATTTATTTAGATTTATTTGATTTTATTTGAATTTTAAATGAATAGAAATCAAAATAAATAAAATAAATGAATAAATAAAGCATGGAGGGTCCCATAGGTCGTGGACTATGTTATCATTGAATTGCAAGCATAAAAAGTTGGGTCCATTTAGCAAAAAATGCAAATTTCAGCACATTTGACTTTTGACAATTTTGTAAAAAAGGTCAACTTGGCCAATGCATAACTCTCTCAATTTTGACCCTAGATAGGTGTTCTTGGACTTTTTAGAAATCTTAGGATGTACTCTAAGCAACCCATTTGGTCTCATCTCAATTTAGTCTTCCATGTTCATGTATGAAGCTTTGACCCAAAAGGTGTTTTTGTTGACTTTTCAAAATGACCAATAATGTCAAAATTCATATCGTTTTGTGAGTGCATATTTTGAACTTGGGAGATGAATATGAATTGTACGGAATTGCATCATATTAAAAATGAGATTTTGATGGGTCATTTCTAATAAAGTATGAGAAAGTTATGCTTGGTCAAAGTTGAGTTGACTTTTCCTGCAAAACCCTAATTTAGCAACTTTTGGGTTTTGATGAATTGTGAGCAATCCTTGAGGAATCATGATCAACCCTTGATCAAATGATGGATAATACTTCAAAATGAGGATGTTGACCAAAAATATTGAAGTTTGACTGTATGTGGGTCACAGTTGACTTTTGACCTAGCACAGTCGATTTTTAGGCCTTTGAGCAATTGACTGGGCAAACTTCCTCTGCAAGGCTTGAAATTTGTCATGGATGATATTGAGGACATATTAGGACAATGGTGAGCATTTGGGATCCTTTGGACTCAATCATCTTGATGCAAAATGAAACCCTAATTTGAGGTAGACTGCCTTAGGAGAGAGTTTGTCTGGTCAACCCTTGGACTTCCTTGAGCAATTTGAAGACCTCACTTGCCATGTATTGAGAAATATGGGAGGGAAAATTTTGGGGTACAACAACTGTCAACGACAATTATGTAACTGTCAAAGTTGTAATAAGCGTAGGTTATTTTCTTTCACTTTTACTTTCCGCAAAACTCTTAACTGTTAGATGTATGTTTAGGATTGTATGGCAAGAATGCATGACAAAATTAAAATGGCTAGAAAACCCTAATGTGCAAAGATAATAAACTGAAAATAAATCACTCGCACATATTCACTCTTAGGGTATACTCTCACTTCGGTTGCCTTCGGTAAACAATCATTAAGCATAGGGTGTCTTAGTGGTTTCCCTCCCGTCTAAAAAGATCAAATTTCCCATTCGAGTGTTGCCTCGGAAACGTTGCCTCGAAAATGTTGCCTCGAAAATGTTGCCTCGGAAAGATCTTAAGACTCTAGGGTTACTACTAAGGTGTCCTAATATTGCTTCAGTGACCTTTACAAATTCCAACGACGGTGCTACCTATTTCTCAATAGTAAGATAGCGCTGCCTAAAGGAAACAAGAATAGAAACGATCCTTTTTCGAGTAGGTAGATGCTAGTAGGTTCTTGCTCAAATCAAAACTTTTCACACTTACACTTTTTGAACAAATGTTCAAAACAACTTCGTCACATCCTTGAGGACTGATACAAGGGTTATCATGAAGTAAAACATTTTAAAAAACAAGCACACACACAAGCAATTTCAAAATGAGCAAGTACCTAAGAGCCCATGGAAAACCATGGATAGAAAGGGTGCTAACACCTTCCCTTTCTATAATCTACCCCCCCGTGCTCAAAATCTCGAAAAAGGATTTTTTCTGTACTTTTTTCCTTTCCGATTGGATGAAATAAAAGTCGGTGGCGACTCTTGCTTACCGCGACATTTTGCAAATAAAAAAACGCAAAACACAAACCAGTATAACAGTCGGTTCTGCCACCATATCACAGAACTGGTGACTCTGCTGGGGACTTATAAGTGAGGTATACCTTAGGATCTAGGTCATTAAAATTGATTCTCTTGATTGCTTTGTTTGCTTTATTTTTGAGGGTTTTGTTTGGGGTTACTATAGATCCTATACCCGGATCTGGGGGCACTCATTAGGTAAGTAGCAATAGACTGTGAGGGAACTGTACGGCATAGACCGATACAGTTGAAGCAGTAGCTACATTGGTGTGGCACTTTGGTTGGTACCGGTATCCCTTGTGGTGAAACGAGGAGAATATGGGGCCGCTGCGTGGTGTCGTGAAGCACTAACTAACCTTAGAACCTTATTTGAACAACTTGGCCATTAGAAAGTAGCGAGATATCCGGCCTCAGTGTAGAGCTGCGAAATGGTTGATACTCGATGCTACACTCATTGAGATCATACTTTTGGAATATTTTGGCCGCAAGAAAAGATTGCGTGAGATGAAACCATGACCGATAAAGGATGGTCAGTGATATTGAGATCCTCTAGAACCCGGTTACTTTTCTAGGACATGTTTGAAACCAACTTAACTTCAAGAGGGTATTACCTTTGACCTCATGCAAGCCTTAAACCTAAGGGCTTTGTGTGATTTGACCGTGTTTGCAATACCGGTGTTTGCTATACTTGTGGTTTATCATGATAACATGCATCATAACATGGCATTCATGCTTCATTACACTAACCATTTCAAAGACCAAGGGAATTTATCTTTGTTCTGTTTTTCAGATCATGGCTTCCGTGCGTAGAAATACTATCTGAATCAGCTTTGTGAAGATACCTTCCCAACTCAAAGAGCTAGTATCAAGAGTTTCTGAAACTTATACTTTCATTAAGAGACACGGTCAACTTCTCAGCCTGGTTACTTCAAACTTTGATGAATAGATGATGAGCGTACTTTTTCAGTTCTTCGATCCCAAGCATCACTGCTTCACCTTTCCAGATTATCAGTTGGTACCCACCTTGGAAGAATTCTCTCAGCTATTGGGCATTCCCATTCTTGAACATGTACCCTTCACAGGTATAGAAGAAGTTCCTAAGCTAGAATTCATTGCCTCAGCTTTGCATTTGAAACGGGCTGACTTGGTATCCAATTGGGAAACTCGAAGTGGAGTCGAGGGTTTTCTAGCCAAATTTCTGATAGACAAGGCTCAGCTATTTTGGGATGGTATGGATTTTCAGGCTTTTGAGGAGGTCTTGGCTCTTCTTATTTATGGTTTAGTTCTCTTCCCTAATTCGGACTCCTTCGTAGATGTGAATGCTATCAAGATTTTCCTTTCTCGCAACCCTGTGCCTACCTTGCTTGGATATATTTTGCACACTCTCCATACTCGTACCATGAAGAGAAGAGGGACTCTTATGTGCTGCATGCCGTTGCTGTCAAGGTGGTTTATTTCTCACCTCCTTAAGTCTGTACCGAAGAACGAAGAAGGTTTGGGTTGGTCGCAAAGGATAATGTCACTCGCTCATACGGATATTCTTTGGTGTTCCCGAGCTATGGAAGACATTGCTATTATTGAACGCTGTGGGGAGTACCCTAACGTCCCATTACTTGGTATCAGAGGGGGTATAACTTACAATCCTTGTCTAGCTTTGCGACAATTTGGTCATGCTCGAAGGGATGGTTCCCATGAATGACTTATTGAGGGCATTGTATTCAACTATGAGGGTGATGTTAATGAGTATCGCCGGAGGTTCATACGAGCTTGGGGCATGGTAAACAGATCTGACGCCAAATATTTGGGACCAAAGACTTCCATTCCTATGGAGCCTTACCTCCAATGGGTACGAGCTCGTTCCTAGAAGCTTATGATGCCTTATGTGGCCGTATTACCAGTGATTATGGAGCCCACTACTGAAGAAGGAATTCCTTACACGGTTCTCTATCCTTACATGCCCACTGATCTTGGGGAGTTACAGAGGTCTTAGATTCAACTGAAGAATGAGCGGGATACTTACAGGGAATAATTCCATGATCAAGAGAGGAAGGTTTTAAAGCTCACCAGACAGCTCCAGGAAGAAAGAGTGCTCAATGATTATATCAACACAAAGAGAAAGCGTCCATGGGACTTTTGATTTTTCTTTTCTAGTTTTAGATTTGTTTTATTTACTTATTTGTAACGCCTTAAAGGCATTTTGAACCTTCAAATTTAAGCTAATAAAGTTTTTGTTTATTTTGGTTTGCCAATTTAAATTTCCCGAAGTCTTTAAAATCATTACATGTGCATCCCATTATCATACATATCATTACATGTACCACTACAGGTTTCTCATCTTCTTCGCTATTTATTTCAGCAGAAATGTCTTCCGATCAAGCCATCAAGGATCTTCAGGCACAGAATGCCCAGTTCCAACAAATGTTCATCAGTCTGGCGAAAGGGCAAGAGGATCTGAAAGCCCTCATTCTGAAAGAGAAGAAGAAGAAGAAGAAGGTTGTCGGTATTCTGAATATGGGCAAAAGGTTTAGAGAGCGGTTGAAGCGACAAACTGATCTGACCTCTTCATCCAAGGAAGGGGAGAACCAAGAAGGGGAAAAGGACCCTACTCATGCAGTCTCTGACAATGATACTGATTATAATGATGAGCAATATCCTCCTGCTGAGGATAGATACAAACAGTTAGAGGATCGTCTGAGTGCCATGGAAATTCAGAGGATACCTGGGTTGGATTTTGAAGAATTGGGTTTGGTGTCGGGAGTGGTATTCCCGCAAAAGTTCAAAGCTCTAGTTTTTGCCAAGTATGATGGGGTGTCCTGCCCAAAACTACATTTCCGCTCGTATTTCAGGAAGATTCAACCTCACACCGCTGATAGAAATCTGTGGGTGCACTTCTTTCAAGATATTCTATCAAGGACTCAGCTTGAATGGTTCTACCAGTTGGAGGGAGCCAGTGTCCAAAACTGGGAAGATCTTGCTGCTGCTTTCTACAAGCAGTATCAGTATAATGCCGACCTTGCTCCTACTCGTACTCAACTCCAGAGTATGTCCATGGGTGCAGGTGAAGGTTTTAAAGATTATGCTAAAAAATGGAGAGACTTGGCTGGGAGAGTTCAACCCCCTTTGTCAGATAGGGAGTTGGTTGATATGTTTCTAGGAACGCTATCAGGTCCATTTTTTAATCACTTAATCGGCAGCTCGTCATCTGGTTTCACCGAGCTGATTTTAACTGGAGAAAGAGTAGAAGCTGGAATTCGGAGTGGTAAAATTCATAAGGATGCCTCCTCGAGTTCAGAAAAGAAGCCCTTCGCTGGTAAGAAGGACGCCACTGCGGTCTATAGCCCGAGGGGCCAAAGCAGATATGAACACCGTCAAACGGTAAATACTGTAGTGATACGAAGACCCGCAGTTTCTCCATAACACAACAATCAACAAAGGGGGGAAAGACCACAACGACAGTTTAACCGCATCAACATGACTTTGGATGAAGTCCTACCTCATTTATTAAAATCCAACTTGGCAACCTTGAAAGAGGCTCCCAAGAATCCAAACACTACCTGTCCCAGATACAATCCTAACGCGCGATACGCCTACCATTCTCAGAGTCCTGGCCACGATACAAATGATTGCTGGGCTCTGAGAAACAAAGTACAAATCTTGCTTGAAGCCAAGGAGATAGAGTTCGATGATCCAGAAAAGCCGAATGTTATAACTGCTCACATGCCCAAACATGGTCGTGGAGTTAATGTTGTTGACACTGATTTGTTTATGACCTCTGTTGAAGAAATTTCTACTCCTCTTATGACTGTTAAGAAGAATTTGCTGTTGGCCAGTTTATTTCCAGGTTATGGTGAAGGTTGCCACATGTGTTCGATTCTACCTTCTGGTTGCCATTTGTTGAAGTCAGGTGTTCAGCGCCTGATGGATAATAAAGAGATTTTGTTCGAGAACACTGTGATCCCTGTTGTCTCCATTGAATACGTCGCTATTATAACCATTTCTGCCAATCCTTCCAAGGTTTCCTCGAGAAGACATGTTAGGATTACACCTGTTCAAAGAATTGCTCCGCTGATAATCACTGTTCCAGGTCCCATCCCGTACACCTCAAACAAGTCCGTCCCATGGCATTATGGTGCTGATGTGTACTATCATGGCATTAAGCAAGATCTGAAGAATGAAGAAGTTGATACTGATGTCAGTAATATTGTCGGGACTAGTAAGGTTACCCGAAGTGGAAGGATTTTCTCTCCTGAGATTGCTCAGAAGATTATCAAGCCTACTGTTATTCCAACTGCTGCTCTAACCAGCACTCCTGACATTTCTCCTGTTCCTACTCCAGTTATTACCCCTGCTGCTGAGCCATCTGGGACTCGGGGCAAGGAAATTATAGGTGAGCCTTCCCGGACGGAGGCACCTAAGAAAATCGTTGTGGAAGCCTCTAAACAAGAAATAGAGGAAATACTGAAAATCATTAAGAAGAGCAACTACAATATGGTCGAGCAGTTGGGGCAGACCCTATCAAAGATATCCATGTTGTCTCTGCTGTTGTGTTCTGAATCTCATGTGAAGGCTTTAATTGCATTTCTCAAGACTGCGCATGTGTGGCAGGAAACTTCATTAGATCAGTTCAAAGATTGTGTGGCCAGCCTGACTGTTGACAATGGGCTGGGTTTTTCAGATACGGATCTGACACCGAAAGGAAGAAAGCATAATGATGCTCTGTGTTGTACCCCAAAATTTTCCCTCCCATATTTCTCAATACATTTCAAGTGAGGTCCTCAAATTGCTCAAGGAAGTCCAAGGGTTGACCAGACAAACTCTCTCCTAAGGCAGTCTACCTCAAATTAGGGTTTTAGTTTGCATCAAGGTACTTGAGCCCAAAGGATACCAAATGCTCATCATTGTCCTAATATGTTCTAAAGATCATCCATGTCAAGTTTCAAGCCTTGCAAAGGAAGTTTGCTCAGTCAATTGCTCAAAGGCCTGAAAATCGACTATGCTAGGGCAAAAGTCAACTGTGGCCCACATACAGTCAAACTTCAAGATTTTTGGTCAACATCCTCATTTTAAAGTGTTATTCATCATTTTATCAATGTTTGATCATGATTCCTCAAGGATTTCTCACAATTCATCAAAACCCAAAAGTTGCTAAATTAGGGTTTTACAAGAAGAGTCAACTCAACTTTGACCAAGCATAACTTTCTCATACTTTATCAAAAATGACCCATCCAAAGCTCATTTTGAAGAGGATGCAATTACCTACAATTAATCTTCAGCTCCCAAGTTCAAAATATGCACTCATAAGAAGTTACAAATTTGGACATTTTAGGTCATTTTGAAAAGTCAACAAAAACACCTTTTTTGTCAAAGCTTCATACATGAACATGGAAGACTCAATTGAGATGATACCAAAAGTTTTGATTAGATGACATCTTGAAATTTCTAAAAAGTCCAAGAACACATCTCTAGGATCAAAATTGAAGGAGTTATGCATTTGTGAAGTTGACCTTTTCTGCAAAATTGCCAAAAGTCAAAAGTGGCCAAAATTGCAATTTTTGTCAAATGGGCCCAACTTTTTGTGTTTGTATTGAGTTGGTAACATGATCCACGACCCATGATCCTTCCCAATTGTCTTTATTTTATTTTTGTCATTTATTTTTATTTTTATTTCAATTAATTTAATTTAAATCAAAATAAAATCTTGAAAATATCAAAAGTAATCAAAGCTTGAGATTTTGTGCATGTTTAGGTCTCTTACTTAGCTGGAAATGAAATCAAATCGTGGAAGGCTTGTTTGGACAGAAAAGATTGAATTTTTCTTGTTTTGGAAAGATTTGATGCAAGGGTGAATCAATGATCAAATCTTCATAATTGCAAGGATTTGATGCAAACTTGTAACCCTAATGCACTCTATGATATATATTGAATAAATCCAAAGCAAAAGAACAAGGTTTGGAGGCGTGAGAAGCTAAGAGAAAACTTGAAAAAACTCAACAAAAGTGGTGAATCAAATTCCAATTTCCAGGCCTCTTCAAGCCATTCCAAGCACACCATTCACTTGCTGGACATCTAAGGATTCTATCCCAATCATTAGCAAGCGTTTTCGTGCCAAAAAACGCACTGTAAGTATCTCACGACATTGATACTTTCTTGAAATCAAACATCATGATTCTGGCATGTGTAGCATGATTTGTTTATATATTTTGAATCCTTGAATCATTTGCAAGCTATTGGTTACATTCAATTGCATTTTTATTAATTGTAGAGCAAGATGCCATAGTTAAGGTTCTTGGCTCATTTTTGGGGTTTTATGTTACATGTATAATTAGCCATGGAAAGTGGTACCATGATGCTCGTGAGGTCGTCACGAGTTGATTGGTACCATTGTTATACGTTTATCATGCTTGCATAGAGTTTTGGAGGTTCACAGGGCTGTACCTACGCCCAGAAAACCGTAGATAAAAGTCCTGGACTTTTGCCAACGAAGGGAGGAAAAAGAAGGGTGGAGTGGCACCCCCTGACTGGCCCATTTGAAAATTCGCGCGTTTTGATATATTAATTTTCTTTTTCTAATATAATATTTTTTTGTTATTCCATATGCAAATGAACGCGCTAGCTCAGTTGGTCAGTGGGTGAAGGAAATTGCCAAAGGGCCTGGGTTCGATTCCCTGGTCCCCATATTTGCCAATGCTATTTTCTTTTACATCATCAGGTACACGCGCATGTATTGGGTCCATCATAGGCCATCATCCTTCAACCACCAAGAATGCCAGATCTAACGCCCATCCTTTGGAGGTCCATGATGCACCATAGTCAAGCCATTGCACAGGATCTGAAAGTCAACTTGGGCTAAGGATTATTGGGCCTAGAAGTCAGATTCAAACCCCCCTCCATTGCTACTAACAGCAGACCCATTTCTTTATTTTTCTTTTCTATTTCTTTATTTAATTTATTTTGATTAATCATTTTCTAACCTAAACTTAATTCACTTTTACAAAGACTCATAAAATCAATTTTCAACAATTTAGATTTAGGTTTTATTTTTATCAAAATTAATTTAATAATTAGTTTAATTTAATTTTAGGGTAATTTTAACCTTTTGTAAATAATTTAAAACAAATTAGAAATTAGGGTTTGTTTGATTTAATTTCTATTTTCTTTTCTAAAAATAACAAAAATGCAAAATAGGTCGAATTAATTATTTTTCTTAATTTAAATTAATTAGTAACTAGGTTTGTATTTATTTAATTAAAACCTTATTTTTTTTCTCAAAAAATAATCAAAAACAACAAAAAATGATTTTTCTTTCAATTAGGTTTAGACGGGGTCAAAACCCTAATTTTTCCTCGTTCTCGATTCATCGCGCGCGTTTATTTATTTTTACGATATTAATGTAACTGCTCATGGTATGTAATAGTTTAATTAGGACTTTTTGTTTATTTATCGTTTTTACGGGTTTTTGGATATGTAATTAATCCCCCTCCCCGAAGCCTTGTAATAGCGTAGTTTTATTTCTCGCATTTTAATTTTCGCAAATATTAACTGTTAGATGTATGATAATAGGATTGCATGACAAGAATGTATGTTAATTTTAAAATGGTTAGCAAACCCTAAATGTGCAAAGATAATAACTGAAATCAAATCACTCGCACATGTGCACCCCTAGGGTATACTCTCACTTCGGTTGCCTTCGGTAAATGATCATTAAGTATAGGGTGTCTTAGTGGTTGCCCTCTTGTCTAAACAAAGATCAAATGTCCCATTCGAAAATGTTGCCTCGGAAATGTTGCCTCAGAAAGGTTGCCTCGGAAATGTTGCCTCGAATATGATCTTAAGACACTAGGGTTATTACTAAGTTGTCCTAACATTGCTTTAGTGATTGTACGCCCCTTTAGAGTTGACCCTTACAACTCCAACGATGGTGCTACCTACTCACTAATAGTAGGATATCGCTGTCTAAAGGAAACAAGAACGAAAACATTCTTTTTTCGAGTAGGTAGATGCTAGTAGGTACTTGCTCAAAATCAAACTTTTTCACACTTACACTCTTTTCAAATAAAGTTTTCAAAACGACCTCGTAACACTCTTGAAGACAGAAGCAAGGGTTAAAACGAAGTAAAACAAAAACTTTTCCGAATACACAAACGCGGAAGCAAGTTTTAAAGTGATGAGCAAGTACCTAAGAGCCCGTAAAAAACTACGGATAGAAATGGTGCTAATACCTTCCCTTTCTATAATCTACCTCCCGTACTCAAAATCTCAAAAAAAGGAATTTTTCTATGCTTTTGTCCTTTCCAGTTGGATAAAATAAAAGTCGGTGGTGACTCTTGCTTACCGCGACATTTTGCAAACACAAACGTAAAACGCAAACCAGCATTTTCCTAAAATAGTCCGGTTCTGTCACTGTATCATAGAACTGGCGACTCTGCTGGGGAAGATAAGTGAGGTATACCTTAGGATTAGTTCATCATAAATCGCTTCTCTTGTTTGATTTGATTACTTTACTTTTGAGGGTTTTGTATTGGGAGTTACTATAGATCCTAACCCGGATCTGGGGGACACCTTTTAGGTAAGTAGAAATAAACTGTGAGGGAATTGTACGACGTAGACCGATACGGTTGAAGCAGTAGCTACATTGATGTGTCACATTGGTTGGTACCGGTATCCCTTGTGGAGAAACGAGTATGTGTGTCGTTAAACATCAACTGACCTTAGAACCCATAATTGACCAACTTAGCCAGTAGGAAGTAGTGAGATAGCCGACCTCGGTGTAAAGCTGAGAACTGGTTGATACTCGGTGCTACACTCATTGAGACCATACTCTCGAGATAGTTCTGGCCGCAAGAAAAGATTGCGTGAGTTGAAACCATGACCGATGGAGGATGGTCAATGATATTGAGAACCTATAGAACCCGGTTACTATTATTAGGACAGGTTGAAACCAACTGAACTTCAAGAGGGTAGTACCTAGACCCCATGCAAGCCAGAAACTTAAGGGCTCTTGTGTGACTTGTTTGCCTTTACGATGTTTGTTATTTGCTATACCTGTTGTGTGTTTTATCATGACATCATGCATCATAACATAGCATGCATACTTCATTATACTAACCATTTCAAAGACCGAGGGGATTTATCTTTGTTCTGTTTTGCAGATTATGGCTTCCATGCGCAGAAACACCATCCGAGTTAACTTTGTGCAAATACCTGCTCAACTCAAAGATTTAGCCTCGAGGGTTTCTGATACTTCTTCATTCATTAAGAGACATGGTCAGATTCTTAGTTTGGTTACCTAAAAGTTTGATGAGCAGATGATGAGTGTGATTTTCCAGATCTTCGATCCGGTGCATCATTGCTTCACTTCCCCGGATTATCAGCTAGTCCCCACTATGGAAGAGTTTTCTCACTTATTGGGCATATCCATCCTTGAGCAGATTCCATTCACAGGTTTGGAAGAGACTCCTAGACCAGAAGACATTGCTTCATCTCTACATTTGAAACGGGTTGATGTAGTATCTAATTGGGAAACACGAAGCGGGGTTAAAGGTTTCTTAGCCAAGTTTCTAATAGATCAAGCTCAGCAGTTCTGGGATAACTTGGACTTTCAGGCTTTTGAAGACATCTTGGCTCTCCTTATCTACGGTTTGGTTCTTTTCCCGAATCCAGATTCCTTCATAGATGTGAATGCAGTTAAGATCTTCCTGTCTCGCAATCATGTACCTACTCTTCTGGGTGATATCTTACATGCCCTCTATACTCGTACTGTGCGAAGAAAAGGAACCCTCATGTGTTGCATGCCGCTGCTGGCGAGGTGGTTTATTTTGTACCTCCTCAAGTCTGTGTTGAAGAATGAGGAAGGTTTAGGATGGTCTTATAGGATAATGTCCCTTGCCCATACAAACATTCTTTGGAGTTCTAAGGATATGGAAAGCATTGCTGTCATTGATCGATGTGGGGGATACCCTAATGTCCCGTTGCTTGGAATCAGAGGGGGTATAACTTACAAACCATGCCTAGCTTTATGGCAGTTTGGTCGCACTTGGAGAGATGGTCCTCATGATTTACTTCTTACAGATATTGCATTTGACTACAAGGAGGACATTGACGAGCATCGCCGAAGGTTTATACGAGCTTGGGGTATGGTGAATAGGTATGACCCTCAAGAGCTAGGACCAAGAACTTCTCTCCCTATGCAGCCTTATCTCCAGTGGGTCCGAGATCGTGCTCAGAAGCTTGGGATGCCTTATGAAGCTGTGTTGTCAGTAATTATAGAGCCCACCAATGAAGAGGGCATTCTTATACAGTCATTTATCCTTATATGCCCACTGATCTTGGGGCATTGAAGAGATCCTAGATTCAGCTGAAAGAGGAGAGGGATACCTACCGGGAGAAGTACCATGAGCAAGAAAGGAAGATCTTGGAGCTCACCTGGCAGCTCGAGAATGAAAGGACGATTTATGACTACGTCAGCACGAAGGGGAAGCATCCATGGGATTTCTGATTTTGCTTTTTCTAGTTTAGATTTGTTTTCCATTTATTTTTTGTAACGCCTCAAAGGAATTGTTGAACCTTTTTACGAGTTAATTGAAACTACACGGCCAGAACCCGTCATCTGGATGTTAATGAAACATCAATGAAATCGCCACCGAAAGTCTTTTATCCCACCGAAAGGGAAAGGTAAACATCAAGAAAACCTAAAGAGGGAGAAATCACGGTCTTTTGACCGAGAGATCGGGTAAGGGAGTATGTTACGCGAGAGGAAGGTATTAGCACCCCACACGCCCATAGTATTCTACGGTATCCACTCTTGTTGTCTAATCTAATGGCTATGGTCAAATCCTATGTATATGGCTTACAACTGAAAAGGGAATGCATGCGAAAGGAAAAAGAAAATAATGTAGGGAAAATAATAATTGTGCTCGGTTGGCCCCTACCCCAATGCCTACGTATCCCTTTTAAGGAATCAGAGCAGCCGTAGTTCGGCTTATGTATTTTGATTAGTTTATGTTTTTTAGTTAAGACAACAAAAGCAGTCAAGATGACAAAACATCAAGTAGAACAACAAACAGATGAGATGGTAAAACATCAGTTAAATAATTAACAAAGTAACATGTCAAAGATGGCGAAACATCAAATGATAAGACAGATCACAAAACATCACACCTAGAAATGATATTGAGAATCAAAGTAGGATAACAAACATGTGTGATGGCGAAACATCGGCTTCAAGATAACAAGATATCATGGCAAAGAGGGCGAAACATCAATAAAACGGATGACAAATCATCACACCTAACAATGACATTGAGAATCAAAGTAGGATAAAAAACATGTGCGATGGCGAAACATCAGCTTCAAGATAACAAGATATCATGGAAAAGATGGCAACACATCAATAAAACAGATGACGAAACATCGCACCTAACAATGATATTGGGAATCAAAGTAGGATAACAAACATGTGCGATGGCGAAACATCAGCTTCAAACAAATGTGCGATGGTGAAACATCGGCTAAAAGATAATAAGATATCATGGAAAAGATGGAAACACATCAATAAAACAGATGACGAAACATCACACCTAACAATGATATTGAGAATCAAAGTAGGATAACAAACATGTGCGATGGCGAAACATCGGCTTCAAACAAATGTGCGATGGAGAAACATCGGCAAACCAAGTTTAAAAACAAAGCCAAGAGGCGTACAAACAAATAGGATTGGTTTGTATCTTTTACCTCGAAGAAGGGTTTGAGTTTATTAGAGGTGTTTTATGATTTGCCAAGAAAACAACTTTTGTTTTAAGATGCAAAATGCAAAGAAAGGAAAAAAAAATAACTAAGGGAAACTGGCCTAGCACTATCCCTAGTGTTATCATACAATGGTTGACCCTAAGGTTAAGGATAAGGGAAAATCCTATCCTATGTTAGCATGCATGGATTCCTACCTTAGTTAACATGTTAAAGGAAGCATTCACAAAACTATCCTATAGGGAACATGCAATGAGAGCGAAGTCGTGATCTCAATTTCTAAATTGAGTGACTCATCGATCAACATTTAAAGAAGAAAAGCAGTAAACATCCTATCGGGAACATGCAATGAGAGAGAAGTCGTGATCTCAATTTCTAAATTGAGTGACTCATCGATCAATAATTAAAGAAGAAAAGCAATAAACATCCTATAGGGAACATGCAATGAGAGCGAAGTCTTGATCTCAATTTCTAAATTGAGTGACTCATCAATCAATAGCAAACACACCACATGCATCAGATAAAAACTAGAGGGCCTCCTGACATATATCAGCAGCAGAGGTCCCATCATGCAATCAGAGAACTATGCAAAATAAAAATGGAAGAAAGGAGATAGTGCAATACCAAATAGATAAATATCCGTAGCAACTGAGCAAGAATAAAAGAAACCCAGAGAACTTCAAACAAGCTGGCATCAGTAGACAAATCAAGTCAGAAATTACGCCATGAGGATATAAGTAATGTGATTATCAGATATGAACAGATCCCATGGGAAATGTGTAACATTCACAATCAAATGCATGTATCCTGCATGGAATATCAAACATGCCAAAACACAATAGCAGTGCCAATATAATAAGTTGTGTTTCACAAATAAAGTGAAACACAAAAGCCTCAAGCCAAAAGTGGGAACTTTCTCAACGTATATCGCATATTCAACAACCAAGTTAGTATTCCATGAGGTGAATAATGGCTCACATAAGGGATGGATGCAAGATGATAAAGTGAGAACAACATGGTGACAATTATCAAACATTAGACATGATAGACAAGATGAAACAAGCATTTACACATATTAGGTCAAAAGAATCAGAGGAATGTTGCTCCTTTCTATCACCATGTTGAGTTGACAATTGAATATCAATCAAGGATCAAGGAGCTTGAGAATAATATAAATAAAGACCATCAATGTCAGTAGCAAATACATTTCAAGCATTCTCAAATAAATTATCACAACTCATAAGCACAATAGAAGAGGGGGTCCATACAATGCATTAGAAGGTTCAAACATTCAAGCATGAGACATTGATTCAAAATGGTTTGATGCTATCATGAAGAATCAGAACTAAGATGATCATTAGGTGCCCTATTATAGGCCTCACTCAAGTTCATTGGCCATCAAACAAATTGTGACAAGATATGCAACATCAATTGGGTGCCTTCACTTCAAAATTACATAAAAAATGGAAATATAGGTCCATAATTTAAACCAAAAAAATATCAACATATTTGAAAGGTATAGAAGTCAGAATGAAAGCTCTAAGTTCATGAATGGTTGAGGAGGAGACCAAATGAAGTCCAAAGTTCAAGACTAGTTGGTAAAACTACCAAACTAGACAAGTTTTCAAAATAATTTGTGGAAAAATGTCAAACCAAGTTTAAAAAAATCAAGATAAATGGTTTTAAGATTCTCAATACATTCATGAACCCTAATCAAGACTTGAATCCTATAGAAAATCCAGGGCATGGTGGTTTTAAAAATGAAACTTGCACCATAAGCAACAAAACCCTAATTTTTTACTTTTAATCTCAAATATTGATTAAGATCAAAATTCAAACAAATTAACCAAGATCATACAAAATACCAAGAAACCCTAAATGTCAGAAAATATATTTTTTCACATTTTTTAAATTGAAGAAAAAATAAAAAATGAAATTAAATTCAACAATTAGACAATTAACAAATAAACATATCTCAAAAATAGAACTTTAATCAAAAAGTTAGAAAAATGCCCAATCAAAATTATATTCAAATATTAGAACTAAAAACACACATCCCTGAGTTTTTGTGAATTTTTTTGAATTATAGGAAATATTAAAATAAATAAAAAAGAAAGAATTATCAATTAAACTATTATTTAAATGGAAAAATGCAAACCTTAGCCAAAAATAAACAAAAGGTCAAAAACGAAATTATATTCTGACTCCATGACTAAAAACAAGATTACATGATTTTTTTTTAATTTTATTTATTAAGGGAAGCATTAAATTAAAAATCAAACAAACAAATATTACAAATAACCTTTGAAATTAAATTTTAAATCAAAATTAAAGAAAATGATAAACCAAAGTCAGAATCAATTTTTCCATTATTTTGTGAGTCTAAACATTTTTTTGTGGAATTTTTTAGGTCAAAGAAATATTAAAATAAAAATAAACTTTGAACAATAAATTAATTAAAATTATGAATTTTTTTAACCAATCAAAACATTTTAAAATAATCCAAAAAAAATATGGCAAATTCTAAAAAATAATATTGGCTTATAGTAATTTTTGCATGATTTTTGAAAGTGTTTTGATCAGAAAATAAAATCAAATAAAATGGCAAATAAAACAAATAATTCAAATAAGCCAAAAATTTAAACGGACCAATGAGAAAGCGCCACCACATCATCTTCAACCTTTGCACAACTCAAAAACACACGCAACTCTCAGGTTTAGGGCTCATGTGTTGAATTAAAATATCCAGCGTCAACCTTAGAGATTCGAATGGCTTAACATCCCCCATGGGCGCCTACACAGGTGTGTTAGGTGGGCCAGGTAGGCCCCTTGTTAGATTCTCTATAAGGAAATAAAGTAGCACCTTGGCTACAAGCAATTGCTTTTAGCTCAATGGTAAGCGCTTGATCCTACAAGTGGTATCAGAGCAAGGTCATGGGTTCGAATCCCCCAGGCTGACACTGGGGGGGGGGGGGGATTTTTGAATTAAAATATCCAGCGTCAACCTTAGAGATTCGAAGGGCTTAACATCCCCCCATGGGCGCCTACACATGTGTGTTAGGTGGTCCAGGTAGGCCCCTTGTTAGATTCTCTATAAGGAAATAGAGTAGCACCTTGGCTACAAGCAATTGCTTTTAGCTCAATGGTAAGCGCTTGATCCTACATCATGTTCAAATCAGCATAACATACTCAATTTCACATCATTTTTTTATGAAATTAAGGGAAAATTAAAGCTAGCATTTCATACTTCACATTGTAATTTGAATCAAATCTAAACATCAATCACATTGTTCACAATCAAGTCAGGAATATGAGCACAATCATTCTGAATCGCGAGTTTCAGGGTACTCAATCATGCATCATTCACCAAATCAAACATTATAAAGCTTTAGAAACATTCTAACAACATCAATGAACACAAATCCAAGCTCAAACACCTCAATAAACAAGCACATCTCAGAAATTGAAGTTTAGAATCATTACCTCAAGGCGAAAAGTGTTCTACTGTCTCCTTCACTCCAGATGCAAACAAATGGTGCTGGCTGGATCTACTCCCTTTACTGAAGCTGAATCCACAAGAATTTTGAAGAAAACACCAAGGAATTGAGAGAATTGAATCAAGTTGCAGAAGAAGAGTGTAAAGCTCAGATCTTGAATTCTTGCAAATGGCGCGTCCTCCTCGTGAAATGAGGCTTGCAGTGCACTATATAGTGTGAGTAGAGAAGGTTAGAAAAGGAATTTGGTCTTCCAAGTTGTCCAAGGGATTGATTGAAAATTTTTGGCAAAAATGAAGTGTGCACAGAATTAGCTGTTTTGCTCGTGCATTCTTTGGCTTCCTATGCATTTTGTGGGCCAAATTACTTCAGAAGATCATGCTTAGAATCTTGGCCCTTAATTCCATCTGATCAAAGAGTGTTGGAGTTTTTTTGCAATTTTGGGCAATTTTTGTATTTTTCATTCAAGCAAACACCAAGGTCCATGGAACACGAAATGGATGATATTATGGGCCTTAACAAGTCACAAATAGGTCATGGGCTGGATTAGGAACAAAGAGAATGGCTGAAACCTGAGTTTTCATGAATTGGCCATTTTGCATATTTGCCAAATTTCAATAAAATGCTTCAAAAATCCAAATCCCATAACTTGCTCATGCTTTTGAATTTTGACACAAATGAGAACAATTTGGGAAGGTATTGAAAAGATCTACAAACCCTTAGTTTAGAGTTTTAGCAAATTAATCCATTAAGGTCCTCAAAATTTGGCTTGAAATTCACTAATTTTAAAAAATGACCTATAACTTTGTGACTTCAAAAGACCATAACTCTTGATTCCTTGCCAATTTAGACATGAGACCAAAAGGAGGTGAAAGATCATTCCCTTAGCTTTGCAAGCATATTTCATTTGCATTTTCTTGATCAAGGGTGAATAAAATATGAATTTTTGAACTTAAGTCCTTATTTTCCAAAATTAGTAACTTTTAGGGTTTCTTCAAGAACAAGTTTCAATTCAAACCTCAATCTCCTTGATCCAATGACCAAAATGGACTTGAAATATGAAAATTAAACCCTTGAATTGATGGTTGGCCAAAGGTTCACTTGGTCAACCTTGACTTTGACTAATTTTGACCAAAATGACCATTTTGCCCCTCTGAATCAATTGATCCACTTCCCTTCAAAATTGATGATCAAAACTTCAGACATATGATCTTCCAAGTATATAAAGGTCATGTGAAAAGTTTTACTTCAAAATTCTCAAGAAATCCTGATACAAACCCAAACCCTAGTTTTGGTCAAAACCTAGAGAGATTGATGAATCATCTTCAAAGCTTCAAATCCTCTGGGTATCCTGGCCAATTTCTTATATAAAGACTCTTAAAATGCCAATGAGATGTTGTAGCTTCCAAATCAAGATTTGCACATGCATCAATAACCTTGCTCAAACAAAACCCTATTTTGACTGGTGAATCCAAAGAGAGATTCCTCTTATAATCAAACACAAACTTCAATCTTCTGATGATCCAAAGAGATGGATGAAATATCTTGAAATATGCAATAACTTTTGAGCTTGAAAGATCCAGAGGTTTAGATGATAAGGTTCTACTTGAGCAATTTGTCAATGCAATCAACCTTCAAAGCTTGAGGAAGACTTGATAACCAAAGCACTTTGATCCCATCACAATGTATGAATGCAATGCAATATGATATTCATGATGAAACATAAGCCTAAATCAAGAGGGTAAATTTTGGGGTGCAACAGCTGCCCCTATTCAAATATCTTCAACATGATAAGTGAGAAAAGTGACAACTTTCGAGCGTTCAGAGTTGAAGATGTTTGAATACGAAAGAACTCGAAAATTTACACTCTTGAAGAAGAAAGAAACAGAAGAAGAAAATCCCCAAGTCATGCGTCAGAATGAAGCTGTAACGTAAGTTGAAACAGAATAAAGACAAAGAAGAGTAGACGTAACTAGACTTCCGGACAAACATGCCAGGGAAAAACTGGGCTTCAGCAAAGGTGAGATAAAACTCCAACTACAGAGTAGGTGAAACAAAACTTTGGAAAAGAAAAAGTACGTGGGTGAGGAGGAGAAACTATGAGCTCGACCCAAAGCAAAGTGGCTAGAGTGCGTGATTCTAGGAGCACTTTCTAATCTCAACTAAGATAGACAATATGAAGGAACTGAAAGAATCCCAGAAATGAGGAACAAAAGCGAGATGAAACTCGACTCAGTAACCAGTTATACAAAACTAAACTAGATGAGTACCCGGACGAAACTGGATTTCATGCACGGGTAATGAGGCGAAACTCGACCCAAAGCAAAATGATGAGAGTGCATGTTTCTCAGAGCACCTGCTGGTCTCAGATCAATGGATAAACAGTGACGAAAACTGATAGAAGAATCCAAGGAACAAAAGAGACTGATTTCAAACCAGGGACACAGTACAAACACTGCACTTGGTAAACGAACACCATCAAAGGGTCCAAGGTATGAAAGCAAAAACGAGACGAAACTCGACTCAATAACTAGTTAGGCGAAACCAAACTAGATGAGTGCCAGGACGAAACAGGATTTCATGCACAGGCGACGAGGCGAAACTCGACCCAAAGCGAGTAGATTAGGGCGTACACCTAAAAAACCTGCTGAAAGCGAATATCAGGACGAAATTGGTATTCGAAAAGGTGCATCAATAGACATTGGAACGAAACGAAGAGGTAGTGAAGACTAATCCCGAGAAGACCGCGCCAGGGCAAAACTGAACTACAGTCAAGAGTAGACACTCAAACAAACAAATGATTGACGTCAAAAGGATATTGGTATGGGGAGGAAACTGAGATAATGAGGAAGAAGACCTCGCTGGAGATATAATCCAAAGTAATAGCAAAATCACTGGGGATGACAGAAATAAAAATGGCTTATGTTCCGACGTATGTTTGAATTCTTTTTATATAACGCAATACTCCATATAATGGAAATGCTACGCATTTAGGTAGATGCAATGTAATGATGCATGTTTATAAGTTCCGCTGGGGAATGGCCAATTGAGAAGTCAATAACCAAGGAGTCAGGATCTGACATGACTTGCAAAAATAAATTGCAAAATCCAAAGGAGAGGAGAAAATATGGGAAACCACTAGAGAGGGAACCTCAAAGAGCTGAAGCTTCGCGGGGAATAACGACCAAGCAACTAGTAGAAACGGGCCATAAACATTGAGAGTAGGTACAGAAATAAATTGCAAACTCCCATAGAAGATCAGATCGACACTGTAGCTTCTGGAGAGGGACGCCATCTGAAGATTAGACATTGAGGGAGAAGATCATGGCAAGACTATAATCTCTGGAAAAGACAGCGCGCGGCCGTGTTGAGGATGACACCAAGATAATAAACCCGACGTGAGGGGTGAAAACCTTTGCTGGGGGAGCAAAACTCTGCTGAGGAGACGGGACTTCACCGAGGATACAAAACTCTGCTAAATATTCTCTTGCTGGAGAGAGATTCTTGGAATGCAACCAATGAATGGGTCATGCAGATAGTCACACAGTAACAACCTTACTGGGGAATAAGAGAAGATTCTTAACATAAGGATGCCCCGGTCAACAGATCGGCTGGGAAATGATAGGTCAAAGTGAGGGATCTCTGTCGGCAATTCTGTTGGGGAGTTGAAACTTCTTCAGAATGTGAGTTCCTACTTAAACGGCTCCACTGGGGATGTGTGATATGTCCAAACTTGAAGTCTTAGAATGAAGCTTTTTTTGAAAGAAAAATCCCTGGGGCAACAAAACTTCACTGGGGATAAGAAACTTCACTGGGGATAAGAAACTTCACATGGGATAAGAAACATCACAGGGGATAAGAAGAGTCCTAATCATACATGGGCTTTATCAAAATAGAAGAAAACCAAACATTCCCCTTTTGACAATCATTAAGCTCTTTAAAGGTGTTCAATGTGTAAACTCTTTTTGATGTTAAACAACTATTTTGCATACAGAAAGATGTTTATTTTTAGGAATGACATACCTGATGCGATGATTATTTAAGCCCTGAAATTTAAAAAAACCTTAATAAAGTGTCGCATCTCTATTGTGAATGAATCACTGGCTAGAGTGCAAAAATTTTAAAACTTTTTTCTTTTTGAAAAAAATGAGTCAAGATGCGGGTGATAAGATACCAACACGGCTATGCAACACCTACTTGGGGAGTTTAGGAACTGTTATCCTGTTGTAGTATGCTTTCGAGTTAAACCCTAGTTTCAGTTAGGACTTTTAGAGGTTATAACGTGGCCTGGTTCGAGGTTCTTTTGAAAAAAAAGTTTTTCAAGGCTCAAGTTATTTGGTGCCCACCCCCTTTGTGATATTCTCCTGTCCTAAGTTAAGCTGACTTATCATAAGCATTCACCTTTCAAAAGGATTTATAATGGTTGAGAGATCACGACAAATTCTCCAACATGATTGTCACTTAACTTTTGCTGCTTTGGTTTTGATATTATTGTTCCTCTACTTTTGGTGAAAATTTTATTGAATAATCTTTTCTTTTTCTGGCCTTTTGGGCTCTTCTTTTCCCTAACTTTTGCCTGGACAAAATCTTTTGAATTTCAATTTTGGGAGTCCAGCGGGATGCCCTAACTTTTGCCTAAGCGACTTGTTTTCAAGTTTCGACTTAGCAGGGCTTTTTGTTTCTTTCTTATTCATGCTTTCCACCTCGAACAAGTCAATGTGATTTTAGATCTTTGAAATTTTTCTTTCTTCTTTTTTTTGAAGAAAACAAATGCCACAGTCCTTGGTCGGTGAGAGATATCCATTATTGTATCGACTCGATCCCGACCTCAGGGCTTTGCGAGGAAATGAACATCGTGGTTTAGACACACATTTCCCTATTTTTTCTCATGATGCGAAAGATAAAATGTAGTGATCCTCAAAGGGGTCATTCCTTCTGAAATTTGAATGCTTGGGCAAATCAACTGAACATCTACCCTGCCCCTGGTTAAAAAGTTGTTTTTTTTAACGGAAAAGAAAACTCCTACTTCGAAGGCTCAGAGGGGTTAACGAGGGTCTAACTCCCTTATATCTCCGGTGTTTTGGAATTAAAACAATGCCTGTACATCGTCAACAGGGTTCTACTCAAAAGCATACCACTACAGTCATTGTTTTTTTAGCTAAACTCCTTCCTCCAAACTCTTGGCTAAACAAAAGAATTGGCACAGTTGGTATCAGAATGCTCGAAAAAACGATTAAAGAGTGATACTGGATGGATTAAGTAAAATGAAACAACAATTTTTCAAGGCAAAAAAATTTGAACGCATCAAGACTCACATTCAGCTATAAATAAAATCCTATATGCAAACAATGCTAAAACAATCAATCAAGATAACACATGAAAGTGCAGCAAAGAGACGCAATAAAAGCCATTATGGGGAAGAAGTGTTTCCAATTAGGTTTGCCGATCTCGCCGACATGCCATAATCTTGACATTATCCTGATCCATGACCTCTATCAACAGCACGGGGCTGTGAAACAAAAGGGCAAGGTATCCACCAGCAAAGTGAAAGAGAGATTCATCAAACATGGAACCAAACATTCCCCTTGCGCAGTAGTTGCTGTGTTTGTTATCCGCATTTCAAACGATCAACTAACCATGACTTATGTTACCATTTCCGTGTAAGGTCCACGATGTTTATATGCACATGCTTATCAAAATATTGGACGTTTTTGCAAACAAAATAGTAAAGAGGGAGAAAAGAAACGTATACGTATACTTGAAAGAAGATATTCTTTTGATTTTGAGAAATCAGCCTGTGAAAAAGGCATTTACATTTGGAAGCAAGTAATTAAAAAATCAAAGAAAACAAGTGTTTAAAAATGGCAATGTGAATGTAAATGTCCATCAAGTCTCGACTCTGCTATGACTTTTATGACCCTCATCTTCCTGCTTTCAGACAAATCATTCTTAGATTTGCTTCGAGCTTATGCTAGGCGATGGATCAAAGGAAAGAAGTAAAGGAACTCATGCTGAACGTAGTCATTTGCTTTAAGTCCCTAACTTTTGCCTGAATCGCCCTTTCGGGTTTTCGATTCACTAGGACACGCTCTTTTTGCCTAAACCGCCCTTTCGGGTTTTCAGTTTAGCGGGCTCTTATTATTTTTTATGCAAAGTATTTTTTAACTACGTCATCATTCACAGGGAGAGGGAAGTACTCTCCATCCATAGTCGTGAGCATCATTGCTCCTCCGGAGAAAACTTTTTTGACCACGAAAGGACCTTCATAAGTTGGAACCCATTTGCCTCTGGGATCTCCCTGGGGGAGAATTATCCTTTTTAGCACAAGGTCACCTGGCTTGTAACACTGGGGCCGTACCCTCTTATCAAAAGCTTTCCTCATTCTTTGCTGATATATCTGACCATGACATACGGCCGTCAACCTCTTCTCATCAATAAGTTCCAACTGATCCAGCCGATTCTGTACCCATTCACTTTCATCCAGCTCAACATCCCTCATGATCCTAAGAAAAGGAATCTCGACTTCTACCAGCAATACTGCTTCCATGCCGTAAACCAATGAAAATGGGGTTGCCCAAGTCGAAGTACGCACAGTGGTGCGATAACCATGCAAAGCGAAAGGCAGCATCTCATGCTAATCTTTATAGGTTACCACCATCTTCTGTACGATCTTTTTGATATTCTTATTGGCCGCTTCAACAACACCGTTCATCTTTGGTCGGTACGGGGAAGAGTTATGATGCTTGATCATGAAGGAATCACAAAGATCCTTCATCATTTTTTTGTTCAAATTAGACCCATTATCAGTAATGATCTTCTCAGGCACTCCATAGCAACAAATGATATTATGCTTAATGAACCGAGTTACCACCTTCTTGGTGACATTGGCATAGGATGCAGCTTCGACCCATTTTGTAAAATAATCGATGGAAACCAGAATGAAATGGTGCCCGTTAGATGTAGTCGGTTCAATTTTGCAGATCATATCAATTCCCCACATTGCAAACGACCAAGGGGAAGTCAAGACATTCAAAGGTGTTGGCGGCACATGCACTTTATCAGCATAGACTTGACATTTGTGGCAAACCCGTGCATGATTGTAACAGTCAGTCTCCATGGTGGACCAATAATAACCTGCTCGCAAGATCTTTTAGCCATGGTATGCCCGTTGGAATGGATCCTAAAATCACCTTCATGTATCTCCTCAATGATTCTAGCTGCCTCTTTCTTGTCAACACATTTGAGCAGTAGACCATCATGATGCCTTCTATACAACACACCACCACTGAGAAAGAACTTGGCTTAAAATCTTCTCAAAAACTTTTTATCTGTGACGAATGCCTCTTCAGGATACTCTTGTGTTTCAAGATATCGTTTAACGTTATAAAACCAAGGATTACCATCTGGTTCTAGACTGGCCTCAAAACAGAAAGTTGGCTCGCTCAAACTTCTGATAGTAATGGAAGGTGCCTCATTAGCCCACTTAACCTTGAACATGGAGGACAAAGTTGCCAGTGCATCAACTAGATTGTTTTCTTCTCTGGGAATGTGCTCAAACGTGATCTCTTCGAAGTACGAAATCAGCTTCATAACATGCTCAGGATAGGGAATTAGGTTCTGATGGCGAGTCTCCCAATCTCCATTAATCTGACTGATAACAAGATTGGAATCCCCGTAAACTTTCAAAAATTTGATGCGCAGGTCGATCGCTGCTTCAATGCTATAAATGCAACCTCATACTCGGCCATGTTGTTAGTGAAATCAAAACAAATACGAGCCGTGAAAGGAATGTGGTATCCCTCAGGGGAAGTGATAATAGCTCCGACACCGTTGCCCATGGCATTGGAGGTACCATAAAAAACAAGCGTCCAACGTGATCCCGACTCGGGTCCTTCGTCTGGGTCTGGCATATTACAATCCCGAATATACACAATTTCCTCATCTGGAAAATCAAACTTCATCGGTTCATAATCGTTCATGGGCTGATGAGCAAGATGGTCGGTCAGTACACTACCCTTAATTGCTTTTTGAGTAGTGTATTGGATATCATATTCGGTGAGTATCATCTGCCAACGGGCTACCCTGCCTGTAAGAGCTGGCATCTCAAAAATGTACTTGATTGGATCCATTTTGGATATCAAGTAGGTGGTGTGTGTTAACATGTACTGCCTCAAACGTTTGGTGGCCCAGGCAAGCGCGCAACAAGTCTTTTCCAACAATGAGTATCTCGACTCGCATTCCGTAAACTTCTTACTCAAGTAGTAAATAGCCTGCTCTTTCTTCCCTGTTTCGTCGTGCTGACCAAGGACACAACCCATTGAGCTCTCCAACATAATTGGATACATGATTAGTGGCCTTCCTTCCACTGGCGGCATGAGTATCAGAGGTTCCTGTAAATACTCCTTTATTTTGTCAAAGGCCTTCTGACAATCCTCATTCCATTTCACTGTCTGACTTTTCTTCAACAACTTGAACCATGGTTCACAGGTGGCTGTGAGATGAGAAATAAATCTAGAAATGTAGTTTAACCTTCCCAAGAAACCACGTACTTCCTTCTCTGTCCTTGGTTCAGGCATTTCCTGTATCGCTTTTACTTTGGCCAGGTCTACCTCGATACCTTTTTCACTTACAATAAAACCCAACAGCTTGTCGGATCTCACCCCGAAGGTGCACTTATTCGCATTCAACCTCAACAAGAACTGCCTCAGCCTCTCGAACAATTTTTCCAGATGAACAAGATGTTCCTCTTCCGTTTCAGACTTAGCAATCATATCGTCAACATATACCTCAATCTCTTTGTGAATCAAGTCATGAAAGAGAGTAACCATGGCGCGCTGATATGTTGCCCCGACATTTTTCAAACCAAACGACATCAATTTATAGTAGAAGGTTCCCCAAGGCGTGATGAATGTCGTCTTCTCCATATCCTCCGGAGCCATCTTAATTTGATTGTAACCCGAAAAACCATCCATGAACGAGAACACCTTGGAATGAGCAGTATTATCGACCAACACATCAATATGCGGAAGAAGGAAATCGTCTTTGGGGCTGGCCCTGTTCAAATCCCTATAAGCCACGCACATCCTGACTTTACCGTCTTTCTTGGGCACAAGCACAATATTTGCAATCCATGGCGAATAATTGACGACCTTTAGGAAATTCGCGTCCAACTGCTTTTGGACCTCCTTTTTGATCTTCTTGGACATCTCAGGATGAGTTCTTTGGAGCTTTTGCTTGACAGGGAAACAACCTTCTTTGAGCGGTAGTCGATGCACCACTATGTCTATATCCAACCCAGGCATATCCTCATAAGACCAGGCGAAGATATGTGAATACTCACGGAGTAGATCAACCAATCTGACCTTGATACTTTCTTCGAGATCTGCCCCTATCTTGACTTCTCTTCTTACCTCTTCTGTGCCAAGATTCACTACCTCAATCGAATCTTGATTCGGCTGGATAACTTTCTCCTCTTGTTTTAACAATCTTGCTAATTCCTCAGGGAGATCACAATCCTCATATGCTTCTTCTTCAGCTTGATAAATAGGAGTATCAAAGTCATAATGAGTCGTAGCAGTGTCGTTATCAATAGAATCGGTGGTGGAAGTGCATCTGCATGAATGACATTTTGGCGTTTTTTAGTGACAGTGTGTGAAAAGAGAAACATTGCCATAAAAAGAAAAAGAAAAGGATTTTGAATGCAAAAACGTCCTTTATTTCATGATAAACTTGAAAATAAACATGGTGGCCCTACACAAATGATCCACTACGCCTTGGGCAGAGCGTAGGAATTATGATATGATAATAAAAGAAACAAGAAAATTACTCCTCAGCGCTTGAAACTTGGATAACATCCACAGAAGTCCAATTGTTGAGTTTCTGGCCTGGAATACTCGGACGAATCCAATCTTCAAAATTGTAGCCATCAACCCTATCGTCGCCAATTGCATTGACATGTCCTTCTTGAGTAGCACAAGGGTAGGAAAACTTCATAGGAGTAGATAAACCAGATGCTCTGGGAGCTGCACTCTACTGACCTGGGCTAAAACCAAGACCAAATTTATCAAATTTTGGAGTAACTTCCAGCACCTGACCCTAACCTTTAGGGTTACCATCTTCCACCATAGCTCTCGTATCCTTGAGAGAATTCATAACAGTTTCCGGTTTCCTTTTCTGCTCTGGAGGAGGAAAGTTGACAGCATGAACTGTCTCAAATGCCTGAAATGGAGTTTCATGTATCTCGACTTCAACTTCAACATAGCGGAATGACGTAAAATGACTCACGATGTACTCTTCCTCGCCGCACACAGTTATCACCTTTCCCTCTGCAGGATACTTGAGTTTCTGATGAAGAGTAGAAGTGACTGCCCCTGCTCTATGAATCCACGACCGCCCTAATAAACAACAATACGCTGGCTGTATATCCATCACAAAAAATGTAGCCGTGAAGGTACAAGGACCAACCTTGATTGGTAACTCCACTTCCCCAAACACTGACCTTCGAGACCCATCAAACACCTTCACCATCAAATCACTAGGGCGTAACTCCAGTCCAGAATAATCAATTTTCATCAATGCTGACTTGGCAATACATTTAAAGACGATCCGGTATCCACCAAAACCCGGGATAAAGTAGTGCCCCTGCACTCCATTGAAATATGCAACTCTTTGTTATGGTCAGGCCCCTCCGGAGGAAGGTCAAAATCTGTGAAGCCCAAACCGTTCCCGACAAATATGTTAGCACAAACATTCTCAAACTGATTGACAGTTATCTCGTGTGGCACGAACGCATTCTTTAATAACTTCATCAAAGCATTTCTGTGAGGTTCTGAATAAATCAACAGAGATAAGATAGACATCTTAGAAGGAGTATGGCTCAGATGATCAATTATGTTATAATCACACTTTCTGATAATTCACATTAACTCTTCAACCTCATCGGAAACTGAAGAAGCTTCTGGTATCGAAATTGGTTGAGTCACATTGGATGGCGTAACCCTGGGATTACCAATCATTACCTATTGTTTTCCTTTTTCCCTTGCAGAAGCATCTGCCACATCTTGCACATTGAAAGGATCAAATACTCTCCCTCTTCTAGTCATTCGACCCACACCAGAAAAGTTATGGACTTCCTCTTCATCACCTTCAGCATGTTCTTCCTTAGATAAACGAGCATTAACCTCCTGCTTTACCCCATGGTAATAGACATCGGCACCATAATGCCACGGGACCGCCTTCTCACTAGTATACGGCATGGGACCAGGTACCGTAATCATCAGAGGGGGTGCCCTTGATGGGGCAGGAATGCGCGCAGGGGTGTAAGGAATATATATCACAGCAACATCCTCTTCGGTAACCTTACGGTAGCTCGGTTTTCTGTCGAACTATAGGGAACCCTCCTTTATCATCAACTGGATACCGGCTTTTAAATCATCACAACCCTTCGGCTACTCTCTACACTTGGCACACTTAGAAGTACAACCTGGGAAAATGAAATTGTCAAGCAAATACTTCTTAACATAGCTCAATGGTGTAGTTAATTGTTCCACATTCATGATCAAATTCAACACTTCATCGTTATCATCAATCATATTAACAACACCCCCTCCATGCCTCGGCATTGGGTTCTGAGTAACATTCGGACCAATTACCGGGGTAAACTCGATTGCCTTAGCATCCAATAAGTCTTGTACCTTGCACTTCAACGCAAAACAATTGTCAGTAGAATGACCAACTCCGCCTAAATGGAATTCGCATCTTGCATTAGCATCATAGTTAGGAGGAAGTCTTGCGGGTGGTAGCGGCATATTTCTCAAACTGATCAACTTCAAATCAAGCAGGTGGTGGAGCGCGTCAGTAAGAGTTACTAGAAAGGGATCAAATTTACTTGGCTGTCTCTGCTATTGGTTATTATACTGACGGGGAGCATCTTGCTACCTTTGTTGTTGTGGCACTGTATTTGGTCTCTGCTGTGGAGGAGCATTAACAGGAATAGAAACAACATTGATTTATTGATTCTGACGATCCTCTCTTCTTCCTCTATGGGCGTAAACCGCGCTTGCGTCACCTTCCCTTTTCTTAGGGTAAGTGTTGAATGGTTTCTTACTGCCCCCTGATGAGCCACTGGAACCTCCAATCTGAATTTTTCCCAATTTCAAACCTACTTCAATTCTTTCACCAGCCATAACCAAGTCTGCAAATCCTGTTGAAGTGCTTCCTATCATGTTCTCATAGAATGGCCCTTGTAGGGTACTCATAAACATATCAATGAGTTCTCTCTCCATGAGTGGAGGTTGAACCCTCGCAGCTAACTCACGCCACTTCTGAGCGTATTCCTTGAAAGATTATTTTGGTCCTTGTGACATATTCTGTAACTGAGTGCGATTAGGCGCCATATCCATATTGTACTGATAATGTTTGACAAAATCCCGAGCAAGATCATTCCAGCAAAGAATATGAGTTTTCTCCAACTTCATGTACCACTCCAGGGATGCCCCAGATAGGCTATCCTGGAAAAAATGAATCAAAAGCCCCTGGTCCTCAGTATGCACTGACATCTTTCGGAAATAAGCAGTGGCATGAGTAACAGGACATGATGTTCCATTGTACTTTTCAAATGTTTGAGGCTTGAACTTCGGAGGAACTTTTACCCCGGACACCAACCCGAGATCATTGGCATCCATCCCAAGGACTCCTTTCCCTTCCACAACCTTCAAACGCTCTTCCAATAAACGATACTTCATATCCTCAATCTAAACCCCCGACTCTGAACGCCGCACAGAAAACTGGTCTTCATCCTGGTCAAAGTCATAATCTTGTTCCTGATAATTCCTTACACCGCCCTGATTAACTCTTCTGTTCCCCACAAGACGAGGTCCAGGAGACGGAGGAAACTGCCCTACGTTGCACACGAAAGGGTTTCCCGGCGTCCCGTGAAAATTTCCAGCAGGATGATCTTGCACATCCCCTAATCCTACAGAAATGTCCTGATAGAGCCCTTGATTTCCACCATCCCCTGGATAGCGGCGCTGGTTGTTGACAATGGCAGCTAGTTCCTCCTGTCGGCGATTCACATTGGTGATGACCTCCATGAACCGGGTCATCTGAGTAGCCATCTTGGCCATCATTTTAGCGAGTTTAGCTTAAACTTGTTCCATCTGTCTTGGAAAATTGTTTCTGGTGGAATACCGATGAGTAGTCATCTTGAATTCAAAATAAGAAAAGCAGAAGAATAAGAATACCGTCTTGAGATAACCTGTAATGTTATGAAATGCATGATGTGCATGATATGTTTGTCATTTCCAGGTATTCAAGAGTCCTTTTATTCATCAATCATGGCGCGCGACCAAAGATAAGCATACAATCAAAGGAAAAAAAGGACAAAAAGATAAACACTTCAATTATTTACGAACAAAAGAAACGATGTTCAAGTGACTTCGGACATTTTAAGAGTGTAACGATAAACAACAAAATACATGTTTCAAAGTAAACTTAACAAAAACTGAATAATAAAAACAAACAATGGTCCATTCCAACAATCCTGGGGGTGACCAAATACACCAATGGTAAGTAACAAAACTAAATCTCTGGAACAAGACACGCTTCAAGGTGTTGACAATACTCTTCAAGCCTGGCTTTCTCCTTCAAAAGTTTTGATGTGACTACTTGACTTTCTTGGAACCGATCTTATGCGACACGCTTCTGGGCTACTTCCTTCTTAAGCTGAGCATCTTTGTCTTTGAGCTGTTTCTCTAAGTTCTGAATCTTCTTCCTGTAGCTATTTTCAGATACCTGAAGCTTCTGACACTCTTGCTGAGTCCTACTCAAATCTTCTTCCATTTCAGCATGAGACCTCTTCCTAAAACTGGTTGTATCAGAAGTTTCCCTTTGAGCTTCTTTGAGTTTGCGAGCTAAGTCGGCCCTTTCTTGATCTGCCCAATAAAGTTTCATCCCCGCCTCACGGTCTTTTGCACGAAACTGAATGTTCTCAATATGAACCTGGGTGAACATCTCGGTAGGCACTTTGTTACTCAGAACATTAGGAGGTTGCTCATATAGAGGAGCCGACCTTGTAAATGGTAACCGCAAGATCTTAACCCTGGCTTTAACCCACTCCAGGTAAGGAACCCTAGAAATAGGAACCTTCTTGCCCAAAGTAGTTCTATCCTTCTTGTGAATTCCCTTCCAAGCACTTGTCACTCTTTTTAACATCACAGGATCACTTCCTCTAGCGAAATACACTGATTCAGACACCTCATCAACCTTTGGCGGTCCATCCATTGCATATCCCAATTGACGATAAGCAAGCACAGGATTATAGTTGATACACCCCTTAGTCCCTATGAGGGGAACATTAGGGAAATCTCTGCAACTAGTGACAACACTTCGTATTTCCCCCATGTCATAATTCCACCGGATACCAAATGAAGTAAGGTTGAAAAGCCTTGATGACCATCAGAGAGAATGCCTGGTATCCACAAAAGGGCCACTTACTGGTAGATGCAACTTAAGCCATTGATACAACACCGAATGACATAAACTTACATTACCACCTTTTCCATGCCTGGAATGAATGGTATAAAGAGTATCTGCCAAGAGTGTCGGTATCGGGTTCTTGTTTCTAAAAACACAAATAGTCACCAAATCCACAAAATTTCTCTTGTGAGGGAAGAGGACGATCCCGTATATCATGAGAGAAAACAGAGAGCTGAAGTCATTCCAATTCCCTTTCTTTGCCCATTCTTCAGCTTTCTTCACTAGAAAGTCCAAATAAAACCCTGTAGTACCCTCACTGGACTTCCAATTGTCTTTCACTTCTTTCCAACTCAAATGAAGAATTTCAACAATAACTTCGAACTTCGGCTTTTCCGGCACTTGGACAAAAGGAACTTCATCGGACAGCTTGATATTAAGTAGGTACGCGTACTCTTCTAAGGTGGGAACCAATTGATAATCTTGAAAAGTAAAACACCGTAATTTTTTGTCATAGAACTAGAAGAGAGTGATCAAGGCCATCAGGTCAACTGGAGTGTTAAGGACTAGTAACAAATTGCCATAATTTTTGTTGAAATCATTCAGAACATCACTCTTCAGATAAGAACTCAACCTCTTCAACTCGGCCACATCAATGGTAGGAATATGATATGAGAAAGTATGTCTGGTGAGCTCTTTAACACGAACTGAATCAAACTCAACTGGAGGGAGGCCAACCATTTCTAATAGAAAGAAGACTCTTGAATGTCCCTGGAAAATGACATGCGCATGCTAGTTATTTTTTTTTACATTATTTTTTTATAGAAATAAATATGCTATGATGCAACATGACAGGATCAAAGTTTCACACTGGATCATAGCTGGACCATTACAGAACAACACCACTCAAGATCAAAAGAAAATCCTGAAGCTTCAAAACTATCATGGGAACCTGAGTCACCTTCGCAACACAAAGTCACCAACAGTACCTGTACCTGTAAGAAAAAGTTTTCCCGCCCCTCTCACGGGTGTAGTCTAGGTCAAGGTAAGGTTAAAAGCCAAATCAGAGTACGAGAGCTCGAATGTCGGTATCATCATATGATAACACCTATCCGAACTACCTCCGAAGTCATGGGTCTCATGGTCAGGTCTACAAAGCACCCGCCTCGTAGCTTCCATGGCCACTCTATTCCTAGTTCCTATGGAATTCACTCATAGCCTGGGTATGAGGCCTTTTACCTCATGGAACATCCCACCCACCAAGAAATCCAGAATCCAAACAGTCCAGCCAAATCCAGTATGCAGAAAGTAAAGCACACATAGGATGCAATGCAAACAGATAAATATGCACAGCGGTAAAGTAAACACCCAAAAAGAAAAAAAAACAAACAAGAGCTAGGATCGACTCTGGGATGGACCAGTAAAAGGTCAATATTTCCCCAGTGAAGTCGCCAGATGAAACTACGCGGCCGGAACCCGTCATCTGGATGTTAATGAAACATCAATGAAGTCGCCGCCGAACGTCTTTTATCCCACCGAAAGGGAAAGGTAAACATCGAGAAAACCTGAACAGGGAGAAATCACGGTCTTTCGACCGAGAGATCGGGTAAGGGAGTCTGTTACGCGAGGGGAAGGTATTATCACCCCACACACCCGTAGTATTCTACGGTATCCACTCTTGTTGTCTAATCTAATGGGTGTGGTCAAATCCTATGTCTATGGCTTACAACTGAAAAGGGAATGCGTGCGAAAGGAAAAAGAAAATAATGTAGGGAAAATAATAATTGTGCTCGATTGGGCCCTACCCCAATGCCTATGTATCCCTTTTAAGGAATCACAGCAGCCGTAGTTCAGCTTATGTATTTTTGTTAGTTCGTGTTTTTTAGTTAAGACAACAAAAGCAGTCAAGATGGCAAAACATCAAGTAGAAAAACAAACAGATGAGATGGTAAAACATCGGTTAAATAATTAACAAAGTAACATGTCAAAGATGGAGAAACATGAAATGATAAGACGGATGAAAAAACATCACACCTAGCAATGATATTGAGAATCAAAGTAGGATAACAAACATGTGAGATGGCAAAACATCGGCTTCAAGATAACAAGATATCATGGCAAAGATGGCGAAACATCAATAAAATGGATGACAAATCATCACACTTAACAATGACATTGAGAATCAAAGTAGGATAACAAACATGTGCGATGGCGAAACATCAGCTTCAAGATAACAATATATAATGGCAAAGATGGCAACACATCAATAAAACAGATGACGAAACATCGCACCTAACAATCATATTGAGAATCAAAGTAGCATAACAAACATGTGCGATGGCAAAACATCGGCTTCAAACAAATGTGCGATGGCGAAACATCGGCTAAAAGATAATAAGATATCATGGCAAAGATGGCAACACATCAATAAAACAGATGATGAAACATCACACCTAACAATGATATTGAGAATCAAAGTAGGATAACAAACATGTGCGATGGCGAAACATCGGCTTCAAACAAATGTGCGATGGCGAAACATTGGCAAACCAAGTTTAAAAACAAAGCCAAGAGGCGCACAAACAAATAGGATTTGTTTGTATCTTTTACCTTGAAGAAGGGTTTGAGTTTACTAGAGGTGTTTTATGATTTGCCAAGAAAACAATTTTTGTTTTAAGATGCAAAATGCAAAGAAAGGAAAAAAAAAATAACTAAGGGAAACTGGCCTAGCACTATCCCTAGTGTTATCATACAATGGTTAACCCTAAGGTTGAGGATAAGGGAAAATCCTATCCTATGTTAGCAGGCATGGATTCCTACCTTAGTTAACATGTTAAAGGAAGCATTCACAAAACTATCCTATAGGGAACATGCAATGAGAGCGAAGTCGTGATCTCAATTTCTAAATTGAGTGACTCATCGATCAACATTTAAAGAAGAAAAGCAGTAAACATCCTATAGGGAACATGAAATGAGAGAGAAGTCGTGATCTCAATTTCTAAATTGAGTGACTCATCGATCAACAATTAAAGAAGAAAAGCAATAAACATCCTATAGGGAACATGCAATGAGAGAGAAGTTGTGATCTCAATTTCTAAATTGAGTGACTCATCGATCAACAACAAACACACCACATGCATCAGATAAAAACCAGAGGGCCTCCTGACATATATCAGCAACAGAGGTCCCATCATGCAATCAGAAAACTATGAAAAATAAAAATGGAAGAAAGGAGATAGTTCAATACCAAACGGATAAATATCCGTAGCAACTGAGCAAGAATAAAAGAAACCCAGAGAACTTCAAGCAAGCTGGCATCAATAGACAAATCAAGTCAAAAATTACGCCATAAGGATATAAGTAATGTGATTATCAGATATGAACAGATCCCATGGGCAATGTGTAACATTCAAAATCAAATGCATGTATCCTGCATGGAATATCAAACATGCCAAAACACAATAGCAGTGCCAATATAATAAGTTGTGTTTCACAAATAAAGTGAAACACAAAAGCCTTAAGCCAAAAGTGGGAACTTTCTCAAAGTATCTCGCACATTCAACAACCAAGTTAGTATTCCATGAGGTGAATAATGACTCACATAAAGGATGGATGCAACATGATAAAGTGAGAACAACATGGTGACAATTATCAAACATTAGACATGATAGACAAGATGAAACAAGCATTTGCACAGATTAGGTCAAAAGAATCAGAGGAATGTTGCTCCTTTCTATCACCATGTTGAGTTGACAAATGAATATCAATCAAGGATCATAGGAGCTTGAGAATAATATAAACAAATACCATGAAGGTCAGTAGCAAATACATTTCAAGCATTCTCAAATAAATTATCACAACTCATAAGCACAATAGAAGAGGGGGTCCACACAATACATTAGAAGGTTCAAACATTCAAGCATGAGACATTGAGTCAAAATGGTTTGATGCTATCATGAAGAATCAGAACTAAGATGATCATTAGGTGCCATATTATAGGCCTCACTCAAGTTCATTGGCCATCAAACAAATTGTGACAAGATATGCAACATCAATTGGGTACCTTCACTTCAAAATTACATCAAAAATGGAAATTATGGTCCATAATTCAAACCAAAAAAATATCAACATCTTTGAAAGGTATAGAAGTCAGAATGCAAGCCCTAAGTTCATGAATGGTTGGGGAGGAGACCAAATGAAGTCCAAAGTTCAAGACTAGTTGGCAAAACTACCAAAATAGACAAGTTTTCAAAATAATTTGTGAAAAAATGTCAAACCAAGTTAAAAAAATCAAGATAAATGGTTTTAAGATCCTTAATACATTCATGAACCCTAATAAAGACTTGAATCCTATAGAAAATCCAGGGCATGGTGGTTTTAAAAATGAAACTTGCACCATAAGCAACAAAACCCTAATTTTTTACTTTTAATCTCAAATATTGATTAAGTAAGATCAAAATTCAAACAAATTAAACCAAGATCATACAAAACACCAAGAAACCCTAAATGTCAGAAAATATATTTTTTTAACATTTTTTAAATTGAATAAAAAATAAAAAAATGAAATTAAATTCAACAATTAGACAATTAACAAATAAACATATCTCAAAAATAGAACTTTAATCAAAAAGTCAGAAAAATGCCCAACCAAAATTATATTCAAATATTAGAACTAAAAACACACATCCCTGAGTTTTTGTGAATTTTTTTGAATTATAGGAAATATTAAAATAAAAAAAAACAAACAATTATCAATTAAACTATTATTTCAATGGAAAAATGCAAACCTTAGCCAAAAATCAACAAAAGGTCAAAAATGAAATTATATTCTGACTCCATGACTAAAACAAGCTTACATGATTTTTTTTGAATTTTTTTGATTAAGGGAAGCATTAAATTAAAAATCAAACAAACAAATATTACAAATAACCTTTTAAATTAAATTTTAAATAAAAAATAAAGAAAATGATAAACCAAAGCCAGAATCAATTTTTCCATTATTCTGTGAGTCTAAACATTTTTTTGTGGAATTTTTTAGATCAAAGAAATATTAAAATAAAAATAAACTTTGAACAATCAATTAATTAAACTTATGAATTTTTTTAACCAATCAAAACATTTTTAAAAAATCCAAAAAAAAATGGCAAATTCTAGAAAATAATATTGGTTTATACTAATTTTTCCATGATTTTTGAAAGTGTTTTGATCAGAAAATAAAATTAAACAAAATGCCAAATAAAACAAATAATTCAAATAAGCCAAAAATTCAAACGGACCAATGAGAGAGCGCCACCACATCATCTTCAACCTTTGCACAACTAAAAAACGCACGCAACTCTCAGGTTTATGGCTCATGTTCAGATCAACATAACATACTCAATTTCACATCATTTTTTATGAAATCAAGGGCAAATTAAAGCTAGTATTTCATACTTCACATTGTAATTTGAATCAAATCGAAACATCAACCACATTGTTCACAATCAAGTCAGGAATATGAGCAAAATCATTATGAATCGCGAGTTTCAGGGTACTCAATCATGCATCATTAACCAAATCAAACACTATAAAGCTTCAGAAACATTCTAACAACATCAATGAACACAAATCCAAGCTCAAACACCTCAATAAACAAGCACATCTCAGAAATTGAAGTTTAGAATCATTACCTCAAGGAGAAAAGTGTTCTACGGTTTCCTTCACTCCAGATGCGAACAAATGGTGCTGACTTGATCTACTCCCTTTACTGAAGCTGAATCTACAAGAATTTTGAAGAAAACACCAAGGAATTGAGAGAATCGAATCAAGTTGTAGAAGAAGAGTGTAAAGCTCAGATATGGAATTCTTGTAAATGGCACGTCCTCCTCGTGAAATGAGGCTTGCATTGTACTATATAGTGTGAGTAGAGAAGTTTAGAAAAGGAATTTGGTCTTCCAAGTTGTCCAAGGGCTTGATTGGAAAATTTTGGCAAAAATGAAGTGGGCACATAATTAGCTGTTTTGCTCGTGCATTCTTTGGCTTCTTATGCATTTTATGGGCCAAATTACTTCAGAAGATCATGCTTAGAATCTTGGCCCTTAATTCTATCTGATCAAAGAGTGTTGGAGTTTATTTGCAATTTTGGGCAATTTTTGTATTTTTCATTCAAGCAAACACCAAGGTCCATGGAACACGAAATGGATGATATTATGGGCCTTAACAAGTCACAAATAGGTCATGGGCTGGATTAGGAACAAATAGAATGGCTGAAACCTGAGTTTTCATGAATTGGCCATTTTGCATATTTGCCAAATTTCAATAAAATGCTTCAAAATTCCAAAGCCCATAACTTGCTCATGCTTTTGAATTTTGACACAAATGAGAACAATTTGGAAAGGTATTGAAAAGATCTACAAACCCTTAGTTCAGAGTTTTTGCAAATTAATCAATTAAGGTCCTCAAAATTTGGCTTGAAATTCACTAATTTTAAAAAATAACCTATAACTTTGTGACTTCAAAAGACCATAACTCTTGATTCCTTGCCAATTTGGACATGAGACCAAAAGGAGGTGAAAGATCATTCCCTTAGCTTTCCAAGCATATTTCATTTGCATTTTCTTGATCAAGGGTGAATAAAATATGAATTTTTGAACTTAAGTCCTTATTTTCCAAAATTAGTAACTTTTAGGGTTTCTTCAAGAACAAGTTTCAATCCAAACCTCAATCTCCTTGATCCAATGACCAAAATGGACTTGAAATATGAAAAGTACACCCTTGGATTGATGGTTGGCCAAAAGTTCACTTGGTCAACCTTGACTTTGACTGATTTTGACCAAAATGACCATTTTGCCCCTCTGAATAAATTGATCCACTTCCCTTCAAAATAGATGATCAAAACTTCAGACATATGATCTTCCAAGTATATAAAGGTCATATGCAACATTAATCTAATAAACTTCATGATGAAATATAAGCCTAAATCAAGAGGGTAAATTTTGGGGTGCAACATTAATCTAATAAAGTTTGTTTATCTTTTGGTTTGCAAATTTAAATCTCCCAAATTCTTTGAAATCATTACATACGCATCCCATTATCATACACACCATTACAGGTACCATTACAGGTTTCTCATCTTCTTCGCTGTTTATTTCAGCAGAAATGGCTTCCGATCAAGCTATCAAAGATCTTCAGGCACAAAATGCCCAATTCCAAGAGATGTTCTTAAGCTTGGCTAAAGGGCAAGAGGATTTGAAAGCTCTCATCCTGAAAGAGAAAGAGAAGGAGAAGAAGAAGAAGAATAAGGTTATTCTTTTGAGTATGGGTAAAAGGTTTGGGGATAGGCTGAAACAACAAGTTGATCTGTCTCTTTCATCCAAAAGAGAGGAGGACCAAGAAGAAGAAAAGGTCCCTAGTCCTGTAGTTTCTGATAATGATACAGATTATGATGAAGAACAGTATCCTATTGCTAAGGATATGTACAAACAACTTGTAGACCGGCTGAGTTCTATGGAGTGTCAGAAGATCCCTGGTTTAGATTTTGAAGAACTGGGACTGGCATCTGGGGTGGTGATCCCTCATAAGTTTAATGCTCCGATTTTTGCTAAGTACGATGGAGTATCCTGTACAAAACTCCATCTCTGCTCGTATGTCCGAAAAATCCAACCTTACACTGCTGATAGAAATTTGTGGGTACATTTCTTTCAAGATAGTCTGTCACGGACTCAGCTTGAATGGTTTTATCAATTGGAAGGAGCTAATGTCCGAAACTGGGAGGACCTTGCTGCTGCTTTCTACAGGTAGTATCAGTATAACGCTGACCTTGCTCTCACACGTACTCAGCTTTAAGGTATGTCTATGGGTGCAAGTGAAGGTTTTAAGGACTATGCTCAAAAGTGGAGAGATTTGGATGGAAGAGTCCAACCCCCTTTGTCTGATAGGGAGTTGGTTGATATGTTTCTAGGGACATTGTCTGGTCCATTTTTCAATCATCTGATCGGCAGTTCATCATCTGGGTTTACTGAGTTGATTTCGACTGGGGAGAGAGTAGAAGCTGGTATCTGAAGTGGTAAGATACATAAAGGTACTTCATCAAGTGCAGAAAAGAAGCCTTTCACCGGTAAGAAAGAAGCTAGTGCAGTCTACGGCTCGAGGAGCCAAAGCAGACCTGAACGCCGTCAAGCAGTAAATGCGGTAGTAATATCAAGACCCACCGTTGCCCCACAATGCAACAATCGGCAAATAATAGAGAGACCACAGAGACAGTGCACTCAGATTAATATAACCTTGTCTCAAATTCTACCACAATTGTTGAAGACCAACCTGGTAACTCTGAGGGAAGCCCCGAAAAATCCCAGCACCACATCTCCGCTATATAATCCGAACGCCTGTTGTGCCTATCACTCCGATAGCCCAGGTCATGATACAAACAACTGTTGGGCCTTGAAGAATAAAGTGCAAAATTTGATCGAAGATAAATAGATTGAGTTTGAAGCTCCGGAGAAGCCCAACGTCATAACTGCTCCTATGCCCAAGCATGGTCATGGAGTAAATGATGTGGATGATGATTTATTTGTGACCTCCGTGGAGGAAATTTCTACTCCTTTGTTGACAGTTAAGAAGAATCTATTGTTGGCCGATTTATTTCTGGGTTGTGGCGAAGGTTGCCATATGTGTTCAATTCTGCCTGCTGGTTGCCACTTATTGAAATCAGATGTTCAATGCCTGATGGATAATAAAGAGATCCTGTTCGAGAAGACTTTGATTTCGTTAGTTACAGTTGAAGATGTTGCCATCATAACCATTTCCGCCAATCCTTCCAAGGCTTCCTCGAGAAATCCTGTTAGGATTACACCTGTTCCAAGAATCGCTCTGTTAATCATTACTATCCCTAGTCCTATCCCGTACACTTCGAATAAGGCTGTCCCTTGGCACTATGGGGCCGATGTGTATTACCATGGAGTTAAGCAAAACTTAAGAGTTAAAGAAGCTGATGCTGATATCAACAATATTGTCGGGGCTAGCAAGGTCACCAGAAGTGGAAGACTCTTCTCTCCTGAGATTTCCCCTCCGACTGTTCACAAACCTGTTGTCATTCCATCTGCTAGTACATCGGCTACTGTCCCAGTTCCTATCCCCGTTATCACCCCTATCGCCGAGCCATCTGGCACTCGGGGCAAAGAAATCATAGGTGAGCCTTCCCGGATGGAGGCGCCTAAGAAGATCATTGTAGAAACCTCTAAGCAGGAGATAGAGGAAATTCTGAAGATTATCAAGAAGAGTGACTACAACATAGTTGAGCAACTGGGGCAGACCCCGTCGAAAATCTCCATGTTGTCCTTGTTATTGTGTTCAGAAGCCCATGCAAAGGCTTTAATTGCTTTCCTTAAAATTGCGCATGTGCCGCAGGAAACTTCTGCCGATCAATTCAAAGACTGCGTAACTAGTTTGACTGCCGACAACGGGTTGGGTTTCTCAGACGCAGATCTTACTGCTAAAGGAAGAAATCAAAATGATGCTCTGCACGTCTCGATCGAGTGCAGGGGCACTACTATGGCCCATGTATTGGTGGATATTGGGTCCTCATTGAATGTTTTGCCAAAGAAAGCATTAGACCGTCTGGAATGTGAAGGTTTGATTCTGAAGCCGAGTAATATTATGGTCAGGGCTTTCGAAGGGTAAAAAAGGATGGTGCACGGGGAGGTGGACGTCCCTGTTAAAGTTGGCTCTCAGACTTTTGCATCTACTTTCTACGTGATGGATATCCGACCATCTTATTCTTGCTTGCTGGGTCGCCCTTGGATTCATAAGGCTGGGGCAGTGACTTCTACGCTCCATCAGATGTTGAAATATCCAATAAAGGGGAAGATTATTACGGTGCGAGGAGAAGAGGAGTACATGGCGAGTCATCTTAATTCCTTTCGCTATATGGAGATGGATGGGGAATTCATCGAAACCCCTTGTCAGAATTTTGAAGAAGTCCCCCAGACTCTGGCGTCGACTGAACTTGCTGCTGACAAACCTCCGATGAAGATGGCTTCCCTCAAGGATGCCAGGGCTGTAATTGAAAAAGGTGGGTGTGCAAATTGGGGTCAGCTCCCTGACTTCGCACACAAAAATGACAAGTTTGGTTTGGGCTTTACTGCAGAGGCTCAAAGGGCTGTTCGGTGCGCACGAATTGGAAGACCTCCTCTACACATCAGTAATCAGGGAGTGAGTGCAATTGAAGATGGTGAAGAAGATTCAGATATCGACAGTTGGATTTACTCGACTACCAACGATGGATTGAACAACTGGACCGCGAAGGACTTCGTACCTGTTTCTTTTATTACACAATAATTGACTTTTGTTTTGAGATTTGTAACAGACAGTTTGAAACGTTACGGCCCGGTGCCTTGCCCGAGGCACCTTGGCTTTGTTTGTGAGGGCTTATTATTTGTCATTTTCATATATCATCAATAAAGCATTGGACTTTTTCTTGCATTACAAATTTTGTGCTCCTTGTTTTTTCCTTTCTATCTCGCACTTTATCAAAACAGTTATTGTCTTACACACATTCACATATCATAATGCAGATCCACATCCACTCTGGATCCCATTGATAACGACTCTGCTACTTCCAGTTATGACTTTGAAAATCTGATCAACCAATCCGAGGACGAAGGTGAGGATGATTGTGAAGTGCCTGGGGAACTTGCTAGACTGTTGCTGTAGGAAGAGAGGGCCATACAGCCTCATGAAGAGCTAGTGGAATCAGTAAATTTGGGTACAAAGGAAGACAGGAAAGAAGTCCAGATAGGTGCAAATCTGGAGCCTAGTGTCAAGCGGCGGTTGATACAGATGCTCCGCGACTATGTTGAGATCTTCACTTGGTCTTATGAAGATATGCCTGGTTTAGACACTGATATTGTGGTACATCGCATGCCGACTAAAGAATACTGTCCTCCGGTAAAGCAGAAGGTTCGCCGTATACGCCCTGAGATGTCTGAGAAAATCAAAGCTGAGGTCATGAAACAGTTTGATGCCAGATTTCTAGCTGTTACTTCTTACCCGCAATGGGTTTCCAATGTGGTTCTGGTGCCTAAGAAAGATGGTAAGGTACGGATGTGTGTGGACTATAGAGATCTGAATAGGGCGAGCCCCAAAGATGATTTCCCACTTCCTCACATTGATGTTCTGGTCGACAACACCGCGCAACATAAGATCTTCTCCTTTATGGATGGTTTTTCTGGTTACAATCAGATTAAGATGGCTCCCGAAGACATGGAGAATACAACCTTCGTTATGCAGTGGGGTACCTTTTGCTACAAGGTAATGCCTTTCGGGTTGAAGAATGCTGGGGCAACTTATCAGCGCGCCATGGTCGCTTTGTTCCAGGACATGATTCAACATGATATTGAGGTTTATGTTGATGACATGATTGCAAGGTCCCAGACTGAATAAGAACACCTTGACCATCTCCAGAAACTGTTCGACAGGATGAAGATGTACAAGCTGAGGTTAAACCCGAAAAAGTGAACCTTTGGGGTAAGGTCTGGTAAGCTGTTGGGTTTCGTCGTTAGTGATAAAGGTATTCAAGTGGATCCTACAAAGGTGAAGGCTATACAGGAGATGCCAGCTCCCCAAATGGAAAAGGAAGTTAGAGGCTTTTTGGGACGTCTGAATTACATCGTCTGATTCATTTCACATCTGACTGCTACTTGCGAGCCGATCTTCAAGCTGCTGAAGAAAGATCAAGTGGTAAAATGGAATGATGAATGTCAGACCGCTTTCAAAAGGATCAAGGAATACCTCCAAGATCCACCTATTCTGATGCCTCCAGTTGAAGGAAGAACTATGATTTTATACTTAACAGTGCTGGATAATTCAATGGGGTGCGTGCTGGGGCAGCATGACGAGTATGGCCGAAAAGAGCACGCTATTTACTACCTTAGCAAAAAGTTTACCGACTGCGAGACCTGATACTCGTTGTTCGAGAAATCTTGATACGCTTTGGCATGGGCTGCTCGCTGGCTGAGACAGTATATGCTGACTCACACTACCCTATTGATATCAAAGATGGATCCAATCAAGTATATCTTCGAAAAGCCTGCCATGTCCGGAAGAATAGCAAGATGGCAAATGATCTTAACTGAGTATGATATCCAATACACAACCTAAAAATCAATCAAGGGGAGTGTGTTGGCGGATCATTTGGCACATCAGGCCATGGATGATTACCAATCCATGAATTTCGAATTCCCGGATGAGAATATCATGTTGGTGACCGACTGTGAAGAACCTGGATTGGATGAAGGACCTGAGGAAGGATCCCAATGGTCTATGTATTTTGACGGAGCCTCAAACACTGTTGTACCCCAAAATTTGCCCTCCCATATTTCTCAAAACATTTCAAGTGAGATCCTCAAATTGCTCAAGGAAGTCCAAGGGTTGACCAGACAAACTCTCTCCTAATGCAGTCTACCTCAAATTAGGGTTTCATGTTGCATCAATATACTTGAGTGCAAGGGATCCAAAATTCTCACCATTGTCCTAATATGTTCTCAAGAGCATCCGTGTCAAGTTTCAAGCCCTACAGAGAAAGTTTGCTCAGTCAATTGCTCAAAGGCCTGAAAATCGACTATGCTAGGGCAAAAGTCAACGGTGGCCCACATACAGTCAAACTTCAAGATTTTTGGTCAACATCCTCATTTTGAAGTATTATTCATCATTTTATCAAGGGTTGATCATGATTCCTCAAGGATTTCTCACAATTCATCAAAACCCAAAAGTTGCTAAATTAGGGTTTTGCAAGAAAAGTTAACTCAACTTTGACCAAGCATAACTTTCTCATACTTTATTTGAAATGACCCATCCAAAGCTAATTTTTAATAGAATGCAATGCCCTACAATTCATCTTCAGGTCCCAAGTTCAAAATATGCACTCACAAGAAGTTATGAATTTGGACATTATAGGTCATTTTGGAAAGTCAACAAAAACACCTTTTTTTTCAAAGATTCATACATGAACATGGAAGTCTAAATTGATATGAGACCAAAAAGGTTGCTTAGAGGACATCTTGAGCTTTCTAAAAAGTCCAAGAACGCATCTCTAGGGTCAAAATTGAGGAAGTTATGCATGAGTGAAGTTGACCTTTTTTGCAAAATTGCCAAAAGTCAAATATGCCTCAAATTGCATTTTTTGTCAAATGGGCCCAACCTTTTGTGCTTGTATTGAGTTTGTAACATGATCCACGACCCATGGTTCTTCCCACTTGCCTTTATTTTATTTTTTCCATTTATTTTTATTTTTATTTCAATTAAATCAAATTAAATCAAAATAAAATCATGAAAATATCAAAATCATTTAAACCTTGAGATTTTGTGCATATTTCAGGTCCATGGATAGCTGGCAATGAGATCAAATCATGCAAGGCTTGTTTGTACATAAAAAGATTGGTTTTTGGCTTGTTTTGGAAATATTTACATGAGAATCAAATCTTGATCAATAATCATTATTGGAGAAGATTGGATGCAAACTTGTAAACCTAATTCACTCAAGGCTACATATAGAACAAATCCAGACCAAATGCACAAGGTTTGGAGGCGTGAGAAGCTGAGAAAGAACTTGAAAAAAACTCAACAAAAGTGGCAATCTGATTTCATAGTTCCATGCCATCTCAAGCCTTCCCAGTTATCTCATTCGCTTGCTGGGCATTCAAGGAGTCCATCCCAATCACTAGCAAGCGTTTTCGTGCACAAAAACTCACTGTAAGTGTCTCACGGCATTGGCACTTTCTTGAAATTCAATATCACTATTTTGTAATTTGTAGCATGAATTCTTTATATATTCTTGTTCAGTGAAACATTTGCAAGCTATTGGTAATGATTAATTGCATTTTTGCTAACCATACAGAGATCCACCATTGTTAGGGTTTAGGTTTCGTTTTTAGGGTTTTTGATTGCAGGTAAAATTGGCCCAAAAGAGGGGTACCATGGTGTTCACAAGGCCAAGACCAACTGGCCTGTAGTATTAGTTTTCGTTTATCATGCTTGTAGGTGATTATGGAAATATGCAGGGGCTGTACCTACAGAAAATGTTTGTAGGTAAAAGTCATTTACCTAAGATGACAGACGCTTGGGGAAGATGTTGGCATGGCAGGCAGTGATTCATCCATTTAAATTTTGCGTGTTTTTGATATGTTAATTTGCTGTTGCTAATATAATGTTTGTTTACTATTTCCTATACAACAAAGCGCGTTGGCTCAGTTGGTCAGTGGGAGAGAGAAAAAGCCAAAGGGCCTGGGTTCGATCCCCAGGTCCCCTTGTTCTTCAATATTATTTTGTTATATGTGATTCCATGCGCAGGTTTCACATAGATCCACCATACTCCGTCATCTTTCAGCCATCATATTGCCCACAAGCTGGATCAAAAGGCCATCATTTGAGAGTCTACCATGCATCTTAGTCAAGCCAACACATTAGATTATGGAGGTCAACGTGGACCCATGCTTATTGGGCTCAGATCTGCTATTGGCACTCCCTTTCTACTTTGACACCAGGCCCATATTCTTATTCTTTTTCTTTTATATTTTCCTTAATTTATTTTATTTTGATTAATTATTTCTCACACAAATTTAATTCTTTTTTACAAAAAATTCATAAAATCAATTTTCATCAAATTAGATTTAGGTTTTATTTTTTTTATCAAAAATTAATTTAATAATTAGTTTAATTTAATTCTAGGGCAATTTTAACCTTTTGTAAATAAATTAAAATAAATTAGAAAATTAGGTTTTATTTGATTTAATTTTTATTTTCTTTTCTTAAAATAACAAAAATATAAAAATAGGCCAAATTAATTATTTTTCTTAATTTAAATTAATTAGTAATTAGGTTTGTACATATTTAATTAAAACCTTTTTTTCTTAAAATAATCAAAAATAACCAAAAAATGATTTTTCTTTCAATTAGGTTTAGACGGGGTCAAAACCCTAATTTTTCTCGTTCTTAATTTATCGCGCGCGTTTATTATTTTTTTGCAAATATTAATGTAACTGCTCATGGGATGTAATAGTTTAATTAGGATTTTCCTTTTATTTATCGTTTTTACGGGTTTTTGGCTATGTAATTAATTCCCCTCCCCGAAGCCTTGTAATAGCGTAGTTTTATTTCCCGCATTTTAATTTTCGCAAATATTAACTGTTAGATATATGATAATAGGATTGCATGACAAGAAGGTATGTTAATTTTAAAATGGTTAGCAAGCTCTAAATGTGCAAAGATAATAACTTGAAATCAAATCACTTGCACATGCGCACTCCTAGGGTATACTCTCACTTCGGTTGCCTTCGGTAAACAATCATTAAGCATAGGGTATCTTAGTGGTTGCCCTCTTGTCTAAACAAAGATCAAATGTCTCGTTCGGAAATTTTGCCTTGGAAATGTTGCCTCGAATATGATCTTAAGACACTAGGGTTATTACTAAGACGTCCTAACATTGCTTTAGTGATTGTACGTCCCTTTCGAATTGACCCTTACAAACTCCAACGATGGTGCTACCTACTCACTAATAGTGGGATAGCGCTGTCTAAAGGAAAAAATAACAGAAACATTCTTTTTTTCGAGTAGGTAGATGCTAGTAGGTACTTGCTCACAATCAAACTTTTCCACACTTACACTTTTTGAAACAAAGTTTTCAAAATGACTTCGTAACACTCTTGAAGACAAAAGCAAGGGTTAAAACGAAGTAAAACAAAACTTTTCAAAAACACACAAACACGGAAGCAATTTTTAAAATGATGAGCAAGTACCTAAGAGCCCATGGAAAACCATGGATAGAAAGGGTGCTAACAACTTCCCTTTCTATAATCTACCCCCCGTACTCAAAATCTCGAAAAAGGAATTTTTCTGTGCTTTTGTCCTTTTCAGTTGGATAAAATAAAAGTCGGCAGCGAATCTTGCTTACCGCGACATTTTGCGAAAACAAAACACAAACAAGCATTTTTCTAAAATAATCCGGTTCTGCCACCGTATCACAGAACTGGCGACTCTGCTGGGGACATAAGTGGGGTATACCTTAGGATTAGTTCATCATAAATTGCTTCTCTTGTTTGATTTGATTGCTTTACTTTTGAGGGTTTTTTATTGGGAGTTACTATAGATCCTAACTCGGATCTGGGGGACACCTTTTAGGTAAGTAGCAATAAACTTTGAGGGAACTATACAGCGTAGATCGATACGGTTGAAGCAGTAGCTACGTTGATGTGGCACATTGGTTGGTACCGGTATCCCTTGTGGAGAAACAAGGAGAATACGGGGCTGCTATATGTGTCATTAAGCATCAACTGACCTTAGAACCTATAATTGACCAACTTGGCCATAGGAAGTAGTGAGATAGTTGGCCTCGGTGTAAAGCTGAGAACTGGTTAATACTCGATACTACACTCATTGAGACCATACTCTCGAGATAGTTCTGGCTGCAAGAAAAGATCGCGTGAGCTGAAACCATGACCAATGAAGGATGGTCAGTGATATTGAGAACCTCTAGAACCCGATTACTATTATTAGGATAGGTTGAAACCAACTGAATTTCAAGAGGGTAATACCTAAACCCCATGCAAGCCTTAAACTTAAGGGATTTTGTGTGACTTGTTTTCCTTTACCATGTCTGTTATCTTCTATACCTGTTGTTTTTATCATGACATCATGCATCATAACATAGCATGCATACGTCATTATACTAACCATTTCAAAGACCGAGGGGATTTATCTTTGTTCTGTTTTGCAGATTATTGCTTCCGTACACAGAAACACCATCCGAGTTAAATTTGTGAAAATACCTGTTCAACTCAAAGATTTAGCCTCGAGGGTTTCTGATACTTCTTCATTCATTAGGAGACATGGCCAGCTTCTTAGCTTGGTTACCTCAAAGTTTGATGAGCAGATGATGAGTGTGCTTTTCCAGTTCTTAAATCCGGTGCATCATTGCTTCACTTTCCCGGATTATCAGCTAGTTCCCACTATGGAAGAGTTTTCTCACTTATTGGGCATATCCATCCTTGAGAAAATTCCCTTCACAGGTTTGGAAGAGACTCCTAGACCAGAGGACATTGCTTCAGCTTTACATTTGAAAAGGGCTGATGTAGTATCTAATTGGGAAACACGAAGCGGGGTTAAAGGTTTCTTAGCCAAGTTTCTAATGGATCAAGCTCAACTATTCTGGGATAATTTGGACTTTCAGGCTTTCGAAGACATCTTGGCTCTCCTTATCTACGGTTTGGTTCTTTTCCTGAATCCATATTCCTTTATAGATGTGAATGCGGTTAAGATCTTCATGTCTCGTAATGCTGTGCCTACTCTTATGGGTGATATCTTACATGCCCTCTACACTCGTATTGTGAGAAGAAGAGGGACCCTCATGTGTTGCATGCCGCTGCTGGCGAGGTGGTTTATTTCGCACCTCCCCAAGTCTGTATTAAAGAATGAGGAAGGTTTAGGATGGTCTTACAGGATAATGTCCCTTGCCCATACAGACATTCTTTGGAGTTCTAAGGCTATGGAAAAGATTTATGTCATTGATCGATGTGGGGGATACCCTAATGTCCCGTTGCTTGGAATCAAAGGGGAATAACCTATAATTCTTGTTTGGCTTTGCGAAAATTTGTTCGGGCTCGGAGAGACGGTCCTCATGAGATACTTCTCACAGATATTGCCTTTGACTACAAGGAGGACGTAGACGAGCATCGCCGAAGGTTTATACGAGCTTGGGGCATGGTGAACAGGTCTGACCCTCAAGAGCTAGGACCAAAGACTTCTCTCCCTATGCAACCTTATCTCCAGTGGGTCCGAGCTCGAGCCCAGAAGCTTGGGATGCCTTATGAAGCTGTGTTGCCAGTGATTGTGGAGCCTACCAATGAAGAGGGCGTTCCTTATACAGTCCTTTATCCCTACATGCCCACTGATCTTGGGGCATTGAAGAGATCCTGGATTCAGCTGAAAGAGGAGAGGGATACCTACCGGGAAAAGTACCATGAGCAAGAGAGGAAGATCTTGAAGCTCACGAGGCAACTTAAGAATGAAAGGACGATCAATGACTACGTCATCACGAAGGGGAAGCGTCCATGGGATTTCTGATTTTTGCTTTTTTCTAGTTTAGATTTGCTTTTCAGTTATTTCTTTGTAAACGCCTTAAAGGCATTGTTAAATTTTTTTACAAGTTTAATCTAATAAAGTTTGTTTATTTCTTGGTTTGCAAATTTAAATCTCCCAAAGTCTTTGAAATCATTACATACGCATCCCATTATCATGCACATCATTATAGGTATCATTACAGGTTTCTCATCTCCTTCGCTGTTTATTTCAGCACGAAATGTCTTATGAAATACCTATCGATCAAGCCATCAAAGCTCTTCAGGCACAAAATGCCCAATTCCAAGAGATGTTCTTGAATTTGGCTAAAGGGCAAGAGGATTTGAAGACTCTCATCCTGAAGGAGAAGAAGAAGAAGAAGGTGGTTCTTCTGAATATGGTAATAGATTTGGGAAAAGGTTGCGGCAGGAAGCTGGTCTATCTCTTTCATCCAAGGGAGGGGAAGACCAAGAAGAAGAAAAGGGTCCCAGTTCTGTGGTCTCTGACAATGATACTGATTTTGATGATGAGCAATATCCTCCTGCTGAGGATAGGTACAAACAAATTGAAGATAGGATGAGCGCTATGGAGATTCAGAAGTCCCTGGTTTGGATTTCGAAGACTTGGGACTGGCATCTAGGGTGGTGATCCTGTGATCGGTGGAAATAGAACTGACTGTTTTTTAGCTGGTTCGCGAAATGTCGCGGTAAGCAAGAGTCGCCACCGTCTTTTATGTTCTCCAACATGGAAAGGACAAAAGCACAGCAAAATTCCTTTTCGAGATATTTCTCGGTTCGGGAAGTAGATTTATAGAAAGGGAAGGTGTTAGAACCCTTTCTATCCGTGGTTATCCACGGGCTCTTAGGTACTTGCTCACTATGTTTTCAAAATTTGTTTGGTTTTCAAGTGTTTGTGGGTTTTGAAAAAGTTTCGTTTGAAAAATTTCTAGGTAACTCTAGTATCTGTCCTCAAGAGTGTATGAAATATTTGTTTGAAAACTTTTTGAAAGTGTAGGTGTGAAAAGTTGTTTTGTTTTTTAGAAAGAGCAAGTACCCAAGAGAAATCTACCTACTCTAAGGAATTAGGCTGTGTAAGAGTCCTTTAGATAGTGCCATCCTACCATTGAGAGGTAGGTAGCACCGTCGTTGGAGGTATTCGGGTCAATTCGATTATTAGGGACATGTGTGGTCACCAAAGCAATAGTAGGACGCCTTAGCGGTAACCCTAATGTCCTAGATCCTTTTTATCCGAGGCAACCGTTTCGAGGCAACTGGATCTTTAGACAGGAGGGCGATCTCTAAAACACCCTATACTTGACGACCACTTTGAGGCAACCAAGTGAGGCGTACCCTAAGAGTGGCATGTGCATGTGTGTTGAGTTCAGTTTATATTTATCTTGTACATGTTATTTGTGAGCTACAGATTGATTTTATTTGTCAGGCAATCTTGTAATGCATATTTACAGTTAAGAGTGCGGAAAATAAATTGCGGAAAGGTAAATCTACGCTATTACAAGGCGCGAGTCTATACATCGCCAAAAACAAAAACCCGTTTGGAAATAAATGCGAAAAATAAAGGAAAGCGATAAACCTAATTAACTATTACATCCTCGGAAACAGTTACATCAATATAATCAAAAATAATCAAAGCGCGAAAGAAATTAAATCGGGAACGTCTTAGGGTTTTGACCCTTTTTGAGAAAAGAATTGAATTTGTCCTTTTTTTGCAATTAAATTAAATATTAACCCTAAAACTAATTAATTAATTATTTAAAAGAAAAAAGTATTTTTTGTGTTTTTCATGTTTTAATGAAAATAAAATAAAAGAAATTAAAAGTCAAAGGTTAGAAAAAACCTAAGTCTAATTTATTTTAAGTTATTGAGAAAAAAATTAAAGTTGACCTAATTTTAAAAAGCTAGATTAATTAATTTACATTTTATTTACAAAAATAATTATTAATAGTGAAAATAATAAAAAATAAAAATAAACAATATTTTAAGTTTATGATTTTATTATGAAAAATAATTTATGAATTAATTAAATAATAGTAATAATAATTATTAGAAGAAAATAAAAAGAAAGAAAAAGGAAATAGAAAGAAAACCAGGGGGGTGTGTTGGACCCATTAGGAGGTTTATTTGGAGATTTCTGGCCCATTTGTTGGCCAGCCCATTGACTTTTTGGATCAGCTGAGCGTGTGGTTGACTGGGAGTACCATACTCTTCATCTCCTGGCCATCAGATTGGTGAGGGTGGCCAGATGGCATGCTGATTATTGAAGGTACATGATGGACGCTTTGAGGATGCCTGCACAGGAGCATTTTAGAAAAAATATAAACAAGCGTTTGGGGGACCTGGGAATCGAACCCAGGTCCCATTGATTTCCAGACACATCATCCTCCACTAAGCCAAACGCCTGTATTTGTTATTATCATGGGCAATGAAATTAATATATAAAAAACAAAGCATATGTTGGAAATTAACAAAAACGCGCGTTATATTTGAATAAGCCAGTGGCACGCTTCCACGTCCTTCGTCTTCTTCAATTGCCTGCATAAAAATACATCAAATAGCGGGGGTTTTTAACCCCCACAAACTGAGAAAGGAAAAATAGCGATTAGGATTCCATGCTATATAAATATGGCGCGATATGTCCAATACGTTCGTCTTGATCAGACAGTTTCAACCATGGGCTTTAGAGTCTCTAATTTTTCCTATATCACAAAGCCCCAATTTGGAAGCTTCGAAACCCTAAGTTTCATCAATGGTGGTTTACGTTTCAGGGCATCTTAATCCAATTGAATCACACCAAAAGCTTCACCTGAGTTCTATGAACACAAAACAATCAATAAAAGATGTTAAAAATGCATGAATCGATGATTATGATTTTGGAAAAAAAGTGGTAAACCGTGAGTTCGTGTATGGTGATTTCTCAAGCTTTGGCACGCGAATTTGATTGCAATAGGTTCCTTACACCTCCAGCAATGTATTGGAAACAATGAAAGGCTTTGAATCGTGCTTGAATGTTGAGAACATTTTTGAGTTTTTTTGATATTTTTTCAATATGCTTATGGTGTTTTTTGCAGCAATTTGCACGTTCCAGGCATTAGGGTTGGCTTTAGTACATATAATGGAATGAAACTAGGGTAAATCTTACACATGAAATCCCTTGCATTGATGTTCCAATATTTGATTGAAAATCAAATATTTTTCAATCTTTTTGATTGAGAAAACTTGCCAAAATTGGATATTCTTGTCTCTTTGATTGGCACACGAAATCTCTAGCTCATATTGGTCATATTTGCTTCATGAAAAGATTTGAAAACCATATCTTCATATTTTCCTACATTTAAAATCAATTAAATGAATTAATATTAATAAAAAATTCAATTAATTAATTAAAAATAAGAAAATAAATCAATTTAAGCTCAATGGGTCGTGCATAGGCTTTGGACAATGTTTCAAGAAGAAATTTGAGGCCCATTAGCAAAAACAAAGTGTTTTAGGCAAAGTTGACTTTTGCAAATTCCTAAAAATTTCCCAACTTCTCCAATGCATATCTTGCTCAATTTTGATCCTATGAACATGTTATTGGACATTTTGGAAAGGTCTTGAAGTCCTCTAACCAATTCCTTTGGTCCCATGTCATTTGGATTTACCAATCTCAAGTTATGGTCTTTGACTTAAAGTGCATTTTTGTTGACTTTTGAAATTGACCTATAATGTAGAAATTGATAACTTTTTATGAGAGAATTTCTTGGACTTTTAATGTGAAGATGAGTTGTAGTAAATGTCATCCCCTTCAAAATGAGCATTGGATGGGATTTTTCTGATGAACCATGAAAAAGTTATGCCTTGGTCAAGTTACAGTTGACTTTTCAGCTGTCCAAAAATAGAAACTTTTGCATCTTTGATGATTTTTGAGCCATGCTTGTGGAATCATGATCAAGAATTGATCAAATGATGATTGTGAGCTCAAAATAATATGTTGACCAAAAATTCTGACTTTTGACTGCCAAATGACCATTTTACCCCTGCAGTTGATTGTGAACCAAATAGGGCTTTTGACTGTGCAACTTGACCCTGTGAGCCTTGAAACTTGGAATGTAGATGCTTGATAATGTGTATAGGCCTATGGGACTTGATTGAGCCATTGAAAACCTCAAATTCATTGAAGGAACCAAAACCCTAATTTTAACTGGCTCAGGAGGATGTTTGACTGTGCAATCCCTTGAGCAATCTTGAAGAAAATGGGAGGGCAAATTTTGAGGTACAAAAGTTGCCCCTGTTCAATCTTCTTAGACTTGAGGATGTAGATTGGCTTGCGTGCCTTTCGTGATCCAAAGGTGGAAGATGATTGAACACTAGAGTGCCCAGAAATTTGCACTCGCATAGTAGAGTATCAGCAATGTGATGTCGGGAATGGGCTTACAGATGCCATTTGGAAAGATGGTGGATAGGAGGATGGGCTTATAGATGCCATCTGGAGATGTGACAGAACCTTGTCGGGAATGGGCTTATAGATGCCATTTGGAAATGTGATGGATAGTTGTGGAGATGGGTTTATGGATGCCATCGAGAGATTGTCGATCGCGTAAGAGATTCATTAGCGAGAACTTGCGTACTTGAGAAAGAAAGATAATTTCCTGGCCTGTTACAGGTGTTGATCTTCAATGTCTTCATGTAGATATGCCCTGGCTAGATACAGGTATCGAATCCACAATCAATTACTCACAGATGTGCCCTGGTGTTGTACCCCAAAATTTGCCCTCGCGCTTTTCCACAAAGAAATCTCAGCTTCAAACATTTCCTGACTTCTCAAACTGACTCAAGAATCGGACAAACGGACTTTTCTTGACGGTCAAGCAAAATTAGGGTTTTACTGATTTTCAGAGCTCTGAATTGTTTCATACAGTGGGCTTAGGGTTTGGTTGGTTTTTGGTTCAATTTTGATCAAGCGAGCGTGATTTGGCATTTAATCAGGAATTAGGGTTTCATGGGCATATTCTCAGAAGAATTCGAATTCCACAACACTTTGCGGTTTATTTCAAGATTCGGATTAAAAGTCGCGTTATCTTGGTTTAATCAACAAAAGAGACAGTGGTTTGAATTCAGTACATTTTGATTGGGCCAGTCAGATGCAAGATGCAGTTTTGGAATTCACAGTGTTCATGTGTTTGATCAGTCTATCTGGGTTAATTGCTGCTTTGCTTTGGATTTTGGATTAGACAGACTTAATTGGTCAATGTTGTTTTATTTAAGTTATTTATTATTCTGAAATTAAATGATTGAATTTATTTTTCAATTGTTAATTCTAAGAATTTTAAATAAATAAATAAACAATAAAGAAATTAGAATTAATCGGATAATTTGAATTTTTATTGATACTTAAATTATTTACAAATTGTTGTTTATTACAAACAATAATTTACATTTAATTTAAATATTACAATAGAATGAAAAAATATCCTATTTTCTAAATACTCTTCATTCTTCACTCTGCTCCGGCATTCCATCTTTCATCTGCAAAAAGAAATAAGAAAGTCAGAAAGAATTAAAATTAGCAGAGACAGATAAAAATGCTCATCATTAGGGGCCGCTGACTGGGATCAGTTGCCCTCTCTGCAAATCACGGGATTTCTCCCGGTTCACAGAGAGGGAAGATTATTTTATCTCATGAAATGCAAATGTCAAAAATGCATAGGTTACAAATTTTAAGCTACATAAGAATCTCAATTTCCAATTTCAAACCATTTAGTTCAAATCCAAATTTCCCATTCAAAACTGAACTGAAATGCCAAGATACCAAAGAAAATCAATAAAAGCATACAAGCTGTCATGGAAAGATTTTTGGAAAAGATATCCAAAGGCAAAGCCACATAAACTGTCAAAAGAGATAAAGATGCAAAATGTAGGATGCAAGCAACTTGGATTTTTTCATCATTTCCCATGGTTAGCCCCTTCAGAGAAGTACAAGTATAATCATATAAAATTCAAACTGTACTTTAAGAGAGAAAAAAGAGAGATAAGGCAGCAGGCCAAGACAGTTCAGGAAAGGCGGTTCAGAGTAAGAGAAAAGGGAAAATACTCAGTTCACAGCAGACATTAGAGAAGTGAGAAGAAAACAAAATACACAAAAGCCAAGACCGGGTTCAGCAGGCATAGCAATTCAACATAGGCACAGTTCAATAGCAGCACAGCAGGTAGTAGGCAAGTCAAAGGAAAGATATACAAAATAAAAGAGACAAACTCAGTTCAGAGGTAGCAGCAGGTGAGAGAGAAGGGAAAGTATACAAACTAAGCACAACTCTGCATAAAAGCAGAAAACCAGTTCAAGCAGCATAGCAGAATAAGATAGAAAGAGATAATCAAAAACTCAGTTCAGAGGAGAAAAGAGAGATAATCAAAACCAGTTCAGGATAATACCTAAAAACACTATCTAACCAATATCCTCACAACAAAAAACCAACAATCCTCACCACCAATAAACCGGCATCCTCCTCAAAAACACCCCATTACTGTCATCAAAAGCCATTACCCTGTCTCAATCTATATACTCACAAAAACCTGATAAGAACCAGAGCCACAAAACTCAATAACCAAACCTTTATGCCAAACACAAGAAACCTGATATCCCAACTCAATAACCAAACCTTTATGCCAAACACAAGAAACCTGAGATCCCAACTCAAAAACTCAACCTTTATGCCAAACAAGAAAACTGATAATCCAAATCATAACCTCACCATCTTATGCTAAACCAATACCCTGTCATCTAACCAATATCAGAAAAAACAAAACTCAAGCCTCAACTTTCAAACCATACTTACCAAAACTGATATCAAGAACCCAAACCATCATCCAAAACTCCCTGTCAAAAACCTGGTAAACCAGTCTAAAGCCAAGCATCATTCACGAAACATAACCCAAGCCTCAGAAGCTAGCTTCATCACAGGCATCTCAGTAAGGCACATCTCAAAGCACACAAGCAAAACATCAAGGCAATATTTGTTCATAATCAAGCAAGTCATCACAGAGCAACACGAGATAGAAAGAAGCAACTCAAGAACATTCAAGACCAGTTCAGAATCATAAGCATCAGTGGCACAGAAGAGAAGATAAAGAAGCAAGGATTTAGGTTTTCTCAGCGAATATCATCATCAAAAACCTAAGCATAAATAGCAAGGAACGAAGTTACCAAGAAGGCATCCAAGCAAGCATCAAGCTTCACCGCTCCGGCCTCCTCAACGCATCCCTTTTCTCTCCTCCATCTCCAGGAATCAGGTAACGAATTTGCTATATCTTTCCCTTCACCTCATAAAAAAAAAAACGAAACAAATAAAGAGCTCAGAACAAATTCCACGCGTATCAGTCATAGAAGAAAAAAGGGAATACTGAAACAAACCTGGAGCGACGTATCCATTGCCTTGGAGGGAAGAGAGTATGGGTTGCGTTGGTGGCCGGAGATGAACGCTCAGGGAACTGCTAATCGAATACAACAAACGCGCCGTCTCTGCCTCGAGCTCAAACCCTAATGTTCGTTCAATAAACAAAAACTGCCTAACCCTAAATTTCGTTGTTGGATCAAAAGGGCCTGACCCGTTTCCTAATTCATCTCTAAAAGCCCAACAGGAAATCACCTAATTTTCTAATACTAATCTTATAAAACTCTAACTCTTTTCATCTTTATAATAAAAAAACAATGTTTATTCTTTTATATACTAACTCATTTATTTCCTTGTTTCTAAAACATATAATTTATTTCTTAATATTATTAAGCATACTAACTTAATCTAAATACTTGTATACATAATTAACTAAAAATATTTTTGAAATATATTTGTACATATCATATAAGTTAAATTTGAAAATATTTTCTTAATACACATTTGTACATAATAATTTAAATACACTTTTCTAATACAAAATTCAATTCTTTTAATTTAAATTTAAATACTTTGTTGTATATAAACAAATAAAGAGACGTTCTTGATTTAAACTTGAACATTATTTGTGCATATTATACATTTTTCATACATAATTAAAATTAAACTTTTTTAATTAACATTTTTTATACATAACCATTTAAATACGTTTTTTTCTCTAAATATTAAACTCACAAACATTTTTGACGAAAATACTCTTTTTTTTTTAAATTAAAACTTAAACACTTAATCAAAACCCTTCATTGGTACATAATTCATATAAATCAAAAATACGGATTAAAACATTATCTAGGTCAAAACCCTAATACGACTCAATTTCATAATTCGCATTTGTACATATTTACACTTACATATACATTTGCACTTACACAATATATTGCCCTACACACATTTTATCTTACATTTATACATTTGACATTTATATTTTGATTGCGACATTCGATTTGGTTGTAAGTACTATAAGTCTCATCCCCTTGTACATTTATACCCCCACTCCCGGACATTATTTTGTAATAGCATAGATTTACATTCCGCAATTTACAGCTTTTCAATTATACCATGGTTAGACCTAGGGTTTGTATGTACATAAAATCAAACGCTAGATAACCTAAGACAAGACAAATACCTGTAATCAATACACCATCACACTTGCACCCCCTAGGGTAATCCCACGTGTTGCCTTCCAAATGGGCCATGCTTGCACGTCGAATGTCTTTGGCAAAACAAAATCAAATGATCATAAGTCCCTCGATGACGCTTTCGAAAGTCGCCTATCAAAATGATCAAGTCCCTTCAAGCAAATTGCCAAAGACACTTGGCACCATTGCATTCGTGGTCCATACGATGACCCACGCCCGTCCCGAATAAACTTCCTAAACGCAAGATTGCCCATCAATTTCAATGGTGGAACAAAATTGTTAAAAAAAGGGGTTGAAAACATAGAGAAAACCTTTGAGTACAAAAGGGGTAGACAAAACTCTTAGTTACTTGAGATCAACTTGCAAAAACACTTGCCTCCTTTTCAAAAACCACAATCCACAACACTTTCAAAAAATCAAACCTTTCAAACTTTTGAAACATCTTTTCGAAAAGATATGCACCTTTGTAAAACATTCGAGTAAAGAATTATTACAAGGTTGGCCTAAGACAAGGCATCTTTTTTCCAAAACATTTTCAAAACAACCCACACACGCACTATTTTCAAAGCAATCGAAAAACAAGGCAAGTGATCTAAAAAACCAAGTAACTAAGAGCCCATGGATAACCATGGATGAAAAGGGTGCTAATACCTTCCCTTTTCATAATCTACCCCCCGAACCCACGAAATATCTCAAAAGGTTTTTGCTGTGCTTTTTAACCTTTCCTTTAGGATAAAATAAAAAGTCGGTGGCGACTCTTGCTAACCGCACAAGTGCGAATACGAATGCAAAACACTAGTCAGTTCTCCCACCGTATCACAGAACTGGCGACTCTGCTGGGGATAATACTTAAAAGTGGGGTTACCTTAGGGTTTAGATCACTTTTATTTTCAATTGATTGCTTTGTTTGCTTTTACATATTGTGGGCTTTGTATCGGAGTTTTATAGATCCTAACCCGGATCTGGGGAAACCCTTTTAGGTAGCAACAAGGCTGTGAGGGAACTGTGCGGGGTATACCGACATGGTTGAAGCAGTCTGCTACGTTGATGTGGCACTTTGGTGTGTACCGGTAACCCTTGAGTTCAGTCAAGGAGAGTACGGGGCCGCCGCGTGGTGTCGCGAAGCATCAACTGACCTTAGAACCTTAATTGACCATCTTGGCCTCTTTAGGGTAGTGAGATGACTACTTTGGTGTACTCCGAAGTCGGTTGATACTCGATACTATACTCAATTGAGGGTTGTTTTCCTGGAATATTTCGGTCGCCAGTTCAGTGGCTAAATCGAAACGATGAACAATGAAAGCAATCCAGTGATATTGGGACCTCTAGAACCCGGTTACTTTTGATAGGACAGGTTTTAACCAACAAACTGAAAGAGGGTAGTACCTGAACCTCATGCAAGCCTAAACCTAAGGCCTTGTGTGCTTTGTGTAAATATTGTTTGTCTGTATATACACTTACTTGCTTGTGCATACATACACATAACATCATGACATCATATCATGGCATTTTAGCATTTTCAATAACCATTTCGAGGAGCTCGAGGGTTCTTCTGATGCAGGGTTACGTTGAACCAGACATCTATCAAGAGGCCAGAGGTCTCTCCTCTAACCAATCCAGTCAAAGTTCAAGCGCAACAACTTGAATCAATGGCTATGACCCACTCGACATGGTGAGCTTGATTCTCGTGGAAAGACTTCCACCAACACAAAGTTCTCCAATCAAAGTTCAAGTGCAACAACTTGAATCAGTGGCTATGACCCACTCGACATGGTGAGCTTGATTCTCGTGGAAAGACGTCCACCGGTGCAGAGATCTCCAATCCAAGAGCAGAGTTCAACCTCTAACATTTTTCTTGTGTTTACCCCAAGAGATCCTTGAAAACATGCATCCACATATCGTGCATTGCATTTTGACGACCTTTCCTTTTTCAGGTTTCCTTACTCTCCTGCTGTTTATTTCAGCAAGAGATGGCTCTAGAACGGTCTGTCAAAGACATCCAAGACCAGACTGCTCAACTGCAGGAGATGTTCATGAACTTGTCTCTGGGGCAAGAAGAGATGAAAGCTCTCCTCACCAACGGCTTGGGGAATTCCAACAATGCCAGGAATGATCAGATTGCGGAGCTGCAGTTTGATTTGACAACACTGAGGACCCAAATGATGGGATATTTGGTGGGCCAGATGGCTCTCATCCAAGACCTATCTCAAAGACAAGAGGAACTCGGAGTTCTGGTCCGCCAATTGCTTCAAAACAACCAACTGGGGCAAACATCTGAGGTCGAAGAGCAAGTCACTGCTCAGCCTCCGCCCACTCAAGAAGACAAGGGGAAAGCTCCTTTGCTTGCTTCAGGGTCACAAACCCCTCAACAACCTCGCCGGCGTCAGCGGGGCAATCGGCGTAGGCAAGAAACGTCGGGAAGGCAGTTTACAGAGACTGACATACCGTCATCCCTAATTCTGGAGCGCTTGTTGGAGGTTAATCTGACTGCTTTGAGGGATCCTATCCGGAATCCTAATACCTCCGCCCCTGACTATCATCCCGATGCATTCTGTGTTTACCACTCCTATAGCCCAGGACATGACACTGATAACTGTTGGGCCTTGAAGAACAAGATTCAAGATCTGATTGACATTGGAGTGCTGAGGTTCATGCCAGACGGTGAGATGAAGATCTTCCGTTAAAAGGGGTTCTCCGCTTGAAGTGACGAAGCTCGAATTGAAAGACTTTTGCTTCTTTTTGAATTTTTCAAAGTTGTAATTTCTTTTGCTGTCAAACAATTATCTGTTGATGTTAAACTCTGTTTTCATTAATGCATTGCATATGTTTGTCTTGAATTCATCCATTCGTTTCACTACTCTTATGCTTTTCTTTATGATATTTGACTCTTGATAAAGAGCTGCAAGTCTTTAGAGGGAGGATGACGAAACAATACCGTGATCTTATACAGTATGTTTTTGAACGGACCTGGCTGATGATGTACAGGCATTTCTTTCAATTCCCAAACACTGGAGTTATAAGGAAGTTAATCCCTAGTCAACCCCTTTCGAGCCAAAGAAGTAGGAGTTTCCTGTTCTAAAACAATCAAAACCTTTGATATAAACCTGGGGCAGGGTAGTATCTCAGTTAATTCAAAAGAAAACGCGCATTGAAGTCGCAAACTCTCGGTTCGTAATACAACGAACGACGTCGAAAAAGAAAGCATTCCTTCGGAATCAAAAGACCAGGGTGGTTCCCTATTACATAGACAGTCAATCTCTCAAAAGAGAAAGAGCCCACCAAGCCAAAACCTATGAAGGAGGCTTAAGAAAGCTGGGGCATCCCGCTGACAGTAATCCCGAAAACGGTAACAGTCAGGCAAAAGTTAGGGATAACGAATCAAAATCAAAATAGTGAGGTCACTACAAAATCCTCAACAACATGAAAAATGTTGGAAAAGAAGAGGAGATGATGACTGTCTCCCAATTTCAAACTAGTGAACCATCACCCAAAAGTCGTTCCAAACTCAAGACAGAGTATGACGCATAATTAACTGAGCTTAGGTTGAAGGACATCACGAAGAGCGGGTGGGTACAAATATACTTTGAGCCTTTACCCTTTGTTTCTTAAACCGTGAACCTGACCACGTTACAACCCTTCAAAAGTCCTAATTGAAGCATGGGTTAGTTCGAAAGCATACTGTTACAAAAGGTATCCTGACTCCTGTAGGGCTTTGCTCTAAATCTTGTGTTAACTTGTCTTATAGTTTTCTGCTAAAAAACGCATTTTTCAAAACTTCGAGACAAACATAAACTTCGCGTTGCTTGAATATCACTGTCTGTATTTACCCCTTTTGTTTGACAGCGAAGAAATTCATACAGCGAATGTTCGGAGGAACAAAGACTCTCTCAGTAAGTCAAAATCACCTCAAAAGGATGACACTTCCATCAAATCTCCTATCAACAAAGGGGCATGACATGTCACAATCTAATTAACCTGGGGCAGTCCGGTCAAGATTTCAAGAAATCTCTCAATATGCAGAGTAATCTGATTCAAGACTCTTTCTTCACCACTTGGGGCATTCGAATGTCAAAAATGTTCAACAAATCAACTACAACATTTCCAGACTCGACTCCTGTATCCTGCCAGGGCATATCTATCAACTATCACCTTTCCAGATTCGACTCCTGTATCCAGCCAGGGCATGTTTGAAGAATTCCAGATCAACACCTGCAGCAACCCAGGAAACATCTGTGAACGACCGATTGTAGACCAACACCTGTAATAAGCCAGGAATTTACCTCCACTTGGGGCATTCGAATGTCAAAAGTGTTCAAAACCCGATGCAGTTTTACGCAAGCTCATCATCAGGGAGCCCTTTACTGATTCCCCTTCAAGACTTCTGAAAACAGTTCACGGGTTCTCCAAGTAAACGGATGTTAACCTATCACTTGTTCAGATTCTTCTCAAGACTTCTGAAAACAGTTCATGGATTCTTCCCAAGTAACAGATGTTAATCTATCAACTTGTTCAGATGCAACCTTTGAATTTAGTTTCCGGACGCTTCCCAACAACGGATGCTGCTCTATTGCTAATTCAACCTCAAGACTTCTGAAAACAGTTCATGGATTCTTCCCAAGTAACGGATGTTAATCTATCAACTTGTTCAGATGCAACCTTTGAATTTAGTTTCCGGACGCTTCCCAACAACGGATGTTGTTCTATTGCTGATTCCCCTTCAAGACTTCTGAAAACAGTTCACGGGTTCTCCAAGTAAACGGATGTTAACCTATCACTTGTTCAGATTCCTCTCCAAGACTTCTGAAAACAGTTCATGGATTCTTCCCAAGTAACGGATGTTAATCTAACAGCTTGTTCAGATGCACCTTTGAAATTAGTTTACGGAAGCTTCCCAACAACGGATGCTGCTCTATTGCTGATTCAACCTCAAGACTTCTGAAAACAGTTCATGGATTCTTCCCAAGTAACGGATGTTAATCTATCAACTTGTTCAGATGCAACCTTTGAATTTAGTTTCCGGACGCTTCCCAACAACGGATGTTGTTCTATTGCTGATTCCCCTTCAAGACTTCTGAAAACAGTTCACGGGTTCTCCAAGTAAACGGATGTTAACCTATCACTTGTTCAGATTCTTCTCAAGACTTCTGAAAACAGTTCATGGATTCTTCCCAAGTAACGGATGTTAATCTATCAACTTGTTCAGATGCAACCTTTGAATTTAGTTTCCGGACGCTTCCCAACAACGGATGCTGCTCTATTGCTAATTCAACCTCAAGACTTCTGAAAACAGTTCATGGATTCTTCCCAAGTAACGGATGTTAATCTATCAACTTGTTCAGATGCAACCTTTGAATTTAGTTTCCGGACGCTTCCCAACAACGGATGTTGTTCTATTGCTGATTCCCCTTCAAGACTTCTGAAAACAGTTCACGGGTTCTCCAAGTAAACGGATGTTAACCTATCACTTGTTCAGATTCTTCTCAAGACTTCTGAAAACAGTTCATGGATTCTTCCCAAGTAATGGATGTTAATCTATCAGTTTGTTCAGATGCATCTTCGAATTTAGTTTACGGACGCTTCCCAACAACGGATGTTGTTCTATTGCCGGTTCAACTTCAAGATTTCTGAAAACAGTTTACGGGTTCTCCAAGTAAACGGATGTTAACCTGTCGCTTGTTCAGATTCTTCTCAAGGATAACCACCACGGAAGATCGCACTCGCCGGATTCTCCCTATCCCCAGCAAAATTCCTTCAATCCCCAGCGGAGTCAGACTTTCAAACTTTCTCCCCACAGAGTTTTGAGGAGGCATATCTTGAGTTCCCCAGTGAAGTCTCCAGGGTTACCTCCCATCAAGCCAAAGATTCTCAATCTGGTCTTCCCGGCATGAGTCTACTAGTTGGAGTTCCCCAGTAGAGGTCATTAAGAATTCTCTTCCCCAGCAACAGCCAAGGATTTATTTTCCCCGGCAGCGGTCAAGACGTTTTTATCTTCAGCCATCTCGGAATCATGTATCCTTGGCAGGATTAGCTCATCAGCTTACATGTGCACTCATTACATTCATATCATAAACATTAAATGTCACATGCATTGCATCATAACATTGCATACAACTAACCCTTTGCCTTTTCAGGTAAGATCAGTCGACAGACACAAATCAACTCCCAGGATTCATCCAAAAACTTAGTTCAGATGTGACCCGGACACGGCAACATTTTGGTACTTATTCCAGATACATTCAGACGCATCAGCAGAAACCCTACACCGGTTCCTCTTCAAACTTCTCAACTTCAAGATTTCTGAAAACAGTTCACGGGTTCTCCAAGTAAACGGATGTTAACCTATCACTTGTTCAGATTCTTCTTTAGTTTACGGATTCTTCCCAACAACGGATGTCAATCTACCGACTGATTCAGACTCTTCTCAATTTTTGAAAATAGTTTACGGACGTGTCCCAACAACGGATGCTGCTCTATTGCTTATTCAATCTCAAATAGTTTACAGATTCTCCAGACACGGCCATCAATCTGTTGCTTGTTCAGACCCCAGTTCAGAGATATTCCAAAGCAGGGATGCCCTTCTGATACTCGTCCACTCACCAATGACGTACGGTTCAACATCACCATATGGCATCTATAAGCCCATCCTCCTACCAGCAGTCGCCGAATGGCATCTGTAAGCCCATTCTCAGATGGCATCTCTAAGCCCATCCCCCGACAAAATTCTCTCGCACCAGATGGCATCTTTAAGCCCATCACCAAATGGCATCTTTAAGCCCATTCACCTCCACCGTCACATTGACGAGCGCAAATTTTCTGGGCACATTAGTGTTCAATCTCCTTTTACCTTCAAGTCGCGAAAGGCAAACTTGCCAATCTAACTCTTCAGGTCCAAGAAGATTGAACAGGGGCAACTGTTGTACCCCAAAATTTGCCCTCGCGCTTTTCCACAAAGAAATCTCAGCTTCAAACATTTCCTGACTTCTCAAACTGACTCAAGAATCGGACAAACGGACTTTTCTTGACGGTCAAGCAAAATTAGGGTTTTACTGATTTTCAGAGCTCTGAATTGTTTCATACAGTGGGCTTAGGGTTTGGTTGGTTTTTGGTTCAATTTTGATCAAGCGAGCGTGATTTGGCATTTAATCAGGAATTAGGGTTTCATGGGCATATTCTCAGAAGAATTCGAATTCCACAACACTTTGCGGTTTATTTCAAGATTCGGATTAAAAGTCGCGTTATCTTGGTTTAATCAACAAAAGAGACAGTGGTTTGAATTCAGTACATTTTGATTGGGCCAGTCAGATGCAAGATGCAGTTTTGGAATTCACAGTGTTCATGTGTTTGATCAGTCTATCTGGGTTAATTGCTGCTTTGCTTTGGATTTTGGATTAGACAGACTTAATTGGTCAATGTTGTTTTATTTAAGTTATTTATTATTCTGAAATTAAATGATTGAATTTATTTTTCAATTGTTAATTCTAAGAATTTTAAATAAATAAATAAACAATAAAGAAATTAGAATTAATCGGATAATTTGAATTTTTATTGATACTTAAATTATTTACAAATTGTTGTTTATTACAAACAATAATTTACATTTAATTTAAATATTACAATAGAATGAAAAAATATCCTATTTTCTAAATACTCTTCATTCTTCACTCCGCTCCGGCATTCCATCTTTCATCTGCAAAAAGAAATAAGAAAGTCAGAAAGAATTAAAATTAGCAGAGACAGATAAAAATGCTCATCATTAGGGGCCGCTGACTGGGATCAGTTGCCCTCTCTGCAAATCACGGGATTTCTCCCGGTTCACAGAGAGGGAAGATTATTTTATCTCATGAAATGCAAATGTCAAAAATGCATAGGTTACAAATTTTAAGCTACATAAGAATCTCAATTTCCAATTTCAAACCATTTAGTTCAAATCCAAATTTCCCATTCAAAACTGAACTGAAATGCCAAGATACCAAAGAAAATCAATAAAAGCATACAAGCTGTCATGGAAAGATTTTTGGAAAAGATATCCAAAGGCAAAGCCACATAAACTGTCAAAAGAGATAAAGATGCAAAATGTAGGATGCAAGCAACTTGGATTTTTTCATCATTTCCCATGGTTAGCCCCTTCAGAGAAGTACAAGTATAATCATATAAAATTCAAACTGTACTTTAAGAGAGAAAAAAGAGAGATAAGGCAGCAGGCCAAGACAGTTCAGGAAAGGCGGTTCAGAGTAAGAGAAAAGGGAAAATACTCAGTTCACAGCAGACATTAGAGAAGTGAGAAGAAAACAAAATACACAAAAGCCAAGACCGGGTTCAGCAGGCATAGCAATTCAACATAGGCACAGTTCAATAGCAGCACAGCAGGTAGTAGGCAAGTCAAAGGAAAGATATACAAAATAAAAGAGACAAACTCAGTTCAGAGGTAGCAGCAGGTGAGAGAGAAGGGAAAGTATACAAACTAAGCACAACTCTGCATAAAAGCAGAAAACCAGTTCAAGCAGCATAGCAGAATAAGATAGAAAGAGATAATCAAAAACTCAGTTCAGAGGAGAAAAGAGAGATAATCAAAACCAGTTCAGGATAATACCTAAAAACACTATCTAACCAATATCCTCACAACAAAAAACCAACAATCCTCACCACCAATAAACCGGCATCCTCCTCAAAAACACCCCATTACTGTCATCAAAAGCCATTACCCTGTCTCAATCTATATACTCACAAAAACCTGATAAGAACCAGAGCCACAAAACTCAATAACCAAACCTTTATGCCAAACACAAGAAACCTGATATCCCAACTCAATAACCAAACCTTTATGCCAAACACAAGAAACCTGAGATCCCAACTCAAAAACTCAACCTTTATGCCAAACAAGAAAACTGATAATCCAAATCATAACCTCACCATCTTATGCTAAACCAATACCCTGTCATCTAACCAATATCAGAAAAAACAAAACTCAAGCCTCAACTTTCAAACCATACTTACCAAAACTGATATCAAGAACCCAAACCATCATCCAAAACTCCCTGTCAAAAACCTGGTAAACCAGTCTAAAGCCAAGCATCATTCACGAAACATAACCCAAGCCTCAGAAGCTAGCTTCATCACAGGCATCTCAGTAAGGCACATCTCAAAGCACACAAGCAAAACATCAAGGCAATATTTGTTCATAATCAAGCAAGTCATCACAGAGCAACACGAGATAGAAAGAAGCAACTCAAGAACATTCAAGACCAGTTCAGAATCATAAGCATCAGTGGCACAGAAGAGAAGATAAAGAAGCAAGGATTTAGGTTTTCTCAGCGAATATCATCATCAAAAACCTAAGCATAAATAGCAAGGAACGAAGTTACCAAGAAGGCATCCAAGCAAGCATCAAGCTTCACCGCTCCGGCCTCCTCAACGCATCCCTTTTCTCTCCTCCATCTCCAGGAATCAGGTAACGAATTTGCTATATCTTTCCCTTCACCTCATAAAAAAAAAAAACGAAACAAATAAAGAGCTCAGAACAAATTCCACGCGTATCAGTCATAGAAGAAAAAAGGGAATACTGAAACAAACCTGGAGCGACGTATCCATTGCCTTGGAGGGAAGAGAGTATGGGTTGCGTTGGTGGCTGGAGATGAACGCTCAGGGAACTGCTAATCGAATACAACAAACGCGCCGTCTCTGCCTCGAGCTCAAACCCTAATGTTCGTTCAATAAACAAAAACTGCCTAACCCTAAATTTCGTTGTTGGATCAAAAGGGCCTGACCCGTTTCCTAATTCATCTCTAAAAGCCCAACAGGAAATCACCTAATTTTCTAATACTAATCTTATAAAACTCTAACTCTTTTCATCTTTATAATAAAAAAACAATGTTTATTCTTTTATATACTAACTCATTTATTTCCTTGTTTCTAAAACATATAATTTATTTCTTAATATTATTAAGCATACTAACTTAATCTAAATACTTGTATACATAATTAACTAAAAATATTTTTGAAATATATTTGTACATATCATATAAGTTAAATTTGAAAATATTTTCTTAATACACATTTGTACATAATAATTTAAATACACTTTTCTAATACAAAATTCAATTCTTTTAATTTAAATTTAAATACTTTGTTGTATATAAACAAATAAAGAGACGTTCTTGATTTAAACTTGAACATTATTTGTGCATATTATACATTTTTCATACATAATTAAAATTAAACTTTTTTAATTAACATTTTTTATACATAACCATTTAAATACGTTTTTTTCTCTAAATATTAAACTCCAAACATTTTTGACGAAAATACTCTTTTTTTTTTAAATTAAAACTTAAACACTTAATCAAAACCCTTCATTGGTACATAATTCATATAAATCAAAAATACGGATTAAAACATTATCTAGGTCAAAACCCTAATACGACTCAATTTCATAATTCGCATTTGTACATATTTACACTTACATATACATTTGCACTTACACAATATATTGCCCTACACACATTTTATCTTACATTTATACATTTGACATTTATATTTTGATTGCGACATTCGATTTGGTTGTAAGTACTATAAGTCTCATCCCCTTGTACATTTATACCCCCACTCCCGGACATTATTTTGTAATAGCATAGATTTACATTCCGCAATTTACAGCTTTTCAATTATACCATGGTTAGACCTAGGGTTTGTATGTACATAAAATCAAACGCTAGATAACCTAAGACAAGACAAATACCTGTAATCAATACACCATCACACTTGCACCCCCTAGGGTAATCCCACATGTTGCCTTCCAAATGGGCCATGCTTGCACGTCGAATGTCTTTGGCAAAACAAAATCAAATGATCATAAGTCCCTCGATGACGCTTTCGAAAGTCGCCTATCAAAATGATCAAGTCCCTTCAAGCAAATTGCCAAAGACACTTGGCACCATTGCATTCGTGGTCCATACGATGACCCACGCCCGTCCCGAATAAACTTCCTAAACGCAAGATTGCCCATCAATTTCAATGGTGGAACAAAATTGTTAAAAAAAGGGGTTGAAAACATAGAGAAAACCTTTGAGTACAAAAGGGGTAGACAAAACTCTTAGTTACTTGAGATCAACTTGCAAAAACACTTGCCTCCTTTTCAAAAACCACAATCCACAACACTTTCAAAAAATCAAACCTTTCAAACTTTTGAAACATCTTTTCGAAAAGATATGCACCTTTGTAAAACATTCGAGTAAAGAATTATTACAAGGTTGGCCTAAGACAAGGCATCTTTTTTCCAAAACATTTTCAAAACAACCCACACACGCACTATTTTCAAAGCAATCGAAAAACAAGGCAAGTGATCTAAAAAACCAAGTAACTAAGAGCCCATGGATAACCATGGATGAAAAGGGTGCTAATACCTTCCCTTTTCATAATCTACCCCCCGAACCCACGAAATATCTCAAAAGGTTTTTGCTGTGCTTTTTAACCTTTCCTTTAGGATAAAATAAAAAGTCGGTGGCGACTCTTGCTAACCGCACAAGTGCGAATACGAATGCAAAACACTAGTCAGTTCTCCCACCGTATCACACCTGGCTAGATACAGGAATCGAATCCGGAACTTCAAAAGGTTGCTTACAGACGTGCCCTGGCTGGATACTGGTATCGAATCTCTAAACAATCGCTCACAGATGTGCCCTGGCTAGATACGGGAATCGAATCCGGAACTTGGTCGTCTACAGATATGCCCTGGCTGGATACAGGTATCGAATGTCTAAACTCTTCATGCAGACATACCCTGGCTGGATACAGGTATCGAATCTACAATCAATTACTCACAGATATGCCCTGGCTAGATACAGGAATCGAATATGGAATTAGTCGTCTACAGATATGCCCTGGCTGGATACAGGTATCGAATCTCTAAACTCTTCATGCAGAAATGCCCTGACTGGATACAGGTATCGAATCTACAATCAAACACTCACAGATATGCCCTGGCTAGATACAGGAATCGAATCTGGAATTAGTCGTCTACAGATATGCCCTGGCTGGATACAGGAATCGAATCTCTAAACTCTTCATGCAGACATGCCCTGGCTGGATACAGGTATCGAATCTACAATCAATCGCTCACGGATATGCCCTGGCTAGATACAGGTATCGAATCTGGAACTTCAAACTCTTCATGCAGATATGCCCTGGCTGGATACAGATATCGAATCTACAATCAATCACTCACAGATATGCCCTGGCTAGATACAAGAATTGAATCTGGAATTGGTCGTCTACAGATATGCCCTGGATGGATACAGGAATCGAATCTCTAAACTCTTCATGCAGACATGCCCTGGCTGGATACATGTATCGAATCTACAATCAATCGCTCACAGATATGCCCTGGCTAGATACAGGTATCGAATCTGGAACTTCAAACTCTTCATGCAGATATGCCCTGGCGGGATACAGGTATCGAATCTACAATCAATCACTCACAGATATGCCCTGGCTAGATACAGGAATCGAATGTGGAATTGGTCGTCTACAGATATGCCCTGGCTGGATACAGGAATCGAATCTCTAAACTCTTCATGCAGACATGCCCTGGCTGGATACAGGTATCGAATCTACAATCAATCGCTCACAGATATGCCCTGGCTAGATACAGGTATCGAATCTGGAATTGCGACAGTTGATAGTAATCATCTTTGGAATAACCTTTTTCCTGAAAAGGCAAAACATCAGTTGCATGCAATGTCATGATGTATGAAATGCATGATGTCATGATGTTCTCAGGAATAGATGAGATTGTGTCGTATGCACTTTATCATGTATGTAAGCAGGATGTATGAAATGTGAAATGTCTATGAATGTATTTTCGTCTAGGAAAATAAATCCTTGACGAATGCTGGGAGTTTGTTGAATCCTGGGCTGACGTTGAAGAGTAGAGTTCTTCGTTTCCGCTGGGGATAATGATTGCAAGAATAAACCGGTATGAGAAGATGACTCCGTTGAGGAATAAACTTAGTGAAGAGATCACTCTGCGGGAAATTACTCTGTGGGAAGAGATAATTTGCTGAGATTTTAACGATAATTCCGCTGGGGATACCGTTGATAAGCTCCATTGAGGAATTTGATGAACTCCGCTGGGGGTAGGGAGAACTTCGCCGAGGACGATCTTTCTGTTGTAATTAGCTGAGGATAACCCAGTTATAGGCTCTGGTGGGGAACAACCTCTGAATATGGTCGGGGAGAGATGCATGTACTCTGCAGGTGATAAGCTTCCAGAATCTACTAGGGATAAGCTTCCAGAATCTACTGGGGAGATTGATTCAACTTTCCTGGGGAAACTTTGGACTGTACTGGGGAATGGCTCCACTGGGGTGTCTGGTATTCCGCCGGGGAACAATCTTATATTAAGACTGCCGGGGATGCTTGCTTAGGAACATCTGTATACTCCGCTGGGGAATATTAAGATCTTCTGGGGATACCCAACTTCCTTAAGGCTGACAATAGACTAACTCTGCTTGGGGAGAGTATCGCTGACTTGCTGGAGATACTGCACCTTTTCAGGGCTGATGGGAGACCAACTCTGCTCGAGGGAGAGTACTTCTGAATCTTGCCTTACTCTGCGGGGAGTGGAAGTAACTTGGTCATGTTCTTCAGCTGAACCTACCTTGGTACCTGGAGGACAAAGCAACTAAACCACTTAGACAATTCTTATTTCCCCTGTTTCTGATGTCACCTATAATTAGTCCTTTGTTCCGTATGCAATTATTTATGATTAGCAATTAATGTCAAATGCATATATAAAAAATGAACATTGGACGTTCTTTGCAAAACAAAACAGATAAAAGAAAAACAATTGGCAATTTGTATGGAAAAGTGAGCTTGTATTGATTTTTGAATTTGCCTGTAAATAGGCGTTTGTGTACAAGAGGCTGACGTCCTAGTAAGAGAACGCCGCCGAACAAAATAGAGTTTATACAATTTTGTGAAAAGGAAAACAAAACAGCTATGTGAAAAATCCCACTGGGTTCCAACTCTGCTATTGCCTTTATGTCTTCAAGCGTCTCATCACTTGGCTGCTTAGTTGAAGATGAAACTGATTGATCGATGCCGTCTGAGCCTGATAGTTGATACCGAATTCTGGATGCAAGGTGATCCAATGAGACATAGTATTACGCTTTATCCCTAACTTTTGCCTGGACCGCCCTTTCGGGTTTTCAGTCCACCGGGATACCCATTTTTGCCCAAGCCGCCTTTTCAGGTTTTCAACTTGCCGGGTGTACAGATTTTTTTCATTTCATCCCTTATTTTTGCCCGAACCCTTTTGGTTCGCCGGGAAGCCCTTATTTTTGCCTAGGTGTGTCAACCTAGCGGGTCTTTAATTCATGCGTAGTATCTTTTTACTATGTCTGCATTGGCGGGGTGAGGAAGGTCGTCACCATCCATGGTGGTTAGGATCATAGCTCCTCCTGAGAAGATATGTTTAACCACAAATGGCCCTTCGTACGTAGGGGTCCAGTTTCCCCTGGGATCACTTTGAGGAAGAATGATGCGCTTGATTACCAGGTCTCCGACTTGATACTCTTGTCGTCTGACTTTCTTGTTAAATGCCCTGATCATCCGTTTTTGGTACGTTTGACCATGACAAATAGCGGTGAGTCTCTTTTCGTCTATTAGGTTTAATTGATCAAGCCGGGTCTGGATCCAGTCATCTTTGCTCAAATTTGCATCCTTCATTATCCAGAGAGAGGGTATCTGGACTTCAATAGGCAAGACTGCCTCCATGCCATAGACCAAAGAAAAGGGAGTTGCCCCTGTTGACGTTCGTGCTGAGGTACGGTACCCATGAAGAGCAAACGGTAACATCTCGTGCCAATCTTTGTAGGTCACTGTCATCTTCTGCACAATCTTCTTGATATTCTTATTTTCTGCTTCTACAGCCCCATTCATCTTCGGCCAGTAAGGAGAAGAGTTGTGGTGCTGTATCTTGAATTGCTCGTAGAGCTCAGTGATCATCTTGTTGTTAAGATTGGTACCATTGTCCGTAATAATCCTCTCAGGTACGCCGTATCGATAGATCAGGTTGTGCCGAATGAACCGTGCCACGACATTCTTGGTTACGGTAGCATAGAAAGCTGCTTCTACCCATTTTGTGAAGTAATCGATTGCCACTAGGATGAAGCGATGCCCGTTGGATGTTGTAGGTCTGATCTCGCCGATCATATCAATGCCCCACATTGCAAAAGGCCAAGGTGCTGTTAAGATGTTCAGAGGAACCGGAGGAACATGCACCTTATCAGCATAGACCTGGCATTTGTGACACGTCCGAGAATGTTGGTAACAATCAGCTTCCATTGTGGACCAGAAATATCCTGCCCGAAGGATTTTCTTTGCCATGGTATGTCCACTGGAGTGGGTTCCGAAGGTACCTTCATGCAGCTCTGCCATGATTCTTTCTGCTTCAGTCATATCCACACAACACAGTAAGGTTGAATTATGGTTTCGCTTGTAAAGAATGCCATTGTTGAGGAAGAACTTTGCTGCGAACCTTCTCAGAAACTTTTTGTCATTAACAGATGCACCTTCAGGGTATTCTTGAGCTTCAAGGTACCTCTTCACTTCGTGATACCAAGGTTTTTCAGTTACCTCTTCAGCCTCAAGATCACAGCAATGTGCAGGTTCATCCAATTTCCAAATGATGATCCGGGGAGCTTTATTATCCCATTTGACTTTGAACATAGAAGACATCGTAGCCAACGCGTCCGCCAACTGATTCTCTTCTCTTGGGAAGTGTTCAAAGGTTATCTCCTCGAAGTGGGGAATCAACGTCAACACATACTCTTTGTAAGGAATAAGGTTTGGGTGTTTCGTATCCCACTCGCCTTTGATCTGATTGATCACGAGAGCGGAATCTCCGAAGACACTTAGAAACTTGATCCTTAAGTCAATTGCAGCTTGAAGACCCATGATGCATGCCTCATACTCTGCCATGTTGTTGGTGCAGTTGAAACATAGCCGGGCAGTGAGTGGAGTATGGGTGCCTTTAGGAGATATGATCACGGCGCCAATACCGTTACCCAAAGCGTTTGAGGCTCCGTCAAAGTGCATAGACCATCAGGATCCTTCCTCAGGTCCTTCATCCGGTCCAGGTACTTCACAATCAGTCACTACCATGATATCCTCGTCTGGAAATTCAAAGTTCATAGATTGATAGTCGTCCACTTCCTGGTGTGCCAAATGGTCGACCAATACACTTCCCTTGATTGCTTTCTGACTCGTGTACTGGATATCATATTCCATCAAGATCATCTGCCATCTTGTTATTCTTCCGGACAAGGCGGGATTTTCGAAGATATACTTGATTGGATCCATTTTTGAAATCAACAGAGTAGTGTGAGTCAACATATACTGTCTCAGCCGGCGAGCAACCCATACCAAAGCGCAACAAGTTTTCTCGAGCAGTGAGTATCGGGTTTCACAGTCGGTAAACTTTTTGCTAAGGTAATAAATAGCGTGCTCTTTTCGGCCAGACTTGTCATGCTGCCCCAGCACACACCCCATTGAGCTGTCAAGTACTGTCAAGTATAGTATTAGAGGTCTCCCTTCAACCCGTGGCATAAGAATGGGTGGTTCTTAGAGATACTCTTTGATTCTGTCGAAAGCGGCCTGACATTCACCGTTCCAACGTACTACTTGATCTTTTTACAGTAGCTTGAAGATTGGTTCACAGGTAGCAGTTAGGTGTGAGATGAATCGGGAAATGTAGTTCAGCCGTCCTAGAAAGCCTCTGACTTCTTTTTTTGTCTTGGGAACTGACATCTCTTGTATGGCTTTCACCTTGGCAGGGTCCACTTGAATACCTTTGTCGCTCACGACGAAACCTAGTAGTTTTCCAGATCTCACCGCAAAGGTGCACTTGTTTGGGTTCAACCTCAGCTTGTATAACTTCAGACGGTCAAACAGCTTATGTAGATGGTCAAGGTGTTCCTCCTCAGTTTGGGACCTTGCAATCATATTGTCGACATATACTTCTATCTCATGATGGATCATGTCATGAAACAAAGCAACCATGGCACGTTGGTAGGTTGCTCCAGCATTTTTCAACCCAAAAGGCATGACCTTGTAGCAAAAGGTGCCCCACTGAGTAACAAAAGTGGTCTTCTCCATGTCTTCAGGAGCCATCTTGATTTGATTATAACCGGAGAAGCCATCCATGAAGGAGAACACCTTGTGCTGAGCAGTATTGTCAACCAGAACGTCGATGTGAGATAGAGGGAAGTCATCCTTAGGGCTGGCCCTATTCAAATCCCTGTAGTCAACACACATTCGGACCTTACCATCCTTCTTCGGCACTGGAACCACGTTGGCAACCCACTGAGGGTAAGAAGTCACTGCTAGAAAACCGGCGTCAAATTGTTTCATAACCTCAGCTTTGATTTTCTCGGACATCTCTGGACGCATACGACGGACCTTCTGTTTTACCGGAGGGCAGTCTTCCTTGGTAGGCAGGTGATGAACCACAATGTCAGTATCCAACCCAGGCATGTCTTTGTAAGACCAGGCAAAGATTTCCACATAATCACGCAACATCTGAATCAGCCGTTGTTTCACACTGAGCTCTAGATTGGCACCAATCTTGACTTCCTTTCTGTCTGTCTCAGTACCCAGATTTACCGTTTCCACTGGCTATTCATGTGACTGAATGGCCCTCTCTTCCTGGAGTAACAGTCTTGCAAGCTCACCAGGCACTTCACAATCATCTTCACCTTCGTCTTCAGCTAAGTTGATCGGATTTTCGAAGTCATAACTGGCAGTAGCAGAGTCGTTACCAGTGAGATCCAGAGTGGATTGGAACCTGTGTAGGTGAGTGTGTGTAAATATAGCTGTTTTGCAATATATAATAAAGAAAGAAAAGGAGCACAAGATTTGAAATGCGAAAAACGTCCAATGCTTTTATTAATGATATATGAAAGTGACACATAAAAGCCCTCACAAATGAAGCCACGGTGCCCCGGGTAAGACACCGGGCCATAAAGTTTCAAATTATTGTTTGTTACAAATTCAAAACAAAGGAGTTCATTACTAAGTGACAAAAATAATAGGTGTAAAGTCTTTTGCAGTCCAGTTTCTTGGTCCACCGTTGGTCGTCGGGTAGATCCAGCTGTCGAATTCAGATTCGTCCGCTTCGTCTTCAATAGCATTCACTCCCGGGTTGGTGATGAATACAGGAGGTCTTCCAATCCTTGCTTTACGTACAGCCCTCTGAGCTTCTGCAGTGAAACCCAAACCAAACTTGTCAGTCTTCAGAGTAAAATCAGGAAGTCGGCCCCAGTTTTCACACTCACCCTTCTCAATCACAACTCGGGCATCCTTTAAGGAAGCCATCTTCAAAGGAACATCTTCTTCAGTCACATTCTCTGCTGCTGCCAATGTCTGAGGCACCTCTTCAAAGTGTTGAAAGGGGGTCTCAATGAATTCCCCATCCATCTCTACGTACTGGAACGAGTTGAGGTGGCTGACCATATATTCTTCCTCCCCCTGCACTGTTATGATCTTCCCTCTGACCGGGTACTTAAGCTTCTGATGTAATGTGGAGGTCACAGCTCCAGCCTTGTGGATCCATGGACGACCTAGCAAACAAGAATAGGATGGACGAATGTCCATCACATAGAAAGTTGAATCAAAAACTTGAGAACCAACCCTGATTGGAATGTCAACTTGACCATGCACCATCCTTTTGGACCCGTCAAAGGCCCGGACAATAATGTTACTTGGTTTGAGCTCTAAACCCTCACAATCCAGCCTGTCTAGAGCTTTCTTGGGTAATACGTTCAACGAGGAACCAATGTCAACCAGCACATGGGCAAGGGTAGTGCCCCTGCATTCAATGGAGACATGCAGGGCATCGTTATGGTTCTTTCCTTTGGCAGTCAGATCGGCGTCAGAGAAACCCAACCCATTATCAGCAGTCAAGTTGGCCATACAATCGGTGAATTGATTAGCAGACGTTTCCTGTGGCACATGGGCCATCTTCAGGAAGGAAATCAGGGCCTTGGCATGGGCCTCTGAACACAACAAAAGTGATAGCATAGAAATCTTAGAGGGGGTGTGCCCCAGCTGCTCAACTACATTGAAATCACTCTTCTTAATGATCTTGAGAATCTCTTCCATCTCTTGCTTGGAAGCTTCAACATTGACGGTCTTCGGTGCCTCCGTCTGGGCAGGCACATCAGTAGCAATCCCTTTGCCCCGAGTGTCAGATGACTTGGCAGCAGGGGTAGAAATAAGAACTTGATCAGGAAGGGAAGCAGGCACACTTGCAGGTGTGATGACAAGAGGTCTCTGAATAGTTGGTGGCGCAATATCAGGTGAGAAGAGCCTGCCACTGTGAGTGACTTTAGCAGGCCCGGTGATGTTGCTGACACCGGTACTAGTATCAAACTCTTGTTTTACTCCCAGAACATAAACATCTGCCCCATAGTGCCACGAGACAGCTTTGTCAGATTTATAGGGGATGGGCCCCGGAACAGTGATGATGATAGGAGCAATCTTCTGAGTAGACATGATTTTGACAGGCTTCTTTGAGGGAGCCTTAGGAGGGTTGTTGAAAATAGTGACAATAGAAACTTCTTCGGTACGGGTAGCAGGAACAACAATCTTTTCGAACAAGATCTATTTATTATCCATCAGGCTTTGGATACCTGACTTCAACAAAGGACAACCAGCAGGTGAAACAGAACATAGAAGGCAACCTTTACTACATCTCGGAAATAAACCGGCTAGCAACAGGTTCCTTTTGACAGTCAATAACGGAGTATCAATATCATCCACAGAGGCTACATACCGGTCTTCTTCCACAGCATTCACTCCATGCTGGGGCATGGGAGCAGTCACAACATTGGGCCTTTCGGGCGCCTCGAACTGTATTTCTTTAGCATCAATAAGGTCTTGAACCATATTCCTTAGAGCCCAACAATCATCCGTAGAATGCCCTGGGCTATCAGAGTGATAAGCGCAGCGGGCGTTAGGGTTGTACTTTGGAGATATTGTGTTTACAACCTTCGGAGCTTCCTTGACAGTTACCATATTGGTTGATAGTAGTTGCGGCAATATCTGAGATAGGGTCATACTAAGCCGAGTGTACTGCCTTTTGGGTCTCTCACCCCTTGGTTGGTTATATTGTTGAGGAGTAGAAGTAGGCTTTGAAATTACCACCGTGTTGACAGCTTGGCGGCGTTCCGGTTTGTTCTGTCTCCTTGGACCATAAACAACACTAGCTTCCTTCTTGAAGGGCTTCTTTTCAGTACTCGAGGAGGCACCTTTCTGTATCTTCCCGGACTTGATACCAGCTTCTATCCTTTCGCCAGTCAGAATGAGGTCTGTAAACCCTGCAGAAGAATTACCAATCAGATGGTTGAAGAATGGACCAGACAGGGTCCCCAAGAACATGTCCATGAGTTCACGGTCAGTCAAAGGTGGCTGCACCCTGCCAGCCAGGTCTCTCCACTTTTGCGCGTACTCCTTAAAACCTTCACCCGTCCCAAGTGACATACCCTGGAGTTGGGTACGCGTGGGAGCAAGGTCGGAATTGTACTGATACTGCTTATAAAAAGCAGTTGCCAAGTCCTCCCAGTTACGAATACTGGTTCCATCCAACTGATAGAACCATTCGAGTTGAGTCCCTGAAAGACTATCCTGGAAGAAATGGATCCATAAGTTCTTGTCTGCAGTGTAAGATTGGATCTTCCTTACATAGGATCTGAGATGCAGCTTAGGGCAGGATGCCCCGTCGTACTTTGCAAAAGAAGGTGCCTTGAACTTGTGTGGGATCACCACCCCAGAAGATAAACCTAGATCTCCAAAATCCAACCCAGGCACATGTTGAATTTCCATAGCACTCAGACGGTCCTCCAGTTGTTTGTACCTGTCCTCAGCAGGAGGGTACTGTTCATCATTGAAATCCGTCTCGTTATCGGAGACCACAGGACTAGGAACCCTTCCCCCTTGGGGACTATCCTTCCCTACAGAGGAAGTAGCCTGATCAGCCTCATTCTGCAGTGTATTCCCAAACCTCCGTCCAGTGTTGAACAGCACAGTCCTCTTCTTCTTCTTCTTCAAAAGCAGAGTCTTCAATTCCTGTTGACCCTGGGCTAAGCTCATGACCAGCTCTTGAAACTGGGCGTTCTGGGCCTGGAGGGCCTTGATAACTTGTTCATTGGATGATTCAGGATTTATGATGATTGCTGAAATAAACAGCGAAGAAGATTAAGCAACCTGTAAAAAAGGGGTACCTGCTATGCATATGATGAATGGAATGCGTATGATTTATGTTTTCAAAGACAATCGGGATTCAGCTTTGTAAACAAAAAGGAACACACTTTATTAGATTCAACTTTTAGAATTTAAATTGTTCAACAACTTGCCCTTAGGCGTTACAAGAATGAAAATACTGAAAAGGAAATAAAAGTTATAAAGGAAACATCTAAAGTCCATCAGTGCTCTCATGGCCTCCTCTTCTCAGTACGGATGTAGTCATTCAGGATCCGCTCGTTCTCCAACTGCTTTGTCAGCTTCTGGATCTTCTGTTCCTGTTCATTGAACCTTTCCCAATAAGAATCCCGTTCTTCCTGTAGTTGTGCCCAAGACCTCTTTAGTGTATCAACATCAGTAGGTATCCGAGGAGGGAGAACAGTTGGAGGAACCCCGTCCCTATCAGGAAATTCAAGAATAATAGGTTTGACGGCTTCGTATGGCACTAACTTCTGAGCACGGACGCGGACCCATCTGTAGTAGGATTCCATAGGCAGAGAAGTCTTCGGTCCCAACTCATATGGGTAAGCTTTGTGAATTTTGTCCCAAGCCTTGATGAATCTACGACGCGGCTCGTCACTATCTACCTGAAACTCAAAACTAATGTGAGGTACCAACATCTCATGAGGCCCTGCTCTTCTGGCTCTTCCAAACTGACGGAGAGCTAAACACGGATTATAAGAGATTCCTCCCTGGGTACCGATCAATGGAACATTAGGATATTCTCCACAACGATCAATAACAGCCACCTCATCCAAACCTCTGAGAGTCCAAATGATGTCATTATCAGTGAGAGACATTAACTTATGAGCCCAACCCCTTCCTTCTTTGTTCTTCAGCACAAACTTAGGGAGGTGCGAAATAAACCAACTCACTAACAAAGGAGCACAACACCACAGAGTTCCCCGTCTTCGGGCAGTACGAGCACATAGTTGTTGCAGGATATCTCCCAAGAGAGTGGGCACGGGGTTCCGCGACATAAAGATCCTTATGGAATTGACATTAATAAAGTTATCAGGATTTGGAAACAGAACCAGGCCATAGATTAAGAGAGCCAGAATGTCTTCGTACGCCCTGAAGTCTAAGTCATTCCAGAAACTATTAGATTTACCAATCAGAAACTTAGCCAAAAAGCCCTTAACTCCGCTTCTAGTCACCCAGTTATCCATTACCTCCTTGTTGGTCAAAGGAAGGGCTGCAGCAATCTCCTCAAGCCTAAGAGTCTTTTCCCAACCAGTGAATGGAGTTTGTTCCAAAACAGGGATACCAAGTAAATCAGAGAATTCTTCCAGGGTAGGGACCAGCTGGAAGTCTTGAAAGGTGAAGCAATGGTACAGGGGATCATAGAACTGAGTCAGGACACTTATCAGTTGTTGGTCCCACTTTGAAGTGACTAAACCGAGAAGAGAACCATGCCTCTGGATGAAGGAAGTCGTGTTTGGAATTCTGTCAACCAATTCTTTAAGCAAATCAGGTGGGTGAACAAAGTTGAGCCGGATAGTATTCCTTCGCATAGGCATCATAATGTCCTACAAAACAAAGCAAAGATGAAACCCTCTTGTCTTTGAAATGGGTCAGTCCTTATGCCGGATGCATGCGATGTTATGATGGCATGATGTTATGATAAAGCACACCACAAGTATTCACAAAGGCAAACATGATAAGGCACACAAGTCACACAAGACAACCCTTAGAGTTTAGGCCAGCATGAAGTTCAGGTACTACCCTCTTTCAGTTTTGTTGGTTAAGACATGTCCTAGAAAATAGTAACCGGGTTCTAGAGGATCTCAATATCACTGACTACCCTCAATCGGTCATAACTCCAGCATCACAATCTTTTCTTGCGGCCAGAACCATCGCGAGAGTTTAGCCTCAATGAGTGTAGCATACTGCTACTGTTCTATGGCCAAGTTGGGTCAATTTAGGGTTCTAAGGTCGGTTGGTGCTTAATGACTCCTCAGAAGACCCATATTCTCCTCGTTGCAACACAAGGGATATCGGTACAGACCAAGGTGTCACACCAATGTAGCCACTGCTTCACCCGTGTCGGTCTACGCCGGACAGGTCCCTCACAGCTTATGCTACCTAAAGGGTATTCCCCAGATCCGGGTTAGGATCTATGAAACTACGATGCAAGCCCACAAATATAAAAGCAATCAAGGCATACAATTGAAAACATAAGAGTGGTCTAATCCTAAGGTACACCTCACTTATCAATGGAATCCCCAGCAGAGTCGCCAGTTCTGTGATCGGTGGAAATAGAACTGACTGTTTTAAAGCTGCTTCGCGAAATGTCGCGGTAAGCAAGAGTCGCCACCGTCTTTTATGTTCTCCAACATGGAAAGGACAAAAGCACAACAAAATTTCTTTTCGAGATGTTTCTCGGTTCGGGAGGTAGGTTTATAGAAAGGGAAGGTGTTAGCACCCTTTCTATCTGTGGTTATTCACGGGCTCTTAGGTACTTGCTCACTATGTTTTCAAAATTTGTTTGGTTTTCAAGTGTTTGTGGGTTTTGAAAAAGTTTCGTTTGAAAAATTTCTAGGTAACTCTTGTATCTGTCCTCAAGAGTGTATGAAATATTTGTTTGAAAACTTTTTGAAAGTGTAGGTGCGAAAAGTTGTTTTGTTTTTTAGAAAGAGCAAGTACCCAGGAGAAATCTACCTACTCTAAGGAATTAGGCTGTGTAAGAGTCCTTTAGATAGTGCCATCCCACCATTGAGAGGTAGGTAGCACCGTCGTTGGAGGTATTCGGGTCAATTCGATTATTAGGGACATGTGTGGTCACCAAAGCAATAGTAGGACGCCTTAGCGGTAACCCTAATGTCCTAGATCCTTTTTATCCGAGGCAACCGTTTCGAGGCAACTGGATCTTTAGACAGGAGGGCGACCTCTAAAACAACCTATACTTGACGACCACTTCGAGGCAACCAAGTGAGGCGTACCCTAAGAGTGGCATGTGCATGTGTGTTGAGTTCAGTTTATATTTATCTTGTACATGTTATTTGTGAGCTACGGATTGATTTTATTTGTCAGGCAATCTTGTCATGCATATTTACAGTTAAGAGTGCGGAAAATAAATTGTGGAAAGGTAAATCTACGCTATTACAAGGCGCGAGTCTATACATCGCCAAAAACAAAAACCCGTTTAGAAATAAATGCGAAAAATAAAGGAAAGCGATAAACCTAATTAACTATTACATCCTCGGAAACAGTTACATCAATATAATAAAAAAGAATCAAAGCGCGAAAGAAATTAAATCGGGAACGTCTTAGGGTTTTGACCCTTTTTGAGAAAAGAATTGAATTTGTCCTTTTTTTGCAATTAAATTAAATATTAACCCTAAAACTAATTAATTAATTATTTAAAAGAAAAAAGTATTTTTTGTGTTTTTTATGTTTTAATGAAAATAAAATAAAAGAAATTAAAAGTCAAAGGTTAGAAAAAACCTAAGTCTAATTTATTTTAAGTTATTGAGAAAAAAATTAAAGTTGACCTAATTTTAAAAAGCTAGATTAATTAATTTACATTTTATTTACAAAAATAATTATTAATAGTGAAAATGATAAAAAATAAAATAAACAATATTTTAAGTTTCTGATTTTATTATGAAAAATAATTTATGAATTAATTAAATAATAGTAATAATAATTATTAGAAGAAAATAAAAAGAAAGAAAAAGGAAATAGAAAGAAAACCAGGGGGTGTGTTGGACCCATTAGGAGGTTTATTTGGAGATTTCTGGCCCATTTGTTGGCCAGCCCATTGACTTTTTGGATCAGCTGAGCGTGTGGTTGACTGGGAGTACCATACTCTTCATCTCCTGGCCATCAGATTGGTGAGGGTAGCCAGATGGCATGCTGATTATTGAAGGTACATGATGGACGCTTTGAGGATGCCTGCACAGGAGCATGTTAGAAAAAATATGAACAAGCATTTGGGGGACCTGGGAATCGAACCCAGGTCCCATTGATTGCCAGACACATCATCCTCCACTAAGCCAAACGCCTGTATTTGTTATTATCATGGGCAATGAAATTAATATATAAAAAACAAAGCATATGCTGGAAATTAACAAAAACGCGCGTTATATTTGAATAAGCCAGTGGCATGCTTCAACGTCCTTCGTCTTCTTCAATTGCCTGCATAAAAATACATCAAATAGCGGGGGTTTTTAACCCCCACAACTTGAAAAAGGAAAAATAGCGATTAGGATTCTATGCTATATAAATATGGCGCGATATGTCCAATACGTTCGTCTTGATCAGACGGTTTCAACCATGGGCTTTAGAGTCTCTAATTTTTCCTATATCACAAAGCCCTAATTTGGAAGCTTCGAAACCCTAAGTTTCATCAATGGTGGTTTACGTTTCAGGGCATCTTAATCCAATTGAATCACACCAAAAGCTTCACCTGAGTTTTATGAACACAAAACAATCAATAAAAGATGTTAAAAATGCATGAATCGATGATTATGATTTTGGAAAAAAAGTGGTAAACCGTGAGTTCGTGTATGGTGATTTCTCAAGCTTTGGCACGCGAATTTGATTGCAATAGGTTCCTTACACCTCCAGCAATGTATTGGAAACAATGAAAGACTTTGAATCGTGCTGGAATGTTGAGAATAGTTTTGAGTTTTTTTGATATTTTTTCAATATGCTTATGGTGTTTTTTGCAGCAATTTGCACGTTACAGGCATTAGGGCTGGATTTAGTACATATAATGGAATGAAACTAGGGTAAATCTTGCACATGAAATCCCTTGCATTGATGTTCCAATATTTGATTGAAAATCAAATATTTTTCAATCTTTTTGATTGAGAAAACTTGCCAAAATTGGATATTCTTGTCTCTTTGATTGGCACACGAAATCTCCAGCTCATATTGGTCATATTTGCTTCATGAAAAGATTTGAAAACCATATCTTCATATTTTCCTACATTTAAAATCAATTAAATGAATTAATATTAATAAAAAATTCAATTAATTAATTAAAAATAAGAAAATAAATCAATTTAAGCTTAATGGGTCGTGCATAGGCTTTGGACAATGTTTCAAGAAGAAATTTGAGGCCCATTAGCAAAAACAAGTTGTTTTAGGCAAAGTTGACTTTTGCAAATTCCCAAACATTTCCCAACTTCTCCAATGCATATCTTGCTCAATTTTGATCCTATGAACATGTTCTTGGAGATTTTGGAAGGGTCTTGAAGTCCTCTAACCAATTCCTTTGGTCCCATGTCATTTGGATTTACCAATCTCAAGTTATGGTCTTTGACTTAAAGTGCATTTTTGTTGACTTTTGAAATTGACCTATAATGTAGAAATTGATAACTTTTTGTGAGAGCATTTATTGGACTTGGAATGTGAAGATGAGTTGTAGGAAATGTCATCCCCTTCAAAATGAGCATTGGATGGGATTTTTCTGATGAACCATGAAAAAGTTATGCCTTGGTCAAGTTACAGTTGACTTTTCAGCATTCCAAAAATAGAAACTTTTGCATCTTTGATGCTTTTTGAGCCATGCTTGTGGAATCATGATCAAGAATTGATCAAATGATGATTGTGAGCTCAAAATAAGATGTTGACCAAAAATTCTGACTTTTGACTGCCAAATGACCATTTTACCCTTGCAGTTGATTGTGAACCAAATAGGGCTTTTGACTGTGCAACTTGACCCTGTGAGCCTTGAAACTTGGCATGTAGATGCTTGACAATGTGTATAGGCCTATGGGACTTGATTGAGCCATTGAAAACCTCAAATTCATTGAAGGAACCAAAACCCTAATTTTAACTGGCTCAGGAGGATGTTTGACTATGCAATCCCTTGAGCAATCTTGAAGAATATGGGAGGGAAAATTTTGGGGTACAACAGATCCCTTATAAGTTTAAAGCTCCAGTTTTTGCCAAGTACGATGGATTATCATGTCCAAAACTCCATCTCCGCTCGTATGTCAGAAAAATCCAACCTTACACTGCTGATAGAAATTTGTGGGTGCATTTATTTCAAGATAGTCTGTCAGGGACTCAGCTTGAATGGTTTTATCAATTAGAAGGAGCTAATGTCCGAAACTGGGAAGACCTTGCTGCTGCTTTTTACAAGCTGAAACTACGCGGCTGGAACCTGTCATCTGGATGTTAATGAAACATCAATGAAGTCGCCACCGAACGTCTTTTATCCCGCCGAAAGGGAAAGGTAAACATCGAGAAAACCTGGAAAGGGAGAAATCGTGGTCTTTCGACCGAGAGATCGGGTAAGGGAGTCTATTACGCGAGGGGAAGGTGTTAGCACCCTACACGCCCGTAGTACTCTACGGTATCCACTCTTGTTGTCTAATCTAATGGGTATGGTCAAATCCTATGTCTATGGCTTAAAACTGAAAAGGGAATGCATGCGAAAGGAAAAAGAAAATAATGTAGGGAAAATAAAAGTTGTGCTCGGTTGGGCCCTACCCCAATGCCTACGTATCCATTTTAAGGAATCAGAGCAGCCGTAGTTCGGCTTATGTGTTTTGGTTGGTTTGTGTTTTTTAATTAAGACAAACAAAGATAGTCAAGATGGCAAAACATCGAATGAAACAACAAACAAATGAGGCGATCAAACATCGATTAAGTAATAATAAAGTATCATGTCAAAGATGGCGAAACATCAAATGATGAAACGGATGACAAAACATCATACCTAGCAGTGATATTGAGAACCAAAGCAGGATAACATACATGTGTGATGGCGAAACATCGGCTTCAAACAAATGTGCAATGGCGAAACATCGGCTAAGAGATAAAAAGGTATCATGGCAAAGATGGCGAAACATCAATAAAATAGATGACAAAATAACACACCTAACGTTGATATTGAGAATCAAAGTAGGATAACAAACATGTGCGATAGCGAAACATCGACTTCAAACAAATGTGCGATGGCGAAACATCGGCTAAGAGATAACAAGGTATCATGGAAAAGATGGCGAAACATCAACAAAAAAGATAACAAAATATCACACCTATCAATGATATTGAGAATCAAATTAAGATAAAAAGCATGTGCGACGGCGTAACATCGGCTTCAAACAAATGTGCGATGGTGAAACATCAGCTAGAGATAACAAAGATATCATGGTAAAGAGGGCAAAACATCAACAAAATAGATAACAAAATATCACACCTATCAATGATATTGAGAATCAAAGTAGGATAACAAGCATGAGCGACGGTGAAACATCGGCTTCAAGATAACATAGACAAAGTAAGATTGGTTTGTATATTTTACTTTGAAGAAGAGTTTGAGTTTATTAGAAGCGTTTTATGATTTGCCAAGAAAACAGTTTTTATTTTAAGATGCAAAGTGCAAAGAAATGGAAAACAACTAAGGGAAACTAACCTAGTGATATCCCTAGTGTTATCATACAATGGTTGACCCTATGGTTGAGGATAAAGGGAAAGTCCTACCCTATGTTAGCATACATGGATTCCTACCTTAATCAGCATGTCAAAGAAAGCTTAACAAAACTATCCTATAAAGAACATGCAATGAGAGAGAAGTCGTGATCTCAATTTCTAAATTGAGTGACTCATCGATCAACAATTAAAGAAGAAAAGTAATAAACATCCTATAGGGAACATGCAATGAGAGCGAAGTCGTGATCTCAATTTCTAAATTGAGTGACTCATCGATCAACAATTAAAGAAGAAAAGAAATAAACATCCTATAGGGAACATGCAATGAGAGCGAAGTCGTGATCTCAATTTCTAAATTGATTGACTCATCGATCAACAATTAAAGAAGAAAAGCAATAAACATCCTATAGGGAACATGCAATGAGAGCGAAGTCGTGATCTCAATTTCTAAATTGAGTGACTCATCGATCAACAATCATAACATATGCAATCAGACAAAAACCAAAGGGCCTCCTGACATATATCAGCAACAGAGGTCCCATCATGCAATCAGAGAATTATGCAAAATGAAAATGGGAGAAAGGAAGTAGTACAATACCAAACAGATAACTATCAGTAGCAATCAAGCAAGAATAAAAGAAACCCAGAGAAAATTCAAGCAAGATGGCATCAGTAAACAAATTGAGTCAGGAATCTATCAGATATGAACAAGTCGTAGGGGCAATGTATGTCATTCACAATCATATATCCTGCATAAACCATTAAACATGCCAAGCACAAAAACAATGCCAATATAATAGATCGTGTTCCACAAATAAAGTGAAACACAAAAAAGCCTCAAGCCAAAAGTGGCAACTTTATCAGTGTACCTCGCACATTCAACAACCAAGTTAGTATTCCATAAGGTGAAAAAGTGAGAACAAACATGATGTCTTTAGACATGATAAACAAGAAGAAACAAGCATATGCACATATTAGGTCAAGAAAAGCAGGGGAATGTTGCTCCTTTCTATCACCAGGTTGAATTGACAATTGAATGTCAATCAAGGATCATAAGAGCTTGAGAATAATATGAGCAAAGACCACGAAAGTCAGTAGCAAGCACATTTCAATCATGCACAATTGATTCAAACACAACTTCATGAATACAAAAGAAGATGAAACCTACATAATGTACTAGGAGGTTCAAAACATTCAAGTATGGGGATTCTAAGTGAAATGGATTGAGCTAACATGGACAAGTCAGAACCAACATGATCATTAGGTTCCCAATTATAGGCCTCACTCAAGTTCATTGTCCATCAAACAAATTGTAAAAAAACATGCAAACATAATTGGGTACCTTCACTTCAAAATTACACCAAAAATAGAAACAAGGATCCATAATTCAAACCAAAAATATCTTAACATCTTGGAAGTGTTTATAAGTCAGAATGCAAGCCCTAAGTTCATTAATGATTGGGGAGGAGGCCAAATGAAGAGCAAAGTTTAAGACTAGTTGGCAAAACCACCAAACTAGACAAGTTTTCAAAATTATTTGTGGAAAAATGTCAAATCAAGTCAAATAATTCAAGAAAAATAGTTTTTAAATTCCCAACACATTCATGAACCATAAACAAGACCTGAATTCCAATAAAAGTCCAAGACACAAAGATTTTGAACATGAAACTTGCACTATAAGTAACAAAACCCTAGATTTTAACTTTTAATCCCAAATATTAATTAAATAGGATCAAAACTCAAACAAATTAAACCAAGGTCATGCAAAATATCAAGAAACCCTAAATGTCAGAAAATATATTTTTTCATATATTTTGTATTAGGAAAATACAAAGAATGGAATTAAATACAAACAATTATGCCATTAACAAATATTCACATATCAAAATAATTTTTAAATCAAAAAGTCAGAAAAATGGCCAACCAATATTATATTCAAATATTAGAACTACAAACACACAACCCTGATTTGTTTTGAATTTTTTGGATAAAAGGAAAATATTAAAAACAAAAAAAACAAACAATTAATAATGAAGTTATTATTTAAGGGAAAGAAAATGCAAACCATAACCAAAAATCATGAAATGGTCAAAGTAAAAATATATTCAGATTTTATGATTAAAAACAAGATTACATGATTTTTCTTGGAATTTTTGAATTAATAGAAGTATTAAAAATAAAAAAACAAACAAATATTACAAATAACCTTTTGAAATTAAATTTTTAATCAAAAATAAGAAAAATGATGAACAAAAGTCAGAATCAATTTTCAAATTATTTTGTGAGTCTAGAATATTTTTTGTGGAATTTTTTGGATCAAGGAAATTTTAAAATAAAAATAAACTTTGATCAATTAATTAATTAAACCTAACAATTTTTGAACCAATCAAAATAATTTCAAAAAATATCAAAAAAATACACAAAGTCAAAAATATTATTTTGAATTTATGATAATTTTTTCAGAATTTTTCAATCATTTTTGAGCAAGAAATAAAATCATGGAAATCAATTTATAAAACAAAAAATCAAATAAACCAAAAAATTCAAACAGACCAATCATGATGTGCCACCACATCATCTTCAACCTCTAGACATTCAAAATACGCGCGCATATCTCAGGCTAGGGGTCACTTTCAGATTAGTGTAGCTCATTCGATTTCGCATCATTTTTCATGAAATCAAAGGCAAATCAAAGCTAGCATGGCAAGAAATCCATAGCAATTCGAATCAAATCAAATCATCAACCACATTATCCACAATCAAGTCATGAACATGAACAAAAACATTCTGAATCGCGAGTTTTAGAACATCCAAACATGCATAATTCATCAAATTAAACGCTATAAAGCTTCAGAATCATTCCATAGACTTCAAACAACATGATCATGAACTTAAATCACACGAGGCATGGCTAGAAATCAGAATTCAAAGTTGAGAATTCAAACCTTTGAGAAAAAATGGATCTACTGTCTCCTTCACTCCAGTTGCAATCTAAGGGTGTTAGCTTGATCTACTTGCTTTGCTGAAGCAGAATCCCCAAGAATTTTGAAGAAAACACCAAGGAATTGAGAGAATCGAATCAAGTTGCAGAAGATGAAGGAAAATTTCAGATCTGGAATTCTTGCAAATGGCGCATTCCCCCTCTCTCTCTCTTTGCTTGCTTCCTCTTATATAGAGCTTGTAGAGAAGGTTAGAAGTGGAAGTTTATTCTTAAATCCGTTGGAGGGCAGGATTGGGAATTTTGGCCAAAAATGAAGTGCATATTGAATCATGTGTTTTTCTCGTGCATTCTTCTGCCTTTTATGCATTTTGTAAGCCAAATGAAGTCAGAAATGCATGCTCAAAATGCCAGCCCATGATTACTTGAAATGAGAGAGTGTTGGTGAATTGGCCATTTTGAGCAAGTTTTGTATTTTTTTATTCAAGCAAGTTCATGAAGCACATGGGCACGAAATGGTGAGTGTAATGGGCTTCAGCATGTCACAAATTACCAATGGGCTTGATTAGAAGCAAGAGGAATGGCTAAAACTTGAGTTTGCAAGAAATGGCCATTTTGCACATTTGCCAAATTTCACTAAAATGCCACAAAATTACAAAACCCATAACTTGCTCATACGTTTGAGTTTTGGCACAAATGAGCACAATTTGGAAAGGTATTGAAAATATCTACAATCCATTAGTTTTGAGTTTTTGCAAATTAATCAATTAAGGCTCCCAAAATCTAGCTTGAAATTCACTAATTTTGAAAAATGACCTATAATTTTGTAACTTCAAAAGGCCATAACTCTTGATTCCTTTCCAATTTGGACATGAGACTAAAAGGAGGTGAAAGATCATTCTCTTAGATTTCCAAGCATATTTCATTTGCATATTCTTGATCAAGAGTGAATAAAATATGATTTTTTGAAATTAAGTCCTTATTTTCCAAAATTAGTAACTTTTAGGGTTTCTTCAAGAATAAGTTTTAACCCAAACTTCAATCTCTTTAATTCAATGACCAAAATGGACTTGAAATATGAAAAGTACATCCTTGAATTGATGGTTGGTAAAAAATTCACTTGGTCAACCTTGATTTTGACTGATTTTGACCAAAATGACCATTTTGCCCCTCTGAATCAATTGATCCACTTCCCTTCAAAATTGATGATTAAAACTTCAAACATATGAACTTCCAAAAATATAAAGGTCATGTGCAAAGTTTAACCTCAAAATTCTCAAGAAATCTTGATGAAATCCCAAACCCTAATTTTGCTCAACACATTAGGAGGCTGATGAATCATCTTCAAAACTTCCAATCCTCTGGGCATCTTGACCAATTTCTTGTACAAAGACCTTTCAAATATCAAAGGAATGTTGTAGCTCCCTAAATCAAGTCTTTTACATTGGCCAACAACCTTGCTCAAGCAAACCCTAATTTGGCTGATGAATCCAAAGAGTGATTCTCTCTGTGATCAAACACAAACTTCAATCCTCTGACGATCCAAAGAGATGGGTAAAAACATCTTGAGATATGCAAAAACTTTTGAGCTTGAAAGATTCAGAGGTTTAGATGATAAGATTATTCTTGAGAAACTTTTCCATGTAATCAACCTTCAAAGCTTTGAGGAAAACTTGATAACCAAAGTACTTTGATCCTATCACAATGTATGAATGCAATGCACTATGATGTTCATGATGAAACATAAGTCTTAAAACAAGAGGGTAAATTTTGGGGTGCAACAACTGCCCCTATTCAAATATCTTCAACATGATAAGTGAGAAAAGTGATAATTTTCGAGCGTTCAGGGTTGACGATGTTTGAATACGAAAGAACCCGAAAATTTACACTCTTGAAAGAAATGGAAACAGAAACCCCTGAGATATGCGTCAGAATGAAGCTGCAACGTAGGTTGAGACAGAACGAAAACAAAGAAGAGTAGACACAACTAGACTTCCGGACAAATATGCCAGGGAAAAACTGGGCTTCAAAATGGGTGAGACAAAACTCAACCGACAGAGCATAGGCGAAACTAAGCTCTGGAACAGAAAACGTACGCGGGTGAGGAGACGAAACTCTGAGCTCGACCCAAAGCAAAGTGGCTAGAGTGCGTGATTCTAGGGGCACTTGCTAATCTCAACTAAGATGGACAATATGAAGGAACTGAAAGAATATCAGAAATGAGGAACAAAAGCGAGACGAAACTCGACTCAAAGACCAGTTAGACGAAACTAAACTAGATGAATACCAGGACGAAACTGGATTTCACGCACGGGTAACGAGGCGAAACTCGACCCAAAGCGAAGTGATGAGAGTGCATGTTTCTCAGAGCACCTGCCGGTCTCAAATCAATGGATAAATAGTGACGAAAACTGGTAGGAGAATCCAAGGAACAAAGGAGACTGATTTCAAACCAGGGATGCAACACGAACACTGTACTTGGTAAACAAACACCGTCAAAGATCCAAGGTAGGAAAGCAAAAACAAGATGAGACTCAACTCAATAACCAGTTAGGCGAAACTAAATTAGATGAGTACCAAGACGAAACTGGATTTCACGCACGGGTAACAAGGCGAAACTCGACCCAAAGTGAAGTGATGAGAGTGCATGTTTCTCATAGCACCTGTTGGTCTCAGATCAATGGATAAACAGTGATGGAAACTGATAGAAGCACCCAAGGAACAAAGGAGACTGATCTCAAGCCAGGGATGCAATATGAACACTGCACTCGGTAAACGATCACCGTCAAAAGGTCTAAGGTATGAAAACAAAGACGAGACAAAACTCGACTCAAAAACTAGTTAGGCGAAACTAAACTAGATGAGTACCAGGACGAAACGGGATTTCATGCACAAGGTGAGGAGACGAAACTCTGAGCTCAACCCAAAGCAAGGAGATTAGGGCGTACACCTAAAAACCTGCTGAAAGCGAATATCAGGACGAAACTGGTATTCAAAAGGTGCATCAATAGACATTGGAATGAACCAGAGAGGGTAGTAAAGACTAAACCCAAGAATACTGAGCCAGGGCGAAACTGAACTATAGTCAAGGGTGGATACTCAAACAACCCAATGAATGACGTCAAAAGGATACTGGTATAGGGTGGAAACTGAGATTATAAGGACAAAGACCTCGTTGGGGATTAAATCTGACGTATTAGCGAATCACTGGGGATGACGGAAATAATAATGGCTTATGTTCTGATGCATGTTTGAATTTCTTTTTTATAGCGCAATGTTCCAGATAATGGAGATGCTATGCGTTTTGGTAGATGCAATGTAATGATGCATGTTTGAAAAGTTCCACTAGGGAATGGCCAAATGATAAGCCAATAACCAGGAAGTCCGAATCTGACATGACTTGCAAAAATAAATTGCCAAATCCAAAAGAGAGGAGAAAATACGGGAAACCACTAGAGAGGGAACCTTGAAGTGTTGAAGTTTCGCGGAGAATAACAGAAGGGAAATCAGTAGAGACGGGCCACGAACACTTGAGAGGAACTACAAAAGATAAATTGCAAATTCCTAGAGAAGATCAGGTCGACACTGCAGCTTCCAGAAAGGGACGAAAACCTTTGCTGGGGGAACAAAGCCCTGCTGAAGAGATGGGACCTTACCGGGGAGGTAGAAATCTCCTGAAGATTTCTTTCTGGAGAGATATTCTCTTGGAATGCAACCAAAAGACGAATCCTGCAGATAGTCACACGGTAACAACCTTACTGGGGAACAAGAGGAGATCCTTAACAAAGGATGCCCCGGTCGACAGATCGGCTGGGAATTGAGAGGTCAAAGCGAGGGATCCCTGTTGGAAAATCTGTTGGGGAGTTGAAACTCCTTCGAAATGCAGATTCCTGCTTAACGACTCTATTGGGGATAGGCAACATATCCAAACTTGAAGTCCTGGAACGAGGCTCCTTGAAAGAAAATCCCTGGAATAACAAAACTTTACTGCGGAAACGAAACTTCATCGGGGAAAGGAAACTCCACTGGGGAAACAAAACTTCAGGGGATAAGCAGAGTCCTAATCAAACATGGGCTCTGTCAAAACAGAAGAAAGCCGAACATTCCTTTCTTGACCGTCATTAAGCTCTTTACAGGTGTTCAACGTGTAAACTCTTTTAATGTCAAACAGCTGTTTTTGCACACAGAAAGATGTTTATTGAGAATGATAGACCTGATGCGATAATTATTTAAACCTTGAAATTGAAGACTTTAACAAAATGTCGCATCTCTGTTGTGACCGAATCACTGGCTAGAGTGCAAAAAGGTTTTTAAAACTTTTCTTCCCCTTTTTGAAAAACGAGTCAAAATGCGGGTGATAAGATACCAACATGGATATACAACACATATTTGGGGAGTTTAGGAAATGTTATCCCGTTGTAGTATGCTTTCGAGTTAAACCCTTGTTTCAGTTAGGACTTTTAAAGGTTGTAACGTGGCCTGGTTCAAGGTTCTTTTGAAAAAAAGTTTTCAAGGCTCAAATTATTTGGTGCCCACCCCCTTCGTGATACTCTCTTGTCCTAAGTTCAGTTGACTTTTCACAAGCGTTCATCTTTCAAAAAAGATTTATAATGGTTGAGTGATCACGACAAATCCTCCCACATGATCGTCGAAAATTGTGTTGCTTTTGCTATCATTATTCCTCTTCTTTTGATGAGAATTTTATTGAATAATCTTTCTCTCTTTTTTTTTGGCCTTTTAGGCTCTCTTTTCTCTAACTTTTGCCTGGATAAAATCTTTCAGATTTCAATTTTGCGAGTCCAACGGGATGCCCTAACTTTTGCCTAAGCGACTTGTTTTCAAGTTCCGACTTAGCGGGGCTTTTTGTTTCTTTCTTATTCGTGCTTTCCATTTTGAACAAGTCAATGTGACCTTAGGTTTTTTTTGAACTATTTTTTTCTCTCTTTCTCTTTTTTTTGAAGAAAACAAATGCCTCATTCCTTGGTCGGCGAGGGATAGCCATTATTGTATCGATTCGATCTCGACCTCAAGACTTTGTGAGGAAATGAACATCGTGGTTTAGACATTTTCTTGATCTCATGATGTGAAAGATAAAATGTAGTGATCCTCAGATAGGTCATTCCTTCTGAATTTTAAACGCTTGGGTAAATCAACTGAACATCTACCCTGCCCCTGGTTAAAAAAGGTTTATTTTTCTTTTTCAAACAGAAAGAAAAAATCCTACTTCGAAGATTCAGAGGGGTTAATGAGGGTCTAACTCCCTTATATCTCCGGTGTTTGGGGATTGAAACAATGCCTGTACATCGTCAATGGGGTTCTACTCAAAAGCATACCACTACAGTCATCGTTTTTTAGCTAAACTTCTTCCTCCAAATTCTTGGTCATGCGAAAGAATTGACACAGTTGGTATCAAAATGCCCGAAAAACAATTAAAGAATGATTTTGAATAAAAAAGTTTTTAGGCAAAAATATTCAGCGCATCAAGACTGACATCCAGCTATAAACAAAATCCTATATGCAAACAATGCTCAAAACAATCAATCAAGATAACCCATGAGAGTGCGGTGAAGAGACGTAATGAAAGTCATTATGGGGAAGCAGTATCTCCAACAAGGTTCACCGGTCCTACCGGCCTGCCGTAAATTTGACATTACCTTGACCTACGATAATTACCAATAACCCGAAGCTGTGAAACAAAACTTCCAGGCAAAAGCAAACAGAGTGAAAGAGTAGTCCACCAAACAGAGAAACAAACATGCCCCTTGCACAATGATGGTTGTGTTTTTTATCCGCATTTCAAGCGATCAGCCAACCATGACTTAGATTACCATATCCGTGTAAGGTCCACGCAGTTTATATGCTCATGCTTATAAAAAATATTGGACGTTTTTGCAAACAAAATAGTAAAAGGGAGAAAAGAAACTCCTACGCATACTTGAAAGAAGATATTTTATTGGTTTTGAGAAATCAGCCTGTGAAAAAGGCATTTACATTGAGAAGCAAGAAATTACAAAATTAAAACAAACAAGTGTTTACAAATGGCAATGTGAATGTGAACATTCATCAAGTCCCGACTCTGCTATGACTCTGATGACTCTCATCTTCCTTCTTCCGGACAGATCATTCTTGGATTAGCCTTGAGCTTATGCCAGGTGTGATCGGTGGAAATAGAACTGACTATTTTTTAGCTGGTTTCGCGAAATGTCGCGGTAAGCAAGAGTCACCACCATCTTTTATGTTCTCCAACATGGAAAGGACAAAAGCACAACAAAATTCCTTATGAGAATGTTTCTCGGATCGGGAGGTAGATTTATAGAAAGGGAAGGTGTTAGCACCCTTTCTATCCGTGGTTATCCACGGGCTCTTAGGTACTTGCACTTATGTTTTCAAAATGTTTGCTTTTCAAGTGTGTGTGGGTTTTGAAAAAGTTCGTTTGAAAACTTCTAGGTAACTCTTGTATCAGTCCTCAAGAGTGTATGAAGTATTGTTTGAAAACTTTTTGAAAGTGTAAGGTGTGAAAAGTATTTTGTTTGTTTTTGAAAAGAGCAAGTACCCATGAGTCATCTACCTACCCTAGAGAATTAAGCTGTGTAAGTGTCCTTTAGATAGTGCTATCCCACCATTGAGAGGTAGGTAGCACCATCGTTGGAGTTATTCGGGTCAATTCGATGATTAGGGACAATGTGGTCACCGAAGCAATGGTAGGACACCTTAGAAGTGACCCTAACGTCCTAGATCCTTTTTTATCCGAGGCAACCGTTTCGAGGCAACTGGATCTTTTGGACAGAAGGGCGACCTCTAAGACACCCTATACTTGATGACCACATTTCGAGGCAACGAGTGAAGCATACCCTAGGAGTGGCATGTGCTTTGTGTGTTGTATTCAGTTAATGTTTTTGTACATGTTATTTTGTGAGCTACGGATTGGTTTTAACTTACATACATTCTTTCATGCATTTAACAGTTAGGGGGTGCATAAAGTAAATTGCGGAAATATAAAATGCTACGCTATTACAAGGCGCGGGTCTATACATCGCCAAAAAATACAAAGACCCGTTTTGGTAAAATAAAGTGCGAGAAATAAAGCAGTAAAAATCCTAATTACTATTACATCCGGAGGCAGTTACAGAAATAATCAAAATAAAGAATTAAAACTAAAATGTGCGCGAAAGAATGAATCGGGAATGTTCTAAGGGTTTTGACCCTTTTAAGGAAAGAAATTGGTTTTTTTTGTCTTTTTTGTGATTAAATGAAATTAATAACTAATAATTAACTAATTAATTTAATTAAAAGAAAAAATATTTTTTGTGTTTTTATGAAATAAAATAAAAAGAAATAAAATTGAAAGTTAATTTTACCTAATTCTAAATCTATATTAATTATTAAGAAAAGAAGTTAAAATTGCCTAATTAAACTATTTTAGTTGTTAATATTTTATTTACAAAATAATAATATGAACTTAATAATAATGATAATGTTAATTCTTTTTTGATTTTTTATAAAAAATATTAGTTGGTTAATTTGTTAATCAGAAATAAAATAAGGAAAATAAAAAAATGAAAATGACAAAATAAAAAAAAAGGAAGAGTGAACCCAAGGGGGGTGTGGGCTGGAATTTGAGGGTGTTTGATTGGAATTATGGCCCATTTAAGCTTCAGCCACGTTGACTTTGGAATTGAGTGGAGCGTTGTTGACTCCTGAGCATGGTGCTCTTGCTTTCTTGGCCCTTGGATTTGTACTGATGGACACTTGGATGGCTCTTGGATGAGGTTTATGGTGCTCATCATTTGGGAATCTGCACAGGAATGCATTGAAAAAAATAATATGAGAATTATGGAGGGACCTGGGAATCGAACCCAGGTCCCAACGCTTGCAAGGCACCTGGCCAACCACTACACCAAGCGCGTTAGTTTGTACACATAATGGGAACCAAATATTATATATAAAAAATGCGTTATATGCTGAAAAATAAAGAAAAGCGCGCGTGGTTTGAATCAACCACACACGCCTAGACACCTCATCACCGTCTTCCTCTTATCTGCAAAAAAGAAACAAGATAGCGGGGGTTTTTAACCCCCACTAAATGCAATGACAGAAAATAGCGAATAGAATTAGGGATAACATAAAAAGGGCGCGAGGTATCCATCCTGTTCGTCTCATCATGCTGAGTTTGACCATATATGTTTGGAGTCCTGATTTTACAGTATAGCAAAAGCCCCAAATAACAAGCTTCGAAAACCTAGAACTCGACAATGGTGACTTTCGTTTTAGAGCCTTATAATCAAATTAAAATACACAAAAAGCTTTGTAACAATGTCAGCAATGCATAACCATGATCAAAATGAATTAATGAGGTGTAAAAATGGAGTTTCGATTTTCAAAATGATGGACAAACCGTGGGGGCGTGATGAGCGATTCTTTGAGGTTTTTGGCTTGTTTGTGCTTGCAAAAGGTTCCTGGCAATGTAAGGAGTGTGTTTGGATCAAAAAGGAGGCTCGAATTATGCTGCAAGTGGGATTTCAGTTTCACACTTTTCTCTTGAAATTTTGAAATTTGTTTGGATGCCTCTGAGTTTTCTAGGTCGTGTCTTGAGTATGGAAGGCTTGCATATATGTTTTACAATGAGAATCAATCAGTATAATGAACATTAAACCAATGCAATGAAGTTTTTGATCTTTCCCATAACCACCATTGAACAACTTGCCTTTCTTGTCAAAATTTGAATTTTTATGCTTGGAATAGGTCTTGCACGAATTTGGCATGTGAATAATGGTGTATCAAAGCTATTCAAACCACAAAATAACCTTTATTTAATTTTCTTGATTTTTATTTGAATTTTAATGATTTAAAATGAATTAAATCAAATAAAATTAAATAAAAATAGAAAAATTAATTTTTAAACTTGAAATAAATCATGGGACACGTGGGAGGCATGGCAAAGCTGAACCAAGTGGAAAAAGTGGGCCCTTTTTGTCAAAAATGAAGTTTCAAGGATAATTGACTTTGGCCATTTCACAAAAATTTCCCAACTTCTCCAATGCATATCTTGCTCAATTTTGAAGCTATGAACATGTTCTTGGACATTTTGGAAAGGTCTTGAAGTCCTATAACCAATGCCTTTGGTCCCATGTCATTTTGATTTACCAATCTCAAGTTATGGTCTTTGACTTAAAGTGCCTTTTTGTTGACTTTTGAAAATGACCTATAATGTTGAAATTGATAACTTTTTGTGAGAGCATTTCTTGGACTTGGAATGTGAAGATGAGTTGTAGGAAATGTCCTCCCCTTCAAAATGAGCATTGGATGGGATTTTTCTGATGAACCATGAAAAAGTTTTGCCTTGGTCAAGTTACAGTTGACTTTTCAACTATCCAAAAATAGAAACTTTTGACACCTTGATGATTTTTGAACCATTCTTGTGAGATCATGGTCAAGATTTGACCAAATGATGATTGTGGCTTCAAAATAAGATGTTGACCAAAAATTTTGACTTTTGACTGCCAAATGACCATTTTGCCCCTACAGTTGATTGTGAGGCAATTAGGGTTTTTGACTGTGCAACTTGACCTTATGAGCCTTGAAACTTGACATGTGGATGCTTGACAATGTATATGGGCACATGTGACTTGATTGAGCCCTTGAAAACCTCAACTTCCTTGCAAGAACCAAAACCCTAATTTGACTGGCTTAGGAGGATGGTTTGACTGTGTAACCCTCTGAGAGATCTTGAACCATTTGTGGATGATTCTTGTCAAAACTTTGAAGAATATGGGAGGGAAAATTTTGGGGTACAACAGTTGCCCCTGTTCAATTTTCTTAGATCTGAGGATGTAGATTGGCTTGTGTGCCTTTCGTGATCCGAAGGTGGAAGATGATTGAACACTAAAGTGCCCAGAAATTTGCACTCACATAGTAGAGTATCAGCAGTGTGATGGCGGGAATAGGCTTACAGATGCCATTGGAGAGATGATGGACAGGAGGATAGGCTTAAAGATGTCATCTGGAGATGTGACAGGACCTTGTCGGGAATGGGCTTACAGATGACATTTGGAGATGTGGTATGTGGATGGGCTTATAGATGCCATCTAGGTGTCGATCGCGTAAGAGATTCCTTAGCGAGAACTTACGTACCTGAGAAAGATAATTTCCTGGCCTGTTACAGGTGTTGATCCTCACTTAGTCGCTCACAGACATGCCCTGGCTAGATACAAGTATCGAATCTGGAACTTCAAAAGGTTGATGGGTTGTCTCTACTGACAGGTTATCTCAGAAAAATCTTTAGGATTTAACTGAACCAGAGGAGGTTTTGTATTTCTTGACGAGTTGTCTCTTTGGACGGGTCGTCTTCAATGACGAGATGTCTTCAATTACGAGATGTCTTCAATGACGGGATGTCTTCAATGACGATATGTCTTTAATGACGAGATGTCCTCAATGACGAGATGTCTTCAATGACGGGATGTCTATAATGACGGGTGTCTTCAATGACGGGTTGTCTTCAATGACGGGTGTCTTCAATGACGGGTTGTCTTCAATGACGGGTTGTCTTCAATGACGGGTCGTCTTCAACGACGGGTTGTCTTCAATGACGGGTTGTCTTCAATGACGGGTTGTCTTCAATGACGAGTGTCTATATTGACGGGTGTCTATAATGATGGGTGTCTATGACGACGGGTGTCTATGACGACGGGTGTCTATGACGACGGGTGTCTATGACGACGGGTGTCTATGACGACGGGTGTCTATAACGACGAGTGTCTATGACGACGGGTGTCTATGACGACAGGTGTCTATAATGACGGGTGTCTATAACGACGGGTTGTCTATAACGACGGGTGTCTATGACGACGGGTGTCTATAACGACGGGTTGTCTTCTTTGACTTTAGGAAGTAATTTAACTGGACATGTCTTCTTTGACTGGATGAGCATCAGAAAAACCTTTGGGATTTAACTGGACTTGTCTTCTTTGACTGGATTTGTCTTCTTTGACTGGATTGGTCTCTTTTGACTGTATCTGTCTTCTTTGACATAGCTGATCATTTAACTGTATCCTTCCTGAAAGGTAAGGTCAGTCACATGTAATGCATGACATGGATCAAGCGATGATGTTCTCAACATAAAATGAGATTGTATGATGCGTATATGCATGTATCATGACGATGTGATGTTTATGAATGTATTCTCGTCTAGGAAAATAAATCCTTGACGGATGCCGGGAAGTTGAATCCTGGGCTGATGTTGAAGAACAGAGTTCTTCGTTTCCGCTGAGGATGATGATTACAAGAATAAACCGGTAGGAGAAGACAACTCCGTTGGGGAATAAACTTGTTGAAGAGATTAATCTGCGGGAAATTACTCTGTGGGAAGAGATACTTCGCTGAGATTTGGTGATAACTCCGCTGAGGATTCCATTGAGAAGTTATGTTGAGGAATTTGATGAACTCCACTGGGGATAGGAAGAACTTCGTCGAGGACGATCTTTCCGTGGTAATTAGCTGAGGATAACACAGTTATAGGCTCTGGTGGAGAATGACCTTTGAATAAAGCCGGGGAGATGCTTTTGCACTCTGCAGGGGATTAGCTTCCAGAATCTACTGGGGATAAGATTCCAGAATCTACTGGGGAGATTGATTCAACTTTCCTGGGGAGACTTTTGGACTGTACTGGGGAATGGCCCCACTGGATGTCTGTATTCCGCCGGGGAACAATCTTATATTAAGACTGCCGGGGATGCTTGCTGAGGAATAATCTGTATACTCCGCTGGGGAATATTGAGATTTTCTGGGGATACCCAACTTCCTTAAGGCTTACTGTAGGCTAACTCTGCTTGGGGAGAGTGTTGCTGACTTGCTGGAGATGTTGTGCCTTTTCAGGGTTGATGGGAGACCAACTATGCTCAGGGAGAGTTGTTGAATCTTGTCTTACTTAACAGGGAGTGAAGGTATCCTAGTTACGTTCTTCATCCGAACCTACCTTGGTACCTTGGTGGACAGAGCAACTAGATTGCTTAGACAACTCATTACTGCCCCTGTTTCTGTGGGAGAAGATACCCGTGGAGGCGCTTGATGACTGCCGGTTGATAAATCTTCTTCTGGTAGGCAAGTGACGAGATGACGGAACATAGTCGTACGCTTTTGATCTCTAACTTTTGCCTGGACCGCCCTTTCGGGTTTTCAGTCCACCGGGATACCCTTTTTTTCCCAAGCCTCCTTTTCAGGTTTTCGTCTTGCCGGGTGTACAGATTTTTTTTATTTTCATCCCTTATTTTTGCCCGAACCCTTTTGGTTCGCCGGGAAGCCCTTATTTTTGCCTAGCTGTGTTAACCTAGCGGGTCTTTGATTATGCACAGCATTTTTTCGACTATGTCCGTGCTCTCAGGATGTAGGGAGTGCCCCTGTCAGTTGTATTGCCATACCACCAGAAGCTGTTTGATCGTGCAAGACTTGTTGTTGGAATTCATGTTTGATGCCCCAAGTGATTTAGGCGGAGATTTGCCCCAGGTTGGTTGGTCTTTTGAGAGATTCCCCGAATCTTGACTTAACTGCCCCAGATGATGGACAATGATCATGCCCTGCCCCTTGGTTGGAGGTGCTTTTGTTCATTAGACATTCGTCGTGCGAACTTCTATGTTGTTCAAACAAATAGTCACATGCAAGCAATGTTATATTAAAAATGCAAAGCTTATGTCTGTCTTGAAATTTTTGAAAATGCATTTTCAGTAAAAACAAGTGAATTTTGTAAACTGTGATGTCAACTCGTTATTTTACCGCAAGTCTTATGGAGTCAGGATACCTTTCGTAACAGTATGCTTTCAAACTAACCCATGCTTCAGCGAGGACTTTTAAGGGTTGTAACGTGGCCTGGTTCATGGTTTAAGAAACAAAGGAAAAGGCTCAAATTATATTTGTACCCACCCGCTCTTCGTGATGTTCTTCAAACCTAAACTCAGTTGATCGCGTGTTAGACCTTGTTTGAGTCTTTGCTCGGATATTCTAGTGATGGTTCGGATATTGACAGTTTATTGGGAATAGGCAGTCATTCCTTTTTTGGTTGAGGGTTTGTAGGACCTCTTTCTTTTTTGATTTCGTTATCCCTGTTTTTTTCCTGAACTGTTTCTTTCATGATCACAGTCAGCGGGATGCCCCAGTTTTGTAAGTCTTCTTCATAGGTTTTGACTTAATGGGCTTTTATTTTTGGGAGATAATGACTGCCCATCCTTATGATTATTGGAACCATCATTGTCTTTTGTTTTGTAAGGACTTTTTGGTGCCATTCGTTGGGCACTTGGATCAACTGAGAGAACTACCCTGCCCCAGGTTATGATTAAGGGTTTTAATTTTGAAAAGAAAAACTCCTACTTCTTTGGCTCAAAGGGGTTAACGGGGGATTATCTGCCTTATAACTCCAGTGTTTAGGAATTGACATAATTCATGTACCTCATCAGCGGGGTCTGTTCAAAAGCATACTGTAGATTATGGTATCGTTTTCGTCATCCTCCCTCAAGAGGCTTACAATTATTAATTGAGAGTTGACATCAAAAAATGAAAGCAGTTTGAATATAGCGAATGAGAATATATTGATTCAAAACAGACATATGCGATGCATTGATAAAGTAAAAGAGTTTGACATGAACAAATGTTTGAACAATCAGAGAAAAATACAACTTGAACATTCGAATGAACAAAAGCTTCTTAGTTTGCACCAGTCATTTCAGATGGAAGATTCTCAGCAGAAGATTTTCATTTTCCCTCCCGGCATGAACTCCAGCACCCTTCCGTCGATCAAGTCTTGGATCTTGTTCCTCAGGCTCCAACAGTCGTCAGTGTCATGTCCAGGACTGTCAGAATGGTAGGCACACCTTTCATCAGGATTGTACTTTAGGGAGGTTATGTTGAGCTTCTTGGGAGGATCCTTTAAAGCAATCAGCTTGAACTCCAACAAGCGTTTCAGTATTAGTGAGGATGGCACACCAGTCTCCGAGAAATTTCTTCCAGACGTATTTTGCTTACTCCAATTACCCTGTTGACGCTGGTGAGGTTGATGCTGGGCTTGTGACCCCAAAGCAAACTGAGGAGCTTTTCCCTTGTCTTCTTTCCCCACAGGTGGTTGAATGATGGCTTGCTCTTCAACCTTAGATGTTTGCCCCAGTTGGTTATCCCGAAGCAGTTGGTTGACGAGAACCCTGAGCTCTCCTTGTCTTTGAGATAAGTCTTGGATAAGATCCATTTGCCCCAGCATCTGGGTTCTCATTACATCCACCTCAGCTTGCAGATGTTTCAGTCGTTCGTCCTTGTCGTCTTCGAGACTCTTCCTGACCAAATTCCCCATGAGGAGTGTTCTCAGCTCTTCCTGCCCCTTGGATAGATTTAGGAGGATCTCCCCGAACCGAGTCTCTTGAGCATGAAGATCCTGGTTGATTTGTTGGGAAGCCATTGCTGAAATAAACAGCGAAGATGGTAAGTGACCTGTCAAAGGAGTACCTGTAATGCCGTGATATGTATGTATACATGCAATATTTTCAAGGATCTCGCGGGGTAAACAAGAAAATTGTTAGAATTTGAATTTTGTAGCTTGATGGAAGGGACTTCATGTTGATGAGAGTCCTTCTTCAAGAGTCAAAGCTCACCATATCGAGTGGGTCATAGCCCCTGACTTAAGTCATTAACCTTGGCTAGAGGAAAATAAATCCCCTTTGCCCCTTGCTAGACAGTTTGATTCATCATGACCTGCATCACAGACCCTTGAGATCCTTGAAATGGATTAGTCCTTATGTAGGATGTATGCAATGGTATGATGGCATGATGTTATGCTATGCATGGAGTAATGTAGGTAAACCCTGTTATGAGTCCAGATTAAGGACTATAAACAAAACCTGCAAGGAAACTCGTGTTGTCAGATAACAAGTATGCAAGTAGTTCAAGTATGAAGGCACACAAGTCACACAAAAGAGCCCTTAGATTTCAGGCCAGCATGAAGTTTGGGGTACTACCCTCTTGAAGTTGGTGGGCTCAAAACCTGTCCTATCAAAAGTAACCGGGTTCTAGAGGATCCCAATATCATTGACTACCCTCAATCGGTCATAACTCCAGCGTCGCAATCTTTTCTTGCGGCCAAAACCATCGCGAGAGTTTAGCCTCAATGGGTGTAGCATACTGCTACCGTTCTATGGCCAAGTTGGGTCACATTAGGGTTCTAAGGTCGGTTGGTGCTTAATGACTCCTCAGAAGACCCATATTCTCCTCGTTGCAACACAAGGGATATCGGTACAGACCAAGGTGCCACACCAATGTAGCCACTGCTTCACCCGTGTCGGTCTATGCCGGACAGGTCCCTCACAGCTTATGCTACCTAAAAGGGTATCGCCAGATCCGGGTTAGGATCTATGAAACTCCGATGCAAAGCCCACAAATATAAAGCAATCAAAGCAAAGCAATTGAAAACATAAGTATGATCTAATCCTAAGGTACACCTCACTTTTATTCTCCCCAGCAGAGTCGCCAGTTCTGTGATCGGTGGAAATAAAACTGATTGTTTTTTAGCTGGTTTCGCGAAATGTCGCGGTAAGCAAGAGTCGCCACCGTCTTTTATGTTCTCCAACATGGAAAGGACAAAAGCACAGCAAAATTACTTATGAGAATGTTTCTCGGTTCGGGAGGTAGATTTATAGAAAGGGAAGGTGTTAGCACCCTTTCTATCCGTGGTTATCCACGGGCTCTTAGGTACTTGCTCTTATGTTTTCAAAATGTTTGCTTTTCAAGTGTGTGTGGGTTTTGAAAAAGTTCGTTTGAAAACTTCTAGGTAACTCTTGTATCAGTCCACAAGAGTGTATGAAGTATTGTTTGAAAACTTTTTGAAAGTGTAAGGTGTGAAAAGTATTTTGTTTGTTTTTGAAAAGAGCAAGTACCCATGAGTCATCTACCTACCCTAAGGAATTAAGTTGTGTAAGTGTCCTTTAGATAGTGCTATCCCACCATTGAGAGGTAGGTAGCACCATCGTTGGAGTTATTCGGGTCAATTCGATGATTAGGGACAGTGTGGTCACCGAAGCAATGGTAGGACACCTTAGAAGTGACCCTAACGTCCTAGATCCTTTTTTATCCAAGGCAACTGTTTCGAGGCAACTGGATCTTTTGGACATAAGGGTGACCTCTAAGACACCCTATACTTGATGACCATGTTTCGAGGCAACGAGTGAAGCGTACCCTAGGAGTGGCATGTGCTTTGTGTGTTGTATTCAGTTAATGTTTTTGTACATGTTATTTTGTGAGCTACGGATTGGTTTTAACTTACATACATTCTTTCATGCATTTAACAGTTAGGGGGTGCAGAAAGTAAATTGCGGAAATATAAAGTTCTACGCTATTACAAGGCGCGAGTCTATACATCGCCAAAAAATACAAAGACCCGTTTTGGTAAAATAAAGTGCGAGAAATAAAGCAGTAAAAATCCTAATTACTATCACATCCGGAGGCAGTTACAGAAATAATCAAAATAAAGAATTAAAACTAAAATGCGCGCGAAAGAATGAATCGGGAATGTTCTAAGGGTTTTGACCCTTTTAAGGAAAGAAATTGGATTTTTTTGTCTTTTTTGTGATTAAATGAAATTAATAATTAATAATTAACTAATTAATTTAATTAAAAGAAAAAATATTTTTTGTGTTTTTATGAAATAAAATAAAAAGAAATAAAATTGAAAGTTAATTTTACCTAATTCTAAATCTATTTTAATTATTAAGAAAAGAAGTTAAAATTGCCTAATTAAACTATTTTAGTTGTTAATATTTTATTTACAAAATAATAATATGAACTTAATAATAATAATAATGTTAATTCTTTTTTGATTTTTTATAAAAAATATTAGTTGGTTAATTTGTTAATAAGAAATAAAATAAGGAAAATAAAAAAATGAAAATGACAAAATAAAAAAAAAGGAAGAGTGAACCCAAGGGGGGTGTGGGCTGGAATTTGAGGGTGTTTGATTGGAATTATGGCCCATTGAAGCTTCAGCCACGTTGACCTTTGGAATTGAGTGGAGCGCTGTTGACTCCTGAGCATGGTGCTCTTGCTTTCTGGGCCCTTGGATTTGTACTGATGGACACTTGGCTGGCTCTTGGATGAGGTTTATGGTGCTCATCATTTGGGAATCTGCACAGGAATGCATTGAAAAAAATAATATGAGAATTATGGGGGGACCTGGGAATCGAACCCAGGTCCCAACGCTTGCAAGGCACCTGGCCAACCACTACACCAAGCGCGTTAGTTTGTACACATAATGGGAACCAAATATTATATATAAAAAATGCATTATATGCTAAAAAATAAAGAAAAGCGCGCGTGGTTTGAATCAACCACACACACCTAGACACCTCATCATCGTCTTCCTCTTATCTGCAAAAAAGAAACAAGATAGCGGGGGTTTTTAACCCCCACTAAATGCAATGACAGAAAATAGCGAATAGAATTAGGGATAACATAAAAAGGGCGCGAGGTATCCATCCTGTTCGTCTCATCATGCTGAGTTTGACCATATATGTTTGGAGTCCTGATTTTACAGTATAGAAAAAGCCCCAAATAACAAGCTTCGAAAACCTAGAACTCGACAATGGTGACTTTCGTTTTAGAGCCTTATAATCAAATTAAAATACACAGAAAGCTTTGTAATGATGTCAGCAATGCATAACCATGATCAAAATGAATTAATGAGGCGTAAAAATGGAGTTTCGATTTTCAAAATGATGGATAAACCGTGGGGGCGTGATGAGCGATTCTTTGAGGTTTTTGGCTTGTTTGTGCTTGCAAAAGGTTCCTGGCAATGTAAGGAGTGTGTTTGGATCAAAAAGGAGGCTCGAATTATGCTGCAAGTGGGATTTCAGTTTCACACTTTTCTCTTGAAATTTTGAAATTTGTTTGGCTGCCTCTGAGTTTTCTAGGTCGTGTCTTGAGTATGGAAGGCTTGCATATATGTTTTACAATGAGAATCAATCAGTATAATGAACATTAAACCAATGCAATGAAGTTTTTGATCTTGCCCATAACCACCATTGAACAACTTGCCTTTCTTATCAAAATTTGAATTTTTATGCTTGGAATAGGTCTTGCACGAATTTGGCATGTGAATAATGGTGTATCAAAGCTATTCAAACCACAAAATATCCTTTATTTAATTTTCTTGATTTTTATTTGAATTTTAATGATTTAAAATGAATTAAATCAAATAAAATTAAATAAAAATAGAAAAATTAATTTTTAAACTTGAAATAAATCATGGGACACGTGGGAGGCATGGCAAAGCTGAACCAAGTGGAAAAAGTGGGCCCTTTTTGTCAAAAATGAAGTTTCAAGGATAGTTGACTTTGGCCATTTCACAAAAATTTCCCAACTTCTCCAATGCATATCTTGCTCAATTTTGAAGCTATGAACATGTTCTTGGACATTTTGGAAAGGTCTTGAAGTCCTATAACCAATGCCTTTGGTCCCATGTCATTTTTATTTACCAATCTCAAGTTATGGTCTTTGACTTAAAGTGCCTTTTTGTTGATTTTTGAAAATGACTTATAATGTTGAAATTGATAACTTTTTGTGAGAGCATTTCTTGGACTTGGAATGTGAAGATGAGTTGTAGGAAATGTCCTCCCCTTCAAAATGAGCATTGGATGGGATTTTTCTGATGAACCATGAAGAAGTTATGCCTTGGTCAAGTTACAGTTGACTTTTCAACTGTCCAAAAATAGAAACTTTTGACACCTTGATGATTTTTGAACCATTCTTGTGAGATCATGGTCAAGATTTAACCAAATGATGATTGTGGCTTCAAAATAAGATGTTGACCAAAATTTTTGACTTTTGACTGCCAAATGACCATTTTGCCCCTACAGTTGATTGTGAGGCAATTAGGGTTTTTGACTGTGCAACTTGACCTTATGAGCCTTGAAACTTGACATGTGGATGCTTGACAATGTATATGGGCACATGTGACTTGATTGAGCCCTTGAAAACCTCAACTTCCTTGCAAGAACCAAAACCCTAATTTGACTGGCTTAGGAGGATGGTTTGACTGTGCAACCCTCTGAGAGATCTTGAACCATTTGTGGATGATTCTTGTCAAAACTTTGAAGAATATGGGAGGGCAAATTTTTGGGTACAACACCAGGTGACGGAACGAAGGAACTTAATAACTTCTCAAGAACTTCTTATCTGTGATGGATGCCCCTTCAGGGTACTCTTGTGTTTCGAGATATCGCTTAATCGTCATAAAACCAAGGGTTGCCATCTGGTTCCAAACTGGCCTCAAAACAGAAAGCTGGCTCACTCAATAATTTCTTCTCTGGGAATATGTTCAAACGTGATCTCTTCGAAGTACAGAATTAGCTTTATAACATGCTCACGATAGGGAATCAGGTTCTGATGGCGAGTCTCCCAATATCCATTAATTTGGCTGATAACAAGATTAGAATCCCCGTAAACTTTCAAAAATTTGATGCGCAGGTCAATCGCTGCTTCAATGCCATAGATGCATGCCGCATATTCGGCCATGTTGTTAGTGCAATCAAAACAGATACGAGCCATGAAAGGAATGTGGTATCCCTCAGGGGAAGTGATAATAGCTCCGACGTCGTTGCCCATGGGACTAGAGGCACCATAAAAAACAAGCGTCCAACATGATCCCGGCTCGGGTCCTTCGTATGGGTCTGGTATGTTATAATCCTGAATATACACAATTTCCTCATCTGGAAAATCAAACCTCATCGGTTCATAATCTTCACGGGCTGATGCGCAAGATGGTCGGCCAGTACACTACCCTTAATTGCTTTTTGAGTAGTGTATTAGATATCATATTCGGTGAGTATCATCTGCCAACGGGCTACCCTGCCTGTAAGAGCTGGCTTCTCAAAAATATACTTGATTGGATCCATTTTGGATATCAAGTAGGTGGTGTGAGTTAACATGTATTGCCTCAGACGTTTGGCGGCCCAGGAAAGTGCACAACAAGTCTTTTCCAACAATGAGTATCTCGACTCTCACTCCGTAAACTTCTTACTTAAGTAGTAAATAACCTATTCCTTCTTCCTTGTCTCGTCGTACTGACCGAGGACACAACCCATTGAGGTCTCCAACACAGTTAGGTACATGATTAGTGGCCTTCCTTCCACTGGCAGCATGAGTATCGGAGGTTCCTTCAAATACTCCTTTATTTTGTCAAAGGCCTTCTGACAATCCCCATTCCATTTCACTGTCTGACTTTTCTTCAACAACTTGAACATAGGTTCACAGGTGGCAGTGAGATGAGAAATAAATCTGGAAATATAGTTTAACCTTCCCAAGAAGCCACATACTTCCTTCTCTGTCCTTGGCTCAGGCATTTCCTGTATCGCTTTGACTTTGGTCGGGTCCACCTCGATGCCCTTTTCACTTACAATAAAGCCCAATAGCTTGCCGGATCTTACCCCGAAGGTGCACTTATTCGGATTCAACCTTAGCAAGAACTGCCTCAGTCTCTCGAACAATTCTTCCAGATGAATAAGGTGTTCCTCTTCCGTATCAGACTTAGCAATCATATCATCTACATAAACCTCAATATCCTTATGAATCAAATCATGAAAGAGAGTGACCATAGCGCGCTGATATGTTGCCCCGACATTTTTCAAACCAAACGGCATCACTTTATAACAGAAGGTTCCCCAAGGCGTAATAAATGTCATTTTCTCCATATCCTCCGGAGCCATCTTGATTTGATTGTAACCCGAAAAGCCATCCATGAATGAGAACACTTTGGAATGAGCAGTATTATCGACCAACACATCAATATGCGGAAGAGGGAAAATGTCTTTAGGACTGGCCCTGTTTAAATCCCTATAATCCACGCACATCCTGACTTTACCATCTTTGTTGGGCACATGCACAATATTTGCAATCCATGGCGAATAACTGACAACCTTTAAGAAATTTGCATCTAACTGCTTCTGGACCTCCTCCTTGATCTTCTTGGACATCTCAGGATGAGTTCTTTGGAGCTTCTGCTTGACAGGAGAACAACCTTCTTTGAGCAGTAGTCGATGTACCACTATATTTGTATCCAACCCAGGCATATCCTCATAAGACCAGGCGAAGATATTAGAATACTCACGGAGTAGCTTGATCAATCTAACCTTTATACCTTCTTCGATATCGGCCCCAATCTTGACCTCTCTTCTTACCTTTTCTGTGCCAATATTAACCACCTCAATCGAATCCTGATTCGGCTGAATAGCCTTCTCCTCTTGTTTCAACAGTCTTGTTAATTCCTCAGGAAGATCACAATCCTCATATGCTTCTTCTTCAGCTTGATAAATAGGAGTATCAAAGTCATAATGAGCCATAGCAGAGTCGTTATCGATAGAATCAGTGGTGGAAGTGCATCTGCATGAATGACATTTTTGTATTTTTTAGTGACAGTGTGTGGAAAGAGAAACATTGTCATTTAAAAAAGAATAAAAAATAAAAAGAAAAGAAGCAAAATTTTGAATGCAAAAACGTCCTTTATTTCATGATAAACTTGCAAAATAAACATGGTGGCCCTACACAAATGATCCACTACACCTTGGGTAGAGCGTAGGAATTATGATATGATAATAAAAGAAACAAGAAAATTACTCCTCAACGCTTGAAACTTGGATAACATCCATAGAAGTCCAATTGTTGAGTGTCTGGCCTGGAATACTCGGACGGATCCAATCTTCAACATTGTAGCCGTCAACTCTATCATCGCCAATTGCATTGACGTGTCCTTCTTGAGTAGCACAAGGGCGGGAAAACTTCACAGGAGTAGATAAACTGGATGCTCTGGGAGCTGCACTCTGGTGACCTGGGCTAAAACCAAGACCAAATTTGTCAAACTTCGGAGTAACGTCCAACACCCGACCCCAACCTTTAGGGCTACCACCTTCCACCACAGCTTTTGCATCTTTGAGAGAAGACATAACAATTTCCGATTTCCTTTTCTGCTCTGGAGGAGGAAGATTGACAGCATGAACTGTCTCAAATGCCTGGAACGATGTTTCATGTATCTCACCTTCAACTTCGACATAGAGGAACTATGTCAAATGTCTCACGATGTACTCTTCCTCACCGCACACGGTTATCACCTTTCCCTCTGCAGGATACTTGAGTTTCTGATGAAGAGTAGAAGTGACTGCTCTTGCTCTATGAATCCACGGCCTCCCCAATAAGAAACAGTATGCTGGCTGTATATCCATCACAAAAAACGTGGCCGTGAAGGTGCAAGGACCAACCTTGATAGGTAGCTTCACCTCCCCAAATACTGACCTTCGAGACCCATCAAACGCCTTCACCATCAAATCGCTAGGGCGCAACTCTAGTCCTGAATAATAAATCTTCATCAATGCTGACTTGGGCAATACATTTAAAGACGATCCTGTGTCCACCAAGACGCGGGATAAAGTAGTGCCCCTGCACTCCATTTAAATATGAAACGATTTTTTATGGTCTGGTCCCTCCGGAGGAAGATCAAAATCTGTGAAGCCCAAACCATTCCCGACATATATATTAGCACAGACATTCTCGAACTGATTGACCGTTATCTCATGTGGCACGAACGAATTCTTTAATAACTTCATCAAAGCATTTCTGTGAGGTTCCGAATAAATCAACAGAGACAAGATAGACATCTTAGAAGGAGTATGGCTCAGATGATCAATTATGCTATAATCACTCTTTCTGATAATTCGCATTAACTCTTCAACCTCATCGGGAACTGAAGAAGCTTCTGGTATCGGAATTGGTTGAGTCACATTGGCTGGCATAACCCTTGGATTACCAATCATTACCTGTTGTTTTCCTTATTCTCTTGCAGAAGCATCTGCCACATCTTGCACATTGGAAGGACCAAATACTCTCCCACTTCTAGTCATTCGACCCACACCAAAAAGTTATGGACTTCCTCTTCATCACCTTCAACATGTTCTTTCTCAGACAAACGAGCATTAACCTCCTGCTTTACCCCGTGGTAATAAACATCGGCACCGTAATGCCATGGAATGGCCTTCTCACTGGTATACAGAATAGGACCAGGTACTGTAATCATCAGAGGGGGTGCCCTTGATGGGGAAGGAATGCGCACATGGGTGTAAGGAATAGATATCACAACAACATCTTCTTCGGTGGCCTCGCGATAACTCAGTTTTCTATCGAACTGCAGGGAACCCTTATTTATCAACAACTGGATACCAGCCTTTAGATCATCACAACCCTTCGGTTGCTCTCTACACTTGGCACACTCTGAAGTACAACCTGGGAAAATAGAATTGTCAAGCAAATACCTCTTAACACAACTCAACGGAGTAGTTACTTGTTCCACATTCATGATTAAGTTCAACATTTCACTGTTATCATCAATCATATTAACAACACCCCCTCCATGCCTTGGCATTGGGTTCTGAGTAACATTCGAACCAATTACTGGAGTAAAATCAATCGCCTTAGAATCCAACAAGTCTTGTACCTTGCACTTTAACGCAACACAATTGTCAGTAGAATGACCCACTCCGCCTGAATGGAATTCGCATCTTGCATTAGCATCATATTTAACAGGGAGTCTTGCGGGGGGTGGTGGCATATTCCTCAAACTGATCAACTTCAAATCAAGCAAATGCTGGAGTACTTCAGTAAGGGTCACTGGCAAGGGATCAAATTTTCTTGGCTGTCTCTACTGTTGGTTATTATACTGACGGGGAGCATCTTGCTGCCTTTGTTGTTGAGGCACCACAATTTGTCTTTGTTGTGGAGGAGCATTAACAAGAATAGAAACAACATTGATTTGTTGGTGCTGACGATTCTCTCTTCGTCCCCTATGAGAGTAAACTGCGCTTGCGTCGCCTTCCCTTTTCTTAGGGTAAGCGTTGAATGGTTTCTTACTGCCCCCGGATGAGCCACTAGAACCTCCAACTTGAATTTTCCCGAATTTCAAACCCACTTCAATTCTTTCACCAGCCATAACCAAGTCTGCAAATCCTGCCGAAGTACTTCCTATCATGTGCTCATAGAATGGCCCTTGCAAGGTACTCATAAACATATCAATGAGTTCTCTCTCCATGAGTGGAGGTTGAACCCTCGCAGCCAACTCACGCCACTTCTGAGCGTATTCCTTGAAAGATTCTTTTGGTCCATGCGACATATTCTGTAACTGAGTGCGATTGGGTTCCATATCCATATTGTACTGATAATGTTTGACAAAATCCCAAGCAAGATCATTCCAGCAACGAATATGAGTTTTCTCCAGGTTCATGTACCATTCCAGGGATGCCCCAGATAAGCTATCCTAGAAAAAGCGAATCAAAAGCCCTTGATCCTCAGTATGTACTGACATCTTCCGGAAATAAGCATTTGCATGAGTAATAGGACACAATGTTCCATTGTACTTCTCAAATGTAGGAGGTTTGAACTTTGGAGGAACTTTCACCCCGAACACCAATCCGAGATCATTAGCATCCATACCAAGGACTCCTTGCCCTTCCACAGCCTTCAGACGCTCTTCCAACAACGATATTTCATATCCTCAATCTGAACCCCCGGATCTGAACGCCGAACAGAAAACTGATCTTCATCCTGGTCAAAATCAAAATCCTGATCCTGATAATTCCTTACACCGCCCTGATTAGCTCTTCTGTTCCCCTCAAGACGAGGTCCAGGAGACGGAGGAAACTGCCCTACATTGCGCACAAAAGGGTTTCTCGGCATCCTGTGAAAATTTCCAGCAGGCTGATCTTGCACATCCCCTAATCCTACAGAAATGTCCTGATAAAGCCCTTGATTTCCACCATCCCCTAGATAGCGGTGCTGGTTGTTGACAATGGCAGCTAGTTCCTCCTGTCGGCGATTCACATTGGTGATGACCTCCATGAACTGAGTCATCTGAGTAGCCATCTGGGCCCTCATTTCAGCGAGTTCAGCTTGGACCTGTTCCATCTGTCTTGGAAAGTTGTTTCTGGTGGAATACCGATGAGTAGTCGTCTTGAATTATGAATAAGAAAAGCAGCAGAATAAGAAAACCGCCTTGAGATAACATGTAATGTTATGAAATGCATGATATGCATGATATGTTTGTCATTTCCAGGTATCCAAGAGCCCTTTTATTCATCAGTCACGGCGTGCGATCATATAATCAAAAGAGAAAGAATAATAAGATGAACACTTCAATTATTTACAAACAAAAGAAATGATGTCCAAGTGACTTCGGTCAATTTAAAGTAAAATGATAAATAACTAAATACATGTCTTAACAATAAAGCAAAAAAGAACTGAATAGTAACATCAAACAATTGGTCCCTTCCAACAATTCTGGGGGTGACCAAATACACCAAAAGTAAATAACAGAACTAAATCTCTGGAACTAAACATGCTTCAAGATGTTGACAGTACTCTTCAAGTCTGGCTTTCTCCTTCAAAAGTTGAGATGCGACCATTTTACTTTCTTGGAACTGATCTTCTGTGACACGCTTATGGGCCACTTCCTTCTCAAGCTGAGCATCTTTGTCTTTGAGCTGTTTTTCTAAGTTCTGAATCTTCTTCTTGTAACCATTTTCTAAGGTCTGAAGCTTCCGATACTCTTGAAAATATATACAATCCCTTAGTTTTGAGTTTTTGCAAATTAATCCATTAAGACTCCCAAAATCTAGCTTGAACTTCACTATTTTGAAAAATGACCTATAATTTTGTAACTTCAAAAGGCCATAACTCTTGATTCCTTGCCAATTTAGACATGAGACTAAAATGAGGTGAAATATCATTCTCTTAGCTTTCCAAGCATATTTCATTTTCATCTTCTTGATCAAGAGTGAATAAAATATGAATTTTTTGAAATTAAGTCCTTATTTTCCAAAATTAGTAACTTTTAGGGTTTCTTCAAGAATAAGTTTTAACCCAAACTTCAATCTCTTTAATTAAATGACCAAAATGGACTTGAAATATGAAAATTAAATCCTTGAATTGATGGTTGGTCAAAAATTCACTTGGTCAACCTTGATTTTGACCAAAATGACCATTTTGCCCCTCTGAATCAATTGATCCACTTCCCTTCAAAATTGATGATTAAAACTTCAAATATATGAACTTACAAACATATAAAGGTCATGTGCAAAGTTTCACCTCAAAATTCTCAAGAAATCTTGATGAAATCCCAAACCCTAATTTTGCTCAACACATTAGGAGGCTGATGAATCATCTTCAAAACTTCCAATCCTCTGGGCATCTTGACCAATTTCTTGTACAAAGACCTTTCAAATATCAAAGGAATGTTGTTTCTCCATAAATAAAGTCTTGTACATTGGCCAACAACCTTGCTCAAGCAAACCCTAATTTGGCTGATGAATCCAAAGAGTGATTCTCCCTGTGATCAAACACAAACTTCAATCCTCTGATGATCCAAAGAGATGGGTAAAAACATCTTGAGATATGCAAAAACTTTTGAGCTTGAAAGATTCAGAGGTTTAGATAATAAGATTATTCTTGAGCAACTTGTCCATGTAATCAACCTTCAAAGCTTTGAGGAAAACTTGATAACCAAAGTACTTTGATCCTATCACAGTGTATGAATGCAATGCACAATGAAGTTCATGATGAAACATAAGTCTTAAAATAAGAGGGTAAATTTTGGGGTGCAACACAAGCAGTATCAGTATAAGGCCGACCTTTCTCCCACTCGTACTCAGCTTTAGGGTATGTCTATGGGTGCAAGTGAAGGTTTTAAAGACTATGCTCAAAAGTGGGGAGATCTGGCTGGAAGAGTCCAACCCCCTTTGTCTGATAGGGAGTTGGTGGATATGTTTCTAGGGACATTGTCTGGTCCATTTTTCAATCATCTAATCGGCAGTTCATCATCTGGGTTTACTGAACTGATTTTGACTGGGAAGAGATTAGAAGCTAGTATCTGAAGCGGTAAGATACAGAAAGGTACTTCATCAAGTGCAGAAAAGAAGCCTTTCACTAGTAGGAAAGAAGCTAGTGTAGTCTACAGCTCGAGGAGCCAAAACAGACCTGAACTCCATCAAGCAGTAAATGCGGTAGTAATATCAAGACCCACCTGTTGTACCCCAAAATTTTCCCTCTCATTTATCAAGATTTTCCTCACAAGACTTCTTGGACTCAAGACAAGATTAGGGTTTGGTCAGCTCAAGACATCATCTTGCACTGATAACCCAAAATTAGGGTTTGAGTTTGCACGAGGATTCTTGGACCATCAATGCTTCATGTGACTTTCATACACCATCTTGGACCCGTAATATTACTCATGTTAAGTTTCAAGCCTTGAATCACATTTTTGCTCAATCAATTGGACAGTTGACCTAAAAATCAGCTGTATTGGAGAAAAAGTAAACCATGGCCAATTTATAGTCAAACTTCATGATTTTTTATCCACATCAACATTTTAGACTCATATGAACCATTTGATCAAGTTTGGATCCCAACTCTTCAAGAAATTTGATCAAATCATCAAAAGGGCAAAATGGTCAAAATTAGGGTTTTGACTGAGAAAGGGCAATTTCTGTTTTTTAACCTAGCCAATGACCAATTGAGTTCAAACATGATTTCAAGGGTTCAATGGCATCATATTGACCTAATTACATGGTTCAAAAGATCTCAAGTTCATTGGATTGACAGATGAATTTTGCAGTCAACTGATCAAAAGTCAATTGTACACTGAAAAGTCAAACTTTGACTTTTTGGTCAAAATCAAGTGCCAAGGGTCATAATTCATCAAGATATGTCAAAACATGAAACTTGTTCACCAAGTAAACCAATTTTGAAAATTAGGGTTTTGAATTTGAAAATTTTCATAACTTAGAATTTTTCTAAGTATGGAAATTTTCTTATTTTTTCCCAACTTTTCACAACTTTTTCATCATGATGCAATTTGATTCAAAGAAAACTTCCAACATGAAAGTTGTAGTAGTCCATGAAATATACAACTTTGATTCACAAAGTTTTCCAAAAAAATGCTTGGATTTCAAGTTATGAATTTGTGAATAGGGGTCCATGAACTAAATGACTTAGTGAAAATTTGCCCTAATTTAGGACAGGGACGAAATGGCTGGCTTGGGCTTTTTGCATTTTCTGGCCTTTTTGTTTTTACTTTCCACACCTCCTGTATTACTTTTTCACCCCCTTGCATATTTGTTTTATTTTTCATATTTCTTTTTATCTCTATATTTATTACTTTTATTTATTTTTCTGAATCATAAAAAAATCATGAAAAATATTTTCTTTATTTTTTGCATTTTATTTTATTTTTTATTATTTTTTGGCGTAAAAAATAGTCTTATTAGGATAATGAACTTTATTTTCTTAAATAAAATTTGTAAATATATTTAAAAATACCATACATTTTTATTATATTAAAAATACACATAAAATATTTATTTTCATATATGTTAGAACAATGTTTGAATCTACTACCCTATATTTGAGTTTTGATGATAACAAAGTGAAAAGATATAGTATTTATAAGTTTCATGTTTGAACTATCTGCTGCCTAAAATTATTATGTTCTGACTTGCAGATACTCTGATGGATATAAGCAAGATCACGTCTATTCAGCATCAGAACTTGACTTCAGACACCAGCATCAGAAGTTGCTACATCAGAACGTCAAAATCAGATGATCAACTCACGAACATGCTGAAGCCTGATGAACAAGACTGCGCTCAACACTCTGATACAGAAACACAATAGTTCATCAGCAGCGAAGCAGAATCAGAATGAGCCAAGCCAGAACTTGCATTAAGTAAGCAACGGTACTGTGCATTGAAAGCTAATCAATTCCAACGGCCTCATTCCAGACAAGATCTGCTCAATAAGGAAAGCTTGTTATTAGCATTGAATCAAGAATATTGCATTCAATGTTCATCATCTCAAGTGCTATATAAACAAGGCTTTGAAGATTATAATGGCTAATGCTCTCCAAATCTCTACACGCACAAAAAGCTGAACCATAATCTTCGTTCTAACAGTTTTGCTAAACCACACTCTGATATTCCATTACTGTTTAGCAATCTAGTTTCTAAGCTTCATTTTGTGTATACATCACAGTTGTGATACATTTTTGTAGAAAACATCCACACACATAGTTTTATCTCTTTGTAAGAAAGTGTTGCCTTGACAAACCGGGTTGTGGTTTGAATCAAGAAGGCTTTAGCAGTTGTTAAAGCAGTCTGTAATATTCAGTTGAATATAGTGGATTAAGACCTCGTTGGAGAGAGGCAAAATCACCTTGACGGGTGGACTGGAGTAGTTTGAGATCAAACGAACCAGGATAAAAATATCTTGTCAATTGCTTTAGATTTCAGTTTTACAATTCAACCCCCCCTTCTTGTGTTTTTCACCACTTCAATTGGCATCAGAGTGCCTGGTTCTGAGCTAAAACACTTAACCGTGTCAGTACAAGATCCAGCGTCAGAAAAACACAATGGCAGGAAACAATTCTCACATCAGCAATGACAACAATGAGGACAGAGACAGATTCAGTGGCAAACCTCCAGTCTTTGATGGAGAAAACTTTGATTACTGGAAAGACAGAATTGAAAGCTTCTTTCTAGCACATGATGCTGATCTGTGGGATATGGTGACAGATGGATACACGCACCCTGTGAATGCAAGTGGTCAGAAGATTGATAGAAAATCAATGACTGATCAACAAAAGCGTGACTTCAAGAATCACCATAAGGCCAGAACCATCCTCCTCAGTGCCATCTCCTATACTGAGTATGAAAAGATCTCCAACAGAGACACAGCAAAGAATATTTTTGATTCTCTCAGAATGACGCATGAGGGCAACATTCAGGTCAAAGAAACAAAAGCTCTGGCGCTCATTCAGAAGTATGAGGCATTCAAAATGGAAGAATCTGAATCCATTGAAACTATGTTCTCTAGATTCCAGATTCTGGTAGCTGGTCTCAAAGTTCTGGACAAGGGATACTCTACTGCTGACCATGTCAAGAAAATAATCAGAAGTTTACCCAAGCAGTGGAGGCCTATGGTTACTGCTCTGAAGCTAGCTAAAGATCTCAACAAAATCACTCTGGAGGAACTTATAAGCTCCCTCAGAAGTCATGAGATAGAGCTAGAAGTTGATGAGCCTCAGAAGAAAGGTAAGCCTTTAGCATTAAAATCTAACAGAAAATTTGAGTCTAAAGTTTTGCAGGCAGTTGAAGAAACATCTGATGGATCCTCATCAGAAGAAGACGAACTTTCCCTTCTCTCCAGAAGAGTAAATCAACTGTGGAAGCAAAGACAAAGGAAGTTCAGGAATCCCAGAAGATCTGATCAGAACGAGTCTTCTTCCAGATACAGAAGAACAGATTCTTCCTCTGGATACAGAAGATCTGAAGGCTCCTCCAGTAGCAAGAAGCCAAACACCAAAGACATCATCTGCTACGAGTGCAATGAGCAAGGACACTACAAGAGTGACTGCCCAAAGCTTCAGAGGGAAAAGCCCAAAAAGAAGTTTGGAAGAGAGAAGAAGAAAAGTCTCATGGCCACATGGGATGACTCTGACTCGTCTGAAGCTGACTCAGAATCAGATGATGAAAGGGCAAACATAGCTCTCATGGCTAACATTTCAGAAGATAGTGAAGCTTCTGAATCAGACTCAGAATCAGACACAGAAGAGGTATTTCCTAACTTCGCTGTTAACTTTACAAAGGCTGAACTTGCTGAAAGCCTTAATGAGATTCTGGAACGTTATCAGCAGATTAGAGCTAAATTCAGAGACCTGAAAAGGAATCTTGAATCTGACTCTAATAAGTCTGAGAGTCTCAAATTGGAAAATTCTGAGCTGAGAGATAAGATTTCAAAATTAGAAAACACTTTACAAAACTCTCAGAAGGAACCAATTTCTGAAACTCCCAGCAACGCTGATGAGATCATCAAGGAGTATGATCACAGTTTCCAGAAGTTCCTAGCTAAAAGCATAGATAGAAGCAGAATGGCTTCAATGATCTATGGAGTTAGCAGAAACGGCAGGAAAGGAATAGGATACCAAGGTAAGGTTCCTACACCAAAGAATGTCATGGACTTAACCATTAAACACACTCCTCTAAATTCACACTTTGTGTATGGTCACACACATGATATCAAATATACTAGCAGTAAGCACTCTGTGAAACCAAAATTCAACCAGAGTTTTGGTAAAACTAACAAATCAGGACCCAAGAAAATCTGGGTACCTAAGGATAAAATAATACATGTTGCAGATATCTTTAGCAGCAAGTCAGAAACACCAGTCATGGTACCTGGACTCTGGCTGCTCACGACACATGACGGGAAGAAGGCATATGTTCCAAAGCCTGGAACTTAAGCCTGGAGGCCACATTGGCTTTGGAGGCAATCAGAGGGGAAAGATAATTGGCTCTGGAACTGTAGGTAATGGAAATCTTCCCTCTATTAATAATGTTCTGCTAGTAGATGGATTGATGCATAATCTGTTATCCATAAGTCAATTAAGTGATAACGGTTATGATATAATCTTTAATCAAAAATCATGTAAAGCTGTTAGTCAGAAAGATGGGACTATCCTGTTTAATGGAAAGAGGAAAAACAACATTTACAAAATCAAACTTTCTGAACTAAAGAGTCAGAATGTAAAATGTCTTCTGTCTGTTAACAACGAGCAGTGGATCTGGCACAGAAGATTGGGGCATGTTAGTATGAGAAGAATATCTCAGATTAACAAACTCAATCTGGTCAGAGGACTTCCTAATTTGAAGTTCAATTCAGATGCTCTGTGTGAAGCATGTCAGAAAGGCAAATTTGCAAAACCTTCTTTTAAATCCAAAAATGTTGTTTCAACCTCTAAGCCATTAGAACTTCTGCACATTGACTTATTTGGACCAGTTAAAACTGCTTCAGTCAGTGGTAAGAAGTATGGGTTAGTAATCGTAGATGACTATAGCAGATGGACATGGGTAAAGTTCTTAAGACACAAGGACGAGTCACATTCTGTGTTTGTTACCTTCTGTAACCAAGTTCAGAATGAAAAAGATCTTAGAATCGTTAAAGTCAGAAGTGATCATGGTGGAGAATTTGAAAATAAAGATTTTGAGTCATTCTTTAATGACAGAGGCATTCTGCATGATTTCTCTTGTCCTAGAACTCCCCAACAAAATGGAGTTGTAGAACGAAAGAACAGAACATTGCAAGAAATGGCCAGAACCATGATCAATGAGACAAACGTTGCTAAGACTTTCTGGGCAGAGGCAATAAACACAGCGTGCTACATTCAGAATAGAATCTCAATAAGACCTATTCTGGAAAAGACTCCATATGAATTGTGGAAGAACAGAAAGCCCAACATTTCATATTTTCATCCATTTGGATGTACTTGCTTTATATTAAATACAAAGAATTATTTGAACAAGTTTGACTCTAAGGCACATAAGTGTATTATGTTAGGATACTCTGAACGCTCAAGAGGGTACAGAGTATACAATACAGAAACACAGATTGTGGAAGAATCAATCAGTGTTCGTTTTGATGATAAGCTTGACTCTGAAAAGTCAAAGCAGAATGAAATTTTTGCAGGTATAGAAATTGAATTTGCAGGTTCTGAAGACAAGTCATCAGAAGCTCTCAACACAGACATTCCTTCAACGTCTGAAAGGAGCACTGCTAGAAACCCTACAACAGCTGCTGATCAACCTCAGAAGAGATTACCCAAAAGCAGCTTGGATCACCCAGAAGAGACTATCCTAGGAAGAAAGGAAGATCCAATCAGAACAAGAGCAAGCTTCAGAAACTCTGAAGAAACTCTTATGGGACTGGTGTCTCTGATTGAATCTTCTTCTATTGATGAAGCACTTCTGGATAATGACTGGATTCTGGCAATGCAAGAAGAGTTGAATCAATTCACCAGAAACGACGTATGGGATCTCGTTCCCAGACCAAAAGGATTCAACGTCATTGGAACAAGATGGGTGTTCAGAAACAAGCTAAATGAACAAGGTGAAGTCATCAGAAACAAGGCACAACTGGTTGCACAAGGTTATAGTCAGCAAGAGGGGATAGACTATACAGAAACCTTTGCCCCAGTCGCCAGGTTAGAATCTATCAGACTTTTAATTTCATTTGCTGTTAATAGAGGCATCACTCTGTATCAGATGGATGTCAAAAGTGCATTCTTAAATGGTTATATAGAAGAAGAAGTTTATGTTCACCAACCCCCAGGTTTTGAAAATACAAAACATCCAGAACATGTTTTCAAACTAAAGAAGTCACTGTATGGTCTGAAACAAGCTCCCAGAGCTTGGTATGAAAGGCTAAGTAACTTTCTGCTTGAAAATGAATTCACCAGAGGGAAAGTGGACACTACTCTATTCTGTAAATCAGTTAAGAGTGACATCTTAGTCTGTCAAATTTATGTTGATGATATCATTTTTGGTTCTACTAATCCTTCTCTTGGAAGAAAGTTTGCTAAGTGTATGCAGGCAGAATTTGAGATGAGCCTCATGGGGGAACTGAAATTCTTTCTAGGAATTCAGATCAATCAAACTCTAGAAGGAACTTACATTCATCAGAGCAAATACATCAGAGATCTTCTGAAGAAATTTGACCTGTCAGAATGTAAGCCATCAAAGATTCCAATGCATCCCACGTGCATTCTGGAAAGAGAAGAGGTAAGCAAAAGTGTAGAACAAAAAGTCTACAGAGGTATGATTGGTTCTCTCCTCTATCTGACTGCTTCAAGACCTGACATATTATTCAGTGTTTGTATCTGTGCTAGATTCCAATCAGATCCTAGAGAATCTCACTTAACAGCTGTTAAGCGAATTTTCAAGTATCTGAAAGGTACTACTAATCTGGGTTTGTTTTATAGAAAATCTAGTGATTACAGCTTAGTAGGCTACTGTGATGCTGATTTTGCTGGAGACAGAGTGGAACGTAAAAGTACTTCTGGAAGCTGCCAGTTTCTGGGAGATAATCTGATCTCTTGGTCCAGCAAAAGGCAATCAACAATTGCTCTGTCAACAGCAGAAGCTGAGTACATAGCAGCAGCAGGATGTAGCACACAAATGCTCTGGATGAAAAGTCAGCTTGAAGACTTCCAGATTTTTGAGAGTAACATTCCTATACTTTGTGATAATACTTCTGCTATTTGCTTAAGTAAGAATCCTATTTTACATTCTAGAGCTAAGCATATAGAAATAAAACATCACTTCATTAGGGACTATATTCAGAAAGGTATTTTGAACTTAAAATTTATAGATACAGACCATCAATGGGCTGATATCTTTACTAAACCCCTTTCAGAAGATAGGTTTAATTTCATTCTGAAACATCTCAGCATGAAAGTATGCCCAGAGTGAAAATGTTTTAATTTCATATATTTACCTTCAGAATGTAATTATTCTACTGTGAACTTCTGATCAATCTCCTTTCAGAAAGATAGAACATGCAGATTGTATCAGATGCAAGTCTAAAGATCTGAGAGTCTAATCTCAAAAACAGACGTGCTGATCACTACATCAAACAAGTGTCATCCAATCATCAGCATATCTCTGAAGCAGAACGCGTGCACGCTTCTGAGAAGGCAAAGCGCTGATTGGGTGCATTGAGACACATGTCTGGTAACCGTTTTTAAGTATCTTTCTTAAATCCCCCAAAATCAGCAAGCATTTAATGAAAAGTAATCATGCTTTTAAATGGCAATCATGATTTTTCTCTCTCTTAAAAACGTTTATCTTTTCAAAATAATTTTGAAAACTCTATTTAAGCACATTAATCTTTCATTCTTATTCTTTACGCTTTCTCACTAACACTCAAGCATTTTCTGCATATTTCTGAGTTCATCTCTTGCAAACTTTTTTCTTCAACTCATTCTCAAAACCTTTTTTAGTGTGAACAATGGCATCCTCCAGCAGCGTTTCTGCAGGTAATCAGAAGAAAGCAACTTCTGAACAATATCAAGTGCCACTCAGAACTCTCCTCACTCCGGTGAAGAACCTTGAAGTGCTTTCTGAGTTAATCATTGATTTTGAAAGCTTGAAGGAGAATGGTTTTGACCTAACTGAAGAAATTAGGGCTCAAAAGTGGGAGAGGTATTTCGATAGGTTGGTTGGACCAACATTCCCAGCGCTGGTCAAGGAATTTTGGATTCACGCCAAGGTTTCAAAACATCTAGTCATCTCCTCTGTCATGGGGAAGAAGATTGTGATTTCTGAAGATCTCATTGCAAGGCTAGTCGGTCAAAGTGGTGGTGGCGTCCGTTGTGTGGACATGGCTGAAAGATGTGCTGATACAGGTGTGGTAGCTAACAGGATTTTCACTCTTGGGATGCCCAGCAGCAAGATTAAGGATCTGAAGGATCATTGCAGAGTATGGGCTAAGATTGTTCTGGGGTGCTTCAACCACAGGAAACCAACAAGTTCTCCTGATTATATAAATGTGGATCAGCAGTTTCTGATCTACTTTATTGATCAGAAGATAAAGATCAATCTGGCTCACTTCTTGTTCAACCATCTCAAAACCAGTGTGAAAGAAACAAGGGAAGAAGAAAGAACCAAGAGGGACTGGATACCGTTTGGAAGGCTAATATCAGATATTCTGACAGAGAATAGGCTGATTGAACATCTGATAGAAGCTCAGAAGCTGAGCACTATTGAACCAACAATTGGGAAACCTCTGAACGCAAAGAATCTGAAAAAGATGAAGCTGATAGAAAATATTCAGAAGGAACCCAGAGCTACTTCCACTGCTGATATCTCCAGCAGAAGAGTGCCTCTGAGTGATTTTCCGGTATTTTCTGAAATGGAATCCAAACCAGAGATGTTTCTCAGGTACCCAGATGCGTACAAGGCAGATGATACAGATTCAAAGCTGAAAATCAAAGATCTGAGTCAACCCCAACCAGAAGTGACTCTGAAGAAGACAAAGAAGAGGAAAGCGCCATCAGAAGGATCATCTCAGCAGACTCCAAAGAAAAGAGGTATTTCATCTGCTGCCCCTATTTCAAATTCTTTTACTATTCCAGCATCTATCCCTCCTCAAACCTCTTATAGAATATCAATCCCAATCCCTACCATTGATGAAACCATACAAGAAGAAGACCCTTATGAGGCATTAAAACTCAGAAGACCTAGAACCAAACAACCCAAACAACCAACAATTTCAACAACAACAGCACTTGACCAAGTGCTGGCTGATATTGAGCGTCAACATGCCTCTGCTCAACCAAACTCTGAACCACAAAATGTTCCTCCTCCACAACCAGAACAACAACAACAACCAGAACCAGAACAACAACAACAACAACCACTCTCAGAAGAACCTCTGATCCCTGAGCAATCAGAGATTCCACCTCCCTCTCCCCAACCAGAAATTAATCCACCTTCACCAATTCAATCTGACCTTCACTCACCTCAACCATCACCGCTGGCAATGCAGTTGCCATGTGGAACCACTGTTATCATGCCCCAGTTACCATCCTCAGAAGAATCGACACCACCAAAGACTCCCAAAACACCACCCACTCCAATCGAAATATCTGACTCTGATACCCCTTCTCCAAAACAAACAGCCTCTCAGAAAACCTTTGAAAACCCCAGCAGGACTTTCATTGACTTAACCAGTCTTGACCGTCTTGCTGATCTAAAACACAAAATTTCCATCCCAAAACCAAAGCAACCAGATGTTGGCTCTGGTATTTTGAATTTTGAAACAGGTGTGCTGCAATGGATTGCTTCTTTGAAGCAAGTCTGTCCTGGGATGATTAACCCAGCTGCTTCTGATCAGCTCTGGTCACAGTTCAGATCTTGGGTACGTGCTGAAGCCCTCAAGTTGCAGGATATCAACTATGAGCAGGCACAACAAAATTTCAGCAAACTTCTGAAAAGATTCAAGCGATGCTGGAGAGCCTGTTCACACGCTTGCCTCCTCAACCTTAAATCTTTTTCATGCATGACCTTTTTCATGTTTTCTTGATTTTCTGATGTACTGTTTTGATTATGTTTTGTAATATTTTCTTGCTCTGATTCTGAACTATCTTAATATAATTAGTTTTTCTGATCTTAATTGTTTTAGCACATCACCAACACTTTTTGATTGCTGACAAAAAGGGGGAGAACAAGAATGATATTTAAATCAATAACGGGCTAACTAGACAGAAATTCTCAAACATTCTAACTTTATTACTTGAAATGTTTTTTCTGTTTTGTTTAAAGTCTACAGGCACAAGGAAGCTCCTGGACACTCTGAAGACTAGAAGCTCTGATCAATGTTGCTCTGATCAATATGAAGTTCTGATCGTCCTAATACTCTGATCCAAAGCAAAGCTCTGACAGGAAAAGCTCTGAAGCTCTGCTCTCTAATAAGTCAAAGACTCTGATAATCTGATGTTCAAAGAAAGAAAAAGATCTGATCCTGAAGAACACGTATAAATCAAAGGGAAGTAATAAACTCAGGGGGAGTATCTCTTAACTCTGACTTCTCCGTACTTTTTACTCTGATACATTTTCCAGATACCTTTTCACGTTATTTTCATTTAAAATATCTAGTTTTTGTCATCATCAAAAAGGGGGAGATTGTTAGAACAATGTTTGAATCTACTACCCTATATTTGAGTTTTGATGATAACAAAGTGAAAAGATATAGTATTTATAAGTTTCATGTTTGAACTATCTGCTGCCTAAAATTATTATGTTCTGACTTGCAGATACTCTGATGGATATAAGCAAGATCACGTCTATTCAGCATCAGAACTTGACTTCAGACACCAGCATCAGAAGTTGCTACATCAGAACGTCAAAATCAGATGATCAACTCACGAACATGCTGAAGCCTGATGAACAAGACTGCGCTCAACACTCTGATACAGAAACACAATAGTTCATCAGCAGCGAAGCAGAATCAGAATGAGCCAAGCCAGAACTTGCATTAAGTAAGCAACGGTACTGTGCATTGAAAGCTAATCAATTCCAACGGCCTCATTCCAGACAAGATCTGCTCAATAAGGAAAGCTTGTTATTAGCATTGAATCAAGAATATTGCATTCAACGTTCATCATCTCAAGTGCTATATAAACAAGGCTTTGAAGATTATAATGGCTAATGCTCTCCAAATCTCTACACGCACAAAAAGCTGAACCATAATCTTCGTTCTAACAGTTTTGCTAAACCACACTCTGATATTCCATTACTGTTTAGCAATCTAGTTTCTAAGCTTCATTTTGTGTATACATCACAGTTGTGATACAGTTTTGTAGAAAACATCCAGACACATAGTTTTATCTCTTTGTAAGAAAGTGTTGCCTTGACAAATCGGGTTGTGGTTTGAATCAAGAAGGCTTTAGCAGTTGTTAAAGCAGTCTGTAATATTCAGTTGAATATAGTGGATTAAGACCTCGTTGGAGAGAGGCGAAATCACCTTGACGGGTGGACTGGAGTAGTTTGAGATCAAACGAACCAGGATAAAAATATCTTGTCAATTGCTTTAGATTTCAGTTTTACAATTCAACCCCCCCTTCTTGTGTTTTTCACCACTTCAATATATATTTTAATTTTTAATATTTGTACATAATATTATTTATTATTTTTCTTGTACAAAAATGGACAAAATAATTAATATAGAACATATATTTTCTTTAATAAAAAATTAGGGTTTCCCCCTTTCAAAAATAATAATATTATTTTTCCTTATTTTTTAGGGTTAATTATTTTATTTTCTCATACCTTAAACAAAATACAAAACATTTTTGCATAAATACATTTTTATTGCATACTTAAATATTTGTATATTTATTTAATTTGCACATAATTCAATTGGGTTGTAATAGTATATTAGGGTTTATTTTTGTGCAATATCCCCATTCAAAAACTTGTATCTCCCCTCCCATAATAATTGTTGTAATAGTTTAGTTTACATTTACTCAATTTATCGCTTAATATACTTGTGTAGTAAATTAGGGTTTTTGCATGATAAGATAAAAAACAAACAAGTAGAAATGACCTAATCCAAGACAAATAAAATGCATGTAAAATGACACACATTGCACACAAGCACCCTTAGGGTTTCACCCACTTGGTTGCCTAAATAAAAATGGCCATGTTACGCATGCGAAGTATCTTGGCAAAAAAATAAAAAATAAGATCATAGTCCCTCGATGACGTTATCAAAAGGTTGCCTAAACAAATGATCTTGGTCCCTCAAAATGCTAAAGATACTTGGCAACATTTCTATCATGGTCATACGATGACCCACGCCCGTCCCGTTTAACATCCAAAGATAGGGTTGTTTACCAAATCAATGGTAAATCAACAATGTCAAAGGAATAAAAATGCATAGGAAAGACATTTGAGTCGGTAGATAGCTTCTAAGTTACTTGCTCTCTTCAAAACAAATTCTTGCTATTTTCAAACAAACACACACATTTCAAAACATTTCCAAACAACTTTCAAAACATTGAAACATTTTTCAAAAGACAAACATCTTTGTATACATTCTTACGAACGAGAATCATTACAAAGATTGCCTAAACGATGGCCTCTTTTCAAAATACTTTCAAAACCACACAAAGCACCATTTCAAACAATTTCAAAAGCAAAGCAAGTGATCTAATCAAGTAACTAAGAGCCCGTGAAAAACCATGGATGAAAAGGGTGCTAGCACCTTCCCTTTTCATAATCTACCCCCCAAACTCAAGAAAACATCTCAAAGGTCTTTCCTTTGCTTTTTTACCTTTCCTTTTGGATAAAATAAAAGTCGGTGGCGACTCTTGCTAAACTGCGACATTTGCGACGAAACGCAAAACCTCAAGTCAGTTCTCCCACCGCATCACAGAACTGGCGACTCTGCTGGGGAAAATTATAAAAGTGGGGTTACTTAGGGTTTTAGATCACATTTACATGCTTACCTTGTTTGACTTGTTTGCTTTACATTTTGGTTATATTTTTTGGGTTTGAATCCTCTACCCGGATTTGGGAAACATTATAGGTAAATAGCAATACGTTGTGGAAACTGTGTGGGGTATACCGATACGGTGTAAGCAATAGCTATGTTAGTGAGACATATTTGTGGGTACCGGTAGCCTTTGAGTCAATCAAAGAGAATACGGGGCTGCCGAGTGATGTCATGAAGCACTAACAAACTTCTAGAACCTTTACTTGACCAACTTGGCCTTTTAGGATGTAGTGAGATGACCGGCTTTGGTGCAGTCCGAAGTTGGTAGATACTCGATACTGCACTCATTGAGGGTTGGTTCCTTGGAATATTTCGGTCGCCATTAAAGAGGATGAATTGAAACAATGAACAAGGAAACAATCCAGTGATATTGAGCTCCTTAGAACCCGTTTACTTTTACTAGGACAGGTTGATCCAACTAAACTTCAAGGGGGTACTTACCTATGAAGCCCCATGCAAGCCTAAACTAGGAACTTGTGTGATTTGCTTGTACATATATACTTGTGCATAACATCATGGACATAATGAACATCATATGCATTCACTAACCATTTCAAGGATTTTGGAGGTTCATCTTTGTTCTTGTTTTGTAGGTTATGGATTCACTTCGCAGGAAAACTATCCAAATCAACCTTGTAAGAATTCCTCCACAACTCAAGGAGCTAGCTTCAAGGATTCCTGAGAATTCCCCATTCACCGAGAGACATGGTCGTCTTCTCAACTTAGTCACTTCCAACACAGAGGAAGACATGATGAAAGTTCTTTTCCAGTTCTTTGACCCTTTGCACCACTGCTTCACATTTCCTGACTACCAGCTTGTGCCTACTTTGGAGGAATCTTCTCAACTCTTGAGGATTCCTATTCTCAATCAACTACCCTTCAACGATACGGAAAGAGATCCAAAGCCAAAAGAGATTGCTCAAGCCCTGCACTTGCACTCATCTGATGTCACAACCCATTGGGAAACTAGAAGTGGTGTCAAAGGCTTCTTGGCAAAGTTCTTGTTTGAGAAGGCCCAAAGCTGTTGGAACTCCTTGGACTTACAAGCTTTTGAGGAGATTGTAGCTCTTCTCATCTATGGGATGGTCTTGTTCCCCAATCCTGACCAACTCCTAGATGTGAGTGCTGTCAAAATCTTCATGTCTCGCAACCCGGTGCCTACATTGCTTGGGGATATCTTACACTCTTTTCACACTCGTACAATGAGGAAAAGAGGTGTTCTCATGTGTTGCATTCCTCTCCTGGCAAGATGGTTTATTTCTCATCTTCCCCAATCAGTATTGAAGAATGAGCAAGGTTTGAGGTGGTCATAACGATTGATGACTCTTACACATTCAGACATTCATTGGTGTTCTCGATCCAAAGAGAATGTTATCATCGTCGACCATTATGGGGAATTCCCTAATGTCCCTCTACTTGGCATTAGGGGAGGCATCACCTACAACCCCTGCTTGGCTCTAAGACAGTTTGGTTATGCCCGAAGGGATGGCCCACATGATATGCTGATTCAAGGCCTGGTTTTCGACTTTGACAACGACAATCAAGGACTTCGTCAAAGGTTCATCCGAGCTTGGAGGATGCCCAACAAGGTGGATAGTAAGACTCTGGGACACAAGAATTCCATCCCTCTTGAGCCTTATCTCAAGTGGGTATGAACCTGCACCCAAAGTCTTATGATGCCTTATCCCTCCATTCTCCCAGTGATTGTAGAGTCTGTTAAGGAAGGAGAGGTTCCATACACCATCCTACATCCTGACATGCCAACATCACTCGAATATCTACAAAGGAGTTGGATACAACTTAAGGGAGAGCATGATACTTTCGAAGCCCAATTCTACACAAGCAAGAAGAAGGTGTTGGAACTCACTCGGCTACTTCATGAAGAGGAGACTCTCAACACCTACATTGCACCAAAGAGGATGCGCAACGTCTTTTTACCTTAGAATTTTGTATTATTTTGCCCAAGGGGCATTGGTGTACTAACAATTCTATCTTATTAATATGACGTGTGTTTCTTTTTTTTTTAAACAAATTTGAATTTCTGAATCCTTGAAAGCATTGCATGAATACATATGATTCATAATATGCATAAACAGGTATTCACACCAAGTTTCCTCATCTCTCTTCTGTTTATTTCAGCAAGATGGATATTGAACAAACGGTCAAAGATTTGCAAGCTCAGAATTCACAATTCCAACAGTTGCTCATGACCCTAGCCAGGGGGCAGGAGGAACTGAAGACTTTGCTAGAAAAACAAAAAGAGAAAAAGAACAAGAAGCCTGGTGGTGTGGTTATCATGGGCAGAAGATTTCAGGGACAAGCCAGACGGACCTTGGAATTCCCATCAACATTTGAAGAGGGGGAAGGAAAAGGAAAAGGAACGACAGCGCCATCAGATTCTAAAGCAGAAGAAGAGGAGGAGGAGGATTACTCTGAAAAACAATACCCTCTGGCCGATGACAAATACAAACACTTGGAAGAACGTCTAGCTGCTATGGAAGTACAGAGAGTACCGGGGCTGGACTTTGAGGAGTTAGGGTTGGTATCTGGAATTGTAATCCCTCCAAAATTTAAAGTGCCGCTGTTTGCCAAGTATGATTGGGTGTCTTGTCCCAAAATGCACCTCAGATCCTATGTCAGGAAGATTCAACCACATTCTGCTGAGAAAGACCTGTGGGTCCACTTTTTCCAAGACAGTTTATCAGGAACACAGCTCGATTGGTTCTACCAGTTGGAGAGGGCAGATGTTCACAATTGGGAAGACTTGGCAGCCTCCTTCTATAAACAGTATCAATACAACTCCGATTTGGCACCAACCCGTACTCAACTCTAGAGTATGGCCATGGTATCCAATGAGGGCTTCAAAGGCGAGGGATCTAGCCGGAAGGGTGCAACCACCTTTATCTGAAAGGGAGCTAGTGGACATGTTCTTGGGAACTTTATCAGGCCCCTTCTTTAATCATCTGATTGGAAGCTCCTCTGCAGGGTTTACCGAATTGATTTTAACTGGCGAGAGGATAGAAGCCGGTATAAGAAGCGGGAAAATTCAGAAAGACGCGTCTACCTCTACTGCTGTAAAAAAGACCTTCACTGGAAAGAAGGAAGTGTTTGCTGTCTATGCTCAGAGGAATCAGGGAAGAACCGAGCGCCGACCAATGGTGGGGGCTGTTATGATTCAAAAGTCTGCATCAGACCAACCAAGAAACAACCAACTGAGAAATGACCAACCAAGAAATAATCAGCAAAGGGTGGAAAGGCTTGTACGGAAATTCACCAAGATAAACATGACTCCTTCTCAAGTCCTACCACATCTTCTGAAGCTGAATCTTGCCATGTTGAAAGAGGCCCCTAAAAATCCTAATACTGCATCTCCACACTACCATCCGAATGCCAGGTGCGCTTACCATTCTGAAAGTCTAGGGCATGACACCAACAACTGTTGGGCTCTGAAGAACAAGATTCAAGATCTGATCGATGCAAAGGAAGTTGAATTTGAAGCTCCTGAAAAACCGAATGTTATCTCCGCTCCAATGCCTAGGCATGGACACAATTCTAGTGCTGTTGAGGAAGACTTATTTGTTGACACCGTGGATGAATTGCTGACTCTGCTCTCGACCATCAAGTTGAATTTGTTAAAGGCTGGGGTGTTCCCAGGCTGTGACAAAGATTGCCAGATTTGCCTATCCTCATCATTTGACTTCCCTCTATTGAAAAAAGGTATCCAACAACTGATTGATAATCAAGAAATTTTGTTTGAGAAAGCTCTTATTTCACCCATCCAGTTCCAGAAGTTTCAACAATAACCATATACGCCAATCCTTCCAGGGTTCCTAAAAAACCCGTTAGGATTACATCTGCTCCAATGACTACTCTGTTGAAGATAACAATGCCCGGGCCAACCCCGTACAATTCAGATAAAATGGTACCATGGAATTATGGTGGAGAAATCTACTACCATAGTGTCAAACAAATTGAACAGACTGCCGATGAAGAAAGCTCCGAGGAGGACAATTCCGACATCACTAACATTGCCAGAACAAGGAAAATTACCCGCAGTGGGAGAATTTTCTCTCCAAAGATTGGCCCTCCAAAGGCAGTCTTTGGACCCGTGGCTGTTCTGAAGATTAAATCTGTACCAGTGATTACACCTGCAAGTGTACCTACCGACAAGGAAGACAATACAATTCCTATCCCTACTTTCATTGCTGAGAATAAAGGAAAGAATGTTCAAGAGGAGCATGTCCTGACGAAGGCTCAATCACTAGTTATTCCTGAGACATCCAAGAAGGAGATAGAAGAAATCCTGAGGATCATTAAGAAGAGTGATTATGATGTGGTGGAACAACTAGGGCAGACCCCCTCCAAAATCTCTATGTTAGCATTGCTGCTGTGCTCTGAGGCACATGCTAAAGCTTTGGTCAAGTTTTTGAAGACAACGCACGTGCCGCAAGAGACTTCGGCTGATCAATTCCAAGAGTGTGTAGCCAGTTTAACAGCTGACAATGGCCTGGGTTTTTCCGATGCAGACTTGACCTCCAAAGGGAGAAAACACAACGATGCACTACATGTCTCAGTGGAGTGTAGGGGAACGACCCTAGCCCATGTCTTGGTTGATACGGGATCATCTCTGAACGTCTTGCCAAAGAAAGCCCTGGATAGATTGGATTGTGAGGGGCTGACCCTAAAACCCAGTAATATAATTGTGAGAGCATTTGACGGCTCTAAAGGATGGTCCATGGGGAGGTGGACATCCCGATCAAGGTGGGTACCCAGACGTTCAATTCAACATTCTATGTGATGGACATCCGTCCTTCTTACTCTTTCCTTTTGGGACTCCCCTGGATTCACAACACCGGTGTTGTCACCTCCACTCTGCATCAGATGCTGAAGTACCCCGTCCAAGGGAAGATCATAACTGTCCATGGGGAAGAGGAATACATGATTAGTCATCTGAATTCTTTCCGATATGTAGAATTGGATGGCGAATTCATTGAGACCCCTTTCCAACATTTTGAAGAAGTCTCTCAGGAAATAGTAGCGACCAAGGCAGTATCCTTAACTCCTGTGACCACAAGACCTCCACCTCGAATGTCTTCTCTAAAAGATGCAAAGGCAGTAGTGGAAGAAGGCGGATCCACCATCTGGGGGCAACTTCTAGACTTTCCTTACAAATCAGACAAGTTTGGCCTGGGATTTACTTCGACCGCTTAGAAGACTGTGCGTCACGCCCGTGCCGGAGGGCCACCTGTGAAGATCAGCCACCAAGGGGTTAATGCACTAGAGGACAGTGAAGAAGAGGGAATCTTGGAAGACTGGATTTTTCCTACTATTGGAGGAGGACTGTGCAACTGGGAAGCAAAAGACTTTGTTCCGATTACTTTTATATTGTAGTAATTTATCTTTTACATTTCTGTTGGACTTGTAATAATTCACAAACAATTCATACTTTTTCAACCTTGTGTCTTACCCGAGGCACAACGGTCCATTTGTAAGGGTTCTTATTTCATTTTCATATGTCATTTCAATGAATCATGGACGCTTTTTCATATACAAACCTTTTTATGCTCATTGTCTTTCTTTTTCATTTTGTTGTTTTAAGATGGCTATACCCTTACACACACCCACACTCACAAATGTAGGTACCCTTCCATTCCAGATCCCATGGGTGACGATACTGCTATAGCCTTCAGTGACTCTGAAGATCTGATCTACCAAGCCGAATACGAAGGTGAGGAAGATTGTGAGGTGCCAGGGGAATTGGCCAGATTACTGCAACAAGAGGAAAGAGCTATTCTGCCTCATGAGGAGCTGTTGGATACAATCAACTTGGGTACTGAGGAAGACAAAAAGGAAATCAGAGTGGGTGCCAACCTAGAGCCGAGTGTCAAAAAGCGCCTAATTGAGCTATTGCATGAGTATGTTGAGATCTTTTCCTGGTCATACGAAGACATGTTGGGACTTGATTCAGACATTGTGGTACACCGTCTACCCACATGAGAAGATTGTCCACCTGTGAAACAAAAAGTCCGCCGCATGAGACCTGACATGTCAGAGAAGATCAAAGCGGAAGTTATGAAGCAGTTCAATGCTGGATTACTGGTTGTTACTTCCTATCCATAATGGGTTGCTAACATTGTTCACGTGCCTAAGAAGGACGGCAAAGTGAGAATATGCGTGGATTACAGAGATTTAAAAAGGGCCAGCCCTAAAGATGACTTTCCACTTCCGCACATCAACATCCTGGTTGACAACACAGCTCAGCACAAAGTATTTTCTTTCATGGACGAATTCTCAGGCTATAACCAGATCAAAATGGCACCCGAGGACATGGAGAAAACTACTTTTGTTACATAGTGGGGTATGTTCTACTACAAAGTGATGCCATTCAGACTGAAGAATGCTAGGGCAACCTATCAACGTGCCATGATAACTTTGTTTCATGATATGATACATCATGAGATAGAGGTCTACGTAGATGACATGATAGCCCGATCACAAACTGAAGGAGAACACCTTGATCACTTGCAAAAGCTGTTTGTCAGATTGAAGGAGTACAAGCTAAGACTAAACCCAAACAAGTGCACATTCGGAGTCCGATCCGGTAAACTCTTAGGTTTTATTGTCAGCAACAAAGGCATTGAGGTTGATCCTGCCAAAGTCAAATCCATACAAGAAATTCCTGATCCTCGCACTGAGAAGGAGGTCAGAGGTTTTTTGGGACGCCTAAACTACATTGCTAGGTTCATTTCTCACCTAACATCTACTTGTGAACCAATCTTCAAGCTGTTGAAGAAAGATCAGGTAGTTAGATGGAATGATGACTGTCAGGTTGCTTTTGATAAAATCAAGGAGTATTTGCTAGAACCTCCTGTCTTGATGCCACCCGTCGAAGGAAGACCACTAATCATGTATCTGACCGTCTTAGAGAATTTAATGGGGTGCGTACTGGGGCAGCATGACGAGTCTAGCCGAAAAGAGCATGCCATTTATTACCTTAGAAAAAAGTTTACCGACTGTGAAACCAGATATTCACTGCTCGAGAAAACTTGTTGCGCTTTGGTATGGGCTGCTCGCCGGCTAAGACAGTATATGTTGACTCATACCACTTTGCTAATATCTAAGATGGATCCGATAAAGTACATCTTTGAGAAGCCTGCTCTGTCTGGGAGGATATCCAGATGGTAGATGATCCTAACAGAATACGACATACAGTACACGACCCAAAAATCTATAAAAGGGAGTGTGCTAGTTGACCATTTGGCCCATCAAGCTGTAGAGGATTACCAGTCCATGAAGTTTGACTTCCCTGACGAAGACATCATGACACTAGACAACATTGAAGATTTCGGACCACATGAAGGACCTGAACAAGGATCCCGATGGACCCTGTACTTTGATGGGGCATCCAATGCACTTGGTAACGGTATCGGTGCTGTGATCATATCTCCGGAAGGATGCCATACTCCTTTCATCGCCAAATTTTGCTTCAACTGTACGAACAACATGGCAGAGTATGAGGCATACATCTTTGGACTCAAGGCTGCCATAGACTTGGGTATCAAATCTTTGATTGTGTTTGGGGACTCAGCTTTGGTCATCAGTCAAATCAAAGGAGAATGGGATACTAAGCATCCAAACCTCATCCTTTACAAAGAACATGTCTTGACATTGCTACCACATTTCGAGCAGATCACCTTCGAGCACTTCCCGCGAGAATAAAATCAGCTAGCAGATGCTCTAGCTACAATGTCATTCATGTTTAAACTTAAATGGGATAATGAGGCTCCCCAAATCACCATTGAACGGATGGACGAACCCTCACATTGTCACGAGATTAATACCGAGGAAGTAGTGGACCAGCCGTGGTTTCATGAAGTCAAAAGGTATCTCGAGGCACAAGAATACCCTGAAGGAGCTTCATTCAATGACAAAAAGTTCTTAAGGAGATTCTCGGCTAAGTTCTTCCTAAGTAATGGCATTTTGTACAAACGCAATCATGATTCTATTCTGCTCCGTTGTGTGGACAAGATTGAAGCTGAAAGGATCATGGTTGAATTGCATGAAGGTACCTTCGGCACTCACTCTAGCGGGCATACAATGGCAAAGAAGATTCTACGGGCAGGCTATTACTGGTCTACCATGGAAGCAGACTGCTATCAACACTCCCGGACCTGCCATAAATGTCAAATCTATGCAGACAAGGTCCACGTGCCTCCGGTTCCTCTAAATGTCTTAACAGCTCCTTGGACCTTCGCTATGTGGGGAATCAATATGATTGGGGAGATCAAGCCTACAGCCTCCAATGGACACCGCTTCATTATGGTGGCCATTGACTACTTCACAAAGTGGGTCGAAGCAGCTTCCTTCGCATCTGTTACTAAGAATGTTGTTGCCCGCTTCATCAAGCAGAATCTCATATGCCGGTACGGTATCCCTGAAAGGATTACCACTGATAACGGTACGAACCTTAACAATACTATGATCACCTCCTTGTGCGAGCAGTTCAAGATTCAACATCACAATTCATTCCCCTATCGGCCAAAGATGAATGGTGCAGTCAAAGTTGCTAACAAAAATATCAAAAAGATCATACAGAAAATGACAGTCACCTACAAGGACTGGCATGAGATGCTATTGTTTGCTCTCCACGGGTACCGTACCACGGCTCACACATCAACTGGGGCAACACCCTATTCCTTGGTATATGGCATGGAAGCTATTTTACCTGTCGAGGTTCAGATTCCCTCTTTGAGGATCATGAAAGATGCTGGTTTGAGTGAAGACGATTGGATCCAGACCCGGCTTGACCAACTGAACTTGATTGATGAGAAGAGACTTACTGCTATTTTCCATGGTCACACGTATCAAAAAACGAATGATCAAGGCTTTCAACAAGAAAGTCAGACGCCAAGTATATCAAGTTGGAGATCTAGTGATTAAGCGCATCATCTTGCCGCAAAGTGATCCCAGGGGCAAATGGACTCCTACCTAAGAAGGACCATTTATAATCAAGAACATCTTTTCTGGTGGGGCAATGATCTTAACCACCATGGACGGTGACGACCTGCCGCACCCTGCGAACGCAGATATAGTCAAAAGATACTATGCATAAAGGACCCGCTAGGTTGACACACCTAGGCAAAACAAGGGCATCCCGGCGAACCAAAAGGTTCGAGCAAAAATTAGGGATAAAATAAAAAAAATATGTACACCCGACAAGTTGAAAACCTGAAAGGGCGACTTGGGCAAAAAAGGGTTTCCCGGTGGATCGAAAACCCGAAAGGGTGGTTCAGGCAAAAGTTAGGGAATTGAAGCGTATGACTATGTCTCATCGGATCACTTTAAGGACAATCTCTTCACTGACAAACCTGGAGCTTCTGATCAATCTAATCATCTTCGGACGAAGCAACGAATGAACAAGATATTCAGAGATACGAAGGCTATAGCAGAATGGGAACCCCACGGGATTTTTTACAAATAGTTATCTTTGTATGAAATTTTTCTTATTTTTATGACACCATCCTCTTACTAGGATGTTTGTCTCCTTTGTACAAAATACTTATTCAAAGTAAATACAAAGATATCTCTTTCAAAGTACAGAAAACTATTTGCCTTTTTCTTTACACTTGTGTTTTTATGTGCAAAAACGTCCAATGATTCATTAATGAACATATGCATTTGAACATAATTACTGTTTACAAATAAACAAAGTGGAAAAGAACAATTACTGGCAGGTTGAAAGGATAGGAAAACGTTTTTAGGCTATTCCAGGAGCAATCCCTATAGTACATCATCTAGATCCCCAGCGGAGCTAAAATTTCAAACCTTTAATCCCCAGCGGAGCCAAAATTTCAAACTACCAATCCCCAGCGGAAACCATCCAGTTTCTCTAAATTCCCCAACAAGTTATTTTGAAGCCTGAAAACCAACCAGACAACAACTTCTGATAACTCCCCCAGTAGAATGGCAGACAACCCAAACTCTTGAACCTACTCTCCAGCAGTAAGCCTTCTTCCCCACAGAGTTTGCATTACTCCCCAACAGAATGAAGATTCTCATTCTTAATTCCCCGCAGAAGTCATCAGAGTTTCTCTTTATTCCCCAGCGGAACAAGGATTCCCTTTGTGTAATCCCCAGTAGACGTCAGCAAAATTCTCTGGATTTCCCAAGCAGATTACTCAAGCAGTATATGGCATCGCTCACAGTAGATTTTTGTCAATACTCCAACTTCAAGACATGAAGGATCCCTATATCCCCAGGAAAGTCATCAAAGATTTTTAATCCCCAACAGTCGCCAAGGATTTCTCATTCCTAGCAGTCAAGGATTTATCTTCCCCGGCATCAGCCAAGGATTTATTTTCCTTAGCAAAACAGCAAATCAGCTTACATGCACATACATTACATTCATATATCATAAACATTGATAAAGCACATTTATTTCATCATATATTTCATACAACATAACTTTGTGTTTCAGCTAACATTTTATCCTTTTCAGGATAAGATTAACAACTATCATTAACAATGATCAAAGATTTCAGACATAGTACAGATACACTCCAGACACGGAAGTCATTCTGCTACTCATTCAGATTCCAAGTTCATGATACAGTACAGATACATTCCAGACACGGAAGTCATTCTGTCACTCATTCAGATTACAGTATAGATACACTCCAGACACAGAAGTCATTCTGTCACTCATTCAGATTACAGTACAGATACACTCCAGGCACGGAAATCATTCTTCTACTTATTTAGATACAGTACAGATACGCTCCAGACACGGTTGCCATTCTGTCACTTATTCTGATTTTCCCTAGCTTAGATACGCTCCAGACACGGATTCCATTCTATCGCTTATTCAGATTTCAGATTCTAGATACAGTCCAGATACGCTCCAGACATGGTAGCCATTCTGTTTCTCATTCAGATTCAAGCTCGGATACGCTCCAGACACAGATGCTACTCCATTTCTCGTACAAACTCAGTCTCTGGATACAGTTTAGATACGTTCCAGATACGGACACTATTCTGATACTCATCCTTTTGACTTACAACTTACAATTCAGCAAACATTCTTGGATGGCATCTACAAGCCCATCTCCAACAAGATTTTATCACCTCTCTAAATGGAATCTTTAAGCCCATTCCCTCAACTACACTTTGACGAGTGCTAATTTACGGGCACTCTAGTGTCCAATCATCTTTTACCTTCGAGTCACGAATGGAAAAACTCGCCAATATAACTCTTCAGGTTCAAGAAGATTAAACAGGGGAAGCTGTGGTACCCCAAAATTTTCCCTCTCATTTATCAAGAATTTCCTCACAAGACTTCTTGGACTCAAGACAAGATTAGGGTTTGGTCAGCTCAAGACATCATCTTGCACTAATAACCCAAAATTAGGGTTTGAGTTTGCACAAGGATTCTTGGACCATCAATGCTTCATGTGACTTTCATACACCATCTTGGACCCCTAAGATTGCTCATGTTTAGTTTCAAGCCTTGAATCACATTTTTGCTTAGTCAATTGGACAATTGACCTAAAAATCAACTGTATTGGGGAAAAAGTCAACCATGGCCAATTTACAGTCAAACTTCATGATTTTTGATCCACATCAACATTTTAGACTCATATGAACCATTTGATCAAGTTTGGATCCCAACTCTTCAAGAAATTTGATCAAATCATCAAAAGGGAAAAATGGTCAAAATTAGGGTTTTGACTGAGAAAGGGAAATTTCTGATTTTTAACCTAGCCAATGACCAATTGAGTTCAAACAGGATTTCAAGGGTTCAATGGCATCATCTTGACCTAATTACATGGTTCAAAAGATCTCAAATTCATTGGATTGATAGATGAATTTTGCAGTCAACTGATCAAAAGTCAACTGTACACTGAAAAGTCAAACTTTGACTTTTTGGTCAAAATCAAGTGCCAAGGGTCATAATTCATCAAGATATGTCAAAACATGAAACTTGTTCACCAAGAAAACCAATTTTAAAAATTAGGGTTTTGAATTTGAAAAATTTCATAACTTAGAATTTTTCTAAGTATGAAAATTTTCTTATTTTTTCCCAACTTTTCACAACTTTTTCATCATGATGCAATTTGATTCAAAGAAAACTTCCAACGTGAAAGTTGTAGTCCTCCATGAAATCTACAACTTTGATTCACAAAGTTTTCCCAAAAGATGCTTGGATCTCAAGTTATGAATTTGTGAATAGGGGTCCATGAGCTAAACGACTTAGTGAAAATTTGTCCTAATTTAGGCAGGTTTTTGACCCAACTTCATGGACATTTTTCACCTAGTTCCAAGAGGTATCTCAAAATTCATTTCAAAGATGGATCGTATATCATGTTGCAATCTTTCCAAAATGTCCAAGAAATCTCCAAGATTATTTGTGGTTAGGGAGAATCGAAGAAGAGAAATTGACATTTTATCACTTTTGTTCAAGCCATTTTTACAAAGTGTCAAGTTGCAAATCTGATCAAGGATGCTTGTACCTTGCATTACAGATCCTAAACTCATTCTACACTCCATAATTAAATGAAAACTCAGAGGATAATGGCTTTATCTTTGCCTTTGGAGCATTGTACAAGAGATTATTCCATAAATGGCCAAAAGTTCACAATGCCATTTTCATAAAGCAAGCTTTTTGCAACTTTATCAGCCTTGAGCCTTGGACTTGTTCCTTTGGTACAAACAATTTCCATAGTTTTCAAGCTTTGTTTACCAACTCTCTGCAGCTAGCAAGCAAGCAAGTACAAACCTGTTAGCATAGTCACCTCACTTTTCTTCAAAAGCAAGAAAGGTTGCAAAAGTCAAGAAACTTGTACAAGATGATAAAAGAGTGGACTTGGCATCATTATATATAGATGGACAAACATATCACAAGCCAGAACATGAAGGCATAACCTCTGAAAGTCTCCAAAACATAAAAACTTCATTTTCCTGCCCAAACTTCCAATTTCTGCAAAATCATAGCAAGCTCATTATTTGCTCGTGCGTTTTGCCTTTTAACATTTCAAACACCTTCCACATATCCTACCAAAGCTATCCAAGCACTCATCCTGCATCTGTAAGCTCTGTTTCAGCCATCACCATTTTCACTTGGGAAGGTTGCAACTTGACTTCTACAGAGAGTTTCAGCCATCCACAAAGCCAGCTAAGCATTGGAATAGCTTGAGGGAACTTCAAGGAAGCTCACACAATCCTCAGGCCTCACTCAAAGTCCCCACATTGCCATATCCAAATCCAGCTGAAGGAGGTATTTTTCAAAACTCTATCTCTCTATTTAGGCATCCTCAAGTCACGATTTTTGAACCAAAAATGTATTCCTTAACATGGTGAAGTTGTACATATGCATACTTTTCATTTATGTTAACTGAGCTAAGAGAATTTGAAACTTGAAGTTGCTGAAATATCTAGGTCACAAATTAGGGCTGATTAAATTCTCTCTGATCTTTGAGAGTTAGGTTATGAATTTTATATCATTGGAATCGTGAGATTACAAGCTACATTTTTTATGTGATGGGTTTTTGTTTTTATGCAAGCATGAGCAAGTTGTAGGTTTGTACATGAAACGCGCGCAAGCTGAAGGACAGGGACGAAGTGGCTGGCTTGGGCATTTTTCATTTTCTGGCCTTTTTGTTTTTACTTTCCACACCCCCTGTATTACTTTTGCACCCCCTTGCATATTTGTTTTATTTTTCATATTTCTTTTTATCTCTATATTTATTACTTTTATTTATTTTTCTGAATCATAAAAAAATCATGAAAAATATTTTCTTTATTTTTTGCATTTTATTTTATTTTTTATTATTTTTTGGCGTAAAAAATAGTCTTATTAGGATAATTAACTTTATTTTCTTAAATAAAATTTGTAAATATATTTAAAAATACCATATATTTTTATTATATTAAAAATACACATAAAATATTTATTTTCATATATATTTTAATTTTTAATATTTGTACATAATATTATTTATTATTTTTCTTGTACAAAAATGGACAAAATAATTAACATAGAACATATATTTTCTTTAATAAAAAATTAGGGTTTCCCCCTTTCAAAAATAATAATATTATTTTTCCTTATTTTTTAGGGTTAATTATTTTATTTTCTCATACCTTAAACAAAATACAAAACATTTTTGCATAAATACATTTTTATTGCATACTTAAATATTTGTATATTTATTTAATTTGCACATAATTCAATTGGGTTGTAATAGTATATTAGGGTTTATTTTTGTGCAATATCCCCATTCAAAAACTTGTATCCCCCCTCCCATAATAATTGTTGTAATTGTTTAGTTTACATTTATGCAATTTATCGCTTTATATACTTGTGTAGTAAATTAGGGTTTTTGCATGATAAGACCAAAAACAAACAAGTAGAAATGACCTAATCCAAGACAAATAAAATACATGTAAAATGACACACATTGCACACAAGAACCCTTAGGGTTTCACCCACTTGGTTGCCTAAATAAAAATGGCCATGTTACGCATGCGAAGTATCTTGGCAAAACAAAACAAAAAAATAAGATCATAGTCCCTCGATGACGCTATCAAAAGGTTGCCTAAACAAATGATCTTGGTCCCTCAAAATGCTAAATATACTTGGAAACATTGCTATCATGGTCATACGATGACCCACGCTCGTCCCGTTTAACATCCAAAGTTAGGGTTGTTTACCAAATCAATGGTAAATCAACAATGTCAAAGGAATAAAAATGCATAGGAAAGACATTTGAGTAGGTAGATAGCTTCTAAGTTACTTGCTCTCTTAAAAACAAATCCTTGCTATTTTCAAACAAACACACACATTTCAAAACATTTCCAAACAACTTTCAAAACATTGAAACATTTTTCAAAAGACAAACATCTTTGTATACATTCTTACGAACGAGAATCATTACAAAGATTGCCTAAACGATGGCCTCTTTTCAAAATACTTTCAAAACCACACAAAGCACCACTTCAAACAATTTCAAAAGCAAAGTAAGTGATCAAAGCAAGTAACTAAGAGCCCATGGAAAACCATGGATGAAAAGGGTGCTAGCACCTTCCCTTTTCATAATCTACCCCCCGAACTCAAGAAAACATCTCAAAGGTCTTTCCTGTGCTTTTTTACCTTTCCTTTTGGATAAAAGAAAAGTCGGTGGTGACTCTTGCTAAACCGCGACATTTGCGATGAAACGCAAAACGTCAAGTCAGTTCTCTCACCGCATCACACCACTGTTGCCCCACAATGCAACAACCAACAAAGAATGGAGAGACCGCATAGACAGTACACTCGGCTTAATATGACTTTGTCTCAAATTCTACCATAATTGTTGAAGACCAACCTGGTAACTCTGAGGGAAGCCTCGAAGAATCCCAGCACCACATCTCCGCTATATAATCCGAACGCCCGTTGCGTCTATCACTCCGATAGCCCAGGTCATGATACAAACAACTGTTGGGCCTTGAAGAATAAAGTGCAAGATTTGATCGAAGCTAAAGAGATTGAGTTTGACGCTCCAGAGAAACCCAACGTCATAACTGCTCCTATGCCCAAGCATGTTCATGGAGTAAATGCTGTGGACGATGATTTATTTGTGACCTCCGTGGAAGAAATTTCTACTCCTTTGATGACAGTTAAGAAGAATCTATTTTTGGCCGGTTTATTTTCGGGCTGTAGCGAAGGTTGCCACCTATGTTCAATCCTGCCTGCTGGTTGCCATCTATTGAAATCAGGTGTTCAACGCCTGATGGATAACAAAGAGATCCTGTTCGAAAAGACATTGATTCTGTTAGTTCCAATTGAAGATGTTTCCATCATAACCATTTCCTCCAATCCTTCCAAGGCTTCCTCGAGAAAGCCTGTTAGGATTACACCCGTTCCAAGAATCGCTTCGTTAATCATTACTATCCCTGGTCCTATCCCATACACTTCAGATAAAGCTGTCCCTTGGAACTATGGGGCCGATGTGTATTACCATGGAGTTAAGCAAAACTTAAAGGTTGAAGAGGCTGATGCTGATGTCAGCAATATTTTCGGGGCTAGCAAGGTCACTAGAAGTGGAAGACTCTTCTCCCCTGAGATTTCCCCTCTGACTGTTCACAAACCTGTTGTCATTCCATCTGCTAGTACATCAGCTGTTGTCCTAGTTCCTGTTCCAGTTATCACCCCTGTCGCCGAGTCATCTGACACTCGGGGCAAAGAAGTCACAAGTGAGCCTGCCCGGACGGAGGCGCCTAAGAAGATCATTGTAGAAACCTCTAAGCAGGAGATAGAGGAAATTCTGAAGATTATCAAGAAGAGTGACTACAATGTAGTCGAGCAGTTGGGGCAGACCCCGTCGAAAATCTCCATGTTGTCCCTGTTATTGTGTTCAGAAGCCCATGCAAAGGCTTTAATTTCTTTCCTCAAAACTGCGCATGTGCCGCAGGAAACTTCTGCTGATCAATTTAAAGATTGTGTAGCTAGTTTGACTGCCGACAATGGGTTGGGTTTCTCAGACGCAGATCTAACTGCTAAAGGAATAAATCACAATGATGCTCTGCACGTCTCGATCGAGTGCATGGGCACTACTCTGGACCACGTACTGGTGGAAATTGGGTCCTCATTAAATGTCTTTCCAAAGAAAGCATTAAACCGTCTGGACTGTGAAGGTTTGATTCTGAAGCCGAGCAATATTGTGGTTAGAGCTTTCGACGGGTCAAAGAGGATGGTGCATGGGGAGGTGGACGTCCCTGTTAAAGTTGGCTCTCAGACTTTTGCATCTACTTTCTACGTTATGGATATCCGACGATCTTATTCTTGCTTACTGGGTCGCCCTTGGATTCATAAGGCTGGGGAAGTGAATTCTACGCTCCATCAGATGTTGAAATATCCAGTAAAATGGAAGATTGTTATAGTACAAGGTGAGGAATAATACATGGTGAGTCATCTTAATTCCTTTCGCTACGTGGAGATGGATGGGGAGTTCATCGAAACCCCGTGTCAGAACTTTGAAGAGGTCCCCCAGACTCGGGCGTCGACTGAAGTTACTGCTGACAAACCTCCGATGAAGATGGCTTCCCTCAAGGATGCCAGGGCTGTAATTGAAAAAGGTGGGTGTGCAAATTGGGGTCAGCTCCCCGATTTCACACACAAAACTGATAAGTTTGGTTTGGGTTTTACTGCAGAGGCTCAAAGGGCTGTTCGGCGCACGCGGATTGGAAGACCTTCTCTGAACATCAGTAATCAGGGAGTGAATGCAATTGAGGATGATGAAGAAGAGTCAGATATCGACAGCTGGATCTACCCAACTACCAACGGTGGATTGAACAACTGGACAGCGAAATACTTCGTGCCTGTTTCTTTTATTACACAGTAATTGACTCTTTTTTTTAGATTTGTAACAGACAGTTTGAAACTTTACGGCCCGGTGCCTTGCCCGAGGCACTTTGGCTTTGTTTGTGAGGGCTTATTATTTGTCATTTTCATATATCATTGTTGTACCCCAAAATTTTCCCTCTCATTTTATCAAGATTTCTCCTCACAAAACTTCTTGGACTCCAGACAGGATTAGGGTTTGCTCAGCTCAAGACCTCTTCTTGCACTGATAACCTAAAATTAGGGTTTGAGTTTGCACATGAATTTTTGGACTTCCAATGCATCATGTGACTTTCATACTTCATGTTGGACCTCTAAGATTGCTCATACCAAGTTTCAAGCCTTGAATCACTTTTTTGCCCAGTCAATTGGACAATTGACCTAAAAATAAGCTGTATTGCGGAAAAAGTCAACCATGGACAATTTATAGTCAAACCTCAAAAAAATTTATCCAAATCAACATTATAGACTCATATGAACCATTTGATCAAGTTTGGACCACAACTCCTCAAGAAATTTGATCAGATCATCAAAAGGGCAAAATGGTCCAAATTATGGTTTTGACTGGAGAAAGGCAATTTCTGATTTTTCACCTAGCCAATGAAAATTGGGTTCAAGGATGGTTTCAAGGACTCAATGGAACCATCTTGACCTAATCACAAGGTTCAAAAGATCTCAAATGCATTGGATTGACAGATGAATTTTCCAGTCAACTGATCAAAAATCAACTGTACACTGAAAAGTCAAACTTTGACTTTTTGGTCAAAATCAAGTGCCAAGGGTCATATTTCATCAAGATGTGTCAAAACATGAAAATTGTTCACCAAGAAACTTAAATTTGGAATTTAGGGTTTAAGTTTGAAAAATTTCATAACTTAGAATTTTTCCAAGTTATGATAATTTCTTATTTTTTCCCAACTTTTCCCAACTTTTTCACCATGATGCAATTGGATTCAAAGAAAACTTCCAACATGAAAGTTTTAGTCCTCCACAAAATCTACAACTTTTATTCACAAAGTTTTCCCAAATGATGCTTGGATCTCAAGTTATGATTTTTTGAATAAGGGTCCATAAACTTTTTAACTTAGTGAAATTTTGCCCTAGTTTAGGCAGATTTTTGACCTAACTTCATGGCAACTTTTCAACCATTTCAAAGAGGAATCTAAAAATGAATTTCAAATATGGATTGTAGAGCATGTTACAAGCTTTCCAAAATGTCCAAGAACTCTCAAAGATCATTTATGGTTAGGGAGAATCGAAGAAATGAAAATGGCAATTTATAACTTTTGTGCAAGGCATTTTTCACAATGTTACAAGTTGAAAATCAGTTTCAAACATGCTTGTACTTGGTATTACAGGTCCTAATCCTTTCTACACTCCTTAATTTAATGCAAATACAATGGATAATGGTCTTATTCTTATCTTTGAAGCTTTGTACATTGAATTAATCCAAAAATGACATAAAGTGCATAATACCATTTTGATAAAGCTTGCTTTTTGCAATTTTGTATTTCTTGAGCCATGGACCTGATATCTTGTTGCAAAAAATATCCACAAACTTCAGGCAAAGTACACCAACTCTCATCAGACCTCAATCTATCCTGTACAGGCTTTGGCATTGTCACTTCCAACTTTTCTTCAAAAGCAATCAAACTTGCAAAGGTCATGCAGGCTGGTGTATCTGATAAAACCAAGACTTCGTAACATTTCAAACGACCTCAGAACTTTGTTGCAAGCCTAAGCACGATTCCGTAACTTCTCAAACACCCTAAAACACAAAAAACACCATTTTCTGCCCAAACAGGGCATCTTCTGTAAATCTCAAGCCATTTCCATTTTGCCTCGTGCGTTTTGCCTTGAATCACTTCAAACACATTACATACATCGCATCCAAGCTATCCAGGCCCCTGTCTTGCAACTGTGAGCTCATTTTCACACTTCACCATTTTCATTTTCTGAGTTTGCAGGTTGACTTCTACAAGGAGATTCAAGCAACTTCAAGGCAAGCTGAGCATTGGGAAAGCTTAAGGGAACCTCAAGGAAGCTCACAAGAACTTCAGGCCTCACTCAAAGTTCCCACATTGCCATATCCAAACTCAACTGAACAAGGTATTTGTCAAGTTTCTATCTCTCTATTTAGGCATCTTTAAGCTTAGGTTTGTGAAGCAAAAATGTAGTCCCTAACATGCTTGAGCTGTACATATGATTAGATTCCATTTATATTAACTGAGCTAAGACTATTTGGATGTTGAACATGCTGAAAAAACTAGGTCAGAAATTAGGGCTATTAAAATTATCCTTGATCTTTGAGAGTTAGGTCATGTTCTTTATATCATTGAAATCGTGTGATAATGAGCTACATTTTTCATGTTATAAGTTTTTGATTTTATGCAAAGAATAGCAAGAACAGGATTTGGAGTATAGCGTGCACGTTTGTGGTATGAAGGTCAGGGATGAAGTGAGCTTGGGCTTGGGCTTGCTGTTTCTACTTTTTGCACCCCCCATTTTACTTTTGCACCCCCTTTGCATATTTTTATATTTCTTATATTTTCTTGCATAATTTATATTTTCTGACTTTATTATTTTTTTCTGAACATTAAAAAATCCAAAAATATTTTCCTAATTTTTTGTATTTTTATTTTATATTTTTTATTATTTTTTGGCATAAAAGATAGTTTATTAGTAATAATATAATTTATTTTCTTAAATAAACTTGTAAATAATATAAAAATATCATATATTTTTATTTTTATTATTTATACACTTAAAATAATATTTTCATACATATTTCAATTTTTTAACATTTTGTATATATTATTATTATTATTTCTTGAACAAAAATGAATAAAATAAATGATTAGAAAACAATATTTCATTTAAACAAAAAATTAGGGTTTTCACCCTTTCAAAAATAATCATTTTATTTTCTCTTATTTTTAAGACTTAAATAAAATTATTTTTACATACATAAAATTAATACAAAAACATTTTATTGCATATTTAGATATTTGCTTATTTATTTATTTGTACAATAAATTCAATTTGGTTGTAATAGTTTTAGGGTTTTATTTTGAGCAATATCCCCCTATTCAAAACTTGTATCCCCCTCCCCATAATATTGTTGTAATAGTTTAGATTTACTTTACGCAATTTATTGCTTTCATATACCATGATAGTAAACTAGGGTTTTGTATGCAAAGACCAAAAATCAAAACAAATAGCATGACCTAATGCAAGACAAAAATGCATGAAAATTGACAACACATTGCACACAAGCACCCCTAGGGTTTCACCCACTTTGTTGCCTTACAAAATGGCCATGGTATGCATGCTAAGTATCTTGGAAAAACAAAACAAAACAAAATAATCATAGTCCCTCGATGACGCTAGACAAGTTGCCTAAACAAAGATGATCTTAGTCCCTCAAAACTTGCTAAGATACTTGGCAATATTGTTATCATGGTCATACGATGACCCACGCCCGTCCCGTTTAACATCCAAAGATAGGGTTGTTTACCAAATGCAATGGTAAATCAACAACATCAAAGGAATAAAAATGTGTAGGAAAGACTTTTGAGTAAGTAGAATGCTTCTAGTTACTTGATCATTTCAAAAACAATCCTTGCTATTTTCAAACTATCACACACACATTTCAAAACATTTCCAAACAACTTTTAAAACATTGAAACATTTTTCAAAAGACAAACATCTTTGTATACATTCTTATGAACGAGAATCATTACAAATATTGCCAAAACAATGGCCTCTATTTCAAAATACTTTCAAAACCACACAAAGCACCATTTCAAACAACTGAAAAGCAAAAGCAAGTGATCTAAACAAGTAACTAAGAGCCCATGGAAAACCATGGATGAAAAGGGTGCTAGCACCTTCCCTCTTTATAATCTACCCCCCGAACCCAAAAACAATCTCAAAGGTCTTTCCTGTGCTTTTTTACCTTTCCTTTTGGATAAAATAAAAGTCGGTGGCAACTCTTGCTAAACCGCAACATTTGCGAACACAAACGCAAAACCTCACGTCAGTCTCCCACCGCATCACAGAACTGGCGACTCTGCTGGGGATCAATCTAAAAGTGGGCTTACCTTAGGGTTTAGATCACCTTTACATGCTTATCTTGCTTGACTTGTATGCTTTACACTTTGGTTCTATTGTTTGGGTTTGAATCCTCTACCCGTATTTGGGAAACATTCATAGGTAAATAGCAATACATTGTAGAAACTGTGCGGGGTATACCGACATGGTCTAAGCAATAGCTATATTAGTGCGACATGTTTGTGGGTACCGGTAGCCTTTGAGTCAATCAAATAGAATACGGGGCCGCTGAGTGATGTCATGAAGCACTAATGGACTTTTAGAACCTTTACTTGACCATCTTGGCCTTTTAGGATGTAGTGAGATGATCGGCTTTGGTGCAGTCCGAAGTTGGTAGATACTCGATACTACACTCATTGAGGGTTGTTTTCTTGGAATATTTCGGTCGCCAGTAAAGTGGATAAACTGAAACAATGAACACAGAAAACAATCCAGTGATATTGAGCTCCTTAGAACCCGATTACTATTTCTAGGACAGGTTGAGCCAACTAAACTTCAAGAGGGTACTTACCTATGAAACCCCATGCAAGCCTAAACTAGGAACTTGTGTGATTTGTTTGTACATATATACTTGTGCATAACATCATGGACATCATGAAGCATCATATGCATCCACTAACCATTTCAAGGATTTTGGATTTTCATCTTTGTTCCTGTTTTGTAGGTTATGGATTCACTTCGCAGGAAAACTATCCAAGTCAACCTTGTAATAATTCCTCCTCAACTCAAGGAGCTAGCTTCAAGGATTCCTGAGAATTCTCCATTCACATAAATACATGGTCGTATTCTCAACTTAGTCACTGTCAACACTCAGGAGGATATGCTGAAAGTTCTCTTCCAGTTCTTTGACCCTTTGCATCATTGCTTCACATTTCCTGACTACCAACTTGTGCCTACTTTGGAGGAAATTTCTCAACTCTTTAGGATTCCTATTCTCAATCAACTACCATTCAACGGTATGGAAAGAGATCCAAATCCAGAAGAGATTGCTCAAGCCTTACACTTGCACTCATCTGATGTCACAACACATTGGGAAACTAGAAGTGGTGTCAAAGGTTTCTTGTCAAAGTTTCTGTTTGAGAAGACCCAAAGTTGCTAGAATTCTTTAGACTTACAAGCTTTTGATGAGATTTTAGCTCTTCTCATCTATGGGATGGTCTTGTTCCCTAACACTGACCAACTCATAGATGTGAGTGCTGTCAAAATCTTCATGGCTCGTAACCCGGTGCCTACATTGCTTGGGGATATCTTGCACTCTTTTCACACTCGTACAATGAGGAAAAGAGGTGTTCTCATGTGTTGCACTCCTCTACTGGCAAGATGGTTTATTTCTCATCTTCCCCAATCAGTTATGAAGAATGAGCAAGGTTTGAGGTGGTCATAACGATTGATGACCCTTACACATTCAGACATTCATTGGTGTTCTCGATCAAAAGAGAATGTCATCATCATTGACCGTTGTGGGGAATTTCCTAATGACCCTCTACTTGGCAATAGGGGGGGCATCACCTGGACCCTTGCTTAACTCTGAGACAGTTTGGGTATGCCCGAAGGGATGTCCCACATGATATGCTAGTTCAAGGTTTGGTTTTCGACTTCGACAACGACGATCAGAGACTCCGACAAAGGTTCATCCGAGGTTGGAGGATGCCCAACAAGGTGGACAGTAAGACCTTGGGACACAAGAATTCCATCCCTCTTGAGCCTTACCTTAAGTGGGTACGAACCCGCGCCCAAAGTCTTATGATGCCTTACCCCTCTATTCTCCCTGTGATTATAGAGCCTGTTATGGAAGGAGAGGTTCCATACACCCTCCTACATCCTGACATGCCAACATCACTCAAAGATCTGCAAAGGAGTTGGATACAGCTCAAGGAAGAACGCGATACTTTTAAAGCCCAATTCTACGTAAGCGAGAAGAAGGTTTTGGAAATTACTCGTCAACTTCATGAAGAGCAGACTCTCAACACCTACATTGCACCAAAGAGGATGCGCAACGTCTTTTTACCTTAGAATTTTGTATTATTTTGCCCATGGGGCATTGATGTACTAACAAATTCTATCTTATTAATATGACGTGTGTTCTTTTTTGTTTAAAACAAATTTGAATTTCTGAATCCTTGAAATCATTACATGAATACATATCATTCATCATATGCATAAACAGGTCTTCACACCAAGTTTCCTCATCTCTCTGCTGTTTATTTCAGCAAGATGGATATTGAACAAACGGTCAAAGACTTACAAGCTCAGAATTCACAATTCCAATAGCTACTCCTGACCTTGGCTAAGGGGCGGGAGGAGCTCAAGACTCTACTAGAGAAGGAAAAGGAGAAAAAGAAGAAGAAGAGAGCTGGTGTGGCTATCTTGGGCAGAAGATTTGAAGGTCAAGCCAGAAGGGTCCTAGATTTTCCATCAACCTCTGAGGAAGGAGAAAGAAAGGGTAAAGAGACTGTTGTGCCCTCAGATTCTGAAGCTGAAGAAGAGGAAGATGAGGACTACTCGGAACAGCAGTACCCTCCTGCAGATGACAAATACAAAAACCTGGAAGAGCGTCTGGCAGCTATGGAGATACAGAGAGTGCCTGGGCTACACTTTGAAGAGTTAGGGTTGGTATTTGGAATTGTAATCCCTCCTAAGTTTAAAGTACCTCTATTTGCTAAGTATGATGGGTTGTCTTGTCCCAAGATGCACCTACGATCTTATGTCAGGAAAATCCAACCACATTCTTTTGACAAAGACCTGTGGGTCCACTTTTTCCAAGACAGTTTGTCGGGGACGCAGTTAGATTGGTTCTACTAGTTAGAGAGGTCTGACGTGCATAATTGGGAAGATTTGGCGGCTGCCTTCTACAAACAGTATCAATACAATTCGGACTTAGCACCAACCCGTACTTAATTACAGAGTATGGGCATGGTCTCAAATGAAGGTTTCAAAGAGTATGCCCAGAAATGGAGACACTTGGTAGGACGAGTACAACCACCTCTATCTGAGAGAGAGCTAGTAGACATGTTCTTGGGAACTCTGTCAGGGCCTTTCTTTAATCATCTGATTGGAAGCTCCTCCGCGGGGTTCACTGAGTTGATTCTAACTGGTGAGAGAGTTGAAGCCGGCATAAAAAGCGGGAAAATTAAAAAAGATGCATCTGCTTCCGCTGCCATCAAAAAGACTTTTCCATCAAAGAAGGAAGTATCAGCTGTCTACTCCCAAAGAGGTCAAGGAAGAGTTGAGCGCCGACCAGCGGTGCGGGCCGTAATGATTCAGAAATATGCAACTGATCAGCCCAGAAACAATCAACCCAGAACCAACCAAGCAAGGGTGGAAAGGCCTGTACGGAAATTCACCCGGATCAACATGACTCCTGCTCAGGTTCTACCCCATCTCTTGAAGTTAAACCTTGCCAGTCTGAAAGAGGCCCCGAAGAATCCGAATACTGCTTCTCTGTACTACCATTCGAACGCCAAGTGTGCTTATCATTCAGAGAGCCCGGGGCACGACACCAACAATTGTTGGGCCCTCAAGAATAAGATTCAGGATTTGATAGACGCTAAAGAAGTTGAATTCGACACCCCTGAAAAGCCGAATGTAATCTCTGCTTGAATGCCAAAGCATGGCCATAATGCCCATGCTGTTGAAGAGGATCTGTTTGTTGCTACTGTTGATGATTTGATAACTCCGCTACCGATAATCAAGTTGAATTTGCTGAAGGGTGGGATTTTCCCAGGTTGTGAAGAAGATTACTGCCTTTGTTCATCCTTACCAACCGACTGTCCATTGTTGAAGTTAGGCATCCAACGCCTAATGGATAACCAAGAAATCCTTTTTGAAAAGACTCTTATTACACCGACTCCTGTCAATGATGTTTCAATAATAACCATATCCGCCAATCTTTCCAAGGTCTCCAAAAGACCTGTTAAGATTACATCCGCTCCAAAGACTGCACCTTTGAAGATAACCATGCCCGGGCCCGTCCCGTACAAGTCCGATAAATCAGTACCGTGGAACTATGGTGGAGAAATCTACTACCACGATATTAAACAAATTGAATCAACTGAAGAGAGTTCTGATGAAGAGACTTCCGACATTGGAAACATTGCCGAAACGAGCAAAATCACCTGCATTGGAAGAATTTTCTCTCCAGAGATTACCCCTCCAAAGGCAATCTTTGGACCCTCAGCTGCTCCTAAGGTTACCCCTGCACCGGTAAAAATATCTGCGAGAACTCCAATTATTGAAGAAGTTGTAACTCATGTGGTTTCCCCCTCTGCTGCTGCTGATGATAGAGGGAAAGGGATCCAAGAAGAGCCCGTCAGGACGAGGGCTCAGCCATTGGTCATCCCTGAAACCTCTCAAAAAGAAATGGAAGAAATTTTGAAAATAATCAAGAAAAGCGATTATGATGTTGTGGAACAACTGGGGCAAACCCCCTCAAAGATCTCTATGTTGGCCCTGCTGCTTTGTTCAGAAGCTCATGCTAAAGCTCTAATCAGATTTTTGAAGACGACCCATGTGCCACAGGAAACCTCTGCGGATCAGTTCCAGGAATGTGTAGCTAGCTTAACAGCTGACAATGGTCTAGGATTCTCCGATGCTGATTTAACATCCAAAGGGAGAAAACATAATGACGCTTTGCATGTTTTGGTGGAATGCAGAGGGACTACCCTAGCACACGTACTTGTAGACATTGGTTCATTGCTGAACGTCTTGCCGAAGAAAGCCTTGGATAGACTGGATTGTGAAGGTTTAACCTTGAAGCCCAGCAATATAATTGTTAGAGCCTTTGATGGTTCTAAAAGGATGGTCCACGGGGAGGTGGACATCCCGATTAAAGTGGGAACTAAAACCTTCAACTCCACATTCTATGTGATGGACATTTGTCCTTCCTATTCTTGCTTGTTGGGAAGACCCTGGATTCACAATGCTGGAGCCGTCACTTCTACTCTGCATCAAATGCTCAAGTACCCTGTCCAGGGGAAAATCATAATTGTTCATGGCGAAGAGGAATACATGATAAGCCATCTAAATTCTTTCCGCTATGTAGAATTGGATGGCAAATTCATCGAAACCCCTTTTCAGCATTTTGAAGAGGTAGCTCAGGAGATTGCGGCAACCAAGACAGTGTCTTATATACCCATGATTACCATACCTCCGCCTCAGATGTCGTCTCTCAAATATGCAAAGGCTGTGATTGAAGAAGGAGAAAGCACAATCTGGGGGCAGCTTCCAGATTTTCCTTACAAATTAGATAAATTCGGCTTGGGGTTCACTTTTCTGCTCAAAAGACTGTACGCCACACCCGTGCCGGAGGGCCACCAGTGAAGATCACCTATCATGGAGTCAATGCTTTGGAGGATAGTGAAGAGGAGAGCAACTTGGAAGACTGGATTTTCCCTACTGCTCACGGAGGATTGTGCAACTGGGAAGCAAAAGACTTTGTTCCGATTACTTTCATACCGCAGTAATTTATCTTTCAAATATTTCTGTTGGTTTGTAATAATTCTCAAACAATTCGTACACTTTTAACCTTGTGCCTTACCCGAGGCACATAGGTCCATTTGTAAGGGTTTGATTTTTCATCTTCATATGCCATTTTAATGAATCATGGACGTTTTCACATATAAACTTTTGTGTTCATTGTCTTTATTTTTACATTTTATTTGTTTAAAGGTGGATATCCCTTACACACACCCACACTCATAAATGCAGGTACCCTTCCATTCCGGATTCCATGGGTAACAATTCTGCTATGGCCTTTAGTGACTCTGAAGATCTGGTCTACCATGCCGAATACGAAGGTGAGAAAGATTGTGAGGTGCCGGGAGAATTGGCTAGACTTCTACAACAGGAAGAAAGGGCTATTCTACCTCATGAGGAGCTGTTAGAGACAATCAACTTGGGTAATGACGAAGACAGAAAAGAAGTCAGAGTGGGTGCCAACCTAGAGCCAAGTGTCAAAGAGCGCCTAATTCAGTTGTTACATGAATATGTTGAGGTCTTCGCCTGGTCATACGAAGACATGCCGGGACTCGATACAGACATTGTGGTACACCGTCTACCCACAAGAGAAGACTGTCCACCAGTCAAACAAAAAGTCTGCCACATGAGGCCCGACATGTCAGAAAAGATCAAGGCAGAAGTTATGAAGCAGTTCAAAGCTGGATTTCTTGCTGTTACTTCCTATCCACAATGGGTTGCTAACATTGTGCCTGTGCCTAAGAAGGACAACAAAGTGAGAATGTGCGTGGATTATAGAGACTTAAATAGGGCCAGCCCTAAAGATGACTTTCCACTTCCACACATTGACATCCTGGTTGACAACACAGCTCAACACAAGGTATTTTATTTCATGGACGGATTCTCAGGCTATAACCAGATCAAAATGGCCCCTGAGGACATGGAGAAAACTACTTTTGTTACACAGTGGCGTACGTTGTGTTACAAAGTGATGCCATTCGGACTGAAGAATGTCGAGGCAACCTATCAACGCGCCATGGTAGCTTTGTTTCATGATATGATACATCATGAGATAGAGGTCTACGTAGATGAAATGATAGCCCAATGACAAACGGAAGAAGAACACCTCGACCACTTGCAAAAGCTGTTTGTCAGGTTGAAGGAGTACAAGCTCAGACTGAATCCAAACAAGTGTACATTCGGAGTCCGGTCCGGTAAGCTCTTAGGTTTCATTGTCAGCAACAAAGGCATCGAGGTTGATCCTGCCAAAGTCAAAGCTATACAAGAAATGCTCGCTCCTCGCACTAAGAAGGAGGTCATAGGTTTATTGGGACACCTAAACTACATTGCTAGGTTCATTTCTCACCTAACATCTACTTGTGAACCAATCTTCAAGCTGTTGAAGAAAGATCAGGTAGTTAAGTGGAATGATGACTGTCAAGTTGCTTTCGATAAACTCAAGGAGTATTTTCTAGAACCTCCTATCTTGATGCCACCCGTCGAAGGAAGACCGCTAATCATGTATCTGATTGTCCTAGAGAATTCAATGGGGTGCATACTGGGCCAACATGATGAGTCTGGCCGAAAAGAGAATGCCATTTATTACCTTAGCAAAAAGTTTACCGACTGTGAGACCTGATACTCACTGCTCGAGAAAACTTGCTACGCTTTGGTATGGGCTGCTCGCCGGCTAAGGCAGTATATGTTGACTCATACCACTTTGCTGATATCTAAGATGGATCCAATCAAGTACATCTTTGAGAAGCCTGCTTTATCTGGAAGAATAGCTAGATGGCAGATGATCCTAACGGAATACGATATACAGTACACGACCCAAAAAGCTATAAAGGGGAGTGTACTAGCTAACCATCTAGCCCATCAAGCTGTCGAAGATTACCAATCCATGTGATTCGACTTCCCTGACGAGGACATTATGAAATTGGAGAATGTTGAAGATATCAGACCATATGACGGACCTGAACAAGGATCCTGATGGACCCTGTACTTTGATGGTGCATCCAATGCACTTGGAAATGGTATCGGCGCGGTACTATCCTCGCCAGAAGGTTGCCATACTCCTTTCACCGCCAGACTTTGCATTAACTGCACCAACAACATGGCATAGTATGAAGCTTGAATCTTTGGACTCAAGGCTGCCATAGACTTGGGAATCAAATCTTTGATCGTGTTCGGGGACTCAGCTTTGGTCATCAGTCAGATCAAAGGAGAGTGGGATACTAAACATCCAAATCTCATCCCTTACAAAGAACATGTCTTGACATTGTTACCACATTTCGAGCAGATTACCTTCGAGCACTTCTCGCGAGAAGAAAATCAGCTAGTAGATGCTCTAGCTACAATGTCATCCATGTTTAAACTTAACTGGGATAATGAGACTCCCCAAATCACCATAAAATGGATGGACGAACCTGCACATTGTCACGAGATTAATACCGAAGAAGTAGTGGACCGACCTTGGTTTCATGAAGCCAAAAGATATCTCGAGGCTCAAGAATATCCTGAAGGAGCTTTAGTCAATGACAAAAAGTTCTTGAGGATATTCTCTGCCAAGTTCTTCCTGAGCAATGGTATCCTGTACAAGCGCAATCATGATTGCATTCTGCTCCGTTATGTGGACAAGATTGAAGCTGAACAGATCATGGTTGAACTGCACAATGGTACCTTTGGCACTCGCTCTAGCGGGCATATGATGGCTAAGAAGATTCTATGGGCAGACTATTACTGGTCTACTATAGAAGCTGACTGCTATCAACATTCTAGGACTTCTCACAAATGTCAAATCTATGCGGACAAGGTACGTATACCTTCAGTTCCTCTCAATGTCTTAACAGCTCCTTGGCCCTTCACTATATGGGGAATCTACATGATTGGAGAGATCAAGCCTACAGCATCCAATGGACACCGCTTCATCCTAGTGGCCATTGATTACTTTAGCAAGTGGGTCGAAGCAACTTCATTCGCATCTGTCACAAAGAATGTTATTGCCCACTTCATCAAGCAGAACCTCATTTGTCGGTACAGAATCCCCGAAAGGATCATCACTGACAATGGTACAAACCTTAACAACACTATGATCACCGCCTTGTGCGAGCAGTTCTAGATTCAACGTCACAATTCATCTCCCTATCAGCCAAAGATGAACGGTGTTTTCGAAGCTGCGAACAAAAATATCAAGAAGATCATACAAAAGATGACAGTCACCTACAAGGACTGGCATGAGATGCTACCGTTTTCTCTTCACGGGTACCGTACCACGGCACGCACATCAACTGCGGCAACACCCTATTCCTTGGTATATGGCATGGAAGCTGTTTTACCTATCGAGGTTCAGATTCCCTCCTTGAGAATCATGAAGGATGCTCGTTTGAGTGAAGACGATTGGATCCAAACCCGACTTGATCAATTGAACTTAATTGACGAGAAGAGACTTACTGCTGTTTGTCATGGTCAGACGTATCAAAAACGGATGATCAAGGCTTTCAACAAGAAAGTCAGACGACAAGTATATCAAGTTGGGGATCTTGTAATCAAGCGGATCATTTTGCCTCAAAGTGATCCCAGGGGAAAATGGACTCCTACTTACGAAGGACCATTTGTAATCAAGAATATCTTTTCTGGTGGGGCAATGATCTTAACCACCATGGACGGTGATGACCTGCCGCACCCTGCAAACGCAGATATAGTCAAAAGATACTATGCATAAATGACCCGCTAGGTTGACAAACACCTAGGCAAAAAAGGGCATCCCAGTGAATCGAAAACCCGCAAGGGCGATTCAGGCAAAAGTTAGGGATAAATAAAAAATTTGTACACCCGACAAGTTGAAAACCCGAAAGGGCGACTTGGGCAAAAAAGGGTTTCCCGGTGGATCGAAAACCCGAAAGGGAGGTCCAGGCAAAAGTTAGGGAATTAAAGCGTATGACTATGTCTCGTCGGATCACTTTAAGGACAATCTCTTCACAGACAAGCTCCGGGCTTCTGATCAACTCAATCATCTTCGGACGAAGCAATAAATGGACAAGATATTCAGAGTTACGAAGGCTATAGCAGAATGGGAAACCCATGGAATTTTCACACATAGCCATCTTTCTTTGTATAAATTTTTCTCATTTTTATGATAACGTTCTCTTACTAGGATGTCTGTCTCCTTTGTACAAAATACTTACACAAAGTTAATACAAAAATACTTCAAAGTGCAGAAAGCTATTTGCTTTTTCTTCTTTTTTACACTTGTGTTTTATTTGAAAACGTCCAACGATTTATTAATGAGCATATGAGTTTGAATATAATCACTGTTTACAAATAAACGAAATGGGAGAGATTAATTACTGACAGGTTGAAAGTATAGGAAAACATCTTTAGGCTATTCCATGGGAAATCCCTACAGTACATCATCTAGATCCCCAGCGGAGCTAAATTTCAAAATCCCCATCAGAGTTAAAATTTCAAACTCCCAGATCCCCAGTGGAGCCAAAACTTTGAACTACAGATCCTCAGCGGAGATGAAACTTTCTTCCCCAGCGGAGCTAAAACTTCAACCTTTAAACCCCAGTGGAAATCCTCCAGTTTCCTCAAATTCCCATGCAAGTTATCTTAAAACCTGATAATTTCCCAGCAAGTTGCTATGAAGCCTGACAGCTAACCAGACAACAACCTCGGATAATTCCCCAGTAGATTGGCATACAACCCAAACTCCTGAACTTACTCTCCAGCAGGAAGCCTTCTTCCCCACAGAGTTTTCACTCCCCAGCAGATTGAAGATTCTCATTTCCCCAGTGAAGTCACCAAAGTTTTCATTACTCCTCAACAGAATGAAGATTCTCATTCTTAGTTCCCCGCAGAAATCATCAGAATTTTCCCTATTCCCCAGCCGAGTAAGGATTCCCGTTATTTAACCCCCAGTAGAAGTCTTCAAAGTTCTCTGGATTTCCCAAGCAGATTTCTCAAGCAGTTTGACATTACTCTCACAACAGATTTTGTCAATACTCCAACTTTCAAGACATGAAGGATCCTCATGTCCCCACAGAAGTTGTCAAGGATTTTTAATCTCCAGCAGCGGTCAAGGATTTATTTTCCCCCGGCAGCAGTCGAAGATTTTATTATCCCCAGCCGTCAAGGATCTATTTTCCTCAGCAAGACAACGAATCAGCTTACATGCACATACATTACACTCATATATCATAAACATTGATAAAAACACATTTTATTGCATCATACATTTCACGCAACATAACTTTGTGTTTCAGCTAACATTTTACCCTTTTCAGGATAAGATTAACAGTTATCTTTAACAAATATTCAAAGATTTCAGATACAGTACGGATACACTCCAGACACAGAAGTCATTTTGTTACTCATTCAGATCTCTTATTTATGATATAGTAAACATACACTCCAGACACGGAAGTCATTCTATTACTCATTTAGAATTCAAAGTCAAGGTACAGTACGGATACACTCCATACACGGAAGTCATTCTGTTGCTCATTCAGACTCAGAAGTCAGATACAGTACAAATACACTCCAGACACGGAAGTCATTCTGATACTTATTCAGATTTCAATTCAAGATATAGTTCAGACACGCACCAAACACGGATGCCATCCTGACACTCATTCAGATTCAGCTTGCAGATCTCTTGTTCAGATAAAATACAGATATGCTCCAGACATAGTTGCCATTCTGTCACTTATTCTGACTTTTTCCCCAACTCAGATACACTCCAAACATGGAAGTCATTCTATCACCTATTCAAGATACAGTCCAGATACGCTCCAGACACGGACGCCATTCTGTCACTTATTCAGATTCAAATCTCCAGATACAATACCATTCTGATGTTCATTCTCCTGATTTACAACAAGTATTCTTGGATGGCATCTACAAGCCCATCTCCAGCAAGATTCTGTCACCTCTCAAAATGGCATCTTTAAGCCCATTTCCTCAACTACACTTTGACGAGTGCAAATTTACGGGTACTCTAGTGTCCAATCATCTTTTACCTTCGAGTCACGAACGACAAACTCGCCAATCTAACTCTTCAGGTTCAAGAAGATTGAACAGGGGCAGCTGTTGTACCCCAAAATTTGCCCTCTCATTTTATCAAGATTTCTCCTCACAAAACTTCTTGGACTCCAGACAGGATTAGGGTTTGCTCAGCTCAAGACCTCTCCTTGCACTGATAACCTGAAATTAGGGTTTGAGTTTGCACATGAATTTTTGGACTTCCAATGCCTCATTTGACTTTCATACTTCATGTTGGACCTCTAATATTGCTCATACCAAGTTTCAAGCCTTGAATCACTTTTTCTCAGTCAATTGGACAGTTTACCTAAAAATCAGTTGTGTTAGGGAAAAAGTCAACCATGGTCAATTTACAGTCAAACCTCATAATTTTTTATCCACATCAACATTATAGACTCATATGAACCATTTGATCAAGTTTGGACCACAACTCCTCAAGAAATTTGATCAGATCATCAAAAGGGCAAAATGGTCCAAATTAGGGTTTTGACTGGAGAAAGGCAATTTATGATTTTTCACCTAGCCAATGGAAAATTGGGTTCAAGAATGGTTTCAAGGACTCAATGGCACCATCTTGACCTAATCACAAGGTTCAAAAGATCTCAAATGCATTGGATTGACAGATGAATTTTCCAGTCAACTGATCAAAAATCAACTGTACACTGAAAAGTCAAACTTTGACTTTTTGGTCAAAATCAAGTGCCAAGGGTCATATTTCATCAAGATGTGTCAAAACATGAAACTTGTTCACCAAGAAACTTAAATTTGGAATTTAGGGTTTAAGTTTGAAAATTTTCATAACTTAGAATTTTTCTAAGTTATGAAAATTTCTTATTTTTTCCCAACTTTTCCCAACTTTTTCACCATGATGCAATTGGATTCAAAGAAAACTTCCAACATGAAAGTTGTAGTCCTCCAAAAAATCTAAAACTTTTATTCACAAAGTTCTCCAAAATGATGCTTGGATATCAAGTTATGATTTTTTGAATAAGGGTCCATAAACTTTTTACCTTAGTGAAATTTTGCCCTAGTTTAGGCATATTTTTTACCTAACTTCATGCCAACTTTTCACCTAGTTCCAAGAGGAATCTTAAAATGCAGTTCAAAGATGGATTGTATAGCATGTTATAAGCTTTCCAAAATGTCCAAGAAATCTCCAAGATCATTTATGGTTAGGGAGAATCGAAGAAATGAAAATGGTAATTTATCACTTTTGTGCAAGGCATTTTTCACAATGTTACAAGTTCCAAATCAGTTTCAAACATGCTTGTACTTGGTATTACAGGTCCTAATCCTTTCTACACTCCTTAATTTAATGCAAACACAATGGATAATGGTCTTATTCTGATCTTTGAAGCTTTGTACATTGAATTAATCCAAAAATGGCATAAAGTGCATAATACCATTTTGATAAAGCTTGCTTTTTGCAATTTTGTATTTCTTGAGCCATGGACCTGATCTCTTGTTGCAAACAATATCCACAAACTTCAGACAAAGTACACCAACTCTCATCAGACCTCAAGCTAGTCTGTACAGGCTTTGGCATTGTCACTTCCAACTTTTCTTCAAAAGCAAGCAAACTTGCAAAGGTCAAGCAGGCTGGTGTATCTGATAAAACCAAGACTTTGTAACATTTCAAACGACCTCAGAACTTTGTTGCAAGCCTAAGCACGATTCCATAACTTCTCAAACACCCTAAAACACAAAAAACACCATTTTCTGCCCAAACAGGGCATCTTCTGTAAATCTCAAGCCATTTCCATTTTGCCTCGTGTGTTTTGCCTTGAATCACTTCAAACACATTACATACATCCCATCCAAGCTATCCAGGCCCCTGTCTTGCAACTGTGAGCTCATTTTCACACTTCACCATTTTCATTTTCTGAGTTTGCAGGTTGACTTCTACAAGGAGATTCAAGCAACTTCAAGGAAATCTGGGCATTGGGAAAGCTTGAGGGAACCTCAAGGAAGCTCACAAGAACTTCAGGCCTCACTCAAAGTTCCCACATTTCCATATCCAAACTCAACTGAACAAGGTATTTGTCAAGTTTCTATCTCTCTATTTAGGCATCTTTAAGCTTAGGTTTGTGAAGCAAAAATGTAGTCTCTAACATGCTTGAGCTGTACATATGCTTAGATTCCATTTATATTAACTGAGCTAAGAGTATTTGGATGTTGAACATGCTGAAAAAACTAGGTCAGAAATTAGGGCCATTAAAATTCTCTCTGATCTTTGAGAGTTAGGTCATGTTCTTTATATCATTGAAATCGTGTGATAATGAGCTACATTTTTCATGTTATAAGTTTTTGATTTTATGCAAAGAATAGCAAGAACAGGATTTGAAGTATATCGCACGCGTTTGTGGTCTGGAGGTCAGGGATGAAGTGAGCATGGGTTTGGGCTTGCTGTTTCTACTTTTTGCACCCCCATTTTACTTTTGCACCCCCCGTTGCATATTTTTATATTTTTTGTATTTTCTTGCATAATTTATATTTTCTGACTTTATTATTTTTTCTGAACATTAAAAAATCCAAAAATATTTTCCTAATTTTTTGTATTTTTATTTTATATTTTTTTATTATTTTTTGGCATAAAAGATAGTTTATTAGTAATAATATAATTTATTTTCTTAAATAAACTTGTAAATAATATAAAAATATCATATATTTTTATTTTTATTATTTATACACTTAAAATAATATTTTCATACATATTTCAATTTTTTAACATTTTGTATATATTATTATTATTATTTCTTGAACAAAAATGAATAAAGTAAATGATTAGAAAACAATATTTCTTTTAAACAAAAAATTAGGGTTTTCACCCTTTCAAAAATAATCATTTTATTTTCTCTTATTTTTAAGACTTAAATGAACTTACTTTTACATACATAAAATTAATACAAAAACATTTTAGTGCATATTTAGATATTTTCTTATTTATTTATTTGTACAATAAATTCAATTTGGTTGTAATAGTTTTAGGGTTTTATTTTGAGCAATATCCCCCTATTCAAAACTTGTATCTCCCTCCCCATAATATTGTTGTAATAGTTTAGATTTACTTTACGCAATTTATTGCTTTCATATACCATGATAGTAAACTAGGGTTTTGTATGCAAAGACCAAAAATCAAAATAAATAGCATGACCTAATGCAAGACAAAAATGCATGAAAAATGATAACACATTGCACACAAGCACCCCTAGGGTTTCACCCACTTTGTTGCCTTACAAAATGGCCATGGTATGCATGCTAAGTATCTTGGCAAAACAAAACAAAACAAAAAGATCATAGTCCCTCGATGACGCTAGACAAGTTGCCTAAACAAAGATGATCTTAGTCCCTCAAAACTTGCTAAGATACTTGGCAATATTGTTATCATGGTCATACGATGACCAACGCCCGTCCCGTTTAACATCCAAAGATAGGGTTGTTTACCAAATGCAATGGTAAATCAACAACATCAAAGGAATAAAAATGTGTAGGAAAGACTTTTGAGTAGGTAGAATGCTTCTAGTTACTTGATCATTTCAAAAATAATCCTTGCTATTTTCAAACTATCACACACACATTTCAAAACATTTCCAAACAACTTTCAAAACATTGAAACATTTTTCAAAAGACAAACATCTTTGTATACATTCTTACGAACGAGAATCATTACAAAGATTGCCAAAACAATGGCCTTTGTTTCAAAATACTTTCAAAACCACACAAAGCACCATTTCAAACAATTGAAAAGCAAAAGCAAGTGATCTAAACAAGTAACTAAGAGCCCATGGAAAACCATGGATGAAAAGGATGCTAGCACCTTCCCTTTTCATAATCTACCCCCTGAACCCAAAAACAATCTCAAAGGTCTTTCCTGTGCTTTTTTACCTTTCCTTTTGGATAAAATAATAGTCGGTGGCGACTCTTGCTAAACCGCAACATTTGCGAACACAAACGCAAAACCTCAAGTCAGTTCTCCCACCGCATCACAATCATCAATAAAGCATTATACATTTTCTTGCATTACAAATTTTACGCTCCTTGTTTTTCTTTTCTGTCTCGCACTTTATCAAAACAGCTATTGTCTTACACACACTCACATATCATAATGCAGATCCACATCCACTCTGGATCCCATTGATAACGACTCTGTTACTGCCAGTTATGACTTCGAAAATCCGATCAACCAAGCCGAGGATGAAGGTGAGGTACCTGGGGAACTTGCTAGACTGTTACTACAAGAAGAGAGGGCCATACAGCCTCATGAAGAGCCAGTGGAATCAGTGAATTTGGGTACGGAGGAAGACAAGAAAGAGGTCAAGATAGGTGCAAATCTGGATCCTAGTGTCAAGCAGCGGTTGATACAAATGCTAAGCGACTATGTTGAGATCTTCGCTTGGTCTTATGAAGATATGCCTGGTTTAGACACTGATATTATGGTACACCGCCTGCCAACTAAAGAAGACTGCCCTCCGCTAAAGCAGAAGGTTCGTCGTATACGCCCCAAGATGTCTGAGAAAATCAAAGCTAAGGTCATGAAACAGTTTAACACCGGATTTCTAGCTGTTACTTCTTATCCGCAGTGGGTTGCCAACGTTGTTCCGGTGATGAAGAAGGATGGTAAGGTACGGATGTGTGTAGACTATAGAGATCTGAACAGGGCGAGCCCCAAAGATGATTTCCCACTGCCTCACATCGATGTACTGGTCGACAACACCGTGCAGCATAAGGTCTTCTCCTTTATGGATGGTTTTTCTGGTTACAATCAGATTAAGATGGCTCCTGAGGACATGGAGAAGACAACTTTTGTTACGCATTGGGGCACCTTCTGTTACAAGGTAATGCCTTTCGGGTTGAAGAATGCTGAGGCAACTTATCAGCGTGCCATGGTCGCTTTGTTCCACGACATGATTCACCATGAGATTAAGGTTTACGTTGATGACATGATTGCAAGGTCCCAAACTGAAGAAGAACACCTTGACCATCTCCATAAACTGTTCGACAGGTTGAAGATGTACAAGCTGAGGTTAAACCTGAACAAGTGCACCTTCGGGGTAAGGTCCGGTAAACTACTGGGTTTCATTGTCAGTGATAAAGGTATTCAAGTGGATCCTGCAAAGGTGAAGGCTATACAGGAGATTCCAGCTCCCCGCATAGAAAAGGAAGTCAAAGGATTTTTGGGACGTCTAAACTACATCGCCCGATTCATTTCACATCTGACTGCTACTTGTGAGCCAATCTTCAAGCTGCTGAAGAAAGATCAAGTAGTAAAATGGAATGATGAATGTCAGACCGCTTTCAAAAGGATCAAGGAATACCTCCAAGAGCCACCTATTATGATGCCTCCAGTTGAAGGAAGACCTTTGATTTTATACTTGACAGTGCTGGATAATTCAATGGGGTGTGTGTTGGGGCAGCATGACGAGTCTGGCCGAAAATAGCACACTATTTACTACCTTAGCAAAAAATTTACCGACTGTGAGACCTGATACTCATTGCTCGAGAAAACTTTCTGCGCTTTGGCATGGGCTACTCGCCGGCTAAGACAATATATGTTGACTCACACTACCCTATTGATATCAAAGATGGACCCAATCAAGTATATCTTCGAAAAGCCTGCCTTGTCCGGAAGAATAGCAAGATGGAAAATGATCTTAACTGAGTACGACATCCAATATACAACCCAGAAAGCAATCAAGGGAAGTGTGTTGGCGGATCATTTGGCGCATCAGGCTGTGGATGATTACCAATCCATGAATTTCGAGTTCCCGGATGAGAATATCATGTTGGTGACCGACTGTGAAGAACCTGGACCGGATAAAGGACCTGAGGAGGGATCCCGATGGTCTATGTATTTTGACGGAGCTTCAAATTCATTGGGTAATGGCGTTGGTGCTGTGATTATATCTCCTGAAGGCTGTCATACTCTGTTCACCGCCCGATTATGTTTTAACTGCACCAACAATATGGTGGAGTATGAAGCGTGCATCATGGGTCTTCGAGCAGCTATTGACCTGAGGATTAAGTTCTTGAGTGTATTCGGAGATTCCGCTCTAGTGATCAGTCAGATCAAAGGCGAGTGGGATACGAAACACCCAAATCTTATTCCTTACAAGGAGTATGTATTGACGTTGCTCCCACACTTTGAGGAGATAACCTTTGAACACTTTCTAAGAGAGGAGAATCAGTTAGAGGATGCACTAGCTACCATGTCTTCTATGTTCAAGGTCAGGTGGGACAATAAGGCTCCCCAGATTACCATTGAGAGGTTGGACGAACCCGCACATTGCTGTGATATTGAGACTGAAGAGGTAGCATATAAACCCTAGTTTCACGAGGTAAAAAGGTATCTTGAGGCTCAGGAATACCCCGAGGGTGCATCTGTTAATAATAGGAAGTTCTTTAGAAGGTTCACGGCGAAGTTCCTCATCAGTAATGGTATCCTTTACAAGCGTAACCATGATTCAACCTTACTGCGATGTGTGGACAAGAACGAGGCAGAAAGGATCATGGCAGAGTTACATGAAGGTACTTTTGGAACTCATTCCAGTGGACATACCATGGCAAAGAAAATCCTACGGGCAGGATATTACTGGTCTACTATTGAAGCCGATTGTTATCAGCATTCTCGGACCTGTCATAAGCGCCAAGTCTATGCTGATAAGGTGCATATACCTCCAGTTCCTCTGAACGTCTTGACAACACCTTGGCCTTTTGCAATGTGGGGCATCAATATGATCGGCGAGATCAGACCTACTGCGTCTAACAGGCATCATTTCATTCTGGTAGCAATTGATTATTTCACGAAGTGGGTTGAAGCGGCTTCCTTTGCTACAGTAACCAAGAACGTCGTGGCGCGGTTCATCTGACACAATCTGATCTGTTGATATGGTGTACCAGAGAGGATCATTACTGACAATTGTACGAATCTCAACAATACAATGATCACCGAGCTCTGCAAACAGTTTAATATACAACATCACAACTCTTCTCCTTACCGGCCGAAGATGAATGGGGCTGTTGAAGCGGCTAATAAGAACATCAAGAAGATTGTGGAGAAGATGACGGTGACCTACAAAGACTGGCATGAGATGTTACCATTCGCTCTTCATGGGTACCGTACCTCAGCACGGACATCGACAGGGGAAACACCCTACTCTTTGGTGTATAGCATGGAGGCAGTCTTACCCATAGAGGTTCAGATAACCTCTCTCCGGATTATGAAGGATGCAGGTTTGAGCGAGGATGATTGGATACAGACCCGGCTTGATCAGCTTAACTTAATCAATGAAAAGAGACTTACAACTATTTGTCATGGTCAGACGTATCAAAAGCGGATGATCAAGGCATTTAACAAGAAAGTTAGACGACAAGAATATCAAGTCGGGGATCTGGTGATCAAGCGCATCATATTGCCGCAAGGTGATCCCAGGGGAAAATGGACCCCTACTTACGAAGGGCCATTTATGGTTAAGAACATTTTCTCGGGAGGAGCTATGATTCTTACCACCATGGATGGTGATGACCTTTCTCACCCCCGTCAATGCAGACATAGTAAAAAGATACTACGCATAATCAAAGACCCGCTAGGTCGACTGGTCTAAGCAAAAATAAGGGCTTCCCGGAGAACCAAAAGGGTTCGGGAAAAAGTAAGGGATGAAAATGTAAAAAAATTGTACACCCGGCAAGTCGAAAACCTGAAAAGACGGCTTGGACAAAAAAGGGTATCCCGGTGGACTGAAAACCTAAAAGGGCGGTTCAGGCAAAAATTAGGGATCAAAGCGTAACACTATGTATCATTGGATCATCTTGCTACCAGACTTCGGTATCGACTATCAAGCTCGGATGGAGCCAATCAATATGATCTACCTTCAACCAAGTAGCAAAGTGATGAGACGCTCGAAGATATAAAGGCAATGGCAGAGTTGGAACCCAGTGGGATTGTTCACATAACTGTTTTTCTTTGTTTTTCATAAATTGTATCATTTGGCGGCATTCTCTAACTAGGACGTCAGCCTCTTGTACAAAACGCTTATTTACAGGCCAACTTCAAAATCAATACAATTCATTTTCACAAAGAAATTTCAAACTTGTGTTTTCTTTTTTCTGTTTTGTTTTGCAAGAACGTCCAATGGTTCATTTTTTATATATGCATTTGAAAATAATTATTGCCCATAAATATTTACATACGAAACAAAATACGATTACTCGTAATTCCAAGAACAGGGGCAAACAAGAAATGTCCAAGCCTTACAGTTGCTCTATTCACCAGGTACAGGGATAGACCCAGCTGGAGAATATGACTAAAAGTGCATACACTCTCCGCAGAGTAGGAAATTCCCGAAAACAGTGGTGTTAATTCTCCCCAAGCAGAGTTTATCTGTCACCAGCACTAGAAGATTATCCCCAGTGGAGTTTATTTCTTCCACAAGCAGAAACTCAATCCCCGACAGAGTTTGTCATCACCAGCAATAGTAATTCATCCCCAGCCAAGGTTATTTCTTCAAATCAGCAAATCTTCTAACAAAGTCTCTCTTCCCCACAGAGTCATTCTCTCGCCAGTTTATTCTCCAGTAGAGGTATTCTCCCACCAATATATTCTCAAATCATCTTCGATCGTTATCCCCAGCAGGAACGAAGAATTCAACTCTTTATATCCTCCAGCAACAGTCCGGGATTTATTTTCCCCAGTTAGAGAATATCATAAAAACATTGCATATCCATACATCATGACATGTGCATAAGCATCATACAGCACAATCTCATTTATTTTGAGAACATCATTGCTTAATACATTTCATACATCATGACATTACATACGACTAACTCGTTACCTTTCAGGGAAAGATACAATCCAAATTCTCACAGGTTTTTCTCTGGTTCACTCAAATCAATGTTAAAGATTTCTATTCCAGTTCAAGCTATGAAGCCCGGACCCGATCGGATAGTATCTTGATTTCCCCATCATATTGTGAAGCCCGGAGAACGACCAGATAACAGTATCAAATACCGCGAAGCCTGGAAATGACCAGATAGTGGTTTATCTTAAATTTAAGTTATGAAGCCCGGATTTGACCGGATAATAGTTTAATCCCCAGCAAGTTATTATGAAGCCTGTAGAATGACCAGATAGCAATACGAGTTACTATGAAGCCTGGATTACAACCAGATAACAGTATAAAGACACCATGATGCCTGGATTCGACCAGATAGTGGTATATCATAAACACGAGTCGTGAAGCCCGGAAATCAACCGGATAACAGCTTAACAAAGTTATTGTGAAGCCTGGATTACGACCAGATAGCAATACAAGACACCATGAAGCCTGGACTCGACCAAATAATGGTATAAGACGTTGTGAAGCCTGGATTACGACCAGATAGCAGCCAAGAATACTATGAAGCCTAGAGTTGACCAGATATTGGTATATCTTTAATGCAAGTTATGAAGTCGGGATTAGACCGAATAATATCTTGATTTCTCCGAAAGACACTGAAGCCTGGGATTACGACCAGATAACAGTAAGGGATGCTGTGAAGCTTGGATTTCGACCAAATAGCAGTCTACCTGGCCAATTACTATGAAGCCCGGAAATTGACCGAATATTAGTAGGCCTTAAAATCAAATGGAAGCCCGGATGCGACAGGATAACCACTTGATTTCTTTTGAAGCCTGGAATATGACCAGATAAGAAGTAAGGTATTGTGAAGCCTGGAATCGACCAGATAGCAATATAAGACACCATGAAGCCTGGATTCAACTAGATAATGGTCTAAAACATCGTGAAGCCTGGATTACAACTAGATAACGGTAAAAGACACTGTGAAGCTTGGATTTCGACCAAATAGCAGTTTACTTGACAATTACTAAGAAGCCCGGAGTCGACCGAATATTAGTGTGCCCTAAATTCAAGTTAAAGCCCGGATGCGACCAGATAACAACTTAATTCCTTTTGAAGCCTGGAGTACGACCAGATAAGAATTAAGAAATTGAAAATCCTGGATTACGACAGGATAGCAAGTTAAATCTCATCTCCCCAATAAGTCACCGTAAAGCCTGGAGCGCGACCAGATAGCAGTCGATCTTATCACTATGAAGCCTGGATCACGACCAGATAATAGTTCATTTTCACCTTTTCAACCAAGATACATTTCCCCATTAGAATAACGGACGACCGAAGATCCTAAAATTCAACTTTTTCCCAAGACAAAGAACAGCATTCCCCAGCGAAATCTTCCTCAACAACAGGTATGCAAGCTCTCGCTAAGGAATCTCTTATGCGATCGACACTCCTTCGGATGGCATCTTTAAGCCCATCTTCCGTCATCAATATCCAAATGGAATCTATAAGCCCATTCCCGACATCATAATACAATACCACTTCATGCGAGTGCAAATTTCTTGGGCACTCTAGTGTTCAATCATCTTCAACCTTCAGATCACGAAAGGCAGACAAGCCAATCTACATCCTCAGGTTTAAGAAGATTGAACAGGGGCAGATGTTGTACCCCAAAATTTTCCCTCCCATATTTCTCAAAACATTTCAAGTGAGATCCTCAAATTGCTCAAGGAAGTCCAAGGGTTGACCAGACAAACTCTCTCCTAAGGCAGTCTACCTCAAATTAGGGTTTCATGTTGCATCAAGATACTTGAGTCCAAGGGATCCCAAATGCTCACCATTGTCCTAATATGTTCTCAAGAGCATCCATGTCAATTTTCAATCCCTACAGAGAAAGTTTGCTCAGTCAATTGCTTAAAGGCCTGAAAATCGACTATGCTAGGGCAAAAGTCAACAGTGGCTCACATACAGTCAAACTTCAAGATTTTTGGTAAACATACTCATTTTGAAGTATTATTCATCATTTTATCAAGGGTTTATCATGATTCCTCAAGGATTGCTCACAATTCATCAAAACCCAAAAGTTGCTAAATTAGGGTTTTGTAGGAAAAGTCAACTCAACTTTGACCAAGCATAACTTTCTCATACTTTATTATAAATTACCCATCCAAGGATCATTTTTAAGAGAATGAAATTCCCTACAATTAATCTTCAGCTCCTAAGTTCAAAATATGCACTCACAAGAAGTTATGAATTTGGACATTATAGGTCATTTTGAAAAGTCAACAAAAACACCTTTTTTGTCAAAGCTTCATACATGAACACGGAAGACTCAATTGAGATTAGACCAAAAGTTTTTCTTAGAGGACATCTTGATATTTCTAAAAAGTCCATGAACACATCTTTAGGGTAAAAATTGAGGAAGTTATGCATGGGTGAAGTTGACCTTTTTTGCAAAATTGCCAAAAGTCAAATATGCCTCAAATTGCAATTTTTGTCAAATGGGCCCAACCTTTTGTGCTTGTATTGAGTTTGTAACATGATCCAAGACCCATAATCATTCCCACTTGCCTTTATTTTATTTTTTCCATTTATTTTGATTTTTATTTCAATTAAATCAAATTAAATCAAAATTAAATCATGAAAATATCAAAATCATTTAAACCTTGAGATTTTGTGCATATTTCAGGTCCATGGATAGCTGGCAATGAGATAAAATCGTGCAAGGCTTGTTTGTACATAAAAAGATTGGTTTTTGGCTTGTTTTTGAAAGATTTACATGAGAATCAAATATTGATCAATAATCATTATTGGAGAAGATTGGATGCAAACTTGTAAAACTAATTCACTCAAGGCTACATATAGAACAAATCCAGACCAAATGCACACGGGTTGGAGGCGTGAGAAGTTGAGAAAGAACTTGAAAAAAACTCAAAAGTGGCAATCTGATTTCATAGTTCCATGCCATCTCAAGCCTTCCCAGTTATCTCATTCGCTTGCTGGGCATTCAAGGAGTCCATCCCAATCACTAGCAAGTGTTTTCATGCACAAAAACTCATTATAAGTGTCTCGCGACATTGGCACTTTCTTGAAATTCAATATCACTATTTTGGCATTTGTAGCGTGAATTCTTTATATATTCTTGTTCAGTGAAACATTTGCAATCTATTGGTAATGATTAATTGCATTTTTGCTAACCATACAGAGATCCACCATTGTTAGGGTTTAGGTTTCGTTTTTAGGGGTTTTGATTGCAGGTAAAATTGGCCCAAAAGAGGGGTACCATGGTGTTCACAAGGCCAAGATGAACTGGCCTGTAGCATTAGTTTTCGTTTATCATGCTTGTAGGTGATTCTGGAAATATGCAGGGGTTGTACCTACAGAAAACATCTGTAGGTAAAAGTCGTTTACCTAAGACGACAGACGCTTGGGGAAGATGATGGCATGGTAGGCAGTGATTCATCCATTTAAATTTTGCGCGTTTTTGATATGTTAGTTTGTTGTTGCTAATATAATGTTTGTTTACTATTTCCTATACAACAAAGCGCGTTGGCTCAGTTGGTCAGTGGGAGAGAGAAAAAGCCAAAGGGCCTGGGTTCGATCCCCAGGTCCCCTTGTTCTTCAATATTATTTTGTTATATGTGATTCCATGCGCAGGTTTCACATAGATCCACCATACTCCGTCATCTTTCAGCCATCAGATTGCCCACAAGCTGGATCAAAAGGCCATCATTTGAGAGTCTACCATGCATCTTAGTCAAGCCAACACATTGGATTATGGAGGTCAACGTGGACCCATGCTTATTGGGCTCAGATATGCTATTGGCACTCCCTTTCTACTTTGACACCAGGCCCATATTCTTATTCTTTTTCTTTTATATTTTCCTTTATTTATTTTATTTTGATTAATTATTTCTCACACAAATTTAATTCTTTTTTACAAAAAATTCATAAAATCAATTTTCATCAAATTAGATTTAGGTTTTATTTTTTATCAAAAATTAATTTAATAATTAGTTCAATTTAATTCTAGGGCAATTTTAACCTTTTGTAAATAAATTAAAATAAATTAGAAAATTAGGTTTTATTTGATTTTATTTTTATTTTCTTTTCTTAAAATAACAAAAATATAAAAATATGCCAAATTAATTATTTTTCTTAATTTAAATTAATTAGTAATTAGGTCTGTACATATTTAATTAAAACCTTTTTTTCTTAAAATAATAAAAATTAACCAAAAAATGATTTTTCTTTCAATTAGGTTTAGACAGGGTCAAAACCCTAATTTTTCTCGTTCTTAATTTATCGCGCGCGTTTATTATTTTTTTGCAAATATTAATGTAACTGCTCATGGGATGTAATAGTTTAATTAGGATTTTCCTTTTATTTATCGTTTTTACGGGTTTTTGGCTATGTAATTAATCCCCCTACCTGAAGCCTTGTAATAGCGTAGTTTTATTTCCCGCATTTTAATTTTCGCAAATATTAACTGTTAGATGTACGATAATAGGATTGCATGACAAGAAGGTGTGTTAATTTTAAAATGGTTAGCAAACCCTAAATGTGCAAAGATAATAACTTGAAATCAAATCACTCGTACATTCACACTCCTAGGGTATACTCTCACTTCGGTTGCCTTCGGTAAACGATCATTAAGCATAGGGTATCTTAGTGGTTTGCCTCTTGTCTAAACAAAGATCAAATGTCCCGTTCGGAAATGTTGCCTCGGAAATGTTGCCTCGAATATGATCTTAAGACACTAGGGTCATTACTAAGACGTCCTAACATTGCTTTAGTGATCGTACGTCCCTTTCGAATTGACCCTTACAAACTCCAACGACGGTTCTACCTACTCACTAATAGTGGGATATCGTTGTCTAAAGGAAACAAGAACATAAACATTCTTTTTTGGAGTAGGTAGATGCTAGTAGGTACTTGCTCACAATCAAACTTTTCCACACTTACACTTTTTCAAACAAATTTTTCAAAACGACTTCGTAACACTCTTGAAGACAGAAGTAAGGGTTAAAATGAAGTAAAACAAAAACTTTTCAAAAACACACAAACACGGAAGCAATTTTTAAAATGATGAGCAAGTACCTAAGAGCCCATGGAAAACCATGGATAGAAAGGTTTCTAACACCTTCCCTTTCTATAATCTACCCCCCGTACTCAAAATCTCGAAAAAGGAATGTTTATATGCTTTTGTCCTTTCCAGTTGGATAAAATAAAAGTCGGTGGCGACTCTTGCTTACCGCGACATTTTGCAAACACAAAACACAAAATGCAAACCAGCATTTTTCTAAAATAGTCTGGTTTTTACACCGTATCACAAACGCGTTGGGTAATGGCATTGGCGTCGTGATCATATCTCCTGAGGGCTGTCATACTCCATTCACCGCCCGATTATGTTTTAACTGCACCAACAATATGGTGGAGTATGAAGCATGCATCCTAGGTCTTCGAGTTGCTATCGACCTGAGGATTAAGTTCTTGAGTGTATTCGGAGATTCTTCTCCAGTGATCAGTCAGATCAAAGGCGAGTGGGATACGAAACACCCAAATCTTATTCCTTACAAAGAGTATGTACTGACATTGCTCCCACACTTTGAGGAGATAACCTTTGGACACTTCCCAAGAAAGGAGAATCAATTAGAGGACGCGCTAGCTACCATGTCTTCTATGTTCAAAGTCAGGTGGGACAATGAAGCTCCCCATATCAGCATCGAGAGGTTAGATGAACCCGCACATTGTTGTGACATCGAGACGGAAGAGGTAAAAGATAAACCCTGGTTTCACGAGGTAAAGAGGTACCCCGAGGGTGCATCTGTTAATGATAAGAAGTTTCTGAGGAGATTCGCGACGAAGTTCTTCATCAGCAATGGTATCCTTTACAAGCGTAACCATGATTCAACCTTACTGCGATGTGTGGACAAAAGCGAGGCAGAAAGGATTATGGCAGAGTTGCATGAAGGTACTTTCGGAACTCATTCCAGTGGACATACTATGGCGAAGAAGATCCTACGGGCAGGATATTATTGGTCTACTATAGAATCCAATTGTTATCAGCATTCTCGGACCTACCATAAGTGCCAAGTCTATGCTGATAAGGTGCATGTACCTCCGGTTCCTCTGAACATCTTGACAGCTCCTTGGGCTTTTGCAATGTAGGGCATCGACATGATCGGCGAGATCAGACCTACTGCGTCCAACGGGCATCGTTTCATTCTGGTGGCTATTGATTACTTTATGAAGTGGGTTGAGGCATCTTCCTTTGCTACAACAACCAAGAACGTTGTGGCGCGGTTCATCCGACACAATTTGATCTGTCGATACAGTGTACCAGAGAGGATCATTACGGACAATGGTACAAATCTCAACAACACGATGATCACCGAGCTCTGCAAAAGTTTAAGATACAGCATCACAACTCTTCTCCTTATCGGCCAAAGATGAATGGGGATGTTGAAGCAGCTAATAAGAACATCAAAAAGATTGTGCAAAAGATGACGGTGACATACAAAGACTGGCACGAGATGCTACCATTCGCTCTTCATGGGTACCGCACCTCAGCACGAACGTCAATGGGGGAAACACCCTATTCTCTGGTGTATGGCATGGAGGCAGTCTTACCCATTGAAGTCCAGATACCCTCTCTCCAGATTATGAAGGATGCAGGTTTGAACGAAGACGATTAGATCCAGACCCGACTTGATCAGCTGAATTTAATCGACGAAAAGAGGCTTACTGCTATTTGTCATGGTAAGACGTATCAAAAGCGAATGATCAAGGTATTTAACAAGAAAGTTAGACGACAAGAGTATCAAGTCGGGGTTCTGGTGATCAAACGCGTCATACTTCCGCAAGACGATCCCAGGGGCAAATGGACCCCCACTTATGAAGGGACATTTGTGGTTAAGAACATCTTCTCAGGAGGAGCTATGATTCTAACCACCATGGATGGTGACGACCTTCCTCACCCCGTCAATGCATACATAGTGAAAAAATACTACGCCTAATCAAAGACCCACTAGGTTGACTGGACTAGGCAAAAATAAGGGCTTCCCGGTGAACCAAAAGGGTTCGGGAAAAAATAAGGGATGAAAATAAAAAAACTGTACACCTGGAAAGTCGAAAACCTGAAAAGGCGGCTTGGGCAAAAAAGGGTATCCCGGTGGACCGAAAACCCGAAAGGGAGGTTCAAGCAAAAAGTAGGGATTAAAGCGTAACACTATGTCTCATTGGATCATCTTGCAACCAGACTTCGGTATCGACTATCAAGCTCGGGCGGCGCCAATCAATCTGATCTACCTTCAACCAAGTAGCAAAGTGATGAGACGCTCGAAGATATAAAGGCAATAGCAGAGTTGGAACCCAGTGGGATTGTTTCACATAGCTGTTTTTCTTTCTTTTACACAAATTGTATAAATTCTGTTCTTTCGGCGGTGTTTCTCTTACTAGGACGTCAGCCTCTTGTACAAAACGCCCAGTACAGGCCAACTTCAAAATCAATACAACTCATTTTACAATAAACTTCAAAATTGTTTTCTTTTCCTGTTTTGTTTTGCAAGAACATCCAATGATTCATTTTTGATATATGCATTTGAAAATAATTGTTGCTCATGAATATTTACATGCGAAACAAAAGACAATTACTGGTAATTTCAGGAACAGGGGCAAACAAGAAATGTTCAAACCTTACAGTTGCTCTACCCACCAAGTACATGGATAGACCCAGCTTGAGAAAATGACTAAAAGTACATACACTTCCCGCAGAGTAAAAAATACCCAAAAACAGTGGTGTTAATTCTCCCCAAGCAGAGTTTATCTATCACCAGCAATGAAAGACTATCCCCAGTGGAGTTTATTTCTTCCACAAGCAGAAACTCAATCCCCAACTGGGTTTATTATCACCAGCAACGGTAATTCATCCCCAGCCGAGGTTATTTCTCCAAATCAGCAAATCTTTTAGAAGAGTATCTCTCTTCCCCACAAAGTCATTCTCTCGCCAGTTTATTCTCAAGCAGAGTTATTCTCCCACCAATTTATTTTCAAATCATCTTCGGTCATTATCTCCAGCGAGAACGAAGAACTCAACTCTTTGTATACTCTCCAGCAGCAGTCCAGGATTTATTTTCCCCAGCTAGAAAGCATCACAAGAACATTACATATCCATACGTCATGGCATACGCACATGCATCATACTGCACGATCTCATTTATTTTGAGAACATCATTGCTCAATACATTTCATACATCATGACATTACATACGACTAAATCTTTACCTTTCAGGGAAAGATGCAATCAAAATTCTCACAAGTTCCTCTGGATCAGTTAAACCGATGCTAAGATTTCTATTCCAATTCAAGCTACGAATCCCGAATCCTACCGGATAATATCTTAATTTCTCCATCATATTGTGAAGCCTGGAATAACATCGGATAGTAGTTTAATCCCCAGCAAGTTATTATGAAGCCTGGAGAACGACCAGATAGCAATACAAGTTACTGTGAAGCCCGTATTACGACCAGATAGCAGTACAAAGACACCATGAAGCCTGGAAACAACCAGATAGTGGTATATCATAAACACAAGCGGTGAAGCCCGGAGGTCGACCGAAAAACAGCTTAACAAGGTATTGTGAGGCCTGGAAATTGACCAGATAGAAGTACAGGACACCATGAAGTCTGGATTCGACCAGATAGCGATAAAAGACACTGAAGCCTGGGACTACGACCAGATAACAGTAAGGGACACTGCGAAGCTTGGATTTCGACCAAATAGCATTCTATCCAGCCAATTACTAAGAAGCCCGGAATCAACCGGATATTAGTAAGCCTTAAAACCAAATGGAAGCCCGGATGCAACCGGATAACCACTTGATTTCTTCTGAAGCCTGGAATACGACCAGATAAGAACTAAGAAGTTGCAAAGCCTGGATTACGACCAGATAGCGGCAAAGGAATGAAGCCTGGAATCGACCAGATAACAGTATAGGACACTGTGAAGCTTGGATTTCGACCAAATAGCAGTTTACCTAGACAATTACTAAGAAGCCCAGAATCGACCGGATATTAGTGTGCCCTAAATTCAAGTTGAAGCCCAGATGCGACCAGATAACAACTTAATTCCTTCTGAAGCCTGGAGTACGACCAGATAAGCATTAAGAAATTGTGAAGCCTGAAGAGCGACCAGGTAGCAAGTTTAATCTCATCTCCCTGTTAAGTCACTCTAAAGCCTGGAGCACGACCAAATAGCAGTCGATCTTATCACTATGAAGCCTGGATCACGACCAGATAGTAGTTCATTTTCACCTCTTCGACCAAGAGACGATTCCCCAGTAGAATAACGGACGACCGAAGCTCCTAAAATTCAAATTTTACCAAGACAGAGAACAACATTCCCCATCGTAGTCTTCCTCAACAACAGGTATGTAAGCTCTCGCAAAGGAATCTCTTATGCAATCGACACCCTTTCGGATGGCATCTTTAAGCCCATCCTCAGTCATCAATCTCTAAATGGCATCTATAAGCCCATCCCCAACATCACAAGACAAGTACCACTTCATGCGAGTGCAAATTTCTAGGCACTCTAGTGTTCAATCATCTTCCACCTTCGGATCATGAAAGGCAAGCAAGCCAATCTACATCCTCGGGTTTAAGAAGATTGAATAGGGGCAGCTGTTGTACCCCAAAATTTTCCCTCCCATATTTCTCAAAACATTTCAAGTGAGGTCCTCAAATTGCTCAAGGAAGTCCAAGGGTTGACCAGACAAACTCTCTCTTAAGGCAGTCTACCTCAAATTAGGGTTTCAGTTTGCATCAAGGTACTTGAGCCCAAATGATCCCAAATTCTCATCATTGTACTAATATGTTCTCAAGATCATCCATGTCAAGTTTCAAGCCTTGCAGAGGAAGTTTGCTCAGTCAATTGCTCAAAGGCCTGAAAATCGACTATGTTATGGCAAAAGTCAATTGTGGCCCACATACAGTCAAACTTAAAGATATTTGGTAAACATCCTCATTTTGAAGTGTTATTCATCATTTTATCAAGGTTTGATCATGATTCCTCAAGGATTTCTCACAATTCATCAAAACCCAAAAGTTGCTAAATTAGGGTTTTGCAGGAAGAGTCAACTCAACTTTGACCAAGCATAACTTTCTCATACTTTATCAAAAATGACCCATCCAAATCTCATTTTGAATAGTATGCAATTCCATAAAATTCATCTTCATCTCCCAAGTTCAAAATATGCTCTCACAAGAAGTTATAAATTTGGACATTTTAGGTCATTTTGAAAAGTCAACAAAAACACCTTTTTTGTCAAAGCTTCATACATGAACATGGAAGACTCAATTGAGATGAGACCAAAAGGTTTATTTAGAGGACATCTTGAGATTTCTAAAAAGTCTAAGAACACATCTCTAGGGTCAAAATTGAAGGAGTTATGTAATGGTGAAGTTGACCTTTTTTGCAAAATTGCCAAAAGTCAAAAGTGGCCAAAATTGCAAATTTTTCAAATGGGCCCAACATTTTGTGTTTTTATTTGAGTTGTTAACATGATCCACGACCCATGATCCTTCCCACTTGTCTTTATTTTATTTTTATCATTTATTTTTATTTTTATTTCAATTAATTTAATTTAAATCAAAATAAAATCATGAAAATATCAAAACTAATCAAAGCTTGAGATTGTGTGCATGTTTAGGTCTCTTACATAGCTGGCAATGAAATCAAATCGTGCAAGGCTTGTTTGGACAGAAAAGATTGAATTTTTCTTGTTTTGGAAAGATTTGATGCAAGGGTGAATCAATGATCAAATCTTCATAATTGCAAGGATTTGATGCAAACTTGTAACCCTAATGCACTCTATGATATATATTGAATAAATCCAAAGCAAAAGAACAAGGTTTGGAGGCGTGAGAAGCTGAGAGAAAACTTGAAAAAACTCAACAAAAGTGGTGAATCAAATTCAAATTTCCAGGCCTCTTCAAGCCATTCCAAGCACACCATTCACTTGCTGGACATCTAAGGATTCTATCCCAATCATTAGCAAGCATTTTCGTGCCTAAAAACACACTATAAGTATCTCACGACATTGATACTTTCTTGAAATCAAACATCACCATTCTGGAATTTGTAGCACGATTTGTTTATGTATTTTGAATCCTTGAATCATTTGCAAGCTATTAGTTACATTCAATTGCATTTTTATTAACTGTAGAGCAAGATGCCATAGTTAGGGTTCTTGGCTCGTTTTTGGGGCTTTCTGTTACAAGTACAATTGGCCATGGAAAGTGGTACCATGATGCTCGTGAGGTCGCCACGAGTTTATTGGTACCATTGTTATATGTTTATCATACTTGAATAGTGTTGTACCCCAAAATTTTCCCTCCCATATTTCTGAAGACATGTCAAGCATCATCTCCAAGTTGTTCAAGATGGCTCAAGGGTTGGACAGTCAAATCACCTCCTAAGGCAGTCAATTCAAAATTAGGGTTTTGTGTTACATCAAGGTCCTCACATCCAAATTACCCCATGTTCTCCCCAATGTCCTAATATGTTCTCAAGTTCATCCATGTCAAATTTCAAGCCTTGCAGAGAAAGTTTGGCCAGTCAATTGCTCAAGAAGTCCAAAAATCGACTATGCTAGGGCAAAAGTCAACTGTGTCCCAAATACAGTCAAACCTCAAGATTTTTTTGTCAACATTCTCATTTTGAAGTATAATTCATCATTTTATCAAGGGTTGATCATGATTCATCAAGGATTGCTCAAGATTCATCAAGATTCAAAAGTTGCTAAATTAGGGTTTTGAAGGAAAAGTCAACTCAACTTTGACCAAACATAACTTTCTCATACTTTATGAGAAATGACCCATCCAAAGCTCATTTTTAATAGGATGCAATTTACTACAATCCATCTTCACACCCCAAGATCAAGAAATGCACTCACAAGAAGTTACAAATTTGGACATTATAGGTCATTTTTGAAAGTCAACAAAAACACCTTTTTTGTCAAAGCTTATAACTTGAGCATGGAATATCAAAATGAGATGATACCAAAAAGGTTGGTTATAGGACATCTCAAGGTTTCTAAAAAGTCCAAGAACACCTCCAAAAGTTCAAAATTGAAGAAGTTATGCATTGTTGAAGTTGGGCATTTTTCCAAAATGGCCAAAAGTCAACTATCCTCAAAACTCCAATTTTTGACAAAAGGGCCCACTTTTTTCCACTTGATATGGTCTTGTCATGCCACAGACGTGTCCCATCTTTAATTTCATGGCCATTCATTTATTTTTCTATTTTATTTAATTTTTATTGATTTAATTCATTTTAAATCAATATTAAATCAAATAAAATCTAAAAATTGATGTAAGGAGATTCTTGTGGTCATTGCAGCTTTCAATTACCATGATTCATCAAATCAAATTCGTATCAAGGCTTTTCATGCATAAAAAATCAGATTTGGCATATATTTGGAAACTTGATAATGGTGATCAATATCAAATCATGAATCTTCAATGCACATGGATTCAGGCCAAAAGGTTAAACCTAATTCATTCTATAATACTTGTACAAGCCACATACATCAAGAACACGCACAAAGCATTGCAGAAACAGCCATACAAAGTTTGGAAAAAGTGTGAAAAAGTGTGAGATCAAAAACAACATTAGAGCTCGATTCAAAGCAAAAGCTGGACCCTAATCCCTTGCTGGCAATCCCCTGAAGCGATACCAACCAAAATCAAGCCTTCTCGTCGCCTTAAACGCACTGTAAGCGTTCTTGAACACGACTCTGAACATGGCATCGTAAATCATTTTTCTTGCATCTTTTTGCCAATTTACTTGCACCATCATGCTTAACGTTCAAATTCTAACAATTCTGCATTATTTAATTTGATTTTCATGGCATGTACTGTAATGCCTGAGCCTAGGGTTCTTGTTCTTGTTTTTTAGGCCTTTTCGATACAGGCAAAATCAATGCTAATGATGGGTATAAGGATAACCAGAAGGAAGAGACGAACGTATTGGTGGTCTTAGTTTTTGTTTCCATGGCCTAGGGCGAATTTTAGAGACATCCCACGAATCTTCCTGCGGATAAAAATCCGCCGATAAATAACCAGGGATATTTGGAGAAGATGATCACGTGTCCCTGCGTCATTGGCCTATTCAAATGTGTTTAGCGTGTTTTTTTTAATTCCAGCATAGTTAGTTGTTTTCATATATTATATTTATTTCTTATCCCATTAACAATAATGCAACATAGTTGAGTTGGTGAGAGAAGCGTGGCAAAACCCCTTGGGACCTGGGTTCGAATCCCAGGTCACCTAAAACTTTGTTGAATTTTTTCTCTAGGTATTCATATGTAGCATTCAAGGCGTGGACCATCATGTTCTGCCAAGATCTCAAACGCCAGGTGGCTACAAAGCAAATCCAATGGCCTAGAATGGAGGACTACCATGGTCTCAAGTCAATAGGCATGTGGACAATCCAAAAAGTCAAGCAGGCTGGAGCGTTAATGGGCCAAGAATTGATGATTTCACACCCAAATTAAGCCCAGCACCCCCCTGGGTTATTTCTTTTTCCCTTCATATTTTCATTTATTTATTTTTGTTCTAATTATTTATTTTATTATTAATTAATTAACCAATTAAATTTTTTTTATAAAAATCAGAAAACCCCAAAAAAATAATATCTTTATTAATTTCACTATTTTATTTTGTAAATAAATAATTTAATTAATTTAGTTTCTAATTAGGTATAATTTCAATATTTTGCAATAAATTAAAATCAAATTAGAATATTAGGTTTTTAATATTTTTAACCATTCTTATTTTATTTCCTTAATTATAAATAAAACCCAAAAATATTTTCATTTAATTAATTAATTCAATTATTAACTTAGACTTAATTTTTAATTCAAAAAAATAACAAAAAATGTTTTCTTTAATAAAAAAGGGTCAAAATCCTAAGGCACTCCTATTTAATTTTCTCGCGCGCGTATTATTTTTGATCCATATTTCAATATTGTAACTGCTTCGGGAATGTAATAGTTTTTAACTTAGGATTTTAATTATTTATAGCTTTTATTTACTTTTCGCAATTTAATTTTAAAGGGTTTGTTTTTGGCGATGTAAATACCCGACGCCTTGTAATAGCTTAGATTAATTTCCCGCAATTTAATTTCCGCACAATATTAATTGTTAGATGTTTGATAAACAGGCAATGCATGACAAGATTAATCTTTAAACTAAAATCAACATAGCTCACCATAACATGTATAGATAAAAATTAACCGAATTGACACACTCGCACATGCGCACTCTTAGGGTACACCTCATTTGGTTGCCTCGAACGTGGTCATTGAGTATAGGAAGTTTTAGAGGTCGCCCTCTTGTCCAAAGATCATAGTTGCCTTGAAACGGTTGCCTCGGAAAAATGATCTAAGACATTAGGGTTACCGCTAAGGCGTCCTAACATTGCTTTAGTGACCACACGTCCCTTAATCGAATTGACCCGAAAACTCCAACGACGATGCTACCTACTCCTCAATAGCGGGATAGCATTGTCTAAAGGACATTTACACAGTTTAATTCCTTTTTCGAGTAGGTAGATGGTTCTTAAGTACTTGCTCCTTTTAAAACAAAACAAAAACTTTTCGCACTTACACACCCTTCAAACAAAAACTCTTTTCAAACCCACAAACACGAAGAAAAGCAAACTTTTGAAAACACAATGAGCAAGTACCTAAGAGCCCGTGGATAACCACGGATAGAAAGGGTGCTAACACCTTCCCTTTCTATAATCTACCTCCTGAATCCGAGAAATATCTCAAAAAGGAATTTTTCTGTGCTTTTGTCCTTTCCTTGTTGGATAAAATAAAAGACGGTGGCGACTCTTGCTTACCATGAAATTTTGCAAAAACAAACGCAAAACGCAAACCAGCATTCCAAAACAGTCAGTTCTCATTCCCACCGATCACAGAACTGGCGACTCTGCTGGGGATTCGTTAATAAGTGAGGTGTACCTTAGGATTAGATCACTATGTTTTCAATTGTATGCTTTGTATGCTTTAATTGTGTGGGCTTGTATCGGAGTTCTATAGATCCTAACCTGGATCTGGGGTTACCCTTTAGGTAAGTAGCAATAAACTGTGAGGGATCTGTACAACGTAGACCGACACGGATGAAGCAGTAGCTACGTTGGTGTGGCACCTTAGTCTGTACCGATATCCCTTGTGTTGGAACGAGGAGAATATGGGTCTTCTAAGGAGTCATTAAGCACCAACTGACCTTAGAACCTTAAATTGACCAACTTGGCCATAGAACAGTAGCAGTATGCTACACTCATTGAGACTAAACTCTCGCGATGATTCCGGCCTCAAGAAAAGGTTGCTAAACTGGAATTATGACCGATCGAGGGTAGTCAGTGATATTGAGATCCTCTAGAACCCGGTTACTATTTTTAGGACAGGTTTAAACCAACTGAACTGAAAGAGGGTAGTACCTAAGCTCCATGCCAGCCTAAAATTTAAGGGCTCTCAGTGTGACTTGTGTGCCTTTACCATGTTTGCTTTTTGTGGTGTGCCTTTATCATGACATCATGACATCATAACATTGCATACATCTTGCATAAGGACTAACCTATTTCAAAGACAAGAGGGTTTCATCTTTGCTCTGTTTTGTAGGTCATTATGATGCCTATGCGTAAGAATACTATCCGGATCAACTTTGTCCAAGTCCCTACCTTGCTTAAAGAGTTGGTTGTCAGGATGCCAGACACTACTTCCTTCATCAGGAGGCATGGTTCTCTTCTCGTTTTGGTCACCTCCAAGTTAGACGAACAGGTGATGAGTGTCCTGGTCCAGTTTTATGATCCGCTGTACCATTGCTTCACTTTTCAAGACTATCAGCCGGTTCCTACCCGAGAAGAGTTCTCCGAGCTGCTCGGTATCTCTGTTTTGGAGCAGACTCTGTTCACTGGTTGGGAAAAGACTCTTAGACCTGAAGAGATTGTTGCAGCCCTTCATTTGATTAAAGAGGAAGTGATGGCTAATTGGGAGACTAGGAGTGGAGCTAAAGGTTTTCTGACTAAGTTCTTAGTTGACAAAGCTAACTACTTCTGGGATAGCCTAGACTTTAAGGCGTTCGAGGATATTCTGGCTCTTCTGATTTATGGCCTGGTATTGTTTCCGAATCCTGACACTTTTGTTGATATTAATTCCATAAATATCTTCATCTCTCAGAACCTTGTACCCACTCTCTTGGGTGACATACTTCATCAGCTCTATGCTCGTACTGCCCGAAAGCGCGGAACCTTGATGTGTTGTGCTCCTTTATTGTCGAGGTGGTTTATTTCGCACCTCCCTAAGTCAGTGCTGAAGAACAAAGAAGGAATGGGTTGGGCTTATAGGGTGATGTCTCTTTCTCATAATGACATTATCTGGACTCTCAAAGGTATGGATGAGGTGACTGTCATTGATCGCTGTGGGGAGTATCCAAATGTCCCATTGATAGGGACCCATGGAGGAATTTCTTACAACCCATGCTTAGCTCTCCGTCAGTTTGGAAGAGCCAGAAGAGAAGGGCCTCATGAGATGTTGATGCCTCATATCATCTTTGATTTTCAGGGAGATAGTGACGAGCTGCGTCGTAGGTTCATAAGGGCTTGGGACAGAGTTCACCAATCAGATCCACATGAGTTGGGTCCAAAGACTTCTCTGCCAATGGAGCCATATCTCAGATGGGTCCGCATCCATGCCCAGAAGCTAGGTATGCCATATGAAGTTGTCTGGCCTGTCACTCTTGAAGTTGCTAATGAAGACGGGGTTCTTCCAACCATTCTCCACCCTTATATGCCCACTGATATTGGGGCACTGAAGAGGTCTTGGATGCAATTGAGGGATGAACGGGATTCTTACCGAGAGAAGTTCAATGAACAAGAGCAGAAGATCCAGAAGCTGACTAGGAAACTGGAGAATGAGCGGATCCTGAATGATTATATCCGCACTGAGAAGAAGAGACCATGGGAGCATTGATGGACCTTTGATGATTTCCTTTATAGTTTTTGTTTACTTTTCAGTATTTCCATTCTTGTAACGCCTTAAGGGCAATTTGTTGAACAATTTAAATTTTGAAGTTTAAATCTAATAAAGTGTGTTTCCTTTCTTGTTTACAAATTTGAATCTCGATTGTCTTTGAAATCATAAATCATACGCATTTCATCCCATGCACTTCATAAACATGTACCCTTTTTACAGGTCTCTTATCTTCTTCACTGTTTATTTCAGCAATTATCATGTCTACTGAACCTTCAACTGAGCAAGCTATCAAGGCCCTCCAGGATCAGAATGCCCAATTTCAGGAATTGTTCATGAATCTAGCTAAGGTCCAGCAGGACCTGAAGACCTTGATTCTGAAGGAGAAAAAGAAGAAGAAGAAGAAGAAGAAGAAGAGGACCATCCTGTTCAATATTGGACGCAAGTTTGGAAACGGGCTGCAGAATGAAGTTGATCTGACCACCTCATCTGGAGGGAAAGATAGTCCACAAGAAAGGAGGTCTCCTAGCCCTATGGTCTTCGACAACGAGACAGACTACGATGAAGAACAATATCCTACTGCTGAGGATAAGTACAAACAGTTGGAAGACCGTTTGAGCGCTATGGAAATCCAGAAGGTGCCCGGTCTGGACTTCGGAGATCTAGGTCTATCATCTGGGGTGGTGATTCCCCATAAGTTCAAGGCACCTGCCTTTGCCAAGTATGACGGAGTTTCCTGTCCGAAGCTGCACCTCCGGTCATACGTGAGGAAGATCCAGCCTTACACAGCTGATAAGAACTTATGGATCCATTTCTTTCAAGACAGTCTCTCAGGGACTCAGCTTGAGTGGTTCTATCAGTTGGACAGAGCCAGTATCCGCAGCTGGGAAGATTTGGCTACTGCATTCTATAGGCAGTATCAGTACAACTCCGACCTCGCTCCTACGCGTACCCAACTCCAGGGTATGTCAATAGGAACAGGTGAAGGATTTAAAGAGTATGCTCAGAAGTGGAGAGTCCTTGTCGGAAGGGTGCAACCACCTTTGGCTGATCGTGAGCTTGTTGACATGTTTCTGGGGACCCTGTCTGGTCCATTCTTTAACCATCTGATTGGAAGCTCTTCAGCTGGGTTTACAGATCTTATTTTGACTGGTGAGGGGATTGAATCTGGTATTAAGGCTGGGAAGATACAGAAGGGTGCCTCCTCGAGCACTGAGAAGAAGCCGTTTAAGAAAGAGTCCAGTGCTGTCTACAGTGCAAGAAGACAGAGTAGACCTGAACACCGCCAAGTTGTCAATGTGGTTTTTATTTCAAAACCTGCTGGTGCTCCTCAGTACAATAATCAACAAAAGGATGAGAGACCTAAGAGGCAATTCACTCGTCTCAGCATGACCTTATCTCAGATTCTGCCACAATTGCTAAAGACTAATCTGGTGACTCAAAGGGAAGCCCCGAAGAATTCAAATACAACGTCACCAAGGTATAACCCTAACTCCTGCTGCGCTTATCACTCCGATAGCCCGGGGCATAATACAGATGATTGTTGGGCTTTGAAGAACAAGATACAAGACTTAATTGATGCAAAGGAGATTGAGTTCGAGGCGCACGAGAGGCCTAATGTTGTGACTGCTCCCATGCCCAAACATGGAGTAAATGCTGTAGAGGAAGACCTATTTGTAGTTACTGTGGATGATATTGTTACCCCTCTGATGACTGTCAAGAAGAACCTGTTGCTAGCCGGTTTATTTCCGGGCTGCGACGAAGGTTTCCATATGTGTTCTGTTTTACCTACCGGTTTCCCATTCCTAAAGTCAGGTATCCAAAACCTGATGGATAGTAAAGAGATTCTGTTTGAAAAGACTGTTGTTCCATCCGTTCATACAATAGAAGTCGCCATCATTACCATTTTCAATAATTCCTCCAAGGCTCCCTCGAGGAAGCCTGTTAGAATTACATCTACTCCGAAGATCGCACCTGTGATTATCACTGTTCCGGGGCCCATCCCCTACACCTCTGACAAAGCTGTCCCCTGGCACTATGGGGCTGATGTTTATGTTCTTGGAGTTAAGAAAGAGTTGGATGTTGGTACTGACATCAACAACATTACTGGACCTGCTAAAGTCACCCGCAGCGGTAAACTTTTCTCACCTGATATTGTTCCACCAGCTGTCCGAAGACCTGTTGTCATTACACCTGCAAGTGTACCTACTTCCATTCCTAATTAAGTTCCTATTCTTACCCATGTCGCCGAGTCATCTGACGCTCGGGGCAAAGGGATCACCACTGATGTGCCTGCCCAGACGGAGGCACCGAAGACCATTACTGTTGAAGCTTCCAAACAAGAGATGGAAGAGATTTTGAAGATTATTAAGAAGAGTTATTATAACATAGTTGAGCAGCTGGGGCAAACCCCATCCAAGATTTCTATGTTGTCATTGTTGTTGTGTTCAGAGGCCCATGCTAAGGCTCTGATTACCTTCCTGAAGACTGCCCACGTGCCACAAGAGACATCAGCTGATCAGTTTACAGATTGTGTGGCTAATTTAACTGCTGATAATGGTTTGGGTTTCTCCGACGCTGATTTGACTGCTAAAGGGAAGAACCATAACGATGCCCTGCATGTCTCCATTGAATGCATGGGCACTGCTCTTGCACATGTATTGGTTGATATTGGTTCCTCATTGAACGTCTTGCCCAAGAAAGCTCTAGACCGGTTGGATTGCAAAGGGTTGGAGCTGAAACCAAGCAACATTGTTGTCAGGGCCTTTGATGGGTCTAAAAGGATGGTGCATGGTGAGGTTGATATTCCAATTAAAGTTGGTTCTCAGGTCTTCAACTCTATGTTCTATGTGATGGACATTCGGCCATCCTATTCTTGTTTGCTGGGTCGTCCATGGATCCACAAAGCTGGGGCCGTAACCTCAATGCTTCACCAGAAGTTGAAGTACCCAGTCAAAGGGAAGATTGTGATAGTACAAGGGGAAGAGGAGTATATGGTCAGCCACCTCAACTCGTTCAGATACGTAGAGATTGATGGGGAGTTCACTGAGACCCCATTTCAGCACTTTGAAGAGGTTCCCCAAACACTAGCATCAGCTGAGACTGTGGTTGAAGATTCTCCTATGAAGATGGCTTCCTTAAAAGATGCCCGGACTGTTATTGAGAAGGGTGAGTGTGAAAATTGGGGTCGACTCCCTGATTTTACACAGAAGACTAACAAGTTTGGTTTGGGTTTCACTGCAGAAGCTCAAAGGGTTGTTCGAAGTGCAAGGATTGGAAGACCTCATGTGTTCATCAGCAACTCGGGAGTGAATGCCATTGAAGAGGATGTAGAAGAGTCTGAATTCGACAGCTGGATCTATCCTACGACCAACGGTGGACCAAGCAACTGGAAAGCAAAGGACTTTATCCCTATTAATTTTGTCACCCAGTAATGAAACTTTTGTTTTGAATTTGTAATAGATAATGTTTTGAAACTTTATGGCCCGGTGTCTTACCCGGGGCACCGTGGCTTCATTTGTGAGGGCTCTTGTGTGTCATTTTCATATGTCATTAATAAAAGCATTGGATGTTCTTGCATTTCAAATCTTGTGCTCCTTGTCTTTCTTTATTATATATTGCAAAATAGCTATTTTACACACACTCACGTATACAGGTCCACATCCACTCTGGATCTCACTGGTAACAACTCTGCTACTGCCAGTTATGACTTCGAAAATCTGATCAACTTATTCGAAGACGAAGGTGAGGATGATTGCGAAGTGCCTGGTGAACTTGCAAGACTGCTACTCCAGGAAGAGAGGGTCATTCAGCCACATGAAGAGCCGGTGGAAACAGTGAATCTGGGTATCGAGACAAACAAGAAGGGAGTCAAGGTTGGTGCCAATCTGGAGCCCAGTGTGAAACAAGTGTTGATTCAAATGCTGCGTGATTATGTTGAGATCTTTGCCTGGTCTTACGAAGATATGCCTGGTTTGGATACTGACATTGTGGTTCATCGCCTGCCTACCAAAGAAGACTGTCCTCCAGTAAAACAGAAGGTTTGCCGTATGCGCCCAGAGATGTCTGAGAAAATCAAGGCCGAAGTTATGAAACAGTTTGACGCCGGTTTTCTAGCAGTGACTTCTTACCCTCAGTGGGTCGCCAATGTGGTTCCGGTACCGAAGAATGATGGTAAGGTCCGAATGTGTGTTGACTACAGGGATTTGAACAGGGCAAGCCCTAAAGATGACTTCCCTCTACCTCACATTGACGTTCTGGTTGATAATACTGCTCAGCACAAGGTATTCTCCTTTATGGATGGTTTCTCCGGATATAATCAAATTAAGATGGCTCCCGAAGATATGGAGAAGACCACTTTTTTTACTCAGTGGGGTACCTTTTGCTACAAGGTCATGCCTTTTGGGTTAAAAAATGCTGGGGCAACATATCAACGTGCCATGGTGGCTTTGTTTCACGACATGATCCATCATGAGATTGAAGTATACGTTGACGATATGATTGCAAGGTCCCAGACTAAGGAAGAACACCTTGACCATCTGCAGAAGCTGTTTGACAGGCTGAAGTTGTACAAACTGAGATTGAACCCGAACAAGTGCACCTTCGGGGTGAGGTCTGGTAAACTGTTGGGTTTCATCGTGAGCGACAAAGGTATTCAAGTGGACCCTGCCAAAGTGAAAGCCATACAAGAGATGCCATCTCCCAGAATAAACAAGGAGGTCAGAGGCTTTCTAGGACGAGTGAACTACATTGCCCGATTCATCTCGCACCTAACTGCTACTTGTGAACCAATCTTCAAGCTGCTGAAGAAAGATCAAGTAGTACGTTGGAACGATGAATGTCAGGCCGCTTTCGAAAGAATCAAAGAGTATCTCCAAGAGCCACCCATTCTGATGCCACCAGTTGAAGGGATACCTCTGATCTTATACTTAACAGTGCTTGACAACTCAATGGGGTGTGTGCTGGGGCAGCATGACGAGTCTGGCCGAAAAGAGCATGCTATTTATTACTTTAGCAAAAAGTTTACCGACTGTGAGACCCGATACTCACTTCTCGAGAAAACTTGTTGCGCTTTGGCATGGGCTTCTCGCCGGCTGAGACAGTATATGTTGACTCACACTACTCTGTTGATTTCAAAGATGGATCCAATCAAGTATATCTTCGAAAAGCCTGCCTTGTCCGGAAGAATAGCAAGATGGCAGATGATCTTGACTGAGTATGACATCCAGTATACGACCCAAAAGGCAATTAAAGGAAGTGTATTGGCAGACCATTTGGCACATCAAGCAGTGGATGATTACCAGTCTATGAACTTTGAATTCCCAGACGAGAATATCATGTTAATAACTGATTGTGAGATACCTGGACCGGATGAAGGACCTGAGGAGGGATCCCGATGGTCTATGTACTTTGATGGAGCTTCAAACACTTTGGGTAATGGCATTGGCGCCGTGATCATATCTCCGAAAGGCTCTCATGCTCCGTTCACCGCCCGACTATGTTTCAATTGCACCAACAACATGGTGGAGTATGAAGCATGCATTATGGGTCTTCGAGCAGCAATTGACCTAAGGATTAAGTTTCTAAGTGTCTTCGGAGATTCCTCTCTCGTGATCAGTCAGATCAAAGGAGAGTGGGATACGAAACACCCAAATCTTATTCCTTACAAGGAGTATGTACTGACATTGCTTCCCCATTTCGAGGAGATAACCTTTGAACACTTCCATAGAGAGGAGAATCAGTTGACGGACACGCTAGCTACGATGTCTTCTATGTTCAAAGTCAATTGGGGCAACGAGGCTCCCCGGATCATTATTGAAAGATTGGATGAACCTGCACATTGCTGTGATCTTGAGACTGAAGAGGTAACAGAAAAGCCATGGTTTCACGAAGTAAAAAGGTACCTAGAAGCTCAAGAATACCTCGAGGGTGCATCTGTTAATGATAAGAAGTTTTTGAGGAGGTTCACGACGAAGTTCTTCATCAGCAATGGCATCCTTTACAAGCGTAACCATGATTCGACCTTACTGCGTTGTGTGGATAAGATTGAAGCAGAAAGGGTCATGGAAGAGGTGCATGAAGGTACTTTCGGAACTCATTCCAGTGGACATACCATGGCAAAGAAAATCCTTCGGGCAGGATATTATTGGTCCACAATGGAAGCCGACTGTTATCAGCATTCTCGGACATGTCACAAGTGCCAGGTCTATGCTGATAAGGTGCACATACCTCCAGTTCCTCTGAACGTCTTGACAGCGCCTTGGCCTTTTGCAATGTGGGGCATTGATATATCGGCGAGATCAGACCTACAGCATCCAACGGGCATCGTTTCATCCTGGTAGCGATTGATTACTTTACGAAGTGGGTTGAAGCAGCTTCCTTTGCTACCGTAAGCAAGAACGTCTGGCACGGTTCATTCGGCACAATCTGATCTGTCGATACGGTGTACCAGAGAGGATCATTACGGATAATGGTACCAATCTCAACAACAAGATGATCACTGAGCTCTGCGGGCAATTCAAGATACAGCATCACAACTCTTCTCCCTATCGGCTGAAGATGAATGGGGTTGTCGAAGCGGCTAATAAGAACATTAAGAAGATTGTGCAGAAGATGACAGTGACATACAAAGATTGGCACGAGATGTTACCGTTTGCTCTTCATGGGTACCGTACCTCAGCACGGACGTCAACAGGGGCAACACCCTATTCCTTGGTTTATGGCATGGAGGCAGTCTTGCCCATTGAAGTTCAGATACCCTCTCTCCGGATCATGAAAGATGTAGGTTTGAGTGAAGATGACTGGATCCAGATCCAACTTGATCAGCTAAACCTAATCGACGAAAAGAGACTTACTGTTATTTGTCATGGTCAGACGTACCAAAAACGGATGATCAAGGCATTTAACAAGAAAGTTAGACGACAAGAGTATCAAGTTGGGGACCTGGTAATCAAGCGCATTATCTTACCTCAAGGTGATCCCAGGGGCAAATGGACCCCTACTTACGAAGGGCCATTTGTGGTTAAGAACATCTTCTCAGGAGGAGCTATGATTCTAACTACCATGGATGGTGACGACCTTCCTCACCCCGTCAATGCAGACATAGTGAAAAGATACTACGCATAATCAAAGACCCTCTAGGTCGACTGGCCTAGGCAAAAATAAGGGCTTCCCGGCGAACCAAAAGGGTTCAGGCAAAAATAAGGGATGAAAATAAAAAAAATCTGTACACCCAGCAAGTCGAAAACCTGAAAAGGCGGCTTGGGCAAAAATGGGTATCCCGGTGGACTGAAAACCTGAAAGGGCGGTCCAGGCAAAAATTAGGGATAAGCGTAACACTATGTCTCATTGGATCACCTCGCATCCAGACTTCGGTATCGACTATCAAGCTCGGACGGCACTAGTCAATCAGATTCATCTTCAACTAAGCAGCAAAGTGATGAGATGCTCGAGGACATAAGGGCAATAGTAGAGTTAGAACCCAATGGGATTATTCACATATCTGTTTTGTTTCCTTTTCACAAATTTTATAAATTCTATTTGTTCGGCGGCATTCTCTTACTAGGACGTCAGCCTCTTGTACAAAAACGCCTATTTTCAGGCCAAACTTCAAAATCAATATAAATTCATTTTCAGACAAATTTCAAGTTGTTTTTCCTTTATCTGTTTTGTTTTGTAAAGAACGTCCAATGTTCATTTTTTTTATATATGCATTTGACATTAATTGCTGATCATAAATATTTACATGCGAAACGAAAGACGAATTACTGGTAATGTCAGAAACAGGGGCATAAGAAATGTCTGAGCTGTGCATTTGCTTTGTCCACCAGGTACCAAGGTAGATTCAACTGAAGAATATGGCTAAGACACTTTCACTCCCCTCAGAGCAAGACAGTAATAGTAGCTCTCTCAGCTGAGACTTGCAACTATGAACGAATCATCAATACTCTCCCCAAGCAGAGTTAGTCTACCATCAGCTCTCAAAGGCTTGGTATCCCCAGGAGGTCTTAATATTCTTCAAACGGAGTATAAAGACATTCCCCAGCAAGCATAAGAGCATCCCCGACAATCTTAATATTCCTCAACAGAGTATAAGAATGTTCCCCGGCGGAATACAAGATACCCCCAGTGGAGCCATTTCCCCAGCGCAGTCTAAAAAAGGCTTCCCCGATAGAGTTGAATCATCTTCCCCAATAGACTTTGGAAGCTTATCCCCTGCAGAGCGCAAATAAATCTCCCCAGCCAAATTCAGAGGGTTATCCCCATAAGAGTCCAACGGGATTATACCCAGAAAGTTGCAACTGAAAGATCATCCCCAGCGAAATTCTTTCTTTCCCCAAACAAGAGTTCAATCATCAACCGATTCTGTATCACCAGCAACGGTAATCCATCCCCAGCGAAGTTCTTCATTAAAATCCCCAGCAGAGCTTATCAACAGAATCCCCAGCAGAGTTTATCGTAAAATCTTCAGCAGAACATCTCTTCCCCACAGAGTAATTTCCCTCAGAATAATCTCTTCATCAGTTTATTCCCCAACGGAGTTCTTTTCTCCTGTAGGTTTATTCTCACAATCATCTTCGTTCACCATCCCTGGCGGAAGCAAAGCATTCAACTTTATTCTCCGGCAGCTCCGGGATTTATTTTCCCCAGCTAAAACATTACATGTCCATACATCATGCTACATGCATATACGCATCATACCATACAATCTCACTTATTTTGAGAACATCATTGCCTGATACATATCATGCATTACATACAGCTAACCTTTACCTTTCAGGAAAGATACAATCAAAATTCAAGTTATGAAGCCCGGGTACGACCGGATAGTATCTTGATTTCTACAGCATATTATGAAGCCCGGATTACGACCGGATAACAATATCAGACTACCTCAAAGCCTGGATTACGACCAGATAGTGACATCTCTCAAAAGCAAGCTATGAAGCCCGAAGAACGACCGGATAGTAGTTTATTCCCCAGCAAGCCATGAAGCCCGGATCACGACCGGATAACAGCTCAACAAGTTATTGTGAAGCCTGGATTATGACCAGAAAGCGATACAAGACAATGAAGCCTAGATTACGACCAGATAATGATAGAAGATATTGTGAAGACTGGGTTACGACCAGATAGCAACCAAGAGTACTACTAAGCCTGGATTTCGACCAGATAGTGGTATAATACATCATGAAGCCTGGATTACGACCAGATAATGATAGAAGATGTTGTGAAGACTGGGTTACGACCAGATAGCAACCAAGAGTACTACGAAGCCTGGATTTCGACCAGATAGTGGTATGATACATCGTGAAGCCTGGATTGCGACCATATAGCGTTAAGGGTATTGTGAAGCTTGGATTACGACCAAATAACAGTTTACCCAGCCAGTTTCTATGAAGCCCGGATTCGACCGGATACTAGTAAACCCAACAGTCAAAAGGAAGCCCGGATGCGGCCGGATAACCACTTGATTTGTTCTGAAGCCTGGATTTTGACCAGATAAGAAGTGAGGTATTGTGAAGATTGGATTCGACCAGATGGCAGTACGTGAAACCATGAAGCCTGGATTCGACCAGATAATTCTATAACACATCGTGAATCCTGGATTACGACCAGATAGCGGTACAAGACACTGTGAAGCTTGGATTCTGACCAAATAACAGTTTACATGGACAATTATTAAGAAGCCCGGAGTCGGCCGAATATTAGTGTGCCCTAAATTCAAGATTGAAGCCCGGATGCGACCGGATAACCACTTGATTTATTCTGAAGCCTGGATTTCGACCAGATAAGAAGTGAGGTATTGCAAAGCCTGGATTACGACCGGATAGCAAGTTTAATCTCATCTCCCCAGTAAGTCACTGAAAAGCCTGGATTACGACCAGATAGCAGTCGGTCTTATCACTATGAAGCCTGGGTTACGACCATATAGTAGTTCATTCTTATCTCTTCAACAGAGATGATTCCCCACTATAATAACGGACGACCGAAGCTCCTAAAGTTCTATTTCTCCTAAGACAAAGAACAACATTCCCCAGCGGAATCTCTCTTAACAACAGGTATACAAGCTCTCGCTAAGGAATCTCTTACGCGATCGACACTCCTCCGGATGGCATCTTTAAGCTCATCTCCCATCATCAATCTCTAAATGGCATCTGTAATCCCATTCCCGACATCACAATGCTAATACTACTTCATGCGAGTGCAAATTTCTGGGCACTCTAGTGTTCAATCATCTCCCACCTTCGGATCACGAAAGGCCCGAACGCCAATCTATATCCTCAGGTTTAAGAAGATTGAACAGGGGAAACTTTTGTACCCAAACATTTGCCCTCCCATATTTCTCAAGACATGTCAAGCATCATCTCCAAGTTGTTCAAGATGGCTCAAGGGTTGGACAATCAAATCACCTCCTAAGGCAGTCAATTCAAAATTAGGGTTTTGTGTTGCATCAAGGTACTCACATCCAAATGATCCCAAGTGCTCCCCAATGTCCTAATATGTTATCAAGTTCATCCATGTCAAATTTCAAGCCTTGCAGAGAAAGTTTGGTCAGTCAATTGCTCAAGAAGTCCAAAAATCGACTGTGCTAGGGTAAAAGTCAACTGTGTCCCAAATACAGTCAAACCTCAAGATTTTTTTGTCAACATTCTCATTTTGAAGGATAATTCATCATTTTATCAAGGGTTGATCATGATTCATCAAGGATTGCTCAAGATTCAAAAGTTGCTAAATTAGGGTTTTGTAGGAAAAGTCAACTCAACTTTGACCAAACATAACTTTCTCATACTTTATTATAAATGACCCATCCAAATCTCATTTTGAAGAGGATGCAATTTACTACAATCCATCTTCACACCCCAAGATCAAGAAATGTACTCACAAGAAGTTACAAATTTGGACATTATAGGTCATTTTTGAAAGTCAACAAAAACACCTTTTTTGTCAAAGCTTATAACTTGAGCATGGAATATCAAAATGAGATGATACCAAAACGGTTGGTTATAGGACATCTCAAGGTTTCTAAAAAGTCCAAGAACACCTCCAAAAGTTCAAAATTGAAGAAGTTATGCATTGTTGAAGTTGGGCATTTTTCCAAAATGGCCAAAAGTCAACTATCCTCAAAACTCCAATTTTTTACAAAAGGGCCCACTTTTTTCCACTTGATATGGTCTTGTCATGCCACACACGTGTCCCATCTTTAATTTCATGGCCATTCATTTATTTTTCTATTTTATTTAATTTTTATTGATTTAATTCATTTTAAATCAATATTAAATCAAATAAAATCTAAAAATTGATGTAAGGAGATTCTTGTGGTCATTGCAGCTTTCAATTACCACGATTCATCAAATCAAATTCGTATCAAGGCTTTTCATGCATAAAAAAAATCAGATTTGGCATATATTTGGAAACTTGATAATGGTGATCAATATCAAATCATGAATCTTCAATGCACATGGATTCAGGCCAAAAGGTTAAACCTAATTCATTCTATAATACTTGTACAAGCCACATACATCATGAACACGCACAAAGCATTGCAGAAACGGCCATACAGAGTTTGGAAAAAGTGTGAAAAATTGTGAGATCAAAAACAACATTAGAGCTCGATTCAAAGCAAAAGCTGGACCCTAATCCCTTGATGGCAATCCCCGGAAGCGATACCAACCAAAATCAAGCCTTCTCATCGCCTTAAACGCACTATAAGCGTTCTTGAACACGACTCTGAACATGGCATCGTAAATCATTTTTCTTGCATCTTTTTGCTAATTTACTTGCACCATCATGCTTAACGTTCAAATTCTAACAATTCTGCATTATTTAATTTGATTTTCATGGCCTGTACTGTAATGCCCGAGCCTAGGGTTCTTGTTCTTGTTTTTTAGGCCTTTTCGATACAGGCAAAATCAATGCTAATGATGGGTATAGGGATAACCAGGAGGAAGAGACGAACGTATTGGTGGTCTTAGTTTTCGTTTCCATGGCCTAGGGCGAATTTTGGAGACATCCCACGAATCTTCCTGCGGATAAAAATCCGCAGGTAAATAACCAGGGATATTTGGAGAAGATGATCACGTGTCCCTGCGTCATTGGCCTATTCAAATGTGTTTAGCGCGTTTTTTTTAATTCCAACATAGTTAGTTGTTTTCATATATTATATTTATTTCTTATCCCATTAACAATAATGCAGCATAGTTGAGTTGGTGAGAGAAGCGTGGCAAAACCCCTTGGGACCTGGGTTCGAATCCCAGGTCCCCCAATACTTTGTTGAATTTTTTCTCTAGGTATTCACATGTAGCATTCAAGGCGTGGACCATCATGTTCTGCCAAGATCTCAAACGCCAGGTGGCTACAAAGCAAATCCAATGGCCTAGAATGGAGGACTACCATGGTCTCAAGTCAATAGGCATGTGGACAATCCAAAAAGTCAAGCAGGATGGAGCGTTAATGGGCCAAGAATTGGTGATTTCACACCCAAATTAAGCCCAGCACCCCCCTGGGTTATTTCTTTTTCCCTTCATATTTTCATTTATTTATTTTTGTTCTAATTATTTATTTTATTATTAATTAATTAACCAATTAACATTTTTTTTATAAAAATCAGAAAACCCCAAAAAAATAATATCTTTATTAATTTCACTATTTTATTTTGTAAATAAATAATTTAATTAATTTAGTTTCTAATTAGGTATAATTTCAATATTTTGCAATAAATTAAAATCAAATTAGAATATTAGGTTTTTAATATTTTTAACCATTCTTATTTTATTTCCTTAATTATAAATAAAACCCAAAAATATTTTCATTTAATTAATTAATTCAATTATTAACTTAGACTTAATTTTTAATTCAAAAAAATAACAAAAAATGTTTTCTTTAATAAAAAATGGTCAAAACCCTAAGGCACTCCGATTTAATTTTCTCGCGCGCGTATTATTTTTTATCCATATTTCAATATTGTAACTGCTTCGGGAATGTAATAGTTTTTAACTTAGGATTTTATTTATTTATCACTTTTATTTACTTTTCACAATTTAATTTTAAAGGGTTTGTGTTTGGCGATGTAAATACCCGACGCCTTATAATAGCTTAGATTAATTTCCCGCAATTAAATTTCCGCACAATATTAATTGTTAGATATTTGATAAACAGGCAATGCATGACAAGATTAATCTTTAAACTAAAATAAACATAGCTCACCATAACATGTACAGATAAAAATTAACCGAATTGACACACTCGCACATGCGCACTCTTAGGGTACACCTCACTTGGTTGCCTCGAACATGGTCATTGAGTATAGGAAGTTTTAGAGGTCGCCCTCTTGTCCAAAGATCATAGTTGCCTCGAAACGGTTGCCTCGGAAAAATGATCTAAGATATTAGGGTTACCGCTAAGGCGTCCTAACATTGCTTTAGTGACCACACGTCCCTTAATCGAATTGACCCGAAAACTCCAACGACGATGCTACCTACTCCTCAATAGTGGGATAACATTGTCTAAAGGACATTTACACAGTTTAATTCCTTTTTCGAGTAGGTAGATGGTTCTTAAGTACTTTCTCCTTTTAAAACAAAACAAAAAGTTTTCGCACTTACACACCCTTCAAACAAAAACTCTTTTCAAACCCACAAACACAAAGAAAAGCAAACTTTTGAAAACACAATGAGAAAGTACCTAAGAGCCCATGGATAACCACGGATAGAAAGGATGCTAACACCTTCCCTTTCTATAATCTACCTCCCGAATCCGAGAAATATCTCAAAAAGGAATTTTTCTGTGCTTTTGTCCTTTCCTTGTTGGATAAAATAAAAGACGGTGGTGACTCTTGCTTACCGCGACATTTTGCGAAAACAAACGCAAAATGCAAACCAGTATTCCAAAACAGTCAGTTCTCATTCCCACCGATCACACATAGAGTTTTGGAGGTTCACAGGGTTGTACCTACGCCCATAAAACCGTAGGTAAAAGTCCTGGACTTTTGCCAACGGAGGGAGGAAGAAGAAGGGTGGCGTGGCACCCCCTGACCGGCCCATTAGAAAATTCGCGCGTTTTGATATATTAATTTGCTTTTTCTAATATAATATTTGTTTGTTATTCCATATGCAAATGAACGCGCTAGCTCAATTGGTCAGTGGGTGAAGGAAGTTGCCAAAGGGCATGGGTTCGATTCCCAGGTCTCCATATTTGCCAATGCTATTTTCTTTTACATCATCAGGTACACGCGCATGTATTGGGTCCATCATAGGCCATCATCTTTCAACCACCAGATCTCCAGAATGCCAGATCTAACGCCCATCCTTTGGAGGTCCATGATGCACCCTAGTCAAGCCATTGCACAGGATCTAAAAGTCAACGTGGGCTAAGGATTATTGGGCCTAGAAGTCAGATTCAAACCCCCCTCCATTGCTACTAACAGCAGGCCCATTTCTTTATTTTTCTTTTCTATTTCTTTATTTAATTTATTTTTATTAATCATTTTCTAACCTAAAATTAATTCTTTTTTACAAAGACTCATAAAATCAATTTTCAACAATTTAGATTTAGGTTTTATTTTTATCAAAATTAATTTAATAATTAGTTTAATTTAATTTTAGGGTAATTTTAACCTTTTGTAAATAACTTAAAACAAATTAGAAATTAGGGTTTGTTTGATTTAATTTCTATTTTCTTTTCTAAAATAAGAAAAATGAAAAATAGGTCGAATTAATTATTTTTCTTAATTTAAATTAATTAGTAACTAGGTTTGTATTTATTTAATTAAAACCTTTTTTTTTCTCAAAAAATGATTTTTCTTTCAATTAGGTTTAGACGGGGTCAAAACCCTAATTTTTCCTCGTTCTCGATTCATCGCGCGCATTTATTTATTTTTACGATATTAATGTAACCGCTCATGGTATGTAATAGTTTAATTAGGACTTTTTGTTTATTTATCGTTTTTACGGGTTTTTGGCTATGTAATTAATCCCCCTCCCAGAAGCCTTGTAATAGCGTAGTTTTATTTCTCGCATTTTAATTTTCGCAAATATTAACTGTTAGATGTATGATAATAGGATTGCATGACAAGAATGTATGTTAATTTTAAAATGGTTAGCAAACCCTAAATGTGCAAAGATAATAACTGAAATCAAATCACTCGCACATGTGCACCCCTAGGGTATACTCTCACTTCGGTTGCCTTCGGTAAACGATCATTAAGTATATGGTGTCTTAGTGGTTTCCATCTTGTCTAAACAAAGATCAAATGTCCCATTCGGAAATGTTGCCTCGGAAATGTTGCCTCGGAAAGGTTGCCTCGGAAATGTTGCCTTGAATATGATCTTAAGACACTAGGGTTATTACTAAGACGTCCTAACATTGCTTTAGTGATTATATGTCCCTTTCAAATTGACCCTTACAACTCCAACGACGGTGCTACCTACTCACTAATAGTAGGATAGCGCTGTCTAAAGGAAACAAGAACAAAAACATTCTTTTTTCGAGTAGGTAGATGCTAGTAGTTACTTGCTCAAAATCAAACTTTTTCACACTTACACTCTTTTCAAAAAAAGTTTTCAAAATGACTTCGTAACACTCTTGAAGACAGAAGCAAGGGTTAAAATGAAGTAAAACAAAAACTTATCCAAACACACAAACACGAAAGCAATTTTTAAAGTGATGAGCAAGTACCTAAGAACCCGTAGAAAACTACAAATAGAAAGGGTGCTAATACCTCCCCTTTCTATAATCTACCCCCCGTACTCAAAATCTCAAAAAAATGAATTTTTCTGTGCTTTTGTCCTTTCCAGTTGGATAAAACAAAAGTCGATAGTGACTCTGGCTTACCGCGACATTTTGCGAACATAAACGCAAAATGCAAACCAGTATTTTCCTAAAACAGCCCGGTTCTGCCACCGTATCACACTCTGCATGTCTCGATTGAGTGTAGGGGCACCACTATGGCTCATGTGCCGGTAGATACGGGGTCTTCGCTGAATGTTCTGCCGAAGAAAGCGTTGTACCATTTGGATTGTGAGGGTTTGACTCTAAAGCCTAGTAACATTGTGGTAAGGGCTTTTGACGGATCGAAGAGAATGGTGCACGGGGAGGTGGACATCCCTGTCAAAGTGGGTTCTCAGACTTTTGGGTCCACCTTCTACGTAATGGATATCAGGCCGTCGTATTCTTGCTTGCTAGGTCGACCTTGGATCCATGAGGTTGGGGCAGTTACTTCCACACTCCATCAAATGCTGAAGTATCCGGTGAAGGGAAAGATTGTCACAATGCGAGGTGAAGAAGAATACATGGTAAGTCACCTCAATTCCTTTCGCTACATAGAGATGGACGGGGAATTCATAGAAACTCCTTATCAGAATTTCGAAGAGGTCCCTCAGATCTTGGAATTAATTGAAGTTACTACCAACAAACCTTCATTGAAGATGGCTTCTCTCAAGGACGCCAGGGCCGTGGTTGAAGAAGGTGGGTGCACCAATTGGGGTCAGCTCCCTGATTTCACTCACAAAACTGACAAATTTGGTTTGGGCTTTACTACAGGGGCTCAAAGGGCTGTTAGGCGCGCTCGGGCTGGAAGACCTCCTCTACACATCAGTAATCGGGGAATTAATGCAATTGAAGATAGTGAAAAGGATTCAGACATCGACAGCTAGATCTACCCAACAACCAACGGTGGACCGAATAACTGGACGGCTAGGGACTTCATACCTGTTTCTTTTATTCCGCAGTAATTAACTCATTTTTTTTAAGATTTATAATAAACAATTTGAAACTTTACGGCCCGGTGCCTTGCCCGAGGCACCTTGGCTTTGCTTGTGAGGGCTATTGTTTGTCATTTCATATATCATTAATAAAGCATTGGACGTTTCTTGCATACAAATTTTGCGCTCATTGTTTTTCTTTTATGTCTCTCACTTTATCAAAAAAGATATTCTCTTACACACACTCACGTATCATACTGCAGATCCATATCCACTCTGGATCCCATTGATAATAGCTCTGCTACTGCCAGTTATGACTTCAAAAATCCGATCAACCAAGCCGAGGACGAAGGTGAGGATGATTGTGAGGTTCCTGGAGAACTTGCTAGACTATTACAGTAGGAAGAAAGGGCCATATAGCCTCATGAAGAGCCAGTTGAGTCAGTGAATTTGGGTACAGAGGAAGAAAAGAAAGAAGTTAAAATAGGTCTGAATCTGGAGCCTAGTGTCAAACAACGCTTAATACAGATGCTACACGACTATGTTGAGATCTTTGCCTGGTCCTATGAAGACATGTCTGGTTTGGACACTGATATTGTGGTACATCTCCTGCCAACTAAAGAAGATTTCCATTCGGTAAAGAAGAAGGTCTGCCGTATGTGCCCTGTAATGTCAGAGAAAATCAAGGCAGAGGTCATGAAACAGTTCGACGCAGGATTCTTAGCTGTCACTTCTTATCCACAGTGGGTTGCCAACGTTGTTTCGGTACCTAAGAAGGATGGTAAGGTACGGATATGTGTGGACTACAGAGATATGAACAGGGCAAGCCCCAAGGATGACTTCCCACTTCCTCACATTGATGTTCTAGTCGACAACACCATGCAGCACAAGATATTCTCCTTCATGGATGGTTTTTCTGGCTACAACCAGATCAAGATGGCTCTTGAGGACATGGAGAAGACAACCTTCATTACACAGTGGGGCACCTTCTGTTATAAGGTAATGCCTTTTAGGTTGAAGAATGCTGGGGAAACTTATCAGCGCGCCATGGTCGCTTTGTTCCACGATATGATTCACCACGAGATCGAGGTTTATGTTGATGACATGATAACCAAGTCCCAGACTGAGGAAGAGCACCTTGATCTTCTCCAGAAACTGTTTGACAGGTTGAAGATGTACAAGCTGAGGTTGAATCCGAACAAGTGCACCTTCGGGGTAAGGTCTGGTAAGCTTTTGGGTTTTGTTGTCAGTGATAAAGGTATTCAGGTAGACCCTGCAAAGGTAAAAGCCATACAAGAGATGCCGGCTCCCTGCATAGAAAAAGAAGTTAGAGGTTTCTTGGGACGCCTGGATTACATCGCCAGGTTCATTTCACATTTGACTGCTACTTGTGAGCCAATCTTCAAGCTGCTGAAGAAAGATCAAGTGTTAAAATGGAATGATGAATGCCAGACTGCTTTTGAAAGAATCAAAGAATACCTTCAAGAACCACCAATTATGATGCCTCCAGTTGAAGGAAGACCTTTGATATTATACCTGACAATGCTAGACAGTTCAATGGGGTGTGTGTTGGGGCAGCATGACGAATCTGGTTGAAAAGAGCATGCAATTTACTACCTTAGCAAAAAGTTTACCGACTGTGAGACCCAATACTCATTGCTCGAGAAAACTTGTTGCGCTTTGGCATGGGATGCTCTCCGACTGAGACAGTATATGCTGACTCACACTACCCTATTGATATCAAAGATAGATCTGATCAAATATATTTTCGAGAAGCCCGCCTTATCCGGAAGAATAGCAAGATCGCATATGATATTAATCGAGTACGACATCCAATACATAACCCAAAAATCAATCAAGGGGAGTGTATTGGCGGATCATTTGGCGCATCAAGCCGTGGATGACTACCAGTCCATGAATTTCGAGTTCCCGGATGAGAATATCATGTTGGTAACCGACTGCGAAGAACCGAGACCGAATGAAGGACCCAATCAGGGATCCCGGTGGTCTATGTATTTTGATGGAGCCTAGAACGCATTGGGTAATGGCATTGGCATTGTAATTATATCTCCTGAGGGTTGTCATACTCCGTTCACCGCCCGATTATATTTTAACTGCACCAACAATATGGCGGAGTATGAAGCGTGTATCATGGGTCTTCGAGATGCTATTGACCTGAGGCTTAAGTTCTTGAGTGTATTCGGAGATTCTGCTCTGGTAATAAGTCAGATCAAAGGCGAGTGGGATACGAAGCACCCGAATCTCATTCCTTATAAAGAGTATGTACTAACATTGTTGCCACGATTTGAGGAGGTAACCTTCGAACATTTCCCACGAGAAGAGAACCAGTTGGCGGACGCGCTAGCTACCATGTCTTATATGTTCAAGGTTAGGTGGGACAATGAAGCTCCCCAGATTACCATTGAGAGGTTGGATAAACCCGCACACTGCTGTGAGATCGACACCGAAGAAGTGGCAGACAAACCCGGGTTTCACGAAGTCAAAACGTATCTCGAGGTTCAGGAGTATCCCGAAGGGGCATCTGTCAATGATAAGAAGTTTCTAAGAAGGTTCGCTGCAAAATTCTTTCTTAGCAATGGGATCCTCTATAAACGCAACCATGACTCCACACTGCTATGGTGTGTAGACAAGAGCGAAGTGGAAAGGATCATGACGGATCTACATGAAGGCATTTTCGGAACCCATTCTAGAGGACACACCATGAATAAGAAGATCCTACAGGATGGATACTACTGGTCCACTATGGAAGCCGATTGTTATCAGCACTCTCGAACCTGTCATAAATACCAAATCTATGCTGATAAGGTGCATGTGCCTCCAGTCCCTCTGAATGTCTTGATAGCTCCTTAGCCCTTTGCAATATGGGGCATCAGAATGATCGGCGAGATCATACCTACTGCGTCTAACGGGCATCGCTTCATTCTGGTAGCAATTGATTACTTTACGAAGTGGGTTGAGGCAGCTTCCTTTGCTACAGTAACCAAGAACGTCGTGGCGCGTTTCATTTGACACAATCTGATCTGTCGATATGGTGTCCCAAAGAGAATTATTACTGAAAATGGTACAAATATCAATAACACAATGATCACCGAGCTCTACAAACATTTCAAGATTCAGCATCATAACTCTTCTCCCTACCGGCCGAAGATGAATGGGGTTATTGAAGCGGCTAACAAGAACATAAAAAAGATTGTACAGAAGATGACGGTGACATACAAAGACTGGCACGAGATGTTACCATTCACTCTTCATGGGTACCGTACCTCAGCACGGACATCGACAGGGGAAACACCTTACTCTTTGGTGTACGGCATGGAGGCAGTCCTTCCCATCGAAGTCCATATACCTTCTCTCAAGATTATGAAGGGTGTGGATTTGAACAAAGACGACTGGATCTAAACCCTACTTGATCAGCTGAATCTAATCGATGAAAAGAGACTTACTGCTATCTGTCATGGTCAGACGTATCAAAAGTGAATGGTCAAGGCTTTTAACAAGAAGATCAGACATCAAGAATATCAAGTCGAGGATCTAGTGATCAAACTCATCATACTATCGCAAGGTGATCCCAGGGGCAAATGGACCCCCACATACGAAGGGCCATTTGTGGTTAAGAACATGTTCTCGGGAGGAGCTATGATTCTAACCACCATGGATAGTGACGACCTTCCTCACCCCGTCAATGCAGACATAGTGAAAAGATAATACGCATAATCAAAGACCCGCTAGGTTGACTGGCCTAGGCAAAAATAAGGGCTTCCCGGCGAACCAAAAGGGTTTGGGTAAAAGTAAGGGATGAAAATGAAAAAATGTACACCCAACAAGTCGAAAACCTGAAAAGGCGACTTGGGCAAAAAAGGGTATCCCGGTGGACTGAAAACCCGACAGGGCAGTCCAGGAAAAAATTCGGGATCGAAGTGTAACACTATGTCTCATTGGATCATCTCGCGGCCAGAATTCGGCATCAACTATCATATAACTGTTTTTTATTTATTTTACAAATTGTAATTTCTTTCGGCGGCGTTCTCTTACTAGGACGCCAGTCTCTTTGTACAAAAATGCCTATTATGGGCCAATTGAAAAAAATCAATACAACTCATTTTCATAAGAAATTTCAACCTTTTTTTCTTTTTCTGTTTTGTTTTGCAAGAACGTCCAATGATTCATTTTTTATATATGCATTTGAAAATAATGGCTGCTCATAAATATTTACACAAGAAACAAAAGACGATTACTCGTAATGCCAAAACAGGGAAAACAAGAAGTGCCAAAACCTTACAGTTACTCTGCCCATCAGGCACCAGGATAGATTCGGCTTGAGAAGATGAGTGGTGGTACATACACTCCCCACAGAGTAAAAAGTATCCAAAGACAGTAATGTTAGCTTTCCCGAACAGGACATAACTCTCCCCAGCTGAGGTTCACAATCGCGAGTGAGTCAGTAAATTTTTCCCCAAGCAGAGTTTATTTCTCTCACAAGCAGAAATTCAATCTCCCACAGAATTCATTATCACCAGCAATGGAAATTCATCCCCAGCTAGTCATCTTTGTTCACCATCCCCAACAGAAGTAGAGGAACCATGGTTTTTTTACAGCAGTCAAGAATACCATTTCTCATACTCTCCAAACAGCAGTCAGGGATTTATTTTCCCGGACTCAGATTATTACGTCAGCATTTCATGTTCATACATCATGACATGTGCATACATTACATATAACATAATCTCTGTTATTTTGAGAACCTCATCACAATGCATCTCATGCATCTCACATAACTAACCCTGTATTTCTTTCAGGAAATACAGTTATTATCAACAATTTCCAGCAGGTCCATGATCAACACTCGAAGCTAAACAGAGTAATCATCGGTGCGACAAATGTAACCTTACGCAGGTTCCTCATAGAAGCCCTACTATCCAGGCTTTCATCTCAAAGTAACCCTACGACCCAAGTTCCTTCCCAAGCCCTATTATCCAAGCTTTCATCTCGAAGTAACCCTACTATCCAGGTTCCTTCCCAAGCCCTACTATACAGGCTTTTATCTCAAAGTAACCCTACTATCCAGGTTCCTTCTCAAGCCCTACTATCCAGGCTTTTATCTCGAAGTAACCCTACTATCCAGGCTTTCATCTCGAAGTAACCCTACTATCTAGGTTCCTTCTCACAACCCTACTATTCAGGCTTTCATCTCGAAGTAACCCTACTATCCAGGTTCCTTCTCAAAGCCCTACTATCCAGGCTTTCATGTTGAAGTAACCCTACGACCCAGGTTCCTTCTCACAGCCCTACTATCCAGGATTTCATGTCGAAGTAACCCTACAACCCAGGTTCCTTCCCAAGCCCTACTATCCAGGCTTTCATGTCGAAGTAACCCTACAACCCAGGTTCCTTCCCAAGCCCTACTATCTAGGTTTTCATGTCGAAGTAACCCTACGACCCAGGTTCCTTCCCAAGCCCTACTATCCAGGCTTTCATTTCGAAGTAACCCTACTATCCAAGTTCCTTCTCAAGCCCTACTATCCAGGATTTCATCTCGAAGTAACCCTACTATCCAAGTTCCTTCTCACAGCCTTACTATCCATGCTTTGATGTCGAAGTAACCCTACTATCCAGGTTCCTTCTCAAGCCCTACTATCCAGACTTTCATCTCAAAGTAACCCTACTATCCAGGTTCCTTCTCACAGCCCTACTATCCAGGCTTTCATGTCGAAGTAAACCTATTATCCAGGTTCCTTCTCAAGCCCTACTACCCAGGCTTTCATCTCGAAGTAACCCTACTATCCAGGTTCCTTCTCATAACCTTACTATCCGGGTTCTTCCTCTCTTATCCCCAGACATCAGTCCACAACACTGTAAGACCGGGACCCGATCAAACACGATTGGTTTCGCATCTCTCCAGTAAGTCACGGTGCAGTATATACCCCGACCAGACACGCAGTTCACTTCCGCTTCCCCAAACCAGAGTTATTCCCCAGTAGAGTAACGGACAACTGAAGCTCCTAAAACTCTATTTCTCCCAAGACAGAGACCAACATTCCCCAGCGAAGTCCTCCTCAACAACAGGTATACAGGTTCTCGCAAAAGAATCTCTTATGAGATCGACACCTCTTCGGATGGTATCTTTAAACCCATTTCCGAAAATTCTCTAGAAACGTCCAAATGGCATCTATAAGCCCATTCCTGATATCACAAATCAAGTATCACTTCATGCGAGTGCAAATTTTTGGGCACTCTGGTGTTCAATCATCTTCCACCTTCAGATCACGAAAGGCAGACGAGCCAATCTACATCTTCAGGTTTAAGAAGATTGAACAGGGGCAGCTGTTGTACCCCAAAATTTTCCCTCCCATATTTCTCAACACATGGCAAGTGAGGTCCCCAAATTGCTCAAGGAAGTTCAAGAATTGACCAGACAAACTCTCTCCTAAGGCAGTATACCTCAAATTAGGGTTTCCATCTTCATCAAGATTTTTGAACCACAAAGGACTCAAATTCTCACCGTTGTCCTCATATGTTCTCAAGATCATCCATGTCAAGTTTCAAGCCTTGCAGAAGAAGTTTGCTCAGTCAATTGCTCAAATGCCTGAAAATCAACTGTACTAGGTCAAAAGTCAATTGTGGCCCACATACAGTCAAACTTCAAGATTTTTGGTCAACATCCTCATTTTGAAGTATTATCCATCATTTTATCAAGGGTTGATCATGATTCCTCAAGGATTTCTCACAATTCATCAAAACCCAAAAGTTGCTAAATTAGGGTTTTACAAGAAGAGTCAACTCAACTTTTACCAAGCATAACTTTCTCATACTTTATCAGAAATGACCCATCCAAAGCTCATTTTGAAGAGGATGCAATTTCCTACAATTCATCTTCTGCTCCCAAGTCCAGAATATGCACTCAAAAAAAGATATGAATTTTGACATTATAGGTCCTTTTGAAAGGTCAACAAAAACACCTTTTGGATCAAAGCTTTATACATGAACATGGAAGACTCAATTGAGATGAGACAAAAAAGGGTTGTTTAGAGTACATCCTAAGCTTTCTAAAAAGTCAAAGAACACCTCTCTGGGGTTAAAATTGAGAGAGTTATGCATTGTCCAAGTTGACCATTTTTGCAAAATTGCCAAAAGTCAAAAGTGCTCAAATTTGCATTTTTTGCTAAATGGGCCCAACTTTTTATGCTTGCACCTCAATTATAATATGGTACATGACCCATAAAACCATCTATGCATTATTTTCTTATTTATTTGATTTATCTTGGTTTCAATCATTTAAAAATTCAAATTAAATTAAATAAATAATGTAGATTTGCTTTGATATGATTTTTGCATTGAATGATGGATCAAATATGCTGAAAATAGACAAGGAAATCATGTCATGCCATGAAAGGGAAGAAAATATTTGAAAATAGAAATATTTGAAGCAAAATTAAAAACTCCATATTTCTTTTGATACGCAGCCTGCCTTAAGGGAGAAAGAAGGTTCCAAAATTTCAAAGAGGTGGTGCAATATTCAAACACTCTAGCCAACCTCTTTCCCTCGATTCCAATTATTCCATCATCTTTCTGAGATTTCCAGGAGTGACACCAGACCATTTGCAAAGCCTATAGCATCCTTAAATCAGCAGATCCGTGCTTCACCATTGGTAAAGCTTCTTTGACCTCAAACTCGCGAAATACTTGATTTCAATCCATACTGATTATATACATGTGTTTCTACTGATGTTTATGTGTGTTTGAATGTATCACATGCGAAGCTAATGCCCAGGATCACATTATGCCATTGTTGACCGTGGTTAGGGTTCCAAGTTTGAATCCAATGATGCGTGAGGAATTAGTGAATTTAGAGGCCATAATCATGATCAAGGGATCTTTTTAAGGCAATTGGCATCATTTGTTTTTTGTTTGGCTAAGATTTTCAAGTGACCCACCGGAGAAGACGGTGGAAACCACCGGCTCCGGTGGTTGGACCAACCGGTCTTTGGTCAACCAGCTTGCGTGGCTATTTCTCATGATCCCATTGGCTGGATCAAATGATGATTTTCTCTCACCATATCTGATTGGCTCATGCTTGCTGACACGTGCAATTATTTGTTGACCTGGATCTAGCATCTTGTTTTTCTTTATGGTTTATTTGTTTTATAATAATCATGATTAACATTCTAGTGCAGTTGGCAAAGGGGAGAACCTATAAGGTACACGTCACGGGTTCGACCCCAAGCGTGTTACTTTTGTATTTTCCTGATGTTTTCTATAGGTTCCAATGCATCATGCCCCATGAAGTCCATCGTGAGACCTCAAATCTAACCCTCAAAGACCTCATCACATCCAATCCAACGTCCCATACGCGTAGATGTACCATGGACCATCAGAAGATCAGTGCATGGGATTCAGTGCAGGGTTTGAGCCATCAGCATTTGGGCCAAGGAATTCAGATTTACACCCCCCTCTTCAGTAACACAATCAGGCCCAATTCTCAATCTTTCTCTTTTTTTATTATTTTGTTTTCTTTATTCTTTTGAATTTATTCATTTATCTTATTTTTAAAATCAGTTTTTTTTATAAAATCATAAAATCAAGAATTCACAAAATTAGAATTAGGTTTTTATTAAATTTAATTTTTAATTAATTAGCTTAATGTAATTTAGGGCAATTTAATTCTTCTTTTCACAATTAAAAACAATTAGAAAATTAGGTTTAAATTCTTGATTTAATTATTTTCTTTTTCCAAATAAAAACACAAAATAGGTTAACTTAATTATTTTTCTTAATTAAAGTTAATTAGTAATTAGGTTCTTTTTTTAATTCAATTCTTCCTTATTTTCTTAAAATAACAAAACATGACAAAAAAACATTTTTCTTTAATCAATCGCAAGTAGGGTTAGTCAAAGGGTCAAAACTCTAATCGCCTCGCATTTAACTTACCACGGGCATTTAATTCTTTTATTATTTTTGTAACTGTTTTGAGGATGTAATAGTTTTAATTAGGGTTTTTAAATTTACGCAACTTTATTTACTGTCAACGATAATTATGTAACTGTCAAAGCCATGTAATAAGCGTAGGTTATTTTCTTCCGCTTTTACTTTCCGCAAAACTCTTAACTGTTAGATGTATGTTTAGGATTGTATGGCAAGAATGCATGACAAAATTAAAATGGTTAGAAAACCCTAATGTGCAAAGATAATAAACTGAAAATAAATCACTCGCACATATTCACTCTTAAGGTATACTCTCACTTCGGTTGCCTTCGGTAAACGATCATTAAGCATAGGGTGTCTTAGTGGTTGCCCTCCCGTCTAAAAAGATCAAATGTCCCATTCGAATGTTGCCTCGGAAACGTTGACTCGGAAATGCTGCCTCGGAAATGTTGCCTCGAAAAGATCTTAAGACTCTAGGGTTACTACTAAGGTGTCCTAATATTGCTTCAGTGATCGTACGTCCCTTTCGAATTGACCCTTATTGTAAGTGTTTGGTTGTTGGCATCTTTTTTGGTAAAACCAGTTTTGTGAATGTCATGACTGATGTCATAACATTCTGGGATACAAGGTACATTCTGCAGAAAAAGAATGTCATACAGAAGCTACTCAATATGAGTGTCTAGCTGATCATTAAGCAATGATCATATTTATTGCATTCTACCAAAATCAGTGAACAAGATTCTTGTTGTCATAACCAATGTTAAGACATCCTGTACTGATCTAACATTTGTGTAGATTTGTTATTCCTGAGAATTTTCAGGAATCTGGTTTATACAGTCCAGATTAGATACTCACGTGGACATTAGGTTAACTCTGCTTAACCCTAAACTGGTTGTTAAAGACCTATGACCAAGTCTTGAGGTTAACTCTAATTAACCCTAGCTATTTTCGTGGAAACCCTAACTGAAGAATAGCTGCCTATATATTCCTCATGAAGACTGTTGGTGAAGGACACTTTTTGACAGAAGATCAATAAGGGATTGTATAGTTGTAACTATTGTGAGCCAAGCAATTATCATTGTGATAAGTGACTTGGAGTAGGATTTGATTGTAAGGGTTGTGTATCACTCAAAGCTTTGAAGCACGAGTGTTTGTGTCACTTGATTAAAGCTTTGAAGCAAAGTCAAGTTAGGGTTGTGTATCACTCAAAGCTTTGAAGCACGAGTGTTTGTCACTTGATTAAAGCTGTGAAGCAAAATCAAGTGTATGTACTGAAGAGTATCTTCATAATTTCATTAATCAATAGTTTAGTATCACTGCTGTGATTGAGGGGGAGTGAGCAGGAACTCAGGTTTAAGTTGAACTTAGACTGAAGTTGCATTGGGTAGGTCTTAAGTGAAGGAGATAAACTGGTTGGTTTATTCCTAAAGTAATATCTCTTATAGTGCATTTCCTCCCTGGCTTGGTATCCCCCAGAGTAGGTGTTGTTACACACTGAACTGGGTAAACAATTGATTGTGTTCTTTACTGCTTTTAAAATTACTGTCTTGAAGTGTGTCAGATACGGTGTCATAACATTCACTGTGACATTGAGTATCTGTTGCCAGAATTTTAATTGGCATCAGAGCAGGCACCCTGCCTGTCTTACTGGGTGAGATCTAGGGATATTATTTTCTGGCGCTATGGACAAATAAGGAGGATTTGGGAACAGACCACCCATTCTGGATGGATCAAATTATAACTACTGGAAACCTCGTATGATTGCCTTCTTAAAATCACTGGACAAAAAGGCTTGGAGAGTTGCTGACAAAGGAGGGAACCATCCCACCATAACTGGGAAAGATGGGACAACCAGTCTGAAACCTGAGGAAGAATGGAGCAAAGAAGAAGATGAGTTAGCCCTGGGTAACTCCAAAGCATTAAATGCCTTGTTCAATGGAATTGATAGAAACATATTCAGACTAGTACATCAATGTGAACTGGCCAAGGATGTTTGGGACACTCTCAAAACTACCCATGAGGGCACATCCAAAGTAAAAATGTAAAGGCTTCAGATGCTGACTACCAAATTTGAGAACCTAAGGATGATGGAAGATGAGACCATTCATGAGTTTCACATGAACATCTTGGAAATTGCCAACACCTTAGGAGCATTGGGAGAAAAGATGTCAGAAGAAAAGCTGGTGAGAAAGATTCTCAGATCCTTGCCTAAAAGATTTGCAATGAAGGTGACTGCTATAGAGGAAGCTCAGGATATCTGCAACTTGAAGGTTGATGAACTCATTGGGTCACTTCAGAACTTTGAGATGGGGATCAGTGACAATGTCGACAAGAAAAACAAGAGCATAGCACTTGTATCTAATACTGAAGATGAAAACAAGGAGGATGAAGAAGAAAATATTTCAGAAGCTATAGCCATGCTTGGAAGGCAGTTCAACAAACTCATCAAGAGAATGGACCCAAAGTCAAGGTCAAATGTCAAGAACATTCCCTCTGACATTAACAGATCTTATGACTCCAACAGAAGACCAAAGTCTGGAGAGAAGGGAAATCAAAGCAAAGGAATCTAATGCCATGGATGTGAAGGATATGGGCACATTCAAGCTGAATATCCTACCTTTCTTAAGAAATAAAAGAAAGGAATGTCTATTACTTGGTCTGATTGTGACTCAGAAAGTAATTCTGAAGAAGAATCTGCCAAACTAGTTACTGCACTAACTGGTATTTGTAACTCTGATAGTGACTCTAGTGATGAGGAAGTAACATTTGAAGAACTGGCTGACTCCTATAAGAAGTTATGTATTAGAAGTGTTGAAGTCTGTCAGCAAAATGGGAGACAAAAAAAACTCATAGTAAAGTTGGAGGCTGAGAAGAAGGCAGGCACTGATACTATAAGTCATCTCGAAGGTGAAGTTCAAATGCTAAACTCAAAACTTGACCAGATGACCAAATCTATCAAGATTCTGACAAATGGAACTGACAAATTAGAAGAAATCCTTTAGGTTGGACAAAATGTGGGAAACAAGTCTGGTCTAGGATTTGTGGCAGCAAAGAAATCTATTGTAGACAAGAAGAAGATCAGGCATGATAAACAAATGTCAAAGAAGATGTCACAACATAGCACTCAACATCGAGAACAGAGAAATATGAAGAAAAAGTATCAAAGATGGAGATGTCATCATTGTGGGAAGTTTGGTCACATAAATCCATTCTGCTTCAGATTATATGTATATCCTAATCAGACCCCAGTTGTCAAACCTAAGTCTAACAAGGCACCATATACTCAACAATGGAAGAAAAAGTCTGCAGCCCTGATAGCTCACACCTCCCTTAGAGTCTCTGCAAAGGAAGACTGGTACTTTGACAGTGGATGCTCTAAACACATGACTGGAATCAATAATCTTCTCAATAATGTTAAACCTCATACTACTAGTTATGTGACTTTTGGAGATGGTGCTAGAGGAGAAATCAAAGGAGTTGGAAACTTGGACTGCCCTGGAGTTCCAAACCTAAATGAAGTGTTGCTGGTAAAAGGCTTGACTGATAATCTCATAAGTATTAGTCAATTATGTGATCTAGGATTCAAGGTCAACTTCACCAAGTCTGAATGTCTTGTAACTAATGAAAAACAAGAAGTTGTAATGAGAGGAGTCAGATCTAAAGACAACTGTTACTTATGGGAGTCTGAGAACACTAATTATTCTTCTGTGTGCTCTATTGCCAAAGAAGAAAAAGAAGTGAAACGGTGGCACCAAAAACTTGGTCATTTACATCTAAGAGGAATGAAAAGGATTATATCCATGGAGGCAGTCAGAGGGATTCCAAGGCTTCAAATTGATGAAGGGAGAGTCTGTGGTGAATGTCAGGTTGGAAAGCAAACTAGAATGTCACATCCAAAGACAAGACATCTGACCACCTCTAAGGTGCTAGAACTTCTACATATGGATCTGATGGGACCAATGCAGGTGGAAAGTCTTGGTGGAAAAAGATATGCATATGTTGTTGTGGATGATTTTTCCAGATTCACCTGGATTAACTTCATTAGAGAAAAGTCTGATGTATTTGAAGTATTTAAGGAACTGTGCAAAAGAATTCAAAGAGAAAAAGAAGGATGCATTGTCAGAATCAGAAGTGATCATGGCAAGGAATTTGAAAACAGTAAGTTTGATGAGTTCTGCTCCTCAGAAGGAATTAATCATGAATTCTCTTCACCCACAACTCCTCAACAAAATGGAGTTGTGGAAAGGAAAAACAGGACTATACAGGAATCTGCCACAGCAATGATACATGCCAAAAGACTTCCTATTCATTTTTGGGCTGAAGCTATGAATACAGCATGTTATGTCCATAACAGGGGCACCTTGAGAAAGGGAACATCCTCCACCATTTATGAACTTTGGAAAGGAAGAAAGCCTACAGTGAAGTACTTCCATGTCTTTGGAAGCAAATGCTATATTCTGACAGATCGTGAACAAAGGAGAAAGATGGACCCTAATAGTGATGAAGGAATATTCCTAGGATACTCTACCAACAGCAGAGCATATAGGGTATTCAATTCCAAGACCAAAGTTATGATGGAATCTATAAATGTCATAGTTGATGATTACCATGATGAAACAAATGTCCCATATGATGTTGAGACATTCTTTGAGACCTCAACTCAAAAGGATGATGTTCCTAAAACTACTTCATCAGAGTCTGAATCAAAGGAAGCTAACAAAGACCTTTCTATCAGAATTCAGAAAGATCATCCTAAGGAACTCATCATAGGAGATCCTAACAATGGAGTCATTACAAGATCTAGAGAAACCATCACTAACTCTTGCTTTGTATCTAAGATTGAACCAAGAAATGTTAAGGAGGCTTTAACTGATGAATACTGGATTGGAGCAATGCAAGATGAATTGAACCAATTCAAGCAACATGAAGTATGGGAGTTAGTTCCTAGACCAGGAGGAACAAACATCATTGGCACAAAATGGATCTACAAGAACAAATCAGATGCTGAAGGAGTTGTCACCAGGAATAAGGCAAGACTTGTTGCTCAAGGATACACTCAAGTTGAAGGAGTTGATTTTGATGAGACTTTTGCTCCTGTAGCCAGACTGGAATCAATCAGACTCCTATTGGGGATTGCTTGTCTCCTTAAGTTCAAGCTATTTCAGATGGATGTAAAGAGTGCCTTCCTTAATGGGTACTTAAATGAGGAAGTATATGTGGAACAACCTAAAGGATTTGTGGATTCAAACTTCCCTGATCATGTCTACAAATTGAGGAAAGCTTTATATGGCCTGAAACAAGCTCCTAGAGCCTGGTATGACAGGTTAACAAAATTCCTCCCTGACAAAGGATACAGGAAAGGAGGCTTGGATAAAACTCTTTTTGTCAAAAATGAAGGAGGAAAGATAATGGTAGCTCAAATCTATGTTGATGACATAGTGTTTGGGGGAATTTCAGATAAAATGGTTAAACATTTTGCTGACCAGATGCAAGCTGAATTTGAAATGAGCCTCATGGGAAAATTGACCTACTTTCTTGGACTGCAAGTCACACAGATGGAAGACTCAATTTTTCTGTCTCAAAGCAAGTATGCAAAGAACATTGTCAAGAAGTTTGGAATGGAGAATGCCAGTCACAAAAGGAATCCTGCACCTACTCATTTAAAGCTGTCCAAAGATTCAAGTGGGGTTAATATGGATCAAAGCTTGTACAGAAGCATGATAGGAAGTCTTCTATACTTAACAGCCAGCAGACTTGACATTGCTTTTGCCGTTGGAGTATGTGCAAGATACCAGGCTGAACCCAAAGTAAGTCATGTCAACCAAGTGAAAAGAATTCTGAAGTATGTGAGTGGAACTTACAACTATGGCTTGATGTACTCTCATGGATGTGAACCAACTCTGTCTGGTTACTGTGATGCTGATTGGGCTGGAAGTGCTGATGATAGAAAGAGCACCTCTAGAGGATGTTTCTTCTTGGGAAATAATCTTGTCTCCTGGTTCAGCAAGAAACAGAACTGTGTGTCTCTATCTACTGCTGAAGCTGAATACATAGCAGCTGGTAGTAGCTGTTCTCAAATGATCTGGATGAAATAGATGCTTACTGAGTATAATGTCACACAAGATGTCATGACATTGTACTGTGATAATCTGAGTACTATCAACATTTCCAAGAATCCTATTCAGCATAGCAGGACCAAGCATATTGACATTAGACATCACTTCATCAGAGATCTTGTGGAGGAAAAGGCGATTAAACTGGAACATGTTGCCACTGAACTACAACTGGCTGTCATTTTTACCAAGGCACTTGATGCTAGTTGTTGTACCCCAAAATTTTCCCTCCCATATTTCTCAAAACATCTCAAGAAAAATTCACAAGTCCAACCCGGCGCGTCATATTCAGGTGTTCTTTCCCCAAGATATCTCTGATAACGTATTCTCAAATTCAGGTTCGGCTCAAGAGATAATTCTTTAAAGAAGGTATCCGAATGTGCGAGTTTTCTTGAAGAAATATGGTGAAAAAGTGTGCTGAAAGTGCAGTTTTTACGCGCTAAAAAATTCATAACTTGAAGATTGTGGCTCGTTTTGAACCCATTCCGGTGTCCAAAATTCCGTCTTGACATTATCTACGTTTTCATCTCTCACGGCTGGAAGCCAATTTCGATCAGAAGGTCTTCAAAAATGTGGGTTTATCAAGTATTTTCATACAGAAAATTTGTGACAGAAGTTTATTTGCGTCATGTTCAGAAAATCATAACTTGGTCGATTTTCATCGTATCGAGCTGGTTCTGGCGCCACAATTTCACAAATTGAGTTGGCTACATTTTCACAGAAGGTATTGAGTTCAAACGGTATTCAAAAGGCCTTCGTTTTTTGCTCAGAGTGCGTGATACACCGAAAATCCTGAATGCTGAATATTATTTCATCTGGGCCGAAACTTCGAAAATTCATAACTCGGTCAATTTTTATCGGATTGGGCTCATATTTTTACACAAGGTCCCTGACTCGTAGATCTACAACTTTGCTTCAAAAGTCGAGACCGGATTATGCTCCGATCAATACCAGTTTTTTATTGAAGAACGTGTCAGAGTCGACACTGGAGCCCAAAATAAGTTTGTCTGAGCTGAAACTTCAAAAATTCATAACTAATTCACCATTTATCCGATTGAGCCGATTTTCGGACAGGAGTTAGTTATCGATGTCGGCTATATTTTGTTTTCACATTTCAACTTCAAAAATTGCACTTAAGTCCCTGCGATTTAGCCTAGAAAGTGACAATCTCAAGTGAACATTGGAGGCCCAATTGCACATTCAAAGTCCATTTTCTTTACCCTAATTTCCATTATATAATCACCTTCTTTTCACACAAACCAGGGAGGAGAAAAAAGAGAGAAAAACTTTGCCACAATACTGTTAGAATATCAAATTCTTTCAAGAACCCTAAAACCTTGAAATCCTTATTACAAATCCCTCTCTCACTACAAACAAGCCATCACAGTTACAAACCAATACCTCACTACTTCTTCAGTAAGGATAAGGCTGGCTTGGTCTCCATGATCCAAAGGGCATAAAAGCATTCAGGTCACTAATTTTCCAGTAAGGGTAGGATTGATTTGATCTCCATGATCAAAAGGGTATAATCATTCATACATGCCATATTGTGCCTAAACATTAAATTTCTTCATATATTGGCTTTATTTGCATTTTATGATTTTATTTAATGTGTTCATGATATTCAACACTGCAGATTTAGACAGGATCCCATGCAGGTTCATTAAGGAACATTGAGGCCAAAAGCCAAATGGCCAAAAGCCAAAAGCCAAATGGCCAAAAGAACAACTTATGCATGACGAGACAGACATCCTGAGAGGATTAAGGAACATTGAGGCCATAACACAAATGGCCAACAGCCAGAACACAAATGGCCATGAAACCCAATCCAATGGCCAAAGAATGCAGACCACGGTACTCAGGAGTCAATGAACACACACGTGATGCCAGAAAGTCAAACAAGACTTTTTGTCTAATGGCCCAAGTTACTCTACAAAAACCTCCAAAAAGGGCCAGACACCCCTCCTTGTTTGTGTTCCTTCTTTTAATTTTCTTTTCTTTTATTCTTTTCAATTATTCTTTTTAATTGTTTTATTTAATCCACATAAATTAATTTTCACAATATAAAATACAGAAAAATTAAAATATGTTTAATTATATTTAACTCCTATTAATTTATTTTGTAAATAAATCTTAATAATTAACTAGTTAAATTAGGTGTTAAAACTTAAATCTTTTTCTTAACAAATTAAAATGTGGAAATTAGGGTTTTTAACTTTTCATCATTTTTAATAAATAATTTTCTCATCATTATTATTATTATTATTAATTACTAATTTATTTTGTAAATAAATATGTACATTAAATATTTAGTAAATTAGGTTAAACTTGAATATTTTTTCATTAATAATTAAAAATAACTTAGAATTAGGGTTTCTCTTCAATTTTAATTTCTTTATTTCATAAATACAAAAAACCTAAAAAAAAACATTTCTTTTCTTTAATAAAATAAATAATTAACTTTCTTATTTCAACTTAATTTCAAAAGGGTCCAACGCCCTCGAACGTGCAACGTTATTTCTTTTCGCGCATTTATTCTTATTTTTCTTGTAAATATTATGTAACTGTTCAAGCCATGTAATAGTAATTAGGAATTTATTTATTTTCCGCATTTTTATTCAAACGGGTCTTTGTTAATTTGGTGATGTATAGACCCGCGCCTTGTAATAGCGTAGGATTTTACTTTTCGCATTTAAATTTCCGCACTTTTAAATTATAATTGCATGAAAGAATATATGGCCTAAAATAAAAACAAGCGTAGATCACCATGATACATGTACAAGATAACTGCTAAACATGAAAACAACACACCAATTCACACACCACTCTTAGGGTACGCCTCACTGTTGCCTTACCTTTGAAACGTGGTCGTCGAGTATAGGACGTTTTAGTAAGTCCTTATGTCCATGACATGATCCAGTTGCCTCGAAACGGTTGCCTCGGAATTAAAAAGGATCAATGGCATAAGGGTAGCTTCTAAGGTGTCCTACTGTTGCTCTGGTGACCACACTGTCCCTACAAACGAATTGACCCGAACACCTCCAACGGTGGTGCTACCTACCTCTCAATGGTGGGATGGCACTACCTTAAGGACATTTACACAGCCTAATTCCTTAGGGTAGGTAGATGACTCATAGATACTTGATCTATTCAAAAACAAATAAAAAAAAACTCTTTTCACACCGACACTTTCAAAAAAAAGCTTTCAAAACAATTTTTCAAACACTCTTGAGGACTGATACAAGAGTCGATCTGAAATCTTTAAACGAAACTTTTTCAAACCCACTCACAATTGAAAAGCAAACACTTTTGAAAACACAATGAGCAAGTATCTAAGAGCCCATGGATAACCATGGATAGAAAGGGTGCTAACACCTTCCCTTTCTATAAATCTACCTCCCGAACCGAGAAACTATCTCATAAGGAATTTTGTTGTGCTTTTGTCCTGTCCATGTTGGAGAAAATAAAAGACGGTGGCGACTCTTGCTTACCGCGACATTTCGCGAACCAGCATTAAACAGTCAGTTCCAGATCCACCGATCACACTAGTCAATTTGAAAATTTGAGGGGTAAGCTGGGTATTTGCCAACATGAAGAAATGTAGCAATTAATTTTGCTTAAAACAAGGGATGAAAGAGATATTTTAGTTAAGTCTACTCTGATTGGGCTAATCATCTGTTTCTCTATTTCCTTCCAATTTTTTAAGAAGTTGAATAGACATTCATATATCTCCCTCCTCTCGCGTTTCTGCAACAATCTCCAATCTCTCAAACGAAGATTTCACTATCGCTATTACCTGCTTTCTAAATTACTCAAAATGTCTCAACTATCCATGTCATCATCCTCGTCAAAGGCGACTGCTTCTTCCGCATCCTCTGACCGCGAACCTAGGGCAATCACAAACTGCATGAATTCTGATGTTCTGGAGATAACTCCTCTTCGTGAACTGGCAGCTGATCCCACTAAGGTCAAGAAGTTGCGAACTAGACATGCAAGAAGATCACAAGCCTCTCCATCTGGTAAATCTTCTCAACCATCATCTTCTGTTCCTCCAGAAATAGCAAATAGGGAAGGTTCTGTTTATGTTCATCAAGCTATTGCTAGACTAGTCACTAGGATTCTAAATGAGAATCACTTTGTACCTGGCATTTCTGTACCTTTGAACCAAGAATCTACTAGTCCAAATGTTGAAATGAATCCATGTGTGACTCAGAATGTTGAGACACCTGATGACAACATTAGGAAATCTCCTGAAAATCATGATGATCACCAGAACCCTACTGACAAGGATGTTGAACCCCCGGTTATTGATGTTGATGAAGAATACTCTGACAATGATTTAATTGCCAATATCAACCCTAGCATAGCTAAAAGGATGATGAACAGAAAAGGAAAGCAGGATGCTGCCAAAAGCATCTCCAAAGAGAAGGCTACTGAATTTGTTCATAAGAAAACCATGTCTGAGAATAGGACTGGAGTAGAAGCTGAGAAGGATCGGAAAGCTGGATTGTCAAAAGAGAAGGGGAAGGTGAAAACTAGAGTACCTGTTGGTAGTCTCTCAAAACCTTTGAGACAACCAATAGCCAAGAAAAGGAAGGACCATGAACCCTCTGAATCTGATGAGGAATCAGAATTTGAGGTTGATGTTGAGAGCCATGTTCCAGACATTCCTCTCAGAAAGAAACTCTCTTCGAGAAAAATGCCTAAAGTCCCTGAAGTTGACATTGACAACATCTCCTTTCACCATCCAGAAAATGCAAATAGGTGGAAGTATGTATTTCTGAAAAGGATTGCCTTGGAAAGAGAGCTGAACAACAGTGCCATTGAAAGTAAGGAGATCATGGATCTAATCAAGACTGCTGGTCTAATGAAAACTGTGATAAAGTTTACCAACTGCTATGAGATTCTTGTCAAAGAATTCATAGTAAATTTATCTGATGGGTGTGCTGATGGTAAGTCAGCTGATTTTAGGAGTGTGTATGTGAGAGGAAGGAAGGTAAATTTCTCTCCCTCTGAAATAAATAAATTCCTAGGAAGTCCTGATGGTGCTTACCCTGAGCTTGAAGTTACTGACAACAAAGTTTATCAAACCAGCACTGTAAATCAATTCAAGAGCTGGCCCTTAAAAGGGAAGCTGAATGCAAGCAAGCTGAGCATGAAGTTTGCCATTCTGCACAAAATTGGTGCAGCTAACTGGGTTCCCACCAACCATAAATCAACCATCTCCACAGGCTTGGGAAGATTCATTTATGCTGTTGGAACCAGGACAAACTTTGACTATGGCAAATATATCTTTGATCAAACATTGAAACATGCTGGAAGTTGTGCTATTAAAGGCCCTATTGCCTTTCCCTCTCTCCTGTGTGGTATAGTCATTGCTCAGTATCCTGATATTCTAGTTGAAAAAGATATTGTATGCAAAAGAGCCCCTGCTCTTGGTTTGCACTATAAGCTATTTCAGGGAACACATGTCCCTGACATTGTTATGACATCTGCTGAGACATCAACTGTCAAATCACATTCCAAGAAAACTGATGTTATAGTTGTGCTGAAGGAAACCTGCAAAGAGCTTGATACAAGGAAAAGGACTCTTGAGGACCTGATTGCTAGACTAGAACAGGAGGAGAATAAAGGACAAAGAAGGGAAGAGGATGCTGATGAAGACCAGCATAATGCTGAAGATAGTGCCTCCTCGGAAGATAACAATGCTTGAAGATCAGTGTTGTTGAAAAGTTTGCTGCTGGTACCTGTTGCTGCCAAATGACCTTTTATTTTTCTCTGTGTTTTTATTATTCCTTTTGGATGACTGTATAACTTAAAAGTACAAGTATCTTTGGCCTCTTTATGGCTAAAAAGGGGGAGAAGATTTTGTGATAATTTTGGTACAATTAGACTTGGTAGATGTTATTAAAAAATTCTGCTGCTTTCTAATCTCTGATTGTTTAGGGGTTTTAGCCAAAAATTTGCCAAAGGGGGAGTTTGTAAGTGTTTGGTTGTTGGCATCTTTTTTGGTAAAACCAGTTTTGTGAATGTCATGACTGATGTCATAACATTCTGGGATACAAGGTACATTCTGCAGAAAAAGAATGTCATACAGAAGCAACTCAATATGAGTGTCTAGCTGATCATTAAGCAATGATCATATTTATTGCATTCTACCAAAATCAGTGAACAGGATTCTTGTTGTCATAACCAATGTTAAGACATCCTGTACTGATCTAACATTTGTGCGGATTTGTTATTCCTGGGAATTTTCAGGAATCTGGTTTATACAGTCCAGATCAGATACTCACATGGACATTAGGTTAACTCTGCTTAACCCTAATCTGGTTTTTAAAGACCTAAGACCAAGTCTTGAGGTTAACTCTAATTAACCCTAGCTATTTTCGTGGAAACCCTAACTGAAGAATAGCTGCCTATATATTCCTCATGAAGACTGTTGGTGAATGACACTTTTTGACAGAAGATCAATAAGGGATTGTATAGTTGTAACTACTGTTAGCCAAGAAATTATCATTGTGATAAGTGACTTGGAGTAGGATTTGATTGTAAGGGTTGTGTATCACTCAAAGCTTTGAAGCACGAGTGTTTGTGTCACTTGATTAAAGCTTTGAAGCAAAGTCAAGTTAGGGTTGTGTATCACTCAAAGCTTTGAAGCACGAGTGTTTGTCACTTGATTAAATTTGTGAAGCAAAATCAAGTGTATGTACTGAAGAGTATCTTCATAATTTCATTAATCAATAGTTTAGTATCACTGCTGTGATTGAGGGGGAGTGAGCAGGAACTCAGGTTTAAGTTGAACTTAGATTGAAGTTGCATTAGGTAGGGCTTAAGTGAAGGAGATAAACTGGTTGGTTTATTCCTAAATTAATATCTCTTATAGTGCATTTCCTCCCTGGCTTGGTAGCCCCCAGAGTAGGTGTTGTTACACACTGAACTGGGTAAACAATTGATTGTGTTCTTTACTGCTTTTAAAATTACTGTCTTGAAGTGTGTCAGATACGGTGTCATAACATTCACTGTGACATTAAGTATTTGTTGCCAGAATTTCACTTACAAACTCCAACGACGGTGCTACCTATTTCTCAATAGTAAGATAGCACTGCCTAAAGGAAACAAGAATAGAAACGATCCTTTTTTGAGTAGGTAGATGCTAGTAGGTACTTGCTCAAATCAAAACTTTTCACACTTACACTTTTCGAACAAATGTTAAAAACAACTTCGTCACATCCTTGAGGACTGATACAAGGGTTGTCACGAAGTAAAACATTTTCAAAAACAAGCACACACACAAGAAATTTCAAAATGAGCAAGTACCTAAGAGCCCATGGAAAACCATGGATAGAAAGGGTGCTAACACCTTCCATTTCTATAATCTACCCCCCGTACTCAAAAACTCGAAAAAGGATTTTTTCTGTACTTTTTTCCTTTCTGATTGGATGAAATAAAAGTCGGTGGCGACTTTTGCTTACCGCGACATTTTGCGAATAAAAAAATGTAAAATGCAAACCAGTATAACAGTCGGTTCTGCCACCGTATCACACAAGGGGGAAAGAGAAAGTTGTTGAGCCTGTCGAGGCAGAAATACCCGCAAAAGACATTACTGATGAGGAACCATCAACTAGAGAAATGGATGAGATCTTGAAAATTATAAAAAGGAGTGATTTCAAGATAGTGGAGAAGTTGGGGAAAACCCCTTCCAATATTTCCATGTTATCTTTGGTACTTTCTTCCGATGCTCATGCTCGGGCGTTAATCAAATTCTTGAAGAAGGCTCATGTCCCTCATGAGACCACGACTGACCAATTTGAAAATTGTATGGCAAGCTTGACGGTCGATAATGGTTTAGGGTTCTCAGATGTCGATCTGACACCACTTGGAAAGAACCACAACAAAGTTTTGCATGTTTCTGTTGAATGTAAGGGGACTACCCTAGCACGTGTGCTGGTTGACACTGGCTCTTCTTTAAACGTACTACCGAAGGGGGATTTGGACCGTTTAGAGTGTGAAGGACTAGTTTTGAAACCAAGTGATATTATTGTGAGGGCTTTCAATGGATCCAAAAGGACAGTTCATGGAGAGGTGGATCTCCCGATCAAGGTGGGCTCACATATTTTTAACTCTACTTTCTACATCATAGATATTCGTCCTACTTACTCCTATTTGTTGGGTCTCCCTTGGATCCATGGAGCAGGGGAAGTAACATCAAGTCTTCATCAAAAGCTCAAGTATCTGGTCAAAGGAAGGATTGTCACTGTCTTTGGTGAGGAGGAGTTCATGGTAAGCCACCTCAACCCTTTCAAATATGTGGAGATGGATGGAGAATTTATAAAAACCCAGTGTCATGCTTTTGAAGTTGTACCACCAATGGTTGCTACTGCCAAATGTTCCTCTGATGTGTCCAAAGTTATTAAGGTTGTGCCAAAGATGGTTTCGTTTAGAGATCCTCGTGCCGCAGTCAAAGAAGGAAGCTGTGATACTTGGGGGAAACTCCTCGAGATCCCATTTAAAGCAGACAAATGTGGTTTGGGTTTCACTATCAAGGCTTAGAAAGAAGTGAGGCACACTCGTGCAGGGAAGCCCCTTCTCCGTATTGGAAGTCATGAAGTTAATTTTGTGGGTGATTCTGATGATGAGGTTACATTTGAAGATTGGGTATATCCTACTACAACAGAGCTCAACAATTAGCACGCAAAGGGCTTCGTTATCGTCTCCTTCGTTGAGGAGTAATTACTTGTTTATTTCTTTCTATTTATTCAAGAACATTTTGTCTATAATATTAAACAATGACTTTTAAGCCATGTGCCTGGCCCGAGGCACTTTGGTCCATTTGTCAAGGGTTTTATTTATGTTCATTTTATCATATGATCATTCCATACAAATCATTGGACTTTTGCATTCAAATCTTTATGCTCATTATCTTTCTTCTTTCTTCAAATACGTTTTTCGAAATAGCCATGTATCTTACATGCACAGACACACACACTCTTGCAGGTCCTCATCCACTATGGATCTCATTGCCAATGACTCTACTATGGCCGACTATGATTTCGAACATCCAATTAACCTAGCCGAAGACGAAGGCGAGGAAGATTGTGAAATACCGGGAGAACTAGCCAGACTCCTACTACAAGAGGAAAAAGCTATTCAGTTGCACGAAGAGTCAGTTGAAGTCATCAATATAGGTACCGAGATAGACAAGAAAGAAGTTAATATCGGTGCTAACCTGGAAAGCAGTGTCAAGACCAGATTGGTTCAGATATTGCATGACTATGTGGAAGTGTTTGCTTGGTCTTATGAAGATATGTCAGGGTTGGATACCGACATTGTAGTTCATTGTCTTCCGAAAAAGGAAGATTGTCCTCCTGTTAAATAAAAAGTTCGTCCCATGAGGCCTGACATGTCTGAAAAGATAAAAGATGAAGTGATGAAACAATTTGATGCAAGATTCCTAGCTGTGACATCTTATCCTCAATGGGTTGCAAATGTGGTGCCATTACCGAAGAAAGATGGAAAAGTTCGCATGTGCGTAGATTATAGGGATCTGAATATGGCAAGCCCCAAGGATGACTTCCCTATACCACATATTGACGTCTTGGTCGATAACACAACCCAACATAAAGTCTTCTCTTTCATGGATGGTTTCTACGGCTATAATCAAATTAAGATGGCTCCCGAAGACATGGAGAAGACCACTTTCGCTACGCAATGGGGCACCTTTTGTTACAAGGTCATGCCATTCGGATTAAAGAATGCAGGGGCAACATATCAAAGGGACATGGTAGCTTTGTTTCATGATATGATTCATCATGAAATAGAGGTATATATGGATGATATGACTGCAACATCACAAATTGAAGAGGAGCATCTCAGTCACCTATACAAGCTATTCGAGAGGCTGAAAAAGTACAAGTTGAGGTTGAACCCTAACAAGTGCACGTTTGGAGTACGATCTGGAAAGCTTCTAGGTTTTGTTGTCAGTGGTAAAGGAATTGAAGTCGATCCTGCCAAGGTAAAGGCCATCCAAGAAATCCCAGTCCTTCACTCTGAAAAGGAAGTTAGAGGATTCTTGGGTCGTCTTAACTACATCGCCTGCTTCATATCTCACTTAACTGCTACTTGTGAGCCAATATTCAAACTCATGAAGAAAGATCAAGTAGTCAGATGGAATGATGAATGCCAAACTGCCTTTGACAAAATCAAAGAATATCTGCAAGAACCTCCTATTCTCATGCCTCCAGTTGAAGGAAGACCCCTGATCATGTACTTGACAGTACTAGAGAATTCTATGGGGTGTGTTTTGGGCCAACATGACGAGTCTGGACGAAGCATGCTATTTATTACCTGAGAAAAAAGTTTACCGACTGTTAAACCAGCTATTCACTGCTCGAGAAAACTTGTTGCACTGGCATGGGCTGCTCGCCGGCTAAGACAGTATATGTTGCCTCATACCACTCTACTGATTTCTAAGATGGACCATATCAAGTACATCTTCGAGAAACCTGCTCTTTCCGGACGGATAGCTAGATGGAAAATGATCTTGACTGAGTACGACATTTAATACACAATGCAAAAGGCCATCAAAGGAAGTGTACTAGCAGATCATTTGGCCCATCAAGCGGTTGATGATTATCAGTCTATGAACTTTGACTTCCCAGATGAGAATATCATGCTAGTGACCGACTACATGAAACCTGGACTGTATGACGGACCTGAACAAGGATCCCGATGGACTATAGTCTTCGATGGGGATTCCAACGGTTTGGGTAACGGAATTGGTGATGTGATCGTATCCCCTGAAGGTTTCCACACTCCTTTCACTTTCGGAATATGCTTTGATTGTACGAACAACATGGTTGAGTACGAGGCATGCATTTTGGGTCTGAAGGCTGCCATTGATTTGAGGATTAAGCATTTGAATGTGTTTGGGGATTCCTCTATAGTGATTAGCCAAGTAAAAGGAGATTGGGACACTAAGCACCCTAATCTCATCCGTTACAAGGATCTTGTGTTATCCCTGATTCCTTACTTCGAAGAGGTCACATTTGAACACTTCCCTAGGGAAGAAAATTAGTTGGCTGACGCCTTGGCTACAATGTCTTCTATGTTCAAGGTCAAATGGGACAATAAAGCTCTTATGATTATAACTGAGAGATTCGACGAACCTGCACACTTCTATGAGCTTGACACTGACACAGAGAAGCCATGGTACCATGAGGTGAAGAGATACCTTGAAGCACAAGAGTATCCCGAAGGAGCATCCATCAATGACAGAAAGTTCTTACGAAGATTTTCAGCCAAATTCTTCCTAAGTAAAGAAATCTTGTACAAATGCAACCATGACTCTACTCTACTCCGATGTGTGGATAAGAAGGAGGCAGAGGAAATTATGGAAGACATGCATGATGGTCTCTTTGGGACTCACTCTAGCGGACATACCATGACTAAGAAGATCCTGAGAGTTGGCTACTATTGGTCAACGATGGAGACTGATTGCTATCAACACTCAAGAACTTGCCACAAATGCCAAATCTATGCTGATAAGGTCCACGTGCCTCCTATCCCTCTAAACATCATGACCGCTCTGTGGCCATTTGCGATGTGGGGCATTGACATGATTGGAGAGATCAAACCCACTGCTTCCAATAGACATCGCTTCATTCTTGTCTCTATCGATTATTTCACCAAGTGGGTCGAAGTCGCCTTATTTGCCTCAGTCACCAAGAACGTGGTAGCCAAATTCATCAAACATAACCTCATATGCCGCTATGGTATCCCCGAGAGGATCGTCACCGACAATGGGACTAACCTCAACAATGCTATGATTACCGAGCTTTGCACTCAGTTCAAAATCAAGCATCACAATTCTTCTCCTTATAGACCTAAAATGAATGGTGCAGTGGAAGCAGTCAACAAAAACATTAAGAAGAGTATGCAAAAGATGGTAGTAACCTACAAGGACTGACATGAGATGTTACCGTTTGCTCTTCATGGCTACCGTACTTCAGCTCGGACATCAACTGGGGTATCTCCCTTTTCCTTGGTCTATGGGATGGAAGTTGTTCTACTAAAGGAAGTTCAGATTCCCTCACTAAGGATTATGAATAAAGTCGGCCTAGGAGAACACGAGTGGATTCAGACAAGATTGATTCAGTTGAACTTGATCGATGAAAAGCGACTGGCTGCTATTTGTCATGGTCAGATGAACTAAAAACGCATGATTAAGGCTTTCAACAAAAAGATCAAGCCTCGAGTATATCAAGTTGGTGACTTGGTGATAAAGTGCATCATTCTTCCGCAAGGCGACCCCAGGGGCAAATGAATTCCCACCTACGAAGGGCCATTTGTTGTCAAGAGAGTGTTCTCTGGTGGTGCCATAATGCTAACTACCATGGACGGTGAAGACTTCCCATATCATGTGAACGCGAACATAGTTAAAAAATAATGCACATAAAGGACCCGCTAGGTTGACACACCTAGGCAAAAATAAGGGCATCCCGGCAAACCAAAAGGTTTGGGAAAAAATTAGGGATATATCCAAAAGATTGTACACCCGACAAGTTGAAAACCCGAAAGGGCGACTTGGGCAAAATGGGTATCCTGGTGGGCTGAAAACCCGAAAGGGAAGTCCAGGCAAAAGTTAAGGATTAAAAGCGTATGACTATGTCCCGTGGATTCACCAAAATCAACTTTATTACCAAGGTCCGAGTTCAAACGGTCCAATATCAATCCAATTAACTTCTTTCAACGGCAAGGAGAATATGAAGACATTGAGGCAATAGTAGAATTGGAATGCAATGAGATCATTTCCACATGGCTATTTGTTTTTGTTTTCAATTTTTGTTTTCCTTTCGACGATTTCCTCTTACTAGGATCTCCGTATCTTTGTACAAAAATACCTATTCACGAGAAAAATATCAATACAAATATACTTTGAAGTGCAAACTTTCTTTTTCTGTTTTGAATGCAAAGTTGTCCATTGACTAAAATTGAACGCACATATGCATGTGAACATAATTAAAACTATTTGGCATATGTGACCTGCTATGTAGCAGCAAGCATCTCTTTAATGTATATGGAATATCCTCATAGAGTTATCTCATTAGCATTATCCCCACAAGGATGGCTACGATAAACCTTTCCCCAACAGAGTTACCCATAAAGTCTCTTTGTATAGGTTGATTCCCAGCCAGAGTCTCAATCTCTTGACATTTCTCTCCCCAGCTAAGTTGGTCCTAAAAGAAGAAGCCTTATGGATCTCTTCCTAAAAGAACTCATCTCGTCAGTAGTTCATCAACAGGGTTTATTTCCCCAACAGGGTTTATTTCCCCAACAAACAACGAACAGCAAAATTCCCTGGCGTAGTCTATCCTCTCCAGTTTGAGTTTTCCCTTCAGACTATTACAAATCAGAGGGCCACAACCCCTAATCCTCAGTAAAGTCATCAATAAAGTCATTGCTATCTCCAAAAGTTGTTGTGAAACCTAGAAACTGACCAAATAACAGTTTTAACTTTAGTAAGTCGCTGTGAAGCCTGGATCCGACCAGATAACAATCAACTTCATTCATTCAAATACTATGAAGCCTGGGCCCGACTAGATAATATTACTACTTTCAATCACTATGAAACCTGGACCCGACCGGATAATAGTTAACTTTTCAAATACTATGAAGCCTGGACCCGACTAGATAATAGTACAACTTTCAGTAACTATGAAGCCTAGACCTGACCAGATAACAGTTTAATTTCAGTAACTTTGAAGCATGGACCCGACCAGATAATAGTTAGCTTCTCAAGACACTATGAAGCCTGGACCCAACCAGATAATAGTTTAACTCCAATAACTTTAAAGCCTGGACCCAACCAGATAATAGTTAACTTATCAAAATACTATGAAACCTGGACCCGACCAGATAATAGTTTAACTCTTCGAGATATTGAAGAACCTGAACTCAACCAGACAAGGGTTTAACTTATTTTCCCAAGTAGAGTTTTCCTCTACCCCAACAAGTTATTGTGAAGCCTGGACCCGACCAGATATCAGTTCAACTTTATCTTTTCACACAAGTTATTGTGAAACCTGGACCCGACCAGATAGCAATTAACTTCATCCATCTCAAAAAATCTGCGAAGCCTAGAATCCGACCAGATAACAGTTCAATTTCAAGAAATTTTCTGCGAAGCCTGGAATCCGAATAGATAACAGTTAATTTATTCTTCCCAAGTAAGTTACTGTAAAACCTAGAACCCGACCAGATATCAGTTGACTTCCTCATCCTCAACAAGTTATTGTGAAGCCTGGATCCGACCAGATAACAGCTAACATTTAAGAGATAATCCCCGGCGGAAGCATTCTTTTAACAAATTTGAAGATATGTATAGTCTTCATCCCCAACAGCAATCCGGGATTCAGCTTCCCAGAACTCCTCAGCAGTAGTCAGGGATTTATTTTCCCAGACATTTATGCATCTCACATTCATACATCATAGCATATACATACGAAACGCATTTAGCACAATCTCATTCATCTTGAGAACGCCATGCATACATCTGCATTTAACTAACCCTTTTTCCCACAGGTAAAACATCAAGTTTTAGTATAAGACCAAAGATTTATGATGATACTTCTTCCAGTATTTACCACCATTCCTCCAAATGGCATCTATAAGCCCATTCCCAATACATCTTCGAGTGCAAATTTTTGGGCACTTTAGTGTTCTATCATCTTTCACCTTCAAGTCACGAATGATGGATCTGCCAATCTAACTCTTCAGGTTTAAGAAGATTGAACAGGTGCAGATTTTGTACCCCAAAATTTTCCCTCTCATTTCTCAAGAAATCTCTCATAAGATCTCCATTGATTCAAGACTACACAAGGTTTGATCAGCTCAAGACACTTCCACAAGCAGTGACAATTAAAAATTAGGGTTTGAGTTTGCACAGGGACAAATGGACTTTCAATGCCCCATATGAATTTCATGGACCATTAGGAAGCCTCGAGATTTCTCATGTCAAGTTCCAAGTCTTGGATCATATTTTTGCTCAGTCATTTGATCAGATGACCTAAAATCAGCTATATTGGATAAAAAGTCAATTATGGTCAATTTACAGTCAAACTTCATAATTTTTGATCCATATCAACATCATGAACTCATATATGTCAATTGATCAAGTTTGGATCAGAATTTCTCAAGAAATTTGATTAGATCATCAAAAGGGCAAAATGGTCAAAATTAGGGTTTTGATTGAGAAGGCTTGTTCTTGACTTTTGACCAAAGAAATGACTTATTGGTTTAAGACATGATCTCAAGGACTCAAATACATCATTTTGACCTAATGGCATGGCTCAAAACATTTCTCAAGATCAATTGATTGATAATTGAATTCCAGTCAACTGATGAAAAGTCAATTGTATACTGAAAAGTCAAACTTTGACTTTTTATCAAAATCAAGTTTCAAAAATCATATTTCATCAAGACATGTCAAAACATGAAACTTGTTCATCAAGAAATCAAAAATTCAAATTTCATCTTTGAAAAGTCAAAATTCTAAGACTTATAATTTTTGTGTTAGAAAGTTCATATTTTTTCATAACTTTGTGCCAAATTTCCACCATGATGCAAGATGATTCAAGGGAAGCTTCCAACATGAAAGTTGTAGATCTCAATGAGATCTAAAACATTGTAGGGCAGAACTTTTTCTAGAAATTCTTGGATCTCAAGTTATGAATTCATGAAGACATCCTCATTAAACTAAAAAGACAGTGAAATTTTGCCCTAGTTAGGTAGGATTTTGACCTAACTTCATGGAAACTTTTCACCTAGTTCCAAATTGAATCTACAAAAATGTACAACATGAAGGTTGTAGAGGATGTTACAAGATTTCCAAAATGTCACAGAACTTGAAGATATCATTTTTGAGCTAGGAGATTTGAAGACTTGAAGTTGGCATGATAAACTTGAATTACAAGTCAATTTTGTGATGAACACTTGACCAAATCCATAAGCCATGTTGTTGTACCCCAAAATTTTCCCTCTCACTTATCAAGAATTTTTTCACAAGATCTCTTTGACTCAAGACTGGATTAGGGTTTGACCAGCTCAAGACATCTCCTCATGCACTGATGACCAAAATTAGGGTTTGAGTTTGCACAAGGATTTTTGGACTATCAATGTTTAATATTAATTTCAAGGATCATTGTGGACCCCCAAGATTACTCATGTCAAGTTTCAGGCCTTGAATCACATTTTTGATCAGTCAATTGGACAATTGACCTAAAAATCAACTATATTGGGGAAAAAGTCAACCATGGCCAATTTACAGTCAAACCTCATAGTTTTTTATCCACATCAACATCTTAGACTCATATGTATCATTTGATCAAGTTTGGACCATAATTCCTCAAGAAATTTGATCAAATCATCAAAAGGGAAAAATGGTCAAAATTAGGGTTTTGATTGAGAAGGGGCAATTTCTGATTTTTGACCTAGAAAATGATCATTTGGTTTGAAGCATGGTTTCAAGAGTTCAATTGCATCATCTTGAACTAATGACATGGTTCAAAACATTACAAATCCATTGGATTGACAAATGAATTTTTCAGTCAACTGATCAAAAGTCAATTGTATACTCAAAAGTCAAACTTTGACTTTTTGGTCAAAATCAAGTGCCAAGGATCACAATTCATAAAAACATGTAAAAATGTGAAACTTGTTCATCAAGAAACCAAGGATATAAGATTTGGTTGTGAAAAGTTGAAATTTCTTAACTTAGAAATTTTTCTAAGTATAGAAAATTTCTTATTTTTTCTCAACTTTGAGCCAAATTTTCACCATGATGCAAGATGATTCAAAGGAAACTTCCAACATGAAAGTTGTAGATCTCCATGAAATCTACAAATTTTCTTCACACCATTTCTCCTAAAAATTCTTGGATCTCAAGATATAATTTTGTGAATACATGCTCATGAACTAAAATAACTTAGTGAAATTTTGCCCTAGTTAGGCAGATTTTTGACCTAACTTCATGTCATTTTTTCACATAGTTCCAAAGGGAATATTCAAAAGCAGTTCAAAGATGAATTATAGAGTACATTGCAAGCTTTCCAAAATGTCCAAGAACTCCTTGAGATCATTCTTGAGTATGGATAATCGAAGAGATGAAGTTAGCAATTTATCACTTTGATTTCAAGCCATTTCATGATGAACAAAAATTCAAATCCAAGCCTAGGCTGCATCATATTTGCTTTGCAGGCCTCAAACTTGTTTCTCACTCCATAATTAAATGTTTGCACAGCTGATAGAGCTTTAATCCAAGCATTAGAGCCTTTATCCAAGCTATAATTCCATTTATGGCACAAAGGTGTCATTTCCATTTTGATAAAGCACAACTTTTTCCTTTGTCAACTTATTGAGCCTCTCAATTGTTTTCTCTACACACAAGAAAAGTCAAAACCAAAATAAACTTGTATAAGGCCTCACAAAAACCAGACCATGCTTGTACAACACTTAGGGACTTGTCTCCTCACTTTTCTTCAAAAGCAAGTAATAGAGCCAAAAGGCTATAACTCAGAAATCTTGAGAAAGCTTGATGTCTAACCTCTTCCATACTTATACACAAGTGTATTTCAACCTAACACACGAATTCTAAGACTCAAAAACACTCCCAAACACCTTGCCACTTAAAATCTGCCATAGCTTGACAGTTTTGAACCTTACTCAGTCATCTCGAAATCCACTCGTGCGTTTTGAGTTTTAACCACTTAAACACTTAATATACATCACACCTAAGTGATCCAGACCCATGTTCCCTCACTGTAACTCATCCTCCTCCATCCACCATTTTCAAACATCAAGCTTGTAGGTTGACTTGAGTAGGGAGATTCAGGGACTTTCAAGACAAAGTAAGGATTGTAATACACTCAGGGAGGTCCAGGAAAGCTAAACAGATCCTCAGGCCTTCTCAAAACTTGCCCAAACTCCATTCACGATCTCAGCTGAAAGTGGTAAAAACTCAAACTTCTATCTCTTCATACAAGCATCATTTGCTCCTGATTTGTGAAAACAAAATGTAGATATCCTTGCACTAAAGCTAACCATGTTCATAGTTTTCATTTATATTAACTGTGCATAGAGAATTTTGGATTTGAAATTTCTGTAAAAATTAGGGTTCAAATTAGGGCAAGTAAAATTAGCTTTGATCTTTGACTTTTAGTTTACATAAATTATATGGTTGAACTCATGAGAAGAAACACTGTAACTTTCATGTTTGGACTTTCCATTTTTATGGAGAAATGAGAGAGATGCAGGTGGTCCGGTCATGGCTCAAGGTTGAAGATGAAGTTTCCTTCAGGGGGCATTTTATAATATATATTTATGATTGTATTTATATAAACGGATGTACAGCCACCCCAGTGGTAAGGCAGCGCACAAAAATGCTATAGGTCACGGGTTCGAGCCTTAGCGCCTGCCTTTTGCAATTTTTCTCACTTTTTCCATTTTTTTGTTAGCTTGCAGCGCATGGGCTTCAGTGCATGGGTGTGATGCGGGTGGGAGAACTGACTAGAAGTTTTGCGTTTCATTTGCACTTGTGTGGTTAGCAAGAGTCGCCATCGACTTTTCTTTTATCCAAAAGGAAAGGTAAAAAAGCACAGGAAAGACCTTTCGAGAATTTTATCGGGTTAGGGGGGTAGATTATGAAAAGGGAAGGTATTAGCACCCTTTTCATCCATGGTTTTCCATGGGCTCTTAGTTACTCATTTTAGATCACTTGCTTTTGTTTGATTGTGTGCTTGTGGTGTAGGCTTTGAAAGTGTTTTGAAAAATCTCTTTGTAATGGTTCTCGTCTCTATAAGAACGTATACAAAGTTTTGTTTCGAAAAATGGTTCAAAGATGTGTTTGTGAATCTTATTTTGAAAAGTGTTTTGAAAAGAGGTTTTGCAATGGTTCTCGTCTCTATAAGAACGTTTACAAAATGTTTTAACTTTTTAAATTTGTTTTGAAATGGAGGTGTAGGTGTAAAAGTTTTTGTCATGAGCAAGCGAATAACTAAGAGTGAATCTATCTACTCGAAAGGTCTTAAGTTGTTCTTTTCTTCCTTTTAATGGTGCTATCTTAACATTGATTTGGTAAGAAGCCCCACCATTGGATGTGAAGGGACAGGCAAGGGTCAATTTTTACAATCATTGAAGGCAACTTGTGAGACGCTTTAGCAATTTTTGTAAGGGACGAGATCATTTTAATCGAAGGCAACATCGAGGGTCATCGAGGGACTACGATCTTTGTTTATCGAAGGGTCATTGCTAAAGTGTCTCATATTCGAGGGACATGATTGTATTTCCGAGGCAACGAGCGTGGTTACCCTAGAGGTGCGTGTGTGAGAAGTGTGTTGGTTTCAAGTTATTTTATTCTTGGATTAGGTCATCTAGCGATTGATTTTTGAATCTTGCCATACATGCCTAATTACTATACAGTATATAGAAAGCAATAAATTGCGGGAATTGAAATTCTAAGCTATTACATAATGTTCGGGAATGGGGGTACAATTGTTACGAATGGGGATGAATCAAATGAAATAGCGATGTCCAAATATCAAGCAATACAACCAAATCGAATTCTTGTGCGATTTAATATAAAGTTATGACATTTTATGAAAATAAAATCAACAAAGTAAGAAATGTATGTATTTACTTGAAAAAGAAAAAATACAACCTATTCTAAAAAGAAAATGATTTGAGTTAAAAATCTTTATTATTTTGTGTTTTATTAATTATGCAAATAAATTTAAAGAAAGAAACTAAACTAAATTATTGTTTTTGGTGTTTTAATTAAATGTAAAAAGTTAATAAAAATAAGTTGTATAAAAAAGAGAAAATGAAAATAATTAAACACTAAAATCTAAATTAATTTAATAAAAAAAGTTTTAAGTTTTATTAGTATATTGTTAACAAAAAAAGAAATAAATTAAATTAAAAAAAAACAAGTAAAAATGGGCTTAAGTGAATGATATGGTATTAGGCCCAAAGAAAACAAAGTTGTAAATGCTGAAAAGAAACATGCCAGGGGGGTGCAAACGTGAAACAAATGGGCTTTAGGGTTTGTAAACAAATAGAGCCCAATGCTCTAAAACTGTTTAACGCATTTGATTAGGGGAAACAAGAAAATTAGGGTTTGTGATTCCCCTTTCGTCCACAGCGGCGCCGTTCGCCCCTTTCGTCCCTCTCTTCCAATTTTGTTCATCTCTGATCTCTGTTACTCACCTCTTCCTAATTTCATGAACAAATCACTCTCTTAACAACCTAATCTCTCATCATCTCACCGCGATTCGCGTTTTCTTTGAAACCCTAAATTCTGAAAAGAGATTTATGTCTAAAGGGTTCAAAATCGCTTATTTGATCCTCCCCTCAACCTTCCGTTGCCGGAGCTCCTCTCAACCTCACCTCCTAACCAAGCGCTAACGGTTTTGTTTCTTGAAAGGTGAAGTTCTGTTTTTGTTAAGCTTGAACGATTTTTTGTTATTGTTTTGTCTTGTTACGTCTTTTCTGTTAATCAAACCTATTGTCTATTGAGATGCAGAAAAATAATGTTATGAGGAAACCATACCTGTTTGGGATTTTTATGTGAAATGGATGGGAATGGTGAGACGATGATGATGCTCCTTAGTGACGAGAGCTTGCAAGGGAGGAGATGAAGATTTGAAGGTGTGCTTTCCCACCTGTTGCTAACCCATCTTTTCTTATCCCTGTACTTTGAATGGTGATGATACCGTGCTTCTGGGTTTTGTGATTTTTTCTGAGTTTTGATGGTGGTTCGGATTGGAGACCTGATTTTTGATTATGATGTTTGGTATTGTTACAGGTTTTGGACTTTTTGGTTTTTTTTATATTGAGATGTTTTATCAGTTTTGGTTTTGATGGTATTCAGATGTTGGTTCAGATGTGGTTTGAGTTTTGGTTCTTGAGGATGACTGTTGTTTTTTTAGTTGGGACTCATATTGGTTCTTGAGGTTTGAAACTTGGACAGGTTTTGTTGATGGTGATTTCGTTACAGTTTAGTTTGAGGTTTTTCTGAGTTACAGTTTACAGGTTTGGTTGATGGTATTCTGAGTTTTTAAAAATGGTTTGGTGTTTTGGATTTTTGACAGTGGAGACTTTTTGAGTTTGAAAAATGGTTTTATGGATGATGGTTTGAGGATTTGTTTATGGTTCTGGCTGTTTGAGGATGGATGCTGGGAGTTTTGAAAGTTGGAGACTATTTTGGATTTTTGACAGTTTTGATGCTTTTTGGACTTTGATAGTTTTCTGAGTTTGATAATTTTTCTCTCTATATTTTTCTTGAGCCTTGTCTACTGTTATATTATGTTGCTTCTGTTGAAATCTTATTCAAAATGGTGGGAGACCCACCAAATTTTGAATACTTTGGCATGTTGTTCTTATGCTCTTTTTCTTGCAGTTTTTGTTTTCTATCAATTCTTATGCAATTGTGGCAATCAAGGAAGCAAGGTTGTGCATCCCTAGGTGACTCCTTTCCTCTCTCTCTCAATGACCCTAAGAGTCAATTGCTATTTCACCTTTTTTTCTGAAAAGTTTGCAAATAACTGGAAAATGATGATTTGGGCTTATTGAACAAGCCTCTTGCTTGTTTGACTTTGTTATTATACTGTTATACTTTCCTTTTGATGATGTTGTTCTAGCTTATGCTGCTTGTTGCTTGTACTGCTTGCATTTTGTTTTGCCATGCTGCTGTTTGTTTGATGATGCGCTGCTGTCTAGTTTATGTTGTTTGTTGCAAAGTTTGTTTGGCTCAGTTTGTTGCATTCAGTTTGGAATATTTGTTTTGGCCGTTGTTTGGGCATTTGGCTACATTTGTTTTGTCCAGCTTGCTTGCATTTCTCTTGTTTGGATAGTTTACTTGCATTTCCTATTTCTTCTTTTTGTGAACCAAGAGGAATAATTCTCTTGTGATTTGCAAATAGAGAAAAATAAAAAATGTGATGAAATAAAAAATAGCCTTCTGATTCCAAATTGAAAACTTTAATGATGAACACTTTTTCTTTCTTTTGAAAATTCTTTCTTATGCCCAAATAGTTTTTGTACTAACTATTTTTCTGTCTTTCATTTTCATGTGAGCACAACTGGATGATGGCCAAGCAGGGGAAGCAAGAGACTATGTGGAAAGCATGGAAGCAATGGAAGCTCAGTCAACCTTAGGCCTAGATTCATTTTCTTTTCTTTGTAATTTAGAGAGAAACATTCAATCAATTGTACTAATTTATTTATTTTTAAATACAATAAGTTGTAAAACTAAAGTATTTAAATAATAAATTGTTTTTTGTAATAACTTTTGAAATAAATGGAGAAAGTCTTATGAGATACTCTGGTGTCCATTAAAACCCTTTATTGTTAATAACTTGTAATTCTCTCTTTGCATCCTATTTGATTTTTTGAATGCCCAATCAAAACAATTGAAACAAAACGCTCCAATCTGATAACTTAAATTCCCATAATCCTGTAATCTTGCAATTGTATTCCAAACAAACACGCACTGTCCATTCCATTTCCTAAACAAGCAAATGTTTTTTTTTAAAAAGACGCAAATCATCTGGTTAACCTTGAGAAAAAAACATTGTCTTTTCAGTAAACTTGAGAAAGCATGAAAACATGTGAAAGCCAATTGGATCTTTGAGAATTCATTTCTTTTGAGAATTTCAAGAAAAACCCTAATTGCTGGTTTACTGCCACAGGAGAAAATCTGTCTGATCGATTCCTGAGCCAACTTGAATATCTGAGAAACCCTAGGGTTGTATTCTCTATGAAAAATGAGAGGGCAAATTTTGGGGTACAACAGCTGCCCCTGTTCAATCTTCTTGAACCTGAAGAGTTAGATCGGCGAGTTTTGTCGTTCGTGACTCGAAGGTAAAAGATGATTGGACACTAGAGTGCCCATAAATTTGCACTCGTCAAAATGTAGTTGAGGAAATGGACTTAAAGATGCCATTTAGAGAGTATGTTAGAATCTTGTTGGAGATGGGCTTGTAGATGCCATCTAAGAATGTTTGTTTGTAAATCAAAAGAATAAGCATCAGAATGGTGTCCGTATTTGGAACGTATCTGAACTGTATTTATCTTTGAATCTGAATAAGTGACAGAATGACTTCTGTGTCTGGAGTGTATCTAGACTGTATCTTGAAATTAAGTCTGAATGAGCGACAAAATGGCTTCCGTGTCTGGAGCGTATATATACTGTATCTGTAGGATGAAACTGAATAAGCGACAAAATGGCTTCCTTGTCTGGAGCGTATCTGGAACTATATTTGAATTGTATCTTGAAATTAAGTCTGAATGAGCGACATAATGGCTTCCGTGTCTGGAGCGTATCTGGACTATATCGGTACTTGGAATCTGAATGAGCGACATAATGACTTCTGTGTCTGGAGTGTATCTATACTGTATTTCGAAATTAAGTCAGAATGAGTAACAGAATGACTTCCGTGTCTGGAGTGTATTTGTATTATATCAGTACTTGGAGTTTGAAGAAGTATTAGGATGACATCCTTGTCTGGAGCGTATCTGAACTGTATTTTTGAAATTGAGATCTGAATGAGTAACAGAATGAGTTCCATGTCTGGAGTGTATCTGTACTGTATCGGAAGTTGAGATCTGAATGAGTGACAGAATGACTTCCGTGTATGGAGTGTATCTGTATTGTATCTGAAGTTGAGATCTGAATGAGTGACAGAATGACTTCCGTGTATGGAGTGTATATGTACTGTATCAGTAATCTTTGAATATTTGTTAAAGATAGTTGTTAATCTTATCTTGAAAAGGGTAAAATGTTAGCTGAAACACAAAGTTATGTTGCATGAAATGTATGATGCAATAGATGTGTTTTATCCATGTTTATGATATATGAATGTAATGTATGTGCATGCAAGCTGATTTGCTGTATTACTGAGGAAAATAAATCCTTGACTGCTGTCGGGGAAAATAAATCCTTGACTGCTGAGGATTGTAAGAGTAATGCCATATACTTCTTGAGGAATCTGCTCGGGGAATCCAGAGAATTTAAAGACTTCTACTGGGGATTATTGACGGGAGTCTTTGTTCTGTCGAGAAGCAAATAAAAACTCTGTGGGGAAAAAGTTTATCCTGTAGTGAAAACTCTGTGGGGAAAATCTTAATTCCGCTGAGGAGTTCAGGAGTTTGGGTCATATGCCAATTTACTGGGGAGTTACCCTAGGTTGGGGAGAAACAAAATTTAACTGTTATCTGGTTGATTTTCAGGCTTCAAGACAACTTGCTGGGGAAACCTGGAGAAACTGGATGATTTCTGCTGTGGGTTGATAGTTTGAAGTTTCGGCTCCACTGGGGATTGGTAGTTGGTAGTCTCAACTCCGCTGGGGATCTGTAGTTCAAAGTTTTGGCTCCGCTGGGGGATCTTAATGATGTGCTGTAGAGATTGCTCCTGGAATAGCTTAAAGACGTTTTCCTAATCTTTCTACCTGTCAGTAATTGTTCTTTTTCATCATGTTTAATCGTAAACAGTATTATGTTCAAATGCATATGTTCATTAATGAATCATTGGAAGTTTTTGCAAATAAAACACAAGTGTAAAGAAAAATGAAAATAGTTTTATGTACTTTGAAAGAGATGTCTTTGTATTTACTTTGAATAAGTGTTTTGTACAAAGGAGACAGACATCCTAGTAAGAGGATGGCGTCATAAAAAATGAGAAAAATTTTATACAAAGAAAGATAGCTAATAGTAAAAAATCCCATGGGGTTCCCATTCTGCTATAACCTTTGTAACTCCGAATATCTTGTCCATTCGTTGCTTCGTCCGAAGACGATTGGATTGATCAGAAGCTCCAAGTTTATCTGTGAAGAGAATGTCTTTAAAGTGATCCGACGAGACATAGTCATACGCTTTAATTCCCTAATTTTTGCTTGGACCGCCCTTTCGGGTTTTTAGTCCACCGGGAAACCCTTTTTTGCCCAAGTCGCCCTTTCGGGTTTTCAACTTGTCGGGTGTACAAATTTTTTTTGTTTAATCCCTAATTTTTTCCTGAACCGCCTTTTCGGGTTTTCAGTCCACTGGGATGCCCTTGTTTTTCCTAGGTGTGTCAACCTAGCGGGTCTCTTATGCGTAGTATCTTTTGACTATGTCTGCGTTTGCAGGGTGCAGCAGATCGTCACCGTCCATGGTGGTTAAAATCATTGCCCCACCAGAAAAGATGTTCTTGATCACAAATGGTCCTTCATAGGTAGGAGTCCATTTGCCCCTGGGATCACTTTGTGGCAAGATGATGCGCTTGATCACAAGATCTCCAACTTGATACACTTGGCGTCTGACTTTTTTGTTGAAAGCCTTGATCATCCGCTTTTGATACGTCTGACCGTGGCAAATAGTAGTAAGTCTCTTCTCGTCAATTAAGTTTAACTGATTAAGCCGGGTTTAGATCCAATCGTCTTCACTCAAACCAGCATCTTTCATGATTCTCAAGGAGGGAATTTGAACCTCAATAGGTAAAACAGCTTCCATGCCATATACCAAGGAATAGGGTGTCGCCCCAGTTGAAGTGTGAGCCGTGGTACGGTACCCGTGGAGAGAAAACGGTAGCATCTCATGCCAGTCCTTGTAGGTGACTGTCATCTTTTGTATGATCTTTTTGATATTTTTGTTCGCAGCTTCGACTGCACCATTCATCTTTGGCCGATAGGGAGATGAATTGTGATTTTGAATCTTGAATTGCTCACACAAGGCGGTGATCATGGTATTGTTAAGGTTTGTACCGTTATCAGTGATAATCCTTTCTAGGATACCGTACCAGCAGATAAGGTTCTGCTTGATGAAGCGGGCAACAACATTCTTAGTAACGAATGCGAAGGAAGCTGCTTTGACCCACTTTGTGAAGTAATCAATGGCCACCAGAATGAAACGGTGTCCATTGGATGATGTAGGCTTGATCTCTCCAATCATGTCGATTCCCCACATAGCGAAGGGCCAAGGAGTTGTTAAGACATTTAGAGGAACCGGAGGCACGTGCACCTTGTCTGCATAGATTTGACATTTATGGCAAGTTCGGGAGTGTTGATAGCAGTCTGCTTCCATGGTAGACCAGTAATAGCCTGCCCTTAGAATCTTATTAGCCATCGTATGCCCGCTAGAGTGAGTGCCAAATGTACCTTCATGCAATTCGGCCATAATCTTTTCAGCTTCAATCTTGTCCACACAATGGAGCAGAATAGAATCATGATTGCGCTTGTACAGGATGCCATTACTTAGGAAGAACTTAGCTGAGAATCTTCTTAAGAACTTTTTGTCATTGACTGAAGCTCCTTCAGGGTATTCTTGAGCCTCGAGATACCTTTTGACTTCATGAAACCATGGTTGGTCCACTACTTCTTCGGTATTAATCTTGTGACAGTGTGTGGGTTCGTCCATTCGTTCAATGGTGATCTGGGGAGCCTCGTTGTCCCAATTAAGTTTAAACATGTATGACATTGTAGCTAGAGCATCTGCTAACTGATTTTCTTCTCGCGGGAAGTGCTTGAAGGTAATCTGCTCGAAATGTGGTAGCAATGTCAGAACATGTTCTTTGTAAGGGATGAGGTTTGGATGCTTAGTGTCTCACTCTCCTTTGATTTGACTGATAACCAAAGTTGAGTCCCCAAATACAAACAAAGATTTGATTCCCAAGTCTATGGCAGCCTTGAGTCCGAAGAGGCGCGCTTCATACTCTGCCATGTTGTTCGTACAATTGAAGCAAAGTCTGACGGTGAAAGGAGTATGGCAACCTTCTGGAGATATGAGTATTGCACCGATACCGTTGCCGAGCGCATTGGATGCCCCATCAAAGTACAGGGTCCATCGGGATCCTTATTCAGGTCTGTCATATGGTCTGATGTCTTCAGTGTTATCCAATGTCATGATGTCTTCGTCAGGGAAGTCAAACTTCATGGATTGGTAATCTTCAACAGCTTGATGAGCCAGATGGTCAGCTAACACACTCCCCTTTATAGCTTTTTAGGTCGTGTACTATATATCATATTCGGTCAGGATCATCTGCCATCTAGCTATTCTTCCAGACAAAGCAGGCTTTTCAAAGATGTATTTGATCGGATCCATCTTAGATATCAACTAAGTGGTATGAGTCAACCTGTACTGCCTTAACCGGCGAGTAGCCCATACCAAAGCGCAGCAAGTTTTCTCGAGCAGTGAATATCTTGTTTCACAGTCGGTAAACTTTTTGCTAAGGTAATAAATGGCATGCTCTTTTCGGCCAGACTCGTCATGCTGCCCCAGTATGCACCCCATTGAATTCTCTAGGATGGTTAGATACATGATTAGCGGTCTTCCTTCGACGGGTGGCATCAAGATAGGAGGTTCTAGAAAATACTCCTTGATTTTATCGAAAGCAATTTAACAGTCATCATTCCATTTAACTACCTGACCTTTCTTCAACAGCTTGAAGATTGGCTCACAAGTAGATGTTAGGTGAGAAATGAACCTAGCAATGTAGTTTAGGCGTCCCAAGAAACCTATGACCTCCTTCTCAGTGCGGGGAGCGGGCATTTCTTGTATAGCCTTGACTTTGGCAGGATCAACCTCGATGCCTTTGTTACTGACAATGAAACCCAAGAGTTTACTGGATCGGACTCCGAATGTGCACTTGTTTGGGTTCAATCTTAGCTTGTACTCCTTCAACCTGGCAAACAGCTTTTACAAGTGATCAAGGTGTTCTTCTTCAGTTTGTGAACGGGCTATCATGTCATCTACGTAGACCTCTATCTCATGATGTATCATATCATGAAACAAAGCTACCATGGCGCGTTGATAGGTTGCCCCGGAATTCTTTAGTCCGAATGGCATCACTTTGTAGCAGAACATACCCCACTGTGTGACAAAAGTAGTTTTCTCCATGTCCTCAGGTGCCATTTTGATCTGGTTATAGCCTGAGAACCCGTCCATGAAAGAAAATACTTTGTGTTGAGCTATGTTGTCAACCAGGATGTCGATGTGTGGTAGTGGAAAATCATCTTTAGAGCTGGCCCTGTTTAAGTCTCTATAATCCACGCACATTCTCACTTTTCGTCCTTCTTCGGCACGGGCACAATGTTAGCAACCCATTGAGGATAGGAAGTAACAGCCAGAAATCCAGCATTGAACTGCTTCATAACTTCTGCTTTGATCTTTTCAGACATGTCAGGTCTCATGCGGCGGACCTTTTGCTTCACTGGTGGACAATCTTCTCTTGTGGGTAGATGGTGTACCACAATGTCTGTATCAAGTCCCGACATATCTTCGTATGACCAGGCAAAGATCTCAACATATTCATGCAACAACTAAATTAGGCGCTCCTTGACACTCGGCTCTAGGTTGGCACCCACTCTGATTTCCTTCATGTCTTCCTCAGTACCCAAGTTGATTGTATCCAACTGCTCTTCATGAGGCAGAATAGCCCTTTCCTCTTGTTGTAGAAGTCTAGTCAATTCCCCTGGCACCTCACAATCTTCCTCACCTTTGTATTCGGCTTGGTAGACCAGATCTTCAGAGTCAATGAAGGTTGTAGCAGTATCGATACCCATGGGATCCGGAATGGAAGAGTACCTGCATTTGTGAGTGTGGGTGCGTGTAAGGGTATAGCCACCTTTAAACAAATAAAAATGTAAAAAAGAAAGACAATGAACACAAAAGTTTATATGTGAAAACGTCCATGATTCATTAAATGGCATATGAAGATGAAAAGTAAGAACCCTTACAAATGGACCTTTGTGCCTCGGGTAAGACACAAGGTTAAAAAAAGTACGATTTGTTTGTGAATTATTACAGGCCAACAGAAATGTTTGAAAGATAAATTATTGTGGTATGAAAGTAATCGGAACGAAGTCTTTTGCTTCCCAATTGCACAGTCCTCCGCCAACGGTAGGGAAAATCCAGTCTTCCAGGCTGCCCTCCTCTTCACTGTCCTCTAGTGCATTGACTCCATGATGACTGGTCTTCACAGGTGGCCCACCGGCATGGGCGCGGCGCACGGCCTTCTGAGCAGTCGAGGTGAATCCCAAGCCGAATTTGTCTGATTTGAAAGGAAAGTCTAGAAGCTGCCCCCAGATTGTACTTCCTCCCCCTTCAACCACTGCTTTTGCATCCTTGAGAGATGACATCCGAGGCGGAGGTCTGGTAATCATGGGTACAGAGGACATTGTTAGAACAAAGTTTGAATCTACTACCCTATGTTTAAGTTTTGATGATAACAAAATGAAAAGATATATTATTTATATGATTCATGTATGAACTATTTGCTACCTAAATTATTACGTTCTGCTTTGCAGAAACTCTGATAGGTATAAGCAAGAGCACACTTAATCAGCATCAGAAATTTGGTTCTCGACATCAGCATCAGAAGTTGCCATATCAGAATACCAGAATCAGAAGATTAACTCACGTGTATGCTGAAGCTTGATGAACAGAACTGCGCTCAACACTCTGATAAAGAAAACAACAGTTCATCAGCAGTTAAGCAGAGTCAGAATGAGCCAAGCCAGAACATGCATTAAGTAAGTAATGGTACTGTGCATTGAAAGCAAATTATTACCAACGGCCTCATTCCAGACAAGATCTGCTCATTAAGGAAAGTTTGTTATTAGCATTGAATCAAGAATATTGCTCCAACATTCAACAATCTCAGTGCTATATAAACAAGACTATGAAGATTGAATTGGCTAATGCTCTCTAACATTTTACACGCCTAAAAGCTAATCATAATCTTCCTTCTCTCAGTTGCTAAACACTACATATCTTCTTACTCAATCTTTGTTTTAGCAATCTAGTTTCATAAGCTTAAGTTGTGTATACATCACAGTTGTGATACAGTTTTGTTGAAAACATTCACACACTTAGATTTATCTTCTTTGAAAGAAAAGTGTTTCCTTGACAAACCGGGTTGTGGTTTGCATCAAGAAGGCTTTAGCAGTTGTTAAAGCAGTTTGTAATATTCAGTTGAATATAGTGGATTAAGACCTCGTTGGAGAGAGGCGAAATCACCTTGACGGGTGGACTGGAGTAGTTTGAGATCAAACGAACCAGGATAAAAATATCGTGTTAATTGCATTGATTTTCAGTTTTAAAATTCAACCCCCCTTCTTGTGTTTTTCACTTCTTTAATTGGCATCAGAGCGCCTGGTTCTGAGCTAAAACACTTAACCGTGTCAGTACAAGATCCAGCGTCAGAAAAACACAATGGCAGGAAACTATTCTCACACCAGCAATGACAACCATGAGGACAGAGACAGATTCAGCGGCAAACCTCCAGTCTTTGATGGAGAAAACTTTGATTACTGGAAAGACAGAATTGAAAGCTTCTTTCTGGCACATGATGCTGATCTGTGGGATATGGTGACAGATGGATACACGCACCCTGTGAATGCAAGCGGTCAGAAGATTGATAGAAAAACAATGTCTGCCCAACAAAAGCGTGACTTCAAGAATCACCACAAGGCCAGAACCATCCTCCTCAGCGCCATCTCCTATACTGAATATGAAAAGATCTCCAACAGAGACACATCAAAGAACATTTTTGACTCACTCAGAATGACGCATGAGGGCAACGTTCAGGTCAAAGAAACTAAAGCTCTGGCGCTCATTCAGAAGTATGAGGCGTTCAAAATGGAAGAATCTGAATCCATTGAAACAATGTTCTCAAGATTCCAGATTCTGGTAGCTGGTCTCAAGGTTCTGGACAAAGGATACTCTACTGCTGACCATGTCAAGAAAATCATCAGAAGTTTACCCAAGCAGTGGAGACCAATGGTTACAGCTCTGAAGCTAGCAAAAGATCTCAACAAAATCACTCTGGAGGAACTTATCAGCTCCCTCAGAAGTCATGAGATAGAACTAGAAGCTGACGAGCCTCAGAAGCAAGGTAAGCCTTTAGCATTGAAATCTAACAAAAAATCCGAGTCTAAAGTTTTGCAGGCAGTTGAAGAAACATCTGATGGATCCTCATCAGAAGAAGACGAACTCTCCCTCCTCTCCAGAAGAGTAAATCAACTGTGGAAGCAAAGACAAAGGAAGTTCAGGAATCCCAGAAGATCTGATCAGAACGAGTCCTCTTCAAGATACAGAAGGACAGATTCTTCCTCTGGATACAGAAGATCTGAAGGCTCCTCAAGTAGCAAAAATCCAAACACCAAGGACATCATCTGCTATGAGTGCAATGAGCAAGGACACTACAAGAGTGACTGCCCAAAGCTTCAGAGGGAAAAGCCCAAAAAGAAGTTTGGAAGAGAAAAGAAGAAAAGTCTCATGGCTACATGGGATGACTCTGACTCGTCTGAAGCTAACTCAGAATCAGATGATGAGAGGGCAAACATAGCCCTCATGGCTAACATCTCAGAAGATAGTGAAGCTTCTGAATCAGACTCAGAATTAGATACTGAAGAGGTATTTCCTAGCTTTGCTGTTAATTTTACCAAGGCTGAACTCGCTGAAAGCCTTAATGAAATCCTGGAAAGGTATCAGCAAATTAGAGTTAAATTCAGAGACCTGAAAAGGAATCTTGAATCTGACTCTAATAAGACTGAGAGTCTCAAATTAGAGAATTCTGAGCTGAGAAATAAGATTTCAAAATTAGAAAACACTTTACAAAACTCTCAGAAGGAACCAATTTCTGAAACTCCCAGCAACGCTGATGAGATCATCAAGGAGTATGATCACAGTTTCCAGAAGTTCCTTGCTAAAAGCATAGATAGAAGCAAATTGGCTTCAATGATCTATGGAGTTAGCAGAAACGGCAAGAAAGGAATAGGATACCAAGGTAAGGTTCCTACACCAAAGAATGTCATGGACTTAACCATTAAACACACTCCTCTGAATTCACATTTTGTGTATGGTCACACACATGATATTAAATACACTAGCAGTAAGTACTCTGTGAAACCAAAATTCAACCAGAGTTTTGGTAAAACTAACAAATCAGGACCCAATAAAATCTGGGTACCTAAGGATAAAATAATACATGTTGCAGATATCTTTAGCAGCAAGTCAGAAACACCAGTCATGGTACCTGGACTCTGGCTGCTCACGACACATGACGGGAAGAAGGCATATGTTCCAAAGCCTGGAACTTAAGCCTGGAGGCCACGTTGGCTTTGGAGGCAATCAGAGGGGAAAGATAATTGGCTCTGGAACTGTAGGTAATGGAAATCTTCCCTCTATTAATAATGTTCTGCTAGTAGATGGATTAATGCATAATCTGTTATCCATAAGTCAATTAAGTGATAACGGTTATGATATAATCTTTAATCAAAAATCATGTAAAGCTGTTAGTCAGAAAGATGGGACTATCCTGTTTAATGGTAAGAGGAAAAACAACATTTACAAAATCAAACTTTCTGAACTAAAGAGTCAGAATGTAAAGTGCCTTCTGTCTGTTAACAACGAGCAGTGGATCTGGCACAGAAGATTGGGGCATGTTAGTATGAGAAGAATATCTCAGATTAACAAACTCAATCTGGTCAGAGGACTTCCTAATTTGAAGTTCAATTCAGATGCTCTGTGTGAAGCATGTCAAAAAGGCAAGTTTGCAAAACCTTCTTTTAAATCTAAAAATGTTGTTTCTACCTCTAAGCCATTAGAACTTCTGCACATTGACTTATTTGGACCAGTTAAAACTGCTTCAGTCAGTGGCAAGAAGTATGGGTTAGTAATCGTAGATGACTATAGCAGATGGACATGGGTAAAGTTCTTAAGACACAAGGACGAGTCACACTCTGTGTTTGTTACCTTCTGTAACCAAGTTCAGAATGAAAAGGATCTTAGAATCGTTAAAGTCAGAAGTGATCATGGTGGAGAATTTGAAAACAAAGATTTTGAGTCATTCTTTAATGACAGAGGCATTCTGCATGATTTCTCTTGTCCTAGAACTCCCCAACAAAATGGAGTTGTAGAACGAAAGAACAGAACATTGCAAGAAATGGCCAGAACCATGATCAATGAGACAAACGTTGCTAAGATCTTCTGGGCAGAGGCAATAAACACAGCGTGCTACATTCAGAATAGAATCTCAATAAGACCTATTCTGGAAAAGACTCCATATGAATTGTGGAAGAACAGAAAGCCCAACATTTCATATTTTCATCCATTTGGATGTACTTGCTTTATGTTAAATACAAAGAATTATTTGAACAAGTTTGACTCTAAAGCACAGAAGTGTATTATGTTAGGATACTCTGAACGCTCAAGAGGGTACAGAGTATACAATACAGAAACACAGATTGTAGAAGAATCAATCAGTGTTCGTTTTGATGATAAGCTTGACTCTGAAAAGTCAAAGCAGAATGAAGTTTTTGCAGGTATGGAAATTGAATTTACAGGTTCTGAAGACAAGTCATCAGAAGCTCTCAACACAGACACTCCTTCAACGTCTGAAAGGAGCACTGCTAGCAATCCTACAACAGCTGTTGATCAACCTTAGAAGAGATTACCCAGAAGCAGCTTGGATCACCCAGAAGAGACTATCTTAGGAAGAAAGGAAGATCCAATCAGAACAAGAGCAAGCTTCAGAAACTCTGAAGAAACCCTCATGGGACTTGTGTCTCTGATTGAACCTTCATCAATTGATGAAGCACTTCTGGATAATGACTGGATTCTGGCAATGCAAGAAGAGCTAAATCAATTCACTAGAAATGACGTATGGGATCTTGTTCCCAGACTAAAAGGATTAAACGTCATTGGAACAAGATGGGTGTTCAGAAACAAGCTAAATGAACAAGGTGAAGTCATCAGAAACAAGGAACGACTGGTTGCACAAGGTTATAGTCAGCAAGAGGGGATAGACTATACAGAAACCTTTGCCCCAATCGCCAGGTTAGAATCTATCAGACTTTTAATTTCATTTGCTGTTAATAGAGGCATCACTCTGTATCAGATGGATGTCAAGAGTGCATTCTTAAACGGTTATATAGAAGAAGAAGTTTATGTGCACCAACCCCCTGGTTTTGAAAATACAAAACATCCAGAACATGTTTTCAAACTAAAGAAGTCACTATATGGTCTGAAACAAGCTCCCAGAGCTTGGTATGAAAGGCTAAGTAACTTTCTGTTAGAAAATGAATTCACCAGAGGGAAGGTGGACACTACCTTATTCTGTAAATCAGTTAAGAATGACATCTTAGTCTTTCAAAATTATGTTGATGATATTATTTTTGGTTCTACTAATCCTTCTCTTGGAAGAAAATTTGCTAAGTGTATGCAGGTAGAATTTGAGATGAGCCTCATGGGGGAACTGAAATTCTTTCTAGGAATTCAGATCAATCAAACTCCAGAGGGAACTTACATTCATCAGAGCAAATACATCAGAGATCTTCTGAAGAAATTTGACCTCTCAGAATGTAAGCCATCAAATATTCCAATGCATCCCACGTGCATTCTGGAAAGAGAAGAGGTAAGCAAAAATGTAGAACAGAAAGTCTACAGAGGTATGATTGGTTCTCTCCTCTATCTGACTACTTCAAGACCTGATATATTATTCAGTGTTTGTATTTGTGCTAGATTCCAATCAGATCCTAGAGAATCTCACTTAACAGCTGTTAAGCGAATTTTCAAGTATCTGAAAGGTACTACTAATCTGGGTTTGTTTTATAGAAAATCTAGTGATTACAGTTTAGTAGGCTACTGCGATGCTGACTTTGCTGGAGACAGAGTGGAGCGTAAAAGTACTTCTGGAAGCTGCCAGTTTCTGGGAGAAAATCTGATCTCTTGGTCCAGCAAAAGGCAATCAATAATTGCGCTATCAACAGCAGAAGCTGAGTACATAGCAGCAGCAGGATGTAGCACACAAATGCTCTGGATGAAAAGTCAGCTTGAAGACTTCCAGATTTTTGAGAGTAACATTCCTATACTCTGTGATAATACTTCTGCTATTTGCTTAAGTAAGAATCCCATTTTACATTCTAGAGCTAAGCATATAGAAATAAAACATCACTTCATTAGGGACTATATTCAGAAAGGAATTTTGAATTTAAAATTTATAGATACAGACCATCAATGGGCTGATATCTTCACTAAACCCCTTTCTGAAGATAGGTTCAATTTCATTCTGAAACATCTCAGCATGAAAATCTGCCCAGAGTGAAAATGTTTTAATTCCATATATTTATCTTCAGAATGTATTTGTTTTACTGTGAACTTCTGATCAATCTCTTTTCAGAAAGATAGAACATGCAGATTGTATCAGATGCAAGTCTAAAGATCTGAGAGTCTAAGCTCAAAGACAGACGTGCTGATCACTACATCAAACAAGTGTCATCCAATCATCAGCAAATCTCTGAAGCAGAACGCGTGCACGCTTCTGAGAAGGCAAAACGCTGATTGGGTGCATTGAGACACATGTCTGGTAACCGTTTTTAAGTATCTTTCTCAAATCCCCCAAAATCAGCAAGCATTAAATGAAAGTAATCATGTGTTTAAAACGTAATCATGATTTTATTTCTCTTTCTTAAAAACGTTTACAATTTCAAAATATTATGAACCCTATTTAAACACGTTAACCTCTCATTTTAATCTTTTACAGTTTCTCACTATTTCTCAAGCATTCTCTGCATTTTTCTGTGTTCATCTCTCTCAAACCCATTTTCTCAGCTTTTCTTCTCAAAATCTTTAAGTGTGAACATGGCAACCTCCAGCAGTGCTTCTGCAGGTTCTCAGAAGAAAGCATCATCTGAACAGTATCAAGTGCCATTCAGAACACTCCTCACTCCTATGAAGAATCTTGAAGTGTTGTCTGAATTGATCATTGATTTTGGAAGCTTGAAGGAAAACGGTTTTGATTTAACAGAAGAAGTTAGGGCACAGAAATGGGAAAGGTATTTTGACAGGTTGGTTGGACCAACATTCCCTATGTTAGTGAAGGAGTTATGGATTCATGCGACGGCTTCAACGCATCAAGTCACCTCCTACATTATGGGGAAGAAGATTGTGATCACTGAGGATCACATAGCAAGGTTAATTGGTTACAGTGGCGGTGGCGTCCGCTGTATTGATATGGCTGAGAGATGTGCTGATGTGGGCGTCATAGCTGAAAGGATTTTCACCCATGGGGTGCCCAGCAGCAAGATCAAAGATCTGAAGGATCATCACAGAGTTTGGGCGAAGATAATTCTGGGGTGTTTTAACCATAGGAAGCCAACTAGTTCCCCTGATTACATAAATGTGGATCAGCTGTTTCTGATCTACTTTATCAATCAGAAGGTAAAAATCAACTTGGCTCATATTCTGTTTAACCACCTCAGAACAAGCGTGAAGGAAACCAGGGAAGAAGAAAGAACAAAGAGGGATTGGATACCCTTTGGAAGGTTGATATCAGATATTCTGACAGAGAATAGGCTGATAGAGCATCTGATAGAAGCTCAAGAGTTAAGCACCATTGAACCAACAGTTGGGAAGCCTCTGAACGCGAAGAACTTGAAGAAAATGAAGTTGATAGAGAATATCAAAAAGGAACCCAGCGCTACTCCTATTGCTGATATCATCAGCAGAAGAGTTCCACTGAGTGACTTTCCTTTATTCTCTTAGATAGAATCCAAGCCAGTAGTAGTTCTTAGATATATGGACGCGTGCAAAGCTGATGGTATAGATCCCAATCTGAAGATCAAAGATCTGCACCAACCTCAACCAGAAGTGACTCTGAAGAAGACGAAGAAAAGGAAGGCTCCTTCAGAAGGATCATCCCAGCAGACACCCAAGAAAAGAGGTAATTTATCTGTTGCTTCTGTTTTAAATTCTTCTACTATTCCAGCATCAATTCCACCTCCAACCTCTCATAGAATCTCAATCCCCATCCCAACAATAGATGAAATTGAACCAGAAGATGACCCTTCTGAGGCATTACAACTCAGAAGACCCCGAACCAAACATCCAAAACCAACAATATCAACAACATCAGCAATTGACAAAGTGCTGTCTGACATTGATCAACACACTTCTGATCACTCCTCCATCAATCCAAACTCTGAACCACAAATTGTCCCTCCTCCACAACCAGAACAACAGCAATCTGCTGAGGAACCAGAACAACAACAACCTCTCTCATCCATTCCAGAAGAACCTCTTATCCCTGAACAACTAGAAATTCCAACAACTTCTCCTCAACCAGCAATTCCGTCTCCCTCTCCTCAACCAGAAATTCATCCACCATCACCTCAACCTGAGTTTCATCACTCTGAAACTCCAACTCCTCCACCTTCTGAACCTTATTCACCTCAACCATCACCTCTGGAAATCCAGCTGCCATGTGGAACAACAGTCACAATGGCCCAGCTGCCATCCTCGCCAGAATCTACACCACCAAATACTCCCAAAACACCAAACAGTCCAATCATTATTTCTGATTCTCCCACTCCATCTCCAAAACAAACAGCTCCCAAGAAAACCACCGAAAACCCCAGCAGGACCTTCATAGACTTAACAATCCTTGACCGTCTTTCTGATCTGAAACATAAAATAGCCATCCCAAAACCAAAACAACCAGATGTTGGCTCTGGTATTATGAATTTTGAAACAGGTTTGCAGCAGTGGATTGCTTCTTTGAAGCAAGTCTGTCCTGGAATGATTGACTCAGCTTCCTCTGACCAGCTCTGGTCACAATTTAGAATTTGGGTACGTGCTGAAGCCCTCAAGTTGCAGGATATCAACTATGAGCAGGCACAACAGAACTTCAGCAAGCTGCTGAAGGAAGTTGAAAGTCAGCTGCCACAGGAAGACGTGCTCCCTCTGGATAGTGAGCCATGGTCTGAGAAACAGCTAGCTTCAAAGGAGAAACCAGAAGAAGACAAGACCATTCAAGCTGAAGCAAGTCAAACAGAAGATGTTGCAGAAACCTCTTAGAAGCTCCCTGCTTCTGATGTTTCTCAAGCTGCCTTGGACAGGCAGACTCTGGAAGAGCTGAAGCTGAATGACACGCGTCTGCAGCAAAGGATGGATGAAAACGAACAGAAGATGAAAGAAAGGATGGATGTGCAGGATAGCAAGATTGACACAGTTGTCAGTATGGTACACAAGCAGAATGAGACTGCTGATTAGATCAAAGCCATGCTGGAGAACCTGTTCACACGCCTTCCTCCCCAACCTTAGTTTTTCATTCATGTCATTTTCATGTTTTCTTTGATTATCTGTTATACTGTTTTAATATGTTTTGTTTGATTCTGAACCTTTTAATATGACAAGTTTTTCTGCCTTAAATGTTTTAGCACATCACTTACACTTTTTGATTGCTGACAAAAAGGGGGAGAACAAGAATGATATTTTAAATAATAACGGATTACTAAGACAGAAATTCTCGAACATTCTAACTCTGATATACTTGAATATGTTTTCTGTTTTGCTTAAGTCTACAGGTACAAGAAAGCTCCATGATACTCTGAAGACTAAAGCTCTGAAACTCTGACCCGCTCTGATACTCTGACCCAAAGCAAAGCTCTGACAAGAAAAGCTCTGATACGTTGATCTGAAGCTCTGCTCTGATATGCTGATCTAAAGCTTCTGATAGTCAAAGACTCTGATACTCTGATGTTCAAAGAAAGGCAAAAAGATATGATCCTGAAGAACTCTTGGAATCAAAAAGGGAAGCAATAAACTCAGGGGGAGTATCTCTCAACTCTTATCCCTTATCTTTGATAACCTCCTACTCTGATACATCTCTCTGATACCTTTTCACATTATTTTCAATTAAAAATATCCAGTTTTTGTCATCATCAAAAAGGGGGAGATTGTTAGAACAAAGTTTGAATCTACTACCCTATGTTTAAGTTTTGATGATAACAAAATGAAAAGATATATTATTTATATGATTCATGTATGAACTATTTGCTACCTAAATTATTACGTTCTGCTTTGCAGAAACTCTGATAGGTATAAGCAAGAGCACACTTAATCAGCATCAGAAATTTGGTTCTCGACATCAGCATCAGAAGTTGCCATATCAGAATACCAGAATCAGAAGATTAACTCACGTGTATGCTGAAGCTTGATGAACAGAATTGTGCTCAACACTCTGATAAAGAAAACAACAGTTCATCAGCAGTTAAGCAGAGTCAGAATGAGCCAAGCCAGAACATGCATTAAGTAAGCAACGGTATTGTGCATTGAAAGCAAATTATTACCAACGGCCTCATTCCAGACAAGATCTGCTCATTAAGGAAAGTTTGTTATTAGCATTGAATTAAGAATATTGCTCCAACGTTCAACAATCTCAGTGCTATATAAACAAGACTATGAAGATTGAATTGGCTAATGCTCTCCAACATTTTACACGCCTAAAAGCTAATCATAATCTTCCTTCTCTCAGTTGCTAAACACTACATATCTTCTTACTCAATCTTTGTTTTAGCAATCTAGTTTCATAAGCTTAAGTTGTGTATACATCACAGTTGTGATACAGTTTTGTTGAAAACATTCACACACTTAGATTTATCTTCTTTGAAAGAAAAGTGTTTCCTTGACAAACCGGGTTGTGGTTTGCATCAAGAAGGCTTTAGCAGTTGTTAAAGCAGTTTGTAATATTCAGTTGAATATAGTGGATTAAGACCTCGTTGGAGAGAGGCGAAATCACCTTGACGGGTGGACTGGAGTAGTTTGAGATCAAACGAACCAGGATAAAAATATCATGTTCATTGCATTGATTTTCAGTTTTACAATTCAACCCCCCCCCCCCTTCTTGTGTTTTTCACTTCTTCAGACATTGTCTTAGTCGCCACTATCTCCTGAGCTACCACTTCAAAATGCTGGAAAGGATTTTTGATGAATTCGCCATCCAATTCTACATAACGGAAAGAATTCAGATGACTAATCATGTATTCCTCTTCGTTTTCCCCTGGACAGGGTACTTGAGCATTTGATGCAGAGTAGAAGTGACAGCTCCAGCATGGTGGATCCAAGGTCTTCCCAGCAGGTAAGAGTAAGAAGGACAGATGTCCATCACATAGAATGTGGAGTTAAAGGTTTCAGTTCCCACCTTAATCGGGATGTCAACTTCTCCGTGGACCATCCTTTTAAAACCATCAAAGGCTATGACAATTATATTGCTGGGTTTCAGGGTTAAGCCTTCACAATCCAATCTATCCAAGGCTTTTTTTGGCAAGACGTTTAAAGACGAATCAGTGTCTACCAGTACGTGTGCTAGGGTTGTCCCTCTGCATTCCACCGAGACATGCAAAGCATCATTATGTTTTCTCCCTTTTGAAGTTAAATCTACATCGGAGAATCCTAGACCATTGTCGGCTGTTAGACAAGCCACACATTCCTGTAACTGATCAGCGGAGGTTTCTTGTGGCACGTGGGACATCTTTAAAAATATTATCAAAGCCTTAGCATGAGCTTCCGAACAAAGAAACAGGGCCAACATGGAGATCTTCAAGGGGGTTTGCCCTAACTATTCCACCACATCATAATCACTTTTCTTGATTATTTTCAAAATTTCCTCCATTTATTTTTGAGAGGTTTCAGGGATGATCAACGACTGAGCCCTCGTCCTGACGGGTTCTTCTTGGATCCCTTTCCCTCGAACATCAGTAGCAGCAGTGGGGATAACCACGAGGGTTGTGACTTCTTCTATAATTGGTGTACTGGCAGATATGTTTAGCGGTGTAGAGATAACCTTAGGAGCAGCTGAGGGTCCAAGAATTGCCTTTGGAGGGGCAATCTTTGGAGAAAATATTCTTCCACTACGGGTAACTTTGCTTGTTCTAGCAATGTTACTGATATCAGAATTGTCTTCTTCAGAACTCTCTTCCTCGGCAGTCTGTTCAATCTGTTTGACACCATGATAGTAGATTTCTCCACCGTAGTTCCATGGTATTGATTTGTCGTACTTGTACGGGACTAGCCCGGGCATGGTTATCTTCAAAGGTGCAGCCTTCGGAGCGGGTGTAATCCTAACATGTCCTTTAGGGACCTTGGGAGGATTGGCGGATATGGTTATTATTGAAACATCATTAACAGGAGTTGGTAAAACAGGAGTCTTCTCAAATAGGATTTCTTGGTTATCAATTAGGCGTTGGATGCATATCTTCAACAATGGACAGTGGGTTAATGAGAATGAACAAAGGTGACAATCTTCTTCACAACCTGGGAAAACCCCAGCCTTCAACAAATTTAACTTGATTATAGGGAGCGGAGTTATCAAATCATCTACAGTAACAACAAACAGATCCTCCTCAACAGCATGGGCGTTGTGGTCGTGCCTTGGCATTGGAGCAGAGATAACATTGGGTTTTTCAGGTGCGTCGAATTCAACTTCTTTAGCATCTATCAAATCTTGAATTTTATTTTTTAGGGCCTAACAATTGTCAGTGTCGTGCCCTGGGCTCTTCGAATGGTAAGCGCACATGGCGTTCGGATGGTAATATGGAGAAGCAGTGTTAGATTTTTAGGGGCCTCTTTCAGCATGGCAAGGTTCAACTTCAGAAGATGGGGTAGGACTTGAGCAGGAGTCATGTTTATCTTGGTGAATTGTCGTACAGGCCTTTCCACCCTTTGCTGATTGTTTCTAGGCTGATCATTCCTCGGCTGATTGTTTTTGGGTTGGTCTGATGCAGACTTCTGAATCATAACGGCCCCCACCGCTGGCCGGCGCTCAACTTTTCCTTGACCCCTCTGAGAGTAGACAGCTGATACTTCCTTTTTTCCCGTGAAAAGTTTTCTGATGGCAGCAGAAGTAGATGCATCTTTCTGAATTTTCCCGCTTTTTATACCAGCCTCCACTCTTTCTCCGATTAGAATCAAATCAGTGAACCCAGCGGACGAACTTCCAATCAGGTGATTGAAGAAAGGACCTGACAGGGTACCCAGGAACATGTCTACTAGCTCTCTTTCTGACAACGGTGGTTGCACCCTTCCAGCTAAGTCCCTCCACTTTTGGGCGTAGTCTTTGAAGCCCTCGTTGGTAGCCATAGCCATACTCTATAGCTGAGTACGGGTTGACGCCAAGTCGGTGTTGTATTGATACTGCTTATAAAAGGCGGCTGCCAAGTCTTCCCAATTGTGAATATCAGACCTCTCCAACTGGTAGAACCAATCCAGTTGTGTCCTTGATAAACTGTCCTGGAAAAAGTGGACCCACGGGTCTTTGTCAGAAGAATATGGTTGAATTTTTCTGACATAAGATCGTAGGTGCATCTTTGGGCAAGACACCCCATCATACTTAGCAAACAGTGGCGCTTTAAATTTAGGAGGGATTACAATTCCAGAAGCCAACCCTAGCTCCTCAAAATCCATCCCAGGTACTATTTGCACTTCCATAGCAGCCAGACGTTCTTCTAAGTTCTTGTATTTGTCATCGGTCGGAGGGTACTGTTGTTCGGAGTAGTCCTCTTCCTCTTCTTCTTCAGCTTCAGAGTCAGAAGGCACTGCAGTCTCTTTACCTTTTCCTTCCCCTTCTTCAAAGGTTGATGGAAAATCCAAGGCCCTTCTGGCTTGTCTTTCAAACCTTCTGCCCATGGTAGCCACGCCAACTCGCTTCTTCTTATTTTTCTCTTTCTCCTTCTCTAGCAGAGTCTTGATCTCCTCCTGCCCCTTGGCTAAGGTCAAGAGTAGCTGCTGAAATTGTGAATTTTGAGCTTGTAAGTCTTTAACCGTTTGTTCAAGATCCATGTTGCTGAAATAAACAGCAGAGGGATGAGGAAACTTGGTGTGAAGACCTGCTTATGCATATGATGAATGAAGATGCAATATGCAAATGATTTCAAGGAAATTTAGAAGATTTAAATTTGTTCAAACCAAAAAGAACACACGTCATATTAAATAAAACCAAGTTTGAATACATCATGCCTCCTCGGACTTACAAAGAAAGAAACTAAAATACAGCAAAATTCTCAAGACAAAAAGACCGAACGCATCCTCTTTGGAGCAATGTAAGTATTCAGATTCTTCTCTTCATGAAGCAGTTTGGTGAGCTCCAGAAATTTCTTCTCACCGGCGTAGTACTAGATTTCAAAGGTGTCTCGCTCTTCCTTCAACTGAATCCAGGCTTTCTGCAGGTCTTCGAGAGAGGTAGGCATGTCTGGATGAAGAACGGTATACGGGACGTCTCCTTCAATAACGGGCTCAATGATGACAGAAAGGATAGAAGGGTAAGGCATTAAGAGACTCTGGGCACGAGCCCGTACCCACTTAAGGTAAGGCTCGAGAGGGATAGAATTTTTATGTCCCAAAGTTCTACTGTCCACTTTGTTCACCATTCCCCAAGCACGTGTAAACCTCTGGCGGTAACCTTGGTCTTCTTTGTCGTAGTCAAAAACCAGACCCCGTATGAGCATCTCATGAGGGTCGTCCCTTCGGGCATACCCAAATTGCTGAAGATCTAAACACGAGTTGTAGGTGATACCTCCCCTAATACCTAGCAGAGGTACGTTAGGGAATTCCCCACAGCGGTCGATGATAGAGATATCTTCCAAGAATCTTGAGCACCAAGGGATATCAGAGTGGGTGAGAGACATCATCCTTTGAGACCAAGTCAATCTTTGCTCGTTCTTCAATGCTGACTGAGGCAGGTGTGAAGTGAACCACTTAGCGAGTAGAGGTATACAACACAAAAGGGTACCTCTTTTCTTTATGGTACGGGTATGAAGACAATGCAAGATATCTCCTAGCAAGGTTGGTATAGGATTGCGAGAGAGAAAGACTTTGATGGCATTAACGTCTATGAATTGGTCTGAGTTAGTAAATAGAACCAAACCATAAATGAGGAGAGCTAGAACTTCTTCGAAAGCTTGGAAATCCATGTCATCCCAGAATGAACGAGCTTTTTCCAACAGAAACTTAGCTAAAAATCCTTTAACCCCACTTCTTGTCTCCCAATTGGCTGTGACGTCGGCCCTCTTCATATGTAAAGCTTCGGCGATGACTTCAGGTTTTGGAATCCCTTCTAGACCGGTGAACGGTGTCTGATTAAGCACGGGCACCCCTAAGAGTAGAGAGAACTCTTCCAATGTTGGTACCAACTGATAGTCTGGAAAAGTGAAACAATGATGTACGGGATCAAAGAATTGGAACAGTACACACATCATCTCTTCTTGGAAGTTGGATGTAGCCAAACTGAGAAGTCGACCATACTTCTTGGTAAAAGGAGAATCCCCGGGCACTCTTGAGGCTAGCTCTTGAAGTTAAGGATGCGCTTTTACAAAGCCGATTCGGATGGTGTTTCTTCGGAGAGGATTCATTTCCTACAAAACAACAACAAAGATAAATTTCTAAATCCTTGAAATGGTTAGTGAACATGCATATGATGTTGATGATGTTTATGTACAAGCAAACATATATACACACAATAATCAGATCCCTATGTTTCAGGCTTGCATGAATTTGTAGGTAAGTACCCTCTTGAAGTTTTAGTTGGCTCAACCTGTCCTAAAAATAAAGATCGAGTTCTAAAGGATCTCAATATCACTGACCTTTCTTTTAGGCATTGTCGCAGCATAATCAATCTTTTCTTGCGGCTGAGATATCCCAAAAGTCTAGCCTCAATGAGTGTAGTATCGAGTGTCAACCAATTTTTAGCTTTACACCGAAACCGATTACCTCACTACGTCCTAATGGCCAAGTTTGTTCAATTAGGGTCTTAAGTTTAATTAGTGCTTCACGATGCCACTCAGCGGCCATGTATTCTCCTCGATTCACCACGAGGGATACCGGTACCCACAAATGCGTCACACTAACATAACCATTGTTTCAACCATATCGGTCTATGTCGTACAGTCTCCACAATCTATTGCTATTTACCTAAAAAGGTGCCCCAAATCCGGGTAGAGGATTCAAACCCAAACAATAGAACCAAAAGATAAAGCATAAAAGTCAAACAAGATAAGCATGTAAAGGTGGTCTAAAACCCTAAGGTAACCCCACTTTTTATTACAGATCCCCAGCAGAGTCGCCAGTTCTGTGATGCGGTGGGAGAACTGACTAGAAGTTTTGCGTTTCGTTCGCACTTGTGCGGTTAGCAAGAGTCGCCACCGACTTTTCTTTTATCCAAAAGGAAAGGTAAAAAAGAACAGGAAAGACCTTTCGAGAATTTTCTCGGGTTCGGGGGGTAGATTATGAAAAGGGAAGGTATTAGCACCCTTTTCATCCATGGTTTTCCATGGGCTCTTAGTTACTCGTTTTAGATCACTTGCTTTTTTTTATTGTGTGCTTGTGGTGTGGGCTTTGAAAGTGTTTTGAAAAATCTCTTTGTAATGGTTCTCGTCTCTATAAGAACGTATACAAAGTTTTGTTTCGAAAAATGGTTCAAAGATGTGTTTGTGAATCGTGTTTTGAAAAGAGGTTTTGCAATGGTTCTCGTCTCTATAAGAACGTATACAAAACGTTTTAACTTTTTGAAATTGTTTTGAAATGGAGGTGTGGGTGTAAAAAATTTTGTCGTGAGCAAGCGAGTAACTAAGAGCAAATCTATCTACTCGAAAGGTCTTAAGTTGTTCTTTTCTTCCTTTTAATGGTGCTATCTTACCATTGATTTGGTAAGAAGCCCCACCATTGGATGTGAAGGGATAGGCGCGGGTAAATTTTTACAATCATTGAAGGCAACTTGTGAGACGCTTTAGAAATTTTTGTAAGGGACGAGATCGTTTTAATCGAAGGCAACATCGAGGGTCATCGAGGGACTACGATCTTTGTTTATTGAAGGGTCATTGCTAAAGTGTCTCATATTCGAGGGACATGATTGTATTTCCGAGGCAATGAGCAAAGTTACCCTAGAGGTGCGCGTGTGAGAAGTGTGTTGGTTTCAAGTTATTTTATTCTTGGATTAGGTCATCTAGCGATTGATTTTTGAATCTTGCCATACATGCCTAATTACTATACAGTATATAGAAAGCAATAAATTGCGGGAATTGAAATTCTAAGCTATTACATAATGTTCGGGAATGGGGGTACAATTGTTACGAATGGGGCTGAATCAAATGAAATAGCGATGTCCAAATATCAAGCAATACAACCAAATCTAATTCTTGTGCGATTTAATATAAAGTTATGACAATTTTATGAAAATAAAATCAACAAAGTATGAAATGTATGTATTTACTTGAAAAAGAAAAAATACAACCTATTCTAAAAAGAAAATGATTTAAATTAAAAATCTTTATTATTTTGTGTTTTATTAATTATGCAAATAAATTTACAGAAAGAAACTAAACTAAATTATTGTTTTTGGTGTTTTTATTAAATGTAAAAAGTTAATAAAAATAAGTTGTATAAAAAAGAGAAAATGAAAATAATTAAACACTAAAATCTAAATTAATTTAATAAAAAAAAAGTTTTAAGTTTTATTAGTATATTGTTAACAAAAAAAGAAATAAATTAAATTAAAAAAAACAAGTAAAAATGGGCTTAAGTGAATGATATGGTATTAGGCCCAAAGAAAACAAAGTTGTAAATGCTGAAAAGAAATAGGCCAGGGGGGGTGCAAACGTGAAACAGATGGGCTTTAGGGTTTGTAAACAAACAGAGCCCAATGCTCTAAAACTGTTTAACGCGTTTGATTAGGGGAAACAAGCAAATTAGGGTTTGTGGTTCCCCTTTCGTCCACAGCGGCGCCGTTCGCCCCTTTCGTCCCTCTCTTCCAATTTTATTCATCTTTGATCTCTATTACTCACCTCTTCCTAATTTCATGAACAAATCATTCTCTTAACAACCTAATCTCTCATCATCTCACCGTGATTCACGTTTTCTTTGAAACCCTAAATTCTTAAAAGAGATTTATGTCTAAAGGGTTCAAAATCGCTTATTTGATCCTCCCCTCAACCTTTCGTTGCAGGAGCTCCTCTCAACCTCACCTCCTAACCAAGCGCTAACGGTTTTGTTTCTTGAAAGGTGAAGTTCTGTTTTTGTTAAGCTTGAACGATTTTTTGTTGTTGTTTTGTCTTGTTACGTCTTTTTTGTTAATCAAACCTATTGTCTATTGAGATGTAGAAAAATAATGTTATGAGGAAACCATACCTGTTTGGGATTTTTATGTGAAATGGATGGGAATGGTGAGACGATGATGATGCTCCTTGGTGACGAGAGCTTGCAAGGGAGGAGATGAAGATTTGAAGGTGCGCTTTCACACCTGTTGGTAACCAATATTTTCTTATCCTTGTACTTTGAATGGTGATGATACTGTGCTTCTGGGTTTTGTGATTTTTTCTGAGTTTTGATGGTGGTTCGGATTGGAGACCTGATTTTTGATTATGATGTTTGGTATTGTTACAGGTTTTGGACTTTTTGGTTTTTTTTTATATTGAGATGTTTTATCAGTTTTGGTTTTGATGGTATTGAGATGTTGGTTCAAATTTGGTTTGAGTTTTGGTTCTTGAGGATGACTGTTGTTTTTTTAGTTGGGACTCATATTGGTTCTTGAGGTTTGAAACTTGGACAGGTTTTGTTGATGGTGATTTCGTTACAGTTTGCAGGTTTGGTTGATGGTATTCTGAGTTTTTAAAAATGGTTTGGTGTTTTGGATTTTTGACAGTGGAGACTTTTTGAGTTTGAAAAATGGTTTTATGGATGATGGTTTGAGGATTTGTTTATGGTTCTGGCTGTTTGAGGATGGATGCTGGGAGTTTTGACAGTTGGAGACTATTTTGGATTTTTGACAGTTTTGATGCTTTTTGGACTTTGATAGTTTTCTGAGTTTGATAATTTTTCTCTCTATCTTTTCTTGAGCCTTGTCTACTGTTATATTATGTTGCTTCTGTTGAAATCTTATTCAAAATGGTGGGAGACCCACACAATTTTGAATACTTTGGCATGTTGTTCTTATGCTCTTTTTCTTGCAGTTTTTGTTTTCTAGCAATTCTTATGCAATTGTGGCAATCAAGGCAGCAGGGCTGTGCATCCCTAGGTGACTTCTTTCTTCTCTCTCTCTCAATGACCCTAAGAGTCAATTGCTCTTTCACCTTTTTTTCTGAAAAGTTTGCAAATAACTAGAAAATGATTATTTGGGCTTATTGAACAAGCCTCTTGCTTGTTTGACTTGGTTATTATACTGTTATACTTTCCTTTTGTTGATGCTGTTCTAGCTTATGCTGCTTGTTGCTTGTACTGCTTGCATTTTCTTTTGCCATGCTACTGTTTGTTTGATGATGCGCTGCTGTCTAGTTTATGCTGTTTGTTGCAAAGTTTGTTTGGCTCAGTTTGCTGCATTCAGTTTGGAATATTTGTTTTGGCCGTTGTTTGGGCATTTGGCTACATTTGTTTTGTCCAGCTTGCTTGCATTTATCTTGTTTGGATAGTTTGCTTACATTTCCTATTTCTTCTTTTTGTGAACCAAGAGGAATAATTCTCTTGTGATTTGCAAATAGAGAAAAATAAAAAATGCGATGAAATAAAAAATACCCTTTTGATTCCAAATTGCCAACTTTAATGATGAATACTTTTTCTTTCTTTTGAAAATTCTTTCTTATGCCCAAATAGTTTTTGTACTAACTATTTTTCTGTCTTTCATTTTCATGTGAGCACAACTGGATGGTGGCCAAGCAGGGGAAGCAAGAGACTATGTGGCAAGCATGGAAGCAATGAAAGCTCAGTCAACCTTAGGCCTAGATTCATTTTCTTTTCTTTGTAATTTAGAGAGAAACATTCAATCAATTGTACTAAATTTTTTTTTAAATACAATAAGTTGTAAAACCTAAAGTATTTAAATAATAAATTGTTTTTTGTAACAACTTTTGAAATAAATGGAGAAAGTCTTATGAGATACTCTGGTGTCCATTAAAACCCTTTACTGTTAATAACTTGTAATTCTCTCTTTGCATCCTATTTGATTTTTTAAATGCCCAATCAAAACAATTGAAACAAAACGCTCCATTCTGATAACTTAAATTCCCATTATCCTGTAATCTTGCAACTGTATTCCAAACAAACACGCACTGTCCATTCCATTTCCTAAACAAGCAAATGTTTTTTTTAAAAGACGCAAATCATCTGGTTAACCTTGAGAACAAACACTGTCTTTTCAGTAAACTTGAGAAAGCAAGAAAACATGTGAAAGCCAATTGGATCTTTGAGAATTCATTTCTTTTGAGAATTGCAAGAAAAACCCTAATTGTTGGTTTACTGCCACAGGAGAAAATCTGTCTGATTGATTCCTGAGCCAACTTGAATATCTGAGAAACCCTAGGGTTGTGTTCTCTATGAAAAATGAGAGAGAAAATTTTGAGGTACAATAATGGGCCTTTTTGTTTTTTCTAACATTTTACCCCCTGTCTACTTGTATACTCCCCTGGTCCATTATCATTTATTTATTTATTTTGTTTTCATTTTATTTTCTTAAATATATTTTTCTTAATATTAAAAATTATAAAAAAAATATAAAAATGATAGATTTATATTTTAGCTTGTTTTATTTTATTTTTCTCACAAAAAATATTTTATTTAGTTATATATATTATCCATTTTTATTAATTAAATTTGTAAATTAAATTAGGACTAGTTTAATATTTGTTTTTTCTTTATACCCATTAAATATTTATTTTAATATAAAAGGACCAAAATACCTCATAATGCCATGTATTATTTTCAAGACAAAAAATACAAAAAAACTTACTTTTTCTTAAAGAAATTTATTTTCTTTTAATCAAATAGAATTAGGGTTTATTCAAAATCTTTTCTAAAAATAATTTCTTTTCTTAATTGATTTGAGCTAATCTTGATTTATTTATTAGGTTTAGGTTAAACTTTTTTTCATAAAAAAACAAACAAAAATCTCCTTTGCATTTACATATCTTTGCATATTTAATTCATCTTGTATATTATTTATTCCAATATTTGTACAAATTCAATTTGGTTGTAATAGACTAATTAGGTTTATATTATTGCAATCCCCATTAATAAATTGTATACCCCCCTCCCACAAATGTTGTAATAGCGTAGGACATTTAAATTTCACAATTTATCGCTTTTATATAACATGCTAGTAATTAAAGTTTGTATGGCAAGATAAAATCAATCAAATAGAAAACCCTAATTCAAGACAAAATCAAGCATGAAAATGACGCACTTGCACACAAAACACCCCTAGGGTTATCCCACTTGGTTGCCTTATACAAAAATGGCCATATTACGTATGTAAGGTGTCTTAGCAAAAACAAACAAATACAAGATCATAGTCCCTCGATGACGCTATTCAAAGTTGCCTTACAAAAATGATCTTAGTCCCTAAAAAATGCTAAGATACCTTACAACATTGCTAATCATGGCTATACAATGACCCGTGCCCGTCTTGTTTACATCCAAAGATAGGGTTGCTTACCAAATCAATGGTAAGACAACAATATCAAAGGAAAAGAAAATGAACAAGAAAGACATTTGAGTAGGTAGATTACTTTTAGTTACTTGCTCTATTTCAAAACAAATATCCTTACTATCTTCAAAACAAACACACACATTTCCAAACATCTTACAAACATTGAAAATATTTTCAAAAGATCAACATCTTTGTATACATTCTTACGAACGAGAATCATTACAAAGATTGCCTAAATAATGACCTCTTTTACAAAATACTTTCAAAAACCACACAAAGCATAATTTCAAACAAAAGCAAGTGATCTAGCAAGTAACTAAGATCCCATGGAAAACCATCGATGAAAAGGGTGCTAATACCTTCCCTTTTCATAATCTACCCCCCGAACTCAAGAAATAATCTCAAAGGTCTTTCATGTGCTTTTTCACCTTTCCTTTTGGATAAAATAAAAGTCGGTGGTGACTCTTGCTAACCGCAACATTTACAATAAAACGCAAAACCTTCAAGTCAGTTCTCCCACCGCATCACACATGTTGTATAATCTTGCTTTGCAGGTGTCTAACTTGCAAATCACTCCTTAATTTAATGTTTACGCAACTGATTGATCAATTGTCCAATTGATTCAAGCATTATCCAAAGCATTTAGCCATTTTAGGGAGAAAGTCACCATTTCCATTATAGTAAAGCAAGCCTTTATGCAAAGTCAACTTCTTGAGCTCCCAACTTGTTTCATCTGAGTATAAGCAATGTCAAAGATAAAAGCAAAATGTCTAGAGCCTCCAATAAAGGGATACCATGCTTGTACTATGCCTTGAAACCATGTTTTCCACTCTTCTTCAAAATCAAGTAACATAACCATAACTCTATATCTCACAGATCTGTCAACTTCAAACCCTAATACCTCTTGCTTATAACTATACAAGTTATTTGCAAGCAAACACACGAGCTCAAGCACCCCAAAAACCTCCGCTGCATAGAATTGGCCATAACTTGACAGTTTTGAACTTAAAACCCCCAAACCAAAAACCAATCGTGCGTTTTAAAATATAATCATCCATACCCTCTCTATACATCATATCAAAGCTATCCCAATACCTATTACACTCCTGTAACTCCATTTTCATCATTCACCATTTTCAAACATCAACCTTGCAGGTTGACTTGAGTAGGGAGACTCAGGGACTTTCAAAGCAAAGTAAAGTTTGCAACAAACTCAAGGAGGTCCAAGCAAGCTAAACAGATCATTGTGAAACCTCAAAGCTTGCTCAAACTAAAAACACGACCTCCATATGCAAGGTGAGTTTTCTGGACTTCTATCTCTTCATACAAGCATCATTTTATTCTGATTTGTGAAGATAAAATGTAGATATCATAGCCCTGAAACTGCCCATGTCCATAATTTTCATTTATATTGATCGAGCTTAGAGAATTTTATGTTTGAATCTCTGAAAAAAGTTAGGTCAGGATTTTGTACTTTTAGGAATTCATGCTCATGTTTGAGAATTAGTTTAAGTTATTTACATATTCAGAATTATGGTGAAATTTCTAACAAGTTTAATGTTTGAAGTTTTGTGAATGGATGAGAAATGAGTGAGTTACAAGAATCCTAGATGGAGGTTGAAGATGAAGTCATTTCTAGGATTCGATTTGTGTTATATATTTATGGTTTCAGTTTAGTTAACGGATGTATAGCCACCCCAGTGATAAGGCAGCACGCGTATCATGTCAAGAGCGTGGGTTCAAGCCCCAGTGTTGCAACTTTTTGTTATTTTTCAACATTTCCTTTCTCCTTGTTACAAGTCCGCGCACCTGGGCCATGCCTCACTGGGCCTTCACTTTTTTACTTTTTCTAACCCCCCTCTTTGCAGATTTTACACAGGCCCAACTTCTTTTTTTGTTTTGTTTATTTTTTTCTGATTACAAAAACAGGCCATTGGCCATAACAAAACAAAACTGTTTTTCCTAACAAACTACCAAATTCCATTCCAAACCCCCCCTGACTTTTATTTTATTTTTATTTTTCTTTATTATTTTTATTATTATTATTATTATTATTATTATTATTATTATTATTATTATTATTATTATTATTATTTTTATTAATAAAAATCTAAAAAAATAGTTTATTTATTTATATATCTAATATATTTATATTCATTTATATTTTAATCCTTTAAAAAACAAAAAGACAAAAATATTTTTTTAAACAAACTTAATTTCTTTTTCTTAATAAATTAATAATTAGATTTATGTTTAGTTATTTTCTTTTTTATTTAAAATTAACTTAGAATTTGGGTTTCTTTTAATTAATTAATTTCCACACTATTTTGATTAAACTTAAAACCTTTTCTAAAAAAAAACCATAAAAATGTTTTCTAATTTAATTTCTTTTCTTAATTTAGGTTTAACTTTCTTAATTTAATTAATTATTTTCTTTTAGATAATTAGGTTAAAATCCTTTCCTCAAAAGCCAAACAAAATCATTTCCTTTCCATTTACATCCTTGCACATTATATTCTTTTCAATTCTTGTACATTATTCAATATGGTAGTAATAGATAATTAGGTTTAATTTCTTGCAATCCCCATTTGTAAATCCCATCCCCAAATGATGTAATAGCGACGTAAATTTACTTTCCGCAATTTATCGCTTTCATATAAATGCTAGTAATTAGGGTTTATATGGAAAGATAAAAATCAACAAGTAGATAACTGTGATCGGTTGAGATAGAACTGACTGTTTTTTAAGCTGGTTCGCGAAATGTCGCGGTAAGCAAGAGTCGCCACCGTCTTTTATGTTCTCCAACAAGGAAAGGACAAAAGCACAGCAAAATTCCTTTTCGAGAATGTTTCTCGGTTCGGGAGGTAGATTTATAGAAAGGGAAGGTGTTAGCACCCTTTCTATCCGTGGTTATCCATGGGCTCTTAGGTACTTTCTCACTATGTTTTCAAAAATTGTTTGCTTTTCAAGTGTTTGTGGGTTTTGAAAAAGTTTAGTTTGAAAAAATTCTAGGTAACTCTTGTATCAGTCCTCAAGAGTGTATGAAGTATTTGTTTGAAAACTTTTTGAAAGTGTGAGTGCGAAAAGTTTGTTTTGTTTTTTTGAAAGAGAAAGTACCCAGGAGAAATCTACCTACTCTAAGGAATTAAGCTGTGTAAATGTCCTTTAGATAGTACCATCCCACTATTGAGAAGTAGGTAGCACCGTCGTTGGAGTTATTCGGGTCAATTCGATTATAGGGACATGTGTGGTCACCAAAGCAATAGTAGGACGCCTTAGCGGTAACCCTAATGTCCTAGATCCTTTTTTATCTGAGGCAACCGTTTCGAGGCAACTGGATCTTTAGACAGGAGGGCGACCTCTAAAATACCCTATACTCGATGACCACGTCGAGGCAACCAAGTGAGGCGTACCCTAGGAGTGGCATGTGCATGTGTGTCAGGATTCAGTTTATGTTTATCTTTGAACATGCATTTGTGAGCTACGGATTGATTTTATTTTTCATACAAGTCTTGCATGCATAATTAACAGTTAATGTTTGTGCGGGAAATAAAGTGCGGAAAGTGAATCTACGCTATTACAAGGCGCAGGTATATACATCGCCAAAAACATAACCCGTTTGGAAAATAAATGCGAGAAAAGTAAATAAAGCGATAAAAGAGGATCCTAATTAACTATTACATACTCGGAAACAGTTACATCCATATAATCAAAATAATGAATTAAAAATAAACATGCGCGCGAAAGAATTGAATTTGTCCTTTTTTGCAATTAATGAAATATTAAACCTAATAACTAATTAATTAATTAATTAAAAGAAAAAGTATTTTTGTGTTTTTTTATGTTTTTAATGAAAATAAAAATAAGAAATTAAAAGTCAAAAGAAAAAACCCTAATTCTAAATTTATTTTAGTTATTATGAAAAAGATTAAAAATTGAACCTAATTACACTAAATTAATTTGGTTAGTATTTATTTACAAAATAATGAAGTGAAATTAATAATTAATAATAATAAAAATATTTAGTTTTCTGATTTTTGTTGTGAAGAAAATTAATTAAGTTATTTTTAGTGATAATAATGATAATTAGAAAAAATATTTAATAAACAAAATATAAAATATAAAATAAGAAAGAGGAATGAACCAAGGGGGGTTCTGGGCCCTGATGGAGGTGTTGTTAGCAATCTGAAGCCCAAGAAGAATCAAGCCCTGTTGACTTTATGGAATTGTCCACGCTGGCTTTGACCAGGAGCATGGTGTTCTCCACTTTTTGACCATTGGATTGGTATTATGAGACACATGGCATGATGTTGCTGGGAGCGCACGGTGAAGCCTTTCATGAAGCCTGCACATGATCATCTGAAGAAAAGAACTAACAAATATTTTGGGGGGACCTGGGATTCGAACCCAGGTCCCAATGATCAATACACAAGCGCCTTGGCCATCTGAGCTGCATGTTTCAATTGTTATTAGGACAACACACAATTATTATATTAATAAATCAAAACATATGCCTGAAAAAAAAATATAACGCGCGATTTTTGAAAAGGGCCAATCATGCTGCAACACATCATCATCTTCTTCATCAAAATTGCTGGTTTTTTACCTGCGGATTTTATCCGCAGGAAGTTTCATAGGCATTTCCTAAAATTGTCCCTAGGCTTCAAAAACTCATTCCAAGACCATGGTTGGTCTCGTCCATGTCTCCTGAGTTCATCCATACTCATGATTTATTCCAATTGTACCTGGAAACAAAATACCTAAAACGCAAAAAGATGAACCCTAGAATCGGGCATCACGATTCAGGGCCTAAAAACGAAATTGGATATTACAGTTACGTTAGAAATCAAGCAAGGAGTATGAATATGCTAACGTTTTTGAGAAAAAATGCAAGAATAGAGAATTCAAGTTTCGTGTTCAGAGGTGAGTTTGTGATGACTTACAGCGCTTGGTAGGTGGTCTCAGGACGTGGTAAGTGTCGTGTTAGCTTCAGTGGCTAGCAAGGAAGAAGGTCACGTTCTTATTTTGGTCTAAAAACGCCTGCAACCCTGTTCTTGATCTCCCACTTTTCCAACAATTTTTTAGTTTTGCTTTGGCCGTTTTAGCAATGCTTAGGTCGTCAATTAGGTTTAGGTTACTTGCACATGTATAAGGCAAGCAGTCTAGGTCCAAATTTGGGCTTGTATCCTTGTGTATTTAAGTTTGGAGAATTGGTTGACCACCATTGAAGACCTTTCCATATTTGGTTCAAATCTAGGATTTTATGCACAAAAAAGGCTTAGCACGAATTGGTTAGCTGGCATATGACATATAAAAGCTATTCAAATCACAAAGATGCTATTCCATTAATTTTTAGATTTTATTTGAATTATTATGGATTTAAAATGAATTAAATCAATAAAAATTAAATAAAATGGAAAAATAAATGTTTGATCTTGAAATTAATCATGGGACACGTGTGTGGCATGACAAGGCTGAATCAAGTGGAAGAAAGTGGGCCCTTTTGTCAAAAATTGAAGTTTTAAGGATAGTTGACTTTTGCAAATTCATGAAAATTTCCCAACTTCTCCAATGCATATCTTGCTCAATTTTGGATCATATGAACATGTTCTTGGACATTTTGGAAAGGTCTTGAAGTCCTCTAACCAATGCCTTTGGTCCCATGTCATTTGGATTTACCAATCTCAAGTTATGGTCTTTGACTTAAAGTGCATTTTTGTTGACTTTTGAAATTGACCTATAATGTAGAAATTGATAACTTTTTCTGAGAGCATTTCTTGGACTTGGAATGTGAAGATGAGTTGTAGGAAATGTCATCCCCTTCAAAATGAGCATTGTATGGGATTTTTCGGATGAACCATGAAAAAGTTATGCCTTGGTCAAGTTACAGTTGACTTTTCAACTGTCCAAAAATAGCAACTTTTGCATCCTTGATGATTTTTGAGTCATGCTTGTGGAATCATGATCAAGACTTGATCAAATGGTGATTATGAGCTCAAAATAAGATGTTGACCAAAAATTATGACTTTTGACTGCAAAATGACCATTTTGCCCCTGCAGTTGATTGTGAACCAAATAGGGCTTTTGACTGTGCAATTTGCCTCTATGAGTCTTGAGACTTGGCATGTAGAAGCTTGGCAATGTATGTAGGCATATGAGACTTGATTGAGCCATTGAAAACCTCAAATTCCTTGAAGGAACCAAAACCCTAATTTTGACTGGCTTAGGAGATGGTTAGACTGTACAACCCTTGAGAAATCTTGAACCATTTGAAGATGATTCTTGATAAACCTTGAAGAATATGGGAGGGAAAATTTTGGGGTACAACAGTTGCCCCTGTTCAATCTTCTTAGACCTGAGGATATAGATTGGCTTGCGTGCCTTTCGTGATCCGAAGGTGGAAGAGGATTGAACACTAGAGTGCCCAGAAATTTGCACTCGCATAGTAGAGTATCAGCAATGTGATAGCGGGAATGGGCTTACAGATGCCATTTAGAAAGATGGTGGATGGGAGGATGAGCTTATAGATGCCATCTGGAGATGTGACAGAACCTTGTCGGGAATGGGCTTATAGATTCCATTCGGAAGTGTAATGGATAGTTGTGAGGATGGGCTTAAAGATGCCATCGGGAGATTGTCGGTCGCGTAAGAGATTCCTTAGAGAGAACTTGCGTACCTGAGAAAGAAAGATAATTTCCTGGCCTGTTACAGGTGTTGATCTTCAAACTCTTCCTGCAGATATGCCCTGGCTAGATACAGGTATCGAATCTACAATCAATCGCTCACAGATATGCCCTGGCTAGATACAGGTATCGAATCTTGAACTTCAAACTCTTCATGAAGATATGCCCTGGCTAGATACAGGTATCGAATCCACAATCAATCGCTCACAAATATGCCCTGGCTAGATACAGGTATCGAATCTGGAATTAGTCGTCTACAGATATGCCCTGGCTAGATACAGGTATCGAATCTCTAAACTCTTCATGCAGATATGCCCTGGCTGGATACAGGTATCGAATCTACAATCAATCACTCACAGATATGCCCTGGCTAGATACAGGTATCGAATCTGGAATTAATCGTCTACAGATATGCCCTGGCTGGATACAGGTATCGAATCTCTAAACTCTTCATGCAGATATGCCCTGGCTGGATACAGGTATCGAATCTACAATCAACCACTCACAGATATGCCATGGCTAGATACAAGTATCGAATCTGGAATTAGTCATCTACAGATATGCCCTGGCTAGATACAGGTATCGAATCTCTAAACTCTTCATGTAGATATGCCCTGGCTGGATACAGGTATCGAATCTACAATCAATCACTCACAGATATGCCCTGGCTAGATACAGGTATCGAATCTGGAATCAGTCGTCTACAGATATGCCCTGGCTAGATACATGTATCAAATATCTAAACTCTTCATGCAGATATGCCCTAGCTAGATACAGGTGTCGAATCTACAATCAATTACTCACAGATATGCCCTGGCTAGATACAGGTATTGAATCTGGAATCAGTCGTCTATAGATATGCCCTGGCTGGATACAGGTATCGAATCTCTAAACTCTTCATGCATATATGCCCTGGCTAGATACAGGTGTCGAATCTATAATCAATTACTCACAGATATGCCCTGGCTAGATACAGGTATCGAATCTGGAATTAGTCGTCTACAGATATGCCCTGGCTGGATACAGGTATCGAATCTGGAACTTAAAAAGGTTGGTAGAGATAGCTTTCCGGGCTGGATACAGGTGTAGACCTCTGACCTGAGAATGAAAGATAATTTCCTGGCTAGATGCAGGTATTGATCTTCAAACTCCTCATGTAGATATGCCCTGGCTAGATACAGGTATCGAATCTATAATCAATCGCTCACAGATATGCCATGGCTAGATACAAGTATCGAATCTGGAACTGCGAAAGTTGATGGTAATCGTCTTTTGATTGACCTTTTCCTGAAAAGGCAAAACATTAGTTGTATGCAATGTCATGATGTATGAAATTCATGATGTCATGATGTTCTCAAGAATAAATGAGATCGTGTCGTATGCACTTTGTCATGTATGTAAGCAGGATGTAAAAATGTGAAATGTCTATGCATGTATTTTCGTCTAGGAAAATAAATCCTTGACGGATGTCGGGAGCTTGTTGAATCCTGGGCTGATGTTGAAGAGTTGATTTCTTCGTTTCCACTGGGGATGATGATTGCAAGAATAAACCGGTAGGAGAAGATGACTCCGTTGGGGAATAAACTTGTTGAAGAGATTACTCCGCGGGGAATTACTCTGTGGGGAGAGATACTTCGCTGAGATTTTGATGATAACTCCGCTGGGGATTCCTGTTGATAAGTTTTGTTGAAGGATTTGATGAACTCCGCTGGGGATAGGAAGAACTTCGCCGAGAACGATCTTTCCGTTTGTAATTAGCTGAGGATAACCCAGTTATAGGCTCTGGTGGGGGATAACCTTCTGAATAAAGTCGAGGAGAGGCTTTTGCACTCTGCGGGGGACAAGCTTCCAGAATCTACTGGGGAGGATGATTCAACTCTCCTGGGGAAACTTTTTGGACTGTACTGGAGATGTGGCTCCACTGGGGTGTCTGGTATTCCGCCGGGGAACAATCTTATATTAAGACTGCCAGGGATGCTTGCTTAGGAACATCTGCATACTCCACTGGGGAATGTTGAGATCTTCTAGGGATACCCAACTTCCTTAAGGATGACAGTAGACTAACTCTGCTCGGGGAGAGTGTTGCTGACTTGCTGGGGAATACTGTGCCTTTTCGGGCTGATGGGAGACCGACTCTGCTCGGAAAGAGTATTGTTGATTCTGGTCTTACTCGACGGGGAGTGAAGGTATCTTGGTTACGTTCTTCAGCTAAACCTACCTTAGTACCTTGGTGGACAGAGCAACTAGACCACTTAGACAATTATTATTGCCCCTGTTTCTGATGTCACCTGTAATTAGTCCTTTGTTTCGCATGCAAATATTTATGAGTTAGCAATTAATGTTAAATGCATATATCAAAAATGAACATTGGACGTTCTTCGCAAGACAAAACAGAAAAAAAAGAAAAACAATTGGCAATTTGTCTGGAAAGTTGAACTTGTATTGATTTTGAAATTTGCCTGTAAATAGGCGTTTTATGTACAGGAGGCTGACGTCCTAGTAAGAGAACGCCGCCGAACAACATAGAGTTTATACAATTTTATGAAAGGAAAGAAACAAAACAGCTATGTGAAAAAATATCCCACAGGGTTCCAACTCTGCTATCGCCTTTATGTCTTCTAGCATCTCATCACTTTGCTGCTTAGTTGAAGATGAAGTTGACTGATTGGTGCCGTCTGAACCTGATAGTTGATACCGAAGTCTGGATGCAAGGTGATCCACTGAGACATAGTATTACGCTTATCCCTAACTTTTTCCTGGACCGCCCTTTCGGGTTTTCAGTCCACCGGGATACCCATTTTTGCCCAAGCCGCCTTTTCAGGTTTTCGACTTGCCGGGTGTACAGATTTTTTTTCATTTCATCCCTTATTTTTTCCCGAACCCTTTTGGTTCGCTGGGAAGCCCTTATTTTTGCCTAGGTGTGTCAACCTAGCGGGTCTTTTATTCATGCGTAGTATTTTTTTACTATGTCTGCATTGGTAGGGTGAGGAAGGTCGTCACCATCCATGGTGGTTAGAATCATCGCTCCTCCTGAGAAGATATTCTTAACCACAAATGGCCCTTCGTACGTGGGGGTCCATTTTCCCCTGGGATCACCTTGAGGTAGGATGATGCGTTTGATTACCAGGTCTCCGACTTGATACTCTTGTCGTCTGACTTTCTTGTTAAAAGCCTTGATCATCCGTTTTTGGTACGTCTGACCATGACAAATAGCAGTGAGTCTCTTTTCATCGATTAGGTTTAATTGATCAAGCCGAGTCTGTATCCAGTCGTCTTCGTTCAAACCTGCATCCTTCATTATCCGGAGAGAGGGTATCTGAACTTCGATGGGGAAGACTGCCTCCATGCCATAGACCAAGAAAAAGGGTGTTGCCCCTGTTGACGTCCTTGCTGAGGTACGGTACCCATGAAGAGCGAACGGTAACATTTCGTGCCAATCTTTGTACGTCACTGTCATTTTCTGCACAATCTTCTTGATATTCTTATTCGCCGCTTCTACAGCCCCATTCATCTTCGGCCGGTAAGGAGAAGAGTTATGGTGATGTATCTTGAATTGCTCGCAGATCTCAGTGATCATCTTGTTGTTAAGATTGGTACCATTGTCCGTAATGATCCTCTCTGGTACGCCGTATCGACAGACCAGGTTATGCCGAATGAACCGTGCCACGATGTTCTTGGCTACGGTAGCATAGGAAGCTGCTTCGACCCACTTCGTGAAGTAATCAATCGCCACTAGGATGAAACGATGCCCGTTGGATGCCGTAAGTCTGATTTCGCCGATCATATCAATGCCCCACATTGCAAAAGGCCAAGGTGTTGTCAAGACATTCAGAGGAACTGGAGGAACGTGCACCTTATCAGCATAGATCTGGCATTTGTGACAGGTCCGAGAATGCTGGTAACAGTCAGCTTCCATTGTGGACCAGAAATATCCTGCCCGGTGGATTTTCTTCGCCATGGTATGTCCACTGGAGTGTGTTCCGAAGGTACCTTCATGCAGCTCTGCCATGATTCTTTCTGCTTCAGTCTTATCCATACAACGCAGTAAAGTCGAATCATGGTTTCGCTTGTACAGAATGTCGTTGCTGAGGAAGAACTTTGCCGCGAACCTTCTCAGAAACTTTTTGTCATTGATGGATGCGCCCTCGGGGTATTCTTGAGCTTCCAAGTACCTCTTCACTTCATGATACCAAGGTTTTTCAGTTACCTCTTCGGTCTCGAGATCACAGCAATGTGCAGGTTCATCCAACTTCCAAATAATGATCCGGGGAGCCTCGTTGTCCCATTTGACTTTGAACATGGAAGACATCGTAGCCAGCGCGTCCGCCAACTGATTCTCTTCTCTTGGGAAGTGTTCAAAAGTTATCTCCTCGAAGTGGGGAAGCAACGTCAATACATACTCCTTGTAGGGAATAAGATTTGGGTGGTTCGTATCCCACTCGCCTTTGATCTGACTGATCACGAGAGCGGAATCTCTGAAGACACTCAGAAACTTGATCCTTAGGTCAATTGCAGCTCGAAGATCCATGATGCATGCTTCATACTCCGCCATGTTGTTGGTGCAGTTGAAACATAGTCGGGCAGTAAGTGGAGTATGAGTGCCTTTTGGGGATATGATCACAGCGCCGATACCATTACCCAATGCGTTTGAGGCTCCGTCAAAATGCATAGACCATCGGGATCCTTCCTCAGGTCCTTCGTCCGGTCCAGGTACTTCACAATCAGTCACTACCATGATATTCTCGTCTGGAAATTCAAAGTTCATCGACTGGTAATCGTCCACTGCCTGGTGTGCCAAATGGTCTGCCAATACACTTCCCTTGATTGCTTTTTGAGTCGTGTACTGGATGTCATATTCCGTCAAGATCATCTGCCATCTTGCTATTCTTCCGGACAAGGCGCGCTTTTCGAAGATATACTTGATTGGATCCATTTTTGAAATCAAGAGAGTAGTGTGAGTCAACATATACTGTCTCAGCCGGCGAGCAGTCCATACCAAAGTGCAGCAAGTTTTCTCGAGCTGTGAGTATCGGGTCTCACAGTCAGTAAACTTTTTGCTAAGGTAATAAATAGCATGCTCTTTTCGGCCAGACTCGTCATGCTGCCCCAGCACACACCCCATTGAGTTGTCCAGTACTGTCAAGTATAAGATTAGAGGTCTCCCTTCAACCGGCGGCATAAGAATGGGTGGTTCTTGGAGATACTCTTTGATTCTTTCGAAAGCGGCCTGACATTCATCATTCCAACGTACTACTTGATCTTTCTTCAGTAGCTTGAAGATTGGTTCATAGGTAGCAGTTAGATGTGAGATGAATCAGGCAATGTAGTTCAGCCATCCTAGAAAGCCTCTGACTTTTTTCTCTGTCTTGGGAGTTGGCATCTCTTGTATGGCTTTCACTTTGGCAGGGTCCACTTGAATACCTTTGTCGCTCACGACGAAACCTAGTAGTTTTCCAGATCTCACCCCGAAGGTGCACTTGTTCGGGTTCAACCTTAGCTTGTACAACTTCAGACGGTCAAACAGCTTCTGTAGATGGCCAAGGTGTTCCTCCTCAGTTTGGGACCTTGCAATCATATCATCGACATATACTTCGATCTCGTGATGGATCATGTCATGAAATAAAGCAACCATGGCACCTTGGTAGGTTGCCCCAGCATTTTTCAACCCAAAAGGCATGACCTTGTAGCAAAAGGTGCCCCACTGAGTAACAAAAGTGGTCTTCTCCATGTCTTCAGGAGCCATCTTTATTTGATTATAACCGGAGAACCCGTCCATGAAGGAGAATACCCTATGCTGAGCAGTATTGTCAACCAGAACGTCAATGTGAGGCAGAGGGAAATCATCCTTAGGAATGGCCCTGTTCAAATCCCTGTAATCAACACACATTCGTACCTTACCATCCTTCTTTGGCACTGGAACCACGTTGGCAACCCACTGAGGGTAAGAAGTCACTGCTAGAAACCCGGCATCAAATTGTTTCATAACCTCAACTTTGATTTTCTCGGACATCTCTGGACGCATACGGCGGACCTTCTATTTTACCGGAGGGCATTCTTCCTTGGTAGGCAAGTGATGAACCACAATGTCAGTATCCAACCCAGGCATATCCTCGTAGGACCAGGCAAAGATTTCCACGTAGTCATGCAGCATCTGAATCAACCGCTGTTTCACACTAGATTCCAGATTGGCACCAATCTTGACTTCCTTTCTGTCTGTCTCAGTACCCAGATTTACCGTTTCCACTGGCTCTTCATGTGGCTGAATGGCCCTCTCTTCCTGGAGTAACAATCTTGCAAGCTCACCAGGCACTTCACAATCATCTTCACCTTCGTCTTCGGTTAAGTTGATCGGATTTTCAAAGTCATAACTGGCAGTAGCAGAGTCGTTACCAGTGGGATCCAGAGTGGATTGGAACCTGTATAGGTGAGTGTGTGTAAATATAGCTGTTTTGCAATATATAATAAAGAAAGACAAGGAGCACAAGATTTGAAATGTAAAAACGTCCAATGCTTTTATTAACGATATATGAAAGTGACACACAAAAGCCCTCACAAATGAACCCACAGTGCCCCGGGTAAGACACCGGGCCATAAAGTTTCAAAATTATTGTCTGTTTACAAATTCAAAACAAAGGAGTTCATTACTGAGTGACAAAAGTAATAGGTATGAAGTCTTTCGCAGTCCAGTTGCTTGGTCCACCGTTGGTCGTTGGATAGATCCAGCTGTCGAATTCAGATTCCTCCACGTCGTCTTCAATAGCATTCACTCCCGGGTTGGTGATGAACACAGGAGGTCTTCCAATCCTTGCTTTACGAACAGCCCTCTGAGCTTCTGCAGTGGAACCCAAACCAAACTTGTCAGTCTTTGGAGTGAAATCAGGAAGTCGGCCCCAGTTTGCACACTCACCCTTCTCAATCACAGCCTGGGCATCCTTTAAGGAAGCCATCTTCAAAGGAGAGTCTTCTTCAGTCACAGTCTCTGCTGATGCCAGTGTTTGAGGCACCTCTTCAAAGTGTTGAAAGGGGGTCTCAATGAACTCCCCATCCATTTCTATGTACCGGAACGAGTTAAGGTGACTGACCATATACTCTTCCTCCCCCTGCATTGTAACAATCTTCCCCTTGACTGGGTATTTCAGCTTCTGATGCAACGTGGAGGTCACAGCTCCAGCTTTATGGATCCAAGGACGACCCAGCAAACAAGAGTAGGACGGTCGGATGTCCATCACATAGAATGTTGAGTCAAAGACCTGCGAACCAACTCTGATCGGAATATCAACTTCACCATGTACCATCCTTTTGGACCCGTCGAAGGCCCGGACAACAATGTTACTTGGCTTGAGCTCTAAACCCTCACAATCCAGCCTGTCTAGAGCTTTCTTGGGTAATACGTTCAACGAGGAACCAGTGTCAACTGGCACATGGGCAAGAGTAGTGCCCCTGCATTCAATGGAGACATGCAGGGCATCATTGTGATTCTTCCCCTTAGCCGTCAGATCGGCGTCGGAGAAACCCAAACCATTGTCAGCAGTTAAGTTGGCCACACAATCGGTAAATTGATCAGCAGACGTCTCTTGTGGCACGTGGGCCGTCTTCAGGAAAGCAATCAGGGCCTTGGCATGGGCCTCTGAACACAGTAACAGTGATATCATAGAAATTTTAGAGGGGGTGTGCCTCAGCTGCTCAACTACATTGAAATCACTCTTCTTGATAATCTTAAGAATCTCTTCCATCTCCTGCTTGGAAGCTTCAACATTGACGGTCTTTGGTGCCTCCGTCTGGGCAGGCACATCAGTAGCAATCCCCTTGCCTCGAGCGTCAGATGACTCGGCAACAGGGGTAGAAATAGGAACTTGGTCAGGCAGGGAAGTGGGTACACTTGCGGGTGTGATGACAAGAGGTCTCTGAATAGCTGGTGGCGCAATATCTGGTGAGAACAGTCTGCCACTACGAGTGACCTTAGCAGGCCCGGTGATGTTACTGACGCCGGTACTAGTATCAAACTCTTGCTTAACTCCGAGCACATAAACATCTGCCCCATAGTGCCAAGGGACAGCTTTGTCAGATGTATAGGGGAGGGGCCCCGGAACAGTGATGATGATAGGAGCAATCTTCTGAGTGGACATGATTTTGACAGGCTTCTTTGAGGGAGCCTTATGAGGGTTGTTGAAAATAGTAACAATGGACACTTCTTCAGTAGGGGTAGCAGGAACAGCAACCTTCTCGAACAAGATATCTTTATTATCCATCAGGCTCTGGATACCTGACTTCAACAAAGGACAACCAGCAGGTGAAACAGAACACAGATGGCAACCTTTACTACATCCCGGAAATAAACCGGCTAGCAACAGGTTCCTTTTGACAGTCAACAATGGAGTAACAATCTCATCCACAGAGGCTACATACAGGTCTTCTTCCACAGCATTCACTCCATGCTGGGGCATGGGAGCAGTCACAACATTGGGTCTTTCGGGCGCCTCGAACTGTATTTCTTTGGCATCAATAAGGTCCTGAACCTTATTCCTCAGAGCCCAACAATCATCCGTAGTATTCCCCGGGCTGTCAGAGTGATAAGCGCAGCGGGCGTTAGGGTTGTACTTTGGAGATGTTGTGTTTACCACCTTCGGAGCTTCTTTGACAGTTACCAGATTGGTTGACAGTAGTTGCGGCAATATCTGAGACAGGGTCATACTGAGCCGAGTGTACTGCCTTTTGGGTCTCTCACCTCTTGGTTGGTTGTATTGCTGAGGAGCAGCAGTAGGCTTTGAGATTACCACCGCGTTAACAGCTTGGCGGCGTTCCGGTTTGTTTTGTCTCCTTGGACCATAAACAGCACTAGATTCTTTCTTGAAGGGCTTCTTTTCAGTGCTCGAGGAGGCACCTTTCTGTATCTTCCCAGACTTGATACCAGCTTCTATCCTCTCACCAGTCAGAATGAGGTCTGTAAACCCTGCAGAAGAATTACCAATCAGATGGTTGAAGAATGGACCAGACAGGGTCCCCAAGAACATGTCCACGAGTTCACGGTCAGTCAACGGTGGCTGCACCCTGCCAGCCAGGTCTCTCCACTTTTGCGCATACTCCTTAAAACCTTCGCCCGTCCCTAGTGACATACCCTGGAGTTGGGTACGCGTAGGAGCGAGGTCAGAATTATACTGATACTACTTATAAAATGCAGTAGCCAAGTCCTCCCAATTTCGAATACTGGCTCCATCCAGCTGATAGAACCATTCGAGTTGAGCCCCTGAAAGGCTATCCTGGAAGAAATGGATCCATAGGTTCTTGTCTGCAGTGTAAGGTTGGATCTTCCTTACATATGATCTGAGATACAGCTTAGGGCAGGAAGCCCCGTCGTACTTTGCAAAGGCAAGCGCCTTGAACTTATGTGGGATCACTACCCCAGAAGATAAGCCTAGGTCTCCAAAGTCCAACCCGGGCACATGTTGGATCTCCATAGCACTTAAACGATCCTCCAGCTGTTTGTACCTGTCATCAGCAGGAGGGTACTGTTCATCATTGTAATTCGTCTCGTTGTCGGAGACCACGGGACTAGGAACCCTTCTCTCTTGCGGACTGTTCTTCTCCCCAGATGAGGTAGTCAGCTCAACCTCATTCTGCAATGCATTCCCAAACCTTCGTCCATTGTTAAACAACACAGTCCTCTTCTTCTTCTTCTTCTTTTCCTTCAGAATCAGAGTCTTCAACTCCTGCTGACCCTGGGCTAGGCTCATAACCAATTCCTGGAACTGGGCGTTCTGGGCCTGGAGGGCCTTGATAGCTTGTTCAGTAGTAGGCTCGGAAGACATGATGATTGCTGAAATAAACAGCGAAGAAGATTAAGCAACCTGTAGAAAAGAGTACTTGTTATGCACATGATGCATGATATGCTATTTATGCAATGCATTCAAGGGTTCGAAAGTTCAAATTCATTGTAGACAAAAAAGGAACACACGTTATATTAAGAAATAATTTGTTCAGTACATCAATGCCTCATGGGAAAAATATTACAAAATACTTAATCCCAAAAGACGTTGCGCATCCTCTTTGGAGCGATGTAAGTGTTGAGAGTCTTTTCCTCGTGTAGTAGGTGGGTAAGCTCCAAGACCTTCTTCTCACTGGCATGTAGACTGGTTTCAAGAGAATTCCGCTCTTCCTTGAGTTGGATCCAGCTCTTTTGCATTTCCTCCCAGGATGTTGGCATGTCAGGATGTTGAATGGTGTATGGCACCTCTCCTTCCAAAACTGGCTCTTTGATCACGGGGAGAACATGAGGATATGGCATCACAAGCTTCTGGGAGCGGGCTCGTACCCACTTGAGATAAGGCTCAAGGAGGATGGAGTTCTTGTGCCTCAGGGTCTTGTTGTCCACCTTGTTAGGCATCCTCCAAGCTCTGATGAATCTCTGGCGGAGTCCTTGTGCATCGTTGTCGAAGTCAAAAACTATGTCAGGAATCAACATGTCATGAGGGCCATCCCTCCGAGCGTATCCAAACTGTCTCAAAGCCAGACATGGGTTGTAAGTAATGCCTCCTCTAATTCCAAGTAAAGGAACATTAGGAAAATCTCCGCAACAATCAATGATAGTGACATTTTCTCTAGACCGAGAACACCAATGTATATCAGCATGTGTAAGAGTCATTAACCGTTGCGACCATCTCAAACCCCGCTCGTTCTTCAAAACTGATTGTGGAAGGTGCGAAATAAATCACCTTGCCAGGAGAGGAGTGCAGCACATGAGAACACCTCTTTTTCTCATGGTTCGAGTGTAACATGAGTGGAGGATATCCCCAAGCAGCGTAGGTATGGAATTCCTGGACATGAAAATCTTGACAGCATTGATATCTATAAGCTGATCCGGATTCGGGAACAACACCAACCCATAGACAAGGAGTTCCACAACTTCTTCAAAGGCTTGTAGATCAAGGGAATTCCAACATTCTTGTGCCTTCTCAAACAGAAACCTTGCCAAGAATCCTTTGATGCCACTTCTAACTTCCCAATGCCCCTTGATATCAGATGGTTGCAGACGTAATGCTTTAGCTACCTCTTCAAGTTTTGGTTCCTTTTCCGTACCGTTGTAGGGTAGTTGACTAAGAATAGGAATCCCCAGAAGCTGAGAAAATTCCTCCAAGGTAGGCACCAGTTGATAATCCGGGAAAGTAAAACAGTGGTGCAGGGGGTCAAAGAACTGGAAGAGGACTTTCATCATATCTTCTTCAATGTTGGTGTTGACCAAGCTGATGAGTTTACCATGCCTTTCACTGAAGGAAGAGTTCTCGGGAATCCTGGATGTAAGCTCCTTAAGCTGAGGAGGGACCCTTACAAGGTTGATCTGAATTGTCTTTCTGCGGATAGTTTCCATGTCCTACAAAACAAGAACAAAGATGAAGATTCGAACCCTTGAAGTGGTTAGTGAATGCATATGATGCTTTATGATGTGATGATGTTATGATAAAGACACACCACAAGTATTCACAAAAGGCAAACATGATAAGGCACACAAGTCACACCAGACAACCTTTAGAGTTTAGGCCAGCATGAAGTTTGGGTACTACCCTCTTGAGGTTGGTGGGCTCAAAACCTGTCCTATCAAAAGTAACCGGGTTCTAAGGAGCTCAATATCATTGGGTTGTTTTCTACGTTCATTGTTTTGATTTAGCCACTGAACTGGCGATCAAAATATTCCAATAAAACAACCCTCAATGAGTGTAGTATCGAGTATCTACCAACTTCGGACTGCACCAAAGTCGGTCATCTCACTACCCCTAAAGAGGCCAGGATGGTCAAGTAAGGTTCCTAAGGTCAGTTGATGCTTCATGATACCATGCGGCGGCCCCGTACTCTCTTTGACTTGACTCAAGGATTACCGGTACTCACCAAAGTGCCACATCAATGTAGCAACTAGTTCAACCGTGTCGGTACACCTCGCACAGTTCCCTCACAGTTTGTTGCTACCTAAAAGGTATCCCCCAGATCCGGGTTAGGATCTATGAAACTCCCAAAACAGGCCCACAAGATTAAAGCAATCAAAGCAAGCAATTGAAAACAAGAGTGGTCTAATCCTAAGGTACACCTCACTTTTTTAGTGTCCCCAGCAGAGTCGCCAGTTCTGTGATCGCTGGAAATAGAACTGACTGTTTTTTAAGCTGGTTCGTGAAATGTCGCGGTAAGCAAGAGTCGCCACCGTCTTTTATGTTCTCCAACAAGGAAAGCACAAAAGCATAGCAAAATTCCTTTTCGAGAATGTTTCTCGGTTCGGGAGGTAGATTTATAGAAAGGGAAGGTGTTAGCACCCTTTCTATCCGTGGTTATCCACGGGCTCTTAGGTACTTGCTCACTATGTTTTCAAAAATTGTTTGCTTTTCAAGTGTTTGTGGGTTTTTAAAAAGTTTAGTTTGAAAAACTTCTAGGTAACTCTTGTATCAGTCCTCAAGAGTGTATGAAGTATTTGTTTGAAAACTTTTTGAAAGTGTGAGTGCGAAAAGTTTGTTTTGTTTTTTTGAAAGAGAAAGTACCCAGGAGAAATCTACCTACTCTAAGGAATTAAGCTGTGTAAATGTCCTTTAGACAGTACCATCCCATTATTGAGAAGTAGGTAGCACCGTCGTTGGAGTTATTCGGGTCAATTCGATTATAGGGACATGTGTGGTCACCAAAGCAATAGTAGGACGCCTTAGCGGTAACCCTAATGTCCTAGATCCTTTTTTATCTGAGGCAACCGTTTCGAGGCAACTGGATCTTTAGACAGGAGGGCGACCTCTAAAACACCCTATACTCGATGACCACGTCGAGGCAACCAAGTGAGGCGTACCCTAGGAGTGGCATGTGCATGTGTGTCAGGATTCAGTTTATGTTTATCTTTGAACATGCATTTGTGAGCTACGGATTGATTTTATTTTTCATACAAGTCTTGCATGCATAATTAACAGTTAATGTTTGTGCGGGAAATAAAGTGCGGAAAGTGAATCTACGCTATTACAAGGCGCGGGTATATACATCGCCAAAAACATAACTCGTTTGGAAAATAAATGCGAGAAAAGTAAATAAAGCGATAAAAGAGGATCCTAATTAACTATTACATACTCGGAAACAGTTACATCCATATAATCAAAATAATGAATTAAAAATAAACATGCGCGCGAAAGAATTGAATTTGTCCTTTTTTGCAATTAATGAAATATTAAACCTAATAACTAATTAATTAATTAATTAAAAGAAAAAGTATTTTTGTGTTTTTTATGTTTTTAATGAAAATAAAAATAAGAAATTAAAAGTCAAAAGAAAAAACCCTAATTCTAAATTTATTTTAGTTATTATGAAAAAGATTAAAAATTGAACCTAATTACACTAAATTAATTTGGTTAGTATTTATTTACAAAATAATGAAGTGAAATTAATAATTAATAATAATAATAAAAATATTTAGTTTTCTGATTTTTGTTGTGAAGAAAATTAATTAAGTTATTTTTAGTGATAATAATGATAATTAGAAAAAAATAGTTAATAAACAAAATAAAAAATATAAAATAAGAAAGAGGAATGAACCAAGGGGGGTTCTGGGCCCTGATGGAGGTGTTGTTAGCAATCTGAAGCCCAAGAAGAATCAAGCCCTGTTGACTTTATGGAATTGTCCATGCTGGCTTTGACCAGGAGCATGGTGTTCTCCACTTTTTTACCATTGGATTGGTATTATGAGACACATAGCATGATGTTGCTGGGAGCGCACGGTGAAGCCTTTCATGAAGCCTGCACATGATCATCTGAAGAAAAGAACTAACAAATATTTTGGGGGGACCTGGGATTCGAACCCAGGTCCCAATGATCAATACACAAGCGCCTTGGCCATTTGAGCTGCATGTTTCAATTGTTATTAGGACAACACACAATTATTATATTAATAAATCAAAACATATGCCTGAAAAAAAAATATAACGCGCGATTTTTGAAAAGGGCCAATCATGCTGTAACACATCATCATCTTCTTCATCAAAATTGCTGGTTTTTTACCTGCGGATTTTATCCGCAGGAAGTTTCATAGGCCTTTCCTAAAATTGTCCCTAGGCTTCAAAAACTCATTCCAAGACCATGGTTGGTCTCGTCCATGTCTCCTGAGTTCATCCATACTCATGATTTATTCCAATTGTACCTGGAAACAAAATACCTAAAACGCAAAAAAGATGAACCCTAGAATCGGGCATCACGATTCAGGGCCTAAAAACGAAATTGGATATTACAGTTACGTTAGAAATCAAGCAAGGAGTATGAATATGCTAACGTTTTTGAGAAAAAATGCAAGAATAGAGAATTCAAGTTTCGTGTTCAGAGGTGAGTTTGTGATGACTTACAGCGCTTGGTAGGTGGTCTCAGGACGTGGTAAGGGTCGTGTTAGCTTCAGTGGCTAGCAAGGAAGAAGGTCACGTTTTTATTTTGGTCTGAAAACGCCTGCAACCCTGTTCTTGATCTCCCACTTTTCCAACAATTTTTGAGTTTTGCTTTGGCCGTTTTAGCAATGCTTAGGTCGTCAATTAGGTTTAGGTTACTTGCATATGTATAAGGCAAGCAGTCTAGGTCCAAATTTGGGCTTGTATCCTTGTGTATTTAAGTTTGGAGATTTGGTTGACCACCATTGAAGACCTTTCCATATTTGGTTCAAATCTAGGATTTTATGCACAAAAAAGGCTTAGCACGAATTGGTTAGCTGGCATATGACATATAAAAGCTATTCAAATCACAAAGATGTTATTCCATTAATTTTTAGATTTTATTTGAATTATTATGGATTTAAAATGAATTAAATCAATAAAAATTAAATAAAATGGAAAAATAAATGTTTGATCTTGAAATTAATCATGGGACACATGTGTGGCATGACAAGGCTGAATCAAGTGGAATAAAGTGAGCCCTTTTGTCAAAAATTGAAGTTTTAAGGATAGTTGACTTTTGCAAATTCATGAAAATTTCCCAACTTCTCCAATGCATATCTTGCTCAATTTTGGATCATATTAACATGTTCTTGGAAATTTTGGAAAGGTCTTGAAGTCCTCTAACCAAGGCCTTTGGTCCCATGTCATTTGGATTTACCAATCTCAAGTTATGGTCTTTGACTTAAAGTGCATTTTTGTTGACTTTTGAAATTGACCTATAATGTAGAAATTGATAACATTTTGTGAGAGCATTTCTTGGACTTGGAATGTGAAGATGAGTTGTAGGAAATGTCATCCCCTTCAAAATGAGCATTGGATGGGATTTTTCTGATGAACCATGAAAACGTTATGCCTTGGTCAAGTTACAGTTGACTTTTCAGCTGTCCAAAAATAGCAACTTTTGCATCCTTGATGATTTTTGAGTCATGCTTGTGGAATCATGATCAATACTTGATCAAATGGTGACTATGAGCTCAAAATAAGATGTTGACCAAAAATTCTGACTTTTGACTGCAAAATGACCATTTTGCCCCTGCAGTTGATTGTGAACCAAATAGGGCTTTTGACTGTGCAATTTGCCTCTGTGAGTCTTGAGACTTGGCATGTAGAAGCTTGGCAATGTATGTAGGCATATGAGACTTGATTGAGCCATTGAAAACCTCAAATTCCTTGAAGGAACCAAAACCCTAATTTTGACTGGCTTAGGAGATGGTTAGACTGTGCAACCCTTGAGAAATCTTGAACCATTTGAAGATGATTCTTGATAAACCTTGAAGAATATGGGAGGGAAAATTTTGGGGTACAACAATAACCCTAAATAAAGATTAAATGCATGCAAATCAAACACACTATTCACACATGCACCCTTAAGGTTAACTCCACTTGTTGCCTAAAAAATGGTCATGTTATGCATGTGGGATGTCTTAGCAAAAACAATCGAAATACAAGATCATAGTCCCTCGATGACGCTTCAAATGTTGCCTTTCAAATGATCTTAGTCACTCAAAGAGAAATGCTAAGATATCTCAGAATATTGATATCATGACTATACGATGACCCGCACCCGTCCCTTTACATCCAAAGATAAGGCTTCTTACCAATCAATGGTAAGATATCAATATCAAAGGAAAGGAAGAAATGAAAAAAAGACTTTTGAGTAGGTAGAAACTTTCTTAGTTGCTTGCTCACTCTCAAAACAAACATCCTTGCTCACTTTCAAAATAAACAAACACTTTCAAAACAAACACCAAACACTTTCAAAACATGAAATATTTTCAAAAGTCTAACACTTTGTATACATTCTTACGAAACGAGAATCATTACAAAGTTTGCCTAAACAAAGGCGCCTTTTCAAAAATACTTTCAAAAACCACCACAAAGCATATTTTTAAACAAAAGCAAGTGATCTAGCAAGCAACTAAGAGCCCATAGATAATTATGGATGAAAAGGGTGATAACACCTTCCCTTTTCATAATCTACCCCCCGAACTCAAGAAATAATCTCAAATGTCTTTCCCATTCTTTTCCACCTTTTCTTTTGGATAAAAGAAAAGTCGATGGCGACTCTTGCTAACCGCAACAATTGCAATCAAACGCAAAACATCCCAAGTCAGTTCTCTCACCGTATTACACTTTCTATTATAGTGTTCGATATCTCACCCTTTCTGTTTGAATGTTACCCTTATGTTGGTAACATGCAGGTAATCCAGAGTGAAGGCGATTTACCTTCAGTAGTTCGAGTCGGTGTCATTGCTCTGATACGTAACATTCGGGGGGATGAACGCTTGATGTTTAGTTGTTGATTATTTCAATTGTTGAACTTTAAGATGATTGTGGTTAAGTACTTGTTATTCAGAAGTTGCTTAATGTTGGATAAATATGTAATTATGATTCCGCTACGTAGTTGTTCAAGTTGTTGATTTAAGAGATTAATTTGTTTTGCTGTTAGTTCATCCGAATTTTTAAAGTGCTATGTATCCATGTTGAATGCAATGGTTTTTACGTTGAATTTGTGGCATCCTGATTTAGTTGTATACTTTTTATAACTCTGATTTACATTTATATTTTCGGGTTGAATTGGGGTGTTACATTAGTGGTATCAGAGCAGGTCGGTCGGTCCGGTCAAGTTATCGAGTCATAGTTTTGTCTAACAATCGAGTATTGTTAATCTGAATTCTAGTTGTTATTTATGTTATAGAGATAAGTTGAGATGGCTGGAAGGAATGATTCTACACTTGCTGCTGCTCTGCAAGCGAGGGGTCAGGCTATGCAGAATCAACTGAATACTGACGAGAATGTTGGATCTCGCAGTTTGGCAACTTTCCAAAGGGAGAATCCGCCTACCTTCAAGGGTAAGTATGATCCTGATGGAGCATTGGATTAGCTGAAAGAGATTTAGAGAATCTTTCGTGTGATGGACTACACTCCAGCGCATAAGGTTTGTTATAGTACTCATATGCTAGCGGTTGAGGCTGATGACTAGTGGCTAGATACTTGTCAAAGATTAGAAGCTGCATGTGAGAACGTCACTTGGGTTGTATTTCATAGGGAATTTCTGAGGAATTATTTCCCTGAAGATGTTCATGGTAAGAAGGAAATTGAGTTTCTTGAGCTGAAGCAAGGGAGTATGTCGGTTGTTAAGTATGCTACAAAGTTTTCTGAGTTGGCTAAGTTTTATCTGCACTATAGTGAGGAAAATGCTGAGTTTTTGAAGTGTATCATGTTTGAGAACGGGTTACACCCAGAGATCAAGAAGGCAATTGGATACCATAAGATCCGTGTCTTTGCTAATTTGATTGATAGTTGCAGGATTTATGAAGAGTATAGTAATGCTCACTATAAGATTATCAATGAGAAGAGGGGTAAGCACCAACAAGCCGTGGTAAGCCTTATGATTCCCCAGCTGGTAAAGGTAAACAGAAAGTTACTCAGGGTCAGAGGACTAGTGGGGGAGATACTCCTGCTAGTGTGGTGTGCTTCAAATATGGAAAACCTGGTCATAAGAGTAATGTGTGTACTGTTGAGGTGAAGAGGTGTTCCCGTTGTGGTAAGACTGGACATGTTGTATCTGAATGCAAGCATAAAGAGATGATTTGTTTCAACTATGGTGAAGAAGGACACATTGGTAGTCAGTGTCGGAAACCAAAGAAGGCGCAAACTAGTGGAAAAGTGTTCGCTTTGGCTGAGACTCGGACATCTAGTTAGGACAGGCTCATCAGAGGTACATGTTTCATTAATAGTACGCATTTAATTACTATTATTGATACCAGTGCTACTCATTGTTTTATTGTTGCTGATTGTGTTGAAAGATTGGGTCTTGTATTGTCTTTTATGAATGGAGAAATGGTCGTCGAGATTCCGGCTAAGGGATCAGTGACTACTTCTTGTGTGTGATTGAATTGCCCTTTGTCGATCTTCGGCAAAGACTTTGTTGTTGACTTGATTTGTTTGCCATTAAGCGAATTGGATGTGATCTTGGGTATGAACTGGTTAGAGTATAACTATGTTCATGTCAATTGCTATAATAAGTCTGTGAGGTTTTCTACTCCTGAAGAGGAAGAAGTTGGTTTGTTGACTGGTAAATAGTTGCGGCAACTGATGTAAGATGAAGCGCATATGTTCTCGTTGATGGCATCGTTATCAATGGAGAACCAAGTTATAATTGATGAGTTGCAGGTGGTGTGCGAATTTCCTGAAGTGTTTCCGATGAAATTCCTGATGTACCGCCAGAAAGAGAAGTTGAACTTGCGATTGATCTTGTACCTGGTACCAGACCTGTTTCTATGGCGCCGTACATGATGTTTGCATCTGAATTGTCTGAATTGAAGAAGCAATTGGAAGAGTTACTTGAAAATAAGTTTGTAAGATCAAGTGTATCGCCATGGGGAGCTCCAGCGTTGCTAGTAAAGAAGAAAGATGGAAGTATGAGGCTTTGTGTTGATTATAGGCAATTGAATAAAGTGGCAATTAAGAACAAGTATCCACTTCCAAGAATAGATGACTTGATGGATCAATTGGTGGATGCTCGTGTGTTCAGTAAGATTGATTTGAGGTCGGGTTACCATCAGATTAAAATGAAGGATGAGGATATTCAGAATACGGCTTTCAGAACGCGTTATGTACATTATGAGTATTCGGTGATGCCTTTCGGTGTTACTAATGCACCAGGAGTATTCATGGAATACATGAATCATATCTTTCATACTTATTTAGATCGGTTTGTAGTGGTGTTCATTGATGACATTTTAATTTACTCTAAGTCAGAAGAAGAGCATGCAAATCACTTAAGAGTAGTATTGCAAGTTTTGAAAGAGAAGAAGTTGTATGCAAAGCTGTCTAAGTGTGACTTCTGGTTGAAGGAGGTTAGTTTTCTTGGTCATGTGATCTCAGGTAGTGGCATTGTTGTAGATCCATCAAAGGTTGATGTTGTGTTACAATGGGAAACTCCCAAGTCAGCTACTGAGACTAGAAGCTTTTCGGGATTATCTGGTTATTATAGAAGGTTTATAGAAGGTTTCTCTAAGTTGGAAATCCCTTTAACTAAGTTGACCTGTAAAGGTAGAGATTTTGTGTGGGATGTTCAGTGCGAAGAGAGTTTTGCAGAGTTGAAGAGGAGATTGACGTCGACTCCGATTTTAACGTTACCTAATCTAGGAGAACCTTTTGTGGTATATTGTGATGCTTCTAAGTTGGTTTTAGGAGGTGTGCTTATTGACAATGATAAGGTTGTTGCTTATGCATCAAGGCAGTTGAGGACTCATGAGAAGAACTATCCTACACATTATTTAGAGCTTGTTGCAGTTGTTTTTGTATTGAAAATTTGGAGGCATTATCTTTCTGGTTCTAGATTTGAAGTGTTTAGTGACCATAAGAGCTTAAAGTATTTATTCGATCAGAAGGAGTTGAATATAAGGCAACGAAGATGGTTGGAATTGTTAAAGGATTATGATTTCGGTTTGAATTATCATCCAGGAAAAGCGAATGTGGTAGCTGATGCGTTAAGTCGAAAGACTTTACACGTGTCAGCAATGATGGTTAAAGAGTTGGAATTAATTGAACAATTCAGGGACATGAGCTTAGTTTGCAAGGTGACACTGTGGAGTGTTATGTTGGGGATGTTGAAGATTAATAATGAATTTCTAGACAGTATCAGAGAAGCTCAGAAGTTAGATGTGAAACTGGTAGATTTGATGGTTGGGATTAATCAGTCTGAGAATATTGATTTTAAGTTAGATGTGCAAGACGTGTTGAGATTTTGTAATCAGATATATATTCCTGATGATGCAGAGATGAAGAAAGTGATTCTTGAAGAGAGCCATAAAAGCATATTGAGTATTCATCCAGGAGCTACAAAGATGTATTAAGATTTGAATAATGTTTTGGTGGCCTGGAATGAAGAGTGATGTGGCTCGGTTTGTGTATGCATGTTTGACTTGTCAGAAGTCAAAAGTTGAACATCTGAAGCCTGCAGGGTTGATGCAACCATTAGAAGTTCCAGAATGAAAATGGGATAGCATTTCGATGGAATTTGTGACGGGGTTACCTAATACTTTAAGAGGACATGATTCGATTTGGGTGATTGTTGATAGGCTTACGAAGTCGACTCATTTTATTCCTATTAACATCAAATTTCCATTGTCGAAGTTGGTCGAGATTTACACTAGTGTAATTGTGAAGCTGCATGGTGTTCCTTTGTGCATTGTTTCAGATAAAGATCTGAGGTTTACTTCTGATTTTTGGAAGAGTTTGCAAGAGGCGTTGGGATCTAAGTTGAGGTTGAATTCGGTGTATCATCCTCAAACGGATGGTCAGACTGAACGGGCTATTCAATCGTTGGAAGATTTGTTGAGGGTGTGATGCGGTGGGAAAGAACTGACTGTTTTTGGAATGCTGGTTTGCGTTTTGCGTTTATGTTCGCAAAATGTCGCGGTAAGCAAGAGTCGCCACCGACTTTAACTTTATCCAGCAAGGAAAGGAAAAAAGCACAGAAAAATTCCTTTTTCGAGATGTTTCTCGGGTTCGGGGGGTAGATTATAGAAAGGGAAGGTGTTAGCATCCTTTCTATCCGTGGTTATCCACGGGCTCTTAGGTACTTCCTCATATGTTTTCAAAATTGCTTTTCTTTGTGTTTGTGGGTTTGAAGAAGTTTTTTGTTTGAAAGGTGTAAGTGTGAAAGATTTTGTTTTTGAAAGAGCAAGTATCTAAGAACCATCTACCTACTCGAAAAAGGAATCGTTCTATGTTATCTTACTTTAGACAATGCTATCCCACTATGAATGAGTAGGTAGCATCGTCGTTGGAGTTTAAGGGTCAATTCGAATTTAGGGACTTACGGTCACCAAAGCAATGTTAGGACGCCTTAGCGGTAACCCTAATGTCTTAGATCATTTGTTTTGAGGCAACAATATCTGAGGCAACCGTTTCGAGGCGACTATGATCTTTTAGACAAGAGGGCGACCTCTAAAGTGACCTATACTCAATGACCGCGTACGAAGGCAACCAAGTGGGGTGTACCCTAAGAGTGCGCATGTGCGAGTGTGTCGTTTTCAGTTAATTTTATCTTTGTACATGTCAATGGTTATCTAAGTTGATTTTAGGTTAAACATTCAATCTTGTCATGCATCCCTATTATCAAACATCTAGCGGTTATATTTTGCGGAAAATAAATTACGAAAATTAAATTACAAGGCGTCGGGTATTTACATCGCCAAAAGCAACACTTTGAAATTTAAATGCGGAAAATAAATAAAGCAGTAAAAATAATTAAAGTCCTATTAAGCTATTACATTCCGGGAACAAATACAAATATGATAAAATGGATCGCGTGCGGGAAATTAAATCGGGCGCAAGTTCTAGGGTTTTGACCCTTTGTTATTAAAGAAAAGATTTTTTTTGGTTATTTTGGAATTAAGAAAGAAATTAAACTAAGTTAATTATTAAATTAATAAATTAATTAATTAATAAAAATATTTTTGGGTTTTTGGTATTTAAAGAAATAAAAATAAATTTAATCAATGTTAATAAAAACCTAATTGTCTAAGTTAATTTTAATTATTGCAAAAAAATATATTAAAGTTATTCCTAATTAAAACTAAATTAATTAATTGATTTGTTAACAAAAAGAAAATACTAAAATTTAAATTAATAAAGAAAATATTTTGTGGTTTTAATTTTATAAAGAAAAAGTTTGATTGCTTAATTAATAATAGAAATATAAATAAAACAAATAATTAAAATAAAATAAGAAGAAATAGAAAGAGTTAGGGGTGTGGGCCTGATTTGGAGGCTTGCTTAGCAATTCAGAGGCCCAATTCCATTGGCCTGGCTTGACTTTCCTGGATTCCATGTGTATGCGCTGACTTTGCCCATGGTAGACCTCCAGGTCGTGGCCACCAGATTTGGCCTTTGGCCATCTGGCCATTGGATGATTGAGAGACTATAGTGGGCCGCACACTTGGAGTTGCACTGGAATACCTGGAGAAAAAGAATAACAAGGCATATGGGGGACCTGGGATTCGAACCCAGGTCCTGTTGGTCATTGGATGTACACGCCCACCGCTCAGCCACTTTGTTTTGTTTGTTAATAATATACATAGTAATAATAATAAAGGGAAATCAATCAGATGCCAGAAAATATAAAAAAACGCGCCAAGTTTGAATGGTCCACTCAGAGGGAGACACGTTTGTCGTCCCTGACCTTCAAACCCTGTAAATTTACCTGCGGATTTAGATCCGCAGCTAAATTCGCAGGATGTTCCCAAAATCAATTTTAGGCCATGAAAATTAAATCCAAGCGCATGGTTGAGTTCGTCCTTCCCTTCTGGTCATGTCCATGGCCATCAATGGATCTAATTTTGCCTGTAAAAGAAACGCCCAAAAAAATAACCACGAAACCCTAGATTCGGCTATGGGGTTACAGATCAGATAAATGCAATTGGATGATATAGAAAGCTTGGAAATTTGATGAGGATCATGAATATGCAAATGGTTTGTGCAAAAGATACAGAAATAAGGATATACAAATTCAAGAAAGAAGCGATTTTTTGTGACTCTTACAGTGCTTTTGAGTGTGTATGGGAGCTTGCTAGGGGTTGGTTCTGACTCAGTGAACCTCCAGCAATTGATTGATGTTGAGTTTTGATTCTGAATTTGCCTCCAAGGATGATTTCGATTTCACACTTTTTTCTCAATTTTACAAGTTTGGTTCTCAGTGTTCTTGCAGCCTCTCGGTCTCAATTTCGTGCCTTTGCCTTGTATATGTATGATGGAATGTATTAGATTAACATTTGTGGATTGAATCCTTGCACATCAATGCCATGGGATTTGATTTGATCCACCATTGAAAGCTTGCCTAATTTGTCAAAAATTCATCTTTTGGTACATGATATGATGAGATACGAATTTGATGCTGACCATGATGATAATTAAGTCCTGAAAATAGCACAAGATCTCATGTAATCAAGTTTTGGGATTTAATTTGATTTAATTTGATTTAAAATGAAATAATTCAATAAAAAATCAAATAAAATAATAAAATTGATAAATGGACACAAGGCTGAAGCTAAGACACTTGTGCAATGTGGCAAGTCCAAATCAAGTGGAAAAGAATGGGCCCATTTGACAAAATTTGAAGTTTTAGGGATAGTTGGCTTTTGGCAATTTTGCAAAAATGCCCAACTTCAACAATGAATAACTCCTTCAATTTTGACCTTTTGGAAGTGTTCTTGGACTTTTTAGAAATCTTGATATTTCCTCTAACCAACCCTTTTGGTCTCATCTCATTTTGATATTCCATGCTCAAATTATAAGTTTTGCCAAAAAAGGTGTTTTTGTTGACTTTCAAAAATGACCTATAATGTTCAAATTTATAACTTCTTGTGAGTGCATTTTGTGATCTTGGGTTATTAAGATGGATTTTAGGAAATTGCATCCTCTTAAAAATCAGATTTGGATCGGTCATTTCTCATAAAGTATGAGAAAGTTATGCTTGGTCAAAGTTGAGTTGACTTTTCCTACAAACCCTAATTTAGCAACTTTTGAGTCTTGATGAATTTTGAGCAATACTTGATGAATCATGATCAACCCTTGATCAAATGATGAAATATACTTAAAATGAGAAGTTTGACAAAAAATCTTGAAGTTTGACTATATTTGGGTCACAGTTGACTTTTGCCCTAGCACAGTCGATTTTTGGCCCCTTTGAGCAATTGACTGAGCAAATTTCCTCTGCAAGGCTTGAAACTTGACATGGATGACCTTGAGAACATAATAGGACATTAGGTATAATTTGATTTCATTTGGACTCAAGGATCTTGATGCAACACAAAACCCTACTTTGGGGTTGACTGCCTTAGGAGATGATTTGTCTGACCCACTCTTGAGCAAACTTGAGCAACTTGGAGATTCTTCTTGCAATGTTTTGAGAAATATGAGAGGGAAAATTTTGGGGTACAACAGCTGCCCCTGTTCAATCTTCTTAAACCTGAGGATATAGATTGGTTTTCGTGCCTTTCGTGATCCGGAGGTGGAAGATGATTGAACACTAGAGTGCCCAGAAATTTGCACTCGCATGTAGTGGTATCAGCATTGTGATGTCAGGAATGGGCTTATAGATGCCATTTGGAGACTGTTGATAGGAGGTCTGAACTTCGACTGGAATAAGAATCAGGGAGATCTTAGCGTCGATCTGACTGAACCAGAGAAGGTCTTGGATTAACTTTGACTGGATAAGAATCAGAAAAATCTTAGAATCGATTTAACTGAACCGGACGAAAGTCTTGGAATATCTTTAACTAGAATAAGAATCAGGGAGATCTTAGCATCGATCTGACTGAACCAGAGAAGGTCTTGGATTAACTTTGACTGGATAAGAATCATAAAAATCTTAGAATCGATTTAACTGAACCAGACGAAAGTCTTGGAATATCTTCAACTGGAATAAGAATCAAGGAGATCTTAGCGTTGATCTGACTAAACCAGAGAAGGTATTGGATTAACTTTGACTGGATAAGAATCAGAAAAATCTTAGAATCGATTTAACTGAACCAGACGAAAGTCCTGGAATATCTTCAACTGGAATAAGAATCAGGGAGATCTTAGCGTTGATCTGACTGAACCAGAGAAGGTCTTGGATTAACTTTGACTGGATAAGAATCAGAAAAATCTTAGAATCGATTTAACTGAACCAGACGAAAGTCTTGGAATATCTTCAACTGGAATAAGAATTAGAGAGATCTTAGCGTCGATCTGACTGAACCAGAGAAGGTCTTAGATTAACTTTGACTGGATAAGAATCAGAAAAATCTTAGAATCGATTTAACTGAACCAGACAAAAGTCTTGGAATATCTTAAACTGGAATAAGAATCAGAGAGATCTTAGCGTCGATCTGACTGAACCAGAGAAGGTCTTGGATTAACTTTGACTGGATAAGAATCAGAAAAATCTTAGAATCGATTTAACTGAACTAGACGAAAGTCTTGGAATGTCTTCAATTGGAATAAGAATCAGGGAGATCTTAGTGTCGATCTGACTGAACCAGAGAAGGTCTTGGATTAACTTTGACTGGATAAGAATCAGAAAAATCTTATAATCGATTTAACTGAACCAGACGAAAGTCTTGTGAGAGCATCTTTCTGAGGAATCTGCTGAAACAGCCCTCAATAGATGTAGTTTTTGAGGGGACTACCAGGTCATATAAGTAGCCAACGGTGTTTATTGATTCGTCTTTCCCTGAAAAGGTAAAGAGTTAGTCATATGCAATGTCGTGATGTATGAAATGCATGATATATATCAAGCAATGATGCTCTCAAAATAAATGAGATTGTGTGGTATGAGGCGTATATGCCTGTATCATGATGTATGGAAATGTAATGTTTCTAGCTGGGGAAAATAAATCCCGGATAGCTGCTAAAGAATAGCGCTGGATTCTTTGTTTCTGCTGAGGATGGCGAACGAAGAGAATAAACCTGCAGGAGAGGATGGCTCCGTTGGGGGAATAAACTGATGAGGAGATTACTCTGTGGGGAAGAGATGTTCCGCTGAAGATTCCACAGATAAATTCCGTCGGGGATGAATTACCGTCGCTGGTGATATTGAATCCTGTTGGGGATTGAATTCCTGTTTGTGAAAGGAAAGAACTCCGCTGGGGACGATTTCTCAGTGGCGACTTCACTGGGGATAACCTGTTTATACTTTTGTGGGGATAATCCTTTGAGCTTCGCTGGGAATGATCCTTTGAACTCGGCTGGGGAGATTTATCTTTGTACTCCGCTGGGTATAAACTTCCAGAGTCTACTGGGGATGATTCTCCCAACTCCATTGGGGAAGCTTTTTCAAACTGCGCTGGGAAAATTTTAACTCCACAGGGGATATCTTGTACCCTGCCAGAGAGCATTCTTATATTCTGTTGGGGAATATTAAGATTGTTGGGGGTATCAAGCCCTTTTAGTGCGGATGGTAGATAAATTCTGCTTGGGGAGAATATTACCGATTCATTCACAGTTGCAAGTCTCATCTGGGGAGAGCTATCATTACTGTCTTACTCTGCGGGGAGCGAAGGTATCTTAGCCATATTCTTCAACTGAATCTACCTTTGTACCTGGTGGATAGAGCAACTGTATAGTTTGGACAATTTTTATTTCCCCTGTTTCTGATGTTACCCGTAATCGTCTTTTGTTTCGCATGTAAATATTCATGAGCAGCAATTAATGTCAAATGCATATATCAAAAATGAACATTGGACGTTCTTTGCAAAACAAAACAGATAAAGGAAAAATAGCTTGAAATTTCTTTGAAAATGAATTGTATTGATTTTGAAGTTTGGCCTGTAAATAGGCGTTTTTGTACAAGAGGTTGACGTCCTAGTAAGAGAACGCCGCCGAATAAATATAGAATTTACACAATTTGTGAAAAATAAACAAAACAGCTATGTGAATAATCCCACTGGGTTCCAACTCTGCTATTGCCTTTATGTCCTCGAGCATCTCATCACTTTGCTACTGGTTGAAGGTAGATCAGATTGATTAGCGTCGTCCGCGCTTGATAGTCGATACCAAAGTCTGGCTGCAAAGATGATCCAATGAGACATATTATTACGCTTTAATCCCTAATTTTTGCCTGGACCGCCCTTTCGGGTTTTCAGTCCACCGGGATACCCTTTTTTGCCCAAGTCGCCTTTTCAGGTTTTCGACTTGCCGGGTGTACAGATTTTTTCATTTTCATCCCTTATTTTTGCCCGAACCATTTTGGTTCGCCGGGAAGCCCTTATTTTTGCCTAGGCCAGTCAACATAGCGGGTCTTTGATTATGCGTAGTATCTTTTCACTATGTCTGCATTGACGGGGTGAGGAAGGTCGTCACCGTCCATGGTGGTTAGAATCATAGCTCCTCCTGAGAAAATGTTCTTAACCACAAATGGCCCTTCATAAGTAGGGGTCTATTTGCCCCTAGGATCACCTTGAGGTAGGATAATGCGCTTGATAACCAGGTCCCCAACTTGATACTCTTTTCGTCTGACTTTTTTGTTAAATGCCTTGATCATCCGTTTTTGGTACGTCTAACCATGACAAATAGCAGTAAGTCTCTTTTTGTCGATTAGGTTCAGCTGATCAAGTCGGGTCTGAATCCAGTCATCTTCGCTCAAAGCTGCATCCTTCATGATCCGAAGAGAGGGTATCTGAACTTCAATGGGCAAGACTGCTTCCATGCCATATACCAAGGAATAGGGTGTCGCCCCTGTTGATGTCCATGCTGAGGTACGGTACCCATGAAGAGCAAATGGTAACATCTCGTGCCAATCTTTGTATGTCAGTGTCATCTTCTGCACAATCTTCTTAATGTTCTTATTAGCCGCTTCGACAGCCCCATTCATTTTCGGCCGGTAGGGAGAAGAGTTGTGATGCTGTATCTTGAACTGCTTACAGAGCTCAGTGATCATCTTATTGTTGAGATTCGTACCATTGTCCGTAATGATCCTCTCGGGTACACCGTATCGACAGATCAGATTGTTCCGAATGAACTGTTCCACGACGTTCTTGGTTACAGTAGCAAAGGCAGTTGCTTCAACCCACTTCGTAAAGTAATCGATTGCTACCAGGATGAAACGATGCCCGTTGGATGCTGTAGGTCTGATCTCTCCGATCATATCAATGCCCCACATTGCAAAAATCCACGGAGCTGTCAAGACGTTCACATCTTTTGGTATCAAAAAGGGTGGTATAAGCCAACATGTACTGTCTCAGCCGGCGAGCAGCCTATGCCAAAGCGCAACAAGTTCTCTTGAGCAGTGAGTATTGGGTCTCACAGTCGGTAAATTTTTTGCTAAAGAAGTAAATAGCATGCTCTTTTCGGCCAGACTCGTCATGCTGCCCCAACATGCCTCTTTGTATTATCCAGCACTTTTAAGTATAAGATCAACGTCCTTCCTGCAATTGGAGGCATCAGAATTGGTGGCTTGGAGGTAGTATAGCCCTCTCTTCTTGAAGCAGTAGTCTAACAAATTCACCAGGAACTTCGCAATCATCTTCACCTTCGTCTTCGGCTAAGTTGATCGGACTTTCGAAGTCATAACCGGCAGTAGCAAAGTCATTATCAGTGGGATCCAGAGTGGATGTAGATCATGATACGTGAGTGTGTGTAAAACAGCTGTTTTGCAATATATAAAAAAGAAAAACAAGGAGCGAAAAATTTGAAATGCAAGAAATGTCCAATGCTTTTATTGATGATATATGTAGATGACACACATAAAGCCCTCACAAATAAAACCACGATGCCCCGGGTAAGACACTGGGTCATAAAGTTTAAAACATTGTCTGTTACAAATACAAAACAAAAGTCTCATTACTGGGTAACAAAAGAAATTGGGATGAAGTCCTTTGCTGTCCAGTTGCTTAGTCCACCATCAGTAGTGGGATAGATCCAACTGTCGAACTCAGATTCTTCAACATCGTCTTCAATGGCATTCACTCCTGAGTTGATGATAAAAAGGGGAGCTTTTCCAATCCGTGCATCCCGAACATCCTTTTGAGCTTCTGCAGTGAAACCCAAACCAAACTTGTTAGTCTTCTGTGCAAAATCAGGGAGTTGACCCCACTTTGCACACCCACCTTTCTCAACAACAGCCCAGGAATCCCTTAAGGAATCCATCCTCATAGGAGGATCTTCATTGACAGTTTCAGCTGATGCCAGTGTCTGGGGAACCTCTTCAAAATGTTGAAACGGGGTCTCAATGAACTCCCCATCTATCTCTACATACCGGAAAGAGTTGAGGTGGCTCATCATGTACTCTTCCTCCCCTCGTATTGTTATAATTTTCCCTTTGACTGGGTATTTCAGCATCTGGTGGAGCGTAGACGTCACTGCCCCAGCTTTGTGGATCCACGGACGACTCAACAAACAAGAATAAGATGGACGAATGTCCATCACATAGAATGTAGAGGCGAAAACCTGAGAAGCAACCTTAATCGGAATATCCACTTCTCCATGCACCATTCTCTTAGACCCATCGAAGGCCCTGACGACAATGTTGCTTGGTTTCAACTCCAACCCTTCACAGTCCAACTGGTCTAGAGCTTTCTTAGGCAAGACGTTCAATGAGGAACCAGTATCCACTAATACATGAGCAAGAGTAGTGCCCCTGCATTCAATGGAGACATGCAGGGCATCATTGTGATTTCTCCCCTTAGCAGGCAAGTCGGCGTCAGAGAAACCTAACCCATTATCAGCAGTCAGATTAGCCATGCAATCTCTAAACTGACCAGCTGATGTTTCTTGCGGTACGTGTGTAGTCTTCAGGAAAGCAATCAGAGCCTTGGCATGGGCCTCTGAGCATAGAAACAATGATAGCATGGAGATCTTGGATGGGGTTTTCCCCAGCTGCTCGACTACATTGTAGTCGCTCTTTTTGATGATCTTCAAAATTTCTTCCATCTCTTGCCTAGAGGCTTCAACAATAATTGTCTTCGGTGCCTCTGTCCGAGTAGGCTCATCAGCGGTCCCTTTGCCCCGAGAATCGGATGACTCGGCAACAGGGGTAAGAATGGGAACTTGAACAGGAATAGTAGCAGGTACACTGGTAGGTGTAATAACAACAGGTTTCCGGGCAGTTGGTGGAGAGATATCAGGGGAGAAAAGTCTTCCACTGCGAGTGACTTTGGCAGGTCCGACAATATTGCTGACGTCAGTATCAGCATCCGACTCTTGTTTAACTCCATGAAAATAAACATCAGCCCCATAGTGCCAAGGGACAGCTTTATCAGATGTATAGGGGATAGGCCCAGGAACAGTGATGATCAATTGTGCGATTCTTGGAACAGATGTAATTCTAACAGGCTTTCTCGAGGAAGCCTTGGAAGAATTATCGAAAATGGTGATAATAGCAACTTCTTCAGTATGGATTAAAGGAACAACAGTCTTCTCAAACAGAATTTCTTTACTATCCATCAGGCGTTGGACACCTGATTTCAAAAGATGGCAACCGGTTGGTAGGGCAGAACACATACGACAACCTTCGTCACAACCCGGAAATAAACCAGCTGACAAAAGATTCTTCTTCACAGTCATTAAGGGAGTAGCAATATCTTTCATAGAAACCACAAACGAGTCTTCGTCTATAGCATTCACTCCATGCTTGGGCATAGGAGCAGTCACAACATTAGGTCTTTCGGGCGCCTCGAACTCAATCTCCTTAGCATCAATTAAGTCCTGTATTTTGTTCTTTAAATCCCAACAATCATCTGTATCATGTCCCGGGCTATCTGAGTTAAAAGCACAGCGAGCATTAGGATTGTACTTAGGCGATGCAGTGTTGGGATTCTGCGAAGCCTCCCTTGGAGTTACTAGATTGGTTTTCAATAACTGCGGCAGAATATGAGACAAAGTCATGTTGAGATGGGTGAATTGCCTTCGAGGTCTCTCGGCCTTTTGTTGATTGTTGCGCTAAGGAGCCCCAAGAGGTCTTGAAATAACAACCGCATTAACAGCTTGGAGACGTTCAGGTCTATTCTGGCTTTTCGAATTGTAAACATCACTAGACTCCTTCTTAAAAGGCTTTTTCTCGGTGCTCGATGAAGCACCCTTTTGTATCTTACCAGACTTAATACCAGCCTCAATCCTTTCACCGGTCATAATTAGCTCTCTAAACCTAGATGAAGAACTTCCGATCAGATGGTTGAAAAACGTACCAGACAAGGTCCCCAGAAACATATCAACTAACTCCCTATCAGCCAAGGGTGGTTGCACTCTTCTAGCGAGGTCCCTCCACTTTTGAGCATAATCTTTTAAACCTTCGCCCGCACCCATTGACATACCCTGGAGTTGGGTACGTGTGGGAGCAAGGTTGGTATTGTATTGGTACTGCCTGTAGAAAGCAGCAACCAAATCTTCCCAACTGCGGATACTGGCTCCTTCTGACTGGTAAAACCATTCAAGCTGAGTCCCTGAGAGACTGTCTTGAAAGAAGTGGATCCATAGGTTCTCATCAGCGATGTACGGCTGAAACTTCCTTACATACGACCAGAGGTGCAGTTTCGGGCAAGAAATTCCGTCGTACTTAGCAAAAGCTTGTGCTTTGAATTTTTGGGGAATTACCACCCCAGATGATAGACCCAGATCACCAAAGTCCAGACCAGGCACTTTCTGAACTTCCATCGCATTCAAACGGTCTTCCAGTTGTTTGTATCTATCCTCAGCCAAAGGATACTGGTCTTCGTAGAATTCCGTCTCGTTGTCTGAAACCACAGGGATAGGAGCCCTCCTTTCTTCCTGACTATCTTTCCCTCCAGATGAGGTGGTCAAATCAACTTCATCTCATAGCCTGTTTCCAAACCTGTGACCTGTGTTAAACAGGATTGTCCTCTTCTTCTTCTTCTTCTTCTTCTCTTTCAGAACAAGGGTCTTCAGATCTTGCTGACCCTTAGCTAAATTCATGAACAGCTCTTGGAATTGGGCATTTTGAGCCTGTAGAGCCTTGATTGCTTGTTCAGTTGATGGCTCAGAAGACATGATGCTGAAATAAATAGCGAAGAAGATGAGAAAACCTGTAAGGGTGCCTGTTATGAAGTGCATGGTAATGATATGCGTATGATATGATTTCAAAGACATCGAGAGATTCAAATTCGTAAACCAAAAAGAAAACACACTTTTATTAGATAAACTTGAAATTCAAATTGATCAACAAATTGCCCTGAAGGCGTTACAAGAAAGGAAATACTGAAAAGTAAATAAAAACTGGACATAATCAAAAGACATCAGCGCTCCCATGGAAGCTTCTTGTCAGTGCAGACATAGTCATTGAGGATCCGCTCGTTCTCCAGCTGTCTTGTCAACTTTTGAATCTTCTGCTCTTATTCGTTAAACTTTTCTCAGTAAGCATATCGTTCTTCTCTCAGCTGCATCCAAGACCTTTTTAGTGCCCCAATGTCAGTGGGCATATGAGGATGGAGGGTGGTCGGAAGAACCCCTTCTTCATTAGCAACTTCAACAATGATAGGCAAGACGACTTCATACGGCATACCCAGCTTTTGGGCACGGATATGAACCCATCTGAGATATGGCTCCATCGGAAGAGAAGTCTTTGGACCCAACTCATGTGGATCAGATCTATGAACTCTATCCCAAGCCCTTATGAATCTGCGGTGTTGCTCGTTACTATCCCCTTGAAAATCAAAGATTATGCTAGGCATTAGCAGCTCATGAGGTCCTTCCCTTTGGGCTCTCCCAAACTGACGTAAGGCCAAGCATGGATTGTAAGTAATTCCTCCATGGGTTCCTATCAGTGGAACATTAGGGTATTCCCCACAGCGATCAATAACGGCCACTTTGTCCATACCCTTAATAGTCCAAATGATGTCATTGTGAGAGAGAGACATAACCCTATAAGCCCAGCCCATGCCTTCTTTATTCTTCAGCACTGATTTAGGGAGATGCGAAATAAACCACCTCACCAATAACGGAGCACAGCACATCAAGGTTCCCCGCTTCCGAGCGGTATGGGCATAAAGCTGATGAAGAATATCACCCAAGAGAGTGGGTACAGGATTACCAGAGATGAAGATTTTTACCATATTCACATCAACAAATGAGACAGAGTTAGGAAATAATACCAAGCCATATATTAGAAGAGCCAGAATATCTTCGAATGCCTGGATGTCTAGACTATCCCAGAAATGATTAGCCTTACCAACCAAGAACTTAGTTAAAAAGCCCTTTGCTCCACTACGAGTTTCCCAATTATCCATTACCTCATCCTTCGTCAGATGAAGGGCTGAAGCAATCTCTTCTGGTCTAAGGATCTTCTCCCAACCTGTAAACGGGGTCTGCTCCAGAATAGAGATACCGAGCAGATTAGAGAATTCTTCTAAGGTGGGGACCAACTAGTAGTCCTGAAAAGTAAAGCAATGGTACAGTGGATCATAGAATTGGACTAGGACACTCATCATCTGCTCGTCCAATTTGGAGGTGACCAAACTAAGAAGATGCCCATGTCTTCTGATGAAAGAGGTAGTATCAGACATCTTTGCAACCAATTCTTTAAGCATAGTGGGAACCTGGACAAAGTTGATCCGGATGGTGTTCCTACGCATGGGTGCCATGACCTACAAAACAAAACAAAGATGAATCCCTCCTGTCTTTGAAATAGGTTAGTCCAATGTAGGATGTATGCAATTTTATGATGTCATGATGTCATGATAGAAAGCACACCACAAGTATCCACAAATAGAAAACATGGTAAAGGCACACAAGTCATAGAGAGAGCCCTTAGATTTTAGGCTGGCAAGGAGTTTAGGTACTACCCTCTTTCAGTTCAGTTGGTTTAAACCTGTCCTAAAAATAGTAACCGGGTTCTAGAGGATCTCAATATCACTGACTACCCTCAATCGGTCATAATTCCAGTTTAGCAACCTTTTCTTGCGGCCGGAATCATCGCGAGAGTTTAGTCTCAATGAGTGTAGCATACTGCTATTGTTCTATGGCCAAGTTGGTCAATTTAAAGGTTCTAAGTTCAGTTGGTGCTTAATGACCCCTTAGAAGACCCATATTCTCCTTGTTCCAACACAAGTGATATCGGTACAAACTAAAGTGCCACACCAACGTAGCTACTGCTTCAACCGTATCGGTCTACGTCGTACAGTTCCCTCATAGTTTATTGCTACTTACCTAAAGGGTATCCCCCAGATCCGAGTTAGGATCTATAGTAACTCTGATTCAAGCCCACAAATATAAAGCATACAAAGAAAACAATTGAAAACACAATGATCTAATCCTAAGGTACACCCCACTTATTAAGCGTCCCCAGCAGAGTCGCTAGTTCTGTGATGCGGTGGGAAAGAACTGACTGTTTTTGGAATGCTGGTTTGTGTTTTGCGTTTATGTTCGCAAAATGTCGCGGTAAGCAAGAGTCACCACCGACTTTTACTTTATCCAACAAGGAAAGGAAAAAAGCACAGAAAAAATCCTTTTTCGAGATGTTTTTCGGGTTCGGGGGTAGATTATAGAAAGGGAAGGTGTTATCATCCTTTCTATCCGTGGTTATCCACGGGCTCTTATGTACTTGCTCATATGTTTTCAAAATTGCTTTTCTTTGTGTTTGTGGGTTTGAAGAAGTTTTTTGTTGGAAAGGTGTAAGTGTGAAAGATTTTGTTTTTGAAAGAGCAAGTATCTAAGAACCATCTACCTACTCGAAAAAGGAATCGTTCTATGCTATTTTCCTTTAGACAATGCTATCCCACTATGAATGAGTAGGTAGCACCGTCATTGGAGTTTAAGGGTCAATTCGAATTTAGGGACTTACGGTCACCAAAGCAATGTTAGGACGCCTTAGCGGTAACCCTAATGTCTTAGATCATTTGTTTTGAGGCAACAATATATGAGGCAACCGTTTCGAGGCGACTATGATCTTTTAGACAAGAGGGCGACCTCTAAAGTGACCTATACTCAATGACCGCGTACGAAGGCAACCAAGTGGGGTGTACCCTAAGAGTGCGCATGTGCGAGTGTGTCGTTTTCAGTTAATTTTATCTTTGTACATGTCAATGGTTATCTAAGTTGATTTTAGGTTAAACATTTAATCTTGTCATGCATCCTTATTATCAAACATCTAGCGGTTATATTTTGCGGAAAATAAATTGTGGAAATTAAATTACAAGGCGTCGGGTATTTACATCGCCAAAAGCAACCCTTTGAAATTTAAATGCGGAAAATAAATAAAGCAGTAAAAATAATTAAAGTCCTATTAAGCTATTACATTCCGGGAACAAATACAAATATGATAAAATGGATCACGTGCGGGAAATTAAATCGGGCGCAAGTTCTAGGGTTTTGACCCTTTGTTATTAAATAAAAGATTTTTTTTTTGGTTATTTTTGAATTAAGAAAGAAATTAAACTAAGTTAATTATTAAATTAATAAATAAATTAATTAATAAAAATATTTTTGGGTTTTTGGTATTTAAAGAAATAAAAATAAATTTAATCAATGTTAATAAAAACCTAATTGTCTAAGTCAATTTTAATTATTGCAAAAAAATATATTAAAGTTATTCCTAATTAAAACTAAATTAATTAATTGATTTGTTAATAAAAAGAAAATACTAAAATTTAAATTAATAAAGAAAATATTTTTTGGTTTTAATTTTATTAAGAAAAAGTTTGATTGGTTAATTAATAATGAAAATATAAATAAAACAAATAATTAAAATAAAATAAAAAGAAATAGAAAGAGTTAGGGGTGTGGGCCTGATTTGGAGGCTTGCTTAGCAATTCAGAGGCCCAATTCCATTGGCCTGGCTTGACTTCCCTGGATTCCATGTGTATGTGCTGACTTTGCCCATGGTAGACCTCCAGGTCGTGGCCACCAGATTTGGCCTTTGGCCATCTGGCCATTGGATGATTGAGAGACTACAGTGGGCTGCACGCTTGGAGTTGCACTGGAATACCTGAAGAAAAAGAATAACAAGGCATATGGGGGACCTGGGATTCGAACCCAGGTCCTGTTGGTCATTGGATGTACACGCCCACCGCTCAGCCACTTTGTTCTGTTTGTTAATAATATACATAGTAATAATAATAAAGGGAAATCAATCAGATGCCAGAAAATATAAAAAAACGCGCCAAGTTTGAATGGTCCACTCAGAGGGAGACACGTTTGTCGTCCCTGACCTTCAAACCCTGTAAATTTACCTGCGGATTTAGATCCGCAGCTAAATTCGCAGGATGTTCCCAAAATCAATTCTAGGCCATGAAAATTAAATCCAAGCGCATGGTTGAGTTCGTCTTTCCCTTCCGGTCATGTCCATGGCCATCAATGGAGCTAATTTTGCCTGTAAAAGAAACGCCCAAAAAAAACATCCACGAAACCCTAGATTCGGCTATGGGGTTACAGATCAGATAAATGCAATTGGATGATATAGAAAGCTTGGAAATTTGATGAAGATCATGAATATGCAAATGGTTTGTGCAAAAGATACAGAAATAAGGATATACGAATTCAAGAAAGAAGCGATTTTTTGTGACTCTTACAGTGCTTTTGAGCGTGTATGGGAGCTTGCTAGGGGTTGGTTCTGACTCAGTGAACCTCCAGCAATTGATTGATGTTGAGTTTTGCTTCTGAATTTGCCTCCAAGGATGATTTTGATTTCACACTTTTTTGTCAATTTTACAAGTTTTGTTCTCAGTGTTCTTGCAGCCTCTCGGTCTCAATTTCGTGCCTTTGCCTTGTATATATATGCTGGAATGTATTAGGTTAACATTTGTGGATTGAATCCTTGCACATCAATGCCATGGGATTTGATTTGATCCACCATTGAAAGCTTGCCTAATTTGTCAAAAATACATCTTTTGGTACATGATATGATGAGATACGAATTTGATGCTGACCATGATGATAATTAAGTCCTGAAAATAGCAAAAGATCTCATGTAATCAAGTTTTGGGATTTTATTTGATTTAATTTGATTTAAAATGAAATAATTCAATAAAAAATCAAATAAAATAATAAAATTGATAAATGGACACAAGGCTGAAGCTAAGACACGTTTGCAATGTGGAAAGTCCAAATCAAGTGGAAAAGAATGGGCCCATTTGACAAAATTTGAAGTTTTAGGGATAGTTGACTTTTGGCAATTTTGCAAAAATGCCCAACTTCAACAATGCATAACTCCTTCAATTTTGAACTTTTAGAAGTGTTCTTGGACTTTTTAGAAAGCTTGAGATGTCCTATAACCAAACCTTTTGGTATCATCTCATTTTGATATTCCATGCTCAAATTATAAGCTTTGGAAAAAAAGGTGTTTTTGTTGACTTTCAAAAATGACCTATAATGTCCAAATTTATAACTTCTTGTGAGTGAATTTTCTGATCTTGGGGTATGAAGATGGATTGTAGGAAATTGCATCCTCTTCAAAATTAGATTTGGATGGGTCATTTATCATAAAGTATGAGAAAGGTATGCTTGGTCAAAGTTGAGTTGACTTTTCCTACAAAACCCTAATTTAGCAACTTTTGAGTCTTGATGAATTTTGAGCAATCCTTGATGAATCATGATCAACCCTTGATAAAATGATGAAATATCCTTAAAAATGATAATGTTGACAAAAAATCTTGAAGTTTGACTGTATTTGGGTCACAGTTGACTTTTGCCCTAGCACAGTCGATTTTTGGCCCCTTTGAGCAATTGACTGAGCAAATTTCCTCTGCAAGGCTTGAAACTTGACATGGATGACCTTTTGAACATATTAGGACATTAGGGAGCATTTGAGGTCATTTGTACTCAAGGATCTTGATGCAACACAAAACCCTAATTTGGGGTTGACTGCCTTAGGAGATGATTTGTCTGACCCACTCTTGAGCAAACTTGAGCAACTTGGAGATTTTTTTGCAATGTTTTTAGAAATATGAGAGGGCAAATTTTGGGGTACAACAGAGGGCATGTGTTCTTGAGCAGGGAGGTTCGTGGGACACTTACCTTCCGTTGATAGAGTTCACTTATAATAACAGTTACCATTCTAGTATTGGGATGGCACCTTTTGAAGCGTTGTATGGTCGAAGATGTAGAAATCCTTTATGTTGGCATGAGTCTGGAGAAAGTGTAGTACTTGGATCTGAACTTGTTCGAGAAACTACCGAGAGGGTGTAGTTGATTCGAGAAAAGATGAAAGCTTCCCAAAGTAGACAAAAGAGTTATCATGATAAGCGAATGAAGGATTTGGAATTTCAAGAAGGTGACCATGTGTTTTTGAGAGTTACACTTGTAACTGGTGTTGGGCGAGCATTGAAGTCTAAGAAGCTCGCTTCTCGTTTTATTGGTCCGTATCAGATTTCAGAAAGAGTTGGGAATGTTGCTTATAGAGTGGCTTTACCGCCTAATCTTTCAAATTTGCATGATGTGTTTCATGTGTCACAAATCTGGAAGTATATTTCAGATCCATCTCATGTGATTCATATGGATAATGTACAAGTGCGGGATAATCTTATTATGGAGACGATGCCTGTAGGAATCACGGATCGTGAAATGAAGATTCTGAGAGACAAAGAGATTGCTTTGGTGGAAGTAGTCTGGTTAGGAGCTGCTGGAGAAAGCATGACTTGGAAGTTGGAAAGCAAGATGCGGGACTCCTATCCTGAGTTGTTTGATTAAGGTAAATTTTCGAGGACGAAAATATTCTAAGTGGGGGAGAGTTGTAACGCCCGTAATTTAATTAGTTATTTAATTAAATTATTATTTTTGGAGTATTGGTGAAGTTGCGAGATGTTGAGAATTATTGATATAAGTTGTTGGATTATTATTAATTAATTAATTAGTGATTAATAATAATTATAATATGAAATTAAAGGGATTATATGAAATATGTGTTGGACCTATATTATTGGATGGAAGTAGTAAAGTGGAGGTGTAGGTTAGGCCCATTAAGAACTGATATATAAGGAGAAGCAGACACAAGTATTTATTTTAGTTGGAGAATAAGGATTTTGTGCGCTGACCGATAGAGCTGCCCGAACGAGGAGGAAGCTGCCTCGTTTCGAGCAAGAGCAAATCAAGGATTACGACCGAAGCTTTGGTTGAGCGACCTTCAATCCAGGTAAGGGTGGGGTTATGACCTTATAATGGGACTTATGATGCGTATTATATGGAAATTGGCCGTTTGTAAACATGATGTGCATTGATGTTTCTGAATTGCTATTGAAGTTGCCCGTTTTATTCATGTTGTGGTCGCTGGGAAGAATACTGTATGACTGGTTAATGGAGATGTTAGAGGGAGTTCCTGATTGTGTGTTGTAGATGTCTGGTGTATCTGTGTGACTGCCCAACTAATTGATGGATAGGTTAGGATAGTTGATTTCTTGTCGTTAGGAGTTAGGTTATTTCGAGCGATTGGTAAGAAAAGTTGATAGTTGTTGAAGTGGTTGTTTTAGGGAGGTTCAGTGTGACTGTCTTGTATGTTGATGAATCTTTAGATAGTAATATAGTTTCCCATTGATGCGTTATTCCAAGCGGTTAGCCGGATGTTAGGAATTATAGTGGTATGGTCATTAAGACCTTGTGTTGTGTATGTAATGTTGGCCAAACTAGTGGTTGAGGAAGATGCTGATGGTGTTAAGTATCGAGCGGCTTATTAGGCTGCACGGTGTGTCGGGGAGGGTATATGCTGCATTGTCGAGCAGTATTAGGTTGCAGAACATGTCGAGGAGCGTAAGTTGGTCGTTACCCTATTTTCCCTGTGCGTGTCGAGGAGTGTGATTTAGTTGTCATGCTGTCCTAGTTGTTGTGCATGTCGAGGGATACGTAGTTCCCTATCCCTTTTGCCCGTACATGTTATGTTTTGGTCGTTACCAGTGATGTGTGAAATTATTGTTAAGTTGTTGTTTGATGATGTTACTGTCTGAATCGTTGATTAATGTTGATTTATGTTGAGTTGTTGCAATTTTATGATTTCTGTTGTGGAATCTTGTTGATAATGCGAAGTTGCAGGGAATTTAGTTGATGATGAATTACCTCTATTTATTGGTAATAATGGTGATGTGGGCTTAGGCCTTTGCGATGAATGATGATTGTTGTGAGTATGTGATAGTGCATTCATATACATTTGCATACTCTGTGATGGCCTGGATTGGCAAACTGCGGAGGAGGCTTATGCCTTGTTAATGCCTCTATTAATTGGCAAGTTTTTAAGATGGGAGTTCTTCTCCAATGGTACCACATGCATTCTTATAGTATTGAGTCGCATTCTAAGTAGTATGATTGAGTTGTTATGTTGATGAATTAATTTTTGTATTTTGTTGATATCCTATTGTGATGATTTTTGTGAAGTGGTGATTTTTGTATGAACTGATTCTAATATAATATTTGTCATATGTTCTATTATAGTGTTCGATATCTCACCCTTTCTGTTTGAATGTTACCCTTATGTTGGTAACGTGCAGGTAATCCAGAGTGAAGGCGGTTGACCTTCAATAGTTCGAGTCGGTGTCATTGCTCTGATACGTAACACTCGGGGAGATGAACGCTTAATGTTTAGTTGTTGATTATTTCAATTGTTGGACTTTAAGATAATTATGGTTAAGTGCTTGTTATTCAGCAGTTGCTTAGTGTTGGATAAAGATGTTATTATGATTCCGCTGCGTAGTTGTTCAAGTTGTTGATTTAAGAGATTAATTTGTTTTGTTGTTAGTTCATCCGAATTTTTAAAGTGTTATGTATCCATGTTGAATGAAATGGTTTTTAAGTTGAATTTGTGGCATCCTGATTCAGTTGTATAATTTTTATAACTCTGATTTACATTTATATTGTCGGGTAGAATTGGGGTGTTACACTCTCCCCCACTTAGAATATTTTCGTCCTCGAAAATTACCTAAGGCAAATAACTCTAGATAAGCCCCTTGCATTTTTCTCTCTAATTCCCACGCCGCATTCTCTTCGGCAGCTCCTCCCAAAACTACTTTCTCGAGAGTAATCTCTTTGCCTCTCAGTTTCTTTATTTCACCATCCTCGATCCTCACAGGTACGACCTCAACAGTAAGATTATTTCACACTTATACATCATCCATCGGAATCACACGCGGCTGATCTGAAATATACTTTGGTAGTTGCGACACATGGAACACATCATGCAAATTCGAAAGATTAGGTGGAAAGACTACTCTATATGCAACACTCCCCACCTTATCTAATATTTGATAAGGTCTAATAAATCGGGGAGTCAATTTCTTAGACTTCAAAGTACTGCCTACACCGGTTATCAGTGATTCTCTCAAGAATACATGGTCTCCCTCTTGAAATCCAAGATCTTTCCTCCTCTTGTCATGGTAACTCTTTTGTCGACTCTACAAAGTGTTCATCTTTTATCGAATTAACTTCACTTTCCCTATAGTTTCGCGCAGAATTTCAGGCCCGAGCACTACACTCTCACCAGATTCATACCAACACAAAGGTGTTCTGCACCTTCGACCTTACTGTTGACGCCTCGAAAAAATTAATTATTATTCGATTCAATGAAGTCGCCATCTAACTTTATTTATTCCTAAAGAGGAAAAAGAAAATACAGATAAAACCTTAGAAATGAAATGAAATGGTCTTTGAGACCAAACAGATGGATTCACGAGTCGGTTATGCAAGGAGAAGATATTAACACCCTTCACATCTATCGTACTCGATGGAACCCATTTAATTCGTGGGTGTTCGTGTGTTTAAAAAGCAATTTTGCAATCTTCTACTTATTATACAAGAAAAGAGAAAAGAAAGGAGACATGTTTTAGTTTTTTGAAAGTGGGCTCGCCAAGATGTTAGAATCTTGTGCCTACATATTCCCCAAATGCGATGGGAAAGTCAAAGCTTACATAGTTCTTAGTGAACTAAAATGTTTGTTGGTTGGTTGATATTATTTGTGAAAATAGGAGCTTAATCGTACTTGAACGATAAGACATCACTAAGTGATTCGCATGTGAGCGAAGGTTTGAAAAAAGAAGACTCGCACGTGATCAATGTTTGATGAGTTTGAATCGATTTTAATTTTGTAAAAAGATGTCAGGAAAGCTTATTGGTTTTATTGAAAAGACTTGATATATGAACCAAGGTTTATTTGTTTTTGAGTTTTTTTTTATAAAATGGATTTATTATGAAAATGGTGAAGATTGATAAAGAGTTTTAAACATACACATTGATATTGATCAAGGGTTTTGAATTTGGAAAAGAGATGCGTCGGGCTGCATTGGCCTGCAAGGCCCAAATATCTATTAAAACAGAAACATTAATTAAATACATGTTAACTGGTGCTTCCAACATTAATTATTATTATTATTACTTAATTGGTACTATTAAAAAAAGAAGAGAAAATCACGCTCGAAACTCTCTAATATCTCATTGCTCTGTTTCTATCATCTACTCTATTCACGATAATCAGAAATAGAACACAATAAAACCCTAACCCCATTTTCTTTGTTCTTATTCTATGTTAATCGGTACAGTAATGGTTAAAACAAAAAATGTAATTGTGCTTTTATTTTTCTTCTGATTTTTAATGAAATGACTTATACTAATGCAAAAAATAGAGTTAAAATTGTTACTTATAAAAAGAGTTGCAAATTATTGTTGAAATCAAATGTTAGTAAATGTTAGTAATGTATGGTTAATTGGATTCTGGTTATTACACAGAGATATGTGGATTGAAAAATAGATTGGAAATTAGATAAATTGATGACAATGGATTTGAATTGGTTAACAGGAATATTTGGTAAACAAAATGGATATTTTATGAATGGACATGAGAAACTTGTTAACAATTAGATTAATAATTAAAGGAATATAAAATTCGCCTAATAATATATCTAACTATTAAAACAAATTTTAATCATAAAAATGAAAATTCAAATATGCGAAATTCAATGAAAAATACAAAAATGATTAGAAACAACTTTAATGCAAAAATCAATTTAATTACTAAAAAAGGAATCAATTTGCAAAATGCGAATGACGATATGCAAAGGGATGAGACCAATATTTCAAAGTGAAATATAATTAACAAGAAAGTCAACTCTTATTCTGGATGTAAATGTAAATGAATCGGATGAAAATGATGGATGGAAAATTACGGCAAAATTTAGGGTATGACAGCTGCCCCTATTTAATTATCTTTTAGCCTAATAACATGGATCAATGGCTGAAAGTAAATAAATACAAACAAGACCTGAGTTTCGTTCGTGATGCCATGATATATGATATGCTATGAATGCATGGACTCTCTTTTTGATGGTAATGCAATGAAAGGATTCTTGGTGAACCACTCTTATTGGTAACAAAGGATGTAAAGTGGAATTTATTAACTAATTAAAGAGGTAAAGGAAAAAGTTGACCGACCAATGAGTTTAATTGAAATAAGACAGATAAAGCTAACATCAATATGTGGATTGATAAAAATGTACACAACATTTTCAATCAGTGGATTGAATTCAAAAAACGAGAAATGATAACCAATCACTAACCAATGGATTAATGAAAGTAAACAAATACAAAACTAAAATCAACGCACGGGCTGAAGAAAGTTGACGCGTCATTCTCCATCAGTGAATTGAGTTTGAAAAAAAAGGAAAGCCAACATCGATCAGTGGATTGACGAAGGTAAACAATATATAATTATCATTAATACGTGGATTAATGAAGATTGACACAACATTCTCAATCAGTGGATCGAGTTCGACAAATGAGAAAACAAAAGCTTAAAACATTAATCAGTGGATTAATGAACAACAAAGAACTAACATCAATACGTGGATTAATGAAAGTCGACACAAAAACTTTCAATCAGTGGATTGACAAAAATAAAAACTGACACCAATGTGTAACACCCGTTAATTTAATTAATTATTTAATTAAATTAATTACGGATTAATTGTTGGAATTGTTGAAATGTTGATTTAAGTTGTCATGTTGTTAGTTGATTATTTGGTTGATTAAGTTGTAGAAATAGTATTGGAATAATACTAGATTTATTATATGGGCTTAATTATTGGTTGGTGGTAGTAAAAGTGGGAGTGTTAAGATTAGGCCCAATGGAATTATTAAGAATAATAGAAATTATAAAGAATTATGTTTTTATGAGAAAAGAAAGAATACGGGTTTTAGAGAAAGAGAAAAGAAAAGGATGCAATACATGGAGAAAAGAAGAAGAATGAAGGTTTGGAGCTATGTCAGCAGTGGGTTGCAATCGGAATTATAGATCGATCTCCAATCCAAGGTAAGGGTGGATTTTCTTATCCTATAATGGGGATTATGAAAAATTGTATGTCGAAATTTAGGGTATAATTTATTATTGTTTATGGCAATTGATGTTAGGAATTAATTAGTGATGAATATTGGTGAAACTTTCGTATTCCTGTGTGTTATTGACTGACTGTTCCGTTAAAAATATGTGGATCGAAGGAAACTGGAGAAGTAACAAAAAGTTTGAAAATTATAAGAATGAGAGGCATGCCGATAGTCACCTTGTTAATGGTGAGTGCTGCCGATCAACATCCTTGAGAGGGAGAGAAGAGTGTCGTTCGGCACTAGGCATTGTTGTGGAAGAAGAGTGTCGTTCGACACTGATTGTTAGGCGCATAGGCACTTGTTTCTGTGGCAATATATCATATAATCTTCATATGGTATCAGTATAGAATTCATTAATACAAAGGCAATTAGGGAACAAATTGAACCATTCTTATCAGTAGTATGCTATAACAGAAAGACATTAACAGAAGTAGCCTTTATGTCAGTAATCTTAATTTATTAGTTTCAACATGATTTAACGGCCTTAGTAATAAGACATTTGGAAATAGTTAGTATAGTTGCAGTAATTGTTTTGGTAAACTGATGTACATTAGAAGAGTGATGAAATAATAGGAATAGTATGAACTAACAGTAGCAGTGTGGGTTTGGTAATAATAATACCGAGTATAAATACTAGTAATTTTAGCAGAGGATTATTTAGCCGGATGTAGTTGGTTTGTCCGAATAATTACGCAGAATATTTGTAAAATATTACGGTTGAGACGGTGGGTTGTATAAGTTGTTGTAAGGTAGAGACTAAGATGTGAATTAGTAACAAAAGGTTATTAGTAATAAAATAACAGTGGAGAATTAATTAATTAATAAGATTATTCGATTTTTCTGAATAACTATACAGAACAATTGTTGTATATTTAGTTGATACAGTATGTTGAATACTTTATTGACAAATATGAATTTTAGGTGGTATTGAATTGTTAGGCTTATGGCCAATGTTGTTTTCTTGTTGATGTTGTTGTCAAATTACCAATTGTTGATATGATATTATTGTTGTGACGTACGAAGTTATAGGCTTATGGCCAAAGTTGAATCATATTGAGTTGTTGTGTTGTTGTGATTTTCATTGTGAATTCTTGTTGATAATGTGAAGTTGCAGAGAATTTTTAGATGATGATGAATTACCTTTATTTACTGGTAATAATGGTGATGTGGGCTTATGCCTTGCGATGAATGATGAATTGTTGTTAATTACGTTGATGACGTTGTAGGCCTATGGCCATTGAAGTAGTGATATATGTGTATGACCCATGAAGTGTTTAATGATGTTGTAGCATGTGTTGTACATTCATACATTTGCATTTGTGAAGGCTTGTATTGGCGGATTTTCTGAAGGCCTGTATTGGCGAATTTTGTGAAGGCCTGTATTGGTGAATTTTGTGAAGGCTTGTATTTACGGATTTTGTGAAGGCCTGTATTGGAAAAATGATTTGTGAAGAAGGCTTATGCCTTGTTGAATGCCTCTAATAATTGGAAATTGGTGATGGGGGCTGAAGCCCTGTTGGTACCACATGCATTTGCATAGTTGTGTCTCATCGGGTCTTGCCTAATTATTAATGATGTGAATTATGATGATTTTAAGTTGTGATTAAAACAAGCGAGGTTTGTGAAAAGATGTATTGTGAAGGGCATGGCAATGTTGATGTTGCAATGTGATGGTTTTATATTCCTGAATTCTAATATATGATTTATCATGCGCTCACTTATACGATTTGAGAATCTCACCCCTTACTGTTTGAATGTTGCCCTCTGTTGGTAACGTGCAGGTAATCAAGAAGGATAGTTGTTACCTCGTTAGTTCGAGTCGGTGTCGTCGCTCTAATATGTAGCACTCGGGGGGGATGAAAGCTTGATGCTTAGTTGTTGATTATTATTTCTGTTGTTGAATCTTTAAGTTGTTTACATGAAGTAACTGTTGACTTGAATTTGTTTTAGTTGAATAAAGATGTTAAGTGAATTGAAGTTGAGTATGTAGATTCTGCTGCTTATCAATATAAAGTTGTTTGATGTTAAAGAATAAATCAAGTTGTTATCAGCTCATCCGAGTTAAGTGTTATGTATCTGTTTTATATGCGATTAAATGAAGTTTGATTTTGAGTTAAAAATGTAGCATCCTGTTTATGTTGAACTCTGATTTTATTATTATTCGCCTGGTAGAAATAGGGTGTTATATTAGTGGTATCAGAGCAGGTCGGTCCGTCCGACCATGTTGTCTAATGTTGTTTGTTCCTTAGTGCGCGACAAGTGTGTGAAACACTGTCGGTGCTTGTTGTTTTTTTCTAATCAAGTTGTATGCAGGAGTCGGGTTAAAGATAAGTGGGGGAGAAGCTTTACTTCTCGGATGTGTTTCAATTGTAAGTTGTTTGTTCAGTATGTTGTTGATGGCGATAGTGCGAGTATTATTGAAGTTTTATCGTTTCCCGAGTCCGAAGAGGACATGGATTAAAGATTTTGTTTGTTAATCAAGTTGGAGCGTCTTGAGGGAGGACGATCAGACATTGTTGATGTTTACTTCTCGAAGGATGAGGAGCAATGTAACGATTGTTGATGTACGGGTAGAGTGTAAATCACTGATGTTTCTGAAGGTGATTGTTAAGTAACAAGTATAATTTTTAGAAGATGGAAATTTAGAAAGTTGCGATGTTTCAGCGCTACTGATGGACCGTGAATTTGTCGGTTTGAGTAGCCCTTGTGTAAAATGTAGACGTTTGAATGGTGATAGAGTGACAGATTGCTGTAGACCGTGTCGTGGAATCCTTGTAAGTGATTGTGAAAGTTGTTAAAGTTGTTGGGAAGTGTTGGTACTGGTGCAAAGAAATTATGTTATGATGTTATCGTAATATGTGTATTAGTATGTCGATGCATGACGTCGGTGTTTGCATTTTCGAATAACTTTGGAAATTCATATCTTGTGTTCTGAGTATCAGATTGGTATTCCGTTTGAACCCGTGAGGAGATAAAAATATATTATATCCTATGAAAGTGTTTTTAAACATAGTTGATGCATTCCCATATAGAGGAACTCTGAAGTCATGTACGGAGCTAGAGGCTTTTTGGGCGTAAATGATTATTATTGCAGTTGTTCAAGATGACGTCAAGCATAATATGTTGTTGGCGAATAAGTTGAGAAATGAGAGGTTCGACATTAAAAAGGATAGTAGTTCATCATTTTAAGTATGGGATGTTGCATGTGAAGAAAGTTTTATAGGACTAAAGGAAAGATTGACGACTGATCAGGTATTGGTTTTGCCTAATCTGAGTGAGCCATTTGTAGTGTATTATGAATGCGCCTAAGATGGGATTTAGTGGTGTGCTAATATTTAATGAAAAAGTTATTGCTTGTGCTTCTAGACGACTCATAGTTCATGAGAGAAATTATCCTACGCATGACTTAGAGTCAGCAACGGTGGTGGTTATGTTGAAAGATTATGATTTCAGTTTGAATTATCATCCAGGTAAAGCTAATTTCATGGTTGATGCTTTAAGTCAGAAGACTTTACATATGTCGGTAATGATGGTTGAAGAATTGGAATTAATTAAACAGTTCAAATATATGAGCCTAGTTTGCAAAGTGACACGGAAGAGGGTTATGTTGGGAATGTTGAAGATTAACAATGGTTTTCTAGACAGTATCAAAGAAGCCCAAAAGTTAGATGTGAACTTGGTAGATTCGGTGGTTGGACTCGATTAGTTTGAGAATGATGATTTCAATTGAGATGCGTAGGGTGTGTTAAGATTTTGTAATCAAATTTGTATTCCTGATGATGCAGAGTTGAAGAAAGTAATTCTTGATTTGGAGGATACTTAACCTTCGAGTAAGGCTAAGTGAGTGTAATGTGGATCGTGTAATATGTTAAGCGGTGGTGCCTCATCGACGAAATCGAATGAGAGGGAAATTATGGAAGCATTTGTAAACCTCATTGGAAATTATTGGATTATGGTGCATTAGGTGACTCGAGTACAAGTTCTAAAGGAACACTATTATAGTTCGGTAACGAAGGTTTATACTCCATTATGGTTGTCAGCTATTTATTGGCAAATTGAGGAACTGATCACCCTTAATCTCTTGTTGATAGTAGACGAGACCATGTTGGATGTTATAGATTTGTTGTGCTATCTTAATGGTGTGTAAAGTGGTTGATGTTATATCATGGAACAAGTCGGAGTAGCGAGTTATATGCAAGCTAACATTGCAAATATGAAAGATTGAGAATATCAAGTGAATAACGATTTTATGGTGGATGTTAAAGAAAGTCCGAGACTAGATTGGAACTTGTAAACCATATGTTTGGCGGAAATTTTAACGAGGACAATGACTTAAGGTGGATTATCATAGTTACGCAGCTAAAGCGTGATGTAGCACAATTTCTATGCGTGTACGACTCGTTAGAAGTGAAGGATTAAAACATCAGAAGCCTATGAGAATGGTGTATCTTAATCTACATGCTTGCTTTGGTGGATTGTGGATATAGAGATGTTGTGCCAAGGTATTATGTTTGCTAGTAAATATTTGTGGATTTTATAAGGATATTAATGTGGTTGTTGGTTGATGGTGAGTTGTGTGTACAATTGTAGAGTTATACTATTAAGTTGATGTTGTAATAATTTTGTTATCGCTATTGAGATGTTATTATTGATTCCAATAAGTAAGGAATGATACTCCATAACGTGACGAAGTTGATTATGTTGACTATGTTGATGTCACTATAAGGGTGATACGACGATATTAATAGAGTTGTTGATAATTGACATACGGGAATGAAATTGTGTATGTGCTTTGATGTTGAAAGGGTTATTAAGATGATCTTGAGATGATGTATATTCAAATATAAGTTTGTTATAGTTGTTTCTACTTTAAATGTTGGTATGTCAGATTATGGTGGAGTAGTTGAGATGCTAGTAACGATCATGTCGCAGAGATGTTGAATGATTAGCACGTGTGGATTTGGATTATATCATGTTGAGCGTTATTATGTCGAGAAAGTAGTGGTTGAAGTGTTGCCAAGCATAACTTGGAAATCAATGATTGGATGCGAAATTCGTACTAAGAGTGGTAGTATCGAATAGATTTTCGAGGACGAAAATATTCTAAGTGGCGGAGAGTTGTAACGCCTGTTAATTTAATTAATTATTTAATTAAATTAATTACGGATTAATTGTTGGAATTGTTGAAATGTTGATTTAAGTTGTCATGTTGTTAGTCGATTATTTGGTTGATTAAGTTGTAGAAATAGTATTGGAATAATACTAGATTTATTATATGGGCTTAATTATTGGTTGGTGGTAGTAAAAATGAGGGTGTTAAGATTAGGCCCAATGGAATTATTAAGAATAATAGAAATTATAAGGAATTAGGTTTTTATGAGAAAAGGAAGAATAAGGGTTTTAGAGAAAGAGAAAAGAAAAGGATGCAGTACATGGAGAAAAGAAGAAGAATGAAGGTTTGGAGCTATGACAGCAGCGGGTTGCAATCAGAATTATAGAGCGATCTACAATCCAAGGTAAGGATGGATTTTCTTATCCTATAATGGGGCTTATGAGATATTGTATGTGGGGATTTAGGGTGTAATTTATTACTATTTCTGTTTGTTTATGGCAATTGATGTTAGGAATTAATTAGTGATGAATATTGGTGAAACTTTCCCATTCCTGTGTGTTGTTGGTTGACTGTTCCATTGAAAAATGTGGATCGAAGGAAACTGGAGAAGTAACTAGAAGTTTGAAAGTTATAAGAATGGGAGGCATGCTGATCGTCACCTTGTTATTGGTGAGTGATGCCGATCGGCAGCCTTGAGAGGGAGAGAAGAGTGTCATTTGGCACTAGGCATTGTTGTGGTAGAAGAGTGCCGTTCGACACTGATTGTTAGGCGTAGAGGCACTTGTTTCTGTGGCAATATGTCATATAATCTTCATATGGTATGTAAGTACGAAGTGCGCCTAAGAGGGGGGGGGGGGGGGGGGTGAATTAGGTACTTTAAAATTTTTCTGGTTTTAGTGATGATGGATATTATTTTTCTAGTTTATGGTGAGTTTATGAAAGAGTAAAGTGCAGAAAAATAAAGAGACACAAGAGATATATCATGGCTTCTCTCACAGTTCGAGAGTACTCCAGTCCCCTTTCAACATGAAAGAGATTTCCTTATAGTGACAAACTTAAACAAGAACTATCCAAAACCAAGAACAATCCTCTTGGACCAAGAACAATCCTCTTGGATTTTCACTATGTCAACAATGAGAATAATCCTATGAAAGTGACTTTACTTGTATCCAACAGTCATGGAAAAACTCGATTACAAAACCACTTGAACTTATTTTCAGCAATCTTGAAAAATAAGCAAGTATAGCAATATTTAATTTGAGTGAGTTTGTGTAGCAATGATCACTTTGAATGATTTTATCAATGAATTGATCTTCTCTTCCAATAACATTAGTATACAATGGCTCAAGATATATAATGCTCAAAGTTTTCTGGTTGACAATATGTGAAAGTGTGCAGAAAACTTGTGTATGAAAGTGTATAAAAGCTTGAGTTTGTTTTTTGAAAATTCAGAAAATATGATTGGAAGAGGTACATAAAATGATTTTGAAAATAAGTATTTATATGTTCATATCACCCTTTTGAAACATCGTATATTTATGCAAATGAATCATGAAAAATTGACAAGATTGAGTGAAAGGTTTCCATGAAATGGTGTTATGAACAAGCATGAGTAAAGCTGTTGTTTTTCAAAATCGTTCAACATGCAGTCGATTGCACCCTTGTGTAAATCGATTGCACGGGGTTTCAACAGCTAAAAATTAAAATATTTTGAGTGAGCAATCGATTGCACAAGTGTGTAAATCGATTGCACTTGAAGTCAATAGCAAAAATTGATTGAGAGCAATCGATTGCACAAACATGCAAATCGATTGCACTTAGAAACAGTAGCTAATGCTTTGAAAACGTGAAGCATGAACTCGATTGCACCCAAGTAAAAAATTGAATTTTTGCTTTAGAAAACTTGAGAAGAAGTTTGGACAAGATAAAATAGTTCTTTTGACCATTAAGCATCTATGTCTTAAGTTCAAAGTAAGTTCTATCATTATACCTAGAAATTTGCTAAGTGCTTGAACCAAAGACTTTCTCCAAAGATGCTTTTAGTTTGATCAATAATCTTTGCCTTCTTGTCAAAATGGTTTGTCTTCATTAAAACAAAAGTGCATTTGAGAAGCTTTATTTTACATTCTCCCCCTTTTTGATGATGACAAATGATCTTTCTTGATGCGTTGTAATTTTCGGAAAGAAACTTCTCCCCCTAAGATGCATAACTCCCCATTTGTATGAGAAGGTTTGAATCCTTTGAATTTGTCCATCTTTGTTGAAGAGTACCTTAGAAATTTAAGACAAGAAATATACAAGCATAAAGTGCCACATCCTTCTCCCCCTTTGACATTATCAAAAAGAAGGGAAAGATGCAAAAAAAAAGGATAATAATAAAAAAACATTGAAAAAACTTAATTAGTCATGCATCAAAAATAGTCATAGACGTAGTCATGGTAAAACAACAATTACAAAGAAATCTGAACAACAACAAACAAAACGTAGCATAACGGAACAAGGACATAACATAAAAACAGTAGAAATAACAAAGTTGGACAGAACTTTATGGTTGATTCATGTCACGGTTGTTATAGAACTAGGATCCTTGATTGGAAATTGTTGTTGTATAGGAGTTTATGTGTAATGTGGTGGAGGTGTAGTAGGATTATTAGGGTCATATGGAGGTGAGAGTAAAGGTAGGAAAATTGTTGGTTCACATCCGAGCGAAAATCATTAATCCGAGAAGTTGTGGATTCATTGATGGTATTCCACTGGTTGTTGATGTTGGTATTCATGGAAGCAAATTGTTGAGACATGAAATCTATAAGATCTTAATTACTTGGATCAGAGGGAGCAGTAGATGGAGGAGGTACATCTTCACCGCCTTCTTCCTCTTGATTGTTTCCTTCTTCACCAATCACATCTTCACCAATGTATGTGATTGTTTTTGTTTCCGGATTATAATGAACTCCCATTCTTGAGTCAACATTTTTGATGGAGATCTTGTGAACATTTGGATCCATATCAACTCTTTCAAAACCAGTAAAATCAACTCCAAATTCTTCCATAATTAATGTAACAAAGTAAGCATATGGTAGAAATTTTGACTTTGCATCAACCCTTAGCATATGAACCATTATGAGCCTTGCCAAATTAACGCTTATACCTCTCTTCCTTGCGTAGATCAGTTGCATTTCCAAATCAGTCACGGTGCAGTGGTTTCCAGCTCGCGGAAACATAATATAGACCATAAAATAATGAAATAGTCCATCGTCTATCAAAGTTACCTGCACTCCATGAGTCTCTACATGGAATGACTCCTCATAGACCACAAATTCTTTTAGCACGAAATTCAGCTTCGCTCAATTTGCCAATGCTGTAATAAAATTCTTTTTTCTTGTAATCATCCCATGCTTCATTTTCAGGATCATACAAAGAGCTCCCAGTATAAGGGATATGTAGAATCTCACCAACAATTTCAGGGGTTAGAGAGATTCTTGTACCCAACACATATGTAACCATCTTGCCTTTGTGAGGAGTAAAACTACTGAAGAATACTCTTACCAGATCCGGATAGTATGGACCAAATGATGAAATCAGTGGTTCCAATCCATATGCAGTCAAATCATTCTGAAAAGTAAAAAATTCTTGAGGGAAAGATGATAGCATACCATATTTTGGAGTGGACACTATCTTTCTTTGAAAATCCTTTTTAAATCTTGCTTCTTGATCTTCAGTGAGAGTTGAGATTAATGGATTTTCTGCAGAAAATGAAGAAACTTTCTTCTTTCCTTTCTCTGTAGGTGACACCTTTCGTTTTTGCCTTGATGCCATGGGTAAGGTGTTTTTAGGGTTTGGAAGGTTTTGAGGTTTTAGGTTTTGAGAGGAAGATGTTTGATGAGCTGAATTTTGATAGGATTTATGAGTAATTAGAAATGAGTGGGTTGTATTATATGTAATGACATTTAATTGACTTTTCAATAATAGAGGTGAGCTTGGGAATATGAGAGAGAGAGGGAGGAATTCTGACCAACAAATATTCCTGTCATAAAAGCATGTTATAGTGGGTGCAATCGATTTGCATACAGATGTAATCGATTTGCACACAAAACATAATCAAAATAAAACTGAAACGCAAGGTGTGAAATCGATTTGCACTATGGTGCAATCGATTTACACTGAAAACAGAAAGGTCAAAAATAAAACATACAATGAGCAATCGATTTACACTATTTTGAAATCGATTTGCATCAACCAAAAATGACCAAAGATTGCATGTGGTCTTCAAGCATACCTACAAAAAAAATAGGTTTATTAGGTACCCAAGTTGCTTTGGGTCCTTAGTACCTTTCTTTATCCACACATAATGCCCACTTGCCACACTAAAGTTTCTAACATAGCAAGCATTAGGTGTATGGCCTTTAATACCATAATAAAAACAAGTAGGTATAAAATTACTTCTATACCTAGAAGGATAATATTTCTTCTTAGGAAATGTTTTCTTCTTAGGATAATGATGAACCACTTTAGGTTTGTTCACTTTATCTTCGGATGATTGATCACTAGCCTTAACAAAGATAGTTTTATTAGAACTTGGTTTTGAAAACTTTGAATATCCAAGTCCACTTTTATCATTGGAATCTCTTTGTTGTCTAAGAACACCTTCCAATCCAATTTGACCTTTTTCATATCTTTCAATAACTCCTTTTAATTGGACAATTTAGAAAGAGAGTGATTCACAATTTTTGCATACAAAATTCTGTTTTTGTTCATCACTTAATTTTTGTTTTTCTTCTTTGAAATCTTTTTCCATAGTTTCACATTTTTCTTCTAAAGATGAAATTTGTTTCTTTTGAGATGAAATAGTTTTATATAGAATTTTGCATTCACTTAATAGTTCATCTATAGCACCTTGTGCATCACTATCAAAAAGAGAAAATTCATTACTAACCTCATCATTTTCATTATCGGAATGGTGTGAGACCATCAATGCTAGATTTGAACTTTCATCACTATTGGAATCGGACGAAGAACTTATTTCATTATCCTCCCATGCAACATAGGCCTTTTTGTTCTTAAATTTATTTTTGCTTTTGTAGCCACCTTTCTTGGAGATTTTTGGACAATCCAGCTTGATATGACCTTGCTTACCACATTCATAACATGTGACTTCTTGTGTTGATGTGGAAGCTTCCCTTTTCTTAAAATGTTTCTTTCTTTTTGCATGATAAAGGAATTTGTCATTTCTACCAAAAAACTTACCAAGCCTTTTAACAAGAAGCATGAAATTTTCATCTTCTTCCGGATCGTCTTCCATTTCAACTTCCTTGGAATCAATCTTTAAGGCAATATTCTTGGATTTCTTCTATTGATTTTCATGTTTTTAAGTCTTTCGAGTTCCGTTTCATATTCTTGATGTTTTCCAAACAACACTGCGAAAGTAATTGAAGAGAGACTTTTCTTTTCTAAAATTGCCGTTACCTTTGGTTTCCATTCCATAGTTAGGGATCTAAGTACTTTCAGATTTAGTTCATAATTCGTCAAACTCTTACCAAGAGCACTTAGATGATTTGTCAAGTGCACGAATATATTTTGTAAGTCAAGGATGGTGTTGTACCCCAAAATTTTTCCTCTCAATTCTCAAGGCATCTCTCACAACGATTCTCAAAATTCAAGCTTGCACAAGTACATTGGGATTTTCCAGCACCTGAATTAAAAGGAAACTGTCAAAAAGGGAGAAAACAGATAAAAATAACATTTTGACAAATTTGGAGGAAAATAGGTCTCCTTCGATTCAGCCCCCTTCGATTGGACTTTGCACCTCTTTCGATTGCTCAAAAGTTGCTGCTAGCGTGCCTCTTTCGTCTGGGCATGTGACTTCTTGTTGTAGGCTTCGTTTGTGTCTTCCACTGCCTGCATGTTTGCTTTGAGTACCAAATTTTCTGCCACAAGTTCCCCCTAGGAGGCAAGCCTTTCAATTGGACAAGTTTGTTTCCTGCATGCTTGCAATCGAAGGCCATGATCTGGTGGCCAAATGTGCCTCCTGCATACAAGCCTTCATTTGGGCATTCACCTCCTGCATATCTGCGCGTAAGCCTTCGTTTGGGCATTCATCTCTGGCCATGCCTACATGCAAGCTTCAGTTGAGCAAGGGCTTCATGCCACTTGGGTTACATCTTTCATTTGGGTATTGAAGCTTCCTTCAATTCAGAAGGAAATGATCTTCATACAAGCTTCAATTGAGTTTTTATTTCCCTTTGAAATAGTGTCTTTTGACTCAGGAAGTAAAGGCCTCCTTTTGGTTTTCTTCAATTCAAAAAGTAAATAATCTTATGAAAGCTTCCTTCGATTAAGAAGTTAATAACCTTCTGAAAAGTGTCATTCGATTGCACCATTCGCCCCTCACTTGTTTGCCTTGGATTCATAAGTTTTCGATTGGATGAATGGCTACCTTCCCGTGACTTTCAAATTCATCTTCATGTATGATTCAAAAGCGCCTTCATATCACCTTCGAATTCATCTATAAACCCTTCAATACGCCATAGTCCTGCATTATGACACATAACTTGGTGGTCCATTCGAAGGACTTGCCATAGTTGGGGAATAATTGTTCTCTTACTTTGGATTCTGGTCGAAGGTTTGGGCCTAAGTTATTAAAATCAAGAAGACTCAAAATGGCATATTCAGCTAAAAAGGGCCATTTGAAGAACACATAGTTGGTTCATTCGAAGGACACACAACTGGCAAAAACGAATGTTGTGTTGTTCTAGTCTAGTTGAAATATGTAGAAAGATGGAGGATTCGACTCAAAAGATCAAGTTGAACATTTAGACCTATAGGCTAGGCTACGTGTTTTCCCTTTTCAGGCCTCAAACCTATGACTCACCATATACTTAATTGTTTATGCAAGTTAAAATAGGCCTTTACCCATTTGTTGTCCAAGACCACTTGCACTTAATAGCATAATACTACCTTTTAGAAAAGTTTGTCTTGAGCCTTGTGCCTTGTGCCTGTTTTCCTTCAGAAAGAAGCAACCCATCTGAACCATTCATCTTGCTTTTATGGCACAAGTGGACACTCACTTTCCAGCTGAGCCTTATTTTATTATTTTTGCTCCCCAAGCTTCCCAAAAGCCTTTCTCTATAAATAGAGAGTTCATTTGCACAAAGAAAGGGAGGAGAGGAGGGGAATGTATCTTCAAAATTCTCACACGCCATAAAATTCTCAAACACTTCAACACTTGTGAAATCAAAAAACCAGAATCATCGTTACCTCCTTCAAATTCTAAAGAATAACACATTCCAGTTTCCTTCGAATCAAGGAACATCCCACTTGTTCCTTCCTTTGAATCCAGCAAAGAAGGATGTTTCACTTGTTTTTCTCTTTCGAATCCAGTGTCGAAGGCTTACCCTGGGTCTTTTCCTTCGAATCCAGAGGCATTCAAAGCAACCGCTTCAAAGTCCAGAACACGCTCAAACCTCCAACAAGGTAAGTCATTTTTAACCTTTCGCCCTTCGTTTCCAGCATAGAATGTAAATAAGTTTTCTTTTTCATTTAAAACATGTACACATTATTTTCTTCTTTTTGTTTTCACTCTCTTAATATGTGTCATGGTTAACAATCTTCTTGGCTTTTACTCTTGGTACATTTAAATACGCTTTAAAGAACTAATCTAGTCTTAAGGTGATGTTGGCATGACCTTGGGCCACATTGCTATTCAAACTCAAATGAAAGAAACAGGAGACAGAAAAGTTAGAAACGAAGCCTCTAGCTTCCATACTAACCTTCAGGCCAAATGAAAGAGGCAGCCAGAAGGCAAAATATGCTGGCTTCCAGGCCCCAATCGAAAGCCAAAATATGCTGGCTTCTAGGCCCCAATCAAAAGCCAAAATATGCTGGCTTCTAGGCTCCAATCGAAACTCATTCATTCACCCCTTTTCAGGTAAGGTCGAAGAGAGCCAGAAATGGAAGAATCGAAGGGTTTGCTGCCCTAAATCGAAAGATCCATTTTTTCTTGATTTTACCTTATTTTTGCCTTTATATTTTCATACAATTCAATATGGTTGTAATAGTGTAGGATTTATTTTTTGCACTCTTTTATTACCTTCATATAAATGTTAAGTAATTAGGTGTGTATGGCAAGATAAAATCAACAAGTAGACAACCCAAAAATCAGACAAAATGCATGCAATCAAACACACTTGCACACATGCACCCTTAGGGAAATTCCACTTGTTGCCTTATAAAAATGGTCATGTTATGCATGTGGGGTATCTTAGCAAAAACAATCACAAATACAAGATCATAGTCCCTCGATGACGCTAAAATTTTTGCCTTACAAGTGATCTTAGTCCCTACAAGAGAATGCTAAGATATCTCACAACATTGCTATCATGACTATACGATGACCCACGTCTGTCCCTTCACATCCAACGATGGGGCTTCTTATCAAATCAATGGTAAGGTAGCAACATCTAAAGGAGGAGGAAAAACACATCTAAAAACTTTTGAGTAGGTAGATTACTTTTAGTTACTTGCTCAATTTCAAAACAAACATCCTTGCTATTTTCAAAACAATCACATACATCTTTCCAAAACTTGAAATATTTTCAAAAGCACAACACTTTGCATACATTCTTACGAACGAGAATCATTGCAAAGTTCGCCTAAACGATGGCACCTTTTCAAAATACTTTTAAAACCACACAAAAGCACAATTTTCAAATAAAAGCAAGTGATCTAACAAGTAACTAAGAGACCATGGAAAACCATGGATGGAAAGGGTGCTAATACCTTCCCTTTTCATAATTTACCCCCCGAACTCAAGAAAACATCTCGAAAGGTCTTTTCCTGTGCTTTTTCACCTTTCCTTATTGGATAAAAGAAAATTCGGTGGTGACTCTTGCTAAACTGCAACATTTTGCGAACACAAACGCAAAACCCCAAGTCAGTTCTCCCACCATATCACAGAACTGGCGACTCTGTTGGGGAATTTAAAATCTTCAATAAGTGGGGTTACCTTAGGGCTAGATCATATTTACTTTCTTACATTATTTGATTTTCTTGCTTTATATTTTGGTTCCTTGTTTGGGTTTGTTTTAAATCCTACACCCGGATTTGGGGGATACTTTTTAGGTAAGTAGCAATAAACTGTGAGGGAACTGTGGGGGGTATACCGACACGGTTGAAGCAGTAGCTACGTTGATGTGGCACTTTGGTTGGTATCGGTAACCCTTGAGTCAATCAAGGAGAGTACGGGGCCGCCGTGTGGTGTCATAAAGCATCAACTGACCTTAGAACCTTACTTGACCAACCTGGCCATTAGGACGTAGTGAGATGACCGGCTTTAGTGCAATCCGAAGTTGGTTGATACTCGATGCTACACTTATTGAGGTCTGACTCTTGAGTTTTGTTTGGTTGCGAGTCAATCACTTATTGAATGAAACTTGGGGGAAAGATCAGTGATATTGAGTTCCCTTAGAACCCGATTACTTTTAACTAGGACAGGTTGAGCCAACTAAAACTTCAAGAGGGTACTTACCTGAAACCCCATGCAAGCCTAAACTGAGGACTTGCTTGCTTTGTATATGCACTTGTATATAACATCATAAACATCATAAACATCACTAACCATTTCAAAGATTTTTGGATTCATCTTTGTTCTATTTTGTAGGACATGGCCTCCGCTCGTAGGAGCACTATCCAAGTCAGTCTTGTGAGGATACCTCCACAACTCAAGGATTTAGTATCAAGGGTCCCTGAAGATTCCCCATTCACCAAAAGACATGGACGACTCCTTGGTTTGGTTACCTCAAGTATTGAAGAAGAAATGGTAAAGGTGCTTGTCTAATTCTTCGACCCTCTGCATCATTGCTTCACTTTTCCTGATTACCAACTTGTGCCCACTTTGGAAGAATTTTCTCAACTCATGGGGATCCCTATTCTTAATCAGTTACCTTTCAACGGTATTGAAAGAGACCCTAAACCTGAGGAAATTACTCGAGCTCTACATTTGCAACCATCTGACATAGTAGAAAATTGGGTAACAAGGAGTGGTGTTAAAGGGTTACTAGCAAAGTTTTTGTTGGAGAAGGATCAAAAGTGTTGGAATACTTTGGATCTACAAGCCTTCGAGGAAATTCTGGCTCTTCTCATCTATGGATTGGCACTATTTCCAAATCCTGACCAATTTATAGATGTGAATGCAATTAAGGTTTTCATATCTCGTAATCCGGTGCCTACATTTCTTAGAGACATATTGCATTCTCTTCACTCTCGCACTTTGAAGAAAAAGGGGACTTTGATGTGTTGCACTCCTCTGTTGGCTAGGTGGTTTATTTTGCACCTACCTCGATCCGTGGTGAAGAATGAACAAGGTATGAGATGGTCTAAAAGATTGATGTCAGTTTCGCATGCTGATATCCGTTGGTATTACCGCTCCTTAGAAGACATTACCATCATTGACCGCTGTGGGGAATTCCATAATGTCCCTCTACTTGGCATTATGGGAGGCATTACTTACAACCCTTGTTTAGCTTTGCGACAATTTGGATACGCTAGAAGAGATGGCCCTCATGAGGTACTCATTTAAGGAATTGTATTTGACTACAAAAGCGATACCCAAGGTTACCGTCAAAGATTTATACGAGCTTGGGGTATGGTTAACAAAGTTGATAGCAAGACATTGGGGCGTAATAATTCCATTCCTTTGGAACCTTATCTTAAATGGGTAAGGGCTTGCGCTCAAAGTCTCAAGATGCCTTATGAAGCCGTCTTACCTGTTATCATGGAGCCAGTAGTCGAGGGAGACATTCCACATACGATCCTCTATCCTGATATGCCTACTTCTCTTGAAGATTTGCAAAACGCTTGGATTCAATTAAAAGGAGAGCAAGACACCTCCAAAGCTAAGTTTTATGAAAGTGAGAAGAAGATATTGGAGCTTACAAGGGAACTTCATGAAGAAAGGAGCTTAAACACCTACATTGTGCCAAAGAAGATGTGCACAACTTTTCTGTCTTAGGAGTTTACTTTATGCTTATTTCTGTTGTTGTAAGCCCAAGAGGCATGTTTGTATTCAAATCAATATTTCTTTAATGCAAGTTAACGTTTGTTCACTCTTTGTCTATACAAATTTAAATTCTTTAAATCCTTGAAATCATTTGCATACTGCATATTCATGCATCATGACATGACAAGCGTTCGCATAACAGGTTTCCTTATCTCTCCGCTGTTTATTTCAGCAAGATGGATCTAGAGAAAACTGTAACGGAACTCTAGGCTCATAATTCTCAATTTCAGGAAGCTTTACTCGCCCTAGCCAAGGGGCAGCAGGATATGATGGCCTTGTTGGCCGCTAAGAAAAAGCCAAAGAAGAAATCTCTACTCAACATGGGTAAAAGGTTCAAGGAGACAATCTGTCAAATTCCAATAGAGGAAGATTCAACCGAAGAGGACGAGAACCAAATTGGTGAGGTCAAGAGTACTCAGGCCGACTGTATCAATGACCAAGAATCTGATGATGATTATTTCAATGAAAAATATCCACCCGCAGACATCAAATACAAGCAGCTAGAAGACATATTGAAAGCAGTTGAAATCCAAGCTATTCTCGGTTTGAATTTTGATGATTTGGGCTTAATCTCTGGGGTAGTCATTCCCCACAAGCTCAAAATACAAAACCTTTGCAAAATACGATGGGGTTTCTTGCCCAAAGCTCCATTTGAAGTCCTATGTGCGCAAGATACAACCGTACACTGCTGATAAAAAACTCTGGATTCACTTTTTCCAAGAGAGTCTGGCTGAAACACAACTTGAATGGTTTTATCAGTTGGATGGCTCTCGCATCAATACTTTGAGGGTCTAGCTACTGCCTTCTACCATCAATATCAGTATAACGCCGACTTGGCACCGACGAGGGTTCAATTGCAAGGTATGACTATGGGGAAGGATAAGGGATTTAAGGAGTGTGCGTAGAAGTGGAGAGACCTTTAAAGTAGGGTCAAACCTCCCTTGATTGATAGGGAACACATTGACATGTTCATGAGCACATTATCTAGTCCTTTCTTTAATCTGTTGGTTGGATGCTCTTCTTCTGGTTTCACCGAATTAATCCTAACCGGTGAGAGAGTAGAAAGTGGCATTAAAAGTGGAAAGATCTCTGTGGCATCTACTTCTACTCCCAATCCTGTCAAGAAACCTTTTGCCGCGAAGAAAGAAGTTAATGTTGTGTATAGAGCAAAGGCCCATACCAAAATGAATAATCATCCGTCTGTCAATGTTGTCCGAATCTCCAATCCGACTGCTACTCAAAGACCATCTACCAATCATCAACGGGTTGAAGCTCCAAGAAGATAGTTCACAAGGTTAGGCATGTCATTATCTCAAGCCCTTCAAAATTTGCTCAGGGCCAATTTAGTGACATTGCGGGATCCTCCTGCCAACCCTGACACCTCGTCACCGAGATATAATCCAAATGCAAAGTGTGCTTATCATTCAAACAACCCAGGGCATGAGACTGATCAGTGTTGGGCTCTGAAGAACAAAATCCAGGATTTAATTGACAACAAGACTATTGAATTTGATCCTCCTCCAACGCCAAATGTAACTACCGCTCCAATGCTGAAGCACGACAAAGGTGTTAATGTCGTTGAAGATACAACTTTCATTACCTCTATCAAAGGGTTAACTACTCCATTGAATGTAATCAAGAGCAATATGTTGAAAGCTAGGACTTTCCCCGGCTGTGAAAAAGACTGTATGGGTTGTATGAGACAATCTGATGGGTGTGAAAAACTGAGGAAAGGTATACAACGCCTAATGGATAGCCGCGAAATTCTATTCAAAAAGAATCCTGCCATCAAAAATTCAGTCGACAAAGCTGAAGACTTGGCCAACATAAAAATTTCAAACAAACGTCTTAGGATCTCATCCAAAGGTCCTATCAGAATTTCAAACAAACCAATCATTACTCCTCTCATAATCAGTGCTGCCGGACCCGTTCCATACACCTCTGATAAAGCGGTACCATAGAATTATGGTGTCGAGGTTTATTACCATGGGATAAAACAAGATTCTTGGATTGATGATAATGAAGCGGGTGTTACTAATATTACAGGTTCTAGTAAAGTCACAAGAACAGGAGGAGTCTTTTCCCCTGATATCTCACCACCAACCACTACCGCAGTTCCAATCCGCATAACCAATGGAAATGCTGGTGCTAGTACTAGAGGGAAAGAGAAAGAAAGTGAGCTTGCCAGGCAAGAGGCACTTGCTAAAAAGACTGTTATGGAAGAACCATCCACTCAAGAGATGGAGGAGATTATGAAAATCATCAAGAAAAGCGACTTCAAAATAGTAGAGCAGTTGGGACAAACCCCTTCTAAAATATTAATGTTATCCCTATTGCTATGTTCCGACGCCCATGCACAAGCTTTGATTAAGTTATTGAAAAAGGCTCACGTGCCTCAAGAAACCACAGCCGACCAGTTTGATAACTGCGTAGCAAGTTTGACAGTTGACAATGGTCTGGGGTTCTCCGACGCAGATTTAACTCCCATGGGAAAGAATCACAATAAAGCCTTGCATGTTTCTGTTGAATATAAGGGGACCACTCTGGCATATGTTTTGGTGGACACAGGCTCATCTTTAAACGTGTTACCTAAAGGCACTTTAGATCGGCTAGACTGTGAAGGTTTGGTTTTGAAGCCAAGTGATATTGTTGTGAGGGCATTTGATGGGTCGAAAAGGATGGTTCATGGAGAGGTGGATCTCCCAATTAAGGTTGGTTCATAGATTTTCAACTCCACATTCTACATAATGGATATACGGCCTGCGTATTCTTGCTTACTTGGGCGCCCATGGATCCATGGGGCAGGTGCAGTCACTTCTACTCTCCACCAGAAGTTAAAATACCCAGTTCAAGGGAAGGTTGTCACTGTTTGCGGTGAAGAAGAATTTATGGTAAGCCACCCCATTTCTTTCAAGTACGTAGAAATGGATGACGAATTCATAGAGACTCCTTGCCAGACATTTAAAGTTGTGGCCACCACCAAAATCTCCTCCAACACTCCAAAAGCCGACAAAGTTATTCCCAAGATGGTTTCTCTTAAGGATGCCCGTGCTGTGGTAGAAAAAGGAAACAATGAGATATGGGGTCAACTCCTCGACATCCCACTCAAGACATATAAGTCTGGGATAGGTTTCACCTCCAAAGCTCAGAAAGAAATTAGAGGTGCTCGTACGGGAAAGCCTCTCCACCTCAAGAGTCATGAAGTGAAAGCTGTAGAGGATTCTGATGATGAGTGTGCTTTTGAAGACTGGATCTACCTAACAACCAAAGGGAAGCCCAACAATTGGCATGCGAAGGACTTTGTTCCCATCTCCTTCATTGAGGAGTAATCTACTTGTTTTTGCTTTTAATCAATTCAAGAACTCGTTGTCTGTAATATTTTGATATTGACTTTTAAGCCATGTGCCTAGCCTGGGGCACTTTGGTTCTTTTGTCAAGGGTTTTATATTTTGTTCATCTAATCATATGACCATTCAGTACATTGGACTCTTTTGTATTTAAATATTTGTGTTCATTGTCTTTCTTTTCTTTTAAATACATTTCCAAAAGATAGTCATGTATCTTACATGCACACACACACACACACACACACACACACACACACACACACACACACACACACACACACACACACACACACACACACACACACACACACACACACATTCTTGCAGGTCTACATCCACTCTGGATCCTATTGCCAACAACTCTATTATTGCCAACTATGACTTTGAATGTCCTATCAACCAAGCCGAAGACGAAAGCGAGGAAGATTGTGACATACCAGGAGAACTAGCCATACTTTTGTTACAAGAGGAAAAGGCTATTCAACCACATGAAGAGTCAATTGAGGTTATCAACCTGGGTACTGAGTCAAATAAAAAGGAAATCAGGATCAGTGCTAATTTGGAAAGCAGTGTCAAAAGCCGTTTGGTTCAGATGTTGCGCGATTATATGGAAGTATTTGTTTGGTCGTATGAAGATATGCCTGGGTTGGATACCGACATTATGGTTCATCGTCTGCCAACTAAAAAAGACTGCCCTCCTATTAAACAAAAAGTTCGTTGCATGAGACCTGACATGTATGAAAAGATCAAAGCCGAGGTAATGAAACAATTTGATGTAGGATTCCTAGCTGTAACATCTTATCCTCAATGGGTGGCTAATATAATGCCAGTGCCAAAGAAAGACGGGAAAGTTCGCATGTGCGTAGACTATAGGGATCTGAATAGAGCAAGCCCCAAGGATGATTTCCCTCTACCACACATTGACGTCTTAGTTGACAATACTGCTCAACATAAAGTCTTCTCATTCATGGACGGCTTCTCGGGCTATAATCAAATAAAGATGGCTCCCGAAGATATGGAAAAAACTACTTTCGTTACACAATGGGGAACTTTCTTCTACAAGGTCATGCTGTTCGGATTAAAGAATGCAGGGGAAACATATCAAAGGGATATGGTGGCTTTATTTCATGACATGGTTCATCATGAGATAGAGGTATATGTGGATGATATGATTTCCAGATCACAAACCGAAGAAGAACATCTCGGTCACCTACACAAACTATTTGAGAGACTGAAGAAATATAAATTGAGGTTAAACCCTAACAAGTGCACATTCGGAGTACGCTCTGGAAAGCTTCTAGGATTTGTTGTCAACAATAAAGGCATTGAAGTTGATCCCGCCAAGATAAAGGCCATCCAAGAAATGCCAGTCCCTCGTTCTGAAAAAGAAATCAGAGGATTCTTGGGTCGTCTCAATTACATTGCCCGTTTCATATCACACTTAACTGCTACCTGTGAGCCACTCTTCAAACTCTTGAAGAAAGACCAGGTAGTCAAATGGAATGATGAATGCCATATTGCCTTTGACAAGATCAAGGAATACCTGCAAGAACCTCCTATTCTCATGCCTCCGATTGAAGGAAGACCGTTGATCATGTACTTGACGGTACTAGAGAATTCCATGGGGTGTGTTTTGGGCCAACATTACGAGTTTGGCCGAAAAGAGCATGCAATTTACTACCTAAGCAAAAAGTTTACCGACTGTGAAACCAGATATTCACTGCTCGAGAAAACTTGCTGTGCTTTAGCGTGGGCTGCTCACCGGCTAAGGAAGTACATGTTGACTCATACCACTTTGTTGATTTCTAAGATGGATCCGATTAAGTACATCTTCGAAAAACCTGCCCTTTCCAGACGAATAGCCAGATGGAAAATGATCTTGACTGAGTATGACATTCAATACACAAATCAAAAAGCCATCAAAGGAAGTGTACTAGCAGATCATTTGGCCCATCAAGTTGTGGATGATTATCCGTCAATGAACTTCGACTTCCCTGACGAGAATATTATGCTGGTAACCAACTGTGCAAAACCTAGACCGTATGACGGACCTGAACAAGGATCCCGATGGACTATGGTATTCGACGGGGCTTCCAACGCCTTAGGTAACAGAATTGGTGATGTGATCATCTTTCCTGAAGGTTGCCACACTCCTTTTACCGCCAGACTATGCTTCGATTGTACAAATAATATGGTTGAGTATGAAGCATGCATCTTAGGTCTAAGGGATTCTATTGACTTAAAGATCAAGCATTTGGATGTATTTGGAGATTCCGCTTTGGTGATCAGCCAAGTAAAAGGAGATTGGGACACTAAACACCCTAATCTTATCCATTACAAGGAGTTTGTGCTATCCCTAATTCCCTACTTCGAAGAAATCACGTTCGAGTACTTCCCTAGAGAAGAAAACCAGTTTGCTGACGCTCTGGCAACCATGTCCTCAATGTTCAAAGTCAGATGGGACAACGAAGCCCCTATGATTACAATTGAAATATTTGATGAACCTGCACATTGCTATGAGCTTGAAACCGATGCGGAAAAGCCGTGGTACCATGAGGTAGTGAGATACCTTGAAGCGCAAGAGTATCCAGAGGGAGCATCTATCAATGATAGAAAGTTCTTATGAAGATTTGCAGCCAAATTCTTCCTAAGTAACGGGATATTGTACAAGCGCAACCATGATTCGACTCTACTCCGATGTGTGGATAAGAGAGAGGCAGAGGAAATCATGGAAGACATGCACGATGGCCTTTTTGGTACTCACTCAAGTGGATATACAATGGCTAAGAAAATATTAAGAGCTGGCTACTATTGGTCAACGATGGAGACCGATTGCCATCAACATTCAAGAACTTGCCACAAATGCCAAATTTATGCTGACAAGGTCCATGTACCTCCGATCCCTCCGAATGTCATGTCCACTCCATGGCCATTTGCAATGTGGGGTATTGACATGATTGGAGAGATCAAGCCCACAGCTTCCAACGGACACCGCTTCATTCTTGTTGCTATCGACTATTTCACCAAATGGGTCAAAGCCGCCTCATTTGCCTCAGTCACCAAGAACGTGGTAGCCAGATTCATCAGACACAATCTTATCTATCGTTATGGTATCCCCAAAAGGATCATCACCGACAATGGGACTAACCTCAACAATGCCATGATCAGGGAATTGCGCACTCAATTTAAGATCAAACATCACAATTCTTCTCTGTATAGACCGAAAATGAATGGCGCAGTCGAAGCAGCCAACAAAAATATCAAGAAGATTGTGCAGAAAATGGTAGTGACCTATAAAGATTGGCATGAGATGCTGCCATTTGATCTACATGGTTACCATACTTCAGCTAGAACATCAACTGGGGCAAATCCCTTCTCTCTAGTCTATGGCATGGAATCCGTTTTGCCAGTGGAAGTTCAAATCCCCTCGCTGAGGATTATGATTGAGGCAGGCCTAAGTAAAGACGAATGGATTCAAACGAGATTGGATCAGCTGAACTTGATTGATGAAAAATGATTAGCTGCTATCTGCCATGGTCAGACTTATCAAAAACGGATGATCAAAGCTTTCAACAAAAAGGTCAAGCCTCGAGTATATCAAGTTGGTGACCTGGTGATAAAACACATCATTTTACCACAAGGTGACCATAGAGGAAAATGGACTCCCACCTATGAAGGGCCGTTTATTGTCAAAAGAGTTTTCTATGGAGGTGCCATGATACTGACCACCATGGATGGTGAAGATTTCCCACATCCTATAAACGCAAACATAGTTCTAAAAATACTATGCATAAGAGACCCGTTAGGTTGACACACCTAAGCAGAAAGGGGCATCCCGACAAACCAAAAGATTTGGGCAAAAATTAGGGATATATACAAAAGATTATACACCCGACAATTTGAAAACCTGAAAGGGTGATGTTGTACCCCAAAATTTTCCATCCCATATTCCTCAAGACATGTCAAGAATCATCTCCAAGTTGTTCAAGATGGCTCAAGAGTTGGACAGTCAAATCACCTCCTAAGGCAGTCAATTCAAAATTAGGGTTTTGTGTTGCATCAAGGTTCTTGCATACAAATGGCCTCAAGTTCTACCCAATGTCCTAATATGTTCTCAAGTTCATCCATGTCAAATTTCAAGCCTTGCAGAGGAAGTTTGGTCAGTCAATTGCTCAAGAGGTCCAAAAATCGACTGTGCTAGGGCAAAAGTCAACTGTGACCCAAATACAGTCAAACCTCAATATTTTTTGTCAAAATTATCATTTTTAAGTATAATTCATCATTTTAACAAGGGTTTATCATGATTCATCAAGGATTGCTCAAGATTCATCAAGATTCAAAAGTTGCTAAATTAGGGTTTTGTAGGAAAAGTCAACTAAACTTTGACTAGGCATAACTTTCTCATACTTTATGATAAATGACCCATCCAAAGCTCATTTTGAAGAGGGTTCAATTTACTACAATCCATCTTCACACCCCAAGATCAAGAAATCCACTCACAAAAAGTTACAAATTTGGACATTATAGGTCATTTTTGAAAGTCAACAAAAACACCTTTTTTCCAAAGCTTATAACTTGAGAATGGAATATAAAATTGAGATGAGACCAAAAAGGTTGGTTAGAGGACATCTCAAGGTTTCTAAAAAGTCAAAGAACACTTCCAAAAGTTCAAAATTGAAGAAGTTATGCATTGTTGAAGTTGGGCATTTTTCCAAAATTGCCAAAAGTCAACTAACCTCAAAAATCCAATTTTTGACAAAATGGCCCACTTTTTCCCACTTGATTTGGTCTTGTCAAACCACAAACATGTTCCATATTCAATTTCATGGCCATTCACTTATTTTTCTATTTTATTTAATTTTTATTGAATTAATTCATTTTAAATCAATATTAATTCAAATAAAATCCAAAAATTGATAGAATGATATCTTTGTGATTGGTATAGACTCCAATTATCATCATTAACCAAATCAAATCCGAATCAAGCCTTATTATGCACAAAAAATCAGATTTGATACAAATATGGAAGCTTTGTTAATGGTGGCAAAATCATATCTTGGAATCATCAATGCACAAGGATTGGAGGCCCAAAGTTTAACCTAATGCACTCCTTATTACTTGTACAAGCCTTACACATCAAGGACACGACCTGAAACTGCAAGAAACGGCCAAACCAAATTGGAGAAAAAGCTTGAAAAAGTGGAAACTGAAATCACACTTAGGGCTCGTTTCAATCCAAAATCACAATGTGGTGTTCTTGCTTGCAATCTCCAAAAGCTATAGCAACCAAAACCAAGGCCTGAAGCCATCTGAAAAGCGCTCTAAGTGTTCTTGAATATGGCTATGAACATGAAATCGAAACCACTCATTCTTGCATCTTTTTGATAAACCATGGACATATTCTTGATCCTTGTTTGATTTCGAAGCTTTCTGCACTATTTGATTTTATTTTCATAGCCTATAATGCCATGTCCAAATCTAGGGTTCGTGCTTCTTATTTTTGGGGTTTTTAGTTGCAGGTAAAATCAAGGCCAATACTGGACATGGATGAAACCAGGAGGAAGAGACGAACATATTGGTGGTTTTAGTTTGCATTTTTATGGCCAGGAATTTGTTTTAGAAGTGAGCCATGGATTTAGCTGCGGATGAAATCCGCAGGTAAATAACCAGGTTGTTCAAGGAAGAAGACGACCACGTGCCTCTTCCTTATAGGGCCATTCATAATTTCGCGCTTGTTTTTATTTTTATTTTTCAGGCATAGTATTTGTTTTCACATATATTATTATGTGGTTATTATTCTAACAAATAAGCAGTTTGGTTGGGTTGGTGAGCGCGTTGGCATTTGAGCAATGGGACCTGGGTTCGAATCCCAGGTCCCCCAATATATTTGTCTTATTTTTCTTCAGGCAATCGCGTGTGGTTTCAGTAAGCGTGGACTATCATGTTCCTTCTAATCTCAAATGCCAGATGGCCTTCAGGCCAAATCCAAAGGCCAGGATTGAAGGCTCATCATACATCCAAGTCAACAAGCGCATATAGAATCAACAGAAGTCAACAAAGGCCAATGCGTTTGGGCCTGGAAATTGTTGATTTCACACTCAATCAGACCCAACACCCCCCCTTGGTTATTTCTTCTCATATTTCATTTTTTTATATTATTATTCAATTGTTTTATTAATTATTATTATTATTTAAACTAACCAATTGTTTTTCTTAATAAAATCAGAAAAAACATAAAAAATATTATTTTTGTAAATAAATAATTTAATTGACTTAGTTTTTTAATTAGGTATAATTTTAACATCTTTTGCAATAAATTAAAAGTAATTTAGAATATTAGGTTTTAATAGTTTTAAATCAATTTTATTTTTGTTTCCTTAAATATTCTAAAACCCAAAAAAATATATTTTTAATTAATTAATCAACTTAGAATATTAGGTTTTTAATAATTTTAATCATTTTATCTTATTTCCTTAAATATAAAAAAAAATCCAAAAATATTTTCATTAATTAATTAATTTAATTATTAACCTAGATCTAATTTCCATTTAATTCAAAAATAACAAAAATCTTTTCTTTAAATAAAAAAGGGTCAAAACCCTAAAAAACTCGCATCCGATTTAATTTCCCGCACGCGATCCATTTTATCATATTATTGTATCTGTTTCCCGGAATGTAATAGTTTAATTAGGACTTTGATTATTTTACCGCTTTATTTTATTTTCCGCATTTTAAATTAAAGGGTTGTTTTTGGCGATGTAAATACCCGACGCCTTGTAATAGTTTAGATTTAATTTCCACAATTTAAATTCCGCAACTATACATTGTTAGATGTTTGATAATAGGGAATGCATGACAAGATCAGATGTATGAACTTAAAATCAACATAGCTCACCCATGACATGTACAAAGATAAAATTAACCGAAATAACACACTCGCACATGCGCACTATTAGGGTACACCTCAATTGGTTGCCTTCGAACGTGGTTATTGAGTATAGGAAGTTTTAGAGGTCGTCCTCTTGTCCAAAGATCATAAGTTGCCTCGAAACAGTTGCCTCGGAAAAAATGATCTAAGACATTAGGGTTACCGCTAAGGCATCCTAACATTGCTTTAGTGACCACACGTCCCTTAATCGAATTGACCCAAAAACTCCAACGACGGTGCTACCTGCTCCTCAATAGTGGGATAGCATTGTCTAAAGGACACTTGTACAGATTAATTCCTTTTTGAGTAGGTAGATGGTTCTTAAGTACTTGCTCCTTTTAAAACAAAACAAAACTTTTCGCACTTACACTCCTTTCAAAACAAAAACTCTTTTCAAACCCACAAACATCAAGAAAAGCAAACTTTTGAAAACACAATGAGCAAGTACCTAAGAGCCCGTGGATAACCTCGGATAAAAGGGTGCTAACACCTTCCCTTTCTATAATCTACCTCCCGAACCCGAGAAACATCTCGAAAAAGGAATTTTTCTGTACTTTTTTCCTTTCCTTGTTGGATAAAATAAAAGACGGTGGCAACTCTTGCTCACCGTGACATTTTGCAAAAACAAACACAAAATGAGAACCAACATTCCAAAACAGTCACTTCTCATTCCCTCCGGTCACAGAACTGGCGACTCTGTTGGGGATTAATATAAGTGAGGTGTACCTTAGGATTAGATCATTGTGTTTTCAATTGTATGCTTTGTATGCTTTTATTTTGTGGGCTTGTATCGGAGTTCTATAGATCCTAAACCGGATCTGGGGATACCCTTTAGGTAAGTAGCAATAAACTGTGAGGGATCTGTACGGCGTAGACCGATACGGATGAAGCAGTAGCTACGTTGGTGTGGCACTTTAGTCTGTACTGATATCCCTTGTGTTGGAACGAGGAGAATATGGGTCTTCTAAGGGGTCATTAAGCACCTACTGACCTTAGAACCTTAAATTGACCAACTTGGCCATAGAACAGTAGCAGTATGCTACACTCATTGAGACTAAACTCTCGCGATGATTCCGGCCGCAAGAAAAGGTTGCTAAACTGGAATTATGACCGATTGAGGGTAGTCAGTGATATTGAGATCCTCTAGAACCTGGTTACTATTTTTAGGACAGGTCTAAACCAACTGAGCTGAAAGAGGGTAGTACCTAAGCTCCATGCCAGCCTGTAATCTAAGGGCTCTCAGTGTGACTTGTGTGCCTTTACCATGTTTGCTTTTTGTGGATACTTGTGGTGTGCCTTTATCATGACATCATGACATCATAACATTGCATACATCTTGCATAAGACTAACCTATTTCAAAGACAAGAGGGTTTCATCTTTGCTCTGTTTTGTAGGTCATCATGATGCCCATGCGTAAGAATACCATCCGGATCAACTTTGTCCAAGTACCTACCTTGCTTAAAGAGTTGGTTGCCAAGATGCCTGACACTACTTCCTTCATCAGGAGGCATGGTTCTCTTCTCAGTTTGGTCACCTCTAAATTGGACGAGCAGATGATGAGTGTCCTGGTCCAGTTTTATGATACGTTGTACCATTGTTTTACTTTCTAGGATTTCCAGCTGGTTCCTACTCTAGAAGAGTTCTCTGAGCTGCTCGGTATCTCTGTTTTGGAGCAGACTCCGTTTACTGGTTGGGAGAAGACTCTTAAGCCTGAAGAGGTTGCTGCACCCCTTCATTTGACCAAAGAGGAGGTAATGGCTAATTGGGAGACTAGGAGTGGAGCAAAAGGATTTCAGACTAAGTTCTTGGTTGGCAAGGCTAATTACTTCTGGGACAATCTGGACTTCAAGGCTTTCGAGGATATTCTGGCTCTTTTGATATATGGCTTGGTATTGTTTCCGAATCCTGATACTTTTGTTGATGTTAATGCCATAAAGATCTTCATCTCTCAGAACCTTGTACCCACTCTCTTGGGTGACATCCTTCATCAGCTCTATGCTCGTACTGCCCGAAAACGGGGAACCTTGATGTGCTGTGCTCCTTTATTGTCGAGGTGGTTTATTTCGCACCTCCCTAAGTCAGTGCTGAAGAACAAAGAAGGAATTGGCTGGGCTTATAGGGTGATGTCTCTTTGTCATAATGAAATTATCTAGACTCTCAAAGGTATGGATGAGGTGACTGTCATTGATCTATGTAGAGAGTATCCTAATGTTCCATTGATAGGGACCCATGGAGGAATTTCCTACAACCCATGCTTAGCTCTCCATCAATTTGGAAGATCCAGAAGAGAAGGACCTCACGAGATTCTAATGCCTCATATCATCTTTGATTTTCAAGGGGATAGCGACGAGCAATGTCGTAGATTCATAAGGGCTTGGGACAGAGTTCACCAATCTAATCCACATGAGCTGGGCCCAAAGACTTCTCTGCCAATGGAGCCATATCTCAGATGGGTCTGCATCCGTGCCCAGAAGCTAGGTATGCCATATGAAGTTGTTCGGCCTGTCACTCTTGAAGTTGCTAATAAAGAAGGGGTTCTTCCAACCATTCTCCATCCTTATATGCCCACTGACATTGGGGCACTGAAGAGGTCTTGGATGCAGTTGAGGGATGGACGGGATTCTTACCGAGAGAAGTTCAACAAGCAAGAACAAAAGATCCAGAAGCTGACAAGGCAGCTAGAAAACGAGCGGATTCTCAACGACTATGTCCGCACTGAGAAGAAGAGACCATGGAAGCATTAATGGGACTTTGATGATTTCCTTTCCAGTTTTATTTTTACTTTTCAGTATTTCTTTTCATGTAACGCCTTAATGGCATCAGTTGAACAATTTGAATTCTAAAAGTTTATCTAATAAAGTGTGTTTCCTTTCTTGTTTACAAATTTGAATCTCAATTGTCTTTGAAATCATAATCATACGCATTTCATCCCATGCACTTCATAAACAGGTACCCTTTACAGGTCTCTTATCTCCTTCGCTGTTTATTTCAGTGATCATCATGTCTACTGAACCTTCAACTGAGCAAGCTATCAAGGCCCTCCAGGCCCAGAATGCCCAATTTCAAGAGCTGTTCATGAGCCTAGCTAAGGGTCAGCAGGACCTGAAGACCTTGATTCTGAAGGAGAAAAAGAAGAAGAAGAAGAGGACAGTCCTGTTCAACACTGGCCCTAGGTTTGGGAACAGGCTACAGAATGAAGTTGATCTGACCACCTCATCTGAAGGGAAATATAGTCCACAAGAAAGGAGGGCTCCTAGCCCTGTGGTCTCCGACAACGAGACGGACTACGATGAAGAACAGTATCCTCCTGCTGATGATAAATAAAAACAACTGGAAGACCGTTTGAGCGCTATGGAAATTCAGAAGGTTCCCGGTCTGGACTTTGGAGATCTAGGTCTATCATCTGGGGTGGTGATTCCCCATAAATTCAAGGCACTAACCTTTGCCAAGTATGACGGAGTTTCCTGTCCGAAGTTGCACCTTCGGTCATATGTGAGGAAGATCCAGCCTTACACTGCTGATAAGAACTTATGGATCCATTTCTTTCAAGACAGTCTCTCAGGGACTCAACTTGAGTGGTTCTATTAGTTGGACGGAGCCAGTATTCACAGTTAGGAAGATTTGGCTACTGCATTCTACAGGCAGTATCAGTACAACTCCGACCTCGCTCCTACGCGTACCCAACTCCAGGGTATGTCAATGGGAACGGGAGAAGGATTTAAAGATTATGCTCAGAAGTGGAGGGACCTCGTCGGTAGGGTGCAACCACCCTTGGCTGATCGAGAGCTTGTTGACATGTTTCGGGGGACCCTGTCTGGTCCATTCTTTAACCATCTGATTGGAAGCTCTTCAGCTGGGTTTACAGATCATATTTTAACTGGTGAGAGGATTGAGGCTGGTATTAAGGATGGGAAGATACACAAGGGTGCCTCATCGAGCACCGAGAAGAAGCCGTTTAAGAAAGAGTCCAGTGCTGTCTACAGTGCAAGAAGACAGGATAGACCTGAACACCGCCAAGCTGTCAATGCAGTTATTATTTCAAAACCTGCTGGTGCTCCTCAGCACAACAATCAACAAAAGGACGAGAGACCTAAGAGGCAATTCACTCGTCTCAACATGACCTTATCTCAGATTCTGCCGCAGTTGCTGAAGAGTAATCTGGTGACTCTAAGGGAACCCCCAAATAATTCAAATACAACGTCACCAAGGTATAACCCTAACTCCCGCTACACTTATCACTTTGATAGCCTGGGGCATAATACAGATGATTGTTGGGCTTTGAAGAACAAGATACAAGACTTAATTGATGCAAAGGAGATTGAGTTCGAGGCGCTCGAAAGGCCTAATGTTGTGACTGCTCCCATGCCCAAACATGGAGTGAATGCTATAGAGGAAGACTTGTTTGTAGTTTCTGTGGATGACATTATTACCCCTCTGATGACTGCAAGAAGAACCTGTTGCTAGCCAGTTTATTTTCGGGCTGTGACGAAGGTTGCCATATGTGTTCTGTTTTACCTACCGGTTGCCCATTCCTGAAGTCAGGTATCCAAAACCTGATGGATAGTAAGGAGATCCTGTTTGAGAAGACTGCCGTTCCTTCCATTCCTACTGAAGAAGTCGCCATCATTACCATTTTCGACAATTCTTCCAAGGCTCCCTCGAGGAAGCCTGTTAGAATTACATCTGTTCCGAAGATCGCACATGTGGTCATCACTATTCCGGGGCCCATCCCCTATACCTCTGATAAAGCTGCCCCTTGGCATTATGGGGTTGATGTTTATTTTCATGGAGTTAAGCAAGAGCTAGATGCTGATACTGACGTCAGCAACATTACTGGACCTGCTAAAGTCACCCACAGCGAAATACTTTTCTCACCTGATATTGCTCCACCAACAGCCCGAAGACTTATTGTTATTACACCTGCAAGTGTATCTACTGCCATTCCTGATCAAGTTCCTATTCTTACCCCTGTCGCCGAGTCATCTGACGCTCGGGGCAAAGGGATCACCACTGATGCGCCTGCCCGGATGGAGGCACCGAAGACAATTACTGTTGAAGCTTCTAAACAGGAGATGGAAGAGATTCTGAAGATTATTAAGAAGAGTGATTACAACGTAGTTGAGCAACTGGGGAAAACCCCATCCAAGATTTCTATGTTGTCACTATTACTGTGCTCAGAGGCCCATGCCAAGGCTCTGATTACCTTCTTGAAGACTGCCCACGTGCCACAAGATACATCAATTGATCAGTTTACCGATTGCATGGCCAATTTAACTGCTGATAATGGTTTGGGTTTCTCCGACACCGATTTGACTGCTAAAGGGAAGAGTCACAAGGATGCTCTGCATGTCTCCATTGAATGCAGGGGCACTACTCTTACACATGTATTGGTTGATACTGGTTCCTCATTGAACGTCTTGCCCAAGAAAGCTCTAGACCGGTTGGATTGCAAAGGGTTGGAGTTGAAACCAAGTAACATTATTGTCAGGGCCTTTGATGGGTCTAAGAGGATGGTGCATGGTGAGGTTGATATTACAATTAAAGTTGGTTCTCAGGTCTTCAATTCTATGTTCTATGTGATAGACATTCGGCCATCCTACTCTTGTTTGCTGGGTCATCCATAGAGCCATAAAGCTGGGGCCGTAACCTCAACGCTCCACCAGAAGCTGAAGTACCCGGTCAAAGGGAAGATTGTGACAGTACAGGGGGAGGAAGAGTACATGGTCAGCCACCTCAACTCGTTCCGATATGTAAAAATGGATGGGGAGTCCATTGAGACCCCATTTCAGCACTTTGAAGAGGTTCCCCATACGCTGGCATTAACTGAGACTGTGATTGAAGATTCTCCTATGAAGATGGCTTCCTTAAAAGATGCCCAGGCCGTTATTGAGAAGGGTAAGTGTGCAAATTAGGGCCGACTCCCTGATTTTACACAGAAGACTAACAAGTTTGGTTTGGGTTTCACTGCAGAAGCTCAAAGGGCTGTCCTAGTGCAAGGATCGGAAGACCTCCTGTGTTCATCAACAACTTGGGAGTGAATGCCATTGAAGAGGATGTAGAAGAGTCAGAATTCGACAACTGGATCTTTCCTACGACCGATGATGGACCAAGTAACTGGACAGCAAAGGACTTCATCCCTATTAGTTTTGTTACCCAGTAATGAAACTTTTGTTTTGAATTTGTAATAGACAATGTTTTGAAACTTTATGGCCCGGTGTCTTACCCGGGGCGTCGTGGCTTCATTTGTGAGGGCTTATGTGTGTCATTTTCCTATATCATTAATAAAAGCATTGGACGTTTTTTTGCATTTCAAATTTTGCGCTCCTTGTTTTTCTTTATTATATATTGCAAAACAGCTATTTACAAACACTCACATATACAGGTCCACATCCACTTTGGATCTCACTGGTAACGACTTTGCTACTGCCAGTTATGACTTTGAAAATCCGATCAAATTAGCCAAAGACGAAGGTGAAGATGATTGCGGAATGCCTGGTGAAATTGCAAGACTGCTACTCCAGGAAGAGAGGGCCATTCAACCACACGAAGAGCTAGTGGAATCAGTAAACCTGGGTACAGAGACAGGCAAGAAGGAAGTCAAGATCGGTGCAAATTTGGAAGCTAGTGTGAAACAACGGTTGATTCATATCATGCGTGACTATGTTGAGCTCTTTGCCTGGTCTTACGAAGATATGCCATGTTTGGATACCGATATTGTGGTTCATCGCCTGCCTACCAAGAAAGACTGTCCCCCAGTGAAACAAAGAGTTCGCCGCATGCGCCCAGAGATGTCTGAGAAAATCAAGGCTGAAGTTATGAAATAGTTTGACGCCGGTTTTTTAGCAGTTACTTCTTACCCTCAATGGGTGGCCAACATGGTTCCAGTGCCGAAGAAAGATGGTAAGTGTGATACGGTGGGAGAACTGACTTGAGTTTTGCGTTTGTATTCACACTTGTTCGGTTTAGCAAGAGTCGCCACCGACTTTTTATTTTATCCTAAAGGAAAGGTTAAAAAGCACAGGAAAAACCTTTTGAGATGTTTCGCGGGTTCGGGGGTAGATTATGAAAAGGGAAGGTATTAGCACCCTTTTCATCCATGGTTATCCATGGGCTCTTAGTTACTTGGTTTTTAGATCACTTGCCTTGATTTTTGATTGCTTTGAAATTGTGGTGTGTGTGTGTGTGTGTGTGTTTTGAAAATGTTTTTGAAGAGATGCCTTGTCTTAGGCAACCAATGTAATTGACTCGTGTTTGAGTGTTTTACAAAAGTGTGTATCTTTTCGAAAAGATGTTTCAAATGTTTTTTTGAGAGTTTGTTTTGAAAGTGTTTATGGAGTGTGGTTTTTGAAAAGGAGGCAAGTGTTTTTGCAAGTTGATCTCAAGTAACTAAGAGTTTTGTCTACCCCTATTGTACTCAAAGGTTTTCTCTATGTTTTCAACCCCTTTTTTAACAATTTTGTTCCACCATTGAATTTGGTGGACAATCTTGCGTTTAGGAAGTGATTGGGACGGGCGCGGGTCATCGTATGGACCATGAATGCAATGGTGCCAAGTGTCTTTGGCAATTTGCTTAAAGGGACTTGATCATTTTGATAGGCGACTTTCGAAAGCGTCATCGAGGGGCTTATGATCATTTGAATTTGTTTTGCCAAAGAAACTCGACGTGCAAGCATGGCCCATTTTGGAAGGAAACATGTGGGATTACCCTAGGGGGTGCAAGTGTGATTGTGTATTGATTTCATGCAATTGTCTTGTATTAGGTTATCTAGCGTTTGATTTTATGTACATGCAAACCTTAGGTCTAATCATGGTATAATTCGAAAGCGATAAATTGCAAGAATTTAAAGTCTACGCTATTACAAATAGTATCCGGGAGTGGGGGTACAAATTTACAAATGGGGATGAGACCTTAGGAATGTAGTGTCCAATAATTTACAACCAAATCGAATCGAGACCAAATGTAAACAATGTAACGTATAGCAATGATAAGAATAGCAATTATATGTATCAATGCGGGTATATTGTGTAAGTGTAAGTGTACGTGTATGAGATTTATTTATAAGTTAAGAAAATGTGAATTTAATGTGTTATCAAGTATGGTTTACTTAATAAAAAGAATTAGACGTTTTCTTTATTTAATTTGTAATCTTGTATTTTTCTTTAATATGTACAAAAAGTATTTTACTTAAAAGAAAGAAAAATGTTTTAAATTTAAATTATATTATGTATATTAAAAAAATGTATTTTAATTGATTATGTACAAAGTTTTAACTAAAAAAATGTTTTAAGTTAAATAAATAAAAAAAGAGTTTTAATTAAAAGAAGATATTGTGTTCAAGATTATAATTATGTTATAAAAAGTATCATTAATAACAACTTTGATGTAAAAAAGAAAGTATGTTAATTAGTATATATATAAAAAAATATGATAAGTAAAAGAGGCTTGAAAGAGTCAAAACGGGCTTTAGGGTTTTTTGGGCCCAAATCTGATCAAAGCGGAAGCAAAAGGGGGGTGACAATTGGGAAAACGTTTGGGCTTAGGTGTTGTTTTCGTGGGGGAAGGCCCACTATGTTTCAAAAATTAATTTTTAGGGTTTGATGACTTTGTGTTCATTTGGAACGGATTGGGGTTTGTAACATGCAGAGGCACGCCGTTTACTTTGTCACCTTCGTCTTCGTTCATCTTTCGTTCCTTTTCGTTCTCTTGGCCATGGATGTTTGAACAGCGCCCTTCTCGCCCAAGCCAACAGCGCCACCATCCATTCTCTTCTCCCTACAGATCGCTCAGGCAAAAGTTAAACAAGGTAGTAATTCATCTCAATCTCGTTAGGGCTTTATGTTTTGCATGTTATGATTTTGTATTCTGATGTTATGTTCATTATTGTTTGTTAACGAGATCGTGAAAAGGGATGAAAATAAATTGTACTACCTTTTGGGAGACGGAGGAGAAAGGAGTTTGGAGGCGTTTGGAGGCTCGACGGCGGGGAAACGCGTGATGATGAAGCTAGCTCTTCCTGGTACCTTTGTATTTTTGCCTTTAGGTTTGATGATGAATTTGAAAACCTACTTTTGATATCCCTTATTTCTTCTTCTCTTCGCCTCTGCTTATGTATACTTCTATGTGTTTGCCACTGTATGCTTTAGCTTGATGCCTCTGTATGTTAACCCGGTGATGAGGTTTCCTCTGAGGGTTTGTGTTGCCTTGAATACTTTTTCCTCTCTTCTTTCTGCCTCGCTTCTGTTGCTTTTTGTATATTTGCCTATGATGAGAGTTCTCTGAGGCCTTTTTTTGTTGCCTCTGAACATTTGGTATGCTTCTGAGGTGTTTGATGCGTTTGTGCTTGATCTGTGCCTATGAGGAAGTTTTTCTGAGGCCTGATGGGTTTGGAAACTGGTTTAGGCTTAGATTCAGCTTGAGGCTCTAGTTGAGGCTATGGCTTTGCAGGTTTGTTGAGGTTTACTGGCTTGGCCTTTTACAAGTTAGGCTCTTGGGCTTTGTTTGACAGGTTATGGTACTGGGTGGTTATGGTTTGATGAACTGGTTATTTGACAGGTTAGGGTACTGGGTGTTTAAGGCTTTGATATGCTGTTTTTGTTTTGAATGGTAAGGCTTTTTGACAGGGTGGGAATGTTTGTAATACAAGCTTACAGTGGTCTAGACTTGTATGCTTGTATCCAGGTTTAAAGGCTTGATGAGGCTTTGAAATGGACAGGTTTGATGTTCTGGTTTTAGGTTTATCAGTTGGTGCCGGTTTTGGACAAAATGAGTTTTGAATGGTTGTTTTAACTGTGTTGAAGCAGGTTTAAGGCTTGTGAGGAGCAGGCTATGGCCTCATGTTTTTCTTTGACAAAGGTTTCAGTTTTATGGCTTGGAATGCAGGTTGAATGTTTACTGGTTGTTGTTTGACAGGTTAAGGGCTTGATGAGGCTTGCTTCAGGCTTCAGGCTATGGCCTTACTGGTTTTTTGGCTCCTCCTCCAGCTTGCACAATTTTTGTCTTTCTTATAAGTTTCTCAGTTCTCTTTTTTTTGATCCCTTTGCTTCTGACTGTGTTAGCAGTTTTATATTTTTTCCTATGTCTCAAGCCTAAACCTGTAAGCCCTATTTCTTCTTCTCTTTTCCTTCTCTCTCCAGTACAACTTAAAACATTAAAAACTGTTTATGTTTGTACTTCTAACTGAAAAAGCAATGGACTAGGGAAATGATGCTTTGATGCTTGCTTGCAATACATGTTTCCTCTGCACTTTATGTCTTCTTTTCCATACTTTCTGCTTCTTGACAGCATTGATGGCCTTTTGTACTTTGTTTGATATCTTGCCATATCCCTTTTGGACAGCTTTTTGTTTAGTTTTACATTAGAACTTTATGGTTCAGTTTGGATTTTGTACTTGCTCATGCTGTTTGAGACTTTGGAAATTATGCAGTTTTGACAATTTTGAAATGTGCAATTTTTTAACTTTGTGCATTCATATTTGACTTGCAAACATTTTCACCCTTCTTTGTGAACCGGGAGAAATCCCGTGATTTGCAGAGAGGGCTAACTGATCCCGGCCATTTGCTTTTAATGATGACCCTCTTTTATCTGTCTGTCTCTTTAATTTCAATTTATCTGCAATTGACTTTCTTTTTTTTTTTTTTTTTTGCAGATAGAATCAAATTAAGCAGAGGGAGCATTGGATAGAAGAATGAAGATTAGGAAACTTAGAAAAATTAGGATAGTTTTATTCCAAATTTAATCATTTGTAAACATTTATTATTATGAATACATTGTAAATAAATACCGTATTCAAACAATAATTGTAATGAATAATTAAAAGATGAATAAAAGTCCACTTTTTTATCAGTTAATTCCTTTTCTTCCTTTCAATTGTTTATTTATTAATTATAATTCTTTAAATTATAATAATTGAAAATAAATTCCAACCATTTAACTCAGAATAATAAATAATCCATAAACGTCCGGCGTCTTGAATAATCAAAGCAATGCATCGTCAAATCATACATGCCCAAATGTCTTTTCTTCTCACTGATTTAGTCAAACATTGCAAACTCAGTCCAAATGCCCCAGTCCATATCTCAGGATAACTTGAAAAGCACTGTAGAATTTAAATCTTTCTGAGAATGCACGCACAAAAACCCTAATTCCTGATCAAATGCCAAAGAAGCGTTCGCCTGATCAAAGTTGAGCCAAAATCAACCAAACCCTAAACAAACTGTTTGAATTGTTCCAGAGCCATGAAAATCAATGAAAACCCTAATTTTGTCTGACTGACGAGAAAAGTCTGTTTGACCGATTCTTGAGCCAATAGGAAAAGCCTGAAGTTGTGATCTCTTGTGGAAAAATGCAAGGGCAAATTTTGGGGTACAACAGTTGCCCCTGTTCAATCTTCTTGAACCTGAAGAGTTAGATTGGCAAGTTTTCCTTTCGCGACTCGAAGGTAAAAGGAGATTGGATACTAGAGTGCCCAGAAAATTTGCACTCGGCGATGTGATGGTAGAGGTGAATGGGCTTAAAGATGCCATTTGGTGATGGGCTTAAATATGCCATCTAGTGACTGCTGGTAGGAGGATGGGCTTATAGATGCCATCTGGAAATGGGCTTAAAGATGCCATTTAGAAGTGTTGATCGCGTCAGAGATTCCTTAGCGAGAACTTGCGTACTTTGAGAAAGGAAGATGTTTCCTGGCTTGTTACAGGCGTTGATCTTCAGACTCTTCATGCAGATATGCCCTGGCTGGATACAGGTGTCGAATCTACAATTGGTTGCTCACAGATGTGCCCTGGCTAGATACAGGAATCGAATCTTCAAACACTTCAGACGTGCCCTGGCTGGATACAGGAATCGAATCTGGAATTAGTCGTCAACAGATATGCCCTGGCTGGATACAGGAATCGAATCTTCAAACTCTTCAGATATTCCCTGGCTAGATACAGGAATCAAATCTGGAATTAGTCGTCAACAGATATGCCTTGGCTGGATACAGGACACGAATCTTCAAACTCTTCAGATATGCCCTGGCTGGATACAGGAATCGAATCTGGAATTAGTCGTCAATAGATATGCCCTGGCTGGATACAGGAATCGAATCTTCAAACTCTTCAGACGTGCCCTGGCTGGATACAGGAATCGAATCTGGAATTAGTCGTCAATAGATATGCCCTGGCTGGATACAGGAATCGAATCTTCAAACTCTTCAGACGTGCCCTGGCTGGATACAGGAATCGAATCTGGAATTAGTCGTCAACAGATATGCCCTGGCTGGATACAGGAATCGAATCTGGATTCATGATATTTGATAGTAATCATCTTTTGGATTGATCTTTTTCCTGAAAAGGCAAAATATCAATGGTATGCAATGTCATGATGTCTGAGATGCATGATGTCATGATGCTCAAAATGAGTTAGTGTTGTATGCACTTGTCGTGTATGTAAATAGGATGTATGAAATATGAAACGTCAATGAATATATTTTCATCTAGGAAAATAAATCCTTGATGACCGGCCGGGGAATCAAATCTTGGGCTGACATTGAAGAGAAGAGTTCTTCGTTTCCGCTGGGGATTGTGGTTGGAAGTTTTAGCTCCACTGGGGATATTGAAACTTGATTCTGAGGGGAATTAGATTCCGGAAGGTTCTCAGGCTGGGGGTTGCAAGAATCTTCTAATTGCTGCAGGCACTTGATCTCGGGAATGGGCTTACAGATGCCATTTGGAGATAGGATGGGTAATTGACTGGAGATGTGTTGAATTGTAAGTTGAAATAAGGAACCTGTGTAGGGTTGCTTTATGATGAGTCCGTGTAAAACTGCATCTGGTTTTTGAACACTTTTGACATTCGAATGCCCCAAGTGGTGATGTAGATAATTTCCTGGCTTGTTACAGGTGTTGATCCACAATCAGTCGTCCACAGATATTTTCCTGGCTTGTTACAAGTGTTGATCTGGAACTTAAGAAAGGTAACAGAATGGCAACCGTGTCTGGAGCACATCTGGACCGTATCTTCCAACAGGTGATGAAGGAATTGCCGAACACTTTTGACATTCGAATGCCCCAAGTGGTGATGTAGATAATTTCCTGGCTTGTTACAGGTGTTAATCCACAATCGGTCGTTCACAGATATTTTCCTGGCTTGTTACAGGTGTTGATCTGGAACTTAAGAAAAGTTGGTCAAGGAGATATTGTCCTGGCTTGTTACAGGTGTTGATCTCTGACCTGAGAAAGAAAGATGGTTCCCTGGCTTGTTACAGGTGTTGATCTTCAATCTCTTCATGTAGATGATTTCCTGGCTTGTTACAGGTGTTAATCTACAATCAGTCGTTCACAGATATTTTCCTGGCTTGTTACAGGTGTTGATCTGGAACTTAAGAGAGGTAACAGAATGGCAACCGTGTCTGGAGCACATCTGGACCATATCTTCCAACAGGTGATGAAGGAATTGCTGAACACTTTTGACATTCGAATGCCCCAAGTGGTGATGTAGATAATTTCCTGGCTTGTTACAGGTGTTGATCCACAATCAGTCGTCCGTAGATATTTTCCTGTCTTGTTACAGGTGTTGATCTTCAATCTCTTCATGTAGATGATTTCCTGGCTTGTTACAAGTGTTAATCCACAGTCAATCGTCCACAGATATTTTCCTGGCTTGTTACAGGTGTCGAATCTGGAACTTCAAAAGGTTGCTTACAGACGTGCCCTGGCTGGATACAGGTATCAAATCTCTAAACTCCTCATGCAGACATGCCCTGGCTGGATACAGGTATCGAATCTACAATCAATCACTCACAGATATGCCCTGGCTAGATACAGGAATCGAATCTGGAATTGTGATAGTTAATCTGTTGGTGGTTGTAATTTCCAGCAGGTGGCGAAGGAATGATTGAACACTTTTGACATTCGAATGCCCCAAGTGATGATGATGGAGTCTTGAATCAGATTACTCTGCGGATTGAGAGATTTTTTGAAATCTTGACTGGACTGCCCCAGGTTAACTGAACTTTGAAAGATCCGTTGAAACCTTGACTGGACTGCCCCAGGTTAACTGGATGGTGCTATGTCATGCCCCTTGTTGATAGGAGATTTGTCGTTGGAAGTGTCATCCTTTTGAAGTGATTTTGTTCACTGAGAGAGTTTTCGTTCCTCCGAACATTCGCTGTATGAATTTCTTCGCTGTCAATCAAATAGTCAAATGCAGATAGTGATATTCAATCAATGCAAAGTTTATGTTTGTCTCGAAGTTTTGCAAAATGTGTTTTTTAGCAGAAAACTTTTTATAAGACAATTCAACACAAGATTTAGAGTAAAGCCTTACAGGAGTCAGGATACCTTTTGAAACAGTATGCTTTCGAACTAACCCATGCTTCAATTAGGACTTTTGAAGGGTTGTAACGTGGCTTGGTTCACGGTTTAAGAAACAAAGGATAAAGGCTCAAAGTATATTTGTACCCACCCGCTCTTCGTGATATTCTTCATACCTAAGCTCAGTTAATTGTGTGTCGCACTCTGTTTTGAGTTTGGAACGACTTTTGGGCGATGGTTCACCAGTTGAATTTGGGGGAGACAGTCATCATCTCCTTTTTCTTTTTCAACATTTTTCATGTTGTTGAGGATTTGTAATGACCTCACTATTTTGATTTTGATTTGTTATCCCTAACTTTTGCCTGACTGTTCCCATTTTCGAGATTACAGTCAGCGGGATGCCCCAGTTTTCTTAAGCCTCCTTTATAGGTTTTGGCTTGGTGGGATTTTCTCTTTTGAGAGATTGACTGCCTATGTGATAGGGAACCATCACTGTCTTTTGATTCCAAGGGAATGCTTTTCCTTTTTTGACGTCGTTCGTTGTGTTACGAACTGAGAGTTTGCGACTTCAATGCGCATTTTCTTTTGAATTAACTGAGATACTACCCTGCCCCAGGTTTATATCAAAGGTTTTGATTGTTTAGAACAGAAAACTCCTACTTCCTTGGCTCGAAGGGGTTGACTAGGGATTAACTTCCTTATAACTCCAGTGTTTGGGAATTGAAAGAAATGCCTGTACATCATCAGCGAGGTCTGTCCAAAAGCATACTGTATGAGATTATGGTATTGTTTCGTCATCCTCCCTCTAAAGGCTTGTAGCCTTTTATCAAGAGTCGAATATCATAAAGAAAACATAAGAGTAGTGAAAACGAATGGATGAATTCAAGACAAACATATGCAATGCATTAATGAAACAGAGTTTAACATCAACAGTTAATTGTTTGAATAACAAAAGAAAATTACAACTTTGAAAATTCAAATGAAGCAAAAGTCTCTCAGTTTGAGCTTCATCACTTCAGGTGGAGAACCCCTTAACGGAAGATTTTCATCTCGCCGTCTGGCATGAATTCCAGCACTCCAATGTCGATCAGATCTTGAATCTTGTTCTTCAAGGCCCAACAGTCGTTGGTGTCGTGTCCCGGGCTGTAGGAGTGGTAAACACAAAATGCGTCGGGACGATAGTTAGGAGTGGAGGTATTGAGCTTCCGAGGAGGATCCCTTAAAGTAAGAAGGTTGACCTCCAACAGGCTCTTCAGTATGAAGAATGATGGTATCTCAGTCTCCGTGAACTGTCTTCCCGACGTTTCTTGCTTACACCGATTACCTCGTTGACGCTGGCGAGGTTGTTGATGGGCCTGTGACCCTGAAGCAAGCGAAGGAGCCTTCCCCTTGTCTTCTTGAGCGGATGGAGGCTGGGCGCTAACTTGCTCTTTAACCTCAGATGCTTGCCCCAGTTGGTGGTTTTGAAGCAGTTGGCGGACAAGAACTCTGAGTTCCTCTTGTCTTTGAGATAGGTCTTGGATGAGAGCCATCTGGCCCACTAACTGCCCCATCACTTGGATCCTCAAGGTTGTCAAATCAAACTGCAGCTCCGCAAGCTGATCACTCCTGGTATTGTTTGAATTCTCCAAGCCCTTTGTGAGGAGAGCTTTCATTTCTTCTTGCCTCAGAGACAAGTTCAGGAACATTTCCTGCAGCTGAGCAGTCTGGTCTTGGATGTCTTTGACAGACCTTTCTAGAGCCATCTCTTACTGAAATAAACAGTATGAGAGTAAGGAAACCTGAAAAAGGAAAAACTGTCAAAATGCAATGCATGATATGTGGATGCATGCTTTCAAGGATCTCTTGGGGTAAACACAAGAAAATGTTAGAGGTTGAACTTTGCTCTTGGATTGGAGAACTTTGCACTGGTGGATGTCTTTCCACGAGAATCAAGCTCACCATGTCAAGTGGGTCATAGCCCCCGATTCAAGTTGTTGCACTTGATCTTTGATTGGAGAACTTTGTATCGGTGGATGTCTTTCCACGAGAATCAAGCTCACCATGTCGAGTAGGTCATAGCCCCCGATTCAAGTTGTTGCACTTGATCTTTGATTGGAGAACTTTGTATCGATGGATGTCTTTCCACGAAAATCAAGCTCACCATGTCGAGTGGGTCATAGCCACTGATTCAAGTTGTTGCACTTGATCTTTGACGGCATTTGCTTAAAGGAGAAACCTCTTGTCCTTTGGTAGACATCTGGCTCAACGTGACCCTGCATCAAAAGAACCCTCGAGATCCTTGAAATGGTTATTGAAAATGCTATGGTATGATGTTATGATGTTATGCACATGCATGTAAAAGCAAATGAGTGTATATACAAGCAAACATATTCACACAGAGCAAACAAGTCCTTAGGTTTAGGCTTGAATGGGGTTTAGGTAAGTACCCTCTTGAAGTTAGTTGGCTCATCCTGTCCTAACAATAGAAACCGGGTTCTAAGGAGCTCAATATCATTGGATTGTTTCCTGTGTTCATTGTTTTGGTTTAGCCACTTGACTGGCGACCAAAATATTCCAAGAAAACAACCCTCCATGAGTGTAGTATCGAGTATCTACCAACTTCGGACTGCACCAAAGTCGGTGATCTCACTACCCCTAAAAAGGCTAAGATGGTCAATTAAAGTTCGAAGAGTTCGTTAGTGCTTCACGACATCACTCAGCGGCCCCGTACTCTCCTTGATTGAACTCAAGGGTTACCGGTACTCACAAATATGTAACACTAACATAGCTTACTGCTTCAACCGTGTCGGTATACCCCGCACAGTTCCCTCACAGTTTTATTACTATTTACCTAAAAGGTGCCCCAAATCCGGGTATAGGATTTACAACAAACCCAAACAAGGACCCAAAAGAGTAAAGCAAACAAGGCAATCAAAGCAAGAATGTAAAGGTGATCTAAACCCTAAGGTAACCCCACTTTTAAGTTTATCCCCAGCAGAGTCGCCAGTTCTGTGATACGGTGGGAGAACTGACTTGAGTTTTGCGTTTGTGTTCACACTTGTTCGGTTTAGCAAGAGTCGCCACCGACTTTTTATTTTATCCTAAAGGAAAGGTTAAAAAGCACAGGAAAAACCTTTTGAGATGTTTCGCGGGTTCGGGGGGTAGATTATGAAAAGGGAAGGTATTAGCACCCTTTTCATCCATGGTTATCCATGGGCTCTTAGTTACTTGGTTTTTAGATCACTTGCCTTGATTTTCGATTGCTTTGAAATTATGGTGTGCGTGTGTGTTTTGAAAATGTTTTTGAAGAGATGCCTTGTCTTAGGCAACCAATGTAATTGACTTGTGTTTGAGTGTTTTACAAAAGTGTGTATCTTTTCGAAAAGATGTTTCAAATGTTTTTTTGAGAGTTTGTTTTGAAAGTGTTTGTGGAGTGTGGTTTTTGAAAAGGAGGCAAGTGTTTTTGCAAGTTGATCTCAATTAACTAAGAGTTTTGTCTACCCCTATTGTACTCAAAGGTTTTATCTATGTTTTCAACCCCTTTTTTAACAATTTTGTTCCACCATTGAATTTGGTGGACAATCTTGCGTTTAGGAAGTGATTGGGATGGGCGCGGGTCATCGTATGGACCATGAATGCAATGGTGCCAAGTGTCTTTGGAAATTTGCTTAAAGGGACTTGATCATTTTGATAGGCGACTTTCGAAAGCGTCATCGAGGGGCTTATGATCATTTGAATTTGTTTTGCCAAAGAAACTCGACGTGCAAGCATGGCCCATTTTGGAAGGCAACATGTGGGATTACCCTAGGGGGTGCAAGTGTGATTGTGTATTGATTTCATGCAATTGTCTTGTATTAGGTTATCTAGCGTTTGATTTTATGTACATGCAAACCTTAGGTCTAATAATGGTATAATTTGAAAGCGATAAATTGCAAGAATTTAAAGTCTACGCTATTACAAATAGTATCCGGGAGTGGGGGTACAAATTTACAAATGGGGATGAGACCTTAGGAATGTAGTGTCCAATAATTTACAACCAAATCGAATCGAGACCAAATGTAAACAATGTAACGTATGACAATGATAAGAATAGCAATTATATGTATCAATGCGGGTATATTGTGTAAGTGTAAGTGTACGTGTATGAGATTTATTTATAAGTTAAGAAAATGTGAATTTAATGTGTTATCAAGTATGGTTTACTTAATAAAAAGAATTAGACGTTTTCTTTATTTAATTTGTAATCTTGTATTTTTCTTTAATATGTACAAAAAGTATTTTACTTAAAAGAAAGAAAAATGTTTTAAATTTAAATTATATTATGTATATTAAAAAAATGTATTTTAATTGATTATGTACAAAGTTTTAACTAAAAAAATGTTTTAAGTTAAATAAATAAAAAAAGAGTTTTAATTAAAAGAACATATTGCGTTCAAGATTATAATTATGTTATAAAAAGTATCATTAATAACAACTTTGATGTAAAAAAGAAAGTATGTTAATTAGTATATATATAAAAAAAATATGATAAGTAAAAGAGGCTTGAAAGAGTCAAAACGGGCTTTAGGGTTTTTTGGGCCCAAATCTGATCAAAGCAGAAGCAAAAGGGGGGTGACAATTGGGAAAACGTTTGGGCTTAGGTGTTGTTTTCGTGGGGGAAGGCCCACTATGTTTCACAAATTAATTTTTAGGGTTTGATGACTTTGTGTTCATTTGGAACAGATTGGGGTTTGTAACATGCAGAGGCGCGCCGTTTACTTCGTCACCTTCGTCTTCGTTCATCTTTCGTTCCTTTTTGTTCTCTTGGCCATGGATGTTTGAACAGCGCCCTTCTCGCCCAAGGCAACAGCGCCACCATCCATTCTCTTCTCCCCACAGATCGCTCAGGCAACAGTTAAACAAGGTAGTAATTCATATCAATCTCGTTAGGGCTTTATGTTTTGCATGTTATGATTTTGTATTCTGATGTTATGTTCATTATTGTTTGTTAACGAGATCGTGAAAAGGGATGAAAAGAAATTGTACTACCTTTTGGGAGACGGAGGAGAAAGGAGTTTGGAGGCGTTTTGAGGCTCGACGGCGGGGAAACGCATGATGATGAAGCTAGCTCTTCCTGGTACCTTTGTATTTTTGCCTTTAGGTTTGATGATGAATTTGAAAACCTACTTTTGATATCCCTTCTTTCTTCTTCTCTTCGCCTCTGCTTATGTATACTTCTATGTGTTTGCCACTGTATGCTTTAGCTTGATGCCTCTGTATGTTAACCCGGTGATGAGGTTTCCTCTGAGGGTTTGTGTTGCCTTGAATACTTTTTCCTCTCTTCTTTCTGCCTCGCTTCTGTTGCTTTTTGTATATTTGCCTATGATGAGAGTTCTCTGAGGCCTTTTTGTTGTTACCTCTGAACATTTGGTATGCTTCTGAGGTGTTTGATGCGTTTGTGCTTGATCTGTGCCTATGAGGAAGTTTTTCTGAGGCCTGATGGGTTTGGAAACTGGTTTAGGCTTAGATTCAGCTTGAGGCTCTAGTTGAGGCTATGGCTTTGCAGGTTTGTTGAGGTTTACTGGCTTGGCCTTTTACAAGTTAGGCTCTTGGGCTTTGTTTGACAGGTTATGGTACTGGATGGTTATGGTTTGATGAACTGGTTATTTGACAGGTTAGGGTACTGGGTGTTTAAGGCTTTGATATGCTGTTTTTGTTTTGAATGGTAAGGCTTTTTGACAGGGTGGGAATGTTTGTAATACAAGCTTACAGTGGTCTAGACTTGTATGCTTGTATCCAGGTTTAAAGGCTTGATGAGGCTTTGAAATAGACAGGTTTGATGTTCTGGTTTCAGGTTTATCAGTTGGTGCCGGTTTTGGACAAAATGAGTTTTGAATGGTTGTTTTAACTGTGTTGAAGCAGGTTTAAGGCTTGTGAGGAGCAGGCTATGGCCTCATGTTTTTCTTTGACAAAGGTTTCAGTTTTATGGCTTGGAATGCAGGTTGAATGTTTACTGGTTGTTGTTTGACAGGTTAAGGGCTTGATGAGGCTTGCTTCAGGCTTCAGGCTATGGCCTTACTGGTTTTTTGGCTCCTCCTCCAGCTTGTACAATTTTTGTCTTTCTTATAAGTTTCTAAGTTCTCTTTTTTTTGATCCCTTTGCTTCTGACTGTGTTAGCAGTTTTATATTTTTTCCTATGTCTCAAGCCTAAACTTGTAAGCCCTATTTCTTCTTCTCTTTTCCTTCTCTCTCCAGTACAACTTAAAACATTAAAAACTGTTTATGTTTGTACTTCTAACTGAAAAAGCAATGGCCTAGGGAAATGATGCTTTGATGCTTGCTTGCAATACATGTTTCCTCTGCACTTTATGTCTTCTTTTCCATACTTTCTGCTTCTTGACAGCATTGATGGCCTTTTGTACTTTGTTTGATATCTTGCCATATCCCTTTTGGACAACTTTTTGTTTAGTTTGACATTAGAACTTTATGGTTCAGTTTGGATTTTGTACTTGCTCATGCTGTTTGAGACTTTGGAAATTATGCAGTTTTGACAATTTTGAAATGTGCAATTTTTTAACTTTGTGCATTCATATTTGACTTGCAAACATTTTCACCCTTCTTTATGAACCGGGAGAAATCCCGTGATTTGCAGAGAGGGCTAACTGATCCCGGCCATTTGCTTTTAATGATGACCCTCTTTTATCTGTCTGTCTCTTTAATTTCAATTTATCTGCAATTGACTTTCTTTTCTTATTTTTTTTTTTTGCAGATAGAATCAAATGAAGCAGAGGGAGCATTGGATAGAAGAATGAAGATTAGGAAACTTAGAAAAATTAGGATAGTTTTATTCCAAATTTAATCACTTGTAAACATTTATTATTATGAATACATTGTAAATAAATACCGTATTCAAACAATAATTGTAATGAATAATTAAAAGATGAATAAAAGTCCACTTTTTTATCAGTTAATTCCTTTTCTTCCTTTCAATTGTTTATTTATTATTTATAATTCTTTAAATTATAATAATTGAAAATAAATTCCAACCATTTAACTCAGAATAATAAATAATCCATAAACGTCCGGCGTCTTGAATAATCAAAGCAATGCATCGTCAAATCATACATGCCCAAATGTCTTTTCTTCTCACTGATTTAGTCAAACATTGCAAACTCAGTCCAAATGCCTCAGTCCATATCTCAGGATAACTTGAAAAGCACTGTAGAATTTAAATCTTTCTGAGAATGCGCGCACAAAAATCCTAATTCCTGATCAAATGCCAAAGAAGCATTCGCCTGATCAAAGTTGAGCCAAAATCAACCAAACCCTAAACAAACTGTTTGAATTGTTCCAGAGCCATGAAAATCAATGAAAACCCTAATTTTGTCTGACTGACGAGAAAAGTCTGTTTGACCGATTCTTGAGCCAATAGGAAAAGCCTGAAGTTGTGATCTCTTGTGGAAAAATGCGAGGGCAAATTTTGGGGTACAACAGTAAGGTCCGAATGTGTGTTGACTACAGGGATCTGAACAGTGAAAGCCCCAAGGATGACTTCCCTCTGCCTCATATCGACGTTCTGGTTGACATCACTGCTCAGCACAAGGTCTTCTCCTTCATGGATGGTTTCTCCAGTTATAATCAGATAAAGATGGCTCCTGAAGACATGGAGAAAACAACTTTTGTTACTTAGTGGGGTACCTTTTGCTACAAGGTCATGCCTTTTGGACTGAAGAATGCTGGGGCAACGTATCAACGTGCCATGGTTGCTTTGTTTCATAACATGATCCATCATGAGATTGAAGTATACGTCGACGATATGATTGCAAGGTCCCAGACTGAGGAAGAACACCTTGGCCATCTGCAGAAGCTGTTTGACAGGTTGAAGTCGTACAAGCTGAGGTTGAACCCGAACAAGTGCACCTTCGGGGTGAGGTCTGGTAAATTACTGGGTTTCATCGTGAGCGACAAAGGTATTCAAGTGGATCCTGCAAAAGTGAAAGCTATATAGGAGATGCCTGCTCCCAGAACAAAGAAAGAGGTCAAAGGCTTTCTGGGACGTCTGAACTACATTGCTCGATTCATCTCACACCTAACTGCTACTTGTGAGCCAATCTTCAAGCTAATGAAGAAAGATCAAGTAGTACGTTGGAATGATGGATGCCAGGACGCTTTCGAAAGAATCAAAGAGTATCTCCAAGAGCCACCTATTCTAATGCCACCAGTTGAAAAGAGACCTCTGGTCTTATACTTGACAGTACTTGACAACTCAATGGGGTGTGTGCTGGGGCAGCATGACGAGTCTGGCCGAAAAGAGCATGCTATTTACTACCTTAGCAAAAAGTTTACCGACTGTGAGACCCGATACTCACTGCTCGAGAAAACTTGATGCGCTTTGGCATGGGCTGCTCGCTGGCTGAGACAGTATATGTTGACTCACACCACTTTGTTGATATCAAAGATGGATCCAATCAAGTATATCTTCGAGAAGCCTGCCCTGTCCGGAAGAATAGCAAGATGGCAGATGATCTTGACTGAGTATGACATCCAGTACACAACTCAAAAAGTAATCAAGGGAAGTGTATTGGCAGACCATTTGGCACATCAGGCAGTGGATGATTACCAGTCTATGAACTTTGAATTCCTGGACGAGAATATCATGTTGATAACTGATTATGAGACACCTAGACCGGATGAAGGACCTGAGGAAGGATCCCGATGGTCTATGTACTTTGATGGAGCGTCGAACGCTTTGGGTAATGGCATTGGCACCGTGATCATATCTCCTAAAGGCTCTCATACTCCATTTACTGCCCGATTATGTTTCAACTGCACCAACAACATGGCGGAGTATGAAGCATGCATTATGGGTCTTCGAGCAGCTATTGACCTAAGGATTAAGTTTCTAAGTGTTTTCAGAGATTCCGCTCTCGTGATCAGTCAGATCAAAGGCGAGTGGGATACAAAACATCCAAATCTTATTCCTTACAAGGAGTACGTGTTGACACTGCTTCCCCATTTCGAGGAGATAACCTTTGAACACTTCCCTAGAGAGGAGAATTAGCTAGCGGACGCACTGGCTACGATGTCTTCTATGTTTAAAGTCAATTGGGACAACGAAGCTCCCCAGATCATTATTGAAAGATTGGACGAACCTGCACATTACTGTGATCTTGAGACTGAAGAGGTAACAGAAAAGCCCTGGTATCATGAGGTGAAGAGGTACCTTGAAGCTCAAGAATACCCCGAGGGTGCATCTGTTAATGACAAGAAGTTTCTGAGGAGGTTCGCGGCGAAGTTCTTCATCAGCAATGGTATTCTCTACAAGCGTAACCATGATTCAACCTTACTGTGTTGTGTGGATAAGATTGAAGCAGAAAGGATCATGGCAGAGCTGCATGAAGGTACTTTCGGAACTCATTCCAGTGGACATACCATGGCAAAGAAAATCCTTCGGGCAGGATATTACTGGTCCACAATGGAAGCCGATTGTTATCAGCATTCTCGGACATGTCATAAGTTCCAGGTCTATGTTGATAAAGTGCACATACCTTCAGTTCCTCTGAATGTTTTGAAAGTGCCTTGACCTTTTGCAATGTGGGGCATTGATATGATCGGCGAGATCAGACCTACGACATCCAACGGGCATCGTTTCGTCCTAGTAGCAATTGATTACTTTATGAAGTGGGTTGAAGCAGCTTCCTTTGCTACCGTAACCATGAACGTCGTGGCACGGTTCATTCGGCATAATCTGATCTGTCGATATGGTGTACCAAAGAGGATCATTACGGATAATGGTACCAATCTCAACAACAAGATGATCACTGAGCTCTGCGAGCAATTCAAGATACAACATCATAACTCTTCTCCCTACCGGCCGAAGATGAATGGGGCTATAGAAGCTGCAAATAAGAACATTAAGAAGATTGTGCAGAAGATGACAGTGACATACAAAGACTGGCACGAGATGTTACCATTCGCTCTTCATGGGTACCGTACCTCAGCACAGACGTCAACGGGGGCAACACCCTATTCCTTGGTTTATGGCATGGAGGCAGTCTTGCCTATTGAAGTTCAGATACCCTCTCTTTGGATCATGAAGGATGCAGGTTTAAGCGAAGACGACTGGATTCAGACCCGGCTTGATCAGTTAAACCTAATCGATGAAAAAAGACTTACTGCTATTTGTCATGGTCAGACATACCAAAAACGGATGATCAAGGCATTTAACAAGAATGTTAGACGACAAGAGTATCAAGTTGGGGACCTGGTAATCAAGCGCATTATCCTACCTCAAGGTGACCCCAGGGGAAAATGGACCCCTACTTACAAAGGGCCATTTATGGTTAAGAACATCTTCTCAGGAGGAGCTATGATTCTAACCACCATGGATGGTAACGACCTTTCTCACCCCATCAATGCAGACATAGTAAAAAGATACTACGCATAAATCAAAGACCCGCTAGGTTGACTGGCCTAGGCAAATATAAGGGCTTCCCGGCGAACCAAAAGGGTTCGGACAAAAATAAGGGATGAAAATAAAAATCTGTACACCCGGCAAGTCGAAAACCTGAAAAGGCGGCTTGGGCAAAAATGGGTATCCCGGTGGACTGAAAACCCAAAAGGGCGGTCCAGGCAAAAGTTAGGGATTAAAGCATAACACTATGTCTCATTGGATCACCTCACATCCAGACTCCGCTATCGACTATCAAGCTCGGACGACACTAATCAATCAGATTCATCTTCAACTAAGTAGCAAAGTGATGAGATACTCGAGAACATAAAGGTAATAACAGAGTTGGAACCCAGTGGGATCATTCACATAGCTGTTTTCTTTTCTTTTCACAAATTGTAAAGTCTATTTTTTCGGCGGTGTTCTCTTACTAGGACGTCAACCTCTTGTATAAAAACGCCTATTTACAGGCCAAACTTCAGAATCAATACAAATTCATTTTCAGACAAATTTCAAATTGTTTTTCTCTTTATCTGTTTTGTCTTGCAAAGAACGTCCAATGTTCATTTTTGATATATGCATTTGACATTAATTGCTGATCATAAATATTTACACGCAAAACGAAAGATGAGTTACTGGTAATAATAGAAACAGGGGCAAATAAGAATTGCCCAAACTGTACAAGTTGCTCTGTCCACCAGGTACCAAGATAGATTCAGCTGAAGGATATGGCTAAGATACCTCCACTCCCTGCAGGTTAAGACAATGATAATAGCTCTCTCAGCTGAAACTGGCAACCATGAATGAATCAGCAATACTCTCCTCAAGCAGAGTTAATCCACCATCAAGCACTAAAAAGGTTTGGTATCCCCAGAAGGTCTTAATATTCTTCAACGGAGTATAAAGACATCCCCCAGCAACTGAAAAATCATTCCCAGCGAAGTCCTTTTTTCCCCAAACAGGAGTTCAATCCTTAACAGATCTAATATCACCAGCAACGGTAATCCATCCCCAATGGAGGTCATCATTAAAATCCCCAACAGAGCTTATCAACGGAATCCCTAGCGAAGTTTATCGTTAAAATCTTCAGTAGAACATCTCTTCCCCATAGAGTAATTCCCCTCGGAATAATCTCCTCATCAGTTTATTCCCTAATAGAGTTATCCTCTCCTGCAAGTTTATCACCTTCGTTCATCATCCCCAGCGGAAGCAAAATATTCAACTTTATTCTCCAGCAACTCCGGGATTTATTTTCCCCAGCTAAGACATTACATGTCCATACATCATGATGCATGCATATACGCATCATACCATACAATCTCATTTATATTAAGAACATCATTATTGATCCATATCATGCATTGTATAAGACTGACTGTTACCTTTCAGGAAAGATACAATCAAAATTCAAGTTATGAAGCCCGGGTACGACCGAATAGTATCTTGATTTCTGCAGCATATTGTGAAGCCCGGATTACGACCGAATAACAATATCAGACTACCGCGAATCCTAGATTACGACCAGATAGTGATACCTCTCAAAAGTAAGCTATGAAGCCCGAAGACCGACCGGATAATAGTTTATTCCCCAGTGAGCCATGAAGCCCGAATTACGACCGGATAGCAGCTCGGTAAGCACCATGAAGCCTGGATTCGACCAAATAGTGGTATATCATAAACACAAGCCGTGAAGCCCGGATCACGACCGGATAACAGCTCAGCAAGTTATTGTGAAGCCTGGATTACGACCAGAAAGAAATACAAGACCATGAAGCCTGGATTACGACCAGATAATGGTAGAAGATGTTGTGAAGACTAGATTACGACCAGATAGCAACCAAGAGTACTACGAAGCCTGGATTTCGACCAGATAGTGGTATGATACATCGTGAAGCCTGGATCACGACCAGATAGCGGTACAAGACACTATGAAGCTTGGATTCCGACCAAATAGCAGTTTACATGGACAGTTACTAAGAAGCCCGGAGTCATCCGGATATTAGTGTGCCCTAAATTCAAGTTGAAGCCCGGATGCGACCGGATAATCACTTGATTTGTTCTGAAGCCTGCATTTCGACCAGATAAGAAGTGAGTTATTACAAAGCCTGGATGACGACTGGATAGCAAGTTTAATCTCATCTCCCCAGTAAGTCACTGTAAAGCCTGGATCACGACCAGATAGCAGTCGGTCTTATCACTATGAAGCCTGGGTTGCGTCCAGATAATAGTTCACTCTCACCTCTTTAACATAGATGATTCCTCAATAGAATAACGGACGACCGAAGCTCCTAAAGTTCTATTTCTCCTAAGACAAAGAACAGCATTCCCCAGTGGAATCTCCCTCAACAACAGGTATACAAGATCTCGCTAAGGAATCTCTTACGCGATCGAAACTCCTTTGGATGGCATCGTTAAGCCCATCTCCCATCATCAATCTCCAAATGGAATCTGTAAGCCCATTCCCGACATCACAAGAAAAATGCTACTTCATGCGAGTGCAAATTTCTGGGCACTCTAATGTTCAATCATCTTCCACCTTCGGATCACGAAAGGCCCGAATGCCAATCTATATCCTCAGGTTGAAGAAGATTTAACAGGGGAAACTGTTGTACCCCAAAATTTTCCCTCCCATATTCCTAAAGACATGTCAAGAATCATCTCCAAGTTGTTCAAGATGGCTCAAGAGTTGGACAGTCAAATCACCTCATAAGGCAGTCAATTCAAAATTAGGGTTTTGTGTTGCATCAAGGTTCTTGCATCCACATGGCCTCAAGTTCTCCCCAATGTACTAATATGTTCTCAAGTTCATCCATGTCAACTTTCAAGCCTTGCAGAGGAAGTTTGGTCAGTCAATTGCTCAAGAGGTCCAAAAATCGGCTGTGCTTAGGCAAAAGTCAACTGTGACCCAAATACAGTCAAACCTCAATATTTTTTGTCAAAATTATCATTTTGAAGGATAATTCATCATTTTATCAAGGGTTGATCATGATTCATCAAGGATTGCTCAAGATTCATCAAGATTCAAAAGTTGCTAAATTAGGGTTTTGTAGGAAAAGTCAACTCAACTTTGACCAGACATAACTTTCTCATACTTTATGATAAATAACCCATCCAAATCTCATTTTGAAGAGGGTGAAATTTCCTATAATCCATATTCACACCCCAAGATAAATAAATGCACTCACAAAAAGTTACAAATTTGGACATTATAGGTCATTTTTGAAAGTCAACAAAACACCTTTTTTCCCAAAGCTTATAACTTGAGCATGGAATATCAAATTTAGATGATATCAAAAATGTTGGTTAGAGGCATCTCAAGGTTTCTAAAAAGTCTAAGAACACTTCCAAAAGTTCAAAATTGAAGAAGTTATGCATTGTTGAAGTTTGGCATTTTTCCAAAATTGCCAAAAGTCAATTATCCTCAAAACTCCAATTTTTGACAAAAAGGCCCACTTTTTTCCACTTGATTTGGTCTTGTCACACCACACACGTGTCCCATATTCAATTTCATGGCCATTCATTTATTTTTCTATTTTATTTAATTTTTATTGAATTAATTCATTTTAAATCAATATTAATTCAAATAAAATCCAAAAATTGATAGAATGATATCTTTGTGATTGGTATAGACTTCAATTATCATCATGAACCAAATCAAATCCGAATCAAGCCTTATTATGCACAAAAAATCATATTTGATACAAATATGGAAGCTTTGTTAATGGTGGCAAAATCATATCTTGGAATCATCAATGCACAAGGATTGGAGGCCCAAAGTTTAACCTAATGCACTCCTTATTACTTGTACAAGCCATACACATCAAGGACACGACCTGAAACTGCAAGAAACGGCCAAACCAAATTGGAGAAAAAGCTTGAAAAAGTGGAAACTGGAATCACACTTAGGGCTCGTTTCAATCCAAAATCACAACGTGGTGTTCTTGCTTGCAATCTCCTGAAGCTATAGCAACCAAAACTAAGGCCTGAAGCCATCTAAAAAGCGCTGTAAGTGTTCTTGAATATGGCTCTGAACATGAAATCGAAACCACTCATTCTTGCATCTTTTTGATAAACCATGGACATATTCTTGATCCTTGTTTGATTTCGAAGCTTTCTGCACTATTTGATTTTATTTTCATAGTCTATAACGCCATGCCTAAATCTAGGGTTCATGCTTCTTGTTTTTGGGGTTTTTAGTTGCAGGGAAAATCAAGGCCAATACTGGACATAGATGAAACCAGGAGGAAGAGACGAACATATTGGTGGTTTTAGTTTGCATTTTTATGGCCAGGAATTTGTTTTAGAAGTGAGCCATGGATTTAGCTGCGGATGAAATCCGCAGGTAAATAACCAGGTTGTTCAAGGAAGAAGACGACCACGTGCCTCTTCCTTATAGGGCCATTCATAATTTCGCGCTTGTTTTTATTTTTATTTTTCAGGCATAGTATTTGTTTTCACATATATTATTTTGTGGTTATTATTCTAACAAATAAGCAGTTTGGTTGGGTTGGTGAGCGCGTTGGCATTTGAGCAATGGGACCTGGGTTCGAATCCCAGGTCCCTCAATATATTTGTCTTATTTTTCTTCAGGCAATCGCGTGTGGTTTCAGCAAGCGTGGACCATCATATTCCTTCTAATCTCACATGCCAGATGGCCTTCAGGCCAAATCCAAAGGCCAGGATTGAAGGCTCATCATACATCCAAGTCAACAAGCGCATATGGAATCAACAGAAGTCAACAAAGGCCAATGCGTTTGGGCCTGGAAATTGCTGATTTCACACTCAATCAGGCCCAACACCCCCCCCCCCCCTTGGTTATTTCTTCTCATATTTCATTTTTTTAATTATTATTCAATTGTTTTATTAATTATTATTATTATTTACACTAACCAATTATTTTTCTTAATAAAATCAGAAAAAACATAAAAAATATTATTTTTATTAATTTCATTATTTTTGTAAATAAATAATTTAATTGACTTAGTTTTTTAATTAGGTATAATTTTAACATCTTTTGCAATAAATTAAAAGTAATTTAGAATATTAGGTTTTAATAGTTTTAAATCAATTTTATTTTTGTTTCCTTAAATATTCTAAAACCCAAAAAAAAAATATTTTTAATTAATTAATCAACTTAGAATATTAGGTTTTTAATAATTTTAATCATTTTATCTTATTTCCTTAAATATAAAAAAAATCCAAAAATATTTTTATTAATTAATTAATTTAATTATTAACCTAGATCTAATTTCCATTTAATTCAAAAATAACAAAAATCTTTTCTTTAAATAAAAAAGGGTCAAAACCCTAAAAAACTCGCATCCAATTTAATTTCCCGCACGCGATCCATTTTATCATATTATTGTATCTGTTTCCCGGAATGTAATAGTTTAATTAGGACTTTGATTATTTTACCGCTTTATTTTATTTTCCGCATTTTAAAAGGGTTGTTTTTGGCGATGTAAATACCCGACGCCTTGTAATAGTTTAGATTTAATTTCTGCAATTTAAATTCCGCAACTATACACTGTTAGATGTTTGATAATAGGGAATGCATGACAAGATCGAATGTATGAACTTAAAATCAACATAGCTCACCCATGACATGTACAAAGATAAAATTAACTGAAATAACACACTCGCACATGCGCACTCTTAGGGTACACCTCACTTGGTTGCCTTCGAACATGGTCATTGAGTATAGGAAGTTTTAGAGGTCGTCCTCTTGTCCAAAGATCATAAGTTGCCTCGAAACGGTTGCCTCGGAAAAAATGATCTAAGACATTAGGGTTACCGCTAAGGCGTCCTAACATTGCTTTAGTGACCACACGTCCCTTAATCGAATTGACCCAAAAACTCCAACGACGGTGCTACCTGCTCCTCAATAGTGGGATAGCATTGTCTAAAAGACACTTGTACAGATTAATTCCTTTTTGAGTAGGTAGATGGTTCTTAAGTACTTGCTCCTTTTAAAACAAAACAAAACATTTCGCACTTACACTCCTTTCAAAACAAAAACTCTTTTCAAACCCACAAACACAAAGAAAAGCAAACTTTTGAAAACACAATGAGCAAGTACCTAAGAGCCCGTGGATAACCACAGATAGAAAGGGTGCTAACACCTTCCCTTTCTATAATCTACCTCCCGAACCCGAGAAACATCTCGAAAAAGGAATTTTTCTGTGTTTTTTTCCTTTCCTTGTTGGATAAAATAAAAGACGGTGGTGACTCTTGCTCACCGCGACATTTTGCGAAAACAAACGCAAAACGCGAATCAGCATTCCAAAACAGTCAGTTCTCATTCCCGCCGATCACATGTGACTTGGGCAAAAAAGGGTATCCTGGTGGACCGAAAACCCAAAAGGGCGGTTCAGGCAAAAATCAAGAATTAAAAGCGTACGACTATGTCCCGTGAAATAAACACAGTCAATACTATCACCAAGGTCCAAGTTCAAATGGTCCAAGATCAATCCAATCAACTTCGATCAACGACAAGGGACGTTCAAAGACATTGGGGGAATAATAGAGCTGAAAGGTAATGAGATCATTTCACATGGCTATTTGTTTTTCATTCTCAATTTTGTTTTCTTTTCGGCGATTTCCTCTTACTAGGATTTCCGTCTCTATGTACAAAAACACTTATTCATGGGCAAAATATCAATACAAATACACTTTGAAGTGCAAAATTGTCTATCTCTGTTTTGAATGCAAATTTGTCCAATGACTAAAATTGAATGAACATATGCATATGAACATAATTAAAGCTATTTGGCACATGTGTCCTACCAAGCAGCAACCTCAACAAGGCATCAGTGCACAACAGCAGTAAGCATCCCTTTAATGAATGTGAAATATCCCCACAGAGTTATCTCACCATCATTATCCCCACCAGGGCGTTGGAAATAAACCTTTCCCCAACGGAGTTGCCCATAAAATATCCTTGCACGGGACGATCCTTGGCCAGAGTCTCAATCTCTTGACAGTTTTTTTCTCCAGCTTAAGCCTAGGAGATCTCTTCCTAAAGGGAATCCACTTCCTTAGCAGATTTTATTCCCCACAGAGTTATCTCATCATCATTATCCCTATAGGGACAACCCCAATGCAACCTTTCCCCAGCGGAGTTGCCTATAAAAATTTCTTCACATAGGATAAACCCCCGACTAGAGTCTCAATCTCTTGGCAACTTTCTCTAGCTAAGTCAATTTCTACAAAATTGAAACTTATGGGTCTCTATCTAAAGGAAATTCATCTCCTCAATAGGGTTTATTTCCCTAACATAGTTATTTCCCCGGGCCAAGTGAAAATTCCTCAACATACAAGACACCCCGATTTCCCCAGTCGAGTAAGAACTCCCCGGTGAGTCCAAAATTGCCCAGCTGAGCCCATCATTCCCAGTGGAGTATATCTTCCAACTGGGGTTTTTTCATCCCCAGTAGAGTATATCTTCCAACGAAGATTTTATTCTTCAAGCTGAGTCCATCCTCCCCAGCTAAATAAACACTCCCCACTGAGTCCATCTTCCCTGGCAGAGTATATCTTCCAACCAAGATTCTATTCCCCAGCGGAGTACAAATCCCTCAACGGAACCCAAATTCCCCATTTGAGTCTGAATCGCCCAGCTGAGTATATTCTCCCCAAGCTAAGTCTGCCTTGCCTGACTGAGTCTATACTCTCCAGTTAGAAATTCCCCTTCAAATGACTGCAAATCACAGGGCCACAACCCCTAATCCCTAGTAAAGTATTCAACAAAGCCTTTATTATTACCAAGAAATGCTATGAAGCCTGGATCCGACCAGATATTAGCACAATTTTCAAGTTATACTGAAGCCTGGACCCGACCAGATAATAGTTTGACTTCTTCAATTTCTGAAGCCTGGACCCGACCAGATAACAATTTGATTTCTTCAATTACTGAAGCTTGGACCCGACCAGATAACAGTTTGACTTCTTAAGTTACTGAAGCCTGGATCCGACCAGATAACAGTTGATCTCATTTCTCAAAAAGCTATGAAACCTGGACACGACCAGCCCAACTCTTCAAAGATATAGAAGAACCTAAACTTAATCCAACCAAGGTTTTAACCACTTGTTCCCAGTATAGTTACCTCTTTATTCCCCGACAAAGGACTGAGAAACCTGGATCTGACCAGATATCATTTCCATCTTTTCAAGAAAGTCATTGCGAAGCCTGGATCCGACCAGATAGCAGTCATCCTCAGAGATTCATTGTGAAGCCTGGACCCGACCAGATAAAAACTAAATCCCTAAGTAGTTCTTTGTGAAGCCTGGACCCGACCAGATAACAATTAACTTCATCAGAAATCTACAAAGCCTGGACCCGGCCAGATAACAGTTGTTAACCAGTTCATTATGAAGCCTAGACCCGACCATATAACAATTAACTTCATCAAAAATCTGCAAAGCCTGGACCCGACCATATAACAGTTTTCGAACGGTATATTGTGAAGTCTGGACCCTACCAGATAACAATTAACCATGATCCCCAGAAAGACACTATGAAACCTGGATTCGACCAGATAATAGTGCAACTTTCCAAAAGACCATAAAGCCTGGACCCGACCAGATAACAGTCTTCAAGAAGTACTGTGAAGCCTGGATCTGACCAGATAATAGTTAATTCACCCTTACCTCCAACAAGTTACCGTGAATCCTGGATCCGACCAGATAACAGTTAACCTCCACATCCCCATCAAGTTGTTATGAAACCTGGACCCGACCAGATGACTATTCAATTTCAAGGAATTTTCTGCAAAGCCTGGATCCGACCAGATAACAGTTAATTCATCTCTTCCCCCAGTAAGTTGCCATGAAACCTGGACCCGACCAGATAGCAACCGACTACTTCATCCTCAGCAACTGTGAAGCCGTGATCCGACCAGATAACAGTTGATCTTTGAGTGATGTTCCACAGCAAAAGCATCTCTTCAAAATAATTTGAAGATATGCATATTCTTCATTTCCAACAGGCAATCAAGGATTCAACCTCCAAAGATTTCCTCAACAGTAGTCAGGGATTTATTTTCCCAGACAAAAACACACATTTCACATTCATACATCATAACATGTACATAACAATGCATTTACCATGATATCACATCTGGTAAGCATCATGCAAGCATCTGCATTTTTCTAACCCCCTTTCTCACAGGTAAAACAACAAGTCTAGTATGGATCAACAAGAGATTTGTGATGATACTTCTTCCAGAGTTTACCAACATTCCTCCAAATGGCATCTATAAGCCCATTCACCATCCATCTTCGAGTGCAAATTTCTGGGCACTCTAGTGTTCAAACATCTTTCACCATCAAGTCACGGATGTTGGATCCGCCAATCTAACTCTTCAGGTTCAAGAAGTTTGAACAGGGGCAACTGTTGTACCCCAAAATTTTCCCTCTCAATTCTCAAGGCATCTCACACAATGATTCTCAAAATTCAAGCTTGCACAAGTACATTGGGATTTTCCAGCACCAGAATTAAAAGGAAACTGTCAAAAAGGGAGAAAACAGATAAAAATAACATTTTGACAAATTTGGAGGAAAATAGGTCTCCTTCGATTCAGCCCCTTTCGATTGGACTTTGCACCTCCTTCGATTGCTCAAAAGTTGCTGCTAGCGTGCCTCTTTCGTCTGGGCATGTGACTTCTTATTGTAGGTTTCATTTGTGTCTTCCACTGCCTGCATGTTTGCTTTGAGTACCAAATTTTCTGCCACAAGTGCCCCCTAGGAGGCAAGCCTTTCGATTGGACAAGTTTGTTGCCTGCATGCTTGTAATCGAAGGCCATGATCTGGTGGCCAAATGTGCCTCCTGCAAACAAGCCTTCATTTGGGCATTCACCTCCTGCATATCTGCGTGTAAGCCTTCGTTTGGACATTCATCTCTGGCCATGCCTGCTGCAAGCTTCAGTTGAGCAAGGGATTCATGCCACTTGGGTTACATCTTTCATTTGGGTATTGAAGCTTCCTTCGATTCAGAAGGAAATGATCTTCATACAAGCTTCAATTGAGTTTTTGTTTCCCTTTGAAACAGTGTCTTTCGACTCAGGAAGTAAATGCCTCCTTTTGGTTTTCTTCAATTCAAAAAGTAAATAATCTTCTGAAAGCTTCCTTCGATTCAGAAGTTAATAACCTTCTGAAAAGTGTCATTCGATTGCACCATTCGCCCCTCACCTGTTTGCCTTGGATTCATAAGTTTTCGATTGGATGAATGGCTACCTTCCTGTGACTTTCAAATTCATCTTCATGTATGATTCGAATGCGCCTTCATATCATATTCGAATCCATCTGTAAACCCTTCAATATGCCATAGTCCTGCATTATGACACACAACTTGGTGGTCCATTCGAAGGACTTGCCATAGTTGTGGAATAATTGTTCTCTTACTTTGGAGTCTAGTCGAAGGTTTGGGCCTAAGTTATTAAAAGCAAGAAGACTCAAAATGGCATATTCAGCTAAAAAGGGCCATTCTAAGAACACACAGTTGGTTCATTCGAAGGACACACAACTGGTGAAAACGAATGCTGTGTTGTTCTAGTCTGGTCGAAAGGTGTAGAAAGATGGAGGATTCGACTTAAAAGATCAAGTTGAACATTTAGACCCATAGGCTAGACTACATGTTTTCCCTTTTCAGGCCTCAAACCTATGACTCACCCTCTACTTAATTGTTTATGCAAGTTAAAATAGGCCTTTACCCATTTGTTGTCAAAGACCACTTGCACTTAATAGCATAATACTACCTTTTAGAAAAGTTTGTCTTGAGCCTTGCACCTGTTTTCCTTCAGAAAGAAGCAACCCATATGAACCATTCATCTTACTTTTATGGCACAAGTGGACACTCACTTTCCAGTTGAGCCTTATTTTATTATTTTTTCTCCCCAAGCTTCCCAAAAGCCTTTCTCTATAAATAGAGAGTTCATCTGCACAAAGAAAGGGAGGAGAGGAGGGGAATGTATCTTCAAAATTCTCACATACCATAAAATTCTCAAACACTTCAACACTTGTGAAATCAAAAAACCAGAATCATTGTTACCTCCTTCAAATTTTGAAGAACAACACATTCCAGTTTCCTTCGAATCAAGGAGCATCCCACTTGTTCCTTCCTTTGAATCCAACAAAGAAGGATATTTCACTTGTTTTTCTCTTTCGAATCCAGTGTCGAAGGCCTACCCTGGGTCTTTTCCTTCGAATCCAGAGGCATTCTAAGCAACCACTTCAAAGTCCAGAACACGCTCCAACCTCCAGCAAGGTAAGTCATTTTTAACCTTTGGCCCTTCGTTTCCAGCATAACATGTAAATAAGTTTTCTTTTTCATTTAAAACATGTACACACTATTTTCTTCTTTTTGTTTTCACTCTCTTAATATGTGTCATGGTTAACAATCTTCTTAGATTTTGCTCTTGGTACATTTAAATACGCTTTAAAGAACTAATCTAGTCTTAAGGTGATGTTGGCATGGCCTTGGGCCGCATTGCTATTCAAACTCAAATGAAAGAAACAGGAGACAAAAAATTTAGAAAAGAAGCCTCTGGCTTCCATACTAAACTTCAGGCCAAATGAAAGAGGCAGCCAGAAGGAAAAATATGTTGGCTTTCAGGCCCCAATCGAAAGCCAAAATATACTGGCTTCTAGGCCCCAATCGAAAGCCAAAATATGCTGGCTTCTAGGCCCCAATCGAAACTCATTCCTTCACCCATTTTCAGGTAAGGTCGAAGAGAGCCAGAAATGGCAGAATCGAAGGGTTTGCTGCCCTAAATCGAAAGATCCATTTTTTCTTGCTTTTACCTTATTTTTTCCTTTATATTTTCATGCAATTCAATATGGTTGTAATAGTGTAGGATTTATTTTTTGCACTCTTTTATTACCTTCATATAAATGTTAAGTAATTAGGTTTGTATGGCAAGATAAAATTAACAAGTAGACAACCCAAAAATTAAAGACAAAATGCATGCAATCAAACACACTTGCACACATGCACCCTTAGGGAAATTCCACTTGTTGCCTTATAAAAATGGTCATGTTATGCATGTGGGGTATCTTAGCAAAAACAATCACAAATACAAGATCATAGTCCCTCGATGACGCTACAAATGTTGCCTTACAAGTGATCTTAGTCCCTACAAGAGAATGCTAAGATATCTCACAACATTGCTATCATGACTATACGATGACCCACGTATGTCCCTTCAGATCCAACGATGGGGCTTCTTATCAAATCAATGGTAAGGTAGAAACATCTAAAGGAGGAGGAAAAACACATCTAAAACCTTTCGAGTAGGTAGATTAGTTTTATTTACTTGCTCAATTTCAAAATAAACATCCTTGCTATTTTCAAAATAATCACATACATCTTTCCAAAACTTGAAATATTTTCAAAAGCTCAACACTTTGCATACATTCTTACGAACGAGAATCATTGTAAATTTCGCCTATACGATGGCACCTTTTCAAAATACTTTCAAAACCACACAAAAGCACAATTTTCAAACAAAAGCAAGTGATCTAACAAGTAACTAAGAGCCCATGGAAAACCATGGATGGAAAGGGTGTTAATACCTTCCCTTTTCATAATCTACCCCCCGAACTCAAGAAAACATCTCAAAAGGTCTTTTCCCGTGCTTTTTCACCTTTCCTTATTGGATAAAAGAAAAGTCGGTGGCGACTCTTGATAAACCGCAACATTTTGCGAACACTAACGCAAAACCCCAAGTCAGTTCTCCCACCATATCACAGATGGTTTCTCCGGACTGCATTCAAAATAACTCGTATTCTTGACTCAAGGTATTTAGTCTTGATCTTTTAACTTCAACATTCCTTCATGAGTTTGTACCAAGGTATCCCATATTTCTTTCGCTGTTTTGCATGCCGAGACACGGAAGAATTCATCCATGCTAAGTGCACCTTGAAGAAGATTGATTTCCTTTTTATCATAGAGAACCTTCTTCTTATCATCTTCATCCCATGCAGCTTTAGACTTTGATGAGACAACACCATTGATCACCGTTATAGGAATAAATGGACCATTCTCGACAACATCCCATATTTCTTCTCCTTGTGCTTCTAGATGTGCCTTCATGCGTATTTTCCAAAAGTCAAAATATTCACCACAAAATAGAGGAGGCTTGTTGTTACTACCACCATATCTGAAAACAAGATTTTGATTTGCGGAAGCCATTCTGGATCTTTTAGGAACAAGTTACCTATAACCTACTCTGATGCCAATTGTAAGTACGAAGTGCGCCTAAGAAGGGGGGGGGGGGGGTGAATTAGGTACTTTAAATTTTTTCTGGTTTTAGTGATGATGGATATTATTTTTCTTGTTTATGGTAAGTTTACGAAAGAGTAAAGTGTAGAAAAATAAAGAGACACAAACGACATATCCTGGTTCCCCTTACAGTCAGAGAGTACTCCAATCCCCTTTTAACATGAAAGAGATTTCCTTATAGTGGCAAACTTAAACAAGAACTACCCAAAACCAAGAACAGTCCTCTTGGACCAAGAACAATCCTCTTGTATTTTCACTATGTCAAAAATGAGAACAATCCTCTCAAAGTGACTTTACTTGTATCCAATAATCCTGGAAAAAAAAGATTACAAAACCACTTGAACTTATTTTCAACAATCCTGAAAAATAAGCAAGTATATAGCAATATTTGATTTGAGTGAGTTTGTGTAGCAATGATCACTTTGAGTGATTTTATCAATGAATTGATCTTCTCTTCCAATAAAAATAGTATACAATGCTCAAAGTTTTCTGGTTGACAATATGTGAAAGTGTGCAAAAAACTTGTGTATGAAAGTGTATAAAAGCTTGAGTTTGAATTTTGAAAATTCAGAAAATATGATTGGAAGAGGTACATAAATTGATTTTGAAAATGAGTATTTATATGTTCATAGAACCCTTTTGAAACAACATATAATTCTGCAAATGAATCATGAATAATTGCCAAGATAGAGTGAAACGTTTCCTTGAAATGGTGTTTTGAACAGGCATGAGTAAAGCTGTTGTTTTTCAAAATCGTTCAGCATGCAATTGATTGCACCCTTGTGTAAATAGATTGCACGGGGTTTCAACAACTAAAAATTCAAATATTTTGAGTGAGCAATCGATTGCACAAGTGTGTAAATCGATTGCACTTGAAGTCAGTAGCAAAAATTGATTGAGAGCAATCGATTGCACAAACATACAAATCGATTGCACTTAGAAACAGTAGCTAATCCTTTGAAAACATGAAGCATGCAATCGATTGCATCAATATGCAAATCGATTGCCCCCAAGTAAAAATTGAATTTTTTCTTTAGAAAACTTGAGAAAAAGTTTGGACAAGATAAAATATTTCTTTTGACCATTGAGCATCTATGTCTTAAGTTCAAAGTAAGTACTATCATTATACCTTGAAATTTTCTAAGTGCTTGAACCAAATACTTTATCCAAAGATGCTTTTAGCTTGATCAATAATCTTTTCCTTCTTGTCAAAATGGTTTGTCTTCACCAAAAAAAAGTGCATTTGAGAAGCTCGATTTTATATGGTATCAGTATAGAATTCATTAATACAAAAGCAGTTAGGGAACAAATTGAGCCATTCTTATCAGTAGTATGCTATAGCAGAAAGACATTAATATAAGTAACCTTTATGTCAGTAATCTTAATTTAGTAGTTTCAACATAATTTAACGGCCTTAGTAATAAGACAGAGTTGGAAATAGTTAGTATAGTTGCAGTAATTATTTTGGTAAACTGATGTACATTAGCAGAGTGATGAAATAATAGGAATAATATGAACTAACAGTAGCAGTGTGGGTTTGGTAATAATAATACCGAGTAGAAATGCTAGTAATTTTAGCAGAGGATTATTTAGCCGGATGTAGTTGGTTTGTCCGAATAATTACGCGAAATGTTTGTAAAATATTATGGTTGAGAGGATGAATTGTATAAGTTGCTGTAAGGTAGAGACTAAGATGTGAATTAGTAACAGAAGGTTATTAGTAATAAAATAACAGTGGAGAATTAATTAATTAGTAGGATTAGTCGATTTGCCCGAATAACTATACGAAACAATTGTTGTATATTTAGTCGATACAGTGTGTTGAATACTTTGTTGACAAATATGAATTTCAGGTGGTATTGAATTGTTAGGCTTATGGCCATTGTTGTTTTCTTGTTGATGTTGTTGTCAAATTACTAATTGTTGATATGATATTATTGTTGTGATGTACGAATGTGGGCTTATGCCTTGCGATGAATGATGAATTGTTGTTAATTACGTTGATGAAGTTGTAGGCCTATGGCCAGTGAAGTAATGATATAGGCGTATGCCTAGTGAAGTTTTTAATGATGTTGTTGCATGTGTTGTACATTCATACATTTGCATTTGTGAAGGCTTGTATTGGCGGATTTTGTGAAGGCCTGTATTGGCGAATTTTGTGAAGGCCTGTATTGGAAAATTTTGTGAAGGCCTGTATTGACGGATTTTGTGAAGGCTTGTATTGGAAAAATGATTTGTGAATAAGGCTTATGTCTTGTTGAATACCTCTAATAATTGGCAATTGGAGATGGGGGTTGAAGCCCTATTGGTACCACATGCATTTGCACAGTTGTGTCTCATAGGGTCTTGCCTAATTATTAATGATGTAAATTGTGATGATTTTAAGTTGTGATTAAAACAAGCGAGGTTTGTGAAAAGATGTATTATGAAGGGCATGACAATGTTGATGTTGCAATGTGATGGTTTTATATTCCCGAATTCTAATATATGATTTATCATGCGCTCACTTATACGATTTGAGAATCTCACCCCTTATTGTTTGAATGTTTCCCTCTGTTGGTAACGTGCAGGTAATCAAGAAGGATATTTGTTACCTCGTTAGTTCGAGTCGGTGTCGTTGCTCTGATACATAACACTCGGGGGGGGGGGGGGGGGGGGGGGGGGGATGAACGCTTGATGCTTAGCTGTTGATTATTACTTCTGTTGATGAATCTTTAAGTTGTTTACATGAAGTAACTGTTGTCTTAAAGTTGTTTTAGTTGAATAAAGATGTTAAGTGAATTGAAGTTGAGTATGTAGATTCCACTGCTTATCAATATAAAGTTATTTGATGTTAAAGAATAAATCAAGTTGTTATCGGTTCATATGAGTTAAGTGTTACGTATCTATTTTATATGCGAGTAAATGATGTTTGATTTTGAGTTGAAAATGTAGCATCTTGTTTATGTTGAACTCTGATTTTATTATTTTCCGTCGGGTAGAAATGGGGTGTTATATAATGCATGGATTAATGAAAGTCGATACAAAAACTTCCAAGAAGTGGATTGAAAAAATAAAGACTGACACCAATGCGTGGATTAATGAAAGTCGACACAAAAACTTTCAATCAATGGATTGACAAAAATAAAGACTAACACCAACGTGTCGATTAATGAAAGTCGACACAAAACTTTTAATCAATGGATTGACGAAAATAAAGACTGACACCAATGCATGGGTTAATGAAAGTAGACACAAAACATTCAATCAGTGGATTGACAAAAATAAACACTTCAACCAGTGGGCTGACAAGAGTGCAAAATAATGGTGATTTCAACCGGTGGGTCGAAAAGTTAAGGATTGACATAACCAGTTGGTTGACAATAAAGCAAAACAATAATAGGTTCAACAATGGGTTGAGAATAAAAGGATTTATACAAATAGTGGGTTGAGAAAAAGGCAATGAGAAACAAGTTTCAATCAGTGGATTCACGTAGGAAAATGATTGCAAAGGTTTTATTAGGAATTACTGAGGACTTCCATGAGCGGTCATTGAATTTATGCATGCTTTGTGTTGATGCATGAGATATATTTTGTTTTTTCTTTTGAGCGCATTGACGCATATGATGCATGTGATGAGTGATCAATAATTGTAATGGTTTTATGGACGTGGCCAAAGGGAATTGGATTTTTGTATGTAAGGAGGAGCTTGGTTTTCAGTGGAAAATGTCAAACAAAGATTGAGCTTTTGATTGTTTATGCAACGGGTAGGTGCCCCATGAATGATATGCGTGATTCAATGTATGATTAATGAATGCATGCCAATGTGATTGAGAAATATGATTTGAATGTTTGGACGAACGTCTTGTTGAGGGTCACATGCAAGATGAAATGAGAAAGATTCTGAAGGCGGTCCTTTGGCAGGATATTGCAAGCATGACTTCTCGACACTCTTTACGAGTTCAGAAATTGATGATGATTGTGAGCTGATGTGCTTGTGAGAATATTTGAAAGAATGAAGATATCTTGGACTTGAGTGCCCCAGAATGCTGAGTTCTCAAAAGTTTGGATCCACATGAGTTTAGAACTGACTACTGATCTTGAAAATGACATTCCCAGATGCTTGTAACTTCAAAATAAATTCCCCTGATTAACTGTTCTTTGAAACCGTCTACTAAGTTATGAAGAGATTTTCCCCTTGATGGGATAACTCGAATATGATGATGTTCTTCAACTGATGTCACACTGCTGAAATTCTCTTGATGTGAAGTGCTAAACTTGAAGATGAAATTGTTTATTCATAATGGTAACTTTAACGTGATGATTATGAAAACTTTTGAAATTGAATAATTTATTGAAATGATATTACGGTAAAAAAAGGGTAAATCCTGATGAGGATGCAATGGAAATTTTGAAAATTCAAGATGCAAAAAATGACGTGATAACATGGTATCAACACCAATGATTATAGCAAACATTCAGGAGTCAGATTAACACAACCTTGCTTTAGTATGCTTTCAAAATAAACCTTGCTTAAATTAGGTCTGTACAATGTTGTAACATGGCCTGGTTCATGGTTTATGAAATAAAAGATATAAGGCTCAAATTTTGATTTTAACCCACCCCATTCTTCATGATGTTCTTCATTCCTACATTCAGTTAATTGATAGACACATTCAACTTCCAAGAGGAATTGAAAATGACAACGTGGTGGCTTGAGAACCAATGCTCTTTGAGGTGGAAGTCACTTATTCTTCTTTGGAAGTCACACAAGCTTGTTCTTACTTTGATTTTGTTGAGATCTTTCGGGGATCCTTATTTGAGTTTTTGTTGTATCCCTAACATTTGCTTGGACTATTTTTTTTTAGTTTTAGACCAGCAAGCTTTTCTTTAATTTTTTCATTTTTTTTGAACAACTTATGTGACATAGGTCATCTTATCTTTGTACTGAATGGGTTGTGACTGCAATTTTGACGGTTCTTTGAGGAACAACCGTTGTAAGCTTTGGGTTTTTACTACTTTGAAATTGTGTAGAAGAGAGGATGCAGTTGAACCTCTGAGAAGGTAACTCGAATGATCTATGATGACATGATTCTCTTGGAAATAAAATAATCTGATTACTTTAATTGAACCATTACCCTGCCCCAGGTTAAGATTAAGGGTTTAAATTTCATGCAGAAAGAAAATCCTACTTCTAGGCTCAAAAGGGTTAACGGTGGATTATCTTTCTTATATCTTCACTATTGGGATTTGAAGTAATGCTTGTACATCATCAACAAAGTCTTATTTAAAAGCATACTGTTGCAAACTGGGTATTCGTTTTTCATCATCTTCCCTCAAATATTTACTTAAACAGAAAGTTGATAAAGAAAGTGAAGTGGAAATAAAAGCAATATTAATTTTTTGTGATTTTTTTCCAAGTGATAATAAAGAAAATGAAAGCAAGTGAACATGATATGATTAATTCAAAAGATGCAATGCTCATTTCATTAAAATTACAATTAAAGATAACAAAGTTCAAATGCAAAATAGAAAATTACAAACAAGAAAATTGAAAAATGAAATAATAAAGGTCCTAGTGACTATCAACAACAAGGATAAGCTTTTACGTCTGATAATTGGCTTTAGGAGTGTCCCTTGTGTCTTGGAACTGCTCAGGGAAAGGGGTTGGCAATCACATCTGGGATGTCTGCGAAGGAGAGTATCTTCTGGTCAGTCAAGTCTTGCACCTTTTCCTTGAGGACATGGCAATCTTCAATGGAATGACCTGCTACTCCACTATCAAGGTCACATTTGACATTTAGATTGTACTCATGAGTGAAATGAGTTGTAGCAGGTTTAGTTGGCCTAGGAGCTATTGCATTCTTCTTGATCATATACGACCATAATTTAGTGTAAGTCATTGAAATTGGATCAATCCGGTGAGCCTCCTTCTGCTGGTATCTAGGAGCCCTATTCTGATTCTGTTGCGGATTCTGATTCTGAGGAACTTTCAGCTGAGCATTCTGAGGAATATTCTAAGGAGGAGCTGCCCATGGCTGCTGGTATAGAGGCATAGAAAATTTAGGTTGCTGGTATTGAGAAGCTACAACATACGAATATTGATAGTATGGAATGAACAGTGGTTATTGAACAAATTAGGGTTGGTAAGGTTGTGGTGTCTGAGATCCACTTCCACCAATTACAATAACATTGGTTTCACCCTCCTTTTTCTCCTGGAAGACTCCAGGGAACTTCTTAGCATTATTTTTGTTGGATGATCCAATAACACTGACAATTTTTCCATTCTCCAAGCCTTCTTCGATACGTTCACCTATGGTAACCAAATTAGCAAAACTAGAAGATATACTTCCAACCATCTTCTCATAAAAGACTGGTTGTAATGTATCCATAAACATGCATGTGAGTTCCTTTTCATCTAAAGAGGATTGACTTGATATGCTAGCTTTCTCCCATGTTGAGAATACTCTTTAAATGTTTCCTTGTTTTTCATGGTCATAGCTTGCAAATGCCTATGGCTAGGGGCCATATCCATGTTGTACTTGTATTTTTTCAAGAAACTTCAGCCAAGTCCCTCCAAGAATTGATGTAGTCTCTCTTCAGGCTCATGTACCATTTTAAAGATGCTCCAGTTAGACTGTCTTAGAAGTAATGAATAAGCAGCTTATCATTCTTTTCATGAGCAGCCATCTTGCGGAAGTACATGGTCAGATGATCTTTTGGACAAGTAAGTCCCTTATACTTCTTGAATTCAGGAACTTTGAACTTTGCGGGCACTATCAATTTAGAAACCAAGTAGAGGTTCGAAGTATCAAAGCCAAAAATGTCATTTCCTTATAGAACTTTTAACATATTCTTGATGGCATTGTACTTCTCTTTCACTTCCTCTACTTCATCATTCTTCCTTGATCGCCATTTTGAGAGCCATCAACTTGGTATGTAAAGTGATGATTACCAAAGGGAGCCTGAGGTATAGTGTGGATGATTGGTCGTTGCTCGGTAATCACTAGAATCTGGACAGTCTGTTGAGCGAATTGACCTACTCCAGGATTAGGGTGAAATTTAGGGTATGACACATAAAATGCCTCGAACGGTGCCATACTAATACTAGAATGAAAACTATTGATATAAGTGAACTAAGTCAGTGGAAGACAACTATCCCCTGTGTTGCAACTGGTTTTTAAATCAGAGTTGTCACCCTTAATTTTTATCCTAAGGAAGGGAATATAAAGGAATAACCCTAAAAAGTTCAAATATTCTAGATTGTTGACTCGGTTCAAGATGAAGGGAAGGTGTTAGGCACCCCTCGTCCACCTTATTCACAAGGATACTACGATTAGAAGCGCAATTTTTAGGAAATAGGGTTTTAATATTTTATTAGGGGAACTCTCTACGATTTTGATCGTATGCCTACGTATCCTCTTAGGAGGAATCAGAGTCTCATTTCTTAGTCGCAGTTGGTTTGTGTTTTTTATGAATTACAAAGATATTCGTACTTTCTACAGTTTAGCCTAGGTGTCGTGAATAGCGGAAATTGTTAGACTAAACATATAGTCGATTTGAATAAGTTCACAATCCTTTTTAAAATTTTTTTATGATGAATTAATTTGATTTTTGAAAATGAATTGTAATTGGTTAGATATTTTTTAATATATTAATTATTAAAAATCTCTATTTAAATGCATGATATAAAAAATTAAATTTAATGCAATAAACAAAATAAATTTGAATGAGTTTAAAAAAAATAAAAATTTGTGTGATAAATAATAATAGAATATAATATTAAACAAAAAAATTGAGATAAATATTATAATTAATAAAAAAGAGTCAATATAAAATTATAAAGATAATGAAATAGATAAAATAAATGAAATATTAAAAAATAATGCAGGGGGTGCAAAGCAATAGGGCACTGGTCCAGATTTTGGACTAGGCACAATAAGTTAGGGGTATAGAAACAGGAACGCTAGCAAAAAACAATTAAAAGAGGGGTATGATTAGTCCTGGGCCATGCCCAAAATAATGTAAGTCCGTTCGAACAAGTTATGTGTGGTGTACGATAAGGTCATGGATACGCGTATTTAGGGTCGTGTGATCTAGATCAGATGATTGTGATTTGAAGGTGCATGGTTATATGATGAGCATGCGTATACACGATTATAGGACATTATAATTTTGTTTTACAAAAACAAAATATCATTTTTTCGTTTTAACCCTCCTCCTCTCTCAGTCTCGTCCTTCTCCTCTCTTCTGCTCTCCAAACCCTAACCTACCCTCGCGGCGGCGATACTCCTCTCTTATCCAAGATCCAAACCCTCAAAAACCCTTATCTTTGATCCTTATAAAATCAAATCGCAAAACCAAAAGTTCAACAAAAAAAGCTAAGAGTTTTACCTTTTGCACCGTGACTGTTCTTCAAGCTTGCGTTTGCTTCTGAGCTTTTCTAATCTCCCTCTCCTATTTCTTTTGCAGGTGCTAAGGGAGACGATAGAAGCGATGATTTGAGGCTTAGAAAGATATTAGGGTTTCAGATGTTGAAACCCTAGATCTAGGATGAAGTGGCAGCGATTTGGTCTTCTATTCATCCTCCCTATAACCAGTTTCTCCTTTGAATAATTCTTCCTCTGTAATCTCTTATTTTTTGTGTAATTTCTGCTCTCTCTTCTTCTTTTACTGTCATCGTCCTTCTCTTTGTAATTTTAGGTCATTTTATAGTTATTTTAGGATTATTAGAGTTTAGGAAATAATTTAATTTGTCTGTAAATTTCAATTATAGTTAATTAGGGTTTGATTTTAGTTTAGGAAGTTATTCGATTTTGTATGTATATCATGAACATTTTAAATAATTTATGTTTTTGTATTGATTCTGATTTTGTTTGATTTGAATGCAAAAAGGTTGTTTTTGTTTCATTCCAAATTGATACCTGGGTTCTTTGATTGAAAAAACTAGTTTTTAGTTTCTGTTTGATTCAAACAGTAACTATTTTCTTTTTTTTGGAGCGTGAGCCTTTTTTGATTGGGCCTGTAGTGGGACTCTATGCTTAAAGAACAAACAGTATCTTAAAAATAATCTTAAATAAAAATGATTTTTTTCTTTTAAAAACAAACTGGGCCAAAACGTTTTCTTCGGTTTAGGCCTGTAGTGTTTTGGAAGCCTTCTTTGGTTGACAAATATTTTGAATAAAAAAACAGAAATCCAAGACACAGTTTTACTTAAAACAAAAATTAATATAATTGATAAAATTAATGTTTAATAATAGTGAAAAAGATGTTGATATTAAACAAATATTATTTTCAAAACAAATCGCAAAAAACTTAAATGAGCTATGTTGTTCTAATTCATTGGGCTAGCAAAAAAACCTGCTTTGTTCAATACTAAAATGAAGTTTTAATTAAATTATAATGACCTCAAAAAACAATAATAATTATTAGTTCATAATAAAATAATGATAATTATTAGTAATAATAATGTTATATAAAAAAAGAGAATAATTCTCAAACTAAAGCAAAATTGAACAGGCCTTACCAAATCAGTTTATTAGGCCTTAACAAACACAACTTAATTTCTTTTAAACACCCACTCCTCAATATTTTGAAATGAACTAAAAATTGCATGGGTCCTTTTTTATTAAGAAAGAACCATGATTTCTTTAACCCCCCTTTATATACCTTAAACCCCCATGGCTTTAATGACTTAAAGATAATTCTGGAAATTAAGAAATAGAAACTAGTAGGAAAAATTTGGGATATGCAAGTTGCTTCTATTTAATTGCATTTTGATTTAATAGTGCGAGAATACGTAGGTCTCGTTCGTTCTGATCAGAAGTATATTAAATATTGGAAGACCCTAAAATTTGTCCGAAAGATTATAAGGATACGTTGTACAATATTCCCATGGGTATGAAGAGTAAGCATAGATGATGATGCATCATCTAATATGTGTTTGAACCAAAGTTGATTTGACTTAGACATGATGACGCGGAGTCTCGCCAGTATCTAAGAAGAGATCATTTGCATATTTTCCTCAACCTAGGAGGTAAATTGTACAAGTTTGAAAAGTTGACTTACCAATGCTTGGAGACTAATATAGCAAGGTTTGATTTGATTTTGTTTATTCATCGCAACATATGGGATGGATAAAGTAAAGTTGGACAACGCAATGCTGCATGGAGACTGATGCAAAGAGTTATATCGTGAAAAAACTGATAACAACATTGCTGCATGGAGACTGATGCAATGAGTTAAGTCTAGGAAGAAACTCCGATGGTGACATTGTTGCCTGGAGACTGATGCAATGGATTATACCATGGAAAAAGTTTGATAAAAATATTGCGGCATAGAGACTGATGCAATAGAGCCGGATCACGAAGAAAGAACATATTGCTGCATGGAGACTGACACAATATATCATATTATAGATAAAGAAACACATTGCTTCATGGAGACTGAGGCAAAATGTTAGAGTTTGATAACATCGCTGCATGGAGACTGGCGCAATGGGTCGAATTGCAGATTTCACAACATTACTGCATAGAGCCTAACACAATGAGTTATATCATAAAGAAGGGGAAACTATTGTCGTATGGAGCCTGACATAATGAGTTAAATTTCACACATTATTGCAAGGAGACTGACACAATGGGTGGAATTACTGATTTCACAACATTGCTGCATGGAGTCTGACATAATGAGTTAGATCGAGAAGAAAGAACATATTGTCGCATGGAGACTGACACAATAAGTTAAATTGTAGATTTTACACATTGTCGCATGGAGATTGACACAATGGGTGGAATTGCTGATTTTCGCAACATTTGTGCCTGGGGTCTGACGCAATGAGTTAGATCACAAAGAAAGAACATACTACTGCATGGAGACTGACACAATAAGTTAAATTACAGATTTCGCACATTGTCGTATGGAGTCTGACACAATGAGCTATATCGCAAAGCAGAAAACATATTATTATGCAAAGACTGACACAATGTGTTGAATATAGAGGAAATTGTTTTGAATTATCCAAATCTTAGATAACTAAATTGGAGATGAGATCAGATTTTTACCAGTTGTATTCATTTCAACCAAGGTAAAAACTGGTGGAGGGCCTAAGGTATTGGCTCTGTTTTTAGTAGTTTTCGAGGAATGTCATGCATGATGCATATGCATGGAAACATGGACTTTAGAATGCATATGTAACAAATGTGTATATGCCTCAAATATATATTGGTGCAAAGTATGTGTATATGCCCTAAATATTGTGGAAAATGCTTTTTTTATATTCTTTCTTTTTAAACCATTGGCTTTGAGTTACCAACTCCCCAACATCGCGTGTTGTGTCATCGTGGTATCTTTGAATTTCTTTGAACATGGCGGAAAGTATTAGTAAGATATTGATGTTCGTATCATAGGCGTAGGTGTAGCCGTGGAGATAAGCGTAGACGTGGATGCAGGCGTGGATCTTCTTTCGATATTTTCTAACCAAAATGCTTTTCGATGTTTTATAAAGTGCTTTTACTTTTCAAATCCTCGAAATGATTTCAACATAATATTCAAAAGAAATAATCGTAGTATTTTGCGGACAAGTCTGAAAACAGAAAAAAACAATTCGTAAGATATAAAAAGTACATGTTTTATTGATATACCTTTGAATAGGCGTGAATACAAAATGCAATTCCTGAAAGGTGGTTGTTGTACCCCAAAGTTTTCCCTCTCATTTTACTCAAAACATACTCCTAGAGGTCCTCAACTTGCTCAAGGATGCATAAGGATTGACCATATAAATCCTCTTCCTAAGACAATGGGTCTCAAACTAGAGTTTCACTCCTCATCAAGATGTTTGAATTCTAGAGGTCCTAAATGGTTTCCATAGCCCTAATATGTTACCAAGATCATCCATGCCAAGTTTCATGCCTTGCACAAGAAGTTTGCTCAATCAACTGCTCAAATGCCTAAAATTCAACTGTACCAGGTCAAAAGTCAACTGTGGCCCTCATGCAGTCAAACTTAAAGATTTTTGGTCAACATCAACATTTTGAAGTAATATCCATCATTTGATCAGGGGTTCATCATGATTCCTCAAGGAATGCCCCAAATTCATCAAAACTCAAAAGTTGCTAAATTAGGGTTTCTATAGGAAAAGTCAACAAAACTTTAACCAAGCATAACTCTCTCATAATTTATCAGAAATTTCCCATCCAAGGCTCATTTTGTAGAGAATCCAATTCTCTACAATTCATCTTCATCCCTCAAGTTCAACAAATGCACTCATGAAAAGATATGAATTCATACATTATAGGTCATTCCAAAAAATTAACAAAAACACCTTTTGGGTCAAAGCTTCTTACATGAACCTGGAAGATCTAATTGAGATGAAACGAAAAGGGTTGTTTATAATACATACTAAGCTTTCTAAAAAGTCCAAGAACACCCTCTTAGGATTAAAATTGAAGGAGATATGTATTGTCAAAGTTGACCAATTTTTGGAAATGTGCATGAAGTCAACATTGATCAAAATGAATTTTTTTTCCAAATGGGACAATGTTTTCTTGTTTGAAACTTGTTCCTAAGATGACCCATGACCTCTGAGCTTATCCACCTATTATTTTATTATTTTTATTATTTATTTTTATTTTTTATCCATTTAAATCAAAATAAATCAATTTAAATAGTAGAATAATGAAATAAAATCCAAGATTTAATTTTATGAGTATATTATGAGTCAATGAACAGCTAGCAAATCATCCAAATTTGTGAAAAAGCTAATTGATTGGAAAAGATCTTAATTTGGTCTATTTTGGAAACAAATCATACAAGCCAAAGAATGAAATCAAATCTCTATAATTTGCAAAGATATGATCAGTTTTTGTTGACCTAAATCATTTCATGATATATACAGAACATTTCCAAAGCATAAGAAAGGGTTTTGGGTCGTGAAAACAAGGGAATCAACTTTAAATTTTTATCAAAAAAGTGCTGATCACATATTCCTCCATAGACTGATTCAAGCCATTCCAAGATCATAAACAGCTTCAGTGAGTTCCTCTGATCAATTCCAGACATTCACAAGTGACCATAACATTCAGAATCGTAAAATCTATAACCCGATTCTCCAACCTTTTTTATTTTCGGTTACATGCATACATGCGTTTTCAATTAAATCTAACCATGCACTTTTGTTTATCATAAAGTTTCGATGCTTTTTGATTTTTTTGATTGAGTTATAAGTGCAGGAATCAAAGGATACCATTGCTAGGGTTCCAAGCTTCAAATCGGAGCTTTCTGATTTAGACATAATTGGGACAAACCAATGCCATCATCGTGTTCAGGGGACCAAAACGAGTTGATTCATAGCCTCACCATTAATTTATATTGCATATTTTGAGAATTTTAATTTTTGCAAGGGGCTTTAGTGACGCTTGATCTGTTGCTATAAGCTATAGTAACGGATGTAGTCCGTAGGTAAAAGTATGGTAAAAAACGACAGCTCTAGGGAGAAGATGAGTGATGTGGCAGACTCCCATTGGGAGATTTGAATCACGCGCGTTTTTTGGGAAATACTACTTTGCTTGCTTTATGTTTTATTTGTTTGATTATATTAACGAATGATCCAGTGGCACAGTTGGTAAAGGCAGCGTGTTTGGAAGATAGAAAACCTGGGTTCGAGTCCCAGGTCCAGCATTTTGTTATTTTCTGAATATTTATTGTAGGTTCCAGTGCATGGCACCCCCATACATACACCATACGCTCAAGATTCACCACCATCAGATCATCTCAGATTCAGATCCAGCGCCTAACAATTCACCCTCATGGTGGACCCTCTGAGACCGGCTTCATTGAATCGCGCGCTGGACAATTGGGCTTAGCAAATTGCCACTCACACCCCCGGGCTGGAAACAGTAACAGGCCCATGACTATCTTTTTTATTTTATTTTTTCTATTTCTTCCTTGTTATTTTAATTATTTTAAAAAAATTATTATTTTTATTTAATCATAAATCAATAAAATCACAAAAAATAGAATTTAGGTTTTTTTTATTAAAATTAATTTGATTTAATTATTTTGATTTGTTTTCTTTAAAAATAAAATCAATTAGAATCTAGGATTGGACTCCAAATTTTTTTCTTTAAAAATATAAAAAATATTAGTTTTTATTTAGAATTAATTTTTAATTAATCTTTTTTTCCAATTAATTAATTACTCTTTTTATTATTTAACTTTTTCCAGATAAAATCCAAAAAAATATACCTTTCTCTAGTTACTAATTAATATCTTTGAATTTAATTTTGGTTCCGTATTTAATTTTTCCGCGCGCGTTTATTTCATTATTTTCCTAATTAATGTGATTGCTCCTGGTTTGTAATAGTTTAATTAGGTTTAAATTTCTGCATCTAATTATGTAATTTCCCCAAGGCCTTGTAATAGTTTAGGAACCCTTATCTTTCTGCAATTTATTTTCCGCACAATAAACTGCTTAGATGAATGGCTAATAGGCTTGCATGCAAAAGACAAATGAAATTAAAACAATAGATCACCTTAATTGTGCAAAGATAAATAAACTGAAAAATAACACATGCACATGTTCACTCCTAGGGTTTATCCCACTCCGGTTGCCTTCGATAAACGGTCATGAAGCATAGAGAATTTTAGTGGTCGTCCTCTAGTCCCAAAAGATCAAAAATGACCCATTTGAATGTTGCCTCAGAAAGATCTTTAAGACTCTAGGGTAATTACTAAAGTTTCCTAACCATTGCTTTTGTGACCGTAATTGTCCCTTCGAATGTCCCTTAAACTCCAACGATGGGGCTACCTACTCCTTAATAGTAGGATAACGCTGTCTAAAGGAAACGAGAAAATGAACAATCTTTTTCAAGTAGGTAGAAATTCTTAAGTAATTGCTCAAAACAATAAAAACTCTTTTTCACAAACACTTTCAAAACAGTTTTCAAAAACAACTTCGTCACACTCTTGAGGACATATACAAGGGTTATCATGAAGTTAAACAAAAAATTTTCAAAACACACACAAGAAATTTCAAAATGAGCAAGTACCTAAGAGCCAGTGGAAAACTACAAATAGAAAGCGTGCTAACACCTTCCCTTTCTATAATCTACCCCCGTACTCAGAAACATCTCGAAAAAGGTTTTTCTGTTCTTTTTCCTTTTCCTTTGTTGGATGAAATAAAAGTCGGTGGCGACTCTTGCTTACCGCGACATTTGCGAACAAAAAATTAAAACCAGTATAACAGTCGGTTCTGCCACTGTATCACAGAACTGGCGACTCTGATGGGGATATAAATAAGTGGGGTATACCTTAGGATCTAGGTCATTTTTAAAATTGCTTTCTTGTTTACTTTTCCTGCTTTATCTTTAAGGGTTTTTGCTTGGGTATTATTGAAGATCCCACACCTGGATCTGGGAACACCTTTTAGGTAAGTAGCAATAAACTGTGAGGGAACTGTGTGGGGTATACCGACACGGTTGAAGTAGTAGCTACATTGATGTGACACTTTAGTTTGTATCGGTAGCCCTTGAGTCAATCAAGGAGATACGGGGCCACTTCGTGGTGTCATAAAGCATCAACTGACCTTAGAACCTTTAATTGCACAACTTGGCCAGTAGGACATAACGAGATGGACGACTTTAATGACACCGACTACAATGATGAGAAGTATCCTCCCACTAAGGATAGATACAAACAGTTAGAGGGTCGGATGAGCGTAATGGAGATCCAGAGAATACCAGGGCTGGATTTTGAAGAGCTGGGTTTGGTATCTGGGGTAGTCATCCCACAAAAGTTTAAGGCTCCGGTTTTTGCGAAGTATGATGGGGTGTCTTGTCCCAAGCTTTATCTCTGTTCCTATGTGAGGAAGATTCAGCCTCACATTACTGATAGGAACTTGTGGGTCCATTTCTTTCAGGACAGTCTATCCGGGACTCAGCTTGAATGGTTCTATCAATTGGAAGGGACCAATGTCCGCAACTGGGAAGATTTGGCAGCTGCTTTTTATAAGCAGTATCAATATAACTCTGACCTTGCCCCTACCCGTACTCAACTCCAGAGTATGTCCATGGGTGCAGGTGAAGGTTTCAAGGACTACACGCAAAAGTAGAGAGATCTGGCAGGGAGAGTCCAACCCCATTTGTCTGATAGGGAGTTGGTTGACATGTTTCTTGGGATGTTGTCTAATTCATTCTTCAATCACTTGATTGGTAGCTCCTAGGCTGGTTTTACCGAGCTGATATTGACTGGAGAAAAGGTAAAAGCTGGGATCCGGAGTGGAAAGATCCAGAAAGACACCTCGTCAAGTGCAGTGAAGAAGCCATTCATAGGTAAGAAGGAGGTCAATGCCATTTATAACTCAAGAGGTCAGAGCAGAGCTGAACACCGTCCAGCGATAGGGGCTGTGATGATACTTAGGTCTATGGATACTTAATAATTAAACAATTAGCCAAGGGTAGAAAGACCTCAAAGGCAGTTCACCCAAATCAACGTGCCATTGTCACAAGCATTACAACACATGTTGAAGATGAATCTGATTATGGTGATAAAGCCTCATCCGAACCCTAAGACTTCCTCTCCTAACTACAATCTGAATGCGAGGTGTGCTTATCATCTGGCAGCCCGAGGCATGATACTAACGATTGTTGGGCGCTGAAATACAAGATTCATAACATGATTAACGCCAAGGAGATCGAATTCGACCCTCCCGAGACTCCCAACGTGATCACCGCTCCCTTGCTAAAACATGGCTAGGATTGAAAGAATTTTTGTTCATTTAATTCTTAAATTGTATTTTCTTTGCTTATTAGAACAATTATTGTCATGTCAAAACTTTGTTATTTCATTAATGCATTACACATGTTTGTCTTGAATTAATCTGTTTTCACTATGCTTAAACTACTTTATACTTCCTTTTCGTGATATTCAACTCTCGATTAAAAACTCTAAGCCTTAGAGGGAGGATGACGAAAATGATACCACAATCTCTACAATATGCTTTTGAACAGACCCCGCTAACGATGTACATGCATTGTTTCAAATCCTTAAACAGTGGAGTTATAAGGAAGATAATCCCTAGTTAACCCCTTTGAGCCAAAGAAGTAGGAGTTTTTCTTTTACACAAATTAAAACCCTTAATCATAACCTGGGGCAGGGTAGTTTTCTCAGTTAATCCATAGGCGCATTCAGTCACAATCTTCCGCTTCGTGCATAATGAATGGCCTCGAAGATGTCATTCTGAATCAGAAGATGGTGATGGTTCTGCATAATCATCAAAGCAGGCAGTCATTATTTTGCAAAAGAAAAGCCCATTAAGTCAAAACCTATGAAGGAGACTTAAGAAAAACTGTGGCATCCCGCTGATTATAATCACAAAAAGAAACAATTTAGGAAAAAGAAGGGATAACAAAATCAAAAAAGAGGTCCTACAAATCCTTGACAAAAAAGATGACTGCCTATTCAAAATAAATTGTCAGTATCCGAACCATCACCGGAACATCAAGGACAATATTCCAGAACTCAACTAAGATTCTAAACGCACAATTAACTGAGCATAGAACTGAAGGACATCGCGAAGAACGGGTGGGTATAAATAAATTTTGAGCCTTTATCCTTTGTTTATTAAACCGTGAACCAAGCCACGTTATAACCCTAAAAGTCCTAGCTGGAGCATGGGTTAGTTTGAGATCATATTGTTACAAAGGTATCCTGACTCCTGTAGGACTTGTTACGAATCTTAAGTTGATGTCACATTCTTGCAAATTTTTGTTTTACTACACAAAACACAATTTTAAAAAAAATTTCAAGACAGACATCAGTTTTGTATTCTTTAAATGACATTGTTTGCATATGACTAGTTGTTTGACAACAGAGAAATCCGCATAATGGATATTCAATGAACAAACATCCTCTCAATGGACAAAATCACCTCAGCAGGAAAGACACTTCCAACAACAGGTCTTCCATAAGCAAGGGGAAGGACATGATGTCTAACACACTTGGGGAAGTCTCTCCAAGAGTGCCAAATAACCAGGGGCAGATCTCCATCTGAATCATTTGGGGCATTACGCACGCATTCCAGCAACGAATCATGTGCCATCAAGAAAACCTTTTTGACATTACTACAACACAACACTATGGACAATGACAACTCCCTACATCCTAAGAGCGTGGACATAGTCAGAAAATACTACACATGAACAAAGACCCGCTAGGTTGACTGGCCTAGGAAAAAATTAGGGATAAAAACAAAAATCTGTGCACCCAGCAAGTCGAAAACCTGAAAAGGCGGCTTGAGCAAAAAAGGATATCCCGGTGGACTGTAAATCTGAAAAGACAGTCCAGGCAAAAGTTAAGGATCAAAGCGCGATTATGTCCCGTCATCTTTTCACTTGCCTATCAGTATAAGACTTATCATTCCGATCGGTAGTTACCAAGCACCCCATGAGTTGGGATAACACTTAAGCTATCCAGAAAGCCTCCGCAGGTACTACTTCCAGCAGGTACATGGGGAGAAAAGTCCTGATGCAAAGTCATTGCCGTATCCTCAACATACAACCTTGTGACATCTACACTCCCCACAGAGTAGAGGCAACTAAAGCTTTGACGTCGGCTTCCCCAAATAGGAGCTACGTTCCCCAGCAGAGCTCCTTTAGAGAGTCGACATCTACACTCCCCACATAGTAGAGGCAACCAAATCTTTGACATCGGCTTCCCCAAACAGGAGTTACTATTCCCAGCCAGGTTCCTTCAGAAAACTGACATCTATACTCCCCAGCCGAATTTCATAATCGCAAGCGAGTCATAAAGTTTTCTCCTGAACATAGTTTATTTCTCTGAATACAAAAGCTCAATCCCCGACAGAGCTTATTACTTCAACCACGGAAGTTCACCTTCCAACAGAGTTATTGCCCGGCAGAATATACACAAAAAGGAGTAAATCTCCAGCATAGTCATCTTCGTTCACCATCCATAGCGGAAGTAGAAGAACCACTTTTTCTACAACAGTCATGAATAAAATTTCCAGTACTCTCCAACAACGGTCATGGATTTATTTTCCCAGACTCGGATATGTCACAATAGCATTTCATGTTCATACATCATGACATGCGCACACATATTGCATACAACATAATCGCATTTATTTTGAGAACATCATCATACAATGCATTTCATGCATCACATATAATTAATCATGTACCTTTTCAGGAAGATGGTTATTATCAACAATTTCCAGCAGGTCCAGGATTAGCTCCTGAAACTGAACAGAGTAATTATTTACGCAACTAAATGCAGCTTTACACGGGTCTCTCCTAAATTAAGCTTCACACAGGCTTATCTTGAAAAATATCACATGGGCTCCTTCTCATACATTTCCAAATTAAGTTTTACACGAGCTTATTCCGAAGTAACCTTACCCAGGTTCCATCTGAAGTTTTACTCAGACTTATCCCGAAGCAACCCTACCCAGGTTCCTTCTCGGTACCGATGTAGTTTTACCCATACTCATCCTGAAGTAACCTTACCCAGGTTCCTTTTTACAATTTCCCGATGTAGTTTCACCCGGACTCATCCTAAAGCAACCCTACCCAGGTTCCTTTTTACAATTTCCCGGTGTAGTTTTACCCAAACTCCTCACGAAGCCACCTTACGCAGGTTCCTTCTCGGTCCAGATGCAGTTTTACCCAAACTTAGCACGAAGAAACCTTACCCAGGTTCCTTCTCGGTTCAGATGTAGTTTTACCCAAACTCCTCACGAAGCCACCTTACCCAGTTTCCTTCTCGGTTCAGATGCAGTTTTACCCAAACTCCTCACGAAGCAACCATTCCCAGGTTCCTTCCTATAAGCCATACTATCCAGGCTTTCATCTCGAAGCAACCTTACCCAGGTTCCTTCCCATAAGCCCTACTATCCAGGCTTTCATCTCAAAGTAACCCTACTATCCAGGTTCCTTCCCATAAGCCCTACTATCCAGGCTTTCATCCTGAAGTAACCCTACTATCTAGGTTCCTTTCCATAGCCCTATTATCCAGGTTTTCATCCCTAAGTAACCCTACGACCCATGTTCCTTCTCATAGCCCTACTATCCAGGCTTTCATCCCGAAGTAACCCAACGAACCAGGTTCCTTCTCATAGCCATACTATCCAGGCTTTCATCTTGAAGTAACCCTACGACCCAGGTTCCTTCTCATAGCCATACTATCCAGGCTTTCATTTCGAAGCAACCCTACTATACAGGTTCCTTCTCACAGCCCTATTACCCAGGCTTTCATTTTGAAGCAACCCTACGACCCAGGTTCCTTCTCTCTTATCTCCAGACAATAGTTTACAACACTGTAAGACCCAGACCCGACCAGATACGGTCGATTTCAAATTTCCCTAGTAAGTTGTTGTGTAGCCTGGACCCTGACCGATCATGTAGTTTACTTCCACCTCCTCAATAAGGAGTTAATTCCCAAGTAGAGTAATGGATAACCGAAGCTCCTATACTCTATTTCCCAAGACATAAATCAACATTCCCCGGTGAAGTCCCCCTCAATGGCAGGTACAGGAATTCTCGCAAAGGAATCTCTTATGCAACCGATATCTTTTCTGGATGACATCTTTAAGCCCATCTCCGACGATTCTATGTCAACTTCCAAATGGAATCTGTAATCCCATTCCCGATATTATCAATCAATATTAATTCATGCGAGTGCAAATTTCTGGCCACTCTAGTGTTCAATCATCTTCCACCTTCAAATCACGATAGGCAAACCAGCCAATCTACATCCTCGGGTTTAAGAAGATTGAACAGGGGAAGATTTTGTACTCCATAATTTGCCCTCTCATTTTACTCAAAACATACTCCTAGAGGTCCTTAACTTGCTCAAGGATGCCTAAGGATTGACCAGACAAATCCTCCTCCTAAGACAATGAGCCTCAAACTAGGGTTTCACTCCTCATTAAGATGTTTGAATTACAGAGGTCCTAAATGGTTTCCATAGACCTAATATGTTCCCAAGATCATCCATTCCAAGTTTCATGCCTTGCACAAGAAGTTTTCTCAGTCAACTGCTCATATGCCTAAAAATTAACTGTACTAGGTCAAAAGTCAACTGTGGCCCTCATGCAGTCAAACTTCAAGATTTTTGGTTAAAATCAACATTTTGAAGTAATATCCATCATTTTATCATGGGTTGATCATGATTTCTTAAGGAATGCCCCAAATTCATCAAAACTCAAAAGTTGCTAAATTAGGGTTTCTATAGAAAAAGTCAACCAAACTTTGACCAGGCATAACTCTCTCATAATTTATCATAAATTTTGCATCCAAGGCTCATTTTGAAGATAATACAATTCCTTACAATTCATCTTCATCCCTCAAGTTCAAGAAATGCAATCATGAAAAGATATGAGTTCAAACATTATAGGTCATTCAAAAAAGTCAACTAAAACACCTTTTGGATCAAAGCTTCTTACATGAACATGGATGATCTAATTGATATGAAACAAAAAGTGTTGTTTATAGGACATCCTAAGCTTTCTAAAAAGTCCAAGAACACCCTCTTAGGGTTAAAATTGAGGGAGATATGTATTGTCAAAGTTGACCAATTTTTGGAAATGTGCATGAAGTCAACATTGATCAAAATGACTTTTTTTTTCCAAATGGGCCCATGTTTTCTTGTTTGAAACTTGTTCCTAAGATGGCCCACGACCCCTGATCTTATCCACCTATTACTTTATTATTTTTATAATTTATTTTGATTTTTTATCCATTTAAATCAAAATAAATTAATTTAAATAGTAGAATAATGAAATAAAATCCAAGATTTGATTTTATGAGCATATTATGAGTCAATGAACAGCTAGCAAATCATCCAAATTCGTACAAAAGCTAATTGATTATAAAAGATCTTAATTTGGTCTATTTTGGAAACAAATCATACAAGGCAAAGAATGAAATTAAATCTCCATAATTTGCAAAGATATGATCAGTTTTTGTTGACCTAAATCATTCCATGATATATACAGAACATTTCTAAAGCATAAGAAAGGGTTTTGGGTCGTGAAAACAAAGTAATCAACTTCAAATTTTTGTCAAAAAGTGCTGATCACATATTCCTCCATAGACTGATTCAAGCCATTCCAAGATCACAAACAGCTTCATTGAGTTCCTCTGATCAATTCCAGACATTCACAAGTGACCATAACATTCAGATTTGTAAAATCCATAACCCGGTTCTCCAACCTTTTTGATTTTCGATTACATGCATACATGCGTTTTCAATTAAATTTAACCATGCACTTTTGTTTATCATAAGGTTTCGATGCTTTATGATTTGTTTGATTGAGTTTTAAGTGCAGAAATCAAAGGATACCATTGCTCGGGTTCCAAGCTTCAAATCAGAACTTTCTGATTTAGACATAATTGGGACAAACCAATGCCATCATCGTGTTCAGGGGACCAAAACGAGTTGATTCATAGCCTCGCCATTAATATATATTGCATATTTTGAGAATTTTGATTTTTGCAGGGGGCTTTAGTGACGCTTGATCCGTTGCTATAAGATATAGTAACGGATGTAGTCCGTAGGTAAAAGTGTGGTAAAAAAGGACAGCTCTGGGGAGAAGATGAGTGATGTGGCAGACTCCCATTGGGAGATTTGAATCACACGTGTTTTTTGGGAAATACTACTTTGCTTGCTTTATGTTTTATTTGTTTGATTATATTAACGAATGATCCAGTGACACAGTTGGTAAAGGCAGCGTGTTTGGAAGAGAGAGGACTTGGGTTCGAGTCTCAGGTCTAACATTTTGTTATTTTCTGAATATTTCTTGTAGGTTCCAGTGCATGGCACCCCCATACATACCCCATACACTCAAGATTCACCACCATCAGATCATCTCAGATCCAGATCCAGCGCCTAACAATTCACTCCCATGGTGGACCCTCAGAGGCAGGCTTCACTTAATCGCGCGTTGGACAATTGGGCCATCAGCCAATTGGGTTTAGCAAATTGCCACTCACACCCCCAGGCTGGAAACAGTAACAGGCCCATGACTATCTTTTTTATTTTATTTTTTCTATTTCTTCCTTGTTATTTTAATTATTTCAAAAAAATTATTATTTTTATTTAATCATAAATCAATAAAAATCACAAAAAATAGAATTTAGGTTTTTTTTTAATTAAAATTAATTTTGTAAATTAATTCGATTTAATTATTTTGATTTGTTTTCTTTAAAAATAAAATCAAATAGAATCTAGGATTGGACTCCAAATATTTTTCTTTAAAAATATAAAAAATATTAGTTTTTATTTAGAATTAATTTTTAATTAATCATTTTTTTTTCAATTAATTAATTACTCTTTTTATTATTTAACTTTTTTCAGATAAAATCCAAAAAAAAAATACCTTTCTCTAGTTACTAATTAAATATCTTTGAATTTAATTTTAGTTCTGTATTTAATTTTGCCACGCGCGTTTATTTCATTATTTTCCTAATTAATGTAATTGCTCTTGATTTGTAATAGTTTAATTAGGTTTAAATTTCTGCATCTAATTATGTAATTGCCCCAAGGCCTTGTAATAGTTTAGGAACCCTTATCTTTCTGTAATTTATTTTCCGCACAATAAACTGCTTAGATGAATGGCTAATAGGCTTGCATGCAAAAGACAAATGAAATTAAAATAGTAGATCACCTTAATTGTGCAAAGATAAATAAACTGAAAAATAACACATGCACATGTTCACTCCTAAGGTTTATCCCACTCCGGTTGCCTTCGGTAAACGGTCATGAAGCATAGGGAATTTTAGTGACCGCCCTCTAGTTCCAAAAGTTAAAAAATGACCCATTCGAATGTTGTCTCGGAAAGATCTTTAAGACTCTAGGGTAATTACTAAAATTTCCTAACCATTGCTTTTGTGACCGTAATTGTCCCTTCGAATGTCCCTTAAACTCCAACGATGGGTCTACCTACTCCTTAATAGTAGAATAACATTGTCTAAAGGAAACGAGAAAATGAACAATCTTTTTTGAGTAGGTAGAAATTCTTAAGTACTTGTTCAAAACAATAAAAACTCTTTTTCACAAACACTTTCAAAACAGTTTTCAAAAAGAACTTCGTCACACTCTTGAGGACAGATACAAGGATTATCACGAAGTTAAACAAAAACTTTTCAAAACACACACAAGCAATTTCAAAATGAGCAAGTACCTAAGCGTCTGTGGAAAACCACATATAGAAAGGGTGCTAACACCTTCCCTTTCTATAATCTACCCCCCGTACTCAGAAACATCTCGAAAAAGGTTTTTTCTGTTCTTTTTCCCTTTCCTTTGTTGGATGAAATAAAAGTCAGTGGAGACTCTTGCTTACCGCGACATTTGCAAACAAAAAACGCAAATCAGTATAATAGTCGGTTCTGCCACCGTATCACAGTGGTAACTACAAAAAATTTTAAAACTGTAAATGGCAATGAAAATGATAATTGCTACTGTTGTTTTCCCAATATCCTTTTGATAGCTTCCACTCTTCTTTGCTTCTGAGTTGGATGATTTGGATATAACTCTTTCTTTGTGGTTTATGGTCGCAGTTCTTAGATCGCTGTCTCTTTGTTCTTTTGGATAAGATCCCAAATTTTTGCATGGATCGCCCGTTTTACCCAAAAAGTTTCCCTCTCATTCCTCAAGACATTTCTCAAAGGGGCTCCCAAAATTCCAGCTTACACAAATATATTTGGATTTCTCAGCATTAAGATTATGGAAGAAATTGCTAAAAAAGGACAAAACAAATGAAAATGCCCTTTTTTGACAAAATTAAAGGAAAACCAAGTTCCTTTTGATTCTGCATCCTTTTATTGAACACTTTGGCCTTGGTTGCATCTTTCGTTTGGATGTTGGATTCCTTTGGGGCAAGTTCGTTTCATGCTTCGATTGAGGCATTGGGCTCATTTGGCTAAGATAATTTCTTGTTTCGTTTTGGTGTTAGACTTTGTTTGAAGCATGCTGCAAGTCTTTCGTTTGGCCACACATCATCTTCCCTGCGTGTTTGCCAAGACATACAAGGCAACATTTCCTACCATAATAATATGCACAAGGCCAAAGTCCCCTTTGAAGCATTTTGCTAGAAGCTTCGACAGGGCAACACTTCTCTTCAATATAGCTTCAATTCACAAGGAAAAAAGCTTCCTGATGATGTCCTTCAATTCAGGAGGCCAAAACCCCCTTCTGCCCTCTTTCGATCACACATTTTTCCCCTTCAAGCCTCATTCGTTTTGGGCAATGACTTTCCCAACGTTGCAAGCTTCAATTGAGCCTTCCATCCCTGTCACACATCCTTCGCTTAGGGGTGTGAATCCTTGAGCACAAGTCTTTTGTCATTCTTTTGTTTGGGCATCTGGCTCCTCTTTTAAGAGCTTTCGTTTGAACATATTTGCATAAGGTCACAAGGCAGGAACCTCATGCGCACATTCTTTCGTTTGGCCATGTGGCCCCTTTGCAGGTAAATTTGAGTGGGCAGGATCTCCTGTAGAAATGGCATGTTGCAAACATACAAACTCTTCACTATGTCATTGCCTCAGGCTAAGAAAGCACCATGGTGGTGCATTTGAAAAGTGTGTCAGGCATGTCTAGATGTCCCTAATCGAAGGACATATATTACTGACCCATCCTAAGAGCATTAATTTGGCCCCTTCAAAGGATATCCATGGGAGTCATTCAAATGATACTTCAATTGGAAAAAAGAGACGGTTATTGAAAAGTCGGGTCGAATGGCGAGGCTAGGGAGTCAAGACAAAAGGTTGAGATGCCAAAGGTACCTGTTGACCAAGTACCATGCGCTGCCAGGATCAAGCCTGATACACTGGCCATAAAACTCTAAAATGTTGCACAGCAGTCCTGTATTGCTGCCCTATTCCTTGCACCAAAATGGCAATAAAACACTGTCCCTCGAAAGCTACAAATACAACATACCCTTTTTGTTTGAACTTTTTGTTTTCCCTCCCAAAGCATCAGCCCAAGCCATCTATTAAAAGGAGGCATCACCACACATATTAGGGGTGCCTGAAGGATTGCAAGAAAACACTTGTGAAAATTCTCAGAAATTCTCAAACACTTCCCAACATTCTTTTTCAAACACTTCTATACACTAAGAAAAAAACCTTTGATTCACCCTCCAAGTGACCATCAAACTACCTTTCGACCCACTCCCTCAGCTACCATACAATAGGCCTTTGAGTTACCCCATTACTTGTTATAAAAAAGCTTTCGATCCACAGACACAACCTCTTTCGACCCAGTCACTACTTTCACAAAGTAGAAACTAGACTAGCCTTAGGAAGATCCCAATGAACTCCCATTTTCGATCAAAGAAAGCACTTATATCTCCCTTCGATTTAAGGACTTCAAGAGGTAAGTTTTCTTTCAAACTTGAGTCTATTCTATTTTAATATCATGTGCATATTCCAATAAAGGAAAATGCAGACAATTCTAGACCATGTTTTAGCTTTCGATCCTGACTGCCTATATGTTGAAAACTCAACCTAAGTTTAGTTATGCTTTGGACTTTGAGACCCGTTAATTTTCATGCTAACCCCTGGACCATAGTTATGTTTGGATATTGCATTTTAAGACTTTAAGACAGGTTTGTTGTACCCTTCGATTAACTAGCTGCACAAGCCTTTCGAATCATAATCTGAGGGCCCAATATGCTTACAAAGAATCAACCAGGAGTTTGTGGCGAAGCATGAGCTTTGGTGCTCCTAAGCCTCAAACAAAGGCCGAAACCTTACTATCTCCAAGCCTCAAACGAAGGCCAGAACCTTTCCATCTCCAAGTCTCAAGTGAAAGACAGAACTATGCTGGCTTCCAGACCTAGATGAAAGGCGTGACTATCCTGATTCCAACCCCCAGTCGAAGGAGACAAAGAGACAAATCGAAGGGCATGGCTCCACTAACTTCAGAACCCAAATCGAAGGAAGCCAGGAAATGCAGAATCGAAGGGCCTTTCTACCTGGATCGAAAGACCCATTTTTCTTGCTTTCATTTTCTTTTTGCCTTTATATTTCCATATTCAATATGGTTGTAATAGTGTAGGATTTTATCTTCTTGCATTTAATTATTTTTGTATAAATGCTAGTAACTAGGATGTATGGCAAGATAAAAAGAACAAGTAGATAACCAAAAACTCAAAAGACAAAATGCATGCAATCAAACACATTTGCACACTAGCACCTCTAGGTTAATCCCTCTTTGTTTCCTTTCGGAAAATAGTCATGTCCCTCGAACATGGGCGTTTTAGAAAAGACCCTCGATAAAAGATCGTAGTCCCTCGATGACCCTCAATGTTGCCTTCGGTAAATGATCTAGTCCCTAAACAACATTTCTAAAATGTCCCATAGGTTTCTTTCTATGACTATACAAACTTTCTACGCATGTCCCTTCACATCCAACGATGGGGCTTCTTACCAAATCAATGGTAAGATAGTAATATCTAAAGGAGGAGGAAAAGAACGTTTAAGACATTTGGAGTAGGTAGGTTACTCCTAGTTGCTCGCTTTCTCACAACAAAAACATTTTATACACCAACATTCCCACTTTGAAACATTTTCAAATGACAAACACTTTGTACGTGTTCATATAGAGACGAGAACCATTACAAAGACACCTTTTCAAAATCACGATTAAAACCCACACCACAAGCACATTTTCAAACAAAATCAAGTGATCTAGCGAGCAACTAAGAGCCCGTAGATAACTACAGATGAAAAGGGTGTTAATACCTTCCCTTTTCATAACCTACCCCCTGAACTCAAGAAATAATCTCGAAAGGTCTTTCCTGTTCTTTTCAACCTTTCCTTTTGGATAAAAGAAAAGTTGGTAGCGACTCTTGCTAACCGCAACAATTGCAATCAAATGCAAAATACCCAAGTTAGTTCTCCCACCGTGTTACAGAACTGGCGACTCTGATGGGGACGTATCACTAAAAGTGGGGTTACCTTAGGGCTAGATCACCTTTAATTGATTTTAATTGTTTGACTTGTTTGCTTTACATTATGGTTCCTTGTTTGGGTTTGTTTTGATCGTCTACCCGGACCTGGGGTACCTTCTTAGGTAAGTAGCAATAAGTTATGGAAACTGTGTGGGGTATACCGACATGGTCTAAGCAATAGATATGTTAGTGTGACACATTTGTTGGTACCGGTAGCCCTTGAGTAGTCAAGGAGAATACAGGTGTGATACGGTGGCAGAACCGACTGTTAATATTGGTTTGTGTTTTTTGTTCATAAAATTTCGCGGTAATCAAGAGTCGCCATCGACTTTTATTTTATCCAATCAGGAAAAGGAAAGAGAACAGAAAAAACTTTTTTCGAGATGTTTCTGAGTACGGGGGGTAGATTATAGAAAGGGAAGGTGTTAACACCCTTTCTATCTGTGGTTTTCCATGGGCTCTTAGGTACTTGCTCATTTGGAAAACTGCTTATGTGTGCTTGCTTTGAAAAGTTTTGTTTTACTTCGTGTTAACCCTTGTTTCTGTCCTCAAGAGTGTTACGAAGTTGTTTTTGAAAACTTTGTTTGGAAAGTGTTGGTGTGAAAACGTTTTTTGTTTGTTTGAGCAAGTACCTAGGAACTAATCTACCTACTCGAAAAATGTCTGTTCGTTTTCCTTTTAGACAATGCTATCCCATTATTGAGAAATAGGTAGCATCGTCGTTGGAGTTTTTTAGGGACATTCGAAGGGACAAATATGATCACAAAAGTAATGTTAGGAAATGTTAGTAATCATCCTAAAGCCTTAAAGATCTTTTTCCGAGGCAACATCCGAATGGGTCATTTTAGATCTTTCGGGGCTAGAGGATAATCACTAATAAACCCTATACTTCATGACCGTTTACCGAAGGCAACCGGAGTGGAGTAAACCCTAGGAGTGAGCATGTGCGAGTGTAATTTTCAGTTAATTTATCTTTGCATATTTAGGATTTTCTACCGTATTAATTTTCAGTTAGTCTTTCCATACAATCCTATTAACATACATCTAAGCAGTTTATAGTTTGCGGAAATAAAATGCGGGAAAGTTTAAAGTCCTAGCTATTACAAGGCTTTTGCAGATACATAATTATCTTGGACTGAAAATAAAGATATGGAATTTAAAACCCTAATTACTATTACAAACTCGGAGCAATTATAATCATAATAAAAAGAATTAAAAGCGCACGGAGAATTAAATGTGAGAATAATTGGAGAACCCTAAGAAATCAAATTGAAAAAGACTTAGGTTATTTTTTGAGAAAAATGAGATTATGTACAAAATTAAACCCTAATTCTAATTATTTTTAATTATGAAAATAATTAAATTGCCCTAATTCTAATTAAACTAATTAATTAAAGAAATAGAATATTTTATGAAAAAAATAATTTTTTATGTTTTTGTGATTTTTGATTTAATAAAAAAATGATTTTGTTGTGTTATTTTTATGAAAAAGAGATAATTAATAAATAATAAAAAAGAATTAAAATAGAAAAGAGAAAAGAATTGGGCCTGTTAGATGCAATCCAGGGGGTGTAGCACTGAATTTGTTAGGCCCATTCCTTGCTCAGCCCAGTCAACACGCTAGATCCAGTGTGATACTCTTTCTGATGGTCCATGGTATGACTTGAGCATTGGGTGTTGGATCTGGATTGATGATGAATCCAATGGTTGAGATCAGGGTGTATAGTGGGCGCCTGAAAGAGGTTGTGCACAAGATCTGCAATCAAATATGAAGAAAAATATTATGTAGGAGGCAGGGGTCGAACCCCTGACCTCCTACATGCGCACGCCTTGAAGCCCTGTTCCTTTGTTAATAAAAACGAATAACAAATAATATAATAAAACATGGGTCAATGTAATAATGAAAATGCGTGAAATTTAAATTGCCCAATCAGGCTTGGACACACCATCGTCTTCCTTGCAGAACTGTCGTTTTAGGTATGGACTTATACCTATGACCTGTGTCTGTAGCTACAAGACCTGCAAACTCTAAAATTCATATCAAGCAATGTAAATAAAATTTAAAGCCACAAATCAACTCATTTTGATCTCACGAGTGTGATGGTACTCCTCTTTTGGCCCAATTGTACCTGTATCACAAAGCCCTAAAATATGACCTCAAACCCTAGCAATGGCAACTATCAATACATGCGCTAAAACATCAATTAAACCAATCCAATACGTTGCAAACATGACAACAAACACAGATATACCATTAAAACATGTTTATGATGCAAGAATCATAGTAATCAGATTTTGAAAAAGAAGCAAATTGTAACGATAATGTAGCGCGTTTCTGGGCTTGTGGAGGCTTGGTGATGCTTGCAATCGCTTCAAAGGATGTCCAGGAGTGGATTGGTGGCTTTGAATTGCTTTGAATCATCCTCTATGTTGGAAACCGATCCACACTTTTGCTTTAAAAATTTGAGTTTTGTTTGATGCCTTGCACGACCCCAGCCCCTGTTTTTTTGCATTGGTTGTGTTCTGTATATGTACTAGGACAAATTAGGTTAACAAAAACAAATTAAATCTTTGTGAATCATGAAAAATTGATTTGATTTTTCTCTTGTATTATATCTTTCCAAAACAAGCATAATCATGCCAATTTTTGCTTCAATCATCCCTTGCACGATTTGATATGCTATGCCAGCCTAATTGGATTTGATTCCTACAAAAAATCAGATCAAAACCAATCTTTTTATATTTTTTGCAATTTATTTGATTTAATTTAACTTTTAATAAATAAAAATCAAAATCAAAATAAATGAATAAGCAAATAATATATGGAGGCTGATTTAGGTCCTGGACCATGTCACAAACAAGATACAATCATGAAAAGCTAGGCCTATTTGACAAAAAAAAATGCACTTTTGAGCACATTTGACTTTTGACAATTTTCCAAAAATGGCCAACTTTGACAATACATATCTCCTCCAATTTTAACCCTAGAGAGGTGTTCTTGAACTTTTCAGAAACCTTAGGATGTCCCCTAAACAACCCTTTTGTTTTCATCTCAATTAGGTCTTCCATGTTCATGTAAGAAGCTTTGACCCAAAAGGTGTTTTTGTTAACTTTTCAAAAGGACCTATAATGTAGAAACTCATATCTTTTGATGAGTGCATATTTTAAACTTGTGGGATGAAGATGAATTGTAGAGAATTGCATCATCTTAAAAATGAGCCTTGGATGGAAAATTTATGATAAAGTATGAAGAAGTTATGCCTGGTCAAAGTTTGGTTGACTTTTCCTATGAAACCCTAATTTAACAACTTTTGGGTTTTGATAAATTTGGGGGGCATTCCTTGAGGAATCATGATCAACCCTTGATAAAATGATGGATGTATATTCAAAATGTTGATGTTGACCAAAAATATTGAAGTTTGACTATATGTGGGCCATAGTTGACTTTTGACCTAATATAGTTGATTTTCAGGCATCTGGGCAATTGATTGAGCAAACTTCTTGTGCAAGGCATGAAACTTGACATGGATGATCTTGAGAACATATTGGGACCATGGAAAGCATTTGGGACCCTTGGACTTCAACCATCTTGATGAGGAGTGAAACCCTAGTTTAAAGCTTGTTGCCTTAGGAGGAGGATTTGTCTGGTCAATCCTTAGTCATCCTTGAGCAATTGAGGACCTCTAGAGGCATGTCTTGAGTAAAATGAGAGGGCAAATTTTGGGGTATAACAATGGGGCTGCTGTGTGGTGTCATGAAGCACTAACTGACTTTAGAATCTTACTTGAACAACTTGGCCATTAGGAAGTAGTGAGGTAGCCGGCTTTGGTGCAGTCCGGAGTTGGTTGATACTCGATAGTACGCTCATTGAGATCAGACTTTCGGGATATTTTGGTCGCCATTAAAGAGGCTTGCACTGAAACAATGGCCGATGAAGAAAGATCACTGATATTGAGATCCCTTAGAACCCGATTACTATTACTAGGACAAGTTGAGCCAACTAAACTTCAAGAGGGTACTTAACTATAAGGACTTGTTTGCTTTTTGTGTATATGCTTACTTGTACATAACATCATAGCATCATACCATTGAATTTGCACTAACCATTTCAAGGATTATTGGTATTTATCTTTGTTCTATTTTGTAGAACATGGCTTCCACCCGCATGAATACTATCCAAGTCAATCTCGTAAGAATTCCTTCTCAACTCAAAGAGTTAGCATCAAGGGTTCGTGAGAGTTCTTCATTCACCGAAATACATGGTCGACTCTTAAACTTGGTTACCTTAAGCATTGATGAAGACATGATGAAGGTGCTTTTCCAGTTCTTCGACCCTTTACACCATTGTTTTACCTTCCCCGATTACCAGCTTATACCTACTATGGAAGAATTCTATCAACTCTTGAGGATTCCTATTCTGAATCAACTACCTTTCAACGGTATTGAAAGATACCCAAGCCCGGAAAATATTTCCCAAGTGCTACACCTACAAAAATCCAACCTCACGGCTAATTGGAAAACAAGAAGTTGTGTCAAAGGGTTCCTAGCCAAGTTCCTATTGGAGAAAGCTCAAGATTGTTGGAACACTCTGGATTTACAAGCCTTTGAAGAAATCCTGGCCCTTCTCATCTATGGGATGGTACTATTTCCAAATCCTGACCAACTTATAGATATAAATGCTGTCAAAATCTTCATGTCTCGCAATCTGGTGCCTACTGTGTTGGGAGATATGTTGAATTATCTCCACTCTCGCACCATGTGGAAAAGAGGAACCCTCATGTGTTGCACTCATATATTGGATAGGTGGTTTGTTTCGCACCTCCCCTGATTCATTTTAAAGAACGAGGAAGGTTTGAGATGGTTCAATAGGTTGATGTTGCTCAGACATTCAGATATTCACTGGTGTCCTTGATCCTTGGATAACATTACTATCATCGACCGTTGTGGGGAATTCCCTAATGTACCTTTGCTTGGAATTAGAGGAGGTATCACTTACAACCCTTGCTTAGATTTTCGGCAGTTCAGGTATGCCTGAAGAGATGGTCCTCATGATATGCTCATCCAAGGAGTGGTATTCGACTACGAGAGTGACGATCAAGGCTATCGTCAGAGGTTTGTGTGATCTTGGAGGATGGTAAACAAAGTGGATAGTAAGACACTGGGACACAAGAATTATATTCCCCTTGAGCCTTACCTTAGGTGGGTACAGGCTCGTGCTCAGAAGCTTGTGCTGCCTTACCCCTCCATCCTACCAGTTATCATGGAGCCTATTGCTAAAGGAGATGTCCCGTATACTGTCCTCTATCCCAACATGCCTACTTCTCTTGAAGACTTGCAAAATGGTTGGATTCAGCTAAAGGAAGAGCGAGACACCTTCGAAGCTCAGTTCTACGCAAGTGAGAAAAGGGTTTTGGAGCTTACAAGGAAACTTCATGAAGAACAAAGCTTGAACGCCTACCTAGCACCAAAGAGGATGCGTTCGACCTTTTTGTCTTAGGAATTTATCTTGTAAGCCCAAGAGGCACGTTGTAACCATTTTGAACTGATTAATGCAATTTGACGTTTGTTCATTCTTTGTCTAGACAAATTTAAATCTTATAAATCCTTGAAATCATTTGCATGCACATTTTTCGTGCATCATAACATAACAGGTTTTCTTATCTTTCTGCTATTTATTTCAGCAAGATGGATATCGAGAAAATAGTAACAGACCTGCAAACACAAAACTCCCAGTTTCAAGAGACTCTGGTGACCCTGGCCAAGGGGCAACAAGAGTTGATGACGTTGTTGGCATCCAAAAAGAAACCAAAGAGGAAAGCCCTAGTCAGCATGGGAAAAAGATTCAGAGAGTCGATCCGCCAGATGCCAATAGTTGAAGATTCGTCTGAGGAAGACGAAAATCAAATTGGAGAAGCAAGGAGTACCCAGGCTGGGTGTATCAATGATCGAGTGTCTGATGATGAAGACTATTTTGACGAGCAGTATCCTCCTGTCGATGATAAGTACAAGAAGCTAGAGGATAGATTGAAGGTCGTTGAGATTAAAGCCATCCCAGGTTTGGATTTTGATGATTTGGGTTTAATATCTGGGGTTGTCATTCCCCAAAAATTCAATATACCAGTCTTCGTTAAATATGGTGGGGTTTCCTGCCCAAAGCTTCATCTGAAGTCATATGTGCGTAAAATACAACCGCACACCACCGACAAGAAACTTTGGGTCCACTTCTTTCAAGAAAGCTTGGCTGGGACTCAATTGGAGGGTTCCCGTATCCATACATGGGAAGACTTGGCCACTGCTTTCTATCACCAATACCAATACAATGCCGACCTGGAGCCGACTAGAGTTCAACTGCAAGACATGACGATGGGTAAAAACGAGAGGTTCAAAGAGTACGCTTAAAAGTAGAGGGATCTTTCCAGTAGGGTCCAACCACCTTTAAATGATAGGGAACATATTGATATGTTTATGGGTACGCTATCTAGTCCATTTTCAACTTATTGGTTGGTTGTTCTTCGTTCGGTTTCACCGAACTGGTCCTAACCGGTGAAAGGGTCGAAAGTGGTATCAAGAGCGGGAAAATCCCCATAGCATCTGCTTCCACCTCCAACTACGTAAAGAAGCCTTTCACTGAGAAGAAAGAAACTAATGTTGTGTATGGGGTTAGGGTCTGTACCAAGAAGGATAACCATCCGTCCGTTAATGCTGTTCTGATTTCCAACCCTACTCCTGTTCAAAGACAATCTTCCAATCATCAACGATTTGAGGCTCCATGAAGACAATTCACAAGGATAGGCATGTCTCTATCCCAAGCCCTATAACACCTGTTAAAGGCTAACTTGGTGACACTGCGTGATCCTCCAGCCAATCCGAACACTTCCTCACCTAAATACAATTCGAATACCAAGTGTGCATATCATTCAAATAGTTCCGGGCATGAGACCGATCAATGCTGGGCACTGAAGAGCAAAATTCAAGACCTAATAGACAACAAGACAATCGAATTTAATCCGCATACAATTCCCAATATGATAACGGAACCAATGCCAAACCATGGCAAAGGTGTCAATGCAATCGAAGACACCATTTTTGTTTCCTCCATCAAAGACTTGACCACTCCGTTAACCATTGTCAAAAGGAATCTGCTGAAAACCGGGGTTTTCCCTGGCTGTTTGAAGGACTGTGATTGTTGCGCCACACAAATTAATAGATGCAAATGGCTGAAGGAAGGCATTCAGCGCCTGATGAATAGTCATGAGATCCTGATTAAGAAAACTCTGTCCACCAAAAGTTTGACCAATAAGATTGAATACCTCTCTATCATGACAATTTCAAACAAGTCTCTTAGGATATCCTCCAAGGGTCCTATCAGGATTTCGAATGAACCAATTGTTGCTCTTATGATAATTACCGCCCCTGGGCCAATTCCGTACTCTTCCAACAAAGCAGTGTCGTGGAACTACGGTGCTAAAGTGTTTTACCATGGAATAAAGCAAGATGCTTGGATTGAAGAAAGCAAAGTTGATGGCATTGGTAACATTGTTGGCTCTAGTAAAGTGACCAAAACTGGGAGAATCTTTTCGCCCAACATTTCACCCCCAATTACTACAACGACACCTGTCCGTATTACCGCTGCTAAACCTAGTACTAACACAAGGGGAAATGAGAAAATAGATGAGCCTGTTGAGACAGAGTCTCCTGCAAAGGATGTTGCTGTTGAGGAACCTTCTGCTCAAGAAATGGATGAGATCTTGTAAACTATAAAGAGGAGTGATTTCAAGATAATGGAGCAACTGGGGCAAAACCCTTCCAAGATCTCCATGCTATCTTTGCTACTTTTTTCCGATGCTCATGCCCAGGCATTGATCAAATTCTTGAAGAAGGCTCATGTCCCTCATGAGACCACAATTGACTAGTTTGAAAATTGTGTGGCAAGCTTGACGGTCGATAACAGTTTAGGGTTTTCGGATGCTGATTTGACACCACTTGGAAGAAACCATAACAAAGCTCTGCATGTTTCTGTCGAATGTAAGGGGACTACCCTAGCACATGTTCTGGTTGACACTAGCTCTTTCTTAAACGTGTTACCCAAGGGAGCTTTGGACCGGTTAGACTGTGAAGGACTGGTGTTGAAGCCGAGTGATATTATTGTGAGGGCTTTAGATGGATCCAAAAGGACGGTTCATGGAGAGGTAGATCTACCGACCAAAGTTGGATCACAAATTTTTAACTCTACCTTCTACATCAAGGACATTCATCCTGCTTACTCCTGTATGTTGGGCTGACCTTGGATTCATGGAGCAGGGGCAGTAACGTCAATCTTTCATCAAAATCTCAAGTACCCGGTCAAGGGAAGGATAGTCATTATTTGTGGTGAGGAGGAATTCATGGTAAGCCACCTCAATTCTTTCAAATACGTGGAGATGGATGGCGAATTTATAGAAACCCCGTGCCAGGCTTTTGAAGTTGTCCTGCCTATGGTTACTAATGCCAAAATTTCCTCTGACATGCCCAAAGCTGATAAGGTCGTGCCAAAGATGGTTTCATTTAAAGATGTTCATGCCGCAATCAAAGAAGGAAGCTGTGTTACCTGGGGGAAACTCCCTGAGATCCCGTTCAAAGCAGACAAATGTGGGTTCGGTTTTACTATCCAGACTCAAAAAGAAGTGAGGCGCACTCGTACAGGAAAGCCCCCTCTGCGTATTGGAAATCATGAAGTAAATGCTGTGGAGCATTCTGATGATGAATGTGTGTTCGAAGAATGGATATACCCTACCACGACAGAGCCCAACAATTGGCGCGCAAAGGACTTTGTTCCCATCTCCTTCATTGAGGAGTAATTATTTGTTTTTTTGCTTTCTATCAATTCAAGAGCCTTTTATCTATAATATTAAACAAAGACTTTTAAGACATATGCCTTGCCCGGGGCACTATGGTCCATTTGTTAAGGGTTTTATTTATGTTCATTTTATCATATGATCATTCAATATAAACCATTGGACTTTTTGCATTCAAATTTTTGAGCTCATTGTCTTTCTTTTTATTTAATACACTTTTCGAATAGCCATGTATCTTACATGCACACACACACACACACTCTTGCAGGTCCTCTTCCACTCCGGATCCCTTTGCCAATGACTCTACTATTGCCAACTATGAATTCAAACGTCTAATTAACAAAGCCGGAGACGAAGGCGAGGAAGATTGTGAAATACCGGGAGAACTAGCCAGACTTCTAATGCAAGAGGAAAAAGCTATTCATCCGTATGAAGAATCAGTCGAAGTCATCATCCTAGGTACCGAGACAGATAAGAAAGAGGTCAAGATCGGCGCCAACCTAGGAAGTAGTGTTAAAAGCGGACTGGTTCAGATGTTACATGACTCTGTGGAAGTTTTTGCTTGGTCGTATGAAGATATGCCAGGGTTGGATACCGACATTGTAGTTCATCATTTGCCAACAAAGGAAGATTGTCCTCATGTCAAGAAAAAAGTTCGCGCATGCGGCCTGACATGTCTGAAAAGATAAAAGCTAAAGTGATGAAACACTTCGACACAGGATTCCTAGCAGTGACATATTATCCTCAATGGGTTGTAAAATGGTGCTGGTGCCGAATAAAGACGGAAAAGTTTGTATGTGCGTAGATTATAGGGATCTAAATAAGGCAAGCCCCAAGGATGACTTCCCTCTACCTCATATTGACGTCTTGGTCGATAACACCACTCAACATAAAGTCTTCTCTTTCATGGATGGTGTTGTACCCCAAAATTTTCCCTCTCATTTTACTCAAAACATACTCCTAGAGGTCCTCAATTTGCTCAAGGTTGCGCAAGAGTTGACCAGACAAACTCTCTCCTAAGACAATGTATCTTAAACTAGGGTTTCCATTCTCATCAAGAAAGGTGAATTCCAGAGATCTCATATTATCTAAATGGTCCTAATATGATATCAAGACCCTACATGTCAAGTTTCATGCCTTGCACAAGAAGTTTGCTCAGATGCTTGAGAATTGACTATATTAGGTCAAAAGTCAATTGTGACCCACATACAATCAAACTTCAAGATTTTTGGTCAACATTAACATTTTGAAGTGACTTTCATCATTTGATAAAGGGTTGATCATGATTCCCCAAGGAATGCTCCAAATTCATCAAAACCCAAAAGTTGCTAAATTAGGGTTTCTTAAGAAAAGTCAATCAAACTTTGACTAAGCATAACTTCCACATGATTTATAAGAAATTTTCCATCCAAATCTCATTTTGAAGAGGATGTGATTCCCTACAATTCATCTTCATCCCACAAGTTCAAAATATGCACTCATAAAAAGATATGAAGTTCTACATTATAGGTCCTTTTGAAAAGTCAACAAAACACCTTTTGGGTCAAAGCTTCTTACATGAACATGGAAGAATCAATTGAGATGAGACCAAAAGGGTTTCTTAGGGGACATCCTAATATTTCTAAAAAGTCCAAGAACACCTCTCTAGGGTTAAAATTGGAGGAGATATGCCTTGTCAAAGTTGACCTTTTTTGCAAAATTGCCAAAAGTCAAATGTGCTCAAAAATGCATTTTTTGCCAAATGGGGCTAACTTGTTATGCTTGCACCTCAGTTATAACATGGTCCACGACCCAAATATTCACCCACACATTATTTGCTTCATTTTTCAATTTATTTTGATTTTTTATTAATTAAAAATTGAATTAAATCAAATAATTGGTGAATAATAGCAAAGATATGTTTTGATTTGGTTTTTGGACAGGTTGGTAATCAAAATATGCTGAGATATCAATACCAAAACGAATCAAGCATAATTGGTACAAGAAAGGGATGATTTGGATCCAAATAGCAAGTTTACATGTAGCATGGAAATCAAATCAAATCTCTCATAATTGCAAAGATTCAAGCCAATTTTATAACCCTAATTCATTCTTAGATATATATTGGACATGTACAAGGCATGAGACAAGGTTTTGCAGTCGTAGAAGAGAAAGAACAAACTCAAAAAGTGGACAAAAAGTGTGACTCGGTTTTCACTCCACAGGGCCTTTCAGAGAAATTCAAAGCCAGCAATCGTATCCTGGAGCTTTCCTGAAGCCAACTGGATCATTTGCAAGTCTTATCTCGCCCAGAAACGCACGTAATCACTCCCACGATTTGCTTATTTTTTCCAAATTGATTACTGAATTTCCTGCATCATTAGCATATTTAAGTGATATATTTGTGATCATTGATATGTTTGCAACCTGACTGGATGATTTAATTGTGTTTTTGATGCATATACGTGCCTTTGCCATTATTAGGGTTTTCGTGTGTGTTTTAGGGGTTTGTCACACAGGTTAAATTAGGCCAAAAGAAGAACACCATGATGTTCACGAGATCAAGACGAATTTATCCCCATAGTTGGAAGTAATTTATCATGTGTCTTGTGCATTTTGGAAATTTGCAGGGCTATAGCTACAAACACACGACTGTAGGTAAAAGGTATGTAGCTAAGACGACGGAGAAAGGTAGAAGAAGATTAGGTGGCATCCAATCAGTGGACCATTTGAAATCTCGCGCGTGTTTCTCACTAACCCACTTGTTTTCTATATTATATTTTTCTTCCATTATTTGTACAACTAACACATACAACCCAGTGGAAGAGCGCGCTAGTGGTAAGTGTGAGGACCTGGGTTCGATCCCAGGTCCAAGAATTTTATTATTTTCTCAATTTCTGTTTACAGATCCAGTACATCAAGCTTGCACGCGCTCACCATATGCCGTCACCTCCAACCAATGGATCATAGCTTTCCCATATCTAACGCTTCCAGCTTGAAGGACCATGGTGTGCTCTCAAGGCAGCGCCACATGGAATCTCACAAAAGCTTGGGCCATCAACCTTTGGCCCAAGAGTAATTTCAGGGTTACACCCCCTTCTCTCATTTATCACAGGCCCAGTTTGCTTTTCTTTCTATTTTTTTTAAATTCCTTTAATCATTTCCTCTAATTGTTTTAATTAATTAACATAAAAATTATTCTTTTTTATTAAACTAAAAAATCACAAAATATAGAATTAGGTCTTATTTATTCAAATTAATATTTTTGAGATTAAATTAGTTTAATTAGTTTTATTTGATTATTCGTTTTAATTAAAATTAATTAGAAACTAGGTTTTAAATTTTGTAATTAAATTGTTTCTTTTCTCAAATAAAAACCACAAAAAAATGCATAAAATCTTTTTTATAAGATATTTTCTTGAATTATTTAATTTATTTTAAATTAGGTTAATTTCAATTCCTTTTTATAATTAAAAAATGATTAGAATTAGAGTTTTAATGGTACATAACCTAATTAAGTCTTTTCTCAAAAATAACTTAAATATTTTTTCAGTTAGATTTTTAGGGTTTTCAATTTTTCTCGCATTTAATTTGCCATGCACATTTTAATTTGTTTTATTATTATTGTAACTGCTCCGAGTTTGTAATATTTTTAACTAGGTTTTAATTCCGCATTTTTATTTTCGGTCAAGATAATTATGTAACTTCCAAAGCCTTGTAATAGCTAGGTTTATTTTTTGCACTTTAAATTCCTGCAAATATTTAACTGTTAGATGCATGCTAATAGGATTTTATGGGAAGAATATCTTGAAATTAAAATGGTAGATCACCTAATGTGCAAAGACTAATTAACTGAAAAATTCACATGCACATGTTCACTCCTAGGGTTTACCTTACTTCGGTCGCCTTCGGTAAACAGTCATTAAGCATAGGAGATTTTAGTGGTTGTCCTCCAGTCTGAAAGATCAAAATGTCCCATTCGAATGTTGCCTCAGAAATGTTTCCTCGGAAATGTTGCATCGGAAAGATCTTAAGACTCTAGGGTTACTACTAAAGTTTTCTAACTGTTGCTTTAGTGACTGTACTTGTCCCTTTCGAATGTCCCTTACAAACTCCAACGACGGAGCTATCTACTCCTTAATAGTAGGATAGCGTTGTCTAAAGGAAACGAGAATAAACAATCTTTTTTTTTGAGTAGGTAGAATCTTAAGTACTTGCTCAATAAAAACTTTTCACACAAACACCTTTCAAAACAAATTTTCAAAACAAACTTCGTCACATCCTTGAGGACTGATACAAGGATTATCACGAAGTAAAACATTTTCAAGAACAAACAAGCACACACACAAGCAATTCGGAAAATGAGCAAGTACCTAAGAGCCCATGGAAAACCATGGATAGAAAGGGTTCTAACACCTTCTCTTTCTATAATCTACCCCCGTACTCAGAATATCTCGAAAAAAGGTTTTTTCTGTTCTTTTTCCTTTTCCATGATTGGATGAAATAAAAGTCGGTGGTGACTCTTGCTTACCGCGACATTTTACGAACAAAAAACGTAAAACGCAAACCAGTATTAATAGTCGGTTTTGCCACTGTATCATAGAACTCGCGACTCTCTTGGGGATTACATAAGTGGGGTATACCTTAGGATCTAGGTCATGTTTCAAATTGCTTTCTTGCTTGCTTTCTTTATTCTTAAAGGGTCTTGCTTGGGTTACTATAGATCCTACACTCGTATCTGGGGGCACTCATTAGGTAAATAGCAATAGATCGTGGAGACTGTACAATATAGACCGATATGGTTTAAGCGATGGTTGTGTTGGTGTGGCACTTTGGTTGGTACCGGTATCCTTCATGGGGAAACGAGGAGAATACGGGGCCGCCGCGTGGTGTCGTGAAGCACTGACGGACCTTAGAACCTTAGTTGAACAAACTTGGCCATTAGAAAGTAGTGATATAGCCGGCCTTGGTGTAGAGTTGAGGATTGGTTGATACTCGATGCTACACTCATTGAGATCAGACTTTCGGGATATTTCGGCCGCAAGAAAAGATTGCTTGAGCTGAGACAATTCCCGATAAAGGATGGTCAGTATATTGAGATCCCTTAGAACCCGGTTACTTTTTAAGACAGGTTTGAAACCAACTAAACATCAAGAGGGTATGACCTTTAACCTCATGCAGGCCTTAAACCTAAGGACTTTGTGTGATTTGACTGTGTTTGCTATACTTGTGGTTTATCATGACATCATGCATCATAACATGGCATCCATTCTTATTGCACTAACCATTTCAAAGACCAAGGGAATTTATCTTTGTTCTGTTTTGCAGATCATGGCTTCTGTTCATAGAAACACTATCTGAATCAGCTTTGTGAAGATACCTTCCCAACTCAAAGAGCTAGCATCAAGGGTTTCTGAAATTTCTACGTTCACTAAGAGACATGGTCGACTTATCAACCTAGTTACTTTAAACTTTGATGAAAAGATGACGAGTGTACTCTTTCAGTTCTTTGATCCCAAGAACCACTGTTTCACCTTTCCAGACTATCAGTTGGTGCCCACCTTGGAAGAATTATCTCAACTATTGGATATACCCATTATTGAATAATTGCCCTTCATAGGTCTAGAAGAAGTTCCTAAGCCAGAAGTCATTGCCTCAGCTTTGCATCTGAAACGGGCCGACGTTGTATCCAATTGGGAAATGTGATACGGTGGGAAGAACTGACTGTTTTTTGGAATGCTGGTTTGCGTTTTGCGTTTGTTTTGGCAAAATGTCGCGGTAAGCAAGAGTCGCCACCGACTTTTATTTTATCCAACAAGGAAAGGAAAAAAGCACAGAAAAATTCCTTTTTCGAGATATTTCTCGAGTTCGGGGGGTAGATTATAGAAAGGCAAGATGTTAGCACCCTTTCTATTTGTGGTTATCCACGGGCTCTTAGGTACTTGCTCATATGTTTTCAAAATATTGATTTCTTTGTGTTTGTGGGTTTGAAAAAGTTTTTGTTTGAAAACTTCGATTTAACTCTTGCTTCTGTCCTCAAGAGCGTATGAAGTGTTTTTGAAAACTTTGTTCGAAAAGTGTAAGTGTGAAAAAGATTTTATTTTTTGAAAGAGCAAGTATCTAAGAACCATCTACCTACTCGAAAAAGGAATCGTTCTAAGCTAATGTCCTTTAGAAAATGTTATCCTACTATGAATGAGTAGGTAGAACCGTTGTTGGAATTTAACAGTCAATTCGAATGAGGGACATACGGTCACTAAAGCAATGTTAGGACGCCTTAGCGGTAACCGTAATGTCTTAGATCATTTGTTTGAGGCAACAATATTCGAGGCGACCGTTTTGAGGCGACTATGATCTTTTAGACAAGAGGGAGACATCTAAGGTGACCTATACTCAATGACCGTGTACGAAGGCAACCAAGTGGGGTGTACCCTAAGAGTGCGCATGTGCGAGTGTGTCGTTTTCAGTTAATTTTATCTTTGTACATGTTAAGGGTGATCTAAGTTGATTTTAGGTTAAAACATTCAGTCATGTCATGCCATCCTATTATCAAACATCTAACAGTTATAAATTACGGAAATAAAATGCGGAATTTAAATTACAAGGCGTCGGGTATTTACATCGCCAAAGACAAACCCTTTAAAAATAAATAAAGCGATAAAAAATAAATAAGAGTCCTATTAAGCTATTACAATCCGGGAGCAAGTACATTAATATATAAAAGAAAGCAACGCGTGCGGGAAATTAAATCGAGCGTAAATTAGGGTTTTGACCCTTTTGGTTAAAGGAACTATCTTTTTGTTATTTTTATTTTAAGAAAGAAATTAACCTAAATTAATTACTAAATTAAATTAATGAATTAATTAATAAAAACAAATTATTTTTGGTTTTTTTTGTTATTTTAAGGAAGAAAAATAAAATAATTAAGTTAGTAATTAAAACCTAATTAAATCTAATTTAATTTTAATTATTTACAAAAAATAAGTTAAAGTTATTCTAATTAAAACCTAAATTAGTTTAATTAGTGTTTATTAATAAAAATAGAAATTAAAATTTGATTAAATATAAAAAAAATACTTTTGTGGTTTTTATTTGATGAGAAAAAGAATTTTTGTGATTGGTTAGTAGATTAAATAAAACATAATAAAACAATTAATAAAAATAAAATAAATGAGAGTAAGGGGGGTATGGGCCTGAAATTGGGAGTGTGAATCAGCAATCCTGAGGCCCAAAATGCTGGCCTTGTTGACCTTTGATGATCTGGTGAGCATGCTTGGACTTGACTCCATGGTGGACCCTCAGCCTGGGACCTTCAGATTTGGCCTTTGGTCATCTGGCCATTGGATGGATGATAGTGCACGGTGTTCTACAGGCTCAAGCATGCATTGGAATACCTGAAAGGGAAAAATATAGAGAAAGTGGGGGACCTGGGATTTGAACCCAGGTCTTTATAGATATTGGACGCTTGCCTTGCCACTATGCTGAACTGATTTGTTTGTTAATAACATACAAATAATATATAATAAAATAAAGCAAGTCAATGGCACGAAAAAATTATAAAAAACACTCGCTGCTTGAATGATGCAATGGGTGGACGCCACGTATTGTCTTCAACCTTTGTTCGTGGCTAAAACCCTGTAAAACCTATAGCTACAGACACAGGCTGTCACTACAAGTCATGCATACTCCAAAATCCGCTATAGGCCATAAAAATGCCTCTTGATGCCATGGTTAAACTCGCCTTCCTCTCCCGGTCATACCTATAACCATTACAAAGGCTGATTTTATCTGAAATGGAAACCCCTAAACCAAACCTTGAAACCCTAGCTATGGTGAATCAACATACAGGTTAGATAAATGAAATTAAATAATGTCAAAAGACTGCAAATGGCATGGTGAATCAAAATATGCAATTAGTTTTCATTGTAGATGCAAGAATAATGCAAATTGATTTCAAGAATGGAGCGGACTCGTGAACCACTTACAGTGCCTTAGGAAGCTGGAAAATATGTGATTCTGATTGGTTTCGCTTGAGTGAATGTCCAAGAAGCGTTTGGGACAGGTCTCAGCCCTTGAAAATGCCTCTAGCTATAGTTTTGATCTCATACTTTTTGATGAAATTTCCAATTTTCGTTCTGCCTATGCCTGCACTTTCCAACCCTTGTTTCGATTGCCTTGGCTTGTTTATGTACTATGGAGTGTATTAGGGTAAGAATTATGGATTGAATCTTCTCCCATTAATGCTTGCCAATTTGATTTGATTCACCCTTTACAAACTTGCCAAATTTGATTTGATTCAATCTTTTTGCACATGATATGGCCTGATACGAATTTGATGATGTTAATGATGACAATCAAGGCCTGAAACAACAAAAAGATCTCATGTTATCAAAGTTTTAGATTTTATATGATTTAATTTGATTTAAAATGAGTAAATTCAAATAAAAATCAAATTAAATAATAAAAATAAAATATGGGCTCATGGCTAAATCTAGGACACGTGTGCAATGATGCACTCTCAAATTAAGTGGAAAAGAATGGGCCCATTTGACAATATTTGAAGTTTTGGGGATAGTTGACTTTTGGCAATTTTACAAAAATGCCCAACTTCAACAATGCATAACTTTTTCAATTTTGAACTTTTGGAGGTGTTATTGGACTTTTTAGAAAGCTTGAGATGTCCTCTAACCAACCCTTTTTGTATCATCTCATTTTGATGTTACATTCTCAAGTTATAAGCTTTGGAAAAAAAGGTGTTTTTGTTGACTTTCAAAAATGACCTATAATGTCCAAATTTATAACTTGTTGTGAGTACATTTTTTGATCTTGGAATATGAATATGGATTGTAGGAAATTGCATCCTCTTCAAAATGAGCTTTGGATGGGTCATTTCTCATAAAGTATGCTAAAGTTATGCTTGGTCAAAGTTGAGTTGACTTTTCCTACAAAACCCTAATTTAGCAACTTTTGAGTCTTGATGAATTTTGAGCAATCCTTGATGAATCATGATCAACCCTTGATCAAATGATGAAACATCCTTCAAAATTTGAATGTTGGCAAAAAATCTTGAAGTTTGACTATTTATAGGTCACAGTTGACTTTTGCCCTAGCACAGTCGATTTTTAGACCCTTTGAGCAATTGACTGAGCAAACTTCCTCTTCAAGGCTTGAAATTTGACATGGATGATATTGAGAACATATTAGGACATTGGGGAGAACTTTAGGTCATATGGACTCAAAGATCTTGATGCAACACAAAACCCTAATTTGGGGCTGACTGCCTTAGGAGATAGCTTGTCTGTCCAACTCTTGAGCAACCTTGAGCCACTTGGAGATTTTTCTTGCAATGTTTTGAGAAATATGGGAGGGAAAATTTTGGGGTACAACAGCTTCCCCTGTTCAATCTTCTTAAACCTGAGGATGTAGATTGGCTTTCGTGCCTTTCGTGATCCGAAGGTGGAAGATGATTGAACACTAGAGTGCCCAGAAATTTGCACTCACATGAAGTAGTATCAGCCTTGTGATGTCGGGAATAGGCTTACAGATTCCATTTGGAGATTGGTGACGAGGGGATGGGCTTAAATATGCCATCTGAAGGGGTGTCGGTCGCATAAGAGATTCCTTAGCGAGAACTTGCATACCTGTTGTTGTGGAAGATTCCGCTGGGGAAGCCTGATCTTTGTTGAGATTTAGGAACTTTCCTGTACCTTAGCTGAGAGAACATCTCTATTGAGTTTTATGAACTTGTCCATAATTCAACTGGGGGAAATCTGTCGAGATTTAGAACCATATCTGTAATTCAACCGAGGATAATTCAGTTGAGATTTAAGAACCGGTCAGTACTTCGACTGAGGAGAAACATCTTCATCGAGATCTAGGAACTGTCTGTACTTCAACGGAGGATAATTCTGTTGAGATTTAAGAACTCGTCCACACTTCGACGGAGGAAAATTGTAGAGATTTAGAACCTTATTTGTAATTCAACCGAGACTAATTCAGTTGAGATTTAAGAACCGGTCAGTACTATGACTGGTGAAACATCTTCACCGAGATCTAGGAACTGTCTGTACTTCAATGGAGAATAATTATGTTGAGATTTAAGAACTCGTCCACACTACGACGGAGGAAAATTGTCGAGATTTAGAACCTTATCTGTAATTCAACCGAGACTAATTCAGTTGAGATTTAAGAACTGGTCAGTACTTCGACTGAGGGGAACATCTTCATCGAGATCTAGGAACTGTCTGTACTTCAACGGAGAATAATTCTGTTGAGATTTAAGAACTCATCCACACTTCGACGGAGGAAAATTGTCGAGATTTAGAACCTTATCTGTAATTCAACCGAGGCTAATTCAGTTGAGATTTATGAACTGGTCAGTACTTCGACTGAGGAAAACATCTTCATCAAGATCTAGGATTGTCTGTACTTCAACAGAGAATAATTCTGTTGAGATTTAAGAACTCGTCCACACTTCGACAGAAAATTGTCGAGATTTAGAACCTTATCTGTAATTCAACCGAGACTAATTCAGTTGAGATTTAAGAATCGGTCAGTACTTCGACTGAGGGAAACATCTTCATCGAGATCTAGGAACTGTCTGTACTTCAACAGAGAATAATTCTGTTGAGATTTAAGAACTCATCCACACTTCGACGGAGGAAAATTATCGAGATTTAGAACCTTATCTGTAATTCAACCGAGACTAATTCAGTTGAGATTTAAGAACCGGTCAGTAGTTCGACATAGCTGAGAACTTAATTACATCCTTCCTGAAAGGTAAAGGTCAGTCGTATGCAATGCATAATATATATCAAGCAATGATGTTCTCAAAATAAATGAGATTGTGTTGTGTGATGCGTATATGCATGTATCATGATGTATGGAAATGTAATGTTTTTAGCTGGGGGAAAATAAATCCAGGGTAGCTGCTGGAGAAAAGAGTTGGATTCTTCGCTTCCGCTGGGGATGACGAACAAAGATGATTGCGAGAATAAACTTGCAGGAGAGGATAACTCCGTTGAGGAATAAACTGATAAGGAGATTGCTCTGTAGGGAAGAGATGCTCTGCTGAGGATTCCACCGATAAATTCCGTTGGGGATGAATTACCGTTGCTGGTGATACCAAATCTTGTTGGGGATTGACTTCTTATTTGTGAAGGGAAAGAATTCCGTTGGGGATGATCTTTCAGTTGCGGCTTCACTGGGGATAACCTTTTAGACTCTTATGGGGATAATCCTTTGAACTTGCTGGGGACAATCTTCCAAAGTTTACTGGGGATGATTCTCCAAGTTCTACTGGGGAAGTTTTCTCAGACTGCGCTGGGAAAAATTTCAAACTCCACTGGGGATATCTTGCACTCTGCCGGGGAATATCCTTATACTCCGTTGGGGAATATTAAGACTGCCGGGGATATTAAGCCTTTCCAGTGTTGATGGTAGATAACTCTGCTTAGGGAGAATATTACCGATTCATTCACATTTGCAAGTCTCAGCTGGGGAGAGCTATCATTACTGTCTTACTCTGCGGGGAGTGAATGCATCTCAACCATATTCTTCAGCTGAATTTACCTTGTACCTGGTAGACAGAGCAACTGTACAGTTTGGATAATTCTTATTGCCTCTGTTTCTGATATTACCAGTAATCGTATTTTGTTTCGCATGTAATTTTTTATGAGCAGCAATTAATGTCAAATGCATATATCAAAAATGAACATTGGACGTTCTTTGCAAAACAAAATAGATAAAGGAAAAACAGTTTGAAATTTCTCTGAAAATGAGTTGTATTGATTTTGAAGTTTGGCTTGTAAATAGGCGTTTTTGTACAAGAGGCTGACGTCCTAGTAAGGGAACGCCGCCGAATAATAGAATTCACATAATTTGTGAAAAACTAAACAGAAAAACTATGTGAATAATCCACTGGGTTCCAACTCCGCTATTGCCCTTATGTCCTCGAGCATCTCATCACTTTGCTACTTGGTTGAAGGTAGATCAGACTGATTAGTGCCATTCGAGCTTGATAGTCGATACTGAAGCCTGGTTGCAAGGTGATTCAACGAGACATAGTGTTACGCTTTGATCTCTAACTTTTTCCTGGACCGCCCTTTCGGGTTTTTAGTCCACCGGGATACCCTTTTTTGCCCAAGCCGCCTTTTCAGGTTTTCGACTTGTCAGGTGTACAGTTTTTTCATTTTCATCCCTTATTTTTGCTCGAACCCTTTTGGTTCGCCGGGAAGCCCTTATTTTTGCCTAGGCCAGTCGACCTAGCGGGTCTTTGTTCATGCGTAGTATCTTTTCACTATGTCCGCATTGACGGGGTGAGGAAGGTCGTCACCATCCATGGTAGTTAGAATCATAGCTCCTCCTGAGAAAATGTTCTTAACCACAAATGGCCCTTCGTAAGTAGGGGTCCATTTACCCTTGGGATCACCTTGTGGTAGTATGATGCGCTTGATAACCAGGTCCCCAACTTGATACTCTTGTCGTCTAACTTTCTTGTTAAATGCCTTGATCATCCGTTTTTGATACATATGACCATGACAAATAGCAGTAAGTCTCTTTTTGTCGATTAGGTTCAACTGATCAAGCCGGGTCTGAATCCAGTCATCTTCGCTCAAACCTGCATCCTTCATAATCCGAAGAGAGGGTATCTGAACTTCAATGGGCAAGACTGCCTCCATACCATATACCAAGGAACAAGGGGTTGCCCCTGTTGACGTCCGTGATGAGGTGCGATACCCATGAAGAGCAAATGGTAACATCTCGTGCCAATCTTTGTATGTCACTGTCATCTTTTGTACGATCTTCTTAATGTTCTTATTAGCTGCTTTAACAGCCCCATTCATCTTCGGCCGGTAGGGAGAAGAGTTGTGATGCTGTATCTTGAACTGCTTGCAGAGTTCGGTGATCATCTTATTGTTGAGATTGGTACCATTGTCCGTAATGATCCTCTCTGGTACACCGTATCGACAAATCAGATTGTGCCGAATGAAACATGCCACGACGTTCTTGGTTACGGTATCAAAGGAAGCTGCCTCAACCCACTTCGTAAAGTAATCAATCGCTACCAGGATGAAATGATGCCCGTTGGATGTCGTAGGTCTGATCTCGCCAATCATATCAATACCCCACATTGCAAAGGGCCACGGAGCTATCAAGACGTTCGGAGGAATTGGAGGTATGTGCACCTTATCAGCATAGACTTGGCATTTGTGACAGGTCCGGGAATGCTGATAACAGTCGGCTTCCATGGTGGACCAATAGTATCCTGCCCGAAGGATTTTCTTTGCCATGGTGTGTCCACTGGAATGAGTTCCGAAAGTACCTTCATGTTAATCCACCATAATCCTTTCTGCTTCGTTCTTATCCACACAACACATTAAGGTTGAGTCATGATTACGCTTGTAAAGAATGCCATTGCTGATGAAGAACTTCGCCGTGAACCTTCTCAGAAACTTCTTGTCATTAATAGATGCACCCTCGGGGTATTCTTGAGCTTCAAGATACCTCTTCACCTCATGAAACCAGGGTTTATATGTTACCTCTTCAGTATCAATGTCACATCAATGTGCAGGTTCGTCTAATCTTTCAATGATAATCCGAGGAGCTTCGTTGTCCCAATTGACTTTGAACATAGAAGACATCGTAGCTAGCGCGTCCGCTAACTGATTCTCCTCTCTAGGGAAGTGTTCAAAAGTTATCTCCTCGAAATGTGGGAGCAACGTCAACACATACTCCTTGTAAGGAATAAGATTAAGGTGCTCCGTATCCAACTCGCCTTTGATTTGGCTGATCACGAGAGCGGAATCTCCGAAAACACTTAAGAACTTAATCCTTAGGTCAATTGCTGCTCGAAGACCCATGATGCACGCTTTATACTCCGCCATATTGTTGGTGCAATTGAAACATAGTCGGGCGGTGAACAGAGTATGAGAGCCTTTAGGAGATATGATCACAGCACCAATGCCATTACCCAAAGCATTCGAAGCTCCATCAAAGTATATAGACCATCGGGATCCCTCCTCAGGTCCTTCATCCGGTCCAGGTTCTTCGCAGTCGGTTACTATCATGATATTCTCATCCAGAAATTCAAAGTTCATAGACTGGTAATCATCCACTGCCTGATGTGCCAAATGGTCTGCCAATACACTTCCCTTGATTGCCTTTTGGGTCGTATACTAGATGTCATACTCGGTTAAGATCATATGCCATCTTGCTATTCTTCCGGACAAGGCAGGCTTTTCGAAGATATACTTGATTGGATCCATCTTTGATATTAATAGAGTAGTGTGAGTCAGCATATACTGTCTCAGCCGGCGAGCAGCCCATGCCAAAGCGCAACAAGTTTTCTCGAGCAACGAGTATCGGGTCTCGCAGTCGGTAAACTTTTTTCTAAGGTAATAAATAGCACGCTCTTTTCGGCCAGACTCGTCATGCTGCCCCAACACACACCCCATTGAATTTTCGAGTACTATCAAGTATAGAATCAAAGGTCTCCCTTCAACTGGAGGCATCAGAATAGGTGGCTCTTGGAGATACTCTTTGATCCTTTCGAAAGCGGCCTGACATTCATCATTCCATCTTACCACTTGATCTTTCTTCAGTAACTTGAAGATTGGCTCACAAGTAGCAGTCAGGTGTGAGATGAATCAGGAAATGTAGTTCAGACGTCCCAGAAAACCTATGACTTCTTTTTCTGTTCAAGGAGCTGGCATTTCCTGTATAGCTTTCACCTTTGCAGGATCCACTTGGATACCTTTATCACTTACGACGAAACCTAGCAGCTTACCAGATCTCACCCCGAAGGTGCACTTGTTTGGGTTTAACCTCAGCTTGTACAACTTCAACCTGTCAAATAGCTTTTGAAGGTGGTCCGGATGTTCTTCTTCAGTTTGGGACCTTGCAATCATGTCGTCAACGTATACCTTAATCTCATGATGGATCATGTCATGGAACAAACCGACCATGGCGCGCTGATACGTTGCCCCAGCATTCTTCAGTCCAAAAGGCATGACCTTGTAACAAAAGGTACCCCATTGAGTAATAAAGGTTGTCTTCTCCATATCCTCGGGAGCCATCTTAATCTGATTATAACCAGAGAATCCATCCATGAAGGAGAAAACCTTATGCTGAGCCGTGTTGTCAACCAGAACGTCAATGTGAGGCAGAGGGAAATCATCCTTGGGGCTAGCCCTGTTCAGATCCCTATAGTCAACACACATATGAACTTTACCATCCTTCTTCGACACTGGAACCACGTTGGCCACCCACTGTGGGTAAGAAGTAACTGCTAGAAAACCGGCGTCAAACTGTTTCATAACTTCAGCCTTGATTTTCTCAGACATCTCTGGGCGCATTCGGCGGACTTTCTGTTTTACTGGAGGACAGTCTTCCTTGGTAGGCAATCGGTTAACCACAATATCAGTATTCAACCCAGGCATATCTTCTTAAGACCATTCGAAGATCTCAACATAGTCTTGCAGCATCTGAATTAACCGTTGCTTAACACTAGCTTCCAGATTTGCACCGATCTTTACCTCTTTCTTGTCCTCTTCTGTACCCAGGTTTACTGTTTCCACAGGCTCTTCATGCGGCTGTATAGCCCTCTCTTCCTGAATTAATAGTCTAGCAAGTTCACCAGGCACTTCATAATCATCTTCACCTTCGTCTTCGGCTAAGTTGATCGGACTTTCAAAGTCATAACTGGCAGTAGTAGAGTCGTTATCAGTGGGATCCAGAGTGGATGTAGACCTGTATATGTGAGTGTGTGTAAAATAGTTATTTTGCAATATATAAAAAGAAAAACAAGGAGCGTAAAATTTGAAATGCAAGAAAACGTCCAATGCTTTTATTAATGATATATGTAGATGACACACATAAAGCCCTCACAAATGAATCCACGGTGCCCCGAGTAAGACACCGGGCCGTAAAGTTTAAAACATTGTCTGTTACAAATTCAAAACAAAAGTCTCATTACTGGGTAACAAAAGAAATTGGGATGAAGTCCTTTGTTGTCCAGTTGCTTAGTCCACCATCAGTAGTAGGATAAATCCAGCTGTCAATATCAAACTCTTCATCATCGTTATCCCCGATAGCATTCACCCATGCGTCTTGTTTAGGTTTTTCTGGTGCTCCAAACTCGATCTCCTTCGCATCAATCAAGTCATGTACTTTGTTCTTCAAGACCCAGCAGTTATCTGTATCATGCCCCGGGCTATCAGAGTGAAAAGCACAACGGGCATTCGGATCGTACATCGGTGATGTTGTGTTGGGACTCTTTGGGGCCTCCCTCGGAATCACCAAGTTGGTCTTTAATAACTGTGGCAGAATTTGGGATAAAGTCATGTTGAGCGGAGTAAATTGTCTCCGTGGCCTTTCGGCCCTTGATTGATTGTTGCGCTGAGGAGTACCAGCAGGTCTTGATATAACCACCGCATTAACAACTTGGTGGTGTTCAGGTCTATTGTGTCCTTTTAAACTGTAAACAGCATTAGACTCCTTTTTAAAAGGCTTCTTCTCGGTGCTTGACGAAGCATCCTTCTGTATTTTACCGGATTTGATACCAGCCTCAATCCTTTCTGTAAGTCTCAGAGTTCCTAAGAGGGGGGGGGATTAGGTCTTATAAAATTTATTCGGTTTTATGAGAATGCTTGGTAGTAATTTTTTGGTTAAGTGTTTGAATGTTTAGATTATATCTTTATCTTTTCCTGATTATGGTGGTGAAAGCGATAAATGCGGAAAAGTAAAGAACACGGTGATATATCCTGGTTCCCCTCACAATCCGAGAGTACTCCAGTCCCCGTTCCAACACGAAAGAGATTTCACTATAGTTAGAATGATTGTACAGCCTATGCTTACTATCTAACCTATAGGGTGATCAAAGGTTCTTAACACCTTTAAAACCAAACAAACACTAATATGAATGAAGAACAGTCCTCTTCAAATCACAACACTTACTTCCAACAATCCTGGATAGTAAGGGAAAAACCTTTAAGTAATACAATGATTAATTTTGAAGTATATGGAGAGCTTTATCAATCTTCAATTGATCTTCTTCTTCAAGATAAAAACAATTCTCAACAATGTATATAAATGTTCACAATGTATGAATGAAACTTGAAATGATAATGAAAGTGTATATGGCAAGTTTCACAAAATTATGAACACATGAAAATTTAACTTCAAATGTGAGTAAATGAGAAAATTGTTAATGAAGAAGTATCTTTGTTAATTTGAAAATTGAAGTATTGAATTATGTGTTTGAAATAAGAAAATCTGCATTTTATAAAGTTGTAAGAACCTCTTCATTCATGCCAATTCATATGAAAAGTTGCAATGCATTCATGAAAAGATACCACTTGAAAAATGTTCAAAAAACAAAGTAAAAGCTGCATTGGTTCGCTAGGAACCGGTTCCGACACTGATAGAACCTGGTTCTTAGTGAACGTTAGAAGTTGGAATTCAAAATTTTCACGCAGGAACCGGTTCCCCAATTGGTACAACCCGGTTCCTGGTACAAAATCCAGGGACATGTTTTTTGAGAAATGCTGGAACTCGGTTCCCTGTTAGGGAGGAACCGGTTCCTAAAGGATTATTTTCAAAAATACTTTTTGAAAAATATTTCAAACAAAGTTTTTCTTGATGTTAAAATTATGGAATATATATATGTTGATGAATGCATATTGTGAACATCTATATTCAAGATTTAAAGAATTATTTATACCATTTTGACATTTGATGATTTCTTCAATAATTCTTCAATAATCTTCAAGACTTTTATTTGATGTTGATAAGCTTTTTGCACATCCTTTGAAAGTTGATGTCCATGTTGTCTTCATCAAAACTCATGCTTCAAATATGACTTGATAAGCTTGCAATTACATTCTCCCCCTTTTTGATGATGACAACCAAGTCTTGAAAACGATTTCTTGAAATGTTCATGTTGTTTTGTGTAGCAAATATGTTGAGCAAATGCAAGGCTCCCCCTAAATTGTACGCTCCCCCTAAGTCCATGATTCTTTGAATTTTGGAGAGAGTTTGATATTTATTTGGGCCTGCAATTTCTTTGAAACAAAACAACGCACATGCATACTCTTCTCCCCCTTTGTTAACATCCAAAAGGATGGGGAAAAAGAGTGAAATAGATACATATAAAAATTAAGACGTGTATAAAAACACAACCAAACACTTAAAGTACGAACAAAACACATTGTATGATTTCAAACATACTAAAATACGAACAACGAATTGTACGATTACATAACAATAAAACAAAAATTGTCTAAACATCACGAAGCATAAAAATAGAACATTGTCTAAACGTTACAAAGAAAAATACATTAAAAGGAAATGAAAAAAAAATTGTCTTTTAATCATCATCTTCATTCATCTCATCATCATCTTCATCACTTCCACTACCACTTCCAGATACCTCTTCCTCTATAACTCCTTTTCTGTCAAAGTGATCAAGAATAACCTTTTGAGTTCTTTGGACATTTCGAAGTTGTTGCCGTGCTGAAGCATTTTCTTGTTGGAGCACATCGAAGCGATCATCCACATGTCTCTGGAAGATTGTCATCTGATTAAACAGTATGTCTAAGGTGTAGCCGCCTTCGGGAGGTTGAGCCACATATTGGACAGTTGGTTCGAAGTCTTCTTTATAATGAAATATGGAAGGAGAAGTGGTTTTATAGTGATTTGTAGTAGTGGGTATTAATATGTTGGTGAAGACAAAGAGATGTTGGAGCTTTTATGAGGTGTGTTAATGGAGGTGGAAGGGTTTTGAGAGATGAATGTTGACTATGACATAAAACTCATTTAAAAAGCACTTAAGCATAAAAGGGGCGTGTGGCCGGTCTACATGCTGGGAACCGGTTCTGCACTATAGTGAACCCGGTTCCTGGCTTTTGAAAAAATAGCATTTCTGGAAAATGAACCAGGAACCGGTTCCTACCATTATGGGAACCGGGTTCCACATGCAAAAATTGCCAAAAACTTGAAAATTTATTATGAAAGGAAAAGTTTTGTACAAACAATATATACACACATATTTTATAAAAACATATATAAAAGAAGGAGTGCACCTTATGAGAACCATTTAGTGATCACCTTCTTCCAAAATATCAAGTTCTTTTCCAAGCTTTTTGTTCTTGATGGACCAAAGAGATCCATGTGTAACAATTGTAGTGGTCTTGTAGTAGACACCACATTCTTAGATTTGAAAGTTGTTTTGGTCTGTTTTCCCTTTTGGCATGCATTACATAATTTGTCCTTGATGAACTTCATCTTTGGTAGACCAATAACTAAGTCATGCTTAACCAATTTGTTCAAGTGCTCCATGTGAATGTGAGCGATCCTCTTGTGCCATAACCAAGCGTCATTGTTGTTTACCATAAGACATTGTACCTTCAGGGACAAATCATCTAAAGTAATCATAAAAATATTGTTAGTTCTTATACCTTTGAGTTTTACCTCATTGGTTGCCTCATCCATAATGAGACATTCATCTTTGTTGAATTTGATCTTGAACCCTCTATCGCAAAGTTGACTTATGCTAAGAAGATTGTGTTTTAATCCTTCAACATAGAGAACATCCTCAATTTGAATGGATGGAGGTGTGCCAACTATTCCAACACCAAGAATCTTTCCTTTGGTGTTGTCTCAATAGGTGACATACCCTTTGGCTTTATGTACTAGATATGAAAATTGGTGTACATCTCCTGTCATATGCTTTGAACATCCACTATCAAGATACCAAACATTTGATGTGGATTTCAAGCATACCTACACAAACAAAATTATTCTTTGTTAGGTACCCAAGTTGCCTTGGGTCCTTCATAGTTAGTTCCCTTTTTCACCCACACATAATGCCCACTTGCTATACTAAAGTTTCTAACATAGCAAGCATTAGGTGTATGACCTTTAATACCACAATAAAAACAAGTAGGTTCAAAGTTACTTCTATATCTAGAAGGATAAGATTTCTTCTTAGGAAATGTTTTATTTTTCGATACATTAGCCTTTTTCTTTTGATGATTATGAACAGCTTTCTTCTTTTCTAATTTCATGGGATTGGAACTATTACTAGCCTTTACAAAAATAGTGGGATTGTTACTTGGTTTCTTAGAATTCACATAACCAAGACCCCTTTTATCATTAGGATAACGTTATTGGCTTAGTAATCCTTCCAATCCTATTTGTCCTTTTTCATATCGTTCAATGACTCTTTTCAATTGAACAATTTGAAAGACATTTGATTCACACTTGGAGCATGCAAAGTTTTCTTTTTCTTTAATAAAATTCTGTTTTTGAAGTTCAAAATCTTTAGTCATGGTGTCAATTTTTTCTAAACAACTTAGAAGTTCTTTTTCTTGATTTGACACCTTTTTGTATAAACTTTTGCATTCTTTCAAGAGTTCATCAATAGCATCTTGAACATCATCATCAAAAAGATTAAATTCATTACTAACCTCTTCTTCATTGTCGGAGTGATGTGAAGCCATTAATGCTAGATTTGCACATTCCTCGCTTTCCGAATCGGATGAAGAACTTATCTCATTATCTTCCCATGCAACATAAGCCTTTTTGTTCTTGAACTCCTTTTTGCCTTTGAATCCATTTCTCTTGGAGAGTTTTGGATAATCCGGCTTTATGTGACCTTGCTTTCCACATTTATAACATGTGACATCTTGTGTTGATGTGGAGGCTTCTTTATCTTTATGATTATAAAATTTCTTCCTCTTGACAAAGTTAGCATTATGAAGATTATTTTTATGACCAAAATATTTTCCTAACCTTTTTACAAGAAGCAAGAAGTTTTCATCTTCCTCCGATGCATCTTTATCTTGACTTTCCTTTAAATCAACTTTCAAGGCAATGCCTTTGGATTTTTTCTCTAAATTTTCATGTTTTTCAAGTCTACCGAGTTCCGTTTCATATTCTTGAAGTTTGCCAAATAATGTAGCGGAAGTCATTGCGGGGAGACTCTTCTTTTCCGAGATTGCCGTTACCTTTGGTTGCCATTCCCTAGTCAATGATCTAAGGATTTTCAAGTTGAGTTCATCATTTGTCAAGGTTTTACCAAGAGCATTTAAGTGATTTATCAAATGCACAAATCTCATTTGTAAGTCAAGAATGGATTCTCCGGGCTGCATTTGAAATATTTCATATTCTTGACTCAAGGTATTTAGCCTTGATCTTTTTACTTCAGTCGTTCCTTCATGAGTTTGAACCAGGGTATCCCATATTTCTTTTGCTGTTTTGCAATTCGAGACACGAAAAAATTCGTTCATACTGAGTGCACCTTGAAGAAGGTTTATTGCCTTTTTGTCATATAGAACTTTCTTTTTATCATCGTCGTCCCATGCAGTTTTGGGCTTTACAGAACCAATGCCATTGATTACTGATATTGGGATAAATGGACCATTTTCAACAGCATCCCATACTTCCTCTCCTTGTGCTTCTAAATGCGCCTTCATGCGTATTTTCCAGAAGTCAAAATATTCACCACAGAATAGAGGAGGCTTGTTGTTACTACCACCATCTCTGAAGACTGGTTGATGATTTTCAGAAGCCATTCTGGATCTTTAGGAACAAGTTACCTATAACTTGCTCTGATGCCAATTGTAAGTCTCAGAGTGCCTAAGAGGGGGGGGGGGGGAATTAGGTCTTATAAAATTTATTCGGTTTTATGAGAATGCTTGGTAGTAATTTTTTGGTTAAGTGTTTGAAGGTATAGATTATATCTTTATCTTTTCCTGATTATGGTGATGAAAGCGATAAATGTGGAAAAGTAAAGAACACGGTGATATATCCTGGTTCCCCTCACAATCCGAGAGTACTCCAGTCCCCTTTCCAACACGAAAGAGATTTCACTATAGTTAGAATGATTGTACAGCCTATGCTTACTATCTAACCTATAGGGTGATCAAAGGTTCTTAACAGCTTTAAAACCAAACAAACACTAATGTGAATGAAGAACAATCCTCTTCAAATCACAACACTTACTTCCAACAATCCTGGATAGTAAGGGAAAAACCTTTAAGTAATACAATTATTAATTTTGAAGTATATGGAGAGCTTTATCAATCTTCAATTGATCTTCTTCTTCAAGATAAAAACAATTCTCAATAATGTATATAAATGTTCACAATGTATGAATGAAACTTGAAATGATAATGAAAGTGTATATGGCAAGTTTCACAAAATTATGAACACATGAAAGTTTAACTTCAAATGTGAGTAAATGAGAAAATTGTTAATGAAGAAGTATCTTTGTTAATTTGAAAATTGAAGTATTGAATTATGTGTTTGAAATAAGAAAATCTGCATTTTATAAAGTTGTAAGAACCTCTTCATTCATGCCAACTCATATGAAAAGTTGCAATGCATTCATGAAAAGATACCACTTGAAAAATGTTCAAAAAACAAAGTAAAAGCTACATTGGTTCGCTAGGAACCGGTTCCGACACTGACAGAACCCGGTTCTTAGTGAACGTTAGAAGTTGGAATTCAAAATTTTCACGCAGGAACCGGTTCCCCTATTGGTACAACCCGGTTCCTGGTACAAAATCCAGGGACATGTTTTTTGAGAAATGCTGGAACTCGGTTTCCTGTTAGGGAGGAACCGGTTCCTAAAGGATTATTTTCAAAAATACTTTTTGAAAAATATTTCAAACAAAGTTTTTCTTGATGTTAAAATTATGGAATATGTATATGTTGATGAATGCATATTATGAACATCTATATTCAAGATTTAAAGAATTATTTATACCATTTTGACATTTGATGATTTCTTCAATAATTCTTCAATAATCTTCAAGACTTTTATTTGATGTTGATAAGATTTTTGCACATCCTTTGAAAGTTGATGTCCATGTTGTCTTCATCTAAACTCATGCTTCAAATATGACTTGAGAAGCTTGCAATTACACTTTCCCCGGTCATAATCAGCTCTGTAAACCCGGACGATGAACTTCCAATCAGATGGTTGAAATACGAACCAGACAAGGTCCCCAGAAACATATCCACTAGCTCCCTATCAGCCAAGGGAGGGTGCACTCTGCCAGCAAGGTCCCTCCACTTCTGAGCGTAATCTTTGAAACCTTCACCCGCACCCATAGACATACCTTGGAGTTGGGTACGCGTCGGAGCAAAGGTCGGCGTTGTATTGGTACTGCTTGTAGAAAGCAGCAGCCAAATCTTCCCAATTATGGATACTAGCTCCTTCCAGCTGGTAAAACCATTCAAGTTGAGTCCCTGAGAGACTGTCTTGAAATAAGTGGGTCTAGAGATTCTTGTCAGCGGTGTATGGCTTTGGGCAAGAAACTCCGTCGTATTTAGCAAATGCTGGTGCTTTGAACTTGTGGGGAATCACCACCCCAGATGACAGACCTAGATCACCAAAGTCCAGACCAGGCACTTTCTGAACTTCCATCGCGCTCAACCGGTCTTCCAATTGCTTATATCTATCCTCAGCCGGAGGATACTGGTCTTCGTCAAAGTCGGTCTCGTTGTCTGAAACCACGTGGCTAGGAGCCCTCCTTTCTTCCTGATTATCTCCCCCTCCAGATGAGTGGGTCAAATCAACCTCTTGTCGCAAATCGTTTCCGAATTTGCGGCCCATATTAAATAGGACCGTCTTCTTCTTCTTCTTCTCTTTCAAGATAAGGGTCTTCATATCTTGCTGACCCTTAGCCAAACTCATGAACAATTCTTGGAACTGGGCGTTTTGAGCCTGCAGAGCCTTGATTGCTTGTTCAGTTGATGGTTCGGAAGACATGATGCTGAAATAAACAACGAAGAAGATGAGAAAACTTGTAGGGGTACCTGTTATGAGGTGCATGGGAATGATATGCGCATGATAATGATTTCAAAGACTTTTAGGGATTCAAATTCGTAAACAAAATGAAACACACTTTTATTAGATAAACTTTAAAATCAATTGTTCAACTGATGCCTTTAAGGCGTTACAAGAAAGAAAAACCGAAAAGTAAATTAGAAACTAGAAATAATCAAAAAAGATAATCAGTGCTCCCATGGTCGTTTCTTGTCGGTGCGGACATAGTCATTGAGGATCCGCTTGTTCTCCAGCTACCTTGTCAACTTCTGAATCTTCTGCTCTTGCTCGTGATACTTTTCTCGATAAGTATCCCGTTCCTCCCTCAGCTGCATCCAGGACCTCTTCAATGCCCCAATGTCAGTAGGCATGTAAGGGTGTAGGATGGTAGGAGGAACCCCCTCTTCATCAGCAACTTCAACAATTATAGGCAAGACAGCTTCGTAGGGCATTCCCAGCTTTTGGGCACGGATACGAACCCATCGAAGATATGGTTCCATTGGTAGAGAAGTCTTCGCATCCAGCTCATGTGGATCAGACCTGTGTACTCTATCCCAAGCTCTTATGAATCTGCGGCGTTGCTCGTCACTATCTCCTTGGAAATCAAAGACAATACTGGGCATTAGAAACTCATGAGGTCCTTCCCTTCTAGCTCACCCAAACTGACGTAAAGCCAAGCACAGATTATAAGTGATCCCTCCATTGGTTCCTATCAGTGGAACATTGGGGTATTCCCCACAGCAATCAATAATAGCCACATCTTCCATACCCTTGATAGTCCAAATGATGTCATTATGAGAGAGAGGTATAACCCTCTAGGCCCAGCCCATGCCTTCCTTATTCTTCAGAACTGATTTGGGGAGGTGAGAAATAAACCACCTCGCCAACAATGGTGCACAGCTCATAAGGGTTCCCCGCTTCTGAGCAGTACGGGCATAAAGAGAATGAAGAATGTCACCCAAGAGAGTGGGTACTGGATTACCGGACATGAAGATCTTTACCGCATTCACGTCAATAAAGGAATCGGAGTTAGGAAACAACACCAAACCATATATGAGAAGAGCCAAAATGTCTTCAAATGCCTGGAAGTCTAGACTGTCCTAGAACTGATTAGCCTTACCAACCAATAATTTAGTCAAGAAGCCCTTTGCTCCACTATGAGTTTCCCAATTAGACATTACCTCAGCTTTTGTCAGGTGAAGAGCTGAAGCAATCTCTTCCGGCCTAAGGATCTTCTCCCAACCTGTAAACGGGGTCTGCTCCAGAATAGAGATACCAAGCAGATCAGAGAACTCTTCCAAGGTAAGGACCAACTGGTAGTCCGAAAAAGTAAAGCAATGGTACAGTGGATCAAAGAACTGGACTAAGACACTCATCATCTGTTCATCCAATTTGGAAGTGACCAAACTAAGAAGGTGCCCATGTCTTCTGATGAAGGAGGTAGTATCTAGCATCTTTGCAACCAATTCTTTAAGCAGAGTGGGAACTTGGACAAAGTTGATCCTGGTGGTGTTTCTATGCATGGGTTCCATGACCTACAAAACAGAACAAAGATAAATCCCTCATGTCTTTGAAATAGGTTAGTCCAATGCAAGATGCATGCAATGTCATGATGTCATGATGTCATGATAGAAAACACACCACAAGTATCCACAAATAGCAAACATGGTAAAGGCACGCAAGTCACACGGAGAGCCCTTAGATTTCAGGCTATCAAGGAGTCTAGGTACTACCCTCTTTCAGTTCAGTTGGTTCAAACCTATCCTAAAAATAGTAACCGGGTTCTAGAGGATGTCAATATCACTGACTACCCTCGATCGGTCATAATTCCAGTTTAGCAACCTTTTCTTGCGGCCGGAATCATCGCGAGAGTTTAGTCTCAATGAGTGTAGCATACTGCTACTGTTCTATGGCCAAGTTGGTCAATTTAAAGGTTCTAAGGTTAGTTGGTGCTTAATGACGCCTTAGCAGACCCATATTCTCCTCGTTGCGCCACAAGGGATATCGGTACATACTAAAGTGCCACACCAACGTAGCTACTGCTTCAACCATATCGGTCTATGTTGTACAGTTCCCTCACAATTTATTGCTACTTACCTAAAGGGTATCCCCCAGATCCAGGTTAGGATCTATAGTAACTCCAATTCAAGCCCAAAAAGATAAAGCATACAAGTCAAGCAATTGAAAACATTATGAACTATTCCTAAGGTACACCCCACTTATAAGTGTCCCCAGCAGAGTCGCCAGTTTTGTGATACGGTGGGAAGAACTGACTGTTTTTTGGAATGCTGGTTTGCGTTTTGCGTTTGTTTTCGCAAAATGTCGCGGTAAGCAAGAGTCACCATCGACTTTTATTTTATCCAACAAGGAAAGGAAAAAGCACAGAAAAATTCCTTTTTCGAGATATTTCTCGGGTTCGGGGGGTAGATTATTGAAAGGGAAGGTGTTAGCACCCTTTCTATCTGTGGTTATCCACGGGCTCTTAGGTACTTGCTCATATGTTTTCAAAATATTGCTTTCTTTGTGTTTGTGGGTTTGAAAAAGTTTTTGTTTGAAAACTTCAATTTAACTCTTGCTTCTGTCCTCAAGAGCGTATGAAGTGTTTTTGAAAACTTTGTTCGAAAAGTGTAAGTGTGAAAAAGATTTTATTTTTTGAAAGAGCAAGTATCTAAGAACCATCTACCTACTCGAAAAAGGAATCGTTCTAAGCTAATGTCCTTTAGACAATGCTATCCTACTATGAATGAGTAGGTAGCACCGTTGTTGGAATTTAAGGGTCAATTCGAATGAGGGACATACGGTCACTAAAGCAATGTTAGGACGCCTTAGCGGTAACCCTAATGTCTTAGATCATTTGTTTGAGGCAACATTATCTGAGGCGACCGTTTCGAGGCGACTATGATATTTTAGACAAGAGGGTGACATCTAAAGTGACCTATACTCAATGACCGTGTACGAAGGCAACCAAGTGGGGTGTACCCTAAGAGTGCACATGTGCGAGTGTGTCGTTTTCAGTTAATTTTATCTTTGTACATGTTAAGGGTGATCTAAGTTGATTTTAGGTTAAAACATCCAGTCTTGTCATGTCATCCTATTATCAAACATCTAACAGTTATAAATTGCGAAAATAAAATGCGGAATTTAAATTACAAGGCGTCGGGTATTTACATCGCCAAAGACAAACCCTTTAAAAATAAATAAAGCGATAAAAAATAAATAAGAGTCCTATTAAGCTATTACAATCCAGGAGCAAGTACATTAATAGATAAAAGAAAGCAACACGTGCGGGAAATTAAATCGAGCGCAAATTAGGGTTTTGACCCTTTTGGTTAAAGGAACTATCTTTTTGTTATTTTTATTTTAAGAAAGAAATTAACCTAAATTAGTTACTAAATTATATTAATGAATTAATTAATAAAAACAAATTATTTTTGGTTTTTTTGTTATTTTAAGGAAGAAAAATAAAATAATTAAGTTAGTAATTAAAACCTAATTAAATCTAATTTAATTTAAATTATTTACAAAAAATAAGTTAAAGTTATTCTAATTAAAACCTAAATTAGTTTAATTAGTGTTTATTAATAAAAATAGAAATTAAAATTTGATTAAATATAAAAAAATATTTTTGTGGTTTTTATTTGATGAGAAAAGGAATTTTTGTGATTGGTTAGTAGATTAAACAAAACATAATAAAACAATTAATAAAAATAAAATAAATGAGAGTAAGGGGGGTATGGGCCTGAAATTGGGAGTGTGAATCAGCAATCCTGAGGCCCAAAACGCTGGCCTTGTTGACCTTTGATGATCTGGTGAGCATGCTTGGACTTGACTCCATGGTGGACCCTCAGCCTGGGACCTTCAGATTTGGCCTTTGGCCATCTGGCCCTTGGATGGATGATAGTGCACGGTGTTCTACAGGCTCAAGCATGCATTGGAATACCTGAAAGGGAAAAATATAGAGAAAGTGAGGGACCTGGGATTCGAACCCAGGTCCTGATAGATATTGGACGCTTGCCTTGCCACTACACTGAACTGATTTGTTTGTTAATAACATACAAATAATATATAATAAAATAAAGCAAGTCAATGGCCAGAAAAAATTATAAAAAACGCGTGCTGCTTGAATGATGCAATGGGTGGACGCCACGTATTGTCTTCAAACTTCGTCTGTGGCTAAAACCCTGTAAAACCTATAGCTACGGACACAGGTTGTCACTACAAGTCATGCATACTCCAAAATCCGCTATAGGCCATAAAAATGCCTCCTGGTGCCATGGTTAAACTCGCCTTCCTCTCCCGGTCATACCTATAGCCATTACCAAGGCTGATTTTACCTGAAATGGAAACCCCTAAACCAAACCTTGAAACCCTAGCTATGGCGAATCAACATACAGGTTAGATAAATGAAATTAAATAATGTTAAAAGACTGCAAATGGCATGGTGAATCAAAATATGCAATTAGTTTTCGTTGTAGATGCAAGAATAATGCAAATTGATTTCAAGAATGGAGCGGACTCGTGAACCACTTACAGCGCCTTAGGAAGCTGGAAAATGTGTGATTCTTATTGGTTTTGCTTGAGTGAATGTCTAAGAAGCGTTTGGGACAGATCTCAGCCCTTGAAAATGCCTCTAGCTATAGTTTTGATCTTAAACTTTTTGATGAAATTTCCAATTTTCGTTCTGCCTATGCCTGCACTTTCCAACCCTTGTTTCGATTGCCTTGGCTTGTTTATGTTCTATGGAGTGTACTAGGGTAAGAATTATGGATTGAATCTTCTCCCATCAATGCTTGCCAATTTGATTTGATTCACCCTTTACAAACTTGCAAAATTTGATTTGATTTAATCTTTTTGCACATGATATGGCCTGATACAAATTTGATGATGTTAATGATGACAATCAAGGCCTGAAACAGCAAAAAGATCTCATGCTATCAAAGTTTTAGATTTTATATGATTTAATTTGATTTAAAATGAGTAAATTCAAATAAAAATAAAATTAAATAATAAAAATAAAATATGGGCTCATGGATGAAGCTAGGACACGTGTGCAATGATGCATGCTCAAATTAAGTGGAAAAGAATGGGCCCATTTGACAAAATTTGAAGTTTTGGGGATAGTTGACTTTTGGCAATTTTTCAAAAATTCCCAACTTCAACAATACATAACTTCTTCAATTTTGAGCTTTTGGAGGTGTTATTGGACTTTTTAGAAAGCTCGAGATGTCCTATAACCAACCCTTTTGGTCTCATCTAAGTTTGATGTTCCATGCTCAAGTTATAAGCTTTGGTAAAAAATGTGTTTTTGTTGACTTTCAAAAATGACCTATAATGTCCAAATTTATAACTTCTTGTGAGTGCATTTTTTGATCTTGGGATATGAATATGGATTGTAGTAAATTGCATCCTCTTCAAAATGAGCTTTGGATGGGTCATTTATCATAAAGTATGCGAAAGTTATGCTTGGTCAAAATTTAGTTGACTTTTCCTATAAAACCCTAATTTAGCAACTTTTGAGTCTTGATAAATTTTGAGCAATACTTGATGAATCATGATCAAACCTTGATAAAATGATGAAATATCCTTCAAAATTAGAATGTTGTCAAAAAATCTTGAAGTTTGACTGTTTATAGGTCACAGTTGACTTTTGCCCTAGCACAGTCGATTTTTGGACCCTTTGAGCAATTGACTGAGCAAACTTCCTCTTCAAGGCTTGAAATTTGACTTGGATGATCTTGAGAACATATTAGGACATTGGGGAGAACTTGAGGTCATCTGGACTCAAAGATCTTGATGCAACACAAAACCCTAATTTGGGGTTGACTGTCTTAGGAGATAGCTTGTTTGTCCAACTCTTGAGCAACCTTGAGCCACTTGGAGATTTTTCTTGCAATGTTTTGAGAAATATGGGAGGGAAAATTTTGGGGTACAACAGGAAACAAGAAGCGGAGTCAAGGGTTTTCTAGCTAAGTTTCTGATAGACAAGGCCCAACTGTTTTGGGATGATATGGATTTTCAGGCTTTTGAGGTGGTCTTGGCTCTTATAATCTATGGGTTAGTCCTATTTCCTAATCCAAACTCATTCATAGATGTCAATGCTATCAAGATCTTCCTCTCTCGCAACCCTGTGCATACCTTGCTCGGAGATATTCTACACACTCTCCATACTCATAACGTGAAGAGAAGAGGGATTCTTATGTGCTGCATGCCATTGTTGTCGAGGTGGTTTATTTCTCACCTCCCTAAGTCCATACTGAAGAATGAAGAAGGTTTGGGTTGGTCGCAAAGGATAATGTCACTCGCTTACATGGATATTCTTTGGTGTTCTCGAGCTATAGAAAACACTGCTATTATTGACCGCTGTGGGGAGTACCCTAATGTCCCGCTACTTGCAATCATAGGGGGTATAACCTACAATCCTTGTTTAGCTCTGCGACAATTTGGTTATGCTCGAAGAGATGGTCCCCCCGATTTACTTATCGAGGGTATTGTATTCAACTATGAGGATGATGTTAAAGAGTATCGTCGGAGGTTCATACGAGCTTGGGGCATGGTAAATAGATCTGGCACCAAGGCCTTGGGGCCAAAGGCTTCCATTCCTGTGGAACCTTACCTCCAATGGGTACGAGCTCGTGCCCATTAGCTTATGATGCCCTATGTGGCCATTTTACCAGTGATTGTGGAACCCACTACTGAAGAAGGTATTCCTTACACGGTTCTCTATACATATATGCCCATTGATCTTGGAGAATTACAGAGGTCTTGGATTCAGTTGATGAAGGAGCGGGATACTTACAGGGATCAGTTCCATGCTCAGGAAAGGAAGGTTTTAGAGCTCACAAAGTAACTCCATGAAGAAAGAGGGCTCAATGATTATCTCGGCACAAAGAGGAAGCATCCATGGGAATTTTGATTTCTTTTCTAGTTTTAGATTTGTTTTTTGTAACGTATAAAAGGCATTTGAACTTTGAATTCATCTAATAAAATCTTTGTTTTATTTTGGTTTGCAAATTTAAATTTCCTGATATATTTAAAATCATTGCATGCGCATCCCATTCATAACATCGCATGTACAGGTACCATTACAAGTTTCCCATCTTCTTCGCTCTTTATTTCAGCAGAAATGTCTTCCGAGCAAACCATCAAGGACCTTCAGGCACAGAACGCCCAGTTCCAACAAATGTTCATAAGTCTGGAAAGAGGGCAGGAGGATCTGAAAGCCCTCATCCTGAAAGAGAAGAAGAAAAAGAAGAAGGTTGCTGGTATACTGAATATAGGCAGAAGGTTTGGAGAGCGGTTGAAGCGACAAGTCGATCTGACCTCTTCATCCAAGGAAGGTGAGAATTTAGAAGAAGAGAAGGACCCCAGTACCGCAGTTTCTGACAATGATACTGACTACAATGTTGAGCAATATCCTCCTGCCGAGGATAGATACAAGCAGTTGGAAGATCGGTTGAGTGCCATGGAAGTTCAGAGGATACCTGGACTGGATTTCAAAGAATTGGGATTGGTGTCGGGAGTGGTCATCCCGCAGAAGTTCAAGGCTCCAATTTTTGCTAAGTATGATGGGGTGTCCTGCCCAAAACTCCATCTCCGCTCTTATGTCAGAAAGATCCAGCCCCACACCGCTGATAGAAATTTGTGGGTTCATTTCTTTCAAGATAGTCTGTCAGGGACTCAGCTTGAATGGTTCTATCAACTGGAGGGAGCCAATGTCCGAAATTGGGAAGATCTGGCTGCTGTATTCTATAAGCAGTATCAATACAACGCCGACCTTGCTCCTACTCGTACTGAACTCTAGAGTATTTCCATGGGTGCAAGTGAAGGTTTTAAAGACTATGCATATAAATTAAGAGACTTGGCTGGAAGAGTACAACCCCCGTTGTCTGATAGGGAGTTGGTTGATATGTTTCTGGGGACGCTATCTGGTCCATTCTTTAATCATTTGATCGGCAACTTGTCAGCTGGTTTCATTGAGCTAATTTTAATTGGAGAAAGAGTAGAAGCTGGGATTCGGAGCGGCAAGATACATAAGGACATCTCTTCGAGTTCAGTAAAGAAGCCTTTTTCTGGTAAGAAGGAATCTAGTGCCATTTATAGCCTGAGGGGACAAAACAGGGTTGAACATCGTCAGACAGTAAGTGTCGTAATGATACCTAGGCCTGCAGTTTCTCCACAACGCAACAATCAACAAAGAGTGGAAAAGACCACAACGGTAGTTTACCCAAATCAACATGACGTTGGCTGAAGTTCTACCTCATTTGTTGAGATCCAACTTGGCAACCTTGAAAGAGGCTCCCAAGAATCCAAATACTACATCTCCCCGATAGAATCCAAATGCTCGGTGTACCTATCATTCTGAGAGTCCTGGCCATGATACAAATGACTGTTAGGCTCTGAGGAACAAAGTACAAGACTTGATTGAAGCCAAGGAAATAGAGTTTGATGCTTCGGAGAAGCCAAATGTCATAATGGCTCCCATGCCCAAGCACAGTCGTGAAGTTAATGTTGTTGATACTGATTTATTTGTTACCTCTGTTGATGAAGTTTCTACTTCTCTCATGACTGTCAAGAAAAAATTGTTGTTGGCTGGTTTATTTCCGGGTTGTGGTGAAGGTTGCCACATGTGTTCGTTTCTACCTTCTGGTTGTCGTTTGCTTAAATTATGTGTTCAATGCCTGATAGATAGCAAAGAAAATTTATTTGAGAAAACTTTGGTTCCCGTTGTTCCATCTAAAGACATTGCCATTATAACCATTTCCGCCAATCCTTCCAAGGTTTCCTCGAGAAGACTTGTTAGTATTACATCTGCTCCAAGAATTGCTCCACTGATAATCATTGTTCCTAGTCCTTTCCTGTATGTCTCAGACAAAGCTGTCTCATGGCATTATGGTGTTGATGTGTACTATCATGGCATCAAACAAGATTTGAAAGATGAAGAGGTTGATCCTGATATTTGTAACATTGTCGGAACCAGTAAAGTTACCTGAAGTGGAAAGGTCTTCTCTCCCGAGATTTCCCCTAAGACTGTCAACAAGCCTATTGTCATTCCATCTGTTGTTCCTGCTGGTACATCAACTACTGCCCCTGTTCTTACTCCAGTTATTACCCCTGTCGGCAAATCGTCGGATACCCGCGGCAAAGAAATTATAGGTAAGCCTTCCCGGACGGAGGCGCCTAGGAAAATTGTTGTGGAAGCCTCTAAGCAAGAGATAGAGGAAACATTGAATATAATTAAGAAGAACGACTACAATATGGTCGAGCAGCTGGGGCAGACCCCCTCAAAGATATCCATGTTGTCTCTGCTATTGTATTCCGAAGCCCATGCGAAGGATTTGATTTCATTCCTCAAGACTGCGCATGTGTCGTAGGAGACCTCAGTTGATCAATTCAAAGATTATGTGGCCAGCCTGACTGCTGATAATGGGCTGGGTTTTTCAGATACAGACTTGACACCAAAGGGAAGGAAGCATAATGATGCTCTGCATGTCTCGATTGAATGCAGGGGCACCACTATGGCTCATGTGTTGGTAGATATTGGGTCTTCACTAAATGTTCTGCCGAAGAAGGCGTTAGACCGGTTGGATTGCGAGGGGTTAACTCTAAAGCCTAGTAGCATTGTGGCAAGGGCTTTTGGCGGATCAAAGAGAATGGTGCACGGGAAGTGAACATCCCTATCAAAATAGGTTCTCAGACTTTTGGGTCCACTTTCTATGTGATGGATATCAGGCCGTCATATTCTTGTTTGCTGGGTCGTCCTTGGATCCACGAGGCTGGGGCAGTTATTTCCACACTCCACCGAATGCTGAAGTATCCAGTGAAAGGAAAGATTGTCATAGTTCGGGGTGAAGAAGAGTATATGGTGAGCCACCTCAATTCCTTCCGCTACGTAGAGATGGACGGGGAATTCATAGAAACTCCTTGTCATAACTTCGAAGAGGTCCCTTAGATCTTGGCATCAACTGAAATTACTACCAACAAACCTCCTTTGAAGATGGATTCTCTAAAGGATGTCAGGGCCGTGGTTGAAGAAGGTGGGTGTGCCAATTGGGGTCAGCTCCCTGTTTTTACTCACAAAACTGAAAAATTTGGTTTGGGCTTTACTACAGGGGCTCAAAGGGCTATTCGACGCGCTCGGGCTGGAAGACCTCCCCTACATATCAGTAATCAGGGAATTAACGCCATTGAAGACAACGAGGAGGACTCAGATATCGACAACTGGATCTACCCAACTACCAACGGTGGACCGAGTAACTGGACGACTAGGGACTTTATACCTGTTTCTTTTATTCCGAAGTAATTGACCTACTTTTTTTTAGATTTGTAATAAACAATTTAAAACTTTACGGCCTTGTGCCTTGCCCTAGGCACATTGGCTTTGCTTGTGAGGGCTATTATTTGCCATTTCATATATCATTAATAAAGCATTGGACGTTTTCTTGCATACAAATTTTACGCTCTCTGTTTTTCTTTTCTGCTTTCACTTTATCAAAACATCTATTCTCTTACACACACTCACGTATCATAATGCAGATCCATATCCACTCTGGATCCCATTGATAACAGCTCTGCTATTGCCAGTTATGACTTCAAAAATCTGATCAACCAAGCCGAGGACGAAGGTGAGGATGATTTTGAGGTGCCTGGAGAACTGGCTAGACTGTTATAGCAGGAAGAAAGGGCCATACAACCCCATGAAGAGCCGGTTGAGATAGTGAACTTGGGTACCGAGGAAGACAGAAAAGAGGTTAAAATAGGTGCAAATCTGGACATTAGCGTCAAACAGAGGTTGATACAGATGTTGCACGACTGTGTTGAGATCTTTGCCTGGTCCTATGAAGACATGCCTGGTTTGGACACTGATATTGTGGTACATCGCCTACCGACTAAAGAAGATTGCCCTCCGGTTAAACAGAAGGTTCATTGTATGCACCCTGAAATGTCGGATAAGATCAAGGCGGAGGTCATGAAATAGTTCGACGCAGGATTCTTAGCTGTCACTTCGTATCCACAGTGGGTTGCTAACATTGTTCTGGTACCTAAGAAGGACGGTAAGGTACAGATGTGTGTGGATTACATAGATTTGAACAGGGCAATCCCCAAGGATGACTTTCCACTTCCTCACATTGATGTTATGGTCGACAACATCGTGCAACACAAAATATTCTCCTTCATGAATGGTTTCTCTGGCTACAATCAGATCAAGATGGCTCCTGAAGACATGGAGAAGAAAACCTTTGTTACACAGTGGGGTACCTTCTGCTACAAGGTGATGCCTTTTGGATTAAAGAATGATGAGGAAACTTATCAGCGCGCCATGGTCGCTTTGTTCCATGATATGTGTGGTACGGTGGCCAAAATTGGACTGTTTTGAAATGCTAGTTTGCACTTTGCGTTTGTGTTTGCAAAATGTCGCGGTAAGCAAGAGTCGCCACTGACTTTTATTTTATCCAACAGGAAAGGAAAAAAGCACAGAAAAATTCCCTTTTTCGAGATTTTGAGTACGGGGGTAGATTCTAGAAAGGGAAGGTATTTGCACCCTTTTTATCCGTGATTTTCCACGGGCTCTTAGGTACTTGCTCATCATTTTTCAAAATTGCTTGTGTGTGTTTGATTTGAAAAAAAGTTTTTGACTTCGATTTAACCCTTACTTCTGTCTTCAAGAGTGTTACGAAGTATTTTTGAAATCTTTGTTTGAGAAGAGTGTAAGTGTGAAAAAAGTTTGTTTGGATTGAGCAAGTACTTAAGAACTAATCTACCTACTCGGAAAAAAGAATTGTTCTATGTTCGTTTCCTTTAGACAATGCTATCCCACTGTTAGTGAGCAGGTAACACCGTCGTCGGAGTTTTAAGGGACAATTCGAAAGGGACGTACGATTACCAAAGCAATGTTAGGACATCTTAGTAATAACCCTAATGTCTTAAGATCAATATTCGAGGAAACATATCCGAGGCAACCTTTCCGAGGAAACTTTTCCGAACGGGACTTTGATCTTTGTTTAGACAAGAGAGCGACCACTAAAATATCCTATACTTAATGACCGCTTACCGAAGGCAACCGAAGTGGGAGTATACCCTAAGAGTGCGCATGTGCGAGTGATTCAATTTTAAGTTTGTTATCTTTGCACATTTAGGGTTTGCTAACCGTTTTAAAGTTAATCATACATTCTTGTCATGCAACCCTAATTATTCATACATCTAATAGTCAATATTTTGCAGAATTTAAAGTGCGGAAAGTAAAGCTACGCTATTACAAGGCTTCGGGTATTTACATAGCCAAAAACAACCCGTAAAAAAATGATAAATGAAAGTAAAAGGTCATAATTAATCTATTACAACTTGTGAGCAATTACATCTATATGGTAAAAATAAATAAAGCGCGAGGAATCGTGAGCGAGAGAGAACTAGGGTTTTGACCCCGTCTAACCTAATCGAAAGAAACAATTATTTTTTTATTTTTTTATTATTTCTAAGAAAAAGAATTAGGTTTTTAAATTAAATACAAAATTAATTAGTAATTAAATTAATTTAAAGAAAATAATTTACATGGCCTATTTTTGTATTTTATTGTTTTTAAGAAAAAGAAAATAGAATTAAGTTAGAAACAAAAACCCTAATTGTTCTAATTGTTTTTTAATTTATTTACAAAATAATTGAAGTTACCTAAAATTAAATAACCTAATTAAATTAATTAATTTTTTGATAAAAAATAAACCTAAATCTAATTGGATGAAAAACATTATTTTTATGATTTTTTGATAAAAGGAATTATTTTTTATGTGAATAAAAATAACTAAATGAATTAAATAAAAGAAATATAAAAGAATAGAGAAAAGAAAGTTGGGCCTGAAAAAGTAATTTGGTGAGGTGTGGATAGCAATTCTGGCCCAGAACTAGGTTGTCCACGTTGACTTCCATGCTTCCATGCTTTGCATTGACCCAGGCCTATGATACTCCTTCATCTGATGGCCTTTAGATCTGGCCTCCTTGACACCTGGCTAGTTGGATAATGATGGACCACGGTGTTCATCCCACCCATACACACGCCTGATCATGGAAAGACAAAATATGTGAAATAATGGGGGGACCTGGGATTCGAACCTAGGTCCTAAAGCATTTCCAATATCCTGACTACCAACTGAGCTGCGCGTGTTAGTTGTATATAACATAAACAATAATTATTATATTATAAACAAGCGAAATAAATAAATATTCGCGCAAATTTTCAAACGGCCGAATGGTTGCTTGCCACGACATCTTCTTCTCCAAGGATCCCTTGTCTTAGACAACCGACTTTTACCAACAGACGTTCATCGTAGCTAAAAACATGTGCATCTCAAAAATCATGTACAAGCACAATAAATCAATGGTGATGGTACCAATCCACTCGTCTCAGTCTCACGAGCTTCATGGTACCCTAATCATGGCCCAATTTTTCCTAGGTTAAAAAAACCCCAAAACGAGCTTGTAAACCCTAGCTATGGCATATGGCAATTCCTGCGTTATAAATGCAATTAAACAGTACCAATAGCTTGAAAACAAGATGGTGAACAAAAATATATGATTACTTCATGCTATAAGTGCCAGGATCATACAATTCGATTTCAAAAATAAACCAAAGTCGTGGCTGACTTACAGTGGGTTTTGGCGCTGGAAACTCCTTGGTCTTGATTGGTACAGCCTCCTTGCAATCCCAGGAATCGAATGAGATGGTTAGGGGACCTTGTAAATGCCTGGAAGTGCAAAATCGAATCACCACTTTTCTTTGATTTTTTTCAAGTTTGTTCTCTCTTTTGCGCCTCCCAAGCCTTATGATTTTTGTCTGCAAATGTTCCCTATATACTGAGGATTGGACTAGGGTTGCAAACATGATCTCAATCTTTGCCAATTATTGATTTTGATCTTGATTTGATTCACTTGAAAATCATTCCAAAAATAGGCTAAAACCAATCTTTTTATGCACACAAAGGCCTTGCACGAATTCAATCACTTGCCAGCTGGATATAGGACCTGAAACATGCACAATATCTCGAGGTTTCAATGTTTTGGATTTTTTCATGATTTGTTTTGATTTAAATTGGTTTAATTCAAATAAAAATCAAAATAAATAATAAAAATAAGATAAATACAAGTGGGAAGAGCTAGGACTCGTGGACCATGCTACCAACTCAAAACAAGTGCAAAAGATTGGGCCCATTTAGCAAAAATTGCAATTTGAGGCATAGTTGACTTTTGACAATTTTGCAAAAAAGGTCAACTTCACCAATGCATAACTTCCTCAATTTTGACTCTTTGAAGGTGTTATTAGACTTTTTAGAAATCTTGAGATGTCCTCTAAGAAAAACTTTTGTTCTCATCTAAATTTGGTGTTCCATGTTCATGTATGAAGTTTTGACAAAAAAGGTGTTTTTGTTGACTTTTCAAAATGACCTATAATGTCCAAATTCATAACTTCTTGTGAGTGCATATTTTGAACTTGGGAGATGAATATGGATTGTATATAATTGCATCCTCTTCAAAATGAGCTTTGGATGTGTCATTTATCATAAAGTATGAGAGATTTATGCTTGGTCAAAGTTGAGTTGACTTTTCTTGCAAAACCCTAATTTAGCAACTTTTGGTTCTTGATGAATTATTAGCAATACTTGATGAATCATGATCAACCCTTGATCAAATGATGAATGATACTTCAAAATGAGGATGTTTATCAAAAATCTTGAAGTTTGACTGTATGTAGACCACAGTTGACTTTTGCCCTAGCACAATCGATTTTCAGGCCTTTGAGCAATTGACTAAGCAAACTTTCTCTGTAGGGCTTGAAAATTGACATGGATTATCTTGAGAACATATTAGGACAATATTTAGCATTTGGGATCCCTTGGACTCAAGTACTTTGATGCAACATGAAACCCTAATTTGAGGTAGACTGCCTTAGGAGAGAGCTTGTCTGGTCAACCCTTGGACTTCCTTGATCAACTTGGGGATCTTTCTTGCAATGTTTTGAGAAGTATGGGAGGGAAAATTTTGGGGTACAACAACTGCCCCTGTTCAATCTTCTTAAACCCGAGGATGTAGATTGGCTTGCGTGCCTTTCGTGATCTGAAGGTGGAAGATGATTGAACACTAGAGTGCCCAGAAATTTGCACTCGTATGAAGTGGCACTTGTCTTGTAATGTCGGGAATAGGCTTACAGGTGCCATTTGGAAATTGATGATGGAAGATGGGCTTAAAGATTCCATCCGAAGGAGTGTCGATCGCCTAAGAGATTCCTTAGCGAGAGTATGTATACCTGTTGTTGAGGAAGACTATGCTGGGGAATGCTGATCTCTGTCTTGAGAGAAATTGAATTTTAGGAGCTTCGGTCGTCCGTTATTCTACTGGGAAATCGCCTCTTGGTCGAAGAGGTGAAAAAGAACTACTATCTAGTCGTGATCCAGGCTTCATAGTGACTTACTGGGGAGATGAGGTTAAACTTGCTATTCGGTCCTGATCCAGGCTTCGCAATTTCTCGATTCTTATCTGGTCGTAATCCAGGCTTCAGAAAGAATTAAGTTGTTATCTGGTCGCATCCGGGCTTCAACTTGAATTTAGGGCATACTAATATCTGGTCATCTCCGGGCTTCTTAGTAATTGTCCAGGTAAACTGCTATTCGGTCGAAATCCAAGCTTCGTAGTGTCTTGTACTGTTATCTGGTCATAATCCAGGTTTCAGTGTCTTTTACCGCTATTTGGTCGTAATCCAGGCTTCACGATGCTTTATACCATTATCTGGTCGAATCTAGGCTCATGGTATCCTGTACTGCTATCTGGTCGTAATCCAGGCTTCACAATACCTTACTTTTTATATGGTCATAATCCAGGCTTCAGAAGAAATCAAGTGGTTATCTGGTCGCCTCCGGGCTTCCATTTGATTTTGGGGCCTACTAATATCCGGTCGAACCCGGGCTTCATATTAATTGGCCGGGTAAACTGCTATTTGGTCGTAATCCAAGCTTCACAGTGTCCCCCACTATTATCTGGTCGTAATCCAGGCTTCAGTGTCTCTTACCACTATCTGGTCGTAATCCAGGCTTCGCGATGTCTCATACCATTATCTGGTCGAATCCAGACTTCATGGTGTCTTGCACTGCTATCTGGTCGTAATCCAGGCTTTACAGTAACTTGCTGAGCTGTTATCCGGTCGTAATCCGGGCTTCACGGCTTGCTGGGGATTAAACTATTATTCGGTCGAATCCGGGCTTCATAGCATAAAGATAAACCACTATCTGGTTGAATCCAGGCTTCGCGGAGTTTGATACTATTATTTGGTCATTCTCTGGGTTTCACAATATGCTGTAGAAATCAAGATATTATCTGGTCGGATCCGGGCTTCATAGCTTGAACTTGGTGAGAATTTGATTGTATCCTTCCTGAAAGGTAAAGGTTAGTCGTATGTAATGCATGATATGTATCAAGCAATGATGTTTCTCAAAATAAATGAGATTGTGTTGTATGATGCATATGCATATGTCATGATGCATGGATATGTAATCTGATGTTCTCTAGCTGGGAAAAATAAATCCAGGATTGCTGCTGGAGAGTGCAAGAAGTTGAATTCTTCGTTTCCGCTGAGGATAGTGACCGAAGATGGTTGTGAGAATAATCCTGCTAGAGAATAAACTGACGAGAAAATGACTCTCTGGGGAAGAGATGCTTTGCTAGAGGATCTGTTGATTTGGAGGGATAACCTCGGCTGGGGATGAATTATCATTGCTGGCGATGATGAACTCTGTCGGGGATAAAGTTTTTGTTTGTGAAAGAAATGAACTCCGCTGGGGATAATCTTCTAGTGCTGGTGATAGATAAACTCTGCTTGGGGAGAACCACTGTTTTTAGATACCTTTTGCCTTGCGGGGAGTGAATGTACCTTTAGTCATATTCTCCAGCTAGGTATATCCCTATACCTGGTGGACAGAGCAACTATAAGGTTTGGACATTTCTTGTTTGCCCCTGTTTCTGATATTACGAGTAATCGTCTTTTGTTTCACATGTAAACATTTATGAGCAGCAATTATTGTCAAATGCATATATCAAAAATGAACATTGGACGTTCTTTGCAAAACAAAACAGAAAAAGGAAAACAATTTAAAATTTCTTTATGAAAATAAATTGTATTGATTTTGAAGTCGGCCTGTAAATAGGCGTTTTTGTACAAGAGGCTGACGTCCTAGTAAGAGAATGCCGCCGAATGATAGGATTTATACAATTTGTGTAAAACAAAGAAAAACAGCTATGTGAACAATCCCACTGGGTTCCAACTCTGCTATTGCCTTTATATCTTCGAGCATCTCATCACTTTGCTACTTGGTTGAAGGTAGATCAAATTGATTAGTGTCGTCCGAGTTTGATAGTCGATACCAGAGTCTGGTTGCAAGGTGATCCAATGAGACATAGTGTTACGCTTTGATCCCTAATTTTTGCCTGGGCCGCGCTTTCGGGTTTTCAGTCCACCGGGATACCCTTTTTTGCCCAAGCCGCCTTTTCAGGTTTTCGACTTGCCGGGTGTACAATTTTTTTCATTTTCATCCCTTACTTTTGCCCGAACCCTTTTGGTTCGTCGGGAAGCCCTTATTTTTGCCTAGGCCAGTCAACCTAGCGGGTCTTTGATTATGCGTAGTATTTTTTCACTATGTCTGCATTGACGGGGTGAGGAAGGTCGTCACCATCCATGGTGGTTAGAATTATAGCTCCTCCTGAGAAAATGTTCTTAACCACAAATGGCCATTCATACGTAGGGGTCCATTTTCCCCTGGGATCACCTTGAGGTGATATGATGCGCTTGATCACCAGATCCCCAACTTGATACTCTTGTCGTCTGACTTTCTTGTTAAATGCCTTGATCATCCGCTTTTGATACGTCTAACCATGACAAATAGTAGTAAGTCTCTTTTTGTCGATTAAATTCAGCTGATCAAGCCGGGTCTGGATCCAGTCGTCCTCGCTCAAAATTGCATCCTTCATAATCCGAAGAGAGGGTATCTGGACCTCAATGGGTAAGACTGCCTCCATGCCATACACCAAAGAATAGGGTGTTGCCCCTGTCGAAGTCCGTGTTGAAGTACGGTATCCATGAAGAGCAAATGGTAACATCTCGTGCCAATATTTGTATGTCACCGTCATCTTCTGCACAATCTTCTTGATGTTCTTATTAGCCGCTTCAACAACCCCATTCATCTTCAGCCTGTAAGGAGAAAAGTTGTGATACTGTATCTTAAACTGCTTGCAGAGCTCGGTGATCATCGTGTTGTTGAGATTTGTACCGTTGTCCGTAATGATCCTCTCTGGTATACCATATCGACAAATCAAATTGTGTCGAATAAACTGTGCTACGACGTTCTTGGTTACTGTAGCAAAGGAAACTGCCTCAACCCACTTTGTAAAGTAATCAATTGCTACCAGGATGAAACGATGCCCGTTGGACGCAGTAGGTCTGATCTCGCCAATCATATCGATACCCCACATTGCGAAAGGCCAAGGAGCTGTCAAGACGTTCAAAGGAACCGGAGGTATATGCACCTTATCAGCATAGACTTGGCACTTATGACAGGTCTGAGAATGCTGGTAACAATCGGATTCCATGGTAGACCAATAATATCCCGCCCGTAGGATCTTCTTTTCCATGGTATGTCCACTGGAATGAGTTTCGAAAGTACCTTCATGTAACTCTGCCATAATTCTTTCTGCCTCGTTCTTATCCACACATCGCAGTAAGGTTGAGTCATGGTTACATTTGTAAAGGACCATTGTTGATGAAGAACTTTGCAGTGAATCTCCTTAGAAACTTCTTATCATTAACAGATGCACCCTTGGGGTATTCCTGAGCCTCAAGATACCTTTTTACCTCATGAAACCAGGGTTTATCTGCTACCTCTTCAGTCTCAATGCCGCAGCAATGTGCGGGTTTGTCCAACCTCTCAATGGTAATCTAGGGAGCTTCATTGTCCCACATGACCTTGAACATAGAAGACATGGTAGCTAGCGCGTCCGCTAACTGGTTCTCCTCTCTTAGGAAGTGTTTAAAAGTTATCTCCTCGAAGTGCGGAAGCAACGTCAGCACATACTCTTTGTAAGGAATAAGATTTGAGTGCTTCGTATCCCACTCAACTTTGATTTGACTAATCACTAGAGAGGAATCTCCGAATACACTCAAGAACTTAATCCTTAGGTCAATAGTTGCTCGAAGGCCCATGATGCATGCTTCATACTCCGCCATATTGTTGGTGCGGTTAAAACATAATTGGGCGGTGAACGGAGTATGACAGCCCTTAGGAGATATGATCATGGCGCCAATGCCATTTCCCAACGCGTTTGAAGCTCCGTCAAAGTACATAGACCATCGGGATCCTTCCTCAGGTCCTTCATCCGGTCTAGGTATTTCACAGTCAGTTACCAACACGATGCTCTCATCCGGAAACTCGAAATTCATAGACTGGTAATCATTCACTTCCTGATGCGCCAAGTGATCTTCTAACACACTCCCCTTGATTGCCTTTTGGGTTGTGTATTGGATGTCGTGCTCAGTCAAGATCATATGCCATCTTGCTATTCTTCCGGACAAGGCAGGCTTTTCGAAGATATACTTGATTGGGTCCATCTTTGATATCAATAGAGTAGTGTGAGTCAGCATATACTGTCTCAGCCGGCGAGCAGCCCATGCCAAAGCGCAGCAAGTTTTCTCGAGCATTGAGTATCGAGTATCACAGTCGGTAAACTTTTTGCTAAGGTAGTAAATAGCATGCTCTTTTCGTCCAGACTCGTCATGCTGGCCCAGCACACACCCCATTGAATTGTCGAGTACTGTCAAGTATAGAATCAAAGGTCTCCCTTCAACTGGAGGCATCAGAATAGGTGGCTCTTGGAGATACTCTTTGATCCTTTCGAAAGTGGCATGACATTCATCATTCCATCTTACCACTTGATCTTTCTTCAGTAACTTGAAGATTGGCTCACAAGTAGCAGTCAGGTGTGAGATGAATCAGGCAATGTAGTTCAGACGTCCCAGAAAACCTCTGACTTCTTTTTCCGTTCGGGAAGCTGGAATTTCTTGTATAGCCTTTACCTTTTCCAGATCCACTTGAATACCTTTATCACTAACGACGAAGCCCAACAGCTTACCAGATCTTACCCCGAAGGTGCACTTGTTCGAGTTTAACCTCAGCTTGTACATCTTCAACCTGTTTAATAGTTTCTAGAGATGGTCAAGGTGTTCCTCTTCAGTTTGGGATCTTGCAATCATGTCGTCAACGTATACCTTAATCTCATGATGAATCATGTTGTGGAACAAGGCAACCATGGCGCGCTGATACGTTGCCCCAACATTCTTCAATCCGAACGGCATGACTTTGTAGCAAAAGGTACCCCACTGCGTAACGAAAGTTGTCTTCTCCATGTCCTCGGGAGCCATCTTGATCTGATTGTAACCAGAAAAACCATCCATAAAGGAGAAGATCTTATGCTGCACGGTGTTGTCGACCAGAACTTCGATATGAGGCAGAGGGAAATCATCTTTGGGGCTTGCCCTGTTCAAATCTCTATAGTCCATACACATCCGCACTTTACCATCTTTCTTAGGCACCGGAACCACGTTGGCAACCCACTGCGGGTAAGAAGTAACAACTAGAAAACCGGCATCAAATTATTTCATGACCCCGGCTTTGATTTTCTCAGACATCTCTGGGTGCATACGGCAAACTTTCTACTTCACTGTTGGACAGTCTTCTTTGGTTGGCAAGCGGTGTACCACAATATTGGTGTTCAACCCAGGCATATCTTCATAAGACCAAGCGAATATCTCAACATAGTCACGCAACATTTGTATCAACTGTTGCTTAACACTAGGCTCTAGATTTGCACCGATCTTAACCTCTTTCTTGTCTTCTTTCGTACCCAGATTCACTGATTCTACTGGCTCTTCATGGGGCTGTATGGCCCTCTCTTCCTGTAGTAACAGTCTAGCAAGTTCCCTAGGCACTTCACAATCATCCTCACCTTCGTCCTCGACTTGGTTGATCGGACTTCCAAAGTCATAACTGGCAGTAGCAGAGTCGTTATCAGTGGGATCCAGAGTGGATGTGGATCTGCATTATGATATGTGAGTGTGTGTAAGACAATAGATGTTTTGATAAAGTGCAAGATAGAAAAGAAAAACAAGGAGCGCAAAATTTGTGATGCAAGAAAACGTCCGATGCTTTATTGATGATATATGGAAATGACACATAATAAGCCCTCACAAACAAAGCCACGGTGTCTCGGGCAAGGCACCGGGCCGTAAAGTTTTAAATTGTCTGTTACAAATCTCAAAACAAAAGTCTATTAATGTGTAATAAAAGAAACGGGCACGAAGTCCTGCGTCGTCCAATTGTTTAATCCACCGTCGATAGTCGGGTAAATCCAGCTATCAAACTCTAACTCTTCTTCGTCGTCCTCAATTGCATTCACTCCCGGATTACTGATACGCAGAGGAGGTCTTCCAATCCGTGCACACCGAACAGCCCTTTGAGCTTCTGCAGTAAAACCCAAACCAAACTTGTCAGTCTTGTGTGCGAAGTCAGGGAGTCGACCCCAATTTGCACACCTACCTTTTTCAATAACAGCCCTAGCATCCTTGAGGAAATCCATCTTCATTGGAGGTTCTTCAACAGCAACTTCAGTCGACGCCAGAGTTTGGGGGACCTCTTCAAAGTTCTGACACGGGGTTTCGATGAACTCCCCATCCATCTCCACATACCGGAAAGAGTTAAGGTGACTCACCATGTACTTCTCTTCTCCTCGTACAGTAACAATCTTCCCCTTCACTGGGTATTTCAACATCTGGTGGAGCGTAGAAGTCACTGCCCCAACCTTATGAATCCACGGGCGACCCAGCAAACAAGAATAGGATGGTCGGATGTCCATCACATAGGACGTAGATGCGAAAGTCTGAGAGCCAACTTTAACAGCGACATCCACCTCCCCATGCACCATCCTTTTGGACCCGTCAAAGGCCCTAACCACAATATTACTCGGCTTCAGAACCAACCCTTCACAGTCCATCTGATCTAATGCTTTCTTGGGTAAAATATTTAATGAGGAACCAGTATCCACCAGTACGTGGGCCAGAGTAGTGCCCTTGCACTCGATCGAAACATGTAGAGCGTCATTGTGATTCCTTCCTTTAGTAGTCAGATTTGCGTCGGAGAAACCCAACCCGTTGTCAGTGGTCAAACTAGCCACATTGTCTTTGAATTGATCAGCAGATGTTTCCTACGGCACATCCGCAGTTTTAAGGAAAGCAATGAAAGCCTTTGCATGGGCTTCCGAGCACAACAATAATGATAACATGGAGATCTTCGACGAGGTCTGCCCCAGCTGTTCGACTATGTTGTAGTCGCTTTTCTTAATAATCTTCAGAATTTCCTCTATCTCCTGCCTAGAGGTTTATACAACAATCTTCTTAGGTACCTCCGTCCGGGCAGGCTCACCTGTGACCTCTTTGCCCCGAGCGTCAGATGACTCGGCGACAGGGGTGATAATTGGAATATGAACTAGGACAATAGCTGATGTACTGGCAGATGGAATAGCAACAGGCTTTCGAACAGTTGGAGGGGAAATCTCAGGAGAGAAGAGTCTTCCGCTTCGAGTGACCTTTCTAGACCCGATAATATTGCTGACATCAGTATCATCCTCTTCAACCTTCAAGTCTTGTTTGATCCCATGATAATACACATCAGCCCCATAGTGCCACGGGACAGCCTTATCCGAAGTGTAAGGGGTAAGACCAGGAATAGTAATGATCAATGGAGAAATTCTTGTGACGGGTGTAATCCTAACAGGATTTCTCGAGGAAACCTTGGAAGGATTGGCGGAAATGGTTATGATGGAAACGTCTTCAACAGGAATCAACGGAATCAAATTTTTCTCGAACAGGATCTCTTTGTTATCCATCAGGCATTGAACACCTGACTTCAATAAATGGCAACCAGCAGGCAGGATTGAACATAGGTGGCAACCTTCGCCACAGCCCGGAAATAAACCGACCGATAATAGATTTTTCTTTACTGTCATCAACGGAGTAAAAATGTCTTCCACAAAGGTCACAAATGAATCATCGTCCACAACATTTACTCCATGCTTGGGCATAGGAGCAGTCATAACGTTGGGTTTTTCTGGTGCATCAAACTCAATTTCTTTAGCTTCAATCAAATCTTGCACCTTATTCCTCAAGGCCCAGCAGTTGTTTGTATCATGTCCTGGGCTATCAGAGTGATAGGCACAGCGGGTGTTTGGATTATACAACGGTGATGTGGTACTGGGATTCTTCGGGGCTTCCCTCAGAGTTATCAGGTTAGTCTTCAACAATTGCGGCAGAATTTGAGATAAGGTCATACTGAGCCGAGTATACTGTCTTTGCGGTCTCTCTACTCTTTGCTGATTGTTGCGTTGTGGGGCAATAGTGGGTCTTGATATTACTACCGCATTAACTGCTTGGCGGAGTTCAGGTCGGTTTTGGCTCCTCGAGCTGTAAACTGCACTAGCTTCTTTTCTGAAGGGCTTCTTTTCTGTACTTGATGAAGCACCTTTCTATATCTTGTTACTCCTAATACCGGCTTCCACTCTCTCCCCAGTCAAAATCAGTTCAGTAAACCTAGAGGACGAACTTCCGATCAAATGATTGAAAAACGAGCCAGACAAAGTCCCAAGAAACATGTCCACCAACTCCCTATCAGACAGAGGGGGTTGGACTCTCCCAGCCAGATCTCTCCACTTCTGAGCATAGTCCTTAAAGCCTTCGCCTGTAGCCATAGACATACCCTGAAGCTAAGTACGCGTGGGAGCAAGGTAGGCGTTATACTGGTATTTCTTGTAAAAAGTAGCAGCAAGGTCCTCCCAGTTGCGGACATTAGCTCCTTCCAATTGATAAAACCATTCAAGTTGAGTCCCTGACAGACTATCTTGAAAGAAATGAACCCACATGTTTCTATCAGCAGTATAGGGTTGAATTTTTCTGATGTACAAGCGGAGATGGAGCTTTGGACAAGATACTCCATCATACTTAGCAAAGACAGGAGCTTTAAACTTGTGAGGGATCACCACCCCAGATGCCAAACCCAGATCTCCGAAGTCTAACCCAGGCATCTTCTGAATCTCCATTGCACTCAGTCGGTCTTCGAGTTTCTTATACCTATCCTCGGCAGGAGGATACTGGTCTTCATCAAAATCAGTGTCATTATCAGAGACCACAGGGCTAGGACCCTTTCCTTCTTCTTGATTCTCTCCTCCTCCGGATGAATGAGACAAATCAGCTTCCTGTCGCAACCTACTTCCAAATATGTGACCCATATTCAGGAGGACTACCTTCTTCTTTTTCTTCTTCTTCTTCTCTTTCAGGATAAGAGTCTTCAAATCCTGCTTCCCTTTGGCCAAGTTCAGGAACATCTCCTAGAATTGAGCATTTTGTGCTTGAAGAGCCTTGATGGCTTGATCGGTAGGTATTTCAGAAGACATTATGTGCTGAAATAAACACCGAAGAAGATGAGAAACCTATAATGATACCTGTAATGAGGTTCATGATTGTTGTACCCCAAAATTTTCCCTCTCATTTTATCAACATTTCTCATCACAAGACTCTTGAAACTCATGACCAAGCTAGGGTTTGCTCTGCTCAAGACATCCCCTTGCACTGTTGACCTGAAATTAGGGTTTGAGTTTACACAAGGATTTTTGGACCCTCAATGCCAAAAGTGACTTTCATACTTCATGTTGGACTCACAAGTTTGCCCATACCAAGTTTTAAGCCTTGAATCAAATTTTTGCCCAGTCAATTGGACAGTTGACCTAGAAATCAGCTGTATTGGGGAAAAAGTCAACTGTGGCCAATTTATAGTCAAACCTCATGAATTTCGACCCACATCAACATTATGAACTCATATGAACCATTTGACCAAGTTTGGATCACAATTCCACAAGAAATTTGATCAGATCACCAAAAGGGCAAAATGGTCATTTTTAGGGTTTTGATTGTACAAAGGCAATTTTTGACTGTTTGACCTAGCCAATGGCAAATTAAGTTCAACCATGGACTCAAGGACTCAATGAAATTATCTTGACCCATTCAACAAGTTCAAAAGATCTCAAATGCATATGATTGACAGATGAATTTTTCAATCAACTGATCAAAATTTGTCTGATCACTGAAAAGTCAAACTTTGACTTTTTGGTCAAAATCAAGTGCCAAGGGTCATTTTTCATCAAGATATGTCAAATTATGAAACTTGTTTATCAAGAAACCCAAAATTGCAAATTAGGGTTTGAAATTGAAAATTTTCATAACTTAGAAATTTTCTAAGTTATGAAATTTTCTTAATTTTTCCTAACTTTGTCCCACATTTTCACCAAGATGAAAATGGATTCAAACAAAACTCATAACATGAAAGTTGTAGTCCATCACAAAGTATACAACTTTTATTCAAAAAGTTTTCTCAAAAGAATCTTGGATCTCAAGTTATGATTTTTGGAACAAGGGTCCCTAAAACTTTTAACTTAGAGAAATTTTGCCCTAGTTTAGGCAGGATTTTGACCCATCTTCTTGGCCATTTTTCACATAGTTCCACTTTGAGTATAAATTTGCATTTCAAAGATGGATTATATTACATGTTGCAAGCTTTCCAAATTGTCCAATAACTCCTCAAACACATTTGTGGTTAGGGAGAATCGAATGCTTGAAGTTGGCAAAACTCACTTTGTAACCATGGCCAATACATGTTCATACAACTTGCAAAATCTGACCAAACTAGCTTTGTACTTAATTATAGGCCTCTAAACCAATTTACACTCAAAAATTGAATGCAAATACATTGGTTAGAGGCATTGTTCTGATCAAGGAAGCATTATACAATGAACAATTCCATTTTGGGCATAAAGATAACACTTCCATTTACATAAAGCATGCTTTATGTCAAGTTTCATTTCTTGAGCCATACACCAAGCCTTTTGCTTCAAACAAGGCTCCCTAATGTCAGGCATAGCTCAACCACTTTGTGCAGCTAGGTTACAAGCCAGTACAGCCTTGCATTGTCAACTCTCACATTTTGCTTCAAAACCAAGGCATTATGCAAAAAGTCCATAACTCACACATCTGATAAAATCAACTTAAGCCAATATTCCAAACAAGTTTTACACATCCTTGTAAGCCAGAAACACGAGCCAATCATCCCACGAACACCCTTGAACACCAAAACACCAAAAACTTGCAAAACAGGGCAGTTGCTGCAACTTGAGTGCCATAGCTCATTTTGCTCGTGCGTTTTGCTCCTTTCAAATTCAAACACCTTCCATTCAACTCACTCAAGCTATTCCAAACCTCCATTGCCAACTGTAACACCATTTACAGTGTTCACCATTTTTGTTTCAAGCTTGTGCAGGTTGAATTCTAGAGGGTGATTCAGGCCATTTCAAAACAAACTAAGCATTGGGAAAGGTTCAGGGAACATCAAGCAAGCTCAAAATAACCTCAGGCCTCACTGAAAGTTGCTGCATTGTCCAACTCGAATCCAACTGAAACAGGTTTTTCATGAACTTCTTGTTAGAACATAGTTTGATTCTACAACCCTCAGTTAGAGTTTTGATGATAACAAATACAAGATTAAATGAATTATGAGTTTTATATTTGACATAGATGCTACTTAAAATTATGTTGTTTATTTACAGGAAACTCTGATGGAATCAGCATTAGAATATCAGAATATCAACATCAGCATCAAAAGATATGTCACATCAAAAGATCAATACATGTGCTTACGCTGAAGTCTGATGAACAGAATATGCGCTCAACATACTCTGACTCTAATCAAGATCTTAACAATGTCATCAACACTCAGAAGCGCCAGAATAAGCTAAAGCCAACACACTCTGATCTTAATCAAGCAGAACATTCTAAAGTGTCAACGGTACTGCATTCAAGGCAGATTAATTACCAACGGCTTTATTCCAAGACAAAGATCTTCTCAAAATGGAAAGAACGTAATGAGCATTGAAATGGAATTATTGGCATCAACGTATCTTTTCCAAGGTTATTTAAACAAATCAGTGAGAAGTGAAATGGCTAATGCTCTACAATACTCTACACGCTTAAAGTCAATCATCTTCATCCCCACTCATACAGTTTGCTAAAGCTCTCAAATTGCTTACTCTATAGTTCTAGCATTCGAGTTTCATATAAGCTTCATTTGTGTATTATCACATTTGTGATATATAGTTTTTGTAGAAAACATCAAACACACATAATTGTTCAGTTATCTGTAAGAAAGAATTTCCTTGAGAAACCGGTCTGTGGTTTAGACTCAAGAAGGCTTTAGCAGTTGTTAAAGCAGATTTGTATTCAGTTGAATATAGTGGATTAAGACCTCGTTGGAGAGAGGCGAAATCACCTTGACGGGTGGACTGGTGTAGTTTGAGATCAAACGAACCAGGATAAAAATAACATGTTGTCTGCATTTGATTTCAAGTTTCAACAATTCAACCCCCTTCTTGTGTTTTTCACTTCTTCAATTGGCATCAGAGCGCATGGTTTTGAGTTCATAACACTTAACCGTGTCAGTACAAGATCCAGCATTGAAAAACACTATGGCAGGAACACATCACAACATCAGCAATGACAACAACGAAGAAAGAGACAGATTCAGTGACAAACCTCCAGTCTTTGATGGAGAGAACTTTGATTACTGGAAAGACATAATTGAAAGCTTCTTTCTGGCCCACGATGCTGATCTGTGGGATATGGTGACAGATGGATACACGCATCCAGTAAATGCAAATGGTCAGAAGATTAACAGGAAAGCAATGTCTGATCAACAGAAGCGTGATTTCAAAAACCATCACAAGGCCAGAACTATTCTTCTCAGTGCTATCTCTTACTCTGAATATGAAAAAATATCAAACAGAGACACTGCTAAGAACATGTTTGATTCTCTCAGAATGACGCATGAAGGCAACCTTCAAGTTAAAGAAACTAAAGCTCTTGCGCTCATCCAGAAGTATGAGGCATTCAAGATGGAAGAAAGTGAATCTATTGAAACAATGTTCTCAAGATTTCAGATTTTGGTTGCTGGTCTCAAAGTTCTGGACAAAGGGTATTCTACTGCTGATCATGTCAAGAAGATCATCAGAAGCTTGCCAAAACAGTGGAAGCCAATGGTCACAGCGCTGAAGTTAGCTAAAGATCTCAATACAATCTCTCTGGAGGAACATGTCAGCTCCCTCAGAAGTCACGAGATAGAGCTGGAAGCTGATGAACCTCAAAAGCAAGGTAAGCCTTTAGCTCTAAAATCTAACAGAAAATCTGACTCTAAGGTTTTGCAGGCTGTTGAAGAAACCTCTGATGGGTCCTCATCAGAAGAAGATGAATTGTCCCTCCTCTCCAGAAGGGTGAACCAACTGTGGAAGCAGAGGCAAAGAAAGTTCAGAACTCCCAGAAGATCTGAGAACCAGAACGAATCCTCCTCCAGATATAGAAGGTTAGAACCCACCTCTGGATACAGAAGATCTGAAGGCTCTTCAGGAAGTAGAAAGCCAAACAACAAGGACATCATCTGCTATGAATGCAACGAGCAAGGACACTACAAGAGTGACTGCCCAAAGCTTCAGAAGGAAAAGCCTAGAAGAAAGTTTGGCAAGGAAAAGAAGAAAAGTCTCATGGCCACATGGGATGACTCTGACACATCTGAAGCTAACTCAGAATTAGATGATGAGAGAGCAAACATAGCTCTCATGGCAAACATATCAGAAGACAATGAAGCTTCTGAATCAGACTCTGAAGAGGTATTTCCTGACTTTGCTATTAATTTTACTAAGGCTGAACTAGCTGAAAGCCTTAATGAGATTCTGGAACGATATCAGCAGATCAGAGTCAAGTTCAGAAACCTGAAAAGGGATCTTGCTTCTGACTCTGATAAAACTGAGAGTCTCAAGTTGGAAAATTCTGAGTTGAAAAATAAAGTTTCAAAATTAGAAAATATATTACAAAACTCTCAGAAGGAAACAATTCTTGAAACTCCCAGTAGTGCTGATGAGATCATCAAGGAGTATGATCACAACTTTCAGAAGTTTCTTGCTAAAAGCATAGATAGAAGCAAAATGGCTTCAATGATCTATGGAGTTAGCAGAAATGGCAGAAAGGGAATAGGATACCAAGGTAAGGTACCTACACCAAAGAATGCCATGGATTTAGTTATTAAACGAACTCCTCTTAAGTCACACTTTGTATATGGGCACACACACGACATCAAATATACCAGTAGCAATTATTTTGTCAAACCAAAATTCAACCAGAGTTTTGGTAAAACTAACAAATCAGGACCCAAGAAAATATGGGTACCTAAGGATAAAATAATACATGTTGCAAATATCTTTAGCAGCAAAGCAGAAACACCAGTCATGGTACCTGGACTCTGGCTGCTTGCGACACATGACGGGAAGAAGGCATATGTTCCAAAGCCTGGAAATTAAGCCTGGAGGCCATGTAGGCTTTGGAGGCAATCAGAGGGGAAAGATCATTGGCTCTAGAATAGTAGGTAATGGAAATCTTCCCTTTATCAGTAATGTCTTATTAGTAGATGGATTAATGCATAACCTGTTATCCATAAGCCAATTAAGTGATAACGGTTATGATATAATCTTTAATCAAAATTCATGTAAAGCTGTTAGTCAGAAAGATGGGACTATCTTGTTTAATGGAAAAAGGAGAAACAACATTTACAAAATCAAACTTTCTGAACTGAAAAGTCAGAATGTAAAGTGTCCTCTGTCTGTTAACAACGAGCAATGGATCTGGCATAGAAGATTGGGGCATGTTAGTATGAGAAGAATATCTCAGATTAACAAACTCAATCTGGTCAGAGGACTTCTTAATCTGAAGTTCAATTCAGATTCTCTGTGTGAAGCATGTCAAAAAGGCAAGTTTGCAAAACCTGCTTTTAAATCTAAAAACGTTGTTTCCACCTCTAAGCCATTAGAACTTCTGCATATTGACTTATTTGGACCAGTTAAAACTGCTTTTGTCAGTGGCAAGAAGTATGGGTTAGTAATCGTAGATGACTATAACAGATGGACATGGGTAAAGTTCTTAAGACACAAGGACGAGTCACACTCTGTGTTTGTTACCTTCTGTAACCAAGTTCAGAATGAAAAGGATCTTAGAATCGTCAAAGTCAGAAGTGATCATGGTGGAGAGTTTGAAAACAAAGATTTTGAATCAGTTTTTAATGACAAAGGCATTCTGCATGATTTCTCTTGTCCTAGAACTCCCCAACAAAATGGAGTTGTAGAACGAAAGAACAGAACATTGCAAGAAATGGCCATAACCATGATCAACGAGACTAATGTTGCTAAGATCTTCTGGGAAGAGGCAATAAACACAGCGTGCTACATTCAGAATAGAATCTCCATAAGACCTATTCTAGAAAAGACCCCATATGAATTGTGGAAGAACAGAAAGCCCAACATTTCATATTTTCATCCATTTGGATGTACTTGTTTTATTTTGAATACTAAAAAATTATTTGAACAAGTTTGACTCTAAAGCACAGAAGTGTATTATGTTAGGATACTCTGAACGCTCAAGAGGGTACAGAGTATACAATATAGAAACACAGATTGTGGAAGAATCAATCAGTGTTCGTTTTGATGACAAGCTTGACTCTCAAAAGTCAAAGCAGAATGAATTACTTGCAGGTATGGAAGTTGAATTCACAGGTACTGAAGACAAGTCATCAGAAGCTCTTAACAAAGACACTCCCTCAACATCAGAAAGAGGCACTGCAAGCAATCCAACATCTTATGTTGATCAACCTCAGAAAAGACCATCCAGAAGCAGCATGGATCATCCAGAAGAAACTATCTTAGGAAGAAAGGAAGATCCAATCAGAACAAGAGCCAGCTTCAGAAACTCTAAAGAATCCCTCATGGGACTTGTTTCTCTGATTGAACCATCTTCAATTGATGAATCACTTCTGGACAATGACTGGATTCTAGCAATGCAAGAGGAGCTGGATCAATTCACAAGGAATAACGTGTGGGATTTAGTTCCCAAGCCAAAAGGATTCAACGTCATTGGAACTAAATGGGTGTTCAGAAACAAGCTGAATGAACAAGGTGAAGTTGTCAGAAACAAAGCACGATTGGTAGCACAAGGTTATAGTCAGCAAGAGGGGATAGACTATACAAAAACCTTTGCACCAGTCGCCAGGATAGAATCTATCAGACATTTAATTTCTTTTGCTGTTAATAAAGGCATCACTCTGTATCAGATGGATGTCAAGAGTGCATTATTAAATGGCTATATAGAAGAAGAGGTATATGTGCACCAACCCCCTGGTTTTGAAAGTTCAAAAAATCCAGAATATGTTTTCAAACTAAAGAAGCCACTGTATGGTCTGAAACAAGCTCCTAGAGCTTGGTATGAAAGACTAAGTAACTTCCTGTTAGAAAAGGAATTCACCAGAGGGAAGGTGGACACAACCTTATTCTGTAAAACAGTTAAGAATGACATTCTAGTCTGCCAGATTTATGTTGATGATATAACATTTGGATCTACTAATCCCTCTCTGAGAAGAAAATTTGCTAAGTGTATGCAGGCAGAATTTGAGATGAGCCTGATGGGGGAACTGAAATTCTTTCTGGGAATTCAGATCAATCAAACCCCAGAAGGAACTTACATTCATCAGAGCAAATATGTCAGAGAACTTCTGAAGAAATTTGATCTCTCAGAATGTAAGCCATCAAAGATTCCAATGCATCCCACGTGCATTCTGGAAAGAGAAGAGGTAAGCAAAAAGGTAGAACAGAAGGTCTATAGAGGTATGATTGGTTCTCTTCTTTATCTTACAGCTTCAAGACCTGATATTTTATCCAGTGTATGCATTTGTGCAATATTCCAATCAGATCCTAGAGAATCTCACTTAATAATTGTTAAGCGAATTTTCAAGTATTTGAAAGGTACTACTAATCTGGGTTTGTTTTATAGAAAATCTGGTGATTACAGCTTAGTAGGTTACTGTGATGCTGACTTTGCTGGAGACAGAGTAGAGCGTAAAAGCACTTCTGGAAGCTGCCAGTTTCTAGGAGAAAATCTGATCTCGTGGTCCAGCAAAAGACAATCCATTATTTCTCTATCAACAACAGAAGCTGAATACATAGCAGCAGCTGGATGCAGCACACAAATGCTCTGGATGAAAATTCAACTTGAGGACTTCCAGATTTATGAGAGTAACATTCCTATACTTTGTGATAATACTTCTGCCATTTGCTGAAGTAGAAATCCAATATTGCATTCTAGGGCTAAGCATATAGAAATAAAACATCATTTTATTAGGGACTATATTCAAAAAGGAATCTTAAACTTAAAATTTATTGATACAGACCATCAATGGGCTGATATCTTTACAAAACCACTTTCTGAAGATAGGTTCAACTTCATTCTGAATCATCTCAGCATGAAGCTCTGTCCAGAATAAAACTGTTTTAATTTTATATATTAACCTTCAAAATTATGTTTATTACTCTGTGAACTTCTGATCAATCTTCTTTCAAAATTTTTAGAAATGCAGATTGTATCAGATCTATCCATGAAGCTCTGAGCTCTTCAGTTCAAGGATAGAAGTGATGTTCACTCAAAGCAAACAAGTGTCATTCAGTCATCAGCTGTTTCCTGAGGCTGAACACGCGTTCACGTTTCTGAAAAGGCAAAGCGCTGATTGGTTGCATTGAGACACATGTCACTAGTAACCGTTTAAGTATCTTTCTTAAATCCCCTAAAATCAGCAATCAATTAATGCTATTAATCATGATTTATTTCTCTCTCTTAACCGTTTATGTTTTCCTTGTTTTCTCATGTTTTTCTGTAATATTTCTACTTGTTCTAAACTATCATTGCTTCTGTTTTAATACAATCGTGTTTTTACTCTGATCTGTTTAATTCTGATTATATAGGCTTTTTGATCGCTGACAAAAAGGGGGAGAAAGAATGATATTTTTCAATAATGGTTTACTGAGACAACAGTCTCAAACATTCTAACATTATATTTGAATTTCTTTGCTCTGAAAAGCTTACAGGTACAAGAATCTGAAGAACTCTGATGAAGCAAAATTCTGATGCTCAAAGAAAGGTTCAATAAAGTTCTAAAGCTCTGATACTCAAGATCTTAAGGAATCAAAGGGAAATAATCAACTCAGGGGGAGTTTTTCTCATCATTACTCTGATACTTTTATTCCTTACCTTCTTAGCTCTGATACCTTTTTCTCGTTAATGGAATATCTCTGATATTGTTTCCTTTTTATCCTTAAACTCTGATACTTTCATCATTTTATTTTAATTGAAAAAAATCTAGTTTTTGTCATCATCAAAAAGGGCGAGATTGTTAGAACATAGTTTGATTATACAACCCTCAGTTAGAGTTTTGATGATAACAAATACAAGATTAAATGAATTATGAGTTTTATATTTGACATAGATGCTACTTAAAATTATGCTGTTTATTTACAGGAAACTCTGATGGAATCAGCATCAGAATATCAACATCAGCATCAGAAGATATGTCACATCAGAAGATCAATACATGTGCTTACGCTGAAGTCTGATGAACAGAATATGCGCTCAACATACTCTGACTCTGATCAAGATCTTAACAATGTCATCAGCACTCAGAAGTGCCAGAATAAGCTAAAGCCAACACACTCTGATCTTAATCAAGCAGAACATTCTAAAGTGTCAACGATACTGCATTCAAGGCAGATTACAAATCTGTTAAACATTTATGAAAACTAGATACCTTAACATCCAGGAGCATATACTCCTCAACTGAGAAGCAATGTGTGTAGATATTAAAAAAGAAATATTTTGAATCTATTATATTCATAATCTCTTTATTAGAAGTTTTCTATTTGTTTGTTCATGTGTACCTATTTTTCATTCATCCTAACATTCATAGATATAATGTACAATCACTTAATTATTATTCTAAGTCAAAGTTTTTCAAATTTGACCAATAAAAAAGAAGTAATGATATCTCATTTCAAAACTTTTATATTTGAGACAATAAGCAATCGTTCCTATAAATTGGTAATGTTTTAAGGTGTGTTTGTTTCGGTGCTAGAAAAAAAGTTTTTGGGAATGTGACGTTGAAATTTTTTATTTATTTGGTTGGTGGGAAAGAAAAAAAAATCTATGGAATAAATAATACTCAAAAATATAAATTAGTCATGATATTTTAAATATTTATTCTCATATCTAAGGGTGGGAATCATATATTTCAGCACAAATGATAATAGTGATGCTAGAGACATATCTATAAAGGGTTTGGAGTACTCTATAACATAGAAGATTGATACTTATATAAACATTTATGGATGAAAACTAGATACCTTAACATCCAGGAGCATATACTCCTCAACTGAGAAGCAATGTGTGTAGATATTAAAAAAGAAATATTTTGAATCTGTTATATTCATAATCTCTTTATTAGAAGTTTTCTATTTGTTTGTTCATGTGTACCTATTTTTCATTCATCCTAACATTCATAGATATAATGTACAATCACTTAATTATTATTCTAAGTCAAAGTTTTTCAAATTTTACTATTAAAAAAGAAGTAATGATATCTCATTTCAAAACTTTTATATTTGAGACAATAAGCAACCGTTCCTATAAATTGGTAATGTTTTAAGGTGTGTTTGTTTCGGTGCTAGAAAAAAAGTTTTTGGGAATGTGACGTTGAAATTTTTTATTTATTTGGTTGGTGGGAAAGAAAAAATATCTATGGAATAAATAATACTCAAAAATATAAATTAGTCATGATATTTTAAATATTTATTCTCATATCTAAGGGTGGGAATCATATATTTCAGCACAAATGATAATAGTGATGCTAGAGACATATCTATAAAGGGTTTGGAGTACTCTATACCATAGAAGATTGATACTTATATAAACATTTATAGAAATTCCTATTCTTCATCAACTACCCTACAACGGTACGGAAAAAGAACCAAAGCCTGAAGATGTTGCTCAAGCATTACACTTGCAACCATCTGACATCAAGGGTCATTGGGAAACCAGAAGTGGTGTCAAGGGTTTCTTGGTAAAGTTTTTGTTTGAGAAGGCACAAGACTGCTGGAACTCTCTAGATCTACAAGCTTTTTAGGAGATTATAGCACTTCTCATCTATGGGTTGATCTTGTTCCCAAACCCTGATCAGCTCATAGATGTGAATGCTGTCAAGATTTTCATATCTCAGAATCATGTGCCTACATTGCTTGGGGACATCCTACACTCATTTTACACACGAACAATAAGGAAAAGAGGTGTTCTCATATGCTGTACTCCACTCCTAGCAAGGTGGTTTTTTTCTCACCTTCCACAATCAGTTTTGAAGAATGAGCAGGGTTTAAGGTGGTCACAACGATTGATGACCCTCACACATTCTGATGTACATTGGTATTCTCGGTCCAGAGAAAATGTCATCATCATTGATCGTTGTGGGGAATTCCCTAATGTCCCACTACTTGGCATTAGGGGAGGCATTACCTACAACCCCTGTTTAGCTCTAAGAAAGTTTGGATATGCTCGGAGGGATGGCCCTCATGACATGCTGATTCCTGACTTGGTTTTTGAATTCGACAATAATGCGCAAGGACTTCGACAAAGGTTCATCAGATCTTGGAGGATGCCCAACAAGGTGGATAGTAAGACACTGGGGCACAAGAATTCCACCCCCCTTGAGCCTTATCTCAAGTGGGTACGAATCCACGCCCAGAATCTTATGATGCCATATCCTCACATTCTCCCCGTGATCAAAGAGCCTGTTATGGAAGGAGAGGTTCCATACACCCTCCTACATCCAGACATGCCAACATCATTGGAAGAATTACAAAAGAGTTGTATCCAACTCAAAGAAGAACGAAATACTTTTGAAGCCAACTTCTATGCCAGTGAGAAGAAGGTTTTGGAGCTTACCCGCCGACTTCATGAGGAGGAAACTCTCAACACTTACATCGCACCAAAGAGGATGCACAATGTCTTTTTACATTAAGAATTTTGTAATATTTTTCCCATGGGGCACTTATGTACTAACAAATTTCTTCTTAATATGACGTGTGTTCTTTTTGTTTGCAACAAATTTGAATTTATGAATCCTTGAATGCATTACATGAATAACATATCATTCATCATATGCATAAACAGGTCTTCACACCAGGTTTTCTTATCTTTCTGCTGTCTATTTCAGCAAGATAGATTTGGAGCAGACGGTTAAGGATCTGCAAGCACAGAATTCTCAATTCCAGCAACTCATCATGACCTTAGCAAAGGGTCAAGAGGACCTTAAAGCACTGTTGGAGAAGGATAAAGAGAAAAATAAGAAAAGACCTGGGGTAGTAATCATGGGAAGAAGGTTTGAAAGCAATGCTAGAAGAGTTCTCGAGTTCCCCTCAATGTCTAATGAAGGGGCTGGTAAAGGAAAAGGAACTGCGATGCCTTCTGAATCTGAAGTTGAAGTTGAAGAAGAGGAAGAGGAAGAAGACGAAGATTACTCTGAACAGCAATATCCCCCAGCGGATATTAAATTTAAAAATCTTGAGGATCGGTTGGCAGCCATGGAGTTGCAAAGGGTACCTGGTTTAGATTTCAAAGAACTAGGGTTGGTCGCTGGGATCGTCATTCCTCTCAAGTTCAAGGTTCCTACTTTTGCTAAGTATGACGGTGTGTCCTGTCCAAAAATGCATCTGAATTCCTACATCAGGAAGATCCAACCCCACTCATCTGATAAAGATCTTTGGGTCCATTTTTTCCAAGACAGTTTGTCAGGCACACAGTTAGACTGGTTCTATCAACTTGAGAGGTCTGAGGTCTATAACTAGGAAGATTTAGTTGTTGCTTTCTATCGGCAATACCAATACAATGCTCATTTAGCGCCCACTCGTACTCAGCTACAGAGTATAGGTATGGCTTCTAACGAGGGATTTAAAGAGTATGCCCAAAAGTGGCGTGATCTGGCTGGAAGGGTGCAGCCACCATTGTCGGATAGAGAGCTGGTTGACATGTTTTTAGGGACCCTGTCTGGCCCTTTCTTCAATCATTTAATCGGGAGTTCCTCCGCAGGATTCACTGAATTAATTTTGACCAACGAAAGGGTCGAGGTCGGCATTAAAAGTGGTAAGATTCAGAAATATGCCTCCGTGTCCACTGCAATTAAGAAGACCTTCCCAGATAAAAAGGAAGCTTCTGCTGTTTATTCTCAGAAAAGTCAAGGAAGAACCGAGCGCCGACCAACAGTAGGGGCTGTGATGATTCAAAACTCTTCAAATGATCAACCTCGCAGCAATCAGCCAAGACCTAATCAGCAACGGGTAGAAAGGCCACAACGGCATTTCACCCGAATCAACATGACACCAGCTCAAGTACTCCCTCATTTGATAAAGTTGAATCTTACCAATTTGAAGGAAGCGCCAAAGAACCCTAATACCTCCTCTCCATATTACCACTCCAATGCAAAATGTGCTTACCATTCTGACAGTGTAGGGCATGATACCAACAACTGTTGGGCTCTTAAGAACAAAATCCAAGACCTAATTGACGCCAAGGAGGTAGAATTCGATGCGCCCGAAAAGACGAATGTGATTTCTGCCCCAATGCCCAAGCACGGTCATAATGTTCATGCCGTTATGGAAGACCTTCATGTTACCAATATTGCTGACCTTTTGACTCTGTTACCAGTAATTAAAGTGAATTTGATGAAAGCCGGGATATTCCCAGGCTGTGGAAAAGACTGTTACTTTTGTTTGAATATACGATCTGACTGCCCAATGTTGAAATCAGGCATCCAACGCCTGATGGATACCCAGGAGATACTCTTCCAAAAGACTCTTGTTGATACCTTCACTCGTGTTACTCCTGCTACTTTTTCTACTTCAACCAATGACATTGCAATAATAACCATCTCCGACAATTTTCCCAAGGCTTGCAAAAGGCCTATCAAGATTACGCCTGATCCTAAATTTGTACCATTGAAAATCACCATGCTGGGGCCTGTCCCGTATCAATCTAACAAGACGATACCATGGAACTACGGAGGAGAAATCTTCTATCATGGTATCAAACAGATTGAATCAGTCCAAGAGAATTCTGATGATGAAACCCCTAATATAGGGAACATTGCAGGAACAAGCAAGATAACTCGCAGCAGACGGATTTTTTCTCCGGAGATTGCTCCCCCACGAGCAGTCTTCGGACCCTCGAAAGCTTCTGTGCCTGTTAAGCCATCTGTGCAAGGCCCGATAATTGAAGAAATTGATGTACCTGAAGTTAGACCCTCTGTTGATACTACCGATAAAGGTAAGGGGATACTAGAAGCGCCTGTCAGGATGAAGGCTCAGACTGTGGTAATCCCCGAAACCACCCAGAAAGAGATGGAAGAAATCTTAAAGATAATCAATAGGAGCGACTACGACGTCATGGAACAGCTAGGGCAGACCCCTTCCAAAATTTCCATGTTGGCTCTTCTACTCTGCTTTGAGGCCCATGCTAAGGCCCTGATCAAATTTTTAAAGACGGCACACGTGCCTCATGAAACTTCGGCTGACCAGTTTCAAGAGTGCGTGGCCAGCCTTACGGCTGATAATGGTCTTAATTTTTCCGATGCTGATTTGACCCCTAAGGGAAGGAAGCACAATGACACGCTGCATGTCTCAGTTGAATACAGGGGAACCACCCTTGCCCATGTCCTAGTTGACACCAGTTCATCCTTGAATGTGCTACCGAAGAAAGCGTTAGACCGTTTGGACTGCGAAAGGTTAGTGCTAAAGCCAAGTAATATCGTGGTTAGGGCCTTTGATGGGTCCAAAAGAATGGTTCACAGAGAGGTTGACATTCCTATCAAAGTGGGCACCGAGACCTTCAACTCTACCTTCTATGTGATGGGCATCCGTCCCTCATATTCGTGCTTATTGGGAAGGCCGTGGATCCACTATGCTGGGGCAGTTACCTCCTCTTTACACCAAATGCTGAATTATCCTGTTCAGGTTAAGATTATAACGGTGCACGGCGAGGAAGAGTACATGATAAGTCACCTCAACTCCTTCCGCTATGTGGAGTTGGATGGCGAATTCATAGAAACGCCTTTCCAACATTTTGAGGAAGTTTCTCCTGAGGTCGCGGTTGCGAAGACAATGGTTGATGTGCCTATCGTTCCCAAGCATGTGTCGATGATGGCATCTCTCAAGGACACAGAGGCTATAATCAAAAAAGGAAGGAGTACAGTGTGGGGGAAACTGCCTGATTTTCCCCATAAGACAGACAAGTTCGGACTAGGTTTTACTGCTACTGGCCAAAAAGCTATGCGTCGCTCCAAGGCTGGAGGACCACCCGTAAAAATCACTCACCATGGAATTAATGCCTTAGAAGATGATGATGAAGAAGACAACTTTGACAATTGGATCTTTCCAACCGTCGAAGGAGGATTAAGCAATTGGGAAGCAAAGGACTTTATTCCCATCACTTTCATCAACCATTAATTTATCTTTGAACAATTTCCTCTTTTGGTCTGTAATAACTAAACAATTCGTACACTATTTTCACCTTATGCCTTGCCCGGGGCATATAGGTCCATTTGTAAGGGCTTGATTTTCTTCATTATCATATGCCATGTTTTAATGAATCATTGGACATTTTCATCTATAAACTGTTGTGTTCATTTTCTTTCCTTTTGCATTTTGTTTTGTTTAAGGATGGTTATCCCTTACACACACCCACACTCACAAATGCAGGTACCCATCCACTCCGGATTCCATGGGTGACTATTCTGCTTTAGCCTTCAGTGACTCTGAAGATTTGGTCAATCATGCTGAGTATGAAGTTGACGAAGACTGTGAAGTGCCGGGAGAGTTGGCCAGACTTTTGCAACAAGAAGAGAGGGCTATTCTGCCTCATGAAGAGTTGCTAGAAACCATCAATTTGGGAACAGAGGAAGACAAGAAAGAGGTAAAAGTGGGTGCCAACCTGGAACTAAGTGTCAAAGAGCGCTTAATGCAGTTGTTGAACGAATATGTTGAAATCTTCGCCTGGTCCTATGAAGACATGCCAGGACTAGACACAGACATCGTGGTTCACCGTCTCCCTACAAGAGAAGACTGTCCACCGATCAAACAAAAGGTCCGCCGAATGAGGCCCGACATGTTTGAGAAGATCAAATCTGAGGTAATGAAGCAATTCAACGTTGGCTTTCTGGTTGTTACTTCCTATCCATAATGGGTTGCTAACATTGTGCCCGTACCTAAGAAGGACGGCAAAGTCAGAATGTGTGTGGACTATCGGGATTTAAACAGGGCTAGCCCTAAAGACGATTTTCAACTATCACACATCGACATCTTGGTTGACAACACAGCTCAACACAAGGTATTTTCCTTCATGGATGGATTCTCGGGATACAACCAGATCAAAATGGCCCCCGAAGACATGGAGAAAACTACTTTTGTCACGCAATGGGGTACCTTCTGCTACAAAGTGATGCCATTCGGACTGAAGAATGTCGGGGCAACCTATCAACGCGCCATGGTAGCTTTATTTCATGACATGATACATCATGAGATTGAAGTCTACGTAGACGACATGATAGCCCGATCACAGACAGAAGAGGAACACCTTGATCATCTGCAAAAGCTGTTTGTCAGGTTGAAGGAGTATAAGCTCAGACTGAACCCAAGCAAGTGCACTTTTGGAGTCAGGTCTGGTAAACTTTTGGGATTTATCGTCAGCAACAAAGGCATTGAGGTTGATCCTGCTAAAGTAAAGGCTATACAAGAAATGCCTTCCCCCCGCACTGAAAAGGAGGTTAGAGGTTTCTTGGGACGCTTAAACTATATTGCGAGGTTTATATCTCACCTAACATCTACCTGTGAGCCAATCTTCAAACTGTTGAAGAAAGATCAGGTAGTTGAATGGAACAATGATTGTCAAGTTGCTTTTGATAAAATCAAGGAGTATTTACTGGAACCTTCTATTTTGATGCCACCCGTCGAAGGAAGGCCGTTAATCATGTATCTGACTGTTTTGGATAACTCAATGGGGTGCGTACTGGGCCAACATGACGAGTCTGGCCGAAAAGAGCATGCCATTTATTACCTTAGCAAAAAGTTTATCGACTGTGAGACTCGCTACTCACTGCTCGAGAAAACTTATTGCGCTTTGGTATGGGTTGCTCGCCGGCTAAGGCAGTATATGTTGACTCATACCACTTTGCTGATTTCCAAAATGGATCTGATTAAGTATATCTTCGAGAAGCCTGCTTTATCTGGAAGAATCGCTAGATGGAAAATGATCCTGACTGAGTATGATATCCAATATACTACCCAAAAAGCTATAAAGGGGAGTGTACTAGCTGACCATCTAGCTCATCAAGACGTCGAAGATTACCAATCTATGAGATACGACTTCCCTGACGAGGACATCATGACATTGGACAACATTGAAGGTAACGGACCGTATGACGGACCTGAACAAGGATCCCGATGGACCCTGTACTTTGATGGTGCTTCAAATTCACTTGGCAACGGTATCAGTGCGGTACTCATTTCTCCGGAAGATTGCCACACACCCTTCACTGCCCGACTTTGCTTCAGCTGTACCAACAACATGGCTGAATATAAAGCTTGCATTTTTGGTCTCAAGGCTGCTATAGACTTGGGAATCAAATCTTTGGTCGTATTTGGGGACTCGGATTTGGTCATCAGTCAAGTCAAAGGGGAGTGGGACACTAAACCACCTAATCTTATCCCATACAAAGAACATGTCCTGACATTGTTGCCTCATTTCGAGCAGATTACTTTTGAGCACTTCCCGCGAGAAGAAAATCAGCTAGCAGATGCTCTGGCTACAATGTCTTCCATGTTTAAACTCAACTGGGATAACGAGGCTCCCCAAATCACCATCGAGCGAATGGATGAACCTACGCACTGTCACAAGATTAATACCAAAGAAGTAGTGGAACAACCCTGGTTTCATGAAATCAAAAGGTATCTCCAGACTCGAGAATACCCTGAAGGAGCTTCCGTCAATGAAAAAAAGTTCTTAAGGAGATTCGCTGCCAAATTCTTCCTAAGCAATGGCATCCTTTATAAGCGCATCCATGATTGTGTTCTACTTTGTTGTGTGGACAAGGTTGAAGCTGAGTTGATCATGACCGAGATACATAGTGGCACATTTGGCACCCACTTAAGCATACATACGATGGCTAAGAAGATTCTAAGGGCAGGCTACTATTGGTCTACCATGGAAGCTGATTGTCATCAACATTCCCGTACTTGCCACAAATGCCAAGTCTACGCCGACAAGGTACATATTCCTCCTGTTCCTCTCAACGTTCTGACAGCTCCTTGGCCATTCGCAATGTGGGGCATTGACATGATTGGAGAGATCAAGCCCACGGCATCTAATGGACATCGCTTCATCCTGGTGGCTATTGATTATTTTACCAAGTGGGTCGAAGCAGCTTCCTACGCCTCAGTTACAAAGAATGTGGTTGCCCGCTTCATCAAGCAGAACCTCATATGTCAGTATGGTATCCCCGACAGAATCATTACGGACAACGGTACAAATCTGAATAACACTATGATCACGGCTCTGTGCGAGCAGTTCAAGATTTATCATCACAATTCATCTCCCTATCGGCCGAAGATGAACGGTGTTGTCGAAGCTGCGAACAAAAATATCAAGAAGATCATTCAAAAGATGACAGTCACCTACAAAGACTGGCATGATATGTTACCGTTTGCTCTGCATGGATATCGTACAACGGCGCGTACTTCAACAGGGGCAACCCCCTTTTCTTTGGTATATGGCATGTAAGTTGTTTTACCTATGGAAGTTCAGATCCCTTCCTTAAGGATTATGAAGGATGCCGGTTTGAGTGAAGACGATTGGATTCAGACCCGGCTTGACCAACTTAACTTGATCAACGAGAAGCGACTTACTGCTGTTTTTCATGGTCAGACGTATCAAAAATGGATGATCAAGGCATTCAACAAGAAAGTCAGGCGTCAGGTATATCGAGTCGGAGATCTTGTAATCAAGCGGATCATCTTGCCGCAAAGTGATCCCAGGGGCAAGTGGACTCCTACTTACGAAGGACCATTTGTGATCAAGAGCATCTTTTCTGGTGGGGCAATGATTCTGACCACCATGGACAGCGACGACTTGTCGCACCCTGCGAACGCAGACATAGTCAAAAGATACTACACATAAAACGACCCGACAAGTTGAAAACCCGAAAGGGCGAGTTGGGCAAAAATGGGAATCCCGGTGAATCGAAAACCCGAAAGGGCGGTTCAGGCAAAAATTAGGGATAAACAAAAAAACCTGTACACCCAGAAAGTTGAAAACTCGAAAGGGAAACTTGGGCAAAAAAGGGTTTCCCGGTGGATCGAAAACCCGAAAGGGCGGTCCAGGCAAAAGTTAGGGAATTAAAGCGTATGACTATGTCTCGTCGGATCACTTTAAAGACAATCTCTTCACCAACAAGCTCCAAGCTTCTGATCCATCCAATCATCGGCGGACGAAGCAGTGAATGGACAAGATACTCAGAGTCGTGAAGGCTATAGCAGAATGGGAACCCCATGGAATTGTTACACATAGCCATCTTTCTTTTTGTATAAAATTTTTAATTTTTATGACAACATTCTCTTACTAGGATGTATGTCTCCTTTGTACAAAAATACTTATGAAAGTTAATACAAAGATACTTCAAAGTGCAGAAATTTGCTTGCCTTTCTTCCTTTTTACACTTATGTTTTATTTGAAAACGTCCAAAGTTTTGTTAAATAGGCATATGCATTTGAATATAATCACTGCTTACAAATAAAACGAAATTGAGAAAGGATAATTACTGGTAGGTTGAAGGTGTATGAAGATATCCTTGTGCTATTCCAGAAGAAATCCCCTACAGCACATCTTTCAGATCCTCAACAAAGCTAAAACCTTGAAGTATATATCCCCAGCGGAGTTAAACTTCAAGATCCTCAGCGGAGCCAGTGTATTCTAAACTTTATCCCCCAGCGGAGTTAAGTTTCAGAATTCCCATCAGAGTTCAAACTCCCGATCCCCAGTGGAGCCCGAAAACCCTGAAATACATATCCTTAGCGGAGCTAGAATGTTCTAGACCTTTTTCCCCAGTAAAGTCAAATTTCCAACAATCAACCCCCGGTGGGAACCGTTCAACTTCCCTTAATTTCCCCAGCAGGTTATCTTAAAAGTCTGAGAACCAAGCAAATAACGGTTAACTTCTTGTCTTATCCCCAACTAGGATGATTCCCCAGTAGTTTGGCATACAACCCAAAGCTCCTGATTTCCCCGGCCGAGTAAATATTCTCCCCATAGAGTTACTTCCCAGTAGATCGAAGATTCTTGGTCTCATTTCTCCAGCAGAAGCCTCCCAGGTTTTAACTCCCCAGTAGAGATTTTCAGAGTTTTCCTTATTTCCCAGGAAAGTCATGAAGGATTCTCATTCCCCGCAGGAGTTGTCAAAGCTCTTGTTAATCCCCACCAGTCACCAAGGGTTTTCAATCCCCAGCAGTGGTCCCAGGATTTCTCATTCTCAACATTCAGAATTCTTTAATCCCCAAGCAGTCAGCAAGGATTTCTCATCTTCCGCAATCAAAGATTCCTGAACCCTTAGCATTGGCCAGGAATTTACTTTCTCCCGCAGCAGTCAAAGATTTCATTATCTCCAGTTATCAAGGATTTATTTTCCTCAGCAATACAGCTACTCAGCTTACATGCACATCCATTACATTCATATATCATAAACATTGATGAAACATAGTTCATTGCATCATACATATCATGCAACATAACTTTGTGTTTTAGCTAACATTTTACCCTTTTCAGGATAAGATTAAAAGGCTATCGTTAACAGTTATTCAGATACAATATGGATACACCCCAGACACGGCGGTCATTCTATTACTCATTTAGAATTTCAAGTCAAAATACAGTACGGATACACCCCAGACACGGAGGTCATTCTACTACTCATTCAAACTTCAGCAATCCGATACAGACTAGATACGCTCCAGACACGGCGGCTATTCTATCTCTCATTCAGATTCAACTATCAACTTCAAGTTCAGATACGCTCCAAACACGGATGCTATTCTAGCCCTTACGCCAGAAGTTTGATTCTCCCCAGTGCAGTCGCCACGGAAGTCATTTTGTCACTTATTCAGATCCCAGTTACAGTACGGATATACTCCAGACACGGAAGTTATTCTGCTACTCATACAGATCTCAATTTCAGATACAGTCCAGATACGGTCCAGACACGGTTGCCATTCTGCCACTCGTTCAGGACTTATCCCCAGCACTTAGTTGCTTCATACACATATGTTTCTCTGTTACCCATTGAGAATACAGATACACTCCAGACACGATAGTCATTCTGATATTCCTTCAAGAATCAAATACAGTTACAGCTCAGATATGCTCCAGACACGGACGCCATTCCCTTGCTCATACAAACCCAATCTCCAGATACAACTCATATACGTTCCAAATGCGGATACCATTCTGATGTTCATTCTTCTGATGTTCAACAAACAAATCTCAGATGGCATCTTTAAGCCCATCTCCAGCAAGATTCTACCTTCTCCAAATGGCATCGTTAAGCCCATTCCCTCAATAATATTTTGACGAGTGCAAATTTACGGGCACTCTAGTGTCCAATCCTCTTTTACCTTCGAGTCACGAAAGGCAAAACTTTCCAATCTAACTCTTCAGGTTCAAGAAGATTGAACAGGGGCAACTGTTGTACCCCAAAATTTTCCCTCTCATTTTATCAACATTTCTCATCACAAGACTCTTGAAACTCAAGACCAAGCTATGGTTTGCTCTGCTCAAGACATCCCCTTGCATTGTTGACCTGAAATTAGGGTTTGAGTTTACACAAGGATTTTTGGACCCTAAATGCCCAAAGTGACTTTCATACTTCATGTTGGACTCACAAGTTTTCCCATACCAAGTTTCAAGCCTTGAATCAAATTTTTGCCCAATCAATTGGACAGTTGACCTAGAAATCAACTGTATTGGGGAAAAAGTCAACTATGGCCAATTTACAGTCAAACCTCATGAATTTTGACCAACATCAACATTATGAACTCATATGAACCATTTGATCAAGTTTGGATCACAATTCCACAAGAAATTTAATCAGATCACCAAAAGGGCAAAATGGTCATTTTTAGGGTTTTGACTGTACAAAGGTAATTTTTTACTGTTTGACCTAGCCAATGGCAAATTAAGTTCAACCATGGACTCAAGGACTCGATGAAAATATCTTGACCCATTCAACAAGTTCAAAAGATCTCAAATGCATAGGATTGACAGATGAATTTTTCAGTCAACTGATCAAAATTTGACTGTACACTGAAAAGTCAAACTTTGACTTTTTGGTCAAAGTCAAGTGCCAAGGGTCATTTTTCATTAAGATATGTAAAATTATGAAACTTGTTCATCAAGAAACCCAAAATTGCAAATTAGGGTTTGAAATTGAAAATTTTCATAACTTAGAAATTTTCTAAGTTATGAAATTTTCTTAATTTTTCCTAACTTTGTCCCACATTTTCACCAAGATGCAAATGGATTCAAACAAAACTCACAACATGAAAGTTGTAGTCCATCACAAAGTCTACAAATTTTGTTCACAAAGTTTTCTCAAAAGAATCTTGGATATCAAGTTATGATTTTTGGAACAAGGGTCCCTAAAACTTTTAACTTAGAGAAATTTTGCCCTAGTTTAGGCAGGATTTTGACCCATCTTCTTGGCCATTTTTCACATAGTTCCACTAGGAGTATAAAGTTGCATTTCAAAGATGGATTATAGTACATGTTTCAAGATTTCCAAATTGTCCAAGAACTCCTCAAACACATTTGTGGTTAGGGAGAATTGAATGCTTGAAGTTGGCAAAAACTCACTTTGTAACCATGGCCAATACATGTTCATACAACTTGCAAAATCTGACCAAACTAGCTTTGTACTTAATTACAGGCCTCTAAACCAATTTACACTCAAAAATTGAATGCAAATACATTGGTTAGAGGCATTGTTCTGATCAAGGGAGCATTATACAATGAACAATTCCATTTTGAGCATAAAGATAACACTTCCATTTACATAAAGCATGCTTTATATCAAGTTTCATTTCTTGAGCCATACACCAAGCCTTTTGCTTCAAACAAGGCTCCCTAATGTCAGGAAAAGCTCAACCACTTTGTGCAGCTAGGTTACAAGCCAGTACAGCCTTGCATTGTCAACTCTCACATTTTGCTTCAAAACCAAGGCATTGTGCAAAAAGTCCATAACTCACACATCTGATAAAATCAACTTAAGCCAATATTCCAAACAAGTTTTACACATCCTTGTAAGCCAGAAACACGATCCAATCATCCCACAAACACCCTTGAACATCAAAACACCAAAAACTTGCAAAACAGGGAAGTTGCTACAACTTGAGTGCCATAGCTCATTTTGCTCGTGCGTTTTGCTCCTTTCCACTTCAAACACCTTCCATTCAACTTACTTAAGCTATCCCAAACCTCCATTGCCAACTGTAACACCATTTACAGTGTTCACCATTTTTGTTTCAAGCTTGTGCAGGTTGACTTCTAGAGGGTGATTCAGGCCATTTCAAAACAAACTAAGCATTGGGAAAGGTTCAGGGAACATCAAGCAAGCTCAAAAGAACCTCAGGCCTCACTGAAAGTTACTGCATTGTCCAACTCGAATCCAACTAAAACAGGTTTTTCATGAACTTCTATCTCTCTATTTAGGAACATTTAGCCTTAGGTTTATGAATGAAAGATGTAGTACTCATTGCCCTAAAACCATACATATGCTCAGTTTTCATTTATATTAAACGTGCTAAGAGAATTTCATCCATGAACTTTCTGAAAAAACTAGGTTAGAAATTAGGGCCAGAGAAATTCTCTCTGGTCTTTGAGAGTTAGATTAAGTTTTTTATATGGTTAGAATTGTGGTTTGATGCTCTACAAGTTTCATGTTTTGAGTTTTGTCAAAAGATCACAAATACAGGAGATACGAGTTTGTGTAACAGGCGCGCATTTTTCACAGTGCTGGAGGAAGAAGATGAAGCTGATGGGCTGGGCTTGGCTTTTTGCTTCTAACACCTTCTTTTTCAGTTTCACACCCCCTGGCCCATTTCTTTGTATTTATTATTTTTGCATTTTAATTTCATTTCTGACTTTATTATTTTATTTCCAAACATAAAAAATGCCTAAAAAATAATTTCATAAATTTTTACATTTATTTGGTATTTATTTTAATTATTTCTAACATTAAAATGTTTAAATACTTTATATTATTTATTAAAACTTGAAAATAACATAAAAAAATACTTTTATTATTCACATTGAAAATAATTTCTTGAATATATATATATATATATATATATATATATATATATATATATATATATATATATATATATATATATATATATATATATATATATATATATATATATATATATATATATATATATATATATATATATATATATATATATATATATATATATATATATATATATATATATATATATATTTGTAAATATTTTATTTTATTTTATACACACTTAATATATATATATATACTTTATTTTATTAAAAAACATAGGATAAAAATACAAAAATATTACATTTTTATTTTATACTAAAAAACACTTTTTTTAATATATCTTTATTTTTTTACATATTAATATGTTTTTGTATATAAATAATATAATATTATTCTCTTTAAGGAAAATTAGGGTTTACCCCTTTATTAAATAAAATCAACCTTTTTTTTATTTTAATTATTTACACCTTTTTTTTACATTAAAAAATACTTTACATACATAAAAAAACTCTTTATTGCATAATACATTTTTATTTAATATTTATTTATTTTGTTTATTTAAATATTGCCCATTTAAATATTATGTATTGTAAATTCAATTTGGTTGTAATAATTTAGGGTTTTAATTTCTTGCAAAATAATCCCCTATTCAAAATTGTACCCCTCTCCCTATATCAAAGTTGTAATAGCTTAGATTTATTTTTACACACTTAATGCTTTCAATTATGCCATGATTAGAGAATTAGGGTTTGTATTCAAAATCAAAACCAACAAATAGTTTGACCTAATCAAAGACAAAATGCATGAAAAACAAACACATAGCACACTTGCACCCCCTAGGGTTACAGTCCACTTGTTGCCTTCAAAAATGGGACATGGTATGCATGTTAAGTACTTTGGCAAAACAAAAACAAAACAAAAGATCATAGTCCCTCGATGACGCTATCTGAGTTGCCTAAACAAAACGATCATGTCCCTTAAAGAAAATTGCCAAAAATATTTGACACAATTGTTATCATGGTCTATACGATGACCCGCGCCTATCCCGTTTAACATCCTAACGCAAGGTTGTTCACCAAATACAATGGTGAAACAACACTGTTAAAAGGGTTAAAAACATAAGAAATATCTTTGAGTAAAATAGGGTAGATAACTCTTAGTTACTTGATCAAAAGCTTGCAAAAACATCCTTTCTATTTTTAAAACACACTTCACAACACAAATTCAAAACCCTACTTTCAAACATTGAAAACTTTTCAAAAGACAAAAACACCTTTGTATACATTCAAACAAGAATCATTACAAAGGTTTCCACAACGATGGCCTCTTTTCAAAATAACTTTCCAAATCACACACAAAGAACCATTTCAAACAATTGAAAAGCACCATTTTAAACAATTGAAAAGCAAAGCAAGTGATCTAAACAAGTAACTAAGAGCCCATGGATAGAAAGGGTGCTAATACCTTCCCTTTCTATAATCTACTCCCCGAACTCAAGAAAACATCTCAAAGGTCTTTCCTGTGCTTTTGGACATTTCCTTAGGATAAAATAAAAATTCGGTGGCGACTCTTGCTAAACCGAAACATTTGCGAACATAAACGCAAAATCTCAAGTCAGTTCTCCCACTGTATCACAATGATAATGAAATGCGTATATTTCAAAGACTTTGGGAGATTCAAATTTGTAAAACAAGAAATAAACAAACTTTATTAGATTCAAACTTGTAAAATGTTTAACAATGCCTTTAAGGCGTTACAAAAGAAAATAACTGAAAACAATCTAAACTAGAAACAAGCAGAAATCAGAAATCCCATGGTCGCTTTCCCTCCGTGCTAACATAATCATTGATTGTCCTTTCATTCTCAAGCTTCCTCGTGAGCTTCAAGATCCTCCTTTCCTGCTCATGATACTTTTCCCTGTAGGTATCCCGCTCCTCCTTTAGCTGAATCCAGGATCTCTTCAATGCCCCAAGATCAGTAGGCATGTAGGGATAAAGCATGGTATAAGGAACCCCTTCTTCATTAGTATGCTCCATAGTCATTGGCAAAACCGCTTCATAAGGCATCCCCAACTTTTGAGCACGGGCTCGAACCCACTGGAGATAAGGTTGCATAGGGAGAGAAGTCTTTAGTCCAAGCTCTTGAGGGTCAGACCTGTTCACCATGCTCCAGGCTCGTATAAACCTTCGGCGATGCTCATCCACGTCCCCCTTGTAGTCAAAGATAATATCTGTAAGGAGAAGCTCATGGGGATCGTCTCTCCGAGCGTGACCAAACTGTCGTAAAGCCAAGCAAGGACTGTAGGTTATACCCCCTCTAATTCCAAGCAACGGGACATTAGGGTATTCCCCAAATCGATCAATGACAGCTACTCTTTCCATATCCTTAGAACTCCAAAGAATGTTCGTATGAGCAATGGACATGATTCTGTAAGCCCAACCTACACCTTCCTCATTCTTCAACACAGACTTGAGGAGGTGCAAAATAAACCACCTCGCCAGCAGCGGCATGCAACACATGAGGGTCCCTCTTCTTTGCATGGTACGAGTATAGAGAGCATGTAAAATATCACCCAGAAGAGTAGGCACTGGATTACGAGACAAGAAGATCTTGATCGTATTCACATCTATGAAGGAATCTGGATTCAGGAAAAGCACCAAACCATAGATGAGGAGAGCCAAAGTGTCTTCAAAAGCTTGAAAGTCCAAGTCATCCCAGAACTGTTGAGCTTGATCCATTAGAAACATGGCCAAGAAACCTTTAACCCTGCTCCGTGTCTCCCAATTAGGCACTACATCAGCCTTTTTTAAGTGTAAAGCTGAAGCAATGTCTTCTGGCCTAGGAGTCTCTTCTAAACATGTGAAGGGAATCTGCTCGAGGATGGGTATACCCAACAAATGAGAAAACTCTTCCAAAGTAGGTACTAGTTGATAATCCGGGAAGGTGAAACTGTGGTGCACTGGATCAAAGAACTGGAATAACACACTCATCATTTGCTCATCAATCCTGGAGGTAACCAAACTAAGGATCTGACCATGTCTTCTAATGAATGAGGAAGTATCAGAAATTCTCGAGGCCAAATCTTTGAGTTGAGCAGGTATTTGCACAAAGTTAACTCGGATGGTGTTTCTGCGCATAGAAGTCATGATCTGCAAAATAGAACAAAGATAAATCCCCTCGGTCTTTGAAATTTTTAGTCTAATGAAGTATGCATGATATGTCATGATGCATGATGTCATGATAAAAACACACAACAGGTATAGCAGATAGCAGACATGGTAAAGGCAAACAATTCACACAATAGCCCTTAAGTTTCAGGCTTGCATGAAGTCTAGGTACTACCCTCTTGAAGTTCAGTTGGTTTTAATTTGTCCTAATAATAGTAACCGGGTTCTAGAGGTTCTCAATATCACTGACCATCCTCCATCGGTCATGGTTTCAGATCACACAATATTTTCTTGCAGACGGAACTATCTCGAGAGTATGGTCTCAATGAGTGTAGCATCGAGTATCAACCAGTTCTAAGCTCTATATTGAGGCCGACTATCTCACTACTTCCTATGGCCAAGTTGGTCAATTATAGGTTCTAAGGTCAGTTGATGCTTAACGACCCATATAGCAGCCCTGTATTCTCCTTGTTTCTCCACAAGGGATACCGGTACCAACCAATGTGCCACATCAATGTAGCTACTGCTTCAACCGTATCGGACTATGCCGTACAGTTCCCTCACAGTTTATTGCTACTTACCTAAAAGGTGTTCCTCAGATCCGGGTTAGGATCTATAGTAACTCCGATACAAAACCCACAAAGATAAAGCAATCAAATCAAACAATAGAAGCAATATGATGAACTAATCCTAAGGTATACCCCACTTATTTATTCCCCAGCAAAGTCGCCAGTTCTGTGATACAGTGGCCAGAACCGGACTATTTTGAAATGCTGGTTTGCGTTTTGCGTTTTGCGTTTGTGTTTGCCAAATGTCGCAGTAAGCAAGAGTCGCCACCGACTTTTATTTTATCCAACAGGAAAGGAAAAAAGCACAGAAAAATTCCCTTTTTCGAGATTTTGAGTACGGTGGGTAGATTATAGAAAGGGAAGGTATTAGCACCCTTTCTATCCGTGGTTTTCCATGGGCTCTTAGGTACTTGCTCATCATTTTTCAAAATTGCTGGTGTGTGTTTGATTTGAAAAAAAGTTTTTGACTTCGATTTAACCCTTGCTTCTGTCTTCAAGAGTGTTACGAAGTGTTTTTGAAATCTTTGTTTGAGAAGAGTATAAGTGTGAAAAAAGTTTGTTTGGATTGAGCAAGTACTTAAGAACTAATCTACCTACTCGAAAAAAAGAATTGTTCTATGTTCGTTTCCTTTAGACAATGCTATCCCACTATTAGTGAGCAGGTAGCACCGTCGTTGGAGTTTTAAGGGTCAATTCGAAAGGGACGTACGATCACCAAAGCAATGTTAGGACGTCTTAGTAATAACCCTAATGTCTTAAGATCAATATTCGAGGCAACATATTTGAGGCAACCTTTCCGAGGCAACTTTTCCGAACGGGACTTTGATCTTTGTTTAGACAAGAGAGTGATAACTAAAATATCCTATACTTAATGACCGTTTACCGAAGGCAACCGAAGTGGGAGTATACCCTAAGAGTGTGCATGTGCGAGTGATTCAATTTCAAGTTTGTTATCTTTGCACATTTAGGGTTTGCTAACCGTTTTAAAGTTAATCATACATTCTTGTCATGCAACCCTAATTATTCATACATCTAACAATCAATATTTTGCGGAATTTAAAGTGCAGAAAGTAAAGCTACGCTATTACAAGGCTTCGGGTATTTACATAGCCAAAAACAACTCGTAAAAAAAACGATAAATGAAAGTAAAAGGTCCTAATTAATCTATTACAACTTGTGAGCAATTACATCGATATGGTAAAAATAAATAAAGCGCGAGGAATCGAGAGCGAGAGAGAAATAGGGTTTTGACCCCGTCTAACCTAATCGAAAGAAACAATTATTTTTGTTTTTTTTTAATTATTTCTAAGAAAAAGAATTAGGTTTTTAAATTAAATACAAAATTAATTAGTAATTAAATTAATTTAAGGAAAATAATTTACATGGCCTATTTTTGTATTTTATTGTTTTTAAGAAAAAGAAAATAGAATTAAGTTAGAAACAAAAACCCTAATTGTTCTAATTGTTTTTTAATTTATTTAAAAAATAATTTAAGTTACCTAAAATTAAATAACCTAATTTAATTAATTAATTTTTTGATAAAAAATAAACCTAAATCTAATTGGATGAAAAACATTATTTTTAGGATTTTTTGATAAAAGGAATTATTTTTTATGTGAATAAAAATAACTAAATGAATTAAATAAAAGAAATATAAAAGAATAGAGAAAAGAAAGTTGGGCCTGAAAAAGTAATTTGGTGAGGTGTGGATAGCAATTCTGGCCCAGAACTAGGTTGGTCCACGTTGACTTCCATGCTCCCATGCTTTGCATTGACACAGGCCTATGATACTCCTTCATCTGATGGCCTTTAGATCTGGCCTCCTGGACACCTGGCTAGTTGGATGATGATGGACCATGGTGGTCATCCCACCCATACACACGCCTGATCATGGAAAGACAAAATATGTGAAATAATGGGGGGACCTGGGATTCGAACCCAGGTCCTGAAGCATTTCCAATAGCCTGACTACCAACTGAGCTGCGCGTGTTAGTTGTATATAACATAAACAATAATTATTATATTATAAACAAGCGAAATAAAGAAATATTTGCGCGAATTTTCAAACGGGCGAATGGTTGCTTGGCACGACATCTTCTTCTCCAAGGATCTGTTGCCTTAGACAATAGACTTTTACCAACGGACGTTCATCGTAGCTAAAAACATGTGCATCTCAAAAATCATATACAAGCAAAATAAAGCAATGGTGATGGTACTAATCCACTCGTCTCAGTCTCACGAGCTTCATGGTACCCTAATCATGGCCCAATTTTGCCTAGGTTAAAAAACTCCAAAACGAGCTTGTAAACCCTAGCTATGGCATATGGAAATCCCTACATTATAAATGCAATTAAACAGTACCAATAGCTTGCAAACAAGATGGTGAACAAGAATATGTGATTACTTCATGCTATAAGTGCCAGGATCATACAATTCGATTTCAAAAATGAACCAAAGTCGTGGCTGACTTACAGTGGGTTTTGGCGCTGGAAACTCCTTGTTCTTGATTGGTACAACCTCCTTGCAATCCCAGGAATCGAATGAGATGGTTAGGGGACCTTGTAAATGCCTGGAAGTGCAAAATCGAATCACCACTTTTCTTTGATTTTTTTCAAGTTTTTTCTCTCTTTTGCGCCTCCCAAGCCTTGTGATTTTTGTCTGCAAATGTTCCCTATATACTGAGGATTGGATTAGGGTTGCAAACCTGATCTCAATCTTTTCCAATTATTGATTTTGATCTTGATTTGATTCACTTGAAAATCCTTCCAAAAATAGGCTAAAACCAATCTTTTTATGCACACAAAGGCCTTGCACGAATTCAATCACTTGCCAGCTGGATATAGGACCTGAAACATGCACAATATCTTGAGGTTTCAATGTTTTGGATTTTTTCATGATTTGTTTTGATTTAAATTGGTTTAATTCAAATAAAAATAATAATAAATAATAAAAATAAGATAAAGACAAGTGGGGAGAGTTAGGACTCGTTTACCATGCTACCAACTCAAAACAAGTGCAAAAGATTGGGCCCATTTAGCAAAAATTGCAATTTGAGGCATAGTTGACTTTTGACAATTTTGCAAAAAAGGTCAACTTCACCAATGCATAACTTCCATAATTTTGACTCTTTGAAGGTGTTCTTGAACTTTTTAGAAATCTTAAGATGTCCTCTAAGCAACCTTTTTGGTCTCATCTCAATTTGGTATTCCATGTACATGTATGAAGTTTTAACAAAAAAGGTGTTTTTGTTGACTTTTCAAAATGACCTATAATGTCCAAATTCATAACTTCTTGTGAGTGCATATTTTGAACTTGGGAGATGAATATGGATTATAGATCATTGCATCCTCTTCAAAATGAGATTTGGATGGGTCATTTCTCATAAAGTATGAGAGAGTTATGCTTGGTCAAAGTTGAGTTGACTTTTCCTTTAAAACCCTAATTTAGCAACTTTTGGTTCTTGATGAATTATGAGAAATCCTTGATGAATCATGATCAAAACTTGAAAAAATGATGAATTATACTTCAAAATTTGGATGTTGATCAAAAATCTTGAAGTTTGACTGTATGTAGGCCACAATTGACTTTTGCCCTAGCACAGTCGATTTTCAGGCCTTTGAGCAATTGACTGAGTAAACTTTCTCTGTAGGGCTTGAAACTTGACATGGATGATCTTGAGAACATATTAGGACAATAGTGAGCATTTGGGATCCCTTGGACTCAAGTACTTTTATGCAACATGAAACCCTAATTTGAAGTAGACTGCCTTAGGAGAGAGCTTGTTTGGTCAACCCTTGGACTTCCTTGAGCAACTTGGGGATCTTTCTTGCAATGTTTTGAGAAATATGGGAGGGAAAATTTTGGGGTACAAAAATATGATCCACTATGAGATAGAAGTTTATGTCGACGACATGATCTCCAGGTCTCAAACAGAAGAGGATCACCTTGACCATCTACAGAAATTGTTTGACAGGTTGAAGACATATAAGCTGAGGTTGAATCCGAACAAGTGAACCTTCGGGGTAAGGTCTGGTAAGCTTATGGGTTTTATCGTCAGTGACAAGGGTATTCAGGTAGATCCTGCAAAGGTAAAAGCTATACAAGAAATGCCAGCTCCCCGTACAGAGAAGGAAGTTAGAGGTTTCTTGGGACGCCTGAATTATATCGCCAGGTTCATTTCACATCTGACTGCTACTTATGAGCCAATCTTCAAGCTTCTGAAGAAAGATCAAGTGGTAAAACGGAATGATGAATTCCAGACAGCTTTCGAAAGAATCAAGGAATACCTTCAAGAACCACCAATTCTGATGCCTCTAGTTGAAGGAAGACCTTTGATATTGTACTTGATAGTGCTAGACAATTCAATGGGGTGTGTGTTGGGGCAGCATGACGAGTCTAGTCGAAAAGAGCATGCAATATACTACCTTAGAAAAAAGTTTACCGACTGTGAGACACGACACTCATTGCTCGAGAAAACTTGCCGCACTTTGGCATGGGCTGCTCTCTAACTGAGACAGTATATGCTTACTCACACTACCTTGTTGATATCAAAGATGGATCTGATCAAGTATATTTTCGAAAAGCCCGCTCTCTACGGAAGGATAGTAAGGTGGAAAATGATCTTAAATGAGTACGACATACAATATACAACCCAAAAAGCAATAAAGGGGGAGTGTATTGGCTGATCATTTGGCTCATCAAGCCGTGGATGACTACTAGTCCATGAATTTTGAGTTCCCATATGGGAATATCATGTTGGTGACTGACTACGAAGAACCTGGACCGAATGAAGAACCTGAGGAGGAATCTCAATGGCCTATGTATTTTGATGGAGCCTCAAACGCACTGGGTAATAGCATTGGCGCTGTAATCATATCCCCTGAGGGTTGTCATACTCCGTTCACTACCCCGATTATGTTTCAACTGCACCAACAACAAGGCGGAGTATGAAGCATGTATTATGGGTCTTCGAGCTGCTATTGACCTTAGGATCAAGTTCTTGAGTGTATTTGGGGATTCCGCTCTAGTAATAAGTCAGATCAAAGGCGAGTGGGATACGAAGCACCCGAATCTCATCATGTACAAAGAGTATGTACTGACACTGCTGTCGCATTTTAAAGAGATAACCTTCGAACATTTCCCACGAGAGGAGAACCAATTAGCGGACGTGCTAGCTACCATGTCTTCTATGTTCAAGGTTAGGTGGGACAATGAAGCTCCCCATATAACCATTGAGAGGTTGGATGAACCATCACACTACTGTGAAATCGATACCGAAGAAGCGGCAGAAAAACCCTGGTTTCACGAAGTCAAGAGGTATCTCGAGGCTCAAGAGTATCCCGAAGGGGCATCTGTCAACGATAAGAAGTTTCTGAGAAGGTTCGCTGCAAAGTTCTTCCTCGGTAATGGAATCCTCTATAAAAGCAACCATGACTCCATACTACTACGCTGTGTAGACAAGAGCGAAGCAGAGAGGATCATAACAGATCTACATGAAGGCACCTTCAGAACCCATTCTAGTGGACACACCATGGCTAAGAAGATCCTACGGGCAGGATATTATTGGTCCACTATGGAAGCCGGTTGTTATCAACACTCTCGAACTTGTCATAAATGCCAAATTTACGCTGATAAGGTGCATGTGCCTCCGGTTCCTCTGAATATCTTGATGGCTCCTTGGCCCTTTGCAAAGTGGGGAATCAACATGATCGTAGAAATCAGGCCCACCGCTTCTAACGGGCATCGCTTCATCTTAGTAGCCATTGATTACTTCACGAAGTGGGTTGAGGCAGCCTCTTTTGCTACAGTAACCAAGAACATCGTGGTGGGGTTTATCTGACATAATCTGATCTGTCGATATGGTGTGCCAAAGGGAATTATTATTGACAATGGTACGAATCTCAACAACACAATAATCATCGAGCTCTGTAAACAGTTCAAGATACAGCATCATAATTCTTCTCCCTACCGGCCGAAGATGAATGGTGCTATTGAAGCAGCTAACAAGAACATCAAGAAGATTGTGCAAAACATGACACTGACATACAAAGACTGGCATGAGATGTTACCATTTGCTCTTCATGGGTACCATACCTCAGCACAGACGTCGATAGGGGCAACACCCTACTCTCTAGTATATGGCATGGAGGCAGTCCTACCCATCGAAGTCCAGATACCTTCTCTCAGGATTATGAAGGATGCGGGTTTAAACGAAGACGACTGGATCCAAACTCGACTTAATCAGCTAAATATAATTGATGAAAAGAGACTTACTGCTATCTGCCATGGTCAGAAGTATCAAAAGCGAATGATCAAGGCTTTTAACAAGAAAGTCAGGCGTCAAGAATATCAAGTCGGGGATCTAGTAATCAAACGCATCATACTGCCGCAAGGTGATCCCAGGGGCAAATGGACCCCCACGTACGAAGGGCCATTTGTGGTTAAGAACATTTTCTCGGGGGGGAGTTATGATTCTAACCACCATGGACGGTGACGACCTTCCTCACCCTGTCAATGTAGACATAGTGAAAAGATACTACGCCTAATCAAAGACCCGCTAGGTCGACTGGCCTAGGCAAAAATAAGGGCTTCCCGACAAACCAAAAGGGTTCGGGAAAAAGTAAGGGATGAAAATGAAAAAATCTGTACACCCGACAAGTCGAAAACCCGAAAGGGAGGCTTGGGCAAAAAAGGGTATCCCGGTGGATTGAAAACCCGAAAGGGAAATCCAGGAAAAAGTTAGGGATTGAAGCGTATCACTATGTCTCATTGGATCATCTTGCGACCATACTTCAGTATCGACTATCAAGCACGGACGACGCCAACCAATCTGATCAACCTTCGGCCAAGTAGCAAAGTGATGAGACGCTTGAAGATATAAAGGCAATAGAAGAGTTGGGACCCAATGGGGTTGTTTCACATAGCTATTTTTCTTTCTTTTACACAAATTGAAACTTCTTTCGGCGGCGTTCTCTTACTAGCGCGTCAGCCTCTTTGTACAAAAACGCCTATTACAGGCCAACTTCAAAAATCAATACAAATCATTTTCACAAGAAACTTCAATTCGTTTTTCTTTTTCTGTTTTGTTTTGCAAGAACGTCCAATGATTTATTTTTGATATATGCATTTTGAAAATGATTGCTGCTCATAAATATTTACATAAGAAACAAAAGACAATTACTCGCAATTCCAAAAACAGGGAAAAACAAGAAGTGCCAAACCCTACAGTTACTTTGCCCAGCAGGTACCGGGATAGAGCCAGCTTGGGAACATAATTATCGGTACATACACTCCCCCACAAAGTAAAAGTATCCAAAGGCATTGATGTCAGCTTCCCCGAAACAGGACATAACTATCCCCAGTTGAGGTTCATAATCACAGGCGAGTCAGTAAATTTCATCCCCCAAGCAGAGTTTATTTCTCCAGATACAGAAGCTCAATCTCCAACAGAGCTCAACATCTCCAGCAAAGGAATTTCATCCCCAGTTGAGCTTATTCCTCCAGATCAGAAGGTCTACCAACAGAGTATCTCTTCCCCCTAAGTTTGGTCCCCGCAGCGTTATTATCCAACATCTCTTTGCGACAGAATATTTATAAATCTCCAGCAACCGTCAGGGATTTATTTTCCCAAATGCGAGCATACCCCGATAGCATTTCATGAACATACATCATGACATACGCATACATATCATATACAGCATAATCTCATTTATTTTGAGAACATCATCTCACCCTGCATTTCATGTATCACATATAACTAACCCTGATATCTTTTCAAGAAAAGAGGATTAGCTTCAACAAATTCAGCAGTTATGCAAGGCACATCTGCAGATGACTAATGGAAACTCAATTCCAGAAACCAAATGGGTCAACTAATCTACACTATTGATTTGAAGTAACCCTACTATCTAGGTTTCTTCCCACAAGCCCTACTATCCAGGATTTCATATCGAAGTAACCATACTATCCAGGTTCCTTCTCACAACCCTACTATTCAGGCTTTCATATCGAAGCAACCCTACTATCCAGGTTCCTTCTCGCATCCCTACTATCCAGGCTTTCATATCGAAGTAACCCTACAATCCAGGTTCCTTCTCACATCTTTACTATCCAGGCTTTCATATTGAAGTAACTCTATTATCCAGGTTCCTTCTCACAGCCCTACTATCCAGGATTTCATATCGAAGTAATCCTACTATCCAGGTTCCTTCTCACAGCCCTATTATCTAGGCTTTCATATCGAAGTAACCCTACTATCCAGGTTCCTTCTCACAGCCCTACTATCCAGGCTTTCATATCGAAGTAACCCTACTATCCAGGTTCCTTCTCGCAACCCTACTATCCAGGCTTTCATATCGAAGTAACCCTACTATCCAGGTTCCTTCTCACAACCCTACTATCCAGGATTTCATATCGAAGTAACCCTACTATCCAGCTTCCTTCTCACAACCCTACTATCCAGGATTTCATGTCGAAGTAACCCTACTATCCAGGTTCCTTCTCACAGCCCTACTATCCAGGCTTTCATATCGAAGTAACCCTACCATCCAGGTTCCTTCTCACAACCCTACTATCCAGGCTTTCATATCGAAGTAACCCTAATATCCAGGTTCCTTCTCACAACCCTACTATCCAGGCTTTCATATCGAAGTAACCCTACTACCCAGGTTCCTTCTCACAACCCTACTATCCAGGCTTTCATATCGAAGTAACCCTACTATCCAGGTTCCTTCTCACAACCCTACTATCCAGGCTTTCATATCGAAGTAACCCTACGATTCAGGTTCCTTATCACATCCCTACTATACAAGCTTTCATATCGAAGTAAACCTACTATCCAGGTTCCTTCTCATAGCTCTACTATCCAGGCTCTCATATCGAAGAAACCTTACTATCCAGGTTCCTTCTCACAGCCCTACTATCCAGGATTTCATGTCGAAATAACCCTACTATCCAGGTTCCTTCTCATGACCTTACTATCCAGGTTCCTTCTCTCTTATCTCTAAACAGCAGACCACAACACTATAAGACTAGGACTCGATCAAACACATTTGGTTTCGCATTTCCTCAGTAAGTCGCGGTGCAGCTTGTACCTGGACCAGATATGCAGTTCACCTCCGCTTCCTCAAGCAGAAGTTATTTCCCCAGTAGAGTAACGGACAACTGAAGCTCCTAAAATTCTATTTCTACCGAGACAGATACCAACAATCCTCAATGGATTCCTCCTCAACGACAGAAATAGGAACTCTCATTAAAGGAATATCTCAGGAAATCAACATTCTCTAGATGGCGTCTTTAAGCCCATCTCCGAAGATTCTACGTCACATCTAGGATGGCATCTTTAAGCCCATCTCCGACAATATTCTATCATCAACCTCTAAATGGAATCTATAAGCCCATTCCCGATATCACAAATCAAGTATTACTTCATGCGAGTACAAATTTCTGGGCACTCTAGTGTTCAATCATCTTCCACCTTCAGATCACGAAAGGCAAACGAGCCAATCTAAATCCTCAGGTTTAAGAAGATTGAACAGGGGCAGCTGTTGTACCCCAAGATTTTCCCTCTCATTTTACTCAAAACATACTCCTAGAGGTCCTCAATTTGCTCAAGGTTGCCCAAGAGTTGACTAGACAAACTCTCTCCTAAGGCAATGTATCTTAAACTTGGGTTTCCATTCTCATCAAGAAAGATGAATTACAAAGATCTCATATGCTCTCCATGGTACTAATATGATCTCAAGACCCTACATGTCAAGTTTCATGCCTTGCACAAGAAGTTTGCTCAGTCAACTGCTCAGATGCTTAAGAATCGACTGTATTATGTCAAAAGTCAACTGTGACCCACATACAGTCAAACTTCAAGATTTTTGGTCAACATCAACATTTTGAAATGATTTTCATCATTTGATCAAGTTTTGATCATGATTCCTCAAGGAATGCTCCAAATTCATCAAAACCCAAAAGTTGCTAAATTAGGTTTTCTTAGGAAAAGTCAACCAAACTTTGACCAAGCATAACTTCCACATGCTTTATCAGAAATTTTCCATCCAAACCTCATTTTGAAGAGGATGCAATTCCCTACGATTCATATTCATCCCACAAGTTCAAAATATGCACTCATAAAAAGATATGAATTTCTACATTATGAGTCCTTTTGAAAAGTCAACAAAAACACCTTTTGGGTCAAAGCTTCTTACATGAACATGAAAGACTCAATTGATATGAGACCAAAAGGGTTGCTTAGGGAACATCCTAAGATTTCTAAAAAGTCAAAGAAAACCTCTCTAGGGTTAAAATTGGAGGAGATATGCCTTGTCAAAGTTGGCCTTTTTTGCAAAATTGCCAAAAGTCAAATGTGCTCAAAATGCATTTTTTTTGCCAAATGGGCCTAACTTGTTATGCTTGCACCTCACTTATAACATGGTCCACAACCCAAATATTCACCCACACATTATTTGCTTCATTTTTCAATTTATTTTTATTTTTTATTAATTAAAATTGAATTAAATCAAATAATTGGTGAATAATAGCAAATATATGTTTTGATTTGGTTTTTGGACAGGTTGGCAATCAAAATATGCTGAGATATCAAGACCAAAACGAATCAAGCATAATTGGTACAAGAAAGGGATGATTTGGCTCAAAATAGAAAGTTTACATGTAGCATGGAAATCAAATCAAATCTCTCATCATTGCAAAGATTCAAGCCAATTTTATAACCCTAATTCATTCTTAGATATATATTGGACATGTACAAGGCATGAGACAAGGTTTTGCAGTCGTAGAAGAGAAAGAAAAAACTCAAAAAAGTGGACAAAAAATGTGACTCGATTTTCACTCCACATGGCCTTTCAGAGCAATTCAAAGCCAACAATCGTATCCTGGAGCATCCCTAGATCCAACTGGATCATTTGCAAGTCTTATCTCGCCCAGAAACGCGCGCAATCACTCCCACGGTTTGCTTATTTTTCCCAAATCGATTACTGAATTTCATGCATCATTAGCATATTTAAGTGATATATTTGTGATCATTGATATGTTTGCAACCTGACTGGATGATTTAATTGTGTTTTTGACGCATATACGTGCATTTGCCATTATTAGGGTTTTCGTGTGCGTTTTAGGGGTTTTTCACACAGGTTAAATTGGGCCCAAAGAAGAACACCACGATGTTCACGAGATCAAGACAAATTGATCCACATAGTTAGAAGTAATTTATCATGTGTCTTGTGCATTTTGGAAATTTGCAGGGCTATAGCTACAAACACACGACTGTAGGTAAAAGGTATGTAGCTAAGACGACGAAGAAAGGTAGAAGAAGATTAGGTGGCAGCCAATTAGTGGACCATTTGAAATCTCGCGCGTGTTTCCCACTAACCCACTTGTTTTCTATATTATATTTTTCTTCCATTATTTGTACAACTAGCACATACAGCCCAGTGGAAGAGCGCGCTAGTGGTAAGTGTGAGGACCTGGGTTCGATCCCAAGTCCAAGCATTTTCTTATTTTCTCAATTTCTGTTCACAGATCCAGTACATCAAGCTTGCACGCGCTCACCATATGCCATCACCTCCAACCAATGGATCATAGCTTTCCTAGATCTAACGCTTACAGCCTGAAGGACCATGGTGTGCTCTCAAGGCAGCGCCACATGGAATCTCACAAATGCTTGAGCCATCAACCTTGGGCCCAAGAGCAATTTCAGGGTTACACCCCCTTCTCTCATTCAGCACAGGTCCAGTTTGCTTTTCTTTCTATTTTTTTTAATTCCTTTAATTATTTCCTCTAATTGTTTTAATTAATTAACACAAAAATTATTATTTTTTATTAAACTAAAAAATCACAAAATACAGAATTAGGTCTTATTTATTCAAATTAATATTCTTGAAAATAAATTAGGTTAATTAGTTTTATTTGATTATTCGTTTTAATTAAAATTAATTAGGAACTAGGTTTTAAATTTTGTAATTAAATTGTTTCTTTTCTCAAATAAAAACCACAAAAATGCATAAAATCTTTTTTATAAGATATTTTCTTGAATCATTTAATTTAGTTTAAATTAGGTTAATTTCAATTTGTTTTTATAATTAAAAAATGATTAGAATTAGAGTTTTAATTGTACATAACCTAATTAAGTCTTTTCTCAAAAATAACTTAAATATTTTTTCAGTTAGATTTTTAGGGTTTTCAATTTTTCTCGCATTTAATTTTCCGGGCGCATTTTGATTTGTTTTATTATTATTGTAACTGCTCCGAGTTTGTAATATTTTTAACTAGGTTTTAATTCCGCATTTTTATTTTCGGTCAAGATAATTATGTAACTGCCAAAGCCTTGTAATAGCTAGGTTTATTTTTCGCACTTTAAATTCTTGGAAATATTTAACTGTTAGATGCATGCTAATAGGATTGTATGGGAAGAATATCTTGAAATTAAAATGGTAGATCACCTAATATGCAAAGACTAATTAATTGAAAAGTTCACATGCACATGTTCACTCCTAGGGTTTACCTCACTTCGGTCGCCTTCGGTAAACAGTCATTAAGAATAGGAGATTTTAGTGGTTTTCCTCCAGTCTGAAAGATCAAAATGTCCCATTCGAATGTTGCCTCGGAAATGTTGCCTCGGAAAGATCTCAAGACTCTAGGGTTACTACTAAAGTTTTCTAACTGTTTCTTTAGTGATTATACTTGTCCCTTTCGAATGTCCCTTACAAACTCCAACGACGGGGCTACCTACTCCTTAATAGTAGGATAGCGCTGTCTAAAGGAAATGAGAACAGACAATCTTTTTTTTGAGTAGGTAGAATCTTAAGTACTTGCTCAATAAAAACTTTTCACACAAACACCTTTCAAAACAAATTTTAAAAACAAACTTTGTCACATCCTTGAGGACTGATACAAGGATTATCACGAAGTAAAACAGTTTCGAGAACCAACAAGCACATACACAAGCAATTTGGAAAATGAGCAAGTACCTAAGAGCCCATAGAAAACCATGGATAGAAAGGGTGCTAACACCTTCCCTTTCTATAATCTGCCCCCCGTACTCATAATATCTCGAAAAAAGGTTTTTTCTATTCTTTTTCCTTTTCCATGATTGGATGAAATAAAAGTCGGTGGCGACTCTTGCTTACCGCGACATTTTGCGAACAAAGAACGCAAAACGCAAACCAGTATTAACAGTCGGTTTTGCCACCGTATCACTGATGGTTTCTCCAACTATAATCAAATTAAGATGGCTCCCGAAGACATGGAAAAGACCACCTTTGTTACGCAATGGGGCACCTTTTGCTACAAGGTCATGCCATTCGAGTTGAAGAATGCAGGGGCAACATATCAAAGGGCTATGGTAGCTTTGTTTCATGATATGATCCATCATGAAATAGAGGTATATGTTGATGATATGATTGCAAGGTCTCAAACTGAAGAGGAGCATCTCAATCACCTATTCAAGCTATTCGAGAGGCTGAAAAAGTACAAGTTGAGGTTGAACCCTAATTAGTGCACATCCGGAGTATGATTTGGAAAGCTTCTAGGTTTTATTGTTAGCGGTAAAGGCATCGAAGTTGATCCTGAAAAGGTATAAAGCCATTCAAGAAATGCCAATTTACCATTCTGAAAAGGAGGTTAGAGGATTCTTGGGTCGTCTTAACTACATTGCCCGCTTCATATCTCACTTAACTGCTACTTGTGAGACAATCTTCAAACTCTTGAAGAAAGATCAAGTAGTCAGATGGAATGATGAATGCCAAGTTGCCTTCGACAAAATCAAGTAATATCTACAAGAACTTCCTATCCTCATGCCTCCAGTTGAAGGAAGATATTTGATCATGTACTTGAGTGTGCTAGAGAATTCTATGGGATTTGTATTGGGTAAACATGACGAGTCTGGCCGAAAAGAGAATGCAATATACTACCTGAGCAAAAAGTTTACCGATTGTGAAACCTGATATTCACTGCTCGAGAAAACTTGTTGTGCTCTGGCATGGGCTGCTCTCCGGCTAAGACAGTATATGTTGACTCATACCACTCTATTAATTTCTAAGATGAACCCCATCAAGTACATCTTCGAGAAACCCGCTCTTTCCATATGGATAGCTAGATGGAAAATGATCTTGACTGAGTATGATATCCAATATACAACATAAAATGCCATCAAAGTAAGTGTATTGGCAGATCATTTAGCCCATCAAGCTATTAATGATTATCAGTCTATAAACTTTGACTTCCCGGATGAGAATATCATGTTAGTAACCGATTGCGTGAAACCTAGACCGTATGACGGACCTGAACAAGGATCCCGATGGACTATGGTCTTCGATGGGGTTTCCAACGCTTTGGGTAACGGAATTGGTGTTGTGATAGTTTCTCCTGAGGGTTGCCACACCCCTTTTACTGCCAGACTATGCTTCGAATGTACAAATAACATGGCTGAATATGAGGCATGCATTTTGGGTCTAAAAGGCTGCCATTGATTTAAGGATCAAGCATTTGAATGTGTTCGGAGATTTCGCTCTGGTGATTAGCCAAGTAAAAGGAGATTGGGACATTAAACACCCTAATCTTATCCCTTACAAAGAGCTTATGTTATCTCTAATTCCATACTTCGAAGAAATCACCTTTGAACACTTCCCTAGAGAAGAAAATCAGTTAGCCGATGATTTGGCCATAATGTCTTCTATGTTCAAGGTCAGATGGGACAACAAAGCTCCTATGATTACAATTGAGAGATTCGACGAAACTGCGCACTGCTGTGAGCTTGACATTGACGCTGAGAAGCCATGGTACCATGAGGTGAAAAGATACCTTGCAGCACAAGAGTATCCCGAAGGAGCATCCATCAATGACAAAAAGTTCTTACGAAGATTCTCAACCAAATTCTTCCTAAGAAATGGAATCTTGTACAAATGCAACCATGATTCTACTCTACTCCGATGTGTGGACAAGAAGGAGGCAGAAGAAATTATAGAAGACATGCATGATGGTCTCTTTGGGACTCACTCTAGCAGACACACTATGGCCAAGAAAATCCTGAGAGCTGGTTACTATTGGTCAACAATGGAGACTGATTGCCATCACAAATCAAGGACTTGCCACAAGTTCCAAATCTATGCTGTCAAGGTCCATGTGCCTCCTATTCCTCTAAACGTCATGACTGCTCCGTGGCTGTTTGCAATGTAGGGGATTGATATGATTGGAGAGATTAAACCTACTACTTCCAATGGACACTGCTTCATTCTGGTTGCTATCGATTGTTTCACCAAATGGGTCGAAGCTACTACATTTTCCTCAGTCACAAAGAGCGTGGTAGCCAGATTCATCAAACATAACCTCATCTGCTGCTATGGTATCCCCAAAAGGATCATCACTGACAATGGTACCAATCTGAACAATGATATGATTACAAAACTTTGTACTCAGTTCAAAATCAAGCATCACAATTCTTCTCCTTATAGACCTAAAATGAGTGGCGCAGTGGAAGCAGCTAACAAAAACATTAAGAAGATTGTGCAAAAGATGGTAGTGACCTACAAATACTGGCACGAGATGTTACCAGTTTCTCTTCATAGCTACCGTACTTCAGCTTGGACATCAACAAGGGAAACTCCTTTTTCTTTGGTCTATGGCATGTAAGTTGTCCTGCCAGTGGAAGTTCAGATTCCCTCACTAAGGATTATGAATGAAGAAGGCCTAGGCAAAGACGAATGGATTCAGACAAGATTGGATTAGTTGAACTTGATCGATGAAAAGCGGCTGGTTGTTGTTTGTCATGCTCAGATGTACCAAAAGTGTATGATCAAGGCTTTCAACAAAAAGATCAGGCCTCGAGTATATCAAGCTAGAGACTTGGTAATAAAGCGCATCATTCTTCCACGAGGTGACCCCATGGGCAAATGGACTCCCACCTACGAAGGGCCATTTATGGTGAAGAAAGTTTTCTCTGGTGGTGCCATGATGCTGATTACTATGGACAATGAAGATTTCCCACATCCTGTGAACGCGAACATAGTTAAAAATACTACGCATAAGAGGCCCGCTAGGTTGACACACCTAGGCAAGATAATGGAATCCCGGCAAACCAAAGGTTTGGGCAAAAATTAGGGATATATGCAAAAGATTATACACCCGGCAAGTCGAAAACCCGAAAGGGAGACTTGGGCAAAAATGGGTATCCTGGTGGGACAAAAACCCGAAAGGGAGGTCTAGGCAAAAGTTAAGGATTAAAAGCGTATGACTATGTCCCGTGGAATCACCACAATCAACTTTATTACCAAGGTCCAGGTTCAACCGATCCAAGATCAATCAAATCAACTTCTGTCAATGGCAAGGGATGTTCGAAGACACTGGGGAAATAATAGATTTGGAACACAATGAGATTGTTGTACCCCAAAATTTTCCATCTCATTTCTCAAGGATTTTCTCACAAGATCTTCCATGACATCAAGTTTGCAGCATTGATACATCAATTTAGGTTTGGAATTAGCACAAGGGCAAAATGGTCAATTGCACACTGAAAAGTAAAACTTTGACTTTTGGATCAAAATCAAGTTTCAAGAATCATATTTCATCAAGGCATGTTAAAATATTAAGTTTGTTTCATTAAGAAAGTCAAAAGTCAAATTATGTTGAAAGAGTCAAAATTCTAAATATTTAGAAAATTTTCTAAGTGTTTAGGAAAGATGATAAGTTCAGAACTTCTGGCCAGATTTTCACCAAGATGCAAGTTGATTCTGGAAGAACTTATGACACAAGAGTTATAGATCTCAATGAGATCTAAAACGTTGCAGAACAGAACTTCTCCTAGAAATGCTGGGATTTCAAGCTATAAATCTTCAAAGACACGTCCATGAAACTGAAGCACTCAGTAAACTCTGGGCATTTCTTAGAATTTGGTTAGAACTTCTGGACCAGTTTTCACGTAGGTTCAATCAGAATTTGCAAGAGTAGTTCAAAGAAGATCTAGAAAGTGTGTTACAAGCTTTCTGAAAAGTCTGAGAACTCCTTCAGAACATGTTGGAGCAAAGAGATTCAAATATCAGAAGTTGGATATTTATTTTAGGTTACGCTGATGCTGAACTTCTGATCCAGACTCAATCTATGATACATAATCTCATATTTCAGGATTTCTGGTTTGATAAATCTCATCATCATTTAATGCTCACACCCACTTTTGAGTCTTTATCCAAAGGATTTCCCCACGTGTGGCATAGAAGTACCATTGTTGTCCTTGAAAAGCAGACTTTTGTATAAGTTTGTTGGGCCCATGCTTTGCTTTTGCTTCTGAGGGAACTTTTCCATAATTCATGCTTGCAAATCCATCTTAGGCATGGCTAAAATCTGTTAACCATCTTACTTTGTGCCTTGAACCATACTTGTTTGACCTTGATTCAAGAACAAGTCAGCACCTAGTGTATGATGGTTGTACTTTTGACTTCTCCAAGTTACTAAATTCTTGCCTATAAATTGAACTTCATTTGAAAATGTAAAAAGGTCGAAAAAATTGAAAATAAAAAGCCTTGAAACCTTGCTAATAATTCCAAGAATCTGAAACTGCAAACACAAATACAAAACCTGCTAGTTTATGATTTTTGCTTTCAAACTCCAATTTTCCTCAAGTGTTTCTTGACCAAATTATCAACACAGTTTATAATATACATTTAGAATCTGTTCCAACTTCTGTTTTCAGACTGTAACACATTATTCATCAATCGCCATCTCAAAATCAGAACTTTGCTTCTTGGCGGTTCCAGAATTTTCCAACCATTCATAGCCCAAGTTAAAGGTTGTTCCAGCCTTCTGAGCACATGAGGAAGCTGATCAGAACATCACAAGCAGTCAGAACCAAGCTCTAGTTCACAGAACATTTTCCAGCTGTAAGGTAAGCTTCTGCTGACTCTCATCATATTACTTATGCATTGTTAGATTTGCGTGTTCAAAAATACAATGTAGACATCCTGACTCTAATTCTGTGCATATTCATAGATTTCATGTATTTTTGCCTAAGTAGAGAGAACTTCAGTTCTGAACTTCTTGAGGAAATTAGGATTCAGAATTAAGATTAGCAAATATCCATGCTTGCTTCTGATTTATAGTTCTGATACCTTATATTCCTGAAACATGATGAAATTTTCCATAACTGCTAAGTTTGCATTTTCCTTTTTTTGTTAAGAAATGACTAAGTTGCAGATGCTCTGACTAGCATGGAGAAGGAGATGAAATTCATCATCAAAATTTACTTTGTGATACATGTTTATGATTTTGCTTCTAATACCGGATGTACAGCCACCCCAATGGTAGAAAGCGTGCGCATAAGACATTAGTGCTAAGGGTCCCGAGTTCTAGCCCCAAAAGCATCTTTTTTAGGTTCATTTATTGATATTTTTACCCATTTATCTGTCAGACAAATTCCTAGACCAAAACTTCTAGATATCCTCATCCAATAGCATTATCACCTCACTCTCTCAACAACCATAACTTCTAGACTCCTTCAACAACCAGAACTTCTAACCTTCCAATAGCACTAGAATTTCTAATTTCCCATCTGCATCAGAACTTATAGACTCTCCCAACCTCAGAACATTAATGCGTCTGGATCCAGGACTTATGGCTTTCCCATTTCTGCTAACGTTTATTTTCTAATTTGCAGCGCGTGAGTCAGAACTTCTGCACTCTCCTCTTTCAGCAATACGCTGATTCTAACTTTTGCTCTCTATTATTTTTATCAGCACTTTTTATTTTCATTAATCAAAAAACACCAAAAACATTTTATATTCACATACTTTATTTTATTTCTTTTGAAACAAAAAAGACTAAAAACATTTTCTTAAGCTAAAACAAAACAAGTTCATTTTACATTTCTTGTACATTATTTCAATATGGTTGTAATAAATAATTAGGACTTTAATTTATTGCAATCCCCATTTGTAAATTTGTACACCCCATCCCCCTATTGATGTAATAGCGTAGTAAATTTACTTTCCGCAATTTATCGTTTTCATATCAATGCTAGTAAATTAGGGTTTGTATGGAAAGATAAAAATCAACAAGTAGATAACCCTAATCAAATATTAAATGCATGCAAATCAAACACACTATTCAAACATGCACCCCTAGGGTTAACTCCACTTGTTGCCTTAAAAATGGTCATGTTACGCATGTGAGATGTCTTAGCAAAAAAAATCGAAATACAAGATCATATTCCCTCGACGATGCTAAAAATGTTGCCTTTCAAATGATCTTACTCCCTCAAAGAGAAATGCTAAGACATCTTACAACATTGATATCATGACTATATGATGACCCACGCCCGTCCCTTTACATCCAAAGATAAGGCTTCTTACCAATCAATGGTAAGATAGCAACATCTAAAGGAGGAGGTGAAGAACTAAGACTTTTGAGTAGGTAGAAACGCTCCTAGTTACTTGATCATTTTCAAAACAAACATCCTTGAAAACACACACCAAACACTTTCAAAATATGAAATAGTTTCCAAGGTCCAACACTTTGTATACATTCTTGCAAAACGAGAACCGATACAAAGTTCTCCTAAACGAAGGCGCCTTTTAAAAAATACTTTCAAAAACCACCATAAAGAACACTTTAAAACAAAAGCAAGTGATCTAGCAAGCAACTAAGAGCCTGTAGATAACTATGGATGAAAATGGTTCTAACACCTTCCCTTTTCATAATCTACCCCCCGAACTCAAGAAAATATCTCAAAGGTCTTTCCTGTTCTTTTCACCCTTTCCTTTATTGGATAAAAGAAAATTCGATGGCGACTCTTACTAACTGCAACAATTACGATCAAATGCAAAACATCCCAAGTCAGTTCTCCCACCGTATGACAGAATTGGCGACTCTGCTGGGGATATTACATAAAAGTGGGGTTACCTTAGGGATAGATTACCTTTATTTGCTTTCATTGTTTGACTTGCTTGCTTTATATTTTGGTTCCTTGTTTGGGCTTGTTTTTATCCTCTACCCGGATCTGGGATACCTTATAGGTAAGTAGCAATAAGTTGTGGAAACTGTGCGGGGTATACCGACATGGTCTAAGCAATAGCTACGTTAGTGTGACACATTTGTTGGTACCGGTAGCCCTTGAGTAGTCAAGGAGAATACGAGGCTGTTGTGTGGTGTCATGAAGCACTAACTGACTTTAGAACCTTTACTTGACCAACTTGGCCATTAGAAAGTAGTGAGATAGCCAACTTTGGTGCAGTCTAAAGTTGGTTGATACTCGATACTACGCTCATTGAGATCAGACTTCTCGGGATATTTCGATCACCATTAAAGAGGCTTGTGCTGAAACAATGCCCGATAAGAAAGATCAGTGATATTGAGATCCCTTAGAACCTGGTTACTATTACTAGGATAGGTTGAGCCAACTAAAACTTCAAGAGGGTACTTACCTATAAACTTCGTGCAAGCCTAAGCCTAAGGACTTGTCTGCTTTGTGTGTACATAACAACTTGCTTACTTATACATAACATCATAAACATCATACCATAGCATTTTCAATAACTATTTCAAGGATCTCAAAGGCCTGTGATGCAGGGTCATTTTTAGCCAAACGCCTATCAATGGGCAAAAGGATTCATTCTCTAATCAAACACCGTCAAGACCAAAGCACGGTAACTTGAGTCAAGGGCTACAACCCACTTGACATGGTAAGCTTGATTCTCGTGGAAGGACATCCACCGATACAAAGTTTTCCAATCAAAGTCGTTGATCAATGTTAAAATTCTAACATCTTCTTGTGTTTATCCCGCGAGATCCTTGAAAACATTACATCCACATATCATGCATGTCATCATAACAGGTTTTCCCGTACAGGCTTTCTCATCTGCTTACTGTTTATTTCAGTAAGAGATAGCTCTAGAGCAAACAGTTAAAGATCTCCAAGCTCAAAACATTTAGTTCTAGCAAGCGCTCATGAACTTGGCCAAGGGGCAGGAAGATCTGAAAACACTCTTCACCAAAGAGAGCAAGAAGAAGAAAAAGTCGGTTATCCTCAATGTAAGAAGAAGGTCCAAAGGGCGTACCGAACTCACTCAAAGAGAAGATGCTTCTTCTAAAGACAGTCAAGAAGAGGAAGCTGGAAGCATTAGAGCTAACATAGCTACTGATGACGAAGACTCTTGTGAGGAGCAGTATCCACCAGCAGATGAAAAATACAAACAGCTTAAAGATAGACTAAAAGCTGTGGAGATCTAAGTTGTGCCTGGATTGGACTTAGGAGACATGGGTTTGGTTTGTGGAGCGGTCATCCCACCAAAGTTCAAAATCCCTACCTTTGCCCCATATGATGGAGTCTTTTTCCCTAAGATGCACCTAAAGTCTTATGTCTGCAAGATTCAACCATACACAACTGATCAGAAGCTTTGGATCCATTTCTTCCAAGAGATCTTAGCTGGGACGCAACTTGAGTGGTTCTATCATTTGGAGAGTTCCCACATTCACAATTGGGAATATCTAGTTGTTGCCTTTTTCAAGAAATACCAATACAACGCTGATCTTGCACCAACTCGTGTGCAGTTGTAGAATATGACCATGCGTTCCAGCGAGGGCTTCAAAGAATACGCCCAAAAATGGAGAGATCTGGCTGGTAGGGTGAAGCCACCCTTAACTGACAGGGAGCTGATTGACATCTTCATGGGAACTTTGACAGGACCTTTCTTTAATCACCTAATCGGAAGCTCCTCAGCCAGGTTCACCGAGATAATACTGACTGGCGAAAGGGTCGAAGCTGGCAACAAAAACAGAAAGATCTAAGGGGCTACATCCTCTGATGCTCAGAAAAAGCCATACAATGGGAAAAAAGAGTCCAATGATATGTATGGTCAAAAGAGTCTTAACAAGAGCAATCATGACCAACATGTGGGGGTTGTCCTGATCTCTGGTCCCGCAATGGCAACAACAAACGGGAAACCAACAAAGGCCAGACGAGCCTAAAAGACAGTTTACCAACATCAAGATGTCGTTGTCTCAAGCACTACAACACTTATTAAGGATGAACCTGATTACATTGATAGGACCTCATCCAAACCCCAAGATTTCTTCTCCTAACTACAATCCTAATGTAATGTGTGTCTATCATTCCGGCAGTCTCGGGCATGATACTAACGATTGTTGGGCGTTGAAGTACAAAATTTAAAACATGATTGACGCCAAGGAGATCAAGTTTGACCCTCCAGAGACTCCCAACGTAATCACCGCTCACATGCCTAACCATTGAGTGTTCTAGTTCATTTTTGAATTTTCAATTGTAGTCTCTTTTGTTATTCAAATAATTATCTATTATTGTTAAAGTGTGTTTCATTAATTCATTGCACATGTTTGTCTTGAATTCATCCATTCGTTTTCACTATATTTAAACTATGCTTTTTACTCTCAACTCTTGCTAAAAGTTACAAGCCTTTAGAGGGAGGATGACGAAAACAATGCCTTAATCTCATACAGTATACTTTTGGGCAGACCTTGCTAACGATATACAGGCATTCTTTCAAATCCTAAACAATGGAGTTATAAGTAGGATAATACCTAGTCAATCCCTTCGAGCCAAAGAAGTAGAAGTTTTATTTTTCACACAAATTGAAACCTTTAATCAAAACATGGGGCAGGATAGTCTCTCAGTTAATTCAAATGTGTGTTCAGTTGCAAACTTTCACTTCGTAATACAATGAATGATATCAAAAATATTCCTTCTAAACCAAAATATGGTGATGGTTCCCCATCAAATAGGAAGTCATCATCCCTCAAAAGAAAGCCCCACCAAGTTAAAACCTACAAAGGAGACTTAAGAAAAATTGGGGCATCCCGCTGACTGTAATCTCAAAACGCGAACAATCAGGCAAAAATCTGGGATAACAAATCAAAAGGAGGTCACTACAAATCCTCAACAACACGAAAAACATTGCAAAATGACTGCCTTCCGACAAACTTAACTTGTCTAAACCATCACCAAAACGTCATTGGAGTTCGAACACACAGTTAACTAAGTTTAGGACTGAAGAACATCACGAAGAATGGGTGGGTACAAATAAAATTTGAGCCTTTATCCTTTGTTTCTTAGATCGTGAACCAAGCCACGTTACAACCCTTCAAAAGTACTAATTGAAGCATGGGTTAATTCGAAAGCATACTGTTACAAAAGGTAACTTGACTCCTGTAAGGCTTTACTCTAAATCCTGAGTTGAATTTTCTTACAAAAATTCTTATATCTGCTAAAACACATTTTCAAAACTTCAAGACAAGCATAAACTTTGCATTATTTGAATATCGATGTTTGCATATGGCTATTTGTTTGACGGTAGAGAAATTCGCATGATGATTATCCAGTGAACAAAAACCCTCTCAATGAACAAAGTCATTTCAAGTGGGAAGACGCTTCCAATAACAGATCTCCTATAAGCAAGGGGCATGATGTGTCACTATCCAACACACCCGGGGAAGTCCAGTCAAGATTATAAGAAATCTCTCAAGAAATGCTGAATATACCAGGGACAGGTCTGTAGCTGAATCACTTGGGGCATTGAACGTGAATCCCATCAAAGGGTTACGTACAATCAAACATTTCCTAGAAGTGCCACAAACATCTGCTACTAGGGATAACGACAAATATCCCCAAAAATCATGTTCATGGGATGACCCCCATTTAGGGTTTCAATCTCTGAAGATGCCTCCCCAACAGACTGGCGACATGGTTTATTTTCCCAACAACTACAGATTCTCCGGCTTGAGTTTTCCTATCTGATTGCTACAAATCAAGGGACTACAACTCTTCTTATATAGTAGAGTTTTCTAAAATCCTAAGTAAGTTACTGCAAAGACTGGAATTCGACCAGATAAAAATTAACTTCTTTATCCCCAGCAAGTTGTTGTGAAGTTGGGAATTCGACGAAATAACATTTAAACTTTCTTCCTATCAAGAGATAACTCCCCAGTAGAGAAACAGACAACAGAGATTCCTGAACTCTTTTCCCCAAACAAAGATCAACACTCTCCATGGAGCCTTCTCAAGAAAAGCCAGTATTCCCCAACGGAGTTTCTCCTCAATCAACAAAAACAGAAATCCCAAGTGGAAACATCCTGAAATAAGGTTTAAAGAGGAGCATACTCTTCATCCACGGTAGCGGTCAGGGATTTCATTTCCCAAGGCTCCCCAGCATTTGTCAAGGATTCATTTTCCCGGACAAAGATACACTTCATTAACATTTCACATTTACATACATGATAAATGCATACGGCATAATCTCATTTATTTTGAAGACACCATACATTTCATGCATCATGACATTGCATACAACTAATGTTTTACCTTTTCAGGAAAAGGTCAATCAGCAGATGGCTATCATCAACAATTTTCAACAGGTCCAAGTTTAGTTTCTGAAGCAAGACAGAACAACTACCTATGTGACCAGATGCAGCTTTACACGGGATCATCATGAAACAATCTTACATGGGTTCCTATTCATCATTGAAGCAAACCTTTTCAAGTTCCATATTAATACCTGTAACAAGTCAGGAAAATTATCTACATGAAGAGATTGAATATTAACACCTGTAACAAGCCAGGAAAACTATCTTTCTTTCTCAGGTTAGAGATTAATACCTAAAACCAGACATGACAACTATCTCAACAACCAACCTTTCCAAGTTCCAGATCAATACCTGTAACAAGCCAGGAAAGCTATCTATATAACCATCCCGAAGCAATCTTACACAGGTTCCTTCTCGTACATTTCCAGATGAAGTTTTACATGGACTCATCATGAAGTTATCCTACCCAGGTTCCTTCTCGTACATTTCCCGATGAAGTTTTACACGGACTCATCATGAAGTTACCCTACCCAGGTTCCTTCTCATACATTTCCAGATGAAGTTTTACACGGACTCATCATGAAGTTACCCTACCCAGGTTCCTTCTCGTACATTTCCCGATGAAGTTTTACACTGACTCATCATGAAGTTACCCTACCCAGGTTCCTTCTCCTTTTCAGACGCAGTTTTACACAGACTCATCATGAAGCAACCCTACTCGGGCTCCTTCTCATACACTCTTCTAGAAACAGTTCAGATGCGATTCATATATGGATGACATTCTGATACTTACTCCAGATTCCTTCTAGAAACGATTCAGATATGATCCAGATATGGCTGACATTCTGATACTTACTCCACACTCCTTCTAGAAATAGTTCAGATGCGATCCATATATGGCTAACATTCAGATACTTACTCCAGATCTTCTTCTAGAAAGAGTTCAGATGCGATCCAAATATGCCTGACATTATGATACTTAGTCCAGATTCCCTTTAGAAACAGTTCATATGCGATCCAGATATGGTTGATATTCTGATACTTACTCCAGATTACTTCTGAAACAATTCAGATACGATCCAGAGACGAATATTATTCTGATACTTATTCCAAATTTTTCTCCTAAATACGATCCAGATACGAATGTCATTTTGCCACTTATTCAACATACCTTTCAAATACAATCCAGATACGATCCAGACACGGATGTCATTCTGCCACTCATTCAACATACCTTTCAAATATAGTCCAGATATGATCCAGATACGATCCAGATATGGATGTCATTTTGACGCTCATTCAGTATATCTTTCGGACACGAGTCAGATACAATCCATTTATGGATAATATTCTGATATTCATCCCACTACATCTGTTGTTTAAATTTAAATCTCTCAATGGTTTATCTTGACCCCTTTCCTATGGACATTTTTCTACTGTTTCAGTATAACTCAACCAAAAGATTTATCCCGTTACCTTCCACAGTCACTCTGGATGGCATCTATAAGCCCATCTCCAACAACTTTCCATCACCCCTCCAAATGGCATCTTTAAGCCTGTTCCCTACATAATAAATTAACACATCACCGAGTGCAAATTTCTTGGCACTTTAGTGTTCTATCGTCTTCCACATTCAAGTCACGAATGGTAGGCTCGCCAATCTAAATCTCCGGGTTTAAGAAGATTAAACAGGGGTAGCTGTTGTACCCCAAAATTTTCCCTCTCATTTCTCAAGAATTATCTCACAAGATCTTCCATGACATCAAGTTTGCAGCATTGATACATCAATTTAGGTTTGGAATTAGCACAAGGGTAAAATGGTCAATTGTACACTGAAAAGTCAAACTTTGACTTTTGGATCAAAATCAAGTTTCAAGAATCATATGTCATCAATGCATGTTAAAATATGAAGTTTTTTTCATTAAGAAAGTCAAAAGTCAAATTATGTTGAAAGAGTCAAAATTCTAAATATTTAGAAATTTTTTTAAGTGTTTAGGAAATATGATAAGTTCAGAACTTCTGGCCAGATTTTCACCATGATGCAAGTTGATTCTGGAAGAACTTATGACACAAGAGTTGTAGATCTCGATGAGATCTAAAACGTTGTAGAACAAAACTTCTCCTAGAAATGTTGGGATTTCAAGTTATAAATCTTCAAAGACACGTCCATGAAACTGAAGCACTCAGTAAACTCTGGGCATTTCTTAGACAAAATTTGGTTAGAACTTCTGGACCAGCTTTCACGTAGGTTCAATTAGAATTTACAAGAGTAGTTCAAAGAAGATTTACAAAGCGTGTTACAAGCTTTCTGAAAATTCTGAGAACTTCTTCAGAACATGCTGGAGCAAAGAGATTCAAATATCAGAAGTTGGATATTTATTCTAGGTTACGGTGATATTGAACTTCTGATCCAGACTCAAGCTATGATACATAATCTCATATTGCAGGATTTCTGGTTTGATAAATCTCATCATCATTTAATTCTCACACCCACTTTTGAGTCTTTATCCAAAGGATTTCCCCACGTGTGGCATAGAAGTACCATTTATGTCCTTGAAAAGCAAACTTTTGTACAACTTTATGATGGGCCCATGCTTTGCTTTTGCTTTTGAGGGTACTTTTCCATAATTCATGCTTGCAAATCCAGCTCAGGCACAGCTAAAATCTGCTAACCACCTTACTTTGTGCATAGAACCATACTTGTTTGTACTTGCTTCAAGAACAAGTCAGCGCCTAGTGTATGATGGTTGTACTTTTGACTTCTCCAAGTTACTAAATCCTTGCCTATAAATTGAACTTCATTTGAAACTGTAAAGAGGTCGAAAAAATTGAAAAGAAAAAGCCTTGAAACCTTGCTAAAAATTCCAAGAATCCGAAACTGCAAACACAAATACAAAACCTGCTAGTTTCTGATTTTTGCTTTCAAACTCCAATTTTCCTCAAGTGTTTCTTGACCAACTTATCAACACAGATTCTAATATACATTTAGAATCTGTTCCAACTTCTGTTTTCAGACTGTAACACAGTCTTCATCAATCTCCATCTCAAAATCAGAACTTTGCTTCTTGACTGTTCCAGAATTTTCCAACCATTCATAGCCTAAGTTAAAGGTTATTCCATCCTTCTGAGCAAGTGAGGAAGCTGATCAGAACATCACAAGCAGTAAAAACCAAGATCTAGTTCACAAAACATTTTCCAGCTGCAAGGTAAGCTTCTGCTGACTCTCATCTTATTACTTAGGCATTGTTAGATTTGCATGTTCAAAAATACAATGTAGACATCCTGACTCTGATTCCGCACATATTCATAAATTTCATGTATTTTGCCTAAGTAGAGAGAACTTCAGTTCAGAACTTGAGGAAATTAGGATTCAGAATTAAGATTATCAAAAATTCATGCTTGCTTCTAATTTATAGTTCTGATACCTTATATTTCTAAAACATGATGAAATATGCCATAACTGCTATGTTTGCATTTTCCATTTTTTTTGTTGAGAAATGACTAAGTTGCAGATGCTCTAACTAGCATGGAGAAGGAGATGAAATTCATCATCAGAGTTTACTTTGTGATACATGTTTATGCTTTTACTTCTAATACCAGATGTACAGCCACCCCAGTGGTGGAAAGCGTGCGCATAAGACATTAGTGCTAAGGGTCCCAGGTTATAGCCCTAGAAGCATCTTTTTTAGGTTCATTTATTGACATTTTTACCCCTTTATCTGTGAGACAATATTCCTAGACTAGAACTTCTAGATATCCTCACCCAACAACATTATCACCTCACTCTCTCAACAACCATAACTTCTAGACTCCTTCAACAACCAGAACTTCTAACCTTCCAGTAGCACTAGAATTTCTAATTTCCCATATGCATCAGAACTTCTAGACTCTCCTAACCTCAGAACATTAATGCGCCTGGATCCAAAACTTCTGGCTTTCCCATTTCTGCTAACGTTTATTTTCTGATTTGCAGCGCATCTGAGTCAAAACTTCTGCACTTTCCTCTTTCAGCAATACGCTGATTTTGACTTTTGCTCTCTATTATTTTTATTAGCACTTCTTATTTTCATTAATCAAAAAACACCAAAAACATTTTATATTCACATACTTTATTTTATTTCTTTTGAAACAAAAAAGACTAAAAACATTTTCTTAAGCTAAAACAAAACAAGTTCATTTTACATTTCTTGTATATTATTTCAATATGGTTATATTAGATAATTAGGACTTTAATTTCTTGCAATCCCCATTTGTAAATTTGTACACCCTATCCCCCTATTGATGTAATAGCGTAGTAAATTTACTTTCCACAATTTATCGCTTTCATATCAATGTTAGTAAATTAGGATTTGTATAGAAAGATAAAAATAAACAAGAAGATAACCCTAATCAAAGATTAAGTGCATGCAAATCAAACACACTATTCACACATGCACCCCTAGGGTTAACTCCACTTGTTGCCTAAAAATGGTCATGTTACACATGTGGGATGTCTTAGCAAAAACAATCAAAATACAAGATCATAGTCCCTCGATGACGCTACAAATGTTGTCTTTCAAATGATATTAGTCCCTCAAAGAGTAATGCTAAGACATATTACAACATTGCCAACACTTTATATATGTTCTTACAAAACGAGAACCATTACAAAGTTCACCTAAACGAAGGCGCCTTTTCAAAAATACTTTCAAAAACCACCACAAAGCACACTTTCAAACAAAAGCAAGTGATCTAGCAAGAAACTAAGAGCCCGTAGATGACTCTGGATGAAAAGGGTGATAACACCTCCCCTTTTCATAATCTACCCCCCGAACTCAAGAAAATATCTCAAAGGTCTTTCCTGTTCTTTTCACCCTTTCCTTCATTGGATAAAAGAAAAGTCAGTGGCGACTCTTGCTAACTGCAACAATTGCGATCAAATGCAAAACACCCTAAGTCAGTTCTCCCACCGTATGGCAGAGATCATTTCCACCTGGCTATTATCTTTGTTTTCAATTTTGTTTTCTTTTCGATGATTTCCTCTTACTAGGATCTCCGACTCTTTGTACAAAAACGCCTATTCATGGGTAAAACATCAATACAAATATACTTTGAAGTGTAAACCTTTTGTTTTCGTTTTGAGTGCAAAGATGTCCAATGAATAAAATTTAACGAACATATGCATATGAACATAATTAAACTATTTAGCAAATATGTGCTGCCAAGCAGCAAAAAGCATCTCTTTAATGCAGTTGAGATATCCCCAGAGTTATCTCATTAGCATTATCCCCATAGAGCTGGCTACAATAAACCTTTGCCCCAACAGAGTTGCCCACAAAGTTGGATTTTTTGCAAACCTTTGTCAGAATTTCAAATCTCTCGACAGTCATCTCCCATCTGAGTTGGTCTTAAAAGAAGAAGTCTTATGGATTTCTTCCTAAATAATTCACCATGCCAGCAGGTCATCAAATATTCTCTTCAACAGGGTTTATTCCCCAACAAAACAATACTCTCCTCAACAAAATCATTTCCCATTCAAACAACTTTCAGTTACTATGAAGCCTGGACTCAACCAAATAATAGTTTAACCTCTCAAGATACTATGAAGCCTGGACCCTACCAGATAATAGTTTAACTTCTCGAGATATTGTAAAACCTGGACCCAACCAGACAAGGGTTTAACTTATTTTCCTCAATAGAGTTTGCCTCTACCCCAACAAGTTACTGTGAAGCCTGTAAACTGACCAGATAACAGTTAACTTCAGTAAGTTGTTGTGAAGCCTGGACCCGACCAGATATCAACTCAACTTCATCCTTTCAAAAATTTGTTGTGAAACCTGGAATCTGACCAGATAACAATCAAATTCAGTAAGTTACTGTGAAGCCTGGAACCCGACTAGATAACAGCTAACTTTAGAAAGTTGTTGTGAAGCCTAGAATTCGACCAGATAACAATTAACTTCATTTTCTCAGAAATTTGTTGTGAAGCCTGGAATCCGACCAGATAACAATTAAATTCAGAATTTGTTATGAAGCCTAGAATCCGACCAGATAACAATTAAATTCAGAATTTGTTATGAAGCCTGGACCTAACCAGATATCATTTCAACTTCATCCGTTCAAGCAAGTTACTGTGAAGCCTGGACCCTACCAGATATTAGTTTAACTTCATCCTTTCAAGTAAGTTATTGCAAGGCCTGGAACTCGACCAGATAAAAACTAACTTCATCCACCTCAGAAAGTTGTTACGAAGCCTATAAATCGACCAGATAACAACCTAACTTCACTCTCCCAAGTAATTTACTGCGAAGCCTGGAATCCGACCAGATAACAGTTAATTTAATTTTCCCCAGTAAGTCGCTGTGAAGCCTAGAATACAACCGGATAACAGTCAACTTTATTTATCCTCAACAATTTGCTGCCAAGCCTAGATTTCGACCAAATAACAACTAACTTTTGATTCTCTCCTGCCATGAATAACTCCCCAATAGAGCAACGAGTAGCTAAGACTCCTAAACTCTTTTCCCCAAACAGTGATCAACACTATCCACAGAGCCTTCTTAAACAAGCCTATATTCTCCAACGGAGTTTCTCCTCAAACAACAAAACAGGAATCCCCAGTGGAGACATTCTAAACAAAGTTTGAAGACACACCTACTCTTCAATAATAGTCCGGGATTTAATGACTCCCCAACACTTGTCAAGGATTTATTTTCCGAGGCAAATATACATTTCAATAATGCTTCACATTCATACATCATATAACATACATGATATATGCATACAACATAACCTCATTTTGAGAACATCATTACATAATGCATTTCATCCATCGTGACATTGCATACAAATTTTTCTTTAACTTTTCAGGAAAAGGTCAACAGATAAGTGTCATTAATCTGTAAATTTCTCCAAGAAAAAATCAAGCTTGGATTTCTTCATTATCTGCTGAGGTAGTAATCGTCCAAGATTCCTTCATCATCCTATTGGAGTAGCAATCATCCCAAATTCCTTCATCATCCTGCTGAGGTAGTAATTATCCAAGATTCCTTCATCATCCTGTTGGAGTAGCAATCATACAAGATTCCTTCATCATCCTATTGGAGTAGCAATCGTCCCAGATTCCTTCATTATCCCGCTGAGGTAGTAATCATCCAAGATTCCTTCATCAACCTGTTGGAGTAGCAATCATCCCAGATTCCTTCATCATCTTTTGGAGTAGTAATCCTCCAGGATTCCTTCATCACATATCACTACCTGAAACAAGACATTTATTTGTGAACAAATTGATTGTAGATAGATTCCTGAAATAGGACAGGGTGACTATCTACATGACAAACACTTCCTTCAAACCTCTGCTGGCTCAGACTAAATCGACCAAAAATTTATTCGGATACTTCTCTCAGTGGACCTTCTGCTGGCTCAGACTAAATCGACCAAATATTTATTATGATACTTCTCTCAGTGGACCTTTTTCTGGCTCAGATTAAATTGACCAAAGATTTATTTTGATACTTCTCTCAGTTAAAGATTTAAAGACCTCTTCTGGTTTAGATTTAGTTCTTCCAGATTAAAAACAGGCAAAAGACATCTATTATTTCAGTATAAATCAACCAAAAGACATATCTTGATACCTTTCCTAGTCACTCTGGATGGCATCTATAAGCCCATCTCCAACAACTTTCCATCATTTCTCCAAATGGAATCTTTAAGCCCATTCCCTATACAGTCAGCTACCACATCATTGAGTGCAAATTTCTGGGCACTTTAGTGTTCAATCATCTTCCACCTTTAAGTCACAAATGGCGGACACACCAATATTACTCTCCAGGTTTAAGAAGATTAAACTGGGGCAGCTATTGTACCCTAAAATTTGCCCTCTCATTCCTCAATACATTTCTCAAAGGGGGCTCCCAAAATTCCAGCTTACACAAATATATTTGGATTTTTCAGCATTATGATTATGGAAGAAATTGCTAAAAAAGGACAAAACAAATGAAAATGCCCTTTTTGACAAAATTAAAGGAAAACCAAGTTCCTTTCGATTCTGCATCCTTCGATTGAACACTTTGGCCTTGGTTGCATCTTTCATTTAGGTGTTGGATTCCTTTGGGGCAAGTTCGTTTCATGCTTCGATTGAGGCATTGGGCTCATTTGGCTAAGATCATTTCCTGTTTCATTTTGGCGTTAGACTTCGTTTGAAGGATGGTGCAAGTATTTTGTTTGGCCACACAGCATCTTCACTGCGTGTTAGCCAAGACATACAAGGCAGAATTTCCTACCATAATAATATGCATAAGGCCAAAGTCCCCTTTGAAGCATTTTGCTAGAAGCTTCGACATGGCAACACTTCCCTTCAATATAACTTCAATTCACAAGGCAAAAAGCTTCCTGATGATGTCCTTCGATTCAAGAGGCCAAAACCCCCTTTTTCCCTCTTTCGATCACACATTTTTCCCCTGCAAGCCAATTTCATTTGGGGCAATGACTTTCCCAATGTTGCAAGCTTCGATTGAGCCTTCCATCCCTGGCACACATTCTTCGCTTGGGGGTGTGAATCCTTGAACACAAGTCTTTTGTCATTCTTTCATTTGGGCATCTGGCTCATCTTTTACAAGATTTCATTTGAACATATTTTCATAAGGTCACAAGGCAGGAACCTCCTGCACACATTATTTCATTTGGCCATGTGGCCCCTTTGCAGGCAAATTTTAGTGGGCATGATCTCCTGTAGAAATGGCCTGTTCCAAACATACAAACTCTTCATTATGTCATTGCCTCAGGCGAAGAAAGCACCATGGTGGTGCATTCGAAGAGTTTGTCAGGCATGTCTGGATGTCTCCAATCGAAGGACATGTGTTACTGACCCATCCCAAGAGCATTAATTTGGCCCCTTCAAAGGATATCCATGGGAGTCATTTGAATGATACTTCGATTAGAAAAAAGAGATGGTTATTGAAAAGTCTGGTCAAAATGCGAGGCTAGGGAGTCAATACAAAAGGTTGAGATGCCAAAGGTACTTGTTGACCAAGTCCCATGCGCTTCCAGGATCAAGCCTGATACACTGGCCATAAAACTCCAAAACTGTTGCACAGTAGTCCTGCATTTCTGCCCTATTCCTTGCACCAAAATGGCAATAAAACACTGTCCCTCGAAAGCTACAAATACATCATACCCTTTTTGTTTGAACTTTTTTTTCCCTCCCAAAGCATCAGCCCAAGCCATCTATAAAAATGAGGCACCACCATACATATTAGGGGCGCCTGAAGGATTGCAACAAAACACTTTTGAAAATTCTCATAAATTCTCAAACACGTCCCAACATTATTTTTCAAACACTTATATACACTAAGAAAAAAACGGTCGATTCACCCTCCAAGTGACCATCAAACTACCTTTCGACCCACTCCCTTAGCTACCATATAATAGGCCTTTGAGTTACCCCATTACTTGTTACAAAAAAGCTTTCGATCCACTCACACAACCTCTTTCGAACCAATCACTGTTAGAACATAATTTGATTCTACAACCCTCAGTTAGAGTTTTGATGATAACAAAATACAAGATTAAATGAATTATGAGATTTATATAAGACATATATGCTACTTAAAATTATGTTGTGTATTTACAGAAACTCTGATGGAATCAGCATCAGAATATCAATATCAACATCAGCATCAGAAGATATGTCAGCATCAGAAGATCAAATAACATGTGCTATACGCTGAAGCCTGATGAACAGAATCTGCACATAAAATACTCTGACTCTGATCAAGATCCTAACCAAGTCATCAGCACTCAGAAGCGTCAGTATAAAGGAAAGAACACTCTGATTACCATAAGCAGAGAAGACTCTGAAGTGTCAACATTACTAAGCATTCAAGACAGATTTATTACCAACGACTTTATTCCAAGACAAAGATCTTCTCAAAAAGGAAAGAACGTTATTTGCATTGAAATGGATTTATGGACAGCAACGTATCTCTTCCTAGGCTATTTAAACAAGTCTGTGAGAAAAGAAATGGCTAATACTCTACTCGCATGCACGCATACGAAAAAGTTCTCATTCATACAATTTGCTAAAGCCTTCATACCACGCCTACTGCAAAAGCATTAGCAATTCAGTTTTCAATCTAAGCTTAATATTGTGTATTATCACAGTTGTGATATATAGTTTTCTTAGAAAACATCAAACACACTTTTGTTCAATTATCTGTAAGAGAAATTCCTTGAAATAAACCGGTCAGTGGTTAGACTCAAGAAGGCTTTAACATTTGTTAAAGTAGTTGTTGTATTCAGTTGAATATAGTGGATTAAGACCTCGTTGGAGAGAGGCGAAATCACCTTGACGGGTGGACTGGAGTAGTTTGAGATCAAACGAACCAGGATAAAAATAACGTGTTGTCTGCATTTTATTTTAAGTTTTACAATTCAACCCCTTCTTGTGTTTTTCACATCTTCAATTGGTATCAGAGCGCCTGGTTCTGAGTTTATAACACTTAACCGTGTCAGTACAAGATCCAGCGTCAGAAAAACACAATGGCAGGACCACATCAAAACATCAGCAATGACAACAATGAAGAAAGAGACAGATTCAGTGGCAAACCTCCGGTCTTTGATGGAGAGAACTTTGACTACTGGAAAGACAGAATTGAAAGCTTCTTTCTGGCCCATGATGCTGATCTGTGGGACATGGTGACTGATGGATACACGCACCCAATGGATGCAAGTGGTCAGAAGATTGACAGGAAAGCAATGTCTGATCAGCAAAAGCGTGATTTCAGAAATCATCACAAGGCCAGAACAATTCTTCTCAGCGCTATCTCTTACTCTGAATATGAAAAGATATCAAACAGAGACACTGCAAAGAATATGTTTGACTCTATGAGAATGACGCATGAAGGCAACATTCAAGTCAAAGAAACTAAAGCTCTTGCGCTCATTCAGAAGTATGAGGCATTCAAGATGGAAGAAAGTGAATCAATTGAAACGATGTTCTCAAGATTTCAAATTCTGGTGGCTGGTCTCAAAGTTCTGGACAAAGGGTATTCTACTGCTGATCATGTTAAGAAGATCATCAGAAGCTTGCCAAAACAGTGGAGGCCAATGGTCACAGCGTTGAAGCTAGCTAAGGATCTCAACAAAATCTCTCTGGAGGAACTTGTCAGCTCCCTCAGAAGTCACGAGATAGAGCTAGAAGCAGATGAACCTCAAAAGCAAGGTAAGCCATTAGCTTTAAAATCTAACAGAAAATCTGACTCCAAAGTTTTGCAGGTTGTTGAAGAAACCTCTGATGGGTCCTCATCAGAAGAAGATGAATTGTCTCTCCTCTCCAGAAGGGTGAACCAATTATGGAAGCAGAGGCAAAGGAAGTTCAAGAATCCCAGAAGATCAGAGAATCAGAATGAATCCTTCTCCAGATACAGAAGGTCAGAATCCTCCTCTGGACACAGAAGATCTGAAGGCTCTTCAGGAAGCAGAAAGCCAAACAACAAAGACATCATCTGCTATGAATGTAACGAGCAAGGACACTACAAGAGTGATTTCCCAAAGCTTCAGAAGGAAAAGCACAAAAAGAAGTTTGGCAAGGAAAAGAAGAAAAGTCTCATGGCTACATGGGATGACTCTGACACATTTGAAGCTGACTCAGAATCAGATGATGAAAGAGCAAACATTGCTCTCATGGCAAACATACCAGAAGACAGTGAAGCTTCTGAGTCAGACTCTGAATCAGATACAGAAGAGGTATTTCCTGACTTTGCTATTGACTTTACTAAGGCTGAACTGGCTGAAAGCCTTAATGAAATTCTGGAAAGATACCAGCAGATCAGAGTCAAATTCAGAAACCTGAAAAGGAATCTTGCTTCTGACTCTGATAAGACTGAGAGTCTCAAATTGGAGAATTCTGAGTTAAAAAATAAAATTTCAAAATTAGAAAATCTATTGCAAAACTCTCAGAAGGAAACAATTCCTGAAACTCCCAGTAGTGCTGATGAGATCATCAAGGAGTATGATCACAGCTTTCAGAAGTTTCTAGCTAAAAACATATATAGAAGCAAAATGGCTTCAATGATCTATAGAGTTAGCAGAAATGGCAGAAAAGGAATAGGATACCAAGGTTAGGTACCTACACCAAAGAATGTCATGGATTTAGTTATAAAATGCACTTCACTTGATTCAAACTTTGTATATGGGCACACACATGACATCAAATATACTAGTAGTAATTATTCTGTCAAACCAAAATTCAACCAGAGTTTTGGTAAAACTAATAAATCAGGACCCAAGAAAATATGGGTACCTAAGGATAAAATAATACATGTTGCAGATATCTTTAGCAGCAAAGCAGAAACACCAATCATGGTACCTGGACTCTGGCTGCTCACGACACATGACGGGAAGAAAGCATATGTTCCAAAGCCTGGAACTTAAGCCTGGAGGCCACGTAGGCTTTGGAGGCAATCAGAAGGGAAAGATCATTGGCTCTGGAACAGTAGGTAATGGAAATCTTCCCTCTATAAGTAATGTTTTATTAGTAGATGGATTAATGCATAACCTGTTATCCATAAGTCAATTAAGTGATAACAGTTATGATATAATCTTTAATCAAAATTCATGCAAAGCTGTTAGTCAGAAAGATGGGACTATCCTATTTAATGGAAAGAGGAGAAACAACATTTATAAAATAAAACTTTCTGAACTGAAAAGTCAGAATGTAAAGTGTCTTCTGTCTGTTAACAACGAGCAATGGATCTGGCACGGAAGATTGGGACATGTTAGTATGAGAAGAATATCTCAGATTAACAAACTCAATCTGGTAAGAGGACTTCCTAACCTGAAGTTCAATTCAGATGCTCTGTGTGAAGCATGTCAGAAAGGCAAGTTTGCAAAACCAGCCTTCAAATCTAAAAACGTTGTTTCCACCTCTAAGCCATTAGAACTTCTGCACATGTACTTATTTGGACCAGTTAAAACTGCTTCAGTCAGTGGCAAGAAGTATGGGTTAGTAATCGTAGATGACTGTAGCAGATGGACATGGGTAAAGTTCTTAAGACACAAGGACGAGTCACACTCTGTGTTTGTCACCTTCTGCAACCAAGTTCAGAATGAAAAGGATCTTAGAATCGTTAAAGTCAGAAGTGATCATGGTGGAGAATTTGAAAACAAAGATTTTGAGTCATTCTTTAATGACAAAGGCATTCTGCATGATTTCTCTTGTCCTAGAACTCCCCGGCAAAATGGAGTTGTAGAACGAAAGAATAGAACATTGCAAGAAATGGCCAGAACCATGATCAACGAGACAAACATTGCTAAGATCTTCTGGGCAGAGGCAATAAACACAGCATGCTACATTCAGAATAGAATCTCCATAAGACCTATTCTGGAAAAGACTCCATATGAATTGTGGAAGAACAGAAAGCCCAACATTTCATATTTTCATCCATTTGGATGTACTTGTTTTATTTTAAATACAAAAAATTATTTGAACAAGTTTGACTCTAAAGCACAAAAGTGTATTATGTTAGGATACTCTGAATGCTCAAGAGGGTACAGAGTATACAATACAGAAACACAGATTGTTGAAGAATCAATCAGTGTTTGTTTTGATGATAAGCTTGACTCTCAAAAGTCAAAGCAGAATGAATTACTTGCAGGTATGGAAGTTGAATTCACAGGTATTGAAGACAAGTCATCAGAAGATCTTAACAGAGACACTCTCTCAACATCAGAAAGAGGCACTGCAAGCAATCCAGCACCTTCTGTTGATCAACTTCAGAAAAGACCATCCAGAAGCAGCATGGATCACCCAGAAGAAACAATCTTAGGAAGAAAGGAAGATCCAATCAGAACAAGATCTAGCTTCAGAAACTCTGAAGAATCCCTCATGGGACTTGTTTCTCTGATTGAACCATCTTCAATTGATGAAGCACTTCTGGACAATGACTGGATTCTAGCAATGCAAGAGGAGCTGAGTCAATTCACAAGGAATGACGTATGGGATCTAGTTCCCAAACCAAAAGGATTCAACGTCATTGGAACAAAATGGGTGTTCAGAAACAAACTGAATGAACAAGGTGAAGTCATCAGAAACAAGGAACGATTGGTAGCACAAGGTTATAGTCAGCAAGAGGGGATAGACTATACAGAAACCTTTTCTCCAGTCGCCAGGTTAGAATCTATCAGACTTTTAATTTCATTTGCTGTAAATAAAGGCATCACTCTGTATCAGATGGATGTTAAGAGTGCATTCTTAAATGGCTATATAGAAGAAGAGGTATATGTGCACCAACCCCCTGGTTTTGAAAGTTCAAAAAATCCAGAATATGTTTTCAAACTAAAGAAGTCACTGTATGGTCTGAAACAAGCTCCCAGAGCTTGGTATGAAAGACTAAGTAACTTCCTGTTAGAAAAGGAATTCACCAGAGGGAAAGTGGACACAACCTTATTTTGTAAGACAGTTAAGAATGACATTTTTGTATGTCAGATTTATGTTGATGATATCATTTTTGGATCTACTAAACCTTCTCTGGGAAGAAAGTTTGCTAAGTGTATGCAGGCAGAATTTGAGATGAGCCTAATAGGGGAACTAAAATTCTTTCTGGGCATTCAGATCAATCAAACCCCAGAAGGAACTTACATTCATCAGAGCAAATATGTCATAGAACTTCTGAAGAAATTTGATCTCTCAGAATGTAAGCCATTAAAGATTCCAATGCATCCCACGTGCATTCTGGAAAGAGGAGAGGTAAGCAAAAAGGTAGAACAGAAGGTCTACAGAGGTATGGTTGGTTCTCTTCTTTATCTGAAAGCATCAAGGCCTGATATTTTATTTAGTGTATGCATTTGTGCAAGATTCCAATCAGATCCTAGAGAATCTCACTTAACAGCAGTTAAGCGAATTTTCAAGTATCTGAAAGGTACTACTAATCTGGGTTTATTTTATAGAAAATCAAGTGATTACAGCTTAGTAGGATATTGTGATGCTGACTTTGCTGGAGATAGAGTTGAACGTAAAAGCACTTCTGGAAGCTGCCAGTTTCTGGGAGAAAATCTGATCTCATGGTCCAGCAAAAGACAATCCACAATTTCTCTATCAACAGCAGAAGCTGAATACATAGCAGCAGCTGGATGCAACACACAAATGCTCTGGATGAAAAGTCAACTTGAGGACTTTTAGATATTTGAGAGTAACATTCCTATCCTCTGTGACAACACTTCTGCTATTTGCTTAAGTAAAAATCCAATTTTGCATTCTAGGGCTAAGCATATAGAAATAAAACATCATTTTATTAGGGACTATATTCAGAAAGGGATTTTAAATTTAAAATTTATTAACACAGACCATCAATGGGCTGATATTTTCACAAAACCACTTTCTGAAGATAGGTTCAACTTCATTCTGAAACATCTCAGCCTGAAGCTCTACCCAGAATAAAATTGTTTTAATTTTATATATTAACCTTCAGAATTGTGTTTATTTTCTGTGAACTACTGATCAATCTTCTTTCAGAACTTTAGAAATGCAGATTGTATCAGAATCTATCCATGAAGATCTGAGCGCTTCAGTTCAAGGATAGAAGTGCTGTTCACTCAAGCAAATAAGTGTCATCCAGTCATCAGTTGTTTTCTGAGGCTGAACACGCGTTCACGTTTCTGAAAAGGCAAAGCGCTGATTGGATGCATTGAGACACATGTCATGGGTAACCGTTCCAAATATCTTTTTGAATCCCCTAAAATCAACTATCATTAAATGCTAATAATCATTATTTATTTCTCTCTCTTAAACGTTTATGTTTTCAAAAACTTTTTAGAAATCTATTTAAACACTTCACACCATTCATTCTTTTTACTTTCACTTTCGTTTTCTCTCAATATTTCTGATTTCAGTATTCTTACTTTCTCAAGAAAACCTTTCAATCTTTTTCACAAAAACCTCGTGTGAACATGGCTTCTTCCAGCATTCCTTCTTCAGGTTCCCAGAAAACTGTTTCATCTGAACAATATGAAGTACCATTCAGAACACTTCTCACTCCAATCAAGAATCTTGAAGTTCTGTCTGAACTGATAGTGGATTTCAACAGTCTCAAAGAAAATGGCTTTGATTTATCTAAAGAGGTTAAAGCTCAAGGTTGGGAAATGTATTTTGACAGGCTGGTGGGTCCAACATTTCCTATTCTGGTAAAGGAATTTTGGATTCACGCTTCTTCTTCAAATCATCAAGTTACGTCTTACATCATGGGGAAGAAGATTGTTATCACTGAAGACCTGATTGCAAGACTCATAGGGTACAATGGTGGTGGTATTCGTTGCATTGATATGGCAGAAAGGTGTGCAGATGTTGCCCTAATTGCAAGGGAAATTTTCACGCTGGGGCTTCCCTCCAGCAAGATAAGGGATTTGAAGGACAAGCACAGAATTTGGGCCAAGATCATTCTGGGCTGTTTCAACCACAGGAAGCCTACTAGCTCTCCTGATTACATTAACATTGATCAGCAGTTTCTGCTCTATTTCATCTCTCAGAAGGTCAAGATAAATCTAGCTCATCTTCTGTTCAACCATCTCAGAACAAGTGTCAAAGAAACAAGGGAAGAGGAACGTACAAAAAGGGATTGGATACCCTTGGGAAGACTGATATCAGATATTCTTACAGAGAATAGGCTGATTGATCATCTGCAAGAGGCACAAGATATCAGCACTCTGAAACCTTCTGTTGGCAAGCAGCTGAATGCCAAAAATCTGAAGAAAATGAAGTTGATAGAGAACATTAAGAAGGAGCCCAGCGTCACTCCTTTTGCTGAAATCTCCAGCAGAAGAGTCCCTCTGGACGACTTCCCTATGTTCTCGGAAATTGACTCTAAGCCTCAAATCATTCTAAGATATTTGGATGCTTGTAAAGCTGATGGTACAGCACCAAATCTGAATATTCAAGATCTTCAGCAGAAGGCTCCAGAGGTTGTTCTGAAGAAGACGAAGAAAAGAAAAGCAGCTGCAGAAGGATCATCTCAACAGACTCCCAAGAAAAGAGGTAATCCTACTTCTGTAACTGTTTTAGATTCAACTGTTGTTTCAACATCTATCCCTATTCCAACTCCATCTGAAAACCTAACTCCTCAAACTTTCGATGATTTTGACTTTGACTTTGACCCTTCTGAATCATTAACCCTCAGAAGATCTCGCTCCAAACCACAAAATCCAAATACTGAAACCATACCAGAACAAGAACTTGAACAAGTTATTTCTGATATAGACCAACACACTTCCGTTCCCGAACCAGAAAATCCAAATCCAAACACAGAAACTCCACTCTCACCAATACCAGAAACTCCACTCTCTCTAATACCACAAATCCAACAACCAGGTGTTAATCCACCCTCTCCTCAACATGAATAATCTCCACAACCTGAGACTCAAACCTCTGAGGCTCAACACTCTGAATCCCCTGAACCACAACCTTTGGCCATTCAATTGCCATGTGGTACCACTGTGAATATTCCTCAACTTCCCTCTTCACCAGAAATAACTCCACCAAATTCCCCATCAAGTCCAATCGTAATTCCTGACTCTCCCACTCCCTCACAAAAAGCCAATTCAGAAGACCACAACAAGACTGTCATTGATCTCACAGTCTTTGAACGCCTTGCTGCAATCAACCACAAAACTGCTATCCCTAAACCAAAACATCCAGATGTTGGTTCCAGCATATTGAACTTTAAAACAGATATACAGAAGTGGATCACTTCTTTGAAACAAGAAAGTCTGGAACTGGTGGATCCTGCTGTATCAGACCTCCTCTGGACAAAATTCAGAAGATGGGTATGCTCTGAAACCTTTAATTTGCAAGACCAGAGCTATGGACAGGCTCAACAGAACTTCAACAATCTGCTTAAGGAAATTAAAGGTCCAATTCTGAGCAAGCTGCTTAAGGAAGAAATTCTCCATCTGGACATTGCTCCTTGGTCTGAAAAGTGTCCAGCATCCAAAGCTCAACATGCAGAAGAACAGATGATTACAGCTGAAGAACAGGCTCAAGAAGAAGATATTGAAGAAAGCTCTGAGAAGCACCCTGTTTCTGAAGATCCTCAAGCTTCCTCTCTTGACAGGAAGACTCTGGAGGACTTGAAAAGATCTGATATGCTGATGAATGAAAGAATGGATAAGCAGGACACCAAGATTGATGTTATAGCAAACATGGTATCTCAGCAACAGGAAACCAGCAATCAAATCAAGAGCATGTTGGAAGCCCTGTTCACACATCTTCCACCTTCCTCTTAGAATTTTCTTGTGTTTTCCGTGTTTTCTTTACATGTTTGTCTGTAATATTTTACGTGTTCTGAACTAATCATTGCTTATGTTTTTAATATAAACGTTTCTCTTAGCTCTAATCACTTTAACTCTGATTATTTGTGCTTTTTGATAACTGACAAAAAGGGGGAGAAAGAATGATATTTTTCAATAACGGATTACTAAGACATAAGTCTCAAACATTCTAACATTCTGATATATTTGAATTTCTTTCTTCTGAAAAGCTTACAGGTACAAGAATCTGATGAACTCTGATAAAGTAAAGTTCTGATGCTCAAGGTCTCATGGAATTAAAGGGAAGTAATCAACTCAGGGGGAGTTTTTCTCTTCATTACTCTGATACCTTTTATTCCTTATCTTCTTATCTCTGATACCTTTTATTTGTTATTTGTTTATCTCTGATACCTTTTCCTCTCTATCCTTAATCTCTGATACCTTTTATTATTTTATTTTAATTGAAAAAATCTGGTTTTTGTCATCATCAAAAAGGGAAAGATTGTTAGAACATAGTTTGTTCTACAACCCTCAGTTAGAGTTTTGATGATAACAAAATACAAGATTAAATGAATTATGAGATTTATATAAGACATATATGCTACTTAAAATTATGTTGTGTATTTATAGAAACTCTGATGGAATCAGCATCAGAATATCAGTATCAACATCAGCATCAGAAGATATGTCATCATCAGAAGATCAAATAACATGTGCTATACGCTGAAGCCTGATGAACAGAATCTGCACATAAAATACTCTGACTCTGATCAAGATCCTAACCAAGTCATCAGCACTCAAAAGCGTCAGCATAAAGGAAAGAACACTCTGATTACCATAAGCAGAGAAGACTCTGAAGTGTCAATGTTACTAAGCATTCAAGACAGATTTATTACCAACGGCTTTATTCCAAGACAAAGATCTTCTCAAAAAGGAAAGAATGTTATTTGCATTGAAATGGATTTATGGACAACAGCGTATCTCTTCCTAGGCTATTTAAACAAGTCCGTGAGAAAAGAAATGGATAATACTCTACTCGCATGCACGCATACGAAAACGTTCTCATTCATACAATTTGCTAAAGCCTTCATACCACGCCTACTGCAAAAGCATTAGCAATTCAGTTTTCAATCTAAGCTTAATATTGTGTATTATCACAGTTATGATATATAGTTTTCTTAGAAAACATCAAACACACTTTTGTTTAATTATCTGTAAGAGAAATTACTTGAGATAAACCGGTCTGTGGTTAGACTCAAGAAGGCTTTAACAGTTGTTAAAGTAGTTATTGTATTCAGTTGAATATAGTGGATTAAGACCTCGTTAGAGAGAGGCGAAATCACCTTGACGGGTGGACTGGAGTAGTTTGAGATCAAACGGACCAGGATAAAAATAATGTGTTGTCTGCATTTGATTTTAAGTTTTACAATTCAACCCCCCTTCTTGTGTTTTTCACATCTTCAGTCACTACTTTCACAAAGTAGCAACTGGACTAGCCTCAAGAAGGTCCCAATGAACTCCCATTTTCCATCAAAGAAAACACGTACATCTCCCTTTGATTTAAGGACTTCAAGAGGTAAGTTTTCTTTCAAACTTGAGTCTATTCTATTTTAATATCATGTGCATAGGCCAATAAAGGAAAATGTAGATAGTTATAGACCATGTTTTAGCTTTTATTTTGACTGCCTATATGTTGAAAAATAAACCTTAGTTTAGTTATGCTTTGGACTTTGAGACCCGTTAATTTTCATGATAACCCCTGGACTATAGTTATGTTTGGATATTGTATTTTTAGACTTTAAGATAGGTTTGTTGTACCCTTCGATTGGCTAGCTGCACAATCCTTTCGAATCATAATCTGAGGGGACAATATGCTTACAAAGAATCAACCAGGAGTCTGTGGCAAAGCATGAGCTTTAGTTCTCCTAGGCCTCAAATGAAGGTTAGAACCTTGCCATCTCCAAGTATCAAGCAAAAGATATAACTATTCTAGCTTCCAAGCCCAGATGAAAGGCGTGACTATCCTGATTCCAACCCCCATTTGAAGGAGACAGAGAGGCAAATCGAAGGGCATGACTCCAATGACTTCAGAACCAAAATCGAAGGAAGCCAGGAAATGTAGAATTGAAGGGCCTTTCTACCTGGATCAAAAGACCCATTTTTCTTGCTTTCATTTTATTTTTGCCTTTATATTTCCATGCAATTCAATATGGTTGTAATAGTGTAGGATTTTATCTTCTTGCATTTTATTTTTTTGTATAAATGCTAGTAACTATGATGTATGGAAAGATAAAAAGAACAAGTAGATAACCAAAAATTCAAAAGACAAAATGCATGCAATCAAACACATTTGCATACTAGCACCTCTAGGATAATCCCTCTTTGTTGCCTTTCATAAAATAGTCATGTCCCTCGAACATGGGTGTTTTAGCAAAGACCCTCGATAAAAGATCGTAGTCCCTCGATTACCCTCAATGTTGCCTTCGGTAAACGATCTAGTCCCTAAACGAAATTGCTAAAACGTCCCATAGGTTGCTTTCTATGACTATACAAATGTCCCACGTCCGTCCCTTCACATCTAACGATGGGGCTTCTTACCAAATCAATGGTAAGATAGTAACATCTAAAGGAGGAGGAAAAGAACGTTTAAGACCTTTTGAGTAGGTAGGTTACTCTTAGTTTCTCAGTTGCTCACAATAAAAAAAATTTATACACCAACATTCCCACTTTGAAACATTTTCAAAAGACAAACACTTTGTACGCGTTCTTATAGAGACGAGAACCATTACAAATACACCTTTTCAAAATCACTTTCAAAACCCACACCACAAGCACATTTTCAAACAAAAGCAAGTGATCTAGCAAGCAACTAATAGCCGTAGATAACTACGGATTAAAAGGGTGCTAATACCTTCCCTTTTCATAACCTACCCCCTGAACTCAAGAAATAATCTCGAAAGGTCTTTCCTGTTCTTTTCAAACTTTCCTTTTGGATAAAATAAAATTCGATGGCGACTCTTGCTAACCGCAACAATTGAGATCAAACGCAAAACACCCAAGTCAGTTCTCCCACCGTGTTACATCGTCCTTTCAAGTTTTCAAAACACCGAGATAATTTTTTATATGTCCCTAATTTTTGCCTGAATCTCCCTTTCATGTTTTCAATTTACCGGGATGCTCCTTTTTGCCTAAGTCGCCTGTTTAAGGTTCGATCTTAGCGAGCTTTATTATACATACTATTTTTTAACTATGTCTGAATTTGTCGGGTGTGATAGTTCTTCCCTATCCAATGTTGTGAGGATAAGACCACCACTGAAGAATGTTGTTTTTACCACATATGGGCCTTCATAGTTGGGTGTCCATTTACCATGTGAATCGAGGCGAGGTAACATAATCTTTTTAAGCACTAAATCCCCTTCTTTGGATATTCGAGGACAAACTTTCTTGTCGAAGGCTTTCTTCATCTGTTTCTGATATAATTGATCGTGGCACACAACTGTCAAATGTTTCTCCTCAATGAGGTTGAACTGATCAAGTCGTGTTTGAACCTACTTGGCTTCTTCAAGCTTTGTTTCCATTAGCACCCAGAGTGATTGAATTTCTATTTCAACTGGGAGTACTGCCTCCATGCCATATACTAGAGAAAAAGGTGTTGCACCTGTTGATGTACGGACAGAGGCACGATAGCCATGCCGAGCGAAGGGAAGCATTTTGTGCCAATCTTTGTATGTATTCACCATTTTCTGAATGATTTTATTGATATTTTTGTTTACAGCTTCGATAACCTCGTTCATCTTGGGTCGATATGGCAAAGAATTATGATGTTCGATCTTGAAATTATCGCATAGTTATTTCATCACTTTGTTGTTCAGATTAGACCCGTTGTCAGTTATGATCCTGTTTGGAACCCCATATCTGCATATGAGATTTTGCTTGATGAGTTGAGTGACCACTTGGCTTGTCACATTTGCATATGATTCTGCTTCTACCTATATGGTGAAGTAATCAATGGTGACTAGTATAAATCGGTGTCTGTTAGATGCTTTTGGTTCGATCATACGTATCATATCACTTCCCCACATTGAGAACAACCAAGGAGAGCTCGTGAAATTTAGAGGAGTAGGTGGCACATTCATTTTTTTGGTGTAGATTTGGCACTTGTGACATGGTTTTGTGTAATGATAACAATATGCTTCCATTGTTAACCAGTAATACCCTGCTTGTAGATTTTTTCTTGCCATAGCATGCCCATTTGTATGGGTTTCGAAAGTGCCTTCATGGATTTCTCTCATAATTGTATTCGCTTCTTGTTTCTCCATACACCTGAGCAGCACCATATCGTAATTTCTTTTGTATAATATATTACCACTCAGAAAGAATTTTGAGGATAGCCATCACAAAGTTCTTTTGTTGATGATAGAGGCATTTTCTGGATATTCTTGTTTTTCAAGATACCTCTTGAGGTCATAGAACCATGGCTTGTCATCTGGTCCTTCTTCAATAGTGAGGCAATGTGCAGGCTCTTCAAAATGTATGATAGTAATGCACGGCTCATGGTTAGGCCATGTTGCCTTAAACATGGTTGATAAGGTTGCTAAAGCGTCTGCCATTTAATTTTCTTCTCGTGGGATATGGTTTAAGGTAATCTTGGTGAGTTCCGCATCTATCTTTAAGACATGATCCCGATATGGGATCAAGTTAGGGTGTTTAGTGTCCTATTCATATTAACTTGTCATATGACTAACGCAGAGTCTCCAAATACTTCAAGATATTTGATTCTTATATCAATGGCAGCTTCCAGACCCAAGATATAAGCTTCATATTCAGAGATATTGTTGGTGCAGTCAAAATATAACATTGTCGTATAAGGTTTGTGATAGTTCTTTGGAGAAGTCAAAACTGCCTCACTACCGTGCCCCAGTGCATTTGAAGCTCTGTTAAACATGAGTGTCCAATGTGCCCCTGGTTCAGATCCTTCGTCAGGCCCTGGTATTTCATAGTCATCTAAAACCATAACATATTCGTCTGGAAAGTCGAACTTTATAAGTTGATATTTTGACAACGGATGATGAGCTAGATGATCAGCTAGTACACTACTTTTGATGGCCTTTTGAGTAACATATAGTATGTCGTACTCCAATAATAACATCTGTCGTCGAGCAATCCTCCCTATAAGACCTGGTTTTTCGAACACATATTTTAAGGGATTCATTCTTGCTATTAGCCACGTGGTGTGTGTTAACATGTATTACCTCAATATTTTAGTAGCCCAAGCCAATGCACAACAAGTCTTCTCGAGGAGTGAGTACCTGGTTTCATAGTTAGTGAATTTCTTGTTGATGTAGTAGATTGCGTGTTCTTTTCTACCCATTTCGTCTTGTTGGCTCAATACACATCCCATTGATCCTTCAAGTACTGTTATATACATAATGATTGGTCTCCCAGGAACTGACAACATTAAGATCGGTGGTTCTTGCAAATATTGCTTTATCGTCTCAAAAGTTGTTTGGCAATCACCATTTGACGTCAATGTTTGATCTTTTCGCAGTAGTTTGAATATGGGCTCGCACGTAGCAATTAGTTGTGATATGAACCTTGAAATGTAGTTCAATCGTCCTAAGAAACCACAAACCTCTTTCTCTGTCTTTGGAGATGGCATTTGTTGTATAGATTTTACTTTGGCGGGGTCCACCTCAATACCATGCTGACTTACGATAAAACCCATTAACTTGCTTGATCTGACACCAAATGTACATTTGTTTGGATTCAACCTTAGTTTGAACCTTCGCATACAATCAAATAGCTTCTGTAAATGTATGATGTGGTCCTCCTCTACATAAGATTTGGAAATCATATCATCTACGTACAACTCCACTTCTTTGTGAATCATATCATGAAACAGTGTGAATATTTCTCGCTGATAAGTTGCCCCTGCGTTCTTTAACCCGAATGGCATCACTTTGTAGCAGAAAGTCCCCTAAGGTGTCATGAAGGTAGTCTTTTCCATAACTTTGGGTGCCATTTTGATTTGATTATAGCCTGAGAAGCCGTCTGTGATACGGTGGGAGAACTGACTTGAGGGTTTTGTGTTTGATCGCAAATGTTGCAGTTAGCAAGAGTCGCCACCGACTTTTCTTTTATCCAAAAGGAAATGTGAAAAAGCACAGGAAAGACCTTTGAGATTGTTTCTTGAGTTCGGGGGGTAGATTATGAAAAGGGAAGGTATTAGCACCCTTTTCATCCATGGTTTTCCATGGGCTCTTAGTTACTTGCTAGATCACTTGCTTTTTTTGTTTGAAATTATGCTTGATGTGGTTTTTGAAAGTATTTTGTAAAGAGGCCATTGTTTAGGCAATCTTTGTAACGATTCTTGTTTGTAAGAATGTATACAAAGATGTTTGATCTTTTGAAAATGTTTTCAATTTTGTAAGATGTTTGAAAGTGTATGTGTTTTTTTTGAAAATAGCAAGGATGTTTGTTTTGAAATGGAGCAAGTAATTAGGAGCAATCTACCTACTCAAATGTCTTTCTTGTTCATTTTCTTTTCCTTTGACATTGTTGTCGTACCATTGATTTGGTAAGCAACCTTATCTTTGGATGTAAATGGGACGGGCGTGGGTCATCATATAACCATGATTAGCAATGTTCCAAAGTATCTTAGCATACTTTTTGAGGGACTAAGATCATTTGTAAGGCAACTTAGATAACATCATTGAGGGACCATGATCTTGTATTTGCTTGTTTTTGCTAAGATACCTTACATGCGTAATATGACCATTTTGTATAAGGCAACCAAGTGGAATAACCCTAGGGGTGTTTATGTGCAAATGTATTATTTTCATGCTTGTTTTTGTCTTGAATTAGGGTTTTCTAAGTATTGGTTTTAGTCTTTCCATACAAACCCTAATTACTAGCATGTTATATAAAAGCGATAAATTGCGAAATTTAAAGTTACTACGCTATAACAATATTTGAGGGAGGGGGTGTACAAATTATAAATGGGGATTGCAAGAAATTAAACCCTAATTAGTCTATTACAACCAAATTGAATTTATACAAGAATTGAAATAAATAATGTACAAGATGAATTAAATATGCAATAAGGTAAATGTGAAGAAAATGGATATTTTGTTTGATGTTTTATGAAAAAGGAATTTTACCTTAACCTAATAAAATAAAGAAAATAAGTTATTAAGTTTGAAATTATTGAGAAAAGATTTTAGATGAAAATCCTAATTTTATTAATTAATAAAAAAATTAAGTTTAAGAAAAGTATTTTTTTTGGCATTTTTTATCTTGAAAATATTTATAGCATTATAAAATATTTTTAGTCTTTTTGGTATTAAAATAATATATTTTAATTGGTGTAAAAGAAAATAAATAATATCCTAGTTTTAATTAAATTTACAAGAATAATTAGTAAAATAAATAAAGTGTGGTCAAATATATTTTTGTGAGAAAAATAAATAAACTAAGTTAAAATATAAATCTACTATTTTTTTAGTATTTTAAAAAATATATTTAAGAAAATAAAATGAAAATAAAATGGAAAATGAAATAAATGGGCCAGGGGTGTCAAAAGCCTGCAGGGGGTTAGTAAGCAAAAAAAAACAAAAAAAAACAAAAGCTAAGCCCAAAAGGCCCAGCGCCTATTTGCTGAAGCAAAAAAGAAAGGAAAAATGACCAAAAATGTAAACAAAAGCAAAAAGGCAGCGCTGAGGTTCGAACCCATGACCTCTACCAATAACGCGCGCTGCCTTACCACTGGGGTGGTTGTACATCTGTTAGTATAACTGAAACAATAATTACATAACACAAAACGCGCCCTGATTACACTTCATCTTCAACCTCCAGCCAAAGGACCTGTATCTTCTTCATCTCTCAACAAAAATGAAAAGTTCAAAAATGAAAGTTGTGGCATTTTTCCCACAAATCCAACCATATAAACAACTTAAGCTAACAATCAAAGATGAATGAGAATTTTTCTAGCCCTAATTCAAAACCTAAAAATTTCAGAAAACTTCAACCCTAAAATTCTCTAAGCTCAGGCCATATAAATGTAAACTATGGATATGTACAACTTCGTGGCAATGATATCTACATTTTATCTTCACAAACCAAACTCAAATGATGCATGTATGAAGAGATAGAAGTTTGAAAACTTACCTCTTGCACCTGGAGTCGTGTATGGATTTTGAGCAACCTTTGTGATGGCCTGATAATTTCTGTAGCTTTCCTGGACCTCCTTGAATATGTTCAAACTCCTACTTTTCTTTGAGGATGGCTGGAACTCCCGACTCAAGTCAAGTTGCAAGCTTCAGTTTCGAAAATGGTGGATGATGATGGAGGAGTTACAGTTAGGAAATGAGGGCCTGTATCACTTTGATATGATGTATGGAAGGTGTTTGGATGATTAATTTTCAAAACACACGAATGGAAATGAAGATGGTGAGTTTTTGCTCAAAACTGTCAAGTTTGGGCAGTTCTATGCAGCAAGGCGCTTGGGAGTGTTTTAGGGCTTGTCCAAACGTGTGTTGTGTTGAAATTGACTTGTTAATATGTATGGAAAATATTAGAGCATAAAACCACTCAAGGTTTCTGAGTTATAGGGTTATGGCTCTATAACTTGCTTTTTTTAAGAAAAGTGAAGTGACAAATCTCAAGCATTATACAAGCATGTTCTGAGCTTCTTGAGACCTTAGACACATTGCTTTTGGTTTATAGGGGTTGTGTGTGCATAAAGAACAAGTTAGAAGCTCAAGACAAGTTGATTTTGTGATTAAAGCAACTTTTCAAGAATGGAATGGCAACTTTCTTCCTAAAATGGCAAATTGGCTTGGACAATTCTTGGAACACTTGGATAATAGCTCAAAAGCAAGTGTAATCTTCTGATTATGGATATATCTTAAGGTTTAGAGGCCTGCAAAACAAGATTGTGCAGCATAGGTTTGAAATTGACTTCTTGTTCATCACAAAATGGCTTGTAAATTAAGTGACAAAACCCTAACTTCATATCTTCGATTCTCCCTACTCAAGAATGATCTCAAGGAGTTCTTGGACATTTTGGAAATCTTGTAACATTCTCTACAACCCATCTTTGAATTGATTTTGAAGATTCCCCTTGGAACTATGTGAAAAAGTGTCATGAAGTTAGGTCAAAATCCTGTCCAAATTAGGGCAAAATTTCAATAAGTGTTTTGTTTCATGACCCTATGTTCATAAAATTGTAACTTGAGATCCAAGAATTTTTGGAAGAAGTTGTGTGAAGAAAAGTTATAGATTTCATGGATATCTATAACTTTCATGTTGGAAGTTTCCCTTGAATCATCTTGCATCATGGTGAAAATTTGGCTCAAAGTTATTAAAAAATAAGAAATTTTCCATACTTAGAAAATTTTCTAAGTTAAGAAATTTTAACATTTCAAGATGAAATCTTGAATTCTTGAATTCTTGATTTCTTGATGAAAAAGTTTCATATTTTGACATGTTTTGATGAATTGTGATCTTTGGTACTTGAATTTGACCAAAAAGTCAAAGTTTGACTTTTTAGTATACAATTGACTTTTGATCAGTTGACTGGAAAATTCATCTGTCAATCCAATGGACTTGCAATGTTTTGAACCATGTCATTAGGTCAAAATGATGCAATTGGACTCTTGAGATCATTCCTTAAACCAATTGACCATTTTCTAGGTCAAAAATCAGAAATTTCCCTTTCCCAATCAAAACCCTAATTTTGACCATTTTGCCCTTTTGGAGATTTGATCAAATTTCTTGAGGAGTTGTGGTCCAAACTTGATCAAATGATACACATGAGTTTAAAATGCTGATGTGGACCAAAAATTATGAAGTTTGATTGTGAATTGTCCATAGTTGACTTTTTCCGCAATATAGCTGATTTTTAGGTCAAGTGCTCAATTGACTGATCAAAAGTGTGATCCAAGGCTTGAAACTTGACATAAGTAATCTTGGGGGTCCATAATGATCCACGAAAGTCATATGGGGCCTTGTAAGTTCAAAAATCCTTGTGCAAACTCAAACCCTAATTTTGGTCATCAGTGCTTAAGGAGATGTCTTGAGCTGATCAACCCTAGTGCAGTCTTGAGTCAAAGGAGATCTTGTGAGTAAATTCTTGATAAGTGAGAGGGCAAATTTTTGGGTACAACACCGTCCATGAATTATAATATCGAAGCTTGAGTTGTGTTATCCACAAGAACATCTATGTGAGGTAGCGGGAAATCTTCTTTAGGACTTGCTTTGTTTAGATCTCGATAATCCACACACATACGTGCTTTGTCATCTTTCTTGGGTACTAACACAATGTTAGCTATCCAAGGTGGATAATATACCACTTCTAAGAACCTTGTGTCAAATTGTTTAAGGACCTCTTCCCGAATTTTGCTGGACATTAAAATATTATTGGTACAGTTCCACCCAATGCAAAATCCCAACATCTTCTTTGTTTACGCCGTGGTCATGTGGGTCAATGGCACATATCAAGATTGGCATAGTTCAATTATCTCTTTTTGTTGTCTCTTAAACAGCAGAGACCGATCCAAAGGAGTTCCCGGAACCTTAAGCATTTGATCAAGGCCTACATCTTTCACAGAGGGCAGCTGCGGCGATGGCTAAAATCATGTTACAACTAAGAAGCTTGATATAACTCCATGGTTTCAGAAAAAATGGCTAAAATAAGTATACAAATTAAAGTAGTATACAAATGGCTATTAAATCAGTATAAAAATTAAACATAAATATCAACAGGGTATATCAATTTTATAAAATAGCAAAATATATAATAAAAGGATAGCCATATTTAATAATTCTTCTTCTCATTTTTCATTTGTTGCTTGAATTAGATAGGAAGAAAATGAATAGCTACAGTTTATGTCAAAGTGTCAAAACTTACCTGATCAGGAATGAGAACACCATTATATTTTGATATAAATTTGGCGACAACATAAACTAAAGGTCAGTTCAAGTCGCCAAGACCACCAGACTTTCTATTTGTTTGAACCCAACAAAACAATATTTCTTTCCAATATATTTAGATAGTTTGATATGAAAAAGCATTACTTTAGTCAAAGATAAAAATAAATTATGAAAAAACACTTCACAAGAAATTGTTTGTCTACCTTGATAAACTCTTGATCCAAAACAGCTTCAGCTTCAAAATCTGGTGCTGAGTTTTCGACTAATGGTAATTCAACCTTTAAACAGAAACAAAAAGTCATTTATTCATAAATTAAACGTGTGTCATGCCTAATTGTGCATCATAGGGTCACAAATGCCTAATTGTACATCTGGTTTTAAATCATTCAAATTCTAATTACAAAATTTATAATGGATATAATAAATTTGTATTTCACTGCATCAGTAACTATCATATCTATCAATTAAAAAGCTTATCAATGCTGCAAACAGAAATTCAACCATAAAAAATTTATTTTGTTGAAAATGATTTGTATTAAAGAGATGATCAATATTCAAAACACCAAATTCAACAATTTTACTATTTCAGTAAAAGGATTAAATATTTAAAATTTTGATGCATACCCTAGAGATTTTGTTGCAGACCCAAAAATAGGTTCAACAGAACCGTACTTTATGTCCAATACACTGTAAAATCACATACATTTGTGTCAGACAAATGAAAGAAATACAGAAATCTAGAAAGTTTTATACACAAAAAATACCTTGGAAATGCTTTAGTGGTGTTAAGGTCATAAACAACTCTCTTTGCATCCACATTTCATGCCCTAATGCACGCATCAGATGTACCTATCAGAAGCTTTGAAACATGAGATTAGTTTCTTCAGATTTCAACAACAATAACGATATATGTCTTCAAAAACCTCATTGAATCCCTCTCCATCCCAAACCTGTAAACCATGACAAGAAAAAATTGAATTTCATGGTGAGAATACAAAGAGAGTGTATCAATGAAATCAAAACCACAACCCATAAATTGGGTCAACGACAAGGTTCACCGAAACAAAAATATATTTAATTCATCAGGAAGGTTGAAAGATGAAGAGAATGAATATGAGATTGATTTTTTCAATCGGAGGTGGTAAATGGTCCTATATAGAAGGGAGAAGGGGTTATGGAGGCTAGGGTTGGGGGAGGGAAAGAGAGACGAGAAAGGGATGTAAAGAAGAGAGAGAAACAAAAGTTGAACCATGAAATGAAATTGAAATGAGAGAGGGAGAGAGAGAAAATGAAAGAGAGGATAAAGGGCACATGCTTCTGTTGACAAGAAATTTTCGACTAAGGGAATAAACCTAAAGTTATGGGGATTTATTTGGCTAAAGGGGCATAGAGTAGTGGAAAGCGATAAGATACGTCGAGCAGGGAGAGCACGCCAACTAAATGAGCTAGTCGACGAAGACAGGTAGATCGTGGGGAAGCTATCGACATAAATGAAGGTCGAATGAGCTAAAGAGAAAATGCATACTGGCGGGAATAGTTATTAACATGCAGATCCAACAAGAACGTGGGAATACTCAAACAGTCCCCACGAAGCCCAAAAATGGACCAGTAACCGTCGACAATCACATATTTAGGATGTCTATTTAAGCAAATTTATGTTAAAGGTCGCATTTCTTCACATTTAATAGCAATACACTCAAAGTACCCGCATCTAAGAGAGAACCGAGTACAAGCTTAATAATGTATGAATGCTTCCACATTTAAATTATTAGCAATTTACAGTCTTTTGATTTATTTACATCGCAATTGTATTTATCTTTTGCCCTTTTATCCCTTTTTTCAACTCAAAAACACCTTAAACACTAAAGTCTGAATTATTATAGCCGATCCCGCAAGTAACCTTTAATAAGTAGCTAGCGATTGTTTCATGGAGAAACAAATTGGCACACCTGATGGGGCACGTCTGTTTTTAAGTCTTCTTATTTTGTGCATGAAATTAAGAAGTGGTAGAAAAATGGTACATCCGAGAAGTCCTGAAAGGGATCAGAATCTAGGAGGAAATACCAGTGCGGCAGCGAGTGTAGGTTCCAATTTGGCGATTGTATCTTTGACAGCGTCAAATATAGTTACCACAACACAGCCAGTAACCACAAGGCCAACGATGGTCACAACTGTCGGGCCTTATGCGCCTAGTTTCACAAGAGAAACACATGATAGTGTGGTTGCAACTTCTGGGAAATATATGCCTAGTTTTTCTAGAAATATACATGAATATGGAATGCCTACAGAAATGATGGAAGGATTACATAGTAGTCCGACATTTAGGGAAAACTTCGTGTTCTTGCAATATCGTCCTCTGGGGCTGTCGGGAGGCTAATTTGGGAATTCGACTGAGTTGGATTTTGCCAACCAAATTATGCCTACTTTTATTCCAAGTATTGTCGCTGTCATGAGGCAACAAATGGATGAAAGTAACCATGCAATGGACAATATGTTCACTCAAAAAATGAATCTAATATTAAGACTGTTAATTGAAAATTCAGTGCAGAGTTATCAGACGTTAGCAACTCAGATGACTCGCATGGGAGACTTTCTCGGTGCTCCCAAAGCGCTGGTTCGATAAGCTACACCTCGACCATGTGAGGTACCAATGCAGTATGAGGAAGTTTTCGACGAAGAGGTCCAACAAGATCCACCGACTCCTCCGCATGTCGACCCCATACTTAGGGTAGTACAATAACCCCCCAGTAGTTGTAGCAAACTGAAACCAGAATGTCGACTAATTGGTCGGGCAGGTTCGACATGAAACAGTGGCTGAAGAACAAAACCTAGAGGTCATTATCAAATGAATAATGGTTAGGAATGGGATAAATACTGGCTGTTAGAGAACAACATATGTTTCTCCTTTGCCAGATTCCATGTTACAAACGGAGTTACCAAGGGGTTGGAAACTCCCAAAATTCACTAAGTTTGCAGAGGATGTCGAAGAGTCCACTGTCAAACATGTTGCCAGACATCAAACTGAACTTGGCGATCTAGTAGTGGATGAGGATTTGAGGGTGAAATATTTTCCCAATTCCCTTACGAAGAATGCGCTCACTTGGTTTACAACACTTCCCCCACAGTCGGTCCAAACATGGACCCAATTAGAATATTTGTTCCATGAACAGTTCCACATGGGGCAGTCCAAGATAAGCCTAACAGAATTTTCCAGTGTCAAGCAAAAGAGCACTTAGTTGATAGACCAATACCTTTTCAGGTTTAGACTTCTGAAAGCGCGGTGCTTTACACAAGTCCTTGAACATGAGTTGGTCGAAATGGCTACAAATAGATTAGAGTATTTCATTAGGAAAAAATTGTTGGACACCAGATCTTTGAAAGATATGGCTCAATTGGCTATCAAAGTTCGACTGATCGAATGTTTGAAAGCTGAAAAAACCAAGCCAAACAAATATCACAAGAAAGGGAAAGTTGTTTATGTGGCAACTAACGAATGTTCTTCTGCCGAAAATGAGTAAGGGGAGGAAATAGAAGTTAACATGGTTGAACTCCATCCTGGACCTCCCTATGCGTGTAAATTGTTGAAATCGTCGAACAGGAAGAACCCTATCCAAACTGAAAAGAATGGAAAAGCCATTACTAAGACCTATACTTTCGATATAACCAAATGTGATGAAATATTTAATTTGTTAGTAGTTGATGATCAAATTGTGGTCCTTCAAGGCCTAACGAATATTTAACTTGAACAAAATAAAAAAGGGGATTATGTAAATTTCATAATTTTCTTGGTCATAAAACTTCTCAATGTGTTCTTTTCAGGGATTTGGCGTAGAAAGCATTGAAAGATGGCAGACTTCGGTTTGGCGAGAAGCCAAAGATGCAAGTCAATACTGACCTTTTGAAAGTTGATGAGGATTTATAATCAGAGCCTTTAGACTGCATGATGGTCGAAGCTACTGAGAGCCTCGACAGAGAGGTGATAATAATTGGTGCCATAGAAGTTATGATGGTCAAAACTAATGAAAGTTACGAACTAAAGAAGGAAGAGAGGTTACAGGAAGTGTACCCTCAGTTTGAAGAAAGCTTGGTTTATTTTCAAGAGAAATTAAGAGTGAAAGGGTCGAACGCAATGCAACACTGTGTTTGATGAAGCAGTAGCTGAGAAGTATGAAGCTGTCAAAAAAGAGGATCTTAAGCAAGATAAGCCTCCAGTCCTAAGGTTTGTTTTTGAAAAACAAGAAAATCCTCGACACAACAAGGAATACAGAAAATTGTTCCAACAGTCTCATCCAAAAACCCTTCACTCTCCATCAAATATTCCACAAGAAAAATGGGTGGAATCAGTGAGCCAAAAGGGGGGTAAGAGGCCAAAGTGGAAAGTGATTGTGCATGAAGCTAAGGCCCAGGAGAAGAAAGCTGAGTCGAAGGGTTATCAAGTTCCCCCCAATTATAAGGGAAAAATCCAATGAAAAAGACTTAGTTGAGGCTTTATCAGAGGAACAAAAAGGCGGCAAGGGAGGCTTCGATGTCTCAGGTGAAGCAAGTCGAAGACATGCTACTAGTGGAAGCTACAAAGCAAATAGAATTCTCACTTCTAAAGGTGTACTATCCCAAGTTAAAGCTGACTAAAAGAGAAAAGGCCATAGAAAATTAAAGAATGGCTATGAGGGTGGCTCCTTTAGGAAATGCGAAATTGGTGGCAATATAAAATATGGAATACACTCATGCGCATGAGTATACTCCAACATTTAAAGGCGAAGAGGAGGAATAAGTTGACTATGAGCCTTCGCCATAGGATGACATGGTGGACGATGATTACTTCATCATTAATTATGGAATTGTTTCGATTCTGCCTGCTCAATACGACATGGTGTCAGAAGTATCAGAAAACAAAAAAGATTTTACCTCCGACGAAGCGGCTGATGAAAAGCCTCTATACTACTATGAAATGAATAGTGGAATGGTCGAAGATTAAAAAGTTGTATTTGAAAAGACAAGCCCAATGATTCTATATCATCTCAAGCCTTTATTCATAAGGGCGAAGGTGGATGGCAATGCCATTGAACAAGGTATTCATCGATGGTGGAGCAGCTGTAAATTTGATGCCACATGCTCTGTTTAAGAAAATGGGAAAGTGTGGGTTGGAGCTTCGACCTTACAACATGGTGTTGTCAAACTATGAAGGAAAGACCAATAGCATATTGGGTGTCATCCAAGTAGAATTGGATATTGGAACAACAACCAGATCAACATTATTTTTGGTTATAAATTCCAAAGCCAACTTTAATTTATTACTTGGCCGTGAATGGATTCATGGAATATGTGTAGTCCTATCGAATTTTCACCAAAGAAGTTCCATTTGGAGAAAATATAGAGTAGTAGAGAACATAGAAGCTGATTAGAGCTACTACAAAGCTGATTATATGAAAAGTGGAAAGAAGTCTCTTGACCAACATTTGGCGAATGTAGCGCCCTGTGATAAGGAGAATCACGCTTCCAATGAAAACATAAATCATTTTATAAGTTTGGATTATGACCATGGTTTCACGTGGGATTATGAAGAGGTGGAAATGCCTAGGGAGTTGATTCCACCTAAGGGGTGGTCTGTAGTCGAACGTGATAACTAGTGCGACAACAAGTTTGGCTCGGATTTCGGCTTATGTAGCTGAAAATAAAAGTAAATCGACTTTAGAAGCTGAGAAATTGCAAAATATGGCCTTCAAAGCCAAGACAAAAAATCAAGAAGGCCAACTAGGCCGAACAACAACTTCAGAAAGTCAGAGGTTAGATTGTATATACGACAATGAACCTTTGGGGTTTGAAAAGGACCCACTAAATTCAGTACTGAAGATGCAAGCATAAGAATCGTTAGATGAAGTTGATCTGGGAGACGGAGGAACCAAGAGACCAACATACATTAGCACTAAAGTTGAGCCCAAGGTGAAAGTTAAGTTGATCAAACTACTAAAGGAGTACAGAGATTTCTTCTCCAGGTACTATAGTGAGATGTCGGGTTTAAGTCGAACAGTCATGGAACATTGACTGCCTATTCAGCCAGGTAAAAGGCTAGTGAAGTAACATCCTAGGAGATTCTCCCATGAAATAACTTTGAAGATCAAACAAGAAATAGCGAGGGTTCTCAAGAGTAAGTTCATCATAACTTCAAGGTGCGTTGATTGGTTAACTAATATTTTTCCTGTCATTAAGAAAAATAGAACTCTTAGAGTATGTATAGATTTTAGGGATTTGAATAATGCTACCCCCAAAGATGAATATTCAATTACTATCACAAAAATGTTAGTTGATTCAGCTGCAGGATATGAATATCTTAACATGCTCGACGAATATTTTGGGTATAACCAAATCTTTATAGCAGATCAAGATGTGCCCAGGACAACATTTAGATGCCCAGGGGCATTAGGAACATATGAATGGGTGGTAATATCGTTCGGTTTGAAAAATGCTGGAGCTAACTATCAAAGGGCAAGGAATGCCATGTTTCATGATTTTATAGAACATTTCATACAAATATATATTGATGATATTGTGATAAAATCCTCATCTGAAAATAGTCATCTGGATCACCTTCGATGATCCTTTGAAAGAATGAGGAAATATGGATTAAAAATTAATCCACTAAAATGTGCTTTCTGTGTGCATGCAGAATATTTTTTAGGATTTGTAGTACACAAAAAAGGAATCGAGATCAACCAAAGCAAAATGAAGGCAATTTTGGATCTCAAGCCTCCTTCGACAAAGAAACGGTTGCAATCTTTGTTGGGGAAAGTTAACTTCTTGAGAAGATTTATCTCAAATCTAAGTGGCAAAACGAATGTATTTTCGCCATTATTAAAGACCAAGAAGGAGAGTGACTTTCACTGGGGAAAAGAACAACAAGAGGCCTTCGACGCAATCAAAGAGTATCTAACGAGGCCTCATGTTTTATTACCACCTAGCATAAACAAGAACATGAGATTGTACATATTTGCATCATGTTTAACAATATAGAGCATGTTAGCCCAAGAGGATGATAAGGGAGTCGAAAGACCCATTTATTACCTTAGTCGTGTATTGATAGATGCAGAAACTAGGTATAGCATGATAGAGAAATTATGCATATGTCTGTATTTATCATGTGTTAAACTTAAGCAATACATTAAACCAATTAATGTTTATGTCTTGTCTCACTATGATGTCATTAAACATATGTTGTCCTAACCTATTTTGCATAGTTGAATTGGCAAGTGGGCACTAGTCTTAACTGAGTTTTCATTATTTACATGCCTTTGAAGGCCATGAAAGGCCGAATTGTGGCAGACTTTATAATCGATCATACCATAATAGAACCAGTAGTGAACATGGTAGATACTGACCTTTGGAAATTGTATTTTGATGGGTCAAGTCATAAAAATGGAACTGGGGTCAGAGTCTTGATTATATCTATAAAAGGAGTACCGACAAAATTCAAATGTAGGGTAGATGGAAAATGCTCCAACAACGAAGCAAAGTATGAAACATTGATTACAAGGCTTACACCATTGAAAGACTTAGGTGCAAAAAGGGTCGAGATCAAAGGAGATTCAAGTTAGTGATTAAGCAAATAACTCGAGAATGCAAATGCATCAAAGAGCATTTGTTCTTGTATTTTGCAATGGTCAAGCAATTGTTGGAACATTTTGAAGTGGTGAGTATTACACACGTATCCAGATTGGAGAATCAAGTGGCCAATGATTTGGCGAAAATAGCCTCTAGGTACAAGGTGTCCACCGACAAACTGAAAAGTTTTATCGAAGTAAGAGAAAAGGTAGTCTCCACACCATCCTTCACATTGCCAATCTCAAAAACTGGGAGGGTAGATGAGACATGTGAAAATTTTGAATTTGAAATTTTTGCCATTGACAATTTGTCAGACACAGATTGGCGAAAGCCAATTGTGAAGTATTTGGAAACCCCAGTCGAAAATGTGGATAGGAAAATAAAATATAGTGCTTTGAGTTATGTGTGCATGGGCAATGAGTTGTTCAAAAAGACTCCTGAAGGGGTGTTGCTTAAATGTTTGGGAGACACTGAAGCATATTTAACAATAGTCGAAGTCAATAGTGGAACCTGTGGGGCTCACCAAGCTCGCCATAAAATGAAATGGTTGCTATTTCGACAAGGTTTTTATTGGCCAAGGATGTTGAGAGATTGTATTTAGTTTGCCAAGGGTTGTCAGGAATTCCAACAACACGCAGGAATTCAACATGTACCTGTAAGCGAATTGTACATGATCATTAAGCCATGGCTGTTTCGAGGTTGGGCGCTAGATATCATAGGAGAAATTTGACCAGCCTTGTCGAAACAACAAAATTTCATCCTAGTATGGATATACTATTTCACTAAATAGATAGAAGCAGTGTTGTTGGTCAATGTCGACCAAGAATCAGTGATTGACTTCATTCAAAAGTATATCATTTATAGATTTGGGATTCCTGAGACAATTACTATGGATCAAGGATCAATGTTTATTAGGCGAAAGATGCAAGAGTTTGCATCAAAAATAGGTTTCAAGTTGGTAATGTCCACACCTTATTATGCTCAAGCCAATGGTCAAGTCGAAGCTTCCAACAAAGTAATAATTAGTTTAATAAAGAGACATATCTCTAAGAAACCCAAGAATTGGCATAAGACGTTAGATCAAGTTTTATGGGTTTGTCGAATGTCCCTCAAGGAGGCGACAAGGTCGATGCCTTTTCGATTGGCATTTGGACACAATGTCGTTTTACCAGTCGAGATACACTTGCAATCTGCATGAGTGCAGCACCAACACGAACTTTCATCTGAACAATATTGGAATATGATGCTGGATGAAACAATGGATCTAGATGAAGAGAGATTAGTTGCACTAAACGTGCTAATTCAACAATAGGAGCAAGTTTCAAAGGCCTACAGTAAAAAGGCCAAGATAGAAACATTTATGGTCGGCGATTACGTCTGGAAAATTATCCTCCCTATGGATCAGAAAGATAGAACTTTAGGGAAATGGTCACATAATTGGGAGGGACCTTTCCAGATACTACGAACATTTACCAATAATGCATATGAGATGAAGAGTTGGGTTTCGATCAAATAATCTTGAAAGTGAACGATAAATATTTGAAAAAATATAAGCATATGCTTCAAGAAGTTCGAATTACGGAAAAATAAAGAATGTCGAATATCGTGGGCCAAAATGGACAAGTGCTAAAAATGGCTATTAAAATTCCCAATGGGATTACATATACAGAAAATAAAGCCCATTCGAAACATGGGAGACAACAAGATTACAAAGGAAACTGAGATCTGAGGTTATCCAAGAAGGCCCTCTCATAGGTAATTTTCTGGTCGAGGTGAATTCTTTTGGCTGAAAGATGAGTAATCTTGCTACTAGGTTGAAGGGATTTTTCACCATGGGTTATTCCCTTGAGAGTAAATTGTTGAACGTCGTGGGGTAAATGACCATCAGATGAGTCCAACACAACCTTTTGACGCTCAGCGTCAATAATTTTCTGCTTGAGCTTGTCGATCTGGTTTCGATAATTTAGGATCTCTTGATCGAGAGCAAAATGCTTCTCCAGACGACCCTTTCTCTTAGCCTCGAGGTCATTGACCTTTTGCACACAAATTTCAATCAAGTCCCATTCGACGCTCATCTCATTCACTTTAGTCTTAAGTTAGAGGTCGGTGTGACGACGAAATGAAAGATCTTTTGCTAATTGAGTAAAGAAAGCTTCAAAATCAATCAAGTACCGAGCTAAGGAGTCAGGAAGAGGATATTGGGAGATGGTGTCGATAAGTTTGAAGATCACAACCACCATGGAGGATTCTTCCTCGACAACAGCTAAAAAATTTCTTTCAAATAAATAAGATCTTAGGTCATGAAGCGCTTGGATCACTTCAGCGTCTAGTTCAGCGATTGGCAGAGACGTCGAGTTGAGATTTGGGGAAGCAAATGGGGTATGTCAGATAAGGTAAATATTTTTGAATGCCGCCATTGGATCTTGTTTTTTCAACTCTGCAATCTCATTATGGGCAGAGAAGTCGGAAGGTGGAGTATCCTTCAAAATATGGCAAGTGGATGTGATAAAATTTGTATGAATTGATCTTGCAGTATTGTCACCAACATGGATGCTTCTAGTTGGATTTAATTCAACATCGCTTGCATGAGGTGAGCCCGAGGGAGAGTTTCATCAAGTTAATACAAGGAACAAAAACAGAGAAATAAGAAAAAAGGGATACATCTAAGTTTGGTGGCACAACACTGCGCTTTGGCGAAGCTAGATCTGCAAAAAAGAGAGGTGCCGCCTCCTGCACCTGTTCATAAGGTAAAGCTTGATTCAAGTCGACTGGCAGAGGGAACTCCCATCCTCGAGGTATCAAATATGCAGGATGCTGCCGAGTGTCCAGGGAACCAAAGACGTCGATGAGTCATTGAAGAAAGTTGGGTATAGAGAAATATTTTTCCTGGTACTGAAACCACCACTGATCAAAAAGCCTTGAAGTAAAAAAGGAATGTTCAAAATCGAACACTGGAAGTTCAAGAGTTTGAGTGGCCCGATGGAATTTAAGGTAAGCCTTATGTTCCTCTGCAGTAAATTATCTACCCACCCAGACAATGTCTTCAAGGCGGTAGAACAAAGACGAAGGCAACATTTGACTGAGACCCAGCTGGTGAGGCACCAAGTTTGGTTGGTAAACCATGAAACCAAATCCTGTCGAACCAACACTTATTCGACAAGAAAGTATTTTGGGTGTTAGAAAGGCTTCCCAGACAGCATTAATATGAGCACCATTAGGAGAGGTATTGTGAAAAGGTTCTCGAAACCAGTCTGGACCAAACCGCCATTCCACAAAAGGGGACATGGCGGAGAAAAATGTATTAGTTTCGACAAGTATATTAATATACTTCATGAACACATGGCAGTCGAGTTTGTGGAGGGGAGTGATCAAAGATGTCCTCAGACCTTCAATGGCTCTTACTTCGTTAAGATGCATAACCTTTTCGAAAACCAGATATCCTAGTTGATACTCAAATACAACATTTAACCAGTGTTGCAAAATCCAAAAGGGTCCTGAAAGGTTAAAGTTATTATCATGATCATGAAGTGCCTTCAGTAGCGTAGAAGTGTTGCCCAAAGATCAGTAGAAATTCTCCAGGAATAGCTCACCCAGTGAGATGTTTTGCCCCTTATGGAGTTGAATTTCCAGAGGTATGAAATCCTAGATTATTGTAAAGGACCCTATGCAAAACAAGAAATGTGAAATCCAAAGAGTGAGAAAATTGTTGTACCCCAAAATTTGCCCTCTCATATTATCAAGATTCTCCTCACAAGACTTCTTGGACTCAAGACCAGTTTAGGGTTTGCTCAGCTCAAGACCTCATCTTGCACTGATAACCTGAAATTAGGGTTTGAGTTTACACAAGGATTTTTGGACTTTCAGTGCCTCATGTGACTTTCATACTTCATGTCAGACCTATAAGATTACTCATACCAAGTTTCAAGCCTTGAATCACATTTTTGCCCAGTCAATTGGACAGTTGACCTACAAATCAGCTGTATTGGAGAAAAAGTCAACTATGGCTAATTTACAGTCAAACCTCATAATTTTTTATCCAATTCAACATTATAAACTCATATGAACCATTTTATCAAGTTTGGACCACAACTCCTCAAGAAATTTGATCAGATCATCAAAAGGGCAAAATGATCAAGATTAGGGTTTTGACTGTATAAGGGCAATTTCTGATTTTTGACCTAGCCAATGGCCAATTGGGTTCAAGCATGATTTAAAGGACTCAATGGCATCATCTTGACCTAATCACAAGGTTCAAAAGATCTCAAATGCATTGGATTGACAAATGAATTTCCCAGTCAACTGATCAAAAATCAACTGTACACTGAAAAGTCAAACTTTGACTTTTTGGTCAAAATCAAGTGCCAAGGGTCATTTTTCATCAAGATGTGTCAAAAAATGAAACTTTTTCACCAAGAAACTTAAATTTGGAAATTAGGGTTTAAGTTTGAAAATTTTCATAACTTAGAATTTTTCTAAGTTATGAAAATTTCTTATTTTTTCCCAACTTTTCCCAACTTTTTCACCATGATGCAATTGGATTCAAAGAAAACTTCCAACATGAAAGTTGTATTCCTACACAAAATCTACAACTTTTATTCACAAAGTTTTCCCAAAAGATGCATGGATCTCAAGTTATGATTTTGTGAATAAGGGTCCATAAACTTTTTAACTTAGTGAAAATTTGCCCTAGTTTAGGCAGATTTTTGACCTAACTTCATGGCAACTTTTCACATAGTTCCAAGAGGAATATAAAAATGAATTTCAAAGATGGATTGTAGAGAATGTTACAAGCTTTACAAAATATCCAAGAACTCTCCAAAATCATTTATGGTTAGGGAGAAACGAAGAAATGAAAATGGTAAATTATCACTTTTGTCCAAGGCATTTTTCACATTGGTTCAAGTTGCAAATCAGTTTGAATCATGATTGTACTTGCATTACAGGTTCTAATCCTTTTTACACTCCAAAATTGAATGCAAATATATTGGACAATGGCTTTGTTCTGAGCTATGGAGCATTGCACAAGGAATTATTCCAAAAATGGCATAAAGGTTACAATGCTACTTTGATAAAGCATACTTTTAACAACTTTGTTTATCTTGAGCCATGGACCTAACCTTTTGCTGCAAACAAAGTCCACAAATACCAGGAAATTTGTACCAACTCTCCTCAGGCCTTGAGCTAGCCTGTACAGGCTTTGGCATTGTTACTTCCCACCTTTTCTTCAAAAGCAAGTAAACTTGCAAAAGTCCACACCAGTTGTGTATATGATAAAACCAAGCCTTGGCATTATTCTGGACAATCTCAGCATATTGTAACAAGCCTAAAACACTATTGCCCAACCTCTCAAACACCCTTAAACACAGAAATCACCATTTCTGCCCAAAACAGGGCCATCTCTGTAAATCACAAGCCATTTCCATATTGCCTCGTGCGTTTTTCTTGGAACCACTTCAAACACATTCCCTACATCACACCTAAGCTGTCCAAGCCTTTGTTTAGCAACTGTAACCTCTGTTTCGAGGATCACCATTTTCATTTTGAAGCTTTGCAGGTTGACTTCTACAGAGAGATTCAGGCAAGTTCAAGGCAAGCTGAGCATTGGGAAAGGTTGAGGGAACTTCAAGCAAGCTCACACGACCTTCAGGCCTCACTCAAAGTTGCTACATTGCTCTATCCAAACTCAACTGAACAAGGTATTTGTCAAGTTTCTATCTCTCTATTTAGACATCCTTAGGCTTAGGTTTGTGAAGCAAAAATGTAGTCTTTAATGTGCTTGAGATGTACATATGCATAGCTTACATTTATATTGACTGAGCTAGGAGTATTTGATAGTTGAAGTTGCTGAAAATTTTAGGTCAGAAATTAGGGGTGATAAAATTCTTCTTGATCTTTGAGAGTTAGGTCATGTTTTTTATATCAATGGAATCGTGACTAAAAATGCTACAAGTTTCATGTTGCAAGATTTCGTTTTTATGCACGTATCCAAGAGATACAGGTTGAGGAAGAAACGTGCGCAGGAAGTGTACAAAGGTCAAGGATGAAGTGGAGTCTGGGCCTGGCGCTTGGGCCTGCTTCTTTTGGCACCCCCCTTTTACTTTTTGCACCCCCTTGATCATTTTCTTTTATTTCTTATATTTTTTTGTACAATTTATATTTTCTGACTTTATTTATTTATTCTAAATATTTAAAATCACAAAAAATATTTTCTTAATTTTTCACATTTTATTTTATTATTTTTATTATTTTCTTGGCATAAAAATAGTTTATTAAATAACAATATACTTTATTTTCTTAAATAAAATTGTAAATAATATTAAAATACTTAAATATTTTATTTTATTATATTATACATATAAAATATTATTTTCTCACATATTTTAATTTTTAACATTTTTGTACATATTATTATTATTTTTCTTGAATAAAAAATAAATAATATAAAGCATAATTTCTTTAAAACAAAATTAGGGTTTTCACCCTTTCAAAAATAATCATTTTTATTTTCTTATTTTTAAGACATAAATAAATTTATTTTCTCATACATAAAACAATTACAAAACATTTCTTTCATATTTATATCTTATTGTACATTTAAATAATTGTTCATTTATTTATTGTATAAATTCAATTGAGTTGTAATAGTAAATTAGGGTTTTATTTCGTGCAAATATCCCCTATTCAAACTTGTACCCCCTTCCCATAATATTGTTGTAATAGTTTAGATTTACTTTACGCATTTTATCGCTTTTATATACCATGATAGTAAACTAGAGTTTTGTATGCAAAGACCAAAAATCAAACAAATAGCAAGACTTAATACAAGACAAAAATCCATGAAAAATGACAACACATTGCACACAAGCACCCCTAGGGTTTCATCCAATTTGTTGCCTTAAAACATGGCCATGGTATGCATGCTAGGTATCTTGGCAAAATCAATCAAATAAAAGATCATAGTCCCTCGATGACGCTATCAAAATGTTGCCTAAAAAACAAATGATCTTAGTCCCTAAATTTTGCTAAGATACTTGGCACTATTGCTATCATGGTCATACGATGACCCACGCCCGTCCCGTTTAACATCCAAAGATAGGGTTGTTTACCAAATACAATGGTAAAACAACAATGTCAAAGGGTTAAAAAATGTGTAGGAAAGACTTTTGAGTAGGTAGATGCTTCTAGTTACTTGATAAAATTGCAAACCATCCTTGCTATTTTCAAATAAACACACACAATTTCAAAACAATTTCCAAACAAACTTTCAAACATTGAAACATTTTTCAAAAGATAAACATCTTTGTATACATTCTTGCAAACAAGAATCATTACAAAGATTGCCAAAACGATGGCCTCTTTTCAAAATACTTTCAAAACCACACAAAGCACCTTTTCAAACAATTGAAAATAAAAAGCAAGTGATCTAAAACTAGTAACTAAGAGCCCATGGAAAACCATGGATGAAAAGGGTGCTAGCACCTTCCATTTTCATAATCTACCCCCCGAACTCAAAAACAATCTCAAAGGTCTTTCTTGTGCTTTTTTACCTTTCCTTTTGGATAAAATAAAAGTCGGTGGCGACTCTTGCTAAACCAAAACATTTGCAAACACAAACGCAAAACATCAAGTCAGTTCTCCCACCGTATCACAGAACTGGCGACTCTGCTGGGGATTTTTTTCTAAAAGTGGGGTTACCTTAGGGTTTTAGATCACCTTTACATGCTTATCTTGCTTGATTTGTTTGCTTTACACTTTGATTCTATTGTTTGGGTTTGAATCCTTTACCCGAATTTGGGAAACATTCATAGGTAAATAGCAATACATTGTGGAAACTGTGCGGGGTATAACGACATGGTTGAAGCAATAGCTATATTCGTGCAACATATTTGTGGGTACCAGTATACTTTGAGTTAATCAAAGAGAATACGGGGCCGCTGAGTGGTGTCATGAAGCACTAATGGACTTTTAGAACCTTTACTTGACCAACTTTGCCTTTTAGGATGTAGTGAGATGACCGGCTTTGGTGCAGTCTGAAGTTGGTAGATACTCGATACTACACTCATTGAGGGTTGTTTTCTTGGAATATTTTGGTCGCCAGTAAAGTGGCTAAACTGAAACAATGAACACAGAAAACAATCCTGTGATATTGATCTCCTTAGAACCTGGTTACTATTTCTAGGACAGGTTGAGCCAACTAAACTTCAAGAGGGTACTTACCTGTGAAACCCCATGCAAGCCTAAACTAGGAACTTGTGTGATTTGGTTGTACATATATACTTGTGCATAATATCATAAACATCATGAAGCATCATATGTATCCACTAACCATTTCAAGGATTTTGGATTTTCATCTTTGTTCCTGTTTTGTAGGTTATGGATTCACTTCACAGGAAAACTATCCAAGTTAACCTTGTAAGAATTCCTCTACAACTCAAGGAGCTAGCTTCAAGGATTCCTGAGAATTCTCCATTCACCGAGAGACATGGTCCTCTTCTCAACTTAGTCACTGCCAACACTGAGGAGGATATGCTGAAAGTTCTCTTCTAGTTCTTTGACCCTTTGCATCATTGCTTTACGTTTCCTGACTACCAACTTGTGCCTACTTTGGAGGAATTTTCTCAACTCTTGAGGATTCCTATTCTCAATCAACTACCCTTCAACGGTACGGAAAGAGATCCAAATCCATAAGAGATTGCTCAAGCCTTGCACTTGCAACCATCAGATGTCACAGGTAATTGGGAAACCAAAAAGTGGTGTCAAAGGTTTCTTGTCAAAGTTTCTGTTTGAGAAGGCCCAAAGCTGCTGGAATTCATTGGACTTACAAGATTTTGAGGAGATTGTAGCTCTTCTCAACTATGGGAGGGTCTTGTTCCCTAACCCTGACCAACTCATAGACGTGAGTGCTGTCAAAATCTTCATGGCTCGCAACCCGGTGCCTATATTGCTTGGGGATATCCTCCACTCTTTTCACACTCGTACAATGAGGAAAAGAGGTGTTCTCATGTGTTGCACTCCTCTACTGGCAAGATGGTTTATTTATCATCTTCCCCAATCAGTCTTGAAGAATGAGCAAGGTTTGAGGTGGTCACAACGATTGATGACTCTTACCCATTCAAACATTCATTGGTGTTCTCGATCAAAAGAGAATGTCATCATCATTGACCATTGTGGGGAATTTTCTAATGTCCCTCTACTAGGCATTAGGGGAGGCATCACCTACAACCCTTGCTTAACTCTCAGACAGTTTGGTTATGCCCAAAGGGATGGCCCATATGACATGCTAATTCCAGAATTGGTTTTTGACTTCGACATCAACGATCAAGGACTTCGACAAAGGTTCATCCGAGCTTGGAAGATGCCCAACAAGGTGGACAGTAAGACCTTGGGACACAAGAATTCCATCCCTCTTGAGCCTTACCTCAAGTGGGTACGAACCCGCGCCCAAAGTCTTATGATACCTTACCCCTACATTCTCCCTGTGATTATAGAGCCTGTTATGGAAGGAGAGGTTCCATGCACCCTCCTACATCCTGACATGCCAACATCACTCGAAGATTTACAAAGGAGTTGGATACAGCTCAAGGGAGAACGCGATACTTTTGAAGCCCAATTCTACACAAGTGAGAAGAAGGTTTTGGAACTTACTCGTCAACTTCACGAAGAGAAGACTCTCAACACCTACATTGCACCAAAGAGGATGCGCAACGTCTTTTTACCTTAGAATTTTGTATTATTTTGCCCATAGGGCATTGATGTACTAACAAATTCTATCTTATTAATATGACGTGTGTTCCTTTTTTGTTTAAAACAAATTTGAATTTCTGAATCCTTGAATGCATTACATGAATACATATCATTCATCATATGCATAAACAGGCCTTCACACCAAGTTTCCTCATCTCTCTGCTGTTTATTTCAGCAAGATGGATATTAAACAGACGATCAAAGATTTGCAAGCGCAGAATTCACAGTTTCAACAGCTACTTCTGACGTTGGCCAAGGGGCAGGAGGAGCTCAAGATCTTGCTAGAGAAGGAAAAAGAGGAAAAAAAAAGAAGAGAGCTCATGTGGCTACCTTGGGCAGAAGATTTGAAGGTCAAGCCAGAAGGGTCCTGGATTTCCCCTCAACATCTGATGAAGGGGTAAGAAAGGGAAAAGAAACTGCAGTGCCATCTGATTTTGAGGAAGAAGAGGAGGGGAGGATGAAGACTATTCTGAATAGCAGTACCCTCCTGCAGATGACAAATATAAGAACTTGGAAGAGCGTCTAACTGCCATGGAGATACAGAGAGTGCCTGGGCTGGACGTTGAAGAGTTAGGGTTGGTCTCTGGAATAGTAATCCCTCCTAAATTCAAAGTACCTCTGTTTTCTAAGTACGATGGGTTGTCTTGTCCCAAGATGCACCTACGATCTTATGTCAGGAAAATTCAACTACATTCTTCTGACAAAGACCGGTGGGTCCATTTCTTCCAGGACAGTTTATCGGGGACGCAGATGGATTAATTTTACCAGTTGGAGAGGTCTGATGTGCATAATTGGGAAGATTTGGCGGCCTCCTTCTACAAACAGTATCAATATAATGCGGACTTAGCACCAACCCATACTCAATTACAGAGTATGGGCATGGTCTTAAATGAAGGTTTCAAAGAGTATGCCCAGAAATGGAGAGACTTGGCGGGACGAGTGCAACCACCATTATCTGAAAGAGAGCTTGTGGACATGTTCTTGGAGACTCTGTCAGGTCCTTTCTTTAATCACCTGATTGGAAGTTCGTCTGCGGGGTTCACTGAGTTGATTCTAACTGGTGAGAGAGTTGAAGCCGACATAAAAAGCGGGAAAATTCAAAAAGATGCATCTGCTTCCGCTGCCATCAAAAAGACTTTTCCAACAAAGAAAGAAGTATCAGTTGTCTACCCAAAGAGGTCAAGGAAGAGTTAAGCGCCGGCCAGCGATGGGGGCCGTAATGATTCAAAAGTCTGCAGCTGATCATCCCAGAAATAATCAACCAAGAACCAACCAAGCAAGGGTGGAAAGGCCTGTACGCCAATTCACCCAGATAAACATGACTCCTACTCAGGTTCTACCCCATCTCTTGAAGTTAAACCTTGCCAGTCTGAAAGAGGCCCCGAAGAATCCGAATACAGCTTCTCCTTACTACCATTCGAACGCCAAGTGTGCTTATCATTCAGGGAGTATAGGGCACGGCACCAACAATTGTTGGGCCCTCAAGAATAAGATTCAGGATTTGATAGATGCTAAAGAAGTTGAATTCGACGCCCCTCAAAAGCCGAATGTAATCTCTGCTCCAATGCCAAAGCATGGCCACAATGCCCATGCTGTTGAAGAAGATCTTTTTGTTGCTACTGTTGATAATTTGATGACTCCGCTACCGATAATCAAGTTGAATTTGCTGAAGGCTGGGATTTTCCCAGGTTGTGAAGAAGATTGCTACCTTTGTTCATCCTTACCAACCGACTGTCCACTGTTGAAGTTAGGCATCCAACGCCTAATGGATAACCAAGAGATCCTTTTTGAAAAGACTCCTGTTACACCAACTCCTGTCAATGATGTTTCGATAATAACCATATCTGCCAATCTTTCCAAGGTCTCCAAAAGACCTGTTAAAATTACATCCGCTCCGAAGACTGCACCTTTAAAGATAACCATGCCCGGGCCCGTCCCGTATAAGTCTGACAAATCAATATCGTGGAACTATGGTGGAGAAATCTACTATCACGACATTAAACAAATTGAATCAACTGAAGAGAGTTTTGATGAAGAGGCTTCCGACATTGGAAACATTGCTAGAACGAGAAAAATCACCCGCAGTGGAAGAATTTTCTCTCCAGAGATTGCCCCTCCAAAGGCAATCTTTGGACCCTCAGCTGCTCCTAAGGTTACCCCTGCACCGGTAAACATATCTGCGAGAACTCTAATTATTAAAGAAGTTGTAACTCCTGTGGTTGTCCCCTCTGCTGCTGCTGATGATAGAGGGAAAGGGATCCAAGAAGAGCCCGTCAGGACGAGGGCTCAGCCATTGGTCATCCCTGAAACCTCTCAAAAAGAAATGGAAGAGATTTTGAAAATAATCAAGAAAAGTGATTATGATGTTGTGGAACAACTGGGGAAAACCCCCTGAAAGTTCTCTATGTTGGCCCTGCTGCTTTGTTCAGAGGCTCAAGCTAAGGCTCTGATAGGATTTTTGAAGACGGCCCACGTTCCACAAGAAACCTCCACTGATCAATTCCAGGAGTGTGTAGCCAGTCTGACAGCTGACAATGGCCTGGGATTTTCCGATGCAGACTTGACTTCCAAGGGGAGAAAACATAATGGCGCTTTGCATGTCTCAGTGGAATACAGAGGGACTACTCTAGCACACGTACTGGTAGACACTGGTTCTTCGCTGAATTTCTTGCCGAAGAAAGCTTTGGATAGACTGGATTGTGAAGGTTTAATCTTGAAGCCCAGCAACATAATTGTCAGAGCCTTTGATGGTTCTAAAAGGATGGTCCACGGGGAGGTGGACATCCTGATTAAAGTGGGAACTGAAACCTTCAACTCCATATTCTATGTGATGGACATCCGTCCTTCCTATTCTTGCTTGTTGGGAAGACCCTGGATTCACAATGCTGGAGCCGTCACTTCTACTCTGCATCAAATGCTCAAATACCATGTCCAGGGGAAAATTATAATTGTTCATGGCGAAGAGGAATACATGATAAGTCATCTTAATTCTTTCTGTTATGTAGAATTGGATGGCGAATTCATCGAAACCCCTTTTCAGCATTTTGAAGAGGTAGCTCAGGAGATTGTGGCAACCAAGACAGTGTCTTCTGTACCCATGATTACCAGACCTCCACCTCGGATGTCGTCTCTCAAATATGCAAAGGTTGTGGTTGAAGAAGGAGGAAGCACAATCTGGGGAAAACTTCCAGACTTTCCTTTTAAATCGGACAAATTCGGCTTGGGTTTCACTTCAGCTAGTCAAAAGGTTGTACATTGCTCCCGTGCTGGAAGGCCACCAGTTAAGATCACCCATCATGGATCCAATGCTCTGGAGGATAGTGAAGAGGAATGCAACTTGAAAGACTGGATTTTCCCTACGGTTGGCAGAGGACTGTGCAACTGGGAAGCAAAAGACTTTGTTCTAATTACTTTCATAAATCAGTAATTTATCTTTCAAACATTTCTGTTGGTTTGTAATAATTCTCAAACAATTTGTACACTTTTAACCTTGTGCCTTACCCGAGGCATATAGATCCATTTGTAAGGGTTTGATTTTTCATCTTCATATGCCATTTTAATGAATCATGGACGTTTTCACATATAAACTTTTATGTTCATTGTTTTTCTTTTTACATTCTATTTGTTTAAAGGTGGCTATCTCTTACACACACCCACACTCACAAATGCAGGTACCCTTCCATTCTGGATTCCATGGGTAATAATTCTGCTATGACCTTCAGTGACTCTGAAGATCTGGTCTACCACGCCGAATACGAAGGTGAAGAAGATTGTGAAGTGCCGGGAGAATTGGCTAGACTGCTACAACAGGAAGAAAGGGCTATTCTACCTCATGAGGAGCTGTTAGAGACAATCAACTTGGGTACTGAGAAAGACAGAAAAGAAGTTAGAGTGGGTGTCAACCTAGAGCCGAGTGTCAAGGAGCACTTAATTCAGCTGTTACATGAATATGTTGAGATCTTCGCCTGGTCATACGAAGACATGTCGGGACTCGATACAGATATTGTGGTACACCGTCTACCCACGAGAGAGGATTATCCACCAGTTAAACAGAAAGTCCGTCGCATGAGGCCCGACATGTCAGAAAAGATCAAAGCAGAAGTTATGAAGCAGTTCAATGATGGATTTCTTGCTGTTACTTCCTATCCACAATGGGTTGCTAACATTGTGCCCGTGCCTAAGAAGGACGACAAAGTCAGAATGTACATGGATTATAGAGACTTAAACAAGGCCAACCCTAAAGATGACTTTCCACTTCCGCACATTGACATCTTGGTTGACAATACAGCTCAGCACAAAGTATTTTATTTCATGGACGGATTTTCAGGTTACAACCAGATCAAAATGGCACCTGAAGACATGGAGAAAACTACTTTTGTTACATAGTGGGGTACGTTCTGCTACAAAGTGATGCCATTCGGACTGAAGAATGCCAGGGCAACCTATCAACGCGCCATGGTAGCCTTGTTTCATGATATGATACATCATGAGATAAAGGTCTACGTAGATGACATGATAGCCCGATCAAAAACTGAAGAAGAACACCTCGACCACTTGAAAAAGCTGTTTGTCAGGTTGAAAGAGTACAAGCTCAGACTGAACCCTAACAAGTGCACTTTCGGAGTCCGGTCCGGTAAACTTTTGGGTTTCGTTGTCAGCAACAAGGGCATCAAGGTTGATCCTGCCAAAGTCAAAGCTATACAAGAAATGCCTGCTCCTCGCACTGAGAAGGAGGTCAGAGGTTTCTTGGGATGCCTAAACTACATTGCAAGGTTCATTTCTCACCTAACATCTACCTGTGAACCAATCTTTAAGTTGTTGAAGAAAGATCAGGTAGTTAAGTGGAATGATGACTGTCAAGTTGCTTTCGATAAAATCAAGGAGTATTTGCTAGAACCTCCTATCTTGATGCCACCCGTCGAAGGAAGACCGTTAATCATGTATCTGACCATCCTAGAGAATTCAATAGGGTGCGTACTAGGCCAACATGACGAGTCTGGCCGAAAAGAGCATGCCATTTATTACCTTAGTAAAAAGTTTACCGACTGTGAGACCCGATACTCACTGCTCGAGAAAACTTGCTGCGCTTTGGTATGGGCTGCTCGCCGGCTAAGGCAGTATATGTTGACTCATACCACTTTGCTGATATCTAAGATGGATCCGATAAAGTACATCTTTGAGAAGCCTGCTTTGTCTGGAAGAATCGCTAGATGGCAGATGATCCTAACGGAATACGACATATAGTACACGACCCAAAAAGCTATAAAGGGGAGTGTGCTAGCCAATCATCTGGCCCATCAAGCTGTCGAAGATTACCAATCCATGAGGTTCGACTTCCCCGACGAAGACATCATAACATTAGACAACATTAAAGATTTCAAACCATATGACGGACCTGAACAAGGATCCCGATGGACCCTGTACTTTGATGGTGCCTCCAATGCACTTGGCAACGGTATCAGCGCGGTACTCATCTCCCCGGAAGGTTGCCATACACCTTTCACAGTAATATTTTGCTTTAACTGCACCAACAACATGGTCGAGTATGAAGCTTGCATCTTTGGTCTCAAGGCTGCCATAGACTTGGGAATCAAATCTTTGATTGTGTTTGGAGACTCCGCTTTGGTCATCAGTCAGATCAAAGGAGAGTGGGACACTAAGCATCCCAACCTCATCCCTTACAAAAAACATGTCTTGACATTGTTACCACATTTCGAGAAGATTACCTTCGAGCACTTCCCGCGAGAAGAAAATCAGCTAGCAGATGCTCAGGCTACAATGTCATCCATGTTTAAACTTAACTGGGATAATGAGGCTCCCCAGATCCCCATTGAACGAATGGATGAACCTGCACATTGTCACGAGATTAATACCGAAGAAGTAGTGGACCGACCTTGGTTTCACGAAGTCAAAAGGTATCTCGAGGCTCAGGAATACCCTGAAGGAGCTTCAGTCAATGACAAAAAGTTTTTAAGGAGATTCTCTGCCAAGTTCTTCCTGAGCAATGGTATCCTGTACAAGCGCAATCATGATTGCATTTTGCTCCGATGTGTAGACAAGATTGAAGCTGAACAGATCATGGCTGAACTGCACAATGGTACCTTTGGCACTCACTCTAGCGGGCATACGATGGCTAAGAAGATCCTACGGGAAGGCTATTACTGATCTACCATGGAAGTTGACTGCTATCAACATTCCAGGACTTGTCACAAATTTCAAATCTATGCAGACAAGGTACATATACCTCCAGTTCCTCCCAATGTCTTAACAGCTCCTTGGCCATTCGCTATGTGGGGAATCGACATGATTGGAGAGATCAAGCCTATAGCATCCAATGGACACTGCTTCATTCTGGTGGCCATTGACTACTTCACCAAGTGGGTCGAAGCAGCTTCATTCGCATCCGTTACTAAGAATGTTGTTGCCCGCTTCATCAAGCAGAACCTTATTTGCCAGTACGGTATCCCCGAAAGGATCATCACCGATAATGGTACAAACCTTAACAACACTATGATCACCGCCTTGTGCGAGCAGTTCCAGATTCAACATCACAATTCATCTCCCTATCGGCCAAAGATGAACGGTGTTGTCGAAGCTGCGAACAAAAATATCATGAAGATCATACAAAAGATGATAGTCACCTATAAGGACTGGCATGAGATGTTCCGTTTGCTCTCCACGGGTACCGTACCACGGAACTTACATCAACTGGGGCAACACCCTATTCTTTGGTATACGACATGGAGACTGTTTTACCTATCGAGGTTCAGATTCCCTCCTTGAGAATCATGAAAGATGCTGGTTTGAGTGAACACGATTGGATTCAGACCCGGCTTGATCAACTTAACTTGATTGACGAAAAGTGATTTACTGCTGTTTGCCATGGTCAGACGTATCAGAAACGGATGATTAAGGCATTCAACAAGAAAGTCAGGCGCCAGGTGTATCAAGTCGGGGATCTTATAATCAAGTGGATCATCTTGCCGCAAAGTGATCCCAGGGGAAAATGGACTCCTACTTACGAAGGACCATTTGTGATCAAAAACATATTTTCTGGTGGGGCAATGATCTTAACCACCATGGACGGTGATGACCTGCCGCACCCTGCGAACGCAGACATAGTCAAAAGATACTACGCATAAATGACCCGAAAGGGCATCCCGATGAATCGAAAACCCGAAAGGGCGGTTCAAGAAAAAATTAGGGATAAACAAAAAAATTTGTACACCTGGCAAGTTGAAAACCCGAAAGGGCGACTTGGGCAAAAAAGGGTTTCCCGGTGGATCGAAAACCCGAAAGGGCGGTCCATGCAAAAGTTAGGGAATTAAAGCGTATGACTATGTCTCGTCGGATCACTTTAAGGACAATCTCTTCACAGACAAGCTTCGAGCTTCTGATAAACTCAATCATCTTCGGACGAAGCGACGAATGGACAAGATATTCAGAGTTATGAAGGCTATAGCAGAATGGGAACCCCATGGAATTTTCACACATAGCCATCTTTCTTTGTATAAAATTTTCTCATTTTTATGACAACGTTCTCTTACTAGGATGTTTGTCTCCTTTGTACAAAATACTTACACAAAGTTAATACAAAGATACTTCAAAGTGCATAAAACTATTTGTCTTTTCCACTTGTGTTTAATTTGAAAACGTCCAATGATTTATTAATGAGCATATGCATTTGAATATAATCACTGTTTACAAATAAACGAAATGAGAAAGAATAATTACTGACAGGTTGAAAGTATAGGAAAACGTCTTTAGGCTATTCCAAGAGAAATCGCCTGCAGTACATCATCTAGATCCCCAACGGAGCTAAAACCTTGAAATACATATCCCCAGCGGAGTTATAATTTCCATCCTTAATTCCCATCAGAGTTAAAACTTCAAATTCCCAATCCCCAGTGGAGTAAAAACTTTGAACTACAAACCCTCAGAGGAGATGAAACCTTCTTCCCCAGTCGAGTCAAGATTTCCAACTATCAATCCCCAGCGGGAACCATTCAGTTTTCCCCAAATGCCCCAACAAGTTGTCTTAAAAGCCTGGAAGTCAACCAGATAACAATTAACCTTTATCCCCAACCTAGGATAACTCCCCAGTAGAGTAGTAGAGTGGCATACAACCCAAACTCCTGAACTTTTTCCAAACGGGAATAAGCTTTTTCCCTCAGAGTCCTGAACTTACTCTCCAGCAGTAAGCCTTCTCCCCCACAGAGTTTTTACTCTCCAACAGAATGAAGATTATCATTCTTGATTCCCCAAGTGAAGTTGCCAGAGTCTTCATTACTCCCCAGCATGATTTATCATAATCTTATTCCCCTGCAGATCGAAGATTCTCATTCTTAGTTCCCCGCAGAAGCCATCAGAGTGCCCCTTATTCTCCACCAGATCAAGGTTTTCCTTTGTATGATCCCCAGTAGAGATCGTCAGAATTTTCCCTATTCCCCAGCCGAGTAAGGATTCCCATTATTTAACCCCCAGTAGAAGTCTTCAAAGTTCTCTGGATTTCCCAAGCATACTTCTCAAGCAGTTTGACATTACTCTCACAACAGATTTTGTTAATACTCCAACTTCAAGACATGAAGGATTCTCACATCCCCACAAAAGTTGTCAAGGATTTCTCATCCCCAATGGTCAAAGATTTTGAATCTCCAGCAGCGGTCAAGGATTTATTTTCCCCGGCAGTAGTCAAGAGTTTTATTATCTCCAGCTATCAAGGATTTATTTTCCTCAGCAATACAGCGAATCAGCTTACATGCGCATACATTAAATTCATATATCATAAACATTGATAAAACACATTTTATTGCATCATACATTTCATGCAACATAACTTTGTGCGTCAACTAACATTTCACCCTTTTCAGGATAAGATTAACAACTATCTTTAACAAATATTCAAAGATTTCAGATATAGTACGGATACACTTCAGACACGGAAGTCATCATGTTACTCATTCAGATATAGTACGGATACACTCCAGACACGGAAGTCATTCTGTTACTCATTCAGATCTCTTATTCAGATACAATACAGATGCACTCCAAACACGGAATTCATTTTATTACTCATTCAGAATTCAAAGTCACGATACAGTTCAGATACGCACCAGACACGGTTGCCATTATGCCCACTCATTCAGAATTCAAAGTCAAGATACAGTACAGATACACTCCAGACACGGAAGTCATTTTGTTACTCATTCAGATCTCTTATTCAGATACAGTACGGATACACTCCAGACACAGAAGTCATTCTATTACTCATTCAGATCTCTTATTCAGATACAATACGGATACACTCCAAACACGGAAGTCATTCTATTACTCATTCAGAATTCAAAGTCAAGATACAGTACGGATACACTCCTGACGCGGAAGTCATTCTGTTACTCATTCAGACCTCAACCTCATGATACAGTTCAGATACGCACCAGACACGGTTGCCATTCTGCCTACTCATTCAAAATTCAAAGTACAGATACAGTCCAGATACGCTCCAGACACAGTTGCCATTCTATCACTCATTCTGATTTTCCCCAACTCAGATACACTTCAAACATGGAAGTAATTCTGTCACCTATTCAAGATACAGTCCAGATATGCTCCAGACACGGAAGCCATTCTGTTACTTATTCAGATTCAAATCTCCAGATACAACTCAGATACGTTCCAGATACGGATACCATTCTGATGTTCATTCTCCTAATTTACAACAAACAGTCTTGGATGGCATCTTTAAGCCCATCTCCAACAAGATTCTATCACATCTACAAATGGCATCTTTAAGCCCATTTCCTCAACTACACTTTGACGAGTGCAAATTTACGGGCACTCTAGTGTCCAATCATCTTTTACCTTCGAGTCACAAACGGCAAAATTCGCCAATCTAACTCTTCAGGTTCAAGAAGATTGAACAGGGGAACTATTGTACCCAAAAATTTACCCTCTCATATTATCAAGATTCTCCTCACAAGACTTCTTGGACTCAAGACCAGTTTAAGGTTTGCTCAGCTCAAGACCTCATCTTGCACTGATGACCTGAAATTAGGGTTTGAGTTTACACAAGGATTTTTGGACTTTCAATGCCTCATGTGACTTTCATAATTCATGTTGGACCTATAAGATTGCTCATACCAAGTTTCAAGCCTTGAATCACATTTTTGCCCAGTCAATTGGACAGTTGACCTAAAAATCAACTGTATTAGGGAAAAAGTCAACTATGGCCAATTTACAGTCAAACCTCATAATTTTTTATCCACATCAACATTATAAACTCATATGAACCATTTGACAAAGTTTGGACCACAACTCCTCAATAAATTTGATCAGATCATCAAAAGGGCAAAATGGTCAAGATTAAGGTTTTGACTGTATAAGGGAAATTTCTGATTTTTGACCTAGCCAATGGACAATTGGGTTCAAGCATGATTTAAAGGAATAAATGGCATCATATTGACCTAATCACAAGTTTCAAAAGATCTCAAATGCATTGGATTAACAGATGAATTTCTCAGTCAATTGATTAAAAATCAACTGTACACTGAAAAGTCAAAATTTGACTTTTTGGTCAAAATCAAGTGCCAAATCAAGATGTGTCAAAACATGAAACTTGTTCACCAAGAAACTTAAATTTGGAAATTAGGGTTTAAGTTTGAAAATTTTCATAACTTAGAATTTTTCTAAGTTATGAAAATTTCTTATTTTTTCCCAACTTTTCTCAACTTTTTCACCATGATGCAATTGGATTCAAAGAAAACTTCCAACATGAAAGTTGTAGTCCTCCACAAAATCTACAACTTTTATTCACAAAGTTTTCCAAAAAGATGCTTGGATCTCAAGTTATGATTTTGTGAATAAGGGTCCATAAACTTTTTAACTTAGTGAAATTTTGCCCTAGTTTAGGCAGATTTTTGACCTAACTTCATGGCAACTTTTCACATAGTTCCAAGAGGAATATCAAAATGAATTTCAAAGATGGATTGTAGAGAATGTTAGAAGCTTTCCAAAATGTCAAAGAACTCTCCAAAATCATTTATGGTTAGGGAGAATCGAAGAAATGAAAATGGCAAATTATCACTTTTGTCCAAGGCATTTTTCACATTGGTTCAAGTTGCAAATCAGTTTGAATCATGCTTGTACTTGCAGAATCATGCTTGTACTTGCATTACAGGTTCTAATCATTTGTACACTCCAAAATTGAATGCAAATACATTAGACAATGGCTTTGTTCTGAGCTATGGAGCATTACACAAGGAATTATTCCAAAAATGGCATAAAGGTTACAATGCTACTTTGATAAAGCATACTTTTAGCAACTTTGTTTATCTTGAGCCATGGACCTAACCTTTTGCTGCAAACAAAGTCCACAAATACCAGGAAATTTGTACCAACTCTCATTAGGCCTTGAGCTAGCCTGTACAGGCTTTGGCATTGTCACTTCCCACCTTTTCTTTAAAAGCAAGTAAACTTGCAAAAGTCCACACCACTTGTGTATCTGATAAAACCAAGCCTTGGCATTATTCTAGACAATCTCAGCATATTGTAACAAGCCTAAAACACTATTGCCCAACCTCTTAAACACATAAATCACCATTTCTGCCCAAAACAGGGCCATCTCTGCAAATCACAACCCATTTTCATATTGCCTCGTGCGTTTTACTTGGAACCACTTCAAACACATTCCCCACATCACACATAAGCTGTCCAAGCCTTTGTTCAGTAACTGTAACCTCTGTTTTGAGGATCACCATTTTCATTTTGAAGCTTTGCAGGTTGACTTCTACAGAGAGATTCAGGCAAGTTCAAGGCAAGCTGAGCATTAGGAAAGGTTGATGGAACTTCAAGCAAGCTCACACGACCTTCAGGCCTCACTCAAAGTTGCTACATTGCTCTATCCAAACTCAACTAAACAAGGTATTTGTCAAGTTTCTATCTCTCTATTTAGATATCCTTAGGCTTAGGTTTGTGAAGCAAAAATGTAGTCTTTAATGTGCTTGAGTTGTACATATGCATAGCTTCCATTTATATTGACTGAGCTAGGAGTATTTGATAGTTGAAGTTGTTGAAAATTTTAGGTCAGAAATTAGGGCTGATAAAATTCTTCTTGATCTTTAAGAGTTAGGTCATGTTTTTTATATCAATGGAATCGTGACTAAAAATGTTACAAGTTTCATGTTGCAAGATTTCATTTTTATGCACGTATGCAAGAGATACAGGTTGAGGAAGAAACACGCGCATGAAGTGTACAAAGGTCAGGGATGAAGTGGAGTCTGGGCCTGGCGCTGGCACCCCCCTTTTACTTTTTGCACCCCCTTGATCATTTTCTTTTATTTCTTATATTTTTTTTGTACAATTTATATTTTCTGACTTTATTTATTTTTTCTAAATATTTAAAATCACAAAAAATATTTTCTTAATTTTTCACATTTTATTTTATTATTTTTATTGGCATAAAAATAGTTTATTAAATAACAATATACTTTATTTTCTTAAATAAAATTGTAAATAATATTAAAATACTTAAATATTTTATTTTATTATATTATACATATAAAATATTATTTTCTCACATATTTTAATTTTTAACATTTTTATACATATTATTATTATTTTTCTTGAATAAAAAATAAATAATATAAAGCATAATTTCTTTAAAACAAAATTAGGGTTTTCACCCTTTCAAAAAAAATCATTTTTATTTTCTTATTTTTAAGACATAAATAAATTTATTTTCTCATACATAAAACAATAACAAAACATTTCTTTCATATTTATATTTTATTGTACATTTAAATAATTATTCATTTATTTATTGTATAAATTCAATTGGGTTGTAATAGTAAATTAGGGTTTTATTTCGTGCAAATATCCCCTATTCAAACTTGTACCCCCTTCCCATAATATTGTTGTAATATTTTAGATTTACTTTACGCATTTTATCGCTTTCATATTCCATGATAGTAAACTAGGGTTTTGTATGCAAAGACCAAAAATCAAACAAATAGCAAGACTTATTAATACAAGACAAAAATGCATGAAAAATGACAACACATTGCACACAAGCACCCCTAGGGTTTCATCCACTTTGTTGCTTTAAAACATGGCCATGGTATGCATGCTAGGTATCTTGGCAAAATCAATCAAATAAAAGATCATAGTCCCCCGATGACGCTATCAAAATGTTGCCTAAAAAACAAATGATCTTAGTCCCTAAATTTTGCTAAGATACTTGGCACTATTGCTATCATAGTCATACGATGACACACGCCCGTCCCGTTTAACATCCAAAGATAAGGTTGTTTATCAAATACAATGGTAAAACAACAATGTCAAAGGGTTAAAAAATGTGTAGGAAAGACTTTTGAGTAGGTAGATGCTTCTAGTTACTTGATCAAATTGCAAACCATCCTTGCTATTTTCAAACAAACACACACAATTTCAAAACAATTTCCAAACAAAATTTCAAACATTGAAACATTTTTCAAAAGATAAACATCTTTGTATACATTCTTGCAAACAAGAATCATTACAAAGATTGCCAAAACGATGGTCTCTTTTCAAAATACTTTCAAAACCACACAAAACACCTTTTCAAACAATTGAAAAGCAGAAGCAAGTGATATAAAACAAGTAACTAAGAGCCCATGAAAAACCATGGATGAAAAGGGTGATAGCACCTTCCCTTTTCATAATCTACCCCCGAACTCAAAAACAATCTCAAAGGTCTTTCCTGTGCTTTTTTACCTTTCCTTTTGGATAAAATAAAAGTCGGTAGCGACTCTTGCTAAACCGAAACATTTGCAAACACAAACGCAAAACCTCAAGCAGTTCTCCCACTGCATCACAAAAAGCTATGTGTTCAGTATCAGAAACATCACTCAAATCCATACGGTGAGTGATCAGTAATGTAGCTGGCAAAATCTGTTTGGTTAAAGCTAAACGTGCGTTTCGTCGAAACCGTTGCGTTGAGTCATACCCAATGGAGGAAGCCCAGTAATGGCCGCCACGTCGAATAAGGTGGGAGTCAACATCCCACAAGGAAGTTGGAAAGTGTTGGTCGAGCCTTTCCAAAAGAAAAGTGAGGCGAGAATAAAGTTAGGATCAAGAGTATGGGAGTTATGTGAGAGTTGAATCACGTCAAAAATACAGAGTATTTCCCATTGGGGTTGTCATTGTCCTTGGACTCTGTCAAGCCAAGAAAGATATGCGGTATTATCTGGAGTAGGTACAGAAGGAAATACTGTGGTATCAGAAACCAAAAACCTGACATCAATAAGTTTTGTGTGATTAAAAGCAGAAGGGATAACATGAAGAAAACAAGGAAAGTATTGACTGACTGCTTTAGGATTCATTTTTGGGCCTCGGTAAGGACCATGGAATGCGAAAAGTTTCCCTGCAACAACAAAAAGGATCAACATTTGTTGTTTCCATGTATGGACTTTGGATTTCACCTTAGTGGGAGGATTTGAAATAAAGTTCAAGCTATGTTTGACAGAGATAGTGTAAGCTATGGGCTTATCACCAGTGAAAAGGATATCAGTTGGAGTGGCCATTGCAAAAACAGAAGAAGTTTCTCTAGGAGTTTCAAGAATTGGAAGATGGGAAACTGAAGCAGAAGAAAGAAATGAGGGGTTCTTGAAAGATTATTTAAAGAGGAATCAAAACCATTAGGATCAGAACAAATATCGCTTGAATAGCGCGAGCAGACCAAAAGAAGTGGAAAAGTTAGTGGAGTTTGTTAGAAACCCATACCCTAAATACTAGGAGTAATCATGAGAAGTGATTGAAGTAACATGAGAAACTGTTGCGCAGAAAGTAGTCATGATCACGCATGACATCATCCCTACAGAGCGGCGTACAGTCGAAAATGTAAGAGGGAAAAACGGCAAGATTCTCCCATCGACAGGACTCCGTCGAATATGGCGTTTTAGGGGATAATTTGTTGACAAACAATTTTCGACTAAGAGAATAAACCTAAAGTTATGGGGATTTATTTGGCTAAAGGGGCATAGAGTAGTGGAAAACGATAAGATGCGTTGAGCAGGGAGAACGCGTCGACCAAATGAGCTAGTCGACGAAGGCAGGTACACCGTGGGGCAGCTGTCGAGAAAAACGATGATCGAATAAGCTAAAGAGAAAATGCATATTGGCGGGAACAATTATCAACGTGCAGAGCCAGCAAGCGTGAGAATACTCTAACAGTCCCCACAAATCCCAAAATTGGGCTAGTAACCATCGACAGTTACATATTTAGGATGTCTATTTAAGCAAATTTCTATATTTGTGTTACAGGTCACATTTCTTCATATTCAATTGCAATACACTCAAAGTATATACATCTAAGAGAAAAACGAGTTCAAACTTAACAATGTATGAATGCTCCCACATTTAAATTCTTAACAATTTACAGTCTTTTGATTTATTTACATCAGACATGTCTTTATCTTTTGCCCCTTTATCCTCTTTTTCAATCCAAACACACCTTAAACACTAAAGTATGCGATTATTGTAACCGATCCCGTAAGTAACCTTTAATAAGAGGCTAACGATTATTTCGCAGAGAAACAACTTCAAGGGAATTTGAAAAATTAAGTGCCACTTGACATAAAAGAAAAATTTGATTGGATAGTATTATTATATTTAGTCAATTACTAAAAAGAATTTTATGTAATATAATTTTTTATAATTAAAGGGTAAGATTGAAAGTGCATAAACATCTTCGGATCTTAGTTAGGTAGTAAAAGATAATTTCTTTTCAAAATTCTCCCACATAATTTAAAATACTTTTTATCACAAAATAATTTTTAATTTGAAATAGAAAGAACATAAAAAAACAAAAATTATATTAATAATTAAATAACTTATTTATTTTAAAATAAATATTTTTATTAAAATATAATAATTTTTTATTATTAATTACTATATACTATCGATATAAATTTCTTTATCACACCCATTCGAAAATATTAATTAATAAATAATTAAAATAAAAATTAAATATTACTAAAATTCTAACTGTCACGATTAACAGATTAACTAATCGTATAAATATTATTATTCATGTGAATTTTTTTTTTGGTAAAATAAACTATCTCATATCTCATATGTCCTAAAGTAGATAAATATCATTTTTAAAAAAAAAACATCTCTCCTAAAATAAATAAAAATTTAATTGGTATGTATTTTAATAACATTTGATATTTATTTTAATTATAAGTAATATTATTTAATACAAAATAATTTGAATAATATATATATATATATATATATATATATATATATATATATATATATATATATATATATATATATATATATATATATATATATATATATATATATATATATATATATATATATATATATATATATATATATATATATATATATATATATATATATATATATATATATATATATATATATATATATATATATATATATATATATATATATATATATATATATATATATATATATATATATATATATATATATATATATATATATATATATATATATATATATATATATATATATATATATATATATATATATATATATATATATAAAACTAATTTAGTAAATAATTTTTAATTTATTATAAATTAAAATCATATAGAATGATTATAATAAAAAATAATTTAAAATTTATTCTTCTTTTTCTTGTTTTCAATTTTTTTTATTAACAAATATTTTTCATGTAGGAAAATTCCTCTCCGAAAATTTCACGCGTCAAAATATTATTCAACCTTCACCCAGATTCCACACCACATGCATGCTCCCTTCCGCACCCTACAAAACCCTCTCTCTCTCTCTCTCTCTCAATTTTCCCTCTATTTCTCAAACACACCCCCTCACTTTTTATGTACTCACTCACTACCAGCAAGCAACACTCTCTCTCTACAAACCCTACTCTCACTCGAATTTCCTCCGCCAATCCCCGCCGGCATGGACATGTCATTCGACGACATCATCCAGACCACCACCGCTCGCCGCCGATTCACCGCCGCTAACGGACCAAACCGCAACATCAGCGTTCGTAACGCGATCAGAATCACGCCGTACTCTATTCCTCCATCTCAGGTTACTTCGCGATCCACTCATTCTTGTAAACAACAGAAAAACGAACTGGAAGAGTGTTATTGCTTTTTGATTTTGAAACGAAAGAAATAAAGTAAGCGATGCAAATGCAGGTTGCTAGAGAAGCGTTGCGAAGAAGCAGCGTTGATGTTCCGGAAATGGTTCGCCATCGTGACGCTGTGCAAACTCGACCTATCACTAAACTCTATTTGTCTAACTTGGATGATAGGGTTTCCAACGAAGATATTCATGTATTATTACTATTTCTATTACTATTTTTGTTGTTATTTTTTCATAATCATCATCATCATCTTTGTTGAAATGTTATCCTCTTTTTCTCTTATTTTGCCATACTGTTGTTATTTGTCATTGTTGTTGCAATATCATGTTATTGCTGAAGTAATACTGTAGTATGGACACCGGAAACACGACAGTGACACGTTGAAACGGGTAATGATTTGAAAAAATGAATGAATGAAACGTAATCACAAGTGTCTATGTTTCTGACACCAGAAACAGAAGAAACAGAACACTGACATGTTGACATTGGTAATAATTTGAAAAAAATAAATAAATCGAACGAAATCATAAGTGTTGGTGTCTGTTTTGAACTAACAAAGACACTATCACCGACACACCTTTTCCGAAGTGTCGGTGTGTTACAGATGTTATTATTGTGAAAAGACCTCAGAGAGAGATTCTGTGAGTAACTTTAAGCTTAGTTACTTTGCTTCACAATTCATTATAAGTACTACTTAATTTCAGCAACATAAATGTTGATTATTTGGCATTGTATTAATGATGATCTACGTAAAATTTTGTATATAAATTTGAAATTATGTAATCTTATAGTTGATATTTACTTTATTTTAAAAAAAAATTATGATACATTTATTTGAAGTTATTTTTGAAGTATCTAATAGCTTTGAAATTTTTAAAGAAATTGTGGAGTTAATCAATTGAAGAAGAATTTTTAATTTAGTAGCTGGATTGGTTAAAAAAAAAGTGTTTGTAATGAGTTATTGAGGGAAGTAACTATACTTATAGTTACTCTAAGAGTGACTTGATCCTTCTATTTTGATTATTATTAATCAATTTATGTTGTTTCTGTTGAGCCTTCGGTAGTTTCTGATATCAAACTTTGGTTTTATAGTGTTAATTGCTTTGGATTATCTATATCGTTGCATGTGAGTCGTGAACATAAATTTTAATGAATTAAGTAGACGGACAGAGTTGAAATTTTGAGAATTAAGTACTACAAAATGCCTCATGGAATGGCTATTCCCTGCATAATTTTTAATTGTGCATTTCATATGCTACTAGGTTTTCTTTCATAATAACAGCATAATTTGTGTCATTGTGTGTAGTGTGTGTTTGTGTCTATCATATTTTAATCTTTTTGGTGCAACAATTTTCTCTGTCTGTCATGCTTTTGTGAGCACCTAGCTTTACTGAAGTTCATGTCTTTCAACTCTTGTCTAGAACTTATATTTTACTTTGGAAATATTGCTACTGAGAATGTTGCTGCCTGCCACTGTTTGCTTAGTGTATTCAATTAGTTTAGTGAGCAAATATTATGTATGAGGACAACCCATATCAATTTGGTTTCTGAATTTGAGTTTCAGAGGCTTTTTTAATGTCCTCTTTGAGTTAAATCTGGGAGTCATAATTTGCAATTTGAAGGTATGACGTGTATCCGAACACTAATACTACTCCCAAATGATACTCATCAATGATCTTTTTTGCTCACCCCCTTCTTTTTAGAACTTTTTTTTTTTGAACGAATCTGTTTATTAATTGTCGGCCAAATAACTTGAAAAATTGAAAACTCACGTCTGCCTATTACAGCTGTTGTTCTCGGAAGAGGGTGTGTTGGAAAGGTATTCCATTCATTATGATCAGTTTGGGAGATCAAAAGGAACAGCAGAAGTTGTCTTTACAAGGCAGTCTGATGCTTTATCAGCCCTCAAAAGGTACAACAATACGAGGCTTGATGGAAAGCCACTGCAAATTGAGCTTGTTGGAATTGGAACAAGCATTATTACTCCTGCTGACACGCAAATTGGAACAAGCTCTATTACTCCTGCCAATAAGCAAATTGGAAAAAACTCTATTACTCCTGCTGATACTCCTCTTGGTCAAAGCAGCATACTGGGAAGAACAAATGATCGCGTCTTTGCAAGGTGGGAAATTCTGATTCCTGATCTTATGTACTCGTAGCTCTCTAAGTTTCATGTATCTAGTCGGAGTTGTGAGTGTGTAGTATCTTAAGTATCATCTAAAAAAATCCAGTAAATTCCATGAAATCACAAGTTTTATTAGCGTGTGTATGGTGCTCGAGTGCGCATATATATGTTCTGTCATGGATATGGGGTTAAATACATGTAGTTGTTGATATAAGTATCTCCTTTCTAATTACTTGTAGTTTGATATTCATTTTCTTTCACAGGGAAGAAAGGAAGATTGGAGGTATCAGGTTCCATAACAGCTTTGCACATGGCTATCTTCCAATGGGCCATGGAAAAGAGAAGTTCCATATAAGGAAAGTGTCTCTTGGAGCTACTGATCCCAACTTCGAGAGTTATGACCGCCGTCGTGTAGAAACAAAACGCAATTTCCAAAAGTTGTCTGTGAAAGATCTTGATGAAGATCTGGATAAGTATCACTTAGAGGCTAAGAAGATTAACAAAAAAAATGGAAAGGGAAATCAGGACTGATATGAATGGCTCCTATTATATGAGTAAATAGATCAGGTAAGCACTTTTGATTTGCATGACTTTCCTTAAGTAATAGTTTGCCCTTTGTAAATGTCATTTTGAAACTTCTAGATTAGGGCCTTCATCAAGATCTTTAACATACACCTATCAAGTATATTTAGCAAACATGTTCCCTGGATTTTACTTGTTTCTGATGGCTCAGTGTAGATACAGAATGAACCGTTGCTTTCTTTTACACTAGAAAAATCAAAATGCAGTTATATCCAAAAAGAAGGCTAGATGAAATTTAAGGTCTATGCGCTTAGAATTCTAGTACTCCATCTTTAAAATATATGCCATGTTTGAGATGATTTTTTGTGTTTTTTTATATAAAAATATCTTTCAGATTTGCAACTAACATATATCTTTAAAATATGCCGGTTACATTTTTCTGTACTTTGTAATATACTAAATATTATTTGTTGTAAAAGATGATATTGTAAAATAAAATATTGTAATATCTAACTAAATATATTTGTAGTTCTTATAAATATGTCAATGTTTTCTTTTGGTTTCTTAATTTTTTTTTAATAGTGGTCGCTAATCAATTATTCAATTTTTGTTTCCGATGTTATCTTCTATTATGGAATTTTACGTGATATTTTAATCTTGCGAGATGTTTATTGCGTCTTGATAGGTTACTGTCACTTGGGATTCAAAAATCTCAAGTATTCAGCACAATCCATACAAATTCAACAAAACTCATCAACTCAAAAAAGCTCAACCAATCTAAAAATTTCAACATTTGTAGAAAAATCGAACAAACTCTTAATGCAATCAAATTACTTTTTATCTAATTAGTTATAAGGTGCAACTAAGAAATAATCCCATTTCTTACTGGTAAATTAATGCCCCAAACGAGACAATAACAACATCACATATATATTCAAATTTTCAATTAAAAAATATCACGAATATCCCATTGATCGATCTCTCTAGTAGCATTAGTATCAACTTCAGTTCAGTTAACATCATTGAACATACGAATCCAAATTGATTCTCCCATAATCCTATTTTTTGTTTATACACTAAAACTCTTTCAATATTATACTCAACCCTTCACTTTTCTACATAGACAAAACCAACATAGCCATTGACATTGCTAACCTAAAATCATAGTCACACGATTCACAATTCGTCTCGGTACGTGATATCATTCGGATACGCAGGATGCAATTCTCAGAATTAAATACGCGAGGAGTATATATAGTCGGTACGCTATTTGAGTTTGTGATATGTTCAAATATATTAGTTGGGACGCTGTCATATTCAAATTTTTGACCTAAGATCCCATCTTCATTTGCATTTTTATAAAACATCAAGGTCATGAGATACAGTTGGTTTTTAATCCGCTCACCTTCGAGCAATGCTTATGCATTGTGAACATTTTATTTTATGCATCACTAACTTCTAATTCCATACAAAGGTGTATGTTTGTGTTTTTTTGGTTTCATGTACAGAGACATGTCTGAATCAAGAGCATCAGGTGTTGCGCTTCAATTAGGATTTTGGATCCCTCAAGTGTTCAAGTATGGTGAATCATCAATTCTCAAAGACTACTTCATCAAAGTTTAACCTTTAACCAAAAGCACAGTCAAGATTTTATCATCACTGGCCCATATGTGCATCGATATGTCTGAGAATGCGAGGAAAGATCAAATTTGCAAGTTGATTCAAAACACTTTGATCAAAAGTCAACATTTTCAAGATCAAGTTCAAACGATTGTAACTTCTTCATTATTCAATATTTTTGAGTGGTTCTTTTTGTGTATGACTCTCCTTGACGTCATCTCCAACTTCTCTTTACAAGTCAAGAGCTAATTATGTGCGGAGGATCATCAGAATTTCGAATATTTTAGAGGTTATTTTACGAATTTGACCTAATCTCAAAATAGTTGTGTCCAACTTTCAAGGATCGTAACTCTTTGAATTTTCAATATCTTGAGACGATTCTTTTTGTGCATTGTCATGAAGAATGTCCTCTACAAGTTTTCTTTAAAAAGTGAAGTCGAATTGTGCTTAGAAGGCCTTGGGATTTATTGAAACGTTATAGATCATTTTCTTGATTTAAAGTTTTCTTGAGTTCTAATGACTTCACGATGCCAATTCCTCAATGTGGTAACTTTCGGCTCAAAAACCTCTTCTAGTGATCATTCAAGGCCTTTTAGGTTTGATTTGAGTTTCTATGCTTACATGATCTAAGTTGTTTTGATTTAAGGGTTACGAACAATTGGATTGTTAATTTTGAAAAAAAATTGTTCATGTGATTTGTTTGAAATTCAAGATACAAGTCCAAATATCGATTCTCGTCATTTATCAAGATTGACTCAAGAATTCATATATTTGGTTGGTGTGGAATTCAAAGTGGACTATCCAAGTATCATTCAATCCTAGTCATGCTTTGTAATATTCATTCAAAGAAATTCCTGCAAGATTCAAGTTTGTCATTCAAGACTTCCAACAAAGTTCATCATGAATTCAAATTTCGGTTCATCCAAGTATCTCCATCATTTTAAGTAAAGCATCGCAAGGATAATCTTCAAGATTACAATCAAACATATAAAATGGAGAACTTCACAAATTGTTCATGTCTCATCATCTTATTAAGTTGGAATGCTACAAGATTACATAAAAAATCCCTAGCCTAAATCTAAAGACATCATGATAATTCTTCAAAGTTTCATACCATGGTCATTTTTCTCCAATTTGATGCCAATTTGCTCGTCTAATAAGCAGTCAAATCTGTCCACAAAGTTACACAAAACCAGTTCAAAAATTCAATAGAAAAGAGATGGAAAAATGCAAGTATTATCACATGGAAAGATCAGAAAAATACAAAATGGAAAGAGACTTCTCTATGACATTACACTCCAAACTTTGCTCCAATATGCTTGCTGTCCTCATGCACAATAAGCTCCAAAACCTATTGTTGTCTTTAATACCCTAATTCCGTGCACAAGTTGTTGCAAGATGCCCAAACCAGTTAAAACTTCAGCCCTGTATAACAAAAGAGAAAAGCTGTCAAAACAACCTTGTCCACTCCACTCCAAACCTGTGCAAGAATTTCACAAAAATAGTAAAACAAAAATGCATTAGAAAAGCTACAAAAAACATACTATGTTTGTATAAAACTCATCAACTTTCCCCGCCAAAATCCACTTTGATTCAATATAAAAACTCATCAGTATGAGAGAACAAGGGATCCAAGAAAAAAAACACTCTGCATACTCCTCTCAACCCATCACAATATTTCCAACACCCTGCATAACCATTTTCTCAACCATGCCATATAATCCTTACTTCACAAAACTCTCAGCCTTTCCATAAATCTCTTCATCAAACCCTCCATTTTCTTTCTAACATGCCTCTATCTTAAGTGCATAAAAACCATCATTCACACAAAACCTTCAACCTCTATAAACCTCACGTACCCCTGCAATACACCCCGTAACTCTAATATCCTTCCAGTTACCTTTAATCCACCTTCACTTTCAAACCTTCATCACCATAAACTGACTTTTCTCCAAAACAACAAACCTTCATCACGCATAAAAAATGAAACAATTTCACACAGAGTTTAACATAACAGACTGAAATATCGCATAAAAGATATCTTCAGCTTCTGTTCAAAACACCAAGAAATCCAACATAAGAAATAACAGAAGAAACTCCAATACAACAACATTCCAACCAAAAATTCATAAAGAGAAAAAATAAAGATAAGTAGCATGCCTGAACCTCGTCGGCGTCAGAATCTCACTGATCTGGCTTCGGTTCTGTGAGTTTTTCTTCTTAATTTTCTTCATACCATTATGTTCTACCTGTAATAATTCATATTGGATTTTTAATATCAGCTCTTAATATGTTAGGTTTTATTCTTCTGTAATTTGGTCCAGTTTGTAGTTGTTATTGTCGTTGCTGGTGTTTAAGCACTACATTTAGAATTAACTAGAGAGCGAAACTGCCGTGAAACCGAGTAAGCAGAGAGTCATGTCATCATTGACATAAAATTATAAATCAAAGCCATCATGGGAGTATGAAATCATCGACTGAAACCGAAAGAGGTTTGTAGTTGTTGGACGATTTACATAGGGATTTTGTGGTTGGCTATTAGAAACCGAAATAGAGAGAGAATCATGTGAGAGAGAGCAAGAAGAAAATGGAGAAGAAACAAGGATAGAAGAGGGACAAAGCATATGGAGGCTATTGTACCCTAAAATTTTCCCGCCAATTTTACTCAAGACATGCTCATTGAGGTCTTCAATTGCTCAAGGTTGACCAAGGATTGATCAGACAAATTTGTCTCCTAAGCAACGAACTTCCAACTAGGGTTTCACTTTTAACCAAGATGTTTGGGTTGAAAAGGCTCCAAATAATTTACATGGTCCCTAATATGTCCTCAAGAATTTCCATGCCAAGTTTCATGCCTTGCACTACAAGCTTGCTCAATCAATTGCTCAAATGCTTGAAAATCAACTATACTAGGTCAAAAGTCAACTATGGCCAATATACGGTCAAACTTCAAATATTTTTGGTAAACATCAATATTTTGAAGTGATATCCATCATTTTATCAAGGTTTGGTCATGATTCCTCAAGGAATGCTCTTAATTTATCAAAAGTCAAGAATTGCTAAATTAGGGTCAACTGAACTTTAACCAAGCATAAACTTCATATACTTCATCCATTTCCCCAACCAAAGATCATTTTGAAGAGAATTCAATTCTCTACAACTTTTATTTTTCCCTCAAATCCAAGAAATGCACCATTTGAAAGATACAACCTCATACATTACAGGTCATTTTCAGAAGGTCAACAAAACACACTTTTTTCCAAGAAACTTTACATCAAGATAAAGTCTTCAAATGCAAATTTAATCAAAATAGGTTTTGAAGTAGACATCTTGGGCTTTTCAAAAAGTCCAAGATCATCATCATGAGATAAAAATTGAGCAAGTTATGGATTGTCTAATTTGGGAAAATTCAAAGATTGTGCTTTGAGCAAATTTGAACTTTTAGGTCAATGACCTAACTTTTTTAGGTTCAAACACTCTCATAACCTTACGAAGGACCTCTAAATCCATTTGCATGCCTTTGATTTTATGTATATTTATTTTGATTTTTGTTTAATTTAAAATTAAATAACTACAAAATAAATGCATAAAATAATAGGTTAATGATTTTGACATATGGGCTGGTGTTTTGGGTAAGCCTTAGGACCCATTTTTCGTGCAAATATGACCAGATACATTCAAGGATGGAAATGGCATGAAATCTCACATTTTTGGAAAATTTTCAAAAGGGAATCATGTTTTAAAAACAATGGTTATGGCATGATTGCTTTCCATATTTCCTTGCTTTCTCCATCTCCTATAAATATAGCATCATTTGCAAGCCATTGGACACGCTGATTTTGCCTGTAGAAGCCACACCAAAATTGCAAAAAATGCATCAAAGTTATCAAATTCAAAACACATAGTGCAAGCTTCCTCAGTTCAAACCAGGCCCCCTACTCACTCCCTGAAGGTTCCAGGAGTGATTCTCAAGCCTTAAGCAATTCAAACACACGCAAAAATTCTCTCATATGATCCTTAAGTTTGGTAAAAACAAAATTGGATCTCAAACTCGTTTAATCTTTAATTTAAATCCCTTTTGATTGCATATTCATGTTATTATCATTATTTACGAATGTTTTAACGTAACACATGTGATTTTCAGTGCCCAAAGGACAGACTGCCATTGTTAGGTTTTTGAAATATGGAAGCTTCTGTTTCAGGGATAGAGGCCATTTCAAGTTAAACTAGCATCATGGTTGGAATGGCAGACCCCGATTTAGGGGGGGTAGGCTTAATTTTGAGCTTTGATTTTATCAATTGCAGACTTTAGAATTTTTGTTTGACCGGAGAGGGTGACCGAAGTTTGACTCCGGCACCCCTGAGAAATGCTGACTCTGGTGCTATAGCTCTCCCATTGGCCCTTTCAATCAGCGCGCATTTTCTTTTAATTTGAATTACTATTGTGTTGTTTTTTTATATAATATATTCGTTTTATTTGTAGTAACGAATGAACAGGTAACACAGCTGAAAACACATGGACCTTTAAGGCATACCCCCTGATGTCTTGGGTTCTATCCAGGCGTGAGGGGGTTTTATTTTTCAAATTTTTCCTCTTTGATCCAGTACTCGCATGCCATATGTGTGCATCATGTACCAACAGCCCATTACCACCTGATCAAGATCCAGCGTCTTAAACGTGTAGACCACCATGCGCCCCCAAAATTTCTCTTCATTGGATCACAAAGCAGATCTGGGCTCTTCCTTGCTTGGGCCTAGCATTTTTTCACAGCACCCCCTATTTCTTTTGCTATCAGGCCCATTTTCATTTTTTCTTTTATTTATTTGTTTATTTCTTTTAATCTTTTTTATAACAATATAAAATAAATAAAAATCACAAAAAAATATAGTTTTAGGTTTTTCTTAATTAAATTAATTTTGTAAATTAATTAATAATTATTTTAACCATTTTCTTTAATTTAAAATTAATAGAACTTAGAATTTTAATTTATTTTCTTTTTATATTAAAAATACCATAATTTAGAATTAGGTTTAGTTTATATTTTAACTTAATAAATTGATTGAGTTAATTATTTTGACTTTTTTTATATAAATTAAAAATCTATTTAGAATTAGGTTAAAATTTCTTATTTCTCAAATAAAAATGCCAAAAATATTATGTTGTATTAGAATTAATTATTAGTTAATAATTTTCTTTTAGTTTTATTTTAATCTAATAATTAGACTTAATTTAGTTTAATGAACAAAAACAACAAAAAGAGTTCTCTTTTTAACTTAGAATTAGTCTAGGATTAGACGTCATTTCAACTCACGCGCATTTTTACCTTTCGCATTTTATTTTTATATTTTCTATAACTGCCTACTGGGATGTAATAGAATTAATTAGGACTCTTTACTTCTCTGCTTTCTTTATTTTCCCCAAGTTTTGGACTTGTAATAATCCCCCTCCCCGAAGTCTTGTAATAGCTAGATTTACATTTATGCACTTTTTATTACTGTAAATTATGAACTGTTTAGATGCATGCTAACTAGGATTATATGGCAAGAATAAAACAAAACGCTAGCAAACCTAATGCAAATACAAAAATAACTGAAAACAACACAATTGCACATACACACCTCTAGGGTATCCCCACTTTGGTTACCTTTGGAAAAACAGTCACAACTCTCAAAATGTGAGAGATTTTAGTGACTACCCTCTGGTTTAAAGATCATAAGTTCCTCGATGACCCTCTCGATGTTGCGTCGGTATAATCTTAAAAAAACCTAGGGTAGTTACTAAAGTTTCTTACCCAGTTGCCTTTGTGACTGTATAAACGTCCCTTCGATTATCCCTCAAACATCCAACGACTAGGTCTGCCTACTTATTAATAGTAGGATAGAACCATCTAAAGGAAAAGAGGAAAATAACAACCCTTTCGAGTATAGTAGATAGTTCTTAGATGCTTGATCAAAACAAAACAAACTTTTACACATACATAAAACTTCTTTCAAAAACATTTTCAAACACTTTGTATACGTTCTCTACCATTCCGAGAAACATTACAAAGTTTGCCGTGCTAAGGCGCTTTCAAAAATACTTTTCAAAACACACAAAGCACAAGGTATTTCAAAATGAACTAAACATCTAAGAGCCCGTAGATAACTACGTATGGAAAGGGTGCTAGCACCTTCCCTTTCCATAATCTACCCCCCTTACACAAAAATAATTTCGAAAGGTCTTTTTCTGTTCTTTTCACCATTTCCTTTGTTGGATAAAAGAAAAGTCGGTGGCGACTCTTGCTTACCGCAACATTTGTGAATACAAACACAAAACCAGTATAACAGTCGGTTCTGCCACCGTATTACAAAACTGGCGACTCTGCTGGGGAAAGACTTATAAAGTGGGGTTACCTTAGAGTTAGATCATTTTAAATTTGCTTTACATTGTGTGTTTTGTATGCTTTACTTTTGAGGGCTTGTTTAGGTTGTTACTAAAGATCATACACCTGGATCTGGGGCACCTTTTAGGTTAGTAGCAATAGATCATGGGGACTGTGCGGGGTATACCGACATGGTTGAAGCGATAGCCACGTTAGTGTGACACATTTGTTGGTACCGGTAGCCCTTGAGTTTAGTCAAGGAGAATACAGGACCGATGTGTGATGTCATGAAGCACTAACTGACCTTATAACCTTTAATTGAACAACTTGGCCATTAGGAAGTAGTGAGATAGCCGGCTTTGGTGCAATTGAAGTTGGTTGATACTCGATACTACGCTCATTGAGATCAGACTTTTGGGATATTTCAGTCGCCAATAAAGAGGCTTGTGCTGAAACAATGTCCGATGAAGAAAGATCAGTGATATTGAAATTCCCTAGAACCTGATTACTTTCTAGGACAGGTTGAACCAACTAAATTTCAAGAGGGTACTTACCTATGAAACCCATGCAAGCCTAAACCTAAGAACTTGTTTGTGTGCTTGTATATATTTGTTTGTACATAACATCATTACATCATAACATGGCATGTCGCACTAACCATTTCAAGGATTTTTAGGACTTATCTTTGTGTTGTTTTGTAGGACATGGCTTCCACTCGCAGAAATACTATCCAAGTCAACCTCGTAAGAGTGCTTCCTCAACTCAAAGAGTTGGCATCAAGGGTTCCTGAGAATTCTCTATTCACCAAGAGACATGGTCGACTCCTCAATTTGGTTACCTCAAGCCCTGATGAAGACATGGTGAAAGTGCTCTTTCAATTCTTTGACCCTTTACACCATTGCTTTACATTTCTCGATTACCAATTAGTGCCTACCATGGAGGAGTTTTCTCAGTTATTGGGAGTACCCATTCTTAATCAATTACCCTTCAACGGTATGGAAAGAGACCCAAAACCTGAGGAGATTGCTCGAGCTCCTTATTTACAACGGTCCGACGTTGTGGCAAATTGGGAAACAAGAAGTGGTGTCAAAGGGTTTCTAGACAAGTTTTTGTTTGAGAAGGCTCACTATTTTTGAGATACTCTGGATTTACAAGCCTTTGAAGAAGTGTTGACCCTTCTCATCTATGGGATGGTACTATTTCCTAATCTGGACCAAATCATATATGTGAATACGGTCAAAGTTTTTCTGTCTCGTAATTCAGTGCCTACTTTACTTGGAGACATTTTGCACTCTCTTCACACCCACACCGTGAAAAGAAGAGGGGCCCTTATATGTTGCACTCCTCTGTTGGCTAGGTGGTTTATTTTGCACCTACCTCAATCTGTTTTGAAGAATGAGCAAGGCATGATATGGCCTAATAGGTTGATGTCCCTCACGCATTCGGATATTCATTGGTGTACTCAATCTTTAGAGGACGTTACCATCATTGCTCGCTGCGGGTGTAACACCCCAATTCTACGCAAAGCAATCATCGGAAAATCAAAGTATAAAATTTCCAATATAATCAGGATGTCACATATTCAACAAAAACACATAAACTTGTCATGCTTTTAGAATAGATACATAACACTTAAAGAAGTGGAATGAACACAAATCAAGAATATAGTCTTTGTAACATAAACCAAACTTTGATTAATCACGCAGCAGATTCATGATAATTCTCCAAATAAGATATAACATCTTTTGAATCATAAAATAACATTAATACAATAACTCATCAAATAACATCATAAGTTTCAATAAATAAACAACAAAACAGACAAGCGTTCATCCCCCCCGAGTGCTATGTATCAGAGCAAATGACACTGAACTCAAACTAATAATGCTATCGGCTACTCATCTTGGTTACCTGCACATTACCAATAAAGGGCAACATTCAAGCAGAAGGGGTGAGATATCAAAATATATAAATAGGGTTATTATAAACAATATATTAGGTAAAGAATAAAGAGAATCACCACTTCATACAATGATAACTCAACACTTCACAAATCATCAACACCACAATTCAACATATGCGACTCGAATATGCAACTCAAAACTATGCGAATGTATGTGGTACCATTGGAGTAAAACTCCCGACATAAACATTTGCCAGTAATTCCGAGGCATAAGGCAAAGCCTTCAACTTAGAACATGCCAATCCAGGCTAACATAGGTGAGCATTCACTCCAACTTAGAACATGCCAATCTAGGCCAACTTTAATGCTATGCTATGCTATGCGACGATATAAACAACCATAACTCGACAACGTAAAAACAACAACAACATAACAACGGTCAACATGATAATAAATCACACTGTTCAACATTAGCCAAAGGCCTACAACACAACATATCAACAACTTTTCATGGCAACAACATTTCATTATATATTCACTAGGGTTCACACCATAAGGCTACCCACATAAATAATTATTAATCACATTATCAATAGCAAATTCCAAATATACACAAAGATATCTTGCCACAACATCACATTCATCGATCAACACAAAATAATAGAACATTGGTCATAAGACCTATAATAAACAATGTCCATAAACCGAGCGAAATGACTTAACCAACTGTACTGGCAATTCAGCATAATCGGCATAATTTCAACAAAAAAGACATATCCACAATTACCTACTAATTAAACTTAGTTACCCGGTCAAATTTCGTTAAATTCTGGACAACTAATTATACCGCCTAATTCGGCTACTGATCAATGGTTCTACACCAGAATTTAGTATTTACCTAATCAAAGTTCAAAAGTTAACATTTTTAAGATCAAGTTCAAACGATTGTAACTTCTTCATTATTCAATATTTTTGAGTGGTTCTTTTTGTGTATGGCTCTCCTTGACGTCATCTCCAACTTCTCTTTACAAGTCAAGAGCTAATTATGTGCGGAGGATCATCAGAATTTCGAATATTTTAGAGGTTATTTTGCGAATTTGACCTAATCTTAAAATAGTTGTGTCCAACTTTCAAGGATCGTAACTCTTTGAATTTTCAATATCTTGAGACGATTCTTTTTGTGCATTGTCATGAAGAATTTCCTCTACAAGTTTTCTTTAAAAGTGAAGTCGAATTGTGCTTAGAAGGCCTTGGGATTTATTGAAAAGTTATAGATCATTTTCTTGATTTAAAGTTTTCTTGAGTTCTAATGACTTCACGGTGCCAATTCCTCAATGTGGTAACTTTCGGCTCAAAAACCTCTTCTAGTGATCATTCAAGGCCTTTTAGGTTTGATTTGAGTTTCTATGCTTACATGATCTAAGTTGTTTTGATTTAAGGGTTACGAACAATTGGATTGTTAATTTTGAAAAAAAATTGTTCATGTGATTTGTTTGAAATTCAAGATACAAGTCCAAATATCGGTTCTCGTCATTTATCAAGATTGACTCAAAAGAATTCATATATTTGGTTGGTGTGGAATTCAAAGTGGACTATCCAAGTATCATTCAATCCTAGTCATGCTTTGTAATATTCATTCAAAGAAATTCCTGCAAGATTCAAGTTTGTCATTCAAGACTTCCAACAAAGTTCATCATGAATTCAAATTTCGGTTCATCCAAGTATCTCCATCATTTTAAGTAAAGCATCACAAGGATAATCTTCAAGATTACAATCAAACATATAAAATGGAGAACTTCACAAATTGTTCATGTCTCATCATCTTATTAAGTTGGAATGCTACAAGATTACATAAAAAATCCCTAGCCTAAATCTAAAGACATCATGATAATTCTTCAAAGTTTCATACCATGGTCATTTTTCTCCAATTTGATGCCAATTTGCTCGTCTAATAAGCAGTCAAATCTGTCCACAAAGTTACACAAAACCAGTTCAAAAATTCAATAGAAAAGAGATGGAAAAATGCAAGTATTATCACATGGAAAGATCAGAAAAATACAAAATGGAAAGAGACTTCTCTATGACATTACACTCCAAACTTTGCTCCAATATGCTTGCTGTCCTCATGCACAATAAGCTCCAAAACCTATTGTTGTCTTTAATACCCTAATTCCGTGCACAAGTTGTTGCAAGATGCCCAAACCAGTTAAAACATCAGCCCTGTATAACAAAAGAGAAAAGCTGTCCAAACTCCAAATAAAATGTCAAAACAACCTTGTCCACTCCACTCCAAACCTGTGCAAAAATTTCACAAAAATAGTAAAACAAAAATGCATTAGAAAAGCTACAAAAAACATACTATGTTTGTATAAAACTCATCAACTTTCCCCGCCAAAATCCACTTTGATTCAATATAAAAACTCATCAGTATGAGAGAACAAGGGATCCAAGAAAAAAAACACTCTGCATACTCCTCTCAACCCATCACAATATTTCCAACACCCTGCATAACCATTTTCTCAACCATGCCATATAATCCTTACTTCACAAAACTCTCAGCCTTTCCATAAATCTCTTCATCAAACCCTCCATTTTCTTTCTAACATGCCTCTATCTTAAGTGCATAAAAACCATCATTCACACAAAACCTTCAACCTCTATAAACCTCACGTACCCCTGCAATACACCCCGTAACTCTAATATCCTTCCAGTTACCTTTAATCCACCTTCACTTTCAAACCTTCATCACCATAAACTGACTTTTCTCCAAAACAACAAACCTTCATCACGCATAAAAAATGAAACAATTTCACACAGAGTTTAACATAACAGACTGAAATATCGCATAAAAGATATCTTCAGCTTCTGTTCAAAACACCAAGAAATCCAACATAAGAAATAACAGAAGAAACTCTAATACAACAACATTCCAACCAAAAATTCATAAAGAGAAAAAATAAAGATAAGTAGCATGCCTGAACCTCGTCGACGTCAGAATCTCACTGATCTGGCTTCTGTTTTGTGAGTTTTTCTTCTTAATTTTCTTCATACCATTATGTTCTACCCGTAATAATTCATATTGGCTTTTTAATATCAGCTCTTAATAAGTTAGGTTTTATTCTTCTGTAATTCGGTCCATTTTGTAGTTGTTATTGTCGTTGCTGGTGTTTAAGCACTACGTTTAGAATTAAATAGAGAGCGAAACCGCCGTGAAACCGAGTAAGAAGAGAGTCATGTCATCATTGACATAAAATTATAAATCAAAACCATCATGGGAGTATGAAATCATTGACTGAAATCGAAAGAGGTTTGTATTTGTTGGACGATTTACATAGGGATTTTGTGGTTGGCTATTAGAAACCGAAATAGAGAGAGAATCATGTGAGAGAGAGCAAGAAAAAAATGGCGAAGAAACAAGTAGAGAAGAGGGAAAAACCACATGGAGGCTATTGTACCCCAAAATGTTCCCTCCAATTTTACTCAAGACATGCTCATTGAGGTCTTCAATTGCTCAAGGTTGACCAAGGATTGATCAGACAAATTCGCCTCCTAAGCAATGAACCTCCAACTAGGGTTTCACTTTTCACCAAGATGTTTGGGTTGAAAAGGCTCCAAATAATTTCCATGGTCCCTAATATGTCCTCAAGAATGTCCATGCCAAGTTTCATGCCTTGCACTACAAGCTTGCTCAATCAATTGCTCAAATGCTTGAAAATCAACTATACTAGGTCAAAAGTCAACTATGGCCAATATACAGTCAAACTTCAAGATTTTTGGTAAACATCAACATTTTTAAGTGATATCCATAATTTTATCAAGGGTTGATCATGATTCCTCAAGGAATGCTCTTAATTTATCAAAAGTCAAGAATTGCTAAATTAGGGTCAACTGAACTTTGACCAAGCATAAACTTCACATACTTCATCCATTTTCCCCAACCAAAGATCATTTTGAAGAGAATCCAATTCTCTACAACTTCTCTTTTTCCCTCAAATCCAAGAAATGCACCATTTGAAAGATACAAGCTCATACATTACAGGTCATTTTCAGAAGGTCAACAAAAGACACTTTTTTCCAAGAAACTTTACATCAAGATAAATTCTTCAAATGCAAATTTGATCAAAATAGGTTTTGAAGTAGACATCTTGGGCTTTTCAAAAAGTCCAAGATTATCATGATGAGATAAAAATTGAGCAACTTATGGATTGCCTAATTTGGGAAAATTTGAGAAAATTCAAAGATTGTGCATTGAGCAAATTTGAACTTTAAGGTCAATGACCTAACTTTTTTAGGTTCAAACACTCTCATAACCTTATGAAGGACCTCTAAATCCATTTGCATGCCTTTGATTTTATGTATATTTATTTTGATTTTTGTTTAATTTAAAATTAAGTAAATACAAAATAAATGCATAAAATAATAGGTTAATGATTTTGACACATGGGCTGGTGTTTTTGGTCAGCCTTAGGACCCATTTTTCGTGCAAATATGACCAGATACATTCAAGGATGGAAATTGCATGAAATCTCACATTTTTGGCAAATTTTCAAAAGGGAATCATGTTTTAAAAACAATGGTTATGGCATGATTTCTTTCCACATTTCCTTGCTTTCTCCATCTCCTATAAATATATCATCATTTGCAAGCCATTGAACACACTGATTTTGCCTGAAGAAGCCACACCAAAATTGCAAAAAATGCATCAAAGTTATCAAATTCAAAATACATAGTGCAAACTTCCTCAGTTCAAACCAGGCCCACTACTCACTCCCTGAAGGTCCCAGGAGTGATTCTCAAGCCTTAAGCAATTCAAACACACGCAAAAATTCTCTCATCCGATCCTTAAGTTTGGTAAAAAAAAATTGGATCTCAAACTCGTTTAATCTTTAATTTAAATCCCTTTTGATTGCATATTCATGTTATTATCATTATTTACGAATGTTTTAACGTAATACATGTGAGTTTCAGTGCCCAAAGGACATATTGCCATTGTTAGGTTTTTGAAATATGGAAGCTTCTGTTTCAGGGATAGAGGCCGTTTCAAGTTAAACTAGCACCATGGTTGGAATGGCAGACCCCGATTTAGGGGGGGGGGGGGTAGCCTTAATTTTGAGGTTTGATTTTATCAATTGCAGATTTTAGAATTTTTGTTTGACCGGAGAGGGTGACCGAAGTTTGACTCCGGCGCCCCTGAGAAATGTTGACTCTGGTGCTATAGTTGTCTCTCTCCCATTGGCCCTTTCAATCAGCGCGCGTTTTCTTTTAATTTGAATTACTATTGTGTTGTTTTTTTTATATAATATATTCGTTTTATTTGTAACGAATGAACAGGTGACACAATTGGCAACACATGGACCTTTAAGGCATACCCCCCTGATGTCTTGGGTTCTATCCAGGCGTGAGGGGGTTTTGTTTTTCAAATTTTCCTCTTTGATCCAGTACTCGTAGGCCATAAGTGTGCATCATGTACCAACAACCCATCACCACCTGATCAAGATCTAGCGTCTTAATTGTGCAGACCACCATGCACCCCTAAAATCTCTCTTCATTGGATCACAAAGCAGATATGGGCTCTTCCTTGCTTGGGCCTAGCATTTTTTCACAGCACCCCCTATTTCTTTTGCTATCAGGCCCATTTTCATTTTTTCTTTTATTTATTTTTTTATTTGTTTATTTCTTTTAATCTTTTTTTATAACAATGTAAAATAAATAAAAATCACAAAAAATATAGTTTTAGGTTTTTATTAATTAAATTAATTTTTTAAATTAATTAATAATTATTTTAACTATTTTCTTTAATTTAAAATTAATAGAACTTAGGATTTTAATTTATTTTCTTTTTATATTAAAAATACCATAATTTAGAAATAGGTTTAGTTTATATTTTAACTTAAAAATTAATTGAGTTAATTATTTTGACTTTTTTTATATAAATTAAAAATCTATTTAGAATTAGGTTAAAATTTCTTATTTCTCAAATAAAAATGCCAAAAATATTATGGTGTATTAGAATTAATTATTAGTTATTATTTTATTTTAATTTTATTTTAATCTAATAATTAGACTTAATTTAGTTTAATGAACAAAAACAACAAAAAGAGTTCTCTTTTTAACTTAGAATTAGTCTAGGATTAGACGTCATTCCAACTCACGCGCGTTTTTACCTTTCGCATTTTATTTTTATATTTTCTGTAACTGCCTACTGAGATGTTATAAAATTAATTAGGACTCTTTATTTCTCTGCTTTCTTTATTTTCCCCCAAGTTTTGGACTTGTAATAATCCCCCTCCCCAAAGCCTTGTAATGGCTAGATTTACATTTCTGCACTTTTTATTACTGTAAATTATGAACTGTTTAGATGCATGCTATCTAGGATTGTATGGCAAGAATAAAACAAAATGCTAGCAAACCTAATGCAAAGACAAAAATAACTGAAAACAACACAATTGCACATACACACCTCTAGGGTATACCCACTTTGGTTGCCTTCGGAAAAATAGTCACAACTCTCAAAATGTGAGAGATTTTAGTGACTACTCTCTGGTTTAAAGATCATAAGTCCCTCGATGACCCTCTCGATGTTGCATCGGTATGATCTTAAAAAACCCTAGGGTAGTTACTAAAGTTTCTTACCCAGTTGCCTTTGTGACTGTATAGACGTCCCTTCGATTATCCCTCAAACATCCAGCGACTAGGGCTGCCTACTCACTAATAGTAGGATAATACCATCTAAAGGAAAAGAGGAAAATAACAACTCTTTCGAGTATAGTAGATAGTTTTTAGATGCTTGATCAAAACAAAACAAACTTTTACACATACACAAAACTTCTTTCAAAAACATTTTCAAACACTTTGTATACGTTCTCTAGCATTCCGAGAAACATTACAAAGTTCGCCGTGCTAAGGCGCTTTCAAAAATACTTTTCAAAACACACAAAGCACAAGGTATTTCAAGATGAGCTAAGCATCTAAGAGCCCGTGGATAACTACGGATGGAAAGGGTGCTAGCACCTTCCCTTTCCATAATCTACCCCCTTACTCAGAAATAATCTCGAAAGGTCTTTTTCTGTTCTTTTCACCCTTTCCTTTGTTGGATAAAAGAAAAGTCGGTGGCGACTCTTGCTTACCGCAACATTTACGAATACAAACACAAAACCAGTATAACAATTGGTTCTGTCACTGTATTACAGAACTGGCGACTCTGCTGGGGAAAAACTTATAAAGTGGGGTTACCTTAGAGTTAGATAATTTTAAATTTGCTTTACATTGTATGTTTTGTATGCTTTACTTTTGAGGTCTTGTTTGGGTTGTTACTAAAGATCATACACCCGGATCTGGGGCACCTTTTAGGTTAGTAGCAATAGATCGTGGGGACTGTATGGGGTATACATGGTTGAAGCGATAACCACATTAGTGTGACACATTTGTTGGTACCGGAAGCCCTTGAGTTTAGTCAAGGAGAATACAGGGCCGATGTGTGATGTCATGAAGCACTAGATGACCTTATAACCTTTAATTGAATAACTTGGCCATTAGGAAGTTGTGAGATAGCCGGCTTTGGTGCAGTCCGAAGTTGGTTGATACTCAATACAACGCTCATTGAGATCATACTTTTGGGATATTTCGGTCGCCAATAAAGAGGCTTACGCTGAAACAATGGCCGATGAAGAAAGATCAGTGATATTGAAATTCCCTAGAACCCGATTACTTTCTAGGACAGGTTGAACCAATTAAACTTCAAGAGGGTACTTACCTACGGAACCCATGCAAGCCTAAACCTAAGAACTTGTTTGTGTGCTTGTATATAGTTGTTTGTACATAACATCATGGAATCATAACATGGCATGTCGCACTAACCATTTCAAGGATTTTTAGGACTTATCTTTGTATTGTTTTATAGGACATGGCTTCCACTCGCAGAAATACTATCTAAGTCAACCTCGTAAGAGTGCTTCCTCAACTCAAAGAGTTGGCATCAAGGGTTCCTGAGAATTCTCCATTCACCAAGAGACATGGTCGAATCCTCAATTTGGTTACCTCAAGCCCTGATGAAGACATGGTGAAAGTGCTCTTTCAATTCTTTGACCCTTTACACCATTGCTTTACATTTCCCGATTACCAATTAGTGCCTACCATGGAGGAGTTTTCTCAGTTATTGGGAGTACCCATTCTTAATCAATTACCTTTCAACGGTATGGAAAGAGACCCAAAACCTGAGGAGATTGCTTGAGCGCTCTATTTACAACGGTCCGACATTGTGGCAAATTGGGAAACAAGAAGGGGTGTCAAAGGGTTTCTAGCCAAGTTTTTGTTTGAGAAGGCTCACTATTTTTGGGATACTCTGGATTTACAAGCCTTTGAAGAAGTGTTGGCCCTTCTCATCTATGGGATGGTACTATTTCCTAATCCGGACCAACACATAGATGTGAATATGGTCAGTTTTTCTGTCTCGCAATTCGGTGCGTACTTCACTTGGAGACATTTTGCATTCTCTTCACACCCGCACCGTAAAAAGAAGAGGGACCCTTATGTGTTGCACTCCTCTGTTGGCTAGGTGGTTTATTTTGCACCTACCTCAATCTGTTTTGAAGAATGAGCAAGGCATTATATGGCCTAATAGGTTGATGTCACTCACACAATCGGATATTCATTGGTGTACTCGATCTTTAGAGGATGTTACCATCATTTCTCGCTGCGGGTGTAACACCCCAATTCTACGCCATGCAATTATCAGAAAATCAGAGTATAAAAATTTACAATATAATCAGGATGTCACATATTCAACAAAAACACATAAATTTGTCATGCTTTTAGAATAGATACATAACACTTAAAGAAGTGAAATGAACACAACTCAAGAATATAGTCTCTGTAACATAAACCAAACTTTGATTAATCACGCAGCGGGCGGATTCATGATAATTCTCCAAATAAGATATAGCATCTTTTGAATCACGAAACAACATTAATACAATAACTCTTCAAATAACAACATAAGTTTAAATAAATAAACAACAAAACAGACAAGAGTTCACCCCCCCCCCCCCCCCCGAGTGCTACGTATCAGAGCAAATGACACCGAACTCAAACTAATAATGCTATCGGCTACTAATCTTGGTTACCTGCACATTACCAATAAAGGGAAACATTCAAGCAGAAGGGGTGAGATATCAAACTATATAAATAGGGTTATGATAAACAATATATTAGGTAAAGAATAAAGAGAATCACCACTTCATACAACGATAACTCAACACTTCACAAATCATCAACACCACAATTCAACATATGCGACTCGAATATGCAACTCAAAACTATACGAATGCATGTGATACCATTGGAGTAAAACTCCCAACATAAACATTTTCCAGTAATTCCGAGGCATAAGGAAAAGCCTTCAACTTAGAACATGCCAATCCAGGCCAACATAGGTGAGCATTCATGTAATTTCAAGCTTCTCAAGTCATGTTTAAAGCATTGGTTTTGATGAAGACAACATGGATATCAACATTCAAAGGATGTGCAAAAAGTTTATCAATATCATATAAAACCTTGTTACAAGTCTTGAAGATTAGAAGAAGAATTATTAAAGAAACAACAAATGTCAAAAGGTATAAATAATTCTTAAACTTGAATATAGATGTTCACAAATATGCATTCATAATCATATACATATCCCACATTTTTAACAATAAGAAAAACTATGTTTGAAATCTTTTTCAAAAGGATTTTTTGAAAATAAACTTTCAGGAACCGATTCCTACCTAACAGGGAACCGGGTTCCAAACTTGTTCAAAAATCACTTCCCTGGAATTTGTACCAGGAACCGGGTTGTACCTATAGGGGAATCGGTTCCTGCGTGTTAATTTTGAATTCTGGGTTATAACGTTCACTAGGAACCGGGTTCTGCCTGGGTCGGAACCGGTTCCCAGCGAACCAGTACAGATTTTCTTTTGTTGTTTGAACATAATTCAAATGGTATTCTTTCATGATTGCGTTGCATCTTTTCATATCAAATGGCATGAATGAAGAGGTATTTGTGACATTATAAATTGTGCAGATTTTCAAATTCAAATAACCTTCTTCAATTAACAATTTTCATCATTCAAATTTGCATATTCTTACAAACTTTCAAGTGTTCTTACAAATCATAAATTTTGTGAAACTTGCCATATACATTTTCATTAAGAAATCTTAACAAGTTTCATACATTCATTGTGAACATTTATAATCATTGCTTGAGAATTGTTTCTTTCTTGAAGAAGAAGATCAATCAAATATTGATAGTGCTCTCCATCTCTTTCAAATAAATCATTGTATTACAAAAAGAAAGTATTCCCTTACTATCCAGGATTGTTGGAAGTAAGTGTTGTGATTTGAAGAGGATTGTTCTTCATTCATATTAGTGTTTGTTTGACCTTAAAGGTGTTAAGAACCTTTGGTCACCCTATAGGTTAGATAGTAAGCATATGTTGTACAATCATTCTAAACTATAGTGAAATCTCTTTCATGTTGGAAAGGGGACTGGAGTACTCTCAGATTGTGAGGGGAACCAGGATATATCGCCGTGTTCTTTACTTTTCCGTTTTTATCATTTTCATCACCATAATCAAGAAAAGATAAGATATAGTCAAAAACCTTCAAACACTTAACCACAAATTACTACAAGTATTCTCATAAAACCGAATAAATTTTTATATACCTAATTCACCTCCCTCTTAGGCACTCTTAGACTTAAAATTTGCTCCAACTTAGAACATGCCAATCTAGGCTAACTTTAATGTTATGCTATGCTATGCAACGATATAAACAACCACAACTCGACAACATAACAACAACAACATAACAACGATCAACATAATAACAAATCATACTGTTCAACATTGGCCAAAGGCCTACAACACAACATATCAACGAAAATCAACAACTTTTCACGGCAACAACATTTCATTATATATTCACTAGGGTTCACACCATAAGGCTACCCACATAAATAATTCATAATCACATTATCAATAGCGAATTACATATATACACAAAGATATCTTGAAAAAACATCACATTCATCGATCAACACAAAATAATAGAACATTGGTCATAAGACCTATAATAAACAATGTCCATAAATCGGACGAAATGACTTAACCAACTGTACTGGCAATTCAGCATAATCGACATAATATCAACAAAAAGACATATGCACAATTACCTACTAATTAAGCTTAGTTACCCGGTCAAATTTCGTTAAATTCCGGACAACTAATTATACCGCCTAATTCGGCTACTGATCAATGGTTCTACACCAGAATTTAGTAGTTACCTAATCATTTCTTCGTTCAACTAATAGATGTTTTATTCCCTATCACTATATTTTGTGTTTTGGTTTGCATAAGAATCAAACAGGACGAATCGGGTCAGAAAAATTGCATAATTCTAAGTTCAGAAAAATTTACTACAGTAGCTGACACAGGTGGTCGTGTTGCCTGACATGGCCGTGTCAGAAGAAGGAAAGGGTAATGGCGTGGAGTGCAGGGGCTGACACAACCGTGTCAGAAGGCCCAGAGCTAAGAAAAACCAGTTTTGCCTCCCTTTACACATACGCTTTGTTCTTGTTAATTCTTGGTTTCAATTCACCCATTTATCCTAGCTTAGCATTAACCTAACACAGTTTAAATACAACAAATAAGAACACAACTCAAATCAATTGTCAATTTTAATAGCAACACAAACAAATCTTAGCACAACATAGTAATGAAACTAATACCCTAAACCCAAATTAAAATTCATCATACTCTCATTTATTTAGCAAGAACCCCACCCTTACCTTGGATTGAGTGCAACTCTAAGAAATTTCAATAGAATTTCGAGAAATTTGGCACTAGTAGCAACCCCTTTTGTTCTTCTTCTCCTCTGAAAACCCTATTCCTCTTTCTCTTCTCTTTTTCCTTCTTTTTCCTGATAACACTAACTCTCTTTCTTCTCTAACTCTATTTCTATATAATATTATTTCTCTTAACAAATCTAAATGGGCCTAAGTGACATACCCCCTTATTACTTCACAACACCACAAACTAAGCCCAATATCATATTTAAGCTTAATAATAAAAATAATACCTCAACTTAATTCCACCAAATTAAATCCGATTATTTATCATGCCACTAAATAAAATAATTTCGACTTCGACGATAAAATTCAAATTAATATAAAATATTCAAAAATATTTAATTAAATATCGTGGCGTTACAACTCTCCCCCACTTAGAATATTTTCGTCCTCGAAAATAAAAGTTTACCTGGTACAAATAACTCGGGATAGGAGTCTCGCATATTTCTCTCCAACTCCCAGGTCATACTTTCTCTAGCAACTCCTAACCAGACAACTTTCACCGATGCAATCTCTATTCCTCTTAGAATCTTCATCTCGTGATCCGCAACTCGCACAAGCATCTTCTCCACCGTGAGATTATCTCGTGCTTGCACATTATCCATCTGATTCACATGAGACAGATCGGGAATATATTTCTGGAGTTGCGATACATGAAACACATAGTGCAAATTAGAAAGATTTGGCGGTAACGCCACTCAGTAGCAACTTTTCTAACTATCTGATATCTGATATGGACCAATAAAATATGGAATGAGCTTCTTAGACTCCAGAGCTTTCCCAACACCAGTCACATGTGTGACTCTAAAAAACACATGATCACCAGCTTGGAATTCCATATATTTCCTCCTCTTGTCATGGTAACTTTTCTGTCTACTTTGAGAAACCTTCATCTTCTCTCGGATAAGCTTCACTTTCTCAGTATTCTCTCGAATAATCTCAGGTCTAAGTACCACACTTTCACCAGATTCATGCCAACAGAACGGAGTCCTACACCTCCGACCATGCAACGCCTCAAAAGGTTCCATCTCAATATTTGAATGGTAACTGTTATTGTAAGTGAACTCAATCAATAGAAGATAAGTATCCCACAAACCTCCCTGCTCAAGAACACATTCTCTCAACAAATCCTCCAATGACTGAATCGTCCTCTCGGTATGACCATCCGTCTGAGGATGATACGCCGAACTCAACCTCAACTGAGATCCCAACACCTCTTGCAAACTATTCCAGAAATTAAAAGTAAATCTCGGATCTCTATCCGACACAATACACAAAGGAACACCATGCAACTTCACAATTACTCTGGTGTAAATCTATGCTGTGATACGGTGGGAGAACTAACTTGTGGTTTTGCGTTTGTGTTCGCAAATGTTTCGGTTTAGCAAGAGTCGCCACCGAATTTTTATTTTATCCTAAGGAAAGGTCAAAAAGCACAGTAAAGACCTTTGAGATGTTTTCTTGGGTTCGGGGAGTAGATTATAGAAAGGGAAGGTATTAGCACCCTTTCTATCCATGGTTATCCATGGGCTCTTAGTTACTTGTTTAGATCACTTGCTTTGCTTTTCAATTGTTTGAAATGGTGCTCTTCAATTGTTTGAAATGGTGCTTTGTGTGTGATTTAGAAAGATGTTTTAAAAAGAGGCCATCGTTGTGGCAACCTTTGTAATGATTCTTGTTTGAATGTATACAAAGGTGTTTTTGTCTTTTTAAAAGTTTTCAATGTTTGAAAGTAGGGTTTTGAAATTGTGTTGTGAAGTGTGTTTTGAAGATAACAAGGATGTTTTTCCAAGCTTTGATCAAGTAACTAAGAGTTATCTACCCTATTTTACTCAAAGATCTTTCTTATGTTTTTAACCCTTTTAATAGTGTTGTTTCACCATTGTATTTGGTGAACAACCTTGTGTTAGGATGTTAAACGGGACAGGCGCGGGTCATCGTATAGACCATGATAGCAATAGTGTCAAGTATTTTTTGGCAATTTTCTTGAGGGACTTGATCATTTTGTTTAGGCAACTCAGATAGCGTCGTCGAGGGACTATGATCTTTTGTTTTGTTTTTGTTTTGCCAAAGTACTTGACATGCTTACCATGGCCCATTTTTGAAGGCAACAAGTGGATTGAAACCCTAGGGGTGCAAGTGTGCATTGTGTTTGTTTTTCATGCATTTTTGTCTTTGATTAGGTCAAACTATTTGTTGGTTTTGATTTTGCATACAAACCCTAATTCTCTAATCATGGCATAATTGAAAGCTTAAAAGTGCGAGAATTTAAATTCTACACTATTACAACATGATATAAGGAGGGGGGTACAAATTTGAATAGGGGATTATTTTGCAAGAAATTAAACCCTAAATTATTACAACCAAATTGAATTTGCAAGGTATAATATTTAAATGTACAATATTTAAATAAATACAATAAATAAATATTAAAAATGCATTATGCAAAAAAGGTTTTTTTTTTTATGTATGTAAAAGTATTTTCAATGGAAAGAAATGTAAATAAATAAAAAGTCAATTTTTAATATTTTTGTTTTTAGGGCAAAAACCCTAATTTCTTAAGAAAATAAATATAATGTATTTATTTATGTACAAAAATGTATTAATATGTACAAAAATGAAATATATCCAAAAAAAAAGAAGGTATTTTTTAGTATAAATAATAATAAAAATGAAATGTAATATTTTTTTGTGTTTTATTTTTAAGTATTTGATAAAATAAAAGTATATATATATATTAAATATGTTAAATATGTAAAAAATAAAATAAATAATTTATAAAAATGTATGTATTTCAAGAAAATATTTTCAAATGTGTATAAAATAATAAATGAAAATAAACATATTTTTTACATTATTTTTTAGGTTTAAACAAAATAATATAAAGTATTTAATCATTTTAATGTTGGAAATAATTAGAATAAATATCAAATAAATGTAAAAATTTATGAAAATATTTTTTAGGCATTTTTTATATTTGGAAATAAAATAATAAAGTCAGAAATAAAATTAAAATGCAAAAATAACAAATATACAAAGAAATGGGCCAGGGGGTGTGAAACTGAAAAAGCAAGTGTTAGAAGCAAAACAAGCCAGCCCAGCCCAATAACTTCATCTTCTTCCTCTGTTCAAACACAAAAAACGTGCCTTCTGTGTACAAACTGCTATCTCCTGATTCAGTGCTTTTTTGACAAAACTCAAAACATGAAACTTGTAGAGCATCAAACAACGAATCTAACTATATAAAAAACTTAAGCTAACTCTCAAAGACCAGAGAGAATTTCTCTGGCCCTAATTTCTAACCTAGTTTTTTCAGAAAGTTCATGGATGAAATTCTCCTAGCACGATTAATATAAATGAAAACTAAGCACATGTATGGTTTCAGGGTTATGAATACAACATCTTTCATTCACAAACCTAAGTCTAAATATTCCTAAATAGAGAGATAGAAGTTCATGAAATACCTGTTTCAGTTGAGTTCGAGCTGGACAATGCAGCAACTTCCAATGGTGCTTGAGTTTCTTTTGAGCTTACCTGATGTCCACTAAAGCTTTCCCAATGCTTAGTTTGTTTTAAAGTGGCCTGAATCGTGCTACAGAACTCAACCTGCAAAGCTTCCAAACAAAAATGGCAATGTGTGTTAATGGAGTTACAACAACTTGTGAATGGTCTGGATAGCTCAGGTATGTTGATTGGAATGTGTTTGAAGTAGTTTTGGACAAAACGCACGAGGGGATTTGATGGTGGCTTGAAGTTTGCAGAACTGGCCCTGTTTTGCAAGAAAAAGGAGATTTTGAGTATGAGGGTGCTTTAGGGGTGAAAGGCTCGTGCTTCTGACTTGTGAGGATATGCAAAACTTATTTCAAAAATTTTCTTGAGTTGGTTTTATCAGATGTGTGAGATACAAGCTTTTTTCCCTTTGACTTGTTTTGAAAGCAAAATTGGAAGTGAAGTGTGATAGGCCTGTACAGGCTATCTCCAAGCATGCACCAACTTCTTGTACTATGCCTGAGATTGTGGAGCTTGTTTGCTGCAAAGGAAGAAAGTCCAAGGCTCAAGAAAAAGCAATTTGACATAAAGTGCTCTTTATGAAAATGGAAGTATGGCCTTTATGCTCAAAATGGAAAAATTCAATGTACAAAGCTCCCTTGATCAGAACAATGCTAATATACAATATATTTGCATTCAATTTTGGAGTGTAAATTGGTTTAGCGGCCTGTAATCATGTACTAAGCTAGTTTGGTCAGATTTGCAACTTGGTATGAACATGTATTGGCCATGGTTGCAAAGTGAGTTTTTGCCAACTTCAAGCATTCGATTCTCCCTAACCACAAAGGTGTTTGAGGAGTTCTTGGACAATTTGGAAAGCTTGCAAAATGTAATATAATACATATTTGAAATGAAACTTGAAACTCCAAGTGGAACTATGTGAAAAATGGCCAAGAAGATGGGTCAAAATCCTGCCTAAATTAGGGCAAAATTTCTCTAAGTTAAAAGTTTTAGGTTCCCTTGTTCCAAAAATGATAACTTGATATCCAAGCTTCTTTTGAGAAAACTTTGTGAATAAAAGTTGTAAACTTTGTGATGGAATAAAACTTTCATGTTGTAAGTTTTGTTTGAATCCATTTGCATCTTGGTGAAAAAATGGGACAAAGTTAGGAAAAATAAGAAAATTTTATAACTTAGAAAATTTCTAAGTTATGAAATTTTTCCATTTTAAACCCTAATTTGCATTTTTAGGTTTCTTGATGAACAAGTTTCATAATTTGACATGTCTTGATGAAAAATGACCCTTGGCACTTGATTTTGACCAAAAAGTCAAAGTTTGACTTTTCAGTGTACAATCAAATTTTGATCAGTTGACTGAAAAATTCATTTGTCAATCCTATGCATTTGAGATCTTTTGAACTTGTTGAATGGGTAAGGACAATGTCATTGAGTCCTTGTGTCCATGGTTGAGCTTGATTTTCCATTGGTTAGGTCAAACAGTCAAAAATTGCCCTTTTGCAGTCAAAACCCTAAAAATGACCATTTTGCCCTTTTGGTGATCTGATCAAATTTCTTGTGGAATTGTGATCCAAACTTAATCAAATGGTTCATATGAGTTCATAATGTTAATGTGGGTCAAAATTCATGAGGTTTGACTGTCAATTGGCCACAATTGACTTTTCCCCCAATACAGTTGATTTCTAGGTCAACTGTCCAATTGACTGGGCAAAAATTTGAATCAAGGCTTGAAACTTGGTATGGACAAACTTGTGAGTCCAACATGAAGTATGGAAGTCACTTTGGGCATTTTAGGTCAAAACATCCCTATGCAAACTCAAACCCTAATTTAGGTTAACAGTGCAGGGAGGTGCCTTGAGCAGAGCAAACCCTGGCTTGATCTTGAGTTCCAAGAGTCTTGTGATGAGAAATGTTGATGAAATGGGAGGGCAAATTTTGGGGTACAACATCTGCCAACTTCGAAATCGGATATGTGATGTTAATAGTTATAAAGTGTGCCGACTTCGTAAACCTATCAACAATCACCCATATCGAATCATGTCCTCTCAAGGTACTAGGTAATCCCATTACAAAGTCCATCGAATGCTATCCCATTTCCATTCTGGAATCTATAATGGTTGCATCAACCCTGCGGGCTTCTGATGCCTAATCTTTGACTTCTGACAAGTCAAACAAGCATACACAAACTGTGCCACATCACGCTTCATACAAAGCCACCAAAAATAAACCTTTCAAATCTTGGTACATTTTAGTAGCTCCTGGATGAATACTCAAACTGCTTCTATGACTTTCCTCAAGAATCAATTTCTTAATCTATTCATTATCAGGAATGCAAATACGATCTCGGAATCTCAACACACCTTGCACATCTATCTTGAAATCATCATTCTCAGATCGATCGATTCCCATCATCATATCCACCAACTTCACATCTAACTTTTGAGCCTTATTGATACTGTTGAGAAAGTCATTATTAATCTTTAACATTCCCAACATAACACTCTGCGGTGTCACTTCACAAACCAAACTCAAATCTCAGAATTGCTCAATCAACTCCAACTCTTTAACCATCATCGCCGACATGTGCAAAGTATTTTGGCTTAAAGCATCGGCTACAACATTAGCTTTTCCTGGATGATAATTCATACCGAAATCATAATCCTTCAGCAATTCTAACCACCTTCGTTGCCTCATATTCAACTCTTTCTGATCAAAAAGATACTTCAAACTCTTATGGTCACTAAACACTTCAAATCTAGAACCCTAAAGATAATGGCTCTAGATTTTCAACAGAAAGACAACTGCAGCCAATTCTAAATCATGCGTAGGATAATTCTTTTCATGAGTCCTCAATTGCCTCGATGCATAAGCAACCACCTTACTATTCTGCATGAGTACACCACCTAACCCCATCAGACAAGCATCACAATACACAATAAAAGGTTCTCCCGGATTAGGCAAAGTCAAAACCGGAGCCGACGTCAACCCCTTCTACAACTCGGTAAAACTTTCTTCACATCGAATATCCCACATAAAAGCTTTACCCTTACAAGTCAACTTAGTCAGCGGAAGTGCCAACTTAGAAAAACCTTCGATAAACCGTCTATAGTAATTGGCTAATCCCAAGAAGCTTCTAATATCAGTAACTGACTTCGGAGCTTCCCATTGCAACACAACATCAACTTTAGAGGGATCCACGATAATTCCACTACCAAAAATGACATGACAAAGGAAACTAACCTCATGCAACCAGAATTCACACTTGGACAACTTCGCATATAACTTATTCTCTTTCAAAACTTGCAATACAAATATTAGGTGCTCTTCATGTTCTTCTTCCGATTTATAGTAAATCAGAATGTCATCAGTGAATACCACCACAAACCGATCCAAATAAGTATTAAAGATACGATTCATGTACTCCATGAATACTCCCGGCGCATTAGTAACACCGAAAGGAATCACCGAATAATCGTAGTGTCCATACCAAGTTCTGAATGCGGTCTTCCGAATGTCATCTTCTTTCACTCTAATTTGGTGATATCCTGACCTCAAATCAATCTTAGAAAACACACTTGCACCCACCAATTGATCCATCAAGTCATCAATTCTTAGAAGCGGATACTTGTTCTTAATCGTCACTTTATTCAACTGTCTATAATCGAAACAAAGTCTCATACTTCCATCTTTCTTCTTTACTAACAACACAGGCGCTCCCCATAGTGATACACTTGGTCTTACAAACTTTTTCTCAAGCAACTCTTCTAACTGCTTCTTCAATTCAGACAATTCGGATGCAAACATCCTGTATGGTGCCATAGAAATAGGTCTGGTACCAGGTACAAGATCAATCGCAAAATTAACTTCTCTTTCTGGCGGTACGTCAGGAATGTCATCAGGAAACACTTCAATAAATTCTCGCACCACCTGCAACTCATCAATCCTAACTTGGTTCTCAATAGATAGCGACACCATTAACGAGAACATATGCGCTTCGTCATGCATCAATTACCGCAACTATTTACCAGTCAATAACCCAACTTCTTCCTCTTCAGGAGTAGAAAACCTCAAAGATTTGTTATAGCAATTGATATGAACATACTTATACTCTAACCAGTTCATACCCAAGATCACATCCAACCCGCTTAACGACAAACAAATCAAATCAAGAGCAAAGTCTTTGCCAAAAATCAACAAAGGACAATTCAAACACACACGAGAAGTAGTCATCGATCCCTTATCCAGAATCTCAATGACCATTTCTCCATTCATAGAAGACAACACAAGACCCAATCTGTCAACACAATCAGCAGCAATAAAACAATGAGTAGCACCAGTATCAATAATAGTAATTAAAGGAGTACTATTAATGAAACATGTACCTCTGATGAGTCTGTCCTCACTAGCTGACGGAGTCCCACCCAAAGAAAACACCTTACCACTAGCTTGTTCCTTCTTTGGTTTCTGAAAATGACTACCAATGTGTCCTTTTTCACCACAGTTGAAACAAATCATATCCCTATGTTTGCAGTCAGATATCACATGCCCAATCTTACCACAAAGGAAACACCTCTTCCCATCAGTAGTAGTGCACACATTACTCTTGTGACCAGGTTGCCCACATTTGAAACATACAACTATATCAGGAGCATCTCCCCCACTAGTCCTCTGACCATGAGCAACTTTTTGTTTACCTCTACCAGCATCATAAGGCTTGCCACTGTTCTGTTGATTCTTGCCTCTCTTATCATTAATAATCTTGTGATGAGCATTGCTATCCTTTTCAAAGATCCTGAAACTATAAACCAAATCAAAAAAGACACGAATCTTCTGATATCCAACAACCTTCTTGATTTCTGAGCGCAACCCGTTCTCAAACTTGAAGCACTTAGAAAATTCAGCACCTTCACCATCAAAATGTGGATAGAACTTAGCTAGCTCAATGAACTTAGCAGCATACTCAGTGACGGATTTGTCCCCTTACTTCAACTCAAAGAACTCAATCTCTTTCTTACCCCGAACTTCTTCAGGATAATACTTCCTCAGAAACTCCCTACGGAACACAATCCAAGTGATTTCCTCATCTGCAACTTCCAACCTTGCACGCATCTCTAGCCACTAGTCATCAACTTTTACTGCTAGCATATGAGTGCTATACTGAACCTTCTGCACTGGAGTGCAATCCATCACACGGAAGATCCTCTCATTCTCCTTCAACCAATCTAGTGCTCCATCAGGATCATGCTTACCCTTGAACACCGGCGGATTCTCCCTTTGGAAAGTCGCCATACTACGAGATCCAGCATTCTCGCCAGCATTCGGCTGATTCTGCATAGCCTGAGCCATTTCTTGCAAAGCAGCAGCAATCACAACATCGTTCCTTACCTCCATCTTATCCTATTACTTCCACACAAACAACGGTTAAGAAAACTAATAATACTCGATTGCTAAGTAACTACGACTCGATAACATGGCTGGACGGACCGACTTGCTCTGATACCACTAATATAACAGCCAAATTCTACCCCAAGAAATTATCAGAAAATCAGAGTATAAAAATTTCCAATATAATCAGGATGTCAAATATTCAACAAAAACACATAAACTTGTCATGCTTTTAGAATAGATACATAACACTTAAAGAAGTGGAATGAACACAACTCAAGAATATAGTCTCCCTAACATAAACCAAACTTTGATTAATCACGCAACGGATTCATAATAATTCTCCGAATAAGATATAGCATCTTTTGAATAATTAAACAACATTAATACAATAACTCCTCAAATAACAACATAAGTTTAAATAAATAAACAACAAAATAGACAAGCATTCATCCCCCCCCGAGTGCTACGTATCAGAGAAAATGACACCGAACTCGAACTAACAATGCTATCAGCTACTCATCTTGGTTACCTGCACGTTACCAACAAAGGGCAACATTCAAACAGAAGGGGTGAGATATCAAACTATATAAATAGGGTTATGATAAACAATATATTAGGTAAAGAATAAAGAGAATCACCACTTCATACAACGATAACTCAACACTTCACAAATCATCGACACCACAATTCAACATATGTGACTCGAATATGCAACTCGAAACTATATGAATGCATGTGGTACCATTGGAGTAAAACTCCCAACATAAACATTTGCCAGTAATTCCAAGGAATAAGGCAAAGCCTTCATATTAGAACATGTCAGTCCAGTCCAACATAGGTGAGCATTCGCTCCAACTTAGAACATGTCAATCCATGCCAACTTTAATTCTATGCTATGCTATGCGACAATATAAACAACCACGACTCGACAAAGCAACAACAACAACATAACAACGGTCAACATAACAACAAATCACATCGTTCAAAAATGGCCAAAGGCCTACAACACAACATATCAACGTAAATCAACAACTTTTCATGGAAGCAACATTTCATTATATATTCACTAGGGTTCACACCATAAGGCTACCCACAGAAATAATTCATAATCACATTATCAATAGCGAATTCCACATATACACAATGATATCTCGCAACAACAACACATTCATCGATCAACACAACATTGGTCATAAGACCTATAATCAACAATGTCCATAAACCAGATGGAATGACTTAACCAACTATACCGACAATTCAATGTGATTGACATAATTTCAACAAAAATACATATCCATAATTACCTACTAATTAAACTTAGTTACCCATTCAAATTTCGTTAAATTCCGGACAACTAATTATACCGCCTAATTCGGCTACTGATCAATGGTTCTACACCAGAATTTAGTAGTTACCTAATCATTTCTTTGTTCAACTAATTGATGTTTTATTCCCTATCACTATATTTTGTGCTTTGGTTTGCATAAGAATCAAACAGGACGAATCAGGTCAGAAAAATTGCATAATTCTAAGTTCAGAAAAATTTGCTACAGCAGCTGACACGGGTGGCTGTGTTACCTGACACGGTCGTGTCAGAAGAAGGAAAGGGGAATGGAATGGAGTGCAGGGGATGACACGGGTGCCCGTGTCAGATGTCACGACCGTGTCAGAAGGCCTGGAGCTAAGAAAAACCAGTTTTGCCTCCCTTTACACATACGCCTTGTTCTTGTTCATTCTTGGTTTCAATTCACCCATTTATCCTAGCTTAGCATTAACCCAACACAGTTCAAATACAACAAATAACAACACAACTCAAATCAATTATCAATTTTAATAGCAACATAAACAAATCTTAACACAATATAGTAATGGAACTAATACCCTAAACCCAAATTAAAATTCATCATACTCCCATTTATTTAGCAGGAACCCCACCCTTACCTTGGATTGAGTGCAGCTCTAAGAAATTTCAATTGAATTTCTTGGAATTTGGCACTAGTAGCAACCCATTTTGTTCTTCTTCTCCTCTCAAAACCCTATTCCTCTTTCTCTTCTCTTTTTCCTTCTTTTTCCTGATAACACTAACTCTCTTTCTTCTCTAACTCTATTTCTCTATAATATTATTTCTCTTAACAAATCTAAATGGGCCTAAGTGACATACCCCCTTATTACTTCATAACACCACAAACTAAGCCCAATATCATATTTAAGCTTAATAATAAAAATAATACCTCAACTTAATTCCACCAAATTAAATCCGATTATTTATCATGCCACTAAATAAATAATTCTGACTTCGACGATAAAATTCGAATTAATATAAAATATTAAAAAATATTTAATTAAATAAATAATTAAATATCGGGGCGCTACAGTGGGGAATTCCCTAATGTCCCTCTCCTAGGCATTAGGGGAGGAATCACCTATAACCCTTGTTTGGCATTGCGACAGTTTGGGTATGCTTGGAGGGATGGTCCTCATGATGCACTTGTCCGAGGAATTGAATTCGACTATGAGAACGATGTCCAAGGTTACCATCAGAGGTTCATACGAGCTTGGGGCATGGTGAATAAAGTTGATAGCAAGACATTGATGCATAAGAACTCCATTCCTTTGGAGCCTTATCTTAAGTGGGTACGAGCATGCACTCAAAATCATATGTTGCCTTATGAGGCCATCCTACCTATCATCATGAAGCCTATTGCCGAGAAATATGTTCCTTACATTATTCTCCATCCTGACATGCCGACTACTCTTGAGGAGTTGCAAAGATCCTGGATTCAACTCAAAGAGGAATGAGATACCTTTGAAACCCTGTTCTACGCAAGCGATATGAAGGTTTTGAAGCTCACAAGGAAACTTCATGAAGAGCAGAGTTTGAATGCCTACATTGCACCAAAGAGGATGCACCCATGGGAAGCTTGAGTCCTTTTTGCTTTAGGAGTTTTATTTTATATTATCTTTGTTTCTTCCATTGTAAGCCTAAGAGGCATCATTGTAACCGTTCAAACTTATTAATGCAATTAATGTTTGTTCTCTCTTTGTATAAACAAATTTAAATCTTAAAAGTCCTTGAAAACATTGCATAAGCATATCATACATATCACTACATAAGCAGGTATTCCAAAAACAGACTTCTTATCTTTTCTTTGTTTATTTCATCAAAAAGAAATGGCTCTTGAACAGAACATCAAGGACCTTCAAGCTCAAAATGCTCAATTCCAGCAAATATTCCTTGCTCTGGCTAAGGGACAAGAAGACCTGAAGGCTCTGATTCTCAAAGACAAGAAAAAGAAGACGAAGAAGCCAGTGGGTGTCCTGAATATGGGAAGGAGATTTAGAGGACCTGCAAAGTGAGCTCTGGAATTCGCAACTCCATCAAACGAGTGGGAAAATCAGGAGGAGAAGCTAAAAGAAGAAGATCACAGCCTAGAGTCCGATGAAGAAGAGGCTGATTATACTGAAGAGCAGTATCATCCTGTTGATGACAAATACAAATAGCTGGAGGATCATCTCAATGCAATGGAAATTCAGAGGGTACCTGGTCTAGATTTTGAAGAATTATGGCTGGTCTCTGGAGTGGTCATTCCACAGAGGTTCAAGGTTCCCATGTTTGCTAAGTATAACGAGGTTTCATGTCCTAAGATGCATCTAAGGTCTTATGTCAGGAAGATCCAACCTCACACTGCTGATAGGAATTTGTGGGTGCATTTTTTCCAAGAGAGCTTATCAGGGACTCAGTTGGAATGGTTCTATCATCTGGAGGGAACCAACATCTGCAACTGGGAGGATTTGGCTGCTGCTTTCTACAAGCAGTACCGATATAATGCTGACCTTGCTCCAACCCGTACTCAACTTCAAAGCATGTCTATGGGTTCCAGCGAGGGCTTCAAAGATTATGCCCAAAAGTAGAGAGATCTTGTAGGAAGAGTCCAACCTCCTTTGTCTGATAGAGAGCTGGTAGATATGTTCTTGGGTACTTTGTCTGGTCCATTTTTCAATCACTTGATTAGAAGATCTTCAGTCGGGTTTACTGATTTGATATTGACTGGTGAACGAGTAAAAGCTGGTATCAAGAGCGGTAAGATTCAGAGAGATGCATCTTCAAGTACAGTGAAGAAACCATTCTCTGGGAAGAAGAAAGTAAGTGTTGCATACGGCCATAGGAATTAAAGCAAAGCTGAACACCGTCCAACGGTAGGAGCTGTGATGATCTCCAACCCTGTGCCAAATCAACAACAAAACAATCAGCGTAAGCAGGATGCACCCAGAAGGCAATTCACCTGGCTTAACATGTCTTTATCTCAAGTTTTGCCACACTTGTTGAAGTCCAATCTGGTCACTCTGAGGGAGGCTCCTAAAAATCCAAATACTGCATCTCCACGTTACAACCCAAATGCTCGATGTGCCTTCCACTCCAATAGTCCGGGGCACGATATAAATGACTGTTGGGCTCTGAAGAACAAAGTTCAAGATCTCATTGAGGCAAAGGAGATTGAATTTGACCCTCTGGAAACCCCCAATGTGATAACAACACCAATTCCCAAGCATGGCCAGGGTGTTAATGCTGTTGATGACGACCTATTTGTTTCTTCTGTTGATGAACTAATTACTCTTGTTCCGATTGTTAAGAAGAATCTTTTGCGAGCCAGTTTATTTCCAGGCTGTGGTGAAGGTTGCCACCTGTGTGTGTCTCTACCCAATGGTTGCTTATTGTTAAAGATATGTGTCCAACGCCTAATGAACAACAAAGAAATTCTGTTTGAGAAGACTCCCTCTACAAGAAGTCTGTGTGAAGATATATCAATTATTACCATTTCCGATAATCCTCCCAGGGTCTCCTCCAAAAGACCCGTCAGGATTACATACACTCCTAAGGTTGCTCCTTTGATTATCACTTTTCCTGGGCCGATACCATATTCCTCCGATAAGGCTGTTCCTTGGAACTATGGAGGTGACGTCTACTACCATGGCGTCAAGCAAGACCTATTGGCTAGTAAAGATGAAGTTGCTGAAGATACTGATCCTAACATCGACAACATTGTTGGGACCAGTAAAATTACCAGAAGCAGAAATATCTTCTCTCATGAGATCTCTCCAAAGACTTTGTCACTCCTTTGGTTATTCCTGCTAGTGTTCCTGTTACTACTCCTGTTATTACCCATACTGTCACTCGTGTTGTTATTCCTGCTACTGAGTCAGCTGAGACTAGGGGCAAAGAGGTACTGGTTGAGCCTGCCTGGACGGAGGCACCTAAATAAGCCATTCCCGAGGCCTCTAAAAAAGAAATGGAAGAGATACTGAAAATCATACAGAAAAGTGACTACAATGTTGTGGAACAATTGGGGCAAACCCCTTCAAAAATTTCAATGATGGCCTTACTGTTATGCTCTGAAGCCCATGCTAAGGCTTTGGTGAAGTTCTTGAAGTTTGCTCATGTACCTCAAGATACTTCTGCCGACCAATTCGAGAACTGCGTTGCTAGTCTAACTGCTGACAATGGTCTTGGTTTCTCTAATGCTGATTTGACGTCCAAAGGAAGAAAGCATAATGATGCCATGCATGTCTCTATTGAGTGCAGGGGCACTACCCTATCTCATGTTCTGGTGGATACAGGTTCGTCATTGAATGTATTACCTAAAAATGCGTTAGATAGATTAGATTGTGAAGGACTGACTTTGAAGCCCAGTAACATTATGGTGAGGGCTTTTGATGGTTCTAAAAGAATGGTACACGAGGATGTGGACATCCCTATTAAAGTTGGTTCTCAGACTTTTGACTCCACTTTCTACGTGATGGACATCCACCCGTCTTACTCTTGTTTGTTGGGTCGCCCTTGGATCCATGGGGCCGGTGCTGTTACTTCTACTCTGCATCAAATGCTGAAGTATTCGGTTAATGGGAAGATCATTACAGTCCATGGAGAAGAAGAATATATGGTGAGCCACCTCAACTCTTTCAGGTATTTTAAGATGGACGGCGAGTTCATTGAGACCCCCTGCAAAAATTTTGAAGAGGTTCCTCAGACAATTGCCGCTACCAAGACTATTGCTAGTGTTCCAAAGATTACCAAACCTTCGTTAAAGATGACTGTGATACGGTGGGAGAACTGACTTGAGGTTTGCGTTTGTATTCGCACTTATTCGATTGAGCAAGAGTCGCCACCGACTTTTTATTTTATCCTAAAGGAAAGGTTAAAAAAGCACAACAAAAACCTTTTGAGATATTTCGTGGGTTCGGGGGGTAGATTATGAAAAGGGAAGGTATTAGCACCCTTTTCATCCATGGTTATCCATGGGCTCTTAGTTACTTGGGTTTTAGATCACTTGCCTTGATTTTCGATTGCTTGAAAATGGTGTGTGTGTGTGTGTGTGTTTTGAAAATGTTTTAGAAAGAGATGCATTGTTTTAGGCAACCAATGTAATGACTCGTGTTTGAGTATATACGAAGGTGTGTATCTTTTCGAAAAGATGTTTCAAGATGTTTTTGAGAAGTTTGTTTTGAAAGTGTTTGTGAAGTGTGGTTTTGAAAAGTAGGCAAGTGTTTTTGCAAGTTGATCTCAAGTAACTAAGATTTTTGTCTACCCCTATTGTACTCAAAGGTTTTCTCTATGTTTTCAACCCCTTTTAACAATTTTGTTCCACCATTGAATTTGGTGGACAATCTTGCGTTTAGGATGTTTAACGGGACGGGCGCAGGTCATCGTATGGGCCATGAATGCAATGGTGCCAAGTGTCTTTGGCAATTTGCTTTGAAGGGACTATGATCATTCCATTTAGGCAACTTTCGAAAGCGTCATCGAGGGACTTATGATCATTTGAATTGTTTTGCCAAAGAAACCCGACGTGCAAGCATGGCCCATTTTGGAAGGCAACATGTGGGATTACCCTAGGGGGTGCAAGTGTGATTGTGTATTGATTTCATGCATTTGTCTTGTATTAGGTTATCTAGAGTTTGGTTTTATGTACATGCAAACCCTAGGTCTAACCATGGTATAATTGAAAGCGGTAAATTGCAAGAATTTAAAGTCTACGCTATTACAAATAGTATCCGGGAGTGGGGGTACAAATTCACAAATGGGGATGAGACTTATAGTATCCAATAAGTTACAACCAAATCGAATTACGACAAAAATGTAAACAATGTATAGTAACGTATAAGAATAGTAATTGTATGTGTATCAAGTGTATAATGTGAAATGTATTGTGTAAGTGTACGTGTAAGTGTATATGTATTGTAATTTATTTACAGGTGCGAAATGTGAATTTAATGTGTATTATTTAAGTATTGTTTTGATGTAAATGAAAAGAATTAAATGTTTTCTTTATTTAATTTCCGTAATCTTGTATATTGTTAATATGTAAAAAAAGGAATATTTTAATTAAATGTTTTAAATTTTAATTAAATTAGGTATATTAAAAAAATGTATTTTATCTTGATTATGCAGAGTATGGCCTTGGTCAGGTTTGAAGGCAGCTCTTGTATATTTTGATACAGTTTTTTGTTCTTTTGTATTTCTTCTATTTTTTTTATTTATTTATCTGCTTCTAACTTTTCTTCTTTTCTTTTGCAGATAAAAATTGAATGGAGAGGATTTAGCAATAGATGAAGAAATGAAGATTTTAGAAAAAATTAGGATAGTCTTACTTAGATTTAAATTACTGTAAAATCATTATTGTAAACAATTTGTAAACAAAACAATTGTACAAATAATTTAAAAATAAATAAAAAGTTTTTATCCAATTAATTCTTTTCCTCTTCTTAATTGTTCGTTTTATTATTTATAATTGTTTAATTATAATAATTGAAAATAAATTCCAATCATTTAATCTTAGAATAATAAATAATTAAATAAACAATGCTTCAGCATTTGATCAATTAAACCTGGCGTTTCCAACATCCAAAGCAAAACAACAGTTAATCACAGCAATTTCCCAGACTTTTTCCTTTACTGACTTTAATCAAACATTGTAGATTCAAACCCAATGCAACCTTTTACTGATTCAGTCAAACAAACGTGAATTCAATCCAAATGCATTCTTTTACTGATTAAGTCAAACAATGCGAATTCAATCCAAATCTCGGAATAACTTGCAAAGCATCGTAGAATTAAATCTTTCTGAGGAACCGCACACGAAAACCCTAATTCCTGATTAAATGCCAAAGAAGCGTTCGCCTGATCAAAGTTGATCCAAAATCAACCAAAACCCTAAGCCAACTGTTTGAAACATTCTAGAGCCCTGAAAATCAATAAAACCCTAATTGTGTCTGACTGACGAGAAAAGTATGTTTGACCGATTCTTGAGCCAGTTTGAAAAATCAGGAAAAGCCTGAAGTTGTGATTTCTTGAGGAAAAATGCGAGGGCAAATTTTGGGGTACAACAGTTGCCCCTGTTCAATCTTCTTGAACCTGAAGAGTTAGATTGGCAAGTTTGCCTTTCGCGACTCGAAGGTAAAAGAAGATTGGACACTAGAGTGCCCTAAAATTTTCACTCGGTGATGTGATGGTAGAGGTGAATGGGCTTAAAGATGCCATTTGGTGATGGGCTTAAAGATGCCATCTGATGCGATAGAATCTTGTCGGAGGATGGGCTTAGAGATGCCATCTGAGAATGGGCTTAAAGATGCCATTTGGTGACTGCTGGTAGGAGGATGGGCTTATAGATGCCATCTGGAAATAGGCTTAAAGATGCCATTTGGAAAGAACCTGGCACAAGTATCAGAATGTCGCCGTGTCTGGATCACATCTGAACTGTCTCTGAGTGAACCTGGAATAAGTATCAGAATGTCGCCATGTCTGGGTCACATATGAACTACTTCTGAGTGAATCTAGAATAAGTATCAGAATGTCACCGTGTCTGGGTCACATCTGAACTATCTCTGGATGAATCTGGAATAAGTATCAGAATGTCACCATGTCTGGGACACATCTGAACTACTTCTGAGTGAATCTGGAATAAGTATCAGAATGTCGCCATGTCTGGGTCACATCTGAACTACTTCTGAGTGAATCTAGAATAAGTATCAGAATGTCGCCGTGTCTGGGTCACATATGGACTACTTCTGAGTGAATCTGGAATAAGTATCAGAATGTCGCCGTGTCTGGGTCACATCTGAACTATCTCTGAGTGAATCTGGAATAAGTATCAGAATGTCGCCGTGTCTGGGTCACATCTGAACTATCTCTGGATGAATCTCGGAAGATGATCTTTGTCTGTCGACTGATCTTACCTGAAAAGGTAAAGGGTTAGTTGTATGCAATGTTATGATGCATGATGCAATGTATGTTACACCAATGTTTATGATATGAATGTAATGGATGCGCATGTAAGCTGATGAGCTATCTTGCGGAGGATGGATGAATCCTGGATGGCTGAAGATAAAAGAATCTTGACTTCTGCCGGGGAGAACGATTCCCTGGCTGCTGCTGTGGAGGGCAAGAACCTTTGATTAAAAATGAGAAGTCTTGGGACCACTGTTGGAGAAATCAGAAGCTTGGGTTGTATGCCAAACTACTGGGGAATTCCTGTCTTGAGGAGATCTCCAGTCTGCTTGGGGATTGATAGTTGGAAGTTTTAGCTTCGCTGGGGATAATGAAACTTGACTCTGAGTGGAGTTAGCTTCTGGAAGGTTCTCTGGCTGGGGATTGCGAGAGTCCTCTGATTGCTGCAGGTTTGGTCTGGGATAAGTTACTGAACGTCGCCATCTCTGGGTCACATCTTGAACTATCTCTAGAAACAAATCTGAATAAGTTATAGAATGTCGCCAAATCTAGGTCACATCTGAACTATTTCTGGAAGCAGGCTTGGATAAGTTATAGAATGTCGCCAAATCTTGGGTCACATCTTGAACTATATCATGAATGAAAATCTGAATAAGTTGCGGAATGTCGCCGAATCAGGGTCACATCTGGAACTATATCTGGAAGCAGGCTTGGATAAGTTATAGAATGTCGCCAAATTTGGGTCACATCTTGAACTGTATCTGGAATGAAAATCTGAATGAGTTATAGAATGTCTCCAAATCTTGGGTCACATCTTGAACTATATCTGGAAGAAGATCTGAATAAGTTATAGAATGTCGCCAAATCTGGGTCACATCTTGAACTATATCTGGATGCAAATCTGAATGAGTTATAGAATGTCGCCATCTCTGGGTCACATCTTGAACTATATCTGGATGCAAATCTGAATGAGTTATAGAATGTCGCCATCTCTGGGTCACATCTTGAACTATATCTGGAATGAAAATCTGAATGAGTTATAGAATGTCGCCAAATCTTGGGTCACATCTTGAACTATATCTGGAAGAAGATCTGAATGAGTTATAGAATGTCGCCAAATCTTGGGTCACATCTTGAACTATATTTATCTTCTGAGGTGATGAGGGATTTGTTGAACACTTTTGACATTCGAATGCCCCAAGTGGTGATGAAGGAGTCTTGAATCAGATTACTCTGCAGATTGAGAGATTTCTTGAAATCTTGACTGGACTGTCCCAGGTTAACTGAACTTTGAAAGATCTGTTGAAACCTTGACTGGACTGCCCCAGGTTAACTGGATGGTGCTATGTCATGCCCCTTATTGACAGGAGATTTGTAATGGAAGTGTCGTCCTTTTGAAGTGATTCTGTTCACTGAGAGAGTTTTCGTTCCTCCGAACATTCGCTGTATGAATTTCTTTGCTGTCAAACAAAAAGCCAAATGCAGACAGTGATATTCAAGCAATGCAAAGTTTATGTTTGTCTCGAAGTTTTGCAAAATGCGTTTTTTAGCGGAAAACTTTTTATAAGACAAGTCAACACAAGATTTAGAGCAAAGCCTTACAGGAGTCAGGATACCTTTTGTAACAGTATGCTTTCGAACTAACCCATGCTTCAATTAGGACTTTTGAAGGGTTGTAACGTGGCTTGGTTCACGGTTTAAGAAACAAAGGATAAAGGCTCAAAGTGCATTTGTACCCACCCGCTCTTCGTGATGTTCTTCAACCCTAAGCTCAGTTAATTGCACGTCGCACTCTGTTTTGAGTTTCGAACGACTTTTGGGGCGATGGTTCACCGGTTGAATTTGGGGAGACAGTCATCATCTCCTTTTTTCTTTTGCAACATTTTTCATGTTGTTGAGGATTTGTAATGACCTCACTATTTTTATTTTGATTTGTTATGCCTAACTTTTGCCTGACTGTTCCCGTTTTTCGAGATTACAGTCAGCGGGATGCCCCGGCTTTCTTAAGCCTCCTTTATAGGTTTTGGCTTGGTGGGCTTTTCTCTTTTGAGAGATTGACTGCCTATGTGATAGGGAACCACCCTTGTCTTTTGATTCCAAAGGAATGCTTTCTTTTTCGGCGTCGTTCGTTGTGTTACGAACTGAGAGTTTGCGACTTCAATGCGCATTTTCTTTTGAATTAACTGAGATACTACTCTGCCCCAGGTTTATATCAAAGGTTTTGATCGTTTAGAACAGAAAACTCCTACTTCTTTGGCTCGAAGGGGTTGACTAGGGATTAACTTCCTTATAACTCCAGTGTTTGGGATTTGAAAGAAATGCCTGTACATCACCAGCAAGGTCTGTTCAAAAGCATACTGTATAAGATTACGGTATTGTTTCGTCATCCTCCCTCTAAAGGCTTGCAGCTTTTTACCAAGAGTTAAATGTCAAAAGAAAAGCATAAGAGTAATGAAAGCGAATGAATGAATTCAAGACAAACATATGCAATGCATTAATGAAACAGAGTTTGACATTAAAAGATAATTGTTTGAACAATATAAGAAGTTACAACTTGAAAATTCGAATGAAACAAAAACAAACTCAATGATTTGGCATAGGGGGAGTGATCATGCTGGGGTCTCTGGGGAACCAAACTCAATCTCCTTGGCGTCGATCATGTCTTGGATCTTGTTCTTCAGAGGCCAACAATTGTTGGTATCATGCCCCGGGCTATCAGAGTGGTATTCACATCTTTCATTGGGGTGATAAGTAGGAGCAGAAGTGTTTGGGTTCCGGAGAGGAGCCCTCAATGTAATCAGATCCCTCTTCAACAAGTGTTGCAGTGCTTGAGACAGTGACATGTTGATCTTGGTGAATTTCCTCTTAGGTGCGACCTCCTTATGCTGATGCCCCTGTCTTTGCTGAGCAAGTGTAGGGTTAGAGATCACGACTGCCCCTACATGTTGATCATGACGACTCCTTTGACTGTTCGCAGCATTGGACTCTTTCTTTCCGTTGTAGGGAGTTATCCGAGCATCAGAGGTTGTAGATCCTTGGATCTTTCCACTTTTGATGCCAGCTTCGACCCTTTCGCCGGTCAGTATCAACTCAGTGAATCCGGTTGAGGAGCTTCCAATTAAGTGATTGAAGAAAGGCCCTGTCAAAGTTCCCATGAAGATGTCAATCAACTCTCTGTCAGTTAAAGGGGGTTGCACCCTACCAGCCAGATCTCTCCATTTTTGAGCATACCCTTTGAAGCTCTCGTCAGAACCCATGGTCATGTTCTGCAACTGCACACGAGTTGGTGCGAGATCAACATTGTACTGATACTGTTTGTAAAAAGCCCCGGCTAGATCTTCCCAGGTGTGGATGCAAGAACTCTCCAATTGATAGAACCACTCGAGTTGAGCCCCTACCAGACTTTCTTGGAAGAAATGGATCCAAAGCCTCTTATCAGTTGTGTATGGTTGAATCTTGCGGACATAAGACCTTAGATGCATCTTAGGGCAAGAAACTCTGTCGTATAGAGCAACGGTAGGAACTTTGAACTTTGAAGGGATGACCAATCCAGGAACTAGGCCCATGTCTCCTAGATCCAAGCCAGGTATTTGTTGGATCTCCATAGCACTGAGGCGATCCTCCAACTCTTTGTACTTGTCATCAACCAGAGGATATTGTTCTTCGGAGTAGTCAGCTTCCTCTTCATCAATCTCCACATTGTGGTCTTCTTCAAGACTACCTCCTGTATTGGATGGAGTTGTAAGGTCTTGGGTCTTAGGTCTTCTCCTCAAGTTCAGGATGCGGACTGCCTTCTTGGACTTCTTCTTCTTGTCTTCGAGAAGAAGAGCTGTCAGATCCTCTTGCCCTTTACCCATAGCCAGCAGCATTTGTTGGAATTGAGCATTTTGAGCTTGAAGATCTTTCACCGTTTGTTCTATATCCATCTTACTGAAATAAACAGTAGGAAGAATAAGGAGACCTGTACGGGAGAAACCTGTTATGCAATGATATGTGTGATATATATGCAATGTCTTCAAGGATCTCTTGGGGTAAACATAAGAGAATGTTAGAGGTTGAACTTCAATCTTTGATTGGAGAACTTTGCACCGGTGGATGTCTTTCCACTAGAATCAAGCTCACCATGTCAAGTGGGTCATAGCCACTGATTCAAGTTGTTGCACTTGATCTTTGATTGGAGACCTTTGTATCGGTGGATGTCTTTCCACGAGAATCAAGCTCACCATGTCGAGTGGGTCATAGCCACTGATTCAAGTTGTTGTACTTGAACTTTGATTGGAGACCTTTGTATCGGTGGATGTCTTTCCACGAGAATCAAGCTCACCATGTCGAGTGGGTCATAGCCACTGATTCAAGTTGTTGTACTTGAACTTTGATTGGAGAACTGTGCACTGGTGGATGTCTTTCCACTAGAATCAAGCTCACCATGTCAAGTGGGTCATAGCCACTGATTCAAGTTGTTGCACTTGATCTTTGGTTGGCATTGGTTAGAGGAGAAACCTCTTGCCCTTTGGTAGACGTCTGGTTCAACGTAACCCTGCATCAAAAGAACCTTCGAGATCCTTGAAATGGTTATTGAAAATGCTATGGTATGATGTCATGATGTTATGTACATGTATGCACAAGCAAGTGAGTGTATATACAGACAAACATATTCACACAAAGCAAACAAGTCCTTAGGTTCAGGCTTACATGGGGTTTAGGTAAGTACCCTCTTGAAGTTAGTTGGCTCATCCTGTCCTAAAATAGAAACTGGGTTCTAAGGAGCTCAATATCATTGGATTGTTTTCTGTGTTCATTGTTTCGGTTTAGCCACTTACTGGCGACCAAAATATTCTAAGAAAACAACCCTCAAATGAGTGTAGTATCGAGTATCTACCAACTTCGGACTGCACCAAAGTCAGTCATCTCACTACCCCTAAAAAGGCTAAGATGGTCAATTAAGGTTCTAAGAGTTTGTTAGTGCTTCACGACATCACTCAGCGGCCCCGTACTCTCCTTGACTGAACTCAAGGGTTACCGGTACTCACAAATATGTCACACTAACATAGCTTACTGCTTCAACCATGTCGGTATACCCCGCACAGTTCCCTCACAGTTTTTTTGCTATTTACCTAAAAAGGTGCCCCAAATCCGGGTGTAGGATTTACAACAAACCCAAACAAGAACCCAAAAGGTAAAGCAATCAAGTCAATCAAAGCAAGAAAGTAAAGGTGATCTAAACCCTAAGGTAACCCCAATTTTAAGTTCCTCCCCAGCAGAGTCGCCAGTTCTGTGATACGGTGGGAGAACTGACTTGAGGTTTGCGTTTGTATTCACACTTATTCGATTGAGCAAGAGTCGCCACCGACTTTTTATTTTATCCTAAAGGAAAGGTTAAAAAAGCACAACAAAAACCTTTTGAGATATTTCGTGGGTTCGGGGGGTAGATTATGAAAAGGGAAGGTATTAGCACCCTTTTCATCCATGGTTATCCATGGGCTCTTAGTTACTTGGTTTTTAGATCACTTGCCTTGATTTTCGATTGCTTGAAAATGGTGTGTGTGTGTGTGTGTGTTTTGAAAATGTTTTAGAAAGAGATGCCTTGTTTTAGGCAACCAATGTAATGACTCGTGTTTGAGTATATACGAAGGTGTGTATCTTTTCGAAAAGATGTTTCAAGATGTTTTTGAGAAGTTTGTTTTGAAAGTGTTTGTGAAGTGTGGTTTTGAAAAGTAGGCAAGTGTTTTTGCAAGTTGATCTCAAGTAACTAAGAGTTTTGTCTACCCCTATTGTACTCAAAGGTTTTCTCTATGTTTTCAACCCCTTTTAACAATTTTGTTCCACCATTGAATTTGGTGGACAATCTTGCGTTTAGGATGTTTAACGGGACGGGCGCGGGTCATCGTATGGACCATGAATGCAATGGTGCCAAGTGTCTTTGGCAATTTGCTTTGAAGGGACTATGATCATTCCATTTAGGCAACTTTCGAAAGCGTCATCGAGGGACTTATGATCATTTGAATTGTTTTGCCAAAGAAACTCGACGTGCAAGCATGGCCCATTTTGGAAGGCAACATGTGGGATTACCCTAGGGGGTGCAAGTGTGATTGTGTATTGATTTCATGCATTTGTCTTGTATTAGGTTATCTAGCGTTTGGTTTTATGTACATGCAAGCCCTAGGTCTAACCATGGTATAATTGAAAGCGGTAAATTGCAAGAATTTAAAGTCTACGCTATTACAAATAATATCCGGGAGTGGGGGTACAAATTCACAAATGGGGATGAGACTTATAGTATCCAATAAGTTACAACCAAATCGAATTGCGACAAAAATGTAAACAATGTATAGTAACGTATAAGAATAGTAATTGTATGTGTATCAAGTGTATAATGTGAAATGTATTGTGTAAGTGTACATGTATTGTAATTTATTTACAGGTGCGAAATGTGAATTTAATGTGTATTATTTAAGTATTGTTTTGATGTAAATGAAAAGAATTAAATGTTTTCTTTATTTAATTTTCGTAATCTTGTATATTGTTAATATGTAAAAAAAGGAATATTTTAATTAAATGTTTTAAATTTTAATTAAATTAGGTATATTAAAAAAATGTATTTTATCTTGATTATGCAGAGTATGGCCTTGGTCAGGTTTGGAGGCAGCTCTTTTATATTTTGATACAGTTTTTTGTTCTTTTGTATTTCTTCTCTTTTTTTATTTATTTATCTGCTTCTAACTTTTCTTCTTTTCTTTTGTAGATAAAAATTGAATGGAGAGGATTTAGCAACAGATGAAGAAATGAAGATTTTAGAAAAAATTAGGATAGTCTTACTTAGATTTAAATTACTGTAAAATCATTATTGTAAACAATTTGTAAACAAAACAATTGTACAAATAATTTAAAAATAAATAAAAAGTTTTTATCCAATTAATTCTTTTCCTCTTCTTAATTGTTCGTTTTATTATTTATAATTGTTTAATTATAATAATTGAAAATAAATTCCAATCATTTAATCTTAGAATAATAAATAATTAAATAAACAATGCTTCAGCATTTGATCAATTAAACCTGGCGTTTCCAACATCCAAAGCAAAACAACAGTTAATCACAGCAATTGCCCATACTTTTTCCTTTACTGACTTTAATCAAACATTGCAGATTCAAACCCAATGCAACCTTTTACTGATTCAGTCAAACAAACGTGAATTCAATCCAAATGCATTCTTTTACTGATTAAGTCAAACAATGCGAATTCAATCCAAATCTCGGAATAACTTGCAAAGCATCGTATAATTAAATCTTTCTGAGGAACCGCGCACGAAAACCCTAATTCCTGATTAAATGCCAAAGAAGCGTTCTCCTGATCGAAGTTGAGCCAAAATCAACCAAAACCCTAAGCCAACTGTTTGAAACATTCTAGAGCCCTGAAAATCAATAAAACCCTAATTGTGTCTGACTGACGAGAAAAGTCTGTTTGACCGATTCTTGAGCCAGTTTGAAAAATCAGGAAAAGCCTGAAGTTGTGATTTCTTGAGGAAAAATGCGAGGGCAAATTTTGGGGTACAACAATGACTTCTCTGAAGGATGCCAAAGTTGTAATTGAAGAAGGTGGGGTTACTATTTGGGGCCAGCTCCCTGACATCCCTTACAAGTCTGACAAGTTTAGTTTGGGTTTTACTTCAGGAGCCCAAAGAGCTGTTCATCGTGCTTGCGCTGAAGGGCCACCACTACGCATCAACAACCATGGAATCAATGCTTTGAAAGACAGTGACAGTGACTGTGACATGGACAAATGGATCTTCCCAACTATCAGCGGTGGACTCAACAATTGGAAGGCCAAGGACTTTGTTCCCATTACTTTTATCCAGGAGTAATTGTCTTTTTGTTTTTTTGGGATATGTAATATTTAAACAATATAAACTCTAAAGCCTTTTGTCTTAACCGAGGCAAAATTGTCTATTTGTGAGGGTTATTGCTTCATCTTCATATGTCATTAATAAATCATTGGATGTTTTGCATACAAATTTTACGCTCTCTAGCTTTCTTTGCTGCTTTTACTTTATCAAAATAGCTATGCTCTCTTACACACACCCACATATCAAACTATAGATCCACATCCACTATGGATCTGATTGATAACGGTTTTGGTATTGCCAATTATTACTTTGAAAATTCGATCTACCAAGCCGAGGACGAAGGTAAGGAAGATTGTGAAGTACCAGGAGAACTTGCTAGACTGTTGCAACAAGAAGAAAGAGCCATACAACCTCATGAAGAGCCGGTTGAGACAATAAACTTGGGTACTAAAGAGGATAAGAAGGAAGTCAAGATAGGTGTTAACTTGGAGCATAGCGTCAAAGAACGGTTAATTCAGATGTTACATGACTACATTGAGATCTTTTCCTGGTCATACAAAGACATGCCAGGGCTGGACACTGATATTGTGGTTCATCATTTACCAACCAAATAAGATTGCCCTCCAGTGAAACAAAAAGTTTGTCGATGCGTCCAGAGATGTCAGAAAAGATCAAGGCCGAAGTCATGAAACAATTCAACTCCAGTTTCTTAGCTGTTACCTCTTATCTACAGTGGGTTGCTAATGTTGTTCTGGTACCTAAAAAGGACGGTAAGGTACATATGTGTGTGGATTACAGAGACTTGAATATGGCAAGCCCCAAGTATGACTTTTCGCTTCCTTATATTGACGTTCTGGTTGACAAAACCGCGTAATATAAGTTATTCTCCTTCATGGATGGTTTCTCCGGGTATAATCAGATTAAAATGGCACCTGAAGATATGGAGAAAACAACCTTCGTTACACAGTGGGGTACCTTATATTATAAAGTCATGCCATTTGGATTGAAGAACGTTGGGGCAACCTGTCCGCGTGCTATGGTAGCTTTGTTTCATGATATGATCTATCACGAGATATAGGTCTACGTCGATGATATGATATCCAAGTCTTAGACTGAAGAGGAGCACCTTTATCACTTTCAAAAGTTGTTTGAAAGGCCAAATAAGTATAAGCTAAGACTGAATCCGAACAAGTGCACTTTTGGGGTAAGATCTGGTAAGCTCCTAGGTTTCCTGGTCAGCAGCAATGGTATTGAAGTAGACCCTGCAAAGGTTAAAGCTATACAAGAAATGAAAACTCCCCTCACTGAGAAGGAGGTTAGGGTATTCTTGGGACGTCTAAACTACATTGCCAGATTCATCTCCCATCTAACCGCTACCTATGAGCCAATCTTCAAATTGCTGAAGAAAGACCAAGTGGTGAAGTGGAATGACGACTGCTAGACTATTTTTGACAAAATCAAGGAATATCTTCAAGAGCCTCCAATTTTGATGCCTTTGTTTGAAGGAAGACCTTTGATCATGTACTTTACAGTGTTGGAGAATTCAATGGGGGTGTGTGCTGGGGCAGCATGACGAGTCTGGTCAAAAAGAGCATGGAATATACCACCTTAGCAAAAAGTTTACTGACTGTGAAACAAGATACTCACTGCTCGAGAAAACTTGTTGTGCTTTGGCATGGGCTACTCGTCGACTGAGACATTATATGTTGACTCACACTACCTTGTTGATATCTAAAATGGGTCCTATCAAATACATCTTTAAGAAGCCCGCTCTCTCTAAAAGAATAGCAAAATGGCAGATGGTCCTAACCGAATATGATATTCAGTATACGACTCAGAAAACAATCAAGGGAAGTGTGTTAGCTGATCATTTGGCTCATCAGGATGTGGATGACTACCATTCCATGAATTTTGATTTCCCGGACGAGAACATCATGTCAATGACTAATTGTGAAGAACCTGGACCAGATGAAGGACCTGAAAGAGGATCCCGATGGACTATGGTTTTTGATGGAGCTTCCAACGCACTTGGTAATGGCATCGGTGCTGTGATCATATCTCCCAAAGGATGTCATACTCCCTTCACTGCTCGGTTATGTTTTAACTGTACCAACAATATGGCTATATATGAAGCATGCATTATGGGTCTCAAAGCTGCTATTGACTTGAGAATCAAATTCTTGAGTGTATTTGGAGACTCGGCCCTGGTGATCAGTCAAATCAAAGGAGAATGGGACATGAAGCATCCCAATCTCATCCCTTATCGAGAGCATGTATTGACACTGATTCCACACTTTGAAGAAGTTACCTTTGAGCATTTTCCACGAGAGGAAAATCAATTAGCGGACGCGCTAGCTACTATGTCATCCATGTTCAAGGTCAAGTGGGATAATGAAGCTCCTCAGATCACTATTGAGAGATTGGACAAACCAGCATACTGTTATGATGTTGATACTGAATAAGTAGTGGACAAACCTTGGTTCTATGAAGTGAAAAGATACCTCGAAGCCCAAGAGTATCCCGAGGGAGCTTCCATTAATGATAATAATTTCCTAATAAGTTTCTCTGCCAAGTTCTTTCTCAGTAATGGAATCCTCTACAAGCGCAACCACGACTCTACTTTGCTTTGGTGTGTGGATAAGAGTGAAGCGGAGAAGATCATGGAGGACATGCACGAAGGTACCTTTGGCACCCATTCTAGTGGGCACACAATGGCTAAAAAGATCCTACGGGCAGGATACTACTGGTCCACTATGGAAGCAGACTGTTATCAGCATTCCCGAACTTGTCACAAATGCCAGATCTACGCTGACAAAATACATGTGCCCCCGGTCCCCTTGAATGTCTTGACTGCTCCCTGGCCATTCTCAATATGGGGAATTTATATGATCAGAGAGATTATACCTACTTCTTTTAATGGGCAGCGCTTCATCCTTGTTTCCATTGATTACTTCACAAAGTGGGTCGAGGTAGCTTCATTTTCTTCTGTTACCAAGAACGTCGTGGCTCGGTTTATCAAACATAACCTTATCTGTCAGTATGGTATTCCAGAAAGAATCATTACGGATAATGGTACCAATCTCAATAATACTATGATCACCGAGCTCTGCATGCAATTCAAGATTCAGAATCATAACTCTTCTCCTTATCGGCCAAAGATGAATGGCGTTATTGAGGCTGCTAATAAGAACATCAAAAAGATCATACAGAGGATGAATGACATACAAAGATTGGCACGAGATGTTGCCATTTGCTCTTCATGGTTATCATACCTCAGCGCGTACATCAACGGGGGCAACTCCTTTCTCTCTGGTATACGGTATGGAAGCTGTCCTACCCATCGAAGTTCAGATCCCTTCCTTAAGAATCATGAAGGATGTAGGTTTGAATGAAGAAGAATGGGCTCAGACTCGACTTGACCAATTGAACCTGATTGATGAAAAAAGGCTCGTGACTATTTGTCATGGTCAGATGTACTAGAAACGTATGATTAAAGCTTTTAACAAGAAGGTCAGACATCATATATATCAAGTTGGCGACCTAGTAATCAAGTGCATTATCTCCCCACAAGGTGATCCCAGGGGAAAACGAACTCCCACGTACGAAGGGCCATTTGTGATCAAGAATATATTTTCTGGTGGAGCCATGATCTTAACCACTATGGAAGGTGACGACCTTCTGCACCCTGTAAACGCGGACATAGTTAAAAGATACTATGCATGAACGAAGACCCGCTAGGTTGACTGGCCTAGGCAAAAATAAGGGCATCCCAGCGAACCAAAAGGGTTCGAGAAAAAGTTAGGGATATATATATATATATATATATATATATATATATATATATATATATATATATATATATATATATATATATATATATATATATATATATATATATATATATATATATATATATATATATATATATATATATATATATATATATATATATATATATATATATATGAAAAACCTGTACACCCGGCAAGTCAAAAACCTGAAAAGGCGGCTTGGGCAAAAAAGGGTCTCCCTGTGGACTGAAAACCAGAAAGGGCGGTCCAGGCAAAAGTTAGGGATTAAAAGCATACAACTATGTCCCGTTGGATCACCTCATAGACAGACTTCGGTAACAAGTGTCAGGTTCAAATGGTACTAATCAATCCAGTCAACTTCGGCCAAGCAGCAAAGTGATGAGATGCTCGAAGATATAAATGCAATAGCAGAATGGGAACCCAATGTGATCATTTCACATAGCTATTTTTCTATGTATACTATTTTGTACAGTTTTCATTCTTACGGCGACATTCTCTTACTAGGATGTCTGTCTCTTTGTAGAAAAATGCCTATTATAGGTGGAACTCTTCAAATCAATATAAAATCATCTCTTGAAAGTTCTAAACTATCTGTTTTTATTTCTCTGTTTTGTTTGCAAAAACTTCCAGTGATTATTTTTTAACATATACATTTGAATATGATTACCGTTTACAAATATTCGCATAAAAAACAAAAGGACAATTACTAATGGTTGTAAGAAATAGGACAATGTCTAAAAATCCATCCGCAAATCCCCACAGGCACTCTCTCTAGCAAGTACAGAAACATAGACGTCCTACTGCAAAGTCACTACCATATCTTCAACATACAGCCTAATGATGATAGAGGTTCTGATATCCCTTGCAGAGTAAGAGTTTCCAATCATCTCTCCAACATCTTGAATAACTCCTCAGCACAGTTCATAAATCTCTAGGGTTCCCCAACAGTCTTTCTTAAAATCCCCGAGCAGCTTACAGAGTTTTCTTTCCCTAATAGAGTTTATTTCTCTAGCCACGAAAATTCATCTCCCAACAATTCAGCTTTAACAAATAATGAAGAACCATATCCTTCATCCCATCAGCAATCAGAGATTTATTTTTCCTTAATTCAACAATGTTGCAACGAATGGTTGATCGATTCACACACTATATTCATGCATTATTTTACAAATGTCATAGCATATGCATACAAAATACATATAGCACAATCTCATTTATTTTGAGAGCATCATCATACAATATACGTCATGCATCATGACATTGCATACAACTAATTATTTACCTTTTTAGGAAAGATCAACAAACAAATATCATCATCCGTTTTCAAAAGTTCCAGATTAATTCTTGAAATAAGACAGGGTAACCATTTGAAGTAACAACTCAACAAGTCACTGTGAAGCCTGGAATCCGACTAGATAGTAGCTTACAATTATTGAAAAGCCTGGAGTCCGACCAGATAGCAATTAAATCTCATCAATCACTGTAAAACCTGGACCCTAACAGATAGCAGTTAACATCAAGTATAAATAGTATGAATTCTGGAATCCGACCAGATAACAGTTTACAACACTGTGAAGCCTGGAAGCCGACCAGATAGCAGTTTACAACACTGTAAGGCCTGGATCTGACCAGATAGCAATCAACATCATTGCTGAAGCCCGAAATCTGACCAGATAACAGTCAATCTACAATTCAAGACACTGTGAAACCTGGAACAGACCAGATAACAATATAAGTTATTGCAAAGCCTTGGAATACGATCGGATAGCAGTTTACTCTGTCAAAATTGCTGCGAAGCCTAGAGTCCGACTACATAGCAGTTTATTCTGTCAATTGCTATGAAGCCTAGACCCGACCAGGTGACAACATACTTCAAATTCAAGTTGAAGCATAGATATAACTAGATAATAACTTAATTTCTTCAAATCATTGAAGCCTGCATACGACCAGATAACAATTCATGTTGTAAGTACGAAGTGCGCCTAAGAGGGGGGGGGGGGTGAATTAGGTGCTTTATAAAATTCTAGTTTTTAGTGATGATGGTTCTTATTTTTCTGGTTAAAAGTGAGTTTAGGAAAGCTTAAAAATGCAGAAAAATAAAGAGACACGAGCGATATATCCTGGTTCCCCTCACAGTCTGAGAGTACTCCAGTCCCCTTTCAACATGAAAGAGATTTCCTTATTGTGGCAAACTTAAACAAAGAACTACCAAGTAACCAAGAACAATCCTCTTGGACCAAGAACAATCCTCTTGGATTTTCACTAAGTTAGCTATGATAACAATCCTCTCAATGTAACTACACTTGTATCCAACAACTTTGGAAAGACAAGATTTCAAAAACACTTAAACTTATTTCCAACAATCCTGGAAAAATAAGTAAGTAACTATCAATTTTTGAGTTTGAGTGAGTAGAGTAATATTGATCACTTAGAGTGATTTAACAATGTATGATCTTCTCTTCCAATAATATTATTGTACAATGACTCAAGATATAATTGCTCAAAGTTTTTTGTTTGTTAATGTATGAAAATATGCAGAAAACTTATGCATGAAAGTGAAGGAATGCTTGAGTTTGTATTTTGAAATTTCAGAAAATATTTATGGAAGAGGTGTTGAAATAGATTTTGAAATTGAATATTTATATGTTCATAACAACATTTTGAAACATCATGAAGTTCTGAAAATGTATCATGAACAAATGCCAGGTTTGAGTGAAAAGTTTCAATGAAAAGGCATGATGAACAGGCATGTAAAAAGCTGCTATTTTTCAAAATCGTGCAACATGCAATCAATTTCACCCTTTGTGTAAATCGACTGTACAAGGTTTCAACAACTATTTTTTCAAAACTTTTAAGAGTGCAATCGATTTCACTATCAATGCAAATCGATTGCATGCAAAGTCAGTAGCAAAAAGTAAGTGAGTGCAATCGATTGCACTAGCAATGTAAATCGATTGCACTGAGAAACATAAGTAAACGTTTTGAAAATTTTAAGTATGCAATCGATTGCACAAGCAATGTAAATCGATTTCACAGAGAAACAAAAGCAAAAGATTTGAAAATTTGAAGTGTGCAATCGATTTCACTAAAATGTAAATCGATTGCATGCAAGAGAAAAATGAAATTTTAACTTTGAAAAACTCGAGTAATGATTTTTAAACATTTCTTTTTCATTTTTGAGCATCTATATCTTAAGATCAAAGTATATAATATTATTATACCTTTAAAGTTGTTGAGAGCTTTGAATTGAAGATATTATCCTTAGATGCTTTGAGCTTGATCATAAATCTTGCCTTCTTTGTTAGCCATGGTTTGTCTTCATCAAAACAAAAGCTTATTTGTGAAGCTTGATTTTACACATGTCATTGAAGCCTGGATATGACCAGATAACAGTTTAATCTTAAGCAAATTACTGCGAAGCCTGGAGATCGACCAGATAACAGTTAATTTCATATTCCCCAGTAATTCGCTGTGAAGCCTAGAATACGACCAGATAATAGTCAACTTTATTATCTTCAGCAAGTTACTGCGAAGCCTAGTTTTCGACCAGATAACAACTAACTTTCATCCCTCTAATCAAGAGATAATTCCCCAATAGAGTAATGGACAACTAAAGCTCCCAGACTCTATTCCCCATAGAGTTTTCTCAAAGCAAAAGAACAAAAACCAACATTCCCTAGCGGAGTCCTCCTCAAAAAACAGGAACAGGAATCCCCATAAAGAGATCTCTTATAAAGTCAGCATCTACTTCAGATGGCATCTTTAAGCCCATCTCTGACAACTCTCAGTCATCCTCTCCAAATGGCATCTGTAAGCCCATTCCCGATATCATCAACCAACAACATCACTTCGTATGCAGGCGAGTGCAAATTTTTGGGCTCTCTAGTATTCAATCATCTTCCACCTTCAGATCACGAAACGTAGACAAGCCAATATAAATTCTCAGGTTTAAGAAGATTGAATATGGGCAGCTATTGTACCCCAAAATTTGCCATCCCATTTTACTCAAGACATGCTCATTAAGGTCTTCAATTGCTCAAGGTTGACCAAGGATTGATCAGACAAATTCTCCTCCTAAGTAATGAACCTCCAATTAGGGTTTCACTTTTCAACAATATGTTTGGGTTGAAAAGTCTCCAAATGATTTCCATGGTCCCTAATATGTCCTCAAGAATGTCCATGCCAAGTTTCATGCCTTGCACTACAAGCTTGCTTAGTCAATTGCTCAAATGCTTGAAAATCAACTATACAAGGTCAAAAGGAAACTGTGGCCAATATACAGGTATAACTTTCACATACTTCATCCATTTTCCCCCAACCAAACTCATTTTGAAGAGAATCCAATTGCCTACAACTTCTCTTTTGCCCTTCAAGTCCAAGAAATGCACCATTTGAAAGATACAAGCTCATACATTACAATTCATTTTCAGAAGGTCAACAAAAGATACTTTTTTCCAAGAACATTTACATCAAGATAAAGTCTTCAAATTAAAATTTGATCAATAGAGGGTTTGAAGTAGACATCTCGGGCTTTCCAAAAAGTATAATATCATCATCATGAGATAAAAATTGAGCAAGTTACATATTGCCTAATTTGGGAAAATTTGAGAAAATTTAAAGATTGTGCATTGAGAAAATTTGAACTTTTAGGTCAATGACCTAACTTTTTTAGGTTCAAACACTATCATAACCTTATGAAGGACCTCTAAATACATTATTTCATGGCTTTGATTTTATGTATATTTATTTTGATTTTTTGTTTAATTTAAAATTAAATAAATACAAAATAAATGCATAAAATAATAGGTTAATAATTTTGATATATGGGCTGGTGTTTTGGGTCAGCCTTAGGGCCCATTTTTCGTGCAAATATGACTAGATACATTCAAGGATGGAAATGGCATGAAATCTAACATTTTTGGAAAATTTTCAAAAGGGAATCATGTTTTAAAAACAATGGTTATGGCATGATTTCTTTCCATATTTCCTTGCTTTCTCCATCTCCTATAAATATAGCATCATTTGCAAGCCATTGGACACGCTGATTTTTCCTGAAGAAGCCACACCAAAATTGCAAAAAATGCATCAAAGTATCAAATTTAAAACACATAGTGCAAGCTTCCTCAGTTCAAACCAGGCCCACTACTCACTCCCTGAAGGCCCCAGGAGTGATTCTCAAGCCTTAAGCAATTCAAACACACGCAAAAATGCTCTCATCCGATCCTTAAGTTTGGTAAAAAAAATGGATCTCAAACTCGTTTAATCTTTAATTTAAATCCCTTTTGATTTCATATTCATGTTATTATCATTGTTTACGAATGCTTTGACGTAATACATGTGAGTTTCAGTGCCCAAAGGAAAAATTGCCATTATTAGGTTTTTGAAATATGGAAGCTTCAGTTTCAGGGATAAAGGCCGTTTCAGGTTAAACTAGCACCATGGTTGGAATGTCAGACCCCGATTTAGGGGGGGTAGCCTTAATTTTGAGCTTTGATTTTATCATTTTCAGATTTTAGAATTTTTGTTTGACCGGAGATAGTGACCGGAGTTTGACTCCGGCACCTTTGAGAAATGCTGACTCCGGCGCTATAACTGTCTCTCTCCCATTGGCCCTTTCAATCAGCGCGCGTTTTCTTTTAATTTGAATTACTATTGTGTTGATTTTATATATAATATATTCGTTTTATTTGTAGTAACGAATGAACAGGTGACACAGCTGGCAACACATGGACCTTTAAGGCTTACCCTCTCATGTCCTGGGTTCGATCTAGGCGTGAGGGGGTTTTATTTTTCATATTTTTCCTCTTTGATCCAGTACTCGCAGGCCATATGTGTACATTATGTACCAGTAGCCCATCACCACCTGATCAAGATCCAGCGTCTTAAACGTGCAGACCATCATGCGCCCCCAAAATCTCTCCTCATTGGATCACAAAATAGATTTGGGCTCTTCCTTGCTTGGGCCTAGCGTTTTTTCACAGCACCCCCCTATTTCTTTTGCTATCAGGCCCATTTGCATTTTTTCTTTTACTTATTTGTTTTATTTGTTTATTTCTTTTAATATTTTTTTTATAACAATATAAAATAAATAAAAATCACAAAAAATATAGTTTTAGGTTTTTCTTAATTAAATTAATTTTGTAAATTAATTAATAATTATTTTAACCATTTTATTTAATTTAAAATTAAAAAAACTTAGGATTTTAATTTTTTTATATTAAAAATACCAATAATTTAGAATTAGGTTTAGTTTATATTTTAACTTAATAAATTAATTGAGTTAATTATTTTGACTTTTTTATATAAATGCCAAAAATATTAGGTTGTATTAGAATTAATTATTAGTTAATAATTTTATTTTAGTTTTATTTTAATCTAATAATTAGACTTAATTTAGTTTAATGAACAAAAACAACAAAAAGAGTTCTCTTTTCAACTTAGAATTAGTCTAGGATTAGACGTCATGTTAATTCACGCGCGTTTTTACCTTTTACATTTTATTTTTATATTTTCTGTAACTGCCTACTAGGATGTAATAGAATTAATTAGGACTCTTTACTTCTCTGCTCTCTTTATTTTCCCCCAAGTTTTGGACTTGTAATAATCCCCCTCCCTGAAGCCTTGTAATAGCTAGATTTACATTTCTGCACTTTTTATTACTGTAAATTCTGAACTGTTTAGATGCATGCTAACTAGGATTGTAGAATTTTTTTTATTAATAACCAAGTATTAAAATAATATTTCGCAAATAACCGGGTTTCGGAAAAAATTACGCAAATAACCATGTTTGAGATGGCTCCACAAAGGAGGAGCCATCTCAAATGGCACATGCTCCTCTTTTTTTAAGGGAGGCGCCATCTCACTTGGCGCCTAAGTGCTTAGGGCAAGCCCTAAGCCAAGTGAGATGGCGCCTATGTAGAAAATTAGGGCAAACATTTTTTTTTATTTTCTTTCCTGCGCGTTGCCTATTAGACAGAGATCAACAAAATGGATTTTTTATTTAAAAAATAATAATTACATTCAACTGTTTTACATTTAAAGAACAGTAAAAAAAATGGATACAAAAAATACTGGGAAAAAAAAAGATACATCAGTGATCCCCAGGAACCCGGTAATGACCCCCAGTTCCGTATCCCCGTCCTCGCCTTTCTCTTGCTGGGTGCCGTCTCGTTTCCTGCTGCGGCAAGGTCGATGGCCCAACGAAGTCAATGCGATCCGAATCCATAAAATCAGTAAGATCTCCATATCTCGAAGATCCGCTCTGGTACAGTCGGTTACCCATACCCTCGAAGTTTGGTCGTGTTGGCGGTGGGTGGGGTTCCATGGTTGGTCGGTAGCATTGGTCGTCTGAGTATGGGGGGTAGAAAGGAAATGGATCTTGGGGTGTTTGGTATTGTGGATGTTGGGTTGTTTGGTGATATGGTGGTTGATGGTAGGTTTGGTCATAATCTTCTGACATTCCCATATCAGGGCTAAGGCTGGATGTTGAGGGCGCCATATTGGGATATGTGGAAGACTGAAATTGTGTCTGGGGTATGTGGGTTTGCTGGTATTGGGGTTGGTATTATGGTTGGGTTTGAGGCATATCAGGGTATTGGTAGTTTGGCGGTGATTGTGGTTGGTAGTACGACATTTGATTGTAGTTGTGTTGTGGTGGGGAATGTGGTTGTGTGTTTGTTGGTCTTTTTCTTCTTGGGGGTTGGTTTGAGGTTGATGGATTTTGGGTTTGTTGGTGGGGAATCGAGGGTTGTGCCCATTGTGTGCGTGGGTCAACCAAGTACCTCAGATGAGACACGTGCATATCTGGGTTACTAACCGACCTGTACCATGACATATACTGATCAGTGTGTCGCATGTTACCTTGAGTAAGGAAAACCGGGGATTGCAAGATGTAGCGGTGACGCCTTTGCCACATTTTACACCATTCTGGAGCGAAGTCTTTCCAGTTGGTAAGACCCCACTGGGCGTCGACCCTTTTTAGATTCCAGGGGGACAAATCTGTTGGATCACTTGGTATCTCTTGGATCATTCCGAACTGCATCTTCACACGGTCGCTGTGGTGCATCTCCACAATGTTGAACCGAATGAGTGCAGTCTTTGCAGTCCAAGTTGCTGCATCCTCTGGATTTGGAGAATGGCCCAAACCCAAATATGGTCTCCAGACGAACTGCGATAAAATTTAAATCAGGTAAGCGCAAAAGTAATGTATAAATAATTAAAATGAATAAAAGTTAAAAGTTACGACGTACGTCATCTGGGCCTAAGTGATCCAACAGATTCCGGTAGAGTGCGACATTGAATCTGGGATTCTTGCCGTAATCCATACCCCTCACGCAGTACCTAAAGGAAATGAGAAACATGTTATTTTTAGCATATATTTTGGAAAGAGCAGAATAGTTATAAATGCTATAACTTAATGACTTACTTTGTTGCGTACGGGAAACCAAAAGTGTTGTTGTTGATGGGGTTTAAGGACTCCATCCTCCACCAACCCCAGGCTTGTAGTAAAAATGTGCACCCATAAAATGTACATTTTTCCTTGACTGCGTTTTTGCACAAGGAACTGTACAGGTGGGCTAATACTGCAGAACCCCAACTATATTTTCTAGTTTTATCAAAATTAGTTAGTAAATGTAAGTACATGAAATTTACACTATTTCCCGTACTTTCGGGAAATAAAAATGTACCAAAAAGTATCATAATATACGTTCTGGCTTTTACTACTCGGTCATTCTCTGAGGAATTTTCATTTAATTCCATACTAGCATAATGCCGTTTCAGGTCAATGAGTAGTATTCCCTGCCCTCTTGCTCCACCACCTTCTACCATGTCCCTACCCAACAGTTCTTCACATTGTGAGTTGGGTTGTTGAACCGACCCGTTCACCGCCTTACCGTCGATAGGGAGGCCCAGTAGCATGTACACATCTTCGAGAGTGATGGTACATTCACCTATTGGTAGGTGAAATGTATGGGTCTCCGGTCTCCACCTCTCCAACATTGCAAGAATGAATTTTGAGTCAATGGTGCAGTTGGAGATCTTTATCACGTGTCCAAAACCTGCATATTCCAGATAAGGGACGATAAATGGGTCGGGAGCCAGGTATTTGTGCGAACGGATTCTGAATCTTTGTGTATCCTGAGATCATAATTAAACAAGAGTAAGATTAATTAAGATGAACAACACGTTATTTGAAGTATGAAAAATGTATAACCAAAGAAGAGACTTACAAATGCAGCAATGTTTTCCCTTGTGCCTCTGTGAGTATCTCCCATTGTTAGAAGAGCCATTGTTCAGAATGCTTGAGAGAATGAAAGACTTAGGAAGAAATAGAGAGTATGATAGACTTAAGAAATATTTCGTAGCAGAGAGTGAGAGTTGTGTGGGTGTGAGAGATGTTTCATAAGGTATGTATTTATAGGCAAATAAGTTTGATGTAGTGGTTGCATGCCTGTGATGTGTCACATTTGCATGCTTAGGGTGTTACACATATGCATGCATGCATTTACAAAAAATGTAAGGTGTCACTCTTGCAGGCTAGGTGGAAGCCCATGCATGTATCACGATTGAACAGTAAGGGAGGCGCCATCACACTTGGCGAAAGAGTACAAAAATGAATGGTGTCGCCACCCCATTTGGCGAATAAGAGGTGTCACGTTTTACATCATTGGCTCAGGCTACGTGACAGCCTTTGGGATTCCTTTCTTTGTTGCATGCAAGGCCATTGGAGTTGATGGGTGGAGTCTTACACAAAACATTTATGTGTGCAGAATATGGCCAGGCTAGGTGGCAGGCTAGGTGGCAGCATAAGCCCATGCATGTATCACGATTGGACAGTAAGGGAGGCGCCATCTCACTTGGCGAAAGAGTACAAAAATGAATGGTGTCGCCACCCCATTTGGCGAATAAGAGGTGTCACGTTTTACAGCATTGGCTCAGGCTACGTGACAGCCTTTGGGATTCCTTTCTTTGTTGCATGCAAGGCCATTGGAGTTGATGGGTGGAGTCTTACACAAAACATTTATGTGTGCAGAATAGGGCCAGGCTAGGTGGCAGGCTAGGTGGCAGCATAAGCCCATGCATGTATCACGATTGGACAGTAAGGGAGGCGCCATCTCACTTGGCGAAAGAGTACAAAAATGAATGGTGTCGCCACCCCATTTGGCGAATAAGAGGTGTCACGTTTTACAGCATTGGCTCAAGCTACGTGACAGCCTTTGGGATTCCTTTCTTTGTTGCATGCAAGGCCATTGGAGTTGATGGGTGGCAGGCTAGGTGGCTGCATAAGCCCATGCATGTAATATTATTGGCAGCCTTGGGGGGTTGCATCACTTACTTAATTGAAATTTTTTGCCTTACGTTGAACATAACATTCATTCACATAAACTGTAAAATTTTCCAACCTTCGAATCAGTCATCTAACCTTCAAACATTCCAGCATTCATACCTTCATACAATCAATAAACCTAAAACATTCCAACCTTCATACCTTAAAACAATTCTACACAATGGCCTCTTCACCACAATTTGTTGTCAAAGCACATTTCAACGGTGAGACCTACATGTGTCCCACAGTTGGGTTTTTGTTTAGAAACACCAACAATGTTCGATTTCTCTTAAACGGGAAAGCAAATTTCTCGTACTTTAAGAAAAGATTGGAGGCCAAACTTGAACGAGGCCCGGTATCCCGGATATTTTATCAGAGTCCAGTCTTTTTTGGAAACAACCAAGTTATTTTTTATAAGGTTGAAATTCAAGATGACGAGGATTTCCAGAACATGATTTCCAACCATGTCTATTCTGGAAACGACTCTATTGAGTTGTACGTTTTGTTTCAAGAGCCTCCGGTGACACAGGAGGTAGAGCCTCCGGTGACACAGGAGGTTGATCCTTTGGAGAATGAGCAAGATGAGGTGGATGCAGTTGATGATGAAGAAGAAGATAACGAGTTAGAGTTTGATGAAATGGTGAACGACGATTCTGACGATGATGGCATCCCAAGTATTCCTACCGACAAAATATACACACCACCTACGCACATGACAAACTTCAACATGGGCGGAGATGAACCTTCTACGGACTTGTTTTTTCAACCGTATATGCAGTCGGATGAAAATTTAAAAGAGAAGGACAAGTTTCGTAATAGAGAGGAATGCATAAGGGCCATCAAAAAATTTCACATGCTCAACTCGGTTGATTATAAGGTGGATCGTGTAAACCCGGAAAGGTACAAGATCAAGTGTGTCCACCCTGACTGTATGTTCAAGCTGACCGCTTCATACAGACTAAGGGGTGACTGCTGGGTCATAGGTTCCATGACTACCCATACTTGTGTAAGTTCCACTCAATCACAAGACCACCATAAACTCAACCATGATCTAATCTGTCAAGAAATCCTACCCCTGGTCAGCAACGACCCTTCTTTGAAGGTGAAAACAATCATCTCCCACATCACCACGGTTTTTAACTACACTCCGTCTTACCGTAAGGCGTGGTTAGCAAAGACTAAGGCGATTGAAAGGGTGTACGGAAACTGAGAGGAGTCATACCGAGAACTTCCCCGCTACCTAAATGCACTCAAGACATATTCTCCAGGTAGTGTTTATGTTCTGGAAACATTGCCAGCGTACGCCCAAGATGGTAGTCTACTACATGGCAACGAAATATTCAGTCGCGTCTTTTGGGCATTTCAACCATGCATCACAGGGTTTGCATCATGCAAACCAATTCTACAAATAGACGGGACTTGGTTGTATGGGAAGTACAAAGGCACGCTTTTGATGGCAGTTGCACAAGATGGCAACAATAACATTTTCCCCGTTGCGTTTTCCCTTGTCGAGGGGGAGACCGGTGGTGCTTGGAGCTTTTTCCTGAAAAATCTTCGTACACACGTGGCTCCTCAACCAGATCTCTGTTTGATCTCGGACAGACATGCCTCCATTGAAAGTGCCTATAATAATCCGGCAAATGGTTGGCATGACCCTCCTTCTACGCATGTCTACTGCGTCAGGCATATCGTCCAGAATTTCTCGAGGGAGGTCAAGGACAAAACATTGAGGAAAGCGGTGATGAATTCGGGATACGCACTGACACAGCCCACATTCAAATATTACCGCAACGAGATCCGTTTGTCTAACCCAGAAGCCGGTACGTGGATCGACAATATACCGGTCGAAAAGTGGACTAGGTCATACGACAATGGCCAAAGATGGGGGCATATGACAACAAATCTAATTGAATCAATGAATGGGGTATTCAAGGGCATACGAAACCTCCCCATCACTGCCTTGGTGAAATCCACGTATTTTAGGATGGCTGCGTTATTTGCCAAAAGAGGTGAAATGTGGTATGCGGTCTTGCAATCAGGACAACTATGGAGTGAAAGCTGTATGAAATACATTAAGGCTGAAAGTGCTAAAGCCAACACTCACATGGTTACACGGTTTGACCGCCATAGCCACAACTTCATTGTGAAAGAGACAATTGACCACAATGAAGGCCTGGCAAGACAAGAATACAGGGTCATTTTACCTTCTCAATGGTGCGATTGTGGCAGGTTTCAAGCTTTTCGTATGCCTTGCTCTCATGTCATTGCCGCTTGTGCTCATACCCATCAAGACGCGCTTCAACTGCTCTTAAACGTTTATAAATCTGAAACATTGCTCACTGTTTACAACAACAACTTTCCTTTGGTGGCAAAACCGGACTATTGGCCTGAATACAACGGTGATATAGTTTGGCACAATGACCAAATGCGAAGGAACAAGAAGGGTCGTCCCAAAAGCAGGCGCATAACAACAGAAATGGACGATCTTGACAGGTTGGAAAGAAAGTGTGGTTTATGCCGTCAGGTCGGACACAATCGCAAAAATTGTCCGAATCAGGCGTCTGGCTCGACCACATAAATTTTGTAATATAATAAATCTTTTCAATATTTGTGTTGTAAACATTATGGGTTTTCCGTTAATAAAATTGTTCACACAATTTAAGAAATTCAATATAGGAAATTACATTAGGGTTTTCGCGTACAACAATGATTAACGATATTCAATCTAGGAAATTACAACTGTTAACACAATTTCATCTGACCCATGCATCATCAGCATTACATCACTGTCTGTTTTGACTTCCTCCAACCACACATTAGGTCTTCCTGTCGCATGCGAGGTTGTTGTTCGTTTTCGCTGGATCCTTCGAATTTTTTCCCCCTCGGCGATGTCTCCATCTAGCCACCGCATCAACTCCCGCTTCAGACGCTCCATGGAGTGAATGTGCCAGAATTTCATTTTCATCGCAGGTTTCGTGGCGGAGAATATAACGTAACCATATCTGCTAAAAATCATAGGCGACGTCATTACGTAAATAAGGGAGTAAAAAATAAAAATACGGTGCGAGAAAGTGTGAGAAATTTCAAAGAAACGGACGAATTACTTATAAAACAGCAAAAAACCCTAGTTTTGCCCTAGGCGCCAAGTGAGATGGCGCCTCCTCTTCTTTTTAAGGAGCATGCACCATCTCACTTGGCTAAAAGCCAAGGGAGGCGCCAAGTGAGATGGCGCCTAGGGCAAAACCCTAGGTGCATGCGCCATTTGAGATGGCTCCTCCTTTGTGGAGCCATCTGAAACATGGTTATTTGCGTAATTTTTTCCGAAACCCGGTTATTTGCGAAATATTTTTTTAATACATGGTTATTAATAAAAAAAATTCAGGATTGTATGGCAAGAATAAAACAAAACGCTAGCAAACCTAATGCAAAGATAAAAATAACTGAAAACAACACAATTGCACATACACACCTCTAGGGTATCCCCACTTTGGTTGCCTTCAGAAAAACAGTCACAACTCTCGAAATGTGAGAGATTTTAGTGACTACCCTCTGGTTTAAAGATCATAAGTCCCTCGATGACCCTCTCGACGTTGCCACTGTATGATCTTAAAAAAAACCTAGGGTAGTTACTAAAGTTTCTTGCCCAGTTGCCTTTGTGACTGTATAAACGTCCCTTATATTATCCCTCAAACATCCAACGACTAGGGTTGCCTACTCACTAATAGTAGAATAGAACTGTCTAAAGGAAAAGAGGAAAAGAACAACCCTTTCGAGTATAGTAGATAGTTCTTAGATGCTTGCTCAAAACAAAAAAAACTTTTACACATACACAAAACTTCTTTCAAAAACATTTTCAAACACTTTGTATACGTTCTCTACCATTCCGAGAAACATTACAATGTTTGCCGCGCTAAGGCGCTTTCAAAAATACTTTTCAAAATACACAAAGCACAAGGTATTTCAAAATGATCTAAGCATCTAAGATCCCGTAGATAACTACAGATGGAAAAGGTGCTAAGACCTCCCCTTTCCATAATCTACCCCCTTACTCAGAAATAATCTCAAAAGGTCTTTTTCTGTTCTTTTCACCATTTCCTTTGTTGGATAAAAGAAAAGTTGGTGGCGACTCTTGCTTACCGCAACATTTGCAAATACAAACACAAAACCAGTATAACAGTCGGATCTGCCACCGTATTACAGAGGCCAAATGAAAATGAAAGAGTTTAGCGTGTTTCTTTTCTATTGGAATTAACTGAGTTCATTGAAAATATAAAAAGATTTGAACGTGATTTTCCCATTTCCAATACATCATTCGGCACCTCCTTTTCCAAATTAAGGTTCCAGAAAACTCCTCCACTTCCTTTTAGTAACTTGGATCCAGGTTTTGTCCTAGCCTAAGCTATCTCGTTAAAATTGTTTCGTTTTAGTTTAAATCAGATATTCTAACAAATGAGCACCTTAGTCCGGTGGTAAGACCATTCTTTAACAACCCAAGGGAGTTGAGTTCGATCCCTGGTTCTTAATCTTTTTAGTTTTAAGTGTTTCCTTTTTATTTTTAGCCTAATTTCATTTAAAATTCATACAAAATACAAAAAAAAAATATTAAATTAGGTTTATAATTATTTCTTTCCCCTTATACAAACACCAAAAAAGATATATTAGTATAATTTAGTCTCTTTGTTTTAATTATTTTTAAATTGTTAATTATTTAATTATTTAATTTCTATTCTAATTAATTTCCTTTTTGATCAATTAGTCTTTATATCGTTTGTCTATTCCAAGGGAAAGAATTAATTTGTTGACTTCATGTCAACGAATATATCTAATATGATTATGCGAAACCCCTTTCACACCTTTTAGTTTTGTTAATCTTAAGTTAAATCTCCCAGAAAATTCAATTTTTAAACTTACACTAATTTAAGCTAAAACTTCGACACTAGGTCGTCGCATCTTCAAGATCTCGTCCCCACACTCACTTAGAAAGCAAACCAATTTGAACCAAAAGACTGATATTTCAAAAGGTTCCTATAGGATATTATAGATACATAGGGTACTAGTACCTTCCCTTTGTATAACGAACCCTTGAACCTTCGATCTCTTTAAAATGCATCGTATATTTTTTACTTTTAGTATTATTCATGCTTTTCATATTTATGGGTTTTATTTCACACTTTTTCCTTTTCCATTGGAAATAATAAAGTGTGGTGGCGATTCTTTCTTATTTGCGTGTCAAGTTAATCAATAGCTTGATCTCCGATTTTCACCGCTACAAAATTGGTGACTCTGCTAGGGAATAACAATATACTCTAAGTGGGTTAAACCTAATTTGTTATATATGTTTTCGTTATTATTGCTTGTGTGCTTTTATGTAATATTTTGTGGTTCTTTGGGTGTTGATGATAATTACAACGGACAAGTCCTATACCCGAACTAAGGTATACTTAAGATAGGACGGGCGATATAGTCATGTTAACTTTGAGGGAGTAATCCCGAGGAGACATGAAATCCCTCACTCAGTGGAGGCCCCTTTGACTATAGTATTTGTTTACTGAGTAATAGGGAAGACATTGCTGCTTTCGACCTGGGAGCCTGCAAAGCTGAGAAGCCGTAGAACCCTTAACCCATCTAGGCCTTTTTAGATGTAGTGCTGAGACTATGATGGAGTAATCCTGAAGTGGTTGTCACGCGATGTTGCACTCAGATGAGTTTTTCCTGAGAATATTACTAATTACCGAGTTAATCAGGACATTGGTAATATCCAAAGGAAATATGTAGACTCTGGGAACCTTTTAGAACCTTGTTTGGTAGGTGATAAATTATTAGTCCTTACCTTGTGGGTAGTACCTTTGACTTCATGCTCGTGACGTCGAACCTATGAACTCTCCCATGTTTGGGATCTTGTGTGTGGTTGTTGCATCATGCATTCATGCACCCATGAGCATTGTTTTAACCAAATTTTCAAGGAACTTAAGACTTTTGTTTGCAAACATCACAAGTTTTATAATTATGGATTTTGGAAGGAGTACTCAGAAGTACAATGTCAAGAGTCCTGATTCAAAACAATTGAGAAAGCATGAATCCTTGGTATCTATTCCTTGAGATTTCAAGTTCTCATAGTTGTCTTGAAGATGGATTTCTCCACACTCTTGATCTAGTTCCTCAATCCTTTTTATCAGTGATTTATTTTCCTAATTATCAGCAAAATAGAATGAGAACAGTGCGAGAGGATTTATTTTCCTTTAGCATTCCAAATTCAAGCTCAAGAAGATTTTACAACACAGTGCTGGATCTTCTTTGGATGCAGTTCATCTGAACCTAAGGATTTAGCTTTCTCTTTCTTCTGTATGAGATTAGTGAAGTTTTGTACTTTAAATGTAACCCTTCCAATATTAATGAAATGAGTTTTTTCAATTGTCCTAATTGTGCCTTTTAATTGATGTTTGCAATTCATTTATGATGTTCCAAAGTTCTTTGAAAACTTGGTTTTAAAACTTTTAAACAATCATTTGCATTGCATAACATGCATCATTCTCACTTCTGTCTTGATTTTGAGAGTTTTCTGGAGTCTTATCCTCTGCTCTTCGTCTTCAGAAGTCAAGTTATCGTGTCAGTACAACACTCGTGCTAAGAGAAGATGTAAAACATTAGGCAAGATATCTTTGAACTCCGCAAAGAGGTACCTACTTTGAGGGCTGGTATGGAGTATCTAACTGCTCTGGTTGAAACTTTGGTTGCTGCCCAATTCAATCCTTCTAGGAAGGAAGAAGAGATGGAAAAGGTATTCACAAAAATCCTAAAATCATTCTTTCATGAGAAGGTGATAGTCAATACACCCAGTGATTTCCCTGAAAAAGTGAATGTGGGAGTGCTTCTAGAAGAGGATGTCCGAAGGGGATGTTCATCTGAAGATGGTGGATCAGATAGTGGTGTGAAGAAGTTTGATAATAATGTTTCCAATAAGAGAACCAGAGGAAGAAATAATCTTCGTCAGAATCAACATGCTTCTCCTGTCATCCTTGTGTTCAATTTACCTCATGTTGCTCTAGTTTGTCAACATAACCATCAAGTTCCTGATTAGGGAAAAACTCAGTTTGATCTAATTCCAACTACATATATAAAGTTAATTCCTATCCTGATACAGAGGAATTTGGTTCAGACCCGATCTCCACCGAAGATTCCTGAGAAGATACCTTGGTACTACAAAGCTGATTTGACTTGTGCCTTTCATCAAGGAGCCCTTGGGCATAGTATCGGACATTGTTATTCATTGAAAGCTGAAGTCCAGAAATTAGTCAGAAGTGGTATCTTGTCATTTAAGGATATTAGTCTTGAGGTTCAAGTCAAGTCTTTGCCGAAGAATAAACATGATTGAAGGATATCTTGGAGTTTAAAGAAGAGAGTCTTCTCACTTTAATTAGCATTTTTACTTCTTTTTCATTTGTAATTTTTCTTGTTTATCAATGCATTGTTTGCATGTAAGAACTTGTTTGCAATTGAATGATTATCTTAATACAATGAATATGTTTATCTTGAAGAAACCCATTCATTTCACTCGTATTTGTTTCAATTTTAAATTTCTTTTTGCATTATGATACCAACTTGTTACCCATTACCTTTCCTAGACATGGATTGGAGGGAGGATGATGAATTTAAAATGCAAAATTTCTAGTTGTGTGCTTTTGGATAAAACCCTGTTGACGATGTATAGGCATTGTTTCAAATCCCCAAACACCGGAGATATAATGGAGTGAAACCTTTGTTAACCCCTTTGAGCCTTGAAGTAGGAGTTTCTTTTCTATTCAGAAAAACCCTCATTTTAAACCTGGGGCAGGGTAGTGTTCAGTTAATCTGATTGAGTATTCAAATCTCATCAAGAGTGCGCGTCCAAGGATACAACAATGGTTATCTTTCAAAAGTTTGAGGAAAGTCAAAATCGCAATTGTCAATCTTCGTCTATCAGTAGTGTGCATCAAAACAAGATTATATCTCAATGGATATCTCTCGCACATCAAGTGGTCAACAAATAAGGATACAATAATGGCTATCCCTCATCTACTAAGAAATAAGGCAGTCACAATTCTTCTAACAAGTCAAGAATGACTCGAAGTCACACGACATGTTCAAAAGGAAAGAAAAGGTAATATGAATAAAAATGATGGAAAAAAGAGACAAAAAACCTCGCTAAGTCAAAACTTGAAAAACAAGTCGCTTAGGCAAAAGTCAGAGCATACCGCTGGACTTCAGAGTCAAAGTCAAAAGGAATTTCTCCAGGAAAAAGTTAGATAAAGCAAGGAAGAAATGGAAAGCCTGAAAGGCGATAAAGGATTACAGCATAAAATCCTCAACAAAGAACAGAGTCGTGTGACAAAAAAACCCAAAAGAAGCAAAAGTGAGTGACTGGCATGTCCAAAGAAAACCTCGGCTGGTTCCTCAACCGTCTCAAAATTTCTTTTGAGAGATGAATGTTCGTGTCAAGTTAACTGAATATAGGACTGGAGAACATTATGAAGGGGGTGGGCACCAAATATTTTGAGCCTTAAATCCTTTTTTTCTAAAACCGTGAACCAGACCATGTTACAACCTTCAAAAGTCCTAATTGAAGCGGGGTTTATTTTGAAAGCATACTTCGACAAGATTACGTTCCTGAATCCCATAAGTTTTGCTAAAAAATTTGTGTTAGTATCATATGCTTTCATTATCTTTCATATAAAAATAAATGATGCACTAATTCGCAAGCTTCGCGACATTTTTTTCAAAAAAAATCTTCAAGGCTTACGTAACTATTGCATTAGAACTTTCATCTCAGAATAAACTTTTCCTGCTTCTAAAACAGTTTCTTAATGTCAAGGAAGCTTACATACAAGCACCAATGATGATTTTAATCTTCTGAGATCTGAAACTTTGTTAGGTAATTGGTGAATCATTCCTAAGAATGATCATAGCCAAGAGCATGTCACCTGATGACCTTCAGCATGAACAAGTTGTTATCTTCATAGTTCGTTTACCCTAATGGGGAAAATTTGAAGACTCTGTCTTTCCAAATACAATCATTATGGGGAAGTCACGTTAAGATTCAATGAATCTCTCCAAGGGTTTGAAGACATTGGGTAATTTTGGATGCCAGGTCTTTTGTAAAATCCTCTTGAGACGATTTGTTCTCGTAAACCATGTAACTTGGAGCATTTAAGAAGTGAAGTTATTCACAAGAATTGTCGTGCATCATGCAGTTTATCAACAGTAAACTTGGGACACCAAAGTTGTTTCCAAGGGCATCTCCAGATTTTGTCAAGATAGTTACTATGTTTTCCCCAAGTCGAGAATCTTCCTCAAGTAGGACTATTTTTCGTAATCTGCCTTGTAGATGTGCACAGAGTTTCCCGTATAGTTGTTGATCAGTTAGTGGGTTTCCTCCAGGTTGTGGTATGGTTTTGGGTTTGTAATCCCATTTTCCCAAGTTAAGTTTTGGTTCTGATTTTCCTCCAGGATATGGTGTGGTGTTAGATTTGTAATTCCATTTCCCCCAGTTATGTTTAGGTTCATATTTTTCTCCAGGTTGATTATTTTGGTTTTGGATTTGGACAGTTTGATGCCTCTATCCTAGATTCTCCAGTTAGGACTTGACGCGAATTTTTTCCAGCTTAGAAGCCAGACAAGGGCAGTATATTTTCTAAGAAGTGTTGAGACAATTGTCAAACTTTTGGGTTTTCTCTTACCAAGTGCTGAGTTTGATTTAAAATCCCCATAATTTTGACTTCTTGCTGTGTTATTAACTTCTTAGATCCCCAAACGAAGTGAAGATGATGCTTCTCTCTAAAGTTGTTATCCCCATGAAGTTTCATAATTTCTCCCCAGAGAAGTTTGCACAACCATTACTCTTGATACCGAAGATTGTAATTGGGCTTCCCCCTAAAGATATGGTGTTGTTTTCCCCAGTGAAGTCAGTACGAAATCCTCAGTTGAAGTCAAGTTAATCAATAGCTTGATCTGCGATTTTGACCCCTACAGACGCTATAATTAAAATAATTTAATTATTTTGAGATTGAATAATAGATTAGTTTATTAGCTACATTTGAAACATTATAATAAAGTAAGAGAAAACAAAATTGCCACTCATAATATAAGTTATAGTCCCACATCAATTATTTTCTTACTGTTAAGTGCTAACATAGATATAAATACAAGACATCCAATTTGTTTTATTCATTTATTCTAAGTTCTACTTGCTGCCTTACAATGCAAGTGGATGGGTGTTAGTTAAATAATATTCTTTCAGTTGTGGTTTGAGAGTTATTGTGGTGTTTGTTATTTCTCTGAAATTATGATTGACTTACATTTTGATAAAAGTACTTTAGCAGCAATATGTTGATGTCTGCAGCAAGCTGACAACTGTGGATCAACTGATTTAATAGCTACTGAATATTCAGTTAGCTTATGTGGCTTCCAACATTGACAAATCATAATATTTATTGCTGGTTTTCGAATATTTGGTTAGTTTTAAATACAAACATTTTAGAAAACTAATGATTGAAGACCTATTTTCTTAGAGAAGTTTCTGCAGACTTAGTGCAGCCTCACTGCTGCTGTTTTGAAGCCCAAACCAGTCCAGAATAAAGTTATAAATAAACTGGTGTATACCTAGTTTTAGGTAGAACTTACGTGTGTGTTTTTGTTAGGGTTGTAGAATCCTTATTTGTGAGCCTCCCTAATATCCTATTGATATAAGAGTAGGACTGTTTTGTGGGTGTAAATTCTCTGTTAGATGTTCATAAGCTTTTAAGCATTGAACATATTATGTCAATTCTCATAAGCTTTTAAGCATTGAGTCTTGCGTGTTTTTTTTGAAGTATAGCTTCCTGTTGTTTTTGTTCTCTACTTGTGTTTAGAGTTGTTCCAATTGCTGAGTGTCTCATATCTATGTGTGTCTTAGGTAGAAGTTAAGCAAAAGGTAGTGATTAAGTGCGTAGGCTGTAATGTCCTCAGGCAAAATAGTAGTATAAAATAATAAAGCATGAGTTAAAAGAAAATACATGATGCAATTCAATTCGTAAGAGGTTGCCAATGTTTTTGTGGAAACATAAGCTCAACATAACACAAAATACATTGTAATAACACTAAATTCTTTTCGCTGAATTTCACCCGTTTTCATTCTAGCGCAATCACATTAAGCCCTTTATCTTTACACACACATAGTAGAGTAGCCGATTAGTGATTATGATCCTTTTAAGCATGAGGTTCTGGAACATAAATGCAGTAACCTCCTTTAATTCACCCAATTGCAAGTTACGGGGGATCGGACTGTAGTCCGCCCTACCAAGTTCAGTATCAGACACCTCTGAACAAACAAACAACGGGTTTCTATGTTATATAATGTAGGTTTTGCATCTGTTAGATTAAGTGACCGGGTTAGGGTCGCCTAACTTAATTGGTGCATTCCCTATTTTCTTATAGTAAAGCATGTATCTTTTAAATACTCTGGATCATTCACTTATATTCATCGACTCCATACGTAGTTTGTGTTTAAGATGGTGTTGACTGCTAAATAAACTACTCGAGGCTACTTTAAAACTAAAGTTTAAGGTTTCGGTATAAAGGGAATTGAAATTGATTTAGCATAATTTGGGGATTTAGAGTGTTACGACGGTATCCATTGTACTTCTGTTTCACTCAAGGTTTCTCATATATCTTTAAAAAGTGAGCAACATGTATACTCTTCGAATGCGTCAGGTTATGCAAATAACAAACAAATTTTTTTGTTATGGCTCAAGAAAGTGGGGAAATTAGATAATAGCGTAAAAATTGCATAAACTAACTCAAAAGTACAAAGATGTTTTTGATTACAAGAAATACAAATGGCAACGAAAGATCTACTAAGAAAGCAATAAAGAGTTCCCTAACTAACTAGCTCCCCTAAGCTTGAAATAAGCAATGTCCCAATGCTTAAAAACAAAATGGAACGGGAAGAGAAACAAAAATTAATCTATTATTGCTCATTAACGCCCGATGCTCATTTCTTTCGTCATATTCTTGCTGCTGAGTTTGCATAGCCAGCATAAGTTGCATCATTACATTTTGATTGTTCTGTATAGCTTGCACTCTTTCATCTTGTTGTATGATGGCAACCATAATGTCATCATTTGAGGACGGTGCTCTTTCGTGTAGACCCTCTTGCACATAAAAATTGGATATGTGATAGAAGGAACATTCTCACATTGATCTTTTGGTTGGGAGTGAAGGTACAATGGAGGAGGAACAATTCTTTAGAATTAACCTTATTGTTGTTAATCCTCCCAAGAATAGTGTTGGAGATGACACGGTGAAAATACCTGATTGCGGGATTGTGAATGGATGAAGCAAAAAGTCCCTCCCATGTGTTTGGTTCCTCATCACAGAGAGCTTTCCAAAGCTTGAAAGTTGTAGATGCCCAATCTTGGTCTATAGGAATACGGTGGTGTACTACTCCTTCACGAGGGAAGCGGAAGAAATCACTCAGAGTATATTGACTTATAGAATATTCATCGTTGAACATTCTAAAAGTATCTGAGCCGGATAGGTGCTGGCTTTCATCACATGGCGGGTTGTATGAGAACGAGCTTAAAAATTCCAAAGTTAGCGACTCATACGCTGGAAGATTTTGTGTGGGGACGAATGCTAAATCAGAGTTTCTGAGTAACAACCGCACACTATCGAGCAATCCTAATTTTCGCAAGCACTCAGTATCAACATACCACGTGGGGACTACAGAGCGTTGATAAAATTTGAGATACTAAGCCCTTTAGTGCTTTCTGGCTTCCCCATTTCGAAATGTAATTCCAGAAAGATCTGGCTCTAGTTTTGAACTTCTGCGTGCCATTGTTGAAGCAAATATGGAAGATGGGTATAGTTTGTGTGAGAAGTTGGGGGTTTTGGAATGGGAGTGGGTTTGGAGAGTGTATATGTAGAGAAATATAATAAGGGTAATGATAAGGGATTAATGAATTTTGATGATAATGATAATGGAGGGATTGAAATAGGCGGAGGTTTAATATAGTTAAGGTGGAGGTTTGAAGAAAATGTGAAGAAGAAGAGTTCGAAGAGGGTTTCTATGATAAAACAGAAACGCTTGTGTTTCTAACTTCGTGTCGAGGGGCACGCTATTGTGCCGAGCGGGATAAATTTTGTGAAGCATGACGGACATCACACTTGTATGGCAAACGGAATGCAGCGCAGAATCATAATAAAAATTAAAAAATTTGTTTCCCAGACTTCCCATATATTTTAAACATTAAACTCATACATTTTTCAATACTTGCAAGCATATTGTACGTATATATATATATATATATATATATATCTGTGTGTGTGTGTGTGTGTGTGTGTGTGTGTGTGTGTGTGTGTGTGTGTGTGTGTGTGTGTATGTATGTGTGTGTGTATGTATGTGTGTGTGTGTGTGTGTGAACCTGATAATAATAGTGCATTAAATGAAAAGTAATGTAATGTAAATTCCACAAGTAAACGAATGAAAAACTAAAAAAAATATAACTAAACTGAAAATAAATGATAAAGGTTGTACTTAAGAAATTGAAATAGAAAATAATGAAAATTTTGATCTAATAAGTCTTCTTCCCACACTTAAACAAAACATTGTCCGTAATGTTTAAATGTGAAAAGAAGATATGCAGTAAGTCCGAAAAATTAGCCACGTCGATTGTTAAGAAGAGAAGAGGAGTAGATATGCTGGTAAAGATGGTCCAATTGTTCGACTACCACATCCATGAAAGAATGAAAGTTGATCCTCAGAATAATAAGCTCATCCCTCAAAAAATCAAGCTCAGATTGTAAAGCATTTATAACAGGCCCGTGATCAAATACGGGAGGTGGAGTAGCAACTGGAGCGACAAAGGTGTTTGAGTCAACCTGATTGGGAGAAGGAGAATGATGGTAAAAAGGAGGGGTTTTGGGGTCTGTTTCCTCATCAGACAGGAAGGATTCAAGGTGGTCATAAATCATGGGTGTCTCGGGAGTAGGTGGTGGTGAAATGTGTGGTTCAGCCCAGTCATATAACCAGTTGTTCCTGTCATGCACACTAGTCCTAGGGTCAAGCAGGGTAAAATAGGGCATTGAGTGATTGTTAATGAGCAGTTCAAAGTTACCCGGACCTAGGTTTCCAATTATTCCCCCATTGAAACAAAAATTGATATTCATTGGTTAAAATCTACCTAGAGGGACAAGGTTTACCAGTGGTTCTCTTAAGCCTATAGAATCTGCTATCATGGTTACTAAGCCGCCTATCAGGATGGGTTCATGGACAGCTCTCACAAGAAGGTGAAAGTTGGCTATCATAAAGGTAGATCATTTACGGGAAGGTTTTGTGAAGCACAAAACATAGTGAAAAGCTCGGCTCTAGATACTGTGGTTATATTTTCTGGTTTACCAAAGAGGGTGTGTGCTAGGATCTTATGAAAATATCTTAAGGCTGGGTTATGAATGTTTTGAGTGCATGTCATGAGGCTCAGGGTTACCTATACCTGTAATATTCCCCCAGAAATAGTCTAGCTCACCTATATTGAAAAGTTCTTCTTGGATTACTGTGAATGCATCTAGGTCGTGTGGAAATCCTAATAGTTATGCCATCTCCCTATGGGTATAGGTGTATTCAATATTAAACAGCCTAAACCTAATTAGTCCTCTATTAAACCCTAGACCATGGTTAGGTTTGTAAACAAGAGAGCTTAAAAACTCTAGGGTTAATCTACGGTAGGAGCTAAAGCTTTTTCTTAGGGCAGATGTGTCTCAGCTTATTTGGCTTAATAGGAACCAGACATTATCTTGTATTCCTAATGTGATCATAGCAGGTCCGTTAGGGTAGACACTCAATCCTATCTCCCTATCAGATAAAGACTCAAACCTCCTCTGCTGATTTCTTCCTCTAAAAACAATGCTCATAGTATCAACCAGATTCATCGTGGTTAGCGCAATTAGTTAATAGCAAAGTTATCCTGAAGTAGGTTGACAGTTAGCATTAAGTTAGTAGTGAGTAATATTAGAGAAATAATATTGCATAATTTTATAATATTAGAAATAAGTAATACCAAAAATAAGAAAAGAAAATAAAAACTAAAAATAAGCAAAGCAAAAAGAAAATACTAAAAAGTGGGTTGTCTCCCAATAAGCACATTGTTTAAAGTCGTAAGCTCGACATAACATGGTGATTAGTCTAATGAATTGGGTGGCAGCGCATCTAGCCTAAATGTTGTGTAATATTCCTTATTATTGATGCTATGATGATGCTTTAGACGCTGTCCATTTACAATGAAAGGTTCACTACACATTCCCTTAATTTCTATTGCGCCATTTTGAAAAACCTTAGTGACTTCGAAGGGACCAAACCATCTAGAGAGAAGTTTTCTCGGAAATAGTTTAAGTCTAGAATTAAATAGGAGAACTATATCGCCTTCATTTAATTATTTTCTAGATATTCATTTATCGTGCCATTTTTTAGTTCTCTCCTTATAAATTCGAGTATTCTCGTAAGCGTCTAGTCTAAGTTCTTCAAGTTCGGGGATATCTAAGATTCTTTTCTCACCCGCGGCAGTGTAATTTAAATTAATGGTCTTAATGGCCCAATAAGCTTTATGTTCAATTTCTACTGGCAGATGACATGATTTCCCATAGACTAATTTAAATTCCGTGGTTCCGGTCGGAGTTTTGTATGCCTTCCTATATGCCCATAGAGCTTCGTGTAACTTAGATGACCAATCTTTCCTAGAGGTTGCTGCCGTTTTTTCTAAGATTTGCTTAATCTCTCTGTTGGAGACCTCTACTTGCCCACTTGTTTGTGGATGATAAGGTGTTGCGACACAATGTTGGACTCCATACTTTGCTAATAATTTTTCTAAGATTTTGGAAATGAAATGGGAGCCACTGTTACTGATGACGAGTCTCGAAACATCGAATCTTGGAAAGATTATGTTCTTGAAAAGCCTGGCTACTACTCGTGCGTCATTGTTAGAGAGGCTACAACCTTGGTCCATTTTGAAACATAGTCGATAGCAACTAGTATATAGTGATTTCCAAAGGAAGATGGGAAGGGTCCCAAGATATCAATTCCCCATACGTCAAAGACTTCCACTTCTAGAATGCCTTTTTGAGGCATCTCATCGCGTTTAGAGATGTTTCCAGTGCGTTGGCATTGGTCGCAATTTTTAACCGTGATATGGACATATTTCCACAGATTAGGCCAATAGAGGCTAGCTTGTAATATTTTAGTGCAGGTCTTTGAATTACTTGCATGTCCTCCATAAGGAGAAGCATGACAGTGGAAAATTATGTTTTCAAATTCATTTTCGGGAACACATCGACGGAAAATACCATCGGCGCCTCTCTTGAAAAGTAAAGGCTTATCCCAATAATAATGTTTAAGGTCATGGAATAATTTCTTCTTTTATTGATAAGACATATCAGGTGGAAGCACTCCAGTAGCCAAGCAGTTGACAAAATCGGCATACCAAGTAGTTGAAAAGTCTTTATGAGATAATCTGGTATCCATTAAAATCTTCTACTGTTAATAACTTGCAATTTTGTTTTCGCATCTTCACTAATTCTTTAAGATTCCTGATTAAAATAATTGAAACTGTATTCCAATAATTCCAACCAAGATAACTTAAATTCCAATGATCATGCAATATCGCCACTGCATTCCAAATAAACACGCATTATGTATTCCATAAACGAATGTTCATTCCATAAACCAGCAAATGTCTCATTCCATTAACAAGCAGATGTCTTAACAGACGCACATTATCTGGTTAACCTGGATCAGACAAAACCTGAATGTTCCAAATGATAGTCTTAGCTCCCATTTCTTGTCCCAGATAAACAGGCCTTGAGAACAATCAGTAACCTTTCAGTAAACTTGAAAAAGCGTGAAAACATGTGACAGTTAATTGAATTTATGAGAATTCAGTTTCTTCTAAGAAATGCGAGAAAAACCCTAATTCCTGATTTACTGCCATAGGAGAAAATCTGTCTCATTGATTTCTGAGCCAATCTTGAGTATTTGAGAAAACCCTAGGGTTGTGATTTCTTGTGAAAAATGGGAGGGAAAATTTTGGGGTACAACACAGCATGATCGGTATAGATAATTATTCGTGCTCCTACTAAGTAAGAACAAAATTTATCTAAAGCAAACACAACAGTTAACAATTCTTTTTCTATGGTGGCGTAATTCGTCAGTGCAGGATCTAGGGTTCTACTTGCGTAGTATATTGCATGAAGCTTTTTGTCCTTTCTTTGTCCTAGAACTTCACTTACGTCATAGTCACTAGCATCACACACTATTTCAAATGGTTCGTTCCAATCAGGAGGTTGCATAATAGGTGCTGAAATTAATGCCTTTTTTAGTGTTGTAAATGCATTATAATCCTCCATTAATGCTTCGAGATCGGATTTATGGGATTCTTGCAACTCCTCAAAATCTTGGGATTGGTAGTTGTAGAGGTAATTTGAGTGAGAGTGAGTTAGTGAAGCATTGAAATCTTCCATAAGTATTTCGAGGACGGATTTATAGGCATCTTATGAATCCTCGAAATACTGAGAATGAGAGTTGTAGAAAAAATTTGGGTGATACATAGTAATTAAGTTTAGAGTGCCTTATTCTCGATGAAAATCAACTCAGCGTCTTTCATTAGCAGTTCAGTTAGAGGTTTGGTTATTTTAGAGAACTCTTTAATGAAACGTCGATAAAAACCAGTGTGTCCTAGAAAACTTCTTATTTCTCTAACAGTTTTGGTATTTTTCTATTACTTAGATCTTTTATTTATCTACTTCAATTCCCCTATCGAATACGATGTGCCCTAAGACAATTCCTTGTCGGACCATGAAGTGGCATTTTTCCCAGTTTAGCACGAGGTTTACACTTACGCGTCTTTTTAGTACCTTATCAAGGTTTGATAGACATCCATCAAAACATTCTCCATAGACGGAGAAGTCATCCATAAAAACTTCCATTATACCATCTAGAAAATCAGAGAAGATGGACATCATACATCTCCGGAATGTTGCAGGGGCATTACATAATCCAAATGGCATTCGTCGATAGGCGAACGTACCATAAGGACAAGTGAAAGTTGGCTTTTCCTGGTCGTCGGGGTGGATAGGAATTTGGAAAAATCTGAAATAACCGTTTAAATAGCATAAGTGAGAGTGTTTAGATATTCGTTCAAGCATTTGATTAATGAAATGTAAAGGAAAGTGATATATACGAGTGGCTTTGTTTAACTTTCTATAGTCGATGCACATTCTCCACCCGGTGTGAGTTTGTTGCGCTACGAATTCTCCTTTAGTGTTGCTTACAACTGTAAAACCTCCTTTCTTAGGCACGACATGTACTGGGCTAACCCATTTACTGTTGGATATTGGGTATATGATTCCTGCTTCTAATAGCTTTTGTACTTCCTTTTTGACTACATCACTCAGAATAGGATTGATTCTTCTTTGATGTTCCCTAGAGGTCTTGCAGTCTTCTTCCAGCATTATACGGTGCATGCAGATAGAAGGGCTTATTCCTTTTAGATCTGAGATGTTATATCCTAAAGCGGTTGGGTATTTTCTTATAACATGTAATAATTTTTCAGTTTCTATTTGTCCTAGGTCTGCATTGACTATAACAGGTCGTTCAAGTCTGTGTCTAGGAATTCATACCTTAGGTCTTTGGGTAGTGTTTTGAGTTATATGGATGGCTTCTTTGGATAAGGTATAGGACCAGGAGTTTGACCTAGGCATTCACTCAGATTTTCATCTTGATATTCAGGGCGCCAATTATCATCTTCAAGAATTGGAGGTATAGGAATCTTCAATACTTCTGAATAAGTGGTTTATTGTTTCTCCAATTCTTTTACGCATTTATCAATTTCATCTAAGAAACAGCATGAATCATTGATGGCTCGTGCCTTAAAGAATTTAGACAAGATGAATTCAACTTTTTCTTCCCCGACTTCAAAAGTCAGTTTTCCATTTTTAACATCTATGATGGCTCCTGCAGTGTCTAGGAATGGTCTACCTAATATAATAGGAATATTGGAGTCTTGTTTAATGTCCATGATTATGAAATCAGTGGGGATATAAAATTGTCATATACGTACAAGGACATTTTCTAACATACCTTAAGGAAATTTCACTAACCGATCTGCTAATTGTACGGACATTCTTGTTGGTCTTAGTTCTCCCATGTTAAGTTTCTTGCAAATTGATAAGGGAATTAGACTAATACTAGATCCTAAATCGCATAGTGCTTTGTCTTTGACAAACTTTCCGATTACGCAAGGTATGGAAAAACTACCTGGATCTTTAAGTTTAGGAGGCATGTTGTTTTGGATTATAGCACTGCATTCAGCAGTGAGCAATACAATTCATTATCCTCAAGCTTTTTCTTATTGGATAAGATTTCTTTAAGAAATTTAGCATATGAGGGCATTTGTGTGATAGCTTATGTAAAAGGTATGGTAATGTTAAGTTTTTTCAGAAGTTCAACAAATTTCTTGAATTGCCCTACATTTTTAGACTTAGAAAATCTTTGTGGATATGGAATAGGTGGTTTATAGGGTGGCGGAGGCACATAAGGTTCTTCTTTTTCCACGGCCTCTTCATCACCTTCTTTTTCTACTTCCTTCGGTTCAGCTTCCTTCTTAGTTCCTTTTCCATGTTTCTGGTACATGGTTGGGTTCTCGACTCTAGGTTCAGTTGGTCCGCCTAGTTTTGTCCCACTCTAAAGTGTTATGGCATTAGCATGTCCCTTTGGATTTGGTTGGGGTTGTCCAGGAAAATTTCCAGCTGGAGCTGCTTGCTGTTGAGCCACTTGGTAGATTGTGTTTCTAACATTTTGTTGTGTGTGGCAAGAGCTTCAATCTTATTCGTCAGTTGCTTAATTTGCTCACTGGTGTGAATGTTTTTATTCATGAAATCTTTATTAGTTTGAGCTTGGGTGGCTACAAAGTTTTCTATCATTATTTCAATGTTGGAATTCCTAGGGATATACGGAATAGTTGAGACATTTTGGCTGGCTTTATGAAATCCTGGGGGTGTAGTAGGAGCTTTCCCTGGTGCGTACAAAGTGTTGTTGCTTTTGTATGAGAAGTTGGATGATTCTTCCAAGCAGGGTTATAGTTATTTCTATAGGGGTTTCCTTGAGCATAGTTTACTTGATTAACTAGTAATCTTGTAAAGAGTGGATATTCGGGTGCAGCATGCGCGTGAAGTCCGCATAAGTCACAAGTTGGAGCTAGTGCAGGCACGGTGGCTGCGGGAGTTGTTGTCAAGCTTTCTATCTTTTGGGTAAGGGCTTCTACCTTAGCGTTAACTTGGTCTAAGTTACTAACTCCGTGCATACCGCCTTTCGTTTGAGGTTTCTCCATCATTTCTCTATCGCTTCCCCACTGATAATGATTTTGAGCCATAATTTCTCTAAGTTGGTAGGCATCATGGTATGATTTATCGATCAGTGCATCACCAACAGCTGCGTCAATTGTTAGTCTTGTGTTGTACAAGAGACCATTGTAAAAGGTGTGGATGATTAGCCATTCTTTTAGACCATGATGTGGACAGAGTTGCAACATGTCTTTGTATCTTTCCCATGCTTCGAAAAGAGATTCGCTTTCTTTTTGTTTAAGATCGTTGATATTGGCTCTTAGCATAGTTGTCTTACTCGACGAAAAATATCATGCTAGGAAAACTTTCTTCAATTTGTTCCATGTGGTAACAGAGTTGGATGGTAGAGATTGGAGCCATGCTCTAGCTTTATCTCGTAACGAGAAAGGAAAAAGACGAAGTCATATTGCTTCAGGGCTGACACCATTTGCTTTTACTATGTCTGCGTACTACACTGTTGTACCCCAAAATTTGCCCTCCCATATTCTTCAAGATTTGGCAAGATCAAGCTTCAAATGGATTAAGGATTGCACAGTGCAAACACCCTCCTAACACAGTCAAAATTAGGGTTTTGGTTTTAACAAGGAAGTTGAGGTTTCCAAGGGTCCAATCAAGTCCCATATGCCCATATACATTGACAAGCATATACATGCCAAGTGTCAAGACTTACAACATCAAGTTGCACAGTCAAAAGCCCTAATTGCTTCACAGTCAATTACAGGGGTAAAATGGTCATTTGACAGTCAAAAGTCAAAATTTTTGGTCAACATCTCATTTTGAAGCCACAATCATCATTTGATCAAGTCTTGATCATGATTCCTCAAGCATGGCTCAAAAAGTCTCAAGATGTCAAAAGTTTCTATTTTTGGACAGCTGAAAAGTCAACTGCAAATTGACCAAGGCATAACTTTTTCATGGTTCATCAGAAAAATCCCATACAACTCATTTTGAATGGGATGGCATTTACTACAACTCATCTTCACATTCCAAGTCCAAGAAATGCTCTCACAAAAAGTTATCAATTTCTACATTATAGGTCATTTTCAAAAGTCAACAAAAAGGCACTTTAAGTCAAAGACCATAACTTGATATTGGTGAATCAAAATGACATGGGACCAAAGGCATTGGTTAGAGGACTTCAAGACCTTTCCAAAATGTCCAAGAACATGTTCATAGATTCAAAATTGAGCAAGATATGCATTGGAGAAGTTGGGAAATTTTTGGGAACTTTCAAAAGTCAACTTTGCCTAAAACACTTCATTTTTGCTAATGGGCCTCAAATTCCTTCTTGAACCTTTACCCAAAGCCTATGCACGACCCATTGAACTTAATTTGATTTATTTTCTTATTTTTAATTAATTAATTGAATTTATATTAATATTAATTCATTTAATTGGTTTTAATTGTAGGAAAATATCAAAACATGGTTGTCAAATCTTTTCATGAAGCAAATACACTCCATATATGCTGAAGATCTCGTACATCACTCAAGGGGACAAGATCTCCCAATTTGGTAAGGTTTTCATTGAAAAAAGATTGGAAATTATATGATTGAAAATCAAAGATTGAAACATCATTTCATGGACTTTTGGGCCAAGGTTTTAACCTAATTCTCTTCACATAAAGATGCTGAAGCAAACCCTACTCTTGGACACGTGAAAGCTTCCATAGAACTCCATAACCATATTGCAAAAATTCAAGAAATATTGTGAAACTGAATTCTTATTTGCAGCGCATTTCAAAGCCTAAAAAGGATTCAAACACCTTGCCTGAGTCTCCAGGAAGCCATTGCCATCAAGAACAAGTCTTAATACGCAAAGAATCAAAGCCAACAAGTCACTCGGTTTGCATATATTTCTAAATCTGCATATCATATTTCATGCGCTTTTAATCCATTTTTTTGATTGGTTTGTGTTGTTAGGAACCTTCTGAAGCTAATGAAACAGTTTAATTGAACTAACGCGCACTGAATCCAAAATCACCATGAACAAGTTCTAGGGTTCTTCAGTTTCAAATTTGGGGTTTTCTAAACCCATAACAATTAGGACTAGTGACGCTTATGACTGGATTCGTTGCAACGAGACAAACAAGAAGGACATATCGCGCCTAATTTATATGCACCCTAACTCTAATTGCCATTATTCGTTATTGTAGTTAGTGGGGGTTTAAAACCCCCGCTATCTTGTTTGTTTTATAGGAAAAACGAGGAAGAAGATAATAGGTGGCAACCTGTGGTTGGGAGGTTCAAATTCAGCGCGCGTTTTGCTTTCTTCAGAATGTTAATTATTTTTTCATATATTATAATCAATAACCATTATATTAACAAAAGCACGCGTTTGGCTGAGTGGTGGTGGACGTGTCTTGTAAGCGTTGGGACCTGGGTTCGATTCCCAGGTCCCCCATATATTTCTTCATATTTTTCTTAACCCATTCCAGTGCAGCGTATGATTCAATGGTCCACCATAAGCCTCACGCATCAGCTAGCCAGGTGCCTCTCAGCTTCCATCCAGTGGCCAGGAGATGAAGGCCATGGTGTGTCCCAGTCAAACAGCATGCACGTGATCATGAAAAGTCAATCAGGCTTAGAGTTCATGGGCCAGAATTTCTCAATTTTACCTCCACTTTGGGCCATCACACCCCCTTTGGTTTACTTTGTTTTTATTTTATTTTATTTTCTTTCAATTATTTTAATTGTTTTGATTATTATCATTAATTCACCACAAATTAATTTTTCCCAATAAAAATCAGAAAATCAAAATTGTGAATATATTTTAATTATTTATTAATTTCATCATTAACTAATTTTTGTAAATAAATACTAATAACTAACTTAGTTTAATTTAGGTTTAAATTTTAATCCTTTTTCTCAATAAATAAACATTGCATAGAATTAGGTTTTGACCTTTTTTTATCATTTTCTTATTATCATCATTATCACTATTTATTAATTATTATTTTTGTAAATAACATGTAAATTAATTAATTAGCTTAAATTAGGTTAACTTTAACATTTTCTTAATAATTAAAATAAACTTAGAACTAGGATTTTCTTTTGATTTTAATTTCTTTATTTTCATTAAATACAAAAAACATAAAAAACATCTTTCTTGTAAATAATTAATTAAATTAGTATTAGATTTAATTTTAAGTTAATTTAAAGCAAAGGACAAAAAGCTCATAATTTCTCAAAAGGGTCAAAAACCCTAGGACGTCTTGATTTTAATTCTTTTCGTGCGTTACTTTCTTATTTTGAATATTATGTAACTGCTTCCAAGGATGTAATAGTAATTAGGTTTATTGCTTTCTTTACTTTCCGCATCTTTATCAAAAACGGGTCTTTGTTTTTTTGGCGATGTATAGACCCGCGCCTTGTAATAGCGTAGCTTTTACCTTTCCGTATTTTATTTTCCGCACTCCTAACTGCTAAATTGCATGAAAGAATGTATGATAATTAAAAACAACTCGTAGCTCACAATTGCATAATCAAAGATAAATGTTAACCTGAAAATAACACACAACGCACATGCCACTTCTAGGGTACGCTTCACTCGTTGCCTCGAAAGTGGTCGTCAAGTATAGGGTGTTTTAGCGGTCGCCCTTATGTCTAAGATCCAGTTGCCTCGAAAAGGTTGCCTCGGATTAAAAAGGATCTAGGACATTTGGGTTACTTCTAAGGTGTCCTACTATTGCTTCGGTGACCACACTGTCCCTACAATCGAATTGACCCGAACACCTCCAACGGTGGTGCTACCTACCTCTCAATGGTGGGATGGCACTACCTTAAGGACTTTTACACAGCCTAATTCCTTAGGGTAGGTAGATGACTCATGGGTACTTGCTCTCTTCAAAAATAAATCAAACAATCTTTTCACACTGACACTTTCAAAAGTTTTCAAAACAAATTTTTCAAACACTCTTGAAGACAGATACAAGAGTCACTCAGAAATCTTTCAATGAAACTTTTTCAAACCCACTCACATTTGAAAAGCAAACATCTTGAAAACATAAGAGCAAGTACCTAAGAGCCCATGGATAACCATGGATAGAAAGGGTGCTAACACCTTCCCTTTCTATAAATCTACCTCCCGAACCGAGAGACATTCTCAATAAGGAATTTTGCTGTGCTTTTGTACTTTCCATGTTGGAGAACATAAAAGACGGTGGCGACTCTTGCTTACCGCGACATACGCGATCTAGCTTTAAACAGTCAGTTCTATTTCCACCGATCATAGAACTGGCGACTCTGCTGGGGAGACTATAAAGTGAGGTGTACCTTAGGATAGATCATACTTATGTTTTCAATTGAATGTTTTGTTTGCTTTATTATTGTGGGCATTGTCTTGGAGTTTCATAGATCCTAACCCGGATATGGGGATACCCTTTTAGGTAGCATAAGATGTGAGGGACCTGTCCAGCATAGACCGACATGGGTGAAGCAGTGGCTACGTTGGTGTGGCACCTTGGTCTGTACCGATATCCCTTGTGTTGCAACGAGGAGAATATGGGTCTTTTGAGGAGTCATTAAGCACCAACCGACCTTAGAACCCTAAATTGACCCAACTTGGCCATAGAACAGTAGCAGTATGCTACGCTCATTGAGGCTAAACTCTCGCGATGGTTCTGGCCGCAAGAAAAGATTGTGATGCTGGAGTTATGACCGATTGAGGGTAGTCGATGATATTGAGATCCTCTAGAACCCGGTTACTATTTTCTAGGACAGGTCTTAACCAACGAAACTTCAAGAGGGTAGTACCTAAAATTCATGCTGGCCTAAACTCTAAGGGCTCTCTGTGTGACTTGTGTGCCTTAAAACTTGGACTACTTGCATGCTTGTTATCTGACACATGAGTTCTTGCAGGTTTTGTTTACAGTCCTTAATTGGGACTCATTACAGGGCCTACTTACATCACTCCATGCATAGCATAACATCATACCATCATACCATTGCGTACATCCTACATAAGGACTAATCCATTACAAGGATCTCAAGGGTTTGTGATGCAGGTCATGATGAATCAAATATCTAGCAAGGGGCAAAGGGGATTTATTTTCCTCTAGCCAAGGTTAATGACTTGAGTCAGAGGCTATGACCCACTCGATATGGTAAGCCTTGACTCTTGAAGAAGGACTCTCAACAATATGTAGTGCCTTCCGTCAAGCTACAAAATGCCAATTCTAACAATTTTCTTGTTTACCCCGCGAGATCCTTGAAAACATTGCATGCATGCATACGTATCATTGCATTACAGGTACCCTTGTTACAGGTCACTTACCTTCTTCGCTGTTTATTTCAGCAATGGCTTCCCAGCAAGACAACCAGGATCTTCATGCTCAAGAGACCCGGTTCAAGGAAATCCTCCTAAACCTATCCAAGGGGTAGGAAGAATTGAGGACACTCCTCATGGGGACTTTGGTCAGGAACAGTTCTGAGGACGATAAGGATGAACGGCTGAAACATCTGCAAGCTGAGGTGGATGCAGTGAGAGCCCAGATGCTGGGGCAGATGACTCTCATTCAAAACTTACAGGTCACTTACCTTCTTCGCTGTTTATTTCAGCAATGGCTTCCCAGCAAGACAACCAGGATCTTCATGCTCAAGAGACCCGGTTCAAGGAAATCCTCCTAAACCTATCCAAGGGGCAGGAAGAATTGAGGACACTCCTCATGGGGACTTTGGTCAGGAACAGTTCTGAGGACGATAAGGACGAACGGATGAAACATATGCAAGCTGAGGTGGATGCAGTGAGAGCCCAGATGCTGGGGCAGATGACTCTCATTCAAAACTTAGCCCAAAGACAGGAAGAGCTCAGGGTCCTCGTCAACGAGTTGCTTCAAAATAACCAAGTAAGGCTGACGACTAGGGTTGAAGATCAAGCCATCATTCAACCACCCTTGGGGAAAAAGGACAAGGGAAAAGCTCCTCAGTTTGCTTCAGGGTCACAAGCCCAGCATCCACCTCACCAGCGTCAACAGGGTAATCGGCGTAAGTGAAATACGTCTGGAAGACATTTCTCGGAGACTGGTATACCATCATCACTAATACTGAGACGCTTTTTGGAGGTCAAGCTGATTGCTTTAAAGGATCCTCCTAAGACTCTCAACATAACCTCCCTAAGGTATAACCCTGATGAAAGATGTGCCTACCATTCTGACAGTCCTGGACATGACACCGACGACTGTTGGAGCCTGAAGAACAAGATCCAGGACTTGATCGACGAAAGGGTGCTGGAGTTCGTGCCGGGTGGAAAAATGAAAATCTTTTGCTGAGAATCTTCCATCTGAGATGACTAGTTCAAACTAAGAAACTTTTGTTCATTCGAATGTTCAAGTTGTATTTTTCTTTGATTGTTCAAACAATTATTGTCATAGCAAACTTTATTACTTTATCAATGCATCGCATATGTCTGTTTTGAATCAATATATTCGCATTCGCTATATTCAAACTGCTTTCATTTTTGTGATGTTCAACTCTCGATTGATGATTCTAAGCCTCTTGAGGGAGGATGACGAAAACGATACCATAATCTACAATATGCTTTTGAACAGACCCCGCTGATGAGGTACATGCATTGTTTCAAATCCTAAATAATGGAGTTATAAGGAAGATAATCCCTAGTCAACCCCTTTGAGCCAAAGAAGTTGGAGTTTTTCTTTTCAAAAATTAAAACCCTTAATTACAACCTGGGGCAGGGTAGTTTTCTCACTTGATCCAGGTGCACGATGAATGGCATCAAAGGAGTCCTTCCAAAAACAAAAGACAGTGATGGTTCCCTATAATCGTAAGGACAGGCAGTCATTATCTCTCAAAATAAAAGCCCAATAAGTCAAAACCTATGTGAAGAAGTGAAAAACACAAGAAGGGGGGGGGGGGGGGGTTGAATTGTAAAACTGAAAATCAATGCAATGAACACGATATTTTTATCTTGGTTCGTTTGATCTCAAACTACTCCAGTCCACCCGTCAAGGTGATTTCGCCTCTCTCCAACGAGGTCTTAATCCACTATATTCAGCTGAATATTACAATCTGCTTTAACAACTGCTAAAGCCTTCTTGATGCAAACCACAACCCGGTTTGTCAAGGAAACACTTTCTTACAAAGAAGAGAAATCTAGGTGTGTGAATGTTTTCTACAAAACTGTATCACAACTGTGATATTACACAACTTAAGCTTATTGAAACTAGATTGCTAAAATACTGAGTAAGGAAATATGAAGCGTTTAGCAAACTGAGAGAAGAAAATGATGATTAGCTTTTAGGCGTGTAATTTGATGTAGAGCATTAGCCAATTCAATCTTCATTGTCTTGTTTATATAGCACTGAATTTGTTGAACGTTGGAGCAATAATCTTGATTCAATGCCATTAACAAACTTTCCTTATTAAGCAGATCTTGTCTGGAATGATGCCGTTGGTAATAATTCGCTTTGAATGCACAGTACCGTTGCTACTTAAAGCGTGTTCTGGCTTTGGCTCATTCTGACTCTGCTTAAGTGCTGGTGAACTGTTGTTGTCTTTATCAGAGTGTTGAGCGCAGTTCTGTTCATCAAGCTTCAGCATTCACGTGAGTTGTTCTTCTGATTCTGGTATTCTGATATAGCAACTTCTGATGCTGATGTTAATAACCAATATTCTGATGCTGATTGAGTGTACTCTTGCTGATACCTATCAGAGTTTCTGCAAAACAGAAGGTAATATTTTAGGTAGCAAATAGTTCTTACATGAATCACATAATTAATATATCTTTTCATTTTGTTATCATCAAAACTTAAACTTAGGGTAGTAGATTCAAAATTTGTTCTAACAATCTCCCCCTTTTTGATGATGACAAAAACTAGATATTTTTAATTGAAAATAACGTGAAAAAGTATCAGAGATAACTAAATGATAAGATGTATCAGAGTAAGAAGTTATCAAAGATAAGGGATAAGGAGATATCAGAGTTGAGAGATACTCCCCCTGAATTTATTACTTCCCTTTTTAATTCCAAGAGTTCTCCAGGATCAGATCTTTATTGTCTTTCTTTGATCATCAGAATATCAGAGCTTTGACTGTCAGAGGCTTTTAGATCAAAATATCAGAGCAGAGCTTTATCAGAGTTTTGCTTTGGGTCAGAGTATCAGGACTTTGGTCTTCAGAGTATCAGAGAGCATGCTTGTACCTGTAGACTTAGGCAAAAGAGAAAACATTCAAAAATATCAGAGTTAGAATGTTTGAGACTTTTTGTCTCAGTAATCCGTTATTGAAAATATCATTCTTGTTCTCCCCCTTTTTGTCAGCAATCAAAAAGTGTAAGTGATGTGCTAAAACAATGAGAGCAGAAAAACTTGTCATATTAAAATAGTCAGAGCCAGACAAAACAATACAACAGATATGCAAAGAAAACATGAAAATAGCATGAATGAAAATCTAAGGTTGGGGAGGAAAGCGTGTGAACAGAGTTCTCCAGCAGTCTGAGGTGATTAAACAGAAGATGAGCCAAGTTGATTTTTACCTTCTGATTGATAAAATAGATCAGAAACTGCTGATCTATATTTATGTAATCAAGGGAACTAGTTGGCTTCCTATGATTAAAACACCCCAGAATGATCTTCGCTCAAACTCTGTGGTGATCCTTGAGGTCTATGATTTTGCTGCTGGGCACCCCATGGGTGAAAATCCTTTCTGCTATGACACCTACGTCAGAGCATCTTTCAGCCATATCAATACAGCGGACGCCACCGCCACTGTAACCAATCAACTTTGCTATGTGATCCTCAGTGATCACAATCTTCTTTCCCATTATGTAGGAGGTGACTTGATGCGTTGAAGCAGATGCATGAATCCAGAACTCCTTGACTAACATTGGGAATGTTGGTCCAACCAACCTGTCGAAATATCTCTCCCATTTCTGTGCCCTAATTTCTTCTGTCAAGTCAAAACCATTCTCTTTCAGACTGCCAAAATCAATAATCAGTTCAGATAACACTTCAAGATTCTTCACTGGTGTAAGGAGTGTTCTGAATGGAAATTGGTACTGTTCAGAGGAAGCTTTCTTCTGAGAACCTGCAGAAGCACTGCTGGAGGTTGCCATGTTCACACTTAGGGTTTTTTTCTGAGAAAACTGAGAAAAAAGGTTTAAGGTTGAAAGAGATGAACACAGAGAAAATGCAGAAAATATTTGAGAGATAATGAGAAACTGTAAAAGATTAATGTGAGAAATTAACATTCTTAAATAGATTTCAGAATATTTTGAAAGAGTAAACGGTTTCAAGAAAGAGAAATAAAATCATGATTACGTTTTAAAAACATGATTACTTTCATTTAATGCTTGCTGATTTTGGGGGATTTGAGAAATATACTTGAAACGGTTACCAGACATGTGTCTCAATGCACCCAATCAGAATTTTGCCTTCTCAGAAGCGTGCACGCGTTCTGCTTCAGAGATTTGCTGATGATTGGATGACACTTGTTTGATTTAGTGATCAGCACGTCTATCCTTGAGCTGAAACGCTCAGATCTTTAAGACTAGCATCTGATACAATCTGCATGTTCTATCTTTCTGAAAAGAGATTGATCATAACTTCACAGTAAAACAAATACATTCTGAAGATAAATATATGGAATTAAAACATTTTCACTCTGGGCAGATTTTCATGCTGAGATGTTTCAGAATGAAATTGAACCTATCTTCAGAAAGGGGTTTAGTGAAGATATCAGCCCATTGATGGTCTGTATCTATAAATTTTAAATTCAAAATTCCCTTCTGAATGTAGTCCCTAATGAAATGATGTTTTATTTCTATATGCTTAGCTCTAGAATGTAAAATAGGATTCTTACTTAAGCAAATAGCAGAAGTATTGTCACAGAGTATAGGGATGTTACTCTCAAAAATCTGGAAGTCTTCAAGCTGACTTTTCATCCAGAGCATTTGTGTGCTGCATCCTACTGCTGCTATGTACTCAGCTTCTGCTGTTGATAGTGCAATTGTGGATTGCCTTTTGCTGGACCAAGAGATCATATTGTCTCCCAGAAACTGGCAGCTTCCAGAAGTACTTTTATGCTCTACTCTGTCTCCAGCAAAGTCAGCATCGCAGTAGCCTACTAAACTGTAATCATTGGATTTTCTATAAAACAAACCCAGATTAGTAGTACCTTTCAGATACTTGAAAATTCGCTTAACAGCTGTTAAGTGAGATTCTCTAGGATCTGATTGGAATCTAGCACAAATACATACGCTGAATAATATATTAGGTCTTGAAGCTTTCAGATAAAGGAGAGAACCAATCATACCTCTGTAGACTTTCTGTTCTACCTTTTTGCTTACCTCTTCTCTTTCCAGAATGCATGTGGGATGCATTGGAATCTTTGATGGCTTACATTCTGAGAGGTCAAATTTCTTCAGAAGATCTCTGATGTATTTGCTCTGATGAATGTAAGTTCCCTCTGGAGTTTGATTGATCTGAATTCCTAGAAAGAATTTCAGTTCCCCCATTAGGCTCATCTCAAATTCTGCCTGCATACACTTAGCAAATTTTCTTCCAAGAGAAGGATTAGTAGAACCAAAAATAATATCATCAACATAAATTTGTCAGACTAAGATGTCATTCTTAACTGACTTACAGAATAAGGTAGTGTCCACCTTCCCTCTGGTGAATTCATTTTCTAACATAAAGTTACTTAGTCTTTCATACCAAGCTCTAGGAGCTTGTTTCAGACCATATAGTGACTTCTTTAGTTTGAAAACATGCTCTGGATGTTTTGTATTTTCAAAACCAGGGGGTTGGTGCACATAAACCTCTTCTTCTATATAACCATTTAAGAATGCACTTTTGACATCCATCTGATACAGAGTGATGCCTCTATTAATAGCAAATGAAATTAGAAGTCTGATAGATTCTAACCTGGCGACTGGAGCAAAGGTTTCTGTAGAGTCTATCCCCTCTTGCTGACTATAACCTTGTGCAACCAGTCGTGCTTTGTTTCTGATGACTTCACCTTGTTCATTTAGCTTGTTTCTGAACACCCATCTTATTCCAATGACGTTGAATCCTTTTGGTCTGGGAACAAGATCCCATACGTCATTTCTGGTGAATTGATTCAGCTCTTCTTGCATTGCCAGAATCCAGTCATTATCCAGAAGTGCTTCATCAATAGAAGAAGGTTCAATCAGAGGCACAAGTCCCATGAGGGTTTCTTCAGAGTTTCTGAAGCTTGCTCTTGTTCTGATTGGATCTTCCTTTCTTCCTAAGATAGTCTCTTCTGGGTGATCCAAGCTGCTTCAGGGTAATCTCTTCTGAGGTTGATCAACAGCTGTTGTAGGATTGCTAGCAGTGCTCCTTTCAGACGTTGAAGGAGTGTCTGTGTTGAGAGCTTCTGATGACTTGTCTTCAGAACCTGTAAATTCAATTTCCATACCTGCAAAAACTTCATTCTGCTTTGACTTTTCAGAGTCAAGCTTATCATCAAAACGAACACTTATTGATTCTTCCACAATCTATGTTTCTGTATTGTATACTCTGTACCCTCTTGAGCGTTCAGAGTATCCTAACATAATACACTTCTGTGCTTTAGAGTCAAACTTGTTCAAATAATTCTTTGTATTTAACATAAAGCAGGTACATCCAAAAGGATGAAAATATGAAATGTTGGGCTTTCTGTTCTTCCACAATTCATATGGAGTCTTTTCCAGAATAGGTCTTATTGAGATTCTATTCTGAATGTAGCACGCTGTGTTTATTGCCTCTGCCCAGAAGATCTTAGCAACGTTTGTCTCATTGATCATGGTTCTGGCCATTTCTAGCAATGTTCTGTTCTTTCGTTCTACAACTCCATTTTGTTGGGGAGTTCTAGGACAAGAGAAAACATGCAGAATGCCTCTGTCATTAAAGAATGACTCAAAATCTTTGTTTTCAAACTCTCCACCATGATCACTTCTGACTTTAACGATTCTAAGATCCTTTTCATTCTGAACTTGGTTACAGAAGGTAACAAACACAGAGTGTGACTCGTCCTTGTGTCTTAAGAACTTTACCCATGTCCATCTGCTATAGTCATCTACGATTACTAACCCATACTTCTTACCACTGACTGAAGCAGTTTTAACTGGTCCAAATAAGTCAATATGCAGAAGTTCTAATGGCTTAGAGGTAGAAACAACATTTTTAGATTTAAAAGAAGGTTTTGCAAACTTGCCTTTCTGACATGCTTCACACAGAGCATCTGAATTGAACTTCAAATTAGGAAGTCCTCTGACCAGATTGAGTTTGTTAATCTGAGATATTCTTCTCATACTAACATGCCCCAATCTTCTGTGCCAGATCCACTGCTCGTTGTTAACAGACAGAAGACACTTTACATTCTGACTTTTCAGTTCAAAAAGTTTGATTTTGTAAATGTTGTTTTTCCTCTTTCCATTAAACAGGATAGTCCCATCTTTCTGACTAACAGCTTTACATGATTTTTGATTAAAGATTATATCATAACCGTTATCACTTAATTGACTTATGGATAACAGATTATGCATTAATCCATCTACTAGCAGAACATTATTAATAGAGGGAAGATTTCCATTACCTACAGTTCCAGAGCCAATGATCTTTCCCCTCAGATTGCCTCCAAAGCCAACGTGGCCTCCAGGCTTAAGTTCCAGGCTTTGGAACATATGCCTTCTTCCCGTCATGTGTTGCGAGCAGCCAGAGTCCAGGTACCATGACTGGTGTTTCTGACTTGCTGCTAAAGATATCTCTTCAGTATATGATTCTGAGTCTGATTCAGAAGCTTCACTATCTTTTGAAATGTTAGCCATGAGAGCTATGTTTGCTCTCTCATCATCTGATTCTGAGTCAGCTTCAGACGAGTCAGAGTCATCCCATGTAGCCATGAGACTTTTCTTCTTTTCTCTTCCAAACTTCTTTTTGGGCTTTTCCCTCTGAAGCTTTGGGCAGTCACTCTTGTAGTGTCCTTGCTCATTGCACTCATAGCAGATGATGTCCTTGGTGTTTGGCTTTCTGCTTTATGAGGAGCCTTCAGATCTTCTGTATCCAGAGGAAGAATCTGTCCTTCTGTATCTGGAAGAAGACTCGTTCTGATCAGATCTTCTGGGATTCCTGAACTTTCTTTGTCTCTGCTTCCACAGTTGATTCACTCTTCTGGAGAGGAGGGAGAGTTCGTCTTCTTCTGATGAGGATCCATCAGATGTTTCTTCAACTGCCTGCAAAACTTTAGACTCATATTTTTTGTTAGATTTTAATGCTAAAGGCTTACCTTGCTTCTGGGGTTCATCAGCTTCTAGCTCTATCTCATGACTTCTGAGGGAGCTGATAAGTTCCTCCAGAGAAATTTTGTTGAGATCTTTTGCTAGCTTCAGAGCTGTAACCATTGGCCTCCACTGCTTGGGTAAGCTTCTGATGATTTTCTTGACGTGATCAGCAATAGAGTAACCTTTGTCCAGAACCTTGAGACTAGCTACCAGAATCTGGAATCTTGAGAACATTGTTTCAATGGATTCACTTTCTTCCATTTTGAACGCCTCATACTTCTGAATGAGCGCCAGAGCTTTAGTTTCTTTGATCTGAACGTTGCCCTCATGCGTCATTTTGAGTGAGTCAAACATGTTCTTTGCTGTGTCTCTGTTGGAGATCTTTTCATATTCAGCATACGAGATGGCGCTGAGAAGGATGGTTCTGGCCTTGTGGTGATTCTTGAAGTCACGCTTTTGTTGGTCAGACATTGTTTTCCTATCAATCTTCTGACCGCTTGCATTCACAGGGTGCGTGTATCCATCTGTCACCAAGTCCCACAGATCAACATCATGTGCCAGAAAGAAGCTTTCAATTCTGTCTTTCCAGTAGTCAAAATTTTCTCCATCAAAGACTGGAGGTTTGCCGCTGAATCTGTCTCTGTCCTCATGGTTGTCATTGCTGTTGTGAGAATAGTTTCCTGCCATTGTGTTTTTCTGACGCTGGATCTTGTACTGACACGGTTAAGTGTTTTAGCTCAGAACCAGGCGCTCTGATGCCAATTGAAGAAGTGAAAAACACAAGAAGGGGGGGGGGGGGGGGGTTGAATTGTAAAACTGAAAATCAATGCAATGAACACAATATTTTTATCCTGGTTCGTTTGATCTCAAACTACTCCAGTCCACCCGTCAAGGTGATTTCGCCTCTCTCCAACGAGGTCTTAATCCACTATATTCAACTGAATATTACAATCTGCTTTAACAACTGCTAAAGCCTTCTTGATGCAAACCACAACCCGGTTTGTCAAGGAAACACTTTCTTACAAAGAAGAGAAATCTAGGTGTGTGAATGTTTTCTACAAAACTGTATCACAACTGTGATATTACACAACTTAAGCTTATTGAAACTAGATTGCTAAAATACTGAGTAAGGAAATATGAAGCGTTTAGCAAACTGAGAGAAGGAAGATGATGATTAGCTTTTAGGCGTGTAATTTGATGTAGAGCATTAGCCAATTCAATCTTCATTGTCTTGTTTATATAGCACTGAATTTGTTGAACATTGGAGCAATAATCTTGATTCAATGCCATTAACAAACTTTCCTTATTAAGCAGATCTTGTCTGGAATGATGCCGTTGGTAATAATTCGCTTTGAATGCACAGTATCGTTGCTACTTAAAGCGTGTTCTGGCTTTGGCTCATTCTGACTCTGCTTAAGTGCTGATGAACTGTTGTTGTCTTTATCAGAGTGTTAAGCGCAGTTCTGTTCATCAAGCTTCAGCATTCGCGTGAGTTGTTCTTCTGATTCTGGTATTCTGATATAGCAACTTCTGATGCTGATGTTAATAACCAATATTCTGATGCTGATTGAGTGTACTCTTGCTGATACCTATCAGAGTTTCTGCAAAACAGAAGGTAATATTTTAGGTAGCAAATAGTTCTTACATGAATCACATAATTAATATATCTTTTCATTTTGTTATCATCAAAACTTAAACTTAGGGTAGTAGATTCAAACTTTGTTCTAACACTATGAAGGAGACTTACAAAACTGGGGCATTCCGCTGACTGTAATCACAAAAGAGACAGTTCAGGCAAAAAATAGGGATAACAAAATCAAAAAGAAAGAGGTCCTACAAACCCTCAACAAAAAAGAAATGACTGCCTATTCAAAATAAACTGTCAATATCCGAACCATCATTGGAATATCAGGACAAAGACTCAAACAAGGTCTAACGCATGGTCAGCTGAGTTTAGGTTTGAAGAACATCACGAAGAGCGGGTGGGTACAAATAAAAATTTGAGCCTTTATCCTTTGTTTCTTAAACTGTGAACCAGGCCACGTTACAACCCTTAAAAGTCCTAGCTGAAGCATAGGTTAGTTCGAAAGCATACTGTTAACGAAAGGTATCCTGACTCTTTAAGGCTTGCGGTAAAATAACGAGTTGACATCACAGTTTACAAAAAAAAATTCACTTGTTTCATTGAAAACTGCATTTTTAAAATTTCAAGACAGACATAAGCTTTGCATTTTTAATATAACATTGTTTGCATATGACTTTTTGTTCGAACAACAGAGAACTTAGCACGAAGAATATCTAGTGAACAAAAGCACTTCCAACCAAGGGGCAGACATGATCATGGTCCATCATCTGGGGCAGTTAAGTCAAGATTCGGAGAATCTCTCAAAAGGCCAACCAGCTTGGGGCAAATCTCCATCTTGATCACTTGGGGCATTGGACGATCAAACGAAGATCTTCTGGTGGTATGACAACGCAACACTACTGACAGGGGCACCTCCCTACATCCTAAGAGCATGGACATAGCCAAAAAAAATACTACGCATAATCAAAGACCCGCTAGGTTGACACACCTAGGCAAAAATAAGGGCTTCCCGGCGAACCAAAAAGGTTCGGGCAAAAATAAGGGATGAAAATGAAAAAAAATCTGTACACCCGGCAAGTCGAAAACCTGAAAAGGCGGCTTGGGCAAAAATGGGTATCCCGATGGACTGAAAATCCGAAAGGGTGGTCCAGGAAAAATTAGGGATCAAAGCGTACGACTATGTCCCGTCATCTCGTCACTTGCCTACCAGAAGAAGATTTGTCAATCGGCAGTCATCAAGCACCTCTACAGGTACCTTCTCCCGCAGAAACTGGGGGAATAAGAATTGTCTAAGCGATATGGTTGCTCTGTCCTCTAGGTATAAGGTAGTTTCAGCTGAAGAACGTAACCAATATACCTCCACTCCCCACAGAGTAAGGATAAGAGTCAGCAATACTCTCCCCGAGAAGAGTTGGTCTCCCAATCACACCGAAAAGGCACAGTATCCCTAGCAAGTCAGCAACGCTCTCCCCAAGCAGAGTTGGTCTCCCAACAGCCCCTAAAAGGCACAGTACCCCCAACAAATCTCAATATTCCCCAGCCGAGTATACAGATGTGCCTCAGCAAGCATCCCCGGCAGTCTTAATCTAAGATTGTTCCCCGGCGGAATACCGGACATCCAGTGGAGCCACTCCCCAGTGCAGTCCTAAGCCTCCCCAGGAGAGTTGAATCAATCTCCCCAATAGGAAGCTTATCCCCAGTAGATTCTGGAAGCTTATCACCTACAAAGTACATACGTCTCTCCCCGACCATATTCATAAAGTTATCCCCCACCAGAGCTTATAACTGGGTTATCCTCAGCTAATTACCACGGAAAGATCATCCTCGGCGAAGTTCTTCCTATCCCCAGTGCAGTTCATCAAATTCTTCCAACAAAACTCATCAATGGTATCCCCAGCGGAGTTACCATCAAATCTCAGCGAAGTATCTCTTCCCACAGAGTAATTCCCCGCAGAGTAATCTCTCCAACAAGTTTATTCCCCAACGGATTCATCTTCTCCTACCGGTTTATTCTTGTAACCATCTTCAATCATCATCCCCAGCGGAAACGAAGAACTTTACTCTTCAACATCAGCCCAGGATTCAACAAGCTCCCGACATTCGTCAAAGGATTTATTTTCCTAGACGAAAATACATTCATGAACATCACATCTTCATACATTATAGCATGCATACGCATCATAACACACAGTCTCATTTATTTCTGAGCACATCATGACATCATGCAGTTCATACACCATGACATTGCATACAACTGATGTTTTGCCTTTTCAGGGAAAAGGTCAATACAAGGATGGTTACTATCAACTGTCGCAATTCCATATTCGATACCTGTATCTAGCCAGGGCATATCTGTGAGCGATTGATTGTGGATTCGATACCTGTATCTAGCCAGGGCATATCTACATGAAGAAATTCCAGACTCGATTCCTGTATCCTACCAGGGCACGTCTGATGAGTTTGAAGATTCGATTCCTGTATCCGGCCAGGGCATATCTGTTGACGACTAATTCTAGACTCGATTCCTGTATCCTGCCAGGGCACGTCTGAAGAGTTTGAAGATTCGATTCCTGTATCCGGCCAGGGCATATCTGTTGATGACTAATTCCAGACTCGATTCCTGTATCCTGCCAGGGCACGTCTGAAGAGTTTGAAGATTTGATTCCTGTATCCGGCCAGGGCATATCTGTTGATGACTAATTCCAGACTCGATTCCTGTATCCTGCCAGGGCACGTCTGAAGAGTTTGAAGATTCGATTCCTGTATCCGGCCAGGGCATATCTGTTGACGACTAATTCCAGCCTCGATTCCTGTATCCTGCTAGGGCACGTCTGAAGAGTTTGAAGATTCGATTCCTGCATCTGGCCAGGGCATATCTATTGACGACTAATTCCAGACTCGATTCCTATATCCGGCCAGGGCACGTCTGAAGAGTTTGAAGATTCGATTCCTGTATCAAGCCAGAGCATATCTGTTGAGGACTAATTCCAGACTCGATTCCTGTATCCTGCCAGGGCACGTCTGAAGAGTTTGAAGATTCGATTCCTGTATCCGGCCAGGGAATATCTGTTGACGACTAATTCCAGACTCGATTCCTGTATCCTGCCAGGGCACGTCTGAAGAGTTTGAAGATTCGATTCCTATATCCGGCCAGGGCATATCTGTTGACGACTAATTCCAGACTCGATTCCTGTATCCTGCCAGGGCACGTCTGAAGAGTTTGAAGATTCGATTCCTGTATCAAGCCAGGGCATATCTGTTGACGACTAATTCCGGACTCGATTCCTGTATCCTGCCAGGGTACGTCTGAAGAGTTTGAAAATTCGATTCCTGCACCCAGCCAGGGCACGTCTGAAGAGTTTGAAGATTCGATTCCTGTATCTAGCCAGGGCATGTCTACATAAAGAGTTTGAAGATCAACCCCTGTAATAGGCCAGGTAATTATTTTTCTTTCTCAGGTATGCAAGTTCTCGCTAAGGAATCTCTTACGCGATCGACACCTAGATGGCATCTATAAGCCCATCCACATACCAACAGTCTCCAAATGGCATCTATAAGCCCATTCCCGACAAGATTCTGTTACAGCTTCAGATGGCATCTATAAGCCCATCCTCCTATCCATCATCTCTCCAAATGGCATCTGTAAGCCCATTCCCGCCATCATGCTGCTGATACTCTACTATGTGAGTGCAAATTTCTGGGCACTTTAGTGTTCAATCATCTTCCACCTTCGGACCACGAAAGGCACGCAAGCCAATCTACATCCTCAGGTCTAAGAAGATTTAACAGGGGAAACTGTTGTACCCCAAAATTTGCCCTCCCATATTCTTCAAGATTTGGCAAGATCAAGCTTCAAATGGATTAAGGATTGCATAGTGCAAACACCCTCATAACACAGTCAAAATTAGGGTTTTGGTTTTGACAAGGAAGTTGAGGTTTCCAAGGGTCCAATCAAGTCCCATATGCCCATATACATTGACAAGCATCTACATGCCAAGTGTCAAGACTCACAGCATCAAGTTGCATAGTCAAAAGCCCTAATTGCTTCACAGTCAACTGCAGGGGTAAAATGGTCATTTGACAGTCAAAAGTCAAATTTTTTGGTCAACATCTCATTTTGAAGCCACAATCATCATTTGATCAAGTCTTGATCATGATTCCTCAAGCATGGCTCAAAAAGTCTCAAGATGTTAAAAGTTTCTATTTTTGGACAGCTGAAAAGTCAACTGCAAATTGACCAAGGCATAACTTTTTCATGTTTCATCATAAAAATCCCATCCAATGCTCATTTTTAAGGGGATGACATTTTCTACAACTCATCTTCACATTCCAAGTCCAAGAAATGCTCTCACAAAAAGTTATCAATTTCTACATTATAGGTCATTTTCAAAAGTCAACAAAAAGGCACTTTAAGTCAAAGACCATAACTTGAGATTGGTGAATCAAAATGACATGGGACCAAAGGAATTGGTTAGAGGACTTCAAGACCTTTCCAAAATGTCCAAAAACATGTTCATAGCTTCAAAATTGAGCAAGATATGCATTGGAGAAGTTGGGAAATGTTTGGGAACTTTCAAAAGTCAACTTTGCCTAAAACACTTCATTTTTGCTAATGGGCCTCAAATTCCTTCTTGAACCTTTACCCAAAGCCTATGCACGACCCATTGAACTTAATTTGATTTATTTTCTTATTTTTAATTAATTAATTGAATTTATATTAATATTAATTCATTTAATTGGTTTTAATTGTAGGAAAATATCAAAACATGGTTGTCAAATCTTTTCATGAAGCAAATACACTCCATATATGCTGAAGATCTCGTACATCACTCAAGGGGACAAGATCTCCCAATTTGGCAAGGTTTTCATTGAAAAAAGATTGGAAATTATATGATTGAAAATCAAATATTGAAACATTATTTCATGGACTTTTGGGCCAAGGTTTTAACCTAATTCTCTTCACATAAAGATGCTGAAGCAAACCCTACTCTTGGACACGTGAAAGCTGCCATAGAACTCCATAACCATATTGCAAAAATTCAAGAAATATTGTGAAACTGAATTCTTATTTGCAGCGCATTTCAAAGCCTAAAAAGGATTCAAACACCTTGCCTGAGTCTCCAGGAAGCCATTTCCATCAAGAACAAGTCCAAATACGCAAAGAATCAAAGCCAACAAGTCACTCAGTTTGCATATATTTCCAAATCTGCATATCATATTTCATGCACTTTTAATCCATTTTTTTTGATTGGTTTGTGTTGTTAGGAACCTTCTGAAGCTAATGAAACAGTTTAATTGAACTAACGCGCACTGAATCCAAAATCACCATGAACAAGTTCTAGGGTTCTTCAGTTTCAAATTTGGGGTTTTATAAACCCAGAACAATTAGGACTAGTGACGCATATGATTGGATTCGTTGCAACGAGACAAACAAGAAGGACATATCGCGCCTAATTTATATGCACCCTAACTCTAATCGCTATTATTCATTGTTGTAGTTAGTGGGGGTTTAAAACCCCCGCTATCTTGTTTGTTTTATAGGAAAAACGAGGAAGAAGATAATAGGTGGCAACCTGTGGTTGGGAGGTTCAAATTCAGCGCGCGTTTTGCTTTCTTTAGAACGTTAATTGTTTTTTCATATATTATAATCAATAACCATTATATTAACAAAAGCACGCGTTTGGCTGAGTGGTGGTGGACGTGTCTTGCAAGCGTTGGGACCTGGGTTCGATTCCCAGGTCCCCCATATATTTCTTCATATTTTTCTTAACCCATTCCAGTGCAGCGTATGATTCAATGGTCCACCATAAGCCTCACGCATCAGCTAGCCAGGTGCCTCTCAGCTTCCATCCAGTGGCCAGGAGATGAAGACCATGGTGTGTCCCAGTCAAACAGCATGCACGTGATCATGAAAAGTCAATCAGGCTTAGAGTTCATGGGCCAGAATTTCTCAATTTTACCTCCACTTTGGGCCATCACACCCCCTTTAGTTTGCTTTGTTTTTATTTTATTTTCTTTTCTTTCAATTATTTTAATTGTTTTGATTATTATCATTAATTCACCACAAATTAATTTTTCCCAATAAAAATCAGAAAATCAAAATTGTGAATATATTTTAATTATTTATTAATTTCATCATTAACTAATTTTTGTAAATAAATACTAATAACTAACTTAGTTTAATTTAGGTTTAAATTTTAATCCTTTTTCTCAATAAATAAACATTGCATAGAATTAGGTTTTGACCTTTTTTTATCATTTTCTTATTATCATCATTATCACTATTTATTAATTATTATTTTTGTAAATAACATGTAAATTAATTAATTAGCTTAAATTAGGTTAACTTTAACATTTTCTTAATAATTAAAATAAACTTAGAACTAGGGTTTTCTTTTTATTTTAATTTCTTTATTTTCATTAAATACAAAAAACATAAAAAACATCTTTCTTGTAAATAATTAATTAAATTAGTATTAGATTTAAAAGTTAATTTAAAGCAAAGGACAAAAAGCTCATAATTTCTCAAAAGGGTCAAAAACCCTAGGACGTCTTGATTTTAATTCTTTTCGTGCGTTACTTTCTTATTTTGAATATTATGTAACTGCTTCCAAGGATGTAATAATAATTAGGTTTATTGCTTTCTTTACTTTCCGCATCTTTATCAAAAACGGGTCTTTGTTTTTTTGGCGATGTATAGACCCGCGCCTTGTAATAGCATAGCTTTTACCTTTCCGTATTTTATTTTCCGCACTTCTAACTGCTAAATTGCATGAAAGAATGTATGATAATTAAAAACAACTCGTAGCTCACAATTGCATAATCAAAGATAAATGTTAACCTGAAAACAACACACAACGCACATGCCACTTCTAGGGTACGCCTCACTCGTTGCCTCGAAAGTGGTCGTCAAGTATAGGGTGTTTTAGCGGTCGCCCTTATGTCTAAGATCCAGTTGCCTTGAAACGGTTGCCTCGGATTAAAAAGGATCTAGGACATTAGGGTTACTTCTAAGGTGTCCTACTATTGCTTCGGTGACCACACTGTCCCTACAATCGAATTGACCCGAACACCTCCAACGGTGGTGCTACCTACCTCTCAATGGTGGGATGGCACTACCTTAAGGACTTTTACACAGCCTAATTCCTTAGGGTAGGTAGATGACTCATGGGTACTTGCTCTCTTCAAAAATAAACCAAACAATCTTTTCACACTGACACTTTCAAAAGTTTTCAAAACAAATTTTTCAAACACTCTTGAGGACAGATACAAGAGTCACTCAGAAATCTTTCAATGAAACTTTTTCAAACCCACTCACATTTGAAAAGCAAACATCTTGAAAACATAAGAGCCCATGGATAACCATGGATAGAAAGGGTGCTAACACCTTCCCTTTCTATAAATCTACCTCCCGAACCGAGAGACATTCTCAATAAGGAATTTTGCTGTGCTTTTGTCCTTTCCATGTTAGAGAACATAAAAGACGGTAGCGACTCTTGCTTACCGCGACATACGCGATCCAGCTTTAAACAGTCAGTTCTATTTCCACCGATCACATACACAAACTCAGAAAAATGAAGGTTTGGATCGTCCGTAAGACATCCTGAAAATTGGTTTTGTTGGACAGCTTGCAACAACGAAGGTTTTAACTCAAAATCATTCCATGTGATGGCGGGAGCAGCAATACTATTGTGGGATTCCTCTTGCGATGGGGCAACATAATCCTTCAAAGGACGATTTTGGGGTCCTTCAGCCATTCTTGGGTCAGGAAGAGAATAGTTAGGAAGATTGAATTCAGGAAGATTGTATTTGGTTTGGTACTCTCTAATTCAGTGTCTTATATTAACAAAATGCTCAACCTCGCTGATTGGTTGCTCTAATTCTTCTCCTTTAGAGTGAGTGCTTAGCATACAATCAACGGATAAAATAAAATAAAAATTGGTTGCCTTAGTCTATACTGCATAATAAGGGATTTATGGTATTTGACTAAATCAGTCCCCGACAAAGGCGCCAAAAACTTGATCGCGACTTTATGAGTATGTCGTGTGTAGTGACTGCAAGTGCACAACCTATCGCGTATTTAAAAGATATCGAACCGACAAGGACTGATGGTCAAACTACTGCTATCTTAGGGTCACTGTGTAAAGCTAAGGCTAATTATGAAATTTAGGTGTTTGGGTTTAATCTAGAATTAACTAAAATCTAATAATTAATAATGGGACACCGGTATGTACTTTGTCAACTTCAGGGATTCAATAAGTCATTGGCATTTGTTTTCAGTACTAAAACACTGTTTCAGTGGAAACTATTTATTTAAAAACCTCGTCTCACACTTTTGTTCTATCGATTCAGGTCATATTATTAAACTCAAATGAGCGCTCTCGCTGTTTCATTTAAAATTCAAAAGTATTTTTTGAAAACAAATATAGTCCAATTAGTTTTAAAGCGCTCTCGCTGTTTTTAAAATTAATGTTTGATAACCATTATTTGGTTAAAACCTCAAACTCTTGCTCTGTTGATTTTAACCTTAGACTGTTTGTTACTTTTGTACAAAAACAATTAAATATCCAAATTGGAAATCAAAACCAGAAAAGTTCTTTTGTAAAAATATTAATCCCAATTATTACTGAATCCCTTCGGTTTAAGATTTACATACCGGTATCGGGGAATTTAGCCAGACATAATTTTATTGTAGGACAACATAAAATTAAAACATAAATTTAATAACACATGAATGGTAAGAATAAATAAATTATACTTAAAATAGGAACCTGAAATTAAATACTGAAACAAATATTTTAGGCAGTGTGTATCCTCCACAAGCCGGCAGGATTAACTTATAATGAAATATCTTGAATTAAATAAAATGGACCTAAACGAATTCAGGAAGCTAGGAAGAAAACTAGAGTTGCAGTATTCCTCTGATATGAATAAATATTGCTTTAATGGTGCGAGTTTTCTATGCTTACAGGAATTCTACAAAACTGGAAAATAAAACACTAAAAACTATGAAACTGAAATAATAATAAAGTTGCAAAACTGGAAAATAATGGCAAGTTATAGTAAGTAGAAGAAACAATAAAAATTGGTGCAAAGTATGGACCATAATTGTTGTACCCCAAAATTGTCCCTCTCTTCTCTCAAGAAATTTCTCACCAAAGGTCTCAAATGCTCAAGGGTTCTCAAGAGTTTGATCAGACAAGCTCACCTTCTAAGCACTGAGCCTCCAAATTAGGATTTTGGTTTTCTCAAGGAAAATTGAACTTTTGATTCCTCAAGTGACTTTCATGGTTCATTATAGGTCTCCAAGATTACTCATACTAACTTTCAAGTCTTACATCACAAATTTTCCCAATCAATTGCTCAGATGACTGAAAATTAGCTATATTGGGTCAAAAGTCAATTATGGTTAAAGTACAGTCAAACTTCATGATTTTTGGTCAACATCAACATTTTAAAGTCATATTTATCTATTTATCAAGTATTTATCACAATTCTTCAAGAAAAACACTTAAATCATCAAAGGGGAAAAATTGTCAAATTAGGGTTTTGACTGAGAATGACTGATCATTGACTTTTGACCTATCACATGACCTAATGGTTTAAATCATAATCTCAAGGACACAAATACATCACTTTGACCTAATTTCATATTTCAAAACATTTTTTTAGATCAAACAACTGATAGTTGAAATTTGGTCAACTGGTGAAAAGTTAACTGATACACCAAAAGTCAAAGTTTGACTTTTTGGTCAAAATTGAGTTTCAAAAGTAAAGATTCATCAAGACATTCAAAAATATGAAGCTTTATCATCAAGTAATTAAGAAAGTCAAAATTCAATATAAAAATTCAAACTTCTCAAGACTTAGAAAAATTTCTAAGTATTTTTAGCCTTGATAATTTCACTACTTCATGTCAATTTTTCACCAAGAGGCAAGATGATTCAAAGAAAACTTTCAACATGAAAGTTGTAGATCTTGATGAATTCTACAACTTTGTATTAGAGGGTTGATGTCCAAAAAATTCTTAAATTTGAATATATAAGTCCATCAAGTCATGACATTTTCATAAAAAAACACTTAGTGAAAATTTTGACAAGTTTAGGCAGATTTTTTACCTAACTTCTTGGCCAATTTTCACCTAGTTCCAATTAGATTTTGTCAAAATGGTCAAAGTAAAGGTTGTATACAATGTTTCAAGATTTCCAAAATATCCAAGAACTTGAAGAGGTCATGCTTGATCTAAGAGAATCAAAGACAAGAAGTTAGGCATCCATTCTTGAATTACAAGTCATTTTTATGATGAACACTTGACCGAAACCCTAGCCTATGTTGCATAATTTTACTTTGCAGGCTTCTAACTTATGTTCCACTCCATAATTAATTGATTACACAACTGTTAGAGCTTTGATCCAAGCATTTGAGCCATTATCCAAGTTGCATTACCATTTATGGCACAAAGGTAACACTTCCATTTTGGAAAAGCAAGCTTTATTGCAAAAGTCAATGCATTGAGCCTCTAACTTGTTTCTTCTGCATACACTAAACCTACAAGATCAGAATGAGCGTGTTTAAAGTGATCAACCACTCTACAAGTCCTTGTACCATGCCTTGGAACTATGTTTATCAAGTTGCTTCAAAAACAAGGCAAAAGTCCATAACATGTGATCTTTGTTTTCTGATCATTTCAAACCTCCAAACCTCTTGCCTATAAATAGAGGTCATCTTTGCAATATAACACACGAAATTACAAGCCTTGAAACTCTCTCAAACTCCCTCAAACCAGAAATTGCTCTAAAAACACCATTGTTTTGTCATTTTTGCTTTTGAACATTCATCTCACAATCCCCTCGTGCATTTTCCATTTTCATCAATCACCAAGCTTCTAATACACATATAGAGACAATCCAAACACCTGCAACACACATGTAACACCATTTTCCTCATCTTCCATTTTCAAAAACAGTTGCTTGCAGGTTGACTTCTACAGAACATCTCAGACACACTCAATCCAAAGTAAGCATTGCAATAGCTTCTTGGAAGTTCAAGGAAGCTAACCAGATCATTATAACACCTTGAAGGTTGCTCAAACTCAAAACACGATCTCCATTTGCAAGGTGAGTTTTCTGAACTTTTATCTCTTCATACAAGCATCATTTAGCTTCCATTTTTAAAGATAAAATGTAAACATCATAACCCTGAAATAACCATGTCCTTAGAATTCATTTATGTTGCCTGAGTAGTGTGAATTTTGAGTTTGAACTTCCTGAAAAATTAGGTTAGAATTTGGTACCATTTAAAATCCGTGCTCATCTTTGATCCATTGCTTAAGTTAGTTACATATTTGAAATCATGGTGAAATTCTAACAAGTTTGATGTTTATAATTTCTAAAATGGTTGAGAGATGAGAAAGTTACAGAGCTCTGGTTATGGCACAAGGAAGATGGTGAAGTACAATCATGGACTTAGTTTATTTTAAGTTTATTACAACTTGCCATAATATCAGATGTAACAGCCACCCCATTGGCAGGAAGCGCGCGCTAAAGGCATTATTATTGAAGGTTCTGGATTTGAGCCCCATCAAGACCTTTTGGTATTTTTCCAATATTTTTCCTTGTTCTTTTTTTTTTGGACACATGCCTGGGCCTTCCAGCTTTGGGTCCTGCTTCATTTACTCACCATCAGTTTTAAAGTCAACAAAAACACCTTTTTTCCAAAGCTTATAACTTGAGCATGGAATATAAAAAAGAGATGAGACCAAGAGGGTTGGTTAGAGGACATCTCAGGCTTTCTAAAAAGTCGAAGAACACTTCCAAAAGTTCAAAATTGAAGAAGTTATGCATTGTTGAAGTTGTACTTTTTTGCAAAATTGCCAAAAGTCAATTATCCCCAAAACTTCAAATTTTGTCAAATGGGCCCATGCTTTCTCACTTGGTTTGAGCTTGCATAGTTGCCCACGTGTCCTAGATTCAGCCATGAGCTCATATTTCATTTTTATTATTTAATTTGATTTTTTATTGAATTTATTCATTTTAAATCAATTAAAATCATATAAAATCCAAAACTTTGATAACATAAGATTTTTTGGCTGTTTCAGGCTTTGATCACAATCATTATCATCATCAAATTCGAATCAAACCAAATCATGTGGAAAAAGATTGAAATTGGACAAATTTAGAAGGTTTTAAAGGAGAGATCAAATCAAATTCATATGCATTGATATGGGAAGATTTAGTCCATATTTGTTACCCTAATACACTACACAATACATAAGCAAGCCAAAGGGGACGAGATCAGGGTGAAAAAGTGCAAAGAGAGGCAGAACAAGATTTGAAAAATTGACAAAAAAGCTTGAGATCGAAATCATAGTTAGAGGTGTTTTCAAAGCTGAGACATATCTCAATTGATTCCTGGGTGTTCACTTAAGCTACCTAGATCAAAACCAAGCATCTTCAGACTCCATACCGCGCTGTAAGTGTCACGAAACATACCTCTGTTCTTGAAATTGAAACTCACCATTCTTGCATCCATAGAATGAAATAACTGCATATTTGTAATTCTCACATCATTTGTAAACTTTTGGCATCATTTAATTTTGTTTATCTAACCTGTAATGCAAAACGCCATAGCTAGGGTTCTTGGAGCGTTTTTTGGGGTTTTCTATTTCAGGAACAATTGATCCACAAGAAGGGCATGGTTTTGATCAGGAAGCCAGGACGAGTAAAACCATGTTCTTGGAATGGATTTATATGACCTAGAGAATTTTTTTGGATAGGCCCGCGTTTTTAGCTGCGGATTCAAATCCGCAGGTATTTTTTTGCAGGTTCTAGAACAGGGACGATGAGGTGTCCCCTGCCCATTGGCCCTTTCAAACCATGCATGCGTTTTTTTTATTTCTGGAAATAGTTTTGTTTTTTATATAATAAACATTATTTGCATTATGATAACAAATTCAGCAGCGTGTCCCAGTGGCCAATAAGTCCAATTCCAAGGCGTTAGTGGTTGGAGGTCAGGGGTTCGATCCCTGCCTCCAGCGCTTTGTATTTTCTCATTGTTTTTCAGGTAATCATGTACTTGCTCAAGCATGCAGTCTATCGTGTGCTATCACCCTTCTAAGTGCCAGATGGCTAAGAGCCAGATCTGGTGGCCAAGGTATGATTGTCCATAGAAGCGTTGGTCAATGCACATGCACTAGGTCAGAGGAAGTCAAAGAAGGCCATCACATATTGGGCCACGAATTTGCTACTAGCACCACATAATCAGGCCAATACTCCCTTCTTCTCATTTATTTTGTTTGTTTATTTAATTGCTTTATTATTTTATTTAAATTCTAACCAATCAAAATTCCTCTTTTATTAAATAAAATCACCAAAAAATATTTTTATTCAATCAAATTTTAACTTTTTTTTTAATAAATACTAATTAATTAATTTAGGTTTTAATTCTAGAATAATTTTAACTTATTTTGCAAATAATTAAAATTAATTAGATTTAGTTAGGTTTTAATTACTAATTCAATTAATTTTATTTTCTTTATTTAAATAATCAAAAACTCCAAAAATAATTTATTTTTATTAATTAATTAATTTAATTTAATTTAGTGATTAATTTAGATTATTTCTTTCTTAAAATAAAAAACAACAAAAAGATATTTTCTTTAACCAAAAGGGTCAAAACCCTAATCATGCGTCCGATTTAATTTTGCGCCGCGATTTACTTATTTTTATTCAATAATGTACTTGCTCCCGGATTGTAATAGTAAATAGGACTTTTAATTATTTTTATTGCTTTATTTTATTTTTCAAAGGGTTTGTCTTTGGCGATGTAAATACCCGACGCCTTGTAATTTAAATTCCGCATTTTATTTCCGCAAATTATAACTGTTAGATGTTTGATAATAGGGTTTGCATGACAAGACTGAATGTTAATCTTAAAATCAAATTAGATCACTCTTAACATGTACAAAGATAAAAATAACCGAAAATGACACACTCGCACATGCACACTCTTAGGGTACACCCCACTTGGTTGCCTTCGTAAACGGTCATTAAGTATAGGTCGTTTTAGAGGTCGCCCTCTTGTCTAAAAGATCATAGTTGCCTCAAAATGGTTGCCTCGGGTATTGTTGCCTCAAACAAATGATCTAAGACATTAGGGTTACCGCTAAGGCGTCTTAACATTGCTTTGGTGACCGTATGTCCCTCATTCGAATTGACCCTTAAACTCCAACGACGGTGCTACCTACTCATTAATAGTAGGATGACATTGTCTAAAGGAAATTTGCATAGAACGATTCTTTTTTCGAGTAGGTAGATGGTTCTTAGATACTTGCTCTTTTCAAAACAAAAACTCTTTCACACTTACACTGCTTTTTGAACAAAGTTTTCAAAACACTTCGTTACACTCTTGAGGACAGAAGCAAGAGTTAAATCGAAGTTTTAAAACAAATACTTTTTCAAACCCACAAGCACAAAGAAAACAATTTTGAAAACAATTGAGCAAGTACCTAAGAGCCCGTAGATAACTACGGATAGAAAGGGTGCTGTGATCGGTGGAAATAGAACTGACTGTTTTTGAAATGCTGGTTCGCGAAATGTCGCGGTAAGCAAGAGTCGCCACCGTCTTTTATTTTCTCCAATAAGGAAAAGACAAAAGCACAGCAAAATTCCTTTTTGAGATGTTTCTCGGTTCGGGAGGTAGATTATAGAAAGGGAAGGTGTTAGCACCCTTTCTATCAGTGGTTATCCACGGGCTCTTAGGTACTTGCTCACTATGTTTTCAAAAATGTTTGCTTTTCTTGTGTTTGTGGGTTTTGAAAAAGTTTGTTTGAAAACTTCGTTTTGACTTGTATCAGTCCTCAAGAGTGTATGAAGTGTTTGTTTGAAAACTTTTGTCAGAAAAGTGTAAGTGCGAAAAGTATTTTTGTTTTTTGAAAGAGCAAGTATCTAAGAATCTCTACCTACTCAAAAGAAATTAAGTTGTGTAAATGTCCTTTAGACAGTACTATCCCACTATTGAGAAGTAGGTAGCACCGTCGTTGGAGTTATTCGGGTCAATTCGATTATAGGGACATGTGGTCACCAAACAATAGTAGGACGCCTTAGCGGTAACCCTAATGTCCTAGATCCTTTTTATCCGAGGCAACCGTTTCGAGGAAACTGGATCTTTATATAGGAGGGCGACCTCTAAAACACCCTATACTCAATGACCACGTCGAGGCAACCAAGTGAGGCGTACCCTAGGAGTGGCATGTGCGAGTGTGTCAGGATTCAGTTAATATTATCTTTGTGCATGTTATGGTGAGCTACATGTTGATTTTAATTTCATAGCAAGTCTTGTCATGCATAACAGTTAATAGTTGTGCGGAAAGTAAATTGCGGAAAGTAAATCTACGCTATTACAAGGCGTCAGGTATTTACATCGCCAAAAGCAAACCCTTGAAAAGTAAATGCGAGAAAATTAAAGAAAGCGATAAAAGTCCTAATTACGCTATTACATTCTCGGAGAAATTACATAAATATGATCAAAATAATAATAAAAAAGAATATGCGCGCGAGAATTGAATTGGAGAAGTCCTTAGGGTTTTGACCCTTTTTGAGAAAGAAAGAAGTTTTTGGTCCTTTTTGCATTTAATTAAACCTAATTCTAATTAATTAAATAAAAGAAATATTTTTTAAGTTTTTTATGTTTTTAATGAAAAGAAATTAAAAGTTGTCAAAAACCTAATTCTATGTTAATTTTATTTATTGTGAAAAAAGTCAAAGTTAACCTAATTAACAAAATTAATTACATTAGAATTTATTTACAAATATAATAAATAAAATGTGAAATTAATAATAATAATAATAATATTATACTTTTCTGAATTTATTATGAAAATAATTAGTTATGTGAGTTAACTAAATAATAATAATTATTATTATTAAAAGTAAAATAACTAAAAAAAAAAAAAAAAAAAGAAGAACCCAGGGGGTCTACTGGCCCAATATGGAGGTGAGACAGCAATTCTGGCCCATTAATCTCTCAAGCCTGTTTAACTTTAATGATTGTCTACGCGTGGGTTGACTAGGAGCATGATGGTCATCCAACTTTGGACCATTGGATTTGAGTCTTAGACACATGGCACCTGGATATTTGAGAGTACATGGTAAACCTTCTTTTGCAACCTGCATGGGATTAGGCGAAGAAAAATAATAACAAGTATTATGGGGGACCTGGGATTCGAACCCAGGTCCCAATGCTTTCTGAATGCTTGCCTTAACCACTCCACTAACGCGTTTCATTCGTTAAGAAAATAACCAACAATTAATATATTAGGAAACTAAACAATATGCTGTACAAACAAATAAACGCGCGCCCTTTTTTGAATTACCCAATGGCATGTCAACAACTCATCATCTTCCTCGCTGAACCTGCAAAATAAACGTTAGATAGCGGGGGTTTTTAACCCCCACAAAACATGATGACGAAAAATAGCGATTAGCCCTACAGGCTACATAAATATTTCGCGATGGTGGCTTTGGATTCGTCTTGACCTAACGAATCCAGTCATGGGTCTTATGAGGCTCAATTTTTCTTGTAATAAGAATCCCCAAATTCCAAGCTCAGGAACCCTAGAATTCATCCATGGAAATTTATGATTCTGTGCATTATAATTCAATTAAACTATGCCATTAGCTTCATATGGATTCAAGCAATACAAAACAATCAAAAAATCACGTTAAATGCTCATGAATTTAGAGTTACGGTTCTGAAAATAATGTGCAAACCGTGGGTCTGTTCTTGATGATTTCTTGAGCTTTAGCACTTGGTTTTGATTGCTACACGTTCCTGAGAACTCCTGCAAGGTATTAGAGTCAACAAAAGTCCTTGAATTGGCCTGGAATATAGAAAACAATTTTCAAGTTTTCTTGAATTTTTTCCATATGCTTATGGCTTTTTCTGCAGAGATTTCACGTGTGCGTGATTAGGGTTGGCTTATGTATATATAGGAGACTGAAATTAGGTCAAATCTTTGAGCAAAAATCCATGGAATGATGATTTGAATATTTGATTGGAAATCATATATTTTTGAATCTTCATGATTGGAAAAAGTTGCCAAATGTGGAGATATTGCATCCTTGATTGGTACACGAAATTGCCAGCTATTTTAGGTCATTCTTGCTTCACAAAAAGATTGAAAAATCAAATCTTTGTATTTTCCTACAATTTAAATTAATTAAATGAATTAATATTGATTAAAAATCCAATTAATTAATAAAAATAAGAAAATAAATTCAATTAAGCTTGATGGGTCGTGCATAGGCCATGGATGAAGTTTCAAGAAGAGATTTGAGGCCCATTACCAAAAACAAGGTGTTTTGAGCAAAGTTGACTTTTGCAAATTCACAGAAATTTCCCAACTTCTCCAATGCATATCTTGCTCAATTTGGATCATATGAACATGTTCTTGGACATTTTGGAAAGGTATTGAAGTCCTTTAACCAATGCCTTTGGTCCCATGTCATTTGGATTTTCCAATCGCAAGTTATGGTCTTTGACTTAAAGTGCACTTTTGTTGACTTTTGAATTTGACCTATAATGTAGAAATTGATAACTTTTTGTGAGAGCATTTATTGGACTTGAAATGTGAAGATGGATTGTAGGAGATGCCATCCTCTTCAAAATGAGCATTTGATGGGATTTTTTTGATGAACCATGAAAAAGTTATGCCCTGGTCAAGATACAGTTGACTTTTCTGCTGTCCAAAAATAGCAACTTTTTGCATCTTGATGATTTTTGACCCATGCTTGTGGAATCATGATCAAGACTTGATCAAATGATGATTGTGGACTCAAAATAAGATGTTGATCAAAAATTCTGACTTTTGACTGAAAAATGACCATTTTGCCCCTGCAGTTGACTGTGGATCAAATGAGGCTTTTGACTGTGCAAATTGACACTGTGAGTCTTGAGACTTGGCATGTAGGTGCTTGAGAATGTATATGGACCCATGAGACTTGATTGAACCCTTGAAAACCTCAAATTCTTTAAAAGAACCAAAACCCTAATTTCAGCTGGCTTAGGAGGCATTTGGACTGTGCAACCCTTGAGAAATCTTGAACCATTTGAAGATGATTCTTGACAAACCTTGAAGAATGTGGGAGGGAAAATTTTGGGGTACAACAGTTTCCCCTGTTCAATCTTCTTAAACCTGAGGATGTAGATTGGCTTGCGTGCCTTTCGTGATCCGAAGGTGGAAGCTGATTGAATACTAGAGTGCCCAGAAATTTGCACTCGCATGGTGTAGTATCAGCAATGTGATGTCGGGAATGGACTTATAGATGCCATTTGGAGATATGATGGATAGGAGGATGGGCTTATAGATGCCACCTGGAGATGTGACAGAATCTTGTCGGGGATGGGCTTATAGATGCCATCTGGAGATTGTCCGTTGAATTGTAACTTGGTAGGTTGAAAGGAGGAACCTGTGTAGGGTTGCCTGATGATGAGTCCGTGTAAAACTGCATCTTGGAAGAGAAGGAACAGGTGTAGGGTTGCTTCATGATGGTCAAGTAGATAGTTGTCCTGTCTGGTTTCAGGTATTAATCTATAATCCGTCGTCCACAGATATTTCATGGCTAGTTACAGGTGTTGATCTGGAACTTAAGAGAGGGTTGGTTTACGAGATAGTTTTCCTGTCTGGTTTCAGGTATTAATCTCTGACCTAAGAAAGAAAGATTGTCTTCCTTGCTTGCTACAGGCATTGATCTTCAATCTCTTCAACATAGATAACTTTCCTGGCTGGTTTCAGGTATAGATCTACAATCAGTCGTCCACAGATATTTCCTGGCTAGTTACAGGTGTTGATCTGGAACTTGAGAAAGGTGGATGGGTTGTCTCTATAGACAGGTTGAGCTTCAAAAAAATCTTTAGGAATCGATTTAACTGGTTTTGTCTCCTTTGACTGGGTTAGTATCAGAAAAATCTTTAGGAATCGATTCAACTGGTTTTGTCTCCATCGACTGACTGGCCTCAGAAAAATCTTTAGGAATCGATTTAACTGGTCTTGTCTCCATTGACAGCGTTCGCATCATAAAAATCTTTAGGAATCGATTTAACCTACTTTGTCTCCATTGACTGGCTTTGCCTCAGAAAAATCTTTAGAAGTCTATTTAACTGGTCTGGACAAGGTCTTAGAATATCTTCAACTGGATCGACATCAGAAAAATCTTTAGGAATCGACTTAACTGGACCAGAGAAGGCCTTTGACTGGATCGGCATCAGAAAAATCTTTAGGAATCGACTTAACTGGATCAGGGAAGGTCTTGGAATGTCTTCAACTGGAACGGCATCAGAAAAATCTTTAGGAATCGATTTAACTGGACCAGAGAAGGCCTTTGACTGGATCGGCATCAAAAAAATCTTTAGGAATCGATTTAACTGGACCAGAGAAGGCCTTTGACTGGATCGGCATCAGAAAAATCTTTAGGAATCGATTTAACTGGACCAGGCAAGGTCTTGGAATCTTCAACTGGATCGGCATCAGGAAAATATTTAGGAATCGACTTAACTGGACCAGAGAAGGCCTTTGACTGGATCGACATCAGAAAAATCTTTAGGAATCGATTTAACTGGACCAGGCAAGGTCTTGGAATCTTCAACTGGATCGGCATCAGGAAAATCTTTAGGAATCGACTTAACTGGACCAGAGAAGGCCTTTGACTGGATCGGCATCAGAAAAATCTTTAGGAATCGATTTAACTGGACCAGGCAAGGTCTTGGAATAACTTCAACTGGATCGACATCAGAAAAATATTTAGGAATCGATTTAACTAGACCAGAGGAGGTCTTCCACATAGTTGAGAATTTAACTGCATCTTTCCTGAAAGGCAAAGGTCAGTCATATGCAATGCATGATATGGATCAAGCAATGACGTTCTCAACATAAATGAGATTGTATTATATGATGCATATATGCATGTATCATGATGTATGGAAATGTGATGCTTTAGCTGGGGAAAATAAATCCCGCATAGCTGCTGGAGAATAGAGTTGAATTCTTCGTTTCCGCTGGGGATGATGACGAAGGTGATTGTGTGAATAAACCTGTAGGAGAAGATGACTCCGTTGGGGGATAAACCTGGTGAAGAGATTACTCTGCGGGGAATTACTCTGTGGGAAGAGATGCTTCGCTGAGGTTTTAATGATAACTTCGCTGGGGATTCCGTTGATAAGCTCTGTTGGGGAATTTGATGAACTCCGCTGGGGATAGGAAGAAATTCGCTGAGGATGATCTTTCCGTTACAATTTGCTGAGGATAACCCAGTTAGACTCTGGTGGGGGATAACCTTCTGAATGTGGCTGGGGAGAGATTTTTGTACTCTGCAGGGGGCAAGCTTCCAGAACCTACTGGGGAGATGATTCAACTCTCATGGGGAAACTTTTGAGGAAATAGCTCCACTGGGGTGTCTTGTATTCCGCCGGGGAACATTCTTATACTCTGCTGAGGAATATTAAGAACGCCGGGGACGCTTGCTGAGGAATATCTGTATGTTCCGCTAGGGAATATTAAGATCTTCTGGGGATACCCAACTTTTTCAGGACTGATGGTAGACCAACTCTGCTTGGGGGAGAGTATTGCTGACTTGCTAGGGATACTGTGCCTTTTTAGGGCTGATGGGAGACTGACTCTGCTTGGGGAGAGTATTGCTTATTCTTGTCTTACCCTGCGGAGAGTGGAGGTATCTTGGTCATATTCTTCAACTGAGTCTACCTTGTACCTGATGAGCAGAGCAGATGTACAGTTTGGACAATTCTATTGCCCCAATTTCTGCGGGAGAAGAAGGCCTATGAGGAGCTTGATAACTGCCGATTGACAAATCTTCTTCTGGTAGGCAAGTGACGAGATGACGGGACATAGCCGTACGCTTTTGATCCCTAACTTTTGCCTGGACCGCCCTTTCGGGTTTTCAGTCCATCGGGATACCCATTTTTTGCCCAAGCCGCCTTTTCAGGTTTTCGACTTGCCGGGTGTACAGATTTTTCATTTTCGTCCCTTATTTTTGCCCGAACCCTTTTGGTTCGCCGGGAAGCCCTTATTTTTGCCTAGGCCAGTCGACCTAGCGGGTCTTTGATTATGCGTAGTATTTTTTCCGACCATGTCCATGCTCTCAGGATGTAGGGAGTTGTCACTGTCAGTAGTGTTGTGTCGCCATACTACCAGAAGATGTTTGATCATGCAAGATTCGTTGCTGGAATTCATGTCCAATGCCCCAAGTGACTCAGGCGGATATTTTCCCCTGGCTATTTGGCATTTTGAGAGATTCCTTGAATCTTGACTTGACTGCCCCAGATGATGGAAACTGATTATGTCTGCCCCTTGGTTGGAGGTGTTTCTTCCACTTGAGGTGACCCTTTTTATTGAAAAGGTTTTTGTTCACAAGATATTCATCGTGCGAAATTCTCTGCTGTTCGAACAAATAGTCATATGCAAACAATGTTATTTTAAGAATGCAAAGCTTAAGTCTGTCTTGAAGTTTTTTGAAAATGCATTTTCAGTAAAACAAGCAATTTTTGTAAAATGTGATGTCAACTCAAGATTTTACAGCAAGCCCTACAGGAGTCAGGATACCTTTATAACAGTATGCTTTCGAACTAACCCATGCTTCAGCTAGGACTTTTAAGGGTTATAACGTGGCCTGGTTCACGGTTTAAGAAACAAAGGATAAAGGCTCAAAATTTATTTGTACCCACCCGCTCTTCGTGATGTTCTTCGATCCTAAACTCAGCTAATCGTGCATTAGATCTTGTTTGAGTCTTTGCTCTGATATTCCGGTGATGGTTCGGATACTGACAAGTTTATTTCGAACAGGCAGTCAATTCTTTTTTTGTTGAGAGTCTGTAGGATCTCTTTCTTTTTGATTTTATTATCCCTGTCTTTTGCCTGAACTGTTTCTTTTTGTATTTACAGTCAGCGGGATGCCCCAGTTTTGTAAGTCTCCTTCATAGGTTTTGATTTAATGGGCTTTTATTTCTGAGAGATAATGACTGCTTGTCTTTATGATTATACAGAACCATCACTGCCTGTTGTTTCGGAAGGACTTCTTTGATGCCCTTCATTGTGCACTTGGATCAACTGAGAACTACCCTGCCCCAGGTTTTGATTAAGGGTTTTAATTTTTTGTAAAAAGAAAAACTCCAACTTCTTTGGCTCAAAGGGGTTGACGAGGGATTATCTTCCTTATAACTCCACTATTTAGGATTTGAAACAATGCCTGTACCTCATCAGCGGGGTCTGTTCAGAAGTATACTGTAAAGATCGTGGTATCGTTTTCGTCATCCTCCCTCAAGAGGCTTAGAATTTTTTAATCGAGAGTTGAACATAAAAAATGAAAGCAATTTTAAGCATAGTGAACACAATTACTTCAAAACAGACACGTGTAATGCATTAATGAAATAAAAGAGTTTGACATGATAATTGTTTGAATAAGCAAAGAAAAATACAACTTCAGAATTCAAATGAACAAAAGTGCTTTTAATCCTAGCCATGTTTTGGCAAGGGAGCAGTGATCACATTAGGAGTCTCGGGCGCCTCGAACTCAATTTCCTTTGCAACGATCAAGTCTTGGACCTTGTTTTTCAGACTCCAACAATCATCTGTATCATGCCCCGGGCTCTCAGAGTGATAAGCGCAACGGGCATTGGGGTTATACTTTGGTGACGTTGTATTTTGATTCTTTGGAGCTTCTTTTAGAGTCACCAGATTGGTCTTCAGCAACTGTGGCAACATCTGGGACAAGGTCATGCTGAGCCGAGTAAACTGCCTTCTAGGTCTCTCTTCCCTTTGTTGGTTGTGACGCTGAGGAGCGCCAGCAGGTTTTGAAATAACCACCGCGTTGACAGCTTGGCGGTGTTCAGATCTATTTGGTCTCCGTGAACCATAGATAACACTATATTCCTTCTTGAACGGTTTTTTCTCAGAGGAGTCACCCTTCTGTATCTTCCCAGCCTTGATACCAGCTTCTATCCTCTCACCAGTCAAGATAAGGTCTGTAAACCCGACAGAAGAATTTCCAATCAAGTGGTTGAAGAACGGACCAGGCAGGGTCCCCAGAAACATATCCACAAGTTCACGGTCAGTCAAAGGTGGCTGCACCCTTCCGGCAAGGTCTCTCCACTTTTGAGCATATTCTTTAAATCCTTCACCTGTCCCTAGTGACATACCCTGGAGTTGGGTACGCGTAGGAGCGAGGTCGGAATTATACTGATACTGCTTATAGAACGCAGTAGCCAAATCTTCCCAGTTACGGATACTGGCCCCATCCAGTTGATAGAACCATTCGATTTGAGTCCCTGAAAGACTATCCTGGAAGAAATGGATCCACAAATTCTTGTCAGCTGTATAAGGTTGGATCTTCCTTACATACGACAGGAGGTGCAGCTTCGGGCAGGAGGCTCCGTCATATTTGGCAAAAGTAGGTGCCTTGAACTTGTGGGGAATCACCACCCCAGAGGATAAGCCTAGGTTTCCAAAGTCCAACTCGGGCACATGTTGAATCTCCATAGCACTTAAGCGGTCCTCCAACTGTTTGTACCTGTCCTCAGCAGGAGGGTACTGGTAATCATTATAATCTGTCTCGTTGTTGGAGACCACGGGACTAGGAACCCTTCTCTCTTGTGGACTGTCCTTGCCTACAGATGAGGTAGTCAGCTCAACCTCATTCTGTAGTCCATTCCCAAATCGGCGTCCAGTGTTGAACAAGACGGTCCTCTTCTTCTTCTTCAGAACCAGAGTCTTCAACTCCTGTTGACCCTGGGCTAGGCTCATAACCAACTCCTGGAACTGGGCATTCTGGGCCTGGAGGGCCTTGATAGCTTGTTCATTAGTAGGTTCAGAAGACATGATGATTGCTGAAATAAACAGCGAAGAAGATAAGTGACCTGTAAAAAGGGTACCTGTAATGCAATGATATGCATGATATGCATGCGATTTTTTCAAGGATCTCGCGGGGTAAACAGAGAAACTTGTTAGAATTTGAATTTTGCGGTTTGATTGAAGGAACTTCATGTTGTTGAGAGTCCTTCTTCAAGAGTCAAGCTCACCATATGGAGTGGGTCATAGCCCCTGACTCAAGTTGTCGTTTTGATCTCCAAAAACCCTTGGCTAGAGGAAAATAAATCCCCTTTGCCCCTTGCTAGACAGTTGGTTCATCATGACCTGCATCACAAACCCTTGAGATCCTTGAAATGGATTAGTCCTTATGCAGGATGTATGCAATGTTATGATGTTATGATGTTATGATGTCATGGTAAAGACACACCACAAGTATTCACAGAAGGCAAACATGGCAAAAGCACACAAGTCACACAACAACAGCCCTTAGATTTCAGGCCAGCATGAAGTTTAGGTACTACCCTCTTTCAGTTTTAGTTGGTTAAGACCTGTCCTAAAAATAGTAACCGGGTTCTAGAGGATCTCAATATCACTTACTACCCTCAATCGGTCATAACTCCAGCTTCGCAATCTTTTCTTGCGGCCGGAACCATCGCGAGAGTTTAGTCTTAATGAGTGTAGCATACTGCTACTGTTCTATGGCCAAGTTGGGTCAATTTAAGGTTCTAAGGTCGGTTGGTGCTTAATGACTCCTCAGAAGACCCATATTCTCCTCGTTCCAACACAAGGGATATCGGTACAGACCAAGGTGTCACACCAACGTAGCTACTGCTTCACCCGTGTCGGTCTACGCCGGACAGGTCCCTCACAGTTTATTGCTACCTAAAGGGTATCCCCCAGATCCGGGTTAGGATCTATGAAACTCCGATGCAAGCCCACAAATATAAATCATACAAAGCATGCAATTGAAAACATAGAATGATCTAATCCTAAGGTACACCTCACTTATTAAGTCCCCAGCAGAGTTGCCAGTTCTGTGATCGGTGGAAATAGAACTGACTGTTTTAGAAATGCTGGTTCGCGAAATGTCGCGGTAAGCAAGAGTCGCCACCGTCTTTTATTTTCTCCAATAAGGAAAGGACAAAAGCACAACAAAATTCCTTTTCGAGATGTTTCTCGGTTCGGGAGGTAGATTATAGAAAGGGAAGGTGTTAGCACTCTTTCTATCCGTGGCTATCCACGGGCTCTTAGGTACTTGCTCACTATGTTTTCAAAAATGTTTGCTTTTCTTGTGTTTGTGGGTTTTGAAAAAGTTTGTTTGAAAACTTCGTTTTGACTCTTGTATCAGTCCTCAAGAGTGTATGAAGTGTTTGTTTGAAAACTTTTGTCAGAAAAGTGTAAGTGCGAAAAGTATTTTTGGTTTTTGAAAGAGCAAGTATCTAAGAACCTCTACCCACTCAAAAGAAATTAAGCTGTGTAAATGTCCTTTAGACAGTACTATCCCACTATTGAGAAGTAGGTAGCACCGTCGTTGGAGTTATTCGGGTCAATTCGATTATAGGGACATGTGGTCACCAAACAATAGTAGGACGCCTTAGCGGTAACCCTAATGTCCTAGATCCTTTTTATCCGAGGCAACCGTTTCGAGGAAACTGGATCTTTATATAGGAGGGCGACCTCTAAAACACCCTATACTCAATGACCACGTCGAGGCAACCAAGTGAGGCGTACCCTAGGAGTGGCATGTGCGAGTGTGTCAGGATTCAGTTAATATTATCTTTGTGCATGTTATGGTGAGCTACGTGTTGATTTTAATTTCATATCAAGTCTTGTCATGCATAACAGTTAATAGTTGTGCAGAAAGTAAATTGCGGAAAGTAAATCTACGCTATTACAAGGCGTCGGGTACTTACATCGCCAAAAGCAAACCCTTGAAAAGTAAATGCGAGAAAATTAAAGAAAGCGATAAAAAGTCCTAATTACGCTATTACATTCTCGGAGCAATTACATAAATATGATCAAAATAATAATAAAAAAGAATATGCGCGCGAGAATTGAATTGGAGAAGTCCTTAGGGTTTTGACCCTTTTTGAGAAAGAAAGAAGTTTTTGGTCCTTTTTGCATTTAATTAAACCTAATTCTAATTAATTAAATAAAAGAAATATTTTTTAAGTTTTTTATGTTTTTAATGAAAAGAAATTAAAAGTTGTCAAAAACCTAATTCTATGTTAATTTTATTTATTGTGAAAAAAGTCAAAGTTAACCTAATTAACAAAATTAATTACATTAGAATTTATTTACAAAAATAATAAATAACAGGTGAAATTAATAATAATAATAATAATATTATATTTTCTGAATTTATTATGAAAATAATTAGTTATGTGAGTTAACTAAATAATAATAATAATTATTATTAAAAGTAAAATAACTAAAAGAAAAAAAAAGAAGAACCCAAGGGGTGTACTGGCCCAATATGGAGGTGAGACAGCAATTCTGGCCCATTAATCTCTCAAGCCTATTTGACTTTAATGATTGTCTACGCGTGGGTTGACTAGGAGCATGATGGTCATCCAGCTTTGGACCATTGGATTTGAGTCTTAGACACATGGCACCTGGATATTTGAGAGTACATGGTAAACCTGCTTTTGCAACCTGCATGGGATTAGGCGAAGAAAAATAATAACAAGTATTGTGGGGGACCTGGGATTCGAACCCAGGTCCCAATGCTTTCTGAATGCTTGCCTTAACCACTCCACTAACGCGTTTCATTTGTTAAGAAAATAACCAACAATTAATATATTAGGAAACTAAACAATATGTTGTACAAACAAATAAACGCGCGCCCTTTTTTGAATTACCCAATGGCATGTCAACAGCTCATCATCTTCCTCGCTGAACCTGCAAAATAAACGTTAGATAGCGGGGGTTTTTAACCCCCACAAAACATGATGACGAAAAATAGCGATTAGCCCTACAGGCTACATAAATATTTCGCGATGGTGGCTTTGGATTCGTCTTGACCTAACGAATTCAGTCATGGGTCTTATGAGGCTCAATTTTTCTTGTAATAAGAATCCCCAAATTCCAAGCTCAGGAACCCTAGAATTCATCCATGGCAATTTATGATTATGTGCATTATAATTCAATTAAACTATGCCATTAGCTTCATATGGATTCAAGCAATACAAAACAATCAAAAAATCACGTTAAATGCTCATGAATTTAAAGTTACGATTCTGAAAATAATGTGCAAACCGTGGGTCTGTTCTTGATGATTTCTTGAGCTTTAGCACTTGGTTTTGATTGCTACACGTTCCTGAGAACTCCTGCAAGGTATTAGAGTCAACAAAAGTCCTTGAATTGGCCTGGAATATAGAAAACAGTTTTCAAGTTTTCTTGATTTTTTTCCATATGCTTATGGCTTTTTCTGCAGAGATTTTACGTGTGCATGATTAGGGTTAGCTTATGTATATATAGGAGACTGAAATTAGGTCAAATCTTTGAGCAAAAATCCATGGAATGATGATTTGAATATTTGATTGGAAATCATATATTTTTGAATCTTCATGATTGGAAAAAGTTGCCAAATATGGAGATATTGCATCCTTGATTGGTAAAAGATTGAAAAATCAAATCTTTGTATTTTCCTACAATTTAAATTAATTAAATGAATTAATATTGATTAAAAATCCAATTAATTAATAAAAATAAGAAAATAAATTCAATTAATCTTGATGGGTCGTGCATAGGCCATGGATGAAGTTTCAAGAAGAGATTTGAGGCCCATTAGCAAAAACAAGGTGTTTTGAGCAAAGTTGACTTTTGCAAATTCACAGAAATTTCCCAACTTCTCCAATGCATATCTTGCTCAATTTTGATCATATGAACATGTTCTTGGACATTTTGGAAAGGTATTGAAGTCCTTTAACCAATGCCTTTGGTCCCATGTCATTTGGATTTACCAATCTCAAGTTATGGTCTTTGACTTAAAGTGCACTTTTGTTGACTTTTAAATTTGACCTATAATATAGAAATTGATAACTTTTTGTGAGAGCATTTCTTGGACTTGAAATGTGAAGACGGATTGTAGGAGACACCATCCTCTTCAAAATGAGAATTGGATGGGATTTTTCTGATGAACCATGAAAAAGTTATGCCCTGGTCAAGATACAGTTGACTTTTCTACTCTCCAAAAATAGCAACTTTTTGCATCTTGATGATTTTTGAGCCATGCTTGTGGAATCATGATCAAGACTTGATCAAATGATTATTGTGGACACAAAATAAGATGTTGATAAAAAATTCTGACTTTTGACTGAAAAATGACCATTTTGCCCCTGCAGTTGACTGTGGATCAAATGAGGCTTTTGACTGTGCAAATTGACACTGTGAGTCTTGAGACTTGGCATGTAGGTGCTTGAGAATGTATATGGACCCATGAGACTTGATTGAACCCTTGAAAACCTCAAATTCTTTGAAAGAACCAAAACCCTAATTTCAGCTGGCTTAGGAGGCATTTGGACTGTGCAACCCTTGAGAAATCTTGAACCATTTGAAGATGATTCTTGACAAACCTTGAACAATGTGGGAGGGCAAATTTTGGGGTACAACAGGTGCTAATACCTTACCTTTCTATAATCTACCCCCCGAACCCGAGAAATATCTCGAAAAAGGAATTTTTTGGTGCTTTTTTCCTTTCCTTGTTGGATAAAATAAAAGTCGATGGCGACTCTTGCTTACCACGACATTTTGCGAACAAAAAATGCAAAACGCAAACCAGCATTCCAAAAAATAGTCAGTTCTTCCCACCGTATCACAGAACTGGCGACTCTGCTGGGGATATCTAATAAGTGGGGTGTACCTTAGGAATAGTTCATATTGTTTTCAATTGTTTGATCTGTTTGCTTTATTTTTTGGGGCTTGAATAAGAGTTACTATAGATCATAACCCGGATCTGGGGGATACCCTTTAGGTAAGTAGCAATAAACTGTGAGGGAACTGTACGGCATAGACCGATACGGTTGAAGTGGTAGCTACGTTAGTGTGGCACTTTAGTTTGTACCGATATCCCTTGTGGCGCAACGAGGAGAATATGGGTCTTCTAAGGGGTCATTAAGTACCAACTGACCTTAGCACCTATAATTGACCAACTTGGCCATAGAACAGTAGCAGTATGCTACACTCATTGAGACTAAACTCTCGCGATGATTCCGGCTGCAAGAAAAGGTTGCTAAATTGGAATTATGACCGATTGAGGGTGGTCAATGATATTGAGATCCTCTAGAACCCGGTTACTATTTCTAGGACAGGTTTGAACCAACTTAACTGAAAGAGGGAAGTACCTAAGCTCCTTGCCAACCTGAAATCTATGGGCTATCTGTGTGACTTGTGTGCCCTTACCATGTTTGCTATTTGTGGATACTTGTGGTGTGTTTTCTATCATGACATCATGACATCATGACATTGCATGCATCTTGCATTGAACTAACCCATTTCAAAGACAAGAAGGGATTCATCTTTGTTCTGTTTTGTAGGTCATGGCACCCATGCGTAGAAACACCATTCGGATCAACTTTGTTCAGGTTCCCACTCAGCTTAAGGAATTGGTTGCAAAGGTTTCAAATACTACCTCCTTTATCAGGAGACATGGGAACCTCCTTGGTTTGGTCACCTCCAAGATGGATGAACAGATGATGAGTGTCTTAGTCCAGTTCTTTGATCCACTATACCATTGCTTTACTTTTCCGGACTACCAGTTGGTCCCTACCTTGGAAGAGTTCTCTGATCTGCTTGGCATCTCCATTCTGGAGCAGACCCCGTTCACAGGTTGGGAGAAAGTCCTTAGGCCGGAAGAGATTGCTTCAGCCCTCTGTTGTACCCCAAAATTTTCCCTCCCATTTCATCAACATTTTCTCATCACAAGACTCTTGGAACTCAAGACCAAGTTAGGGCTTGCTCTGCTCAAGGCCCCTCCTTGCACTGTTGACCCAAATTAGGGTTTGAGTTTGCACAAATATGTTTTGACCTAAAATGCCCAAAGTGACTTTCATGCTTCATGTTGGACTCACAAGTTTATCCATACCAAGTTTCAAGTCTTGATTTCAACCTTTGCCCAGTCAATTGGACAGTTGACCTAGAAATCAGCTGTATTGGGGAAAAAGTCAACTGTGGCCAATTGACAGTCAAACTTCATGATTTTTGACCCACATCAACATTTTGAACTCATATGTACCATTTGATCAAGTTTGGATCACAATTCCACAAGAAATTTGATCAGATCACCAAAAGGGCAAAATGGTCATTTTTAGGGTTTTGACTGCACAAAGGCAATTTTTGACTGTTTGACCTAACCAATGGAAAATCAAGCCCACATATGGACTCAAGGACTCAATGAATTTGTCTTAACCCATTCAACAAGTTCAAAAGATCTCAAATGCATAGGATTGACAGATGAATTTTCCAATCAACTGATCAAAATTTGACTGTATACTGAAAAGTTAAACTTTGACTTTTTGGTCAAGACATGTCAAGTTATGAAACTTGTTCATCAAGAAATCCAAAATTGCAAATTAGGGTTTAAAATGAAGAAATTTCATAACTTAGAAATTTTCTAAGTTATGAAATTTCCTTATTTTTTCCTAACTTTGTCCCATTTTTTCACCAAGATGCAAATGGATTCAAACAAAACTCAAAACATGAAAGTTGTATTCCATTGCAAAATCTACAACTTTGATTCACAAATTTTCCTCAAAAGAAGGTTGTAGCTCAAGTTATGATTTTTGGAACAAGGGTGCAAAACATTCTTAACTTCGAAAATTTTTGACCTATTCTAGGCAGGATTTTTGTCCAACTTCTTGGCCATTTTTCACATGGTTCCACTTGGAGTTTCAATTTTCATTACAAAGATGGATTGTAGTACACATTCCAAGCTTTCCAAATTGTCCAAGAACTTCTCAAACACCCTTGTGGTTAGGGAGAATCGAATTTGCAAAGTTGGCCAAAACTCACTTTTGTTCATGGCCAAAGCTTGCTCATAACACTTTGCATTTTCAACTCAGCATGGTTTATGCTAGCTTGCAGGCCTCTAACCCTCTTCACACTCAATAATTAAATGCCAAACCATTGTGTTCAAGCATTATTTTGTGCATTTGGTCATTACACATGAAATTATCCCTTAAATAGAAAAAGCACATTTGCCATTTTGATAAAGATGCACTTTATGTCAAATACCATATCCAAGAGGTACAAGCCAGATCTTTGAGGCACAAGTTTGTAGGAAAATCCCACTGATCAAGAACAAAGTATGCAGCATGCTTGAGAACTTGGTACAAGCCTATATCACAAGTTGACATCTCTTTGCTTACATTAGAAGAAACTTAGCAAACTCATACCAACACTCAATTCCTGTAACCAAGAGCTCAAGCAAACTTTGTGAACATCTTACACACATCAAAACAGACCTAAGGCACGACTGAACCACCTCCCAAACCTCCTCATTCACCAAAACACCATTTTTCTGCAAGAAACAGGGCATCCTTGCAGATTGAGTTGCACAACTCAGTTTGCTCGTGCGTTTTGGCTAAAAACCTTTCAAACACATTCCATATCATCCACGCAAACTATCCCAAGCATTAAATCCAAGCTGTAACATTCTTAATATCGTTTGCCATTTTTGCTTTCAAGCTGTGCAGGTGGACTTCCATAGCACGATACAGGCAGTTTCAGAGCAAGCCAAGCATAGGAGAAGCATCCTTGGACTTCAGGCAAGCTATACCAAAGCTCAAACTCCATTGAAGATACCTCCATTGCTGTACACGACTCAAGTTGAAACAGGTAAAAACATGAACTTCTATCTCTCAATATAGGAAGAGTTAGGCTTAGGTTTGTGAATGAAACATGTTCCCCTCATAGCCCTGAAACCATCCATATACTTACTTTTCATTTATATTGAGTATGCTGTGAGAATTTTGGCCATGAACATTGGAGAAAATTTAGGTCAGAAATTGGGGATTAAGAAATTCTCCCTCGTTTCTTAGAGTTAGGTCAAGTTTTTTATATGTATGAATTCGTCTCTTGATGCTCTACATTATTTGTGTTGTGAGTTTTTGCTAAAAGTCAAAGAATCAGGAGTTTGTGTTGGACATGGTGAAGCGCGCGTTTTCTGTTTGAAACAAGGCTGGAGGTTGAAGAAGGTTGACTTGGGCTGGGCCTGAGTTGGTTTTGCTCTTTGCACACTCTTTTTCCATTTTGCACCCCCTTGGCCCATTGTGTGAAATAATTATCATTTTGCATTTTTTCTTTTTTGTTCTGACTTATTATTTTTTGCTCAAATATAAAAAATATAAAAAATATTTTTCCATACATTTTTGTATTTATTTGGTATTTATTTGTTTTATTTAGCATATACATGTAAATAAATATATTTTCTCTTTATTCAAAATACTAGAAAATAATACAAAAAACATATATTTTTTAGTTATTATTTATTATTTACATTTTGAAAACATTTTCTAAAATATACTTTTTTTGTAAATAATTAATATTTTATCCTTGTATATATTTAGTATATTTAATATATAATATAAATACTTATATACTTTATTAGAATACTTAGGACAAAAATATAAAAATAATGCATTTTTATTTTTATTAATACATGACACTAAAAAAAATACTTTTTTTTTACAATATACTTATTTTTTTATTTTGCATAAATTAATATATAAATATTGTATATAATTAATAAATAAATACTATTTATTTAAAAAACTAGGGTTTTGCCCTAAACCATAAAAATATCCAAAAATTGACCTTTTTATTTTTGTGTATATTATACATTGAAAAAAACATTTTCTCATACATAAAAAATCATTTTGTGCATATTACATTTTGCATATTTATTGTATTTATTTAATTATTGTACAATTAAATATTTGTATATTCGATATGGATGTAATAGCTTAGATTTAATTTCTTGTCAAATATCCCCCCATTCAAACATTTGTACCCCCATCCCCATAATCATGTTGTAATAATTTAGGACTTTAAATTTCTGCATTTAAAAGCTTTCAAATTATGCCATGATAGACCTAGGGTTTGTATGCAAAATCAAATAACAAATAACTTGACCTAATTCAAAGATAAACATGCATGCAAAACAAAACACAATGCACACTTGCACCCTTAGGGTTACTCCACTTGTTGCCTTCAAAATGGGCCATGTTGCATGTTGGGTGTCTTTGGCAAAACAAAAACAAATCAAATGATCATAGTCCCTCGATGACGCTTTCAAAGTTGCCTAAACAAAATGATCATAGTCCCTCAAGAAAAATTGCCAAAGACACTTGGCACTATTGCATTCATGGTCTATACAATGACCCGTGCCCGTCCCGTTAACATCCTAACACAAGATTGTCCACCAAATACAATGGTGGAACAATACTGTTAAAAGGGTTAAAACATAGGAATGATCTTTGAGTACAATAGGGTAGACCAACTCTTAGTTACTTGATCAAACTTGCAAAACACACTTGCCTACTTTCAAAACACCCTCCACAACACAATTTCCAAAAACAACTTTCAAAACCCTGAAACATCTTTTCAAAAAGACAAACACCTTTTGTAAAACATTCGAGTAAAGAATTGTTACAAGGGTTGCCTAGACAAGGCATCTTTTTCAAAACATTTTCAAAACCACACACACAAAGCACCATTTCAAACAATTGAAAAGCAAAGGCAAGTGATCTAAGCAAGTAACTAAGAGCCCATGGATAACCATGGATAGAAAGGGTGCTAATACCTTCCCTTTCTATAATCTACTCCCCGAACCCAAGAAAACATCTCAAAGGTTTTTCCTGTGCTTTTTAACCTTTCCTTAGGATAAAATAAAAAGTCGGTGGCGACTCTTGCTAAACCGAAACATTTGCGAACATAAACGCAAAACCTCAAGTCAGTTCTCCCACCGTATCACAGAACTGGCGACTCTGCTGGGGAAATGAGTTTAAAATTGGAGTAACCTTAAGGCCTAGATCACCCTTTTGCATGACTAATTTTTTGCTTTGATTGCTTTACATCTTGGTTCTCTTGTTTGGGCTTGAAATCCTACACCCGGATTTGGGAAACATTCATAGATAGCAATACGTTGTGGAAACTGTGTGGGGTATACCGACACGGTTGAAGCAATAGCTATATTAGTGCGACATATTTGTGAGTACCGGTAACCCTTGAGTTCAATCAAGGAGAGTACGGGGCCGCTGAGTGATGTCACTAAGCACTAATGACCTAGAACCTTACTTGACCATCTTGGCCTTTTATTAGGGGTAGTGAGATGACCGGCTTTGGTGTAGTCCGAAGTTGGTAGATACTCAATACTACACTCATTGAGGGTTATTTTCTTGGAATATTTTGGTCGCTAGTTAAGTGGCTAAACCAAAACAATGAACATGGAAAACAATCCAATGATATTGAGCTCCTTAGAACCCAGTTACTATTTATAGGACAGGTTTTTAAGCCAACTACACTCAAGAGGGTACTTACCTATGAAACCCCATGCAAGCCTGAAACTAGGGTTTTGTGTGACTTGCTTGTACATATGTTTGTGCATACATCATGAACATCATAAAGCATCATATGCATCCACTAACCATTTTAAGGGTTTGGATCTTCATCTTTGTTCTTGTTTTGTAGGTCATGGAAATTCTTCGCAGGAAAACCATCCAAGTCAACCTTGTGAGAATCCCTCCTCAACTCAAGGAGCTTACATCCAGAATTCCAGAAAGCTCTCTCTTCAGTGAAAGACATGGTAGACTGCTCAGCCTAGTCAACACCAGCATTGAAGAAGACATGGTGAAAGTGTTGTTCCAATTCTTTAACCCCCTTCACCACTGTTTCACATTCCCCGACTATCAATTGGTGCCTACTTTGGAGAAATTTTCTCAACTCCTGAGAATTCCTATTCTTAATCAACTACTCTACAACAGTACAGAAAAAGAACCAAAGCCTGAAGATGTTGCTCAAGCACTACACTTGCAACCATCTGACATCAAGGGGCATTGGGAGACTAGAAGTGGTGTCAAAGGCTTCTTGGCAAAATTCTTGTTTGAGAAGGCACAAGAGTGTTGGAATTCTTTAGATCTACAAGCCTTTGAAGAGATTGTGGCACTCCTCATTTATGGGTTGGTCTTGTTCCCAAATCCTGACCAACTTATAGATGTCAATGCTGTCAAGATTTTCCTATCCAAGAATCCCATACCTACCTTGCTTGGGGACATCCTCCACTCATTTTACACACGAACAATGAGGAAGAGAGGTGTTCTCATGTGCTGTACTCCTCTCCTTGCAAGGTGGTTTATTTCGCACCTTCCACAATCTGTTTTGAAGAATGAACAAGGCTTAAGGTGGTCACAACGGTTGATGACCCTCACACATTCTGATGTACATTGGTGTTCTCGGTCCATAGAAAATGTCATCATCGTCGATCATTGTGGTGAGTTCCCTAATGTCCCATTACTTGGTATTAGGGGACATTAAGAACGGGTGGAAGCTGGTATTAAGAATGGGAAGATTCAAAAGCTAGACAAGGGTTGTAGGTAATGCCTCCCCTAATACCAAGTAATGGGACATTAGGGAACTCACCACAACGATCGACGATGATGACATTTTCTCTGGACCGAGAACACCAATGTACATCAGAATGTGTGAGGGTCATCAACCGTTGTGACCACCTTAAGCCTTGTTCGTTCTTCAAAACAGATTGTGGAAGGTGCGAAATAAACACCTTGCAAGGAGAGGAGTACAGCACATGAGAACACCTCTCTTCCTCATTGTTCATGTGTAAAATGAGTGGAGGATGTCACCAAGCAATGTAGGTATGGGATTCTTGGATAGGAAAATCTTGACAGCATTGACATCTATAAGTTGGTCAGGATTTGGGAACAAGACCAACCCATAAATGAGGAGTGCCACAATCTCTTCAAAGGCTTGTAGATCCAAATAATTCCAACACTCTTTTGCCTTCTCAAACAAGAATTTTGCCAAGAAGCCTTTGACACCACTTCTAGTCTCCCAATGCCCCTTGATGTCAGATGGTTGCAAGTGTAGTGCTTGAGCAACATCTTCAGGCTTTGGTTCTTTTTCCGTACTGTTGTAGGGTAGTTGATTAAGAATAGGAATTCTCAGGAGTTGAGAAAATTCCTCCAAAGTAGGCACCAATTGATAGTCGGGGAATGTGAAACAGTGGTGAAGGGGGTCAAAGAATTGGAACAACACTTTCACCATGTCTTCTTCAATGCTGGTGTTGACTAGGCTGAGCAGTCTACCATGTCTTTCACTGAAGAGAGAGATTTCTGGAATTCTGGATGTAAGCTCCTTGAGTTGAGGAGGGATTCTCACAAGGTTGACTTGGATGGTTTTCCTGCGAAGAATTTCCATGACCTACAAAACAAGAACAAAGATGAAGATCCAAACCCTTGAAATGGTTAGTGGATGCATATGATGCTTTATGATGTTCATGATGTATGCACAAACATATGTACAAGCAAATCACACAAAACCCTAGTTTCAGGTGTTGTACCCTAAAATTTGCCCTCCCATATTCTTCAAGATTTGCCAAGTCAAAGCTTCAAAGTTCCCCAAGGGTTGCACAGTTCAAGGGCCTCCTGACAGTCAAAATTAGGGTTTTGGTTCTGACAAAGAAAATGAAGTTTCCAAGGGTCCAATCAAGTCCCAAATGCCTATAAACATGGTCAAGCATCCTCATGCCAAGTTTCAAGACTTACAGCACAAAATTGCACAGTCAAAAACCCTAATTGCACTACAGTCAACTGTAGGGGCAAAATGGTCATTTGACAGTCAAAAGTTCAAATTTTTGGTCAACATCTCATTTTAAGGCCACAAACATCATTTGATCAAAGCTTGATCATGATTCTCAAAGCTTGGCTCAAAAAGTCTCAAGATGCAAAAGTTTCCATATTTGGACAGTTGAAAAAGTCAACTGTAACTTGACCAAGGCATAACTTCCACATGGATTATCAGAAAAATTACCTCCAAAGCTCATTTTGAATAGAAAGACATTTCCTACAACTCCTCTTCACACTTCAAGTCCAAGAAATGCTCTCACAAAAAGTTATCAATTTCAACATTATAGGTCATTTTCAAAAGTCAACAAAAAGGGACTTTAAGTCAAAGGCCATAACCTGAGATTGGTAAATCAAAATGACATGGGACCAAAGACATTGGTTAGAGGACTCAAAGACCTTTCCAAAATGTCCAAGAACATGAGCAAAGCTTAAAAATTGAGCAAGTTATGCCTTGTGGAAGTTGGGAAATTTTTGGATATTTTGAAAAGTCAACATTGCTTCAAATGTCCTAAAATTGCTAATGGGCCTCTTTTTCTTCCAAAATCCATCATCCAAAACATGTGCACGACCATTTGGCCCAAAGGGAAGTTTTTTATCATTTTTATTTATTTATTTGGATTTTTAATTATTAATAATTCATTTAATTAAAATAAATAGGTGGAAAATATCAAAGCAAGTCAATCAAATCTTTTTGTGCATAGGATAACTTCAGATTTTCGTGCATTACTAGATAGGGAAAGAATCCATGTGATTGAACATGATTTGGTAGCAAATATGCATGAAAAGATTTGAAAATTATGGCATGGAAAATCAAATATTTTCTCATCAATTCATGGATCCTTTGGCTCAGATTTTTTGCCCTAATCATTCCATACATAAGCATGAAGCCAACCCTAATGCCAATGACCAAAAAGCTGCGCCAGAAAAGCATAGAAAAGTTTGAGTTTTTTACAAGAAATTCCAAAACTGAAAACTAGGTTCTAGGGCGATTCAAGCCAAAATAACTATTCCATTGTCTTGCTGAGACATCAAGGAAGGTGCCTGGATCAATATCATAGCCTGAAACATCAAGAATTGGTATATCAGAGTCAAACTTTTCACGAAAAAATCCATAATCGTATCATGAATTTTATGCATTTTTCATGTGTTTTCTTTACTGATTTGCACTAATTGGATGATTCTGAAACTAACCATATGATTTAATTGAGTTTTCATGCGTTTTATAAAGAGTTACCATTGAAGCACCTTAGGGTTTCAGATATGAAAAATTGGGGGTTTACTCCTATGGAAAAATTGGAACACGAGACTCAGCCTATTAGAATCAGGACCTTCATACCAATCCAATGAGGGGGTCGCGCCCAATTTATATTCCAAGATGAGTGTTGTACCCCAAAATTTGCCCTCGCATTTTTCCCCAAGCAATCTCAGCTTCAGACATTTCCTGACTTTTCAAACTGGCTCAAGAATCGGACAAACGGACTTTTCTTGACAGTCAAGCAAAATTAGGGTTTTTACTGATTTTTAGGACTCTGGATTGTTTCACAGTTGGCTTAGGGTTTGGATGATTTTTGGTTCAATTTTGATCAGGCGAGCGTTATCTGGCATTTAATCAGGAGTTAAGGTTTTATGGGCATATTCTCAGAAGAATTTAAATTCTACAGCACTTTGCAGTTTATTCCGAGATTCGGGTTAAAATTCGCGTTATCTTGATTTAATCAGTAAATGAGGCAGTTGGTTTGAATTCACCAGTCAAAAAGGATGTGTGCAGTGTGGAATTACAGTGCTTGGCAAAAGAATCAGTGAAAAAGAGGATTGCGTCTGATCAGTTTTTTGTGTTCGACTGCGCGTTGCTTTGAATGTTGGAAACGTCGAATTCATTTATTTTTGATCAACAATTGTTTAGTTGATTATTTATGGTTCTAAGAATTAAATATTTGAAATTTAAACTTTCATTTTATTTAATTTAAGGAATTATAAATAACAAGTAAATAAAAGGAATTGAAAAGAATTAAATGGAATTTTTATTTCATATTTAATAGTTGTTACAATTGTTATTATTTGGATACGAGTATTTATTACAAAGTATTTAAAATAATAATAGTGTACAAAAATTAAATTGAAAATAAAATTCTATCCTATTTCTAATATTCTTCATTCTTCGCTTCGCTCCGGTGCTCCATTTTTTATCTGCAAAAAGAAGAAGAAAGTCAGAAAGCATTTGAATTAAAGAAGACTGATAAAATTTGCTCATCATTAGGGGCCACTGACTGGGATCAGTTGACCCTCTCTGCAAATCACGGGATTTCTCCCGGTTCACAAAGAGGGAAGATTCTTATTCATAAATGCAAAATGTCAAATGCATAAAATCCAAAGTTCAAGCTGCATAGTTCAAATTCAAGTCAAACTAAAATCCAATTCCACTTTCTATCAAAAGCAAAAAGGCAATTTACTGTCAAAATACAAAATCCACCCAAGCTGCCAAAGAGAGATATGAAAGATATCACAAAATACAAATTGCTGTCAAAAGTGTCAAGGCTGCCAATAAAAAGATTTGACAAAGATTTTGGAAAGTTATCAATAAAAGCGCACAAAGCTGTCAAAAGAAAGAAAAAGATGCAGAGAAAAATGTGTTATGCAAGCTCTTTATCATCATTTCCCAGGGCCCCTTCAGAACAAAGTACAGAATAAATCATATTTAAATGTCCTACTGTACAGAGAGAGAAAAAAGAGAGATAGAAGCAGGTTTTTCAGGCTTAGACAGTAAGGCAAAAGTTAAAAGAAGCATCAATTCAGCATTACTCAAAACTGGGCAGAAGTACACAGCAGAGACAATTACCAAAAATAGAAAAGTGCCAAGAAACTTTGTAAAATTAACCGGTAACTTGGATCGAGAAAAAGACCAAGGTTTGAATGAGTATTGGGCGCCAAAGACCAAGAGGCAAAAACAACAACAAAAAAACAAAAAAAGAAACATACTGAGCTAAAAACTTGATTGAGCCAAAAGCACCAACATCACAAATATATAACCTGCATAACTCAGAACAGAACCACCATACTGTCCAACAATATAACTTCCCAACACACTTACCTACATCAAGAAGGCCATAAAACACAAACAAAAAAGATACCACATACCTGAAGCATTCAATCATAAACCAAAATGCAAAAACCTACTGTCAACACATAAACAAAACTACCAAGGCTGAAGCTTAACCTGCTACTGTCAAAAACCTCACCATATCAGCTTAACCAAAAAAACCATAACCCAACCATACTGTAAAAACTTCAAACCTGATAAACCCTCAAAAACAGAATAACCTACAGGCCTGTTAAGCCTAAACCCCTATCAAACCATGCCTGCTGCAACAAAAAACCAGCACATAACCACACAAGCAAAACAATGGCCAAAACATCAAGATTTCATCCAAACCTGATAAACCAAACTCATAACCCGCCTCAGCCTCATCCTGTCAAAGCTTAAACCACAAACAATCATTAACCTGTCAAAGAACCATGAACCCAAAGACCAGTCTAAACTCACAACCTACCATTACCCACTGTCAAAACCAATACCAACCATAACCTGAAATATCACAACCTTGCTTGAAGCAAATTCACCATGCCTATCAAACTCAAAGCCATAGCATCTCAAGCCTAAAAGCCCTCAGTAAAACATCATTGGGCAACACAAACAAGTATACAGCATTCAAGAAGAAGAGAGAAAGTTCATCCAGCTCAACAAAAATCTCAGAAGGCATCCAGCTCAACAAAAATCTCAGAAGGCATCCAGTTCAAGGCAACAATTCAAAGCAACAATTCAAAGGCAACCTAGGCCCTCAGTAGAAAACATCACAGGGCAATAAAATTCAAGAGCCTCAAAGGCAAGCAAACATACAGGAGAGGCGAATTCAAGGTAACACAGGGCAACAAGAGAAGAAGAGAGAAAATGCTCAAAGGCAACAAATATACAGTGGCATAGAAGAAGAAGAAAAAAGTGAATTTTCAATATAAGGCTTTTCAGAACATCATCATCAAAACCCTAAAAACAGCTATCAGATAAAGATACCAGGATCTCAAAGCCAGCTAGCGCGAACATCACCGGGCCTCTGCACCACTGAGCCTCCTCAGCGCTTCCTCGTCCTCTCCTCCCCATCAAGGTAGTATATTTCCTTCCTCATCTTTCTTCTCATCACCTTGTTAAAACAAACACAGCAAATACGAAGATCAGAGCATATAAATCATGACATGCAAGAATCTAAAACAAAAAAATGCCTAAACCAATTCGAAACGGTACACTAACCATCATTTGAGGACTGTCTAACCCGTATGAGAGGAGAAGAGGCGGTAGCGGGGTAGCTCAGGCAGAGAGGCATGGCTCAGGAAGCATTCAGGGATAGAAGAAGAACGATGAACGGAACTCAGCGAATGCGGCGCCGTCCAAACCCTAATCCCCTCAACTGAACGACAAAACGCCTAACCCTAAAGAAAATCGTTTCAAACCTTGGGCCTGACCTGTTCTTAATTTCTCTAAGTCCATTTATTTCCTAACAACACAAATTAACATTTTTACAATTAACCATTTATTTCTTACTAACCTAAATTAATATTTTACAATTAACCATTTTTTTTATAATACTAACTTCTTTCTTTTTTATATATATATACATAACATCTAAAAATATAACATTCTTAATTAACTTAACCTTTCTTTTACAAAATATTTTTATTAATACTAAACCATATATTTTTCTAACTTAACTTTTTTTCATATAATTAAAAATTGAAAATACTTCTTTTTACCCCTTTAATGAAAATATATTTTGTACATTTTTTTATCATATAGATAAAATATCTTTTTAAGTATGTATTTGTATATAAACAAATAAAGATACATTTCTTAATTAAAACTTGAACACTTAAGTTAAAACATTTTTCTTTTTGTACATAATATAAAAATCAAAGATTCGTTAAAATACGTATCTAAATACAAAAATACAAGACTAAGTAAACATTTATCTAGGTCAAAAACCCTAATACGCTTCAATTTCACATTTCACACTTGTAAATAATTACACATACTCATATACATGTACACTTACACAATACATTCACATTGCCCTATACACATTTGTTATCTTACATTTGTCTATTCGATATTTACATTTGATCACGCATTCGATTTGGTTGTAACTTATTGGATACTATAAGTCTCATCCCCTTTTGTACATTTATACCCCCACTCCCGGACACTATTTTGTAATAGCGTAGATTTTACATTCCGCAATTTACAGTTTTCCAATTATACCATGGTTAGACCTAGGATTTGTATGTACATAAAATCAAACGCTAGATAACCTAATACAAGACAAATACATGTAATCAATACACAATCACACTTACACCCTCTAGGGTAATCCCACGTGTTGCCTTCCAAAATGGGCCATGCTTGCACGTCGAGTATCTTTGGCGAAACAAAATCAAATGATCATAAGTCCCTCAAAGTGTTGCCTAAACGGAATGATCATAGTCCCTTCAAAGCAAATTGCCAAAGACACTTGGCATCATTGCATTCATGGTCCATACGATGACCCACGCCCGTCCCGAATAAACTTCCTAAACGCAAGATTGTCTACCAATTTCAATGGTAGAACAAAATTGTTAAAAGGGGTTAAAACATGACAAAAACCTTTGAGTACGATAGGGTAGACAAAACTCTTAGTTACTTGAGATCGACTTGCAAAAAAACTTGCCTTCTTTTAAAAAACCACAACCCACAACACTTTCAAACAAACTCTCAAAAAACATTTGAAAACATCTTTTCGAAAAGATTCACACTTTTGTAAAACACTCAATCACGAGTCAAATACATTAGTTGCCTAAGACAAGGCATCTTTTTCCAAAACATTTTCAAAAAGCACCCACACACACACACCATTTTTAAAGCAATCGAAAAACAAGGCAAGTGATCTAAAAAACCAAGTAACTAAGAGCCCATGGATAACCATGGATGAAAAGGGTGCTAATACCTTCCCTTTTCATAATCTACCCCCCGAACCCACGAAATATCTCAAAAGGTTTTTGCTGTGCTTTTTTAACCTTTCCTTTAGGATAAAATAAAAAGTCGGTGGCGACTCTTGCTCAACCGCACAAGTGCGAATACGAACGCAAAACACTAGTCAGTTCTCCCACCGTATCACAGAACTGGCGACTCTGCTGGGGATGATTCTAAAAGTGGGGTTACCTTAGGGTTTAGATCACCTTTGTTTTCAATTGATTGCTTTGTTTGCTTTACATTTGTGGGCTTTGCATCGGAGTTTCATAGATCCTAACCCGGATCTGGGAAATACCCTTTTAGGTAGCATAATCTGTGAGGGACCTGTCCGGCGTAGACCGACATGGGTGAAGCAGTGGCTACGTTGGTGTGGCATCTTAGTCTGTACCTATATCCCTTGTGTTGTAACGGGGAGAATATAGGTCTTCTAAGGGGTCATTAAGCACCAACCAACCTTAGAACCCTAAATTGACCAACTTGGCTATTAGGACAGTAGCAGTATGATACACTCATTGAGGCTAAACTCTCGAGATGGTTCTGGCCGCGAGAAAAGATTGCGACGCTGGAGTTATGACCGATTGAGGGTAGCCAATGATTTGAGATCCTCTAGAACCCGGTTACTTTTGATAGGACAGGTTTTAACCAACAAAACCAAAAGAGGGTAATACCTGAAACTCATGCTGGCCTGAAACCTAAGGGTGTCTTGTGTGACTTGTGTGCCTTATTTGCCTATGTGAATACTTGTGGTGTGCTTCATCATAGCATCATGCCATCATACCATTGCATGCATCCTGTATAAAGGACTAACCCATTTCAAAGACAAAAAAAGATTTCATCTTTGCTCTGTTTTGTAGGACATCATGATGCCCGTGCGTAGGAATACTGTCCGGCTCAACTTTGTTCAACCACCAGTGTTACTCAAGGATTTGGTTGGAAGGATTCCAAACACTTCTTCTTTCATCAACAGACATGGTTCTCTCCTTGGCTTGGTCACTGCAAAGTGGGACCAACAACTGATGAGTGTTCTGACCCAGTTTTATGACCCTCTGTATCATTGTTTCACCTTTCAAGACTTCCAGCTGGTTCCTACCCTGGAAGAATTTTCTTATTTGCTTGGGATCCCTGTCTTGGAGCAAACTCCATTCACTGGTTTGGAAAAGACTCCTAGGCCTGAAGAGATTGCTGCAATCCTCCCCTTGACCAAAGAAGAGATATTATCCAACTGGGAAACTAGAAATGGGATCAAGGGCTTTTTGGTCAAATTTCTGGTTGGCAAGGCTAATGATTTCTGAAATGACTTGGACTTCAAGGCGTACGAGGATATTCTGGCTCTGTTGATATATGGTCTGGTATTGTTTCCCAACCCCGACACCTTTATCAGTATCCATGTCATAAGGATCTTCATGTCTCGGAATCCGGTACCCACTCTTTTGGGTGACATTCTACAACAACTCTATGCTCGTACTGCTCGAAAACGGGGAACTCCGTGGTGTTGTGCTCCTTTGCTAGTAAGGTGGTTTATTTCGCACCTTCCTAAGTTCGTGCTGAAGAATGAAGAAGGAAAAGGTTGGGCTCGGAGGTTAATGTCTCTCACTGATAATGACATCACCTGGACTCTCAGAGGTTTGGATGAGGTAGCTGTTATTGACCGTTGCGGAGAATACCCTAATGTTCCGTTGATCGGTATCCAAGGGGGAATCTCTTACAATCCATGCTTAGATCTCCGTCAGTTTGGAAGAGCCAGAGGAGATGGGCCTCATGAAATGTTGGTTCCTCACTTCCATTTTGAGTTTCAGGCAGACAGTGACAAACTACGCCAGGGATTCATTAAAGCTTGGGACAGAATCCACAAAGCCAACCCACATGAGTTAGGACCAAAGACTTCCCTGCCATTGAAGCCCTATTGCAAATGGGTCCGCATCCATGCTCAAAGGTTAGGTATGCCCTACGAAGCTGTTAGACCTCTCATTCTTGAATCTCCTGATGAAGATGGGGTTCCTCCAACTGTCCTCCCTCCTCAAATACCTACTGATTTTGACACAATGAAGAGATCTTGGGCACAGCTAAAGGAAGAACGGGATTTCTATCGGGAGAAGTTCAACGAGCAGGAACGGAAGATCCAGAGGCTGACTAAGCAATTGGAGGAAGAGCGGGTCCTGAACAACTACATCAGCACTGAAAAGAGGAGGCCATGGGAGCATTGATGGGCTTTGGATATTTCTCTTTATAGTTTATTTCCTTTCCAGTATTTGTCATTCCTGTAATGCCTAAGGGCAAATTGTTGAACAAATTGAAAATTTTAATCTAATGAAGTGTGTTTCCCTTTTTTTGTCTACAAAGTTGAAATCTTGTTTGTCTTCGAAAACATAAAACATACGCATTCCATTGCACCATATGCATAGCAGGTACCCTATTTCACAGGTTGCTTAATCTCCTTCGCTGTTTATTTTGAACAGTCATCATGAATCCAGACTCCTCCAGTGAGCAAGCAATCAAGGCCCTTCAGGCCCAAAGCGCACAGTTTCAAGAGATGGTCCTAAGCCTAGCCCAAGGTCAGCAAGAGTTGAAGACTCTACTCCTGAAGAAGAAGAAGAAAAAGAGGACTGCGTTGTTCAACACCGGACGCAGATTTGGGAACACACTCCATAATGAAGCTGATCCAACTACTTCTTCTGCTGAGAAGAACAGTCCCCAAGGGGGAGGAGCTCCTAGTCTCGCAGTCTCCGACAACGAGACGGACTATAACGACGAACAATACCCACCTGCCGCTGACAGGTACAAGCAATTGGAGGACCGCTTGAGCGCCATGGAAATTCAGAATGTGCCGGGACTGGATTTCGGAGATCTGGGGTTATCTTCTGGGGTAGTAATTCCACACAAGTTTAAGGCGCCTGCCTTCGCCAAGTATGATGGGGTCTCCTGCCCAAAGCTGCATCTAAGGTCGTACGTGAGGAAGATCCAACCTTATACGGCGGATAAGAACCTTTGGATTCACTTCTTCCAAGATAGCCTCTCGGGGTCACAGCTTGAATGGTTCTACCAATTAGATGGAACTAGCATCCGACACTGGGAAGATTTGGCAAGCGCATTCTACAGACAATACCAATACAATTCTGATCTCGCTCCTACGCGTACCCAACTTCAGGGTATGTCTCTAGGAACGGGGGAAGGGTTCAAAGAGTACGCACAAAAATGGAGAGATTTGGCTGGCAGGGTGCAGCCTCCATTGACTGATCGTGAGCTGGTTGATATGTTTCTAGGGACGTTGTCTGGTCCGTTTTTCAATCATTTGGTTGGTAACTCCTCTGCTGGGTTTACAGATTTGATATTGACAGGAGAGAGAATTGAAGCTGGCATCAGGTCAGGCAAGATACAAAAGGCTGCCTCCACAAGCGCTGAGAAGAGGCCGTTTAAGAAAGAAGCAAGTGCCGTCTATGGTCCTAAAAGACAAGTCAGGCCAGAAAGTCGCCAAGCCGTCAATGCTTTGGTCATCTCAAAACCTGTTGCTGCTCCTCAGCAGTACAATCAACAAAGAAGCGAAAGGCCCAAGAGGCAGTATACTCGGCTGAGTATGACCTTATCTCAAATTTTACCCCAACTTTTGTCAACCAACTTGGTGACCCTCAAAGAAGCTCCTAAGGTCGTCAACACTACGTCTCCTAAGTATAACCCAAATGCCCGGTGCGCTTATCATTCTGATAGTCCCGGGCACACTACTGATGATTGTTGGGCCTTGAGAAACAAAGTGCAAGATCTGATCGATGCAAAGGAAATTCAGTTTGAAGCGCCGGAGAGACCAAATGTTGTAACTGCTCCTATGCCCCAGCATAAAGTAAATGCCATTGAGGAAGAATTGTATGCTGTTTCGGTAAATGAAGTTGTTACCCCTCTTTTGACTGTCAAGAAGAACCTACTGCTGGCCGGTTTATTTCCGGGTTGCAGTGAAGGTTGCCTGTTCTGTGCTGTTTCCCTATCTGGCTGTCCCTTGCTGAAGTTAGGCATTCAAAACCTAATGGATAGCAAGGAGATTCTGTTTAAGAAGTCTGTTGTTCAGTTGGTTCCGGTAAAAGAAGTTTATGTGGTTACCATCTTCAAAAATCCAATCAAGGCTCTCCCGAAGAAGCTCGTTCAAATCATGACTGTTGCACCTGTGGTTATTACTGTTCCGGGGCCTCTCCCCTACGTATCTGATAAAGCTGTCCCTTGGCATTATGGGGAAGACGTATATGTAAATGGAATCAAACAAGAATTCGACACTGGCGCCAGTATCTGCGATATCACTGGTCCAGCCAAGGTCACCCGCAGTGGCAGGCTCTTCTCGCCTGACATTGCACCACCCGCTACTCGAAGACCCCTCCTTATAACACCTACAAGTTTACCTGTTCCTGCTGCTGATCAAGTTGTCTTCCCTGCTGCCGAGTCATCTGATGCTCGGGGCAAAGGAATTGAAGAGGAGCCTGCCCGGATGGAGGCACCAATACCTATAAATGCTGAGGCCTCCCAACAAGAAATGGAGGAAATCCTGAAAATAATAAAGAAGAGTGATTTCAATGTTGTCGAACAGCTGGGGCATACGCCCTCCAAGATCTCCATGCTCTCCTTATTGCTATGCTCCGAGGCCCATGCTAAAGCCTTGATCTCATTTCTCAAGACGGCCCATGTGCCACAGGAGACGTCTGCAGTCCAGTTCACTGATTGCGTAGCAAATCTGACAGCAGACAATGGCTTGGGCTTTTCAGATGCTGACCTGACTGCGAAGGGAAGAGACCACAATGATGCCCTGCATGTCTCTATCGAATGCAGGGGCACTACTCTGGCGCATGTATTGGTGGATACTGGTTCTTCCTTGAATGTCCTACCGAAAAAGGCTTTAGACCGTTTGGATTATGAAGGCCTGGAACTGAAGCCCAGCAATATCATCGTCAGGGCCTTTGACGGTTCAAAAAGGATGGTTCATGGAGAGGTTGACATCCCTATTCGTGTGGGCTCTCAGGTGTTTGACTCTACTTTCTATGTGATGGATATACGTCCATCGTACTCTTGTCTACTGGGTCGACCTTGGATCCATAAAGCTGGGGCAGTAACCTCTACCTTGCACCAGAAGCTAAAGTACCCTGTCAGAGGGAAGATCGTCACCGTGCAAGGAGAAGAGGAGTATATGGTGAGCCATTTGAATTCCTTCAGATACATTGAAATGGACGGGGAGTTCATTGAAACCCCCTTTCAGCATTTCGAGGAGGTACATCCAATTTCAGCAGCAGCAGAAACAACAGTCGAAGAGAATGTTTCCTTGAAGATGGCTTCCCTAAGGGATGCCCGGGCTGTGGTTCAGAAAGGCGATTGTGCAAACTGGGGTCAGCTTCCTGACTTCACTCAGAAGAACGATAAGTTTGGGCTGGGCTTTACTGCAGAGGCTCAGAGGACTGTGCGCAAGGAGAAGGTCAGAAAGGCTCCGGTGTTTATCTCCAGCTCAAGGGTGAATGCTATTGAGGAGGATGTAGAGGAAGCAGAGTTTGACAGTTGGATCTACCCGACTACCAGCGACGGACCAAGCAACTGGACGGCAAAGGATTTTACACCTATCACATTTGTCACGCAGTAATTGATTTCTTTTGATTTCCAAATTTGTAACAAACAATATGTTAAAACTTTGTTGGCTCGGTGTCCTACCCGGGGCATCGTAGCTCCATTTGTGAGGGCTTTTTGTATGACATTTTCATATATCATCAATCAAAACATTGGACGTTTGTTGCATTTCAAATCTCGCGCTCCTTTTCTTTCTGTGTTATACATATTGCAAAACAGCTATATTTACACACACTCACTTATACAGGTTTCAATCCACTCTGGATCTCACTGGTAACAGCTCTGCTACCGCCAGTTATGACTTTGAGAATCCGATCAACTTGGCCGAAGACGAAGGTGAAGATGATTGCGAAGTGCCTGGTGAACTCGCAAGACTGCTACTCCAGGAAGAGAGAGCTATTCAGCCACATGAAGAGCCGTTGGAGACAATTAATCTGGGTACCGAGACAGATAGGAAGGAAGTCAAGATTGGTGCCAATCTAGAGCTCAGCGTGAAGCAACGATTGATCCAGATGCTACAGGATTACATGGAGATTTTTGCTTGGTCCTATGAAGATATTCCTGGTTTGGATGCCGACATTGTAGTTTATCACCTGCCAACCAAGGAAGACTGCCCTCCGGTAAAGCAAAAAGTCCGACGGATGCGACCAGAAATGTCTGAAAAGATCAAGGCCGAGGTTATGAAACAGTTTGATGCCGGGTTCCTTGCAGTGACTTCTTACCCTCAGTGGGTTGCCAACGTGGTGCCGGTACCAAAGAAGGACGGTAAGGTCAGAATGTGTGTTGACTACAGGGATCTGAACAGGGCCAGCCCCAAGGATGACTTCCCCCTACCTCACATTGATGTCCTTGTTGACAATACAGCTCAACACAAGGTGTTCTCCTTCATGGATGGTTTTTCAGGGTATAATCAAATCAAGATGGCTCCAGAAGATATGGAGAAGACTACCTTTGTGACTCAGTGGGGCACCTTCTGTTATAAGGTCATGCCATTCGGATTGAAAAATGCTGGGGCAACCTATCAACGTGCCATGGTTGCTTTATTTCATGATATGATCCATCATGAGATTGAGGTATACGTTGATGACATGATTGCAAGGTCTCAAACTGAGGAGGAGCACCTTGACCATCTGAGGAAGTTATTTGACCGACTCAAGTTGTACAAGCTGAGATTGAATCCCAACAAACGCACCTTTGGGGTAAGGTCCGGAAAGTTGTTAGGTTTCATTGTGAGTGATAAGGGTATCCAGGTGGACCCTGCCAAGGTAAAAGCCATACAAGAGATGCCGACTCCAAAAACAGAGAAAGAAGTCAGAGGATTCCTGGGACGACTAAATTACATTTCCCGATTCATCTCGCATCTGACTGCTACTTGTGAGCCAATCTTCAAATTACTGAAGAAAGATCAAGTAGTACGCTGGAATGATGAATGTCAGGCCGCCTTTGAAAAAATAAAGGAATATCTCCAAGAGCCACCCATTCTTATGCCACCAGTGGAAGGAAGACCTCTGATACTATACTTGACAGTACTTGACAATTCAATGGGGTGCGTGCTGGGACAGCATGACGAGTCTGGCCGAAAAGAGCACGCTATTTATTACTTGAGCAAAAAGTTTACCGACTGTGAGTCTCGTTACTCACTGCTTGAGAAAACTTGCTGCGCTCTTGTATGGGCTGCTCGCCGGCTGAGACAGTATATGCTGACTCACACTACGTTATTGATTTCAAAAATGGATCCTATCAAGTACATATTCGAAAAGCCCGCTCTGTCTGGAAGAATAGCGAGATGGCAAATGATCTTGACAGAATATGACATCCAGTATACAACTCAGAAAGCAATTAAGGGAAGTGTACTGGCAGATCATTTGGCACACCAACCTGTGGACGATTACCAATCATTGAACTTTGATTTTCCGGACGAAGACATCATGGTGGTAATTGACTGTGAAGTACCTGGACCGGATGAAGGACCTGAGGAAGGATCCCGATGGTCTATGCATTTTGATGGAGCCTCCAATGCTTTGGGTAACGGCGTCGGCGCTGTGATCATATCTCCCAAAGGAACTCATACTCCCCTCACTGCCCGGTTATGTTTCAGCTGCACCAACAATATGGCGGAATATGAGGCATGTATCATGGGTCTACAAGCTGCAATCGACTTAAGGATCAAATTTCTAAGTGTCTTCGGAGATTCCGCTCTCGTGATCAATCAGATCAAAGGCGAGTGGGATACGAAACACCCGAATCTTATTCCTTACAAGGAGTATGTGTCGACCTTGCTTCCCCACTTTGAAAAGATAACTTTCGAACACTTCCCTAGAGAGGAGAATCAGCTAGCTGACGCCCTAGCTACGATGTCTTCAATGTTCAAAGTTAAATGGGACAATGAGGCTCCCTGAATCATTATCTGGAAGTTGGATGAACCGGCATACTGCTGCGAGCTCGAGGCTGAGAAGGTGATTGAAAAACCCTGGTATCATGAGGTGAAGAGGTACTTGGAAGCTCAGGAATACCCTGAAGGTGCATCTGTCAATGATAAGAAGTTCATGAGGAGGTTTGCTGCAAAATTCTTCCTCAGCAATGGCATTCTCTACAAACAGAATTATGATTCAACTCTGCTACGTTGTGTGGATAAGGCCGAAGCAGAGAAAATCATGATAGAACTGCATGAAGGTACATTTGGAACACATTCCAGTGGACATACTATGGCTAAGAAAATCCTTCTGGCAGGATATTTCTGGTCCACAATGGAAGCCGATTGTTACCAACACTCCCGAACTTGTCATAAATGCCAGATCTATGCTGACAAGGTGCATATCCCGCCGGTTCCTTTGAACGTCCTGACGGCACCTTGGCCTTTTGCGATGTGGGGCATCGATATGATCGGTGAGATCCGACCAACGGCATCCAATGGGCATCGCTTCATCATGGTGGCGATCGACTACTTCACGAAGTGGGTTGAGGCAGCTTCCTACGCCACAGTAACCAAGAGCGTCGTGGCACGTTTCATCCGGCATAATCTGATCTGTCGGTACGGCGTCCCGGAAAGAATCATTACGGACAATGGTACCAATCTTAACAACAAAATGATCACTGAACTCTGTGAACAATTCAAGATACAGCACCACAATTCTTCTCCCTACCGACCGAAGATGAATGGGGCTGTAGAGGCAGCTAATAAGAATATCAAGAAGATTGTGCAGAAGATGACAGTGACCTATAAAGATTGGCACGAGATGTTACCGTTCGCTCTTCATGGGTACCGCACCTCAGCAAGGACGTCAACCGGGGCAACTCCCTTCTCCTTGGTCTATGGCATGGAGGCAGTCTTGCCAATTGAAATCCAGATACCCTCTCTCCGGATAATGAAGGATGCAGACTTGAGTGAAGATGACTGGATCCAGACTCGACTTGATCAATTAAATCTGATTGACGAAAAGAGGCTCACTGCTATCTGTCATGGTCAAACGTATCAAAAACGAATGATCAGGGCATTTAACAAGAAAGTCAGACCGCAAGAGTATCAAGTTGGGGACCTGGTAATCAAACGCATCATCCTTCCTCAAAGTGATCCCCGGGGCAAATGGACCCCTACATACGAAGGGCCATTTGTGGTTAAACGTGTGTTCTCAGGAGGAGCCATGATCCTAACCACCATGGATGGTGACGACCTTCCTCACCCCGCCAATGCAGACATAGTGAAAAGATACTACGCATAAATAAAAGACCCGCTAGGTTGACATACCTAGGCAAAAATTAGGGCTTCCCGGCGAACCAAAAGGGTTCGGGCAAAAATAAGGGATGAAATGAATAAAAACCTGTACACCCGGCAAGTCGAAAACCTGAAAAGGCGGCTTGGGCAAAAATGGGTATCCCGATGGATTGAAAACCCGAAAGGGCGGTCCAGGCAAAAGTTAGGGATAAAAGCGTAACACTATGTCTCATGGGATCACTTCGCATCCGGAATTCGGCATCAACTATCTGGCTCAGATTTCGGCATCGACCAATCAGCTTCATCTTCAACTAGGTAGCAAAGCGATGAGACATTCGAAGACATAAAGGCGATAGCCGAGTTGGAACCCAGTGGGATCGTTCACATAGCTGTTTTGATTTCCTTTTTTTCAAATTGTTAAATCTATGTTATTTGGCGGCATTCTCTTACTAGGATGTCAGCCTCTTGTACAAAAACGCCTATTCACAGGCAAAATTCAAATCAATACAAATTCACTTGTCCATACAAATTACCATTGTTTTCCTTTTTCTGTTTTGTCTTGCGAAGAACGTCCAATGTTCATTTTTGATATATGCATTTGACATTAAATTGCTGATTCATAAATGTTTACATATGAAACGAAAGATTAATTGCAGGTGACGTCAGAAACAGGGGCAATGTGGAGTTGTCCGATGCAGTCTGGTTGTTTTGTCCGCCAAGGCACCAAAGCAAATTCGATTGAAGAATGTGACCAAATCATCTCAATGTCCCGCAGAGTAAGACAAGATTCAGCAATGCTTTCCCCAAGCGGAATTGATTCCCCGTCAATCCTGTGAAGTCTCAACACCCCCCGGCGGGTCTTAAAGCTCACTCTCCAGTAGATTCTGGAAGCTTATTCCCTGCAGGATACGAGCGTCTCTCCCGAGTTTTTATTCAGAGTTATTTCCTCTTAAGGACTTATAACTGGGTTATCCTCAGCTAGAAACCACAGAAGATCGCCCTCAGCAAAGTTCCTTCGATCCCCAGCGGAGTTTATCATTGTTATCCCCAGAGGAATCCATCATTAAAGTCCTCAACAGGCCTCTCGTCAAACCTCGGCCAAGTATCTCTTCCACAGAGCGACTCCCCGGCCGTTCGTCAAGGATTTATTTTCCTAAGACAAAATTACATTCATAAACATTTCACATTTTCATACATCTTGCTTACATACATGATAAAGCGCATACGACACTATCTCATGTTAAACATCATGACACCATGCATATCATACATCATGACATTACATACAACTTATGTTTTGCCTTTTCAGGGTAAAAGACAATCCCAAAGACAATTACCCTCAACTGCCACATTTCCAGATTCGATTCCTATATCTAGCCAGGGCATGTCTGAAGGGTTTGAAGATTCGACTCCTGTATCCAGCCAGGGCATATCTATCAAGTATCACATTTCTAGATTCGATTCCTGTATCTAGCCAGGGCATGTCTGAAGAGCTTGAAGATTCGACTCCTGTATCCAGCCAGGGCATATCTATCAACTGCCACATTTCCAGATTCGATTCCTGTATCTAGCCAGGGCATGTCTGAAGGGTTTGAAGATTCGACTCCTGTATCCAGCCAGGGCATATCTATCAACTATCACATTTCCAGATTCGATTCCTGTATCTAGCCAGGGCATGTCTGAAGAGTTTGAAGATTCGACTCCTGTATTCAGCCAGGGCATATCTATCAACTATCACATTTCCAGATTCGATTCCTGTATCTAGCCAGGGCATGTCTGAAGAGTTTGAAGATTCGACTCCTGTATCCAGCCAGGGCATATCTATCAACTATCACATTTCCAGATTCGATTCCTGTATCCAGCCAGGGCATATCTATCAACTATCACATTTCCAGATTCGATTCCTGTATCTAGCCAGGGCATGTCTGAAGAGTTTGAAGATTCGACTCATGTATCCAGCCAGGGCATATCTATCAACTATCACATTTCCAGATTCGATTCCTGTATCCAGCCAGGGCATATCTACCTCAGGAGATTGGAGATCAAATACCTGTAACAAGCCAGGAAAACATCTTCCTTTCTCAAAATACACAAGTTCTCGCTAAGGAATATCTTATGCGGTCAACACTTCCAAATGGCATCTATAAGCCCATTCCCGACAAGGTTCTGTCGTGCCTTCAGATGGCATCTATAAGCCCATCCACCTATCCACCATCTCTCCAAATGGCATCTATAAGCCCATTCCCGACATCACATTGCTGATACTTCAACATGCGAGTGCAAATTTCCGGGCACTCTAGTGTCCAATCTTCTTTTACCTTCAAGTCGCGAAAGGCAAACTTGCCAATCTAACTCTTCAGGTCTAAGAAGATTGAACAGGGGCAACTGTTGTACCCCAAAATTTGCCCTCGCATTTTTCCCCAAGCAATCTCAGCTTCAGACATTTCCTGACTTTTCAAACTGGCTCAAGAATCGGACAAACGGACTTTTCTTGACAGTCAAGCAAAATTAGGGTTTTTATTGATTTTTAGGACTCTGGATTGTTTCACAGTTGGCTTAGGGTTTGGATGATTTTTGGTTCAATTTTGATCAGGCGAGCGTTATCTGGCATTTAATCAGGAGTTAAGGTTTTATGGGCATATTCTCAGAAGAATTTAAATTCTACAGCACTTTGCAGTTTATTCCGAGATTCGGGTTAAAATTCGCGTTATCTTGATTTAATCAGTAAAGGAGGCAGTTGGTTTGAATTCACCAGTCAAAAAGGATGTGTGCAGTGTGGAATTACAGTGCTTGGCAAAAGAATCAGTGAAAAAGAGGATTGCGTCTGATCAGTTTTTTGTGTTCGACTGCGCGTTGCTTTGAATGTTGGAAACGTCGAATTCATTTATTTGTGATCAACAATTGTTTAGTTGATTATTTATGGTTCTAAGAATTAAATATTTGAAATTTAAACTTTCATTTTATTTAATTTAAGGAATTATAAATAACAAGTAAATAAAAGGAATTGAAAAGAATTAAATGGAATTTTTATTTCATATTTAATAGTTGTTACAATTGTTATTATTTGGATACGAGTATTTATTACAAAGTATTTAAAATAATAATAGTGTACAAAAATTAAATTGAAAATAAAATTCTATCCTATTTCTAATATTCTTCATTCTTCGCTTCGCTCCGGTGCTCCATTTTTTATCTGCAAAAAGAAGAAGAAAGTTAGAAAGCATTTGAATTAAAGAAGACTGATAAAATTTGCTCATCATTAGGGGCCACTGACTGGGATCAGTTGACCCTCTCTGCAAATCACGGGATTTCTCCCGGTTCACAAAGAGGGAAGATTCTTATTCATAAATGCAAAATGTCAAATGCATAAAATCCAAAGTTCAAGCTGCATAGTTCAAATTCAAGTCAAACTAAAATCCAATTCCACTTTCTATCAAAAGCAAAAAGGCAATTTACTGTCAAAATACAAAATCCACCCAAGCTGCCAAAGAGAGATATGAAAGATATCACAAAATACAAATTGCTGTCAAAAGTGTCAAGGCTGCCAATAAAAAGATTTGACAAAGATTTTGGAAAGTTATCAATAAAAGCGCACAAAGCTGTCAAAAGAAAGAAAAAGATGCAGAGAAAAATGTGTTATGCAAGCTCTTTATCATCATTTCCCAGGGCCCCTTCAGAACAAAGTACAGAATAAATCATATTTAAATGTCCTACTGTACAGAGAGAGAAAAAAGAGAGATAGAAGCAGGTTTTTCAGGCTTAGACAGTAAGGCAAAAGTTAAAAGAAGCATCAATTCAACATTACTCAAAACTGGGCAGAAGTACACAGCAGAGACAATTACCAAAAATAGAAAAGTGCCAAGAAACTTTGTAAAATTAATCGGTAACTTGGATCGAGAAAAAGACCAAGGTTTGAATGAGTATTGGGCGCCAAAGACCAAGAGGCAAAAACAACAAAAAAAAAACAAAAAAAAAACATACTGAGCTAAAAACCTGATTGAGCCAAAAGCACCAACATCACAAATATATAACCTGCATAACTCAGAACAGAACCACGATACTGTCCAACAATATAACTTCCCAACACACTTACCTACATCAAGAAGGCCATAAAACACAAACAAAAAAGATACCACATACCTGAAGCATTCAATCATAAACCAAAATGCAAAAACCTACTGTCAACACATAAACAAAACTACCAAGGCTGAAGCTTAACCTGCTACTGTCAAAAACCTCACCATATCAGCTTAACCAAAAAAACCATAACCCAACCATACTGTAAAAACTTCAAACCTGATAAACCCTCAAAAACAGAATAACCTACAGGCCTGTCAAGCCTAAACCCCTATCAAACCATGCCTGCTGCAACAAAAAACCAGCACATAACCACACAAGCAAAACAATGGCCAAAACATCAAGATTTCATCCAAACCTGATAAACCAAACTCATAACCCGCCTCAGCCTCATCCTGTCAAAGCTTAAACCACAAACAATCATTAACCTGTCAAAGAACCATGAACCCAAAGACCAGTCTAAACTCACAACCTACCATTACCCACTGTCAAAACCAATACCAACCATAACCTGAAATATCACAACCTTGCTTGAAGCAAATTCACCATGCCTATCAAACTCAAAGCCATAGCATCTCAAGCCTAAAAGCCCTCAGTAAAACATCACTGGGCAACACAAACAAGTATACAGCATTCAAGAAGAAGAGAGAAAGTTCATCCAGCTCAACAAAAATCTCAGAAGGCATCCAGCTCAACAAAAATCTCAGAAGGCATCCAGTTCAAGGCAACAATTCAAACCAACAATTCAAAGGCAACCTAGGCCCTCAGTAGAAAACATCACAGGGCAATAAAATTCAAGAGCCTCAGAGGCAAGCAAACATACAGGAGAGGCGAATTCAAGGTAACACAGGGCAACAAGAGAAGAAGAGAGAAAATGCTCAAAGGCAACAAATATACAGTGGCATAGAAGAAGAAGAAAAAAGTGAATTTTCAATATAAGGCTTTTCAGAACATCATCATCAAAACCCTAAAAACAGCTATCAGATAAAGATACCAGGATCTCAAAGCCAGCTAGCGCGAACATCACCGGGCCTCTGCACCACTGAGCCTCCTCAGCGCTTCCTCGTCCTCTCCTCCCCATCAAGGTAGTATATTTCCTTCCTCATCTTTCTTCTCATCACCTTGTTAAAACAAACACAGCAAATACGAAGATCAGAGCATATAAATCATGACATGCAAGAATCTAAAACAAAAAAACGCCTAAACCAATTCGAAACGGTACACTAACCATCATTTGAGGACTGTCTAACCCGTATGAGAGGAGAAGAGGCGGTAGCGGGGTAGCTCAGGCAGAGAGGCATGGCTCAGGAAGCATTCAGGGATAGAAGAAGAACGATGAACGGAACTCAGCGAACGCGGCGCCGTCCAAACCCTAATCCCCTCAACTGAACGACAAAACGCCTAACCCTAAAGAAAATCGTTTCAAACCTTGGGCCTTACCTGTTCTTAATTTCTCTAAGTCCATTTATTTCCTAACAACACAAATTAACATTTTTACAATTAACCATTTATTTCTTACTAACCTAAATTAATATTTTACAATTAACCATTTTTTTTATAATACTAACTTCTTTCTTTTTTATATATATATACATAACATCTAAAAATATAACATTCTTAATTAACTTAACCTTTCTTTTACAAAATATTTTTATTAATACTAAACCATATATTTTTCTAACTTAACTTTTTTTCATATAATTAAAAATTGAAAATACTTCTTTTTACCCCTTTAATGAAAATATATTTTGTACATTTTTTTATCATATAGATAAAATATCTTTTTAAGTATGTATTTGTATATAAACAAATAAAGATACATTTCTTAATTAAAACTTGAACACTTAAGTTAAAACATTTTTCTTTTTGTACATAATATACAAATCAAAGATTCGTTAAAATACGTATCTAAATACAAAAATACAAGACTAAGTAAACATTTATCTAGGTCAAAAACCCTAATACGCTTCAATTTCACATTTCACACTTGTAAATAATTACACATACTCATATACATGTACACTTACACAATACATTCACATTGCCCTATACACATTTGTTATCTTACATTTGTCTATTCGATATTTACATTTGATCACGCATTCGATTTGGTTGTAACTTATTGGATACTATAAGTCTCATCCCCTTTTGTACATTTATACCCCCACTCCCGGACACTATTTTGTAATAGCATAGATTTTACATTCCGCAATTTACAGTTTTCCAATTATACCATGGTTAGACCTAGGATTTGTATGTACATAAAATCAAACGCTAGATAACCTAATACAAGACAAATACATGTAATCAATACACAATCACACTTACACCCTCTAGGGTAATCCCACATGTTGCCTTCCAAAATGGGCCATGCTTGCACGTCGAGTATCTTTGGCGAAACAAAATCAAATGATCATAAGTCCCTCAAAGTGTTGCCTAAACGGAATGATCATAGTCCCTTCAAAGCAAATTGCCAAAGACACTTGGCATCATTGCATTCATGGTCCATACGATGACCCACGCCCGTCCCGAATAAACTTCCTAAACGCAAGATTGTCTACCAATTTCAATGGTAGAACAAAATTGTTAAAAGGGGTTAAAACATGACAAAAACCTTTGAGTACGATAGGGTAGACAAAACTCTTAGTTACTTGAGACCGACTTGCAAAAACACTTGCCTTCTTTTAAAAAACCACAACCCACAACACTTTCAAACAAACTCTCAAAAAACATTTGAAAACATCTTTTCGAAAAGATTCACACTTTTGTAAAACACTCAATCACGAGTCAAATACATTAGTTGCCTAAGACAAGGCATCTTTTTCCAAAACATTTTCAAAAAGCACCCACACACACACCATTTTTAAAGCAATCGAAAAACAAGGCAAGTGATCTAAAAAACCAAGTAACTAAGAGCCCATGGATAACCATGGATGAAAAGGGTGCTAATACCTTCCCTTTTCATAATCTACCCCCCGAACCCACGAAATATCTCAAAAGGTTTTTGCTGTGCTTTTTTAACCTTTCCTTTAGGATAAAATAAAAAGTCGGTGGCGACTCTTGCTCAACCGCACAAGTGCGAATACGAACGCAAAACACTAGTCAGTTCTCCCACCGTATCACAATGAGCTATTCGCTATTCTTGGAACAGGCCTGCTTTGGGGGGGTTTAAAACCCCCGCTAACCCTTTTTTATATTTCAGGCAAAAGCGCAATATGGAGAAGATGATGAAGTGTCACCGTCTGATTGAGTAGTTTGAATTTCGCGCGAAAAAAGAGCATTAACGCTTATTTTATGTTATATTATTTATTAGTTATATTATAAACAAAGAAACATAGCAGCGTGGTTGGCAAGCACATGCGTTGGTAATCTCTAGGACCTGGGTTCGATCCCAGGTCCCCCTCCCTTTCCATATTATTTTTCTAATTGTGCTTGTGTGTAGCTCACTCCCAGAATTCCAGCGTACACTCCATAGTCCAAGAGCGCCACATGGCCACCCAGATCAAACCCAAGGTCAGGATTCAGAGACCATGGAAGGCATGAGTCAACGCACCTACACGCCAGCATAGAAGTCAAATGAAGCCATAGACAAGTGGGCCTGAATTACTGAACATACCTCCAATTGGGGACAGAACCCCCCAAGGTATTGTGTTTTCTTTCTTTTCCTTATTTTATCTATTTCAATTATTTCTTTTTTTAATTAATTCCTTTAATTTAGCTTATTTTCACAAAAATATAAAAACAATAGAAAAATCAGAAAAGACAAAAAATTAAATATATTTTATTTAATTAATATTTTTGTAAATGAATCTCACTAATTAATTAGATTTAAATTTAGGGTTAATGTTAATATCTTTTCTTAATAAATTAAAAAACTTGTAGAATTAGGTTTAATTAGATTAATTACTTTTTTTCTTTTATTTTATCATCTCTAATAATTAATTATTTACTATTGTTTTTATAAATTAAATTGCTCTAATTAGTTAGGTTAATTTAGGTTTAACTTTAATATTTTTTCTTAATAAATAAAAGTTATAGAATTAGGGTTAATTTAATTTTAATTTCAGCTAATCTTCTCATTAAAAATTCACAACTCCAAAAAACCTCAAAAAAAATCTTTTCTCTTTTTATTTTAATTTTATTTCATTAATTTAATAATCATAATTTAATTTCATTAAAAAGGGTCCAACGCCCTCGCTTGCGATTTTTTATTCTCTTTGCGCATTTTTATTTTATTTCTTTTAAATACTGATGTAATTCTCCCAAAGCCTTGTAAACTCAGACATTTTATCTTTCGCACTCTACTTTACTTCTTTATTTTCTGTCAAATCGGGTCCTGGATTAAATTTGGCGATGTGGACCCGCGCCTTTGTAATAGTTTAGAACTTTTAATTTCCGCATTTTTTTAACTGTTAAATAAATGCATGCAAGAATGAATGGCCTAAAATAAAAACAAACACATAGATCACTTTGACATGACAAGACAAAAATAAATGAATCTGACACACAAATCACACACCACCCCTAGGGTACGCCTCACTGTTGCCTTGCCTCGAAAGGTGATCGTCGAGTAGAGGATGTCTTGGTAAGTCCTCATGATCCGGGAACCTGGCATAAGGGTAGCTTCTAAGGTGTCTTCCCATTGCTCTGGTGATCACCATGTCCCGAACCTCGAATTGACCCGAACACCTCCAACGGTGGTGCTACCTACCTCTCAATGGTGGGATGGCATTACTGTAAAGGACATCTACACAGACGAATTCCTTAGGGTAGGTAGACGACTCTAGATACTTTCTCTGATTTCAAAAAGCAAATCAAAAATACTTTTCACACCGACACCTTTTCAAAAAGCTTTCGAAAGTAATTTTTCAAACACTCTTGAGGACCGATACAAGAGTCGAACTGGAATTTTCAAAGAAACTTTTTAAAACCCACAATTGAAAAGCAAACAAACCATTTTTGAAAACACAAATGAGCAAGTATCTAAGAGCCCATGGATAACCATGGATAGAAAGGGTGCTAACACCTTCCCTTTCTATAATCTACCTCCCGAACCGAGAGCAATCTCTATAAGGAATTTTTCTGTGCTTTTGTCCTTTCCATTTGGAGAAAATAAAAGACGGTGGCGACTCTTGCTTCCGCGACATTTCGTGAACCAGCGTTAAACAGTCAGTTCCAGATCCACCGATCACAGAACTGCCGACTCTGCTGGGGACTTAAACTTAAAGTGAGGTGTACCTTAGGGTTAGTTCATAACTGTGTTTTCAATTGTATTGACTTGTCTGCTTTAAATTGGTGGGTTGCATGGGAGTTACATAGATCCTAACCCGGATCTGGGGATACCCTGTTTAGGTAGAATAAGCTGTGAGGGACCTGTCCGGCGTAGACCGACACGGGTGAAGCAGTGGCTACGTTGGTGTGGCACCTTGGTCTGTACCGATATCCCTTGTGTCGCAACGAGGAGAATATGGGTCTTCTGAGGAGTCATTAAGCACCAACAACCTTAGAACTTTAAATGACACAACTTGGCCATTAGAACAGTAGAAGTATGCTACGCCCATTGAGGCTAAACTCTCGTGATGGTTCTGGCCGCAAGAAAAGATTGTGATGCTGGAGTTATGACCGATTGAGGGTAGTCAATGATATTGGGATCCTCTAAGAACCCGGTTACTTTGATAGGACAGGTATGAACCAAAAAACTGAAAGAGGGTAGTACCTAGACCTCATGCTGGCCTAAACCTTAAGGGCTTGCCTTGTGTGACTTGTGTGCCTTACCATGTTTGCCTTTGTATCTATTTGTGGTGTGCTTTATCATAACATCATAACCTCATGAGCATTGCATGCATCCTGCATAAGGACTGACCATTTCAAAGACAAGAGGGTTTCACCTTTGCTCTGTTTTGTAGGACATCATGATGCCTATGCGAAGGAATACTATCCGGTTCAACTTTGTTCACTCACCTGAGTTGCTTGAAGAGTTGGTTAGCAGAATTCCAAATACCACTTCCTTCATTCAGAGGCATGGTTCTCTTCTCAGTTTAGTCACTGCAAAGCGGGATCAACAGTTGATGAGTGTTCTGACCCAATTCTATGACCCTCTGTACCAGTGCTTCACCTTTCAAGACTTCCAGCTGGTCCCTACCCTGGAAGAATTCTCTGATTTGCTTGGTATCCCTATCTTGGATCAGACTCCCTTTACTGGTTGGGAAAAGACCCTCAGGCTTGAGGATGTTGCTGCAGCTCTTCCCTTGACACATCAAGAGGTAATGGACAACTGGGTAACTAGAAGCGGAGTTAAGGGTTTCTTGGCCAAGTTTCTGATTGGTAAAGCTAACAGTTTCTGGAATGACCTGGACTTTAGGGCATATGAAGACATCTTGGCTCTCTTAATCTATGGGTTAGTCTTGTTTCCTAATCCTGACAACTTCATCAATGTCACTGCCATAAGGATCTTTATGTCTCAGAATCCTGTGCCCACTCTCTTGGGTGACATCTTGCAACAACTTCATGCTCGTACTACCCGAAGACGAGGAACTCTATGGTGCTGTATCCCTTTGTTGGTGAGGTGGTTTATTTCGCACCTCCCTAAGTTTGTGCTGAAGAACCAAGAAGGAAGAGGTTGGGCTCATAGGTTAATGTCTCTCACCGATAAAGACATCATTTGGACTTGCAGAGGTTTGGATGAGATAGCTATTATTGATCGATGCGGGGAATACCCTAATGTCCCTCTGATTGGTATCCAAGGAGGGATCTCTTACAATCCATGTCTAGCACTCCGTCAGTTTGGAAGAGCCAGAAGAGCAGGCCCCCATGAGATGTTGGTGCCTCACATCAGTTTCGAGTTTCAGGTGGATAGTGACGAGCTGTGTCGTAGGTTCATCAAGGCTTGGGACAAAGTTCATAAAGCTGACCCACAAGAGTTGGGGCCAAAGACTTCTTTACCTATGGAAGCCTATTACAAATGGGTTCACATCCGTGCTCAGAAGTTAGGTATGCCATACGAAGCCGTCAGACCTATCATTCTTGAGCATCCTGACAAAGATGGTGTTCCTCCAACTGTCCTTCCTCCTCAGATACCTACTGATTATGAGACATTAAAGAGGTCTTGGTCGCAACTGCGAGAAGAGCGGGATTCTTATCGAGAAAAGTTTAACGAGCAGGAATTGAAGATCCAGAAGCTGACAAAGCAGTTGGAGAATGAGCGAGCTCTGAATGCTTACTTCCGTACTGAGAAGAGGAGACCATGGGATCAATAAGGAGCTCTGAATGTGCTTTTACAGTTTTATTTCCCTTTTCAGTATTTCCTTTCATGTAACGCCTAAAGGCAACCTGTTGAACAATTTAAGTTTTGAAGTTGAATCTAATGAAGTGTGTTCCTTTTTTTGTTTACAAAGTTGATTCCCGATTGTCTTTGAAAACATAAATCATACGCATTCCATTCATCATGTGCATAGCAGGTTTTCTTCTTTTCAGGTTGCTTACCGTTCTTCGCTATTTATTTCAGCATCATGAATCCTGACTCATCATCAACCGAGATGTCCATCAAGGCTCTTCAGGCGCAGAATGCGCAATTTCAAGAACTAATCATGGGTTTGGCTCAGGGCCAAGAAGAACAGAAGGCTCTGCTCCTGTAGAAGGAGAAGAAGAAGAAGAGAAGAACTGTTCTTTTCAACTCGGGCCGAAGGTTTGGCAACACTCTGCAGAATGAAGAGGCTGGTTCTTCTATAGGCAAGGGTGGTCCTCAAGAGGGAAAAGGTCCTAGTCCGGTAGTCTCCGACAACAAGACTGATTTTGATGAGGAACAATATCCTCCTGCAGAAGACAGATATAAGCAGTTGGAAGACAGATTGAATGCTATGGAGATCCAATAGGTGTCTGGGATGGATTTCAGAGATTTGGGTTTGTCTACTGGTGTGATCATTCCTCATAAGTTCAAAGCACCATCTTTTACCAAGTATGACGGGGCATCTTGTCCCAAGCTACATCTCAGATCCTACGTGCGGAAGATTCAACCGTACTCAGTGGACAAGAATTTGTGGATTCACTTCTTCCAGGAGAGTCTTTCAGGGACTCATCTCGAATGGTTCTATCAGCTGGATGGGACCAAAGTTCGTAACTGGGAGGAGTTGGCTACTGCTTTCTATAAGCAGTATCAATATAATGCCGACCTTGCCCCTACGCGTACCCAACTCCAGGGTATGTCGTTAGGTTCAAGTGAAGGTTTTAAAGAGTACGCACAGAAGTGGAGGGATCTGGCTGGCAGGGTGCAGCCTCCGTTGACTGATCGGGAGTTGGTAGACATGTTCCTAGGGACCCTATCTGGGCCATTTTTCAACCATCTTATCGGTAACTCGTCTGCAGGGTTTACTGATCTTATTCTAACTGGAGAGAGAATTGAGGCTGGGTTGAAGTCTGGTAAGATTCTGAAGGGTGCATCATCAAGTTCTGAGAAGAAACCCTTTAAAAAGGAGGCCAGCGCTGTATATGGCTCTAGAAGACAAGAGAAACCTGAGCGCCGCCAATCTGTCAGTGCGGTAATGATTGCTAAGCCTGCTGCCGCTCCTCGGCAAACCAATCCACCAAGGGCTGAAAGACCCCGGAGAGAGTTTACCCGTTTGAGCATGACTTTGTCGCAGATCTTGCCACAGTTGCTATCCACCAATTTAGTGACTGTCAGGGAGGCCCCAAAAGTTGTGAACACTGACTCCCCCAAATACAATCCAAATGCCCGCTGTGCTTATCACTCCGATAGCCCGGGGCATTCCACTGATGACTGTTGGGCATTAAGGAATAAGGTGCAAGACCTTATTGACGCAAAAGAGATACAGTTCGAAGCGCCTGAGAGGCCGAATGTGGTGACTGCTCCCATGCCCCAGCATGGAGTAAATGCTGTTGATGAAGATGTATACGCTGTTTCTGTGGATGATGTAGCTACTCCCTTAATGACCGTCAAGAGGAACCTACTGCTGGCCGGTTTATTTCCGGGTTGCAGTGAGGGTTGCCTGTTCTGTGCTGTTTCCCCATCTGGTTGTCCTTTGCTGAAGTTGGGCATCCAAAGCCTAATGGACAGCAAAGAGATTCTATTCAAGAAATCTGCTGTTCAGTTGGTTCCGGTAGAAGAAGTTGCTGTTGTTACAATCTTCAATAATCCAATCAAGGCTCTCCCAAGGAAGCCTGTTCAAATCATGACTGTTGCACCTGTTGTTATTATTGTTCCGGGGCCTCTCCCCTACGTATCTGATAAAGCTGTCCCCTGGCACTATGGGGCAGATGTGTATGTGAATGGAATCAAACAAGAGTTCAACACTGGCGCCAGTATCTGCGATATCACTGGTCCAGCCAAGGTTACCCGCAGTGGCAGGCTCTTCTCGCCTAACATTGCACCACCAGCTGTTCAAAGACCCCTTACAATAACACCTGCAAGTACACCTGTTCCTATTTCTGATCAAGTTGTTTCCCCTGCTGCCGAGTCATCCAATGCTCGGGGCAAAGGGATTGAAGATGAGCCTGCCCGGATGGAGGCACCAAGACCTGCAACCGCTGAGGCCTCCCAACAAGAGATGGAGGAAATCCTAAAAATAATCAAGAAGAGTGACTTTAATGTTGTGGAACAGCTGGGGCATACGCCCTCCAAGATCTCCATGCTCTCCTTGCTCCTGTGCTCAGAGGCCCATGCTAAGGCCTTGATTTCATTTCTCAAGACGGCCCACGTGCCACAGGAGACATCTGCAGTTCAATTCACCGATTGCGTAGCAAATCTGACAGCGGACAATGGCTTGGGTTTCTCAGATGCTGACCTTACTGCCAAGGGAAGGGACCACAATGACGCCCTGCATGTCTCTATCGAATGCAGGGGCACTACTCTGGCGCACGTGTTGGTGGACACTGGTTCTTCCCTAAATGTGCTACCCAAAAAAGCCTTAGACCGTTTGGATTGTGAAGGCCTGGAACTGAAACCCAGCAATATCATCGTCAGAGCCTTTGACGGTTCCAAGAGGATGGTTCATGGAGAGGTTGACATTCCTATTCGTGTGGGCTCTCAAGTATTCGACTCCACTTTCTATGTGATGGATATCCGTCCATCGTATTCTTGTCTACTGGGTCGACCTTGGATCCACAAAGCTGGGGTAGTGACCTCTACCTTGCACCAGAAGCTAAAATACCCGGTCAGAGAGAAGATTGTCACTGTGCAGGGAGAGGAGGAGTATATGGTGAGTCATTTGAATTCCTTCAGGTACATTGAGATGGACGGGGAGTTTATTGAAACCCCCTTTCAGCATTTCGAGGAGGTACTTCCAATTTCAGCAGCAGCAGAAACAGCGGTCGAAGAAGATGTTCCTTTGAAGATGGCTTCCCTAAAGGATGCCCGGGCTGTGATTCAGAAAGGTGAATGTACCAACTGGGGCAGGCTTCCTGACTTTACACAGAAAACTGACAAATTTGGACTGGGTTTTACTGCAGAGGGACAGAAAGCTATGCGGAAGGCAAAGACCAGAAGACCTCCTGTGCTCATTACCAATCCAGGAGTGAATGCTGTTGGAGAGGATAATGAAGTGGATGAAGCTGAGTTCAATAGCTGGATCTACCCGACAACTAATGGCGGATTGACCAATTGGATTGCTAAGGACCATACTCCTGTTACTTTTGTTACGCAGTAATAAACTTCTTTGTTTTGTTATTTGTAATAAACACTAAAATTGAACTCTATGGCCCGGTGTCTTACCCGGGGCACCGTGGTTTTATTTGTGAGGGCATATAAATTGTCATTTCATATATCATAAATAAAAATCTTGGACGTTTCCTCGCATTTCAAATCTTATGCTCCTTTTCTGTCTTTCCTTCCTTTATATATTTCAAAACAGCTGTATTTACACACACTCACTCATATAGGTTTCAATCCACTCTGGATCTCACTGGTAACGACTCTGCTACTGCCTGTTATGACTTCGAAAATCCGATCAACTTAGCCGAAGACGAAGGTGAAGATGATTGCGAAGTGCCTGGCCAGCTTGCAAGACTGTTACTCCAGGAAGAGAGGGCAATTCAACCACATGAAGAGCCAGTGGAAATAATAAACTTGGGTACTGAGGCAGACAGGAAAGAGGTAAAGATTGGTGCCAACCTAGAGCTCAGCGTGAAGCAACGGTTGACTCAGATGCTACATGATTATATGGAGATCTTTGCCTGGTCCTACGAAGACATGCCCGGGTTGGATACCGATATTGTGGTCCATCACTTGCCTACTAAGGAAGACTGCCCTCCAGTCAAGCAAAAGGTCCACCGTATGCGTCCAGAGATGTCTGAGAAGATTAAAGTCGAGGTTATGAAACAGTTTGATGCTGGGTTCCTTGCAGTGACTTCTTACCCTCAGTGGGTTGCTAATGTGGTGCCGGTACCAAAGAAGGACGGTAAGGTCAGAATGTGTGTCGATTACAGGGATCTGAATAGGGCCAGCCCCAAAGATGACTTCCCCCTACCTCACATTGATGTCCTTGTTGACAATACAGCTCAACATAAGGTGTTCTCTTTCATGGATGGTTTCTCAGGTTACAATCAGATCAAGATGGCACCTGAAGACATGGAAAAAACTACCTTTGTTACTCAGTGGGGCACCTTCTGCTACAAGGTCATGCCTTTTGGACTAAAGAACGCTGGGGCAACCTACCAACGTGCCATGGTTGCTTTATTTCATGATATGATCCATCATGAGATAGAAGTGTATGTTGACGACATGATTGCAAGGTCCCAGACTGAGGAAGAGCACCTAGATCATCTGCAGAAATTGTTTGACCGTCTGAAACTGTACAAGCTGAGATTGAACCCGAACAAGTGCACCTTCGGGGTAAGATCTGGGAAGTTGCTAGGCTTCGTTGTAAGTGATAAGGGTATTCAAGTGGACCCTGCCAAAGTTAAAGCCATTCAAGAGATGCCAGTTCCTAAGACAGAGAAAGAGGTCAGAGGCTTTTTAGGACGCCTGAATTACATTGCTCGGTTCATCTCACACTTGACTGCTACCTGTGAGCCAATCTTCAAGCTGCCGAAGAAAGATCAGGTAGTACGTTGGAACGATGAATGTCAGGCTGCTTTTGACAGAATCAAAGAGTATCTCCAAGAACCACCCATCCTTATGCCACCGGTTGAAGGGAGACCTCTGATACTATACCTAACAGTACTTGACAACTCAATGGGGTGTGTGCTGGGGCAGCATGACGAGTCTGGCCGAAAAGAGCATGCCATTTATTACCTTAGCAAAAAGTTTACCGACTGTGAGACCCGATACTCACTGCTCGAGAAAACTTGTTGCGCTTTAGTATGGGCTGCTCGCCGGCTGAGACAGTATATGCTGACTCACACTACCTTGTTGATCTCAAAGATGGATCCTATAAAGTACATATTCGAAAAGCCGGCTCTGTCTGGGAGAATAGCAAGATGGCAAATGATCTTGACGGAATACGACATTCAGTACACTACTCAGAAAGCCATCAAGGGGAGTGTATTGGCAGACCACTTGGCACACCAGGCAGTAGACGACTATCAGTCAATGAACTTCGAGTTTCCGAACGAGAGCATCATGATTGTGACTGATTGTGAAGTACCTGGACCGGATGAAGGACCTGAGGAAGGATCCCGATGGTCTATGCACTTTGACGGAGCCTCCAACGCTTTGGGAAACGGTATCGGCGCTATAATCATATCCCCTCAAGGCACTCATACTCCACTCACTGTCCGGCTATGTTTCAACTGCACCAACAACATGGCGGAGTATGAGGCATGCATCACGGGTCTTCAAACTGCGATCGACCTAAGGATCAAGTTTCTGAGTGTCTTCGGAGATTCCGCTCTTGTGATCAATCAAATCAAAGGAGAGTGGGATACGAAACATCCGAATCTTATTCCTTACAGAGAATGTGTGTTGACCTTGATCCCCCACTTCACGAAGATAACCTTTGAACATTTCCCAAGAGAGGAGAATCAGTTGGCGGACGCGTTAGCTACGATGTCTTCTATGTTCAAAGTCAAATGGGACAATGAGGCTCCCCGGATCATCATCTGGAAACTGGAAGAACCGGCATACTGTTGTGATCTCGAGACGGAATTGGTAACTGAGAAGCCTTGGTACCATGAAGTGAAGAGATATTTGGAAGCTCAGGAATACCCTGAAGGTGCATCTGTCAATGATAAAAAGTTTCTGAGAAGGTTCGCAGCGAAGTTCTTCCTTAGCAACGGCATCCTGTACAAGCGAAACCATGATTCGACCTTACTGCGTTGTGTGGACAAGACTGAAGCAGAAAGGATCATGGAAGAGCTACATGAAGGGACCTTTGGAACACATTCCAGTGGGCACACTATGGCTAAGAAGATCCTTCGGGCAGGGTATTTCTGGTCCACAATGGAAGCTGACTGCTACCAACACTCTCGGACATGCCATAAATGCCAGATATATGCAGACAAGGTGCATGTTCCTCCAGTTCCTCTAAATGTTCTGACTGCGCCTTGGCCGTTTGCAATGTGGGGCATAGACATGATCGGTGAGATTAAACCTACGGCATCCAACGGGCATCGCTTCATCCTGGTGGCGATTGATTATTTCACAAAGTGGGTTGAAGCAGCATCCTACGCTACGGTAACCAAGACGGTTGTGGCACGGTTCATTCGACATAATCTGATCTGTCGATACGGCGTCCCAGAGAGAATTATTACAGACAACGGTACCAATCTTAATAACAAGATGATCACTGAGCTCTGCGAGCAGTTCAAAATACAGCACCGTAACTCTTCTCCTTACAGACCGAAGATGAATGGGGCTGTAGAAGCAGCAAATAAAAATATCAAGAAGATCGTGCAGAAGATGACAGTGACTTATAAAGATTGGCACGAGATGTTACCGTTCGCTCTACATGGGTACCGTACCTCAGCCAGGACGTCAACCGGGGCAACTCCTTTCTCCTTGGTCTACGGTATGGAGGCAGTCTTACCGATCGAAGTGCAAATACCCTCTCTCCGGATAATGAAGGATGCAGATCTGAACGAAGATGATTGGATCCATACACGACTTGATCAGTTAAACCTTATTGATGAAAAGAGACTTGCTGCTATCTATCATGGTCAGACGTATCAGAAACGGATGATCAGGGCATTTAACAAAAAGGTCAGACCACAGGAATATCAAGTTGGGGATCTGGTAATCAAGCGAATCATCCTTCCTCAGAGTGATCCAAGGGGCAAATGGACCCCTACGTACGAAGGGCCATTTGTGGTTAAACATGTGTTCTCAGGAGGAGCCATGATTCTAACCAACATGGATGGTGACGACCTTCCTCACCCCGCCAATGCAGACATAGTAAAAAGACACTACGCATAATAAAGACCCGCTAGGTTGACATACCTAGGCAAAAATTAGGGCTTCCCGGCGAACCAAAAGGGTTCGGGCAAAATGAAGGGATGAAATGAAAAAATCTGTACACCCGGCAAGTCGAAAACCTGAAAAGGCGGCTTGGGCAAAAATGGGTATCCCGGTGGACTGAAAACCCGAAAGGGCGGTCCAGGCAAAAGTTAGGGATAAAGCGTAATACTATGTCTCATTGGATCACTTTGCATCCAGAATCCGGTATCTACATCAAGTTCAGACGGCATCGATCAGTCAGCTTCACCTTCAACTAAGGTCATCAAGTGATGAGACGCTCGGAGTTATAAAGGCAATAGCAGAGTTGAAACCCAGTGGACCATTCATTTCACACAGCTGTTTTATTTTCTCTTGTACAAATTTGTATAAACTCTGTTGTTCGGTGGCGTTCTCTTACTAGGACGTTAGCCTCTTGTATATAAACGCCTATTTACAGGCAAATTCAAAATCAATACAAAATCACTTTTCAGTTAAAAATTGCCAATTGTTTTCCTTTTCTGTTTTGTTTTGCGAAGAACGTCCAAGGTTCAATTTGTGATATATGCATTGACAATAATTTGCTAACTCATGAATATTTGCATACGAAACAAAGGATTAATTACATGTAACATTAGAAACAGGGGAAATAAAGAGTTGTCTAAGCAATCTAATTGTTCTGTCCTCCAAAGTATCAAGGTGAGTTCAGCTGAAGAACATAACCGGATATCCTAGTTCCCCAGAGAGTGAGCCAACAAGTCAGTGCACTCCCCCCAAGCAAAGCTATTATCAAACTTAAGGAAGTTGGGTATCCTCCAGCAGATCTCAACATTCCCCAACGCAGTATACATGTATTCTTAACAAGCATCCCCGGCAGTCTTGACCTAAAGATTGTTCCCCGGCGGTATATCAAACATTCAATGGAGTCATTTCCCTGGTACAATTCAAAACTTCCCCAGGAGAGTCCAATCTAGTTCCCCAGGAAAAGTTGGAATCCATCTCCCCAAGCAGTAAGCTTATCCCTCACAGAGCACGAACGCGTCCCCCGGCTTTATTCAAAGAGTTATTTCCTTACCAGGATATAACTGGGTTATCCTCAGCCAAAAGCCACGGAAAGATCGTCCTCGACAAAGTCTTCTTATCCCCAGTAAAGTCTATTAACACTTCCAACACAACAATGGTATCCCCAACAAGTTATCTTCATCAAACTCAGCAAAGTATCTCTCCCCCCACAGAGTATTGTTCCCCAGCAAGATCGCTAGAGTACTTTTCTCCCTGCAGAGTAATCCATTCGCCAAGTTTATTCCCCTACGGAGTTATTCTCCTACTGGTATTCTTGCAACTATCATCCCCAGCGGAAGCAAAAGCTATACTTCAACATCAGCCCAGGAGTGACTTCCCGGCACCCGTCAAGGATTTACTTTCCTAGACAAAAACATACATAAACATCACATTTACATACATTATAGCATGCATATGCGCATCATATCTTACAAATCTCATTTATGTTGAGAACATCATTGCTTGATCCATATCATGCATTGCATATGACTGACCTTTACCTTTCAGGAAAGATCCAGTTGAGTTCTCAGACATTTCAAGACCTTGACCGGTTCAGTTAAATCGACCCTAAGATTTCTCTATTTCTTATCCAGTCAAAGGCCTTCTCTGGTTCAGTCAGATCGACCCTAAGATCTCCCTGTTTCTTATCCAGTTGAAGACATCAAGACCTAGACCGGTTCAGTTAAGTCGACCCTAAGACTTTTCTGTTTCTTATCCAGTCAAAGGCCTTCTCTGGTTCAGTCAGATCGACCCTAAGATCTCCCTGTTTCTTATCCAGTTGAAGACATTTCAAGACCTAGACCGGTTCAGTTAAATCGACCCTAAGATTTTTCTGTTTCTTATCCAGTCTAAGGCCTTCTCTAGTCCAGTTAAATCGACCCCTAACAGATTTTCCTGATGAAGACTCAGTAGAAGATACCCAAGATTCTCTCAATGATTACTGTTGAGGTTGTAGTCGCCTGTGGTTCTCTCCCCATTACTGCGGAGGTAGTAATCACCTATGATTCTCTCAGCGTTACTGTTGAGGTTGAAGTCGCCCAAGATTCTCTCAGCGTTACTGTTGAGGTAGAAGTCGTCCAAGATTCTCTCAGCGTTACTGTTGAGGTTGAAGTCGTCCAAGATTCTCTCAGCGTTACTGTTGAGGTAGAATTCGCCCAAGATTCTCTCAGCGTTACTGTTGAGGTTGAAGTCGCCCAAGATTCTCTCAGCGTTACTGTTGAGATTGAAGTCGCCCCAAGATTCTCTCAGCGTTCCTGTTGAGGTAGTAATCACCCCAGATTCTCTCCCCGTTACTGTGGAGGTAGTAATCGCCCAAGGTTCTCTCAGCGTTCCTGTTGAGGTAATAACTATCCCTGGTTCATTCATCACCTTTTGAAGATCCAGATCCAGCTCCTGTAACCAGTCAGGACACATCTACACAAAGAATTTGAAGACCAGCTCCTGTAACAGGTCAGGTAATCATTTTTCTTTTTCAGGTACGCAAGTTCTCGCTAAGGAATCTCTTACGCGATCGACATCCATATGGCATCTATAAGCCCATCCACCTTCCATCATCTCTTAGCATGGCATCTATAAGCCCAGCATCCTATCCATCAATCTCCAAATGGCGTCTATAAGCCCATTCCCATCATCACACTACTATGTGAGCGCAAATTTCTGGGCACTCTAGTGTTCAATCATCTTCTACCTTCGGATTACGAAAGGCACGTCAGCCAATCTGCATCCTCAGGTCTAAGAAGATTGAACAGGGGCAACTGTTGTACCCCAAAATTTTCCCTCCCATATTCTTCAAGATTTGCCAAGTCAAAGCTTCAAAGTTCCCCAAGGGTTGCACAGTTCAAGGGCCTCCTGACAGTCAAAATTAGGGTTTTGGTTCTGACAAAGAAAATGAAGTTTCCAAGGGTCCAATCAATTCCCACATGCCTATAAACATGGTCAAGCATCCTCATGCCAAGTTTCAAGACTTACAACACAAAATTGCACAGTCAAAAACCCTAATTGCACTACAGTCAACTGTAGGGGCAAAATGGTCATTTGACAGTCAAAAGTTCAAATTTTTGGTCAACATCTCATTTTAAGGCCACAAACATCATTTGATCAAATCTTGATCATGATTCTCAAAGCTTGGCTCAAAAAGTCTCAAGATGCAAAAGTTTCCATATTTGGACGGTTGAAAAAGCCAACTGTAACTTGACCAAGGCATAACTTCCACATGGATTATCAGAAAAATTCCCTCCAAAGCTCATTTTGAAGAGAAAGACATTTCCTACAACTCCTCTTCACACTTCAAGTCCAAGAAATGCTCTCACAAAAAGTTATCAATTTCAACATTATAGGTCATTTTCAAAAGTCAACAAAAAGGGACTTTAAGTCAAAGGACATAACCTGAGATTGGTAAATCAAAATGACATGGGACCAAAGACATTGGTTAGAGGACTCAAAGACCTTTCCAAAATGTCCAAGAACATGAGCAAAACTTAAAAATTGAGCAAGTTATGCCTTGTGGAAGTTGGGAAATTTTTGGATATTTTGAAAAGTCAACATTGCTTCAAATGTCCTAAAATTGCTAATGGGCCTCTTTTTCTTCCAAAATCCATCATCCAAAACATGTGCACGACCATTTGGCCCAAAGGGAAGTTTTTTATCATTTTTATTTATTTATTTGGATTTTTAATTATTAATAATTCATTTAATTAAAATAAATAGGTGGAAAATATCAAAGCAAGTCAATCAAATCTTTTTGTGCATAGGATAACTTCAGATTTTCGTGCATTACTAGATAGGGAAAGAATCCATGTGATTGAACATGATTTGGTAGCAAATATGCATGAAAAGATTTGAAAATTATGGCATGGAAAATCAAATATTTTCTCATCAATTCATGGATCCTTTGGCTCGGATTTTTTACCCTAATCATTCCATACATAAGCATGAAGCCAACCCTAATGCCAATGACCAAAAAGCTGCGCCAGAAAAGCATAGAAAAGTTTGAGTTTTTTACAAGAAATTCCAAAACTGAAAACTAGGTTCTAGGGCGATTCAAGCCAAAATAACTATTCCATTGTCTTGCTGAGACATCAAGGAAGGTGCCTGGATCAATATCATAGCCTGAAACATCAAGAATTGGTATATCAGAGTCAAACTTTTCACGAAAAAATCCATAATCGTATCATGAATTTTATGCATTTTTCATGTGTTTTCTTTACTGATTTGCACTAATTGGATGATTCTGAAACTAACCATATGATTTAATTGAGTTTTCATGCGTTTTATGAAGAGTTACCATTGAAGCACCTTAGGGTTTCAGATATGAAAAATTGGGGGTTTACTCCTATGGAAAAATTGGAACACGAGACTCAGCCTATTAGAATCAGGACCTTCATACCAATCCAATGAGGGGGTCGCGCCCAATTTATATTCCAAGATGAGCTATTCGCTATTCTTGGAACAGGCCTGTTTTGGGGGGGTTTAAAACCCCCGCTAACCCTTTTTTATATTTCAGGCAAAAGCGCAATATGGAGAAGATGATGAAGTGTCACCGTTTGATTGAGTAGTTTGAATTTCGCGCGAAAAAAGAGCATTAACGCTTATTTTATGTTATATTATTTATTAGTTATATTATAAACAAAGAAACATAGCAGCGTGGTTGGCAAGCACATGCTTTGGTAATCTCTAGGACCTGGGTTCGATCCCAGGTCCCCCTCCCTTTCCATATTATTTTTCTAATTGTGCTTGTGTGTAGCTCACTCCCAGAATTCCAGCGTACACTTCATAGTCCAAGAGCGCCACATGGCCACCCAGATCAAACCCAAGGTCAGGATTCAGAGACCATGGAAGGCATGAGTCAACGCACCTACACGCCAGCATAGAAGTCAAATGAGGCCATAGACAAGTGGGCCTGAATTACTGAACATACCTCCAATTGGGGACAGAACCCCCCAAGGTATTGTGTTTTCTTTCTTTTCCTTATTTTATCTATTTCAATTATTTCTTTTTTTAATTAATTCCTTTAATTTAACTTATTTTCACAAAAATATAAAAACAATAGAAAAATCAGAAAAGACAAAAAATTAAATATATTTTATTTAATTAATATTTTTGTAAATGAATCTCACTAATTAATTAGATTTAAATTTCGGGTTAATGTTAATATCTTTTCTTAATAAATTAAAAAACTTGTAGAATTAGGTTTAATTAGATTAATTACTTTTTTTTCTTTTATTTTATCATCTCTAATAATTAATTATTTACTATTGTTTTTATAAATTAAATTGCTCTAATTAGTTAGGTTAATTTAGGTTTAACTTTAATATTTTTTCTTAATAAATAAAAGTTATAGAATTAGGGTTAATTTAATTTTAATTTCAGCTAATCTTCTCATTAAAAATTCACAACTCCAAAAAACCTCAAAAAAAATCTTTTCTCTTTTTATTTTAATTTTATTTCATTAATTTAATAATCATAATTTAATTTCATTAAAAAGGGTCCAACGCCCTCGCTTGCGATTTTTTATTCTCTTTGCGCATTTTTATTTTATTTCTTTTAAATACTGATGTAATTCTCCCAAAGCCTTGTAAACTCAGACATTTTATCTTTCGCACTCTACTTTACTTCTTTATTTTCTGTCAAATCGGGTCCTGGATTAAATTTGGCGATGTGGACCCGCGCCTTTGTAATAGTTTAGAACTTTTAATTTCCGCATTTTTTTAACTGTTAAATAAATGCATGCAAGAATGAATGGCCTAAAATAAAAACAAACGCATAGATCACTTTGACATGACAAGACAAAAATAAATGAATCTGACACACAAATCACACACCACCCCTAGGGTACGCCTCACTGTTGCCTTGCCTCGAAAGGTGATCGTCGAGTAGAGGATGTCTTGGTAAGTCCTCATGATCCGGGAACCTGGCATAAGGGTAGCTTCTAAGGTGTCTTCCCATTGCTCTGGTGATCACCATGTCCCGAACCTCGAATTGACCCGAACACCTCCAACGGTGGTGCTACCTACCTCTCAATGGTGGGATGGCATTACTGTAAAGGACATCTACACAGACGAATTCCTTAGGGTAGGTAGACGACTCTAGATACTTTCTCTGATTTCAAAAAGCAAATCAAAAATACTTTTCACACCGACACCTTTTCAAAAAGCTTTCGAAAGCAATTTTTCAAACACTCTTGAGGACCGATACAAGAGTCGAACTGGAATTTTCAAAGAAACTTTTTAAAACCCACAATTGAAAAGCAAACAAACCATTTTTGAAAACACAAATGAGCAAGTATCTAAGAGCCCATGGATAACCATGGATAGAAAGGGTGCTAACACCTTCCCTTTCTATAATCTACCTCCCGAACCGAGAGCAATCTCTATAAGGAATTTTTCTGTGCTTTTGTCCTTTCCATTTGGAGAAAATAAAAGACGGTGGCGACTCTTGCTTCCGCGACATTTCGCGAACCAGCGTTAAACAGTCAGTTCCAGATCCACCGATCACATTAGGCTTGCATGGGGTTTCATAGGTAAGTACCCTCTTGAGTTTAGTTGGCTTAAAACCTGTCCTAAATAGTAACCGGGTTCTAAGGAGCTCAATATCATTGGATTGTTTTCCATGTTCATTGTTTTGGTTTAGCCACTTAACTAGCGACCAAAATATTCCAAGAAAACAACCCTCAATGAGTGTAGTATCGAGTATCTACCAACTTCGGACTGTACCAAAGCCGGTCATCTCACTACCCCTAATAAAAGGCCAAGATGGTCAAGTAAGGTTCTAGGTCATTAGTGCTTAGTGACATCACTCAGCAGCCCTGTACTCTCCTTGATTGAACTCAAGGGTTACCGGTACTCACAAATATGTCGCACTAATATAGCTATTGCTTCAACCGTGTCGGTATACCCCACACAGTTTCCACAACGTATTGCTATCTATGAATGTTTCCCAAATCCGGGTGTAGGATTTCAAGCCCAAACAAGAGAACCAAGATGTAAAGCAATCAAAGCAAACAATTAGTCATGCAAAAGGCTGATCTAGGCCCTAAGGTTACTCCACTTTTAAACTCATTTCCCCAGCAGAGTCGCAAGTTCTGTGATACGGTGGGAGAACTGACTTGAGGTTTTGCGTTTGTGTTCGCAAATGTTTCGGTTTAGCAAGAGTCGCCACCAACTTTTTATTTTATCCTAAGGAAAGGTTAAAAAGCACAGGAAAAACCTTTGAGATGTTTTCTTGGGTTCGGGGAGTAGATTATAGAAAGGGAAGGTATTAGCACCCTTTCTATCCATGGTTATCCATGGGCTCTTAGTTACTTGCTTAGATCACTTGCCTTTGCTTTTCAATTGTTTGAAATGGTGCTTTGTGTGTGTGGTTTTGAAAATGTTTTGAAAAAGATGGCTTGTCTAGGCAACCCTTGTAACAATTCTTTACTCGAATGTTTTACAAAAGGTGTTTGTCTTTTTGAAAAGATGTTTCAGGGTTTTGAAAGTTGTTTTTGGAAATTGTGTTGTGGAGGGTGTTTTGAAAGTAGGCAAGTGTGTTTTGCAAGTTTGATCAAGTAACTAAGAGTTGGTTTACCCTATTGTACTCAAAGATCATTCCTATGTTTTAACCCTTTTAACGGTATTGTTCCACCATTGTATTTGATGGACAATCTTGTGTTAGGATGTTAACGGGACGGGCGTGGGTCATCGTATAGACCATGAATGCAATAGTGCCAAGTGTCTTTGGCAATTTTTCTTGAGGGACTATGATCATTTTGTTTAGGCAACTTCGAAAGCGTCGTTGAGGGACTATGATCATTTGATTTGTTTTTGTTTTTCCAAAGACACCCAACATGCAACATGGCCCATTTTGAAGGCAACAAGTGAAGTAACCCTAAGGGTGCAAGTGTGCATTGTATTTTGTTTTGCATGCATGTTTATCTTTGAATTAGGTCAAGCTATTTGTTATTTGATTTTGCATACAAACCCTAGGTCTATCATGGCATAATTTGAAAGCTTTTAAATGCGGAAATTTAAAGTCCTAAATTATTATAACATGATTATGGGGATGAGGGTACAATTGCTTGAATGGGGGGATATTTTACAAGAAATTAAATCTAAGCTATTACATCCATATCGAATATACAAATATTTAATTGTACAATAATTAAATAAATACAATAAATATGCAAAATGTAATATGCACAAAATGATTTTTTATGTATGAGAAAATGTTTTTCAATGTATAATATACACAAAAATAAAAAGGTCAATTTTTGGATATTTTTATGGTTTAGGGCAAAACCCTAGTTTTTTAAATAAATAGTATTTATTTATTAATTATATACAATATTTATATATTAATTTATGCAAAATAAAAAAATAAGTATATTGTAAAAAAAAAAGTATTTTTTTTAGTGTCATGTATTAATAAAAATAAAAATGCATTATTTTTATATTTTTGTCCTAAGTATTCTAATAAAGTATATAAGTATTTATATTATATATTAAATATACTAAATATATACAAGGATAAAATATTAATTATTTACAAAAAAAGTATATTTTAGAAAATGTTTTCAAAATGTAAATAATAAATAATAACTAAAAAATATATGTTTTTTGTATTATTTTCTAGTGTTTTGAATAAAGAGAAAATATATTTATTTACATGTATATGCTAAATAAAACAAATAAATACCAAATAAATACAAAAATGTATGGAAAAATATTTTTTATATTTTTTTATATTTGAGCAAAAAATAATAAGTCAGAACAAAAAAGAAAAAATGCAAAATGACAATTATTTCACACAATGGGCCAAGGGGGTGCAAAATGGAAAAAGAGTGTGCAAAGAGAAAAACCAACTCAGGCCCAGCCCAAGTCAACCTTCTTCAACCTCCAGCCTTGTTTCAAACAGAAAACGCGTGCTTCACCATGTCCAACACAAACTCCTGATTCTTTGACTTTTAGCAAAAACTCACAACACAAATAATGTAGATCATCAAGAGACGAATTCATACATATAAAAAACTTGACCTAACTCTAAGAAACGAGGGAGAATTTCTTCATCCCCAATTTCTGACCTAAATTTTCTCCAATGTTCATGGCCAAAATTCTCACAGCATACTCAATATAAATGAAAAGTAAGTATATGGATGGTTTCAGGGCTATGAGGGGAACATGTTTCATTCACAAACCTAAGCCTAACTCTTCCTATATTGAGAGATAGAAGTTCATGTTTTTACCTGTTTCAGCTTGAGTCGTGTACAGCAATGGAGGTATCTTCAATGGAGTTTGAGCTTTGGTACAGCTTGCCTGAAGTCCAAGGATGCTTCTCCTATGCTTGGCTTGCTCTGAAACTGCCTGTATCGTTCTATGGAAGTCCACCTGCACAGCTTGAAAGCAAAAATGGCAAACGATGTTAAGGATGTTACAGCTTGGATTTAATGCTTGGGATAGTTTGTGTGGATGATATGGAATGTGTTTGAAAGGTTTTTAGCCAAAACGCACGAGCAAACTGAGTTGTGTAACTCAATCTGCAGGGATGCCCTGTTTCTTGCAGAAAAATGGTGTTTTGGTGAATGAGGAGGTTTGAGAGGTGGTTCAGTCGTGCCTTAGGTCTGTTTTGATGTGTGTAAGATGTTCACAAAGTTTGCTTGAGCTCTTGGTTACAGAAATTGTGTGTTGGTATGAGTTTGCTAAGTTTCTTCTAATGTAAGCAAAGAGATGTCAACTTGTGATATAGGCCTGTACCAAGTTCTCAAGCATGATGCATACTTTGTTCTTGATCAGTGGGATTTTCCTACAAACTTGTGCCTCAAAGATCTGGCTTGTACCTCTTGGATATGGTATTTGACATAAAGTGCATCTTTATCAAAATGGCAAATGTGCTTTTTCTATTTAAGGGATAATTTCATGTGTAATGACCAAATGCTCAAAATAATGCTTGAACATAATGGTTTGGCATTTAATTATTGAGTGTGAAGAGGGTTAGAGGCCTGCAAGCTAGCATAAACCATGCTGAGTTGAAAATGCAAAGTGTTATGAGCAAGCTTTGGCCATGAACAAAAGTGAGTTTTGGCCAACTTTGCAAATTCGATTCTCCCTAACCACAAGGGTGTTTGAGAAGTTCTTGGACAATTTGGAAAGCTTGGAATGTGTACTAAAATCCATCTTGGTAATGCAAATTGAAACTCCAAGTGGAACCATGTGAAAAATGGCCAAGAAGTTGGACAAAAATCCTGCCTAGAATAGGTCAAAATTTTTCTAAGTTAAGAATGTTTTGCACCCTTGTTCCAAAAATCATAACTTGAGCTACAAGATTCTTTTGAGGAAACTTTGTGAATCAAAGTTGTATATTTTGCAATGGACTACAACTTTCATGTTTAGAGTTTTGTTTGAATCCATTTTCATCTTGGTGAAAAAATGGGACAAAGTTAGGAAACAATAAGGAAATTTCATAACTTAGAAAATTTCTAAGTTATGAAATTTCTTCATTTTAAACCCTAATTTGAAATTTTGGATTTCTTGATGAACAAGTTTCATAATTTGACATGTCTTGATGAAAAATGAATCTTGGCACTTGATTTTGACCAAAAAGTCAAAGTTTGACTTTTCAGTATACAGTCAAATTTTGATCAGTTGATTGGAAAATTCATCTGTCAATCCTATGCATTTGAGATCTTTTGAACTTGTTGAATGGGTTAAGACAAATTAATTGAGTCCTTAAGTCCATATGTGGGCTTGATTTGCCATTGGTTAGGTCAAACAGTCAAAAATTGCCTTTGTGCAGTCAAAACCCTAAAAATGACCATTTTGCCCTTTTGGTGATCTGATCAAATTTCTTGTGGAATTATGATCCAAACTTGATCAAATGGTCCATATGAGTTCAAAATGTTTATGTGGGTAAAAAATCATGAAGTTTGACTGTCAATTGGTCACAGTTGACTTTTTCCTCAATACAACTGATTTCTAGGTCAACTGTCCAATTGACTGGGCAAAGGTTGGAATCAAGACTTGAAACTTGGTATGGATAAACTTGTGAGTCCAACATGAAGCATGAAAGTCACTTTGGGCATTTTAGGTCAAAACATCTTTGTGCAAACTCAAACCCTAATTTGGGTCAACAGTGCAAGGAGGGGCCTTGAGCAGAGTAAACCCTAACTTGGTCTTGAGTTCCAAGAGTCTTGTGATGAGAAAATGTTGATGAAATGGGAGGGAAAATTTTGGGGTACAATATTTGCCCCTGTTCAATCTTCTTGCACCTGAAGAGTTAGATTGGCAGGTTTGCGTTTTGCGACTTGAAGGTAAAAGGAGATTGGACACTAGAGTGCCCAAAAATTTTTGCACTCGTCAAAGCTTAGTCTGAGGGAATGGGCTTAAAGATGCCATTTGGTGATGGGCTTAAAGATGCCATATGGAGGGGTGACAGAATCTTGTCGGGGGATGGGCTTAGAGATGCCATCCAAGAATGTTTGTTGAACTGTAGGTCGTTGATGAGTGAGTATCAGAAAGGTGTCCATGTTTTGGAACATCTATGGACTGGGGGGGTCTGAACAAGCAATAGATTGACATCCCTGTTTGGAGAATCCGTAAACTGTTTTCAGAGGTCTTGAAGTTGAATAAGCAATAGATCAGCATCCATGTTGGGAAGTGTCAGTAAACTGTTTTCAAAAGTTGAGTCTGAACAAGCGATAGATTAACATCCGTGTTTGGAGAATCCGTAAACTGTTTTCATAAGTTGAAGAATCTAAACAAGCGATAGGTTGACATCCGTGTTTGGAGAACCCGTAAACTGTTTTCAGAAGTCTTGAAATTGAATAAGAAATAGAGCAGCATCCATGTTGGGAAGCGTCTGTAAACTGTTTTCAAAAGTTGAGTCTGAACAAGCGATAGATTAACATCCGTGTTTGGAGAATCCGTAAACTGTTTTCAGAAGTTGAAGAATCTGAACAAGCGATAGGTTGACATCCGTGTCTGGAGAACCTGTAAACTGTTTTCAGAAGTCTTGAAATTGAATAAGCAATATAGCAGCATCCATGTTGGGAAGCGTCCGTAAACTTTTTTCAAAAGTTGAGCTTATTAATCTTATCCTGAAAAGGGTAAAATATTAGCTGAAACACAAAGATATGTTGCATGAAATGTATGATGCAATATATGTTATATCAATGTTTATGATATGAATGTAATGAATGCGCATGTAAGCTGATGAGCTGTCTTGCTGGGGATAGATGAATCTTGGATAGGTGGAGATAAAAGAATCTTGACTGCTGCCGGGGGAAGTGAATCCTTGACTGCTGCAGGGGATTGCAAGAATCTTTTGATCATTGAAAATGAGAAGTCCTGGGACCACTGTTGGGAAATCAGGAGCTTGGGTTGTATGCCAATCTACTGGGGTTTCCAGGACGAGAGTCTTCATTCTGTTAAAGGTTAACTGTTATCTGGTCGATCTCCAGGCTTTCACATAAACTTGTATTGCCATCTGGTCGTAATCCAGGCTTCACAATAGCTTGCTAAGTTGTTATCCAGTCAAATCCGGGCTTCACGGCTTGTGTTGAAGATATACCACTATCTGGTCGACTCCAGGCTTCGTAGTATTCTTGACCGCTGTCTGGTTGTAATCCAGGCTTCACAGAAACTTGTATTGTTATCTGGTCGTAATCCAGGCTTCACAATAGCTTGCTAAGCTGTTATCCGGTCAAATCTGGGCTTCACGGCTTGTGTTAAAGATATACCACTATCTGGTCGACTCCAGGATTCGTAGTATTCTTGACTGCTGTCTGGTCGTAGTCCAGGCTTCACAGAAACTTTGTTGGGGATTAAACTATTATCCGGTCGAATCCGGGCTTCATAGCTTGTTTTTAGGGGATACCACTATCTGGTCGTAATCCAGGCTTGGAGGTAGTCTGACATTTTTATTCGGTCGTACTCCGGGCTTCACAATATGCTGTAGAGATCAAGATACTATTCGGTCAAATCTGGGCTTCATAACTTGAACTTTGTGAGAATTTGATCTTTGACGACCGTAACTTTCAACAGGTGATGAAGGAACTTTTGAACGACCGATCAATTTGAAACATAATTTGTTTTGGAGAATAAATCCTTGACAAATGTTGGGGAAATAAACCCATAACCGAAGCTGGGGATAGAAAAATACTTTGGTTACTGAGGGTGAGAAACCCTTGCTGATTGTTGATTGCTTGGGGAGCAAGATCTTCAGTTGTTTGAGGGATCTTAGGACCACTGCTGGGGATAGAAAATCCTTGGTGACCTGTGAAAAAATGAGAAATCTGATGATCTCTACTGGGGAGTCCAGAACCTGGGAGCCTCATGCCGGAGGGGTAAGACTGAGAATCTTCAATCTGATGGGAAGTATCTCTGTGGGGAGACTGTTCACTAATCTGGTTCCGCTGGGGATTGATAGTTGGAAGTTTTAGCTCCGCTGGGGTTTAACAGCTTTGACTTCGCTGGGGATAGTATTTTCAGATTTTAAGGCTCCACTGGGGATACTGAAACTTAACTCTGAGGGGAATTGAGTTCTGGAAGGCTCTATGGCTGGGGAAATCAGTTTTGAGAAAGCTTTTGTCCTGCTGAGGATCCTGAAGTTTAAATCTATTTGGGGAATTAAGTTCTGGATTTTGACTTTGTCGAGGAATTTGGAGTTTAGTTCCGCTGGGGATTCCTTCTGAAAGGGCATCAAGATACCTATCTGTACCTTCAACCCATCAGCAATCATCTTTCTTGGTTTGTAAGAGAATGATTATGTTCAAATGCATATGCCTATTTAACAAAACATTGGACGTTTCTCAAATAAAACATAGGTGTAAAAAGTAAAAGGAAGACAAAGCAAATTTCTGTATTTGGAAAAGTATTTGTATTAACTTTTTATGAGTATCTTTGTACAAAGGAGACAGCCATCCTAGTAAGAGGATGTTGTCGTAAAAAATTGAAAATTTTATACAAAAGAAAGATGGCTATGTGTAACAATTCTATGGGATTCCGTTCTGTTATAGCCTTCACAACTCTGAATATTTTGTCCATTCAAATGCTCTGTCCGCCGATGACTGGATTGATCAGAAGCTCGGAGCTTGTTGATGAAGAGATTGTTCTTTAAAGTGATCCGACGAGACATAGTCATACGCTTTAATTCCCTAACTTTTGCCTGGATCGCCCTTTCGGGTTTTCAATCCACCGGGAAACCCTTTTTTGCCCAAGCCGCCTGTTGTACCCTAAAATTTGCCCTCCCATATTCTCCAAGAATTGCAAAGAGCATGCTTCAAAATCTCCCCAAGGGTTGCACAGTTCAAGGGTCTCCTAACAGTCAAAAACTAGGGTTTTGGTTCTGACAAAGTAAATGAAGTTTCCAAGGGCCCAAACCAATCCCACATGCCTATAAACATGGTCAAGCATCTTCATGCCAAGTTTCAAGACTTACAGCACAAAATTGCACAGTCAAAAACCCTAATTGCTCAGCAGTCAACTACAGGGGCAAAATGGTCATTTGACAGTCAAAAGTCCAAATTTTTGGTCAACATCTTATTTTGAAGCCACAAACATCAATTGATCAATTCTTGATCATGATTTTCAAAGCTTGGCTCAAAAAGTCTCAAGATGCAAAAGTTTCCATATTTGGATAGTTGAAAAAGTCAACTGTAACTTGACCAAGGCATAACTTCCACATGGTTTATCAGAAAAATTCCATCCAAAGCTCATTTTTAAGATAAAGACATTTCCTACAACTCCTCTTCACACTTCAAGTCCAATAAATGCTCTCACAAAAAGTTATCAATTTCAACATTATAGGTCATTTTCAAAAGTCAACAAAAAGGGACTTTAAGTCAAAGACCATAACTTGAGATTGGTAAATCAAAATGACATGGGACCAAAGGCATTGGTTATAGGACTTCAAGACCTTTCCAAAATGTCCAAGAACATGATCAAAGCTTAAAAATTGAGCAAGATATGCCTTGTGGAAGTTGGAAAATTTTTGGGTATTTTGAAAAGTCAACTTTGCTTCAAATGCCTTAAAATTGCTAATGGGCCACATTTTCTTCCAAGATTCATCATCCAAAGCATATGCACGACCATTTGGCCCAAAGGGGATTTACTCATCATTTTTATTCATTTATTTGAATTTTTAATTACTATTAATTCATTTAATAAAATAAGATATGACAAAAATACTAAAATAAAGTTTTCAAATCTTTTTGTGCAGAATAAACTCTCATCAAGGCCTAAGGATTTCGTGCATATCAAAAGAGGAAAGAATTGGTGCAAATTGGCATGATTCTTCATGAAAAAATATTGAAAAAGATTCATAAAAATCAAATCTTGAAAACCATTAAAGACAAGGCTTTGGGCTTGGATTATTGACTGAATTCATTCCTTATACAAGTATAAACCTAACCCTAATGCCAAGAACCTCTAAGCTGCGCCTCATCTCAAGAACAAAGTAGGCATTTTTTGTTCAAATTTTCAAAACTGAAAACACGATTCTAAGGCGTTTCAAGGCAAAACATTGATTCCATTAGCTTGCAAAGGTCTCAAGAGACGTTTCTGGATCAAAACCATTATCTCTAACGCAAGGAATTGGTAGAACGACTTCGTCCCGTTCATGATTTTTTTCATATTCATGTATCATGATTCACGCATTATTTTCAATTTTTAATGTTTGATTTATATTCAGTTAATCATTCTAAAGCTAACCATATATTTTAATTGAGTTTTCATGCATCATGTGAGAATCCACCATTGGAGCATTTTAGGGTTGCAGAGGTTCAGATTTGGGGTTTCTCTGTTATGGAAAAATTGGGACATGAGACTTAGGCCATTAAAACCAGGAGCTTCAGACGAATTCAATACATAACTCGCGATCAATTTATGATCAATAGATTTATATTCGCTATTTTTTTCATACATCATATAGTGGGGGTTTAAAACCCCTACAATCTTGTTTTCTTTTTTCAGGCGAATGCAGAACGGAGGAGGAAGACGCTTAGGTGTCACAACATGAATGGGCAATTCAAAGATTAGCGTGCATTTTATTTATTCAGGCCACTAACTCTTTTTGTTTCTTATAATTATTGCCTTCCACTAATGTTACAAAGAAAGCGCATGGTACAGATGGTTAATGTGTTGTCTCATAGGCACTGGGACCTGGGTTCGATTCCCAGGTCCCCTCCCTTTCCCTATATTATTTTTCTAACCATGTTCCTGTGCAGCTCGCTTCCAGAGGTTCATCATACGTCCACAATCCCAGCATGCCACATGGCTCCGAATCTCAATCCAAGGGCCCAGATCTGGTGAACACCATACTCGTTGGTCAATGAAGCTACACGCGCCCAGAAAAGTCAAACAAGGCCTTAAACATTGGGCCTAATTGCTGGGACAAAACCTCCAGTTTGGGGTCAACACCCCCTTGGTTTGTCTTCTTTCATTCTTTCATTATTTTTCTTTCTATTTTTATTTATTTATTTAGTTTCAACATAATTCTTTAAATCAATATTTTCATAACATAAAAAAATAATAAAAATCAGAAAGTCAAAATAAAATATATTTGTTTTAATATTTTTTTTTGTAAATAAATCTTATTAATTAATTTAGTCATAATTTTAGGTTTAAATCTTAATATTTTTTTATAAACTTAAAAATTGTAGAATTAGGGTTTTAATCACCTTTATATTTTTTCCTTTCTTTTATCATTATTAATTATTAATTATTATTTTTGTAAATAAAATTGTATTAATTAATTAGGTTAATTCTAGGTTTAACTTTAACATGTTTTTTTTAATATATTAAAAATAGCTAGAATTAGGTTTTAAATTCCATTAATTCGTATTAAAAATCCATAAATACAAAAAACTCCAAAAAATCTCTTTTATTTTAATTTAATTAATTTGTTAATCGTAATTTAATTTCATTAAAAGGGGTCCAACGCCCTCGCTTTCGATTATTAGTTCGTTTCGCGCATTTATTTCCTTTCTTATAATATTCATGTAATTCTCCCGAAGCCGTGTAAATCAGACATTTATCTTTTCCGCATTCTTTATTTTATTTCAAATCGGGTCCTGGATTAAATTTGGCGATGTGGACCCGCGCCTTTGTAATAGCATAGGAATTTTAATTCTCGCATCTTTTAAACTGTTAACTATTGCATGAAAGAATGAATGTCAAAAATAAAAGCAACGCGTAGATCACCAATACATGACAAGACGAAAATATCTGAAAACGACACACGAATCACACACCACCCCTAGGGTACGTCTCACTGTTGCCTTGCCCCTCGAAAGGTGATCTTCGAGTAGAGGATGTTTTAGTAAGTCCTCATGATCCGGGAACCTGGCATGAGGGTAGCTTCTAAGGTGTCTTCCTATTGCTCCAGTGATCACCATGTCCCGAACCTTCGAATTGACCCGAACACCTCCAACGGTGGTGCTACCTACCTCTCAATGGTGGGATGGCACTACTTTAAGGACATTTACACAGACGAATTCCTTAGGGTAGGTAGACGACTCTAGATACTTGCTCTAATTTCAAAACAAATCAAAAATACTTTTCACACCGATACCTTTTCAAAAAGCTTTCGAAAGCAATTTTTCAAACACTCTTGAGGACCGATACAAGAGTCGAACTGGAATTTTCAAAGAAACTTTTTAAAACCCACAGTTGAAAAACAAACAAACCATTTTTTGAAAACACATTGAGCAACTATCTAAGAGCCCATGGATAACCATGGATAGAAAGGGTGCTAACACCTTCCCTTTCTATAATCTACCTTCCGAACCGAGAGCAATCTCTATAAGGAATTTTTCTGTGCTTTTGTCCTTTCCATTTGGAGAAAATAAAAGACGGTGGCGACTCTTGCTTCCGCGACATTTCGCGAACCAGCGTTAAACAGTCAGTTCCAGATCCACCGATCACATAACTGGCGACTCTGCTGGGGATTAAAACTAATAAAGTGAGGTGTACCTTAGGATTAGTTCATAACTGTGTTTTCAATTGTATTGATTTACTTGCTTTAAATTAAGGGACTGTCTTGGGAGTTCTATAGATCCTAACCCGGATCTGGGGGATACCTTCTTAGAAAGTAGCAACAAGGCTGTGAGGGAACTGTGCGGGGTATACCGACATGGTTGAAACAGTCTGCTACGTTGATGTGGCACTTTGGTGTGTACCGGTAACCCTTGAGTTCAGTCAAGGAGAGTATGGGGCCTCCGCGTGGTGTCATGAAGCATCAACAGACCTTAGGAACCTTAATTGAACTATCTTGGCCTCTTTAGGGTAGTGAGATAACTGACTTTGGTGCAGTCCAAGGTTAGTTGATACTCGATACTACACTCAATTGAGGGTTGCTTTCCTGGAATATTTCGGTCGCCAGTTCAGTGGCTAAATCGAAACGATGAACAATGAAAGCAATCTGGTGATATTGGGATCCTTAGAACCCGGTTACTTCTGATAGGACAGGTTGAACCCACCAACTTCAAGAGGGTAATACCTAAACCCCATGCTGGCCTTAAACTCTAAGGGCTTGTCTTGTGTGACTTGTGTGCCTTACATGTTTGCCTTTGTAAATATCTGTGGTGTGTTTAATCATAGCATCATGACATCATCCAGCATCATATGCATTGACTAACCATTTCAGGGGTTCGAATTTTCATCTTTGTTCTTGTTTTGTAGGACATGGAAACTGTTCGCAGAAAGAAAATTCAAATCAGCCTTGTAAGGATCCCTCCTCAGCTTAAGGAACTTATATCCAGGATTCCCGAGAGCTCTTCATTCAGTGAGAGACATGGAAGACTCATCAGCTTGGTCAATACCAACATTGAGGAAGATATGATAAAGGTCCTGTTCCAGTTCTTTGACCCTCTGCATCACTGTTTCACTTTCCTGGATTATCAGCTGGTACCTACATTGGAGGAGTTCTCCCGGCTCCTGAAGATTCCTATCCTTGATCAACTCCCCTACAATGGTACGGAAAAGGAACCCAAGCTTGAAGAGATTGCTAAAGCCTTGCACCTACAATCATCTGACCTCAAGGGACATTGGGAAGTTAGAAGTGGCATCAAAGGGTTCTTAGCTAGGTTTCTGTTTGAAAAGGCCCATGAATGTTGGAACTCCCTTGACTTACAAGCTTTTGAAGAAGTTGTGGCCCTCCTTGTCTATGGTTTGGTGTTGTTCCCTAACCCAGATCAGCTTATAGATATCAGTGCTGTCCAGATCTTCATGTCCAAGAATCCTATACCTACGTTGTTGGGGGACATCCTTCACTCATGTTACACTCGAACCATGAGAAAAAGAGGTGTCCTTATGTGTTGCACTCCTCTCCTGGGAAGGTGGTTTATTTCGCACCTTCCACAATCAGTTTTGAAGAATGAGCGGGGTTTGAGATGGTCACAACGGTTGATGACTCTTACACATGCAGACATACATTGGTGCCCTCGGTCCAGAGAGGATGTCACTATCATTGATCGTTGCAGGGAGTACCCTAATGTTCCTTTACTTGGAATCAGAGGAGGTATTACTTACAACTCGTGCCTGGCTTGGAGACAGTTTGGTTATGCTCGAAGGGATGGCCCTCATGACATGTTAATTCCTGACATAGTTTTTGACTTCGACAACGATGCACAAGGACTTCGCCAGAGATTTATCAGAGCTTGGAGGATGCCAAGTAGGATAGACAGTAAGACACTGGGGAACAGGAATTCCATCCTGTTGGAACCTTATCTCAAGTGGGTACGCGCCCGCTCCCAGAAGTTAGTAATGCCTTATCCTCATATGCTCCCAGTAATCAAAGAGCCAGTCTCGGAAGGAGAGGTGTCCCACACCATTCAGCATCCTGACATGCCCACGTCCTGGGAAGAGATGCAGAAGAGCTGGATCCAGCTTAAGGAAGAACGGAATTCTCTTGAGACCAGTCTACATGCTAGTGAAAAGAAGGTCCTGGAGCTCACCCGCCTATTGCATGAGGAGAGGAATCTCAACACCTACATAGCTCCAAAGAGGATGCGTAGTGTCTTTTGGGATTGATTTGCTTTGTAATATGTGCCCATGAGGCTTTGATGTACTGAACAATTATTTCCTTAATGATAACGTATGTTCCTTTTTTTCTACAACAAATTTGAACTTTCGAACCCTTGAATGCATTGCATAAACACATATCATTCATCATGTGCATAGCAGGTTTTCTTCTTTTCAGGTTGCTTACCGTTCTTCGCTGTTTATTTCAGCATCATGAATCCTGACTCATCATCAACCGAGATGTCCATCAAGGCTCTTCAGGCGCAGAATGCGCAATTTCAGGAACTAATCATGGGTTTGGCTCAGGGCCAAGAAGAGCTGAAGGCTCTGCTCCTGAAGAAGGAGAAGAAGAAGAAGAAGAGAACTGTTCTTTTCAACTCGGGCTGAAGGTTTGGCAACACTCTACAGAATGAAGAGGCTGGTTCTTCTATAGGCAAGAGCAGTCCCCAAGGGGGAAAAGGTCCTAGTCCGGTAGTCTCTGACAACGAGACTGATTTCGATGAGGAACAGTATCCTCCTGCTGAAGACCGGTATAAGCAGTTGGAAGACAGACTGAATGCTATGGAAATCCAACAAGTGTCTGGGCTAGATTTTGGAGATTTGGGCTTATCTACTGGTGTGATCATTCCTCATAAGTTCAAAGCACCATCTTTTACCAAGTATGACGGGGCGTCTTGTCCCAAGCTACATCTCAGATCCTACGTGCGGAAGATTCAACCGTACTCAGTGGACAAGAACTTGTGGATCCACTTCTTCCAGGAGAGTATTTCAGGGACTCATCTCGAATGGTTCTATCAGCTGGATGGGACCAAAGTTCGTAACTGGGAGGAGTTGGCTACTGCTTTTTACAAGCAGTATCAATATAATGCCGACCTTGCCCCTACACGTACCCAACTCCAGGGTATGTCGCTAGGGTCAAGCGAAGGTTTTAAAGAGTACGCACAAAAGTGGAGGGATCTGGCTGGCAGGGTGCAGCCTCCGTTAACTGACCGGGAGTTGGTAGACATGTTCTTGGGGACCCTATCTGGGCCATTTTTCAACCATCTTATCGGGAATTCGTCTGCAGGATTTACTGATCTTATCCTGACTGGAGAGAGAATAGAGGCTGGGATGAAGTCTGGTAAAATTCAGAAGGGTGCATCTGCAAGTTCTGAGAAGAAGCCCTTCAAGAAGGAGGCCAGTGCTGTATATGGGTCTAGAAGACAAGAGAAACCGGAGCGCCGCCAATCTGTCAACGCGGTGATGATTGCTAAACCTGCTGCCGCTCCTCGGCAAACCAATCCTCAAAGGGCTGAAAGACCCAGGAGAGAGTTCACCCGCTTGAGTATGACTCTATCACAAATCTTTCCGCAGTTGCTGTCCACCAACCTAGTGACTGTCAGAGAGGCCCCAAAGGTTGTGAATACGGCCTCTCCCAAATACAATCCAAATGCCCGTTGTGCTTATCACTCTGATAGCCCGGGGCATTCCACTGATGACTGTTGGGCCTTAAGGAATAAGGTGCAAGACCTTATTGACGCAAAAGAGATACAATTTGAAGCGCCTGAGAGGCCAAATGTGGTGACTGCTCCTATGCCCCAGCATGGAGTAAATGCCGTTGATGAAGAGGTATATGCCGTTTCTGTGAATGATGTAGCTACTCCCTTAATGACTGTCAAGAGGAACCTACTGCTGGCCGGTTTATTTCCGGGTTGTAGTGAGGGTTTCCTTTTCTGTGCTGTTTCCCTTTCTGGTTGTCCTTTACTGAAGTTGGGCATCCAAAGCCTAATGGACAACAAAGAGATTCTGTTCAAGAAGACCGCTGTTCAGTTGGTTCCGGTAGAAGAAGTTTCTGTTGTTACAATCTTCAATAATCCAATCAAGGCTCTCCCAAGGAAGCCGGTTCAAATCATGACTGTCGCACCTGTTGTTATTACTGTTCCGGGGCCTCTCCTCTACGAATCTGATAAGGCTGTCCCCTGGCACTATGGGGCAGACGTGTATGTGCATGGAATCAAGCAGGAGTTCAACACTGGCACCAGCATCAGCAATATCACTGGTCCAACAAAAGTTACCCGCAATGGCAGGCTCTTCTCGCCTAACATTGCACCACCCGCTATTCAAAGACCCCTCACTATAACACCTACAAATGTACCTGTTCCCAGCTCTGATCAAGTTGTCTCCCCTGCTGCCGAGTCATCTAATGCTTGGGGTAAAGGGATTGAAGATGAGTCTGCCCGGATGGAGGCGCCGAAATTTGTGACTGCTGAGGCCTCCCAACAAGAGATGGAGGAAATTTTAAAAATAATCAAGAAAAGTGACTTTAATGTTGTCGAGCAGTTGGGGCATACGCCCTCCAAAATCTCCATGCTCTCCTTGCTCCTGTGCTCAGAGGCCCATGCTAAGGCCTTGATTTCATTTCTCAAGATGGCCCATGTGCCACAGGAGACATCTGCAATCCAGTTCACTGATTGCGTAGCAAATCTGACAGCGGACAATGGTTTGGGTTTCTCAGATGTTGACCTTACTGCTAAGGGAAAGGACCACAATGACGCCCTGCATGTCTCTATCGAATGCAGGGGCACTACTCTGGCGCACGTGTTGGTGGACACTGGTTCTTCCCTAAATGTGCTACCCAAGAAAGCCTTATACCGTTTGGATTGTGAAGGCCTGGAGCTGAAACCTAGCAATATCATCGTCAGAGCCTTTGACGGTTCTAAGAGGATGGTTCATGGAGAGGTAGACATTCCTATTCGTGTGGGTTCTCAAGTATTTGACTCTACTTTTTATGTGATGGATATCCGTCCATCATATTCTTGTCTACTGGGTCGACCTTGGATCCACAAAGCTGGGGCAGTGACCTCTACCCTGCACCAGAAGCTCAAGTACCTTGTCAGAGGGAAGATTGTCACTGTGCAGGGAGAGGAGGAGTATATGGTGAGCCATTTGAATTCCTTCAGATATATTGAGATGGACGGGGAGTTTATTGAAACCCCCTTTCAGCATTTCGAAGAGGTACCTCCAACTTTGGCAGCAGCAGAAACAGTGGTCGAAGAGGATGTTCCTTTGAAGATGGCTTCCTTGAAGGATGCCCGGGATATGGTCAAGAAAGGTGAATGTGCTAACTGGGGCAGGCTCCCTGATTTTACACAGAAAACTGACAAGTTTGGACTGGGTTTTACTGCAGAGGGTTAGAAAGTTGTGCGCAAGGCAAAGACCAGAAGACCTCCTGTACTCATTACCAACACAGGAGTAAATGCTGTTGGGGACGGAGATGAAGTGGAAGAGTCAGAGTTTGAAAGCTGGATCTACCCGACGACTGATGGTGGATTGACCAATTGGACTGCTAAAGACCATACTCCTGTTACTTTTGTTACGCAGTAATAAACTTCTTTGTTTTGTTATTTGTAATAAACAATTAAAACTCTATGGCCCGGTGTCTTACCCGGGGCACCGTGGCTTCATTTGTGAGGGCATATAAATTGTCATTTCATATATCATGAATAAAGATCTTGGACGTTTTCTCGCATTTCAAATCTTATGCTCCTTTTCTTTCTTTCCTTCCTTTATATATTTCAAAACAGCTGTATTTACACACACTCACTCATACAGGTTTCAATCCACTCTGGATCTTACTGGTAACGACTCTGCTACTGCCAGTTATGACTTCGAAAATCCGATCAACTTAGCCGAAGACGAAGGTGAAGATGATTGCGAAGTGCCTGGCGAGCTTGCAAGACTGTTACTCCAGGAAGAGAGGGCAATTCAACCACACGAAGAGCCAGTGGAAACAATAAATCTGGGTACTGAGACGGACAGGAAGGAGGTAAAAATTGGTGCCAACCTAGAGCTCAGCGTGAAGCAACGGTTGACTCAGATGCTACATGATTATATGGAGATCTTTTCCTGGTCCTACGAAGACATGCCCGGGTTGGATGCCGATATTGTGGTCCATCATTTGCCTACCAAGGAAGACTGCCCTCCGGTTAAGCAAAAGGTCCGCCGTATGTGTCCAGAGATGTCTGAGAAGATCAAAGCCGAGGTTATGAAACAGTTTGATGTTGGGTTCCTTGCAGTGACTTCTTACCCTCAGTGGGTTGCTAATGTGGTGCCGGTACCAAAGAAGGACGGTAAGGTCAGAATGTGTGTCGACTACAGGGATCTGAACAGGGCCAGCCCCAAAGATGACTTCCCCCTACCTCACATTGATGTCCTTGTTGACAATACAGCTCAGCATAAGGTGTTCTCTTTCATGGATGGTTTTTCAGGTTACAATCAGATCAAGATGGCACCTGAAGACATGGAAAAAAACTACCTTTGTTACTCAGTGGGGCACCTTCTGCTACAAGGTCATGCCTTTTGGACTGAAGAACGCTGGGGCAACCTACCAACGTGCCATGGTTGCTTTATTTCATGACATGATCCATCATGAGATAGAAGTGTATGTTGACGACATGATCGCAAGGTCCCAAACTGAGGAAGAACACCTGGATCACCTGCAGAAATTGTTTGACCGGTTGAAATTGTACAAGCTGAGGTTGAACCCGAACAAGTGCACCTCCGGGGTTAGATCTGGAAAGTTGCTAGGCTTCGTTGTAAGTGACAAGGGTATTCAAGTGGACCCTGCCAAGGTCAAAGCTATTCAAGAAATGCCAGTTCCTAAGACAGAGAAAGAGGTCAGAGGCTTTTTAGGACGCCTGAATTACATTGCTCGGTTCATCTCACACCTAACTACTACCTGTGAACCAATCTTCAAGCTGCTGAAGAAAGATCAGGTAGTACGTTGGAATGATGAATGTCAGGCCGCTTTTGACAGAATCGAAGAGTATCTCCAAGAACCACCCATCCTTATGCCACCGGTTGAAGGGAGACCTCTGATACTATACCTGACAGTACTTGACAACTCAATGGGGTGTGTGCTGGGGCAGCATGACGAGTCTGGCCGAAAAGAGCATGCCATTTATTACCTTAGCAAAAATTTTACCGACTGTGAGACCCGATACTCACTGCTTGAGAAAACTTGCTGCGCTTTGGTATGGGCTGCTCGCCGGCTGAGACAGTATATGCTGACTCACAGTACCTTATTGATCTCAAAGATGGATCCTATAAAGTACATATTTGAAAAGCCTGCTCTGTCTGGGAGAATAGCAAGATGGCAGATGATCTTGACAGAATACGACATTCAGTATACAACCCAGAAAGCCATCAAAGGAAGTGTATTGGCAGACCACTTGGCACATCAGGCAGTAGACGACTATCAGTCAATGAACTTCGAGTTTCCAGACGAGAGCATCATGATAGTGACTGATTGTGAAGTACCTGGACCGGATGAAGGACCTGAAGAAGGATCCCGATGGTCTATGCACTTTGACGGAGCCTCCAACGCTTTGGGTAACGGCATCGGCGCTGTAATCATATCCCCTCAAGGCACTCATACTCCACTCACTGCCCGGTAATGTTTCAACTGTACCAACAACATGGCAGAGTATGAGGCGTGCATCATGGGTCTTCAAGCTGCGATTGACTTAAGGATCAAGTTTCTGAGTGTCTTCGGAGATTCCGCTCTCGTGATCAATCAGATCAAAGGAGAGTGGGATACGAAACATCCGAATCTTATTCCTTACAGAGAATGTGTGTTGACATTGATCCCCCACTTCACGAAGATAACCTTTGAACATTTCCCAAGAGAGGAGAATCAGCTGGCGGACGCGTTAGCTACGATGTCTTCCATGTTCAAAGTCAAATGGGACAATGAGGCTGCCCGGATCATCATCTGGAAACTGGACGAACCGGCATACTGTTGTGATCTCGAGAATGAATTGGTGACTGAGAAGCCTTGGTACCATGAAGTGAAGAGATATTTGGAAGCTCAGGAGTACCCTGAAGGTGCGTCTGTCAACGACAAAAAGTTTCTGAGAAGGTTCACAGTGAAATTCTTCCTTAGCAACGGCATCCTGTATAAGCGAAACCATGATTCGACCTTACTGCGTTGTATGGACAAGACTGAAGCAGAAAGGATCATGGAAGAGCTACACGAAGGGACCTTCGGAACACATTCTAGTGGACACACTATGGCGAAGAAAATCCTTCGGGTAGGGTATTTCTGGTCCACAATGGAAGCTGACTGCTACCAACATTCTCGGACATGCCATAAATGCCAGATATATACAGACAAGGTGAACGTTCCTCCAGTTCCTCTCAATGTTCTGACTGCGCCTTGGCCGTTTGCAATGTGGGGCATAGATATGATTGGTGAGATTAAACCTACGACATCCAACGGGCATCGCTTCATCCTGGTAGTGATTGATTACTTCACGAAGTGGGTTGAAGCGGCTTCCTACGCTACGGTAACCAAGACTGTTGTGGCACGGTTCATTCGACATAACCTGATATGTCGGTATGGTGTCCCTGAAAGGATCATTACAGACAACGGTACCAATCTCAATAACAAGATAATCACTGAGCTCTGCGAGCAGTTTAAGATACATCACCATAACTCTTCTCCTTACAGACCGAAGATGAATGGGGCTGTAGAAGCAGCAAATAAGAACATTAAGAAAATCGTGCAGAAGATGACAGTGACTTATAAAGATTGGCACGAGATGTTACCGTTCGCTCTACATGGGTACCGTACCTCAGCCAGGACGTCAACCGGGGCAACTCCTTTCTCCTTGGTCTATGGTATGGAGGTTGTCTTACCAATCGAAGTGCAAATACCCTCTCTCCGGATAATGAAGGATGCAGATCTGAGCGAAGATGATTGGATCCAAACACGACTTGATCAGCTAAACCTTATTGATGAAAAGAGACTCGCTGCTATTTGTCATGGTCAGACGTATCAGAAACGGATGATCAGGGCATTTAACAAAAAGGTCAGACCGCAAGAATATCAAGTTGGGGATCTAGTAATCAAGCGAATCATCCTTCCTCAGAGTGATCCAAGGGGCAAGTGGACCCCTACGTACGAAGGGCCATTTGTGGTTAAACATGTGTTCTCAGGAGGAGCCATGATCCTAACCAACATGGATGGTGGCGACCTTCCTCACCCCGCCAATGCAGACATAGTAAAAAGATACTACGCATAATAAAGACCCGCTAGGTTGACATACCTAGGCAAAAATTAGGGCTTCCCGGCGAACCAAAAGGGTTCGGGCAAAATGAAGGGATGAAATGAAAAAATCTGTACACCCGACAAGTCGAAAACCTGAAAAGGCGGCTTGGGCAAAAATGGGTATCCCGGTGGACTGAAAACCAGAAAGGGCGGTCCAGGCAAAAGTTAGGGATAAAGCGTAATACTATGTCTCATTGGATCACTTTGCATCCAGAATCTGGTATCTACATCAAGTTCAGACGGCATCGATCAGTCAGCTTCACCTTCAACTAAGGTCATCAAGTGATGAGACGCTCAGAGATATAAAGGCAATAGCAGAGTTGAAACCCAGTGGATCAGTCATTTCACACAGCTGTTTTATTTTCTCTTGTACAAATTTGTATAAACTCTTTTGTTCGGCGGCGTTCTCTTACTAGGACGCCAGCCTCTTGTACATAAACGCCTATTTTACAGGCAAATTCAAAAAAAATCAATACAAATATACTTTTCAGTTAAAATTTCCAATTGTTTTTCCTTTTCTGTTTTGTTTTGCGAAGAACGTCCAAGGTTCAATTTGTGATATATGCATTGACAATAATTTGCTAACTCATGAATATTTGCATACGAAACAAAGGGTTAATTACAGGTAACATTAGAAACAGGGGCAATAAAGAGTTGTCTAAGCAATCTAATTGTTCTGTCCTCCAAGGTATCAAGGTAGGTTCAGCTGAAGAACATAACCAGATATCTTAATTCCCCAGAGAGTGAGCCAGCAAGTCAGTGCACTCTCCCCAAGCAAAGCTATTATCAAACTTAAGGAAGTTAGGTATCCTCCAGCAGATCTCAACATTCCCCAGCACATCATACGGACATTCTTAGCAAGCATCCCTGGCAATCTTGGCCTAAAGATTGTTCCCCGGTGGTATATCAAACATTCAATGGAGTCACTTCCCCGATACAGTTCAGAACTTCCCCAGGAGAGTCCGATCTAGTTCCCAAGGAAAGTTGGAATCCATCTCCCCAAGCAGTAAGTTTATCCCCAGTAGATTTTGGAAGCTTACCCTCGCAGAGCACGAACGTGTCTCCCGGCTTTATTCAAAGAGTTATTTCCCTACCAGGATATAACTGGGTTATCCTCAGCCAAAAGTCACGGAAAGATCGTCCTCGGTGAAGCCTTCCTATCCCCCAGCGAAGTCTATTAACACTTCCAACACAACAATGGTATCCCCAGCGAAGTTACCATCAACATTCCAGCAAAGTATCTCTCTCCCCACAGATTATTGCTTCCCAGCAAGATCGTTAGAGTACTTTTCTCCCCGCAGAGTAATCCATTCGCCAAGTTTATTCCCCAACGGAGTTATCTTCTCCTACCGGTATTCTTACAACTATCAGAAGCTCTACATCAGCCCAGGAGTGACTTCCCGGCACCCGTCAAGGATTTATTTTCCTAAGACGAAAAAGATACATTCATAAACATCGCACTTCCATACATTATAGCATGCATATACGCATCACATCTTACAAATCTCATTTATGTTGAGAACATCATTGCTTGATTCATATCACGCATTGCATATGACTGACCTTTACCTTTCAGGAAAGATCTAGTTAAGTTCTCAGCTATATTTCAAGACTTCTCTGGTTCAGTCAGATCGACCCTAAGATCTCCCTATTTCTTATCCAGTTGAAGATTTCAAGACCTTGACCGGTTCAGTTAAATCGACCCTAAGATTTTTCTGTTTCTTATCCAGTCAAAGGCCTTCTCTGGTTCAGTTAGATCGACCCTAAGATCTCCCTGTTTCTTATCCAGTTGAAGATTTCAAGACCTTGACCGGTTCAGTTAAATCGACCCTAAGATTTTTCTGTTTCTTATCCAGTCAAAGGCCTTCTCTGGTTTAGTCAGATCGACCCTAAGATCTCCCTGTTTCTTATCTAGTTGAAGATTTCAAGACCTAGACCGGTTCAGTTAAATCGACCCTAAGATTTTTCTGTTTCGTATCCAGTCAAAGGCCTTCTCTGGTTCAGTCAGATCGACCCTAAGATCTCCCTGTTTCTTATCCAGTTGAAGATTTCAAGACCTAGACCGGTTCAGTTAAATCGACCCTAAGATTTTCCTGTTTCTTATCCAGTCAAAGGCCTTCTCTAATCTAGTTAAATCGACCCCTAAAAGATTTTCCTAATGAAGACTCAGTAGAAGACATCCAAGATTCTCTCAGCGTTACTGTTGAGGTTGAAGTCGCCTATGATTCTCTCCCCGTTACTGTGGAGGTAGTAATCATCCCCAGATTCTCTCAGCGTTCCTGTTGAGATAGTAATCGTCCAAGGTTCTCTCAGCGTTCCTGTTGAGGTAGTAATCAACCAAGGTTCTCTCATCGTTCCTGTTGAGGTAGTAACCATCCCTGGTTCATTCATCGCCGTTTGAAGCTCCAAATCCAGCTCCTGTAACCAGACAGGACACATCTACACAAAGAATTTGAAGACCAGCTCCTGTAACAGGTCAGGTAATCATTTTTCTTTTTCAGGTATGCAAGCTCTCACTAAGGAATCTCTTACGCGATCAACATCCAGATGGCATCTATAAGCCCATCCACCATCCATCATCTCTCAGCATGGCATCTATAAGCCCATCATCCTATTCATCAATCTCCAAATGGCATCTATAAGCCCATTCCATCGTCACACTGCTACTATGTGAGTGCAAATTTCAAGGCACTCTAGTGTTCAATCATCTTCCACCTTCGGATTACGAAAGGCACGTCAGCCAATCTGCATCCTCAGGTCTAAGAAGATTGAACAGGGGCAACTGTTGTACCCCAAAATTTGCCCTCCCATATTCTCCAAGAATTGCAAAGAGCATGCTTCAAAATCTCCTCAAGGGTTGCACAGTTCAAGGGTCTCCTAACAGTCAAAAACTAGGGTTTTGGTTCTGAAAAAGTAAATGAAGTTTCCAAGGGCCCAAACCAATCCCACATGCCTATAAACATGTTCAAGCATCTTCATGCCAAGTTTCAAGACTTACAGCACAAAATTGCACAGTCAAAAACCCTAATTGCTCAGCAGTCAACTGCAGGGGCAAAATGGTCATTTGACAGTCAAAAGTCCAAATTTTTGGTCAACATCTTATTTTGAAGCCACAAACATCATTTGATCAATTCTTGATCATGATTTTCAAAGCTTGGCTCAAAAAGTCTCAAGATGCAAAAGTTTCCATATTTGGACAGTTGAAAAAGTCAACTGTAACTTGACCAAGGCATAACTTCCACATGGTTTATCAGAAAAATTCCATCCAAAGCTCATTTTGAAGAGAAAGACATTTCCTACAACTCCTCTTCACACTTCAAGTCCAAGAAATGCTCTCACAAAAAGTTATCAATTTCAACATTATAGGTCATTTTCAAAAGTCAACAAAAAGGGACTTTAAGTCAAAGACCATAACTTGAGATTGGTAAATCAAAATGACATGGGACCAAAGGCATTGGTTAGAGGACTTCAAGAACTTTCCAAAATGTCCAAGAACATGATCAAAGCTTAAAAATTGAGCAAGATATGCCTTGTGGAAGTTGGGAAATTTTTGGGTATTTTGAAAAGTCAACTTTGCTTCAAATGCCTTAAAATTGCTAATGGGCCACATTTTCTTCCAAGATTCATCATACAAAGCATATGCACGACCATTTGGCCCAAAGGGGATTTATTCATCATTTTTATTCATTTATTTGAATTTTTAATTACTATTAATTCATTTAATAAAATAAAATATGACAAAAATACTAAAATAAAGTTTTCAAATCTTTTTGTGCAGAATAAACTCTCATCAAGGCCTAAGGATTTCGTGCATATCAAAAGAGAAAAGAATTGGTGCAAATTGGCATGATTCTTCATGAAAAAATATTGAAAAAGATTCATAAAAATCAAATCTTGAAAACCATTAAAGACAAGGCTTTGGGCTTGGATTATTGACTGAATTCATTCCTTATACAAGTATAAACCTAACCCTAATGCCAAGAACCTCTAAGCTGCGCCTCATCTCAAGAACAAAGTTGGCATTTTTTGTTCAAATTTTCAAAACTGAAAACACGATTCTAAGGCGTTTCAAGGCAAAACATTGATTCCATTAGCTTGCAAAGGTCTCAAGAGACGTTTCTGGATCAAAACCATTATCTCTAACGCAAGGAATTGGTAGAACGACTTCGTCCCGTTCATGATTTTTTTCATATTCATGTATCATGATTCACGCATTATTTTCAATTTTTAATGTTTGATTTATATTCAGTTAATCATTCTAAAGCTAACCATATATTTTAATTGAGTTTTCATGCATCATGTGAGAATCCACCATTGGAGCATTTTAGGGTTGCAGAGGTTCAGATTTGGGGTTTCTCTGTTATGGAAAAATTGGGACATGAGACTTAGGCCATTAAAACCAGGAGCTTCAGACGAATTCAATACATAACTCGCGATCAATTTATGATCAATAGATTTCTATTCGCTATTTTTTTCATACATCATATAGTGGGGGTTTAAAACCCCTATAATCTTGTTTTCTTTTTTCAGGCGAATGCAGAACGAAGGAGGAAGACGCTTAGGTGTCACAACATGAATGGGCAATTCAAAGATTAACGCGCATTTTATTTATTCAGGCCACTAACTCTTTTTGTTTCTTATAATTATTGCCTTCCACTAATGTTACAAAGAAAGCGCATGGTACAGATGGTTAATGTGTTGTCTCATAGGCACTGGGACCTGGGTTCGATTCCCAGGTCCTCTCCCTTTCCCTATATTATTTTTCTAACCATGTTCCTGTGCAGCTCGCTTCCAGAGGTTCATCATACGTCCACAATCCCAGCATGCCACATGGCTCCGAATCTCAATCCAAGGGCCCAGATCTGGTGAACACCATACTCGTTGGTCAATGAAGCTACACGCGCCCAGAAAAGTCAAACAAGGCCTTAAACATTGGGCCTAATTGCTGGGACAAAACCTCCAGTTTGGGGTCAACACCCCCTTGGTTTGTCTTCTTTCATTCTTTCATTATTTTTCTTTCTATTTTTATTTATTTATTTAGTTTCAACATAATTCTTTAAATCAATATTTTCATAACATAAAAAAATAATAAAAATCAGAAAGTCAAAATAAAATATATTTGTTTTAATATTTTTTTTTGTAAATAAATCTTATTAATTAATTTAGTCATAATTTTAGGTTTAAATCTTAATATTTTTTTATAAACTTAAAAATTGTAGAATTAGGGTTTTAATCACCTTTATCTTTTTTCCTTTCTTTTATCATTATTAATTATTGATTATTATTTTTGTAAATAAAATTGTATTAATTAATTAGGTTAATTCTGGGTTTAACTTTAACATGTTTTTTTTAATATATTAAAAATAGCTAGAATTAGGTTTTAAATTCCATTAATTCTTATTAAAAATCCATAAATACAAAAAACTCCAAAAAATCTCTTTTATTTTAATTTAATTAATTTGTTAATCGTAATTTAATTTCATTAAAAGGGGTCCAACGCCCTCGCTTTCGATTATTAGTTCGTTTCGCGCATTTATTTCCTTTCTTATAATATTCATGTAATTCTCCCGAAGCCGTGTAAATCAGACATTTATCTTTTCCGCATTCTTTATTTTATTTCAAATCGGGTCCTGGATTAAATTTGGCGATGTGGACCCGCGCCTTTGTAATAGCATAGGAATTTTAATTCTCGCATCTTTTAAACTGTTAACTATTGCATGAAAGAATGAATGTCAAAAATAAAAGCAACGCGTAGATCACCAATACATGACAAGACGAAAATATCTGAAAACGACACACGAATCACACACCACCCCTAGGGTACGTCTCACTGTTGCCTTGCCCCTCGAAAGGTGATCGTCGAGTAGAGGATGTTTTAGTAAGTCCTCATGATCCGGGAACCTGGCATGAGGGTAGCTTCTAAGGTGTCTTCCTATTGCTCCGGTGATCACCATGTCTCGAACCTTCGAATTAACCCGAACACCTCCAACGGTGGTGCTACCTACCTCTCAATGGTGGGATGGCACTACTTTAAGGACATTTACACAGACGAATTCCTTAGGGTAGGTAGACGACTCTAGATACTTGCTCTAATTTCAAAACAAATCAAAAATACTTTTCACACTGACACCTTTTCAAAAAGCTTTCGAAAGCAATTTTTCAAACACTCTTGAGGACCGATACAAGAGTCGAACTGGAATTTTCAAAGAAACTTTTTAAAACCCACAGTTGAAAAGCAAACAAACCATTTTTTGAAAACACATTGAGCAAGTATCTAAGAGCCCATGGATAACCATGGATAGAAAGGGTGCTAACACCTTCCCTTTCTATAATCTACCTCCCGAACCGAGAGCAATCTCTATAAGGAATTTTTCTGTGCTTTTGTCCTTTCCATTTGGAGAAAATAAAAGACGGTGGCGACTCTTGCTTCCGCGACATTTCGCGAACCAGCGTTAAACAGTCAGTTCCAGATCCACCGATCACACCGCCCTTTCGGGTTTTCAACTTGCCGGGTGTACAGATTTTTTTGTTTTTATCCCTAATTTTTGCCTGAATCGCCCTTTCGGGTTTCGGTTTACCGGGATGCCCATTTTTGCCCAAGTCGCCCTTTCGGGTTTTCGACTTGTCGAGTTATTTTATGCGTAGTATCTTTTGACTATGTCTACGTTCGTAGGGTGTGGCAAATCGTCGTCGTCCATGGTGGTCAGAATCATTGCACCACTAGAAAATATGCTCTTGATCACAAATGGTCCTTCGTAAGTAGGAGTCCATTTTCCCCTGGGATCACTTTACGGCAAGATGATCCGCTTGATTACGAGATCTCCGACTTGATATACTTGACGTCTGACTTTCTTGTTGAAAGCCTTGATCATCCGTTTTTGGTACGTCTGACCATGGCAAACAGCAGTGAGTCGCTTTTCGTCGATCAGATTGAGTTGATCAAGTCGGGTCTGAATCCAATCGTCTTCATTCAAACCAGCGTCCTTCATAATCCTATAAGAAGGAATCTGAACCTCCATGGGTAAGACAACTTCCATGCCATATACTAAAGAAAATGGGGTTTCCCCTGTTGAAGTTCGTGCCGTGGTACGGTATCCATGCAGAGCAAACGGTAACATCTCATGCCAGTCCTTGTAGGTGACTGTCATTTTCTGAATGATCTTCTTGATGTTTTTGTTCGCAGCTTCAACAGCACTGTTCATCTTCGGCCGATAGGGAGATAAATTGTGATGATAAATCTTGAACTGCTCGCATAGAGCGGTGATCATAGTATTGTTCAAATTTGTACCGTTGTCTGTAATGATCCTGTCGGGGACACCATACCGGCATGTGAGGTTTTGCTTGATGAAGCGGGCAACCACATTTTTCGGAACGGGGGCAAAGGAAGTTGCGTCGACCCACTTGGTGAAATAGTCAATAGCAACCAGGATGAAGCGATGTCCATTGGATGTCGTGGGCTTGATCTCTCCAATCATGTCAATGCCCCACATTGCGAATGGCCAAGGAGCTGTCAGAACGTTGAGAGGAACAGGAGGAATATGAATCTTGTCAGCGTAGACTTGACATTTGTGGCAAGTACGGGAATATTGATGGCAATCAGCTTCCATGGTAGACCAGTAATAGCCTGCCCTCAGGATCTTCTTAGCCATTGTATGCCCGCTCAAGTGGGTGCCAAATGTGCCACTGTGTATCTCGGTCATGATCAACTCTGCTTCAGCTTTGTCTACACATCGGAGTAAAACACAATCATGGCTGCGTTTATAAAGGATTCCGTTGCTCAGGAAGAACTTGGCAGCAAATCTCCTTAAGAACTTCTTGTCATTTACAGAAGCTCCTTCGGGATATTCTCTAGTCTGGAGATACCTTTTGATTTCGAGAAACCAGGGTTGTTCCACTACTTCCTCGGTATTAATCTCATGACAATGCGCAGGTACATCCATTCACTGGATGGTGATTTGGGGAGCCTCGTTATCCCAGTTGAGTTTAAACATGGAAGACATTGTTGCCAGAGCATCTGCTAGATGATTTTCTTCTCGCAGGAAATGCTCGAAGGTGATCAGCTCGAAATGAGGCAGCAATGTTAGGACATGTTCTTTGTATGGGATAAGATTAGGATGTTTGGTATCCCACTCTCCTTTGATTTGACTCTTAACCAAAGCCGAGTCCCCAAATACGATCAAAGATTTGATCCCCAAGTCTATAGCAGCCTTGAGACCAAAGATGCAAGCTTCATATTCAGCCATGTTGTTGGTACAGCTGAAGCAAAGTCGGGCCGTGAAAGGTGTATGGAAACCTTCCGGGGAAATGAGTACCGCACCGATACCATTTCCAAGTGCATTTGAAGCGCCATCAAAGTACAGGGTCCATCGGGATCCATTTTCAGGTCCGTCATACGGTCTGTTACCTTCAATGTTGTCCAGAGTCATGATGTCCTCGTCTGGGAAGTCAAATCTCATGGGTTTATAATCTTCGATTGCTTGATGAGCTAGATGGTCAGCTAGTACACTCCCCTTTATAGCTTTTTGGGTAGTATACTGGATGTCGTGCTCAGTCAGAATCATCTGCCATCTAGCGATTCTTCCAGATAAAGCAGGCTTCTCGAAGATATACTTGATAAGATCCATTTTGGAAATCAAAAGAGTGGTATGAGTCAACATATACTGCCTTAGTCGGCGAGCAGCTCATACCAAAGCGCAGCAAGTTTTCTCGAGCAGTGAGTAGCGAGTCTCACAGTCGGTAAACTTTTTGCTAAGGTAATAAATGGCATGCTCTTTTCGACCAGACTCGTCATGCTGGCCCAGTACACACCCCATTGAGTTATCTAGAACAGTCAGATACATGATTAATGGTCTTCCTTCGACGGGTGGCATCAGAATAGGAGGTTCTAGCAAATACTCCTTGATCTTATCAAAAGCAGTTTGACAATCATCGTTCCATTCGACTACCTGATCTTTCTTTAATAGTTTGAAAATTGGCTCACAGGTAGACGTCAGATGAGAGATGAATAGGGCAATGTAGTTCAAGCGTCCCAAGAACCCTCTAACCTCCTTTTCAGTATGGGGAGCAGGCATTTCTTGTATTGCTTTCACTTTTTCTGGATCGACCTCAATGCCCTTGTTGCTGACAATAAATCCTAGAAGTTTACCAGACCTAACTCCAAAAGTACACTTACTTGGATTCAACCTGAGTTTGTACTCTTTCAACCTGGAAAACAGCTTTTGCAGATGCTCAAGGTGTTCCTCCTCTGTTTGTGATCGAGCTATCATGTCGTCTACGTAAACTTCGATCTCATGATGTATCATATCATGAAACAAAGCTACCATGGCGCACTGATAAGTTGCCCCTGCGTTCTTCAGTCCGAACGGCATCACCTTGTAGCAGAAGGTACCCCATTGTGTAACAAAGGTTGTTTTCTCCATGTCCTCGGGGGCCATTTTAATCTGGTTGTAGCCTGAGAATCCGTCCATGAAGGAAAACACCTTGTGCTGAGCTGTATTGTCAATCAAAATGTCGATATGCAGTAGCAGAAAATCATCTTTAGGGCTAGCCCTGTTCAAATCCCGGAAGTCCACACACATTCTGACCTTGCCGTCTTTTTTAGGTACTGGCACAATGTTAGCAACCCATTGTGGATAGAACGTAACAGCCAGAAATCCAGCGTTGAATTGCTTCATTACTTCTGCTTTAATCTTCTCAGACATGTCGGGCCTCATTCGGCGGACTTTTTGCTTGATCGGTGGACAGTCCTCTCTTGTAGGGAGACGGTGAACCACGGTATCTGTGTCTAAACCCGGCATGTCTTCATAAGACCAGGCGAAGATTTCAACGTACTCATTCAACAGTTGTATTAGACGCCCCTTGACACTTGGTTCCAGATTGGCACCCACTTGTACTTCCTTCTTGTCTTCCTCTGTTCCTAAGTTGACAGTTTCCAATAACTCTTCATGAGGCAAGATGGCCCTCTCTTCTTGTTGTAGAAGTCTGGCTAGCTCTCCTGGTACTTCACAATCTTCATCACCTTCATACTCAGCCTGATTGACCAAATCTTCAGAGTTATTGAAGGATACAACAGAATAGTCACCCATAGAATCCATAGTGGATGGGTACCTGCATTTGTGAGTGTGGGTGTGTGTAAGGGATAGCCATCCTTAAACAAACAAAAATGCAAAAGGAAAGAAAATGAACACAATAGTTTATAAATGAAAAACGTCCAATGATTCATTAAACATGGCATATGAATATGAAGAGAATTAAAACCCTTACAAATGGACCTACATGCCCCGGGCAAGGCATGAGGTGAAAAAGTAGTGTGCAGATTGTTTAAGAGTAATTATTACAGACCAACAGAAAATGTTCGAAAGATAAATTACTGATTGATGAAAGTAATGGGAATGAAGTCTTTCGCCTCCCAGTTGTGCAGTCCCCCTTCAATGGTTGGGAAGATCCAATCTTCAATGTTGTCCTCTTCGTCTTCGTCTTCCAAAGCATTGATTCCATGAGGAGAAATCTTGATGGGTGTCCTTTCGATTTTTGAGCGACGCATAGCTTTTTGCCCCGCAGTGGTAAATTCCAACCCAAACTTGTCTATCTTGTGAGGAAAATCAGGCAACTGACCCCATGTTGAGCTCTTCCCCTCCTTCATTGCAGCTTTTGTGTCTTTTAGAGATGCCATCCTGGCCACCTGCTTGGGTACATCAGCTACTGCCTTTGCTACAGCAACCTCGGGAGCAATTTCCTCGAAGTGTTGGAACGGTGTTTCGATGAATTCGCCCTCCACTCCCACATACCGAAAGGAGTTCAGATGACTGATCATATACTCCTCCTCGCCGTGTACAGTTATGATCTTTCCCTTAACAGGGTATTTCAGCATCTGATGTAGGGAGGAAGCGACTGCCCCAACATTATGTATCCACGGCCTTCCTAGAAAGCAAGAGTAGGATGGGCGGATGTCCATCACATAGAAGGTTGAGGGGAACACTTCAGTGCCTACCTTGATAGGAATGTCTACCTCCCCATGCACCATTCTTTTAGACCTGTCAAAGGCCCTGACAATGATATTACTCGGTTTCAGCTCCAAGCCTTCACAATCCAACCGGTCTAGAGCTTTCTTAGGCAGCACATTTAGAGAAGAACCAGTGTCGACCAAGACATGGGCGAGAGTAGTTCCTAGGCATTCAACTGACACATGCAATGCGTCATTGTGCTTTCTTCCCTTCGGAGTCAGGTCAGCATCAGAGAAACCCAGGCCGTTGTCGGCGGTAAGGCTGGCTACACAATCCTGGAACTGATCGGCTGAGGTTTCCTGGGGTACATGGGTTGTCTTCAAAAACCTTATCAAGGCCTTGGCATGAGCCTCCGAACAAAGAAGCAATGCTAACATGGAGATCTTCGAGGGGGTATGCCCCAGTTTCTCCACCACGTCATAATCACTCTTCTTAATTATTTTTAGAATCTCCTCAATTTCTTTCTTAGAGGTTTCGGGGATGACCAATGGCTAAGCCCTCGTCCTGACGAGCTCATCTTGGATCCCTTTCCCCTTATCAGCAGAAGTAGGAGGGACAACCACAGGAATAACAGCTTCTTCAATCAACGGAGTTCTTGCAGAAAGTTTTATCGGTGCCGGAGTAACTTTGGCAGCAGTTGAGGGTCCAAAGATTGCCTTTGGAGGGGCAATCTCTGGAGAGAAAATTCTCCCACTTCGGGTAATCTTGCTCGTACCGGCAATGTTTCCAATGTCGGTAGTTTCTTCGCCAGAGCTCTCTTCAGTTATCTCAATTTGTTTAACACCATGCTAGTAGATTTCTCCACCCTAATTCCACGGTATCGATTTGTCAGATTTGTAGGGGACAGGCCCAGGCATGGTTATTTTCAGAGGAACAATCTTCGTAGCGGATGTAATCTTAACAGGCTTTTTAGGGACCTTGGAAAGATTGGTGGAAATGGTGATTATTGAAACTTCATTGATAGGAGTTGGAGTAACAGGAGTCTTTTCGAAAAGAATTTGTTGGTTGTCCATTAGGCGTTGGATGCCTATCTTCAGCAGTGGACAGTCGATTGGTAGGGAGTGACAAAAATAGCAATCTTCTTTACAACCTGGGAAAATCCCAGCCTTCAACAGATTCAACTTGATTGTCAGTAGTGGGGTCATCAGATCATCAACAGTAGAAACAAACAGATCTTCTTCAATAGCGTGGACATTGCGACCATGCTTTGGCATCGGAGCGGATATTACATTTGGCTTCTTTGGGGCGTCAAACTCAACCTCTTTTGCATCTATCAAATCTTGAATTTTATTCTTCAGCGCCCAGCAATCGTTGGTGTCATGCCCGACACTGTCAGAATGATAGGCACATTTAGCATTGGGATGATAATGTGGGGAAGTGGTGTTCACAACCTTTGGCGCTTCTATAATACTGGTGAGATTTAGCTTCAACAAATGGGGAAGAACTTATTCAGGCATCATGTTGATGCGGGTGAACTGCCGTTGTGGCCGTTCTACCCGTTGCTGGTTAGGTCTAGACTGATTGTTACGAGGCTGATCATTTGACGAATTTTGTATCATCACGGCCCCTACAGTCGGCCGACGCTCAGTTCTTCTCAATCCTTTCTGAGAGTATATAATAGCTGCTTCCTTCTTGGTCGGGAATGATTTCTTAACAGTTGCGGAGGCAGAGGCGTCCTTTTGAATCTTCCCATTCTTAATACCAGCTTCCACCCGTTCACCAGTCAGGATCAATTCAGTAAACCCTGCGGAGGAGCTCCCGATCAAATGGTTGAAGAAAGGACCAGATAGGGTTCCCAAGAACATATCAACTAGTTCCCTATCTGAAAGAGGTGGCTGCACTCTTCCGGCCAAGTCGCGCCATTTCTGGGCGTATTCTTTGAATCCCTCATTTGAGGCCATCCCCATACTTTGTAACTGAGTACGGGTTGGCGCCAAATCAGCGTTATATTGATATTGGCGATAAAAGGCAGCTGCCAAGTCTTCCCAGTTATGCACTTCTGACCTTTCAAGCAGATAAAACCAGTCTAGTTGTGTACCGGACAAGCTGTCCTAAAAAAAGTGTACCCAAAGATTTCTGTCGGATGTATGAGGTTGAATTCTTCTGACATATGACCTCAGGTGCATCTTCGGGCAAGACAGCCCGTCATATTTTACAAAAACTGGCACCTTAAACTTTGGAGGGATCACAATCCCAGCAATCAATCCCAATTCTTCAAAATCTAACCCGGGAACCCTTTGCAGCTCCATAGCTGCCAGTCTATCCTCCAGGTTTTTGTATTTGTCGTCCGCTGGTGGGTATTGCTGCTCTGAATAATCTTCATCTTCTTCAACCTCTTCCTCTTCAGCCTCGGACTCAGAAGGTAATGCAGCTCCTTTTCCCTTACCGGTCCCCTCATCAGATGTGGAGGGGAATTCAAGAACTCTCCTAGCTTCATTTTCAAATCTTATTCCCAGTGTAGCTACCCCAACTCTTTTCTTCTTCTTTTTTCCTTTTTCTTGCTCTTTGTTCCCCAACAGTGCTTTTAGATCCTCCTGACCCTTTGCCAAGGTCATAAGGAGCTATTGAAACTGCGAGTTTTGTGACTGCAGATCTTTGACCGTCTGTTCAAGATCCATCTTACTGAAATAAACAGCAGAAAGATAAGGAAATCTGGTGTGAAGACCTGCTTATGCATATGATGAATGATATGTTTATTCATGCAATGCATTCAAGGATTTAGAAATTCAAAATTGTTGCAGACAAAAAGAACACACGTCATATTAATAAGAAGAAATTTTGTCAGTACATAAATGCCCCATGGGCTAAATATTACAAAAACTTCTTAAGGTAAAAAGACGTTGCGCATCCTCTTTGGTGTGATGTAAGTGTTGAGGGTCTCCTCCTCGTGAAGTCAGCGGGTAAGGTCCAAAACCTTCTTCTCACTGGCGTAGAAGCTGGCTTCAAAAGTATTTCGTTCCTCCTTGAGTTGGATCCAACTCTTTTGCATTTCCTCCCATGATGTTGGCATGTCAGGATGTAGGATGGTGTATGGAACCTCTCCTTCCTTAACAGGCTCTTTAATCAAAGGGAGAATGTGAGGGTAAGGCATCATAAGACTTTGGGCTCGGGTTCGCACCCACTTGAGATAAGGCTCAAGAGGGATGGAGTTCTTGTGCTCCAGTGTCTTGCTATCTACCTTGTTAGGCATCCTCCAAGCTCTGATGAATCTTTGGCGAAGTCCTTGCGCATCGTTGTCGAAGTCAAAAACTAGATCAGGAATCAGCATGTCATGAGGGCCATCCCTCCGTGCATATCCAAATTGTCTCAAAGCTAGACAAGGGTTTTAGGTAATGCCTCCCCTAATACCAAGTAATGGGACATTAGGGAACTCACCACAATGATCGACGATGATGACATTTTCTCTGGACCGAGAACACCAATGTACATCAGAATGTGTGAGGGTCATCAACCGTTGTGACCACCTTAAGCCTTGTTCATTCTTCAAAACAGATTGTGGAAGGTGCGAAATAAACCACCTTGCAAGGAGAGGAGTACATCACATGAGAACACCTCTCTTCCTCATTGTTCGTGTGTAAAATGAGTGGAGGATGTCCCCAAGCAATGTAGGTATGGGATTCTTGGATAGGAAAATCTTGACAGCATTGACATCTATAAGTTGGTCAGGATTTGGGAACAAGACCAACCCATAAATGAGGAGTGCCACAATCTCTTCAAAGGCTTGTAGATCCAAAGAATTCCTACACTCTTGTGCCTTCTCAAACAAGAATTTTGCCAAGAAGCCTTTGACACCACTTCTAGTCTCCCAATGCCCCTTGATGTCAGATGGTTGCAAGTGTAGTGCTTGAGCAACATCTTCAGGCTTTGGTTCTTTTTCCGTACTGTTGTAGGGTAGTTGATTAAGAATAGGAATTCTCAGGAGTTGAGAAAATTCCTCCAAAGTAGGCACCAATTGATAGTCGGGGAATGTGAAACAGTGGTGAAGGGGGTCAAAGAATTGGAACAACACTTTCACCATGTCTTCTTCAATGCTGGTGTTGACTAGGCTGAGCAGTCTACCATGTCTTTCACTGAAGAGAGAGCTTTCTAGAATTCTGGATGTAAGCTCCTTGAGTTGAGGAGGGATTCTCACAAGGTTGACTTGGATGGTTTTCCTGCGAAGAATTTCCATGACCTACAAAACAAGAACAAAGATGAAGATCCAAACCCTTGAAATGGTTAGTGGATGCATATGATGCTTTATGATGTTCATGATGTATGCACAAACATATGTACAAGCAAGTCACACAAAACCCTAGTTTCAGGCTTGCATGGGGTTTCATAGGTAAGTACCCTCTTGAGTGTAGTTGTCTTAAAAACCTGTCCTATAAATAGTAACCGGGTTCTAAGGAGCTCAATATCATTGGATTGTTTTCCATGTTCATTGTTTTGGTTTAGCCACTTAATTAGCGACCAAAATATTCCAAGAAAACAACCCTCAATGAGTATAGTATCGAGTATCTACCAACTTCGGACTGCACCAAAGCCGGTCATCTCACTACCCCTAATAAAAGGCCAAGATGGTCAAGTAAGGTTCTAGGTCATTAGTGCTTAGTGACATCACTCAGCGGCCCCGTACTCTCCTTGATTGAACTCAAGGGTTACCGGTACTCACAAATATGTCGCACTAATATAGCTATTGCTTCAATCGTGTCGGTATACCCCGCATAGTTTCCACAACGTATTGCTATCTATGAATTTTTCCCAAATCCGGGTGTAGGATTTCAAGCCCAAACAAGAGAACCAAGATGTAAAGCAATCAAAGCAAACAATTAGTCATGCAAAAGGGTGATCTAGGCCCTAAGGTTACTCCACTTTTAAACTCATTTCCCCAGCAGAGTCTCCAGTTCTGTGATACGGTGGGAGAACTGACTTGAGGTTTTGCGTTTGTGTTTGCAAATGTTTCGGTTTAGCAAGAGTCGCCACCGACTTTTTATTTTATCCTAAGGAAAGGTTAAAAAGCACAGGAAAAACCTTTGAGATGTTTTCTTGGGTTCGGGGAGTAGATTATAGAAAGGGAAGGTATTACCACCCTTTCTATCCATGGTTATCCATGGGCTCTTAGTTACTTGCTTAGATCACTTGCCTTTGCTTTTCAATTGTTTGAAATGGTGCTTTGTGTGTGTGGTTTTGAAAATGTTTTGAAAAAGATGCCTTGTCTAGGCAACCCTTGTAACAATTCTTTACTCGAATGTTTTACAAAAGGTGTTTGTCTTTTTGAAAAGATGTTTCAGGGTTTTGAAAGTTGTTTTTGGAAATTGTGTTGTGGAGGGTGTTTTGAAAGTAGGCAAGTGTGTTTTGCAAGTTTGATCAAGTAACTAAGAGTTGGTCTACCTTATTGTACTCAAAGATCATTCCTATGTTTTAACCCTTTTAACAGTATTGTTCCACCATTGTATTTGGTGGACAATATTGTGTTAGGATTTTAACGGGACGGGCGTGGGTCATCATATAGACCATGAATGCAATAGTGCCAAGTGTCTTTGGCAATTTTTCTTGAGGGACTATGATCATTTTGTTTAGGAAACTTCGAAAGCGTCATCGAGGGACTATGATCATTTGATTTGTTTTTGTTTTGCCAAAGACACCCAACATGCAACATGGCCCATTTTGAAGGCAACAAGTGGAGTAACCCTAAGGGTGCAAGTGTGCATTGTGTTTTGTTTTACATGCATGTTTATCTTTGAATTAGGTCAAGCTATTTGTTATTTGATTTTGCATACAAACCCTAGGTCTATCATGGCATAATTTGAAAGCTTTTAAATGCGGAAATTTAAAGTCCTAAATTATTAAAACATGATTATGGGGATGGGGGTACAAATGTTTGAATGGGGGGATATTTGACAAGAAATTAAATCTAAGCTATTACATCCATATCGAATATGCAAATATTTAATTGTACAATAATTAAATAAATACAATAAATATGCAAAATGTAATATGCACAAAATGATTTTTTATGTATGAGAAAATGTTTTTCAATGTATAATATAAACAAAAATAAAAAGGTCAATTTTTGGATATTTTTATAGTTTAGGGCAAAACCCTAGTTTTTTAAATAAATAGTATTTATTTATTAATTATATATAATATTTATATATTAATTTATGCAAAATAAAAAAATAAGTATATTGTGAAAAAAAAAAGTATTTTTTTTAGTGTCATGTATTAATAAAAATAAAAATGCATTATTTTTATATTTTTGTCCTAAGTATTCTAATAAAGTATATAAGTATTTATATTATATATTAAATATACTAAATATATACAAGGATAAAATATTAATTATTTACAAAAAAAGTATATTTTAGAAAATGTTTTCAAAATGTAAATAATAAATAATAACTAAAAAATATATGTTTTTTGTATTATTTTCTAGTGTTTTGAATAAAGAGAAAATATATTTATTTACATGTATATGCTAAATAAAACAAATAAATACCAAATAAATGCAAAAATGTATGGAAAAATATTTTTGATATTTGAGCAAAAAATAATAAGTCAGAACAAAAAAGAAAAAATGCAAAATGACAATTATTTTACACAATGGGCCAAGGGGGTGTAAAATGGAAAAAGAGTGTGCAAAGAGCAAAACCAACTCAGGCCCAGCCCAAGTCAACCTTCTTCAACCTCCAGCCTTGTTTCAAACAAAAAACGTGCGCTTTACCATGTCCAACACAAACTCCTGATTCTTTGACCTTTAGCAAAAACTCACAACACAAATAATGTAGAGCATCAAGAGACAGATTCATACATATAAAAAACTTGACCTAACTCTAAGAAACGAGGGAGAATTTCTTAATCCCCAATTTCTGACCTAAATTTTCTCCAATGTTCATGGCCTAAATTCTCACAGCATACTCAATATAAATGAAAAGTAAGTATATGGATGGTTTCAGGGCTATGAGGAGAACATGTTTCATTCACAAACCTAAGCCTAACTCTTCCTATATTGAGAGATAGAAGTTCATGTTTTTACCTGTTTCAGCTTGAGTCGTGTACAGCAATGGAGGTATCTTCAATGGAGTTTAAGCTTTGGTACAGCTTGCCTGAAGTCCAAGGATGCTTCTCCTATGCTTGGCTTGCTCTGAAACTGCCTGTATCGTGCTATGGAAGTCCACCTGCACAGCTTGAAAGCAAAAATGGCAAACGATGTTAAGGATGTTACAGCTTGGATTTAATGCTTGGGATAGTTTGTGTGGATGATATGGAATGTGTTTGAAAGGTTTTTAGCCAAAACGCACGAGCAAACTGAGTTGTGCAACTCAATCTGCAGGGATGCCCTGTTTCTTGCAGAAAAATGGTGTTTTGGTGAATGAGGAGGTTTGAGAGGTGGTTCAGTCGTGCCTTAGGTCTGTTTTGATGTGTGTAAGATATTCACAAAGTTTGCTTGAGCTCTTGGTTACAGGAATTGAGTGTTGGTATGAGTTTGCTAAGTTTCTTCTAATGTAAGCAAAGAGATGTCAACTTGTGATATAGGCCTGTACCAAGTTCTCAAGCATGCTGCATACTTTGTTCTTGATCAGTGGGATTTGCCTACAAACTTGTGCCTCAAAGATCTGGCTTGTACCTCTTGGATATGGTATTTGACATAAAGTGCATCTTTATCAAAATGGCAAATGTGCTTTTTCTATTTAAGGGATAATTTCATGTGTAATGACCAAATGCATAAAATAATGCTTGAACACAATGGTTTGGCATTTAATTATTGAGTGTGAAGAGGGTTAGAGGCCTGCAAGCTAGCATAAACCATGCTGAGTTGAAAATGCAAAGTGTTATGAGCAAGCTTTGGCCATGAACAAAAGTGAGTTTTGGCCAACTTTGCAAATTTGATTCTCTCTAACCACAAGGGTGTTTGAGAAGTTCTTGGACAATTTGGAAAGCTTGGAATGTGTAATAAAATCCATCTTTGTAATGCAAATTGAAACTCCAAGTGTAACCATGTGAAAAATGGCCAAGAAGTTGGACAAAAATCCTGCCTAGAATAGGTCAAAAATTTTCTAAGTTAAGAATGTTTTGCACCCTTGTTCCAAAAATCATAACTTGAGCTAAAAGCTTCTTTTGAGAAAACTTTGTGAATCAAATTTGTAGATTTTGAAATGGACTACAACTTTCATGTTTTGAGTTTTGTTTGAATCCATTTGCATCTTGGTGAAAAAATGGGACAAAGTTAGGAAAAAATAAGGAAATTTCATAACTTAGAAATTTTCTAAGTTATGAAATTTCTTCATTTTAAACCCTAATTTGCAATTTTGGATTTCTTGATGAACAAGTTTCATAATTTGACATGTCTTGATGAAAAATGAATCTTGGCACTTGATTTTGACCAAAAAGTCAAAGTTTGACTTTTTCAGTATACAATAAAATTTTGATCAGTTGACTGGAAAATTCATCTGTCAATCTTATGCATTTGAGATCTTTTGAACTTGTTGAATGGGTTAAGACAAATTCATTGAGTCCTTGAGTCCATATGTGGGCTTGATTTGCCATTGGTTAGGTCAAACAGTCAAAAATTGCCTATGTGCAGTCAAAACCCTAAAAATGACCATTTTGCCCTTTTGGTGATCTGATCAAATTTCTTGTGGAATTGTGATCCAAACTTGATCAAATGGTCCATATGAGTTCAAAATATTGATGTGGGTCAAAAATCATGAAGTTTGACTGTCAATTGGCCACAGTTGACTTTTTCCCCAATACAGCTGATTTCTAGGTCAATTGTCCAATTGACTGGGCAAAGGTTGGAATCAAGACTTGAAACTTGGTATGGATAAACTTGTGAGTCCAACATGAAGCATGAAAGTCACTTTGGGCATTTTAGGTCAAAACATCTTTGTGCAAACTCAAACCCTAATTTGGGTCAACCGTGCAAGGAGGGGCCTTGAGCAGAGCAAACCCTAACTTGGTCTTGAGTTCCAAGAGTCTTGTGATGAGAAAATGTTGATGAAATGGGAGGGAAAATTTTGGGGTACAACACCCTCCATCTGAAAAAGGCTGAGGTAATTTCTAATTGGGAGACTAGAAGTGGGACAAAAGGCTTCTTGACTAAGTTCTTGGTTGGTAAGGCTAATCAGTTTTGGGACAGTCTAGACTTTCAGGCGTTCGAGGACATTCTGGCTCTTCTTATATATGGTTTGGTGCTGTTTCCTAACTCGGATTCTTTCGTCGACGTGAATGCAGTGAAGATTTTCATGTCCGGTAATCCAGTACCCACTCTCTTGGGTGACATTCTTCACTCTCTTTATGCCCGTACTGCTCGGAAGCGGGGAACCCTTATGTGCTGTGCGCCATTGCTGGCGAGGTGGTTTATTTCTCACCTCCCCAAATCAGTTTTGAAGAACAAGGAAGGCATGGGATGGGCCTATAGGATTATGTCTCTCTCTCATAATGACATCATTTGGACTATCAAAGGCATGGAAGATGTGGCTATTATTGATCGATGTGGGGAATACCCCAATGTTCCACTGATAGGAACCAATGGAGGAATCACCTATAACCCTTGTTTGGCCTTACGCCAGTTTGGGCGAGCTAGGAGGGAAGGACCTCATGAGTTGCTAATGCCATGTATTGTCTTTGATTTCCAAGGGGATAGTGACGAGCAACGCCGCAGATTCATAGGAGCTTGGGATAGAGTACACAGGTCTGATCCGCACGAGTTGGGTGCAAAGACTTCTCTTCTGATGGAGCCATATCTCCGATGGGTTCGAATCCGTGCCTAAAAGCTGGGAATTCCGTACGAAGCCGTCTTGCCTATAATTGTTGAGGTTGCTGATGAAGAAGGGGTTCCTCCTACCATCCTCCATCCATCCATGCCTACTGACATTGGGGAATTAAAGAGATTGTGGATACAGCTGAGAGAAGAGCGGGATACTTATAGAGAAAAGTATCACGAGCAAGAGCAGAAGATTCAGAAGTTGACAAGGCAGCTGGAGAATGAGCGGATCCTCAATGACTATGTCCGCACCGACAAGAAACGACCATGGGAGCACTGATTGTCTTTTGATTATTTCTAGTTTTGATTTACTTTTCATTTTTTCTTTCTTGTAACGCCTTAAAGGCATCTGTTGAACAATTGAATTCAAAGTTTATATAATAAAAGTGTGTTTCATTTTTTGTTTACGAATTTTAATCCCTAAAGTCTTTGAAATCATATCATACACATTTCATTCCATGCACCTCATCACAGGTACCCTTACAGGTTTTTCTCATCTTCTTCGCTGTTTATTTCAGCATCATGTCTTCTGAACCATCAACTGAACAAGCAATCAAGGCTCTGCAAGCTCAAAACGCCCAATTCTAGGAATTGTTCATGAGTTTGGCTAAGGGTCAGCAAGATTTGAAGACACTTATCTTGAAATAAAAGAAGAAGAAGAAGAAGAAGAAGAAGAAGAAGAAGAAGACGGTCCTATTTAACATGGGTCGCAGATTCGGAAACGATTTGCGAGAAGAGGTTGATTTGACCCACTCATCTGGAGGGGGGGTAATCAGGAAGAAAGGAGGGCCCCTAGCCCTGTGGTTTCAGACAACGAGACTGACTTCGACGAAGACCAGTATCCTCCGACTGAGGATAGGTATAAATAACTGGAAGACTGGTTGAGTGCGATGGAAGTTCAGAAAGTGCCTGGTCTAGACTTTGGTGACTTGGGTTTGTCATTTGGGGTGGTGATTCCCCACAAATTTAAAGCACCAGCCTTTGCTCAGTACGACGGGGTTTCTTGCCCAGAATTGCACCTCCGTTCGTATGTAAGGAAGATTCAATCGTACACCGCTGACAAGAACCTATGGATCCACTTCTTTCAAGACAGTCTTTCAGGGACTCAACTTGAATGGTTTTACCAGCTAGAAGGAGCCAGTATCCGTAATTAGGAAGATTTGGCTGCTGATTTCTACAAGCAGTACCAATACAATGCCGACCTCGCTCCCACGTGTACCCAACTCCAGGGTATGTCTATGGACACGGGTGAAGGTTTCAAAGATTATGCTAAGAAGTGGAGGGACCTTGCTGGAAGAGTGCAACCACCCTTGGCTGATCGGGAGCTAGTGGATATGTTTCTGGGGACCTTGTCTGGTCCGTATTTCAACCATCTGATTGGGAGTTCTTCGTCCGGGTTTATAGAGCTGATCATGACCGGGGAAAGAATTGAGGCTGGTATCAAATCTGGTAAAATACAGAAGGGTGCTTCGTCAAGCACCAAGAAAAAACCTTTTAAGAAGGAGTCCAGTGTTGTTTACAGTTCAAAGGGCCATAATAGACCTGAGCGCCGCCAAGCAGTCAATGCGGTGGTCATATCAAGACCTGTTGTTGCTCCTCAGTGCAACAATCAGCCAAGGGCCGAGAGGCCGCGAAGACAATTCACTCAGCTCAACATGACTTTATCCCAAATTTTGCCACAATTATTGAAAACCAACTTGGTGATTCCGAGGGAGGCCCCGAAGAGTCCAAATACAACATCACCAATGTACGATGCAAATGCCTGTTATGCTTTTCACTCTGATAGCCCGGGGAATGATATAGATAACTGCTGGGTCTTGAAGAACAAAGTACAGGACTTGATTGATGTGAAGGAGATTGAATTCGAAGCACCTGAAAGACCCAATGTTGTGACTGCTCCTATGCCCAAGCATGGAGTGAATGCTATAGATGAAGACTCATTTGTGGTTTCTGTGAGAGACATTGTTACTCCCTTGATGACTGTGAAGAAGAACCTTTTGTTAGCCGGTTTATTTCCGGGCTGCGATGAAGGTTGCCATATGTGTTCTATCCTACCAACCGGTTGCCATCTTTTGAAGTCAGGTGTCCAATGCCTGATGGATAATAAATAAATTATGTTTGAGAAGACTCTTGTTCCTTTGGTTCCTACTGAAGAAGTTGCTATAATTACCATTTTCGACAATTCTTCCAAGGCTTCCTCGAGAAAGCCTGTTAGAATTACATATGTTCCGAGAATTGCACCCTTGGTCATCACTGTTCATGGGCCTATCCCCTATACGTCAGATAAAGTTGCCGAGTCATCTGACACTCGGGGCAAAGGGACCACCAGTGAGCCTGCCCAGACGGAGGCACCAAAGACAATTACTGTTGAAGCCTCTAGACAAGAGATGGAAGAAATTCTGAAGATCATCAAAAATAGCGACTATAATGTAGTCGAGCAGCTGGGGCAAACCCCATCCAAAATCTCCATGTTGTCTCTGTTACTTTGCTCAGAAGCCCATGCCAAGGCTCTGATTGCTTTCTTGAAGACTGCACACGTACCGCAAGAAACATCAGCTGATCAGTTTAAAGATTGCGTGGCTAGTCTGACCGCTGATAATAGGTTGGGTTTCTCCGACGCTGACTTGATCGTTAATGGGAAGAATCATAATGACGCCCTGCATGTCTCCATTGAATGCAGGGGCACTACTCTTGCTCACGTGTTGGTAGATACTGGATCTTCGCTGAATGTGTTACCCAAGAAGGCACTAGACCGGTTAGACTGCGAAGGGTTGGAGCTGAAACCAAGCAACATTGTAGTCAGGGCCTTTAACGGGTCCAAGAGGATGGTACACGGAGAAGTGGATATTCTAATTAAGGTTGGTTCTCAGATTTTCACATCTACGTTCTATGTGATGGACATTTGGCCATCTTATTCTTGTTTGTTGGGTCGTCCGTGGATCCACAAAGCTGGGGCAGTAACCTCAACGCTCCACCAGAAGCTAAAATACCCAGTGAAAGGGAAAATTGTGACAGTACAAGGAGAGGATGAGTACATGGTGAGCCACCTCAACTCTTTCCGATATGTAGAGATGGATGGGGAGTTCATTGAGACCCCATTTCAGCATTTTGAAGAAGTTCCCCAGACGCTGGCATCAACTGAAACTGTTGTTGAAGATCCTCCGATGAAGATGGCTTCCTTTAAGGATGCCCGGGCTGTTGTCGAGAAAGGTGGGTGCGCAAATTGGGGCCAACTCCCTGATTTTACACATAAGACTAACAAGTTTGGTTTGGGTTTCACTGCGGAAGCTCAAAAGGCTGTTCGGAATGCATGGATCAGAAGACCTCCCCTGTTCATCAGCAATTCAGGAGTGGATGCCATTGAAGACGATGTTGAAGAGCCTGAGTTTGACAGTTAGATCTACCCGACTGCTGATGGTGGACTAAGCAATTGGACGACAAAGGACTTTGTCCCAATTTATTTTATTACCCAGTAATGAGATTTTTGTTTTGTATCAGTAACAAACAATATTTTAAACTTTATGGCCCAGTGTCTTACCCGGGGCACCGTGGCTTCATTCGTGAGGGCTTTATGTGTGTCATCCACATATATCATTAATAAAAGCATTGGACGTTTCTTGCATTTCAATTTTTGCGCTCCTTGTTTTTCTTTTATTATATATTGCAAAATAGCTATTTTTCACACACTCACATATACAGGTCTACATCCACTCTGGATCTCACTGGTAACGACTCTGCTACTGCCAGTTATAACTTCGAAAGTCCGATCAACTTAGCCGAAGACGAAGGTGAAGATGATTGCGAAGTGCCTGGTGAACTTGCTAGACTGTTACTTCAGGAAGAGAGGGATATACAGCCACATGAAGAGCCAGTGGAAACAGTGAATCTGGGTACAGAAGAGGACAAGAAAGAGGTCAAGATCGGTGCAAATCTGGAGCTTAGTGTGAAACAACGGTTGATTCAGATGCTGCATGACTATGTTGAGATCTTTTCCTGGTCTTATGAAGATATGCCTGGGTTGGATACCGATATTGTGGTTCACCGCCTGCCTACCAAAGAAGATTGTCCTCCAGTAAAACAAAAGGTCTGCCGAATGCGCCCGGAGATGTCTGAGAAAATCAAGGCTGAAGTTATGAAACAGTTTGACGCCGGTTTTCTAGCAGTTACTTCTTACCCTCAGTGGGTGGCCAACGTGGTTCCTGTGCCGAAAAAGGATGGTAAAGTTCGGATGTTTGTTGACTATAGGGATCTGAATAGGGCAAGTCCCAAGGATGATTTCCCTCTGCCTCATATCGACGTTCTGGTTGACAACACCGCACAGCATAAGGTCTTCTCCTTTATGGATGGTTTCTCTGGTTATAATCATATTAAAATGGCTCCCAAAGACATGGAGAAGACAACCTTTGTTACTCAGTGGGGTACCTTTTGCTACAAAGTCATGCCTTTTGGATTGAAGAATGCTGGGGCAACGTATCAGCGAGCCATGGTCGCTTTGTTCCATGACATGATCCATCACGAGATTGAGGTATACGTCGATGACATGATTGCAAGATCTCAGACTGAAGAAGAGCATCTGGACCACCTTCAGAAGTTATTTGACAGGCTAAAGTTGTACAAGTTGAGGTTAAATCCGAACAAGTGCAACTTCGGGGTGAGATCTGGTAAGCTGCTGGGTTTCTTCGTAAACGATAAAGGTATTCAAGTGGATCCTGCGAAAGTGAAGGCTATACAGGAAATGCAGCTCCCCGAACAGAGAAAGAAGTCAGAGGCTTTCTGGGACGTCTAAACTACATTGCACGATTCATCTCACACCTGACTGCTACTTGTGAGCCAATCTTTAAGCTACTGAAGAAAGATCAAGTGGTAAGATGGAATGATGAATGTCAGGCCGCTTTCGAAAGGATCAAAGAGTATCTCCAAGAGCCACCTATTCTGATGCCTCCAGTTGAAAGGAGACCTCTGATCTTATACTTGACAGTACTCGACAACACAATAGGGTGCGTGCTGGGGCAGCATGACGAGTCTGGCCGAAAAGAGCATTCTATTTATTACCTTAGCAAAAAGTCTACCGACTGCGAGACCTGATACTCGTTGCTCGAGAAAACTTGCTGCGCTTTGGCATGGGCTGCTCACCGATTGAGAGAGTATATGCTGACTCACACTACTCTATTGATATCAAAGATAGATCTAATCAAGTATATCTTCGAGAAGCCCGCCTTGTCTGGAAGAATAGCAAGATGGCAGATGATCTTGACTGAGTATGACATCCAGTATACAACCCAGAAAGCAATCAAGGGAAGTGTATTGGCAGACCATTTGGCACATTAGGCAGTAGATGATTACCAGTCTATGAATTTTGAATTTCCGGATGAGAATATCATGATAGTAACCGACTGCGAAGAACCTGGACCGGATGAAAGACCTGAGGAAGGATCCCGATGTTCTATGTACTTTGATGGAGCTTCAAACGCTTTGGGTAATGGCATTGGTGCCGTGATCATATCTCCTAAAGGCTCTCATACTCCGTTCACCGCCCGACTATGTTTCAACTGCACCAATAACATGGCGGAGTACGAAGCGTGCATTATGGGTCTTCGAGCAGCTATTGACCTGAGGATTAAGTTCTTGAGTGTCTTCGGAGATTCCGCTCTCGTGATCAGTCAGATCAAAGGCGAGGGGGATACGAAACACCCAAATCTTATTCCTTACAAGGAGTATGTGTTAACGTTGCTTCCACATTTCGAGGAGATAACCTTTGAACACTTCCCTAGAGAAGAGAACCAGTTGGAGGACGCGCTAGATACAATGTCTTCTATGTTCAAAGTCAATTGGGACAATGAAGCTCCCCGGATTATCATTGAAAGGTTGGACGAACCTGCGCATTGTTATGACATTGAGACTGAAGAAGTAACAGAAAAGCCATGGTTTCATGAGGTGAAGAGATACCTTGAGGCTCAGGAGTACCCCGAGGGTGCATCTGTTAATGATAAAAAGTTTTTGAGGAGGTTCGCGACGAAGTTCTTCATCAGCAATGGTATTATTTACAAGCGTAACCATGATTTAACCTTACTGCGATGTGTGGATAAGAACGAAGCAGAAAGGATCATGGCAGAGTTACATGAAGGTACTTTCGGAACTCATTCCAGTGGACACACCATGGAAAAGAAAATCCTACGGGCAAGATATTATTGGTCCACTATGGAAGCCGACTGTTATCAGCATTCTCGGACCTGTCACAAGTGCCAAGTCTATGTTGACAAGGTGCACATACCTCCAGTACCTCTGAACGTCTTGACAGCTCCATGGCCTTTTGCAATGTGGGGCATTGACATGATTGGTGAGATCAGACCTACAGCATCCAACGGGCATCGTTTCATCCTGGTAGTGATTGATTACTTTACGAAATGGGTTGAAGCAGCTTCCTTTGCTACTGTAACCAAGAACGTTGTGGCACGGTTCATTCGACATAATATGATTTGCCGATATGGTGTACCAGAGAGGATCATTACGGACAATGGTACGAATCTCAACAATAAAACAATCACTGAGCTCTGCAAGCAGTTCAAGATACAGCATCACAACTCTTCTCCCTACCGGCCGAAGATGAATGGGGTTGTTGAAGCGGCTAATAAGAATATTAAGAAGATTGTGCAGAAGATGACAGTGACATACAAATATTGGCACAGGATACTATTGTTTGCTCTTCATGGGTATCGTACCTAAGCGCAGACGTCAACAGGGGCAACACCCTGTTCCTTGGTATATGGCATGGAGGTAGTCTTGCCCATTAAAGTTCAGATACCCTCTCTTCGGATTATGAAGGATGCAGGTTTGAGCGAAGATGACTGGATCCAGACCCGACTTGATCAACTGAACTTAATCGATGAAAAGAGACTCACTGCTATTTGTCATGGTCAGACGTACCAAAAACGGATGATCAAGCCATTTAACAAGAAAGTTAGACGACAAGAGTATCAAGTTGGGGATCTGGTGATCAAGCGCATCATACTACCTCAAGGTGATCCCAGGGGAAAATGGACCCCTACTTACGAAGTACCATTTGTGGTTAAGAACATTTTCTCAGGAGGAGCTATGATTCTAACCACCATGGATGGTGACAACCTTCCTCACCCCGTCAATGCATACATAGTGAAAAGATACTACACATAATTAACGACCCGCTAGGTCGACTGGCCTAGGAAAAAATAAGGGCTTCCCGGCGAACCAAAAGGGTTCGGGCAAAAATAAGGGATGAAAATGGAAAAAAAATTGTACACCCGGCAAGTCGAAAACCTGAAAAGGCGACTTGGGCAAAAAAGGGTATCTCGGTGGACTGAAAACCCGAAAGGGTGGTCCAGGTAAAAATTAGGGATCAAAGCATACACTATGTCTCATTGGATCACCTTGCAACCAGACTCCGGTATCGACTATCAAGCTCGGACGACACTAAACATTCTTATCTACCTTCAACCAAGTAGCAAAGTGATGAGATGTTCGAGGACATAAAGGCAATAGCAGAGTTGGAACCCAGTGAGATTGTTCACATAGCTGTTTTGTTTTATTTTTCACAAATTGTATAAATTCTATTTGTTCGACGGTGTTCTCTTACTAGGACGGCAGTCTCTTGTACAAAAACACCTATTTACAGGCCAAACTTCAAATTAATACAATTCATCTTCAAAGAAATTTCAAACTGTTTTTCCTTTATCTGTTTTGTTTTGCAAAGAACGTCCAATGTTCATTTTTGATATATGCACTTGACATTAATTTTTGCTCATAAATATTTACATGCGAAACAAAAGACGATTACTGGTAATATCAGAAACAGGGGCAATAAAATTGTCCAAACTGTACAGTTGCTCTGTCCACCAGGTACCAAGGTAGATTCAGCTGAAGAATATGGCCAAAGTGCATTCACTCTCTGCAGAGTAAGGCAGTAATGATAGCTCTCCCCAGCTGAGACTCGCAACTGTAAATGAATCGGTAATATTCTCCCCAAGAAGAGTTTATTTACCATCAGCACCGAAAGGTCTTAATATTCCCCAATGGAGTATAAGAATATTCCCTGGTAGAGTACAAGATATCTCCAGTGGAGTCTGAAATTTTTCCCAGCGCAGTCTGAAAAAGCTTCCCCAGTGGAGTTTGGAGAATCATCCCCAGTAGAATTTGGAGAATCATCCCCACTATACTTTGGAAGGTTGCCCCCAACATAGCTCAAAGGATTATCCCCATAAGACTCTAAAAGGTTATCCCCAGTAAAGTCGCAACTGAAAGATCATCCCCAGCGGAGTTCTTTCCTTTCACAAACAAGAAATTCAATCCCCAACATGATTCAGTATCACCAGCAACGGTAATTCATCCCCAGCGGAATTTATCGATGGAATCCTCAGTTGAACATCTCTTCCCCGCGGAGTAATCTCCTCATCAGTTTATTCCCCAATGGAGTTATTCTCTCCTGCAGGTTTATTCTCACAATCATCTTCATCCCCTATCTCCAGCGGAAATGAAGAATTCAACTCCATTCTCCAGCAGCCATCCGAGATTTATTTCCCCCGGCTAAAAACATTACATTGCCATACATCATGACACATGCATATACACATCATACAACACAATTTCATTTATTTTGAGAACATCATTGCTTGGTATATATCATGCATTGCATACGACTGACCTTTACCTTTCAGGAAGGATGCAGTTAAGTTCTCAGCTATGAAGTTTTTACCCCAGTCGAAGTACTGATTGATTCTTAATTCTCAACTGAATTAGTCTCGGTTGAATTACAGATAAGGTTCTAAATCTCGACAATTTTCCTCCGTCGAAGTGTGGACAAGTTCTTAAATCTCAACAGAATTATCCTCCGTTGAAGTACAGACAGTCCTAGATCTCGATGAAGATGTTTCCCTCAGTCGAAGTACTGACCGGTTCTTAAATCTCAACTGAATTAGTCTCGGTTGAATTACAGATAAGGTTCTAAATCTCGGCAAAGTTCCTCCGTCGAAGTGTGGACAAGTTCTTAAATTTCAACAGAATTATCCTCTGTTGAAGTACAAACAGTCCTAGATCTCGATGAAGATGTTTCCCTCAGTCGAAGTACTGACCGGATCTTAAATCTCAACTGAATTAGTCTCGGTTGAATTACAGATTAGGTTCTAAATCTCGATAATTTTCCTCCGTCGAAGTGTGGACAAGTTCTTAAATCTCAACAAAATTATCCTCTGTTGAAGTACAGACAGTCCTAGATCTCGATGAAGATGTTTCCCTCAGTCGAAGTACTGACCGGGTCTTAAATATCAATTGAATTATCCTTGGTTGAATTACAGATAAGGTTCTAAATCTCTACAAGTTCCTCCGTCGAAGTGTGGATGAGTTCTTAAATCTCAACAGAATTATCCTCGATTGAATTACAGACAAGTCCTAGATCTCGATAAAGATGTTTCACCCAGTCGAAGTACTGACCGGTTCTTAAATCTCAACTGAATTATCCTCAGTTAAATTATAGAAAAGGTCCTAAATCTCGGCAATTCTCCTCCGTCGAAGTACAGACAATTCCTAAATCTCAGCAGAGTTTTCTCAGTTGAATTACAGGCGAGTTCTTAAATATCGATGAAGATGCTTCCCCCCAGTTGAATTACGGACAAGTTCTTTAAACTCAGCAGATATGTTCTCTTAGTTGAAGTACAGGCAAGCCCCTAAATCTCAACAAAGATCAGACTTCCCCAGGCAGAATCTTCCACAACAACAGCTATGCAAGTTCTCACTAAGGAATCTCTTATGCGATCGACACTCCTGCAGATGGCATCTTTAAGCCCATCCTCCCTCCAGCAATCTCCAAATGGCATCTGTAAGCCCATTCCCGACATCACAAGGCTGATACCACTTCATGCGAGTGCAAATTTCTGGGCACTCTAGTGTTCAATCATCTTTCACCTTCGGATCACGAAAGGCTTAAAAGCCAATCTGCATCCTCAGGTTTAAGAAGATTGAACAGTGGCAGTTGTTGTACCCCAAAATTTGCCCTCTCATATTCCTCAAAACATTGCAAGAAAGATCTCCAAGTTGCTCAAGTTTGCTCAAGAATTGGTCAGACAAGTTATCTCCTAAGGCATTCAACCCCAAATTAGGGTTTTGTGTTGCATCAAGATCTTTGAATCCAAATGACCTCAAATTCTCACTAATGTCCTAATATGATTTCAATATCATCCATGTCAAATTTCAAGCTTTGTAGAGGAAGTTTGCTCAGTCAATTGCTCAAAGGGTCCAAAATCGACTATGTTGGGGCAAAAGTCAAATGTGACCTATAAACAATCAAACTTCAAGATTTTTTGCCAACATTCTCATTTTGAAGGATATTTCATCATTTTATCAAGGGGTGATCATGATTCATCAAGGATTGCTCAAAATTCATCAAGACTCAAAAGTTGCTAAGTTAGGGTTTTGTAGGAAAAGTCAACTCAACTTTGACCAAGCATAACGTTCTCATACTTTATGAGAAATGACCCATCCAAAGCTCATTTTGAAGAGGATGCAATTTTCTACAATCCATCTTCATACCCCAAGATCAAAATATGCACTCACAAGAAGTTATAAATTTGGACATTATAGGTGATTTTTGAAAGTCAACAAAAACACCTTTTTTTGCCAAAGCTTATAACTTGAGCATGGAATATCAAAATGAGATGAGACCAAGAGGGTTGGTTATAGGACATCTCAAGATTTCTAAAAAGTCCAAGAACACTTCCAAAAGTTCAAAATTGAAGAAGTTATGCATTGTTGAAGTTGGACTTTTTTGCAAAATTGCCAAAAGTCAACTATCCCCAAAACTTCAAATTTTGTCAAATGGGCCCATGCTTTCCCACTTGATTTGAGCTTGCATAGTTGCCCACGTGTCCTAGCTTCATCCATGAGCTCATATTTCATTTTTATTATTTAATTTGATTTTTTATTGAATTTATTCATTTTAAATCAAATAAAATCATATAAAATCCAAAACTTTGATAACATAAGATTTTTTGGCTGTTTCAGGCTTTGATCACAATCATTATCATCATCAAATTCGAATCAAACCAAATCATGTGCAAAAAGATTAAAATTGGACAAATTTAGAAGGTTTTAAAGGAGAGATCAAATCAAATTCATATGCATTGATATGGGAAGATTTAGTCCATATTTGTTACCCTAATACACTACCCAATACATAAGCAAGCCAAAGGGGACGAGATCAGGGTGAAAAAGTGCAGAGAGAGGCAGAACAAGATTTGAAAATTTGACAAAAAAGCTTGATATCGAAATCATAGTTAGAGGTGTTTTCAAGAGCTGAGACATATCTCAATTGATTCCTGGGCATTCACTCAAGCTATCTGGATCAAAACCAAGCATCTTCAGACTCCATACCGCGCTGTAAGTGTCACGAAACATACCTCTGTTCTTGAAATCGAAACTTACCATTCTTGCATCCATTGAATGAAATAACTGCATATTTGTAATTCTCACATCATTTGTAAACTTTTGGCATCATTTAATTTCGTTTATCTAACATGTAATGCAAAACGCCATAGCTAGGGTTCTTGGAGCGTTTTTTGGGGTTTTCTATTTCAGGAACAATTGATCCACAAGAAGGGCATGGTTTTGATCAGGAAGCCAGGACGAGTCAAACCATGTTCTTGGAATGGATTTATATGACCTAGAGAAGATTTTTGGATAGGCTTGCGTTTTTAGCTGCGAATTCAAATCCGCGGGTATTTTTTTTTGCAGGTTCCAGGATAGGGACGATGAGGTGTCCCCTGCCCATTGGCCCTTTCAAACCACGCGCGCGTTTTTTTATTTATTTCTGGCAATAGTTTTGTTTTTTATATAATAAACATTATTTGCATTATGATAACAAATTCAGCAGCGTGTCCCAGTGGCCAATAAGTCCAATTCCAAGGCGTTAGTGGTTGGAGGTCAGGGGTTCGATCCCTGCCTCCAGCGCTTTGTATTTTCTCATTGTTTTTCAGGTAATCATGTACTTGCTCAAGCGTGCAGTCTACCGTGTGCTATCACCCTTCTAAGTGCCAGATGGCTAAGAGCCAGATCTGGTGGCCAAGGTCTGAAGGTCCATAAAAGCATTGGTCAATGCATATGCACCAGATCAGAGGAAGTCAAAGAAGGCCAGCACATATTGGGCCACGAATTTGCTACTAGCACCACATAATCAGGCCCATACTCCCTTCTTCTCATTTATTTTGTTTGTTTATTTAATTGCTTTATCATTTTATTTAAATTTTAACCAATCAAAATTCCTCTTTTATTAAATAAAATCACCAAAAAATATTTTTATTCAATCAAATTTTAACTTTTTTTTTTATAATAAATACTAATTATTTAATTTAGGTTTTAATTCTAGAATAATTTTAACTTATTTTGCAAATAATTAAAATTAATTAGATTTAGTTAGGTTTTAATTACTAATTCAATTAATTTTATTTTATTTCTTTAAATAACCAAAAACTCCAAAAATAATTTATTTTTATTAATTAATTTATTTAATTTAATTTAGTGATTAATTTAGATTATTTCTTTCTTAAAATAAAAAACAACAAAAAGATATTTTCTTTAACCAAAAGGGTCAAAACCCTAATCATGCGTCCGATTTAATTTTGCGCCGCGATTTACTTATTTTTATTCAATAATGTACTTGCTCCCGGATTGTAATAGTAAATAGGACTTTTAATTATTTTTATTGCTTTATTTTATTTTTCAAAGGGTTTGTCTTTGGCGATGTAAATACCCGACGCCTTGTAATTTAAATTCCACATTTTATTTCCGCAAATTATAACTGTTAGATGTTTGATAATAGGGTTTGCATGACAAGACTGAATGTTAATCTTAAAATCAAATTAGATCACCCTTAACATGTACAAAGATAAAAATAACCGAAAACGACACACTCGCGCATGTGCACTCTTAGGGTACACCCCACTTGGTTGCCTTCGTAAATGATCATTGAGTATAGGTCATTTTAGAGGTCGCCCTTTTGTCTAAAAGATCATAGTTGCCTCAAAATGGTTGCCTCGGATATTGTTGCCTCAAACAAATGATCTAAGACATTAGGGTTACCGCTAAGGCGTCTTAACATTGCTTTGGTGACCGTATGTCCCTCATTCGAATTGACCCTTAAACTCCAATGACGGTGCTACCTACTCATTAATAGTAGGATGGCATTGTCTAAAGGAAATTAGCATAGAACAATTATTTTTTCAAGTAGGTAGATGGTTCTTAGATACTTGCTCTTTTCAAAACAAAAACTCTTTCACACTTACACTACTTTTCAAACAAAGTTTTCAAAACACTTCATTACACTCTTGAGGACAAAAGCAAGAGTTAAATCGAAGTTTTAAAACAAAGACTTTTTCAAACCCACAAGCACAAATAAAACAATTTTGAAAACAATTGAGCAAGTACCTAAGAGCCCGTAGATAACTACGGATAGAAAGGGTGCTAATACCTTCCCTTTCTATAATCTACCCCCCAAACCCGAGAAATATCTCGAAAAAGGAATTTTTCTGTGCTTTTTTCCTTTCCTTGTTGGATAAAATAAAAGTCGGTGGCGACTCTTGCTTACCGTGACATTTTGCGAACAAAAAACGCAAAACACAAACCAGCATTCCAAAAAATAGTCAGTTCTTCCCACCGTATCACAGAATGGTGGGAAGAACTGACTGTTTTTTGGAATGCTGGTTTGCATTTTGCGTTTGTTTTTGCAAAATGTCGCGGTAAGCAAGAGTCGCCACCGAATTTATTTTATCCAACAAGGAAAGGAAAAAAGCACAGAAAAATTCCTTTTTCGAGATATTTCTGAGTACGGGGGTAGATTACAGAAAGGGAAGGTGTTAGCACCCTTTCTATCCGTGGTTATCCACGGGCTCTTAGGTACTTGCTCATATTGTTTCAAAATATTTCCTTCTTTATGCTTGTAGGTTTGAAATCGTTTTTGTTTGAAAACTTCAATTTAACTCTTGCTTCTGTCCTCAAGAGCGTATGAAGTGTTTTTGAAAACTTTGTTCGAAAAGTGTAAGTGTGACAAGGATTTTGTTTTTTGAAAGAGCAAGTATCTAAGAACCATCTACCTACTCGAAAAAGGAATCGTTCGATGCTAATGTCCTTCAGACATTGATATCCTACTATGAATGAGTAGGTAGCACCGTCGTTGGAGTTTGAGGGTCAATTCGAATGAGGGATGTGCGATCACTAAAGCAATGTTAGGACGCCTTAGCGGTAACCCTAATGTCTTAGATCATTTGTTTTGAGGCAACAATATCTGAGGCAACCGTTTCGAGGCGACTATGATCTTTTAGACAGGAGGGCAACCTCTAAAGTGACCTATACTCAATGACCGCGTACGAAGGCAACCAAGTGGGGTATACCCTAGGAGTGCGCATGTACGAGTGTGTTGTTTTCAGTTAATTTTATCTTTGTACATGTTAAGGGTGATCTAAGTTGATTTTGAGTTAAAACATTCAGTCTTGTCATGTCATCCTATTATCAAACATCTAGCAGTTATAATTTGCGGAAATAAAATGCGGAATTTAAATTACAAGGCGTCGGGTATTTACATCGCCAAAGACAAACCCTTTAAAAATAAATAAAGTGATGAAAAAATAAATAAAAATTCCTATTAATCTATTACAATCTGGGAGCAAGTACATTAATGGATAAATAAATCGTGTGCGGGAAATTAAATCGAGTGGGAGATTAGGGTTTTGACCCTTTAAAGAAGACATCTTTAGTTTTTATTTTAAGAAAGAAATAAATTCTAAATTAATTACTAAACTGAATTAAATAAATTAATTAATAAAAATAAATTATTTTTGGGTTTTTGTTATTTTAAGAAAGAAAAATAAAATTAATTGGATTAGTAAAAACCTAATTAAGTCTAGTTAATTTTAATTATTTACAAAAATATGTTAAAGTTATTCTAATTAAAACCTAAATCAATTAATTAGTATTTATTAATAAAATAAAAATAAAAATTTGATTTGATAAAGAAAATATTTTTGTGATTTTATTTTATAAAGAAAAGAATTTTTTGATTGGTTAGTAATTAAATAAAATAATAATAAAACAATTAATTAAAACAAAAATAAATAGGAGAGAAGAAGGGGTTGGGCCTGAAATAGTTGTGTGAATAGCAATGCTGAGGCCCAAATGTAGGTGGCCTTGTTTGACTTTTTGGATTTGGTGTGCATGCGCTGACTTGGACCATGGTAGACCTTCAGATCTTAGCCACCAGATCTGGCCTTTAGGCCATCTGGCTATTGGATGCGCGATTGTGCATGATACACTGCAAGCCTGGATATGCACATGATCACCTGAAGATGAAAAATATAAAAGAAAGTGGGGGACCTGGGATTTGAACCCAGGTCCTGAAAGTGATATGTTGCTTGCTTTACCACTATGCCAAACTGTTCCAATTGTTATATGAATATAAAATAATAATAATAAAGCAAAAACAATAATTATTGGTCAACAACTAAAATACGCGCGCCATATTTTGAAAGGGACAATGATGGCGTGACACGCCTTCATATTCTTTGTTGAACCATTGCTAAAGGTTCCAGGACCTTTACCTACGGACAGAGGTCTGTCAATACAAGCCAGGCATCTCTAAAATCCTATAGGCGCCATGGAAATGCATTTTGAATCCATGGTTGAGTTCATCTCGGCCATCTAGTCACAACCATAGCCATTATTATGGCTGTTGTACCCCCAAAATTTGCCCTCCCATATTCTTCAAGATTTGGCAAGATCATGGGTCAAAATCTCTCAAGGGTTGCACAGTCCAATTGCCTCCTAACACAGTCAAAATTAGGGTTTTGGTTCTTGCAAAGAAGTTGAAGTTTTCAAGGGTCCAATCAAGTCCCATATGCCTATATGCATTGTCAAGCATCCATATGTCAAGTTTCAAGACTCACAACGTCAAGTTGTACAGTCAAAAACCCTAATTGCTCCACAGTCAAACTGCAGGGGCAAAATGGTCATTTGACAGTCAAAAGTCAAAATTTTTGGTCAATATCTTATTTTGAAGCCACAAACATCATTTGATCAATTCTTGATCATGATTCTCAAAGCATGGCTCAAAAAGTCTCAAGATGCAAAAGTTTCTATTTTTTGGGCAGCTGAAAAGTCAACTGCAAATTGACCAGGGCATAACTTCCTCATGGTTTATCAGAAAAATCCCATCCAAAGCTCATTTTGAAGGGGATGACATTTCCTACAACTCATCTTCACACTTCAAGTCCAAGAAATGCTCTCACAAAAAGTTGTCAATTTCAACATTATAGGTCATTTTCAAAAGTCAACAAAAAGGCACTTTAAGTCAAAGACCATAACTTGAGATTTGTAAATCAAAATGACATGGGACCAAAGGCATTGGTTATAGGACTTCAAGACCTTTCCAAAATGTCCAAGAACATGATCATAGCTTCAAAATTGAGCAAGATATGCCTTGGAGAAGTTGGGAAAGTTTTGGGAACTTTGAAAAGTCAACTTTGCTTCAAAAGCTTCAAAAATGCTAATGGGCCTCAAATTCTTCCTTAAATCATTACCCAAAGCATATGCACGACCCATTGAGCTAAAAAGGATTTATTTTCTTATTTTTAATTAATTAATTGAATTTTTATTCATATTAATTCATTTAATTAGATTTAAATATGAGAAAAATATCAAATAATGCTTTTAAAATCTTTTTGTGCAGCAAATTCACTCATTATATGCTAAAGATTTCGTGCACCAATCAACAAGACAAGATCATCCATATTTGGCAAGATTTGCATGGAAAAAAGATTGAAAAAGATGTGATAAAAATCAAATATTAAAAACATAAATGCATGGATCTTTGGGCTTATTTTTGACCTAGAATGCTTCACTTACATATGCACAAGGAAACCTAATGCAAAGGGACACGAAAAAGCTGCTCACAAACATAGAACAAAGTTGCAACTTTTCATCAAAATTTTGGAATCTGAAATCATATTTGCAGGGCGATTCAAGGCTTAAAACCTATTCCAACATCTTGCTGACATTGCTAGGAAGCTATAGCAACCCAGAACACGCTTCCATACTCCAAGAAACGGTAGAACAGAATCATCTTTCTCACGAAAATTTCCATAATCGAACTCTGCATTTTATGCATCATTGTTATATTTTGATTGTTGATTTACACTAATAATGATGTTCTGAAGCGATTGGTGACATTTAATTGGACTAACAATGCCTATAGCCAAATCCACCATTGATGAAACCTAGGGTTTCAGAACTTCAAAATTGGGGCTTTCCTCATACGGTAAAATTAGACCACCTAACCTATATGGGCAGAATCGTTACATCAAGACGAATCCAATGAAGCAATCGCGCCCTTTTTATATTACAACATATTCTATTCGCTATTTTTACAGGTTGCAGTTTGTGGGGGTTTAAAACCCCCGCTACTTGCTTTATGTTTGCAGAAAAAACGAAGAAGAAGCTTGGCGTGTCATCTTATGGTTGGACAGTTCAAATATTCAGCGCGCTTTTTGCTTTATACCACTAATGTTGTTTCTTTTTATATAATCATTATTTTCCACTAACATTACAAACGCGTTGCTTGGTTCAGATGGTGGATGACACGCCTTGTAACCACTAGGACCTGGGTTCGATTCCCAGGTCCCCCACATATTTCATAATTTTTCTCCTAATGCTTTTCAGTGCAGCGTATTCTCCAACGTCTCACCATACATCCTCACGCATGGCTTGCCAAGTGGCTTGGATGATCAATCTGAAGGTCGCTGAATGAGATCCAGGGTGTGGCGCAGTCAACCAACGCGCATCCAAGCATGGAAAGTCAAACAAGGCTTTGTTCTAGTGGGCCTGAATTTCTTACAAGCACCTCCCTTTGGGGCCTGAAACCCCCTGGTTTGCAATCTTTTAATTTTATTTTCTTTTCAATTTTAATTCTTTTTAAATTGTTTTAATTTGTTTTTGATTGTTTTCTTTAATTTCATAAAATAATTTTCCATAAAAAAATCAGAAACTAAAAAATGTTTTTTAATTAATATTTTATTTCACCATTTGAATGTTTTTGTAAATAAATGTTAAATAATTAATTTAGTTAAATTAGGTTTCAATTTTAACACTTTTTCTTAATAAATAAAAATATGTAGAAATTAGGTTTTTTGACATTTTTATCTTTTTCTTAATTAATTACTCGCCTCATTATTTATTATTATTATTAAATATTTTTGTAAATAAATATGTAAATTAACTAATTAGTGTAAATTAGGTTAACTTGTATATTTTCTTTAATAATTAAAAATAACTTAGAATTAGGGTTTCTCTTGATTTTAATTTTCTTTATTTCATTAAATACCAAAAACCTAAAAAACAATTTCTTTAAATTAAATAATTAATTAGCTTTTAATTCAATTTAATTTCAAAAGGGTCAAAACCCTCGGACGTCCTAACTTTTATTCTTTCGCACGTTATTCTTTTTTCTTTTCGAATATTATGTAACTGCTCAAAGATTGTAATAGTAATTAGGATTTACTTTCCGCATTCTTTATCAAAAACGAGTCTTTGTATTTTGGCGATGTATAGACCCGCGCCTTGTAATAGCGTAGGATTTATCTTTCCGCATTTAAACTTCCGCACTCTTAAATTCTAAATTGCATGAAAGAATGAATGGTTAATTAAAAACAAGCGTAGCTCACAATGATGCCTGATCAAAGATAACTTTTAAACTGAAAATAACACACAAATACACACACCACTTCTAGGGTACGCCTCACCTGTTGCCTTCGAAACGTGGTCGTCAAGTATAGGACGTTTTAGTAAGTCATTATGTCCATGATCCAGTTGCCTCATAATAGTTGCCTCGAAACGGTTGCCTCGGATTAAAAAAGGATCAAGGACATAAGGGTAGCTTCTAAGGTGTCCTACTGTTGCTTCGGTGACCACAACGTCCCTAAACTCGAATTGACCCGAACACCTCCAACGGTGGTGCTACCTACCTCTCAATGGTGGGATGGCACTACCTTAAGGACATTTACACAGCCTAATTCCGTAGAGTAGGTAGATGACTCATGGATACTTGCTCTCTAAAAAACAAAACAAAATCTTTTCACACTGACACTTTCAAAAAGCTTTCAAAGCAAATTTTTCAAACACTCTTGAGGACAGATACAAGAGTTATTCAGAAATCTTTCAAAGAAACTTTTTCAAAACCCACTCACAATTGAAAAGCAAACATTTTGAAAACACAATGAGCAAGTATCTAAGAGCCCATGGATAACCATGGATAGAAAGGGTGCTAACACCTTCCCTTTCTATAAATCTACCTCCCGAACCGAGAAACTATCTCATAAGGAATTTTGCTGTGCTTTTGTCCTGTCCATGTTGGAGAAAATAAAAGACGGTGGCGACTCTTGCTTCCGCGACATTTCGCGAACCAGCGTTAAACAGTCAGTTCTAAATCCACCGATCACAGAACTGGAGACCCTGCTGGGGAATATACTTTAAAGTGAGGTGTACCTTAGGACTAAGATCACTTATGTTTTCAATTGTCTGAATTGCTTGCTTTATTATTGTGGGTACTGTCTTGGGAGTTTCTATAGATCCTAACCCGGATCTGGGGGATACCTTCTTAAAAAGTAGCAACAAGACTGTGAGGGAACTGTGCGGGGTATACCGACATGGTTGAAGCAGTCTGCTACATTGATGTGGCACTTTGGTGAGTACCGGTAACCCTTGAGTCCAGTCAAGGAGAGTACGGGGCCGCCGGGTGGTGTCGTGAAGCATCAACTGACCTTAGGAACCTTAATTGAACCATCTTGGCCTCTTTCGGGTAGTGAGATAACTGACTTTGGTGCAGTCCGAGGTTGGTTGATACTCGATACTACACTCAATTGAGGGTTGTTTTCTTGGAATATTTCGGTCGCCAGTTCAGTGGCTAAACCGAAACGATGAACAATGAAAGCAATCCCATGATATTGGGACCCTTAGAACCCGGTTACTTCCGATAGGACAGGTTTGAGCCCACCAACTTCAAGAGGGTAGTACCCCAAACTTCATGCTGGCCTAAACTCTAAGGGTTGTCTTGTGTGCCTTGTGTGCCTTCCAACTTGACTATTTGCATGCTTGTTATCTGACACTTGAGTTTCTTGCAGGTTTTGTTTACAGTCCTTAATTGGGACTCATAACAGGGTTTACCTACATTACCCCATGCATAGCATGCCATCATACCATTGCATACATCCTGCACAAGGACTAATCCATTTCAAGGATCTCAGGGGCTTGTGATGCAGGTCATGCTGAACCAATTATCCAGTAAGGGGCAAAGGGGATTTATTTTCTTCTCGTCAAGGTTGTCAGGGGCTATGACCCACTCGATATGGTGAGCCTTGACTCTTGAAGAAGGACTCTCAGCAACATGAAGGTCCTCCAATCAAGCCACCGGATTCAGATTCTAACAATTTTTCTTGTTTACCCCGCGAGATCTTTGAAAACATTGCATGCATATCATACATATCATTGCATTACAGGTACCACTGTTTACAGGTCACTTACCTTCTTTGCTGTTTATTTCAGCAGTCTCATCATGAATCCTGAATCATCTACTGAGCAATCCATCAAGGACCTCCAGGCTCAGAACGCCCAATTCCAGGAGTTGATTAAGAGTCTAGCCCAGGGTCAACAGGATCTGAAGACTCTGCTTTTGAAGAAGAAAAAGAAGAGGACGGTGTTGTTCAACCCTAGACGCAAATCTGGGAATGGATCACAAAACGAGGTTGAGCTGACTACCCCATCTGTTGAAAAAGACAGTCCCCATGAGAGAGAAGTTCCTAGTCCAGTGGTCTCCGACAACGAGACGGAGTTCAATGATGAACAGTACCCTCCAGCTGAGGATAGGTACAAACAGCTAGAAGACAGGCTAAGTGCTATGGAAATACAAAAAGTGCCCGGCCTGGACTTCGAAGATCTAGGTCTGTCTTCTGGGGTAGTGATCCCACACAAATTCAAGGCACCTGCTTTTGCAAAATATGACGGGGCTTCCTGTCCTAAGCTGCATCTCAGATCATACATAAGGAGGATCCAGCCCTACACGGCTGACAAGAATTTGTGGATTCACTTCTTTCAGGATAGTCTGTCAGGAACTCAACTCGACTGGTTCTATCAACTGAATGGAGCCAACATCCGCAGCTGGGAGGACTTGGCCACTGCATTCTATAAGCAGTACCAGTACAATGCCGACCTTGCTCCCACGCGCAATCAGCTTCAGGGAATGTCTATGGGTGCAGGCGAAGGTTTTAAAGAATATGCGCAAAAATGGAGAGACCTTGCTGGAAGGGTACAACCACCTCTGACTGATCGGGAACTTGTCGATATGTTCTTGGGGACCCTGTCTGGGCCGTTCTTCAACCATCTGATTGGCAATTCTTCTGCTGGGTTTACAGATTTGATCTTGACTGGGGAAAGAATTGAAGTCGGTATCAAGGCTGGGAAGATTCAAGAGGCCACACCTTCTGATACTCAGAAAAAGCCTTATATGGGGAAGAAAGAGTCCAATGCTGCATATAGCCAAAAGAGTCGTCGTGACCAACATGCAGGGGCAGTCATGATCTCTGGTTCTGCGTCACGCCGACAACCACAAAAGGGAAATCAGCGAAGGCCGGACGAGCCTAAAAGACAATTCACCAACATCAACATGCCATTGTCACAAGCATTGCAGCACATGTTGAAGATGAATCTGATTGCGGTGATCAACCCTCCTGCAAATCCCAAGACCTCCTCTCCAAACTACAACCCGGAAGCAAGGTGTGCTTATCATTCTGATAGCCCGGGGCACGATACTGAGGATTGTTGGGCGCAAAAATACAAGACCCAGAACATGATTGACGCTAAGGAGATTGAATTCGAGCCTGCTGAGACTCCCAATGTGACCACTGCTCCCTTTCCAAAACATGGCTAGGATTGGAATTTCTTTTGTTCATTTGAATGTTCAAATTGTAATTTTCTTTGATTGTTCAAACAGTTTATTTCATGTCAAACTGGGTTATTTCATTAATGCATTACACATGTCTGTTTTGAAGTAATTGTGTTCACTATATTCAAAATTGCTTTTATTTTTGATGTTCAACTCTCGATTTTAAAATTCTAAGCCTCTTGAGGGAGGATGACGAAAACGATACCACAATCTACAATATGCTTTTGAATAGACCCCGCTGATGAGGTACAAACATTGTTTCAATTCCTAAACAATGGAGTTATAAGGAAGATAATCCCTCGTCAACCCCTTCGAGCCAAAGAAGTAGGAGTTTTGCTTTTCACAAAAAAATTATAACCCTTAATCATAACCTGGGGCAGGGTAGTCTTCTCAATTGATCCAGGTGCACAACGAATCACACCAAAGGAGTTCTTACAAAACAAAAGACAGTGATGGTTCCGAATAACCATAAGGACAAGCAGTCATTATCCCTCAAAATAAACGCCCATTAAGTCAAAAACCTATGAAGGAGACTTACAAAACTGGGGCATCCCGCTGACTGTAAATCCAAAAAGAAACAGTTCAGGCAAAAAAAAACAGGGATAACAAAATCAAAAAAAAAAAAGAGGTCTTACAAACCCTCAACAAAAAAAGAAATGACTGCCCATTCAAAATAAACTGTCAATATCCGAACCATCACCGGAATATCAAAGCAAAGACTCAAACTAGGTCTAACGCACGATCAGCTGAATTTAGGTTTGAAGAACATCATGAAGAGCGGGTGGGTACAAATATAAACTTGAGCCTTTATCCTTTGTTTCTTAAACCGTGAACCAGGCCACGTTATAACCCTCAAAAGTCCTAGCTGAAGCATGGGTTAATTCGAAAGCATACTGTTACGAAAGGTATCCTGACTCCTTAAGGCTTGCGGTAAAATAACGAGTTGACATCACAGCTTACAAAAAAAAATTCACTTGTTTTTATAAATAAAAAATAAAAAAAAATGCATTTTCAAAAACTCCGAAACAGACACAAGCTTTGCATTTTTAATATAACTTTGTTTGCACATGACGTTTTGTTCGAACAACATAGAAGTTCGCACGACGAATGTCTAATGAACAAAAGCACCACCAATCAAGGGGCACGACATGATCATTGTCCATCATCTGGGGCAGTTAAGTCAAGAGAATATCTCAAATGCCAAATAGCCAGGGGCAGATCTCCATCTGAATCAATGGAGGCATTAGACATGGATTCTAGCGATGAATCTTGCACGATCAAATATCTTCTGGTAGTATGGCAACGTAACACTACTGACAGGGACACCTCCCTACATCCTGAGAGCATGGACATAGTCGGAAAAATACAGCGCATAATCAGAGACCCGCTAGGTTGACACACATAGGAAAAAATAAGGGCTTCCCGGCGAACCAAAAAGGTTCGGGCAAAATAAGGGATGAAAATGAAAAAATCTGTACACCCGGCAAGTCGAAAACCTGAAAAGGCGGCTTGGGAAAAAATGGGTATCCCGATGGACTGAAAACCCGAAAGGGCGGTCCAGGCAAAAATTAGGGATCACAGCGTACGACTATGTCCCGGCATCTCGTCACTTGCCTACCAGAAGAAGATTTGTCAAATCGGCAGTCATCAAGCACCTCCATAGACATCTTCTCCCACAGAAACAGGGGCAGTAATGAGTTGTCTAAGCGATCTAGTTACTCTGTCCACCAAGGTACTAAGGTAGGTTCGGCTGAAGAACAACCAAGATGCCTTAATTCCCCAGAGAGTGAGCCAAGATTCAACAATTCTCCCCAAGCAGAGTTGGATTCCCATAAGCCCTACAAGGCACAATATCTCCAGCAGGTCAGCGATACTCTCCCCGAGCAGAGTTATACCCCGTCAGCCTTAAGGAAGTTGGATTACCCCCAGAAGATCTCAACATTCCCCAGCGGAGTATACAAACATTCCCAACAAGCATCCCCGACAGTCTTAATATAAGATTGTTCCCCGGCGGTATACTGAACATCAAGAGGAGCCACTTCCCCAGTACAATTCAAAAGTTTCCCCAGGAAAGTGGAATCCATATCCCCAGCAGGTCTTGAAGCTTATCCCCAGTAGATTCTGGAGGCTTATCCCCTGCAGAGCACGAACGCTCCCCCGGCTTTATTCAAAGGTTATTTCCCCACCAGGATATAACTGGGTTATCCTCAGCCCAAAAGCCACAGAAAGATCGTCCTCGGCAAAGTCTTCCTATCCCCAGCAAGATTCATCCAATCTTCCAACATGACTTACCAATGGAATCCCCAGCAGAGTTATCATCAAATCTCAGCAAAGTATTCCTCCCCCCACAGAGCATTCCCCGCAGAGTAATCTATTCGCCAAGTTTATTCCCCAACGGAGTCATCTTCTCCTACCGGTATTCTTACAACCATCACTCCCTAGTGGAAACAAAAGCTCTACTCTTCAAACATCAGTCCAGGATTCAAGCTCCTGGAACCCGTCAAGGATTTATTTTCCTAGACGAACATACAATCATAAATATCACATCTTCATACATTATAGCATGCACATACGCATCACGAACATACAATCTCATTTATTCTGAGAACATCACGCATGTCATACATCATAACATCGCATACAACTAACATTTTGTCTTTTCAGGACAAAGGTCAATACAAAGATGATTACTATCAACTGTCGCAATTCCAGATCCGATTCCTGTATCTTGCCAGGGTGTATCTATTGACGACTAATTCCAGACTCGATTCCTGTACCTTGCCAGGGCACGTCTGAAGAGTTCGAAGATCCGATTCCTGTATCTTGCCAGGGTGTATCTACTGACGACTAATTCCTTCTCAATTTTTAGAAGAAGTCTTACACAGACTTATCATCAAAGTAACCCTACATCGGTTCCTTTTATTTCAGAAGAAGTCTTACACGGACTTATCATCAAAGTAACCCTACACTAGTTCCTTTTATTTCAGAAGAAGTCTTACACAGACTTATCATCAAAGTAACCCTACACCGGTTCCTTTTATTTCAAGAAGTTTTACACGAACTTATCTCAAGATGACCTTACCCCGGTTCATCAAGAAGTCTTACACGGACTTATCTCAAGATGACCTTACCCCGGTTCATCCAGAAGTTTTACACGAACTTATCCTGCAGTAACCCTATACCAGTTCCTCCAGAAGTTTTACACGAACTTATCCCGAAGAAACCCTACACAGGTTCTCTCTCTCCAGACGTAGTTTTACACGGACTTATCGTCAAAGAAACCCTACATAGGTTCTCTCTTTCCAAAGATGCAGTTTTACACGGACTCATCATCAAAGTAACCCCACACAGGTTCCCTTCTCAAACTCCAGACGCAGTTTTACACGAACTCGTCATCAATAAACCCTACACAGGTTTCCTTCTCAGCTCTAGATGCGGTTTTACACGGACTCGTCATCAAAGTAACCCTACACAGGTTCCTTCTCCGTTTCAGATGCAGTCTTATATGGACTCATTACCAGTAAACCCTACACAGGTGTCCTTCCTTCCAAGATGCAACTTTACACAAGCTCATCATCAGGCAACCCTACACAGGTTCCCTCTTCCAACTTACAAAAATTACAGTTCAACATACCAACAGTCTCTAAATGGCATCCATAAGCCCATTCCCGACAAGATTCTGTCACACTTCCAGATGGCATCTATAAGCCCATCCTCCTATCCATCTCTCCAAATGGCATTTGTAAGCCCATTCCCTACATCATCACTGCTGATATTCTACTATGTGAGTGCAAATTTCTGGGCACTCTAGTGTTCAATCATCTTCTACCTTCGGATTACGAAAGGCACGCCAGCCAATCTACATCCTCAGGTCTAAGAAGATTGAACAGGGGCAACTGTTGTACCCCAACATTTTCCCTCCCATATTCTTCAAGATTTGGCAAGATCATGGGTCAAAATCTCTCAAGGGTTGCACAGTCCAATTGCCTCCTAACACAGTCAAAATTAGGGTTTTGGTTCTTGCAAAGAAGTTGAAGTTTTCAAGGGTCCAATCAAGTCCCATGTGCCTATATGCATTGTCAAGCATCCATATGTCAAGTTTCAAGACTCACAGCATCAAGTTGTACAGTCAAAAACCCTAATTGCTCCACAGTCAAACTGCAGGGGCAAAATGGTCATTTGACAGTCAAAAGTCAAAATTTGTGGTCAACATCTTATTTTGAAGCCACAAACATCATTTGATCAATTCTTGATCATGATTCTCAAAGCATGGCTCAAAAAGTCTCAAGATGCAAAAGTTTCTATTTTTTGGACAGCTGAAAAGTCAACTGCAAATTGACCAGGGCATAACTTCCTCATGGTTTATCAGAAAAATCCCATCCAAAGCTCATTTTGAAGGGGATGAAATTTCCTACAACTCATCTTCACACTTCAAGTCCAAGAAATGCTCTCACAAAAAGTTATCAATTTCAACATTATAGGTCATTTTCAAAAGTCAACAAAAAGGCACTTTAAGTCAAAGACCATAACTTGAGATTTGTAAATCCAAATGACATGGGACCAAAGGCATTGGTTAGAGGACTTCAAGACCTTTTCGAAATGTCCAAGAACATGATCATAGCTTCAAAATTGAGCAAGATATGCCTTGGAGAAGTTGGGAAATTTTTGGGAACTTTGAAAAGTCAACTTTGCTTCAAAAGCTTCAAAAATGCTAATGGGCCTCAAATTCTTCCTTAAATCATTACCCAAAGCATATGCACGACCCATTGAGCTAAAAAGGATTTATTTTCTTATTTTTAATTAATTAATTGAATTTTTATTCATATTAATTCATTTAATTAGATTTAAATATGAGAAAAATATCAAATAATGCTTTTAAAATCTTTTTGTGCAGCAAATTCACTCATTATATGCTAAAGATTTCGTGCACCAATCAACAAGACAAGATCATCCATATTTGGCAAGATTTGCATGGAAAAATGATTGAAAAAGATGTGATAAAAATCAAATATTCAAAACATAAATGCATGGATCTTTGGGCTTGTTTTTGACCTAGAATGCTTCACTTACATATGCACAAGGAAACCTAATGCAAAGGGACACGAAAAAGATGCTCACAAGCATAGAACAAAGTTGCAACTTTTCATCAAAATTTTGGAATCTGAAATCATATTTGCAGGGCGATTCAAGGCTTAAAACCTATTCCAACATCTTGCTGACATTGCTAGGAAGCTATAGCAACCCATAACACGCTTCCATACTCCAAGAAACGGTAGAACAGAATCATCTTTCTCACGAAAATTTCCATAATCGAACTCTGCATTTTATGCATCATTGTTATATTTTGATTGTTGATTTATACTAATAATGATGTTCTGAAGCGATTGGTGACATTTAATTGGACTAACAATTCCTATAGCCAAATCCACCATTGATGAAACCTAGGGTTTCAAAACTTCAAGATTGGGGTTTTCCTCATACGGTAAAATTAGACCACCTAACCTATATGGGCAGAATCGTTACATCAAGACGAATCCAATGAAGCAATCGCGCCCTTTTTATATTACAGCATATTCTATTCGCTATTTTTATAGGTTGCAGTTTGTGGGGGTTTAAAACCCCCGCTACTTGCTTTATGTTTGCAGAAAAAACAAAGAAGAAGCTTGGCGTGTCATCTTATGGTTGGACAGTTCAAATATTCAGTGCGCTTTTTGCTTTATACCACTAATGTTGTTTCTTTTTATATAATCATTATTTTCCACTAACATTACAAACGTGTTGCTTGGTTCAGATGGTGGATGACACGCCTTGTAACCACTAGGACCTGGGTTCGATTCCCAGGTCCCCCACATATTTCATAATTTTTCTCCTAATGCTTTCCAGTGCAGCGTATTCTCCAACATCTCACCATACATCCTCACACATGGCTTGCCAAGTGGCTTGGATGATCAATCTGAAGGTCGCTGAATGAGATCCAGGGTGTGGCGCAGTCAACCAACGCGCATCCAAGCATGGAAAGTCAAACAAGGCTTTGTTCTAGTGGGCCTGAATTTCTTACAAGCACCTCCCTTTGGGGCCTGAAACCCCCTGGTTTGCAATCTTTTAATTTTATTTTCTTTTCAATTTTAATTCTTTTTAAATTGTTTTAATTTGTTTTTGATTGTTTTCTTTAATTTCATAAAATAATTTTCCATAAAAAAATCAGAAACTAAAAAATGTTTTTTAATTAATATTTAATTTCACCATTTGAATGTTTTTGTAAATAAATGTTAAATAATTAATTTAGTTAAATTAGGTTTCAATTTTAACACTTTTTCTTAATAAATAAAAATATGTAGAAATTAGGTTTTTTGACATTTTTATCTTTTTCTTAATTAATTACTCGCCTCATTATTTATTATTATTATTAAATATTTTTGTAAATAAATATGTAAATTAACTAATTAGTGTAAATTAGGTTAACTTGTATATTTTCTTTAATAATTAAAAATAACTTAGAATTAGGGTTTCTCTTGATTTTAATTTTCTTTATTTCATTAAATAACAAAAACCTAAAAAACAATTTCTTTAAATTAAATAATTACTTAGCTTTTAATTCAATTTAATTTCAAAAGGGTCAAAACCCTCGGACGTCCTAACTTTTATTCTTTCGCACGTTATTCTTTTTTCTTTTCGAATATTATGTAACTGCTCAAAGATTGTAATAGTAATTAGGATTTACTTTCTGCATTCTTTATCAAAAACGGGTCTTTGTATTTTGGCGATGTATAGACCCGCGCCTTGTAATAGCGTAGGATTTATCTTTCCGCATTTAAACTTCCGCACTCTTAAATTCTAAATTGCATGAAAGAATGAATGGTTAATTAAAAACAAGCGTAGCTCACAATGATGTCTGATCAAAGATAACTTTTAAACTGAAAATAACACACAAATACACACACCACTTTTAGGGTACGCCTCACCTGTTGCCTTCGAAACATGGTCGTCAAGTATAGGACGTTTTAGTAAGTCATTATGTCCATGATCCAGTTGCCTCAGAATAGTTGCCTCGAAACGGTTGCCTCAGATTAAAAAAGGATCAAGGACATAAGGGTAGCTTCTAAGGTGTCCTACTGTTGCTTCGGTGACCACAACGTCCCTAAACTCGAATTGACTCGAACACCTCCAACGGTGGTGCTACCTACCTCTCAATGGTGGGATGGCACTACCTTAAGGACATTTACACAGCCTAATTCTTTAGGGTAGGTAGATGACTCATGGATACTTGCTCTCTAAAAAAAAACAAAATCTTTTCACACCGACACTTTCAAAAAGCTTTCAAAGCAAATTTTTCAAACACTCTTGAGGACAGATACAAGAGTTATTCAGAAATCTTTCAAAGAAACTTTTTCAAAACCCACTCACAATTGAAAAGCAAACATTTTGAAAACACAATGAGCAAGTATCTAAGAGCCCATGGATAACCATGGATAGAAAGGGTGCTAACACCTTCCCTTTCTATAAATCTACCTCCCGAATCGAGAAACTATCTCATAAGGAATTTTGCTGTGCTTTTGTCCTATCCATGTTGGAGAAAATAAAAGACGGTGGCGACTCTTGCTTCCGTGACATTTCGCGAACCAGCATTAAACAGTCAGTTCTAAATCCACCGATCACAATGGCCAATTGTACCTGAAAATAAAAGCCCCAAAAACAAGGACGAAACCCTAGCAATGGCAGATCTTCATATTGGTCATATAAATGAAATTGGTTAATGTCAAAAGCTTGCAAATGGCATGGTGATTACAAATATGCAATTATTTCATTGTAACAATGCATAATTCTTGAGATACGAAACCAAGTACAAGGGGAAATCGCGTGACAATTACAACGCTTTGTGGTGTGTGAGAACGCTTGCTTTTGATCCAGATCGCTTGTGTGGACACCCAGGAAATATGTCTTGGCTTCTGAAAATGCCTCTAGCTATCAATTCGATTCCAAGCTTTTTTGTATATTTTTCAAGTTTTGTCTTGCCTCTGCCTGTAGCCTCTAACCCTTGTTTCAATTTCTTTGGCTTCCTTATGTATTGCATGGTGTGTTAGGGTAAAAAACTTGGCTCAAATCTTCTCCCATCAATGCTTGCCAATTTGATTTGATTCACTCTTTACAAACTTGCCAAATTTGCCAAATCTCAATCTTTTTGCACATGATATTGTATGATTCGAGTTTGATGATGATATTGATGATGATCAAATCCTGAAATAGCAAAAAGATCTCATGTAATCAAGGTTTTGGATTTTATATGTTTTAATTTGATTTAAAATGAATAAATTCAATAAAAAATAAAATTAAATAATAAAAATAAAATATGAGCTCATGGCTGAAGCTAGGACACGTGAGCAACTATGAAAGCTCAAATCAAGTGGAAAATAATGGGCCCATTTGACAAAATTTGAAGTTTGGGGGATAGTTGTCTTTTGGCAATTTTGCAAAAATATCCAACTTCAACAATGCATAACTTCTTCAATTTTGAACTTTTGGAAGTGTTCTTTGACTTTTTAGAAATCTTGAGATTTCCTATAACCAACCCTCTTGGTCTCATCTCATTTTGATATTCCATGCTCAAGTTATAAGCTTTGGCAAAAAAAGGTGTTTTTGTTGACTTTCAAAAATCACCTATAATGTCCAAATTTATAACTTCTTGTGAGTGAATCTTTTGATCTTGGGGTATGAAGATGGATTGTACAAAATTGCATCCTCTTCAAAATGAGCTTTGGATGGGTCATTTATCATAAAGTATGAGAAAGTTATGCCTGGTCAAAGTTGAGTTGACTTTTCATGCAAAACCCTAATTTAGCAACTTTGAATCCTGGTGAATTTTGAGCAATCCTTGATGAATCATGATCAACCATTTATAAAATGATTAAATATCCTTCAAATTAGAATGTTGACAAAAAAAACTTGAAGTTTGACTGCATTTGGGTCACAGTTGACTTTTGCCCTAACATAGTCGATTTTTGGACCCTTTGAGCAATTGACTGAGCAAACTTCCTCTGCAAGGCTTGAAATTTAACATGGATGACCTTGAGAACATATTAGGATATTGGGGATAAATTGAGGTCATTTGGATTCAAGGATATTGATGCAACACAAAACCCTAATTTGGGGTTGACTGCCTTAGGAGATAGCTTGTCTGACCAACTCTTGAGCAAACTTGAGCAACTTGGAGATTTTTCTTGAAATATTTTGAGGAATATGAGAGGGAAAATTTTAGGGTACAACAGCTGCCCCTGTTTAATCTTCTTAAACCTGAGGATGTAGATTGGCTTTCGTGCCTTTCGTGATCCGAAGGTAGAAGATGATTGAACACTAGAGTGCCCAGAAATTTGCACTCGTATGAAGTGGTATCAGCCTTGTGATGTTGGGAATGGGCTTACAGATGCCATTTGGAGATTACTGGCGGGAGGATGGGCTTAAAGATGCCATCTAGAGGAGTGTCGATCGCATAAGAGATTCCTTAGCGAGAACTTGCATACCTGTTGTTGTGGAAGATTCCGCTGGGGAAGTCTGATCTTTGTTGAGATTTAGGAACTTGCCTGTACCTTAGCTGAGAGAACATCTCTGCTGAGTTTTAAGAACTTGTCCGTAATTCAACTGGGGGAAATCTGTCGAGATTTAGAACTTTATCTGTAATTCAACCGAGACTAATTCAGTTGAGATTTAAGAACCGGTCAGTACTTCGACTGAGGAAGAGTGCCGAGATTTAGAACCTTATCTGTAATTTAACCAAAACTAATTCAGTTGAGATTTAAGAACCGGTCAGTACTTCGACTAAGGGAAACATCTTCATCGAGATCTAGGAAATGTCTGTACTTCAACGGAGGATAATTCTGTTGAGATTTAAGAACTCGTCCACACTACGACGGAGGAAAATTGCGGAGATTTAGAACCTTATCTGTAATTTAACCGAGACTAATTCAGTTGAGATTTAAGAACCAGTCAGTACTTCGACTGAGGGAAACATCTTCATCGAGATCTAGGAACTGTCTGTACTTCAACGGAGGATAATTCTGTTGAGATTTAAGAACTCGTCCACACTACGACGGAGGAAAATTGTCTACATTTAGAACCTTATCTGTAATTCAACCGAGACTAATTCAGTTGAGATTTAAGAACCGGTCAGTACTTCGACTGAGGGAAACATCTTCATTGAGATTTAGGAACTGTTTGTACTTCAATGGAGGATAATTCTGTTGAGATTTAAGAACTCGTCCACACTAAGACGGAGGAAAATTGTCGAGATTTAGAACCTTATCTGTAATTCAACCGAGACTAATTCAGTCGAGATTTAAGAACCGATCAGTACTTTGACATAGCTGAGAACTTAACTGCATCCTTCCTGAAAGGTAAAGGTCAGTCGTATGCAATGCATGATATATATCAAGCAATGATGTTCTCAAAATAAATGAGATTGTGTTGTATGATGCGTATATGCATGTATCATAATATATGGAAATGTAATGTTTTAGCTGGGGAAAATAAATCCCGGATAGCTGCTGGAGAATAGAGTTGGATTCTTCGTTTCCGCTGGGGATAGCGAATGAAGATGATTGCGAGAATAAACCTGCAGGAGAGGATAACTCCGTCGAGGAATAAACTGATGAAGAGATTACTATGTGGAGAAGAGATGCTCTACTCAGGATTCAACCGATAAATTCCGTTGGGGATGAATTACCATTACTGGTGATACTGAATCCTATTGGGGATTGAATTCTTGTTTGTGAAGGGAATGAACTCCGTTGGGGATGATCTTTCAGTTGCGGCTTCACTGGGGATAACCTTTTAGACTCTTATGGGGATAATCCTTTCGAACCTTGATGGGGATAATCTTCCAAAGTCTATTGGGGATGACTCTCCAAATACCATTGGGGAAGCTTTTTCAGACCGCGCTGGGGAGAATTTCAAACTCCACTGGGGATATCTTGTACTCTGTCGGGGAATATTCTTATACTCCGTTGGGGAATATTAAGATTGTCGGGGATATTAAGCCTTTTCAGTGTTGATGGTAGATAAACTCTGCTCGGGGAGAACATTACCGATTTATTCACAGTTGCAAGTCTCAGCTGGGGAGAGCTATCATTATTGTCTTACTCCGCGGGGAGTGAACACACATTGACCATGTTCTTCAGCTGAATTTACCTTGTACCTGGTGGACAGAGCAACTATACAGTTTGGACAATTCTTATTTGCCCCTGTTTCTGATATTACAAGTAATGGTCTTTTGTTTCGCATGTAAATATTTATGAGCAGCAATTAATGTCAAATGCATATATCAAAAATGAACATTGGACGTTCTTTGCAAAACAAAACAGAAAAAGGAAAAACAGTTTGAAATTTCTTTGAAAATGAATTGTATTGACTTTGAAGTTTGGCCTGTAAATAGCCGTTTTTTGTACAAGAGGCTGACGTCCTAGTAAGAGAACGCCGCCAAACAGATAGTTTATACATTTTATGTAAAGGAAAACAAAACAGATATGTGAATAATCCCACTGGGTTCCAACTCTGTTATTGCCTTTATGTCCTCGAGCATCTCGTCACTTTGCTACTGGTTAAAGGTAGATCAGATTGATTAATGTCGTTCGAGTTTGATAGTAGATACCGAAGTCTGGTTGCAAGGAGATCCAATGAGACATAGTGTTATGATTCGATCCCTAACTTTTTCCTGGACCGCCCTTTCGGGTTTTCAGTCCATCGGGATACCCTTTTTTGCCCAAGCCGCCTTTTCAGGTTTTCGACTTGCCGGGTGTACAGATTTTTTTTATTTTCATCCCTTATTTTTGCCCGAATCCTTTTGGTTCACCGGGAAGCCCTTATTTTTTCCTAGGCCAGTCAACCTAGCGGGTCTTTGATTATGCGTAGTATTTTTTCACTATGTCTGCATTGACGGGGTGAGGAAGGTCGTCACCATCCATGGTGGTTAGAATTATAGCTCCTCCTGAGAAAACGTTCTTAACCACAAACGCCCTTCGTAGGTATGAGTCCATTTGCCCCTGGGATCACCTTGTGGTAGTATGATGCGCTTGATAACCAGGTCCCCAACTTGATACTCTTGTCGTCTAACTTTCTTGTTAAATGCCTTGATCATCCGTTTTTGATACGTCTGACCATGACAAATAGCGGTAAGTCTCTATTCATCGATTAAGTTCAGCTGATCAAGTCGGGTATGAATCCAGTCATCTTCGCTCAAACCTTCATCCTTCATAATCCGAAGAGAGGGTATCTGAACTTCGATGGGAAATACGCCTTCCATACCATAAACCAAGGAATAGGGTGTTGCCCCTGTTGGCGTCCTTGCTGAGGTACGGTACCCATGAAGAGCGAACGGTAACATCTCATGCCAATCTTTGTATGTCACCATCATCTTCTGCACAATCTTCTTAAGGTTCTTATTAGCCGCTTCTACAGCTCCATTCATCTTCGGCCGGTAAGGAGAAGAGTTGTGATGATGTATCTTGAACTGCTTGCAGAGTTCAATGATCATCTTATTATTGAGATTTGTACCATTGTCCATAATGATCCTCTCTGGTACACCATATCGACAAATTAGATTATGCCGAATGAACCGTTCCACGACGTTCTTGATTACAGTAGCAAAGGAAGCTGCTTCAACCCACTTCGTGAAGTAATCAATCACTACCAGGATGAAACGATGCCCGTTGGACGCTGTAGGTCTGATCTCTCCGATCATATCAATTCCCCACATTGCAAAAGGACAAGGTGCTGTCAAGAGGTTCAGAGGTACTGGAGGTATGTGAACCTTATCAGCATAAACTTGGCACTTGTGACAGGTCCGAGAATGCTGATAACAGTCGGCTTCCATTATGGACAATAATATCCTGCCCGTAGGATTTTCTTTGCCATGGTGTGTCCACTAGAATGAGTTCTGAAAGTACCTTCATGTAACTCTGCCATGATCCTTTCTGCTTCGTTCTTATCGACACATCGCAGTAAGGTCGAATCATGGTTACGCTTGTAAAGAATGCCATTGCTGATGAAGAACTTCGCCGCGAACCTCCTCAGAAATTTCTTGTCATTAACAGAGGCACCCTCAGGGTATTCCTGTGCTTCAAGATACCTTTTCACCTCATGAAACCAGGGCTTTTCTGTTACCTCTTCAGTCTCAATGTCACAGCAATGTGCAGGTTCATCCAACCTTTCAATGGTAATCCAGGGAGCCTCGTTGTCCCAAATGACTTTGAACATAGAAGACATCGTAGCCAGCGCGTCCGCCAACTGATTCTCCTCTCTAGGGAAGTGTTCAAAGGTTATCTCCTCGAAATGGGGAAGCAACGTCAACACATACTCCTTGTAAGGAATAATATTTGGGTGTTTCGTATCCCACTCGCCTTTGATCTGGCTGATCACGAGAGAGGAATCTCGGAAGACACTCAAGAACTTAATCTTTAGGTCAATTGCTGCTCGAAGACCCATAACGCACGCTTCATACTCCTCCATGTTGTTGGTGCAGTTGAAACATAGTCGGCGGTGAACGGAGTATGAGAGCCTTCAGGAGATATGATCACGGCGCCAATGCCATTACCCAAAGTGTTTGAAGCTCCATCAAAGTACATAGACCATCTGGATCCTTCCTCAGGTCCTTCATCTGGTCCAAATTCCTCGCAGTCGGTCACTATCATGATATTCTCATCCGGAAATTCAAAGTTCATAGACTGGTAATCATCCACTGCCTGATGTGCCAAATGGTCTGCCAACACACTTCCCTTAATTGCTGTTTGGGTTGTATACTGGATGTCATACTCAGTCAAGATCATCTGCCATCTTGCTATTCTTCCGGACAAGGCAGGCTTTTCGAAGATATACTTGATTGGATCCATCTTTGATATCAATAGAGTAGTGTGAGTCAGCATGTACTGTCTCAGCCGGCGAGCAGCCCATGCCAAAGCACAGTAAGTTTTCTCAAGCAACGAGTATCGGGTCTCGCAGTTGGTAAACTTTTTGCTAAGGTAATAAATAGCATGCTCTTTTCGGCCAGACTCGTCATGCTGCCCCAGCACGCACCCCATTGAGTTGTCGAGTACTGTCAAGTATAAGATCAAAGGTCTCCCTTCAAATGGCGGCATCAGAATAGGTGGCTCTTGGAGATACTCTTTGATTCTTTCGAAGGCGGCCTGAAATTTATCGTTCCATCTTACCACTTGATCTTTCTTCAGTAACTTGAAGATTGGGTCACAAGTAACAGTTAGGTGCGAGATGAATCGGGAAATGTAGTTCAGACGTCCCAGAAAGCCTCTGACTTCTTTTTCTATTCGCGGAGCTGGCATTTCCTGTATAGCTTTCACCTTTGCGGGATCCACTTGAATACCTTTATCGCTTACAACGAAGCCTAGCAGTTTACCAGATCTCACCCCGAAGGTGCACTTGTTCGGGTTTAGCCTCAGCTTGTACAACTTTAACCTGTCAAATAGTTTCTGCAGATGGTCAAGGTGCTCCTCCTTAGTCTGGGACCTTGAAATCATATCATCGACGTATACCTCAATCTCATGGTGGATCATGTCATGGAACAAAGCAACCATGGCACGCTAATACGTTGCTCCAACATTCTTTAATCCGAAAGGCCTGACCTTGTAGCAAAAGGTACCCCACTGAGTAACAAAGGTTGTCTTCTCCATTTCTTTGGGAGCCATTTTAATTTGATTATAACCAGAGAAACCATCCATAAAGGAGAAGACCTTATGTTGTGCGGTGTTGTCAACCAGAACGTCGATATGAGGTAGAGGGAAATCATCATTGGGACTTGCCCTGTTCAGATCCATATAGTCAACATACATTTGAACCTTAGCATCCTTCTTCGGCACAGGAACCACGTTGGCCACCCACTGTGGGTAAGAAGTAACTGCTAGAAAACCGGCCTCAAACTGTTTCATTACTTCAGCCTTAATTTTCTCAGACATCTCTGGGCCCATTCGGTGAACTTTCTATTTCACAGGAGGACAGTCTTCCTTGGTAGGCAATCGGTGAACCACAATATCAGTATCCAACCCAGGCATATCTTTATAAGACCAGGAAAAGATCTCAACATAGTCACGCAGCATCTGAATCAACCGTTGCTTAACACTCGCTTCCAGATTTGCACCGACCTTGACCTCTTTCTTGTCCTCTTCTGTACCCAGATTTACTGATTCCACGGGCTCTTCATGCGGCTGTATGGCCCTCTCTTCTTGAAGTAGCAGTCTAGCAAGTTCACCAGGCACTTCGCAATCATCTTCACCTTCGTCTTTGGCTAAGTTGATCGGACTTTCGAAGTCATAACTGGCAGTAGCAGAGTCGTTATCAGTGGGATCCAAAGTGGATGTAGACCTGTATATGTGAGTGTGTGTAAAATAGCTATTTTGCAATATGTAATAAAAGAAAGACAAGGAGCGTAAAATTTGAAATGCAAGAAACATCCAATGCTTTTATTAATGATATATGTAGATGACACACATAAAGCCCTCACAAATGAAGCCACGGTGCCCCGGGTAAGACACTGGGCCATAAAGTTTAAAACATTGTCTGTTACAAATTCAAAACAAAAGTCTCATTACTGGGTGATAACGGAAACGGGCATAGAATCCTTCGCTGTCCAGTTGCTCAATCCACCATCGGCAGTCAGGTAAATCCAGTTGTCAATGTCAAACTCTTCATCATCATCATCCCCGATAGCATTCACTCCCACATTATGTTTAGGCTTTTCTGGTGCTCCAAACTCGATCTCCTTAGCATCAATCAAGTCCTGTACCTTATTCTTCAAAACCCAACAATTATCCGTATCATGCCCCGGGCTATCAGAATGAAAAGCACAGCAGGCATTTGCATCGTACATGGGTGATGTAGTGTTGGGAGTCTTCAGGGCCTCCTTCAGAATCACCAGGTTGGTTTTCAATAACTGCGACAGAATTTGGGATAAAGTCATGTCAAGCTGAGTGAATTGTCTTCGCGGTCTCTCGGCCCTTGGTTGATTGTTGCGCTGAGGTGCAACAGTAGGTCTTGAAATAACAACCGCATTAACAGCTTGGCGGTGTTCAGGTCTATTCTGGATTTTTGAACTGTAAACAACACTGGACTCCTTCTTAAAAGGCTTCTTCTCGGTGCTCGACGATGCACCCTTCTGTATCTTGCCATATTTAATACCGGCCTCAATTCTTTCCCCAGTCATAATCAGCTCAGTAAATCCGGATGATGAGCTTCCAATCAGATGGTTGAAATACGGACCAGACAAGGTCCCCAGAAACATATCCACTAGTTCCCTATCAGCCAAGGGAGGTTGCACTCTTCCAGCAAGGTCCCTCCACTTGTGAGCGTAGTCTTTGAAACCTTCGCCTGCACCCATAGACATACCCTGGAGTTGGGTACGCATGGGAGCGAGGTCGGCATTGTATTGGTACTTCCTATAGAAAGCAGCGGCCAAATCTTCCCAATTACGGATACTGGATCCTTCTAGCTGGTAAAACCATTCAAGCTGAGTCCCTGAAAGACTGTCTTGAAAGAAGTGGATCCATAGGTTCTTGTCAGTGGTGTACGGCTGAATCTTCCTTACATACGAACGGAGGTGCAATTTTGGACAAGAAACCCCGTCGTACTTAGCAAAGGCTGGTGCTTTAAATTTGTGGGGAATCACCACCCCAGATGATGGACCCAAGTCTCCAAAGTCCAGACCAAGCACCTTCTGAACTTCCATCGCGCTCAACCGGTCTTCCAGTTGCTTGTATCTATCCTCAGCTGGAGGATACTGGTCTTCGTCGAAGTCGGTCTTGTTGTCTGAAACCACAGGGCTAGGAGCCCTCCTTTATTCCTGATTATCCTTCCCTCCAGATGAGGGGGTCAAATCAACCTCTTCTCGCAAATCATTTCCGAATCTGTGACCCATATTAAATAGGACCGTCTTCTTCTTCTTCTTCTTATTCTCCTTCAGGATAAGGGCCTTCAGATCTTGCTGACCCTTAGCCAGGTTCATGAACAATTCTTGGAACTGGGTGTTTTGAGCCTGTAGAGCCTTGATTACTTGTTCAGTTGATGGTTCGGAAGACATGATACTGAAATAAACAATGAAGAAGATGAGAAAACCTGTAAGGGTACATGTTATGAGGTGCATGGGAATGATATGCGCATGATAATGATTTCAAAGACTTTTAGGGATTCAAATTCGTAAACAAAATGAAACACACTTTTATTAGATAAACTTTAAAATCAATTGTTCAACAGATGCCTTTAAGGCGTTACAAGAAAGAAAAGCTGAAAAGTAAAGCAAAATTAGAAATAATCAAAAGACAATCAGTGCTCCCATGGTCGCTTCTTGTCGGTGCGGACATAGTCATTGAGGATCTGCTCGTTCTCCAGCTGCCTTGTCAATTTCTGAATCTTCTGCTCTTGCTCGTGATACTTTTCTCTATAAGTATCCCGCTCTTCTCTCAGCTGCATCCATGATCTCTTTAATGCCCCTATGTTAGTAGGCATGTAAGGGTGTAGGATGGTAGGAGGAACCCCTTCTTCATCAGCAACCTCAACAACTATAGGCAAGACGGCCTCATACGGCATCTCCAGCTTTTGGGCATGGATACGAACCCATCGGAAATATGGCTCCATCGAAAGAGAAGTATTTGCACCCAACTCGTGTGGATCAGACTTGTGTACTCTATCCCAAGCTCTTATGAATCTGCGGCGTTGCTCGTCACTATCCCCTTGGAAATCAAAGACAATACTAGGCATTAGCAACTCATGAGGTCCTTACCTTCTAGCTCGCCCAAACTGACGTAAGGCCAAGCACAAATTATAAGTGATTCCTCCATTGGTTCCTATCAGTGGAACATTGGGGTATTCCCCACAGCGATCAATAATAGCCACATCTTCCATGCCCTTGATAGTCCAAATGATGTCATTATGAGAGAGAGACATAATCATGTAGGCCCGGCCCATGCCTTCTTTGTTCTTCAGAACTGATTTGGGGAGGTGAGAAATAAACCACCTCGCCAGCAATGGAGCATAGCTCATAAGGGTTCCCCGCTTCCGAGCAGTACGAGCATAAAGAGAATGAAGAATGTCACCCAAGAGAGTGGGCACAGGATTACCGGATATGAAGACCTTCACCGCATTCACGTCGACGAAGGAATCCGAGTTAGGAAACAACACCAAACCATATATGAGCAGAGCCAGAATGTCTTCAAATGCCTGGAAGTCTAGACTGTCCCAGAACTGATTAGCTTTACCAACCAAGAATTTAGTCAAAAATCCCTTTGCTCCACTACGAGTTTCCCAATTAGACATTACCTCAGCCTTTGTCAGATGGAGGGCTGAAGCAATCTCTTCTGGCCTAAGGATCTTCTCCCAACCTGTGAACGGGGTCTTCTCCAGAATAGAGATACCAAGCAGATCAGAGAACTCTTCCAAGGTAGGGACCAACTGGTAGTCCTGAAAAGTAAAGCAGTGGTACAGTGGATCAAAGAACTGGACTAAGACACTCATAATCTGCTCGTCCAATTTGGAAGTGACCAAACCCAAGAGGTGACCATGTCTTCTGATAAAGGAAGTAGTATCTGAAATCTTTGCAACCAATTCCTTGAGCTGAGTAGGAACCTAGACAAAGTTGATACGAATAGTGTTTCTACGCATGGGTGCCATGACCTACAAAACAGAACAAACATGAATCCCTCTTGTCTTTGAAATAGGTTAGTCCAATGCAAGATGCATGCAATGTCATGATAGAAAACAAACCACAAGTATCCACAAATAGCAAACATGGTAAGGGCACACAAGTCACACAGATAGCCCTTAGATTTCAGGCTGGCAAGGAGCTTAGGTATTACCCTCTTTTAGTTCAATTGGTTCAAACCTGTCCTAAAAATAGTAACCGGGTTCTAGAGGATCTCAATATCACTGACTACCCTCGATCGGTCATAATTCCAGTTTAGCAACCTTTTCTTGCGGTCGGAATCATCGCGAGAGTTTAGTCTCAATGAGTGTAACATACTGCTACTGTTCTATGGCCAAGTTGGTCAATTTAAAGGTTCTAAGGTCAGTTGGTGCTTAATGACCCCTTAGCAGACCCATATTCTCCTCGTTGCGCCACAAGGGATATCGGTACATACTAAAGTGTCACACCAACGTAGCTACTGATTCAACCGTATCGGTCTATGCCGTACAGTTCCCTCACAGTTTATTGCTACTTACCTAAAGGGTATCCCCCAGATCCGGGTTAGGATCTATAGTAACTCCGATTCAAACCCACAAAGATAAAGCATACAAATCAAGCAATTGAAAACATTATGAACTATTCCTAAGGTGCACCCCACTTATAAGCTTCCCCAGCAGAGTCGCCAGTCCTGTGATACGGTGGGAAGAACTGACTGTTTTTTGGAATGCTGGTTTGCGTTTTGCGTTTGTTTTTGCAAAATGTCGCGGTAAGCAAGAGTCACACCGAATTTTATTTTATCCAACAAGGAAAGGAAAAAAAGCACAGAAAAATTCCTTTTTCGAGATATTTCTAAGTACGGGGGGTAGATTATAGAAAGGGAAGGTATTAGCACCCTTTCTATCTGTGGTTATCCACGGGCTCTTAGGTACTTGCTCATATTGTTTTCAAAATATTTCCTTCTTTGTGCTTGTGGGTTTGAAAAAGTTTTTGTTTGAAAACTTCGATTTAATTCTTGCTTCTGTCCTCAAGAGCGTATGAAGTGTTTTTGAAAACTTTGTTCGAAAAGTGTAAGTGTGAAAAGGATTTTGTTTTTTGAAAGAGCAAGTATCTAAGAACCATCTACCTACTTGAAAAAGGAATCGTTCTATGCTAATGTCCCTCAGACAATGCTATCCTACTATGAATGAGTAGGTAGCATCGTCGTTAGAGTTTGAGGGTCAATTTGAATGAGGGACATGCGGTCACTAAAGCAATGTTAGGACGCCTTAGCGGTAACCCTAATGTCTTAGATCATTTGTTTTGAGGCAACAATATCCGAGGCAACCGTTTCAAGGCGACTATGATCTTTTAGACAGGAGGGCGACCTCTAAAGTGACCTATACTCAATGACCGCGTACGAAGGCAACCAAGTGGGGTATACCCTAGGAGCGCGCATGTGCGAGTGTGTTGTTTTCAGTTAATTTTATCTTTGTACATGTTAAGGGTGATCTAAGTTGATTTTAAGTTAAAACATTCAGTCTTGTCATGTCATCCTATTATCAAACATCTAGCAGTTATAATTTGCGGAAATAAAATGCGGAATTTAAATTACAAGGCGTCGGGTATTTACATCGCCAAAGACAAACCCTTTATAAATAAATAAAGTGATGAAAAAATAAATAAAAAGTCCTATTAAGTTATTACAATCCGGGAGCAAGTACATTATTGGATAAATAAATCGTGTGCGGGAAATTAAATCGAGTGGGAGATTAGGGTTTTGACCCTTTAAAGAAGACATCTTTAGTTTTTATTTTAAGAAAGAAATAAATTCTAAATTAATTACTAAATTGAATTAAATAAATTAATTAATAAAAAAAATTGTTTTTGGGTTTTTGTTATTTTAAGAAAGAAAAATAAAATTAATTGGATTAGTAAAAACCTAATTAAGTCTAGTTAATTTTAATTATTTGCAAAATATATTAAAGTTATTCTAATTAAAACCTAAATCAATTAATTAGTATTTATTAATAAAATTAAAATTAGAATTTGATTTGATAAAGAAAATATTTTTGTGATTTTATTTTATAAAGAAAATAATTTTTTGATTGGTTAGTAATTAAATAAAAAAATAATTAAAAAAATAATTAAAACAAAAATAAGTAGGAGAGAAGAAGGGGTTGGGCCTGAAATAGTGGTGTGAATAGAAATGCTTAGGCCCAAATGTAGGTGGCCTTGTTTGACTTTTTGGATTTGGTGTGCATGCGCTGACTTGGACCATGGTAGACCTTCAGATCTTGGCCACCAGATCTGGCCTTTAGGACATCTGGCTATTGGATGCGTGATTGTGCATGATACACTGCAAGCCTGGATATGCACATGATCACCTGAAGAAGAAAAATATCAAAGAAAGTGGGGGACCTGGGATTCGAACCCAGGTCCTGAAAGTGATATGTTGCTTGCTTTACCACTATGCCAAACTGTTCCATTTGTTATATGAATATAAAATAATAATAATAATAATAATAAAGCAAAAACAATAATTATTGGTCAGCAACTAAAATACGCGCGCCATATTTTGAAAGGGCCAATGATGGCGTGACACGCCTTCATCTTCTTTGTTGAACCGTTGCTAAAGGTTCCAGGACCTTTACCTACGAACAGAGGTTCGTCACTACAAGCCAGCCATCTCTAAAATCCTATAGGCGCCATGGAAATGCATTTTGAATCCATGGTTGAGTTCGTCTCGGCCAGCTAGTCACAACCATAGCCATTATTATGGCCAATTATACCTGAAAATAAAAGCCCCAAAAACAAGGACGAAACCCTAGCAATGGCAGATCTTCATATTGGTCATATAAATGAAATTGGTTAATGTCAAAAGCTTGAAAATGGCATGGTGATTACAAATATGCAATTATTTCATTGTAACAATGCATAATTCCTGAGATATGAAATGAAGTATAGGGGGAAATTGCGTGACACTTACAGCGCTTTGTGGTGTGTGAGAACGCTTGCTTTTGATCCAGATTGCTTGTGTGGACACCCAGGAAACAATTGAGATATGTCTTGGCTTCTGAAAATTCCTATAGCTATCAATTCGATTCCAAGCTTTTTTGTATATTTTTCAAGTTTTGTCTTGCCTCTGCCTGCAGCCTCTAACCCTTGTTTTGATTGCTTTGGCTTCCTTATGTATTGCATAGTGTGTTAGGGTAACAAACTTGGCTCAAATCTTCTCCCATCAATGCTTGCCAATTTGATTTGATTCACTCTTTACAAACTTGCCAAATTTGCCAAATCTCAATCTTTTTGCACATGATATTGTATGATTCGAGTTTGATGATGATATTGATGATGATCAAATCCTGAAATAGCAAAAAGATCTCATGTAATCAAAGTTTTGGATTTTATATGATTTAATTTGATTTAAAATGAATAAATTCAATAAAAAATCAAATTAAATAATAAAAATAAAATATGAGCTCATGGCTGAAGCTAGGACACGCGGGCAACTATGCAAGCTCAAATCAAGTGGAAAAGAGTGGGGCCCTTTGACAAAATTTGAAGTTTAGTGGATAGTTGACTTTTGGCAATTTTGCAAAAATGTCCAACCTCAACAATGCATAACTTCTTCAATTTTGAACTTTTGGAAGTGTTCTTTGATTTTTTAGAAATCTTGAGATGTCCTCTAACCAACCCTTTTGGTCTCATCTCATTTTGATATTCCATTCTCAAGTTATAAGCTTTGGAAAAAAAAGGTGTTTTTGTTGACTTTCAAAAATGACCTATAATGTCCAAATTTATAACTTCTTGTGAGTGCATTTTTTGATCTTGGGGTATGAAGATGGATTGTAGGAAATTTCAGCCTCTTTAAAATAAGATTTGGATGGGTCATTTCTCATAAAGTATGAGAACGTTATGCCTGGTTAAAGTTGAGTTGACTTTTCCTACAAAACCCTAATTTAGCGACTTTTGAATCTTGATGAATTTTGAGCAATCCTTGATGAATCATGATCAACCCTTGATCAAATGATGAAATATCCTTAAAATGAGAATGTTGACAAAAAACTTGAAGTTTGACTGCATTTGGGTCACAGTTGACTTTTGCCCTAGCACAGTCGATTTTTGGACCCGTTGAGCAATTGACTGAGCAAACTTCCTCTGCAAGGCTTGAAATTTGACATGGATGACCTTGAGAACATATTAGGACATTGGGGAGCACTTGAGGTCATTTGGATTCAAGGATCTTGATGCAACACAAAACCCTAATTTGGGGTTGACTGCCTTAGGAGATAACTTGTTTGACCAACTCTTGAGCAAACTTGAGCAACTTGGAGATTTTTCTTGAAATGTTTTGAGGAATATGAGAGGGCAAATTTTGGGATACAACAGTGTGTGTTGGGCCAACATGATGAGTTTGGTTGAAAAGAGCATGCAATATACTACCTTAGCAAAAAGTTTACCGACTGTGAAACAAGATATTCACTGCTCGAGAAAACTTGTTGTGCTTTGGCATGGGCTTCTCGTCGACTAAGACAGTACATGTTTACTCATACTACTCTATTGATTTCTAAGATGGATCCCATCAAGTATATCTTCGAGAAGCCAGCCCTCACCGGACGAATAGTCGGATGGTAAATGATCTTGACTAAATATAACACCCAGTACACTACACAAAAAGCAATCAAAGGAAGTGTGTTGGTGGATCATTTGGAGCATCAAGCTATTGCTGAATACCAATCCATGAAATTTGAATTCCCGGACGAGACTATCATGCTAATAACCGACTATGAAAATCTTGGACCATATGAAGGACCGGAACAAGGATCCCGATGGACTGTGGTTTTTGATGGAGCTTCCAATGCATTGGGTAACGGAATTGGTGTTGTGATCATTTCTTACGAAGGTTGCCATACATATTTCACTTCTAGACTTTGCTTCGACTGTACCAACAACATGATTGAGTATGAAGCATGCATCTTGGGTCTTAAGGCATCCATTGACCTAAGAATAAAATTCTTAAGGGCATACAGAGATTTGGCCCTGGTAATTAGTCAAGTTAAAGGAGAATGGGATACCAAACATCTAAATCTAATCCCTTACAAAGAGCTTGTGCTAACCGTGATCCCATACTTTGAAGAGGTCACCTTCGAGCATATCCCAAGGGAAGAAAATCAGTTGGCATATGCTTTAGCAACTATGTCATCTATGTTCAAGGTCAATTGGGACAACGAAGCTCCCAGAATTACTATTGAAAGATTTGACGAACAGGCACACTGTTGTGAGATTGACACTGATGAGGAGAAGCCCTGGTACCACAGAGTGAAAAGGTACCTTGAAGCGCAAGGATATCCCGAGGGAGCTTCAATTAACGGTAAGAAATTCCTGTGAAGGTTCTCATCCAAGCTCTTCCTAAGCAATGGGATTTTATACAAGCGAAACCATGATTCGACTTTGCTCCATTGTATGGACAAGAAGGAAGCGGAGAAGATCATGGAGGATATGCATGAAGGTATTTTTGGAACTCACTCTATCGAACACACTATGGCCAAGAAGATTCTGAGGGTTGGTTACTATTCGTCGATAATGGAAATTGATTGTCACCATCACTCGAGGACTTGCCATAAGTTCCAGATTTATGCTGACAAGGTTCATGTGCCTCCAATAAATTTAAATGTCATGAATGCTCCTTGGACATTCACAATGTGGGGCATTGACATGATCGGAGAAATCAATCCTACCACCTCTAATGGACATCTTTTCATCCTCATCTCCATTGACTACTTCACCAAATGGGTCAAAGCGGCTTCATTTGCCTCAGTTACCAAGAGTGTTGTAGCCCGATTCATCAAGCATAAACTCATATGTAGATACGACATCCCTGAAAGGATCATCACCGATAACGGAACCAACCTCAACAATGCTATGATTACCGAACCCTTCATGCAGTTCAAGATCAAGCATCACAACTCTTCTCCATACAGACCTAAGATGAATGGCACAGTAGAAGCTGCCAATAAAAACATAAAGAAGATTATGAAAAAGATGGTGGTGACCTATAAAGACTGGCATGAGATGCCACCATTTTCTCTTCATGGCTACCGTACCTCGGCACGAACATCAACCTAGGAAACCCTATTCTCTTTAGTCTATGGCATGGAGGTCGTCCTGCCCGTCGAAGTTCAGATTCCTTATTTAAGGATTATGAGAGAAGCAGACTTAGGCGAAGACGAATGGATTCACACTAGATTGGATCAATTGAATTTGATTGGTGAAAAGAGACTGGATGTTGTCTGTCATGGTCAAATGTATAAAAAGCGTATGATCAAGGCATTTAACAAGAAGATCAAGCCTCGAGTATATCAGAATGGCGACTTGGTAATAAATCACATCATCTTACCTTAAAGAGATCCCATGGGCAAATGGACTCCCACTTACGAAGGTTCGTTTATTGTAAAGAAAGTATTCTCTGGCGGTGCTATGATGTTAACCACTATGGACGGTGAAGACTTCCCACATCCTGTGAACACAGACATAGTAAAAAATGACTACGTGTAAATATGACCCGCTAGGTTGACATACCTAGGCAAAAATAAGGGCATCCCGGTGAACCAAAAGGGTTCGGGCAAAAATTAGGGATATATACAAAAGATTGTACACTTGGAAAGTCGAAAACCCGTAAGGGCGGCTTGGGCAAAAAAGGGTATCTTGGTGGACTGAAAACCCGAAAGGGAGGTCCAGGAAAAAGTTAAGGATTAAGAGCGTATGAATATGTCCTATTGGATCACTACAGTCAGCTTTATTACCAAGATAAAAAGTTCAAATGATACAAGATCAGTTCAATCAACTTCTTCTGACGGCAAGGGATGATGTTCGAAGACATAGGGGCAATAGCAGAGTTTGAAGCCAATGAGATCACTTCCACATGGCTATATGTATTTTTGTTTTCACCTTATATTCTTTTCATTTCACGACGACTTCCTCTTATTAGAATTTTCGTCTCTTTGTTCAGAATCTCCTGTTTATAGGCAAATTATCAATACAAATATACTTTGAAGTGCAAACTTTTTGTTTTTTCGTTTTTGATTTGCAAAAATGTCCAATGACTAAAATTGAATGAACGTATGCATATGAATATGATTAACTGTTAAAAAATATACGTGTGAGAACAGGAATAAGTACTTACTCCAAGAGCCAGGGTAACACTCATGTTATCCATAAATTCCCAGAGTAAATTCAAACATTCCCCATAATCTCCTTTCGGAATTCCAATTAGCATATCTCCTAAAAATTCTCTTCCCCAGCCGAGTTTGGTCTTCCAAAACTGGAAAAGAAACCTTGAAAAAGTTCTTCCCCAGAAGAATACATTTCCCCATTAAGGTCGCCATAATACTTTTTTTCAATAGGGTTTATTTCCCAAACGGATTACAATCCCCCAACTTAAGTCTATTCTTCAGACTACTACAAATCACTGATGAAACTCCTCTTTTCCAGTAGAGTTGATACTATCCCCGGAGAGTTATTGTAAAACCTGGAATCTAACCAGATAACAGTAATTTCATCCTCCCCAAACAAATCGGAAGTTTAATCATCTCTTTTATCCCCAGTCAGGGTATATAAGAACTAAATTCCCCAGTAGATAAATGGAAAACTAAGATTCCTAAAACTCTACTCCTCAAGCAGAAGTCAACATCCCCTGCAGAGTTTCCTTAAACAGCAAACAGGAATTCCCAACAGATGTGTTCTAGACAAAGTTGGAGATACACATATTCTTCATCCACAACAATAGTCAGGGATTTATTTTCCCAAACAAAGATACATTTTAATAATTTTTCACATTTATACATCCTATCATATACATGACAAAATGTATAAAGCATAATCTCATTTATTTTAAGAACATCATTATGCAATGCATGCATCTGCATCAACTAATTCTTTATCTTTTTCAGGAAAGATCAATCAAAAGACAAACACAAATTTTATGTTGGCTCAGATTAAGTTCTGATACCTCTTTCAGTACACCTTTCTCTGGCTCAGATTAAGTTCTGATACTTCACTCGATTAAAGACAAACATAGATTCTCTGCTGGATCAGATTAAGTTCTAATACCTCTTTCAGTAGACCTTTCTCCGGCTCAGATTAAGTTCTGATACTTCTTTCGGTTAAAGACATCTGCTGGCTCAGATTAAGTTCTAATACCTCTTTTAGTAGACATTTCTCCGGCTCGAATTAAGTTATGATGCTTCATTCGGTTAAAGATTTAAAGACCTCATCTGGCTCAGATTAATTTTTGATACTGCTTTCAGACATAGGCATCTTCTGGCTCAGATTAAGTTCTAATACTTCTCTCAGTAGACCTTTCTCTGGCTCAGAGTAAATCGACCAAAGATTTATCCTGATACTTCTCTCCATTAAAAATTTCAAGACATTTGTTGTATTGGATTAAATCAACCAAAAATTTATTCTGGTACTTCTTCAGTAGACTTTTTTTGGCTCAGATTAAATCGACCAAAGATTTATTCTGATACTTCTTCAGATACAGTCGAGTGTAGAATCATTTTGATACTTCTATCAATAATTACCTATTAATGGCATCTTTAACCCCATTCCCGACACAATCAACAAATATTTTTACCTCATGCACAGGCGAGTGCAAATTTCTGGGCACTTAAGTGTTCAATCCTCTTCTACCTTCAAGTCACGAATAGCGGACAAGTCAGTCTAACTCTTTATGTTTAAGAAGATTTAATAGGGGCAGGTGTTGTACCCCAAAATTTTCCCTCTCTTCTCTCAATACATTTCTCACCAAAGCTCTCAAATTCTCAAGTGTTCTCAAGAGTTTGATCAGACAAGCTCACCTTCTAAGCACTGAGCCTCCAAATTAGGGTTTTGGTTTTCTCAAGGACAATTGGGCTTTTGATGCCTAAAGTGACTTTAATGGTTCATTATAGGTCTCCAAGATTACTCATACCAAGTTTTAAGTCTTGCATCACAAATTTTCCCAATCAATTGCTCAGATGACTAAAAATCAACTATATTAGGTAAAAAGTCAAATGTGGTCAAAATACATTCAAACTTCGTTATTTTTGGTCAACATCAATGTTTTAAAGTCATATTTATCTATTTATTAAGTATTGATCATAATTCTTTAAGAAAAGCCCTCAAATCATCAAAGGGGCAAAATTGTTTAATTAGGATTTTTACTGATCATTGACTTTTAACCTAGTACATGACCTAATGGTTTAAAGCATAATCTCAAGGACACAAATACATCACTTTGACCTAATATCATGGTTTAAAACATTTTTCAAGATTAAACAACTGATAGTTGAAATTTGGTCAATTGGTGAAAAGTCACCTGATACACCAAATATCAAACTTTGACTTTTTGGTCAAAATTGATTTTCAAAAGTCAAGATTCATCAAGACATTCAAAAATTTGAAGCTTGATCATCAAGGAATCAAGAAATTCAAAAGTCAATATAAAAAGTCAAACTTCTCAAGACATAGAAAATTTTCTAAGTGTTTTTAGCCTTGATAATTTCACTACTTCATGTCAATTTTTCACCAAGATGCAAGATGATTCAAAGAAAACCTTCAACATGAAAGTTTTAGATCTTGATGAATTCTAAAACTTTTTATTATAGGGTTGATTTCCAAAAAATTCTTAAATTTGAAGATATAAGTCCATCAAGTCATGACATTTTCATAAAAAACACTTAGTGAAAATTCTGACAAGTTTAGGCAGATTTTTGACCTAAGTTCTTGGCAAATTTTCACCTAGTTCCAATTGGATTTTGTCAAAATGGTCAACATGAAGGTTGTAGACAATGTTTCAAGCTTTCCAAAATGTCCAAAAACTTGAAGAGATCATTCCTAATCTTAGAGAATCGGAGACAAGAAGTTAAGCATCCATTCTTAAATTACGAGTCATTTTTGTGATGAACACTTGATCAAAACCCTATCCTATACTGCATAATCTTACTTTGAAGGCTTCTAATTTTTGTTTCACTCCATAACTAATTGATTACACAACTTCTAGAGCTTTGATCCAAGCATTTGAGCCATTATCCAAGTTGCATTTCCATTTATGGCACAAAAGTAACACTTCCATTTTGGAAAAGCAAGCTTTATTGCAAAAGGAAATGCATTGAGCATATAACTTGTGTCTTTTGCACACATTAAACCTATAAGGTCAGAAGGAGCATGTTTAAAGTGATCAAACACTCTACAAGTCCTTGTACCATACCTTGGAACTATGTTTATCAAGTTGCTTCAAAAATAAGGCAAAAGTCCATAACATGTGATCTTTGTTTTCTGATCATTTCAAACCTCCAAACCTCTTGCCTATAAATAGAGGTCATCTTTTCAAGCTAACACATGAAATTACAAGCCTTGAAACTCCATCAAACTCCCTCAAACCATAAATTTCTCTAAAAACACCATTATTATGTCATTTCTGCCTTTGAACATCCATCTCACAATCCCCTCGTGTGTTTTCCATTTTCATCAATCACCGAGCTTCTAATACACATATAGAGACAATCCAAACACCTGCAACACAATTGTAAAACCATTTTCCTCATCTTCCATTTTCAAAAACAGTTGCTTGTAGGTTGACTTCTCCAGAATATCTCAGGCACACTCAATCTAAAGTAAGCATTGCAATAGCTTCCTGGAGGTTCAAGGAAGCTAACCAGATCATTACAACACCTTGAAGGTTGCTCAAACTCAAAACAGGATCTCCATCTGTAAGGTGAGTTTTTTGAACTTCTATCTCTTCATAGAAGTGTCATTTGGCTTCTATTTTCAAATATAAAATGTAGAAATCATAGCCTTGAAACTAACCATGTCCTTAGAATTCATTTTTGTTGCCTGAGTAATGTGAATTTTGAGTTTAAACTTCCTAAGAAATTAGGTTAGAATTTGGTAATTTAAAATCCGTGCTCATCTTTGATCCTTTGCTTAAGTTAGTTATATATTTGAAATCATGGTGAAATTTCTAACAAGTTTGATGTTTATAATTTCTGAAATGGTTGAGAGATGAGAAAGTCATAGAGCTCTGGTTATGGCGCGAGGAAGAAGATGAAGTACAGTCATGGACTTAGTTTATTTTAAGTTTATTACAACTTGTCATAATATCGGATGAAACATCCACCCCAGTGGCAGGAAGCGCGCGCTAAAGGCATTGCTATAGAAGTTCCTGGGTTCGATCCCCAGCGAGACCTTTTGTTATTTTTCCAACATTTTTCCTTGTTCTTTTTTGTTTGGACACGTGTCTGGGCCTTCCTGCTTTTTTTCCTGCTTCATTTACTCACCATCACCCCCTGCTTCCTAAACAACACCACTGGCCCATTACTTTTTTTATTTTATTTCTGATTCAAACAAAAACAGATTTTTGGGCCTAAATCAAAATCATTTTCTTCAAACCTCTTTGTTTTCTTTTCAAACCTCCTGACCCAATCTTTTTTATTTTATTTTATTTTATTTTTCTTTTACTTATTTATTTTAAATCAAAATACCAAATATATTTTTTTCTTAATTAAATATATTTTCACATTTTATTTTATTGTTATCTTATAGGCAAAATAATAATATTTTCTTAACAAATTAATTGCTTTTCTTATTAAACTAATTTAGACTAGGGTTTCATTTTAATTTTCTCTTTTAATTAAATTAACTTAGACTTTAGGTTTCGGATTAATCAACCTCTTTTCAAATTAATTAGGGTAATTAACACTCTTTTTATCAAAAACTAACCATAAAAACAATTTTCTTTTCTTTTACATTATCTTTATATATTCTTGTATATTTTATTTTTGAATTATTCATTTTGGTTGTAATAGTAATTAGATTTTAATTTCTTTCATCCCCATTTGTAATTTGTACCCCCGTCCCCTAAAATGGTGTAATAGCGTAGGACTTTTAATTTTTGCAATTTATCGCTTTCCATATTATTGCTAGTAATTAGGGTTTGTATGGCAAGACTTGAAATCTATACTAGATAACCCTAATTCAAGACAAATACATGAAAACAAAAACCCTTTGCACACATGCACCTCTAGGGTGAACCCACACTTGTTGCCTTAAATAAAAAACAGTCATGCCCCTCGAACTCGGGATACTTTAGCAAAGTCCATTGATTACAAGATCGTAGTCCCTCGATGACCCTTTGACGTTTCCTTAGGTAAATAATCTTAGTCCCTCACAACAAATTGCTAAGGTATCCTACAATGTTGCCTTCTATGATTGTATGATAACCCATGCCCGTCCTTTCACATCCAATGATAAGGTTTCTTATTAATTAATGATAAGATAACATTATTTAAAGGAGGATGAAAAGAACCAAGACTTTTTGAGTAGGTAGATTGCTCGTAATTGCTTGCTCACAAACTAAAAACCATCTTCACACTCACACTTTCCGAAAAATCTTTCCGAAAACAAACATCTCTTTTGAACTATTTTCAAAACCAACACTTTGTATACATTCTTATAGAGTTGAGAATCATTACAAAGTTTGCCGAAACAATGGCGTTTTCAAAGTATTTTCAAACTTACACCAAGCACAAACACATTTACAAAGCATTTCAAAATTGAGCTAGCAACTAAGAGCCCGTAGATAACTACGGATGAAAAGGGTGCTAACACCTTCCCTTTTCATAACCTACCCCCCGAACTCAAGAAAATTCTCAAAAGGTCTTTCTTGTTCTTTTCACCCTTTCCTTTATTGGATAAAAGAAAAGTCGATGGCGACTCTTGCTATCCGCAACAATTGCGATAAAATGCAAAACACCCAAGTTAGTTCTCCCACCGTATTACAATACCAATGTTGGTTACTGGTTTCAATTTATAGATTCCAAAAGTGGGCAAAAATAGGAGGAATCCCATGATACTCATTCTTCTATCATGGATAAATTCCAGCCAACTCTCCGTTATGTCCGCTTCATGGAGATAATGTCGTAACTGTTATATGAGTTGTCACGAGCGTCATGCGCGCTGTGACGTGGGGCACATATCTTTAATATATGCCGGTCGGGACATGAAGTATGCCGAGGGGCACACTTTTAAAACTTGTGACGGGCGGCACGCGCCTGTGGCGGGTGGCACGCCTTCTGGTATATAGTGCTGCTAAATGTTGTGTTTCTTCTTCATTTCTCCATTGTTTTTATTCCTTTTCTCATTTATGCCTTGCAAAAGTTAAGTACCTGAAATATGCTTCAAATACTACAAATAGAGATAAATTGTGACATAATAACAAAGAATCAGAAGTTTTATCTATGTAAATCGGGCGAAAAATGCTATAACTTTTCGTGTTATCAATGTGTACTTCTAGGGTAGTCTCTCTTGTTGCCTTTCGATTAAACAGTCATGTCCATCGAATGTGGGGACGCTTTAGCAAATTCCCTCCTATACAAAAGATCATAGTCCCTCGATGACCCTTTCGACATTGCCTTCGGTAAATAATCTAGTCCTTTAAATGATAATCGTTAAAGCGTCCTTACTAGTTGCCTTTGATGACTGTACGATGAACCTCACATGTACTTTCACATCCAAAGATAGGGCTTCCCACTAACTAATGGTACGGATAGCACTATCTAAAGGAGGAGGAAAAGTACAATAAAGACCTTGAGTGGGTAGATACTCGTAATCGCTTGCTCACAAAAGCTCTTCAAACTAAAAACATTTCACACAAAACACTTTAAAAAATATTTTTAAAACAAACACCTTATACACATTCTCGAGGACGGATACAAGAATCATTATAAAGTTAGCCTTACAATTGGCATTTTCAAACATGAACAACACAAAGCAATTTTCAAAATAAAGTGAGTTAAGCGATTAAGAGCCCGTAGATAACTACGGATGAAAAGGGTGCTAACACCTTCCCTTTTCATAACCTACCCCCTGAACCCAATAATCTCAAGGTCTTTCCTGTTATTTTCACCCTTTCCTTATTTGATAAAAGAAAAGTTTGTGGCGACTCTTGCTATCTGCAACATTTGCAATAAAACTCAAAACCAAACAAGTCAGTTCTCCCACCATATTACAGGTGTGTATTGGGGAAACATGACGAGTCTGGTTGAAAAGAGCATGCAATATACTACCTTAGCAAAAATTTTACCGACTATGAAACAAGATACTCACTGCTCAGGAAAACTTGTTACGTTTTGGCATGGGCTGCTCACCGACTAATACAGTATATGTTGACTCATACTAATTTGTTGATCTCTAAGATAGATCCAATAAAATATATATTCGAGAAACCCGCTCTCTCCAGAAGAATATCAAGATTGCAAAAGGTCTTGACAGAATATGACATTCAGTATACTACTCAGAAGGAAATTAAAGGAAGTGTGTTGGCAGACCATTTGGCTCATCAAGCGGTAGATGACTATCAGTCTATGAATTTTGAGTTCCCATATGAGAATATTATGCTAATTACTGATTATGAAGAACCTGAACCACATGAAGGACCTAAGTCGGGACCTCGGTGGACTTTGGTTTTTAATGGAGCTTTAAATGCGCTTGGTAATGGAATCGGTGTTGTGATTATCTCCCCCAAGGGTTGCCATACGCCCTTCACCACCAGATTATGCTTTGATTGTACCAACAACATGGTCGAATATGAAGCGTGCATCATGGGCATCAAAGCTGATATTGATATGAGAATCAAGTTTTTGAATGTATACGGGGACTCTGCCCTGGTAATCAGTTAGATTAAGGGAGAATGGGATTTGAAACATCCAAATCTCATTCCTTATCGGGAGCATGTATTGACATTAATTTCGTAATTTGAGGAAATCACTTTCGAACACAACCCACGAGAAGAGAATCAGTTGGCGGATGCATTAGCTACCATGTCACCTATGTTCAAATTCAGATGGTATAATGAAGCTCCTTGAATTACTATTGAGAGACTGGATGAACCAGCGTATTGCTACGAAGTTGATATTGATGGAGTAGAGGAAAAGCCTTGGTTTCACGAAGTAAAGATATATCTCGAGACTCAGGAGTATCCTGAAGGAGCACCTATCAATGACAAGAAATTCCTACAGAGGTTCTCTGCCAAGTTCTTTTTGAGCAACGAAATATTGTACAAGTGCAACCACGATTCGACTCTGCTTTGTTGTGTAGACAAGAAGTAAGCGGAAAAGATTATGGAAGATATGCACGAAAGAACTTTGGTACCCACTCCAATGTACATACAATGGCTAATAAGATTCTAAGATCAGGTTATTATTGGTCGAATATGGAAATTGATTGCCATCATCATTCTAGGACTTGCCATCATCTGATACTCCTCTGCAGATATAAAGAAGTTTTCTATCTCAGGTCTTCTTTTGTTCTTCCTACCTTTATAACTACCTTCACCTTCATAATCTTTTATTTGACGAGCTAATTCTCTCTTCTTTTATATCAAGAAGTATATTTCCATTTATTTGTCTTCAAGATTTTGACAAAGATCCATATTTTCCAACTGCACTTGATAAAAGCGTTCTTTAGGTACATCGTGTTGTAGCTCAGTGGGTTGAGGGTACAAGGATATCTCTTTTTCAAAAGGCAACATAAGAGTTTTAACCCTTTCTTTCACCTGGTCCACATAAGGATCAAAAGCTAACACCTCCTTTAGCCTAAAGAACTCTTTTCCTTTCCTACAAATGTGAGCCCAAGCAACTTATACTTTTTTTCAACAATGCAAGGTTTTATCCCTTTTTGCAGTATGCATGTTCCACTTCTTTAGCTGTGGGTGGACGTCTCATAGCATAGCCTAACTGGCGAAGAACGAGTACTGGATTTTAATTGATGATCCCTTTTGTTCATATGAGTGGAACATTAGAGAAACCTGCATAGTTAGAGATTACCTCAGTACTATCAACCTTAAGTCTGTACCACTGAATATCAAAAGAGGTGAGCGTCATCACTTTGGATGCCTAAGAACGAGGATCTTCCTTGAATGGTCCCCTTATAGGTAATTATGCCATGAACCATTTGTAAAGCATTGGCACACAACATACCACTACTCCCTTCTTCCTATACATAGAGTGAATGGCATGATAAGTGTCAGCTAATAATGTAGGTATCATATTTTTATTCATGAAGACGCACAAAGCAACCAAGTCCACTATCTCCTTAATCTCGAGGAAGTGAACAACCCCATAAATGATAGCAGCCAACAATGCATAATAAGCATTCTAATTTCCCTTGCTCGCCATCTCTTTTACCTTTCCTGCCATAAAATCTATCGGAAGACCACAAGTGACTTTATTACGTCTCCACTTTCCTTTTACATCACTAAGGCTCAAATAAATAACCCTAGAAATAGCTTCATAGTCAGGCTCAACGGGGACCTGGATGAAGGGAATGTAATTAGTAACATTGATGTGGAGAAGATGAGAATACTCCTCAAGAGTGGGTGCCAACTGATAATCCTGAAATGTGAAACAATGCAACTCTGGATCATAAAACTGTAGCAAAGTCTGAACAGCCTTATCATCAACTCGGGCATCCAACAAAGATAGGAGATTCCCATATCTTTTACCAAAAACACCCATTTGTTGATAATTCATGAGATTTAGAAGTTCTTCAAGGAAGGGTCAAACACTTGGACGAAACTGGTAGCTGAAGTTATCCTTTTTGGTCTTTATGACGATATCAGTGTTGTTTACCATTCTTAGAGGAAAAGAAAACTCCGGAAAATCTTGTAAATGACAATGTATATGCAGGTTAATAATTTTTTTGTATGACATATTTTTTTTTGAAAAGTAAATATGCTATAATGCGACATGATAGGACCAGGGTTTCCATTGAATTGGACACTGTGTTTTGCTGTATAGGTATAAAAGTTCGAGACGGTCACCAATGATAGTCACCAACCAAAGTTACCAACACAAAAAGAGTCACCAACATAATCAAAGTCACCAACTGAACAAAGTTACCAATTGTACCTGTAAGAAATCAACCCTCCCACTCACGGGTGAAGACTAGTTTAAGGTAAGACAAGAGTAACTCAGAAATCATGGGTCCGCCTGAAAGTAAAATCATCACAACACAGACGTGCATGATGAAAGTACCTTCACTTGAACCTCATCTGAGCGTGATATATGACATGATTGCACTAATCGAACCATGTCCTATAGCCGTCATGTCCCCACTCTATTTCTAGTGTCCTAGTACACTCTGGCCTGGGCATTAGGCCTTTTATCTCAAGAAGTATCACCCCAACCCCACATCATAATAGCAGTATCTAGAGTATAGGAGATAATAAAATGTAATGCATGGCAGCATGTAATCAATACATATTTAGAAAGAAATAAACATATAAACACCCAATAGAAAAGAAAACAAATACAAGTTAGGACTGACTTGCTAAGGATGGACCAACAATAGGTCAATTTGTCCCTAGTGAAGTCTCTAGGTGAAACAACCGGCTGAAATTATCAAAGATAAAATTTAATGAAGTTGTCATCGAACGTCTTTTATCCCAAAACATGGGAAAGGTAAACATCGAGAAAACCTGAAAGGGTGAAATCACGGTCTTGCGACCATAGAGATCGGGTAAGGAAGTCGATTATGTGAGGGGAAGGTATTAGTACCCCAAACGTCTGTAGTATTCTACAGGATCTACTTATGTTTGTTCTGATCTAAGGGTGTGAATTATATGTCTAAAGCTTAAGAGCTAAAGAGATATAAGAGGTGGAATGCATGCTGAGTAAAAGAGAGAATAATGTAGGGAAAATAAAAGTTGTTCTTGTTCGGGCCCTACACCAATGCCTACGTATCCCTTTTAAGGAATCAGAGCAGCTGTAGTTTGGCTTTAAAAGTTCTGTTTGTTTTGTATATTTTACTGAACAATATCAATTTCTCCTTTTTCCGCAACTCGACCTTTAGAGACTTAAGCATCAGCACACAAGTGAATTAACATGTTCTTTTGAAAAAAGTTTTGAAAGAAAAGTCCAAAGGAAAAAATAGTTTGCGTTGGTTGGTGTTTTTGTTGTAAATGTCAGCTAGTTGATCTCAAAAGAGAGATATTAACCATTTCTCCACTTATCCATGAAATAAATCTTTGAGATTTGAACCATACCAAGGCTTAGAATGGAAAAGCAATAAGATCGAGAAGAAACCCGCTTATCATCTCCCATGCTCAACAAAGGTATAATTCTCATCAGTAATTTTTAAGTGTTTTGAAGTTTTCCAGAAAAAGAAGTTTTTGTTTTAATGCAAATGTGAAAAGAACATCCTAAAGGGAGACTAGAAAAATAACCCTAGAGTTGTCATGCAACATTGATCTTAGAGCTGTGGATAAAAGGGAAAATATCTACCTAATATTGGCATACATGGGTATAAGCCTAAGGTCTATCCAACTCAAACTTTAGTAAAGGTTGATTTGGAGATCCTATGGGGAGCATATAAAAGGTGAATCTAAAAGGGAAAAGAGATGACCAAGCTTCAAGATCAATCAACACTATCAAACAAAATACGAAATGGAAATCTTAAACACACCAAGAGAGGTGGATAAGAAGTACTCAAGATTGAATTAGAAAAGGTGTTAGAGGAATGAGAATGAAGCAAGATGGAATTAATCCCTAAACTATGTACACAAACTCAAGTATTTGGTCAAGTTAAAACCCTAATATGCTCCCTAATCAAGATTAGTTTTAAAAATAGAAGAAAATTTTATAAAATTGAGCTAATTAAAACCTAACTTTCCAAACGCTTGTAAACTTCAGAAACATGATTAATATTCCTTGGATTAATTTGAGGGGTTAGAAATGATTAGGAATTTCCAAGATTAGTTAATAAGAGGGTCAAGCTTGAGAGTCTTAGTATAATATTTGTGAAAAAAATATAAAAATCAAAAGTTAAAATTTAACAAAAATGATTTTTATCATTTTAATTCATCCAAGGAAATTAAACATGTCTTCTTTGATTTTTACAAGTAAAAGGAATTAGGTTTTAAAATGCTTCTTAAGACCTAAGCAAGAATAAAGGTTGAAAACCAAAATTAATTTCTAAAATTTAGAAAGGAAAGAAAATTGGATTGTAAATTCAATTAAAAATCATAGAAAATTAGATTAATGCCTAAAAATCAGTAAGATAATATTTTATGAAATTTTATTATTGAAGAAAGATATCAAAAGAAAATTATTTGCACAATATGACAAAAAAAAAGTAAAGAAAATGATATTATTAAGGATTAATTTTATTTCTTATCATGAATTTTTGTACAAATCAAACAAAAATTATTTTTATGAAACATATCGAAATTGGAACCTAATATATATATTTGATAATTTTTTGGATCAATAAAAGCTGAAAAATAAAATTCTAAAACTTTTAATGAAGAATAAAACCCTAATTGCATTTATTTGAATTATTTAGTTCTAAAAAAAAGGATAAAAAGAAATAAAATTCAGAAAATAAAAACATACTAAAAAAAAGAAAGCCTAATATATTTTTGCTAATTTTTTTTTGTGTAAGAGAAAATATTAAAACAAAAATAAGAAAACAATTAAAAATGTATTAAAAATTCAAAAATAAACTAAAATCAATTACACTTGTTTAATCTAAAACGCGCTGTAAAAGATATTCAGATCATTCTCAATGGATGTGTGCCACGTAGTCGTCCCTGCCGCTGAACCATGCCCTAACCACTTATGCTCAGTTTTAGATGCTCATTTAAGCTTGTGATTTCTCCTCCGTTTCTTGATGAAAACTCACGAAATTGTGATCAAATTAAAGGTATCATTGAGTAGATCAATGTAGGATCATAGATTTTTAAAAATGATGTACGAATCAAATAGAAAATCGCACATGAAAATCACTGAAATCAACAAATTTTGAACTTGTAAAATCAGAATTTAATCAAGCTACTTCAGATCCATCGATCTCTCGTTTCTCCACCAAATCCAAAGATCCAAACATCAAACTTCATCAGAAAATTGCAAGGAATAAGAATATATTATTAGTTGCTTCAATTGTTGCAAGATTAAAACAAAAATTGATCATGAAATCATTGTATCAAGCAGTTTGAACATGAGTTGTAGAGCAGGATTCAAGCTTCAAAATAAATGCAAACACTCCTCAGATCTAAGATATGGCCAGCTATGCTATCATACACGATCTATATCTTAAAATGCAAGTACAATGCAAATTGAAGTTCAAGAACAACTTACCTTGAATGAGTGAAAAATAAATTCACTCTATGCCTCTGAAATTGAAAGGAAATCCTATGAATCTCTCTCTTTCTCTTCTATGAAGTGTGGCTATGCAGCAATTAGAACCTTGAGAGAGAAGATTGAAGAAGGAAGTTTTGGTTTGGAGAGAGAAGTTTGAACTATGAAAACAAGTTTTAGATGGCTTTGGTGCAAATACTGATCCAGCTCCTTGAAATGGGAATGAATGGGAGTTTATATAGACCAAAGAAGTGTGTTGAGGAAGCTTGCTTGAGCGTAGAAAGGTCTTTGCAGGCTTAAAGAACATTGGTAAGAAGTTACAGTATAGCTTGTGGATTTGAGTGAAGGATTATATGGAATGCGTTTTGTGTGGTTTCATCTTATTCTTCACAGTCATTTTGATGAAGATTTTGAAATCAAAATGAAATGGAAAGGGTATATTTGATTAGTTATCTCTATCTGCACATGGGTGATTTTTGAAAGAAGATATTTTTTCCAAAAATGGTAAGTCACAATAGCATGAGTTCCATGTTTAGAAGGTGTGTCAATTAACTTGTTTTGGTAAGAAGAGTGAAGGATACTCGTGCCAACCATGTGACTGAGTTCAAGCTAAAATAAACTTATGCAAAACTGACCCAACATGGCCCTTTGATCAGATGACTTATGGCATAAACAAATCTGAGCTTATACGTGCGAATTTGGTGCTTGAGAGGCCTCTAGAAAGATCTCATGATAAGCTTCATCACGAAACTTTGAATTATTGGGAATGGTGTTGTCATACCCCAAATTTGTCCGCCCTTTTATTTCTACAGTCAAAAATATTTTAAACATTTTTTTTATAATATTATTTGATTTTTATAGATGTTCATTCTCAAGTCTAGTCAAAAATATTTTAAACATTATTTTTATAATATTCTTTGATTTTTATAAATATTCGCTTCCCAACCTATTTAAAAATATAATAATTTATTCCAAATTATTTGTATTTTAAAAAATAGCAAATATCAGCACACCTTTCATATTCTTTCAAATTGAATTTATTTACAAATGAGTAACATAGCACAATTGGTAAAGGAAGAAGCTTGTGAGTGTAAGGTCATGAGTTCAAATCTCATGTACCACACTTTCATTATTTTCTTTTTTTCTATTTTTTTGTCACTAATTTTCTTTTCTTTTTAAATAGGTGTTTCTTATTGCCCATTGGATGTCAATTTGTGTCACACCTTATTTTTTATTGGTCAAGTTTGTTTTATTTCCAATTTGGATGATTTTTTTATCTATAAATAGGACATATTTTTCACTTCTAAATCATCCAGAAATATCAACATTCATCCACAAAATTCTTGTATTTTCTTATAATTCTTGTTCTTAGTTTATTCTAGTGTGGTTATCTATATCATACAACAACAACAACAACAACAACAACAAAATTCTTTATTCTTGGCCAATGATTTTATATGAGGCCACCCTTTCTCCTTTTTTTTGGTTCCAATTTATTTGCTAGTTCTCTTTTATCTAACAAGTAACATCACGTTTTTTAAAATCTTCTTTTTTTACTTTGACTAAATGCTTGGTTAATATTCTTATTTTTAACAACGTTAAATCACACAAAAATTCACATAATTCCTCTTTCCGAATTTATTTTATTTTTGTTTACAATTTTACACTTAGCAAATGGCTTATCTTATGGTAACGATAAATATGCAAACACACGTTCTTACATATTAGAACAGAAAACCATTTTTTTTCTTTATTTTATTATGTTTTATCTTTAGTTGTTCATATTCATACTAACATTACTTTTTCTTATACCAATTCCTTTTATACACTAATTTTACTGTAGCAATTATTTCCATGCACTAATCTTATCACAACAATCTTCCACGGCAAAAAAAGATATTAGAATAAGAGGCAACTTTTCATTCACAATTCACAATAATCCACGAACACACAAATTCTAACACATATCACACACTTTCTTTTCTAAACTTCTTTTAGTGTTTTGTTACTGTTGGCCAATGATTTAACATGAGGCATCCTTTTTTCAATTTGTTTAATTCTAGTTGGTTTACATTTTAAACTATATGATGAATCATCTGAAAATATGTTTTTATAATTTATATTGTTACTAAATTATTTTGTCTAATAATTTACATTACTTATATCTTAGTAATATCTTAATATATTGTTATTGTATCATCAAGTTATTTAATTGTATCACTATAATTTGATCTACAATTTTTTTTTTTACATACATAAAAAATCAATAATTTACACAACTTTCAACCGTCAACCGCGACCCCTTTCCACCGACCATCAACTTTCGATCTTCATCACCTTCAAAGCACTACCGTGGGTATTTACTTTGATCCTTTCATCTAAATATTTCTCTTTTGCCGATTAATTATCATTGTTTGAGATTTGAGTGTTTGATGTGGTTATTGGCTTGATATGTATGAAAAAAATGGAAGAAGAAGTATGATTGAGAGGAAGAAGAAGTAGAAAGAAAGGGGTTGTATATGATAAACATGAGAAATTTGCCCCTTTATATTGTTTTAATGTCATATACTTATATTGTCATTACTCTATATTTTTTCTCTTTCAAATGTAATTTCCATGTGTCGCGAAGTTATTAGCTATTGATTTAAATTGGAATTGTTCAAAGATGCATTTTAAAAAAAACACCGCCCCAGTTGGTACGTCTGTATACATATGTTTTATATTGTTTCATATATACGATTTGTATTTTTCAATTTTGTCATTTAGTTTTATTGTTATTCACTATTTTGTATTATTAATTAAAAAAAACAAAAAAAAAATTTATGCTAACTTGGAAAAAATAGCCATTTATTTTTTCTTTCTTTTATTTTTAATATTGTATTATTTTTTCTTATATAGTTTTATTTTTTTAATATTTAGAATTAGAGTTGTCCATGTATGATTTGGACCTTAATCATATTTCTCTCTATTTACTTCTTCACACCTCATTTTACTAATTTGCACCCTTAGTTTATTTTCATTTATGTTAATTTAGTTTTGGTTATTATAACATTTAGAAAATACGAGGAAATTTTATTTAGTTAATTAAATATTTTAGTTCATCTAATTATAATTATATCAATTAAATCACTTATTAAATAACATAGAATTCAATAAGTACACAATATTAATTAATTTAATCTTTTTTATAATGGGATTGGTAGATTTTCTATCCACTATGTTCTCAAATAAGCAATTGGTCGACTCATCGTCTATCAGTCAATTATTCAAAATCAAACAACTAAAATCTACACAACTCATAAATTATTATATCTATGAGTGACACGTGGCCAACATCTGGCCACATGATGAGGAGACTATATCAGACTCCTCCCTCTCCACGTCTTAAAACAACTAACCAACAACATCAAACCATTTTCTACTAACATAAATCAAAAACAAGATGTTTTCGAAAATGATTAAATAGCATTGTCTTCGAATCAAACTGCGAATTGCGTCTACCATCACACAATTTTCAACCCAGACAAGGTTCAAGGTTAATTCGAAAGCGATTTTGTGCGATCTATAAAAAACACCAACCTAACCCCGCGAACTATGAAATGAGACTCCGATTCCTCCTAAGAGGATACGTAAGCATGCGATTAAAATTGTGGCGAGTCCCCCTAACTAAAATTCAAACCCTTTTCCACTAACCAAAATTCAAATCCTTTTCCTTAATAAGCAATTAAAATCCTATTTCCTAAAACAACGCGCTTCTAAACCTAGTATCCTTGCGAACAAGGTAGATAAGGGGTGCCTAACACCTTCCCTTCATCTAGAACCGAGACCAACCTAGAATCTTTGAATTTCTTTTAGGGTTATTCCTTTATACTCCCTTCCTTTAGGATAAAAATTAAGGGTGGCGACTATAATTTTAAAACCAGTTGCAACAGCTGGCAACTCTACTGGGGACTCAATCCTATGTTTAGAAGCCTCTCCTTTAGGTTTTAGGGTTTTTCTTATTTTTTGGTTTTTCTTTATTTTTGCTTTATTTATTTATTCATTTATTTTGTCTATTATATTTATCATATTGTTATATCTGTGGTGGGATTTAAATTTTGTAAAAAAGTATTTTCAAAAACCCTTAGAAAGAAGGTTCGTCTATTAGCCAAGAGGTTACATCAACCCTATGAGTTTATGTGACGACTTCTCCTAGAGTCGGTGGAATTCCGCAAAAGGAATACCTCTCGAGAGACATCCTCTTGGGAAGTAGGACTTTGGAATGATACCTATAACTCTTTGTATTTCCTTTAAACCAAAATCTCGTGATGAGACCTTTCATGACCTAGAGACGAAAGTTTCGGTCTGTAAAGAGACTCTGCTTAAGGGAGGCCCTTGTGCCTTTCCCTCTAGTGTCATTTATGATACCCTTAAGGAAGCCACCTTATAGGGAGGGTAGAATATCTGTAGGCCAATACTAAGAACCTGCCTTATAAGGATACCTTTCACAAATCCCACTATAATCTACAAACTCGCAAGGGTTATCCCTTCATTCACTACTATCTCTAGCCCGTAGGGCTTCCGTCTTTATCGTCATCCATGTCCTATAGGGACTCCTCGTTGTCTTTCATTAGGCCATAATCCTCAAAAAATTACTGCTTGTCTCAATCTCTGAGATAATATAGGACATCATCAAATATATGCCTATTATCACCTTCGTCCTTAAAGAGTCCCTTCCTGTCTCGATCTTTGAGATAGTGTAGGATATCATCATTTCCATCATTAAACTTGTATAGGTTACCCTCATGTTTACCTTCATATTACATCCATGTCGTATTGCATCTCCATGAAATTTTTAGCATACCCTTAAAGCCAAAAATATTTTTGCATACCCATGCATTTACATGCATTCATACGTTTGCATCTCATGCATTTCCACCTTCGCCATTTATTATCCATATGCTAGCTGATTTCTCGGTACTCGCAAACGAACTTAAGAAAATCTGAAACTGTGGAAGAAGGAGATTATATACTAGAGACTCAATGGAGCTTGGTCCTACAAGTCTTATTGTGGAGAGAAGGCCACCCTTCACCATGACAAACTACAGGCCTACACAACGCCTCAAATGCCCCTACCGTTGGTGATTCTTCTACATCAAGAGCAATTGTCCTATCAACGAAATAAGTATGCCCAAGAAAAGTCAACGGTCATCCCCCTGATCTGACAAGTCCAAAAACTACGAAGCATCTCCTAAAGTCAGTGGATCAACAAGAAGTCTTATCTCTAGATAATTAGGCTTTGATAAATTCAAATTGTAATTTCTTTCTTGCTAAGTGTTATTTGTCATAAACTTTATACTGTTTGGTTAAGTAATTCTAATAAAATAAGCATGCATGTTTTTTAAATCAATTCATTCCACAAATAATCAAAGACTTTCTATTCTTCTCTTCTTTTTCCATTTTTTCACTTCAACAAACTTCGATGGAGAATGATGAAAATACAAAATAATCGAATTTTGTTGACGTATACTTTTTAATAGTAAGGCTTAGATGACGATGTAAGGCATTGTTTCACTTCCTAAACAATGGAGATATAAGGAGTTAATCCATAGTTAACCCCCTCGAGACAGAAGTCAGAGTTCTTTCTATTCTCTAAAAAACCTTAATCTTAACCAAGGGCAGGGTAGACTTCAATTAATTCAACGATGCATTCAAATCCTAGGAGAATCAAAACGATCTAATCAAAGGTTCAAGCATATTTCTTTCCTCGATACATCATCGAGAGAATGATCTAAGAAAAGACTCGAGCACATCATCTTCCTCGCATTCATCATCCAGGATTGAGGAGTCAACTAATAAAAGTTCACAACATCTTTCTCCTCAGTGCATCAATCAAGATCGAGGAAGCGATGAAGACGAAGCTTACAACAATCAGCATGGCAGCCATAAATTGTCAAAATCAAAAGCAAAAAAAAAAAGAAATTCAAAAAAAAGTGAAAGCCCTCTTAGTCAACAAAAATAAAAAATTGACTGAGGGAAAAGTTAGGGCATCCCGATGGATCGAAAAAAATTCAAAAAAATTCAAAAAAAATCAGTCCATGCAAAAATAAGGGATTGAAAACAATAAATTGGAAAACAATCTTGTGACTGCCACCTCAAAAATCATCAAGGCTTCTCATCAACGCTTGAATCTTATCAATGCTTGGATCTTATCAATGCCTGGATTTTATCAAAGCTTTTTCATTGGTGTTTGAATCTTATCAGTGCTTGGATCTTGTCAATGCTTTTCATCGGTGCTTGGATCTTTATCTACGCTTCTTATCATCTGCGTGACTACGAACTTTCTCTTGAGGATTAAACGCATATGTTGGATTAATTGGACTTAGGATTGAAGAATATCAAGGATATTAGGGCGGGATAAATAAATTTTGAGCCTTATGTCTTTTGGTTCTTAAACCATGAACCATGGCCACGTTACAACCTTTAAAAGTCCTAATTGAGGCTAGGTTCACTATGAAAGCATACTCAGCAAGATTTGTGTTAAACTGACTCCTATGTTTGTTAAAATTATTTCTAACTACTTCGCTTCTTCGAATATTCATCTTCTAACCTTCCATTTATTTTCAAATAATCAATTTTGATTTCAAGAACTTGCATGTGCATCAAACATAATTACTTTTTCAAAATGTACAATTTTGTCTACGAATCAATACTTAGCATCAAGGAGATCTCAAATTTGGTTTGATCAAAAGTCATCCTTCCCAGGAAGCTCCTAACTAGGGGCAAAGCATCTAAGGGGATCCCTATATACGAGGGAAATACTAATAATCGTAGGGTATATCGCATACTATTAACAAGGGGTGATCATTCTGAGGTTCAATCAACTTGGATCAAATTTCAAAGCACTGTTCAACAAGGGGCCTACCTTTCAAAGAAGAATTCATGCCGCGATAGGATATGACTTGGTTTCCTTGTTTTAAAAAACCTATCAAGGCCTGGAATTAGGGGCAACCTTCCAAGATTCAAATGTTGGAGAAGTACATACCAAGTTCATCCTACTGCACGTAGGGTCCGAATTCTTCAAGTAACTTCGAGTACAAATCTTTTCAAGCTTCGAATACTTGGGGCAACCTATGTTGAGTTCATGGTGAAGTCTAAATCTCTTTCTAAGGGTATTTCCTCTAGATCCTGGAGATTGAGGGGGCACATCTTTTCAAAATTCGAATGTTAGGGAAAACTACTACGAGGCTCGATCAAAAAGAGTTGATTCAAAATGGTTCTATCAAAGCCAAGCATTTTCAAGAATCTGTTAATCAGGGGCATAATACAAAATAGTGGGGTCATCCACATTATGATCAAATTGTTTCCAAACTCACATTAAAGAGAATCTTCTCCAAGACCCTACCCGCGAATTAAAAAAGAAACAGTCCACACAGGGGAAAGCTCTCCCCACACTTTCACAACCTCCAAAGGGTCTTTCTTCTACATCAGTAGTCTTCAAATTCAAATCGAGTATCAGGGAATCATACAATCACAACATTATACCATCATGTGACAAGCAACATTATTGCATAACCAAACCTCTACGCTCTAATCATCCACGACCCATCATAGAGGCACCATTCGAAAAAGAATTCAAGTCATAATCATAAAGCATAAGGCTGCATAAATCATGTATTAGGGCTCTTCGATCCAAAACCAGGCTATACTTATCATCTCACCCATCTTACAAAATCCGACAGCATGGGTCGAGCATACCTCAAAAGGCCCAATTACACATTCGCATTTCAAAATCCAATATCCATTCACACGTTATCCAAGTCATTCATCACATACATCAATCAATCATTACATTACATACATCAATCAATCATTACACATCATACATCGCGTATGGAATTCCTCGAAACCCACTATGAATAAAGTCGGTATCTTAGGGCCCTCCAATTAATTCTTACCTCTGTTAGAAATAAATAACCAGCAAAATTTGTTCTCATCTCAGTTTTAGTTAACTAAGATATGGATCACTCAAAACAACTTCCTTTATATTCAAACATATTGTGCCAGTCTCCATGCGATATGTTATCCCTTTGCGATCTAGCTCATTGTGTCAGACTCCAGACAACAATGTTGCGAAAGCAGCAATTCCACCCATTGTGTCATCCTCTATGCAACAATGTCTGAAATTTTCAAATTAACTAATTGTGTCAGTCTCCACATAGCAATGTGTTTCTTTCTTAGCTCGATATGTCAGGCCTCAGACAGCAATGTTGCGAAGTCAACAATTCCACCCGTTGTATCAGTCTCTATGCAACAATGTGTGAATTTTCTACATATAACTTATTGTGTCAGTCTCCATGCAGTGATATGTTTTTCCTTTGCGATCTAGCTCATTGTGTCAGACTCCAAGCAGCAATGTTGTGAAATCTGCAATTCCACTCATTATGGCAGTCTCTATGCGACAATGTGTGAAATTTTCTATAATTAACTTATTATGTCAGTCTCCATGCGACAATATGTTCTTTCTTCGCGATCTAGCTCATTGTGTCAGACTCCAGGCAGCAATATTGCGAAAGCAGCAAGTCCACCCATTGTGTCAGCCTCTATGCAACAATGTCTGAAATTTTCAAATTAACTTATTGTGTCAGTCTCCACGCAGCAATGTGTCTCTTTCTTAGCTCGTTGTGTCAGACCCCAGGCAGCAATGTTGGGACATCGACAATTCCCCCGTTGTGTCAGTCTCTATGCAACAATGTGTGAATTTTCTACATATAACTTATTGTGTCAGTCTCCATGCAGCGATATGTTTTCCTTTGCGATCTAGCTCATTGTGTCAGACTCTAGGAAACAATGTTGCGAAATCAGCAATTCCACTCATTGTGTCAGCCTCTATGCGACAATGTGTGAAATTTTCTATATTTAACTTATTGTGTCAGTCTCCACACAACAATATGTTCTTTCTTCGCGATCTAGCTCATTGTGTTAGACTCCAGGAAACAATGTTGTGAAATCAGCAATTCCACCCATTGTGTCAGTCTCTATGTGACAATGTGTGAAATTTTCTATATTTAGCTTTTTGTATCAGTTTCCATGCAACAATATGTTCTTTCTTTGCGATCCATCTCATTGTGTCAGACTCCAGGCAGCAATGTTGTGAAATCAGCAATTCCACTCATTGTGTCAGTCTCTATGCAACAATGTCTGAAATTTTCTATATTTAATTTATTGTATCAGTCTCCATGCATCAGTATATTCCTTCCTCTGTAAAATAGTTCATTGTGTCAGGCTTCATGCAGCAATGTATGGAATCTTCAGTTTAACCCATTACATCAGTCTCCATGCAGTAACATGTTTTCCTGTCTACAATATAATTCATTGCATCAGTCTCCATGCAACAATGTCATTATCAAATTCCTTCTATTGCATTAGTCTCCATGCAGGAATGCTTTTACCATATTTTTTATACTGCATCAATCTCCATGCCACAATATTTTTATCAAGCTTTTTTTCACGGTATAATCCATTGCGTCAGTCTCCAGGCAGCAATGTCACCATTAGAGTTTCTTCCTCGACATAACTCATTGCATCAGTCTCAATGCAGCAATGTTTGTAATCAGTTTTTCCTACGATATAACTCTTTGCATCAGTCTCCATGCAACATTGTGTCATCCAAATTTGTTTTATCCATCCCCTAGGTTGCGATGAATAAACAAAATCAAATTAAAACCTTCTATATTAGTCTCCAAGCATAAGTAAGTTAGTTGTTCAAACCTGTATCAATTACCTCATAGGTTATGGTAAATAGACAAAAATCTACAATCTCTCTTAGATACTGACGAGTTTTCCACGTCGTCGTATCTAAGTTAAATCAAAATTTGGTTCACACGCTGGTAAGATGATGTATCATCATCTATGCCTACTCTTTATACCCATGGGAATGTTGTACACCGTATCCTTATAATCTTTCAACTTGTGTTGTTTACCTCCTAGGTCATGGTAAATACGCACACAAAAACTATGATCTCTTTTCTAGGTATTGGCGAGTTATTTGTGTCGTCATATCTAGGTTAAACTTACTCTTTAATCACATCTCTTTATCCCAACTCTGGTATGATGATACATCGTCGTCTTTGCCTATTTCTCAGTGCTCTTAGGTATGCTATATAAGTATATCCTTACTTAATAACCATTGGTCAAATTTTTGGGTTTTCCATTATTTAATAATCTTCTAATTAAAACGTGCGAGACCTGCGTATTCTCGCATCATTCAATCAAAGAGTAATTAAATAGGAGCAGCTGTCATACCCCAAATTTTCTCGCCCTTTTATTTCTACAGTCAAAAATATTTTAAACATTTTTTTATAACATTATTTGATTTTTATAAATGTTCATTCTCAAGTCCAGTCAAAAATATTTTAAACATTGTTTTTTTAATATTCTTTGATTTTTATAAATATTCGCTTCCCAACCTATTTAAAAATATAATAATTTATTCCAAATTATTTTATTTTAAAAAAAATAGCAAATAACAGCACACCTTTCATATTCTTTCAAATTGTATTTATTTACAAATGAGTAACATAGCACAATTGGTAAAGGATGAAACTTGCAAACGTAAGGTCATGAGTTCAATTCGCTTGTGTTGCACTTTCAACATTTTCTTTTTGTTCTATTTTTTTGTCACTAATTTTCTTTCCTTTTTAAATAAGTGTTTCTTATTGGCCATTGGATGTCAATTTGTGTCACGCCTTATTTTTGATTGGTCAAGTTTGTTTTATTTCCAATTTGTATAATTTTTTTATCTATAAATAGGACATGTTTTTCACTTCTAATTCATCCAGAAATATCAACATTCATCCACAGAATTCTTGTATTTTCTTATAATTCTTAGTCTTAATTTATTCTAGTGTGTTTATCTATATCAGACAACAACAACAAAATTCTTTATTCTTGCCCAATGATTTTATATGAGGCCACCCTTTCTTCTTTTTTTGTTTCAATTTATTTGCTAGTTCTCTTTTATCTAACAAGTAACATCGCGTTGTTTAAAATCTTCTCTTTTTACGTTGACTAAATGCTTGGTTAATATTTTTATTTCTAACAACGTTAAATCACACAAAAATTCACACAATTCCTCTTTCGGTTTTATTTTATTTTTGCTTACAATTTTACACTTAGTAAATGGCTTATCTTACATTAACGATAAATATGCAAACACACGTTCTTACATATTAGAATAGAAAACAATTTTTTCTTCATTTTATCAGTTTTTATCTTTTGTGGTTCATATGCATACTAAGATTAATTTTTCTTATGCCAATTCCTTTTACACACTAAGTTTACTGTAGCAATTATTTCCATGCACTAATCTTATCACAACAATCTTCCACGGAAAAAAAAAAAAGAGATCAGAATAAGAGGCCACTTTTCATTCACAAATCCACAATTCATAATAATCCACAAATACACAAATTCTAACACATATCACACACTTTCTTTTCTAAACTTCTTTTAGTGTTTTGTTACTGTTGGCCAATGATTTCACATGAGGCCTCCTTTTTTCAATTTGTTTAATTCTAGTTGGTTTACATTTTAAACTATATGATGAATTATTTGAAAATATATTTTTATAATTTATATTGTATAGCGGTAGAAATGTTTAAGACTAAGCCATTGGATTGACTAGACTTTATACAAATTAAAATAAAAATCGCCACCGTGCTTTATTGTTTCCAAAGTAATGGGAAAAGATAAAATAACCCAAAAATAAGGGGAAAGATTCAAGATAAGGGGGTTGGTTATGCAAAGGGAAGGTATTAGCACCCTAAAGATCTATGGTACTCCGTAGGAACTTCTTTGTGAAATCTGTATATTTTGGCTATGAAAAATGTTGTATAAAAATGGATGGTGCGGGTGAGAAAAGAAATATATTTATTTTATAATTTTTGCACCCACCGCGGTTGCAAACCTTTAGTGCCTACGTACCACCTTTTCGTGTAATAGGGGATCAGAGTACACGTAGTTCCTCTTTTAAAAATTTAAAACACAAATATGTTGGTTAATTTTATGAGATAAAACATCATCGTCATTGTCCGTATAGAAAACATACCTACTACCCACAATTATGAGAAAGGAGAATTTGCATCATCTCAAACTTGAGGATATGGCCTGGATCTTAAAATCAATAATGCCTCACTCAACACCCAAGTGGAAAATATCTTTCTTCACTAAATATTGTAGAAGTATAGTTGTTTGCATCACTACAAGGATTGATAAAAGTTCAATCTTTTGAGAAAAGTTTAAAGATAAAAGTCAAATTGGCAAATGGTTTGAAATGAGATTGATTGACTTTTAGTTTTCTCACAAAAAATGTCAAGATATTATTAAGTTGATTGGAGTTTATTTATGAAAATGTTTTGAAAATGTATGGACATAAGTCCAAGTTTATTATGAAAGTGGTTCAAGTTTAAAAACAAGAAGAGTTTTCAAAAGGAGGAAGAAGATTTTTGAAATTAAAGAAGATGAGAGGAGAAGAAGGGAATATCCTAAAGCATAAGGTAAAGCTAGGGATAAGAACCTTCTAACCAACAAGAAGTCAATACGTGGCATTATGAGCCAAGATATAATTCTCATTCCTTGGATTGAAACCAATCAAGCAAAAAAATACTAGACCTCTTGAGAGAACCAAACTTCAAGTGTATTAAGTCTTCACAAAAATTGGGCAGAGTAACGGCTGTATACGGGTGAATTCCAGATTACAAACAAAGGGTGTAATCACAAAAACCTACACACAAAAACAAACAAGCAGCCCAATGTATTAAGGTAAACCTCAAGAACTCCAGACAAAATAATCAGATAAGATCACAAGGTCTCTAAGATAGGCCAAGGTTTCTAATCCTAAGTCCAACAAAAAAAAGTCACATGCTCCATAATGCCAAGGATAGTAACCAAATAGTCCAAGTACCATTAAATATTTTTATGGCTTATGTTGATTATTAAGTATCTTAAAAAAAATAAAAGAAAAGCTCAAGTGAGCAAAGTAAAAATGATAAGAAAGTAAATGCCCAAATGAGCAAAGATGAAAATGGCATGAAATATAAATGCTAAAAGTAAATGGTACATAAAGCATAAAAAAATAAAAGCATAAAGTAAAACAAGTAAATAATTAGTGGTTAGTTGGATGACCATCTTGAAGCTTTCATTTGGAACTCTATAGAGGATTGGTAGAACCAAAGCCTCCACACAACAAGTTGCATTTTCTTTTTGTCAAGTATATCATCCATTTGGAATTCTCACAAGTGTCATTTAATGATCAACGATGTTTAAGTGATCCGCGTTGACCAAGGGTGTTGTAGATCCATTAGAGGATTGGTAGAACCAAAGCCTCCACACAATGAATCTCAAGGTTATTGGATCAAAGAGATCAAATTAACATACTTGGACTTGCAAACATAAGTTTGGGCCACGAATAATCATTTATTTGAATCAGGACAAAATTTAGCGCTATGTTAAGCAATCGTAAGTGGACTTATATAGAAGTCGCACCTATTTTAAGGCCGATCAATAGCAATCTATGCACCATTTGTTCTGAGACATGATATAGAGATCATGCTCCAATAACATTTAGTGCAATAAGAAGGGGATGAGATGAAGAGGGATGGGAGAGAATATACAAACCACTTTTGAATTAAATTTAATCAAACTATTATTAAAATCATTCATCCATTTTTGTGGAGTTAAACTCAACACCATGGATCCAATGATGTTAATAAAGTTCATGATCCAAAATTTAACCCAAGATCAGCCAGAAAATAGTCGCAAAATAATATTACATTTTAATATATACAAAAGGGTTTAAAAATAATGTTTAAAAATAGAAAATAAAGAGAAAAATATCAACTATGTTCAAATTAATCAAGAAATAAAAAGTAAGACCATAGAAAAATCAGAAAAAGGCTCAAATAATTTTACAAATTTTTTGGTAATCTTTTTAAAGTCAGAAACTATTTTTAAAATTAAAAGAAATGGTTAAAATAAACCAAAAATGATTAAAAAAAATAGTAAAGTCAGAAACAAAAATAAAATAAGGTCACCAATATTTGTCACAATATTATTGGATCACTCCATAATTTTTTTCAGAATTTAAAAATGTATAAAACTATTTTTAAACATTTAATACAATTCAAATAAAGTGTAAATTTATAAAAAAAATACCAAAACACAAAATTAAATTGTGAAAAAATAAAAATCAGAAAGAGAATAATCAAAATATTTTTTCATAAATATTTCAGATTTTTTGGACTTAAAATGAATTTTCTATGATTTTTTGAAATTTAAAATAATTAAAATATAAAAATCAGAAAAGAAAATAAAAGTGAAAATATGTGGACCATTGGATGAGAGTCAAAACGCATTAGTAATCAAATCCAAGAGATCTGGCGCACTGTGCATATCATGGTCATTAGTGAATAAAGTACAGAATCAAATATAAATCAGATTTTCAAAAATAACAAGTGGCGTGCCATCATTGGTTGGAAGATGACACGTAGGTCATCTTCAACCTCCAGCCAACGTGATTTTCAGGTCTCTCAAACTGTAAAATCAGAAGCTTAGACCTATGTCGTTCGCTTCGTCTCTTCAAGACGAAGAAAACCACACCCTCGCGCCAAATTTATATAAATTGTAGCTCAAGCAGTTTGGAAGGAAAGTTTTGAAAAGGGATTTGAAATTTCATGGTCAAAACGTGTTTCCAGTAAAAGGTAAGTGTTGCGACTTGAACCAGGGAATCAAATGAATGTTCAAGCGTGTGAAATGATGAAGTTTGGAGGGAAATCGTGTGAAGTTGCAAACAAGAAAAGTGTGACTTCAAACTTGATCAAAACTCATCCAAAATGCGCGTTTTATTGTGCTAATCCATTCTGGAAGTTAACTAAACATTTTTAGAGGCATAAAAGCGTGGAAAACTTGTGATTAGAAGCCAAAACAAAGATTTCAAAATCTGACTTGTGAGGAAACTTTAGCTCCAAGTTACCAATTTCAAAATCATGGCATTCTCAGCTCAAGGGGGTCTTATGGCGTGATTCTTGATGCTTTAGAAAGATGACGCTACAAGCTTTGCAATGAAAAAAGAATGGAATCAAGTGGATGCTTGAGCTGAAACTTGTGTTGAGTCAAAGTTGGAGAAAAAGAGTTGACTTTCCGTACTTAGAAATATTTCAAGTTCTTCTTCAAAAATGACCTATAATGTCTTGCATCCAAATATGACCTTCCACTTGGAATTTGCTCTTGACCAAAGAAGATGGCATGAAATAGATCTATTTAATGACATTTTGAAACTTGAATCATTCAAAATCTCCAAAAATTGAGAGAGTTATGAATTGTTGAAGTTGGCAAAAAATGATGAAATGACCTATAATGTCTTGCATCCTTAAGGCAACTTCCATCAATTTTCTCACTTTTCACATAAAAGAAGGCATAAAGTTCACACCTTCAAGATCATTATGGAAAAATAATAGGCTCAAGGTGATAAAAATTGACCAAGTTATGATCATTTGAAGTCACACATGGAAAATTGGGGATTCATCTAGAGGACTTGTAATCTTTCTTCCTCATTAAGTCTCTTCCTCATGACAACTCCTTGAAACTTTTGAAGTGATTTGTTGATAACCCTTTGAAGAGAAATATGTCTTTGGAATCACTCAAAAATACCAAGAGATGAGCAAGATATATTCCTTTGAAGTTCAAAACCCTACCTCCTTAGATCAATAGAATGCTTTGAGGAACTTTGACAATTTTGAACAAACTGCTTGTACCAACACACATGATTTGTAAATAGAAGTTGTTGAGGATGATAATGAGAACTCATAGCCACCAAAACCACTTCCATATCTTGAATATTGAGAGAAATATGCACTTGTGACCAAATGGAATAAAATCTTGTCCAACCATGACAACTTCTCCAATCAATCCCTTGTGCTTTTCAACCAAATTTGATAACCTTAAAATGTGATGAACCAAAACAACCTTGCCATGCCAATTCTTCCAAAACCAATCCAATGGTGAGGTCTGAACTTCTCAAGCTTTATTGACTAGAGCATGGAAATAAACTCATGAACCCATGGGGTAACTTGTTAAATCCCATTGCCTTTACCTACATGGATAACAAGCAAGACAAACCAACATTGCATTTTATTTAGTTAAAAGAAGAAATCAAGACAAAAACAATATTCATGATCACAAAAGAACATAAGTCAAGGTGCTTGGTGATTCCTCAAAAGGGCAAAGCTAAATATAGGGAGGGGAACCAAGAATCCTAGTGTGATCTTGTTGTGAATGAATCAACATGGTATGATGAAGGGATCTTAGGGGGGGAAATTGAGGTACAACATATTGTTACTAAATTATTGTCTAATAATTTACATTACTTATATCTTACTAACATCTTAATATATTGTTATTGTATCATCAAGTTATTTAATTTTATCACTACAATTTGATCTACAATTTTCCTTTTTTACATACATAAAAAACCAATAATTTACACAACTTTCAACCGTCACCGTCAACCGTGACCACTTTCCGCCTACCATCAACTTTCGATCTTCATCACCTTCAAAGCACTCTCGTGGGTATTTAATTTTATCCTTTCATATAAATATTTCTCTTTTGCCGGTTAATTATTATTGTTGGTCAAAGATGCATTTTAAAAAAAAACACTGCCCCAGTTGGCACGTCTGTATACATATGTTTTGTTTTATTTCATATATGTTGTTTGTATTTTTCAATTTTGTCATTTAGTTTTATTGTTATTAATTATTTTGTATTATTAATTAAATGGTTAAATATATTTTTGGTCCCTATAAATATCTCGAATTTCATTTTTAGTCCTTATTAAAAAAATGACATAATTTAGACCCTACAAAATTATTATGCACATAGTTTTAGTCCTTGTTGTTAAACTAATGTTTATTTTTGAATCAGTATTTTATATACATGTTTATAACGTTATAAAAAGTTCTTTGGAAAAAAAGAAATTCAAAATTTGATTTCTCAGTCGAGATTTTCATTATTCTTATCAATATCTTTTGAAATTTAAAAAAAAAAATCATATTTAATTCTTCTCATTTTGAAAAATTATAAAACTTAATAAAGAAACATTTTATAGTATTCTAAACACATATGAAAAATATTATTCAAAATTTTAAAAGTTTAAGGGTAATTAAATCGTTTTTAATATTTTAGAAAATAACAGGGACTAAATCTGGATGAACAAAAATTTTTTAGGGACCAAAATTTGTCATATTTTTTATAGGGATTAAAAATGAAATTTGAGATATTTATAAGGATCAAAAATACATTTAACCATTAATTAAAAAATAATAATAATTTATGCTAACGTGGAAAAAATAGCCATTTATTTTTTCCTTCTTTTATTTTTAATCTTGTATTATTTTTTCTTATATAGTTTTATTTAGTTAATATTTAGAATTAGAGTTGTCCATGTATGATTTGGACCTTAATCATATTTCTCTGTATTTACTACTTCACACTTCATTTTACTAATTTGCACCCTTAGTTTATTTTTATTTATGTTAATTTAGTTTTGATTATTATAACATTTAGAAAATACGAGAAACTTTTATTTAGTTAATTAAATCTTTTAGTTAATCTAATTATAATTATATCAATTAAGTCACTTATTAAATAACATAGAATTAAATAAGGAAACAATATTAATTAATTCAATCTTTTTTATAATGGGATTGGTAGATTTTTTCATCCACTATGTCCTCAAATAAGCAATTGGCCGGCTCATCGTCTATCAGTCAATTATTCAAAATCAAACAATTAAAATCTACACAACTAACAAAATTACTATATCCGTGAGCGACACGTGGCCAACATCTGGCCACATGATGAGGAGACTATATCAGGCTCCTCCCTCTCCACGTCTTAAAACAACTAACCAACAACATCAAATCATTTTCTTCTAACATAATTCAAAAACAAGATGTTTTCGAAAAGGATTAAATAGCATTTTCTTTGAATCAAACTGTGAACTGTGTCTACCATCACACAATTTTTAACCCAGACAAGGTTCAAGGTTAATTTTGAAAGCAATTTTGTGCGATCCATAAAAAACACCAACCTAACCCCGCGAACTACGAAATGGGACTCTTATCCCTCCTAAGAGGATATGTATGCATACGATTAGAATTGTGGCGAGTCCCCCTAACTAAAATTCAAACCCTTTCCCGCTAACCAAAATTCAAATCATTTTCCTTAATAAGCAATTAAAACCATATTTCCTAAAACATCGTGCTTCTAAACCTAGTATCCTTGCGAACAAGGTAGATAATGGGTGCCTAACACCTTCCCCTCATCTAGAATCGAGACCAAACCTATGATCTCTGAATTTCTTTTAGGGTAATTCCTTTATACTCTCTTCCTTTAGGATAAAAATTAAGGGTGGCGACTCTAATTTTAAAACCAGTTGCAACAGGTACGTGTATCATGGAGAAACTAACGTGTGAAGTTTTGGAAAATCAAATCCTGTCAGGCCAGGGCGCGCGTGCATGGCTTACATGTTGTGCAAAGAATTCAACTTTGTGACCTCCTATTCATATGATCATATCTTCTTCATTATTTGCTCAAATGAAGTGATTCAAAGATCCACATGAAGTTTACATATCCCTTTGCAACTTCTCTTTGAATTTCATATTCAATTATCACTTGTATTAAGAGATAGAGCATCATGAATAGGGGAACGCCATGTGTTTGTGAAAATGTTGGCCTGGGCTTTCAAGCATGACTTCTAACTTGTCATCTTTATGCCCTAAACTCCTACGCTCAATAACTCACAAATGCTTCATTTTTTAGGCTTGAGCACATAATAACAAACTTGTAGTTTTTTCCTCAAGCTTTATAAGAATGTAGATTTTGCCTTCTTTGGAAAAAAAATGAGAAAGTTATGGATGTCCAAAGTTCAGTACTATGGGGCTTAAGGACTTAGAAATTTTTCTAAATGTCCAAATAACTTCTTGAATAAGTTATCTCCATTTTGATCTATTTCCTTGATTTCATGACACTGATGATCATGAAATATGAAAATAGGATACTTGAATTGATGGTTGACCAAAAGTCCACTTGGTCAACTAAACTTTGGTTGACCTTTGGTCAAAATGACTATTTTGCCCCTTTTAATCAATTGAACTTCTTTTGCCCAAAATTGACATCCAATATTTAAATCATAGATGCTCATCAACTCTTAGAGAGGAATGGAAATAAGTCTTGCTCAAAAAGTCAGAGATTTCCTGATTAAAATCAAAACTCTAATTTCAGCCCTCTATGTTAGGAGATAGTGACTAGTCTTCAAAGCCCTCATTCTCCTAGTCAAATTGAGAAATTCTTTGAACAAGGATGTCTTATATGATGATGAAAAGGTAATACTTCACACATTTGTCTTTTACAAGCCTCAAACTTTTCAACTGATCAAAATCCTAATCTTAAGAGATGAACGGTGGAGATGTGATTCTTCCTTAAACTTTGCAAACCTAATGTTTCTAATGATGGGACAAATGAGATGTCGTGCAATACAAAAAACCTTTGTGACTTGAGAGAACTTAAAGATTGAAGATATGAGATCCTCTTTTGCACTAATTTGACCAACCAAACATCTTCTATAGCTTGTAGAAGAACTTGGGAACCAAGATACCTTAATCCTTACCATGAAAATGTATGAATATGTATGTTGAATCATAAGCCATGTTACTAAAAAAATATGAATATGTAACAAAATAAAGAAACAAGGGAGCAACCCCACCAGGTAAATAAATCACTGGTGGATCAAAAGACCTGAATCAAAGAGGGTGGTAGAATGGTCAAAGGATACACCAACTTCTACCGAAGGCGAAGCTACCGACGTTTACTGAAGGCAGAGAGAAAGATAACAAACATCGACGTTCACTGCCGATATCCTACCAACTTTCACTGAAGGTAGAGAGAATAGAAATATCATAGCACTGCCTTTCACTTACGATGAACTACCAACGTTCGCTGAAGGTAGCAAAAAGATAACAAACATCGACGTTCACTGCCGATGTCCTACATACTTTCACTGAAGGTAGAAAGAGAATATATCATAGCACCGCCGTTCACTGACGATGAACTACCAACGTTCACTGAGGGTAGAAAAAAGATAACAAACACCAACTTTCACTGATGGTGATCTACCAACTTTCACTGAAGGTAGAAAGAGAATATATATCATTGTATCGCCTTTCACTGATGATGAACTACCAACGTTCACTGAAGGTAGCCAAAAGATAACAAACATCAACGTTCACTGCCGATGTCCTACCAACTTTCACTGAAGGTAGAAAGCGGATATATCATAGCACCGCCGTTCACTGACGATGAACTACCAACGTTCACTGAGGGTAGGAAAAAGATAACAAACACCAACTTTCACTGATGGTGATCTACCAACTTTCACTGAAGGTAGAAAGAGAATATATCATAGCACAGTCGTTCACTGACGATGAACTACCAACGTTCACTGAGGGTAGAAAAAAGATAACAAACATCGACATTCATTGTCGATGTCCTACCAACCTTCACTGAAGGTAGAAAGAGAATATATCATTGCATCGCCGTTCACTGACGATGAACTACCAACGTTCACTGGGGGTATAAAAAAGATAATAAACACCAGCTTTCACTGATGGTGATCTACCAACTTTCACTGGAGGTAGAAAGAGAATATATCATTGCATCATCGTTCACTGACGATGAACTACCAACGTTCACTGAGGGTAGAAAAATGATAACAAACATTAACGTTCACTGCCGATGTCCTACCAACTTCCACTGAAGGTAGAAAGAGAACAAGTTTCCCCAAGATTCTGGCATTTCACCTAGAACGGGTCTCAACTTATTCTTTAACCAAGGCACTCCGCCTGGAAAGGATAATATATAAGCTGTCTCAAATAAAGAGACTTCCACTTGTAAAGATTTCACAACGAGTTGTTTCTGTGATATTGAAAGTCTTGTCATCCGTTGGCGTAATCTTACAACAAACTGCAAACTATTCACTCATAGAGGAGATAGCAAAAAAAAGTTACGTCGACTTTTATAGGGAAGCACAAGTTACTCAAATAAAGAGACCTGCTACTTGTTGTCATGGAGGATTGTAAAAAGAAATGAGTTTCTGGGGAGAGAAATATGACTTCCTGGAGAAAGAAATATGACTTCCTGGGGGAAGAAATGTGACTTCCTGGAGAGATGCCACGATATTCCTGCTGAGGAGATAAAGTCTTATCGTGCAAAATAAATTCACCAACCAAAACTTGAAGTTTTCAGAAATCCAAAGTAAATAATATTATTGTGGAACCATAGATTCAAACCAGAAATAAACTGGAACGAAACGGTCAACCAGAATACATCCTTTGAGAAATAAACTCAAGAGGGAAAACCAAATCCATCCAAACCAGGAGTTGTACAGGAAGGCTAAAGCAAAAATCTTCCACTAGGGACAACTCAGTGGGGAAATTGAAAGAAAATACGCTTTCTGCTTAAGGCCAACACTCTATTAAAGAGAGGACAACATAATTCTGCAAAACAGGATAATATATCAACAAAAATATTAAAAAATGTCAATGGATAATGATTTGCCAATTTTAGCTATGCATGATGTATGTATGAATGTATGAGTGTTATCGTGCGTATGCTGACAAAACAGATATACAACATTGGGAATAACTAGGAAAAACCACCTCGGGCACTAACAACACTCGGCTAAACTTCATCCAAGATGATCATTTCAAGAAAAAGTAAATGCCAACTGAGGAAACAAAACCTACTGGCTGCTTTAGCTTTACTGGGGAGCGACATAATCCAGAAGTAAGCAAAACAAAGTGACAGAATAGTACAGATACAGGGATAGAACATCCTTCTTAAAGCTTCACCCGGGAAATAAGTGTTTTTAAAAGTTACATTCCTACTGGAGATTGCAAAACCAGACTCAAGTAAAGCAGACTGACACTAAAACATCAAAACATTCACTGGGGGAATTCAGGCCTACTTCATTGGGGAGGTTAACACCACATCCACAAAGGGAAAACCACAATACGTCCTTCACTTAGAGAAACCAAGGACCTACATTCTTCAAGGGTGGTTATGATACCAACTTCTTTGGAAAAAATAAATTCTATTAGGCCAAACGAAAACTTCACTGGAGAAAATGTGGATTGAAACTTCACATCATGAAAACTCAGAAAAGAGGATACATGAATCCAAACTTGACCGAGGATACCTGAATAATAAACCCAATACGGCGAAAACATCCCGAGTAAACCTTCCCGAGGGGAACAAAAACTTCTCAAAACAACTGCAGTTTGTCCATTCCTGGGATCACCATTTTTGTTGTCATTGTTTCATCATAAATCTCAAAGTAAAAGCAAATTGTAAAATCATTTTTTTGAAAAATCAATTTTGTTATTTAATCTTTTTTGCTTTGAAAGTTATTATCAATAATAAATTGACTCTTTGTAAGCTAAATAAAATAATAAATACAAAGAATTGGGTAAAAGCTCAAATTTCATTAATAGAATGGTAGTCTGCGAATGGCGAGACTCCATAGATGATTTCAAAGTTTGAAAAATGGTAATATATAATGGAAAAGATACATTGAGATACAATGACCACTATCCCCTCTAACAACTTTTGAAATCCCGAGCAGCAGCTTCTGTTGAAGTATGGTGAGGATCTAAGAAGATTGTTGCTTCAACGATCAAGTCTTGTCTGACGTAGTTACTTGCCAAGAAAGTCCCTAACTTTTGCCTAAGCTGCCCTTGCGGGTTTTCAACTTAGCGGGAAATTTATTCTGTTTAGGTCTCTAATTTTTTCCTAGACCGCCCTGTTGGGTTTTCGGCCTACCGAGACGCTCCTTTTTGCCTAATTCGCCCTTTCGGGTTTTCAACTTAGCGAGTTGTTCTTTTATTTCTTTAGGCGAAGTATTTCTTGACGGTGTCAGCATTCATGGGACATGGGAACTTCTCGTCATCCATAGTTTCAAGAATTAATGCACCGCTAGAGAAGGCTTTCTTGACAACATATGGTCCTTCAAAATTGGGAGTCTACTTGCCCCTAGAATCAGCGTTGAAAGACATGATCTTCCTGAGCACGAGGTTTCCTTCTCTGAATTCACGAGGTTTGACCTTTTTATCAAAAGCTTTCTTCATTCTTTTCTGATATAAATGTCCATGACATAAAGGTGTCATCCTCTTCTCCTCAATCAAATTCAATTGGTCAAACCTGTTCTGGACCCATTCAGCCTCTGTCAATTTGGTTTCCATTATCACGTGCAAAGAGGGAATCTCAACCTCGACAGGGAGTATAGCTTTCATTCCATACACCAAGGAGACCTGGGTTTCTCCTGTTGAAGTGCGGACAGATGTTCGATATCCATGTAGAGCAAAACGGAGAATTTCATGCCAATCCTTATAAGTAACAACCATTTTCTGGATAATTCTCTTGATATTCTTATTAGCAGCTTCGACAGCCCCATTCATCTTTGGCCTATATGGAGATGAATTGTGATGGACAATCTTGAATTCTTCGCACAGTTCTGTCATCATCTTGTTGTTCAAATTCGAGCCATTATCAGTGATGATTTTGCTCGACACACCATACCGACATATAAGGTTATTCTTAATGAAGCTCACAACCACCTGCTTAGTAACATTGGCATAAGAAGCATCCTCTACCCACTTGGTGAAGTAATCAATTGCTACCAAGATAAAATGGTGTCTGTTTGAAGCTTTGGGTTCTATCATCCCAATCATGTCAATACCCCACATAGAGAAAGGCCACGAGGAGGAAATCACATTGAGAATTGTCCGAGGAACATGGACCTTGTCTGCATAAATTTGGCATTTATGACACTTCTTTGCAAATTTATAACAGTCGGACTCCATCGTCAGCCAATAGTAACCTGCCCTTAGCATCTTTTTAGCCATCGAATGTCCATTGGCATGAGTGCCAAATGAACCTTCATGAATCTCATGCATCAACATGTCTGCTTCATGTCTATCCACACATCTGAGCAAGACCATGTCATAATTTATCTTGTACAACACATTTTCACTGAAGAAGAAACTGCCTGCCAATCTTCTCAATGTCTTTCTATCTTTCTTCGATGCACCAATCGGGTATTCCTGAGTCTGGAGAAAATTCTTGATATCATAATACCAAGGTTTTTCATCTGCTACCTCCTCTGTTGTAAACACATGAGTGGGCCTATCCAGTTGTCGGACCATAATTTAGGGTATATAATTCCAAGTATTCACTTGGTACATAGAAGCCATAGTTGCCAGAGCATCCGCCATTTAATTTTCATCTCTAGGAATGTTATGTGTTGTACCCCAAAATTTGCCCTCGCATTTTTCCCTAAGAAATCTCAGCTTCAGACATTTCCCAATTTTTCAAACTGGCTCAAGAATCGGACAAACGGACTTTTCTTGACAGTCAAGCAAAATTAGGGTTTTTACTGATTTTCAGAGCTCTGGATTGTTTCACAATTGGCTTAGGGTTCTGGATGTTTTTTGGTTCAATTTTGATCAGGCGAATGTTATTTGGCATTTAATCAGGAATTAAGGGTTTTATGGGCATATTCTCAGAAAGGTTGAAATTCCACAGCACTTTGCCGTTTATTCCGAGATTGGGGTTAAATTCGCATTGTTTTGATTTAATCAATGGAAGAGACAGGTTTAATTGATCAATATTGTTTTTATTTAAGTTATTTATTATACTAAAATTGAATGATTGAAATTTATTTTTCAATTGTTTTAATTCAAAGAGTTTTAAATAAATAAATAAACAATAAAGAAAGAAAATTAGAATTAATTGGGTAATAAAGATTTTATTGATATTTGAATTATTTGTACAAATTTTTGTTTATAATTTAAATTACAAACAATAATTTACATTAATTTAAATATTAAATAAAATAAAAAACTATCCTATTTCTAATATTCTTCATTCTTCACTCCGCTCCGGTGCTCCATTTTTTATCTGCAAAAAAAGAAGAAAAGTCAGAAAGCAGTTGAATTAAAAAAGACTGATAAAATTTGCTCATCATTAGAGGCCACTGACTGGGATCAGTTGACCCTCTCTGCAAATCACGGGATTTCTCCCGGTTCACAGAGAGGGAAGAATTTTATTCATAAATGCAAATGTCAAATGCATAAATTCCAAAGTTCAAACTGCATAGTTCAAATCCAAGTCAAACTGAAAATCCAATTCCACTTTCTATCAAAAGCAAAAAGTGCAACCTACTGTCAAAAATACAAAAAGTCTACCCAAGCTGTCAAAGAAAGATATGGAAGATATCACAAAGTGCCAAAGCTGTTAAAAGGAGATAAAGAGTATGCAGAAATAATGTGTTATGCAAGCTAACTCTAAATCATCATTTCCCATTAGGGCCCCTTCAGAAAAAGTACAAAAAGAATCATATAATAATATTCAGTTGTACTATAGAGAGAGAAAAAGAGAGAATGGAAGCAGGTTTCCAGGGTTCAGGCCTTAGGCAGGATAGGAGAAAAGATATACAAAAGAGAACTCAGTTCAGCATAACAGGACACAGAGAAAAAATACAAAACTCAGAACCTGCATCATCCTTACAAACACGCAACCTCAAGCCTAAAATCTGATAACCCTGTTAAGGCCACAAAACCCACCATAACCTGAAAACTGATAAAACCAAGCCAGTACAACACAGTTCAAAGAAAAGAAAAATATACAAAGCATTAGCCTAACCAAAAACCTCAGAAGCCCTGCCTCCAAAACCAGAAGCACACCAGGTTCAAACCTGAAGGCCAAACCTCACAAAACCTGAAGCTCAACCTCAAAAGCATAAACTACTGCAAGTTCAAAAGCATAGAAAATCTGCACCAGCATAACAACCATCAACCTGCCTAATCCAAGCAGGCCTCACAAGTTATCAAACACATAAACATACAAACTCAAAAACTACTTAAAACCTGCAGAAGAAATAACCACAAACCTGTCCAGTTCACACAAAAACCATCCAACCTCATCAACCTGCATTAACCTCAAGAACCTGCACTACCATAACCTGAAACACCTCAAACCCATCCAAAAACCAGACTAAACGCTACACAGTTCAAAAGAAGGAACAAAAGCCTCTACAGGCCTGTCAAGCATAACCAAACACATAATCTCTCAAACATATCCAAATCCCTCAAGCATACTTAAGCCAGTCATTGTAAAAGATAAGCTTAAGCCTTTCAAAGCCTCAAGGCTCCAAAAAGGGCATCAAGCCTTCAAGCCCTCAGTATAACATCATTGGGCGAAATCTCAGAATCTCTCCAACATTCAAGGTAATACCAAGGCAGCAATATTCTAAAGCGTACAAATATTCAAGAGCAAGCAAATGACATATATCAAGCAAACATACAGGAGCAAGTATGTTCAGGCATACTCAGAAGCAAATGTTTGAGGCAACAAGTTCATATTTCAACAGGCAAACAACATCCAACTCAACAAAAGTATCAAAGGCAAGCTCAAGGTAACACAGGCCAAAAGGAAAAGAGAAGCATCAAAAGCGACATATATACAGGGGCATAGAAGAAGAAGAAAAAAGTGAATCTTTTTTAAAGGAAGGTTTTCAGGCAAATACAAATCATCATAAAACCCTCATACAGCAAGAGGTGAGAACGAAATACCAGGGACATCAAGTTCATCAGTATCACGCTTTTTTCCTCTTCGCCATCAAAGCCTCCTAGGCACCTTCCTCACCTTCCTTCCTCCTCCTCCAGGTAGTATTCACCCTCATTTTTCTTTCATCATGCTTCAACAAATCATTGTAATAAGAATAAAGATCAGAAACGAACATAAAATCACGGCATGCAAACAAACCCTAACAAATTGAGTTTGAGATTCGTTACCTAATTTCCGTCACCTTAACATTGCCAATGGAGGGAAGAAGGAGGCATGGGCGCTGATGGCTTAGGCGAAGAGGACCACCCTCTGCATCTATGGAAACGAAGAAGACGAAACCCAGCAAACGGCACGCTCGAACCCTAAGCACGTTCCCAATCTGAAAAACATCCCCTAACCCTAAATGTTGCTTCAAGATCATTGGGCCTGACCCGCTTCTAATTCCCCCTGAAGCCCATTAAAAATGTTTCTTTTCTGTTTCTTTTAACAAACATTAAATACTAACCTCTTTTCTTTATATCATATAAACACTTTTACTTTTTTTTTATTATTACAAAATCACATTAATACTAAGTATATGAAAATATTTTATTTAAAATACCTAATTTAAATCATTTTGTACATAATAATAGAAATACATTTTTTCTCTAATATTAAAATTCACAAACATTTGATTAAAATACTTTTTGTATATAAACAAATAAAGATACATTTCTTAATTAAAACTTGAACATTTAAGTTAAAACATTTTTCTTTTTGTACATAATTAAATATACAAATCAAAGATTCGTTAAAATACATATCTAGGTCAAATACCCTAATACGCTTCAATCTCACCTGTCGCACTTGTAAATAATTACACACAATACACATACATCTCACACTTACACTTACACAATACATTGCTCCTATACACTTGTTTATCTTATATTTGTATATTCGATATTTACATTTGATCGCAAATTCGATTTGGTTGTAACTTATTGGATACTATAAGTCTCATCCCCATTCATATACTTGTACCCCCACTCCCGGATACTACTTTGTAATAGCGTAGATTTTACATTGCCGCAATTTACAGTTTTCCAATTATACCATGGTTAGACCTAGGGTTTGTATGTACATAAAATCAAACGCTAGATAACCTAATACAAGACAAATACATGTAATCAATACACAATCACACTTGCACCCTCTAGGGTAATCCCACATGTTGCCTTCCAAAATGGGCCATGCTTGCACGCCGAGTATCTTTGGCAAAACAAAATCAAATGATCATAAGTCTCAAAGTGTTGCCTAAACGGAATGATCATAGTCCCTTCAAAGCAAATTGCCAAAGACACTTGGCATCATTGCATTCATGGTCCATACGATGACCCGCGCCCGTCCCGAATAAACTTCCTAAACGCAAGATCGTCCACCAATTTCAATGGTGAAACGAAATTGTTAAAAAGGGTTAAAACATAACAAAAACCTTTGAGTACAATAGGGTAGACAAAACTCTTAGTTACTTGGGATCAATTTGCAAAAACACTTGTCTTCTTTTCAAAAACCACAATCCACAACACTTTCAAACAAACTCTCAAAAACATTTGAAACATCTTTTCAAAAAGATCCACACTTTTGTAAAACACTCAATCACGAGTCAAATACATTAGTTGCCTAAGACAAGGCATCTTCTTCAAAAACATTTTCAAAAGCACCCACACACACACCATTTTCAAAGCAATCGAAAAACAAGGCAAGTGATCTAAAAAACCAAGTAACTAAGAGCCCATGGATAACCATGGATGAAAAGGGTGCTAATACCTTCCCTTTTCATAATCTACCCCCCGGACCCACGAAATATCTCAAAAGGTTTTTGCTGTGCTTTTTTAACCTTTCCTTTAGGATAAAATAAAAAGTCGGTGGCGACTCTTGCTCAACCGCACAAGTGCGAATACGAACACAAAACACTAGTCAGTTCTCCCACCGTATCACAGAACTGGCGACTCTGCTGGGGACAGTTCTAAAAGTGGGGTTACCTTAGGGTTTAGATCACCTTTACTTTCAATTGATTGCTTTGTTTGCTTTACATTTGTGGGCTTTGTATCGGAGTTTTATAGATCCTAACCCGGATCTGGGGAAACCCTTTTAGGTAGCAACAAGGCTGTGAGGGAACTGTGCGGGGTATACCGACATGGTTGAAGCAGTCTGCTACGTTGATGTGGCACTTTGGTGTGTACCGGTAACCCTTGAGTTCAGTCAAGGAGAGTACGGGGCCGCCGCGTGGTGTCGCGAAGCATCAACTGACCTTAGGAACCTTAATCGAACCATCTTGGCCTTTTTTAGGGTAGTGAGATAACTGACTTTGGTGCAGTCCGAGGTTGGTTGATACTCGATACTACACTCAATTGAGGATTGCTTTCCTGGAATATTTCGGTCGCCAGTTCAGTGGCTAAATCGAAACGATGAACAATGAAAGCAATCCAGTGATATTGGGACCTTTAGAACCCGGTTACTTTTGATAAGACAGGTTTTAACCAACAAACTGAAAGAGGGTAGTACCTGAACCTCATGCAAGCCTAAACCTAAGGACTTGTTTGCTTTGTGTGAATATGTTTGCCTGTATATACATTCACTTGCTTGTGCATACATGTACATAACATCATGACATCATACCATAGCATTTTCAATAAACATTTCAAAGATCTCGAGGGTTCTTTTGATGCAGGGTTACGTTGAACCAGACATCTATCAAGGGGCAAGAGGTTTCTCCTCTAACCAATACAATCAAAGATCAAGTGCAACAACTTGAATCAGTGGCTATGACCCACTCGACATGGTGAGCTCGATTCTCGTGGGAAGACATCCACCGATACAAAGTTCTCCAATCAAAGATCGAAGTTCAACCTCTAACATTCTCTTGTGTTTACCCCAAGAGATCCTTGAAAACATTGCATATATATCACACATATCATTGCATAACAGGTTTCTCCCCTACAGGTCTCCTTATTCTTCCTACTGTTTATTTCAGTAAGATGGATATGGAACAAACAGTGAAAGAGCTCCAGGCTCAAAATGCTCAATTCCAACAAATGCTGCTGGCTATGGGTAAAGGGCAAGAGGATCTGACAGCTCTCCTTCTCAAAGACAAGAAGAAGAAGTCCAAGAAGGCAGCCCGCATCCTGAACTTGAGGAGAAGGCCTAAGACCCAAGACCTTGCAACTCCATCCAACACAGTAGTTAGTCTTGAAGAAGACCACAATGTGGAGATTGATGAAGCTGAAGCTGACTACTCTGAGGAGCAATATCCTCTCACTGATGACAAGTACAAAGAGTTGGAGGATCGCCTCAATGCTATGGAGATCCAACAAATACCTGGCTTGGATTTAGGAGACATGGGGTTGGTTCCTGGATTGGTCATCCCTCCAAAATTCAAAGTTCCTACCGTTGCTCTATACGACGGAGTTTCTTGCCCTAAGATGCATCTAAGGTCTTATGTCCGCAAGATTCAACCATACACGGCTGATAAGAGGCTTTGGATCCATTTCTTCCAAGAAAGTCTAGTAGGGGCTCATCTCGAGTGGTTCTATCAATTGGAGAGTTCTCGCATCCACACCTGGGAAGATCTAGCCAGGGCTTTTTACGAACAGTACCAGTACAATGCTGATCTTGCACCAACTCGTGTGCAGTTGCAAAACATGACCATGGGTTCCGACGAGAATTTCAAGGGATATGCCCAAAAGTGGAGAGATTTGGCTGGTAGGGTGCAACCTCCTTTAACTGACAGAGAGTTGATCGACATCTTCATGGGAACTTTGACAGGGCCTTTCTTCAAGCACTTAATTGGAAGCTCCTCAGCTGGGTTCACCGAGCTAATACTGACTGGCGAAAGGGTCGAGGCTGGCATCAAGAGTGGAAAGATCCAGGGAGCCACAACCTCCGATACTCAGATAATTCCCTACAACGGGAAGAAAGAGTCCATTGCTGCGAACAGTCAAGAGGGTCGTCATGACCAACATATAGAGGCAATCCTGATCCCTAATCCTATACCTGCTCAACAAAGACAGGGGCATCAGCATAAGGAGGTCGCACCTAAGAGGCAGTTCACCAAGATCAACATGTCACTGTCTCAGGCACTGCAACACTTGTTGAAGAGGGGTATGATTACTTTGAGGGCTCCTCTCCGGAACCCAAATACTTCTGCTCCTACCTATCACCCCAATGAAAGATGTGAGTACCACTCTGATAGCCCGGGGCATGATACCAACGACTGTTGGGCCTTGAAGAACAAGATTCAAGATCTGATCGACATTGGGGTGCTGGAATTCATGCCAGACGGCGAGATGAAAATCTTTCGTTAGAGGGTTCTCCACTTGAAGTGACGAAGCTCGAGCTGAGAGACTTTTGCTTCTTTTTGAATTTTCAAAGTTGTAATTTCTTTTGCTATCAAACAATTACCTGCTGATGTTAAACTCTGTTTTCATTAATGCATTGCATATGTTTGTCTTGAATTCACCCATTCGTTTCACTACTCTTATGCTTTTCTTTATGATATTTGACTCTTGATAAAAAGCTGCAAGCCTTTAGAGGGAGGATGACGAAACAATACCGTGATCTTATACAGTATGCTTTTGAACAGACCTTGCTGATGATGTACAGGCATTTCTTTCAATTCCCAAACACTGGAGTTATAAGGAAGTTAATCCCTAGTCAACCCCTTCGAGCCAAAGAAGTAGGAGTTTTCTGTTCTAAACAATCAAAACCCTTGATATAAACCCGGGGCAGGGTAGTATCTCAGTTAATTCAAAAGAAATGCGCATTGAAATCGCAAACTCGCAAGTTCATAATACAATGAACGATGTCAAAAAAGAGAGCATTCCCTTGGAGTCAAAAGACAAGGGTGGTTCCCTATCACATAGACAGTCAATCTCTCAAAAGAGAAAAGCCCACTGAGCCAAAACCTATAAAGGAGGCTTAAGAAAGCTGGGGCATCCCGCTGACAGTAATCCCGAAAACGGTAACAGTCAAGCAAAAGTTAGGGATAACAAATCAAAATCAAAATAGTGAGGTCATTACAAAATCCTCAACAACATGAAAAAAAAATGTTGAAAAAGAAGGAGAGATGATGACTGTCTCCCCAAATTCAACCGGTGAACCATCGCCCAAAAGTCGTTCCAAACTCAAAACAGAGTGTGACGCACAATTAACTGAGCTTAGGTTGAAGAACATCACGAAGAGCGGGTGGGTACAAATATACTTTGAGCCTTTATCCTTTGTTTCTTAAACCGTGAACCAGGCCACGTTACAACCCTTCAAAAGTCCTAATTGAAGCATGAGTTAGTTCGAAAGCATACTGTTACAAAAGGTATCCTGACTCCTGTAGGGCTTTGCTCTAAATCTTGTGGTAACTTGTCTTATGAAAAGTTTTTCTGCTAAAAAACGCATTTTTCAAAACTTCTAGACAAACATAAACTTTGCATTGTTTGAATATCACTGTCTGCATTTGGCTTTTTGTTTGACAGCGAAGGAAATTCATACAGCGAATGTTCGGAGGAACGAAAACTCTCTCAGTAAGTCAAAATCACTTCAAGAGGATAACACTTCCACCAAATCCCCTATCAACAAGGGGCATGACATGTCACAATCTAATTAACCTGGGGCAGTCCAGTCAAGGTCCAACAGATCTTTCAAAATTCAGTTAACCTGGGGCAGTCCAGTCAAGGTCCAACAGATCTTTCAAAGTTCAGTTAACCTGGGGCAGTCCAGTCAAGATTTCAAGAAATCTCTCAATATGCAGAGTAGTCTGATTCAAGACTCCTTCATCACCACTTGGGGCATTCGAATGTCAAAAGTGTTCAACAATTTCCTTATCACTTCAAAAGACATGATATAGTTCAAGATGTGACCCAGACATGGCAACATTCTATAACTCATTCAGACTTTCCAGATATAGTTCAGATGTGACCCAAGATTTGGCGACATTCTGCAACTCATTCAAAATTTCATTCCAGATATAGTTCAAGATGTGACCCAGACATGGCAACATTCTATAACTCATTCAGACTTTCCAGATATAGTTCAGATGTGACCCAAGATTTGGCGACATTCTGCAACTCATTCAGACTTTCCAGATATAGTTCAGATGTGACCCAAGATTTGGCGACATTCTGCAACTCATTCAGAATTTCATTCCAGATATAGTTCAGATGTGACCCAAGATTTGGCGACATTCTGCAACTCATTCAGAATTTCATTCCAGATATAGTTCAGATGTGACCCAAGATTTGGCGACATTCTGCAACTCATTCAAAATTTCATTCCAGATATAATTCAAGATGTGACCCAGACATGGCGACATCCTATAACTCATTCAGAATTTCCAGATATAGTTCAGATGTGACCCAAGATTTGGCGACATTCTGCAACTCATTCAGAATTTCATTCCAGATATAGTTCAGATGTGACCCAAGATTTGGCGACATTCTGCAACTCATTCAGAATTTCATTCCAGATATAGTTCAGATGTGACCCAAGATTTGGCGACATTCTGCAACTCATTCAAAATTTCATTCCAGATATAGTTCAAGATGTGACCCAGACATGGCAACATTCTATAACTCATTCAGACTTTCCAGATATAGTTCAGATGTGACCCAAGATTTGGCGACATTCTGCAACTCATTCAGACTTTCCAGATATAGTTCAGATGTGACCCAAGATTTGGCGACATTCTGCAACTCATTCAGAATTTCATTCCAGATGTAGTTCAGATGTGACCCAAGATTTGGCGACATTCTGCAACTCATTCAAAATTTCATTCCAGATATAGTTCAAGATGTGACCCAGACATGGAGACATCCTATAACTCATTCAGACTTTCCAGATATAGTTCAAGATGTAACCCAGAGATGGCGACATTCTATAACTCATTCAGACTTTCAAAGATATAGTTCAAGATGTGACCCAGACATGGCGACATTCTATAACTCATTCAGACTTTCAAAGATATAGTTCAAGATGTGACCCAGAGATGGCGACATTCTATAACTCATTCAGACTTTCAAAGATATAGTTCAAGATGTGACCCAGACATGGCGACATTCTATAACTCATTCAGACTTTCAAAGATATAGTTCAAGATGTGACCCAGACATGGCGACATTCTATAACTCATTCAGACTTTCAAAGATATAGTTCAAGATGTGACCCAGAGATGGCGACATTCTATAACTCATTCAAACCTGCATCCAGATATAGTTCAAGATGTGACCCAGACATGGCGACATTCTATAACTCATTCAGACTTTCAAAGATATAGTTCAAGATGTGACCCAGACATGGCGACATTCTATAACTCATTCAGACTTTCCAGATATAGTTCAGATGTGACCCAAGATTTGGCGACATTCTGCAACTCATTCAGAATTTCATTCCAGATATAGTTCAAGATGTGACCCAGACATGGCGACATTCTATAACTCATTCAGACTTTCCAGATATAGTTCAAGATGTGACCCAGAGATGGCGACATTCAGTAACTTATCCCAGACCAACACCTACAGCAATCAGAAGATTCTTCCTATCCCCAGCGGAGTTCGTCACAATTCCCCAGCAGTAACTTATCTTTGCAAATCCCCAGCCAGAGAATCCTCCGGAATTCAATTCCCCTCAGAGTTTAAGCTTCAGTATCCCCAGCAGAGCCAGACCATTGAGCCTTCTCCTCACAGAGTTTTGGGGGGGAAAATCTTGAGTTCCCCAGTGAGATCACCAGAGTTACTTCCCATCAAGCCGAAGATTCTCAATCTGGCCTCCCCAGCATGAATCTACTAGTTTGGAACTCCCCAGTAGAGGTCATCAGGAATTCTCTTCCCCAACAGCAGCAGAGGATTTATTTTCCCCGGCAGCAGTCAAGATGCTTTTATCTTCATCCATCTCGGATTCATTTATCCTCGGCAAGATTAGCTCATCAGCTTACATGCGCATTCATTACATTCATATCATAAACATTAATGTCACAAGCATTGCATCATGCGTCATCGCATTGCATACAACTAACCCTTTGCCTTTTCAGGAAAGATCAGTCGACAGACACAGATCAACTCCCAAGCTTCATCCAGAGATAGTTCAGATGTGACCCGGACACGGCGACATTCTGATACTTATTCCAGATTCATTCAGACGCATCATCAGGAAACCCTACACCGGTTCCTCTTCAACTTCAAGACTTCTGACAACAGTTTACGGATTCTTCCCTACAACGGATGTCAATCTACCAACTGGTTCAGACTCTTCTCACTTCCTGAAAACGGTTTACGGATTCTTCCCAACAACGGATGTCAATCTACCAACTTGTTCAGACTTCTGAAAATAGTTTACGGACGCTTCCCAACAACGGATGCTGCTCCATTGCTTGTTCAGTCCCAACTCCTGAAAATAGTTTACAGATTCTCCAAGACATGGACGTCAATCTGTTGCTTGTTCGGACCCCGATTCAGAGATGTTCCGAAACATGGAGGCCCTTCTGACACTTGTCCACTCACTTTTGACATACAGTTCAACATGTCCAGATGGCATCTATAAGCCCATCCTCCTACCAGCAGTCGCCGAATGGCATCTGTAAGCCCATTCTCAGATGGCATCTCTAAGCCCATCCCCCGACAAAATTCTCTCGCACCAGATGGCATCTTTAAGCCCATCACCAAATGGCATCTTTAAGCCCATTCACATTTACCGTCACATCGACGAGTGCAAATTTTCTGGGCACTTTAGTGTCCAATCTTCTTTTACCTTCAAGTCGCGAAAGGCAAACTTGCCAATCTAACTCTTCAGGTCAAAGAAGATTGAACAGGGGAAACTGTTGTACCCCAAAATTTGCCCTCGCATTTTTCCCCAAGAAATCTCAGCTTCAGACATTTCCCAATTTTTCAAACTGGCTCAAGAATCGAACAAACGGACTTTTCTTGACAGTCAAGCAAAATTAGGGTTTTTACTGATTTTCAGAGCTCTGGATTGTTTCACAATTGGCTTAGGGTTCTGGATGTTTTTTGGTTCAATTTTGATCAGGCGAATGTTATTTGGCATTTAATCAGGAATTAAGGGTTTTATGGGCATATTCTCAGAAAGGTTGAAATTCCACAACACTTTGCCGTTTATTCCGAGATTGGGGTTAAATTCGCATTGTTTTGATTTAATTAGTGGAAGAGACAGGTTTAATTGATCAATATTGTTTTTATTTAAGTTATTTATTATTCTAAAATTGAATGATTGAAATTTATTTTTCAATTGTTTTAATTCAAAGAGTTTTAAATAAATAAATAAACAATAAAGAAAGAAAATTAGAATTAATTGGGTAATAAAGATTTTATTGATATTTGAATTATTTGTACAAATTGTTGTTTATAATTTAAATTACAAACAATAATTTACATTAATTTAAATATTAAATAAAATAAAAAACTATCCTATTTCTAATATTCTTCATTCTTCACTCCGCTCCGGTGCTCCATTTTTTATCTGCAAAAAAAGAAGAAAAGTCAGAAAGCAGTTGAATTAAAAAAGACTGATAAAATTTGCTCATCATTAGAGGCCACTGACTGGGATCAGTTGACCCTCTCTGCAAATCACGGGATTTCTCCCGGTTCACAGAGAGGGAAGAATTTTATTCATAAATGCAAATGTCAAATGCATAAATTCCAAAGTTCAAACTGCATAGTTCAAATCCAAGTCAAACTGAAAATCCAATTCCACTTTCTATCAAAAGCAAAAAGTGCAACCTACTGTCAAAAATACAAAAAGTCTACCCAAGCTGTCAAAGAAAGATATGGAAGATATCACAAAGTGCCAAAGCTGTTAAAAGGAGATAAAGAGTATGCAGAAATAATGTGTTATGCAAGCTAACTCTAAATCATCATTTCCCATTAGGGCCCCTTCAGAAAAAGTACAAAAAGAATCATATAATAATATTCAGCTGTACTATAGAGAGAGAAAAAGAGAGAATGGAAGCAGGTTTCCAGGGTTCAGGCCTTAGGCAGGATAGGAGAAAAGATATACAAAAGAGAACTCAGTTCAGCATAACAGGACACAGAGAAAAAATACAAAACTCAGAACCTGCATCATCCTTACAAACACGCAACCTCAAGCCTAAAATCTGATAACCCTGTTAAGGCCACAAAACCCACCATAACCTGAAAACTGATAAAACCAAGCCAGTACAACACAGTTCAAAGAAAAGAAAAATATACAAAGCATTAGCCTAACCAAAAACCTTAGAAGCCCTGCCTCCAAAACCAGAAGCACACCAGGTTCAAACCTGAAGGCCAAACCTCACAAAACCTGAAGCTCAACCTCAAAAGCCTAAACTACTGCAAGTTCAAAAGCATAGAAAATCTGCACCAGCATAACAACCATCAACCTGCCTAATCCAAGCAGGCCTCACAAGTTATCAAACACATAAACATACAAACTCAAAAACTACTCAAAACCTGCAGAAGAAATAACCACAAACCTGTCCAGTTCACACAAAAACCATCCAACCTCATCAACCTGCATTAACCTCAAGAACCTGCACTACCATAACCTGAAACACCTCAAACCCATCCAAAAACCAGACTAAACGCTACACAGTTCAAAAGAAGGAACAAAAGCCTCTACAGGCCTGTCAAGCATAACCAAACACATAATCTCTCAAACATATCCAAATCCCTCAAGCATACTTAAGCCAGTCATTGTAAAAGATAAGCTTAAGCCTTTCAAAGCCTCAAGGCTCCAAAAAGGGCATCAAGCCTTCAAGCCCTCAGTATAACATCATTGGGCGAAATCTCAGAATCTCTCCAACATTCAAGGCAATACCAAGGCAGCAATATTCTAAAGCGTACAAATATTCAAGAGCAAGCAAATGACATATATCAAGCAAACATACGGAGCAAGTATGTTCAGGCATACTCAGAAGCAAATGTTTGAGGCAACAAGTTCATATTTCAACAGGCAAACAACATCCAACTCAACAAAAGTATCAAAGGCAAGCTCAAGGTAACACAGGCCAAAAGGAAAAGAGAAGCATCAAAAGCGACAGATATACAGGGGCATAGAAGAAGAAGAAAAAAGTGAATCTTTTTTAAAGGAAGGTTTTCAGGCAAATACAAATCATCATAAAACCCTCATACAGCAAGAGGTGAGAACGAAATACCAGGGACATCAAGTTCATCAGTATCACGCTTTTTTCCTCTTCGCCATCAAAGCCTCCTAGGCACCTTCCTCACCTTCCTTCCTCCTCCTCCAGGTAGTATTCACCCTCATTTTTCTTTCATCATGCTTCAACAAATCATTGTAATAAGAATAAAGATCAGAAACGAACATAAAATCACGGCATGCAAACAAACCCTAACAAATTGAGTTTGAGATTCGTTACCTAATTTCCGTCACCTTAACATTGCCAATGGAGGGAAGAAGGAGGCATGGGCGCTGATGGCTTAGGTGAAGAGGACCACCCTCTGCATCTATGGAAACGAAGAAGACGAAACCCAGCAAACGGCGCGCTCGAACCCTAAGCACGTTACCAATCTGAAAAACATCCCCTAACCCTAAATGTTGCTTCAAGATCATTGGGCCTGACCCGCTTCTAATTCCCCCTGAAGCCCATTAAAAATGTTTTTTTCTGTTTCTTTTAACAAACATTAAATACTAACCTCTTTTCTTTATATCATATAAACACTTTTACTTTTTTTTTATTATTACAAAATCACATTAATACTAAGTATATGAAAATATTTTATTTAAAATACCTAATTTAAATCATTTTGTACATAATAATAGAAATACATTTTTTCTCTAATATTAAAATTTACAAACATTTGATTAAAATACTTTTTGTATATAAACAAATAAAGATACATTTCTTAATTAAAACTTGAACATTTAAGTTAAAACATTTTTCTTTTTGTACATAATTAAATATACAAATCAAAGATTCGTTAAAATACATATCTAGGTCAAATACCCTAATACGCTTCAATCTCACCCGTCGCACTTGTAAATAATTACACACAATACACATACATCTCACACTTACACTTACACAATACATTGCTCCTATACACTTGTTTATCTTATATTTGTATATTCGATATTTACATTTGATCGCAAATTCGATTTGGTTGTAACTTATTGGATACTATAAGTCTCATCCCCATTCATATACTTGTACCCCCACTCCCGGATACTACTTTGTAATAGCGTAGATTTTACATTGCCGCAATTTACAGTTTTCCAATTATACCATGGTTAGACCTAGGGTTTGTATGTACATAAAATCAAACGCTAGATAACCTAATACAAGACAAATACATGTAATCAATACACAATCACACTTGCACCCTCTAGGGTAATCCCACATGTTGCCTTCCAAAATGGGCCATGCTTGCACGCCGAGTATCTTTGGCAAAACAAAATCAAATGATCATAAGTCTCAAAGTGTTGCCTAAACGGAATGATCATAGTCCCTTCAAAGCAAATTGCCAAAGACACTTGGCATCATTGCATTCATGGTCCATACGATGACCCGCGCCCGTCCCGAATAAACTTCCTAAACGCAAGATCGTCCACCAATTTCAATGGTGAAATGAAATTGTTAAAAAGGGTTAAAACATAACAAAAACCTTTGAGTACAATAGGGTAGACAAAACTCTTAGTTACTTGGGATCAATTTGCAAAAACACTTGTCTTCTTTTCAAAAACCACAATCCATAACACTTTCAAACAAACTCTCAAAAACATTTGAAACATCTTTTCGAAAAGATCCACACTTTTGTAAAACACTCAATCACGAGTCAAATACATTAGTTGCCTAAGACAAGGCATCTTCTTCAAAAACATTTTCAAAAGCACCCACACACACACCATTTTCAAAGCAATCGAAAAACAAGGCAAGTGATCTAAAAAACCAAGTAACTAAGAGCCCATGGATAACCATGGATGAAAAGGGTGCTAATACCTTCCCTTTTCATAATCTACCCCCCGGACCCACGAAATATCTCAAAAGGTTTTTGCTGTGCTTTTTTAACCTTTCCTTTAGGATAAAATAAAAAGTCGGTGGCGACTCTTGCTCAACCGCACAAGTGCGAATACGAACGCAAAACACTAGTCAGTTCTCCCACCGTATCACATTATGGAATTCAACTTTGTTGAAGAAGGGTAATAATCTTCTAGCATGGTCTTTGTAAGGGATCAAGTCGGGGTGACGAGTATCATATTCTCCTTTAATCTGATTTATTACCAAAGCTGAATCACCATACACATCTAGAATTTTAATTCTGAGATCAATAGCTTCTTTGAGACCCACAATGCAAGCCTCGTATTCGGCCATATTATTAGTACATTCAAATGTTAACCTTGCAGTAAAAGGAATGTGCGATCCATGAGGAGTGACAATCACAACACCAATTCCTTTACCATAAGAATTCACAACTCCATCAAATATCATACTCCAACGAGATTCAAGGTCAGGACCTTCCTCGGGCAATGGTTCATCACAATCTTTCACTTTCAGGAACATCACATCCTCATCGGGGAATTCATATTTCTACAGACTGGTGATCCTCCATTAGTTGGTGAGCAAGATAATCTGCCAACACACTGCTTTTAATAGCTTTTTGAGTGCGGTATTCGATATCATATTCAGATAACAACATTTGCCAGCGGGCAATTCTCCCAGTAAGAGCAGGCTTTTCAAAAATGTACTTAAATTGGATCCATTTTGGTGATCAACCAAGTAGTGTGATTCAACATATACTGCCGCAAACGCTTTGCCGCCCAGGCCAAAGCACAATATGTTTTTTCCAGCATGGAATACCACGACTCATAATCAGTGAATTTTTTACTGAGATAATAAATGGCGAACTCCTTCTTCCCTGTTTCATCCTATTGTCTCAGAATACATCCCATGGATTTATCTAACACTGTCAGATACATAATCAACGATCTTCCTTCTATAGGAGGGAGGAATATAGGAGGTTCAAGCAGATATTCTTTAATACTTTCAAATGCCCTTTGGCAATCATCCATCCACACATAACCTTGATCTTTCTTTAACAACTTAAAGATCAGTTCACATGTTACAGTCATGTGGGAGATGAATCTGGAAATATAATTCAAACGCCGGAGGAAACCTCTGACTTTCTTTTCAGTTCTTGGTGTTGGCATCTCTTGAATAGCCTTGACTTTATCAGGGTCAACTTCAATTCCTTTCTGGCTAACAATGAAATCTAACAATTTCCCTGATCGGACACCGAAGGTACACTTATTTGGATTCAAGCGGAGACGATACTTCCTCAAACGCTGAAACAACTTCAACAAATCTTCTACATGCCCTTCTTCAGTCTGGGATTTGGAAATCATATCATCAACATATACTTTGATTTCCTTGTGCATCAGATCATGGAATAGGGTTGTCATAGCCCTCTGGTATGTTGCACCAGCGTTCTTCAACCCGAAGGGCATCACTCTGTAACAGAATGTTCCCCAGGGTGTGATAAACGTTATTTTTTCCATGTCCTCTGGAGCCATTCTTATTTTATTATAACCGGAAAATCCATCCATGAACGAGAAAACTTTGAATTTTGTTGTGATGTTCACTAACATATTAATGTGTGGCAATGGAAAATCGTCTTTTGGACTAGCTTTATTTAGATCTCTGTAATCTACGCACATGCAGACTTTTCCATATTTTTTCGGTACTGGGACAATATTGGAAATCCTTTGAGGATACACTAACGTCACAAGAAAACCAGCATTAATCTGCTTTAGAACCTCCTCTTTGATTTTTACTACCATATCCGGGTGAGTTCTTCTCAACTTTTATTTAATTGGCGGACACTCTGGCTTCAACGGCAAACGGTGCTCTACAATATCTATATCTAGACCAGGCATATCTTGATAAGACCAAGCAAAAATATCCACATACTCTTTCAACGACTCAATCAACCTGCTCTTCACATCAGGATGCAACAATGCTCCAATCTTGACTTCCTTCGGATCTTCTTCTGAACCCAAATTGATCACTTCCAATGGCTCTTTATATGGCTGAATGGTATTTTCCTTGTGCTCAAGCAACCTTGATACCTCTTCTGGAATCTCATCATAATCTTCTTCTTCAGCCCCATACACAGGACATTCAAAGTTGGGAGAGGGTGCATGGTCATTATATTCAACGGGTCTTTTAATTAATCTGCACATATGATTTGTGATTGCATTTAGAAACTAACACATATAACAAGTGATCATGCAGATTGAATTGAAGTTATTATTTATTTCGAAAGGTTTTTTCTAATTACCATTTTCCGAGAAAAAGCCTAAAATAAAGACACAATTTGGGAAACAAAGATAACTTTTATTATTGATTTTAAAAGTCACAGCAAACAGATAAGCCCTACAACATTAATACTTCCACCTTGGGCAGAGTGAAAGATTTTTCAAAAAGATTAACAAATCAAATTACTTTGAAACATGTATGCAACAGGGAACATCAATGGTGATCCAGTTCTGAACCCTAACTCTGTGCGTCACATAATTCGGAATTTCCTGCTCTGCTTCATCTTCCACAATGGCGTTAATCCTGGAAACAGTCGGATGGAGATAACCCCCGCTATGGAAAATGTCTTGATACCTGCCTGCAGCAAACTTCGGCTTCATGCCCTTACCTTTTTCATTCTTCGAAGAGAACCCCAAGCCAGTTATGTTCTTGTTCACAGGTGTATCCACAATTCGTCCCCTAACTTCATTATGACCATTACGCATAACCAGTTGCACGTCCTTCAGCGAAACCATGGAATTTTCATTTTCTCTTATGTTGTCAATGGATAAGGTTTGGAACTGGGTTCCAACAGCAGCTTCATCCGCCTATACAATGCTGAAAGAGGACAAATGAGATATCAACAATGCATGCTCCCTATTTATGATCACTACTTTCCCTTCACGTACAAACTTCAGCTTCTGGTGTAAAGTTGAAGTGACAGCCCCTGCCTCATGTATCCACTGCCGTCCTAGAAAACAACTATAAGCGGGAACAATTTCCATGACCTGGAAAGTTATTTGAAACAAATGTGGTCCTATATGAATGGGCAAGTCCACTTCACCAATAACAGTTTTCCTTGACCCATCAAACGCTTTCACAATGATGCCACTCGGGCGCATAGGTGTTCCTTGATATTTCAACTTCATAAGCGTACTCCTCGGTATAACATTCAACGCAGATCCATTATCAATCAGCACATTGGATAGTGAATCATTCTTGCAGTTCATAGAGATGTGGAGGGCCAAGTTGTGATTCCTTCCTTCATCTGGTAATTCATAATCGCAGAAACTCAAGTTATTACATGAAGTAATGTTTCCTATTACGCTGCTGAATTGGTCTATTGGCATATCACTCTCCACAAAAGCTTGGTCCAGTACCCTCATCAAGGATTCTCTGTGACCAGAGGAGTTCATCAATAAAGCTAAGATAGATATTTTTCAAGGAGTCTGCAGTAGTTGATATACAATTTTGTAGTCGCTCATCTTAATCATCTTCAAAATATCATCCATTTCTTTCTCTAACGTAGCTCCACTAGTCTCACCCGTAGCCTTCTTAGGTTCATCATTCTCAGCAATTTTCTTTCCAGCACCAACATCTCTTCGAGAAACTGGTGCAAACACATGACCGTTGTGGATCACCCTACTATTTTCAGCTATATTTCCAACATCAGGCATTGGCTGGATTTGAACTTCCACTCCATCCTCTAAGATTGTAGCATTGTATTTGTAAGGCACCGCCTTATCTGACTTGTAGGGGATAGGACCCGGCAAACTAATCACCAATGGAGTAACATCTAGCTTGTTATGATACTCAACTTCAAAATGGGTGGGTGCACCAAGACAAGGCACAATGGCGTTTACCCCTTCTTCAACACAATCTGTCATTAATAAGTCATTTCTGGGAAACAAATCTTCGTCTGAAGAGAAATACTCATTTGCGGAGGCATACTCTTCATCTGACTCTTCTTCAGTCAAACAAACCTCAACCATATAAACTTCATGGTAATCATCCCTCTGACTTGTGACCTTGATAGTTCCATTGTCTAACAACAACTGAACACCCTTCTTCACGATTGAACATCCTCGGGGGTCTCGACAGCAAACTCGGAAAGATCCATATTGGTGTTCCACCTGACCAGCCGTATGGCAGAAGGTAGCATGCAATTGCACGAGGTCCTCATTCATATACTCTACATCAAAAATTTTGAATTCTCTAGGACATCCAGAAACCATATTCACTTCCTCTTCATACTATATGCCCTAGGCCTGATTATACAAATTAGGCCCTCATCCATCATCTCCTGTAAATCAGCCTTTATCTTATCGCAACCCTATATGTTTGTACTGTAAATAGCACAACTAGCATGGTCATGCGTATAGTAGCTAAATTCACAGAGGTCTGCATGTATTTTCACCAAATCTCCTCTAACCAGATTAATATCAAAAATCCGTAAGTCGCCTGGACAACTGGCTACCATATTCACAGCATTTACTCCCTCATGCTTGGGTAAAGGATTATCTTTCACATTATGTCCCACGTCCTTGAAAGATAGAACACCATACTTCACCAATTTATGTACCTCAGTCTTCAAAGGATAACAATTCTCAACATTATGCCCTGGTGCTCCCTAATGAAAAGCACATGTTTGGTCTGCCTTGTAATACCAAGGCAATGATGATGGTACAGCGAGAGGTGGTCGGGTATGAACCAAATTCTTCTGAATCAATGTCGGTAGTAACTCTGTATAGCTCATGGGAATAAGGTCATAACTCTCCCTTCTTTGAGTATACCCTTGATTCCCCTGATGGGACGGTCTCTGAGAAGCAATGGTAGTTGGAGCGGCATTCATAACGGGAGTAACTAAGGCGACTTGCTGATGACACTGATAATTCCTTCTAGGAGTGTTTACCCTCCTGTCTTGTATAACAACATTTGCATCTCCTTATTTCTTCTTGGTAAACCCATAAGATGGCTTCTTCACACCTCCAGATCCTTCACTCTTCGTTAAACGACCTTCTCTTACAGCCTCTTCTAAGCGGATACCCATTCCTACCATTTCAGTAAAGTCACTTGGCGCACTTTCTACCATCCTCTCGTAGTAGAAAGCACCCAGCGTCTTCAAGAAAATCTTAGTCATCTCCTTCTCTTCCATGGGAGGAATCACCTGGGCGGCTACCTCACGCCATCTCTACGCATATTCTTTGAATGATTCCCTGTCTTTCTGAACTATGGCCCTGAGTTGATCACGGTCAGGCGCCATGTCCATGTTGTACTTGTATTGTTTGATGAATGCTTCTCCCAAATCATTAAAAGTATGGATGTTGGCGTTGTCCAAACTCATATACCACTTTAGTGCAGCACTGGTCAAACTATCCTGAAAAAAGTGAATCAGCAGACACTGATCATCAGTATGGGTAGACATTCTCCTTACATACATCACCAGATAAGCACGAGGGAAAGTGTTGCCCTTATACTTCTCAAACTCCATGACTTTAAACTTAGCAGGTATCTTAACATTCAGGACCAAGCATAACTCATTCACATTCTGCCCAAATAGCTCTTTTCCCCTGAGGGCCTTCATCTCTCTCTGCATCTTGTCAAACTGCTCTTGAAAATCATCCATTCTGTCATAAATACCCAAGTCTTCACTCAATGAAGGGAAAGGACGACACACATCATCATTAACAAACGGAACCATATTCACCGAAGGAGGTGCAGCAGGAACATGCACCACAAGAGGTGCAGGAGTAACAATAGTCTGAAAAAATGGATTATCTTGAGGACCAAGATTGAAACCTTCAAGTGCAAAATTCTCTGGCATTCCCCATGGATAACCTTGGGCATGCGATTCTGAACAACAGTTGGAGTAGGAGATACGGGAACAGTCAGAGCTTCAGTAGTTGCCCTTGTTGGTTGAGGTTGAACACTCGGTGGCTGATTCTGAGCAGCCACCAGAGCTTTCATCAGAGTAGACAGATTGGCCATGCCGGCCTTCAAAGCAGAAACTTCCTCGTGCAGCTCGCGATTCTCTTGTTCTAAGTTGTCCATCTTCTTTCTGAAATTAGCCCGAGTGTTGTAGTGATGAGTCAGCTTGCTGAACGAAGTAAAGAAGCTTGGTAAGACACCTGGATATGCATAACAAATGCAAGAAAAATGTGCAATATGATACATGATATGTAATGCACATGATTATTTTTACTTTTTTATTTAATATTTCAAGGGATTTATAGATTTATAGACACATTGCAAATATCAGAGTAATAACACGTTTGAAATACTGAAAATTTTATTATAAGTTTCAATGATCCCATGTACAAGATGAAAATAAAATCTGAAACCCTGAGAAATAGAACTAATGGAGATCACTCTATACGCTGGCGCTTCCTCGTGAGCCTGGAAATCTGAGCCTTCAACCTCTGGTTTTCTTCCGTATGTCTGATGGCAACCTCCTTCCAATCATCTGAATCAGAAAGTGAGTAATCAGCACCTGATTGAGGCTTAGGATAAAATAAATCCCCTTGCCTCTCCATAGACTCTACCGCTCTACTCTCAAGGATCTCAATCAAGTTGTCTTTCTCCTTCAAGTCTATTTTATAGGAACTCTCTAAAGTTTAAAACTTGTTCTTCCAAGCATCTTTTTCCTGTTGCATCCTAACCAAAGCAAGTTGCAGCTCTTCTAGATCATCTAATAATGGAGGAGTGGTCTTCATAAATAGATCAGGCATGGGTGTCTCCCGGGTATACGGCATCTTTAACTGAATAGCTCTCGATCAGACCCACTGAAGATATGGCTCCAAAGAAACAGCACCCCTAGGTCCCAAATCCTTCCTACTCTTCTTATGAATGTGACGCCAGGCCTTCGCAATCTGCTCCCTAGCTTCCCTATGGTCTTCTCCTTCCTTCAAAAAGAAACTACTCAAATGAATACTATTCGGTTTATCCCTCATTGGATAACCAAGCTGTCACCGTGCAAGAACAGGGTTATAGTTAATTCCTCCCTTTGTACCAAGAAGAGGTACATTGGGGAAACTACCACAACTATCAATAATCCATATATCCTGGTAAGCTCGATGATACCAATCAATATCCGAGTGGTTAAGTTCCATGATCTTAGGAGCCCAACATGGTTCCTTCTTGACATCCCAAAAAGCATCAGACTGAGGCATATGAGAGATAAACCACCGGTACAACAGAGGCGTGCAACAGATAATCATCCCCCCATGATAAGAATTTCGAAGATGAATAGAGTAATAAGCATCACACAATAATGTAGGAACTGGGTTTCCAATCATGAAGATCCTGATAGCATTAATATCAACAAACTTGTCCATATTAGGAAATAAAAACAACCCGTAAGCAAGTAGAGCAAAGATTTCCTCAAAAGCAATTGTACTCTTCATTCTGGAAAAGTAACGAGCTTTCTCCAATAAGAACTGAGTTGGTAATCCTCTAATTCCTCCTTTAGTAGTCATATGGGCTTCCACCTCAGATTTCCCCAGATGAATCAAAGCAGAAATCTCATGTGGTTTTGGCTCACCTCTAAACCAGTAAAAGGAACACGATCGGTAACAGGTAAATCCAATAGATAAGAATACTCCTCTAGTGTGGGCATTAACTAATAGTCGGGAAAAGTAAAGCAATGATACATTGGATCATAGAACTGGACCAAGGTCGAGAGAATACCCTCCTTCATCTTCAGCTTCATGAGAGGAATAATGGATCCCTACTTCTTCCGAAAGTCTGTAGAGCACTCGATCTCGGGAATTAGACTGATCAACTCATCTATCTTGGGGTCCTTGAAATTGTATTTCCCGGTCTTTCTCTTTCCAGAATCCATGGTTAAAAAGTACCTGAGATATTCACAAATGGTCGACCTTTAAATCCCTTGAAATATGGTTTCTTCAAAAGATGCTTATGAGTGCATGGATGCATGATGCAACAATCACACACAAGACCACACATATAGGGTTCATAGGTTCAACGTCACGAGAATGAGGTCAAAGGTACTACCCATAAGGTGTCGGTCTAAAAGTTATCACCTGCCGAACAAGGTTCTAGAGGTTCCCAGAGTCTATATCTTTCCTTCGGATATTACCAACTTCCCGATTAACTCGGTAATTAGTAATATTATCAAGAAAGACTCGTCCGAGCGTAGTATCGCGTGACAACTATTTCCGGATTACTCCATCATAGCTTCCGCACTACACCTAAAAGGCCAAGATGGGTTTGGTATTCTACGGTCCTCAACTTCAGCAGACTCCCAGTTCGAAAGCAGTACGTCTTCCTGATTACTCGGTAAACGACACTACAATCAAATGGGCCTCCACTGAGTGGGGGATCTCATGCCACCTTTTTTGGGATTACTCCCTCAAAGTTAACATGACTATGCCGCTCGTCCTATCTTAAAGTTTTCCCAAGTCCGAGTATAGGACTTATGAGTAATCACCAAGCACCCTGAAAACCAGGAAAATCCAGACAAACATATATACAACATATAACACAAAAAACAGTAATAACACATATACAGATATAAATAAAGATAGGCTTAACCCACTTAGGGATGGACCAGCAAGAGTTCAATATGTCCCTAGTGAAGTCGTCATTTTTCTGTAGTGGTAGAAATGTTTAAGACTAAGTCATTGGGTTGACTAGACTTTATATAAATCCAAATCAAAATTGCCACTGCGCTTTATTGTTTCCAAAGAAATGGGAAAAGAGAGAATAACCCAAAAATAAGGGGAAAGATTCAAGGTAGGTGGTTGGTTATGTAAAGGGAAGGTATTAGCACCCTAAACATCTACGGTACTCCGCATGAACCTCTTTGTAAAAATCTGTATATTTTGGCTATGAAAAATGTTGTATAAAAATGGATGGTGGAGGTGAGAAAAGAAATATATTTATTTTATAATTTTTGCACCCCCCCGCGGTTGCGAACCTTTAGTGCCTACATACCATCTTTTCGTGCAATAGGAGATCAGGGTACACATAGTTCCTCTTTTAAAAATTTAAAACACAAATGCGTTGGTTAATTTTATGAGATAAAACATCATCGTCATTGTCCGTGTGGAAAACATACTTACTACCCACAATTATGAGAAAGGAGAATTTGCATCATCTCAAAGTGGAGGATATGGCCTAGATTTTAAAATCAACAATGCCTTACTCAACACCCAAGTGGAAAATATCTCTCTTCACTACATATTGTAGAAGTATAGTTGTTTTCATCACTACAAGGATTAACAAGAGTTCAATCTTTTGAGAAAATTTTAAAGATAAAAGCCAAATTGGCAAAATGGTTTGAAATGATATTGATTGACTTTTACTCTTCTCACATAAAATGTCAAGGTATTATTAAGTTAATTGGAGTTTATTTATTAAAATGTTTTGAAAATGCATGGACATAAGTCCAAGTTTATTATGAAAGTGGTTTAAGTTTAAAAACAATAAGAGTTTTCAAAAGGAGGAAGAAGACTTTTGAAATTAAAGATGGGAGGAGAAGAAGGGACTATCCTAAAGCATAAGGTAAAAGTTAGGGATAAGAACCATCTAACCAACAAGAAGCCAATACTTGACATTATGAGCCAAGATAGAATTCCCATTCCTTGGATTGAAACCAATCAAGCAAAAAAATACTAGACCTCTTGAGAGAATCAAACTTCAAGTGTATTAAGTCTTCACAAAAATTGGGCAGAGTAACGGTTGTATACGGGTGAATTCAGATTACAAACAAAGGGTGTAATCACAAAAACTTGCACACAAAAACAAACAAGCAGCCCAATGTCTTGAGGTAAACCTCAAGAACTCCAGACAAAATAATCAGATAAGATCACAAGGTCTCCAAGATAGGCCAAGGTTTCTAATCCTAAGTCCAAGAAGAAAAAGTCCCATGCTCCATAATGCCAAGGATAGTAACCAAATAGTCCAAGTACCATTAAATATTTTTATGGTTTATGTTGATTATTAAGTATCTTAAAATAAAAAAAAAGCTCAAGTGAGCAAAGTAAAATTGACAAGAAAGTAAATGCCCAAATGAGCAAAGATGAAAATGGCATGAAATGTAAATGCTAAAAGTAAATGGTACATAAAGCATAAAAAAATAAAAACATAAAGTAAAACAAGTAAATAATTAGTGGTTAGTTGGATGACCATCTTAAAGCTTGTATTTTGAACTCATTAGAGGATTGGTAGAACCAAAACCTCCACACAACAAGTTGCATTTGCTTTTTGTCAAGTATATCATCCATTTGGAATTCTCACAAGTGCCATTTAATGATCAACGATGTTTAAGTGATCCGCGTTGACCAAAGGTGTTGTAGATCCATTAGAGGATTGGTAGAACCAAAGCCTCCATACAATGAATCTCAAGGTTATTGGATCAAAGAGATCAAATTAACATACTTGGGCTTGCAAACATAAGTTTGGGCCACGAATGATCATTTATTCGAATCGGGACAAAATTTAGCGTTATGTTAAGCAATCGTAAGTGGACTTATATAGAAGTCGCACCTATTTTGAGGTCGGTCAATAGCAATCTATGCACCATTTGTTTTGAGACATGATATATAGATCATACTCCAACAACATTTAGTGCAATAAGAAGGGGATGAGATGAAGAGGGATGAGAGAGAATATACAAACCACTTTTGAATTAAATTTAATCAAACTATTATTAATATCATTCTTCCATTTTTATGGAGTTAAACTCAACACCATGGATCTAATGATATTAATAAAGTTCATGATCCAAAATTTAACCCTAGATCAGCCAGAAAATAGTCACAAAATAATATTACATTTTAGTATATACAAAAGGGTTTAAAAATAATGTTTAAAAATAGAAAATAAAGAGAAAAATATCAACTATGTTCAAATTAATCAAGAAATAAAAAGTAAGACCATAGAAAAATCAGAAAAAGGCTCAAATAATTTTACAAATTTTTTGGTAATTTTTTTTAAGTCAGAAAATATTTTTAAAATTAAAAGAAATGGGTAAAATAAACCAAAAATGACAAAAAATAGTAAAGTCAGAAACAAAAATAAAATAAGGTCACCAATATTTGTCACAATATTATTGGATCACTCCATAATTTTTTCAGAATTTAAAAATGTATAAAACTATTTTTAAACATTTAATACAATTCAAATAAAGTGTAAATTTATAAAAAAAAATACCAAAACACAAAATTAAATTGTGAAAAAATAAAAATCAGAAACAGAATAATCAAAATATTTTTTCATAATTTTTTCAGATTTTTTGGACTTAAAATGAATTTTCTATAATTTTTTGAAAAATAAAACAATTAAAATATAAAAATCAGAAAAGAAAATAAAAGTAAAAATATGTGGACCATTGGATGAGAGTCAAAACATGTTAGTAATCAAATCCAAGGGATCTGGCGCGCTGTGCATATCATGGTCATTAGTGAATAAAGTACAGAATCAAATATAAATCAGATTTTCAAAATTAACAAGTGGCGTGCCATCATTGGTTGGAAGATGACACGTAGGTCATCTTCAACCTCCAGCCAATGTGATTTGCAGGTCTCTCAAACTGTAAAATCAGAAGCTCAGACCTATGTCGTTCGCTTTGTCTCTTCAAGACAAAGAAAACCACACCCTCGCGCCAAATTTATATAAATTGTAGCTCAAGCAATTTGGAAGAAAAGTTTTGAAAAGGGATTTGAAATTTCATGGTCAAAACGTGTTTCCAGTAAAAGGTAAGTGTTGCGACTAGAACCAGGGCAATGAGAGTAGCACAATGATATCAGAGTTTTGAGGAATTGATGAAGAAATCTACATATTGAAGTTGAGTTGCAGAGCTCTGAAACTGGACTTCTATGGAGCAGTATAGGGCATGATTCTTGAATGTAATTATGTGGTTAGCTTCAAGGAAGATCAAGGAAGGTGAATTGATGGAAAAATTGGATTGAAAAAGGCTTGAGAATGGATTTTGAAATTACTGAATTCTGAGTTGTGGAACAAGTTTGGCAGGGTGATTCTGGCTATCCAAGCTTGAGAAAATGAATGGGGAATGACCCTCTATTTATAGGGAATCAAATGGAAAGTTCAAGCGTGTGAAATGATGAAGTTTAGAGGGAAATCGTGTGAAGCTGCAAACAAGAAAAGTGTGACTTCAAACTTGATCAAAACCCATCCAAAACGCACGTTTTGTTGTGCTAATCCATTCTGGAAGTTCACTAAACATGTTTAGAGGCAAAAACGCGTGGAAAACTTGTTATTAGAAGCCAAAACAAATATTTCAAAATTTGACTTGTGAGGAAACTTTAGTTCCAAGTTACCAATTTCAAAATCATGTCATTCTCAACTCAAGGGGTCTTAGGGCATGATTCTTGATGCTTTACAAAGATGAGGTTACAAGTTTTGCAATGGAAAAATAATGGAATCAAGTGGATGCTTGAGCTGAAAGTTGTGTTGAGTCAAAGTTGGAGAAAAAGAGTTGACTTTCCATACTTAAAAATATTTCAAGTTTTTCTTCAAAAATGACCTATAATGTCTTGCATCTAAACATGGCCTTCCACTTGGAATTTGCTCTTGACCAAAGAAGATGGAATGAAGTAGATCTCTTGAATGAAAATTTGAAACTTGAACCATTCAAAATCTCCAAAAATTGAGAGAGTTATGAATTGTTGAAGTTGGCAAAAAATCATGAAATGAACTATAATGTCTTGTATCCTTAAGGCAACTTCCATCTATTTTCTCACTTTTCACATGAAAGAAGGCATAAATTTCACACCTTCAAGATCATTATGGAAAAAGAATGGGCTCAAGGTGATAAAAGTTGAACAAGTAATGATCATTTGAAGTCACACATGGAAAATTGGGGATTCATCTGGAGGACTTGTAATCTTTCTTCCTCATTAAGTCTCTTCCTCATGACAACTCCTTGAAGCTTTTAAAGTGATTTGTTGATAAGCCTTTGAAGAGAAAGATGTCTTTAGAATCACTCAAAAATACCAAGAGATGAGCAAGATATATTCCTTTTAAGTTCAAAACCCTAGCTCCTTAAATCAAGATAATGCTTTGAGGAACTTTGACAATTTTGAACAAACTTCTTGTACCAACACACATGATTTGTAAATATAAGTTGTTGAGGATGATAATGAGAATTCATAGCCACCAAAACCACTTCCATATCTTGAATATTGAGAGAAATATGCACTTGTGACCAAATGGAATGAAATTTTGTCCAACCATGACAACTTCTCCAATCAATCCCTTGTGCTTTTCAACCAAATTTGATAACCTTGAAATGTGATGAACCAAAACAACCTTTCCATGCCAATTCTTCCAAAACCAGTCTAATGGTGAGGTTTGAACTTCTCAAGCTTTATTGACTAGGGCATGGAAATAAACTCATGAACTCATGGGGTAACTTGTTAAATCCCATTGCCTTTACCTACATGGATAACAAGCAAGATAAACCAACATTGCATTTTATTTAGTTAAAAGAAGAAATCTAGACAAAAATAATATTTATGATCACAAAAGAACATAAGTCAATGTGCTTGGTGATTCCTCAAAAGGGAAAAGCTAAATATAGGAAGGGGAACCAAGAATCCTAGTGTGATCTTGTTGTGAATGAATCAATATGGTATGATGAAGGGATCTTAGGGGGGAAAATTGGGGTACAACATATTGTTACTAAATTATTGTCTAATAATTTACATTACTTATATCTTACTAACATCTTAATACATTGTTATTGTATCATCAAGTTATTTAATTTTATCACTACAATTTGATCTACAATTTTCATTTTTTGTATACATAAAAAACCAATAATTTATACAACTTTCAACCGTCACCGTCAACCGTGACCACTTTCCGCCTACCATCAACTTTCGATCTTCATCACCTTCAAAGCACTGTCGTGGGTATTTACTTTGATCCTTTAATCTAAATATTTCTCTTTTTCCGGTTAATTATTGTTGTTTGAGAATTGAGTGTTTGATGTGGTTATTTGCTTGATATGTGTGAAAAAATAGAAGAAGAAAAAGTATGATTGAGAGGAAGAAAAAGTAGAAAGAAATGGGTTGTATATGATAAAGATGAGAAATTTGCCCCTTTATGTTGTTTTAATGTCATATACTTATATTGTCATTACTCTATATTTTTTCTCTTTCAAATGTAATTTTCATGTTTCGCGAAGTTATTAGCTATTGATTTAAATTGGAATTGGTCAAAGATGCATTTTGAAAAAAACACGGCCCCAGTTGGCACGTCTATATACATATGTTTTGTTTTGTTTCATATATACTGTTTGTATTTTTAAATTTTGTCATTTAGTTTTATTGTTATTCATTCTTTTGTATTATTAATTAAATGGTTAAATATATTTTTGGTCCCTATAAATATCTTAAATTTTATTTTTAGTCTTTATTAAAATAATGACATATTTTAGTCCCTACAAAATTATTATGCACATAGTTTTAGTCCTTGTTGTTAAACTAATATTTATTTTTGAATGAGTATTTTATAGACATGTTTAGAACGTTATAAAAAGTTATTTGGAAAAAAATATATTCAAAATTTGATTTCTCAGTCGAGATTTTCATTATTTTTATCAATATTTTTTTAAATTTAAAAAAATCATATTTAATTTTTCTCATTTTAAAAAATTCTAAAACTTAATAAAGAAACGTTTTATAGTATTCTAAACACATATAAAAAATATTATTCAAAAATTTAAAAGTTTAAGGGTAATTAAATCGTTTTTAATATTTTAGAAAATAACAGAGACTAAATCTGGATGAATAAAAATTTTTTAGGGACCAAAATTTGTCATATTTTTTATAGAGATTAAAAATGAAATTTGAGATATTTATAAAGATCAAAAATATATTTAACCATTAATTAAAAAAACAAAAAATAATTTATGCTAACGTGGAAAAAATAGTCATTTATTTTCTCCTTCTTTTATTTTTAATCTTGTATTATTTTTTCTTATATAGTTTTATTTAGTTAATATTTAGAATTAGAGTTGTCCATGAATGATTTGGACCTTAATCGTATTTCTCTCTATTTACTACTTCACACCTCATTTTACTAATTTGCACCCTTAGTTTATTTTCATTTATGTTAATTTAGTTTTGATTATTATAACATTTAGAAAATACGAGAAAATTTTATTTAGTTAATTAAATCTTTTAGTTAATCTAATTATAATTATATCAATTAAATCACTTATTAAATAACATAGAATTCAATAAGGACACAATATTAATTAATTCAATCTTTTTATAATGGGATTGGTATATTTTTTTATCCACTATGTCCTCAAATAAGCAATCGGTTGACTCATCGTCTATCAGTCAATTATTCAAAATCAAACAATTAAAATCTTCACAACTCACAAATTACTATATCCGCGAGCCACACGTGGCCAATATCTGGCCACATGATGAGGAGAGTATATCAGGCTCATCCCTATTCACGTCTTAAAACAACTAACCAACAACATCAAATCATTTTCTACTAACATAAATCAAAAATAAGATGTTTTCGAAAAGGATTAAATAGCATTGTCTTCAAATCAAACTGCGAACTGCGTCTACCATCACAAAAGTTTCAACCCAGACAAGGTTCAAGGTTAATTTTGAAAGCAATTTTGTGCGATCCATAAAAAACAGCAACCTAACCCAGTGAACTACGAAATGGGACTCTTATTCCTCCTAAGAGGATACATAGGCATACGATTAAAATTGTAGCGAGTCCCCCTAACTAAAATTCAAACCCTTTCCCGCTAACCAAAATTCAAATCCTTTTCCTTAATAAGCAATTAAAACCCTATTTCCTAAAACATCTTGCTTCTAAACCTAGTATCCTTGCGAACAAGGTAGATAAGGGGTGCCTGACACCTTCCCCTCATCCAGAATAGAGACCAAACTTATAATCTCTGGATTTCTTTTAGGGTTATTCCTTTATACTCTCTTCCTTCAGGATAAAAATTAAGTGTGGCGACTCTAATTTTAAAACCAGTTGCAACAGGTACGTGTATCATGGAGAAACTAACGTGTGAAGTTTTGGAAAATCAAATCTTGTCAGGCCAGGGCGCGCGCGTGCATGGCTTGCATGTTGTGCAAAAAATTCAACTTCGTGACCTCCTCTTCTTATGATCATATCTTCTTCATTATTTGCTCAAATGAAGTGATTCAAAGATCCACATGAAGTTTACATATCCCTTTGCAACTTCTCTTTGAATTTCAAATTAAATTATCACTTGTATTAAGAGATAGAGCATCATGAATAGCGGCACGCCATGTGTTTGTGAAAATGTTGGCATGGGCTTTCAAGCATGACTTCTAACTTGCCATCTTTATGCCCTAAACTCCTACGCTCAATAACTCAGAAATGCTTCATTATTTAGGCTTGAGCACAAACTAACAAACTTGTAGTTTTTTTCTCAAGCTTTATAAGAATGTAGATTTTTCCTTCTTTGGACAAAAAATGAGAAAGTTATGGATGTCCAAAGTTCAGTACTTTGGGGCTTAAGGACTTAGAAATTTTTCTAAATGTCCAAATAACTTATTGAACAAGTTATCTCCATTTTGATCTATTTCCTTGATTTTATGACACCGATGATCATGAAATATGAAAATAGGATACTTGAATTGATGGTTGACCAAAAGTCCACTTGGTCAACTAAACTTTGGTTGACCTTTGGTCAAAATGACTATTTTGCCCCTTTTGATCAATTGAACTTATTTTGCCCAAAATTGACACCCAATCTTTAAATCATAGATGCTCATCTACTCGTAGAGAAGAATGGAAATAAGTATTGCTCAAAAAGTCAGAGATTTCCTGATTAAAATCAAAACCCTAATTTCAGCCCTCTATGTTAGGAGATAGTTACTAGTCTTCAAAGCCCTCATTCTCCTAGTCAAATTGAGAAATTCTTTAAACAAGGATGTCTTATATGATGATGAAAAGGTAATACTTCACACATTTGTCTTTTACAAGCCTCAAACTTTTCAACTGATCAAAATCCTAATCTTGAGAGATGAACAGTGAACATGTGATTCTTCTCCAAAATTTGCAAACCTCTAGTTTCTAATGATGGGACAAATGAGATGTCGTGCAATACAAAAAACATTTGTGACTTGAGAGAACTTAAATATTGAAGATATGAGATCCTCTTTTGCACTAATTTGACCAACCAAACATCTTCTATAGCTTGTAGAAGAACTTGGGAACCAAGATGCCTTAATCCTTACCATGAAAATGTATGAATATGTATGTTAAATCATAAGCCATGTTACTAAAATGAAGAGGGCGAATTTTGGGGTGCAACAACCCGGCAAGTCGAAAACCTGAAAAGTCGGCTTAGGCAAAAAAGGGTATCCTGGTGGACTGAAAACCTGAAAGTGTGTTCCAAGAAAAAATTAGGGATTAAAGTGTATAGTTATACCCTGTTGGATCATCTACTTATAGCAAGCTTTATTATCAACTTCAAGTTCAAATGGTACAGATCAATTCAATCAACTTCCTCCGACAGTAAGGGATGAGATTCTTGGAGACATAGGGGCAATAGCAGGGTTAAAACTCGATGGATCATTTCCACATAGTTGTTTTTCTTTGTACTTTTTTCATTTTTACGAAGATTTCCTCTTACTAGGATCTCTGCCTCTTTGACAAAATTGCCTATCTATAGGAAAATTCCCAATACAAATATATTTCAAAATTCAAATTTGTTTTACTTTCTCTATTTTGTTTGCAAAAACGTCAAATGATTAAATTGAAGGAACATATGCATTTGAACATGATTACTGTTAACAAATATGTGCATATAAACATGAATAAGCATTTACTAAAGACCCTAGGAATTACGATAAAGTTTCAGTTATTCTCAAAATCCCCACAGAGTCATCTTCATAAGCTCATCATGATCAGAGATTATTTCCTCGATGCAGTTTACAGGAATTTAATTCTCCAACAGAGTTTATTTCCTCAATACCGTAAGATCCCTGGTAGAATTCTCTTCTTCAGCAAGGTTTATTTCCCCGACATAGTTTATTTCCTCAATTATTGTAGTTCTCGGGTAGGATTCTCTTCCCTGGTCCGATGGCGTTCAACCTTGTCCTCCCTGGAAGAGTTGACATCCACATCTGAAACTTGGTCAGATGATACATCAGAGGGTTATCCATCTCTTTTGTCCCTAGTCAAAGTACGTAAGAATCAAATCCTTCAAAAGAACGGCAAACGATTAATGTTCTTGGATTTCTTCTATCCCCCAAGCAGAAGTTGAATGTCCCCAGCGGAATATCCTCAAACAGAAAGATGGAATCCCCAGTGAAGAAATGCTAGACAAGATTGAAGATTCATATTCTTCATCCCCAGTAACAGTTAGAGATTTATTTTCCCAAGCCAAAGATGTTATACAAAGCTACCAATGTCGTCAACAACATATTACATCCATATATCATTTACAAAATAGCATAGCATATGCATACGAAATGCATATAACACTCTCATTTATTTTGAGAACATCATTACGCAATGCATTACATACATCATGACATTTCATAAAACTAAATTTATTTTCTTTCAGATTAGTTCGCAAACAGATAAATATTATCAGCAATTTGTCATCCTTCAGATACAATCAATCGACAATTCATGTAGATGATCTTTTGGATACAGTCAAGTGTAGACTCATTCTGATACATATTCTAGATACAGTTCAGATATGATCAAGACATAGATCTATTCTGATACTCATTCCAATACATATTCCAGATACAGTTCAGATACGATCAAGACATAGATCCTTTCTGATATTCATTCTGGTATATCATAGATACAGCCAGTCGTAGGCTCATTCTAACACAGATCTCAGATACAGTCGGGCGAAGACTCATTCTGATCCTATCATAGATACAGCCAGACGTAGGCTCATTCTAACACATATCTCATATACAGTTGGGAGAAGACTCAATTTGATCCTCTCATAGATACAGTAAGGCGTAGGCTCATTCTAACACAAATCTCAGATACAGTCAGACGAAGACTCATTCTGGTCCACTTATAGATACACTCAAGACATAGACTTATTTTATGATATCATTCATATATAATCGAGACATAAGACTCATTCTGACACTCCCCAGCACTTCCACTAGATATAGTCGGACACAGACTCATTCTAGTAAACTTCTCAGATATAGTCAAGCGTAGACTTATTATGATACTCCTACCAACAGTCACTTTGGATGGCATCTATAATCCCATCTTCGGCGACACTCTGTCATCTTCCCGAATGGAATCTTTAAGCCCATTCAAGAAATACTATCAACCAATAGTGTTACTTCATACACATGCGAGTGCAAATTTTTGGGCACTTAGGTGTTTAATCCACTTCCACCTTCAGATCACGAATGGCGAACATGGGAAACTGTTGTACCACAAAATTAGACCTCCCATTTTCTTCAAGATATCTCCTCATGCTCCTAGGGTTTTCAATTACTCAAGGCTACTCAAGGTTGGACCAGACAAACCCTTCTTTTAAGCAGTTGACCTACAACTAGGGTTTCACTTTTCTCAAGAAAGATTGAGCTTATAATGCCTCAAATGGATTCTATGGGTTCTTACATGTCTCTAAGAATTCTCATGCCAAATTTCAAGCCTTGCATCACAAATTTGCTCAGTCAATTTCTCAGATGATTGAAAATCAACTATATTGGGTGAAAAGTCAATTGTGGTCAACATACAGTCAAACTTCAAGATTTTTGGTCAACATCAAGATTTTTAAGTCACATTCATCATTTTATCAAGGGTTTATCATGATTCATCAAGAAAACTCAAGATTGATCAAAAGTCAAAAGTTACCAAATTAGGGTTTTCTTAAGGAAAAGTCAACTGAACTTTGACCAAGCATGACTTTCACATGCTTCATCAGATTTTTCTCAACCAAAGCTCATTTTGAAGGAAATTCAATTCTCTACAACTCTGTCTCTCTAAGATCAAGTCCAAAAGATGCTTCATTTGAGAGATATGGGCCAAAAGATTATAAGTCATTTCAAAAGTCAATAGAAAGACAATTTTTGTCAAGGCAACTTACATCAAGATAAATTCTTCAAATTAAAAAATGATCAACATACAGATTGTAGAGGACATCTTGAGCTTTCCAAAAATTCCAAGATCACCTTCGTATAATAAAAATTGAGAGATTTATAATTGGTGCAAGTTGGGTAACTTTGAGAAAATACATGAAACCCAAATGGATCAAACTAGAATTTTTGGGCTAATGGGCTTATGTTTCAAGGTCCAAACGTTTTTTAGACCTCATAGTGAACCTCTGAGTCTATTCATACACTCTTTTGATTTTTATTCCATTTATTTTGGTTTTATTTATTTAAATTCAAAATTAAATTAAATAAAAAATCAAAGTTTTCATACAAAGGTCCAAGCCCATTCTTCTTAACCTAATTTTCCTTTATATATATATATATATATGTGTGTGTGTGTGTGTGTATTCCTCATTCAGAAAACAAATAAGGACGTGAAACCTTGCAAGAAGATCATATTCCAAAACATAAAAAATTATCCAAAACTAGGGCAAACTTCAAACCCTATTTGCAGCCTTTCTCCGAGCAAGCTAGTTGTCCCAATCAATTCCAGAAGGCTCATAGAGTAAGTATGGATCGATTATGATGGTCCAAAGAGCCTGAAAATCACATACATGCATCTTAGATTTCCTTGTTTTTTTGTAAATTCATATTTTCGTTTTTATTATGTTTTGATGCATACTATCAATACTAATGTGCTTCTGAGGTGAAACTATGCAGGATAGAACCATTGCATGAGTCCCATAACGACTGAATCATGCGTTGCAATGTTTGAACCATTTTGCATTATCCTCTTCGTATCTCATCATACAGGGATAATTATCCAAAACCAAGGCCACCATTGAACTCGCAAGGGTCAAATTAGGGGGGTAGGGTCTCTTTGGACCACTGATACTCTTTGCTTTGCTGGTTGACAAAAATAAGTCGCTAGAGAAGACGACCGGAGCTAGGGCTTTGGGGCCTCTCCGGTCCAGTCACTTTGTTTATTTTATATTTATTGATTCTTATCATAGTACCGAATGAAACAGCCACCCCAGTGGCAAGAGCACGCACGTTAACACATTGGTACATGGGAGCATGGGTTTGATCCCTGCCTTTTGATGTTTTTTTCATATCTTTCAATGTTTTGTCGGTTTAATACATTTTGCATAGTGCTATTCCTCAAACACAAACCAACGCTTGGTCTGGTGGCAAGTTATGCAGGGCAGAAAGCAAAGGGCGTGGGTTCAACACCCACCCCTGGAATTTTTCCTATTTTTGGTTTCTAACCCTTGTATTTCTTTGATTTTCTTCCCCTGTTTATTTTTTGGCTAACCCTAATTCTTTTTTAACCTAATTTATTTTTAACTAACCTAAAAATAAACCTTTTTCTAAAAAAACTAATAATTAGATTTTAGGTTTTTAATTAACCTTTTAATAATTTAATTAATTAATATTTTTTCAATTTTAAAATTAATTATATTTTTAGGTTTTAATTAATTATCATCAAAAACTACTTCATAAAAATCACTAAAAAAATCTTTCTCACATTCTTTTTCTATTTTTATTTTCCTTTTTCTTATTCTTAGATCAAGTTGTAGATGTTGCATGTTTCCTATGTAATAGCTTAGGTCTTTATTTCCCGCTTTCTTTTTCATTATAATGTAATTGCTTCGAGTATGTAATAACTTAGGGTTTCTTTTCTGCACTTCACTATTATGTAACTGCCCCAAAGCCTTGTAATACTTTTAGGTTTACATTTCCGCCTTTATTTTCTGCTACTATATTCTCTATAAAATTCCTAGTTGTTGTACCCCAAAATTTTCCCTCTCATTTTATCAACATTTCTCATTACAAGACTCTTGGAATTCAGGATTAAGCTAGGGTTGCTCTGCTCAAGACCTTGCACTGTTGACCTAAATTAGGGTTTGAGTTTGCACAGGGATGTTTTGACCTACAATGCCCAAAGTGACTTTCATACTTCATGTTGAACTCACAAGTCTGTCCATACCAAGTTTCAAGCCTTGATTCAAATTTTTGCCCAGTCAATTGAACAGTTGACCTAGAAATCAACTGTATTGGGGAAAAAGTCAACTGTGGCCAATTGACAGTCAAACCTCGTGAAATTTGACCCACATCCACATAATGAACTCATATGAACCACTTGATCAAGTTTGGATCACAATTCCACAAGAAATTTGATCAGATCACCAAAAGGGCAAAATGGTCATTTTTAGGGTTTTGATTGTACAAGGGAAATTTTTGACTGTTTGACCTAGCTAATGGCAAATCAAGCTCAACCATGGACACAAGGACGCAATGACATTGTCTTGACCCACTTAACAAGTTCAAAAGATCTCAAATGCATAGGATTGACAGATGAATTTTTCAGTCAATTGATCAAAATTTGACTGTATACTGAAAAGTCAAACTTTGACTTTTTGGTCAAAATCAAGTGCCAAGGGTCATTTTTCATCAAGACATGTGAAATTATGAAACTTGTTCATCAAGAAACCCAAAAATGCAAATTAGGGTTTAAAATGGAAAATTTTCATAACTTAGAAATTTTCTAAGTTATGAAATTTTCTTATTTTTTCCTAACTTTACCCCACATTTTCACCAAGATGAAAATGGATTCAAACAAAACTTATAACATGAAAGTTGTAGTCCATCACAAAGTCTACAACTTTGATTCACAAAGTTTTCTCAAAAGAATCTTGTATCTCAAGTTATGATTTTTGGAACAAGGGTACCTAAAACTTTTAACTTAGAGAAATTTTGCCCTAGTTTAGGCAGGATTTTGACCCATCTTCTTGGCCATTTTTCACATAGTTCTACTTGGATTTTCAAGTTTCATTTCAAATCTGGATTATATTACATGTTTCAAGATTTCCAAATTGTCCAAGAACTCCTCAAACACCTTTTTGGTTAGGGAGAATCGAATGCTTGAAGTTGGCAAAAACTCACTTTGTGACCATGGCCAATACATGTTCATACCGTTTGCCAAATCTAACCAAGCTAGCATAGTTCACAATTACAGGCCTCTAAACCAGTTTGTACTCCATAATTTAATGCAAATCCATTGATCCAATGCATTGTCTTGGTCATTAGGGTATTGTACACAAGTTTAATCCCTAAATGGTAAAAGGCACATTTCCATTTTTGCAAAAGGTTGCTTTATGTCAAACCACTAATCCTTGAGCCTTGAACAAGATCTTATGCTGTCAACCAAATCCACAAACTTGGGGCCAAGCTTACACAATGTGTGCAGAGTTAGAGCTAGCCTGTACAGGCCTGCTCTTGGTCACTTCTCATTTTGCTTCATAACCAAGCAACTTGTCAAAAACAAGAGAACACACACATCTGATAAAACCAATTCAAGCAAAGTTATCAAACAAGTTTCTCATACCCTAACAAGTCAGAAGCACGATCCTTTCACCCCTAAAGCACCCTCATACTCCAAAACCCCATTTTCTTGCAAAACAGGGCCAGTTCTGCATTTTGCAAGCCACCATCAAATTCCCTCGTGCGTTTTGTCCAAAACTACTTCAAACACATTCCAATCAATATACCTAAGTTGTCCAGACCATTCACAAGTTGTTGTAACTCCATTAACACACATTGCCATTTTTGTTTGGAAGCTTTGCAGGTTGAGTTCTGTAGCACGATTCAGGCCACTTCAAAACAAGCTAAGCATTGGGAAAGGTTCAGTGGACATCAGGCAAGCTCAAAAGAACCTCAAGCACCACTGAAAGTTGCTGCATTGTCCAGCTCGAACTCAACTGAAACAGGGATTTCATGAACTTCTATCTCTCTATTTAGGAATAGTTAGACTTAGGTTTGTGAATGAAAGATGTTGTATTCATAGCCCTGAAACCATATACGTGCTTAGTTTTCATTTATATTAATCGTGCTAGGAGAATTTCATTCATGAACTTTCTGAAAAAACAAGGTTAGAAATTAGGGCCAGAGAAATTCTCTCCGGTCTTTGAGAGTTAGCTTAAGTTTTTTATATGGTTTGATTCGTTGTTTGATGCTCTACACGTTTTATGTTTTGAGTTTTGTCAAAAAAGCACTGAATCAGGAGATACAAGTTTGTGTGGAAAACGCGCATTTTGGTGTTTGAACAGAGGAAGAAGATGAAGTTATTGGGCTGGGCTGGCTTGTTTTGCTCCTAACACTTGCATTTTCAGTTCACACCCCCTGGCCCATTTCTTTGTATTTTTATTATTTTTGCATTTTTATTTCATTTCTGACTTTGATATTTTATTTTCAAACATAAAAAATACTTAAAAAATATTTTCATAAATTTTTACATTTATTTGGTATTTATTTTAATTATTTCCACCATTTAATTTATTAAATACTTTATATTTATTTTGTTTAAACTTAAAAATAATGTAAGAAATATTTTTATTTTCATTTATTATTTTTATTCACATTTGAAAATATTTTCTTGAAATATGTACATTTTTGTAAATAATCTATTTTATTTTTATATACACTTAATATATTTAATATATATATACATATTTTATTTTTACTTTATTAAATACTTAGAAATAAAACACAAAAATATTTTATTTTATTTTTATCATTATTTATACAAAAAAATACCTTTTTAGGATATATTTCATTTTTATACATATTAATACATTTATGTACATAAATAAATACATTATATTTATTTTCTTAAGAAATTAGGGTTTTTGCCCTAAAAAACAAAAATATTAAAATTGACTTTTTATTTATTTCTTTACATTTCTTCACATTAAAAATACTTTTTGCATACATGAACAAATAAAAACTTTTTTTGCATAATACATTTTATTTAATATTTATTTATTGTATTTATTTAAATATTGTACCTTTAAATATTATGCCTTGCAAATTCAATTTGGATGTAATAGTAATTAGGGTTTTATATTTCTTGCAAAATAATCCCCTATTCAAATTTGTACCCCCCTCCCTATATCATGTTGTAATAGTGTAGAATTTAAATTCTCGCACCTTTAAGCTTTCAATTATGCCATGATTAGAATTAGGGTTTGTATGCCAAATAAAAACCAACAAATAGTTTGACCTAATCAAAGACAAAATGCATGAAAATCAAACACAAAACACACTTGCACCCCTAGGATTTCAATCCACTTGTTGCCTTCAAAAATGGACCATGGTATGTGTTGTACCCCAAAATTTGCCCCCCCATATTTCTCAAAATATTTCAAGAAAAATTCACAAGTCCAACCCGGCGCGTCATATTCAGGTATTCTTTCGCCAAGATATCTCTGATAACGTATTCTCAAATTCAGGTTCGGCTCAAGATTCAATTCTTTAAAGAAGGTATCCGAATGTGCAAGTTTTCTCGAAGAAATATGGTGAAAAAGTGTGCTGAAAGTGCAGTTTTTACGCGCTAAAAAATTCATAACTTGAAGATCGTGACTCGTTTTGAACCCGTTTCAGTGGCCAAAATTCCGTCTTGATATTATCTACGTTTTCATCTCTCACGGCTGGAAGCCAATTTCGATCAGAAGGTCTTCAAAAATGTGGATTTATCAAGTATTTTCGTGCAGAAAATTTGTGACAGAAGTTTATTTGCGTCATGTCCAAAAAATCATAATTTGGTCAATTTTCATCGTATCGAGCTGGTTCTGGCGCCAAAATTTCACAAATTGAGTTGACTACATTTTCACAGAAGGTATTGAGTTCAAACTGTATTCAAAAGGCCTTCGTTTTTTGCTCAGAGTGCGTGACATGCTGAAAATCCTGAATGCTGAATATTATTTCATCTGGGCCGAAACTTCGAAAATTCATAACTCGGTCAATTTTTATCGGATTGGGCTCATACTTTTACACAAGGTCCCTGACTCATAGATATACAACTTTGCTTCAAAAGTCGAGACCAAATTATGCACCGATCAATACCAGTTTTTTATTGAAGAACGTGTCAGAGTCGACACTGGAGCCCAAAATAAGTTTATCTGAGCTGAAACTTCAAAAATTCATAACTAATTCACCGTTTATCCGATTGAGTTGATTTTCGGACAGGAGTTAGTTCTTGATGTCGGCTACATTTTGTTTTCACATTTCAACTTCAAAAAATGCACTTAAGTCCCTGCGATTTAGCCTGGAAAGTGACGAATTCAAGTGAATATTGGAGGCCCAATTGCACATTCAAAGCCCATTTGCTTTACCCTAATTTTCATTATATAATCACCTTCTTTTCACACAAACCAAAAAAGAAAAAAGAGGAGAAAAGAGAGGAGAAAAAAAAGAAAACCCTTGTCACAACACTGTTAGAATATCAAACTCTTTCAAGAACCCTAAAACCTTGAAATCCTTATTACAAATCCCTCTCTCACTACAAACAAGCCATCACAGTTACAAACCAATACCTTACTACTTCTTTAGTAAGGATAAGGCTGGCTTGATTTCCATGATCCTAATTTTCCAGTAAGGCATAAAAGCATTCAGGTCACTAATTTTCCAGTAAGGGTAAGATTGATTTGATCTCCATGATCAAAAGGGTATAATCATTCATACATGCCATATTGTGCCTAAACATTAAATTTCTTCATATATTGGCTTTATTTGCATTTTATGATTTTATTTAATGTGTTCGTGAGATTCAACACTGCAGATTTAGACAGGATCCCAGGCAGGTTCATTAAGGAACATTGAGGCCAAATGGCCAAATGGCCAAAAGCCAAAAGCCAAATGGCCAGACTAGAAAAACTTATGCATGACACCAATACATGGCGAGGCAGACATTAAGCCAGACATTAAGGGACGTTGAAGCCAGAACACAAATGGCCAAAAGCCAAAAGCCAAAAGTCAAATGGCCAAAGTAGAACAACTTATGCATGAAACTCAATCCAATGGCCAAAGAATGCAGACCACGGTACTCAGGAGTCAATACTTCAAAAAACCTCCCCTTGGGCCAGACACCCCTTATGGTTTGCTCAATTTTTAATTTTTATTTGTTTTTCCTTTTTATTCTTTTAATTGTTTTTTAATTGTTTTCTTTTAATTCCATAAAATAATTTTCATAATAAATATAAAATACAGAAAAATCAAAAAAATGTTTATTTTATTAATATTAATTTTACTATTATTATTTTTGTAAATAAACTTTAAACAATTAATTAGATTAATTTAGGTTTCAAAACTTTAATATTTTTCTTAATAAATTAAATATGTAGAAATTAGGGTTTTTAACTTTTTCATCATTTTTTTTAATAAATAATTTTCTCATCATTATTATTATTATTAACTACTAATTTATTTTGTAAATAAACATGTACATAAATTCTTTAGTAAATTAAGTTAAACTTTAACATTTTTCTCAAATAATTAAAAATAACTTAGAATTAGGGTTTCTTTTAATTTTAATTTTAATTTTCTTATTTCATAAATACAAAAAAACCTAAAAAAACACTTCTTTTATTTCAATAAATAATTAATTAATTTTTAATTTCAATTTAACTTCAAAAGGGTCCAACGCCCTCGTTTCCAATTTTAATTCATATTCACGCATTTTATTTATTTAATTCTTATAATATTTATGTACCTCTCCCAAAGCCATGTAACTCGGACATTTTATTTCTCGCACTTTATTTACTTTCTGTCAAATCGGGTCCTGGATTTTAATTTTGGCGATGTGGATCCGCGCCTTTGTAATAGTTTAGGAACTTTAATTTCCGCAACTTTTTTAACTGTTAATAATTGCATGCAAGAATGAATGATAAAATAAAAACAAACGCATAGATCACTTTGACAAAAGACAAAATAAATGAAAACGACACACAAATCACACACCACCCCTAGGGTACGCCTCACTGTTGCCTTGCCTCGAAAGGTGATCGTCGAGTAGAGGATGTCTTAGTAAGTCCTCATGATCCGGGAACCTGGCATGAGGGTAGCTTCTAAGGTGTCTTCCCATTGCTCTGGTGATCACCATGTCCCGAACCTCGAATTGACCCGAACACCTCCAACGGTGGTGCTACCTACCTCTCAATGGTGGGATGGCACTACTTTAAAGGACATTTACACAGACGAATTCCTTAGGGTAGGTAGGTTCTCGTAGATACTTGCTCTAAATTTAAAAACAAATTCAAAAATACTTTTCACACCAACACATTTTCAAAAAGCTTTCGAAAGCAATTTTTCAAACACTCTTGAGGACCGATACAAGAGTCGAACTGAAATTTTCAAAGAAACTTTTTAAAACCCACAATTGAAAAGCAAACAAACCATTTTTGAAAACACAAATGAGCAAGTATCTAAGAGCCCATGGATAACCATGGATAGAAAGGGTGCTAACACCTTCCCTTTCTATAACCTACCTCCCGAACCGAGAGCAATCTCTTTAAGGAATTTTTCTGTGCTTTTGTCCTTTCCATTTGGAGAAAATAAAAGACGGTGGCGACTCTTGCTTCCGCGACATTTCGCGAACCAGCGTTAAACGGTCAGTTCCAGATCCACCGATCACAGAACTGGCGACTCTGCTGGGGATTTAAACTTAAAGTGAGGTGTACCTTAGGGTTAGTTCATAACTGTGTTTTCAATTGTATTGACTTGCTTGCTTTAAATTGTGGGTTGCTTGGGAGTTCTATAGATCCTAACCCGGATCTGGGGATACCTTCTTAGAAAGTAGCAACAAGACTGTGAGGGAACTGTGCGGGGTATACCGACATGGTTGAAACAGTCTGCTACGTTGATGTGGCACTTTGGTGTGTACCGGTAACCCTTGAGTTCAGTCAAGGAGAGTACGGGGCCTCTGCATGGTGTCGTGAAGCATCAATAGACCTTAGGAACCTTAATTGAACTATCTTGGCCTCTTTAGGGTAGTGAGATAACTGACTTTGGTGCAGTCCGAGGTTGGTTGATACTCGATACTACACTCAATTGAGGGTTGCTTTCCTGGAATATTTCGGTCGCCAGTTCAGTGGCTAAATCGAAACGATGAACAATGAAAGCAATCCAGTGATATTGGGACCCTTAGTACCCGGTTACTTCTAATAGGACAGGTTGAGCCCACCAACTTCAAGAGGGTAATACCCAGACCCCATGATGGCCTAAACTCTAAGGGTTTCTCTTGTGTGACTTGTGTGCCTTCGTACTTGACTATTTGCATGCTTGTTGTCTGACACTTGAGTTTCTTACAGGTTTTGTTTATAGTCTTTAATTAGGACTCATAACAAGGTCTACCGAGTTTCTTGTAGGTTTCGTTTATAGTCCTTAATTGGGACTCATGACAGGGTTTACTAAGTTTCTTGCAGGTTTTGGTTTGCAGTCCTTAATTGGGACTCATAACATGGCTACTCACATTACCCCATGCATACCATAACATCATACCATTGCATACATCCTAACCCATTTCAAGGATCTCAAGGGCTTGTGATGCAGGTCATGGTGAATCAACTATCCCAGCAAGGGGCAAAGAGGATTTATTTTCCTCTAGCCAAGGTTGTCAGGGGCTATGACCCACTTGATATGGTGAGCTCTGACTCCTGAAGAAGGTTCCCCTAACCAAGGTTGTTTGGAAATCAAAACCAGACATGATGATTAAAGTCAGGGGCTATGACCCACTGGATATGGTGAGCCTTTGACCCTTTGAAGAAGGACTCTCAACAACATGCAGTTCCTTCAATCAAACTACCGGACCCAAATGCTAACAAATTTTCTTGTTTACCCCGCGGGATCCTTGGAAACATTGCATATGTATACATACACATCATTGCATGACAGGTACCCTTATTGCAGGTCACTTACCTTTCCCGCTGTTTATTTCAGCAATGGCTTCCCAACAAGATAACCAGGACCTTCACGCTCAAGAGACTCAGTTCAGGGAAATCTTCCTAGGTCTATCCAAGGGGCAGGAAGAGTTGAGGACACTCCTCATGGGGAATCTGATCAGAAAGAGTCCTGAAGATGACAAGGACGAACAGCTGAAACGTCTACAAGCTGAGGTAGACACATTGAAAACCCAGATGCTGGGGCAAAGGGCCCTCATTCAAGGTTTAGCTCAGGAGCAAGGAGAGCTGAGGGCCATGATCATCCAGCTTCCTCAAGGCATGAAGCAACCAGCCCAAATCAGGGACCAGGTCATAGAACAGCTTCCAAGAAGGCAAAGGTCGGGTCCAATGAATAGACCTCTCCGAGTTGCTACTACTTCTCAAGTCCAACAACGACCGCGCCAAGAACAGCGGGTGGATCAGAACAGGTCGGACGAGCCTAAGAGACAATTCACCTACATCAACATGTCATGGTCACGAGCTTTGCAGCACATGTTAAGGATGAACCTTATTGCGGTAATCAACCCTCCTGCAAATCCAAAGACTTCCTCTCCAAATTACAACCCAGAAGCAAGGTGCGCCTACCATTCTGGTAGCCCAGGGCATACTACGGACAACTGCTGGCCTCTCAAAAACAAGATTCAAGACATGATCGACGCTGGAGAGGTTCAGTTTGAAGTACCTGAGACTCCGAACATAATTACTGCTCCCTTGCCAAATCATGGCTAGGATTGAGAAATTTTCGTTCATTCGAATGTTCAAGTCGCAATTTTATTTTGTTCAAACATTTACTCATGTTAAACATTGTTATTTCATTAATGCATCGCATATGTCTGTTCTGAAACAATATATTCGTATTCACTAAATACAAATTATTTTCATATTTTTTCTGATGTCAACTCTTGATCTAAAATTCTAAGCCTCTTGAGGGAGGATGACGAAAACGGTACCACGATCTTTACACTATGCTTTTGAACAGACCCCGCTGATGAGGTACAGGCATTGTTTCAATCCCTAAACACTGGAGTTATAAGGAAGATAATCCCTCGTCAACCCATCTGAGCCAAAGAAGTAGGAGTTTTTCTTTTCGAAATTTAAAACCCTTTATCATAACCTGGGGCAGGGTAGTTCTCTCAGTTGATCCAAGTACATAACGAATGGCACCAAAAAGATCCTTACAAAACAAAGAAAGACAGTGATGGTTCCGAATAATCAATAAAGAAAGGCAGTCATTAAGTCAAAACCCATGAAGGAGACTTACAAAACGGGGGCATCCCGCTGACTGTAATCACAAAAGAAACAGTTCAGGCAAAATTCAGGGATAGCAAAATCAAAAAGAAAGAGGTCTTACAAACCCTCAACAAAAGCAAAAATGACCGCCTATTCAGAATAAATCATCAACATCCGAATCATCACCGGAAAATCAGAGCAAAGACTCAAACAAGGTCTAACGTATGATCAACTGAGTTTAGGTTTGGAGAACATTACGAAGAGCGGGTGGGTACAAATAAAATTTGAGCCTTTATCCTTTGTTTCTTAAACCGTGAACCAAGCCACATTATAACCCTTAAAAGTCCTAGCTGAAGCATGGGTTAGTTCGAAAGCGTACTGTGACGAAAGGTATCCTGACTCCTTAAGGCCTACAGTAAAATAACGAGTTGACATCACGTTTTGCAAACACTCATTTGTTTTATGAAAAAAAGAATGTATTTTCAAAATCTTCAAGACAGACATAGGCTTTGCATTTTTAATATAACTTTGTTTGCATATGACTTTTTGTTTGAACAACATAGAAATTCGCACGACGAATGCCTAATGAACAGAAGTACTTCCAATCAAGGGGCAGACATGACCATGGTCCATTATCTGGGGCAGTCCAATCAAGATTCGGAGAATCTCTCAAAGGCCAAATAGCCTGGGGCAAATCTCCGCCTGAGTCACTTGGGGCATCCCAACAACGAATCTTGTCTGATCAAACACCTTCTGATGGCATGACAAAACACTTCTAACAGGGGCAACTCCCTACTTTCTGAGAACGGACATAGTCGAAAAATACTGCGCATAATCAAAGACCCGCTAGGTTGACACACCTAGGCAAAAACAAGGGCTTCCCGACGAACCAAAAGGGTTCGGGCAAAATGAAGGGATGAAATAAAAAAAATCTGTACACCCGGCAAGTCGAAAACCTGAAAAGGCGGCTTGGGCAAAAATGGGTATCCCGGTGGACTGAAAACCCGAAAGGGCGGTCCAGGCAAAAATTAGGGATCAAAGCGTACGACTATGTCCCGTCCTCTTGTCACTTGCCTATCAGAAAGAAGGTTTGTCAAACGGCAGTTGTCAAAGACTCCTTCACAGGTCTTCTTCTCCCACCTCAGAAACAGGGGCAATATGAGTTGTCTGAAGCAATCTAATTGTTCTGTTCTCCAAGGTACCAAGGTAGGTTCAGCTAAAGAATATAACCAGTACATATTAATTCCCCAGAGAGTGATTCAGCAAAACAGTGCATTCTTCTCCAGGCAGAGTTATCAAATCTCAAGGAAGTTGAGTATCCTCCAGCAGATCTCAACGTTCCCCAGCAGCATACTCATAACAAGCATCCCCGGCAGTCTTGGTCTAAAGATTGTTCCCCGGCGGTATACCAAGCATTCGAAGGAATATACTTCCCCGGCATATCAAAACTTCCCCAGGAGAATCCCATCCAGTTTCCCCAGGAAAATTGGAATTCATATCCCCAAGCAGTAAGCTTATCCCCAGTAGATTTTGGAAGCTTATCCTCGCAGAGCACGAATGCGTCTCCCGGCTTTATTCAAAGAGTTATTTCCCTAACAGGATATAACTGGGTTATCCTCAGCCACGGAAAGATCGTCGTCAACACAGTCTTCTTACCCCAGCGAAGTCCATCAACACTTCCAACAACAAGGATATCCTCAGCAAGTTACTATCAACAATCAACAGAGTGTCTCTCTCCCCACAGAGTATTGCTCCCCAGCAAGATTACTAGAGTATTTGTCTCCCCGCAGAGTAACCCATTCGCCAAGTTTATTCCCCAATAGAGTTATCTTCTCCTATCGGAATTCTTGCAACTATCATCCCCGGCGGAAGCAAAATCTATTCTTCAACATCAGCCCAGGATACGACTTCCCGGCACCCGTCAAGGATTCACTTTCCTAGACAAAAACATACATAAAACATCACATACATCATTATAACATGCATAGACACATCATATCATACAAGTCTCATTTATATTTAGAACATCATTGCTTGATCCATATCACGCATTGCATATGACTGACCTTTACCTTTCAGGAAAGATGCAGTTGAAATTCTCAACCATATTTCAAGACCTAGTCTGGTTCAGTTAAATCGACCCTAAGATTTTCCTGATGCTTATCCAGTCAAAGGCCTTCTCTGGTTCAGTCAGATCGACCCTAAGATCTCCCTGATGCTTATCCAGTTGAAGATATTCCAAGACCTTGTCCGGTTCAGTTAAATCGACCCTAAGATTTTCCTGATGCTTATCCAGTCAAAGGCCTTCTCTGGTTCAGTCAGATCGACCCTAAGATCTCCCTGATGCTTATCCAGTTGAAGATATTCCAAGACCTTGTCCGGTTCAGTTAAATCGACCCTAAGATTTTCCTGATGCTTATCCAGTCAAAGGCCTTCTCTGGTTCAGTCAGATCGACCCTAAGATCTCCCTGATGCTTATCCAGTTGAAGATATTCCAAGACCTTGTCCGGTTCAGTTAAATCGACCCTAAGATTTTCCTGATGCTTATCCAGTCAAAGGCCTTCTCTGGTTCAGTCAGATCGACCCTAAGATCTCCCTGATGCTTATCCAGTTGAAGATATTCCAAGACCTTGTCCGGTTCAGTTAAATCGACCCTAAGATTTTCCTGATGCTTATCCAGTCAAATGCCTTCTCTGGTTCAGTCAGATCGACCCTAAGATCTCCCTGATGCTTATCCAGTTGAAGATATTCCAAGACCTTGTCCGGTTCAGTTAAATCGACCCTAAGATTTTCCTGATGCTTATCCAGTCAAAGGCCTTCTCTGGTTCAGTCAGATCGACCCTAAGATCTCCCTGATGCTTATCCAGTTGAAGATATTCCAAGACCTTGTCCGGTTCAGTTAAATCGACCCTAAGATTTTCCTGATGCTTATCCAGTCAAAGGCCTTCTCTGGTTCAGTCAGATCGACCCTAAGATCTCCCTGATGCTTATCCAGTTGAAGATATTCCAAGACCTTGTCTGGTTCAGTTAAATCGACCCTAAGATTTTCCTGATGCTTATCCAGTCAAAGGCCTTCTCTGGTTCAGTCAGATCGACCCTAAGATCTCCCTGATGCTTATCCAGTTGAAGATATTCCAAGACCTTGTCCGGTTCAGTTAAATCGACCCTAAGATTTTCCTTATGCTTATCCAGTCAAAGGCCTTCTCTGGTTCAGTCAGATCGACCCTAAGATCTCCCTGATGCTTATCCAGTTGAAGATATTCCAAGACCTTGTTCGGTTCAGTTAAATCGACCCTAAGATTTTCCTGATTCTTATCCAGTCAAAGGCCTTCTCTGGTTCAGTCAGATCGACCCTAAGATCTCCCTGATTCTTATCCCAGTAGAAGACACCCAAGATTCTCTCAGCGTTCCTGTTGGGGTAGTAATCGTCCAAGATTCTCTTACCATTCATGCTAAGGCAGTAACCATCCCTGGTTCATTCATCGCCGTTTGGAGCTCCAGACTCAGCTCCTGTAACCAGTCAGGACACATCTATACCAAGCATCTGAAAACCAGCTCCTGCAACGTGTCAGGTACTCATTTGTTCTTTTGCAGGTATGCAGGTTCTCGCTAAGGAATCTCCTACGCGATCAATATCCAGATGGCATCTATAAGCCCATCATCCTATCCAGCAATCTCCAAATGGCATCTATAAGCCCATTTCCATCATCATCATACTGCTACTATGTGAGCGCAAATTTCTGGGCACTCTAGTGTTCAATCATCTTCTACCCTCGGATTATGAAAGGCACGCCAGCCAATCTACATCCTCAGGCCTAAGAAGATTGAACAGGGGCAACTGTTGTACCCCAAAATTTGCCCCCCCATATTTCTCAAAATATTTCAAGAAAAATTCACAAGTCCAACCCGGCGCGTCATATTCAGGTATTCTTTCGCCAAGATATCTCTGATAACGTATTCTCAAATTCAGGTTCGGCTCAAGAGTCAATTCTTTAAAGAAGGTATCCGAATGTGCAAGTTTTCTCGAAGAAATATGGTGAAAAAGTGTGCTGAAAGTGCAGTTTTTACGCGCTAAAAAATTCATAACTTGAAGATCGTGACTCGTTTTGAACCCGTTTCAGTGGCCAAAATTCCGTCTTGATATTATCTACGTTTTCATCTCTCACGGCTGGAAGCCAATTTCGATCAGAAGGTCTTCAAAAATGTGGATTTATCAAGTATTTTCGTGCAGAAAATTTGTGACAGAAGTTTATTTGCGTCATGTCCAAAAAATCATAATTTGGTCAATTTTCATCGTATCGAGCTGGTTCTGGCGCCAAAATTTCACAAATTGAGTTGACTACATTTTCACAGAAGGTATTGAGTTCAAACGGTATTCAAAATGCCTTCGTTTTTTGCTCAGAGTGCGTGACATGCTGAAAATCCTGAATGCTGAATATTATTTCATCTGGGCCGAAACTTCGAAAATTCATAACTCGGTCAATTTTTATCGGATTGGGCTCATACTTTTACACAAGGTCCCTGACTCATAGATATACAACTTTGCTTCAAAAGTCGAGACCAAATTATGCACCGATCAATAACAGTTTTTTATTGAAGAACGTGTCAGAGTCGACACTGGAGCCCAAAATAAGTTTGTCTGAGCTGAAACTTCAAAAATTCATAACTAATTCACCGTTTATCCGATTGAGTCGATTTTCGGACAGGAGTTAGTTCTTGATGTCGGCTACATTTTGTTTTCACATTTCAACTTCAAAAAATGCACTTAAGTCCCTGCGATTTAGCCTGGAAAGTGACGAATTCAAGTGAATATTGGAGGCCCAATTGCACATTCAAAGCCCATTTGCTTTACCCTAATTTTCATTATATAATCACCTTCTTTTCACACAAACCAAAAAAGAAAAAAGAGGAGAAAAGAGAGGAGAAAAAAAAGAAAACCCTTGTCACAACACTGTTAGAATATCAAACTCTTTAAAGAACCCTAAAACCTTGAAATCCTTATTACAAATCCCTCTCTCACTACAAACAAGCCATCACAGTTACAAACCAATACCTTACTACTTCTTTAGTAAGGATAAGGCTGGCTTGATTTCCATGATCCTAATTTTCCAGTAAGGCATAAAAGCATTCAGGTCACTAATTTTCCAGTAAGGGTAAGATTGATTTGATCTCCATGATCAAAAGGGTATAATCATTCATACATGCCATATTGTGCCTAAACATTAAATTTCTTCATATATTGGCTTTATTTGCATTTTATGATTTTATTTAATGTGTTCGTGAGATTCAACACTGCAGATTTAGACAGGATCCCAGGCAGGTTCATTAAGGAACATTGAGGCCAAATGGCCAAAAGCCAAAAGCCAAATGGCCAGACTAGAAAAACTTATGCATGACACCAATACATGGCGAGGCAGACATTAAGCCAGACATTAAGGGACGTTGAAGCCAGAACACAAATGGCCAAAAGCCAAAAGCCAAAAGTCAAATGGCCAAAGTAGAACAACTTATGCATGAAACTCAATCCAATGGCCAAAGAATGCAGACCACGGTACTCAGGAGTCAATACTTCAAAAAACCTCCCCTTGGGCCAGACACCCCTTATGGTTTGCTCAATTTTTAATTTTTATTTGTTTTTCCTTTTTATTCTTTTAATTGTTTTTTAATTGTTTTCTTTTAATTCCATAAAATAATTTTCATAATAAATATAAAATACAGAAAAATCAAAAAAATGTTTATTTTATTAATATTAATTTTACTATTATTATTTTTGTAAATAAACTTTAAACAATTAATTAGATTAATTTAGGTTTCAAAACTTTAATATTTTTCTTAATAAATTAAATATGTAGAAATTAGGGTTTTTAACTTTTTCATCATTTTTTTTAATAAATAATTTTCTCATCATTATTATTATTATTAACTACTAATTTATTTTGTAAATAAACATGTACATAAATTCTTTAGTAAATTAAGTTAAACTTTAACATTTTTCTCAAATAATTAAAAATAACTTAGAATTAGGGTTTCTTTTAATTTTAATTTTAATTTTCTTATTTCATAAATACAAAAAAACCTAAAAAAACACTTCTTTTATTTCAATAAATAATTAATTAATTTTTAATTTCAATTTAACTTCAAAAGGGTCCAACGCCCTCGTTTCCAATTTTAATTCATATTCACGCATTTTATTTATTTAATTCTTATAATATTTATGTACCTCTCCCAAAGCCATGTAACTCGGACATTTTATTTCTCGCACTTTATTTACTTTCTGTCAAATCGGGTCCTGGATTTTAATTTTGGCGATGTGGATCCGCGCCTTTGTAATAGTTTAGGAACTTTAATTTCCGCAACTTTTTTAACTGTTAATAATTGCATGCAAGAATGAATGATAAAATAAAAACAAACGCATAGATCACTTTGACAAAAGACAAAATAAATGAAAACGACACACAAATCACACACCACCCCTAGGGTACGCCTCACTGTTGCCTTGCCTCGAAAGGTGATCGTCGAGTAGAGGATGTCTTAGTAAGTCCTCATGATCCGGGAACCTGGCATGAGGGTAGCTTCTAAGGTGTCTTCCCATTGCTCTGGTGATCACCATGTCCCGAACCTCGAATTGACCCGAACACCTCCAACGGTGGTGCTACCTACCTCTCAATGGTGGGATGGCACTACTTTAAAGGACATTTACACAGACGAATTCCTTAGGGTAGGTAGGTTCTCGTAGATACTTGCTCTAAATTTAAAAACAAATTCAAAAATACTTTTCACACCAACACATTTTCAAAAAGCTTTCGAAAGCAATTTTTCAAACACTCTTGAGGACCGATACAAGAGTCGAACTGAAATTTTCAAAGAAACTTTTTAAAACCCACAATTGAAAAGCAAACAAACCATTTTTGAAAACACAAATGAGCAAGTATCTAAGAGCCCATGGATAACCATGGATAGAAAGGGTGCTAACACCTTCCCTTTCTATAACCTACCTCCCGAACCGAGAGCAATCTCTTTAAGGAATTTTTCTGTGCTTTTGTCCTTTCCATTTGGAGAAAATAAAAGACGGTGGCGACTCTTGCTTCCGCGACATTTCGCGAACCAGCGTTAAACGGTCAGTTCCAGATCCACCGATCACAGTATGCATATCAAGTACTTTGGCGAAACAAAAACAAAACAAAGCTCATAATCCCTCGATGACGCTATCTGAGTTGCCTAAACAAAAATGATCAAGTCCCTCAAGAAAATTGCCAAATATACTTGACACTATTGTTGTCATGGTCTATACGATGACCCACGCCTGTCCCGTTTAACATCCTAACACAAGGTTGTTCACCAAATGCAATGGTGAAACAACACTGTTAAAAGGGTTAAAAACATAAAAAAGATCTTTTGAGTAAAATAGGGTAAATAGCTCTTAGTTACTTGATCAAAACCTTGCAAAACATCCTTGCTATTTTCAAAAACACACTTCACCACACAATTTCAAAACCCTACTTTCGAACATTGGAAACTTTTCAAGAGACAAAAACACCTTTGTATACATTCAAACAAGAATCATTACAAAGATTGCCACAACGATGGCCTCTTTTCAAAACATCTTTCAAAATCACACATAGAGCACCATTTCAAACAATTGAAAAGCAAAGCAAGTGATCTAAGCAAGTAACTAAGAGCCCATGGATAACCATTGATAGAAAGGGTGCTAATACCTTCCCTTTCTATAATCTACTCCCCGAACCCAAGAAAACATCTCAAAGGTCTTTCCTGTGCCTTTTGACCTTTCCTTAGGATAAAATAAAAAGTCGGTGCCGACTCTTGCTAAACCGAAACATTTGCAAACACAAACGCAAAATCCCAAGTCAGTTCTCCCACCGTATCACAGAACTGGCGACTCTACTGGGGAGAACTTTAAAAGTGGAGTGACCTTAGGGCTTAGATCACCCTTTGCATGATTATATTGTTTGCTTTGATTGCTTCACATTTGGTTCTCTTGTTTGGGCTTGAAATCCTCTATCCGGATTTGGGGAACATTCATAGGTAAATAGCAATACGTTGTGGAAACTGTGCGGGATATACCGACATGGTGGAAGCAATAGCTATATTAGTGCGACATATTTGTGAGTACCGGTAGCCTTTGAGTCAATCAAAGAGAATACGGGGCCGCTGAGTGATTTCATGAAGCACTAATGAACTCTTAGAACCTTACTTGACCATCTTGGCTTTTTTATGGGTAGTGAGATGACCGGTTTTGGTGCAGTCTGAAGTTGGTAGATACTCGATACTACACTCATTGAGGGTTGTTTTCTTGGAATATTTTGGTCGCTAGTTAAGTGGCTAAACCAAAACAATGAACATAGAAAACAATCCAGTGATATTGAGCTCCTTAGAACCCGGTTACTATTTATAGGACAGGTTTGAGCCAACTAAACTCAAAAGGGTATTTACCTATGAAACCTCATGCAAGCCTAAAACTAGGGTTTTGTGTGACTTGCTTGTACATGTGCTTGTGCATACATCATGAACATCATAAAACATCATATGCATCCACTAACCATTTCAAGGGTTTGGATCTTCATCTTTGTTCTTGTTTTGTAGGTCATGGAATCTCTTCGCAGGAAAACAATTCAAGTCAACCTTGTGAGAATCCCTCCTCAACTCAAGGAACTCACTTCCAGGATTCCATAGAATTCTCTCTTCAGTGAAATACATGGTAGACTTCTCAACTTGGTCAACTCCAACATTGAAGAAGATATGGTGAAATTTCTCTTCCAGTTCTTTGACCCCCTACACCACTGTTTCACATTCCCTGATTACCAATTAGTACCCACTTTGGAGGAATTTTCTCAACTCCTGAGAATTCCTATTCTTCATCAACTACCCTACAACGGTACAGAAAAAGAACCAAAGCCTGAAGATGTTTCTCAAGCATTACACTTGCAACCATCTGACATTAAAGGACATTGGGAAACCAGAAGTGGTGTCAAGGGTTTCTTGGAAAAGTTTCTGTTTGAGAAGGCACAAGACTGCTGTAATTCTCTTGATCTACAAGCCTTTAAAGATATTGTGGCACTCCTTATCTATGGGTTGGTCTTGTTCCCAAACCCTGATCAACTTATAGATGTGAATGCTGTCAAGATTTTCATATCTAGGAATCCTATACCTACATTTATTGGGGACATCCTACACTCATTTTACACACGAACAATGAGGAAAAGAGGTGTTCTCATGTGTTGTACTACTCTCCTAGCAATGTGGTTTATTTCTCACCTTCCACAATCAGTTTTGAAGAATGAGCAGGGTTTAAGGTGGTCACAACGGTTGATGACCCTCACACATTCTGATGTACATTGGTGTTCTCGGTCCAGAGAAAATGTCATCATCATTGATCGTTGTGGAGAATCCCCTAATGTCCCACTACTTGGCATTAGGGGAGGTGTCACCTACAACCCCTGTTTAGCTCTAAGACAGTTTGGATATGCTCGGAGGGATAGCCCTCATGACATGCTGATTCTTGACCTAGTTTTTGAATTTGACAACGATGCGCAAGGACTTCGACAAAGGTTCATCAGAGTTTGGAGGATGCCCAACAAGGTGGATAGTAAGACACTGGGGCACAAAAATTCCACCCCCCTTGAACCTTACCTCAAGTGGGTATGAACCCGCGCCCAGAATCTTATGATGCCCTACCCTCATATTCTCCCTTTTATCAAAGAGCCTGTTATGGAAGGAGAGGTTCCATACACCATCCTACATCCTGACATGCCAACATCATGGGAAGAAATGCAAAAGAGTTGGATCCAGCTCAAAGAAGAACGGAATACTTTTGAAGACAGCTTCTATGCCAGTGAGAAGAAGGTTTTGGAGCTCACCCGCCGACTTCATGAGGAGGAAACTCTCAACACTTACATCGCAACAAAGAGGATGCGCAATGTCTTTTTACATTAAGAATTTTGCCCATGGGGCACTTATGTACTAACAATTTCTTCTTAATATGACGTATGTTCCTTTTTGTTTGCAACAAATTTGAATTTCTGAATCCTTGAATGCATTACATGAATAACATATCATTCATCATATGCATAAACAGGTCTTCACACCAGGTTTCCTTATCTTTCTGCTGTTTATTTCAGCAAGATGGATTTGGAGCAGACGGTTAAGGATCTGCAAACACAGAATTCTCAATTTCAGCAACTCCTCATGACCTTAGCAAAGGGTCAAGATGACCTCAAAGCATTGTTGGAAAAGAATAAAGAGAAAAAGAAGAAAAGGCCCAGAGTAGCCACTTTTGGAAGAAGGTTTGAAAGCAACGCTAGAAAAGTTCTCGAGTTCCCCTCAACGTTTGATGAAGGGGCTGGTAAAGGAAAAAGAGCCGCAGTACCTTCTGAATCTGAAGTTGAAGAGGAAGAAGAGGAAGAAGACGAAGATTAATCCGAACAACAATATCCCCCGGCGGATGATAAATATAAGAATCTTGAGGATAGATTGGCAGCCATGGAGTTGCAGAGGGTACCTGGTTTAGATTTTGAAGAACTAGGGTTGGTCGATGGGGTCGTTATTCCTCCCAAGTTCAAAGTACCAACATTTTCTAAGTATGACGGTCTGTCCTGCCCAAAAAAACATCTGAGATCGTATGTCAGAAAGATCCAACCCCACTCATCTGATAAAGACCTCTGGGTACATTTTTTCCAAGACAGTTTGTCAGGAACACAATTGGACTGGTTTTACCAACTCGAGAGATCAGAGGTTCACAACTGGGAAGACTTAGCTGCTGCTTTTTACCGTCAATACCAATACAATGCTGATTTAGCGCCCACTCGTACTCAGCTACAAAGTATGGGGATGGCTTCCAATGAAGGATTTAAAGATTATGCCCAGAAGTGGCATGATCTGGCTGGAAGGGTGCAGCCACCATTGTCGGATAGAGAGCTAGTTGACATGTTTCTGGGGACCCTGTCTGGCTCTTTCTTCAATCATTTAATTGGGAGTTCCTCCGCGGGATTTACTGAATTAATTTTGACCGGCGAAAGGGTCGAGGCCGGTATTAAAAGTGGTAAGATTCAGAAAGATACCTCTGCGTCCACCGCTGTTAAGAAAACCTTCCAGGCTAAGAAGGAAGCCTCTACTGTTTATTCTCAGAAAAGTCAAGGAAGAATCGAGCGCTGGCCAACTGTAGGGGCTGTGATGATTCAAAACTCTTCAAATGATCAACCTCGCGGCAGTCAGCCAAGACCTAATCAACAACGGGTAGAAAGGCCACAACGGCAGTTCACCCGAATCAACATGACGCCAGCTCAAGTACTCCCTCATTTGTTAAAACTGAATCTCACCAGTTTGAAGGAAGCGCCAAAGAACCCTAATACCTCCTCTCCATACTACCACTCTAATGCCAAGTGTGCTTACCACTCTGACAGTGTTTGGCATGATACAAATAATTGTTGGGCGCTTAAGAACAAAATTCAAGACTTGATTGACGCCAAGGAAGTAGAATTTGATGCTCCTGAGAAGCCCAATGTGATATCTGCTCCGATGCCCAAGCACGGTCATAATGTTCATGCTGTTATGGAAGACCTTCATGTTACTGATGTTGTTGATCTTTTGACTCCGTTACTAGTGATTAAAGAGAATTTGATGAGAGTCGGGATATTCCCAGGCTGTGGGAAGGACTATTACTTTTGTTTAAACATACAAGTTGACTGCCCAATGTTGAAATCAGGTGTCCAATGCCTGATGGATACCCAAGAGATACTCTTCCAAAAAAAACCTGTTGATACCTTCACTCCTGTTACTCTTGCTACTTTTGCTACTTCAACCAACGATATTGCAATCATAACCATTTCCGACAATCCTCCCAAGTCTTGCAAAAGGCCTGTCAGGATTACGCCCGACCCTAAATTTGTACCATTAAAAATCACCATGCTGGGACCTGTCCCGTATCAATCTAACAAGACGATACCATGGAACTATGGAGGAGAAATCTTCTATCATGGTATCAAACAGATTGAAGTAGTCTAAGATAATTCTGAAAAAGAAAACCCTGATATAGGGAACATTACGGGAACAAGCAAGATAACCCGCAGCGACCGGATCTTTTCTCCGGAGATTGCTCCCCCTCGAGCAGTTTTCGGACCCTCGAAAGCTTCTGCACCTGTTAGGTCATCTGTGCAAGACCCGATAATTGAAGAATTGGATACTCCTGAAGTAAGACCATCTGTTGATATTACCAATAAGGGTAAGGGGATACTGGAAGAGCCTATCAGGACGAAGGCTCATGCTGTGGTTATCCCCGAAACCACCCAGAAAGAAATGGATGAAATCTTGAAAATAATCAGAAAGAATGACTACGACGTCGTGGAACAGTTGGGGCAGACCCCTTCTAAAATTTCAATGTTGGCTCTTCTACTCTGTTCTGAGGCCCATGCTAAGGCCCTGATCAAATTTTTGAAGGCGGCACATGTACCCCAAGAGACTTCGGCTGACCAGTTTCAGGAGTGTGTGGCCAGTCTTACTGCTGATAATGGCCTTGGCTTTTCCGATGCTGACTTAACTCCCAAAGGAAGGAAACACAACGACGTGCTACATGTCTCAGTTGAATGCAGGGGAACCACCCTCGCCCATGTCTTAGTTGATACTGGTTCTTCCTTGAATGTGCTGTCGAAGACAGCGTTGGACCGTTTGGACTGCAAAGGGTTGACCCTCAAACCTAGTAACATCGTTGTTAGGGACTTTGATGGGTCCAAAAGAATGGTTCATGGAGAGGTTGACATTCCTATCAAAGTAGGCACAGAAGTTTTCAACTCCACCTTTTATGTGATGGAAATTCGTCCGTCATATTCGTGTTTGTTAGGAAGACCGTGGATCCATTATGCCGGGGCAGTTACCTCCTCTTTGCACCAAATGCTGAAATATCCTGTTAAGGGTAAGATTATAACATTGCACAGCAAGGAAGAGTACATGATAAGTCACCTCAATTCCTTTCGCTATGTGGAATTGGATGGCGAGTTCATCGAAACGCCTTTCCAACATTTTGAGGAAGTTTCTCCTGAGGTAGCAGTTGCGAAGACAATGGTTGAGGTGCCTATCGTTCCTAAGCATGTGCCTAGGATGGCATCTCTCAAGGACGCAGAGGCGGTGATCAAAGAAGGGAAGAGTACAGTATGGGGGCAATTGCCTGATTTTCCCCATAAGACGGACAAATTTGGACTAGGGTTTACAGCTGTAGGACAGAAGGCTATGCGTCGTTCCAAAACTGGAGGGCCACCTGTAAGGATCACTCATCACGGAATTAATGTTGTTGAAGATGAAGATGAAGAGAACAACTTCAAAGATTGGATCTTTCTGACCGTCGAAGGGGGTTTAAGCAACTGGGAAGCAAAGGATTTTATTCCCATCACCTTTATTAACCAGTAATTTTATCTTTGAACAATTTCTTATTTCGGTCTGTAATAACTAAAACAATTCGCACACTATTTTCACCTCATGCCTTTCCCGGGGCATGTAGGTCCATCTGTAAGGGCTTGATTTTCTTCATTATCATATGCCATGTTTTAATGAATCATTGGACGTCTTCATCTAAACTGTTGTGTTCATTTTCTTTCCTTTTGCATTTTATTTTGTTTAAGGATGGCTATCCCTTACACACACCCACACTCACAAATGCAGGTACCCATCCACTCCGGATTCCATGGGTGACTATTCTGTTTCAGCCTTCGATAACTCTGAAGATTTGGTCAATCATGTTGAGTGTGAAGTTGACGAAGATTGTGAAGTGCAGGGAGAGTTAGCCAGACTTCTGCAATAAGAAGAGAGGGCTATTTTGCCTCATGAGGAATTGCCAGAAACCATCAACTTGGGTACAGAGGAAGACAGGAAGGAGGTGAAAGTGGGTGCCAACCTAGAACCAGGTGTCAAAGAGCGCTTAGTGCAGTTGTTGAACGAGTATGTTGAAATCTTCGCCTGGTCTTATGAAGACATGCCGGGACTAGACACAGATATCGTGGTCCACCGTCTCCCTACAAGAGAAGACTGTCCACCGGTCAAGCAAAAGGTCCGTCGGATGAGGCATGACATGTCTGAGAAGATCAAAGCTGAGGTAATGAAGCAATTCAACGCTGGCTTTCTGGATGTTACTTCCTATCCATAATGGGTTGCTAACATTGTGCCCGTGCCTAAGAAGGACGGCAAAGTCAGAATGTGTGTGGACTATCGAGATTTAAACAGGGCTAGCCCTAAAGACGATTTTCCACTGCCGCATATCGACATCTTGGTTGACAACACAACTCAACACAAGGTTTTTTCCTTCATGCATAGATTCCTGGGATACAACCAGATCAAAATGGCCCCCGAGGACATGGAGAAAACTACTTTTGTCACGCAATAGGGTACCTTCTGCTACAAAGTGATGCCATTCGGACTGAAGAATGCAGGGGCAACCTATCAACGCGCCATGGTAGCTTTGTTTCATGATATGATACATCATGAGATCGAAGTTTGCGTAGACGACATGATAGCTCAATCACAGACAGAAGAAGAACACCTTGATCATTTGCAGAAGCTGTTTTCCAGGTTGAAGGAGTATAAGCTCAGATTAAACCCAAGCAAGTGCACTTTTGGAGTTAGGTCTGGTAAACTTCTGGGATTTATTGTCAGCAACAAAGGCATTGAGGTTGATCCATCTAAAGTAAAGGCTATACAAGAAATGCTTGCCCCCCGCACTGAAAAGGAGGTTAGAGGATTCTTGGGACGCTTAAACTATATCGCAAGGTTCATCTCTCACCTGACATCTACCTGTGAGCCAATTTTCAAACTGTTGAAGAAACATCAGGTAGTTGAATGGAACAATGATTGTCAAGTTGCTTTTGATAAGATCAAGGAGTATTTATTGGAACCTCCTATTTTGATGCCACCCGTCGAAGGAAGGTCGTTAATCATGTATCTGACTGTTTTGGATAACTCAATGGGGTGCGTACTAGGCCAACATGACGAGTCTGGCTGAAAAGAGCATGTCATTTATTACCTTAGCAAAAAGTTTACCGACTGTGAGACTCGCTACTCACTGCTCGAGAAAACTTGTTGCACTTTGGTATGGGCTGCTCGCCGGCTAAGGCAGTATATGTTGACTCATACCACTCTGCTGATTTCCAAAATGGATCCGATCAAGTATATCTTCGAGAAGCCTGCTTTATCTGGAAGAATCGCTAGATGGCAAATGATCCTGACTGAGTATGATATCCAGTATACTACCTAAAAAGCTATAAAGGGGAGTGTACTAGCTGACCATCTAGCTCATCAAGCCGTCGAAGATTACCAATCTATGAGATTCGACTTCCCTGACGAGGACATCATGACATTGGACAATATTGAAGGTAACGGACCGTATGACGGACCTGAAGAAGGATCCCGATGGACCCTGTACTTTGATGGTGCTTCAAATGCACCTGGCAACGGTATCAGTGCAGTACTCATTTCTCCAGAAGGCTACTATACACCCTTCACTTCCCGACTTTGCTTCAGTTGTACCAATAACATAGCTGAATATGAAGCTTGCATCTTTGGTCTCAAGGCTGCTATAGACTTGGGAATCAAATCTTTGGTCGTATTTAGGGACTCGGCTTTGGTTATCAGTCAAGTCAAAGGAGAGTGGGATACCAAACATCCTAATATTATCCCATACAAAGAACATGTCGTGACATTGTTGCCTCATTTCGAGCAGATTACTTTCGAGCACTTCCCGCGAGAAGAAAATCAGCTAGCAGATGCTCTGGCTACAATGTCCTCCATGTTTAAAATCAACTGAGATAACGAGGCTCCGCAAATTACCATCGAGCGAATGGACGAACCATCGCACTGTCATGAGATTAATACCGAAGAAGTAGTGGAACAACCCTGGTTTCATGAAATCAAAAGGTATCTCCAGACTCGAGAATACCCTGAAGGAGCTTCCGTCAATGACAAAAAGTTCTTAAGGAGATTCGCTGCCAAGTTCTTCCTAAGCAATGGCATCCTTTATAAGCGCAGCCATGATTATGTTCTACTTCGTTGTATGGACAAAGTTGAAGCAGAGTTGATCATGACCGAAATACATAGTGGCACATTTGGCACCCACTTGAGCGGACATACGATGGCTAAGAAGATTCTAAGGGCAGGCTACTACTGGTCTACCATGGAAGCTGATTGTCATCAACATTCCCGTACCTGCCACAAATGCCAAGTCTATGCCGACAAGGTACATATTCCTCCTGTTCCTCTCAAAGTTCTGACAGCTCCTTGGCCATTCGCAATGTGGGGCATTGACATGATTGGAGAGATCAAGCCTACGGCATCCAATGGACATCGCTTCATCTTGGTCGCTATTGATTACTTAACCAAGTGGGTCGAAGTAGCTTCCTATGCCTCAGTTACAAAGAATTTGGTTGCCCGCTTCATCAAGCAGAACCTCATATGCCGGTATGGTATCCCCAACAGGATCATTACGGACAACGGTACAAATTTGAACAACACTATAATCACCGCTCTATGTGAACAGTTCAAGATTTATTATCACAATTCATCTCCCTACCAGCCAAAGATGAATGGTGTTGTTGAAGCCGCGAATAAAAACATCAAGAAGATCATTCAAAAGATGACAGTCACCTACAAGGACTGGCATGATATGTTACCGTTTGCTCTGCATGGATATCGTACCACGACACGTACTTCAACAGGGGCAACCCCCTTTTCTTTGGTATATGGCATGGAAGTTCTTCTACCTATGGAAGTTCAGATTCCTTCCTTGAGGATTATGAAGGATGCCGATTTGAGTGAAGACGATTGGATTCAGACCCGGCTTGATCAACTTAACTTGATCGACGAGAAGCGACTTACTGTTGTTTGTCATGGTCAGACGTATCAAAAATGGATGATCAAGGCTTTCAACAAGAAAGTCAGACGTCGGGTATATCAAGTCGGAGATCTTGTAATCAAGCAGATCATCTTACCGCAAAGTGATCCCAGGGGTAAGTGGACTCCTACCTACGAAGGACCATTTGTAATCAAGAGCATCTTTTCTGGTGGGGCAATGATTCTGACCATCATGGACGGCGACGACTTGCTGCACCCTACAAACGCAGACATAGTCAAAAGATACTACGCATAAAACGACCCGACAAGTTGAAAACCCAAAAGGGCGACTTGGGCAAAAATGGGCATCCTGGTGAATCGAAAACCCGAAAGGGCGGTTCAGGCAAAAATTAGGGATAAAACAAAAAAATCTGTACACCCAGCAAGTTGAAAACCCGAAAGGGCGACTTGGGCAAAAAAGGGTTTCCCGGTGGATCGAAAACCCGAAAGGGCGGTCCAGGCAAAAGTTAGGGAATTAAAGCGTATGACTATGTCTCGTCGGATCACTTTAAGGACAATCTCTTCACCAACAAAGCTCCAAGCTACTGATCAATCCGGTCATCGGTGGACGAGGCAGCGAATGGACGAGATATTCAGAGTTGTGAAGGCTATAGCAGAATGGGAATCCCATGGAATTATTACACATAGCCATCTTCCTTTTGTATAAAATTTTTCTCAATTTTTACGACAACATTCTCTTACTAGGATGTTTGTCTCCTTTGTACAAAGATACTTACAAAAGTTAATACAAAGATACTTCAAAGTGCAGAAATTTGTTTACCTTTCTTTGCCTTTTTACACTTATGTTTTATTTGAAAACGTCCAATGTTTTGTTAAATAGGCATATGCATTTGAATATAATCACTGCTTACAAATAAAACGAAAATTACTGATAGGTTGAAGGTGTAAGAAGATATCTTTGTGCTGTTCCAGGAGAAATCCCCTACAATACATCTTTCAGATCCACCACAGAGCTAAAACCTCGGAGCACATGTCCCCGGCGGAGTTAAGCTTCAAGATCCCCAGCGGAGCCAGTGCACTCTAAACTTGATTCCCCAGCTGAGTTAAGTTTCAAAGTTCCCATCAGAGTTCAAACTCCCGATCCCCAATGGAGCCCGAAGACCCTGAAATACCTATCCCCAGCGGAACCAGAATATTCTAAACCTTCTTCCCCAGAGAAGTAAAATTTCCAACTATCAACCCCCGGTGGGAACTGTTCAACTTCCCTCAATTTCCCCAGCAGCTAGGATGATTCCCCAGTAGATTGGCGTACAACCCAAGCTCCTGATTTCACCAGCCGAGTAAACATTCTCCCCAGAGTTATTTCCCAGCAGATCGAGGATTCTCGGTCTCATTTCTCCAAACAGAAGCCTCCTAGGTTTTAACTCCCCAGTAGAGATTTTCAGAGTTTTCCCTATTTCCCAGAAAAGTCATGAAGGATTCTCATTCCCCGCAAAAGTTGTCAGAACCTTTGTAAATCCCGACAAGTCACTAAGGATTTTCAGTCCCCAGCACTGGTCCCAGGATTTCTCATCTTCAGCAATCAAAGATTTTTGAATCCTCAGCAGTGGTCAAAGATTCACTTTCCCCGGCAGTAGTCAAGGATTTTATTGTCTCCAGTCATCAAGGATTTATTTTCCTCAGCAAGACAGCTACTCAGCTTACATGCACATCCATTACATTCATATATCATGAACATTGATGAAACACATTTCATTGCATCATACATATCATGCAACATAACTTTGTGTTTTAGCTGACTTTTTTACCCTTTTCAAGATAAGATTAAAAGGCTATCATTAACAATTATTCAGATACAGTATGGATACACCCCAGACACAGCGGTCATTCTATTGCTCATTCAGAATTTCAAGTCAAAATACAGTACAGATACACCCCAGACACGGCGGTCATTCTGCTACTCATTCAGACTTCAGCAATCTGATACAGACTAGATACGCTCCAGACACGGCAGCCATTTTATCTCTCATTCAGATTCAACTATCAACTACAAATTCAGATACGCTCCAAACACGGATGCCATTCTGGCCTTTACACCAGCTGTTTGATTTCCCCCAGTGTAGTTGCCACGGAAGTCATTCTGTCATTTATTCAGATCCCAGTTACAGTTTCAGATACACTCCAGACACGGAAGTCATTCTGCTACTCATACAGATCTCGGCTTCAAATACAGTCCCGATACACTCCAGATACGGTTGCCATTCTGCCACTCATTCAGAACTTATCCCCAGCACACAGTTGCTCCATATACAGATGTTCCATTGTCGCCTATTCAGAATTCAGATACAATACAGATACACTCCAGACACGGCAGTCATTCTGATATTCATTCAAAGAATCAAATACAATTACATCTCAGATACGCTCCAGACACGGACGCCATTCTTTTGCTTGTACAGACTCAGTCTCCGGATACAATTCAAATGCATTCCAGACACAGATACCATTTTGATGCTCATTCTTCTGACCTACCACATTGCAATTTAACAAACATTCTTGGATGGCATCTTTAAGCCCATCTCCAGCAAGATTCTACCATCTCTGAATGGCATCTTTAAGCCCATTCCCTCATCTATGTTGTGATGAGTGCAAATTTACGGGCACTCTAGTGTCCAATCCTCTTTTACCTTCGAGACGCGAAAGGCAAACTTGCCAATCTAACTCTTCAGGTTCAAGAAAATTGAACAGGGGCAACTGTTGTACCCCAAAATGTTCCCTCTCATTTTATCAACATTTCTCATCACAAGACTCTTGGAATTCAGGATCAAGCTAGGGTTTCTCTGCTCAAGACACTTCCTTGCATTGTTGACCTAAATTAGGGTTTGAGTTTGCACAGGGATGTTTTGACCTACAATGCCCAAAGTGACTTTCATACTTCATGTTGAACTCACAAGTCTGTCCATACCAAGTTTCAAGCCTTGATTCAAATTTTTGCCCAGTCAATTGAACAGTTGACCTAGAAATCAGTTGTATTGGGAAAAAAGTCAACTGTGGCCAATTGACATTCAAACCTCGTGAAATTTGACCCACATCCACATAATGAACTCATATGAACCACTTGATCAATTTTGGATCACAATTCCACAAGAAATTTGATCAGATCACCAAAAGGGCAAAATGGTCATTTTTAGGGTTTTGATTGTACAAGGGCAATTTTTGACTGTTTGACCTAGCCAATGGCAAATCAAGCTCAACCATGGACACAAGGACGCAATAACATTGTCTTGACCCACTCAACAAGTTCAAAATATCTCAAATGCATAAGATTGACAGATGAATTTTTCAGTCAACTGATCAAAATTTGACTGTATACTGAAAAGTCAAACTTTGACTTTTTGGTCAAAATCAAGTGCCAAGGGTCATTTTTCATCAATACATGACAAATTATGAAACTTGTTCATCAAGAAACCCAAAAATGCAAATTAGGGTTTAAAATGGAAAATTTTCATAACTTAGAAATTTTCTAAGTTATGAAATTTTCTTATTTTTTCCTAAATTTACCCCACATTTTCACCAAGATGCAAATGGATTCAAACAAAACTTATAACATGAAAGTTGTAGTACATCACAAAGTCTACAACTTTGATTCACAAAGTTTTCACAACAGAAGCTTGGATCTCAAGTTATGATTTTTGGAACAAGGGTACCTAAAACTTTTAACTTAGAGAAATTTTGCCCTAGTTTAGGCAGGATTTTGACCCATCTTCTTGGCCATTTTTCACATAGTTCCACTTAGAGTTTCAAGTTTCATTTCAAAGATGGATTATAGTAGATGTTGCAATCTTTCCAAATTGTCCAAGAACTCCTCAAACACCTTTGTGGTTAGGGAGAATCGAATGCTTGAATTTGGCAAAAACTCACTTTGTGACCATGGCCAATACATGTTCATACCATTTTCCAAATCTGACCAAGCTAGCATAGTTCACAATTACAGGCCTCTAAACCAGTTTGTACTCTATAATTTAATGCAAATCCATTGAGCCAATGCATTGTCTTGTTCATTAGGGTATTGTACACAAGTTTAATCCCTAAATGGTAAAAGGCACATTTCCATTTTTGCAAAAGGTTGCTTTATGTCAAACCACTAATCCTTGAGCCTTGAACAAGATCTTATGTTGTCAACCAAATCGATAAACTTGGGGCCAAGCTTACACAATGTGTGCAGAGTTAGAGCTAGCCTGTACAGGCCTGCTCTTGGTCACTTCTCATTTTGCTTCATAACCAAGCAACTTGTCAAAAACAAGAGAACACACACATCTGATAAAACCAATTCAAGAAAAGTTATCAAACAAGTTTCTCATACCCTAACAAGTCAGAAGCACGAGCCTTTCACCCCTAAAGCACCCTCATACTCCAAAACCCCGTTTTCTTGCAAAACATGGTCAGTTCTGCATTTTGCAAGCCACCATCAAATTACCTCATGCGTTTTGTCCAAAACTACTTCAAACACATTCCAATCAATATACCTAAGTTGTCCAGACCATTCACAAGTTGTTGTAACTCCATTAACACACATTGCCATTTTTGTTTGGAAGTTTTGCAGGTTGAGTTCTGTAGCACGATTCAGGCCACTTCAAAACAAGCTAAGCATTGGGAAAGGTTCAGTGGACATCAGGCAAGCTCAAAAGAACCTCAAGCACCATTGAAAGTTGTTGCATTGTCCAGCTCGAACTCAACGGAATCAGGTATTTCATGAACTTTTATCTCTCTATTTAGGAATAGTTAGACTTAGGTTTGTGAATGAAAGTTGTTGTATTCATAGCCCTGAAACCATACATGTGCTTAGTTTTCATTTATATTAATCGTGCTAGGAGAATTTCATTCATGAACTTTCTGAAAAAACTAGGTTAGAAATTAGGGCCAGAGAAATTCTCTCTGGTCTTTGAGAGTTAGCTTAAGTTTTTTTATATGGTTAGATTCGTTGTTTGATACTCTACAAGTTTTACATTTTGAGTTTTGTCAAAAAAGCACTGAATCAAGAGATACAAGTTTGTGTGGAAAACGCGCGTTTTGGTGTTTGAACAGAGGAAGAAGATGAAGTTATTGGGTTTGGTTGGCTTGTTTTGCTCATAACACATGCATTTTCAGTTCATACCCCCATGGCCCATTTCTTTGTAATTTTATTATTTTTGCATTTTTATTTCATTTCTGACTTTGATATTTTATTTTCAAACATAAAAAATACTTAAAAAACACTTTCAGAAATTTTTACATTTATTTGGTATTTATTTTAATTATTTCCACCATTTAATTGATTAAATACTTTATATTTATTTTGTTTAAACTTAAAAATAATGTAAGAAATATTTTTATTTTCATTTATTATTTTTATTCACATTTGAAAATATTTTCTTGAAATATGTACATTTTTGTAAATAATCTATTTTATTTTTATATACACTTAATATATATATATATATATATATATATATATATATATATATATATATATATATATATATATATATATATATATATATATATATATATATATATATATATATATATATATATATATATATATATATATATATATATATATATATATATATATATATATATATATATATATATACATATTTTATTTTTACTTTATTAAATACTTAGAAATAAAACACAAAAATATTTTATTTTATTTTTATCATTATTTATACTAAAAAATACCTTTTTAGGATATATTTCATTTTTATACATATTAATACATTTATGTACATAAATAAATACATTATATTTATTTTCTTAAGAAATTAGGGTTTTTGCCCTAAAAAACAAAAATATTAAAATTGACTTTTTATTTATTTCTTCACATTAAAAATACTTTTTGCATACATGAACAAATAAAAACTTTTTTTTGCATAATACATTTTATTTATTGTATTTATTTAAATATTGTACCTTTAAATATTATGCCTTGCAAATTCAATTTGGATGTAATAGTAATTAGGGTTTTATATTTCTTGCAAAATAATCCCCTATTCAAATTTGTACCCCCCCTCCCTATATCATGTTGTAATAGTGTAGAATTTAAATTCTCGCACCTTTAAGCTTTCAATTATGCCATGATTAGAATTAGGGTTTGTATGCCAAATAAAAACCAACAAATAGTTTGACCTAATCAAAGACAAAATGCATGAAAATCAAACACAAAACACACTTGCACCCCTAGGGTTTCAATCCACTCGTTGCCTTCAAAAATGGGCCATGGTATGCACATCAAGTACTTTGGCAAAACAAAAACAAAACAAAGATCATAGTCCCTCGATGACGCTATCTGAGTTGCCTAAACAAAAATGATCAAGTCCCTCAAGAAAATTGCCAAAAATACTTGACACTATTGCTATCATGGTCTATACGATGACCCGCGCCTGACCCGTTTAACATCCTAACACAAGGTTGTTCACCAAATGCAATGGTGAAACAACACTGTTAAAAGGGTTAAAAACATAAGAAAGATCTTTTGAGTAAAATAGGGTAGATAGCTCTTAGTTACTTGATCAAAAGCTTACAAAACATCCTTGCTATTTTCAAAAACACACTTCACCACACAATTTCAAAACCCTACTTTCGAACATTGAAAACTTTTCAAGAGACAAAAACACCTTTGTATACATTCAAACAAGAATCATTACAAAGATTGTCACAACGATGGCCTCTTTTCAAAACATCTTTCAAAATCACACATAGAGCACCATTTCAAACAATTGAAGAGCACCATTTCAAACAATTGAAAAGCAAAGCAAGTGATCTAAGCAAGTAACTAAGAGCCCGTGGATAACCATGGATAGAAAGGGTGCTAATACCTTCCCTTTCTATAATCTACTCCCCGAACCCAAGAAAATATCTCAAAGGTCTTTCCTGTGCTTTTTGACCTTTCCTTAGGATAAAATAAAAAGTCGGTGGCGACTCTTGCTAAACCAAAACATTTGCAAACACAAATGCAAAATCCCAAGTCAGTTCTCCCATCATATCATACTAGTAATTAGGGTTTATATGGCAAGACTAAAACCAACCAAGAGCAAAATCCTAATTTCAAGATAAAATAAACTGAAACAAACACACTTGCACACTTGCATCTCTAGGGTAGCCTCTCTCCGTTGCCTTTCGGAATGACGGACATGTCTCTAGAAAATAGGGATGCTTTAGCAAAGACCCTCGATACAAAAAATCATAGTCCCTCATTGACCCTTCGATGTTGCCTATGAAAAATGATCTAGTCCCTTACAAAATTGCTAAAGCATCCTTATAAGTTGCCTTCAATGACCATACGATGACCCTTCACTTGTCCCTTCACATCCAAAAGATAGGGCTACGTACTAACTAATGATATGGATAGCATTATCTCTAAAGGAGGAGGAAAAGAATAAGAACGACCTTGAGTGGGTAAGAAATTGTTAATCGCTTGCTCGTAAACTTCTTCTAAAAAACAAAACATTTCTCACATCACCTTTTTTTCAAAATAGTTTCAAACACTTTGTATACATTCTTGAGGACCGATACAAGAATCATTACAAAGTCAGCCTTACATTGGCATTTCAAAAATATTTTCAAAACACACACACACACAAAGCAAATTTTTAAAGTGATCTAAGCGGTTAAGAGCCCGTAGATAACTACGGATGAAAAGGGTGCTAATCCCTTCCCTTTTCATAACTTACCCCCCAAACTCAAAATCCATCAAGGTCTTTCCTGTTCTTTTTACCCTTTCCTTATTGTATAAAAGAAAAGTCGATGGCGACTCTTTCTATCCGCGACATTTATGCTAAAAGACTAAAGAAGTCAGTTCTCCCATCGTATTACAATGTCCTTCATGAATTTGGCATAAATTGGCATTTGTTCCAATGCTTCAGCAAAAGGAATATTGATCTCAAGCTTCTTGAACAATTCCAAGAATTTCTCAAAAAATTTCTCATTAAGATCTTTCTTCCTTGCTCTTGCAGGATATGGCAAAATGATTTTTTACTTTGGGTCTTTCTGCTTCTCCTTTTCCATCACTGGCGGTATCATAACTTCCTCCGCTTGTTTTGGATCCTCTATGATCTCTAAATCCACTTCTAACAAGCCTTCCCCTTCAACTACTTCTTTAGCATCTTTTCCACTTGCTTACCACTTCTTGTCACAGCCGCATTCACAGTGAGATTATCTCTTGGATTTGTAACTGTGACCGCAGGTGGAGTGTCAGGTGCTTAAATATTTGCTAGCTATTATGCTATCTGACCCATTTGAACCTCTAGATTTTTAATTAAAGCGGAAGTGTTCTTCTGATTGTTTCTTGTCTCCTCTTGAAACTGAATATTATGAGCGGCCATCTTTTCAATGGCTATCTCCCAATCTGCTTTCTTTGGAGCTTGTTGTTGTTGATACTGACTATGATATTTCCCTTGCCCCTACTGTCGAACATTACCTTTTTGATATTTCCATGAAAAATTTAGATGATTCTTCCACCAAGGATTTAGGTGTTAGAATAAGGATTATTCTGCTTCAAGAACTTGATATCTTCAATTTGTTGAGCAGTTGCAAGACAATGCACAGTCAAGTGTGGTCCACCATAAATTTAACACACAGAATTTTGGCCTTGTTGAATCTGAGCCACTTGTTGAGTATTGAATGTATTTAACCATGAAAAAATGATAAGACCATGAAATAAAAATCAGAATATGAAAATATATTGAAAATAAAGTCTAGAATATTTTTGTGGTGATTTTTGAATTAAGAAAAATATTAAAAGATAATTAGAGAAAACAATAAAAATTCAAATATATTGAAAACTTATTACACCTATTTCAAACAGAAGGCGCTGTAAAAGAAGCTAAGATCATGTTCAATTGATAGATGCCATGTAAGCGTCCATGTCCTGCAGCCCAAAGCCCTATCTAGTTTTCAGTTTGACAAGCAAATTTTATGAATGTATAAATCCCTTATTTCTCCATGAAAATGTAAAGTGTGAACATCAAACATCAATATCTAAATGAGTAAAACACAATAGAATCAAGAAATGCATCAAAAGATGCATGGATCATAGAGAAAACTCCCTTATTTCTTAAGGAGGAGTCAACTGAACTTTGACCAAGCATGACTTTCACATGCTTCGTCAGATTTTTCTCAACCAAAGCTCATTTTAAAGGAAATTTAATTCTCTACAACTCTGTCTCTCTAAGCTCAAGTCCAAAAGACGCTTCATTTTAGAGATATGGGCCAAAACATTATAGGTCATCTCAAAAGTTAACAAAAAGACACTTTTTGTCAAGGAAACTTACATCAAGATAAAGTATTCAAATTAAAAAAATGATAAACATACATATTGTAGGGGACATCTTGAGCTTTCCAAAAACTCAAAGATCACCTTTATATGATAAAAATTGAGAGAGTTATGATTGGTGCAAGTTGGGTAATATTTAGAAAATGCATGAAACCCAAATGGATCAAACTTGAATTTTTGGGCTAATGGGATTATGTTTCAAGGTCCAAACGTTTTTTAGACCTCATAGTGAACCTTTGAGTCTATTCATACACTCCTTTGATTTTTATTCCATTTATTTTGGTTTTATTTATTTAAATTCAAAATTAAATTAAATAAAAAATCAAAGTTTTCATACAAATGTCCAAGCCCATTCTTCTTGACCTAATTTTCCTCTCTCTCTCTCTCTCTCTCTCTCTCTCTCTCTCTCTCTCTATATATATATATATATATATATATATATATATATATATATATATATATATATATATATATATATATATATATATATATATATATATATATATATATATATATATATATATATATATATATATATTCCTCATTCATACAACAAATAAGGACACGAAACCTTGTAAGAAGATCATATTCCAAAACTCCAAAAATTATCCAAAACTAGGGCAAACTTCAAACCCTATTTGAAGTCTTTCTCCAAGAAAGTTAGCCATCCCAATCAATTCTAGAAGGCTCATAGAGTAAGTATGGATCGATAGTGATGGTCCAAAGAGCCTGAAAATCGCATACATGCATCTCTGATTTCCTTGTTTTTTTGTAAATTCATATTTTCATTTTTATTATGCTTTGATGCATACTAATAATACTAATGTGCTTCTGAGGTGAAACTATATAGGATAGAACCATCGCATGAGTCCCATAATGATTGAATCGTGCGTTGCCATGTTTGAACTATTTTGTATTATCCTCTTCGTATCTCATCATACAGGGAGATTTATCTAAAACCAAGGCCACCAGTGAACTCGCAAGGGTCAAATTAGGGGGGTGGGGTCCCTTTGGATCACTGACACTCTTTGTTTTTCTGGTTGACAAAAAGAAGTCGTCGGAGAAGACGATCGGAGCTAGGGCCCCGGCGCCTCTATGGTCCAGTCACTTTATTTATTTTTTATTTATTGATTCTTGTCATAGTACCGGATGAAACAGCCACCCCAGTGGCAAGAGCGCACACGTTAAGACATTGGTACATGAGGGCGTGGGTTCGATCCCTGCCTTTTGATGTTTTTTTCATATTTTTTAATGTTTTGATGGTTTAACACATTTTGCGTAGTGCCTATTCCTCAAACACAAACCAACGCTTGGTCTGGTGGCAAGTTATACAGGGAAGAAAGAAAAGGGCGTGGGTTCAACACCCTCCCCTGGCATTTTTCCTATTTTTGGTTTATATCCCTTGTATTTCTTTGATTTTTCTTTCCCTATTTATTTTTTGGCTAACCCTAATTCTTTTTTAACCTGATTTATTATTAACTAACCTAAAAATAAACATTTTTCTAAAAAACCTAATTAATTAGATTTTAGGGTTTTAATTAACCTTTTAATAATTTAATTAATTAATATTTTTTTCAATTTTAAAATTAATTATATTTTTAGGTTTTAATTAATTATCATCAAAAACTACTTTCTACATAAAAATCAGCAAAAAAAAAAATCTTTCTCACATTCTTTTTCTATTTTTATTTTCCTTTTTCTTATTCTTAGATCAAGTTGTATAGGTCGTGTGTTTCCTATGTACTAGCTTAGGTCTTTATTTCCCGCTTTCTTTTTTATTATTATGTAACTGCTTCAAGTATGTAATAGCTTAGGGTTTCTTTTCCGCACTTCATTATTATGTAACTACCCCAAAGCCTTGTAATATTTTTAGGTTTACATTTCCGCCTTTATCTTCTTCTACTATATTCTATATGCAATTTCTAATAATTAGGGTTTGTATGGCAAGACTAAAACCAACCGATAGCAAAATCCCTATTTCAAGATAAAATAAACTGAAACAAACACACTTGCACACTTGCACCTCTAGGGTAGCCTCTCTTCGTTGCCTTTCGGAATAACGATCATGTCCATCGAAAATAGGGATGTGAAACTCGATGGAAGAACTGACTTGGGTGTTTAGCATTTGATCGCAATTGTAGCGGTTAGCAAGAGTCGCCACCGACTTTTCTTTTATCCAATAAGGAAAGGCTGAAAAGAATAGGAAAGACCTTTTGAGATGTTTTCTTGAGTTCAGGGGGTAGGTTATGAAAAGGTAAGGTATTAGCACCCTTTTGATCTGTAGTTATCTATGCGATCTTAGTTGCTTTCCAGATCACTTACTTTTGTTTGAAAATGTGCTTGTGGTGTGGGTTTTGAAAGTATTTTAAAAACGTATTTGTAATGGTTCTCGTCTCTATAAAAACGCGTACAAAGTGTTGTTTGGAAAATAGTTTAAGGAAGTGTTTGTGGGATGTGTTTTTGAAAGTGATTTTGAAAAGGTTTTTGTAATGGCTCTCGTTTCTATAAGAACGCGTACAAAGTGTGTCTTTTGAAAATGTTTCAAAATTAAAGTGTTGGTGTATAAAATGTTTTTGTGGTGAGCAAGAGAGCAACTAGGAGTAACCTACCTACTCAAAAGGTCTTAAACATTCTTTTCCTTCTCCTTTAGATGTTGTTATCTCGCTGTTATTTTGGTAAGAAACCTTATCGTTGGATGTAAAGGGACGGGCGTGGGACGTTTTGTATAGTCATCAAAGGCAACCTGTGGGACATTTTAGCAATGTTGTTTAGGGACTAAATCATTTACCAAAGGAAACATTAAGGGTCGTCGAGGGACTACGATCTTTTATCGAGGGTCTTTGCTAAAACGCCCATATTCGAGGGACATGACTGTTTTTTTTTCGAAAGGGCAACTAAGTGAGATTACCCTAAGGGTGCTAGTGTGCAAGTGTGTTTGATTTACATGCATTTAGTTTTGATTAGGGTTATCTACTTGTTGATTTTATGTCTTTCCATACAGACCCTAATTACTAGCATTTATATTTGAAAGCGATAAATTTGCGGAAATGTAAAATCCTACGCTATTACATCATTATGGGATGGGGGTATATATTTACAAATGCGGATTCACAAGAATTTAAATCATAATCATCTATTACAACCATATCGAACTGTACAATATAAGAAAGGAAAAGAATTGTTTTGAAAATGGTTTTTTGCCTTAATGAATTAGAAAAAAGAGGAATAATTAGTTAATAAAAAGGAAATATTTTTTATGTCTTTTTATATTAATAAAAATAGTTCTAATGTTAAAAATGATTAAAAAAAAGAGAGGAAAAAGGAAAAATGATGAGAAATAGGATCAGCATGTTGCTGAAAGCAAAATAAAAGGGATCAGAAGTTCTGATGCTAGGCGTGTTGTGGTTCAAAATGAAACGTTAGAGGAAATCAGCAGTTCTGGATTGATGCACTCTGAGGTCCTGAAAGAAACGTTAGAGGGAAAAACAGAAGTTTTGGGTCGCTGCAAGTTCAAAAGCTCACAAGTTCATTTTTAAGAGGATACAATTCCCTACAATTCATCTTCAGCTCACAAGTTCAAAATATGCACTCACAAAAAGATATGAATTTCTACATTATGGGTCCTTTTGAAAAGCCAACAAAAACACATTTTAGGTCAAAGCTTCTTACATGAACATGGAAGAATCAATTGATATGATACCAAAAGGGTTGCTTAGGGGACATCCTAAGCTTTCTAAAAAGTCCAAGAACATCTCTCTAGGGTTAAAATTGGAGGAGATATGCCTTGTCAAAGTTGACCTTTTTTTGCAAAATTGCCAAAAGTCAAATATGCTCAAAAATGCATTTTTTGCTAAATGGGCCTAACTTTTTATGCTTGCACCTCACTTATAATGTGGTTCACGACTCAAATATTCACATACACATTATTTGCTTCATTTTTCAATTTATTTTGATTTTATATTAATTAAAAATTGAATTAAATCAAATAATTGATGAATAATAGCAAAGATATGATTTGATTTGTTTTTGGACACGTTGGCAATTAAAATATGCTAAATTATCAAGGCCAAAATGAATCAAGCATAATTGCTACAAGAAAGGGAAGATTTGACTCAAAATAGCAAGTTTGCATATGGCTAAAGAATCAAATCAAATCTCATCAAACTTCAAGATTCAATCCAAGTTTGTAACCCTAATTCATCCCTAGGTATATATTGGACAAGAACAAAGCAAAAAACAAGGGTTAGCAATCGTGAAAGAGGCAGAGCAAATTCAAAAAATTCAAAGAATTTTCACTCCACAGGCCAATTCAAGCCATTCCAACGATTCCAATCGTTTCTTGGACCTTCCCAGAAGCTAATTGGATCATTTACAAGGCTTGAAACACCCAGAAACATGCACAATCACTCTCACGGTTTGCTCATATTTTCAAAATCGATTACTGTATTTCTTGCATCATTAGCATGTTTAAGTTATATATTTGTGATCCTCATCATGTTTGCAAGCTAACTGGATGATTTAATTGCATTTTTGAAGCATGTACATGCCTTTGCCATTGTTAGGGTTTGTATGTGCAGTTTAGGGGTTTTGTCCACATGTGAAATTAGCCAAAAAGAAGAGTACCATGATGTTCACGAGATCAAAACGAATGGATATATATAGTTAGAAATCATTTATCATGTGTCTTGTGCATTTTGGAAATTTGTAGGGGCTATGGCTACGGACATGTGACTGTAGGCAAAAGGTATATACCTAATACGAAGGTCCCAGGAAGAAGAAGATATGTGGCGTGATTCCATTGGGCCACTTGAATTTCGCGCGTGTTTTTTTTCTTTCCAACTAACCCACCTATTTTTTCTATATTATATTTTGTTTTTATTGTTTATACAACAAAGCAAGACATCTCAGATGGTGAAGCGCATTAATGGGGAGTATAAGGATCTAGGTTCAATCCCAGGTCCCAACAAATTTTCTTTATTTCACTTTCCTTCAACAGATCCAGTGCATTGTCATTATAAATGCCCACCATACTCCACCAATCTCCAACCAGTGGATTCATCATCCATTCAAATCAACGCATAGGCAATGAGGGACTATGATGCACCCTCAGGTCAACGCCACAAAGAATCCAATGCTGACCGGGCCTGGAGTGCTTTTGGGCTAGAAGATTTCAGATTGACACCCTCCTTTTGCTAGCATGCAGGCCCAGTTTGTAGTTTCTTTCTATTTTATTTTTCTAATTTCTTTAATTATTTTCTTTATTTATTTTAATTAATTAACACAAAAAATATTATTTTTTCCATAAAATCAACAAATCATAAAAAAAGATTTTTTTATATATAATATTTTATTTAATATAATTACTAAATTAGGTAAATTTAATTTATTTTTCATAATTAAAATCAAATAGAAACTAGGTTTTTTAATTTTACAATTAAATTTCTTTTCTCAAATAAAAAAAACCCAAAAATACACAAAATCTTTTTGTACAAAATATTTTATTTTCTTGAAATTATTTAATTTAGCTAGATTAGGTTAATATCAACTTCTTTTTTGTAAATAAAAATAATTAGAATTAGGGTTTTATTGTACATAATTTAATTAATTCTTTTCTCAAAAATAACTTAATTATTTTTTAAATTAGGGTTTAGGTTATTTTTCAACATCTCTCGTATTTAATTCGCCGCGCATTTAATTATTTCTTTTCCATTATTTTTGTAACTGCCAATGGTTTATAATAGTTAAACTAGGGTTTTATTTACTGCTTTAATCCCCGATTCTTTGGTTATGTAATTAATCCCCATCCCCCGAAGCCTTGTAATAGATAGGTTTATTTTTTCGCATTTTTAATTCCTGCAAATATTTAACTGTCTAGATGTATGCTAATAGGATTGTATGGCAAGAATATCTGGAATTAAAACGGTAGATCACCTAATGTGCAAAGATTAAATAACTGAAACAATTCACATGCACATGTTCACTCCTAGGGTTTTCCTCACTTGGTTGCCTTCGGTAAACAATCATTAAGCATAGGAGATTTTAATGGTTGCCCTCCAGTCTAAAAAGATCAAATTGTCCCATTCAAATGTTGCCTCGGAAATGTTGCCTCGGAGATGTTGCCTCAAAAAGATCTTAAAACTCTAGGGTTACTACTAAAGTTTTCTAACTATTTCTTTAGTGATTGTACTGGTCCCTTTCGAATGTCCCTTACAACTCCAACGACGGTGCTACCTACTCCTTAATCGTAGGATAGCATTGTCTAAAGGAAACAAGAATAAACAATCTTTTTTCGAGTAGGTAGAATCTTAAGTACTTTCTCAATGAAAACTTTTCACACAAACACCTTTCAAAACAATTTTCAAAACAAACTTCGTCACACTCTTGAGGACTGATACAAGGGTTATCACGAAGTAAAACATTTTCAAGACAAACACACACAAGCAATTTGAAAAATGAGCAAGTACCTAAGAGCCTGTAGATAACTACGGATAGAAAGGGTGCTAACACCTTCCCTTTCTATAATCTACCCCCCGTACTCAGAATATCTCGAAAAAAGGTTTTTTCTGTTCTTTTTCCTTTTCCATGATTGGATGAAATAAAAGTCGGTGGCGACTTTTCCTTACCGCGACATTTTGCAAACAAAAAAACGCAAAACGCAAACCAGTATAAACAATCGGTTCTGCCACCGTATCACACACCCCTAATGCCAAGCAGAGGGACATTAGGGAATTCCCCACAATGGTCAATGATAGAATCATCTTCCAAGGATCTCGAACACCAATGAATATCAGAGTGGGTGAAGGACATCATCCTTTGAGACCATGTCAATCTTTGCTCGTTCTTCAATGCTGATCGAGGTAGGTGTGAAGTGAACCACTTGGTGAGTAGGGGAATACAACACAAGAGAGTACCTCTTTTTTTCATGGTGCAGGTATAGAAGCAATGTAAGATGTCTCACAACAAGGTAGGTATAAGATTACGAGAGAGAAAGACTTTGATGGCATTAACATCTATGAATTGGTCCGAGTTGGGGAATAGAACCAAACCATACATGAGAAGAGCCAAGACATATTCAAAAGCTTGAAAATCCATATCTTCCCAGAATGAACGAGCCTTCTCCAATAGAAACTTGGCTAGGAACCCTTTGACCCCACTTCTTGTCTCTCAATTTGCTATGATGTCGGCACTCTTCAGATGCAAAGCTTCGACGATGACCTCGGGTTTCGGAATCCCTTCTAGATCGATGAATGGTATCTGATCAAGCCCGTGCACCCCTAATAGTAGAGAGAACTCTTCTAGTGTAGGTACCAACTAATAGTCAGGAAAATTGAAGCAATGATGTATGAGATCAAAGAATTGGAAGAGCACACACATCATCTCCTCTTGGAAATTGGAGGTAGCCAAACTGAGGAGTCGACCATTTTTCCTGGTAAAAGGAGAATCTCTGGGCACCCTTGATGCTAACTCTTGGAGCTGAGGGTGTGCTTTTACAAAGCTGATTCGGATGGTGTTCCTTTGGACGGAGTTCATGGCCTACAAAACAAAAATAAAGATAAATTCCTAAATCCTTGAAATTTTTAGTGAGAATGTGTATGATGTTATGATGTTATGATGTTTATGATGTTATGTACAAGTAAGCATATACACCCAAGGCAAACAAGTCCTTATGTTTAGGATTGCATGGAGTCTTACAGGTAAGTACCCTCTTGAAGTTTAGTTGGCTCAACCTGTCCTAGTAATCGTAACCGGGTTCTAAAAGATCTCAATATCACCGACCTTTCTTTTAGGCATTGTCTCAGCACAATCAATCTTTTCTTGTGGCCGAGATATCCCAAAATTCCAATCTCAATGAGTTTAGTATCGAGTATCAACCAATTTTCATCTTTCCACCCAAACCGGTTATCTCACTACGTCCTAATGGCCAAGTTGTTGAACTACGGTTCTAAAGTCAATTAGTGCTTCATGATGCCACTCAGCGCCCCCGTATTCTCCTCGATTCAACACAAGGGATACCAGTACCAACAAATGCATCACACTAATGTAGCCATTGCTTCAACCATATCGGTCTACACCGTACAATTTCCATAATCTATTGCTACTTACCTAAAAAGGTGTCCCAGATCCGGGTAGAGGATCAAAGCAAACCCAAACAAAGAACCATAATGTAAAGCAAACAAGCCATACAATGAAAGCAAGTAAAGGTGATCTATACCTAAGGTAACCTCACTTTTAAGTCCCCAATAGGGTCTCCAGTTCTGTAACTCTGTGGGAGAACTGACTTGGGTGTTTTGCGTTTGATCGCAATTGTAGCGGTTAGCAAGAGTTGCCACCGACTTTTCTTTTATCCAATAAGGAAAGGCTGAAAAGAATAGGAAAGACCTTTCGAGATGTTTTCTTGAGTTCAGGGGGTAGGTTATAAAAAGGGAAGGTATTAGCACCATTTTCATCTGTAGTTATCTATGGGCTCTTAGTTGCTTGCTAGATCACTTGCTTTTGTTTGAAAATGTGCTTGTGGTGTGGGTTTTGAAAGTATTTTGAAAACGTCTTTGTAATGGTTCTCGTCTCTAGAAGAACGCGTACAAAGTGTTGTTTGGAAAATAGTTCAAAGAAGTGTTTATGGGATGTGTTTTTGAAAGTGATTTTCAAAAGGTTTCTTTGTAATGGCTCTCGTTTCTATAAGAAAGCGTACAAAGTGTTTGTCTTTTGAAAATGTTTCAAAATGAAAGTGTTGGTGTATAAAATGTTTTTATGGTGAGTGTTGTACCCCAAAATTTGCCCTCCCATATTCTTCAAAGTTTTGACAAGCATCACCTCAAATGGTTCAAAGTCTACTCAAGGGCTACACAGTCAAGCATCCTCCTAAGCCAGTCAAATTAGGGTTTTGGTTCCTTCAAGGAAGTTGAGGTTTTCAAGGGCTCAATCAAGTCCCATATGCTCATATACATTGTCAAGCACCTACATGTCAATTTTCAAGGCTCACAAGGTCAAGTTGCACAGTCAAAAGCCCTAATTGCTCCACAGTCAACTGTAGGGGCAAAATGGTCATTTGGCAGTCAAAAGTCAAAAATTTTGGTCAACATCTTATTTTGAAGCCACAATCATCATTTGATCAAGTCTTGATCATGATTCCACAATAATGGCTCAAAAATCATCAAGGTGTCAAAAGTTTCTATTTTTGGACAGCTAAAAAGTCAACTGTAACTTGACCAAGGCATAACTTTTTCATGGTTCATCAGAAAAATCCCATCCAATGCTCATTTTAAAGGGGAGGACATTTCCTACAATTCATCTTCACATTCCAGGTCCAAGAAATTCTCTCACAAAAAGTTATCAATTTCAACATTATAGGTCATTTTCAAAAGTCAACAAAAAGGCACTTTAAGTCAAAGACCATAACTTGAGATTGGTAAATCAAAATGACATGGGATCAAAGGCATTGGTTAGAGGACTTCAAGACCTTTCCAAAATGTCCAAGAACATGTTCATATGATCAAAATTGAGCAAGATATGCATTGGAGAAGTTGGGAAATTTTTGTGAAATGGCAAAAGTCAACTATCTTTGAAACTTCATTTTTGACAAAAAGGGCCCACTTTTTCCACTTGGTTCAGCTTTGCCATGCCTTCCACGTGTCCCGTGATTTATTTCAAGTTTAAAAATTAATTTTTCTATTTTTATTTAATTTTATTTGATTTAATTCATTTTAAATCTTTAAAATTCAAATAAAAAATCAAGAAAATTAATTAATGGATATCTCTTGTTTTGAATAGCCTTGATACATCATGAAAAACATACCAATTTCGTGTAAGACCTATTTCAAGCATGAAATTCAAATTTGGACAAGAATGGCAAGTTTCTTTAATGGAGGTTATGGCAAAATCCAAAAACATAATTGCATTGGTTTAAGGCCCAAGATATTGATTGATTCTCATTCAGAACCTTATATGCAAGCCTCCCACACATGATTCACGACCTAGAAAACTCAGAGGCAGCATAACCATATTGCAAAAATTCAAGAAATATTGTAAAACTGAAATCAATATTCCAGGTGAATTCAAGGCCTAAAAGTGATTCAAACATCTTGCCTGAGTCTCCAGGAAGTCATTGCCATCAAGAACAAGTCCAAATACGCAAAGAATCAAAGCCAACAAGTCACTCGGTTTGCATATATTCCAAATCTGCATATCATATTTCATGTGCTTTTAATCCATTTTTTTGATTGGTTTGTGTTGTTAGGAACCTTCTGAAGCTAATGAAACAGTTAAATTGAACTAACGCGCACTGAATCCAAAATCACCATGAACAAGTTCTAGGGTTCTTCAGTTTCAAATTTGGGGCTTTCTAAACCCAGAACAATTAGGACTAGTGATGCATATGACTGGATTCGTTGCAACAAGACGAAATCATTGACACTATCGCGCCCTTTTTATATTGATTGTATGCCTAATATCTATTCTTGGCACTTTCAGTTTGTGGGGGTTTAAAACCCCCGCTATTTACTTGCTTTTTGTTTCAGGCCAGATGAAGAAGACAGTACGTGGAAGGACATGAATGGTGCATTCAAATATGATGCGCGCCTTTTTTAAAATTCCCAGCATAATTGTTGTTTTGGCATATTATTTTCACTATCCATTAATATTACAAATACAATGTAGTGGTTGTGGACGTGTCTTGCAAGCGTTGGGACCTGGGTTCGATTCCCAGGTCCCCCCATAATTCCAATATTATTTTTTTAAACGCTTTCTTGTGCAGCATCCCAAAGAAAGCATATCATACACCTCATCCAGGAGTCAGCCAAGTGTCCATCAGTGCAAATCCAAGGGCCAAGCATGAGGACCATGGTGCTCTGGAGTCAACATGGGCGTAGGCAACCAGGAAAAGTCAACGTGGCTGAAGATTCATTGGGCCTCAAATTCCAATCAAACACCCCCATCCTGGCCCATACCCCCCTTGGGTTTGCTCTTTTTTTATTTATTATTTTTGTCATTTTCTCTTTTATTTTATTTCTTATTCCTTTATTGACAATTAACATAATTAACATTTTTATAAAAAAAATCAAAAAAAAAAGAACTAACATTATTATTATTATTATTATTATTATTATTATTATTATTATTATTATTATTATTATTATTATTATTATTTTATTTTTGTAAATAAATATTAAATAATTGAATTAGCTTTAATTAGGCAATTTTAACTTTTTTTAAATAACTAAAATAATTTAAAATTAGGTTAACTTAGAATTTTAATTCTTTTATTTTATTTCATAAAAACATAAAAACACAAAAAAAACATTTTTCTTTTAATAAATTAATTAATTAGATTAGGCTTTATTTAATTAATTGCATTTAATTCAAAAAAGACAAAAAATTCAATTTCTTTTCTTAAAAGGGTCAAAACCCTTAGAACGTTTCCGATTAACTTTTATTCGCGCGCATTTTATTTTGATTATTATGTAATTGCTTTCGAGAATGTAATAGTAATTAGGTTTATCGCTTTATTTAATTTCTCGTACTTATTTATCAAAACGGGTCTTTGTATTTTTGGCGATGTATAGACCCGCACCTTGTAATAGCGTAGAACTTTAGATTTCTGCAATTTACTTTCCGCACCCCCTTAACTGTTAAACGCTTGAAAGAATGTATGTGAATAAAATTAACCCGTAGCTCACAAAATAACATGTACAAGACAAAAACATTGACTGAAAAACAACACACAAAGCACATGCCACTCCTAGGGTACGCTTCACTCGTTGCCTCGAAACGTGGTCATCAAGTATAGAACGTCTTAGAGGTCGCCCTTTGTCTAAAGATCCAATTGCCTCGAAACGGTTGCCTCGGATAAAAAGGATCTAGGACATTAGGGTTACTTCTAAGGCGTCCTACCGTCGCTTCGGTGACCATACTGTCCCGATAATCGAATTGACCCGAACACCTCCAACGATGGTGCTACCTACCTCTCAATGGTGGGATAGCACTATCTAAAGGACACTTACACAGCTTAATTCCTTAGGGTAGGTAGATGACTCATGGGTACTTGCTCTTTTCAAAAACAAACAAAATACTTTTCACACCTTACACTTTCAAAAAGTTTTCAAACAATACTTCATACACTCTTGAGGACTGATACAAGAGTTACCTAGAAGTTTTCAAACGAACTTTTTCAAAACCCACACACACTTGAAAAGCAAACATTTTTGAAAACATAAGAGCAAGTACCTAAGAGCCCATGGATAACCATGGATAGAAAGGGTGCTAGTACCTTCCCTTTCTATAAATCTACCTCCCGAACCGAGAAACATTCTCGAATAAGGAATTTTGTTGAGCTTTTGTCCTTTCCATGTTGGAGAACATAAAAGACGGTGGCGACTCTTGCTTACCACGACATTTCGCGAAACCAGCTTAAAAACAGTCAGTTCTATTTCCACCGGTCACAGAACTGGCGACTCTGCTGGGGATACTTAAAAGTGAGGTGTACCTTAGGACTAAGATCACTTGTGTTTTCAATTGCCTGATTTGTTTGCTTTAATATTGTTGGGCCTGTCTTGGGAGTTTCATAGATCCTAACCCGGATCTGGGGGATACCTTCTTAGAAAGTAGCAACAAACTATGAGGGAACTGTGCGGGGTATATCGACACGGTTGAAGCAGTTTGCTACGTTGATGTGGCACTTTGGTGAGTACCGGTAACCCTTGAGTCAAGTCAAGGAGAGTACAGGGCCGCCGCGTGGTGTTGTGAAGCATCAACTGACCTTAGGAACCTTAATTGAACCATCCTGGCCTCTTTAGGGGTAGTGAGATAACTGACTTTGGTGCAGTCCGAAGTTGGTTGATACTCGATACTACACTCATTGAGGGTTGTTTTCTTGGAATATTTTGATCGCCAGTTCAGTGGCTAAATCAAAACAATGAACACAGAAAACAACCCAATGATATTGAGCTCCTTAGAACCCGGTTACTTTTGATAGGACAGGTTTTTGAGCCCACCAACTTCAAGAGGGTAGTACCCCAAACTTCATGCTGGCCTAAACTCTAAGGGTTGTGGTGTGACTTGTGTGCTTTACCATGTTTGCTTTTGTGAATACTTGTGGTGTGATCTTATCATAGCATCATAACATCATACAGCATCATATGCATTGACTAACCACTTCAGGGGTTCGAATTTTCATCTTTGTTCTTGTTTTGTAGGACATGGAAACTATCCGCAGAAAGACAATTCAGGTCAACCTTGTAAGGGTCCCTCCTCAGCTTAAGGAACTTACATCCAGGATTCCCGAGAACTCTTCATTCAGTGAAAGGCATGGTAGAATCATCAGCTTGGTCAATACCAACATTGAAGAGGATATGGTGAAAGTGATGTTCCAGTTCTTTGACCCTCTGCACCACTGTTTTACTTTCCCGGATTATCAACTGGTGCCTACTTTGGAAGAGTTTTCTCAGCTTTTGAAGATTCCTATCCTTAGTCAACTACCCTACAACGGTACAGAAAAGGAGCCAAAACTTGAAGAGGTTGCTAAAGCATTATGCCTACAACCATCTGACATTAAGGGACATTGGGAAGTTAGAAGTGGTATCAAAGGGTTCTTGGCCAAGTTTCTGTTTGAGAAAGCACAAGAATGTTGGAACTCCCTTGACCTACAAGCTTTTGAAGAAGTTGTGGCACTCCTCGTCTATGGATTGATGTTGTTCCCTAATCCAGATCAGCTTATAGATATCCATGCTGTCAAGATCTTCATGTCCAGGAATCCTATACCTACATTGCTTGGGGACATCCTCCACTCATGTTACACTCGAACCATGAGAAAAAGAGGTGTTCTCATGTGTTGCACTCCTCTCCTGGCAAGGTGGCTTATTTCGCACCTTCCACAATCAGTTTTGAAGAACGAGCGGGGTTTGAGATGGTCACAACGATTGATGACTCTTACACATGCTGATATACATTGGTGTTCTCGGTCCAGAGAGAATGTCACTATCATTGATCGTTGTGGAGAGTATCCTAATGTCCCTTTGCTTGGAATTAGAGGGGGTATTACTTACAATCCTTGTCTGGCTTTGAGGCAGTTTGGATATGCTCGGAGGGATGGCCCTCATGATATGTTGATTCCTGACATAGTTTTTGACTTCGACAACGATGCACAAGGACTTCGTCAGAAATTTATCAGAGCTTGGAGGATGCCCAACAGGGTAGATAGCAAGACGCTGGGGCACAAGAACTCCATCCCCCTGGAGCCTTATCTCAAGTGGGTACGAGCCCGCTCCCAGAAGCTGGTGATGCCATATCCTCATGTTCTCCCCGTGATCAAAGAGCCAGTGTTGGAAGGAGAGGTGCCCTACACCATTCAACATCCTAACATGCCTACATCCTGGGAAGAAATGCAAAAGAGTTGGATCCAACTCAAGGAAGAACGGAATTCTCTTGAAGCCAGTCTACATGTCAGTGAGAAGAAGGTCTTGAAGCTCACCCGCCTACTGCACGAGGAAAAGACCCTTAACACTTACATTGCTCCAAAGAGGATGCGCAGTGTCTTTTGGGATTAATTATTTTGTAATGTTTTGCCCATGAGGCCCTGATGTACTGAACAAATTATTTCCTAATAAAAAGTGTGTTCTTTTTTGGCTACAACGAATTTGAACTTTCGAACCCTTGAATGCATTGCATAAATAGCATATCATGCATCATGTGCATAACAGGTACCCTTTTTCTACAAGTTGCTTAATCTTCTTTGCTGTTTATTTCAGCACTCAGTCATCATGAATCCTGAACCAACTACCGAGCAAGCTATCAAGGCCCTCCAGGCCTAGAACGCCCAGTTTCAGGAAATGGTCATGAACTTGGCCCAAGGACAACAAGAGCTGAAGGCTTTGCTCCTGAAAAAGAAGAAGAAGAAGAGGACTGTGCTATTCAACACTGGGCGCAGACTCGGAAATACACTGCAGAATGAAGCTGAGAGGACTACTCCATCTGTGGGGGAAGGCAGTCACCAAGGGAGAGAGGTTCCTAGTCCTGTGGTCTCTGACACTGAGACAGACTTCAACGATGAACAGTACCCTCCTGCTGAGGACCGGTACAAGCAGCTGGAGGACAGGTTAAATGCTATGGAGATTCAACGTGTGCCTGGGTTGGATTTCGGAGACTTAGGGTTATCTTCTGGGGTGGTGATCCCACACAAGTTCAAGGCGCCGACCTTTGTGAAGTATGACGGGGCTTCCTGTCCTAAGATGCACCTCTGTTCTTATGTAAGGAAGATCCAGCCTTACACAGCAGACAAGAACTTATGGATCCATTTCTTCCAGGAGAGTCTTTCAGGGACTCATCTCGAATGGTTATATCAGCTGGATGGAACCAACATTCGTAACTGAGAGGATTTGGCTACTGCTTTTTACAAGCAGTATCAGTACAATTCCGACCTCGCTCCTACGCGTACCCAACTCTAGGGTATGTCGCTGGGAACGGGTGAAGGTTTTAAGGAATACGCACAGAAATGGAGAGACCTGGCTGGCAGGGTGCATCCACCGTTGACGGATCGTGAACTAGTGGACATGTTCTTAGGGACCCTATCTGGTCCATTCTTCAACCATCTCATTGGTAATTCCTCTGTTGGGTTTACTGACCTGATCCTGACTGGTGAGAGGATCGAAGCGGGTATCAAATCGGGGAAGATACAGAAGGGCGCCTCCTCAAGTACTGAAAAGAAGCCCTTCAAGAAGGAAGCTAGTGTTGTGTATGGTCCAAGGAGACAAAACAAACCAGAACGCCGCCAAGCTGTTAACGCGGTAGTAATTTATAAGCCTGCTGCTACTCCTCAACAATACAACTGGCCAAGAGTTGAGAGGCCCAAAAGACAGTATACTCGGCTCAGCATGACTCTTTCTCAGATATTGCCGCAACTACTGTCAACCAGCCTGGTAACTGTCAAGGAAGCTCCGAAAGTGGTAAACACAACATCTCCGAAGTACAATCCCAATGCCCACTGCGCTTATCACTCTGATAGCCCGGGGCATTCTACTTATGATTGTTGGGCTCTGAGGAATAAGGTTCAAGACCTTATTGATGCTAAAGAGGTACAGTTCGAGGCGCCCGAGAAGCCTAATGTGGTGACTGCTCCCATGCCTAACCATGGGGTAAATGCTATTGGGGATGAAGATGAAGTGGAAGAATCCGAATTCGACAGCTGGATATACCCAACAACTGAATATGGACCAAGCAACTGGACTGCCAAAGACTCCATGCCTGTTACTTTTGTCACCCAGTAATGAACTTCTTTGTTTTGAATTTGTAACAAACAATAATTTGAAATTCTATGGCCCGGTGTCTTACCCGGGGCACCGTGGCGTCATTTGTGAGGGCTTGTTATTTGTCACTTCCATATATCATGAATAAAAGCATTGGACGTTTTTCACATTTCAAATCTTGCGCTCCCTTTCTTTCTTTATATATTGCAAAACAGCTATATTTACACACACTCACTTATACAGGTTCCAATCCACCCTGGATCTCACTGGTAACGACTCTGCTACTGCTAGTTATGACTTCGAAAGTCCGATCAACCTAGCCGAAGATGAAGGTGAAGATGATTGTGAAGTGCCTGGTGAGCTTGCAAGACTGCTACTCCAGGAAGAGAGGGCCATTCAGCCACATGAAGAGCCAGTGGAAACGGTAAATCTGGGTACTGAGACAGACAGAAAGGAAGTCAAGATTGGTGCCAATCTGGAGCTCAGTGTGAAACAACGGTTGATTCAGATGTTGCATGACTATGTGGAAATCTTTGCTTGGTCTTACGAAGACATGCCTGGGTTGGATACTGACATTGTGGTTCATCACCTGCCTACCAAGGAAGATTGCCCTCCGGTTAAACAGAAGGTCCGCTGTATGCGTCCAGAGATGTCCGAGAAAATCAAAGATGAGGTTATGAAACAATTTGATGCTGGTTTTCTTGCAGTGACTTCTTACCCTCAGTGGGTTGCCAACGTGGTCCCGGTGCCAAAGAAAGATGGTAAGGTCAGAATGTGTGTTGATTACAGGGATTTGAACAGGGCGAGCCCTAAGGATGATTTCCCTCTGCCTCACATTGACGTTCTGGTTGACAATACTGCTCAGCATAAAGTATTCTCCTTCATGGATGGTTTCTCAGGTTACAATCAGATCAAGATGGCTCCCAAAGACATGGAGAAGACCACTTTTGTTACTCAGTGGGGCACCTTCTGCTACAAGGTCATGCCTTTTGGGTTGAAAAATGCAGGGGCAACCTACCAACGTGCCATGGTTGCTTTGTTTCATGACATGATCCATCATGAGATCGAAGTGTACGTTGACGATATGATTGCAAGGTCCCAAACTGAGGAGGAACACCTTGACCATCTACGGAAACTGTTTGACCGTCTGAAGTTGTACAAGCTGAGGTTGAAACCGAACAAGTGCACCTTCGGGGTGAGGTCTGGAAAATTGCTAGGCTTCGTCGTAAGCGACAAAGGTATTCAAGTGGACCCTGCCAAGGTGAAAGCCATACAAGAGATGCCAGCTCCCAAGACAGAGAAAGAAGTCAGAGGCTTTCTAGGACGTCTGAATTACATTGCCCGGTTCATCTCACATCTAACTGCTACCTGTGAACCAATCTTCAAGCTGCTGAAGAAAGATCAAGTAGTGCGTTGGAACGATGAATGTCAGGCCGCTTTCGAAAGAATCAAAGAGTGTCTCCAAGAACCACCCATTCTTATGCCACCGGTTGAAGGGAGACCTCTGATACTATACTTGACAGTACTAGACAACTCAATGGGGTGTGTGTTGGGGCAGCATGACGAGTCTGGCTGAAAAGAGCATGCTATTTATTACCTTAGCAAAAAGTTTACCGACTGTGAGACCCGATACTCACTGCTCGAGAAAACTTGTTGCGCTTTGGTATGGGCTGCTCGCCGGCTGAGACAGTATATGTTGACTCACACTACACTGTTGATTTCAAAAATGGATCCGATTAAGTACATTTTCGAAAAGCCCGCCTTGTCTGGAAGAATAGCAAGATGGCAAATGATCTTGACCGAATACGACATCCAGTACACGACTCAGAAGGCAATCAAGGGAAGTGTATTGGCAGACCATTTGGCACACCAGGCAGTGGACGACTACCAATCTATGAATTTTGAATTTCCAGACGAGGATATCATGGTAGTGACTGATTGTGAAGTACCTGGACCGGATGAAGGACCTGAGGAAGGATCCCGATGGTCTATGCACTTTGACGGAGCCTCAAACGCTTTGGGTAACGGTATCGGCGCTGTGATCATATCCCCAAAAGGCACTCATACTCCACTTACTGCCCGGCTATGTTTCAACTGCACCAACAACATGGCAGAGTATGAGGCATGCATCATGGGTCTTCAAGCTGCAATTGACCTAAGGATCAAGTTTCTGAGTGTCTTCGGATATTCCGCTCTCGTGATCAATCAGATCAAAGGCGAGTGGGATACGAAACACCCAAATCTTATTCCTTACAAGGAGTTAGTGTTGACATTGATCCCCCATTTCACGGAGATAACTTTTGAACACTTCCCAAGGAAGCAGAATCAGTTGGCGGACGTGCTGGCTACGATGTCTTCCATGTTCAAAGTCAAATGGGACAATGAGGCTCCCCGGATCATTATTTGGAAATTAGATGAACCTGCACATTGCTGTGATCTTGAGGCTGAAGAGGTAACTGAAAAACCTTGGTATCATGAAGTGAAGAGGTACCTTGAAGCTCAAGAATACCCTGAAGGCGCATCTGTCAATGACAAGAAGTTCCTGAGAAGATTCGCTGCAAAGTTCTTCCTCAGCAACGGAATTCTCTATAAGCGAAACCATGATTCGACCTTACTGCGTTGTGTAGATAAGACTGAAGTGGAAAAGATCATGGCAGAACTACATGAAGGTACCTTCGGAACACATTCCAGTGGACATACCATGGCAAAGAAAATCCTTCGGGCAGGATATTTCTGGTCCACAATGGAAGCTGATTGTTATCAACACTCTCGGACATGTCATAAATGCCAGATCTATGCTGATAAAGTGCACGTTCCTCCAGTTCCCTTGAACGTCTTGACAACACCTTGGCCTTTTGCAATGTGGGGCATTGATATGATCGGCGAGATCAGACCTACGGCATCTAACGGGCATCGCTTCATCCTGGTAGCGATTGATTACTTCACAAAGTGGGTTGAAGCAGCTTCCTATGCTACAGTAACCAAGAATGTCGTGGCACGGTTCATTCGGCATAACCTGATCTGTCGATACGGTGTCCTGGAAAGGATCATTACGGACAATGGCACCAATCTCAACAACAAGATGATCACTGAGCTCTGCGAGCAATTCAAGATACAGCACCACAACTCTTCTCCTTACCGGCCGAAGATGAATGGGGCTGTCGAAGCGGCAAATAAGAATATCAAGAAGATTGTGCAGAAAATGACAGTGACCTACAAAGATTGGCACGAGATGTTACCGTTTGCTCTTCATGGGTACCGTACCTCAGCAAGGACGTCAACCGGGGCAACACCCTTTTCCTTGGTCTATGGCATGGAGGCAGTCTTGCCTATTGAAGTCCAGATACCCTCTCTCCGGATAATGAAGGATGCAGATTTGAGCGAAGATGACTGGATCCAGACTCGACTTGATCAGTTGAATCTAATCAACGAAAAGAGACTCACTGCTATTTGTCATGGTCAGACGTACCAAAAACGGATGATCAAGGCATTTAACAAGAAAGTCAGACGCCAAGAGTATCAAGTCGGAGACCTGGTAATCAAATGCGTCATCCTTCCTCAAAGTGATCCCAGGGGCAAATGGACCCCTACTTACGAAGGGCCGTTTGTGGTTAAACATGTCTTCTCAGGAGGAGCCATGATTCTAACCACCATGGATGGTGACGACCTTCCTCACCCCGCCAATGTAGACATAGTAAAAAGATACTACGCGTGAACAAAAGACCCGCTAGGTTGACACACCTAGGCAAAAATAAGGGCTTCCCGGCGAACCAAAAGGGTTCGGGCAAAAATAAGGGATGAAATGAAAAAATCTGTACACCCGGCAAGTCGAAAACCTGAAAAGGCGGCTTGGGCAAAAATGGGTATCCCGGTGGACTGAAAACCCGAAAGGGCGGTCCAGGCAAAAGTTAGGGATAAAGCGTAATACTATGTCTCATTAGATCACCTTGCATCCAGAATTTGGTATCAACTATCAGGTTCAGACGGCACCAATCAGTCAGCTTCATCTTCAACTAAGCAGCAAAGTGATGAGACGCTTGAAGACATAAAGGCGATAGCAGAGTTGGAACCCAGTGGAACTATTTTTCACATAACTATTTTGTTTTCTTTTCACAAAATTGTATAAACTCTGTTATTCGGCGGCGTTCTCTTACTAGGACGTCAGCCTCTTGTACATAAACGCCTATTTACAGGCAAATTCAAAAATCAATACAAATTCACTTTTCAGACCAATTGCCAATTGTTTTTCCTTTTTCTGTTTTGTCTTGCGAAGAACGTCCAATGTTCAATTTTTGATATATGCATCTGACACTAATTGCTACCTCATAAATATTTTCATACGAAACAAAGGATTAATTACAGGTGACATCAGAAACAGGGGCAATAATGAGTTGTCTAAGCAATCTAGTTGCTCTGTCCACCAAGGTACTAAGGTAAGTTCGGCTGAAGAATGTAACCAGGATACCTTCACTCCCCGCAGAGTAAGATAAGACTCAGCAATACTCTCCCAAGCAGAGTTGGTCTCCCATCAGCCCCGAAAAGGCACAATATCTCCAGCGAGTCAGCGACACTCTCCCCAAGCAGAGTTAGCCTACTGTCAGCCCTAAGGAAGTTGGGTATCCCCAGAAGATCTCAATATTCCCCAGCGGAGTATACAGATGTTCCTAAGCAAGCATCCCCGACAGTCTTAATATAAGATTGTTCCCCGGCGGAATCCAGACACCCAGTGGAGCCACTCCCCAGTACAGCCCAAAAAGTCTCCCCAGGAAAGTTGAATCAATCTCCCCAGTAGGAAGCTTATCCCCAGTAGATTCTGGAACCTTATCCCCTGCAGAGCATGAAAGCGTCTCCCCGGCTTTATTCAAAGGTTATTCTCCACCAGGGCTTATAACTGGGTTATCCTCAGCTAAAAACCACGGAAAGATCGTCCTCAGCGAAGTTCTCTCTATCCCCAGCGGAGTTCATCAAGACTCCCCAGCATAACTCATCAACGGTATCCCCAGCGGAGTTATCATCAAAACCTCAACGAAGTGTCTCTTCCCACAGATTACTCCCCGCAGAGTAATCTCTCCAACAAGTTTATTCCCCAACGGAGTCATCTTCTCCCACCAGTTTATTCTTGCACTCATTATCCCCAGCGGAAACGAAGAACTCTACTCTTCAACATCATCCCAAGATTCAACTTCCCGACACTCGTCAAGGATTTATTTTCCTAGACGAAAACACATTCATAAACATCACATTATCATACACCATGACGCATGCATATACGCATCATAACACATTATCTTATTTATTCTTGAAAACATCATGACATCATGCATTTCATACATCATGACATTGCATACAACTGATGTTTTGCCTTTTCAGGAAAAAGGTCAATCCAAAGATAATTACTATCAACTGTCGCAATTCCAGATTTGATTCCTGTATCCAGCCAGGGCACGTCTGAAGAGTTTGAAGATTCGATTCCTGTATCCAGCCAGGGCATATCTGTTGACGACTAATTCCAGATTCGATTCCTGTATCCAGCAAGGGCACGTCTGAAGAGTTTGAAGATTCGATTCCTGTATCCAGCCAGGGCATATCTGTTGACGACTAATTCCAGATTCGATTCCTGTATCCAGCCAGGGCACGTCTGAAGAGTTTGAAGATTCGATTCCTGTATCCAGCCAGGGCATATCTGTTGACGACTAATTCCAGATTCGATTCCTATATCCAGCCAGGGCACGTCTGAAGAGTCTGAAGATTCGATTCCTGTATCCAGCCAGGGCATATCTGTTAACGACTATTTCTAGATTCGATTCCTGTATCCAGCCAGGGCACGTCTGAAGAGTTTGAAGATTCGATTCCTGCATCCAGCCAGGGCATATCTGTTGACGACTAATTCCAGATTCGATTCCTGTATCCAGCCAGGGCACGTCTGAAGAGTTTGAAGATTCGATTCCTATATCCAGCCAGGGCATATCTATTGACGACTAATTCCATATTCGATTCCTGTATCCAGCCAGGGCATATTTGTTGACGACTAATTCCAGATTCGATTCTTGTATCCAGCCAGGGCACGTCTGAAGAGTTTGAAGATTCGATTCCTGTATCCAGCCAGGGCATATCTGTTGACGACTATTTCCAGATTCGATTCCTGTATCCAGCCAGGGCACGTCTGAAGAGTTTGAAGATTCGATTCCTGTATCCAGCCAGGGCATATCTGTTGACGACTATTTCCAGATTCGATTCCTGTATCCAGCCAGGGAACGTCTGAAGAGTTTGAAGATTCGATTCCTGTATCCAGCCAGGGCATATCTGTTGACGACTAATTCCAGATTCGATTCTTGTATCCAGCCAGGGCACGTCTGAAGAGTTTAAAGATTCGATTCCTGTATCCAGCCAGGGCATATCTGTTGACGACTAATTCCAGATTCGATTCCTGTATCCAGCCAGGGCACGTCTGAAGAGTTTGAAGATTCAATTCCTGTATCTAGCCAGGGCATATCTGTTGACAACTAATTCCAGATTCGATTCCTGTATCCAGCCAGAGCACGTCTGAAGAGTTCGAAGATTCGATTCCTGTATCCAGCCAGGGCATATATGTTGACGACTAATTCCAAATTCGATTCCTGTATCCAGCCAGGGCACGTCTGAAGAGTTTGAAGATTCGATTCCTGTATCTAGCCAGGGCATATCTGTTAACGACTATTTCCAGATTCGATTCCTGTATCCAGCCAGGGCACGTCTGAAGAGTTTGAAGATTCGATTCCTGTATCCAGCCAGGGCATATCTGTTGACGACTAATTCCATATTCGATTCTTGTATCCAGCCAGGGCACGTCTGAAGAGACTGAAGATTCGATTCCTGTATCCAGCCAGGGCATATCTGTTGACGACTAATTCCAGATTTGATTCCTGTATCCAGCCAGGGCACGTCTGAAGAGTTTGAAGATTCGATTCCTGTATCCAGCCAGGGCATATCTGTTGACGACTATTTCCAGATTCGATTCCTGTATCCAGCCAGGGCACGTCTGAAGAGTTTGAAGATTCGATTCCTGTATCCAGCCAGGGCATATCTGTTAACGACTATTTCCAGATTCGATTCCTGTATCCAGCCAGGGCATGTCTGAAGAGTTTGAAGATTCGATTCCTATATCCAGCCAGGGCATATCTGTTGACGACTAATTCCAGATTCGATTCTTGTATCCAGCCAGGGCACGTCTGAAGAGTTCAAAGATTTGATTCCTGTATCCAGCCAGGGCATATCTGTTGACGACTAATTCCAGATTCGATTCCTGTATCCAACAAGGGCACGTCTGAAGAGTTTGAAGATTCGATTCCTATATCTAGCCAGGGCATATCTGTTGACAACTAATTCCAGATTCGATTCCTGTATCCAGCCAGGGCACGTCTGAAGAGTTCGAAGATTCGATTCCTGTATCCAGCCAGGGCATATATGTTGACGACTAATTCCAGATTCGATTCCTGTATCCAGCCAGGGCACGTCTGAAGAGTTTGAAGATTCGATTCCTGTATCTAGCCAGGGCATATCTGTTGACGACTATTTCCAGATTCGGTTCCTGTATCCAGCCAGGGCACGTCTGAAGAGTTTGAAGATTCGATTCCTGTATCCAGCCAGGGCATATCTGTTGACGACTAATTCCATATTCGATTCTTGTATCCATCCAGGGCACGTCTGAAGAGTCTGAAGATTCGATTCCTGTATCCAGCCAGGGCATATCTGTTGACGACTAATTCCAGATTTGATTCCTGTATCTAGCCAGGGCACGTCTGAAGAGTTTGAAGATTCGATTCCTGTATCCAGCCAGGGCATATCTGTTGACGACTATTTCCAGATTCGATTCCTATATCCAGCCAGGGCACGTCTGAAGAGTTTGAAGATTCGATTCCTGTATCCAGCCAGGGCATATCTGTTAACGACTATTTCCATATTCGATTCCTGTATCCAGCCAGGGCAGTTCTGAAGAGTTTGAAGATTCGATTCCTGTATCCAGCCAGGGCATATCTGTTGACGACTAATTCCAAATTCGATTCATGTATCCAGCCAGGGCACGTCTGAAGAGTTTGAAGATTCGATTCCTGTATCCAGCCAGGGCATATCTGTTGACGACTAATTCCAGATTCGATTCCTGTATCCAGCCAGGGCACGTCTGAAGAGTTCGAATATTCGATTCCTGTATCTAGCCAGGGCATATCTGTTGACGACTAATTCCATATTCGATTCATGTATCCAGCCAGGGCACGTCTGAAGAGTCTGAAGATTCGATTCCTGTATCCAGCCAGGGCATATCTGTTGACGACTATTTCCAGATTCGATTCTTGTATCCAGCCAGGGCACGTCTGAAGAGTTTGAAGATTCGATTCCTGCATCCAGCCAGGGTATATTTGTTGATGACTAATTCCAGATTCGATTCCTGTATCCAGCCAGGGCACGTCTGAAGAGTTTGAAGATTCGATTCCTGTATCCAGCCAGGGCATATCTGTTGACGACTAATTCCAGATTCGATTCTTGTATCTAGCCAGGGCATGTCTGTGAGCACCTGAGTGAAGATCAACCCCTGTAACAGGCCAGGTAATTATCTTTCTTTCTCAGGTACGCAAGTTCTCGCTAAGGAATCTCTTACGCGATCGACACCTAGATGGCATCTATAAGCCTATCCACTTACCAAGAGTTCCAAATGACATCTATAAGCCCATTCCCGACAAGGTTCTGTCCCATCTCCAGGTGGCATCTATAAGCCCATCCTCATATCCATCATCTCTACAAATGGCATCTGTAAGCCCGTTCCCGCTATCACACTGCTGATACTCTACTATGTGAGTGCAAATTTCTGGGCACTCTAGTGTTCAATCATCTTCCACCTTTGGGTCACGAAAGGCACGCGCGCCAATCTACATCCTCAGGTCTAAGAAGATTGAAAAGGGGAAACTGTTGTACCCCAAAATTTTCCCTCCCATATTCTTCAAAGTTTTGACAAGCATCACCTCAAATGGTTCAAAGTCTACTCAAGGGCTACACAGTCAAGCATCCTTCTAAGCCAGTCAAATTAGGGTTTTGGTTCCTTCAAGGAAGTTGAGGTTTTCAAGGGCTCAATCAAGTCACATATGCTCATATACATTGTCAAGCACCTACATGTCAAGTTTCAAGGCTCACAAGGTCAAGTTGCACAGTCAAAAGCCCTAATTGCTCCACAGTCAACTGTAGGGGCAAAATGGTCATTTGGCAGTCAAAAGTCAAAAAATTTGGTCAACATCTTATTTTGAAGCCACAATCATCATTTGATCAATTCTTGATCATGATTCCACAAGAATGGCTCAAAAATCATCAAGGTGTCAAAAGTTTCTATTTTTGGACAGTTGAAAAGTCAACTGTAACTTGACCAAGGCATAACTTTTTCATGGTTCATCATAAAAATCCCATCCAATGCTCATTTTGAAGGGGAGGACATTTCCTACAATTCATCTTCACATTCCAGGTCCAAGAAATGCTCTCACAAAAAGTTATCAATTTCAACATTATAGGTCATTTTCAAAAGTAAACAAAAAGGCACTTTAAGTCAAAGATCATAACTTGAGATTGGTAAATCAAAATGACATGGGACCAAAGGCATTGGTTAGGGGACTTCAAGACATTTCCAAAATGTCCAAGAACATGTTCATATGATCAAAATTGAGCAAGATATGCATTGGAGAAGTTGGGAAATTTTTGTGAAATGGCAAAAGTCAACTATCTTTGAAACTTCATTTTTGACAAAAAGGGCCCACTTTTTCCACTTGGTTCAGCTTTGCCATGCCTCCCACGTGTCCCGTGATTTATTTCAAGTTTAAAAATTAATTCTTCTATTTTTATTTAATTTTATTTGATTTAATTCATTTTAAATCTTTAAAATTCAAATAAAAAATCAAGAAAATTAATTAAGGGATATCTCTTGTTTTGAATAGCCTTGATACATCATGAAACACATACCAATTTCGTGTAAGACCTATTTCAAGCATGAAATTGAAATTTGGACAAGAATGGCAAGGTTCTTTAATGGAGGTTATGGCAAAATCCAAAAACATGATTGCATTGGTTTAAGGCTCAAGATATTGATTGATTCTCATTCAGAACCTTATATGCAAGCCTCCCACACATGATTCACGACCTAGAAAACTCAGAGGCAGCATAACCATATTGCAAAAATTCAAGAAATATTATAAAACTGAAATCAATATTCCAGGTGAATTCAAGGCCTAAAAGTGATTCAAACATCTTGCTGAGTCTCCAGGAAGTCATTGCCATCAAGAACAAGTCCAAATACGCAAAGAATCAAAGCCAACAAGTCACTCGGTTTGCATATATTTCCAAATCTGCATATCATATTTCATGTGCTTTTAATCCATTTTTTTGATTGGTTTGTGTTGTTAGGAACCTTCTGAAGCTAATGAAACAGTTTAATTGAACTAACGCGCATTGAATCAAAAATCACCATGAACAAGTTCTAGGGTTATTCAGTTTCAAATTTGGGGCTTTCTAAACCCAGAACAATTAGGACTAGTGATGCATATGACTGGATTCGTAGCAACAAGACGAAATCATTGACACTATCGCGTCCTTTTTATATTGATTGTATGCCTAATCGCTATTCTTGGCACTTTTAGTTTGTGGGGGTTTAAAACCCCCGCTATTTGCTTGCTTTTTGTTTCAGGCCAGATGAAGAAGACAGTACGTGGAAGGACATGAATGGTGCATTCAAATATGATGCGCGCCTTTTTTTAAATTCCCAGCATAATTGTTGTTTTGGCATATTATTTTCACTATCCATTAATATTACAAATACAATGCAGTGGTTGAGTGGTTGTGGACGTGTCTTGCAAGCGTTGGGACCTGGGTTCGATTCCCAGGTCCCCCCATAATTCCAATATTATTTTTTTAAACGCTTTCTTGTGCAGCATCCCAAAGAAAGCATATCATACATCTCATCCAGGAGTCAGCCAAGAGTCCATCAGTGCAAATCCAAGGGCCAAGCATGAGGACCATGGTGCTCTGGAGTCAACATGGGCGTAGGCAACCAGGAAAAGTCAACGTGGCTGAAGATTCATTGGGCCTCAAATTCCAATCAAACACCCCTCATCCTGGCCCATACCCCCCTTGGGTTTGCTCTTTTTTTATTTATTATTTTTGTCATTTTCTCTTTTATTTTATTTCTTATTCCTTTATTGACAATTAACATAATTAACATTTTTATAAAAAAAAACAAAAAAAAAAAGAACTAACATTATTATTATTATTATTATTTTATTTTTGTAAATAAATATTAAATAATTGAATTAGCTTTAATTAGGCAATTTTAACTTTTTTTAAATAACTAAAATAATTTAGAATTAGGTTAACTTAGAATTTTAATTCTTTTATTTTATTTCATAAAAACATAAAAACACAAAAAAAAAAACATTTTTCTTTTAATAAATTAATTAATTAGATTAGGCTTTATTTAATTAATTGCATTTAATTCAAAAAAGACAAAAAATTCAATTTCTTTTCTTAAAAGTGTCAAAACCCTTAGAACGTTCCCGATTAACTTTTATTCGCGTGCATTTTATTTTGATTATTATGTAATTGCTTTCGAGAATGTAATAGTAATTAGGTTTATCGCTTTATTTAATTTCTCGTACTTATTTATCAAAACGGGTCTTTGTATTTTTGGCGATGTATAGACCCGCGCCTTGTAATAGCGTAGAACTTTATATTTCTGCAATTTACTTCCCGCACCCCCTTAACTGTTAAACGCATGAAAGAATGTATGTGAATAAAATTAACCCGTAGCTCACAAAATAACATGTACAAGACAAAAACATTGACTGAAAAACAACACACAAAGCACATGCCACTCCTAGGGTACGCTTCACTCGTTGCCTCGAAACGTGGTCATCAAGTATAGGACGTCTTAGAGGTCACCCTTTGTCTAAAGATCCAGTTGCCTCGAAACGGTTGCCTCGGATAAAAAGGATCTAGGATATTAGGGTTACTTCTAAGGCGTCCTACCGTCGCTTCAGTGACCACACTGTCCCGATAATCGAATTGACCCGAACACCTCCAACGATGGTGCTACCTACCTCTCAATGGTGGGATAGCACTATCTAAAGGACACTTACACAGCTTAATTCCTTAGGGTAGGTAGATGACTCATGGGTACTTGCTCTTTTCAAAAACAAACAAAATACTTTTCACACCTTACACTTTCAAAAAGTTTTCAAACAATACTTCATACACTCTTGAGGACTGATACAAGAGTTACCTAGAAGTTTTCAAACGAACTTTTTCAAAACCCACACACACTTGAAAAGCAAACATTTTTGAAAACATAAGAGCAAGTACCTAAGAGCCCATGGATAACCATGGATAGAAAGGGTGCTAGTACCTTCCCTTTCTATAAATCTACCTCCCGAACCGAGAAACATTCTCGAATAAGGAATTTTGCTGTGCTTTTGTCCTTTCCATGTTGGAGAACATAAAAGACAGTGGCGACTCTTGCTTACCGCGACATTTGGCGAAACCAGCTTAAAAACAGTCAGTTCTATTTCCACCGGTCACAGTGAGGAAGCGAGCAACTAGGAGTAACCTACCTACTCAAAAGGTCTTAAACGTTATTTTACTTCTCCTTTAGATGTTGTTATCTCGCTATTATTTTGGTAAGAAACCCCATCGTTGGATGTGAAGGGACGGGCGCGGGACATTTTGTATAGTCATCTAAGGCAACCTATGGGACATTTTAGCAATGTTGTTTAGGGACTAAGTTGTTTACCGAAGGCAACATTGAGGGTCATCGAGGGACTACGATCTTTTATTGAGGGTCTTTGCTAAAACGCTCATATTCGACGGACATGACTTTTTTTTCTTGAAAGGGCAACAAAGTGAGATTACCCTAAGGGTGTTAGTGTGAAAGTGTGTTTGATTTACATGCATTTAGTCTTGATTAGGTTTATCTACTTGTTGATTTTATGTCTTACCATATAGACCCTAATTACTAGCATTTATATTTGAAACGGTAAATTTGCGGAAATGTAAAATGCTACGCTATTACATCATTATGGGATGGGGGTATATATTTACAAATGGGGATTCGCAAGAATTTAAATCCTAATCATCTATTACAACCATATAGAATTATACAATATAAGAAAGGAAAAGACTTGTTTTGAAAATGGTTTTTATCCTTATTGAATTAGAAAAAAGAGGAATAATTAGTTAATAAAAAGGAAATATTTTTTATATCTTTTTATATTAATAAAAATAGTTCTAATGTTAAAAATGATAAAAATAAGAGAGAAAAAAGGAAAAATGATGAGAAATAGGATCAGCATGTTGCTGAAAGAAAAACAAATGGGATCAGAAGTTCTGATGCCAGGCACGCCGTGGTTCAGAATGAAATGTCAGAGGAAATCAGCAATTCTGGATTGATGCACTATGAGGTGCTGAAAGAAACGTTAGAGGGAAAAACAGAAGTTATGGGTCGTTGCACGCTGAGTGTCAGAATAGTGAGAAAAGTCCTAGAAATTATGTGTGTGTTAAAATAGTGAGAAAGCCTAGAAGTTCTGTGTTGTGTTAGACAGTGAGTGAAAATCAGAAGTTCTGTGTGTTAAATAGTGAGTGAAAATCAGAAGTTCTGTGTGTTAAACAGTGGGTGAAAATCAGAAGTTTTGTGTTACACTTCACCTTATTCCTTACATTAATCAGCTCATTAGCAACTTAATCATTTCTTAACAACAGCAAATCAGAAAGATAAACGCACAACAGTTCATATAAGTTCTAATCCTAATTCTGATCCTAGCTTTATTCAAGAAGTTCTGATCCATAATTTTTCTACTTATGCAATGATATGGACAACATCAATACTATGATATTTACATGTTTAATGATGTTCTGAATGAAAAGATGCAAAGTCAGAAAGACTTACCTTGAATCTGAAGCCTGTGTTTGGGACTTGAGCTGCTGCCTTCAGATGTTCTGGAGTCAGCAAGAACAACGGAACATAAAATGCTATGTTCTTTGATTCAAAGGGAAGAACAAAGGTTTTGGTTTTGTTTTGGAATTCTGAGTTTACAAATGCTTTACTGTTTTCTTTTCTCTATTTGATGATTCTCTCTCTCTAAAATCCAGCCCCTTGAAAGTGTGAAGAAGCAACTTATTTATAGGTGAGTTTGTTGTGGTTTTGGGGGGGGGGGGGGACAAATGGGGTTTAAACCTTTTTGGAATAGTGTTCCATTGCTTTTTAATCATAGCTTTTGTATGCTAATTTGGTGCAAATATGGGGTTTGAGAAAGTGCAGGCGTGGACTAGATCAACAGCTGGTTGCAAGATTGTGCTATAGAAGGGCAGTAGGCTGCTTAAACGAGGTTTTGGGATTGGGTGATGTTCTGATCGCAGAAGACTAGAAGCGTAGCCTCCATATGCTGAAGAGTCATGTTTTGAACGAAGAACACTGCTTCTATATGTTCTGATTGAAGCATCATGTTCTGAACCGTGTTTGCAAATTCTAATTGCACTTGCGTGAAGGTTGGCCCAGAAGTTCTGAAATATCATATTCTCCTAACACTTAGAAAATTTTCTAAATGTTTAGAAATTTGATTTTTTTTTCAAAGTAATTTCTGATTTTTGATTTTGATGAATTAATTTCATGTCTTGATGAAATATAATTGTTGAAACTTAATTTTTTATCCAAATGTCAAAGTTTGACTTTTCAGTGTGCTTTTGACCATTTTGCCCTTGTGAATGATTTTCTTGGAAAATTGTAATCCAAGACTTGGAACTTGATAGAAGCAAACTTGAGAGTCCAGGATGATCCCTTGAGAAATGGGAGGGCAAATTTTGGGGTACAACAGGATGCTTTAGCAAAGACCCTCGATACAAAAGATCATAGTCCCTCGATGACCCTTCAACGTTGCCTACAAAAAATGATCTAGTCCCTTACGAAATTGCTAAAGTATCCTTACAAGTTGCCTCTGATGACCGTACGATGATCCTTCACTTGTCCCTTCACATCCAAAAGATAGGGCTACCTACTAACTAATGGTATGGATAGCACTATCTCTAAAGGAGGAGAAAAATAATAAGAATGACCTTGAGTGGGTAAGAAACTTGTTAAACGCTTGCTCACAAACTTCTTCTATAAAAACATTTCTCACATCACCTTTTTTTCAAAATAGTTTCAAACACTCTGTATACATTCTTGATGACCAATACAAGAATCATTACAAAGTCAGCCTTACATTGGCGTTTCAAATATATTTTTGAAACACACAAAGCAAATTTTTAAAGTGAGCTAAGCGGTTAAGAGCCCGTAGATAACTATGAACGAAAAGGGTGCTAATCCCTCCCCTTTTCATAACTTACCCACCGAACTCCAAATCTATCAAGGTCTTTCATGTTATTTTCACCCTTTCCTTATTGTATAAAAGAAAAGTCGGTGGCGACTCTTTCTATCTGTGACATTTATGCTAAAAGGCTAAACAAGTCAGTTCTCCCACCGTATTACAATGTCCTTCATGAATTTGGCATAAATTGGTATTTATTCCAATGCTTCAGCAAAAGGAATATTGATCTCAAGCTTCTTGAATAATTCCAAGAATTTCTCAAAAAAAATTCATTAAGATCTTTCTTCCTTGCTCTTGTAGGATATGGAAAAATTATTTTTTGCTTTGGGTCTTCCTGCTTCTCCTTTTCCATCACTGGCGGTATCACAACTTCCTCTGCTTGTTTTGGATCCTCTATGATCTCTAAATCCACTTCTAACAAGCCTTCCCCTTCAACTACTTCTTCAACATCTTTTCCACTTTACTTACCACTCCTTGTTATAGGCGCATTCACAGTGTGATTATCTCTTGGATTTATAACTGTGGCCCCAGGTGGAGTGTCAGGTGCTTGAGTCTTTTCTAGCTATTATGCTATCTGACCCATTTGAACCTCTAGATTTTTAATTGAAGCAAAAATGGTCTTCTGATTGTTTCTTGTCTCCTCTTGAAATTGAATATTATGAGCTCCCATCTTTTCAATGGATATCTCCCAATATGCTTTCTTTGGAGCTTGTTGTTGATACTGACTCTGATATTGCCCTTGCCCCTGCTGTTGAACATTCCATTTTTGACCTTTCCATGCAGAATTTGGATGATTCTTCCACCAAGGATTTTATGTGTTAGAATAAGGATTATTCTACTTCAAGAACTTGATACTTCAATTTGTTGAGCAGTTGCAAGATAATGCACAGTCAAGTGTGGTCCACCATAAATTTTACACACAGAATTTTGGCCTTGTTGAATCTGAGCCACTTGCTGAGTATTGATGTTCATCGCCTTCAGCTTCTTCTCTACTTCCGCATCTATTATTTCTTCCATTTTTATCTGCTTGTTGGCTTTCAACTTCAAATAAATTACTCCCTCTGGCTTGTTTGTAACCCTGTCATATAAATCCAAATGCTCATTTGCAGTAATGGCTTCAATTATCTTCTTGATACCAATGGCTGTTGAAAAATTAGATGAGCCATCAGTTGTTGTGTCAATTAGTTGCTTGGTTTTGATCCTAAGGACATTCACAAACATTTGCATTTGCTCAGTCTGATTCGAATTGTGAGTAGGACATGCCACTGGGAGTCCTTTAAATCTTTTATAGGAATCCCCTAGTGACTCACCCTCTTTCTGCTTGAAATTAAGGATCTCGTATCTTTTTCTCATGAATACTGATGCTGGAAAGTACTCACTCAGGAACGCTTTTTCCATCTCTTCCCAAGAAGTAATGCTTCCAGTCGGGAGGGAATAAAACCACTCTTCAGCCTCATTAGCTAAAGTGAACGGGAAAATCTACAACTTTTTATGTTCCTCAATATGCCCATCTATCTTTAAAGTGGTGCTCATTGTCAAAAATCTTTGTAAATTCTTGTTGGCATCTTCATTAACCCTTCCAGAGAAGGATCTCCTCTCAAGATGAGTGATAGTGCTAAGATGCAGCTGAAAATTTGGTACATTTACCGGTTGGTTCACAATAGTTAGTCAACTAGTTGGTGCATTCGCTCCGCCATAGTCACCAAGTAGTCTCTCAGGTGGTGGATTTTCACCCATAGTTTTGGGTTCTGATTCTGAATTTGTCTCTTTATGCTCTGAATTGTGTGCTGACGCGGAATCTAAATGAATTAAAATAAGTTCTTCCTCATAGGCTAATCTGGATAATCTAGCTTGTCTTCACCTTTAGTGAAAGGTTTTTTCGATTTCTGCGTTAAAAGGAAATTCAGCTGAGGCCTGACCTCGCAAAAAAGAATAGACAGAAATTAGTGAAAATATAAAAATAACAGTAAAATAAATTTTAATTGCGGAGCAATAAAATTTCAATTGAACTACAATTAAACTCTGTACTTTGGCAGTCCCCGCCAACGATGCTAAAAAATTGATGGGAAAAATAGCAAGTGTACTATTTTTGTCTTGTAGTAATAATAGGAAATTCTCAAGAAATCGATCTCGAGGACTACGTTTAAATATAGAGTTTAATGGGTGGTTCAATTAAACAAAAACTATCAGATTGGTTTGGTTTAGGATTTAACCTTCACAATTATAAATAAGCAAAATCTAATTTATGACTATGTTGTACTAGTATGAGAATGTTATGCTAAGGGAAAGTGTATAATTTGTTATATGACGGCCTTTAATTTGATTTCTTCAACAAATTCATCTTACTCCATTACCAGTTCTTAAGATTATTTTTCTCTAAGTCCTTAGTGAAAAACCTTTAACCATTTATATTAATCCCAAGGTCCCTCAAAATTAGTGATAAAGTCAAGTGTTATATTAACAAGAATTTTCTCGATTATTATAGTGTATCCCTAGGCCTAGGTGATATCTACAATAATGTAATTCTTTAAAAAAACCTTAATACGACTATCCAACCCTAATGTGTTATAACGGTGTAACCTTAGTGGTCCGACAGGGGAAACAATGAAGTAATCTGAACAATTAAATGAATAAGAAAAACTATTGTACTGATGAAAACAAAGGATTCAATGTCGTTACATAGATAAATCAGAGACACCCCTAGCATTGGGGGGTTTAGTCGCTTATAGTATTCAAAAGAAAAGCAATGGTAAAATTAGACATTACACAAAAGATGGATTCTTCGATCTTCAATTGTTATTGCTCATGAAGGGATCTCCGTTCCAAAGCTCTTGAAAAACATCCAAATTCTCTCGTACCAATCTCTTAATCAAAAAGTGTCCCTTATCCTCATCCAAGTTACTTTGTATAGTGAAAAAAAACCTTTAATTCAAGTGGAAAGTACCAAAACACCCTTCTGGATCACATTCGAGCAAAAATCACAAAAATTATCAAAGTCAGCGTAACTGACCAACCGGGTCGTGTTAGGAAACACGGGCACCTGTGTTGGTCTCCAGCATTTAATTAATTCTTCTCAACTCCCTGGGGAAGCAACACGGACCATGTTAGGTAACACGGCCACCCATTTTGCACCCATGACTTTTCATGGCTTTTGTTTGATATGTGCGCTGTAACACGGGCCGTGTCCTGTAACATGGGCGTATGTGTTGTTAACTGATCCTTCATAATTTTTCCTTGAATGCCCGGGTCTCCGCCACCTTCTCGCATTGCGTCCAGTTGAACTTCACTTGAACCTGAGGACCATCCATAAACAACATACCAGAACATAAAAAGGGAAAATAATTCGAAATAACTCAAAAACTATAAAATGCGAGGAAAAACTTAGAAAACATAAACTTGACTAAAACATCACAAATTATGATATAAACTATGTAGGATACTTGGAATATAATCAGGCAAGTGATAAAAACAGTGACAATGGTGACCGATTATCATTGCAACAATTAATATCATAAAATGTTTAAATCGTCTACATGATTTATGTATTGATTAACAAATATCATCTTATATATGTTATATAAAATCGGTTTCACAAATAACATAATTTCGCATCATAATCCATCCGGGATGATCCAACCGATTTTACCAACAACATTCTTAAATTTGATTTGTAAACTTGTGATTTGCAATTATGCTTGTGTTTTAATTGTTCTAACCAATTTCAATAGTGAAAATATAATTGGAATTTTGTTGTTATCAAAATAAAAATAGATATTTTAAACAAAAGAATTTTTTATTTGATTTAATTTTTATAAATTTAATCTAAAGAATTAAAAAACAATTATTCATTAATAATTAAACAAAATAAAAGCACCATAAATACATTTCAATAAAATAATTAAGGAATAAATGAGAATCGGGACAAATAAAAACATAAAAATATATGTATAAAAATAATATAGTTCAATAGAAATTATTCAACCATAATTGTAAACACACTTTACCGTAACATTTCAATTTTAATGTATAAAAAAAATAATGGATAAATAAATAATTATACAACATTTATTTACTCTTTTTTAATAAAATTATTAAATAGTATTTAATTTAATTTTATTAAAATATATTGTGTTTAAAATTATTCATCATTATTATAAGATAAAATTGCTACACTATAATTTATAATAATAAAAATCATAATTTTAACGCCAAAAGGAAAAAGTAAAAGTTTTAATCACAAAGAAAAGTATTATTATTATTATATTTTTTATTAATGAAATCAAACCTAAAAAAAACATACATAGTTTGTTCACTTTAATATTATATTTTTTAAGAATAAAAATCTGAATCACATTTATGACTAATATTTCAAGATATTCTTGAAAGTATATTTTAGATTGTGTGATTCTTATAGAACTCAATCAAAATTCTTTATCAACAACTATTAACAAAAATTATAATTCTTTAAAGATGTTTGATATTAAAATATTAGTTCCTCTAGAACAATTTCTCAATCATCATAAAGGATGATATATAAAAAAATAGTTAGGTAATCTTTCAACGAACGTCATTATTGATGCAATCTTTCTCGAATTATATGGTATTATTGATGCAATCAGTTTGCTAATTTTTAACATGATTGATGCAATTCTTCTCGGAGTCATTAATATTATAGATGTAATCCTTCTGGAATTCATTAATATTATAGATCAGGAATCATTAATATTATAAATATATATAGATGCAATCTTTCTAGGATTCGTTAATATTATTCTTCAAAGATGCTTTATATAATGTTATCTTTCAGGAATGTTTTTTAAGTTCTTCATGAACTCGTAATATTTTATAAGTTCTTTAGGAACTATATAATTTTATGTTGCTATCCTTCATGGATGCTTGATAAGTTTTTCAAGAAATTATATAAATATTATTTTGCTATCCTTCGAGGATACTTGATAATCATCATTAATTTTCTTTTTCGTTTTCTAATCAATATATTATAAATAATAGGTAGAAAATATATATTATAAAAAGAGGAAGAAATAATATTACCTTGCAACACCAAAAGAGTCTTGAAACTTCGCGTTGATAACGTGTTGTGAAAGTAATAAGAAACAATATAATAAAAAAGTAGAAACGAATGAGAGAGAAAAAGAAGAGAAATAGTATTGTATTATTCTTATTATCAGTGTCGATTTCAAGTACAATATGACTCCTATTTATAGGACATGTGTAATAAATAGAAAATCAATTGAAATCTCTTAATTGATGGACATTTATAATCATTCCATTTATAACACTGTCCCTTGGATGTCCATAAAAAATATGCATCATTAAAACCTTATTCGAAAAAAATCCAGTAGAAAAAAATTCTAGTGAAGGAAAAAGAGTACAATATTCTTTTTGAAGGAACTACCTCGTTACTAGTCAATACATATTATTATAAATAAGAAAGAAAATATAGGGAGACAAGCATCCATTATTCAACTGTATTCCTTGAGTGTTTGTTCAGGATATGCCTCGTTAAAATGTTACTAGTAAAAACCAAGTGGGAAAAAAATCTAGTGAATGAAAAAGAGTACAATATTCTTTTAAGAAAAGTTCATTTCTCTCCTTCAGCTGGACGAATTCATTTTTCCCCCTCAACTAAACGATCATTTCTTCGACGATGAAAACCAATATTTTGCACTAAAAAATTTGTAAGATGAACAAATTTGTTGGAGCTTAAATCACCATTTTGCAGAAGATCATGGATAAAAAAAAACTTTTGAGAATGTGTTATATTTAATTTCTTTTAGTATAATCATCTTTCAGTTGAACAATACATACAATATTATCTTATATATAATTGTTGTATTTCTTCCTAGAAGTCAAATCACGAGTCTTTTGTGTGTGTTGAATTTGAGATCTCAATCAAATTCATTCTCGACTTGCCTCGTGTAGTGCTAAAAATTTCATAATTAAATGAAGTTGTTGCCGTAATTAATTTGACAAATCTCTGTAAAATAGTTGTACTATTAGAAGTAAACAGACAATCTTTGTAATGTAATATTATAAGGATTCAAGTTTTTTGACCTTAAATATAAGCAAATATCAACCAACAAATCTAAGTACTTTTAATGCTTTATTCCAAATTTATCTCTGCATTAATAATTCAATATTGTTAATAGATGACAATTTAATGAAGGGTATATTAATAGTTGTGTTATCTCTCTTACAAAAATAAAAAAAATTAAATATACTCAACTATCTTTCTTAATAAACGTGAAAATTGTTCTTTTTGCTTATAAATTAGGCCGGAGTAGTACATATTAAGTCATTTGTTTTGAACTTGTTTCGTGCTGATTCTGAGTTCTTCCAGAAGTGGAAGAAGTGTCGTTTCGCTGAAACTGGTAATAGGGCTTGTCGTAATCAATGTGAATGATGTTGTGGTGGTGCCTATACTGAAGATCAAATCCATTAACTAAATTTAAAAGCTCACATTTATTGGAACAAACACGTTTAACCTTTATACTAATTACAAATGACCTCATCACAAAAAGGTTTATCTCTTGATAACCTACTCGGATGAACGACAACAGCGCCTTAGAATTATTTCATTTAAAAAGTTTTAAAATTTCGTATTCGAAACATGTCTGCAGTATCTCTTTTATTTTGGACTGGAGTACTGCACGATGACAACCGGTTAGAACCGGTCAGGCATTAGCCATCAACTTAAGCTAAAGATCAGTTTCTAACTAAGAACTGCATAGCTTTTATATCTTAATAGAAGGAATAAATAGGGGCAGTTATTATCAAGAAAATTGTTGCACACACAGCTATTCTACCATTATAAAATTATGACTAGATAATGTACACCAAAACTTCTCGCTACATGTTACACTTTTCGCAAAAAGGGAATGGATCATAAAGGAAAAGAAAAACATTAAATCACACATTTACAGAGAACAAGGAGAGCAACAAGGGATGCATCTAAAAGTAGACATCCCAAGATACCCCTTATTAAAGGATCGATCTCCTTGTGACCTGTGATATATATTGACAACTTACAAAACTGAGTTCTATCTTTTCCCTTGACAGGTCCTGTATGCTAGTAAAAAAAAGCAAGCATAGAGGCAGCCTTCATAAATGAAAAAATCTGAAGGCCTTGTGGGAATCTAATCCTGTACAAAAGAAAGAATCTTATGTAGTTCTTCTGCACATAATTTCATTCAAATCAATACCCGCCAGCCAGCAACTGCAAGCACATAAATTGATCAGTAATTAAGTGTCATAAAAAGCTATTCCTACCAGGTAAAATCAAATAAATGATCGATTGTGTCGATGTTTTAATAATCAGACAAGAGATTGAACCCGTGAGACCTTCGGGTCATGGTTCAATTGGTTCAACCGTGAGCCGAAGGACAAATAAATAAAAAAGTGAACAAGAATTAAAAAGTAAATGAAAACCAGCTGAACCAAACTTGATTGAACCCCGAGGTCAACCAGATTACAAAGAAACCAGAATCAAACCAACCGGCAAACTGGTCAGTTCGACTTGAATCAGCTGATTTGGTTCAGGTTTTAAAACTCGATTGTATAAATCTTTCTTTTCCTTTTCTAAAAGACATGAGTATCTTAGATACAGAAAGGCCTATGACAAAGTTTAGGATGCCTATTAACGCCTACAAAGGACTGTACAAAACATTCTCATCTCAAGACTGGATTTTTCTAAGAAAATGCATTTTTTTAAGTTCTAGTTAGTTTGTTACTATTTATGAACAGGCTTGCTTGCAAAAGCCCCTATCAATTACAAATGGGTCTTCGACAAAGCAAGATAAAAAAAAGAAAGATGTACCTGAAGGCAGGTCTAGCTCAGCAACAATCAGTAGCAGGGTCAAAATCAGATGCGTTCAAAACTATTCCTTTACAGAACTCTGCCTTCTCAGTTGCTGTTCACATACACGGGGATGATGAAGGAGTCATGGCAGATAAAACATGGTTCTCCAAAAAAGTAATATCACTGAAGAGATCAACAGGAGTTGAGGGCAAGCAGCATGTTGAGTTCTGTTAATTACTTCTCAGAAAAATCGCTCAATAATATGCACAGCCCGATTCCATTGGCTCTCATTCGCTGGCCAAACTTATACCCTCATTGGCCATGTTAAAAAATAAATCTGTTTATGGAAGGAAACAAGTCATGGATATAAGTGTTTCAAAATCTTAAGCCAATTGAATGATGAAAGATCTTCATGAGAACTAACGGTGACACTTTCTTAAACCAACACAGATTTCCAATTCAAAACAATATATCCCTCCAGAAAATCATGTAATGAAGATCACAAGTCAATCCCAATATCATTTGCCAGCTGAATTATGCCACGCATTTGAAGGTATGGATTTTCCAACAATTTTTCATTGTTACTCTGCATTGCAAAGCATAATCATATTGGTAATAATTTAAAATTAAATCACAAAATAAGGGAATTAAAATTGCAAAGGGAACAAACATATAGAGATTTGAAGGAAAGAATAATTGTTTTCATTTCAATAACACAATGAAATAAACTGAAGAGAAGGGGAAAATTGACACTATGATCTGTGTTGCTAATAATTCCACATTTCAAGTTTTGAAAACGCCAAAATTAGCCTACGATCTTGAAAACTGCGATTGGAAATCTTCTCCAGAAGCCAAATTGTACCAAGTTTGTTGTTCATCAATGATAATCATTGATCACAGAAGTAGTATAAGAGAAATAATTTGAATGCGGAGGGTTATTTCAATGCAAAATTAAAATATTAATGGGGTTTACTTTAATAGAAGCTTCAAGCAAATCAATAAAAACAACAATACCTGTTGAGCTTTAACAACAAGATTCTGAAGCATGTGTTGATATTTCTCTGGCTTCTCTGTCATCATTCGCTGCAATGGAAAATTATTACAACATTAAAAAAATATGATATTTATGGCCCCAATACATTCAACACCAAAAATCAATTAAAATTCATGCCTTCAGAAGAAAAGCAGATGAATAATATGCCACTCTTGAATCTGTGTCATCCAAAAGTTCCCTGCCAGATGCAAGAAAAATCTTGTTTTAAATTTACGTTTCAATGTATAAAAGTGACAAATAAGAAGGGGGGGAAATTTACAAAAAATAGAGTAATTTTGGATCACCTGAAAAACTGTTCCTGGCCTACTTCCTGGAAAGCAACGGGATCTGCCGAGCATTTACCAATAAGAAGTAAGATAAGTATAGCCCGAATATCAGACGTGGCACCAGGCAGATTTGCTCTTCCTTTACTTCCAACAGCAACTCCTAAAGCAATATCATCGGTTGCTGCTCCTGCCAATTGAATGAGCGGCCAGTATAGTAAGGCAGCAGGAACACGGGCAATTAACTGCATGGGGACAATAGCTCGTCCTTGGAGAAGAGCTGCCATTGATGCCGTTTCATGATCTGGATGGTAGTTATTAGGGTAGCCAGGTCTTCTATTAGATTCTTCCTTGTGTTCATCCCAGAGGAAGGTATCTCGTTTGGGAACATGATTATCAATGTTAGATTTTTTGCTTACACTAGTGAGATTTAAATTTCTGTCATGCTGCACATCATCACCAATGGGTGGAGCTGTAGCAGGAGGAACTCTTAAGCACAATTGAGAGAATAGTATGTCACACATCTGTTTAGAAATAGAAAAGGTGTTGAGCAAAACAGGTAACAAATATGACCAACAACATTTAAACCGACATACTAAATGTAAACCAAAATAGAACATTCTCTAAACATTCCTCCAAGGATTTAACTTTACATCGATAATTCTGAAAGATTTCATTTATAACAAAAGAAATATTTCATTTATGTTTAGATTTTCTAGAACATAATTTCATTTTATGATAACATACACCTGCAATTGAGAAGTAAACTCATTTTATTACACCTCATAAAAGACCATGCTCTATCATGAAGACCAAAAATTTCTAACAGTTCCTCTAACAAACTCAATTGGCCAACTGTGGTGTTTTTCTCTTTCAATAATAAGATAAAGAACATGCAAATTTAATTGCTGCATTTTGTAATGATTACTGCTTTTTTCCAATCTTTTCTATGCATTTAATGTTATATCAATAGGATATTTAACAAAAAGGCATTTAGGATTCAGAAACGATTACCTTCAGAATATTGATATGGTCTGTTTCATTTATCTGAAACACCAAAGACAAAGCACTGCTCATTATGTCGATCACTGCATTGGCTTTCTCAAGATGCCAATCTTTCTTGCCATGCTCCAAAGTTTTGCTGTTTGATAGCTGCATTTCATGCTCATCTAGAAAAAATTTGCATCTCATAAGAAGCCTTTCAAGAACAAACAAAAATCCCCATCTAATTAAGTAGTTTTTGGACTTTAGAAGGCCACACAGAAGTAAAATGGATAAAGGAATATTTGATGTATCCAAAATATCCTGAGTTCCTGCTTGAGCAACTTCCTGCTGGAAGTATTTGATACTTGACCATATATTCCCATCTCTCTCACTAATTTCAGCAATAAGCAGATCCCCTAACCAGATATATCCATTTTGACGGTACGGAATTCTTTCAGAATGAAGAAGGGAATGTAAAGTGACCCATGAATGCTTTGCTTGCAACTTAATGCCATTTTGCAGAGATGCATTATCCATATTTTCAAACAACTTGTGAGATTTAGTGATCTGAATCATAAGAGAGAATTCCTTGTCCAGATGAGTGAATGAACTTATTACGGTGTCAAACTTCTCTGCAACAGTTTCCAGAAGCTGCAAAGATTTAAAAGAAACATGCAAGGTACAAATGAATGTAAAGTTCAAAATGACTTAATTTAAGCCACAAAAACAAGAAAATATATCTCAAATTGAAAGTCACAACAGCTTCCTGATTTTTAAACAATAGGATGGGGGTATAATTAATAGAAAAAAATGGCAAGTTACTGAAGAGTTCCGATTATTGCATCATAGGTCAAGCGTAATGGATACAACTTAAAAAATATTGCAGATGGCAAATTCATCCAGTGTATAATAGTTTATAATTGCCTCAAAAGACCGCCAATTCTTTGAAACACGGATAATTATGAAAGACAAGTCTTTAATATTAATAGCATGAATGGCAAATTACTGAATAGTTCCGATTATTGCATCATGAATCAAGTGTGATCCATACAGCTTAAAAATGTTGTTGATAATAGCATTTGAAGTACAAATTTCGTTTCATAAACTGTTTCCATTGTAAGCCTTTCAGTTTGCTGAAGGTATTACACAAGACTATACATAACCTTAAAAAAATACCAGATGAATTTTTGCACATCAAGTTTCCTGAAGGAATTACGTAAGGCTATACATTTAATTATAAATAAAATATTAGATGAACTCTTTGGCATATCGTCTCCAGTGTCCAAATGGTTAAATGTCCTTTACAAACCAAAAAACATTGAGATTTTTTTTTACTATATTTTACAAAGAAAACTATTACTCGAGTTTTAAATATTTAAGAAACCACTTGAAGGCCCTCTTATGCCCACCAACTAAGGTAATAAACATTCATCAAAAGAGAGAAGAGGGCAGGGGGGTCAATAGACAAGAAAATAGTATTGGAGACATTTACCACATTTAGTCGTTCACTGTTAGGATATCTGGACAAAGTAGAAGCAATTGATCTTCTCAAAATCTCCCCAATGCATTCTACCCCAAGTTTGACAGAAATATAAAATGCCTCAGGTGCATTTGCTTGAGCAAGTAGAGAAGCAAGAGGTTGGATCTCATCATCACTGTATTCATTTACACCTGTAGCTATACATGTTTCATTTACTTGATGCAGAATGTAATCAAAAAGCACTGAATACAGATTTTTCCTTTCTTCTCTTGAGTTTGCAAGGGCATACTGCACCAACATAGAAAAAATGGGGGAAATCATACAGTTGGAAACTCAGCAACACCAGGTGATGATGCTAGCTCAGGATTTTATCTACAATTATACTATTATGCAAAAAAAGAAATAAAAAGAAGCTAAAATTTCACCATTAAATTGATATGAAAAATATATGTTGGGCACATCAAGCAAGCGTAACAATCATGAAAAAATTAAGGAGAGCTTCAAAATCTCCATATTAAAGAGCATAACAGTTTAAATAATCTAGTCATAAGCATGAAGTCCAAAAACATTAGTCCCATACAGTGCAATATTATCAGTATTCACTATTAAAGAAATAACAGTGATATTGTAAATTTGTAATAATGAACTCTATTTGAATTTGGAAGTATAATGAGAGTTTTTTTAAGAAAAAACATTGAGAATTAAAATATAGACATACCTCAATGAAAATAAATTGAACTCCTCCAATCAGATCAAGTTGATCGACAAGAAACTTTGGTTTTCTAGGAACAGGCTCTGTTACTTCATCAAGAACTTCGTAAAACATGTTGGTTAACATGGAAATCAGCTTGCAGTGAACTAATTCTGCCCAGGAGTTCTCCCTGCTGATTCTTATAAGTTCTTTCAGAACCTAAAGGCAAATTGGAAGTAACTAAGTTATAAGCAGATATCATAGTAAATGACACAGGGCACATTGACAATTTAAAAAAACAGTGAATGAATGACTTCATAAAAACCCAAGATAAAGAAGAGCATTCACAAACTCCCATAGTAAGAACTTTTTCATGGCTGAAATGCAGAAAACCACACAACTTAAATTATATAATCTTCTGTCAAAGACTGGAAACAAACAGTACTTACAAATATATGAAAACACGGTTGGAAACTAATAACCTTTATAATCTGGATCTACAATTATGGAACACCTTTGCACCTGTGTTTTTTAGTTTTCGGAAAAATTCTAACACATAACCCAATCAAACAGAATGGATGCTAGCAAGTGGTGAAGCCATGAAGTGTGTGCTTCTAAGCCAAAAGAATATGTGAATCAGTTAACCAGAGAGAAAGTGACAGAAAATGATTGATGAGATAGAAGAGATAGAATCAGAAAGCATTGACTAAAAGTGTGCACTAATGTATCTATTAAAAAGAATCATAAGTCACTCAAGTCTGTCACACTGTATTTATACAGGAATAGTAGTAATTGTAACTGAAGCGATAACTACCAGTGAAGTAGCCTAATATTTAATAGTTACACATGTATTGTCCGGAAGCCTTTAGACTTAGAGGGTTTTAAAAACCAACGGCAGTGTTTGTATAAACATGGAGGAGGTCCAAATACCAACAGTTCAAAAATTTCCAGTAGAGTATCAGTTGGGACAATTCATTAGTTAAGTGAAACTTTGGAAGTAAGAGGGACTTGGTAGAAACAAGGTTAGGACTGAACTGCCATCTATAATGAGATTGATAGTAATGAATTGCTCTACTTGCAATACTGCCACGGTGAAAACATGGTTCACAGAAAGATTTTACAGTTGCTCTAGTTTTTCTACTTTTGAAAAGGCCTCACATCCTCTTGGTTTTAAGGCGTGATTACACTTTTGGTTCCCCAAGTATCACGATTGTGCAATTTTAATTCTAAGGGTTCCAAATGTGCAAGTTATATCCCCCGGGTATCCCAAGTGTTACATCAAGTCCCTCTGTTCACTAACATTAATTTCTAATGCCATGAGTCTACGTGATCAATCTAGGTCTGTATCTGCGCTAACTTAGGCAATCCTGGGAAGCCGGTGTGCCTACGTAATCAATCTAGGTCTGTATTTGCCCTAACTTAGGAAATTCTGAGAAGCCAGTGTGCCCAAAGAAAATCGCTCAGGCATGGTAATAGTTGCTCTGGAAGCTTTCCCATAGAGCCTCTACATCTTGTCAGAAATACTTTTTGGCAACATCAACTTGCCAAGTTTAATTGTTACAACTTAGGCCCGGATTGGCTAAGTAGGCTTTTGGTGTTACAAATTAGACAACTAAGAATGGACAAATTGCAACAATGGATGTACCTTGAGACCCGATTTTGCACAATTGAAACAAGGGGAACCAGAATTGCACAAGTGTGGCACCTAAGGGAGCAAAAATACAACTATCCAATTGAAAAAGTTTTACATTTGGTATTTAAAACAGAACATTAGGCTCTTTTTTTCTTTCCTTCCATAATTTTTCTAGTAGTAAGAGGAACAATGTTGACTTTGATTCTTTTAGTTATCCTGTCCAACAAATTATCTCACATCCTCAACAAATTATCTCACGACCTCGTGCTTTCATTTTCTTAAATGTAAGTCTTACTTTCTAGCAAGACCAAACAAGGGAACTCTCCATATTCACTAATCATTAAGCATCCTCTCTTTCCAGACTCTGTCCAATATTACAAAAAGTGAAGCAAAAAACTACCCTGCAGAATGCAGTTCGACGAAACAAGTAATAAGATGTTCATGGAAACTGGTAAAGTGAAAAATATGAGGGGGGTTTCATTTCTCACCCTTATGTCGAGTCCTTGTAAGCGGTTTCTCCTGATCTTCCCTCTATCGCAGACAAAATAAAGCAAGCAGCTGAGTGCAGATGCCCAAACAGATTCCTCCTTTTCTTGAGTCTGTACAAAATAATTGATTGCCATAGAAGTGTAAGAAATAGAGAGAACAATGTGAATGATCAGTTATCTAAGAAAATTTGAAAGTACGAAAAGTTTCTTGAAAATCTTGTGGAACAGGTATCAATATATTGTGGAATGGAAATCAAAATATTGACGTGTCAATCAGATGATCCCACCCCAGAAAAATATTTACAAAACACAGCAATAATCCTGTCAACAATTTCTTTTTCTGATCAATGATACCTGAACAAGTAGAAGCAGTATCTCATACAGAATATTTATAATCCACGGCTCAAAATTATCAATTGCAGAGACTGTGTCTGATTTATTCTGAGAACTTCCTTTTCTGCTTCCTTGCATCATAATTTGAGTGTGGCTGTCATAGTAGGATTCTTGAGAATATTCTTCTTCAATTATGGAAGCTTCGGCAACAATCATAGGTTCTAGGAGATGAGAATGAACCCCTAGATTTAGAATCAAATCGAAAGCACGAATCCTGCAACCTGTCTCAGAAGAACTAAGAATCTCCTGAAAGGTACAGTTGAAATATAAATTACTAAAATTAAATAAGTGCATTTAGTTACCGAAAAATATAAAAATTATTTATAAATGTATCACCTCAAGCATAGAAAGAATGAGAGGAGCAGCTGTCTGAGAATCTAAAACATACCTGCAGAACAATATTTTTGTGCCATCATACACAATAAACTCAGAACAGCACAACAAACATAGATATGTGAAATAATCAGAGAAGTTCAATCAGGTAAATGGATTGAAAGTTAATTTGTGGGGAAGGGATCCAGCATTCAACCTGATATACCCCTGACATGAAAAAATTCAATATGATATTTTCCATTTTGAAATATTATAACGACATCTCGGTATTGCTTTCATATAACATTATGTTAACAATAAATAATCTTGTGACCCAAAAATACAATTAAATGGACATTAGCAAAATACCAGTCAACAAATTATTCCCACATGTATATATGTATATAATATAGTTTGACCAAAGTAATGAACTGGGCTTATAACACGGTGAACTTATTTGTTTAGCCCATGAATCTATAGTTCACTATAGATCAAAACATGTTAAGTTCCATGACTATTTTTCTTTTCTCCATTTGAAGTTCAATAAAAATATTAACCAATCTGAAATATTTGCTTGACTAATTTCTTTTTTAAATAAGCAGCGGTCCCACGCCATTTTTCATCAATGGTTGATATTGGCCACTCCTCTAGCCACGGGATGAATAAAACAAAGACAACAATTAATTGAAACATACATGTCAATAACAAGTTTAATAAGGACGCTAACAGCCACATCCGTCGATGGTTTTCCACTGCTATTGCCTAGTCTAGTTGACACTGTCATAACATTGGTGCCAGGGGAAGAAGCCTCAGAGCAAACTGCTGCAATAACTTCTTGTACCTCGGCAGGATTTAACCGTAGAGGCTGTTGCTCACTGGTCAGCAAAAGAGATCAGTTTGTAAGGTGTAAACAAGAAACACAAATATATCAATAATTAAAAACTACAGTATGATTACAAAAAAGTTGTAAGGTATTTTATAATCAACAAAGGCTGCAATAAAAACCAGAGCAAAATAAACAAATATGTTGATAGGTATTATATCCTGGGAATCACTTTTAGGAAACTTATAAACTTGAGAATCATGAGATCATTCATTTGATTGAAAAGCAATGCCCATCATTACATTAATGTATTCTTATTGCAGTTTCACTAATTGAATGATGAAAACAGTTTGGAATCCAAACAGCAAAGTAATTATGGCAATTGAAGTTGGCAATGTGAGATTGAGGACAAAGCTTGTGTTATGGTACTGATTCTCAGATGCAAAAATATGTCAACAAAATCCTTTGAAGTATCTTAAGTGAACATGATCAATACCTGTAATGACGATACTGGAAAAGCTGTCGAGCTCGGGGACGAAATGTAATCACGGGAGAATCTTCCCTGTAGAAATAGCAATGTTCAGAACAGCAAATCAATTGTGAAAAGCCTTCAACAAGCCAAAGTAGTAAAAGAAATACAGACTTCTTAGCCGGCCTTGTGAGTAAAAAGAATATCAAATATTTATCTCAAAAAGGAAAGAGAGAATATCAAACTGTAGAGGAGCAATTTAATATTACACATAATTTTGCCCATACAAAGCATTATAGGTCACAGAACATTCCGGTAATAAGTGGTTAACTTATCCATCACTAGTCGGAATTTTAAAAAATACTGCATGAACAGTACTGATTTTTTATTCATAATAAGAATAAAGAACTTATGAAGTAGGAAAAACAAGATTACAAGAATGAGAATGAGTTCAGAAAAGAATGCAGAGAGAAAAGTTGAATTTATAAAATCATTAATAAAACTTGCTGCAGTCAACTAATCAAACATAAAATTTCCATACAGCAAACAGAAGATTCTCCAGAAAAAGTATCATTTACCCACACACGTCAATCCAAGGGCAACGTACAAATATAATTCTTATGTATGATTTTTGGCATTGAAAACCACCGGAAAAAGACAAGAAATCGTAACATCTTCATTTTGCAGACTACGCTAAAATTCTAAGAGGCTAGGCAGACTCCTTTCAATTCTTGCTTATTTAATTTTTCACAATCTCTTTATATTCTGATACAATATTTGGAACAAACTAATGAAGATAATATGATTTATCATGGTATGACCTTGAATAAAGATATTATTAAGAGGAAAAAATTGAAAGAAAAATATCTAAGTTGTAAATGAACATGCTATTAGAAAGGTATAAACAGTAGAGAGAGTTTAGAGAAGAGAGAGAAAGTTTGTTGTAACTGAATCTGTTATTGAACAATTGTTAGTTACATCTCTGTTTCTACAGAGTTTATATAGTAACACTATGCAGTCTAAACTTACCAGTTTAGCTGCTTTACTTATCTCTACTAAACCTTAGCTTCTATATGCTATTCTAGTGTTACTCTAATGTCTTCCCCTCAAGACCGAAGTCCTCCTTGTAGAAGGGAGGCTTTGTCATGAACCTGAAGTTTGGATCTAAGCTGCAGAAACCTGTGAGGAGAGAGAGGTTTGGTGAGCAGATCAGCATATTGATCAAAGGCAGGAGAGTCTTGCTTAAAACTTTTTCCCTAAGAAAAAAGATATCCAACTCCATATGTTAGGTCTTGGCATGCAAGATGGGGTTATGTGACAAGGTAACAGTACTCAAATTGTCACAAAACAACACAGGAGTGGTGAAAGGAATCTTAAGATCAGTTAGCAGAGATTGGATCCACATGATTTCATAGGCTGAGTTAGCAAGAGCTCTGTATTCAGCTTCAGTACTTGATCTTGCCACTAAAGTTTGCTTCTTGGACCACCAGGAGACCAGAATTTGGCCAAAGAAGATGCAGTAACTAGAAGTGGATCTCCTGTCATCAGGATCAGACCCCCGGTCTGCATCAGAAAACCCTCTAATTGAAACAGGAGCCTGAGTAGAAGTAGGTTAAAGCAGAAGGCCATGATGAAGGGTGCCTTTCAAGTACCTAAGGATTCTTTTCACAACTGTCCAGAGGGTTGGAGAGAAACTGACAGGCTTTGTTCACAGCAAAGCTTATCTCAGGTCTTGTGAGAGTGGCATATTGAAGTGCCCCAACAATAGATCTGTAAAAGGTGGGCTCACTGAACACATCTGTCCCATGCTTACACAGTTTCAAGCTGGTAATCATATGTGTAGGCAACCCTTTGGATTCTGCCATGTTTGCCTTTGAGAGTAAATCCTTGATATATTTAGCTTGAGAGAGAAATAAAGAGCCATATGTGTGGATGTGTTACTTCAATGCCCAGGAAATAATCAAGTTTGCCAAGTTGCTTGAGAGCAAATTGGGAATTCAGTTTTTGAATGAGCTGCTGAATATGAGGTTATGTGTTTCCGTGACAATAATGTCATCTACATATACTAGCATGTAGATAGTATAGGTAGAAGTAACGAGAGTAAATAGGGATACAAACCCAAATTCCCTAAGAGCAAGGTGCAGCCTTTCAAACCAGGCCCTTGGAGCTTTTTTAAGCCCATAGAGGGCCTTATTTAGCTTGCAGACCATATTTGGTGCAGTACTCTCAATACTAGGAGGTTGTTCCATATATACTTCCTCTTGGAGAATGCCATTTAGAAAGGCATTATTGACATCCAACTGAGTAAGAGACCAACCTTTTGATATAGCAATAGTTAAGACAATCCTCGCTGTGACAAGTTTAACTACTGGAGAAAATGTCTCAGTGAAGTCAAAACCAAGCTATTGGTGGAATCCCTTGGCCACCAAACGAGCTTTGTACTTGTTTACAGTTCCATCAGGATTTTGCTTGATCCTGAACACCCATTTACAGCCAATGGCCTGCCTATTTGGGGGTAAATTTGTGATATCTCAAGTGTGGTTCTTAATTAGGGAAGAATATTCTTCTTACATAGCAGCCACCCATTTTGGATATTTAAGAGCAACCTTATAAGAAGGTTCCAACTCAGTAAGTAATAGGGTTGGCTGTCTTGGTTGAACTGTGCCACTCTTTCCCCTTGTGGTCATGACATGAGTATTCTGGGGATGAATGAAAGGGAGGTCAGGCCTAGGAGTGTTGGCAGTAAAGGAACTAGGTGAGAGTTGAGTCACAGATGGAATAGATGGCTGGGATGAAGAACTTTGTGGAGCAACTTCAGAGTTTTGAGCAATGCCAGAAGTTGAGTTAGAGACAGTGAGATGATTAGGAGAAGAAGAGGATGGTGATGAGGGAACATGTTCTGAATTGGATGGGATAGGAATGGCAGTAAGAGGAACAGGGGTTTGGAGTGATTGAGACATTAGGCCAGTGGGAAATATAGAAGAAGTAGGGTTTTGTGAGGAAGGAGATGAAGAGGCAGCAGGAGAAGCAAACAGATAGGGATAGGGAAATCTAGCCTCATTGAAGACAACATCCTTAGATATATAAATTCTGCCATTAGGAGCCAGACACTTGTACCCCTTGTGATTGGAAGAATAGCCCAGAAAAATGCACTCTTGAGAGTGAAAATTAAATTTGTGAGCAGAGTATGGTCTGAGATGTGGAAAACAAGCACATCCAAAGGCCTTAAGGGATTTATACTCAGGAACAGTATTGCAAAGCATGAGATAAGGAGATAGCATGCTTAACAAAGGGGTAGGCATTCTGTTTATCAAATAGGCAGCAGTTAAACAAGCATGATCCCAGAATTTTAGGGGTAAATTTGCTTGAGCAAGCAAAGTTAGTCCTGTTTCAACCACATGCCTATGATTCCTCTCAACTGAGTCATTTTGATGGTGTGTGTGTGTGTGTGTGGACAGGCTAGCCTATGAGCAATGCCTTTTGAGTGAAATAGAGAGGTGAGAGATTTGAACTCTCCTCCACCATCAGTTTGGACTGCCTTAAGTTGAGTTGAGAATTGGACCTCAATACCTGTGATAAAGTGTGTGAGAGTGAGCAATACATCATATTTAAGTTTGATAGGAAACACCCAAGTATATTTTGTATAAGCGCATCCACACATGTAAGCAAGTATTTATAACCACAAATGGAATCCATAGGAGCAGGCCCCATACATCAGCAGACAGTAAATCAAAAGGATTTGTGTAACTTGTGTGTGATAGTGTACTAGGTAATCTGTGTATCTTTCCCAAGCAGCAGGGGGTACAGAAGTCCAGTAGGGATTTGTGAGGAACAGGAGTGTTGCACAGCTGCAAGATAGACTTCAACGCCTCATGATGTGGGTGACCAAGCCTGTTATGCCACAGAGTGTAGGAGGAAGGACCAAGAGTTGTGGGGGGCACAGAAATCTTTGACACGTTATTGATAGAAGCATGAGAATTGGAAACAGAGTTGGAAACTGGTTGTAGAGAACCAAAGGTGTACAAACCATCGTTATTGGGGAAACCTTGCAGCACAATCTTAGAGTCGCCCTGTGTTTTAACAAAGCACCTGTCAGAATGAAACTCAAAGAAAACATTGTTGTCTTTGGAAAATTGACTCACAAACATCAAGTTCTTTGTGATACGAGGTACAAGTAAAAGATTCTTGAGTGTGAGATGAGTGTGTGTTGTGCAGGGTGAAGAGAAATAAGCAATGCCAATGGAAGTTATAGGCAAACCTTGGCCATTACCAAGCAGAACTTGGTCACTGTACCAGGAAGAGCCACACTTTCAGACAAATAATCACCATTGCTAGTAACATGATGCGTAGCACCTGAGTCAGGATACCAAGGTTGAGTCTGCTGAGTGAAATCAGTTGTTGCTACAAATCCTGTCCAGTGAAGTGAGCTTGTGGTTGATACACAGGCCTTTGAGCAAAACCAGGGGGAGGACCTCTGAGAGCTGGAGAAATCCACTGATTCTGCACAAGAGCTTGAACACTGGGAGTAGGAATCCATTGATTGTAGCCACCTGGTGCCATTTGTTGAGCTATGGTAGGATTAGTCCACTGATTCCAGGTAGGTCTTTGATGTTGTGGAGTGGCATTCCACATAGTAGGCATCAAAGCAGAGTGCCTGTGATAGCAGATACTAGCATCATGTCCTGGTTTAGAGGAGAATAGACAGTGAACTCTGGATCTATCACCATTTCTGCCACCTCTGCCACGATTGTGCCTTCCACCACGATAACCACCATGACCTTCATTAAAGGAGGAAATCTCAGAATACTGCATCACATTGGTGGAATCAGGTGTGGTTAGAGGTGCAGTTTGAGCAGCAATAGAAGGTGTTGCTTGAGCTACATTCAGAGAGAGGCTCAGACAGAGCATTTTTCTTTGATTTTTCCAGTTTAGCTTCATGAGCAAGAAGCATCGACTCAGCTTCAATAATAGGACATAGAATCGCATGATATTGAATAATCGACGCTAGGGCATTGTATTCCTCCGGAAAAACAGTCAAGAATCGCCTCAAGTTGATCACGATGCGAAATTGGATCATCAATTGACTCGAGGATGTCAACAATTCGTTGAATACGAGCAAGATATTCAGTAATGGATTTTTCCCCTTTGGTGATAGATTTCAATTCCGAGCATAGTTGTCTCGATTTCGCGTTTGTGTGCGCAAAGATATACTGGTGAATTTCGTCCCAGATTTGGTGAGAATGAACGCACCTGATGACACGAGGAAGAACCGCATCGGAGAGCGTGGTGAGGAGCCACGTGAAAAGCAGGGAGTCTTGCTGCTCCCACATCAGAAACGCAGGATTCTGCTTATCAGTGGTGAGATCTTCATCGGAGAGGTAGCGAGGCGGAATAATCAGATTCACGAGAAGGCGATGAAGACGATGAGTGCGGATTATGCCTTCGATTTGTTGTTTCCATGATCGGAAATTGTTTTCGTCAAGTTTCAACGTCACTTGCTGCGTGAACGTTTTGAACACATTCTTCAAGTTGAACGTTGAGGATACACCGTCACGAACCACCGTGCTGTTCGCGGTGTTGTTCGAACTGTCTTTATCGGAAGCCATGAAAATGGATCAAGAAGCTCTAGATACCATATTAGAAAGGTATAATAAGTAGAGAGAGTTTCGAGAAGAGAGAGAAAGTTTGTTGTAACTGAATCTGTTATTGAACAATTGTTAGTTACATCTCTGTTTCTACAGAGTTTATATAGTAACACTATGCAGTCTAAACTTATCAGTTTAGCTGCTTTACTTATCTTTACTAAACCTTAAGCTTCTATATGCTATTCTAGTGTTACTCTAATACATGCCAGAGAAAAATAATAAACTTAGTAAAATTTAACATAGTATGAACTTAGATTAAAAACACCAAAATTTTGGAAGAAAGTAATAGCTATGTGAGTTATACGAGAACGTGCCATATATGACGAGAGCCTGCTTTTTTGCGCTTAGATGCTGTTATTGCTCTCAGGTGGCAAGCAGAGACAGAATTTGTAATTGGTGTTACAGGAGAAGACTGCAATAGCTGATCCAGGTAAGGCATATCATCAGTTCCAAAAAATTTCCATGGTTGCCCCTTCATCTTAGATTCGATGTCTCCTACAAGTAAAGCTGCTGCACCTACTTCTAAGAAACTACTATGTGATGTCATATATTGACCACGATCACTGCATAAATCATGTTAAATAATAGAGTAAATTTTTTAAGCACTATGAGAGAAAACTCAAGACCAAAAAACAAGTATTAAATGCATGTTTGGATGACCTCATGTTGGGACCATAATAGCTTTTCTTTAATTTCTGAAAGCTTCCATAGTCAGCTTAAAAAAACAATTATTTTCTCAAAATAAGCTGTGAAAAACATGCTGAAAGATTATTTACCTTTCAGTCCCAACTGATGACGATTGTGGTTGCTCAAGCCAACGCCATTTCAGAACATCATGGGCAATGAACCCTAATTCATTCTTTTCATCAACTTTTTCATGTTTTAATGACTTTGAGACAGAGCGCATGATGGAGTCTTCCTGTAATGTTTTTGGACCACTAGAAGAACTTGGCGTTTCTGGAACAATAGCAGGACTACGTTGAGAATTGAAAGATTTCTTCAGCAAAGATGACAATGTTGGCAGTGATTTTCCCGATGAAGAAGCTGGTTGAAAAATCCGTTTGGGAATGTGTCGGGCCACTAGGGAGCGCACATAACTCAGTGACTTCACATGTGCCTCAGAAGCAACACTAGATACAAGTAAAGGAGATGGAGTTGTGGAAGCACCAGAATGTCGATTCATAGATTGTGACCATGGTTGATTTGGGTTAATAACACATTCGGCAATTACAGCTGAACAAAAACGATCTATCTGAAGTAATGTCTCCTCACTCGGTTTGTATCTGTATTAATGAACAAGCTCTGAAAACTTAATAATGGCTAAATAGCAACAAAACAAGATGTACAATATGCAGTCATACAAGGAAAGATACCCGCTGCATGTTCCAGACATTAAATGAACCTAACTCAAATGCAATTAATTAATAATTATTATATAGAAGAACCTTCAACAGAAAACAAATTAGCACAATACTAAGACTATTCCCTTTGTCCATGAAAATAAAGAAGGCTTGTCCCTAGTCCTAAAAGGCAACCCCATCAGCCAAGTAAATAAATATATTAAAATATGTTTTTCAGAAACATGGTCTTGACTGACAGTCTTCTTTTTTCTCAGTTTGATTTTTTTTTTTTTAGATTTCTATTCAAAAACATTTTATGGTCCACTTTTGCAGATTTTTCCATTCTATATTTTATCACTGAAAAAAGAAAAATTATTTATTTGCCTATATAATTTTCAATAGTTCCCAAACATCTTGAGAAATAAAAGTTTTGGTTGCTGGTTCAGAATACAAAAAAAAAAGTATTTATTGCTACAAAATATATTACTCACTCTGTTTCAAAATGATTGTCGTTTAAGATTTTTGCACACAAATTAAGAAATGTAATGATGTTGTCATAAGATATTATATTTTTACAAAATTAACCCTATTAATATATTGGAAGTAGTGTAGAGAGTAAAAAATAAAGGGTACAATTGAAAAAATAGTAATCATTACTATATTGAAAAATAAAAATGACAGTCATTTTGAAACAAAATTTATTTGCTAAAACGACAGTCATTTTGAAACGGAGGGAGTATATTTAAGGTATTTGTGGCTTCCTAGCTCTCCCCTGCTGTAAATTAATTTACTAAACCAAAGATAACCTAATCTCTCCTTCACATTATTTAACTAATCAACTATTTCCAACTGAGGGTTTATCCAACAGAGAGACCGTGATTAGTAAAGGACATTTAGATTTCAATACTATAATAACACGCAAGTCTATGACACGGGAATGGAAAAGATATGGGTTATGCTCAAAGATTAAAAAAAATTATGAAAATATGGAGCATCCATGTATGCAAATAACCGGTAACGTACCTTAGAAGATACCGCTTTAGTAGTGCCACACACCTTGCAACTACTGCAGGACTGGTTAAAATAGTGCCAATGTCAGAAACAGCTGAAATTTGAAACGGCTCACATAATTCTAACAAGCTAAATCAATAAAGAAAGGAAATAATAATTGATTGGTATCAAACAGTACTAAGAAGTGGGCAAAACAACTCAGCTGGGCTGAGTTATGGTACAACACTAATTACAATAATTCAGCTAAACAAAACTCTGCAATCTGCATATATAACCTCCACCTGTCCTACTCAAAGGTGCCGAAGCTATTTTTCATTCCGCTATGAAAAACATACAGACTCGTACTCTAAGTTCCAATCCTCTAGACTTTGATCACTAGTAAAAGAGCGAATGAAAAGCCAGGTACATATGGCCCTTGCTGGATGTGGAATAAAAAGTACAAGTGGCATACAGAATGAAAGGCCTGGTACATACGGCCCTTGGCTGGATGTGGAAAAGTAGTGCAAGAAGTGGCATACAGGCTGAAACTTATCATGTCTAGTTGAAAAAGTACGTTTCCGCTTCTGCTCTAAATCTGCTCCTAATTACAACGCTTTCAAGAATGGTGTTGGAATTAGTAGCAATTATGAAATGTTGGAATTAGTAACAATTATTAGTATGGAAAGTTGCAGAATCTAGTTAGTCTTGCATCTAGGAAATAACATCCATGCACCTAGGAAATAGCATTATTATTAATCTCATTGTAAATGTAAATTACAATTATTTCTAGTAGTATATGTAAATAGATCAGCTGAGTGCAAATCACTCAAGCATTCCACAAATCTCTTAATCCTCTATCAAAGTCTTTTAACAAATGGGAACTACATGTTCAAGTTCAGCCTCCTGAGGTCTTAAATCCCAGGACTAACCTAGGGAAGACCATTGGAGTCCTTAGTTTATAGTGGAGTCCTTAGTTTATGGAAGTGCCGCCCATACTCTGGGGATTCGCGGGAACCTTTCACAGCTATCCAAGATCAATTTCCTAACTTTCATATTGAGGTCAATGTCAAACTGGAAATGGCTTGAGGGGGACTAGTAATGTTACAAAAAATAAAAATAACAGGTGCATTACAGGAAGAAAAATAAAAGGATCACATAATTAGAGTCTCGTGTGAGCCATGCATATTGTGTGACCACTTGAAAGCATAGAAAACAGTATAACTGCCTATTCAGGCAACAAGAGGCATCTTAATACTGAATCAAGGGAAATTGGAGAGAAAAATAAGGAGGCAAACCAAGGCTGAATTGAGGGAAATTGGAGGGAGGGGCCAAGGCTGAATTGAGGGAAATTGGAGGGAGGGGCCAAGGCTGAATTGAGGGAAATTGGAGGGAGGGACCGAGGCTTTTTGAAAGCCTTGGATTATCTATATTTTATTTCTATTTTTCAGTTTGGCTTCTCTGTGCTTTTCTGTTGCTGGTACTGCTATCAGTAATAGAGGTAATAATACACACTAAACATAAACATCTTGTTGTTATCATGTATACCTTCTATTAATGTCTTAAAACCCCAATTGCACCATATGTTTCATAAATATGACAGCATCCAATTCCACATGCACAAATAGATACACTAGCTTCTAATCCTAAACACATAAAAAGTTTGCAGTGATTGATTAGTATACTACACGTGTAAATTATAAGGATGCATTCTGCCTGTTTCATACAACATAATTAGTTCACTAAGTGCATGGCATTGACTGAAGTATACCGCAAAAAGATATTAAAGCAACAGTTTTAAAGCATTCTGGATGGTATCAGCAACTACACTATGTCAAGAAATAAATGAGACAATTACCTGCGCTCCCTCTCTGCAATAGTATGTTCCAGAATTGCACTGTAAGCCATGTCTGTGGTCATAGGACCTTTCAGATAGTCCTGCAATAAGATATTTAAGCCATAAAATGAAATTGGTAAGGCTGGGACTTTGGATACTGAGTATCAAATTCAAATACAATGGCGTCATAATTTGCAACCCATTTGAATTTTGGTCATGATATATCATGGAGAATTACAAGTTCTCATGGCATTAAAATCTGGCTATGTTATAAGATACACAAGTCATGCCATGATTAGTTAGGAAGCTCCAAAAAGAAGAAGCTAGTGCTTGCACATTCAGCACATATGTAGAAATACTTGACTTACTACTGACAACAAACATATTTCTCCCCTACAGAATATGTGATGGAACCTAGGCATTCATAAAGGAAAATCTGTCTGTATTGAGTACGAAAATGGAGCAAAGCCCACTTAAAACGTTTAAAAAAAAGATAAACTAGAATGTGACACTCCTACAAGAGCATAATGCTTCTAACCAGAGAGAAAACTCTCCTAACCAACTTTGAACAATATTTCTGAATGCTTCTAACCAGAGAGAAAATCCTCCTAACCAACTCTGAACAATATTTCTGAATGCCTCCTTACTCTCCCCTCCATCCCTCTATAACTGTGCCGCCTCTTCTAACTAGGTCTGTTCAAAAAATCCATGAACTGTACTGAACCACATACCGAACCGAACTATTGTTAAATAACTGAACTGTTCTCTATGGTTTATGAATCAAACCACAGTTCATTAACCGAATCGAACCGTTAACTTAACCAAAACATACCACACCAAACCATTATTAACTATGATGTGGTATTACTTGGTTATGTAACTTTAGTTCAGGGGTATTTTCTCAAAATTAACTTTTTAATATTAAATTTGATTTTAAATATTAGAAGTTAATTTTTTAGGAGTAATAATATTGAAAAAATTAAATTTTTTATATGGTGATAAGTTTGGTAAAAAATAAACTGGACGTACAGGAAAAAAAATTCACGTGAATATTACTTTTGTTTAGGAAGACATCACGATAATACTCTTTGTTTTTATAATACTGTTTGTTTATACAATTTTAGGTTTTTGTTAAGTGGGTTGTTTTGAAAAATTCATTTATATGAACAATTTTACGTCTAATAATTTTAATTTTTTTTATTTTTTAATAAACTTGTGATTTTGATTTCAATCAATTTGAATTTAAACACTTCACATTATATAAGTGATAAAAAATACTTATAAAAATGGTTTTAAAAAGTCTAAAATGGTTTTTTATTTAAAAAATTTAAAATAATTTAATAGGTTCTATTCACCCTAACAAGTGGTTCTTGTTACTAATAGTTTGGTACGGTTCAGAATAATGAACCGGTATACCGAACCAATTGTTTGGTTCAGTTCGGTTCTGAACAAATTTAAAAAGTTCAGTTCTTGCAATTTTTTATTATGGTTCGGTTCAGTACAGTTTGGTTCTCTTAGTGAACTATGCCATGAACAGCCCCTACTTCTAACTAATTGCCACCTCAGCAATCCCCTATTCAGCCCCTTCTATGGGGCTAAGACCCAAACCCAGTATCCTATCATTACCGGCCGCTAGAGAAACAGCTCATTCCTCAAGGATATGGTGAAGACACTGACATGTTGAATACATCTTATCACTCACAGTTGGTCGCATAACCATGGCATGAACAACTTGCAAGAGAACAAGGAATTCGGGCACAAGAAATCTCAGCAAAACAAACTGATGTATTGAACAGTTCAAGAACTCTCTGTATTGTAATAGTTGCTAATCAAGCCCTTGCCCCCGAGAATCCCATTGTTAGATACTTGATGAGCCGGCTTCAAACGACTGAAGTCTGAACCTGCAACACAACTTCACTTTCACTACCTCTAGGTGTCAACCTGCAGTTGTTGTCATACAAATTTACCAAAGCTCGGGCATAATCACTCATAGGTCCAGCTAAGTAAAACAAAAACCTTACTTGAAGCATCCAATATATCTAATGTTGTGACTCCTATAATACCCCGCAGTGTGATGATTTGCTATAAAATTTTCCAGCAACATAAGAAAACCACTTTCTACATCCTCCATGTAGCAATTCACTGTATGAACAAATAAGGATGCTGATACGGTTTCTTCTTTCCTATTATTTCTATGCAAAACACTCTTATTCTATGCTTTTAAATTGAAACCCCCAGTCAAAGAGTTGTAAATGATCAAGTTCCATACTCCCCTTTCATTGAAAACTTCATTAGCAAGGCCCCAATCACCACAAATGGAATACATGTTAACATTTGCAATCACCTCCCTATCATGAGAACGTGCATCCAATTTCACACCAAACCCATTAACATGACTCTAGATTAGGGGTGGCAAAACGGATCCGGCCCGTTGGACATGTCCGTTTTACCCGCACTTTAGTGTGGGGCGGGTTAAGAATTTAGGTCCTCACCCTCTAATGTGACCGCCCCGCCCCGCCCCGTTTTCTTCGCGGGCTTTTGCGGGCATGATTATTAACATAAAATTTTGCATTTTTATGCCTGAAAGGTGCAGTGCCCGCGGGCTTTCTCTGCCCCGCACTCACTTTTTTGCGAAGCGGACCTAGATTTTAGGCCCTCATCCTCAACTATGCCCGCCCCGCCCCGCCCCATTTTTTTGCGGGCTTTTGCGGGGCGGGCATGCCCGTTTACCACCCCTACTCTGGATGCAAACGGATATAAGAAAAGAACCTTTGGAAATCTCGTAACAAGAATATTTTCTTTGGTAAAACTTTTACTATAGAGGAACTGGACAATAGAAGTATCTTTTGTTTTTAGAAGTGGTATCTATAAAAGACATCTTGCTACTCCTGTACTTTTTTCGAGTGGCTGACTGATCCTTTCCTCTACTTGAACTGTTAGAGGACTAGGGGCTTGGCTTATGAAGCTTTGCGGCTTTGGTTGGTTAGGCAGGGAATCTGATTTCCTAGGCTTACCTCAGGTGGTTTGGCTTCTTGTGTCTCCTTACTTTCTCACAGAGGTGGGTGTTATGTATATATATTGCCATAACAAAAAACCAAAGCTACATTTTCTCTACAAGTTATGCCATTAATATGAATATTAATTAAACCTTCCCCTAGAAGTATTAATATAGATACTCTGCACTATAAGTTATAAATAAAAACAAGAAATGCTCATTTATTTAGAAGTCGTTTCTAAAACTCCTAGCACCTGTATGCATCATCCTCATAATCATCATCATTTCATTTAATATTGGTATCTGGTAACTTGTAAAGTATACACAAAACCAAAGGAAAAAACTTTTTATAACGTAAATTAAACTTCCAACAGGGAGTTATTATGGTACACCCACGCGCAAGATTTAAAAAAACGTCTGCACCACTACATTTTAATGATGCATAACCGCAATTTAGGCTACATCATCCAAATTTGTCAGCGCACCACATTTAATGACGCATAACCGCGATTGAGGCCACATCAGCCAAATTTGCCAGCGCACCACATTTAATGACGCATAACCGCAATTGAAGCCACTTCAACCACATTTGTCAGCTCTCCGCAATATTAAAAAACCGCAACCGCAACCGCAGCAGTTACCCCAACTTAAAAGTCTACCCTCACAAAAATATAGTATAGGACTTCAAGCCAGTTTGAGTAGTAAAACATTTATTGAATACATTCATTTTACAATGAATGTTTAAAAACCCTATCAAATATAAAACCTAAAACCAGTAAATGCTTGATGGATACATACATGAATAAGTAGCATCATTGAGTAACACCTCTTCCCAGAACTTCATTAAAATAAACCATATTATATTACAATGACAAAACTACCCTTTCCCCGTTTCACTACTAAATTTCTCAGCATTAAAGGTAAATTTCAGCTAGTGAAATACAATAACCTTATATTTTTCTACCAAACAACTAGGTCACAATCGCATTATGATAAATATAAATAATAATAATAATAATAATAATAATAATAATAATAATAATAACAACGACAATAATTATAATAAAATTAAGAAAATAAATTTAAAACATGATATGAATTTCAGTTTCTAATTTCCAATAACACTACTGAAAACAAATCGAAATCGAACAATAAAAAAGCGGAGAAGAAGAAAAAGCTGAGTACCCGAAGAATTCTGGAAGGTTCGTTAGCGGAGCTGACCGGTGAAGAGAGGCAATCAGCGACGGCGCGGCGTAAGGGTTCCGGCAACTTCTTAACGGAGGAAGATCTCAACCTAGAGACGCCGATTAACGGCGGAGTGAAACTGGAAGACGACATTGAATTCGATTCCATTTCGGGTCGGGTTAACCGAAAAAACAACGACGGTTATATATAAATTATAAACGAATCTGAAATCGCAGAAAAACGAAGTTTCGAATGTGTTTTTCTGTTCTTCTACATTTGAAGTTTGAACAATAGCGTTAATTGATTTTGGGTTTGAGTTTGAGATTTGAGAGAGAAAATGGAAAATTAAAAGTTATAAAATTTTGATGTAAATTTTGGTTTTGAGAGAGTGTTGTAATTGTAATAGCTGTACGTATGTAACGCCGTCGTTTTTAATATATGTAAAGTTTTTGTGATTTACTTAGCTGGCATGCGCTAAGCACTGAATAATAATTATCGTATTTATGGTATTAAATAATTAAATTAGATTGAGTTTCCATTTTTGAGTGAGGGTAATTTAGGTATTAAATTGGATTTTTATGTTAAGGCACGATGATTTCCATGTTTGGAATTCGTCAACAGAATGGTGGATGTGTCCGGGGGTAGTGCATCTTGATTGAGTACGAGTATTTTTTTAGGACCGGTTTAAAAAGCAGTTTTTGTAAGAAATAAAATAAACTAAGTCAAATGTGTTTTTTTATGGGCAGATTCTTCTAAAATTGTTAATAAATTTTTGGATTAATAGGTATATTTTTTTAAGTCATATAAGCAAACTTTAAGAAAGTTATATTTGGTAAAAAACATTATTTATTATTTTTGAATTTATAATTTATAATTTATAAATTTATATATAATTTACATCTATTTTACAACGATCTTTTCATCACTTATTTTTTAAATATTATTCTAAATAGTATTTTAACTTATAGTTTATATTTTATCATTTTTTTTTCACTTTTATTTTATTAATTTAATCATTTTTATTTTTAATAATTTATTTTAATTTAAAATGGATTAGTTATGTATTAAATATCTTTTATGTTATATTTATAAATTAATTAAACTGTTAATTTTTTAAAATATTTCAATTAACTTTTAAACTATCATTTTCAATCATCACCTATAAATTATAAGTTATCAATTATCAATTTAATTAATCGTTGTTATTATTAAACAACTCAAAGTCTTTTTAATAATAAAAGTCATGAGAATAAATTAAGGTGGCAAATTTTTTTTAATGGCGTAAAATTGTTTAGTTAACTTTTCTTATTTTTCATTTTCAAAAGGATTCTGAGATTTTATGAGAATTTAACTTCACACCTCTCATTTTAAATTTGGCACTTCTCATATTTGTTTATCCCTAAAATGCTCTTGTGACTATATACTTCTAAATTTTTATATTTGTCAAAAAAATATTCTATTGGTCAAAAGGTGAAAACGAAATTTTTGGTGTGATTATGAAATTTTTGGTATCGATTTTTGCTCGTTAATCGAAAATCTTTGCATTTTCAAATTTTTCGGTTGCGGTTAACTGAAAATTTTAAATTTTCCGATTGTGATATATCGAAATTTCGGCAGTTAATCTTCAATCTGCTCATATAGATAGTTTTCTTGTCTTGTTTCAGGTATTAATCTATAATAAGTTGTTCACAGATAGTTATCCTGTCTTGTTTCAGGTATTAATCTGGAACTTGTTGAAAATTGATGATGATATTTGTTTGTTGATATTTCCTGAAAAGGTATAGATTTTAGATGTATGCAATGTCATGATGCATGATGTTCTCAAAATAAATGAGATTGTGCTATATGTATTTTGTATGCATATGCTATGATGTTTGTAAAATAATGTATGAATGCAATATATGAACTGATCAGTTGTTCGTTGTAGCATCGTTGAAATGAGGGAAAATAAATCTCTGACTGTTATTGGGAAAAGTATCAGAGTAAATCTTTGGCCGATTTAATCTAAGTCAGAAGATGTAGTGGAATGAGTGTCAGAATAATATCCATAATTGGATCGTATCCGAGCCGATTTTGAAAGATGTGTTGAAAGAGTGTCAGAATGACATCCGCATCTGGATCGTATTTGAACTATATTTGAAAGATGTATTGAATGAGTGTCAAAATGACATCTGTATTTGGATCGTATCTGAACTGTATTTGAAAGATGTATTTGTAGCGGTAGAAATGTTTAAGACTAAACCATTGGATTGACTAGACTTTATATAAATCAAAATAAAAATCGCCATAATTCTTTATTGTTTCCAAAGAAATGGGAAAAGAGCGAATAACCCTAAAAGAGGGGGAAAGATTCTAGGTAAGGGGGTTGGATATGCAAAGGGAAGGTATTAGCACCCTAAACATCTACGGTACTCCACAGGAACCTCTTTGAAAAATATGTATATTTTGGCTATGAAAATGTTGTATAAAAATGGATAGTGGAGGTGAGAAAAGAAATATATTTTTTATGGTTTTTGCACCCACCGCGGTTGTGAACCTTTAGTGCCTTCGTACCACCTTTTTATACAATAGAGGATCAGGGTACACATAGTTTCTCTTTTAAAAATTTTAAAACACAAATGTATTGGTTAATTTTATGAGATAAAAATCATCGTCATTGTCCGTGTGAAAAACATACCTACTACCCACAATCATGAGAAAGGAGAATTTGCATCATCTCAAAGTGGAGGATATGGCTTGGATTTTAAAATCAACAATGCCTCACTCAATACCCAAGTGGAAAATATCTATCTTCACTACATATTATAGAAGTATAGTTGTTTGCATAACTACAAGGATTGACAAGAGTTCAATCTTTTGAGAAAAGTTTAAAGATAAGAGTCAAAGTGGCAAAATGGTTTGAAATGAGATTAATTGACTTTTAGTCTTCTCACAAAAATGTCAAAGTATTATTAAGTTTATTTATGAAAATATTTGAAAATGCATGGACCTAAGTCCAAGTTTATTATGAAAGTGATTCAAGTTTAAAACAAGAAGAGTTTTCAAAAGGAGGGAGAAGGTTTTTGAAATTAAAGAGGATGGGAGGAGAAGAAGAGGTTATCCTAAAGCATAAGGTAAAAGCTAGAGATAAGAACCATTTAACTAACAAGAAGCCAATACTTGACACTATGATTCAAGATAGAATTCCCATTCTTTGGATTGAAACCAAACAAGCAAAAATACTAGACCTCTTGAGAGAACCAAACTTCAAGTGTATTAAGTCTTCACAAAAATTGGACAGAGTAACGACTGTATTCGGGTGAATTCCATATTACAAACAAAAGGTGTAATCACAATAACCTACACACAAAACAAACAAACAACCCATTGTCTTGAGGTAAACCTCAAGAGCTCCAGACAAAATATCAATTAAGGTCACAAGGTCTCCAACATAAGATCAAGGTTTCTATTCCTAAGTCCAAGAAGTCCAATACTCCAAAATGCCAAGGATAGTAACCAAATAGTCCAAGTATCATTAAGGATTTTATGGTTCATATTGATTATTAGGTATCTTAAGAAAAGAAAAGAAAAGCTCAAGTGAGCAAAAATAAAAATGACAAGAAAGTAAATGCTCAAATGAGCAAAGATGAAAATGGCATAAAATGTAAATGTTAAAAGTAAATAGTGCATAAAAATAAAATAGGCATATAATAAAAGAATAAATGATAAAGTCAATTATTAGTGATTAGTGGTTAGTTGGATGATCATCTTGAAACTTGCATTTGGAACTTATTAGAGGATTGGTAGAACCAAAGCCTCCACACAACAAGTTGCATTTGCTTTTTGTCAAGTATATCATCCATTTGGAATCCTTATGAGTATCACTTAATGATCAACGATGTTTAAGTGATCTGTGTTGACCAAAGATGTTGTAGATCCATTAGAGGATTGGTAGATCCAAAGCCTCCACACGATGAATCTCAAGGTTATTGGATCAAAGAGATCAAATTAACATACTTGGGCTTGCAAACATAAGTTTGGGCCACGAATGATAATTTATTCTAATCGGGACAAAATTTAACGCTATGTTAAGCAATCGTAAGTGGACTTATATAGAAGTCGCGCCTATTTTGAGGCCAGTCAATAGCAATCTATGCACCATTTGTTTTAAGACATGATATAGAGATCATACTCCAACAACATTTAGTGCAATAAGAAGGGGATGAGATGAAGAGGGGTGGGAGAGAATATACAAACCACTTTTGGATTAAATTTAATCAAACTATTATTAAAATCATTCATCCATTTTTGTGGAGTTAGACTCAACACCATGGATCCAATGATGCTAATAAAGTTCATGATCAAAAAGTTTACCCAAGATCAGCCAGAAAATAGTCACAAAATAATATTACATTTTAATATATATATACAAAAAGGTTTAAAAATAATGTTTAAAAATAGAAATAAAATAGAAAAATATCAACTATGTTCAAATTAATCAAGAAATAAAAATTAAGACCACAGAAAAATCAAAAAAGGGCTCAAATGATTTTATAAATTTTTTGGCAATTTTTTAAAGTCATAAACTATTTTTAAAATTAAAAGAAATGGGAAAATAAACCAAAAATGATAATAAAAAAATATAAAAGTCAAAAACAAATATAAAATAAGGTCACCAATATTTGTCACAATATCATTGGATCATTCTATAATTTTTTCAGAATTTAAAAATGCATAAAAGTATTTTTAAACATTTAAAATAATTCAAATAAAGTGTAAATTTATAAAAAATACCAAAACACAAAATTAAATTGTGAAAAATAAAAATCAGAAAGAGAATAATCAAAAATATTTTTCATAATTTTTTCAGATTTTTTGGACTTAAAATGAATTTTCTATGATTTTTTGAAGTTTAAAATAATTAAATATAAAAATCAGAAAAGAAAATAAAAGTCAAAAATATGTGGACCATTGGATGAGAGTCAAAATGCGTTAGTAATCAGATCCAAAGGATCTGGCGCATTGTGCATATCATGGTCATTAGTGAATAAAGCACTGAATCAATTATTAAATCAGAATTCAAAAATAACAAGTGGTGTGCCATCATTGGTTGGAAGATGACACGTTGGTCATCTTCAACCTCCAGCCAACGTGAATTACAGGTATCTTAAACTGTAAAATCAGAAGCTCAGACCTATGTCATTCGTTTGGCTCTTCAAGATGAAGACAACCACACCATCGCGCCAAGTTTATATAAACTGTAGCTCAAGCAATTTGGAAAGAAAGTTTTGAAAAGGGATTTGAAATTTCATGGTCAAAACGTGTTTCCAGTAAAAGGTAAGTGTTGTGACTAGAACCAGGGGAATGAGAGCATCACAATGATATCAAAGTTTTGAAGAATTGATGAAGGAATCTACCTATTGAAATTGAGTTGCAGAGCTCTGAAACTGGACTTCTATGGAGCAATATAGGGCACGATTCTTGAATCTAATTATATGGTTATCTTCAGGGAAGATCAAGGAAGGTGAATTGATGAAAAAATTGGATTGAAAAAAGGCTTGTATATGGATTTCGAAGTTGCTGAATTCTGAGTTATGGAAGAAGTTTGGCAGGGTGATTCTGGCTATCCAAGCTTGAGAAAATGAATGGGATAGCTCATATATTTATAGGAGAAGCAAATTGGATCAAAAGGAAATGTGAATGATGCATTTTGGAGGGAATTCATGCAAACCTGATGCACGAGTGAAGTGTGATCTTATTTTCACCAAAACTCATCCAATCCTTGCGTTTTGAGGTGCTAATCACTTCTGGCAAGTTTTTTAATCAAGTTTAAATCAAAAACGCGTATAAATCATGTGATTAGAGGCCACATTATGGATTTCAAAACTCTAACTTGGTGAGAAATTCAGTTCCAAGTTACCAATTTCAAAACAATGGCATTTTCAACTCAAGGGGTCTTAGCGCATGATCTTGATGTTTTAGAAAGATGAGGTTACAAGCTTTGCAATGGAAAACGAATGGAGTTAAATGGATGCTTGAGATGAAAGTTGCAGTGAGTCAAAGTTGGAGAAAAAGTGTTGACTTTCCATACTTAGAAATATTTCAAATTTTCCTTCAAAAATGACCTATAATGTCTTGCATCCAAACATAGCCTTCCACTTGGAATTTGCTCTTGACCAAAAAATATGGCATGAAGTATATCTCTTGAATGACATTTTGAAACTTGAACCATTCAAAATCTCCAAAACTTGAGAAAGTTATGACTTGTTGAAGTTAGCAAAATTTCATAAAATGACCTATAATCTTTTGTATCCTTAAGGCAACTTCCATCCATTTTCTCACTTTGAACATAAAAGAAGGAATAAAGTTCACATCTTCAAGATAATTATGTAAAAATAATGGGCTCAAGGTGATAAAAATTGACCAAGTTATGCTCATTTGAAGTCACACATGAAAAATTGGGGATTCATCTGGAGGACTTGTAATCTTTCTTCCTCGTCAAGTTTCTTCCACATGAAAACTCCTTGGAACTTTTAAAGTGATTTGTTAATAACCCTTTTAAGAGAATGGTGTCTTTGGAATCACTCAAAAATACCAAAATATGGGCAAGATATACTCCTTTGAAGTTCACAACCCTAGCTTCTAGATTAAGAAACATGCCTTGAGGAACTTTGACAATTTTGAACAAACTTCTTGTACCAAAAAAATGATTTGTAAATATAAGTTGTTGAGGATGATAATTATAACTCATATTAACCATAACCACTTCCATATCTTGAGAATTGAGAGAAATATGCATTTGTGACCAATGGGAACAAAGCCTTGTCCAAGCATGACAACTTATCCCATCAATCCCTTGTGCTTTTCAACCAAATTTGATAACCTTGAAATATGGTGAACCAAAATAACCTTGCCATTCCATTTATTCCAAAACAAATCCAATGGTGAGGTTTGAACTTCTCAAGCTTTATTGACTAGGGCATGGAAATAAACTCATGAACCCAAGGAGCAACTTGATGAATCTTATTGCCTTTACCTACACGAGTAACAAGCAAGACAAACCAACATTGCATTTTATTAATTAAAGGAAGAAATCAAGACAAAAAATATTCATGATCACAAAAGAACACAAGTCAAGGTTCTTGGTGATTCCTCAAAGTGCAAAGCTAAATATAGGGAGGGGAACCAAGAATCCTAATGTGATCTTGTTGTGAATGAATAAACATGGTATGATGAAGGGATCTTAGGGGGGAAATTTTGGGTACAACAGTATTAAATGAGTGTCAGAATGACATCCGCATCTGGATCATATCTGAACTGTATCTAGGAGAAAATCTAGAATAAGTGTCAGAATGACATCTATCTCTGGATCGTATCTGGATTGTATTTGAAAGAATCTGGAATAAGTATCAGAATGTCGTCCGTATCTGGATTGTATCTTAACCGTTTCTAGAAGAGAATCTAGAATAAGTATCAGAATTTTATTCTTCTATGGATCGTTTCTGAACCGTTTCTAGAAGAGAATCTGGAATAAGTATCATAATATCATCCATATCTGGATCGTATCTGAACCGTTTCTAGAAGAGAATCTGGAAAAAGTATCAGAATGTCGTCCATATATGTATCGTATCTGAACCGTTTCTAGAAGAGAATCTAGAATAGGTATCAGAATTTCATATGTCTTTGGATCGTATCTGAACCGTTTCTAAAAGAGAATCTGGAATAAGTATCAGAAATTCATCTGTATCTGGATCATATCTGAACCGTTTCTGGAATAAGTATCAGAATGACATCTGCATCTGGATCGTATCTAAACTGTATTTGAAAGATGTGTTGAATGTGAAATGTTATTGAAGTGCATCTTTGCCTCAAAAAATAAATCCTTAACAAGTGTTGGGGAGTTTTGGGGAGTTAACCCCGGAATGCTGTTGGGGATGAAGATTATGCACGTCTTCAAACTTTGTTTAGAATGTTTCTGCTGGGAATTCTTGTTTTGATGTTTTGAGAAGAAATCCACTGGGGAACATTGATTTTGCTTGAGGGAAACTCTGTGGAGAGTGTTGATTTCTGCTTGGGGGAAAAGTTCAGGAGTTTTAGTTGTCTGTTTCTCTACTGGGGAGTTATCTCTTGATTGGAGAGAATGGAAGTTAACAACTTGTTAGGGATAAAGAAGTTAACTGTTATCTGGTCGGCTTCCAAGCTTTGCAGCAATTCATTGGGAATAGTGGCAAACTCTCCAGGTTTCAGCAACTCGAACTGTTAGCTGGTCGGGTCTAGGCTTTGCAGTAGATGGAGAAGTTAAGTTACTATATGGTAGGGTCCAGGTTTCACAGTCACTTTCGGGGATAGTAACGACTCTGTTGGCAATTTCAACTGGGTATTAGGGATCGCGTTCCCATGATTTTTAATAGTCTAAGAGGCAAACTCAAGTTGGGGAATCTGTAGCCTGTTGAGGAAATAAACTATGTTGAAAAGGATATTTGATGAACTGCAGGGAAGGTGTTTTCTTCTGGAGGAACTCCTCAAGGCTTCCTCTTAAGACCAATTCAGTTGGGGAGAGTTTTTCTGGAGGTTGAAACTCCGGCTGGTAATTGCATGGGTCTAACTTTATGGGGATATCCATGAACTTGGCCTTGTGGGGTTTGTACCCTCATCCGTGAAGATTATTCTGTGGGGATAACCTTATAGAGGTGGCTCTGGCGACTTCAACGGGGATCACCTTATGAAAGAGACTTTGTGGGGATTTATTGATGTCCCTAGTAGTAAGTGTTGTAGTTACTGCCAAAAAAATTTGCTTGATTGTACATGCCCCTTTGATGGGATTCATGTTCAATGCCCTAAGTGATTCGAATGGAGACCTGCCCCCGGCTATGAGATATTTCTTGGAATCTTGACTTGACTTTCCCGGATGGGTTGGACAATAATCATGTTATGCCCCTTTGGTTATGGAGAGTGTGATACGGTGGCAGAACCGACTGTTTTGAAAATGCTGGTTTGCGTTTTGCGTTTTGTGTTCACAAAATGTCGCGGTAAGCAAGAGTCGCCATCGACTTTTATTTCATCCAACCGGAAAGGAAAAAAGTACAGAAAAAAAATCCTTTTTTGAGATATTCTGAGTACGGGGGGTAAATTATAGAAAGGGAAGGTGTTAACACCCTTTCTATCCATGGTTTTCCATGGGCTCTTAGGTACTTGCTCATCTTTCAAAATTGCTTGTGTGTGTTTTGTTTTGAAAAGTTTTAACTTCGTGATAACCTTTGTATCAGTCCTCAATGGTGTGACGAAGTTGTTTTAAAATTTGTTTTGAAAAGTGTAAGTGTGAAAAAGTTTTAATTTGAGCAAGTACCTACTAGCATCTACCTACTCAAAAAAAGATCGTTTCTATTCTTGTTTCCTTTAGACGGCGCTATCTTACTATTGAGAAATAGGTAGCACCGTCGTTGGAGTTGTAAGGGTCAATTCGTAAGGGACGTACGATCACTAAAGCAATATTAGGACGTCTTAGTAATAACCCTAAAGTCTTAAGATCATATTCGAGGCAACATTTCCGAACGGGACATTTGATCTTTGTTTAGACAGGAGAGCAACCACTAAAACACCCTATACTTAATGGTCGTTTATCGAAGGCAACCTAAGTGAGAGTATACCCTAAGAGTGATATGTGCGAGTGATTTGATTTCAGTTATTATCTTTGCACATTAGGGTTTTCTAGCCGTTTTAAATTAGCATGCAATCTTGTCATACAATCCTATCAACATACATCTAAACAGTTAATATTTACGAGAAAATAAACCTACGTTATTACAAGGCTTCGGGGTAGGGATTAATTACATAGCCAAAAAAACCCGCAAAAGACGATAAATAAAAGAAAATCCTAGATTAAACTATTACATACCGTGGACAGTTACATCAATATTGAAAAAAATAATAAACACGCGCGATGAATCGAAAACAAGAGAAATAGGGTTTTGACCCCAACTATGCCTAATTGTAATTTAAAGGGAAAATCATTTTTTGTCGTTTTTTTGTTATTTGAGAAAATAAAGCTCAATTGAATAATTAAAAAAAAAACCTAATTACTAATTAATTTTAATTTAAGAAAAATAATTTAAATTAACCTATTTGTCGTATTTTTATTTTGAGAAAGAAATAAATATTAAATCAATAGTCTAACCCTAATTTTTCTAATTGATTTTGATTATATAAAAAAGTTAGAGTTTCCCTAAATTAAATTAAACTAAATTAAATTAAATTTGATAAAATAAAATAAAACCTAATTCTAATCTTTTGTAAAACTCTTGATTTTATGATTTTTTGTGAAAAAAGAAATTAATTTTGTTAAAAATAATTAAGCAAATTAAATTAAATAAAAGAAATAAATAGAAAAGAAATAAAAATGGGCCTGGTTGCTTAGCAAAAGGGGGGTTTTGTTTGCAATTTCTTGGCCCAACAAGCTCCTGGCCCCTTTGACTTTGCCCAATCATGTGTGCATGCTTGACTCAGGCGCATGGTGGACCTTCAAGGGATAAGCCTTGGATTTGGGGCGTTGATGGATGGGACGGCCAGATCTGGATAGTACAAGGTGGATCCCTTGCCATGTGATACATTGGATTGCCTGTTAAAGAAAAGCATGAATAAAAGTTGGGACCTGGGGATCGAACCCAACCCCTTAAGCATTCTCCCCTTGCACGCTTGCCAATTGAGCTGGCTGTGTTAGTTGTATAAACAATAACAAACAAATATTATATCATACAAACAAAATATTAAACTTTAAAACGCGCGAAATTCAAACTGGCAAGTCAGGGATTGCCACGTATCCATCTTCTTCCTCCCACCGTCGTTGTAGGTTTTGTAACTTTTACCTACAGACATTAAGCGTAGGTATAACCCTTGTGCATTTCCTAAATCTTGTATGCGCATGATAAATGAAAACCAATGGTACCAATCAACTCGTTTCAACCCCACGAGCATCATTTTACCATTATCAATGTCCAATTTTCCCTGTATGAGAAATCCCTAAAAACGAAGAACAAACCCTAGCCATGGCAGTTTGATGTACAGTCAATAAAAATGCAATTGAATACAACCATTAGCTTGCAAACATCTCAAAGATTATAAATATGCCAATCAATCATGCTAAATATGCCAGAATCAATATATTCGAATTCAAGAAAAGAGGCAAATCGTGTGAACCTTACAGGGTGATTCTGGGTGTGGGGAGGCTTGCTAACGATTGAAACACGGTCCTGGGACGTCCAGCAAATGATTGGTATAGTTAGAACGGCTTGAGATGGCCTGCAACTTGGAATTTGGTTTGCACTTTTTCCTTGAATTTTTGCAATTGATTCTCTGCCTTTGCACGCCTCCAGCCTCTTTCTTTTGGTCTGCTTTCGTTTCTTATGTATACTAGAGTGCATTAGGGTTAAAGTTTGTATCAAATCTTTTCCAGTTGTGAAGATTGATCAATGATTTCATCCTTGCACCAAATCTTTCCAAAACGAGCAATTTCAATCTTTTCTGTCCATATGAAGCCTTGCACAATTTGATCTTGTCTCCAGATGTATAATGAACCTAATCATGCACAAAATCTCAAGGTTTTATTGATTTTTGATATTTTCATTATTTTATATTGATTTTATTTGATTTAAATGAAATAAAATCAAAATAAATAACAAAAATAAAAGAATGACAAGTGGAAAGGCTCATGGGTCGTGGATCACATTACAAATTCAGTGCAAGCATAAAAAGTTGGGCCCATTTAGCAAAAAATGCAATTTTGGACACATTTGACTTTTGGCAATTTTGCAAAAAGGGTCAACTTGGCCAATGCATAACTCTCTCAAGTTTGACCCTAGAGATGTTTTCTTTGACTTTTTAGAAATCTTAGGATGTCCTCTAAGCAACCCTTTGGGTCTCATGTCATTGAGTCTTCCATGTTCATGTATGAAGCTTTGACCCAAAAGGTGTTTTTGTTGACTTTCCAAAATGACCTATAATGTCCAAATTCATACCTTCTTGTGAGTGAATATTTTGAACTTGGGATATGAAGATTAATTGTAGGGAATTACATCCTCTTCAAAATGAGCTTTGGATGGGTCACTTTGGATAAAGTATGAGAAAGTTATGCTTGGTAAAAGTTGAGTTGAATTTTCTTGCAAAACCCTAATTTAGCAACTTTTGGGTTTTGATGAATTGTGAGCAATCCTTGAGGAATCATGATCAACCCTTGATCAAAGGATGAATAATACTTAAAAATGAGAATTTTGGCCAAAAATCTTGAAGTTTGACTGTATGTGGGCCATAGTTGACTTTTGCCCTAGCATAGTCGATTTTCAGGCTTTTGAGCAATTGACTGAGCAAACTTCTTCTGCAAGGCTTGAAACTTGACATGGATGATCTTGAGAACATATTAGGACAAAGGTGAGAATTTGGGATCCTTTGGACTCAAGCATCTTGATGCAAAATGAAACCCTAATTTGGAGTAGACTGCCTTAGAAGATAGTTTGTCTAGTCAACTCTTGGGCTTCCTTGAGTAATTTGAGGACCTCACTTGACATGTATTGAGAAATATGAGAGGAAAATTTTTGGGGTAAAACAGAGAGTTTGTCATTGGAAGTGTTTTTCCATTTGAAGTGAATCTGTTTCTTGAGAGGATTTCCGTTCATTGGATATTCGTCGTGTGGATTTCTCTGCTGTCAAATAATTAGCCATATGCAAACAGCGATATTCAAACAATGAAAAGTTTATGTTTGTCTTGAAGTTTTGAAAATGAATTTTTAGCAAATAAAAGAATTTTGTGAGAATATGAATTCAACTCGGGATATACAATAAGCCTTACAGGAGTCAGGATACCTTTTGTAACAGTGTGCTTTCAAATTAACCAATTCTTCAATTAGGACTTTTAAAGGGTTGTAGCTTGACCTAGTTCACGGTTTAAGAAACAAAGGATAAAGCTCAAAGTTTATTTGTACCTTCCCATTCTTCATGATGTTATTCAGCCCTAAACTCATTTAATTGTGCATTTTGAATTCCAATTGAGTCTGGAATGACGTTTTGGTGATGGTTCAGACAAGTTAAGTTTATTTGTGAAGGCAGTCATTTTTTCAACATTTTTCATGTTTGTCGAGGATTTGTAGCGCCCTCTTTTTGATTTACTTTCCCTAATTTTTGCCTGACTGTTCTTGTTTTGAGATTACTGCTAGCGGGATGCCCCAATTTTTCTTAAGTCTCCTTCATAGGTTTTAACCTAGTGGGCTTTTCTTTTGAGAGGTAATGACTGCCTATTTTTTGGGAAACCAACACCATCTTTTGATTCATAAAGTTATTTTCGTTATGAAGTGGCATCTTATGACTGAACGCGCCTGAGAAACTACCTTGCCCCAAGTTATGATTAAAGGTTTTAATTTGTGTGAAAAAGAAAACTCCTACTTCTTAGGCTCAAAGGGGTTGACTAGGGATTATCTTCCTTATAACTCAAGTGTTTAGGAATTTGAAACAACGCTTGTACATCGTCAGCAAGGTCTGTCCAAAAGCATATTGTATGAGATTATGGTATTGTTTTCGTCATCCTCCCTCTAAAGGCTTCAGACATATAGTTGAGAGTTGAATATCATACAAAAAGAGGTAAAAACATAATTTCAGTATAGTGAAAACGAATTGATTAACTCAAGATAAACACATGCAATGCATTAATGAGAATAACCAAAGTTTTACATAAGGACAAATGTTTAAGAAAACAAATAAATTACAATTGAAAATTCAAATAAACAAAAGTTTCTCCGCCTAAACTTCGTCACTTCAGATGATGTGCCTTTGAAGGATGATAGAAAAACTCAAGTTGACCATCTTGTGTGAATTCCAAGGCCCCTTCGTCGATCGAGTCTTGAATCTTATTTTTCAATGTCCAACAGTGGTTAGTGTCGTGTCCAGGACTGTTGGAGTGGTATGCACACCTTTCTTCATGATTGTAGGGGAGAAGCAGTAAAGGGTTTTTGAGGAGGCTCCCTTAATTTAACCAGCTAGGCTTCCAACATATGATGCAATGCTTGAGCCAAGGGCATGTTGATCTCAGCAAATTATCTTCCTGGCTTACAGAACCACCTTGTCGTGGTTGGAGAGTTTGTTGTTGGACTCTTGGTATAGTAGCCATTTTGAAGGGTGTTATCTCGACCAAACCAACTTCTTGTCTCATCGAGGATGATTAATAACTCGATCCCAAATTCTAGCTGTTTGTCCCATATGGTTGCATCTGTCTTGATGAAGCTTGTTGACAAGGGATCTCAGCTCTTCTTGTCCCCGAGCTAAGTTTTGGATAAGAGCCATCTGACCTACCATCTGTCCCGTCATCTGGATTTTCATGGTTACCATTTTAGTTGTAATTGTTCCAACTGGTCATCCCTACTGTCCTCAGAATTCTTCTTGGTCATGCTCTCAATAAGGAGTGCTTTCAATTCTTCTTGCCCCTTGGATAGGTTCAGGAACAATTCTTTAAGTTGAGCATTTTGGGTCTGAAGATCTATGACTGTATGTTCTAGGGCCATCTTTTCTGGAATAAACAGTAAGCAGATGAGAAAACTGTGTGGGGAAAACCTATCATGATATGATGCATGGTATGTGGATGAAATGTTTTCAAGGATCTCTCGGGGTAAACACAATAAGATGTTAGAAGTTGAACTTTGATCACAACTTTGATTGGAGAACTTTGTATCGTTGAATGTCCTTCCACGAGAATCAAGCTCACCATATCAAGTGGGTCATAGCCCTTGACTCAAGTTACATTCTTTTGGTCTTTTAGAGCGTTTGGTTAGAGGAGAGTGTGATCGGTGGAAATAGAACTGACTGTTTTGAAATGCTGGTTCGCGAAATGTCGCGGCAAGCAAGAGTCGCCATCGTCTTTTATTTTCTCCAACAAGGAAAGGACAAAAGCACAGCAAAATTCCTTTTCGAGATGTTTCTCGGTTCGGGAGGTAGATTATAGAAAGGGAAGGTGTTAGCACCCTTTTTATCCGTGGTTATCCATGGGATCTTAGGTACTTGCTCACTATGTTTTCAAAAAATGTTTGCTTTTCTTGTGTTTGTGGGTTTTGAAAAAGTTTGTTTTGAAAACTTCTAGGTAACTCTTGCATCAGTCCTCAAGAGTGTATAAAGTGTTTGTTTGAAAACTTTTGTTTGAAAGTGTGAGTGTGAAAAGTTGTTTTATTTTTGAAAGAGCAAGTACCCAGGAGAAATCTACCTACTCAAAAGGAATTAAGCTGTGTAAATGTCCTTTAGACAGTACTATCCCACTATTGAGAAGTAGGTAGCACCATCGTTGGAGTTATCGGGTCAATTCGATTATAGGGACATGTGGTCACCAAAGCAATAGTAGGACGCCTTAGCGGTAACCCTAATGTCTTAGATCCTTTTTTATCCGAGGCAACCGTTTCGAGGAAACTGGATCTTTAGACAGGAGGGCGACCTCTAAAACACCTTATACTTGACGACCACGTTCGAGGCAACCAGTGAGGCGTACCCTAGGAGTGGCATGTGCTTGTGTGTTGCTTTCATGTTATATTATCTTGTACATGTATCATGGTGATCTACGAGTTGTTTTTAATTTTCATACAAATCTTTCATGCATATTAACAGTTAAAAGTGCGGAAAATAAATTGCGGAAAAGGTAAATCTAGCTATTACAAGGCGCGGGTCTATACATCGCCAAAAAAACAAAAACCCATTTGGAAATAAATGCGAGAAAAGTAAATAAAGCGATAAAAACCTAATTAACTATTACATCCTCGAAAACAGTTACATAAATATGATTAAAATAAATAATAATGCGCGAAAAGAAATTTAATCGGGACGTCCTTAGGGTTTTGACCCTTTTTGAGAGAAAGAAAGAAAATTGTCTTTTTTGCATTTAATTTAAATATTAAACCTAATAACTAATTAATTAATTAATTAAAGAAAAAAATGTTTTTTATGTTTTTTATGTAAATAAAGCAAAAGGAATTAAAATTAAAAGTTAGTGAAACCTAATTCTAAGTTTATTTTATTTATTGTAAAAAAAGTTTAAGCTAACCTAATTTAACTAATTTAATTAACTTACATTTTATTTACAAAAATAATAATTAATAAATAAGAATAATGATAATAAGAAAATATGATTGAAAATTGTCAAACCCTAATTCTACATGATTTTTATTTATTTATGAAAAAAAAAGATTAAAACTGACCTAATTTAACCACTAAATTAATTAACTATAATTTATTTACAAAAAATAATTATTAATTAGTGAAAATAATAAATAATAAAAATAAACAATGTTTTAAGTTTCTGTTTTTATTATAAAAAATATTAATTTGTGACTTAATTAAATAATAGTAATAGTAATTAAGAATAATTAAAATAGAAAATAATGAAAGAAAAATAATAAACCAGGGGGGTATGCTGGCCCAGATGGAGGTTTTGCTGGAAATTTTAGGCCCATAACACTCAAGCCTGTTGACTTTTGGAATCAAGTGTGCAAGCATTGACTGGAGAATATGGTGTTCTCCACTTTTTAGCCATTGGATTGCTGTTGAAGGACACATGGCATCTGGATGAGGAAGGTGTATGATGGAATCCTGGGCAAACGCTGAAGGAAAATTGCGATAAAAAATGCAGCGGAATATAAAATTTTCCTTTAGCGATCCTTACGAATGAGCATGGTCAGTTGTTGTACCCCAAAATTTGCCCTCCCATATTCTTCAAGATTTGCAAAGAGCATGCTTCAAAATCTCCCAAGGGTTGCACAGTCCAATTGCCTCCTAACAGTCAAAAACTAGGGTTTTGGTTCTGGCAAAGAAGTTGAAGTTTCCAAGGGTCCAAACAAGTCCCACATGCCTATAAACATTGTCAAGCATCCTTATGTCAAGTTTCAAGGCTTACAGCACAAAATTGCACAGTCAAAAACCCTAATTGCATCACAGTCAACTGTAGGGGCAAAATGGTCATTTGACAGTCAAAAGTCAAAATTTTTGGTCAACATCTTATTTTGAAGCCACAAACATCATTTGATCAATTCTTGATCATGATTCTCAAGGCATGGCTCAAAAAGCCTCAAGATGCAAAAGTTTCTATTTTTGGACAGTTGAAAAAGTCAATTGTAAATCGACCAAGGCATAACTTCCACATGGTTTATCATAAAAATTCCATCCAAAGCTCATTTTGAAGAGAATGACATTTCCTACAACTCCTCTTCACACTTCAAGTCCAAGAAATGCTCTCACAAAAAGTTATCAATCTCAACATTATAGGTCATTTTCAAAAGTCAACAAAAAGGCACTTTAAGTCAAAGACCATAACTTGAGATTGGTAAATCAAAATGACATGGGACCAAAAGCATTGGTTATAGGACTTCAATACCTTTCCAAAATGTCCAAGAACATGATCAAAGCTTAAAAATTGAGCAAGATATGCCTTGTGGAAGTTGGGAAATTTTTGGGAATTTTGAAAAGTCAACTTTGCTTCAAATGCCTCAAAATTGCTAATGGGCCTCAATTTCTTCCATGAATCATCACCCAAAGGCCATGCACGACCCATTGACCCAAAGGGGAGTTATTGTCTTATTTTTAATTAATTAATTGAGTTTTTAATTCTTTTAATTCATTTAATTAAAATTAAATATAAGAAAAATGCTAAAACATATTTTCCAAATCCTTTTGTGCAACATATTCTCTCATTAAGGCCTCAATATTTCGTGCATACTCAAAAAGGCAAGAATCTCCCATGATTGGCAATGTTTTGATGGAAAAAAGATTGAAAAAGATCATGGAAAATCACAAATTTGAAAAGCATTAAAACATGGATTTTGGACTTGTTTTGTTAACCTAAATCATTCCTCATACATATACAAACACAACCCTAATCAAAAGGACAAGCATGCTGCGCTGAAACCTCAAAACAACATTGCAATTTTTGACCAAAAATTTGGAAACTGAAAACTGAATTGCAAGGTGTTTCAAGGCCTCAAAACCATCCCAATCCATTCCTGACATTGCCAGGGAACTTTTCCAATCAAAATCACGCTTCCATACCCAAGGAATTGGTAGATAAAAGCTGGACTTTCCTTTGAAATTTTGATATTCGTATTTGATTTTTCATGCATGATTACTGAGTTTTATTGATTGGTTTATACTAATATGAGTATGCTAAAGCTATTGGTGTCTTCTAATTGAACTAACGTTGCCTGTATGAGAATCTGCCATGGAAATTTTCTAGGGTTTCAGAGCTCTAATTTTGGGGCTTTGCACATCTGGAAAAATTAGGCCATGAGACCTAGACCAATGCACTCGTGACATTCCAACGAATCCAAATTACCCATCGCGCCCTTTTTATATTCGTGTATGGCCTAATCGCTATTTTTGTATGTTATGGTTAGTGGGGGTTCAAAACCCCCGCTATTTGATATTAGTTTCAGGCAAAAACGAAGAAGCCAGGGAGAAGAAGATGAGTTATTGGCTTGTGAGTGGTGCGTTCAAATCATTGGCGCGTTTTTCATTGGTTCCAGAATAATTGCACGTTTGGCATATATTGATCAGTGTCCATTAACTTAACAAACAAACGCACTAGCTCATTTGGTTGGCACGCTGGCATGCAGGTATTGGGACCTGGGTTCGATTCCCAGGTCCCCCCACTTTATTCAATATTTTTTTCTCTAACATGATTTTGTGTAGTACGCTTCCAAAGGGCTATCATGCAACTCCAGATCTATGCTTGCCACATGTCCCTGAAGGCCAATCTAATGGCCATCACCAGCAATCCACCATACGCGTTGGTCAACTGTTCCTCACACAAGCGCTAAAAGTCCACACGGGCCTGGAATTCTTGGGCCAAACTGCTTTCTATAAACCTCCATAATTGGGTCAACAACCCCTCTTGTTTGTATTTCTTTCCCTCATTCTTTTTCTATTTTTTATTTGTTTTAATTTAATTATTTTCTTTTAATTCCTCAAATTAATTTTAATAATACAAAAATAAAAAAAATCAGAAAAGTCAAAATTAAAAATATATATTTAATTTAATCCATTAATAGTCTTTGTAAATAAATTTAATAACCAATTTAGTTTTAATTTAGGGTTTTAATTTTAATTTACTTCTTAATAACTAAAAAACATAAAAATTAGGGTTTCTAGCATTTTTACTCTTTTTCTCAATAAATAAGTTTTTTTTCCTTATTATAATTATTATTAACTATTAATTAATTTTGTAAACAAACTTGTAATTAACTAATTAGGTTAAATTAGGTTAAAACTTAAACATTTTTCTTTAATAAATTAAAAACAATTTAGAACTAGGGTTTTATTTAACTTTTAATTCCAATTAATTCTCTTTAATTTAAAATACCAAAAAAAAAACACAAAGATAACTTCCTTTTCTCCTTAAATCATTAATTAACCTTTAATTTTAATTTAATTGCTTTAAAGGGTCCAACGCCCTCGCACCTTCGATTATAATTCCTTTTCGCGCATTTTCTTTTATTTTTCTTTTTTTAATCTTATGTAATTGCCCCAAAGCCTTGTAATAGATAATTAGGACATTTATTTTCCGCATTTTATTTTATTCAAATCGGGTCTTTGTTTAATTTGGCGATGTAGACCCGCGCCTTGTAATAGCGTAGGACTTTTATTTCCCGCACTTTAAATTTCCGCACCTTTTAACTGCTAATAATCACATGAAAGAATGTATGCCCAAATAAAATCGAAGCGTAGCTCACTAAATGCATGACAAGACAAATATAACTGAAAATGACACACAATTCACACACCACTCTTAGGGTACGCCTCACTGTTGCCTTGCCCCTCGAAACGTGGTCGTCGAGTAGAGGACGTTTTAGTAAGTCCTCATGTCCATGAACATGGCATGGGGGTAGCTTCTAAGGTGTCCTACTATTGCTCTGGTGACCACACTGTCCCTAACCCTCGAATTGACCCGAACACCTCCAACGGTGGTGCTACCTACCTCTCAATGGTGGGATGGCACTACCTTAAGGACATTCACACAGACTAATTCCTTAGGGTAGGTAGATGACTCGTAGATACTTGCTCTAAATTCAAAAACAAATCAAAAACTTTTTTTCACACCGACACTTTGCAAAAAGCTTTCAAAAGCAATTTTTCAAACACTCTTGAGGACTGATACAAGAGTCGATCTGAAACTTTCAAAGAAACTTTTTCAAACCCACTCACCTTGAAAAGCAAACAAACATTTTTGAAAACACAAATGAGCAAGTATCTAAGAGCCCATGGATAACCATGGATAGAAAGGGTGCTAACACCTTCCCTTTCTATAAATCTACCTCCCGAACCGAGAACTAATCTCAATAAGGAATTTTTCTGTGCTTTTGTCCTTTCCATATTGGAGAAAATAAAAGACGGTGGCGACTCTTGCTTCCGCGACATTTCGCGAACCAGCGTTAAATAGTCAGTTCCAGATCCACCGATCACAGAACTGGCGACTCTGCTGGGGACTCTTATAAAGTGAGGTGTACCTTAGGATAGTTCATAACTGTGTTTTCAATTGTTTTGACTTGTTTGCTTTAATACTGTGGGCCTGTCTTGGGAGTTACATAGATCCTAACCCGGATCTGGGGATACCTTGTTTAGGTAGCATAAGCTGTGAGGGACCTGTCCGGCGTAGACCGACATGGGTGAAGCAGTGGCTACATTGGTGTGGCACCTTGGTCTGTACCGATATCCCTTATGTTGCAACGAGGAGAATATGGGTCTTCTGAGGAGTCATTAAGCACCAACAGACCTTAGAACCTTAAATGACCCAACTTGGCCAATAGAACAGTAGCAGTATGCTACGCCCATTGAGGCTAAACTCTCGTGATGGTTCTGGCAGCAAGAAAAGATTGCGATGCTGGAGTTATGACCGATTGAGGGTAGTCAATGATATTGGGATCCTCTAAGAACCCGGTTACTTTTGATAGGACAGGTATGAACCAACAAACTGAAAGAGGGTAATACCTAGACCTCATGTTGGCCTAAACTTTAAGGGCTTGTCTTGTGTGACTTGTGTGCCTTATCATGTTTGCCTTTGTAAATATTTGTGGTGTGCTTTATCATAACATCATAACATCATGAGCATTGCATGCATCCTGCATAAGGACTGACCATTTCAAAGACAAGAGGATTTCACCTTTGCTCTGTTTTGTAGGACATCATGATGCCTATGCGAAGGAATACTATCCGGTTCAACTTTGTTCACCCACCTGAGTTGCTTGAAGAGTTGGTTAGCAGAATTCCAAATACTACATCCTTCATCCAGAGGCATGGTTCTCTTCTCAGTTTAGTCACTGCAAAGCGGGATCAACAGTTGATGAGTGTCCTGACCCAGTTCTATGACCCTCTGTACCAGTGCTTCACCTTTCAAGACTTCTAGCTGGTCCCTACCCTGGAAGAGTTCTCTGATCTGCTTGGCATCCCTATCTTGGATCAGACTCCCTTCACTGGTTGGGAAAAGACTCTTAGGCTTGAGGAGGTTGCTGCAGCTCTTCCCTTGACCCATCAAGAAGTAATGGACAATTGGGTGACTAGAAGCAGAGTTAAGGGTTTCTTGGCCAAGTTTCTGGTTGGTAAAGCTAACAGTTTCTGGAATGACTTGGACTTTAGGGCATATAAAGACATCCTGGCTCTTTTAATCTATGGTCTAGTCTTGTTCCCTAATCCTGACAACTTCGTCAATGTCACTGCCATAAGGATCTTTATGTCTCAGAATCCTGTGCCCACTCTCTTGGGTGACATCCTGCAACAACTTTATGCTCGTACTGCCCGAAGACGAGGAACTCTGTGGTGTTGTATCCCTTTGTTGGTGAGGTGGTTTATTTCGCACCTCCCTAAGTTCGTGCTGAAGAACCAAGAAGGAAGAGGTTGGGCTCATAGGTTAATGTCTCTCACTGATAAAGACATCATTTGGACTTTCAGAGGTTTGGATGAGATAGTTGTTATTGATCGTTGCGGAGAATACCCTAATGTTCCTCTGATTGGTACCCAAGGAGGAATCTCTTACAATCCATGTCTAGCGCTCCGTCAGTTTGGAAGGGCCAGAAGAGCAGGGCCTCATGAGATGTTGGTGCCCCACATCAGTTTTGAGTTTCAGGTGGATAGTGACGAGCTGCGCCGTAGGTTCATCAAGGCTTGGGACAGAGTTCATAAAGCTGGCCCACAAGAGTTGGGGCCAAAGACTTCTCTACCTATGGAAGCCTACTACAAATGGGTTCGCATCCGTTCTCAGAAGTTAGGTATGCCATACGAAGCTGTCAGACCCGTCATTCTTGAGTATCCTGACAAAGATGGGGCTCCTCCAACTGTCCTCCCTCCTCAGATACATACTGATTATGAGACATTAAAGAGGTCTTGGTCGCAACTGCGAGAAGAACGGGATTCTTATCGGGAAAAGTTCAACGAGCAGGAATTGAAGATCCAGAAGCTGACAAAGCAGTTGGAGAATGAGCGAGCTCTGAATGACTACATCCGTACTGAGAAGAGGAGACCCTGGGATCAATGATGAGCTTTGGATGTTCTTTTATAGTTTTATTTCCCTTTTCAGTATTTCCATTTTATGTAACGCCTAAGGGTAATCTGTTGAACAATTAAATTGCAAAGTTGACTCTAATGAAGTGTGTTCCTTTTGTTTACAAAGTTGATTCCTGATTGTCTTTGAAAACATAAATCATACGCATTCCATTCATCATGTGCATAGCAGGTACTCTTCTTTTCAGGTTGCTTACTGTTCTTCGCTGTTTATTTCAGCATCATGAACCCTGAATCATCAACCGAGATGTCTATCAAGGCCCTTCAGGTGCAGAACGCACAATTTCAGGAGCTGATCATGGGTTTGGCTCAAGGCCAAGAAGAGTTGAAGGCTTTGATCTTGAAGAAGGAGAAGAAGAAGAAGAGAACTGTTCTTTTCAACTCGGGCCGGAGGTTTGGTAACACTCTGCAGAATGAGGAAGCTGGTTCTTCTGTAGGCAAAGACAGTCCCCAGGGGGGAAAGGCTCCAAGTCCGGTAGTCTCTGACAACGAGACTGACTTTAATAAGGAACAGTATCCTCCTGCTGAAGACCGGTACAAGCAGTTGGAAGACAGACTGAATGCCATGGAAATTCAACAAGTGCCTGGTTTGGATTTCGGAGACTTGGGCTTATCTACTGGTGTGATCATTCCTCACAAGTTTAAGGCACCATCTTTCACCAAGTATGACGGGGCGTCTTGCCCTAAGCTACACCTCAGATCTTATGTGCAGAAGATTCAACCGTACACAGTGGACAAGAACTTGTGGATCCACTTCTTCCAGGAGAGTCTTTCAGGGACTCATCTCGAATGGTTCTATCAGCTAGATGGGACCAAAGTTCGTAACTGGGAGGAGTTGGCTACTGCTTTTTACAAGCAGTATCAATATGTTGTACCCCAAAATTTGCCCTCCCATTTTCTCAACATTTTCTCATCACAAGGCCCTTGGAGCTCAAGATCCAATTAGGGTTTCCTCAGCTCAAGATTTCTCCTTGCACTGTTGACCCAAATTAGGGTTTGTGTTTGCACAAAGATATTTTGACCTAAAATGCCTAAGATGACTTTCATGCTTCATGTTGGACTCCCAAGTTCACCCATACCAAGTTTCAAGTCCTGATTCCAAGTTTTACCCAGATAATTGGACAGTTGACCTATAAATCAGCTGTATTGGGGAAAAAGTCAAATGTGGCCAATTGACAGTCAAATCTCATGAAAATTGACCCACATCAACATTATGAACTCATATGGACCATTTGATCAAGTTTGGATCACAATTCCACAAGAAATTTGATCAGATCATCAAAAGGGCAAAATGGTCATTTTTAGGGTTTTGACTGCACAAAGGCAATTTTTGACTGTTTGACCTAGCCAATGGCAAACCAAGCTCACATATGGACTCAAGGACCCCATGGAATTGTCTTGACATTCTCAACAAACTCAAAAGATCCCAAGTACACAAGATTGACAGTTGAATTTCCCAGTCAATTGATCAATTTTGACTGTATACTGAAAAGTCAAACTTTGACTTTTTGGTCAAAATCAAGAGTCAAGATTCATTTTTCATCAAAACATGCCAAATCATGAAACTTGTTCACCAAGAAACCAAGAAATGCAAATTAGGGTTTAAAATGGAATTTTTCATAACTTAGAATTTTTCTAAGTTATGGAAAACCCTAATTTTTTCCCAACTTTGCCCCACTTTTTCATCATGATTCATTTGGATTCAAACAAAAGTCAAAACATGAAAGTGTAGCTTGTTGAATAATCTACAACTTTGATTCACAAAGTTTTCTCATTTGAATCTTGTATCTCAAGTTACAAATTTTTGAATAAGGGCACTAAACCATTCTTAACTTAGTGAATTTTGACCTATTTTGACAAGTTTTTCTACCCCACTTCAAGGCCATTTTCCATACACTTCCACTTGGAATTTCAAATTACACTTCAAAGATGGATTGTAGTACACATTCCAAGCTTTCCAAAATGTCCAAGAACTTCTCAAACAACCTCATGGTTAGGGAGAATCGAATTTCACAATATGGCAAAAACTCACTTTGTTCATGACCAAATTACATGTCCATAATCTTGCAATTTGAACTCAGCATGCTTTAGGCTAGATTACAGGTCCTTAAACCAAGTTACACTCAATAATTTAATGCATATTCTTTGTGCCAAGACCATGTTATTTGAGCTAAAGCATTGTATGAAGGTTTAATCCATTTTTAGATAAAGCAAAATAGCCATTTTTGAAAAGTCACACTTTATGTCAAATTGAAAATCCAACAAGTACATTGCAAATCTGATTGGCACAAGATTATGGACAAATCACACTGATCAAGGAGGGATTATGCAGCACATTAGGGGGTCCTCTACATGCCTAGAAACACAAGTTGCCTTTGTTTGCTTAAGAGTGAAGAAACATTGCATAACTCATACCAACTACCATATCAGCTTAAAAACACTTAGACAAAGTTATCAAACACATTTCACACAACACAACCAAGCTAATACACGAGCCCTTAGCCTTCAAAACACCCTCCATCTCAGAATCACTCTCAAACTGCAAAAACAGGGCAGGCCCTGCAGTTTGAGTGCTATCTCTCATTTCTCTCGAGCTCTCTTGCCCAAATCAGTTCACACACCTTCCATACCATCTATGCAAGCTAACCAAAAGCAAAAGCACGATCTGTAACACCTCCAAGCCACTTCACCATTTTTGTTTTTCTGTTTTGCAGTAGAAGTTCTCTAGCACGATTTAGGGAGTGTCAAGACAAAGTAGAACTTGGAATAGCATCCTTACACTTCAAGGAAGCTATACAAATCATCATCTTGCTCTGAAAACTCCCCCATTGCAAAGCACGATTCCAACTGAACAGGTATCTTCATGAAGTTCTATCTCTCTTATTAGGCATTGTTAGTTTTAGGTTTGTGAAGAAAATATGTCACAATCATAGCCCTGAACATGCCCATATAGTTAGATTTCATTTATATTATGTGTGCTGCAAGAATTTTGAGTCTGAACATGGCATAAAAGTTAGGTCAGAAATTGGGGGAGAAGAAATTCTCCCTCATCTTAGAGAGTTAAGTCAAGTTCTTTACATGGTTGAATTCGTCTTCTCATGCTCTACACTTTTCATGTTATGAGTTTTGCTTGAAAGTCCAGGAATCAAGAGATAGAAAACGCGTGGGTGATGTTGTTCAGAGGTTGAAGATGACTGGTTCTGGGCTGGGCCTGGAATATTTTTCTTATTTGCACCACTCTTTTGCTTTCACACCCCCTAGGCCCATTTGGTTTATTTTTAATGATTTCTGACTTTTTCTTTTTTTGATTGATTCATTTATTTTTTCTCATGTTATTAAAAATATAAAAATCCTTTTTCTCACCATTTTTTAATTTATTAGGTATTTATATGATTTTCTTTTGATTTGTACCTAAATAAATAAATATATACATTTCATTAAAATATTGAGAAATATGTAAAAATACTTTTATTTTCATTTTTTATTTTATTATACCTTCTGAAAATATTTTACATAAAAAATACTTTTTTACAAATATTAAAAATTATTATTATTTATATGTATAACACATATTTAAAATAATACATATATACATATATTTATTAATATATTTAGGGTAAATACAAAATATATACACCTTTTGTTTTTTTTAATTATTATTATTAATATTTAATATAAGAATACATTTTTGACAAATACTTCACTTTATTTTATTTTGTACATAATAAATAAATACTTGTATTAAATTAAATAATAATACCTTTCATTTAATAAAAATTAGGGTTTTGCCCTAAATTCAAAAATACTCCAAAAAAATAATATCTTTTATTTTCTTTTTATTTTTACATAAATAATACTTTTTTTCATACATATACAAAATATTTTTGCATCTTGCATATTTATTCCATTTTTATTTAATTATTGTATATTAATTAAATTGTAAATAATTCAAATCTTGATGTAATAGTTTTAGGTTTAAATTCCTTGTCAAAATCCCCATTTGAAACATTGTACCCCCCTCCCTATATTATTATGTTGTAATAGCGTAGGAGTTTAAATTTCGCACTTTTATCGCTTTCTAAATATACAATGCTAGAATTAGGGTTTATATGCGAATAAAACGAACAAAATAGTTATGACTTAATATAAGACAAACAAGCATGAAAATGGACACACAAATCACACTTGCACCCCCTAGGGTATTCCACTTGTTGCCTTTCAAAATTGGGCCATATTGCATGTTAGGTCTCTTTGGGCAAAGTAAACAAATTGAATGATCATAGTCCCTCGATAACACTTTTCAAAACAAACACAAAAAACAAATGATCAAGTCCCTTAAAGAAAATGCCCAAAGATACTTGACACCATTGCAATTATGGTCTAAACGATGACCCGCGTCCGTCCCTTTCACATCCTAACATGAGATTGTCCACCAAATACAATGGTGGAACAAACTTATTAAAAAGGGTTAAAACATAGCAATAAACTTTGAGAAATTTAGGAGTAGATAAACTCTTAGTTACTTGAATCAAACTTGCAAAAACAAAACATTTGCCTATTTTCTAAAACACACCTCCCAACACTTTCAAAACAACTTTCAAAAAACAATAAAAACCTTTTCAAAAGACATACACCTTTGTATACATCCCAACATGGATCATTACAAAGGTTGCCAACACATTGGCCTCTTTTCAAAACATTTTTCAAACCCACACACACAAGTACCATTTAAAACAATTGAAAACAAAAGGCAAGTGATCTAAGCAAGTAACTAAGAGCCCATGGACAACCATGGATAGAAAGGGTGCTAATACCTTCCCTTTCTATAATCTACTCCCCGAACCCAAGAAAACATCTCAAAAGGTTTTTGCTGTGCTTTTTAACCTTTCCTTAGGATAAAATAAAAAGTCGGTGGTGACTCTTGCTCAACCGAAACATTTGCGAAAACAAACGCAAAACTATAGTCAGTTCTCCCACCGTATCACAGAACTGGCGACTCTGCTGGGGAGAATTTTAAAAGTGGAGTAACCTTAGGGCTTAGATCACCCTCTTGCATGACTAATTGTTTGAATTGTTTGCTTTATATCTTGGCTCTATTGTTTGGGTTTGCAATCCTACACCCGGATTTTGGGAAACATTCATAGATAGCAATACGTTGTGGAAACTGTGCGGGGTATACCGACACGGTTGAAGCAATAGCTATATTAGTGCGACATATTTGTGAGTACCGGTAACCCTTGAGTTCAATCAAGGAGAGTACGGGGCCGCTGAGTGATGTTACTAAGCACTAATGACCTAGAACCTTACGTGACTATCTTGGCCTTTTATTAGGGGTAGTGAGATGACTGGCTTTGGTGCAGTCCGAAGTTGGTAGATACTCGATACTACACTCATTGAGGGTTGTGTTCTTGGAATATTTTGGTCGCTAGTTAAGTGGCTAAACCAAAACAATGAACAATGAAAACAATCCAGTGATATTGAGCTCCTTAGAACCCGGTTACTATTTATAGGACAGGTTTTTAAGCCAACTACACTCAAGAGGGTACTTACCTATGAAACCCCATGCAAGCCTGAAACTAGGGTTTGGTGTGATTTGCTTGTACATATGTTTTGTGCATACATCATAAACATCATGAAGCATCATATGCATTCTCTAACCATTTCAAGGGTTTTGGATCTTCACCTTTGTTCTTGTTTTGTAGGACATGGAAATTCCTCGCAGAAATACCATTCAAGTCAACCTTGTGAGAATCTCTCCTCAGCTCAAGGAGATCACCTCAAGAATTCCGGAAAACTCGTCCTTCAGTGAAAGACATGGTAGACTGCTCAGCCTAGTCAACACCAACATTGAAGAAGACATGATGAAAGTGCTATTCCAGTTCTTTGACCCTCTTCACCACTGTTTCACTTTCCCTGATTATCAATTGGTACCCACTTTGGAGGAGTTTTCTCAACTCCTGAGAATTCCTATCCTTAATCAACTACCCTTCAACGGTACGGAAAAGGATCCAAAGCCGGAAGATGTTGCTCGAGCATTACATCTACAACCATCTGACATCAAGGGTCATTGGGAAACCAGAAGCGGCGTCAAAGGATTCTTAGCAAAATTCTTGTTTGAGAAGGCACAAGAATGTTGGAACTCATTGGACCTACAAGCCTTTGAAGAGATTGTGGCACTCCTTATCTATGGGTTGGTCTTGTTCCCAAATCCTGACCAATTGGTAGATGTCAACGCTGTCAAAATCTTCTTGTCCAGAAATCCAATACCAACATTGCTTGGGGACATTCTTCACTCATTTTACACACGAACAATGAGAAAGAGGGGTATTCTCATGTGCTGTACTCCCATCCTTGCAAGGTGGTTTATTTCGCACCTTCCACAATCTGTCTTGAAGAATGACCAAGGTACAAGGTGGTCCCAACGGTTGATGACTCTCACTCATTCTGATGTGCATTGGTGTTCTCGGTCCAGAGAAAATGTCATCATTGTCGATCGTTGCGGAGAATTTCCTAATGTTCCTTTACTTGGAATTAGAGGGGGTATCACCTACAACCCTTGCCTAGCTTTGAGGCAATTTGGATATGCACAGAGGGATGGCCCTCATGATATGTTGATTCCTAGCCTAGTTTTTGACTTCGACAACGATGCGCAAGGACTTCGCCAAAGATTCATCAGAGCTTGGGGAAAACTCAACAAGGTTGATAGCAAGACTCTGGGACACAAGAACTCTATCCCTCTTGAGCCCTATCTAAAGTGGGTACGAGCCCGAGCCCAAAGTCTGATGATGCCTTATCCTCATATACTCCCAGTGATTAAAGAGCCCGTCAATGAAGGAGAGGTTCCCTACACCATCCTACATCCAGACATGCCTACATCGTGGGAGGAAATGCAGAAAAGTTGGATTCAGCTCAAGGAGGAACATAATACTTTTGAAGCTAGCTACTACGCCAGTGAAAAGAAGGTTCTAGAGCTTACCCGCCGACTCCACGAGCAAGAGGCCCTCAATACCTACATCGCACCAAAGAGGATGCGCAACGTCTTTCTGCCTTAAGAAGTTTATTTTGTAATATTTGGCCCATGGGGCATTTATGTACTGACAAATTTCTTCTTATTAATATGACATGCGTTCTTCTTTGTCTAAAACAATTTTGAATGTCCTAAATCCTTGAATGCATTGCATACATAAGCATACCATTCATCATGTGCATAAGCAGGTCTCATTCCAGGTTTCCTTATCTGTATGCTGTTTAGAACAGTAGGATGGATCTCGAGCAAACAATCAAAGACCTACAGGCTCAGAATGCACAGTTCCAGCAACTCCTGATGACCTTGGCTAAGGGTCAGGAGGATATCAAGACTCAATTGGGGAACAAAGACCCAGTGAAGAAGAAGAAAAAGAGACTCGGGGTGGCTACTTTGGGGAGAAGATTTGATGGAGAAGCTCGAAGAGTGCTTGAATTTCCTCCTACTTCGGATGAAGGGACCAGTAAAAGAGATGGAGTTGCGGTGCCTTCCGAGTCTGATGCGGAAGAAGAAGAGGTTGAAGAGGATGAAAATTATTCTGACCAGCAATACCCTCCAGCTGATGATAAATACAAGGGTTTAGAAGACAGATTAGCCGCCATGGAGCTGCAGAGAGTTCCGGGTTTGGATTTTGAAGACTTGGGTTTGGTTTCCGGGATTGTGATTCCCCCAAAATTCAAGGTGCCAGTGTTTGTAAGGTATGATGGGCTGTCCTGCCCCAAAATGCATCTTAGGTCCTACGTGAGAAAGATCCAACCCTATACGGCAGATAAAAACCTCTGGATTCATTTCTTTCAAGACATCCTTTCTGGAGCTCAGTTGGAGTGGTTCTATCAGCTAGAAGGAACCAGTGTCCGGAATTGGGAAGATTTGGCCACCGCTTTCTACAAACAATACCAATACAATTCTGACCTTGCCCCTACTCGTACCCAACTTCAGGGTATGTCGTTAGGAACAAGCGAAGGATTCAAAGAATACGCACAAAAATGGAGGGATTTGGCTGGCAGGGTGCAGCCTCCTTTAACCGATCGTGAACTTGTTGATATGTTTCTAGGAACCCTATCTGGGCCTTTCTTCAATCATCTAATTGGTAACTCTTCCGCGGGGTTTACCGATCTGATCTTAACGGGCGAGAGAATAGAAGCTGGCATCAAGTCAAGAAAGATTCAGAAGGGTGTTGCTGCAAGTACTGAGAAGAGGCCGTTTAAGAAAGAAGCAAGTGCCGTCTATGGTCCTAGAAGACAAGTCAAGCCAGAAAGTCGCCAAGCCGTCAATGCTCTGGTCATTTCAAAACCTGCTGCTGCTCCTCAGCAGTACAATCAACAAAGAAGTGAAAGGCCCAAGAGACAGTATACTCGGCTGAGTATGACCTTATCTCAAATTTTACCTCAACTGCTATCAACCAATTTGGTGACCACCAAAGAAGCTCCTAAAGTCGTGAATACTGCGTCTCCTAAGTATAACCCAAATGCCCGGTGTGCTTATCATTCTGATAGTCCTGGGCACACTACTTGTTAGAACAATGTTTGAATCTAGTACCCTATATTTAAGTTTTGATGATAACAAAGTGAAAAGATATAGTAGTTAAATATTTCATGATTGAATTATATGCTGCCTAAAAATACTATGCTCTGACTTGCAGATATGCTGATTAAAATAAGCAAGATCACGTTTTCAGCATCAGAATATGAGTTTGCACATCAGCATCAGAAGTTGCTGAATCAGAACGTCAAGATCAGATGATCAACGCTTGCACATGCTGAAGCTTGATGAACAGAACTGCGCGTAAAACACTCTGATACAGAATCAAATAGTTCATCAGCAGCGAAGCAGAATCAGAATGAGCCAAGCCAGATCGTGCATTGAAGAAGCAACGGTACTGTGCATTGAAAGCTAATCAATACCAACGGCATCATTCTAGACAAGATCTGCTCAAAAAGGAAAGCTTGTTAATAGCATTGAATCAAGAATATTTGCTTCAACGTTCATCTTCTCAAAGTGCTATATAAACCAAGCTTTGAAGATTATCACGGCTAATGCTTCCAAACTCTCTACACGCACAAAGCTGAACAATAATCTTCACTCTACAAGTCTTGCTAAACCAACAAACTCTGATACTTTATTAGCGTTTAGCATCCTAGTATTCTAAGCTTCATTTGTGTAAACATCACAGTTGTGATATAGTTTTTGTAGAAACATTCACACACATTCGATTATATCTTTGTAAGAAAGTGTTGCCTTGACAAACCGGATTGTGGTTTGAATCAAGAAGGTTTTAGCAGTTGCTAAAGCAGATTTGTATTCAGTTGAATATAGTGAATTAAGACCTCGTTGGAGAGAGGCGAAATCACCTTGAACGGGTGGACTGGAGTAGTTTGAGATCAAACGAACCAGGATAAAAATACCTTGTCATTTGCTTTAAGTTTCCAGTTTTACAATTCAACCCCCCCTTCTTGTGTTTTTCACCCCTTCAATTGGCATCAGAGCGCCTGGTTCTGAGCTAAAACACTTAACCGTGTCAGTACAAGATCCAGCGTCAGAAAAACACAATGGCAGGAAACAACTCTCATTTCAGCAATGACACCAATGAGGACAGAGACAGATTCAGCGGCAAACCTCCAGTCTTTGATGGAGAAAACTTTGACTACTGGAAAGACAGAATTGAAAGCTTCTTTCTAGCACATGATGCTGATCTGTGGGATATGGTGACAGATGGATACACGCACCCTGTTAATGCAACTGGTCAGAAGATTGATAGAAAATCAATGACTGATCAACAAAAGCGTGATTTCAAGAATCACCATAAGGCCAGAACCATCCTACTCAGTGCTATCTCCTATACTGAGTATGAGAAGATCTCCAACAGAGACACAGCTAAGAACATCTTTGATTCTCTCAGAATGACGCATGAGGGCAACGTTCAAGTCAAGGAAACAAAAGCTCTGGCGCTCATTCAGAAGTATGAGGCGTTTAAAATGGAAGAATCTGAATCCATTGAAACTATGTTCTCTAGATTCCAGATTCTGGTAGCTGGTCTCAAGGTTCTGGACAAGGGATACTCTACTGCTGACCATGTCAAGAAGATAATCAGAAGTTTACCCAAGCAGTGGAGGCCTATGGTTACTGCTCTGAAGCTGGCGAAAGATCTCAACAAAATCACTCTGGAGGAACTTATAAGCTCCCTCAGAAGTCATGAGATAGAGCTGGAAGCTGACGAGCCTCAGAAGCAAGGTAAGCCTATAGCTTTAAAATCTAACAGAAAATCTGAATCTAAAGTTTTGCAGGCAGTTGAAGAAACATCTGATGGATCCTCATCAGAAGAAGACGAGCTTTCTCTTCTCTCCAGAAGAGTAAATCAACTGTGGAAGCAAAGACAAAGGAAGTTCAGGAATCCCAGAAGATCTGATCAGAACGAGTCTTCTTCCAGACACAGAAGGACAGATTCTTCCTCTGGATACAGAAGATCTGAAGGCTCCTCAGGTAGCAAGAAGCCAAATACAAAAGACATCATCTGCTACGAGTGCAATGAGCAAGGACACTACAAGAGTGACTGTCCAAAGCTTCAGAGGGAAAAGCCCAAAAAGAGGTTTGGAAGAGAGAAGAAGAAAAGTCTCATGGCCACATGGGATGACTCTGACTCGTCTGAAGCTGACTCAGAATCAGATGATGAAAGGGCGAACATAGCGCTTATGGCTAACATTCCAGATGACAGTGAAGCTTCTGACTCAGACTCAGAATCAGACACAGAAGAGGTATTCCCTAACTTCGCTGTTAATTTTACAAAGGCTGAACTTGCTGAAAGCCTAAATGAAATTCTGGAACGTTATCAGCAGATTAGAGCTAAATTCAGAGACCTGAAAAGGACTCTTGAATCTGACTCTAATAAGTCTGAGAGTCTCAAATTGGAAAACTCTGAGCTGAGAGATAAAATTTTAAAATTAGAAAACTCTTTACAAAACTCTCAGAAGGTACCAATTTCTGAAACTCCCAGCAACGCTGATGAGATCATCAAGGAGTATGATCATAGTTTCCAGAAGTTCCTTGCTAAAAGCATAGATAGAAGCAGAATGGCTTCAATGATCTATGGAGTTAGCAGAAACGGCAGGAAAGGAATAGGATACCTAGGTAAGGTTCCTACACCTAAAAATGTCATGGATTTAACCATTAAACACACTCCTCTAAATTCACACTTTGTGTATGGTCACACACATGACATCAAATATACTAGTAGTAATCACTTTGTGAAACCAAAATTCAACCAGAGTTTTGGTAAGACTAACAAATCAGGACCCAAGAAGATCTGGGTACCTAAGGATAAAATAATACATGTTGCAGATATCTTTAGCAGCAAGTCAGAAACACCAGTCATGGTACCTGGACTCTGGCTGCTCACGTCACATGACGGGAAGAAGGCATATGTTCCAAAGCCTGGAACTTAAGCCTGGAGGCCACGTTGGCTTTGGAGGCAATCAGAGGGGAAAGATAATTGGCTCTGGAACTGTAGGTAACGGAAATCTTCCCTCTATTAATAATGTTCTGCTTGTTGATGGATTGATGCATAACCTGTTATCCATAAGTCAATTAAGTGATAACGGTTATGATATAATCTTTAATCAAAAATCATGTAAAGCTGTTAGTCAGAAAGATGGGACTATCCTATTTAATGGTAAGAGGAAAAACAACATTTACAAAATCAAACTTTCTGAACTTAAGAGTCAGAACGTAAAATGTCTTCTGTCTGTTAACAACGAGCAATGGATCTGGCGCAGAAGATTGGGACATGTTAGTATGAGAAGAATATCTCAGATTAACAAACTCAATCTGGTCAGAGGACTTCCAAATTTGAAGTTCAATTCAGATGCTCTGTGTGAAGCATGTCAGAAAGGCAAATTTGCAAAACCATCTTTTAAATCCAAAAATGTTGTTTCTACCTCTAAGCCATTAGAACTTCTGCACATTGACTTATTTGGACCAGTTAAGACTGCTTCTGTCAGTGGCAAGAAGTATGGGTTAGTAATCGTAGATGACTATAGCAGATGGACATGGGTAAAGTTCTTAAGACACAAGGACGAGTCACACTCTGTGTTTGTTACCTTCTGTAACCAAGTTCAGAATGAAAAAGATCTTAGAATCGTTAAAGTCAGAAGTGATCATGGTGGAGAATTTGAAAATAAAGATTTTGAGTCATTCTTTAATGACAAAGGCATTCTGCATGATTTCTCTTGTCCTAGAACTCCCCAACAAAATGGAGTTGTAGAACGAAAGAACAGAACATTGCAAGAAATGGCCAGAACCATGATCAACGAGACAAACGTTGCTAAGACTTTCTGGGCAGAGGCAATAAACACAGCGTGCTACATTCAGAATAGAATCTCAATAAGACCTATTCTGGATAAGACTCCATATGAATTGTGGAAGAACAGAAAGCCCAACATTTCGTATTTTCATCCATTTGGATGCACTTGCTATATGTTAAATACTAAGAATTATTTGAACAAGTTTGATTCTAAGGCACAGAAGTGTATTATGTTAGGATACTCTGAACGCTCAAGAGGGTACAGAGTATACAATACAGAAACACAGATTGTGGAAGAATCAATCAGTGTTCGTTTTGATGACAAGCTTGACTCTGAAAAGTCAAAGCAGAATGAAAATCTTGCAGGTATAGAAATTGAATTTGCAGGTTCTGAAGACAGGTCATCAGAAGCTCTCAACACAGACATTCCTTCAACGTCTGAAAGAAGCAATGCTAGAAATCCTACAACTGCTGATCAACCTCAGAAGAGATTACCCAGAAGCAGTTTGGATCACCCAGAAGAAACTATTCTAGGAAGAAAGGAAGATCCAATCAGAACAAGAGCAAGCTTCAGAAACTCTGAAGAAACTCTGATGGGACTTGTGTCTCTGATTGAACCTTCTTCTATTGATGAAGCACTTCTGGACAATGACTGGATTCTGGCAATGCAAGAAGAGCTGAATCAATTCACCAGAAACGACGTATGGGATCTCGTTCCAAGACCAAAAGGATTCAACGTCATTGGAACAAGATGGGTGTTCAGAAACAAGCTTAATGAACAAGGTGAAGTCGTCAGAAACAAGGCACGACTGGTTGCACAAGGTTATAGTCAGCAAGAGGGGATAGACTATACAGAAACCTTTGCCCCAGTCGCCAGGTTAGAATCTATAAGACTTTTAATCTCATTTGCTGTTAATAGAGGCATCACTCTGTATCAGATGGATGTCAAAAGTGCATTCTTAAATGGTTATATAGAAGAAGAAGTGTATGTTCACCAACCCCCAGGTTTTGAAAATACAAAACATCCAGAACATGTTTTCAAACTGAAAAAGTCACTGTATGGTCTGAAACAAGCTCCCAGAGCGTGGTATGAAAGGCTAAGTAACTTTCTGCTTGAAAATGAGTTCACCAGAGGGAAAGTGGACACCACTCTATTCTGTAAAACAGTTAAGAGTGACATTTTAGTCTGTCAAATTTATGTTGATGATATAATCTTTGGTTCTACTAATCCGTCTCTTGGAAGAAAATTTGCTAAGTGTATGCAGGCAGAATTTGAGATGAGCCTCATGGGGGAACTGAAGTTCTTTCTAGGAATTCAGATCAATCAAACTCCAGAGGGAACTTACATTCATCAGAGCAAATACATCAGAGATCTTCTGAAGAAATTTGACCTCTCAGAATGTAAGCCATCAAAGATTCCAATGCATCCCACGTGCATTCTGGAAAGAGAAGAGGTAAGCAAAAGCGTAGAACAGAAAGTCTACAGAGGTATGATTGGTTCTCTCCTTTATCTGACTGCTTCAAGACCTGATATTCTATTCAGCGTATGTATCTGTGCTAGATTCCAATCAGATCCTAGAGAATCTCACTTAACAGCTGTTAAGCGAATTTTCAAGTATCTGAAAGGTACTACTAATCTGGGTTTGTTTTATAGAAAATCTAGTGATTACAGTTTAGTAGGCTACTGCGACGCTGATTTTGCTGGAGACAGAGTGGAACGAAAAAGTACTTCTGGAAGCTGTCAGTTTCTGGGAGAAAATCTGATCTCGTGGTCCAGCAAAAGGCAATCAACTATTGCTCTGTCAACAGCAGAAGCTGAGTACATAGCAGCAGCTGGATGTAGCACACAGATGCTCTGGATGAAAAGTCAGCTTGAAGACTTCCAGATTTTTGAGAGTAACATTCCTATTCTTTGTGATAATACTTCTGCTATTTGCTTAAGTAAGAATCCTATTTTACATTCTAGAGCTAAGCATATAGAAATAAAACATCATTTCATTAGGGACTATATTCAGAAAGGCATTTTAAACTTGAAATTTATAGATACAGACCATCAATGGGCTGATATCTTTACTAAACCCCTTTCAGAAGATAGGTTTAATTTCATTCTGAAACATCTCAGCATGAAAGTATGCCCAGAATGAAAATGTTTTAATTCCATAGTTTTATCTTTCAGAATGTATTTATATTACTGTGAACTTCTGATCAATCTTCTTTCAGAAAGTTAGAACATGCAGATTGTATCAGAGGCAAGTCTAAAGATCTGAGAGTCTAATCTCAAATACAGACGTGCTGATCACTACATCAAACAAGTGTCATCCAATCATCAGCAAATCCCTGAAGCAGAACGCGTGCACGTTTCTGAGAAGGCAAAGCGCTGATTGGGTGCATTGAGACACATGTCTGGTAACCGTTTTTAAGTATCTTTCTCAAATCCCCCAAAATCAGCAAGCATTTAATGCAAAAGTAATCACGCTTGTTAATGGCAATCATTATTTTTTTCTCTCTCTTAAAAAAAAAAAAACGTTTTATTTTTCAAAATAATTTTTGAAAATTCTATTTAAGCACATTACTCTTCATTCTTAATCTTTACGCTTACTCATAATCTCTCAAGTATTTTTCTGCATATCTCCTTCAAAACCCTAGCTTTTCTCAAATCATTCTCACGCATGCCCCCACAACCTTGAAATTTTTTTTCATGCATGACATTCTCTATATTTTCTTCATTTTCTGATGTACTTTTGACTATGTTTTGACTATGTTTGTGTAATGCTCTTGTGATCTGAACTATTTTTAATATAATTTGTTTTTCTGATCTAAATTGTTTTAGCACATCACTAACACTTTTTGATTGCTGACAAAAAGGGGGAGAACAAGAATGATATTTAAAATCAATAACGGCTAACTAGACAGAAACTCTCAAACATTCTAACTCTATTACTTGAAATGTTTTTCTGTTTTGTTGTTAAGTCTACAGGCACAAGGAAGCTCCGAACACTATGAAGACTAAGAACTAGAAGCTCTGATCAAAATATAAAAGCTCATGTTGCTCTGATCAAATATGAAGTTCTGATATATGAAGATCTGATCGACCTAACACTCTGATCCGAAGCAAAGCTCTGACAGGAAAAGCTCTGAAGCTCTGCTTTCTGATAAGTCAAAGACTTATAATCTGATGCTCAAAGATAGAAAAAGATCTGACTCTGAAGAACACACATATCAAAGGGAAGTAACAAACTCAGGGGGAGTATCTCTTAACTCTGACTTCTCCGTACTTCTTATTCTGATACATAGATCTGATAACTTTTCACGTTATTTTTCATTTAAAATATCTAGTTTTTGTCATCATCAAAAAGGGGGAGATTGTTAGAACAATGTTTGAATCTAGTACCCTATATTTAAGTTTTGATGATAACAAAGTGAAAAGATATAGTAGTTAAATATTTCATGATTGAATTATATGCTGCCTAAAAATACTATGCTCTGACTTGCAGATATGCTGATTAAAATAAGCAAGATCACGTTTTCAGCATCAGAATATGAGTTTGCACATCAGCATCAGAAGTTGCTGAATCAGAACGTCAAGATCAGATGATCAACGCTTGCACATGCTGAAGCTTGATGAACAGAACTGCGCGTAAAACACTCTGATACAGAATCAAATAGTTCATCAGCAGCGAAGCAGAATCAGAATGAGCCAAGCCAGATCGTGCATTGAAGAAGCAACGGTACTGTGCATTGAAAGCTAATCAATACCAACGGCATCATTCTAGACAAGATCTGCTCAAAAAGGAAAGCTTGTTAATAGCATTGAATCAAGAATATTTGCTTCAACGTTCATCTTCTCAAAGTGCTATATAAACCAAGCTTTGAAGATTATCACGGCTAATGCTTCCAAACTCTCTACACGCACAAAGCTGAACAATAATCTTCACTCTACAAGTCTTGCTAAACCAACAAACTCTGATACTTTATTAGCGTTTAGCATCCTAGTATTCTAAGCTTCATTTGTGTAAACATCACAGTTGTGATATAGTTTTTGTAGAAACATTCACACACATTCGATTATATCTTTGTAAGAAAGTGTTGCCTTGACAAACCGGATTGTGGTTTGAATCAAGAAGGTTTTAGCAGTTGCTAAAGCAGATTTGTATTCAGTTGAATATAGTGAATTAAGACCTCGTTGGAGAGAGGCGAAATCACCTTGAACGGGTGGACTGGAGTAGTTTGAGATCAAACGAACCAGGATAAAAATACCTTGTCATTTGCTTTAAGTTTCCAGTTTTACAATTCAACCCCCCCTTCTTGTGTTTTTCACCCCTTCACTACTGATGATTGCTGGGCCTTGATAAACAAAGTGCAAGATCTTATCGACGCAAAGGAAATTCAGTTTGAAGCGCCTGAGAGACCAAATGTTGTAACTGCCCCTATGCCCCAGCATAGGGTAAATGCCATTGAGGAAGAATTGTATGCTGTTTCGGTGAATGAAGTTGTTACCCCGCTTTTGACTGTTAAGAGGAACTTACTACTAGCCGGTTTATTTCCGGGTTGTAGTAAGGGTTGCCTCCTGTGTGCTGTTATCCCTACCGGTTGTCCACTGCTGAAATCAGGCATCCAAAGCCTGATGTATAGCAAGGAAATTCTATTCAAGAAAAATGTTGTTCCGTCTGTTTCCGTTGAAGAAATATCTGTTGTCACAATCTACAATCCTGCCAAAGCTCCCGTAAAGAAACCAGTCCAAGTTATGTCTGTTACACCCATTACTATTACTGTCCCGGGGCCTCTCCCGTATGAGTCTGATAAAGCTGTTCCATGGCATTATGGAGCCGACGTGTATGTGCTTGGGGTGAAGCAGGAGTTCAACACCAAAACCAGTATCAGTAACATCACTGGTCCCGCCAAGATTACCCGCAGTGGCAGGCTCTTCTCGCCTGACATTGCACCGCCAGTTATCCGAAAACCTCTCACCATCACACCCGCAAGTGTGCATGTTCCAGTTCAAGTTCCTGTGTCTACTACTGCCGCCGAGTCTTCTGATACTCGGGGCAAAGAAGTTGCTACCGATTTGCCTGCCAGGACGGAGGCACCAAAGAAGACTGCTGTGGAAGCCTCCCAACAAGAAATGGAGGAAATTCTTAAAATTATCAAAAAGAGTGACTTTAATGTTGTTGAACAGTTGGGGCATACTCCCTCCAAAATCTCTATGCTATCATTGCTGCTATGCTCAGAGGCCCATGCAAAAGCCCTAATTTCATTTCTGAAAACGGCCCATGTGCCGCAAGAGACTTCCGCGGATCAATTCACCGACTGTGTGGCTAATTTGACGGCTGACAATGGCTTGGGGTTCTCAGATGCGGACCTTACCGCCAAAGGGAAAAATCACAATGATGCCCTGCATGTTTCCATAGAATGCAGGGGCACTACTCTCGCACATGTGTTAGTGGATACCGGTTCTTCCCTGAATGTTTTACCCAAGAAGGCATTGGATCGCTTAGATTGTGAGGGTTTGGAGTTGAAACCTAGTAACATCATTGTTAGAGCCTTCGACGGTTCTAAGAGGATGGTGCACGGTGAGGTAGACATCCCTATTCGTGTGGGTTCCCAAGTTTTCGGCTCAACGTTCTATGTAATGGATATTCGTGCATCTTACTCCTGCTTGTTGGGTCGACCCTGGATTCACAAAGCTGGGGCAGTAACTTCCACTTTACACCAAAAGCTCAAATACCCTGTCAAAGGGAAGATTGTTATTGTGCAGGGTGAGGAGGAATACATGGTGAGTCACTTGAATTCATTCCAGTATATCGAGATGGACAGGGAGTTTATTGAAACCCCCTTTCAGCATTTTGAGGAGGTACCTCCAGTGTTGGCATCAGCTGAAGCAGTGGTTGGAGAGGACTTTCCGTTGAAGATGGCATCCTTGAAGGATGCCCGGGCTGTAATCGAGAAAGGCAATTATGCAAACTGGGGTCAGCTTCCTGACTTCACTCAAAAGAATGACAAGTTTGGGCTGGGCTTTACTGCAGAGGCTCAGAGGGTTGTGCGCAAGGAAAAGATCAGAAAGGCTCCGGTGTTTATCTCCAACCCAAGGGTGAATGCTATTGAGGAGGATGCGGAGGAAGCAGAGTTTGACAGTTGGATCTACCCGACTACCAGCAACAGACCAAGCAACTGGACGACAAAGGATTTTACACCTATCACATTTGTCACGCAGTAATTAATTTCTTTTGATTTCCAATTTGTAACAAACAATGTGTTAAAACTTTTATTGGCTCGGTGTCCTACCCGGGGCATCGTAGCTCCATTTGTGAGGGCTTTTTGTATGACATTTCCATATATCATCAATCAAAACATTGGACGTTTGTTGCATTTCAAATCTTATGCTCCTTTTTCTTGCTGTGTTATATATATTGCAAAACAACTATATTTACACACACTCACTTATACAGGTTTCAATCCACTCTGGATCTCACTGGCAACAGCTCTGCTACCGCCAGTTATGACTTCGAGAATCCGATCAACTTGGCCGAGGACGAAGGTGAAGATGATTGCGAAGTGCCTGGTGAACTCGCAAGACTGCTACTCCAGGAAGAGAGGGCTATTCAACCACATGAAGAGCCGGTGGAGACAATTAACCTGGGTACTGAGACAGATAGGAAAGAGGTCAAGATTGGTGCCAATCTAGAGCTCAGCGTGAAGCAACGATTGATCCAGATGCTACAGGATTACATGGAGATATTTGCTTGGTCCTATGAAGATATGCCTGGTTTGGATGCCGACATTGTAGTTCATCACCTGCCAACCAAGGAAGACTGCCCTCCGGTAAAGTAAAAGGTCCGCCGTATGCGCCCAGAGATGTCTGAAAAGATCAAGGCTGAGGTTATGAAGCAATTCGATGCCGGGTTTCTTGCGGTAACTTCTTACCCTCAATGGGTTGCTAATGTGGTGCCAGTACCGAAGAAGGACGGTAAAGTAAGAATGTGTGTCGACTATAGGGACTTGAACAGGGCAAGTCCCAAGGATGACTTCCCCTTACCTCACATCGATGTTCTTGTTGACAATACTGCACAACACAAGGTGTTCTCCTTCATGGATGGTTTTTCAGGGTATAATCAGATCAAGATGGCCCCGGAAGATATGGAAAAGACTACCTTTGTGACTCAGTGGGGCACCTTCTGCTATAAGGTCATGCCATTCGGTTTGAAAAATGCTGGGGCAACCTATCAACGTGCCATGGTTGCTTTATTTCATGATATGATCCATCATGAGATTGAGGTATATGTTGATGACATGATTGCAAGGTCCCAAACTGAGGAAGAACACCTTGATCATCTGCGGAAGCTGTTTGACCGACTGAAGTTATACAAGCTGAGGTTGAACCCAAACAAATGCACCTTTGGGGTGAGGTCCGGAAAATTGCTAGGCTTCATTGTAAGTGATAAGGGTATTCAAGTGGACCCTGCCAAGGTTAAAGCCATTCAAGAGATGCCAGTCCCTAAGACAGAGAAAGAAGTCAGAGGCTTCCTGGGACGACTGAATAACATTGCCCGATTCATCTCACATCTAACTGCTACTTGTGAGCCAATCTTCAAATTACTGAAGAAAGATCAAGTAGTACGCTGGAACAATGAATGTCAGGCTGCCTTTGAAAGGATAAAGGAATATCTCCAAGAGCCCCCATTCTTATGCCACCAGTGGAAGGAAGACCTCTAATATTATACTTGACAGTACTCGATAATTCAATGGGGTGTGTGCTGGGGCAGCATGACGAGTCTGGCCGAAAAGAGCACACTATTTATTACTTGAGCAAAAAGTTTACCGACTGTGAGTCTCGTTACTCACTGCTTGAGAAAACTTGTTGCGCTCTAGTATGGGCTGCTCGCCGGCTGAGACAGTATATGCTGACTCACACTACTCTATTAATTTCAAAGATGGATCCCATCAAGTACATATTTGAAAAGCCTGCTCTGTCTGGGAGAATAGCGAGATGGCAAATGATCTTGACAGAATATGATATCCAGTATACAACTCAGAAAGCAATTAAAGGAAGTGTACTGGCAGATCATTTGGCACACCAACCTGTGGACGATTACCAATCATTGAACTTTGATTTTCCGGACGAAGACATCATGGTGGTAACTGACTGTGAAGTACTTGGACCGGATGAAGGACCTGAGGAAGGATCCCGATGGTCTATGCATTTTGATGGAGCCTCCAATGCTTTGGGTAACGGCGTCGGCGCTGTAATCATATCTCCCAAAGGAACTCATACTCCACTCACCGCCCGATTGTGTTTCAACTGCACCAACAACATGGCAGAATATGAAGCATGTATCATGGGTCTGTAAGCTGCAATCGACTTAAGGATCAAGTTTCTGAGTGTCTTCGGAGATTCCGCTCTCGTGATCAATCAGATCAAGGGCGAGTGGGATACGAAACACCCAAATCTTATTCCTTACAAGGAGTATGTGTCAACCTTGCTTCCCCACTTTGAAGAGATAACTTTTGAGCATTTCCCGAGAGAGGAGAATCAGCTAGCGGACGCGCTAGCTACGATGTCTTCAATGTTCAAAGTTAAATGGGATAATGAGGCTCCCCGGATCATTATCTGGAAGTTGGATGAACCAGCATACTGCTGCGATCTCGAGGCTGAAAAGGTGACTGAAAAACCCTGGTATCATGAGGTGAAGAGGTATTTGGAGGCTCAGGAATACCCTGAAGGCGCATCTGTCAATGACGAGAAGTTCATGAGGAGGTTTGCGGAAAAATTCTTCCTCAGTAACGGCATTCTCTACAAGCGGAATCATGATTCAACTCTACTACGTTGTGTGGATAAGGCTGAAGCAGAAAAGATCATGATAGAATTGCATGAAGGTACATTCGGAACGCATTCCAGTGGGCACACCATGGCTAAGAAAATCCTTCGAGCAGGATATTTCTGGTCCACGATGGAAGCCGATTGTTACCAACACTCCCGAACTTGTCACAAATGCCAGATCTATGCCGACAAGGTGCGTATTCCTCCAGTTCCTCTGAACGTCCTGACGACACCTTGGCCTTTTGCAATGTGGGGGATTGATATGATCGGTGAGATCCGACCGACGACATCCAATGGGCATCACTTCATCTTGGTGGCGATCGATTACTTCACGAAGTGGGTTGAGGCAGCATCCTACGCCACAGTAACCAAGAGCGTTGTGGCACGTTTCATCCGGCATAATCTGATCTGTCGGTACGGCGTCCCGGAAAGAATCATTACAGACAATGGTACCAATCTCAACAACAAGATGATCACTGAACTCTGTGAACAATTCAAGATACAGCACCACAACTCTTCTCCCTACCGGCCGAAGATGAATGGGGCTGTAGAGGCAGCTAATAAAAATATCAAGAAAATTGTGCAGAAGATGACAGTGACTTATAAAGATTGGCACGAGATGTTACCGTTCGCTCTTCATGGGTACCGTACCTCAGCAAGGACGTCAACCGGGGCAACTCCCTTCTCTTTGGTCTATGGCATGGAGGCAGTCTTGCCAATTGAAGTCCAGATACCCTCTCTCCGAATAATGAAAGATGCAGATCTGAGTGAAGACGACTGGATCCAGACTCGACTTGATCAATTAAATCTGATTGACGAAAAGAGGCTCACTGCTATCTGTCATGGTCAGACGTATCAAAAACGCATGATCAGGGCATTTAACAAGAAAGTCAGACCGCAAGAGTATCAAGTCGGGGACCTGGTAATCAAACGCATCATCCTTCCTCAAAGTGATCCCCGGGGCAAATGGACCCCTACTTACGAAGGGCCATTTGTGGTTAAACATGTGTTCTCAGGAGGAGCCATGATCCTAACCACCATGGACGGTGACGATCTTCCTCACCCCGCCAATGCAGACATAGTGAAAAAATACTACGCATAAATAAAAGACCCGCTAGGTTGACATACCTAGGCAAAAATTAGGGCTTCCCGGCGAACCAAAAGGGTTCGGGCAAAAATAAAGGATGAAATAAAAAAAAAAACTGTACACCCGGCAAGTCGAAAACTTGAAAAGGCGGCTTGGGCAAAAATGGGTATCCCGGTGGACTGAAAACCCGAAAGGGCGGTCCAGGCAAAAATTAGGGATAAAGCGTAATACTATGTCTCATTGGATCACTTCGCATCCGGAATTCGGCATCAACTATCTGGCTCAGACTTCGGCATCGACCAATCAGCTTCATCTTCAACTAGGCAGCAAAGCGGTGAGACGCTTGAAGACATAAAGGCAATAACAGAGTTGGAACCCAGTAGGATTGTTCACATAGCTGTTTTGTTTTCTTTTCAAAATTGTCAATTCTGTGATTATTCGGCGGCATTCTCTTACTAGGATGTCAGCCTCTTGTACAAAAACGCCTATTCACAGGCAAAATTCAAATCAATACGAATTCACTAGTCCATACAAATTGCCATTGTTTTTCCCTTTTTCTGTTTTGTCTTGCGAAGAACGTCCAATGTTCATTTTTGATATATGCATTTGACATTAAATTGCTGATTCATAAATATTTGCACATGAAACGAAAGATTAATTACAGGTGACATCAGAAACAGGGGCAATGTGAAATTGTCTGATGCAGTCTAGTTGCTTTGTCCGCCAAGGTACCAAGGTGGATTCAACTGAAGAATGTGACCAAACGATCTCAGCTCCCCGCAGAGTAAGGCGAGATTCAGCAATACTTTTCCCAGTGAAGTCACCAACTTTCCCCGGCCGGTCTAAAAGCTTATCCCCAGTAGATTCTGGAAGCTTGTTCCCTGCAGAATACAGACGTCTCTCCCGAGCTTTATTCAGAGTTATCCCTCACAAGGGCTTATAACTGGGTTATCCTCAGCTAATTGCCATGGAAGATCGCCCTCGGCAAGGTTCTTTCAGTCCCCGACAGGAGTTTGTCTTTGGTATTCCCCAAGCAGAGTTTATCATCATTACCCCCAGCGGAATCCATCATTGAAGTCCTCAGCAGGCCTCTCGTCAAACTTCAGCAAAGTATCTCTTCCACAGAGCAATTCCCCGGCCGATCGTCAAGGATTCATTTTCCTAAGACAAAAATATATTCATAAACATTTCACATTTCACACATCCTGCTTACATACATGATAAAGTGCATGCTCACACTATCTCATGTTGAACAGCATGGCATCATGCATATCATACATCATGACATTGCATACAACTTATGTTTTTGACCTTTTCAGGGAAAAAGACAATCCTAAAGACAACTACCTTCAACTGTCACAAATTCCAGATTCGATACCTGTATCTAGCCAGGGCACATCTGAGAGTGATCAGTTTCCAGACTCGACTCCTGTATCTAGCCAGGACGCGTCTGAAGAGTTCGAAGATTCGACTCCTGTATCCAGCCAGGGCACATCTATCAACTGCAACATTTCCAGATTCGACTCCTGTATCCAGCCAGGGCATATCTGTTGACCACATTTCCAGACTCGATTCCTGTATCTAGCCAGGGTACGTCTGAAGAGTTCGAAGATTCGACTCCTGTATCCAGCCAGGGAACATCTATCAACTGCAACATTTCCAGATTCGACTCTTGTATCCAGCCAGGGCATATCTGTTGACCACATTTCCAGACTCGATTCCTGTATCTAGCCAGGGTACGTCTGAACAGTTCGAAGATTCGACTCCTGTATCCAGCCAGGGCATATCTGTTGACAACTATTTCCGGATTCGATTCCTGTATCCAGCCAGGGCACATCTATGAGCAACCATTTGTAGACTCGACACCTGTATCTAGCCAGGGCATATCTGCATAAAGAGATTGAAGATCAAACACCTGTAACAAGCCAGGAAAACATCTGTCTTTATCAAATACACAAGTTCTCGCTAAGGAATCTCTTATGCGAACAACACTTCCAAATGGCACCTATAAGCCCATTCCCGACAAGTTTCTGTCACATCTCCAGTTGGCATCTATAATCCCATCTCCCTATCCACCACTTCTAAATGGCATCTGTAAGCCCATTCTCGACATCACATTGTTGAGACTCTAACATGCGAGTGCAAATTTCCGGGCACTCTAGTGTCCAATCTCCTTTTACCCTCGAGCCACGAAAGGCAAACTTGCCAATCTAACTCTTCAGGTTCAAGAAGATTGAACAGGGGCAACTGTTGTACCCCAAAATTTGCCCTCCCATTTTCTTAACATTTTCTCATCACAAGGCCCTTGGAGCTCAAGATCCAATTAGGGTTTCCTCTGCTCAAGATTTCTCCTTGCATTGTTGACCCAAATTAGGGTTTGTGTTTGCACAAAGATATTTTGACCTAAAATGCCTAAGATGACTTTCATGCTTCATGTTGGACTCCCAAGTTCACCCATACCAAGTGTGATACGGTGGGAGAACTGACTTGAGGTTTTGCGTTTGTATTCGCAAATGTTTCGGTTGAGCAAGAGTCACCACCGACTTTTTATTTTATCCTAAGGAAAGGTTAAAAAGCACAGCAAAAACCTTTTGAGATGTTTTCTTGGGTTCGGGGAGTAGATTATAGAAAGGGAAGGTATTAGCACCCTTTCTATCCATGGTTATCCATGGGCTCTTAGTTACTTGCTTAGATCATTTGCCTTTTGTTTTCAATTGTTTTAAATGGTGCTTGAGTGTGTGGGTTTGAAAATATTTTGAAAAGAGGCCAATGTGGTGGCAACCTTTGTAATGATCCATGTTGGGATGTATACAACGATGTATGTCTTTTGAAAAAAGTTTTCATTTGTTTTTGAAAGTTGTTTTTTTGAAAGTGTAGTGTTGTGTGTTTTTTTTGAAATAGGCAAGTGTTTTGTTTTGCAAGTTTGATTCAAGTAACTAAGAGGTTATCTACTCCTAAATCTCTCAAAAGATTATTGCTATGTTCTAACCCTTTTAACAAGTTTGTTCCACCATTGTATTTGGTGGACAACCTTATGTTAGGATGTGAAAGGGACAGGCGCGGGTCATCGTTTAGACCATAATTGCAACGACGTTAAATATCTTTGGGCAATTTTCCTTAAGGGACTTGATCATTTGTTTTTGTTTGTTTTGAAAAGTGTTATCGAGGGACTATGATCATTCAAATTGTTTGCTTTGCCCAAAGAAGTTCAACATACAATATGGCCCATTTATTTGAAGGCAACAAGTGGAATACCCTAGGGGTGCAAGTGTGATTTGTGTGTCCATTTTCATGCTTATTTGTCTTGAGATTAGGTCATAACTATTTTTATCGTTTTTCGCATACAAATCCTAATTCTAACATGTTATCATTAGAAAGCAATAAAGTGCGAAATTTAAATTACTAAGCTATTACAAAACCAAATATGGGAAGGGGGGTACAAATGTTCAAATGGGGATATTGACAAGAATTTAAACCTACATTATTACATCATTTTGAATATTTGCAAATTAATCAATGTAAAAAATTAAATAAGAATGCAAGATGCAAAAGAAATGTTTTGTATATATATGAAAAAAAAATATTATTTATGTAAAAGAGAAAATAAAAATATATTATTTTTGGAGTATTTTGAATTTAGGGCAAAAAAAAAAACCCTAATTTTAAAGAAAATGTATTATTATCTAATTTAATATAAATATTTATTTATTATTTATAAGAATAAAATAAAATGAAGTATATTATGAAAAAAAAGTATTTTTGTATCAAATATTAATAAAAATGGAAAATTCAAGTGTTTTTATATTTTAACTTGAATATATTAATAAACATATATATATATATATATATATATATATATATATATATATATATATATATATATATATATATATATATATATATATATATATATATATATATATATATATATATATATATATATATATATATATATATATATATATATATATATATATATATATATATATATATATATATATATATATATATATATATATATATATATATATATATATATATATATATATATATATATATATATATATATATATATATATATATATATATATATATATATATATATATATATATATATATATATATATATATATATATATATATATAATATATATATATATATATATATATATATATATATATATATATATATATATATATATATATATATATATATATATATTAAGTTCTAAATATGCCTTATATACAAATAATAATAATAATTAATTTTTTTAATAAAATCAATAATAAATAAAAAAGGTATTTTTTATGTGAAATATTTTCAGAAGGTAAATAAAAATGAAAATGTATTTACACCATTTTTTGTATTTATTCTAAATAAAATATGTATATATTTATGCATAAACAAAAGAAATAAATCAAATAAATATGCCATAAATTCAAAAAAAGATGGAAAAAATATTTTTATGTTTTTTATATCATGAGAAAAAATAAACAAAGTCAACCAAAAAAGAAAAAGTCAAAAAGAGTCAAAAATGAAGCAAATGGGCTCAGGGGGTGTAATAGCAAATGTGTGGTGTGAATAAGAAAAGATATACAGGCCCAGCCCAAGGAACACTGTCTTCAACCTCCAGCAACAAAATTCAAAAAAACGCGCGCCCCTGTTCTTCAATGTCCAACTCTCGATTCCTGGCTTTTCAGCAAAAACTCATAACACAACAAATGTTCAGCATGAAGAGACGGTTCTAACCATATATGGAACTTGACCTAACTCTCTAAGATGAGGGAGAATTTCTCCTCCCCCAAATCCTAACCTAATTTTTCTGCCATTTTCAAACTACAAATTCTCCCTACTCAGGCAAAAGAAATGAAATGTAAAGATATGTACATGTTCAGGGCTATGAGTAGAACCTTGTTTCTTCACAAACTTAAGACTAAAGATGCATGATAAGAGAGATACGAGTTCAAAGTTTTACCTGTGCAGTTGAACTTCTATCTGGAGAATGAGGAACTTTCAGTGCAATGTAATGATTGGAGAAGCTTCCTTGAGGTCCAGGGATGCTGTTTCAATGCTTACTTTGTCTTGAGAGCTTCTGAATCAAGCTATGGAACTTCAACTGCAAAAGGAAAAAATGAAGATGGTGGAAACTGTTAGGGTGATTACAGGTTAGGTTTTAGGCCATGGTTAGCTTGCATATGTTGTAAGGAAGGTAGAGGAACAGGTTTGGTCAAGAATGCTCGAAGGGATTGAGAGATAGCACTCAATCTGCAGGGGTTGCCCTGTTTGAGCAGTTTCAAGGTGATTCTGAGATGGAGGGTGTGTTGGAGGTCAAAGGCTCGTGTGTTAGCTTGGATATGTTATGTGTAATGTGTTTGATAACTTCTTTCTTGTGTGCTTAAGCTGAGATGAGATATGGTACAAGTTATGCAATGTTACTTGAAAATGAAGCAAGCAATGGTCACTTTGTGTTTTAGGTCAGTAGGGGCCTCTAATCCTGCTGCATAAGCCTCTCTTGATCAGAGCAATTTGCCCATAATCTTGTGCCAAAAGGATTTTGCTTGTACCTTCTTGATTTGCAATTGGACATAAAGTTAATCTTTTCAAAAATGGAAAGTTCACTTTATCTAGTTTAGGATTAATCCACTATGCAATGTTAGAACACAAAGAACATGGTCTTAACACATTGAATATGCATTAAATTATTGAGTATGGAATGGTTCAAGGACCTGTAATCAAGCATAAAGCAAGCTGAGTTCAAATTTGCAAAGTTATGAACATGTTTTGATGAAGAACAAAAGTGAATTTTTGCCAACTTGTGAAATTCGAATCTCTCAAGTTATGAGGTTGTTTGATGAGTTTTTGGACATTTTGGAAAGCTTGGAATGTGTACTACAATCCATCTTTGAAATGCAAGTCAAAATTCCAAGTGGAAAGGTATGAAAAGTGGCCTTGAAGTGGGGTAGAAATCCTTGTCAAAATAGGTTAAAATTTCACTAAGTTAAAAATGGTTTAGTGCCCTTATTCAAAAAATTGTAACTTGAGATACAAGCTTCAAATGAGAAAACTTTGTGAATCAAAGTTGTAGATTATGCAACAAGCTACAACTTTCATGTTTTGACTTTTGTTTGAATCCAAATGGATCTTGGTGAAAAGATGGGGCAAAGTTGGGAAAAAATTAGGGTTTTTCATAACTTAGAAAAATTCTAAGTTATGAAAAATTCCATTTTCAAACCCTAATTTGCATTTTGTGATTTCTTGGTGAACAAGTTTCATGATTTGGCATATTTTGATGAAAAATGAATCTTGACTCTTGATTTTGACCAAAAAGTCAAAGTTTGACTTTTCAGTGTACAGTCAAAATTGATCAATTGACTGGGAAATTCAATTGTCAATCTTGTGTACTTGGGATCTTTTGAACTTGTTGAGTGTTTCAAGACAATTTCATTGGGTCCTTGAGTCCATATGTGAGCTTGATTTGCCATTGGCTAGGTCAAACAGTCAAAAATTACCCTTGTGCAGTCAAAACCCTAAAAATGACCATTTTGCCCTTTTGATGATCTGATCAAATTTCTTATGGAATTATGATCCAAACTTGATCAAATGGTTCATATGAGTCCAATATGTTGATGTGGGTCAAATTTCATGAGATTTGACTGTCAATTGGCCACAGTTGACTTTTTTTCCAATACAACTGGTTTCTAGGTCAACTGTCCAATTGACTGGGCAAAACTTGGAATAAAGACTTGAAACTTGATGAGGGTAAACTTGGGAGTCCAATATGAAGCATGAAAGTCATCTTAGGCATTTTAGGTCAAAACATCCTTGGGCAAACACAAACCCTAATTTGAGTCCACAGTGCAAGGAGAAGTCTTGAGCAGAAGAAACCCTAACTGGATCTTGATCTTCAAAGGTCTTGTGATGAGAAAATGTTGAGGAAATGGGAGGGCAAATTTTGGGGTACAACAGTTTCCCCTGTTCAATCTTCTTGAACCTGAAGAGTTAGATTGGCAAGTTTGCCTTTCGTGACTCGAGGGTAAAAGGAGATTGGACACTAGAGTGCCCGGAAATTTGCACTCGCATGCTGGAGTCTCAACAATGTGATGTCAGGAATGGACTTATAGATGCCATTTGGAGAGGTAGTAGATAGGGAGATGGGCTTATAGATGCCATCTGGAGATGTGACAGAACTTTGTCGGGAATGGGCTTATAGATGCCATTTGGAAGTGTCGATCGCATAAGAGATTCCTTAGCGAGAACTTGTGTATTTGAGAAAGACGAATGTTTTCCTGGCTTGTTACAGGTGTTTGATCCTCAGTCTCCTTGTGTAGATATGCCCTGGCTGGATACAGGTATTGAATCTACAATTGGTTGCTCACAGATGTGCCCTGGCTAGATACAGGAGTCGAATCTGGAAATAGTCGTTAATAGATGTGCCCTGGCTGGATACAGGAATCGAATCTTCGAACTCTTCAGACGTGCCCTGGCTAGATACAGGAATCGAGTCTGGAAACATGGTCAACAGATATGCCCTGGCTGGATACAGGAATCGAATCTGGAGATGTTGTAGTTGATAGATGTGCTCTGGCTGGATGCAGGAATCGAATCTTTGAACTTTTCAGACGTGCCCTGGCTAGATACAGGAATCGAGTCTGGAAACTGATCACTCTCAGATGTGCTCTGGCTAGATACAGGTATCGGATCTGGAATTGCGACAGTTGACGGTAATTGTTTTTGGAATTGTCTTTTTCCTGAAAAGGCAAAAACGTAAGTTGTATGCAATGTCATGATGTATGATATGCATGATATCATGATGTTCAACATGAGATAGTGTTGTATGCGTTTCATCATGTATGTAAGCAAGATGTATGAAAATGTGAAATGTTCATGGATGTAATTTCGCCTTAGGAAAGTAAATCCTTGACGGTCGGCCGGAGAATTGCTCTGTGGAAGAGATACTTGGCCGAAGTTTTGATGCGAGGCCTGCCGAGGACTTTGATGATGGATTCCGCTGGGGATAATGATGATAAACTTCGCTGGGGAACACCAAAGATAAAACTCCGCTGGGGAATACTAAAGATGAACTCCGTTGGGGATTGAAGGAACGTTGCCGAGGGCGATCTTCCGTGGTTTTTAGCTGGGGATAACCCAGTTATAAGTCCTTGTGAGGAAATAACTCTAAATAAAACTCGGGAGAGACGTCCGTGCTCCGCAGGGGATAAGCTTCCAGAATCTACTGGGGATGAGCTTTTAGACCTACCGGGGAATGCTGTGTCCTTTCAGGATCGACGGGGAACCAACTCTGCTTGGGGAAAGTACTACTGAACCTTGTTTTACTCTGCGGGGAGTTGAGATAATTTGGCCACATTCTTCGGTTGAACCTACCTTGGCACTTGGGCGGACAAAACAACCAGACTGCATTAGACAACTTCAATTGCCCCTGTCTCTGATGTCACCTGTAATCAATCTCTTGCTTTATATGTAAACATTTATGAATCAGCAATTTAATGTCAAATGCATATATCAAAAATGAACATTGGACGTTCTTCGCAAGACAAAACAGAAAAAAGGAAAACAATGATGATTTGTACGGACAAGTGAATTTGTATTGATTTAAACTTTGCCTGTGAATAGGCGTTTTTTGTACAAGAGGCTGACATCCTAGTAAGAGGACGCTGCCAAATAACATAGAGTTTACAATTTGAAAAAGGAAACAAAACAGCTATGTGAACAATCCCACTGGGTTCCAACTCTGCTATCGCCTTTATGTCTACGAATGTCTCATCGCTTTGCTGCCTAGTTGAAGATGAAGCTGATTGGTCGATGCCGAAATCTGAGCCAGATAGTTGATGCTGAATTCCGGATGCGAAATGATCCAATGAGACATAGTGTTACGCTTTTATCCCTAACTTTTGCCTGGACCGCCCTTTCGGGTTTTCAGTCCACCGGGATACCCATTTTTGCCCAAGCCGCCTTTTCAGGTTTTCGACTTGCCGGGTGTACAGATTTTTTATTCATTTCATCCCTTATTTTTGCCCGAACCCTTTTGGTTCGCCGGGAAGCCCTTATTTTTGCCTAGGTATGTCAACCTAGCGGGTCTTTTATTTATGCGTAGTATTTTTTTACTATGTCTGCATTGGCGGGGTGAGGAAGGTCGTCACCATCCATGGTGGTTAGAATCATGGCTCCTCCTGAGAACACACGTTTAACCACAAATGGCCCTTCGTAAGTAGGGGTCCATTTGCCCCGGGGATCACTTTGAGGAAGGATGATGCGTTTGATTACCAGGTCCCCAACTTGATACTCTTGCGGTCTGACTTTCTTGTTAAATGCCCTGATAATCCGTTTCTGATACGTTTGACCATGACAGATAGCAGTGAGCCTCTTTTCGTCAATCAGATTTAATTGATCAAGTCGAGTCTGGATCCAATCATCTTCATTCAAGTCTGCATCCTTCATTATCCGGAGAGAGGGTATCTGGACTTCAATTGGCAAGACTGCCTCCATGCCATAGACCAAGGAGAAGGGAGTTGCCCCGGTTGAAGTCCTTGCTGAGGTGCGGTACCCATGAAGAGCGAACGGTAACATCTCGTGCCAATCTTTATAGGTCACTGTCATCTTCTGCACAATTTTCTTGATATTTTTATTGGCTGCCTCTACAGCCCCATTCATCTTCGGCCGGTAGGGAGAAGAATTGTGGTGCTGTATCTTGAATTGTTCACAGAGTTCAGTGATCATTTTGTTATTGAGATTGGTACCATTGTCCATAATGATTCTTTCTGGGACGCCGTACCGACAGATCAGATTATGCCGGATGAAACGTGCCACGACACTCTTGGTTACCGTGGCGTAGGAAGCTGCCTCAACCCACTTCGTGAAGTAATCGATTGCCACCAAGATGAAGCGATGCCCATTGGATGCCTTCGGTCGGATCTCACCGATCATATCGATGCCCCACATTGCAAACGGCCAAGGCGCAGTCAGAACATTCAAAGGAACCGGAGGGATATGCACCTTGTCAGCATAGATCTGGCATTTATGACAAGTTCGGGAGTGTTGGTAACAATCGGCTTCCATTGTGGACCAGAAATATCCTGCCCGAAGGATTTTCTTAGCCATGGTGTGTCCACTGGAATGTGATCCAAATGTCCCTTCATGCAGTTCTATCATAATTTTCTCTGCTTCAGTCTTATCCACACAATGTAGCAGGGTTGAATCATGATTCCGTTTGTAGAGAATGCCGTTGCTGAGGAAGAATTTTGCAGCAAACCTCCTCATGAACTTCTTATCATTGACAGATGCACCTTCAGGGTATTCCTGAGCTTCCAAGTACCTCTTCACCTCATGATACCAGGGTTTTTCAATAACCTTCTCAGCCTCGAGCTCGCAGCAGTATGCCGGTTCATCCAACTTCCAGATAATGATTCGGGGAGCCTCATTGTCCCATTTAACTTTGAACATTGAGGACATCGTAGCTAGGGCGTCCGCTAGCTGATTCTCCTCTCTAGGGAAGTGCTCAAAAGTTATTTCTTCAAAGTGGGTGTGATACGGTGGGAGAACTGACTAGGGTTTTGCGTTTGTTTTCGCAAATGTTTCGGTTGAGCAAGAGTCGCCACCGACTTTTTATTTTATCCTAAGGAAAGGTTTAAAAAGCACAGCAAAAACCTTTGAGATTTTTCTTGGGTTCGGGGAGTAGATTATAGAAGGGGAAGGTATTAGCACCCCTTCTATCCATGGTTATCCATGGGCTCTTAGGTACTTGCTTAGATCAACTTGCCTTATTTTTCAATTGTTTGAAATGGTGCTTTGTGTATGGTTTTGAAAATGTTTTGAAAAGATGCCTTGTGTTAGGCTAACCTTGCAACAATTCTTTACTCGAATGTTTTACAAAAGGTGTTTTATCTTTTAAAAAGGATGTTTCAAGGGTTTGAAAAGTTGATTTTGAAAGTGTTTGTGAAGTGGGTTTTGAAATTAGGCAAGTGTTTTCTTGGCAAATTGACAAGTACTTAAGAGTTTATCTACCCTAAAGTTTTCTCAAAGGTTTTGTCATGTTTTAAACCCTTTTGACAAATTTGTTCCACCATTGCATTTGGTGGAAAATCTTGTCTTAGGAGATGAAAGGGACAGGCGCGGGTCATCGTTTGGACCATAATTGCAATAGTGTTAAAGATCTTTGGGCAATTTTCTTTAAGGGACTTGATCATTTGTTTTTGTTTGTTTTGAAAAGTTTTATCGAGGGACTATGATCATTCAATTTGTTTGTTTTGCCCAAAGAAGTTCAACATGCAATATGGCCCATTTATTTGAAGGCAACAAAGTGGAGTACCCTAGGGGTGCAAGTGTGAGATGTGTTGTTTATTTTCGTGCTCATTTATCTTATATTAGGTCAAACTATTTTTTATCGTTTTCGCATGCAAACCCTAATTCTAACATGGCATAATTAGAAAGCGTATAAAGTGCGAAATTTAAATTCCTACGCTATTACAACATAGTAATATAGGGAGGGGGGGTACAAATTTACAAAATGGGGGATATTTAGACAAGAATTTAAATCTAGGCTATTACACCATTTGTTTTGAATATTCACAAGGTAAATAAATTGCACAATTAAATAGAAATTAAATAAATATGCAAAATGCAAAAAGAAAGTTTTTATATGTATGAAAAAAGTATGGTTTATGTAAAATGAAACAAGAAAATAAAAAGGTATTATTTTTGAGTATTTTCATATTTAGGGCAAAAACCCTAATTTTAATCAAAATGTATATTAATTAATTAATTCACATAATATTTATTATTTGCATACAAAAATAAAATAAAATATGGTATATTTATAAAAAGGCCCTTTTTTAGTATTAAATATTAAAAAAATAAAATATGTACATTATTTGATATTTTATTCTAAGTATATTAACAAATATGTATTTATATATATTATTTTAAATATGTATCATGGATAAATAATAATAATAATTTTTAATATTTTTTAGAAAATAGTATTTTTTGTATGAAATATTTTCAAAAGGTAAAAATAATAAAAATGTATTTGCACTATTTATATATTTATTCTAATAATAGTATATATATAATGTTTATGTATAAACAAAGGTAATAAACAAATAAATATGCAATAAATACAAAAAATGATGGAAAAAAATATTTTCAAAATTTTAATGTGCTGGGAAAAAATAAACAAGTCAAACAAAAAAAGAAAAAGTCAAAAATGTTAAAAAATGGACAAATGGGCTCAGGGGGGGTGAGAAAATGGAAATATGGTGCAAAAAGAAGAAACCACACAGGCCCAGCCCATGTAGCTTCATCTTCAACCTCAGAACACTCCCTTGTTCAAAAAACACGCGTTTTCTAACTTCTCATTCCTTGATCTTTTGCCAAATCTTCCAACATGAAACCTGTAGAGCTTGAAACCACGGTTCTAGACATATAAAGAAGTCAAGCTAACTCTCAGAAATGAGAGAGAATTTCTTCTCTCCCAAATCCTGACCTAATTTTTTAACCATGTTCAGACATAAAATTCTCTAAGCACACGAAATATAAATGAAATCTAAACATATGAGCATGTTCAGGGCTATGATTGTGACATATTTTCTTCACAAACCTAAAGCTAACAATGCCTAACAAGAGAGATAGAACTCCATGAATGTACCTGTTCAGTTGGAATCGTGCTTTGCAATGGAGGATGTTTCAGAGTAAAATGATGATTGGTATAGCTTCCTTGAAGTGTAAGGATGCTTTTCCAAGTCCTACTTTGTCTTGAAACTCCCTGAATCGAGCTAGTGAACTCCAACTGCAAAACAGAAAATTAAAAATGGTGAAGTGGCTTGGAGGTGTTACAGGTCAGGTTTCAGGACATGGTTAGCTTGCATATGTTGTAAGGAAGGTAGAGGAACAGGTTTGGACAAGAATGCTCGAAGGGATTGAGAGATAGCACTCAATCTGCAGGGGTTCCCCTGTTTGTACAGTTTTGTGGTGTTTCTGAGATGGAGAGTTCTTGAGAGGCAAATGGCTCATGCAAAAGCTTGGTTGGGTAGTTTGGAATGTGTTTGATAGCTTTTGTGTTGTGTCCCTATGCTGAAGAGAGAGTTGTGATAAGTTATGGACTTTTCTTGAACTTGAAGCAAACAAAAGCAAGTTGAGGTTTTAGGTCAGTAGGGGGCCTCCTAATGTGCTGCATAATCTTCTCTTGATCAGAGCAACTTGTCCATAATCTTGTGCCAAAAGGATTTAGCTTGTACCTTCTTGATTTTCAATTGGACATAAAGCTAACCTTTTCAAGAATGGAAAGTTTACTTTATCTAAAAATGGATCAATCTTGTCTACAATGCTTGAACTCATGGAACAACACTTTGGCACAATGAACAAGCATTAAATTAAGGAGTGTAATTTGGTTTAAGGACCTGTAAAGTAGCACAAACTATGTTGAGTTCAAATTTGCAAAGTTATGGACATGGAACTTGGTCATGAACAAAGTGGTTTTTTGCTATATTGTGAAATTCGATTCTCTCTAACCATGAGGTTGTTTGAGAAGTTCTTGGACATTTTGGAAAGCTTGGAATGTGTACTACAATCCATCTTTGAAATGCAAATTGAAATTCCAAGTGGAAGGGTATGAAAAATGGCCTTGAAGTGGGGTAGAAAACCTTGTCAAAATAGGTTAAAATTCTACTAAGTTAAAAATGGTTTAGTGCCCTTATTCAAAAAATTGTAACTTGAGATACAAGCTTCAAATGAGAAAACTTTGTGAATCAAAGTTGTAGATTATGCAACAAACTACAACTTTCATGTTTTGACTTTTGTTTGAATCCAAATGGATCTTGGTGAAAAGGTGGGGCAAAGTTGGGAAAAAATTAGGGTTTTTCATAACTTAGAAAAATTTTAAGTTATGAAAAATTCCATTTTCTAACCCTAATTTGCAATTTGTGATTTCTTGGTGAACAAGTTTCATGATTTGGCATGTTTTGATGAAAAATGAATCTTGACTCTTGATTTTGACCAAAAAGTCAAAGTTTGACTTTTTAGTATACAGTCAAAATTGATCAATTGACTGGGAAATTCAACTGTCAATCTTGTGCATTTGGGATCTTTTGAACTTGTTGAGCATGTCAAGATAATTCCATAGGGTCCTTGAATCCATATGTGAGCTTGGTTTGCCATTGGCTAGGTCAAACAGTCAAAAATTGCCTTTGTACAGTCAAAACCCTAAAAATGACCATTTTGCCCTTTTAGTGATCTGATCAAATTTCTTGTGGAAATGTGATCCAAACTTGATAAAATGGACCATATGAGTTCATAATGTTGATGTGGATCAAATTTCATGAGATTTGACTGTCAATTGGCCACAGTTGACTTTTTCCCCAATACAGTTGATTTCTAGGTCAACTGTCCAATTGACTGAGCAAAACTTGGGATCAAGACTTGAAACTTGGTATGGATAAACTTGGGAGTCCAATATGAAGCAAGAAAGTCATCTTGGGCACTTTAGGTCAAGACATCTTTGTGCAAACACAAACCCTAATTTGGGGTTAGCAGTGCAAGGAGGAGTCTTGAGCAGATGAAACCCTAACTGGATCTTGAGCTTCAAGAGCTGTGTGAGGAGAAATCAATGAGAAATGGGAGGGCAAATTTTGGGGTACAACAGTTGCCCCTGTTCAATCTTCTTGGACCTGAAGAGTTAGATTGGCAAGCTTGCCTTTCGTGACTCGAGGGTAAAAGGAGATTGGACACTAGAGTGCCCGGAAATTTGCACTCATCAAAGCACTGGATGCAGGAATGGACTTAAAGATGCCATTTGGAGATGGGCTTAACGATGCCATCCGGGAGAGTGACAGAAACTTGTCGGGGATGGGCTTAAAGATGCCATCTGGAAGGGAATATCAGGAAAGTGTCCAAGCTTTGGACCATTTCTGAATTGGGGGTCTGAACAAGCAATAGATTGACATCCGTTGTTGGGAGGAACCTGTAAGCTGTTTTCAGGAAGTTGCATCTGAACAAGTTGATAGATTAACATCCGTTACTTGGGAAGAATCCATGAACTGTTTTCAGAAGTCTGGAAGAAGAAACTGAACAAGTGACAGGTTAACATCCGTTTACTGGGAGGACCCGCGAACTGTTTTCAGAAATCTTGAGATTGAATCAGCAATAGAGCCGCGTCCGTTGTTGGGAAGCGTCCGTAAACTAAATTCGAAGGTGCATCTGAACAAGCTGATAGATTAACATCCGTTGTTGGGAAGAATCCATGAACTGTTTTCAGAAGTCTTGAGAAGAATCTGAACAAGTGATAGGTTAACATCCGTTTACTTGGAGAACCCGTGAACTGTTTTCAGAAATCTTGAGATTGAATCAGCAATAGAGCAGCATCCGTTGTTGGGAAGCGTCCGTAAACTAAATTCGAAGGTGCATCTGAACAAGCTGATAGATTAACATCCGTTGTTGGGAAGAATCCATGAACTGTTTTCAAAAGTCTTGAGAAGAATCTGAACAAGTGATAGGTTAACATCCGTTTACTTGGAGAACCCGTGAACTGTTTTCAGAAATCTTGAGATTGAATCAGCAATAGAGCAGCATCCGTTGTTGGGAAGCTTCCGTAAACTGTCTTCAAAAAGTTGCATCTGAACAAGTTGATAGATTAACATCCGTTGCTTGGGAAGAATCCATGAACTGTTTTCAGAAGTCTTGAGAAGAATCTGAACAAGTGATAGGTTAACATCCGTTTACTTGGAGAACCCGTGAACTGTTTTCAGAAATCTTGAGATTTGAATGATTTTAGTCTGTCGACTGATCTTACCTGAAAAGGCAAAGAGTTAGTTGTATGCAATGTTATGATGCATGATACAATGTATATTATGGCGTTATGAATGTAAATGGATGCGTATGTAAGTTGGAGAGCTGTCTTGCACAGGATAGATGAATCCGGGATAGCGGAAGATAGAGGAATCTTGATTGCTGCCGGGGAAAATAAATCCTTGGTTGTTACTGGGGAACCTGGAGCTTGGGTTGTATACCAATCTTCTGGGGAATTCCTGAAGCCTTCTACTGGGGAGTACCAAACTAGTAGACTCATGTTGGGGAGGCCAGATTGAGAATCTTCAGCTTGGTGAGAAGTATCTCTGGAGATTTTACTGGGGAACTCAAGATTTTTTCTTCCTAAGAACTCTGTAGGGAGAAGGTTTGAAAGTCTGACTCCGCTGGGGGTTGTCCATTTGAAGCTTTTGATCTGCTGGGGATACTGAGGCTTAAACTCTGAGGGAAAATGATTTCCGGAAGATTCTCTGGCTGGGGATTTGCAAAGATAAACTCCTCCGGGGATAGTATTGATAAGTTATTGTTGGGGGAATTTTGAGGAACTCCGCTAGGGATGGAGAGAACTTTGGCGAGCGCGATCTCCCCTGGTTGTTAGCTGAGGATAACCCAGTTATAAGCCTTTGTGAGGAATAACTTTGAATAAAACTCGGGAGGGACTTCCGTACTCTGCGGGGAATACCTTTCAGAACCTTACTGGGGATAAGCTTCGAGGGTCTGCTGGAGATAGACCTCAGGGTTTGCCAGGGATGTGGATTACAGATTTTGAGGGGTTTCCTTTGAAAGGGTGTCAAAATGTCTGTTTGTACTTTCACCCTATCAGTAATCCTTTTCTTAGGTTCAATTAGGAAGTGATCATGTTTCAAATGCATATGCCTATTTAACAAAACATTGGACGTTTCTCAAAATAAAACAAATAGTGCAAGAGAAAAAGAAAAAGGGAAATGACACAAATTTTGGGAAGAGTATTTGTATTGATTTTCTTTGAGTATATTTGTACAAAGGAAACAATCATCCTAGTAAGAGGATCTTGCCGTAAATATTTGAAAAATTTATACAAAATAAAGATGGCTATGTGAAATAATTCCATGGGATTCCGTTCTGCTGTAGCTTTCACAACTCTGAACCTCTGTCCATTCAATGCTTCGTTTGGCGATGGCTGGATTGATCAGAAACCTGGAACCGGTTGATGAAGAGACTGTCTTTGAAGTGATCCGACGAGACATAGTCATATGCTTTAATTCCCTAATTTTTGCCTGAATCGCCCTTTCGGGTTTTCGATCCACCGGGAAACCCCTTTTTGCCCAAGCCGCCCTTTCGGGTTTTCGACTTGCCGGGTGTATGGATTTTTTTGTTTTTATCCCTAATTTTTGCCTGAACCGCCCTTTCGGGTTTTCGGTTCACCGGGATACCCATTTTTTCCCAAGCCGCCCTTTCGGGTTTTCGACTTGTCGGGTTATTTTATGCGTAGTATCTTTTGACTATGTCTGCATTCGCAGGGTGCGGCAAATCGTCGCCGTCCATGGTGGTCAGAATCATTGCACCACCGGAAAATATGCTTTTGATCACAAATGGTCCTTCATATGTAGGAGTCCATTTGCCCCTGGGATCACTTTGCGGCAAGATAATCCGCTTGACTACTAGATCTCCGACTTGATACACTTGACGTCTGACTTTCTTATTGAAGGCCTTGATCATCCGCTTTTGATACGTCTGACCATGGCATATAGCAGCAAGTCGCTTTTCATCGATCAGATTGAGTTGATCAAGTCGGGTCTGCATCCAATCATCTTCATTCAAACCTGCATCCTTCATAATCCTTAGAGACGGGATCTGAACTTCCATAGGCAAAACAACTTCCATGCCATAAACCAAAGAAAATGGGGTTGCCCCAGTTGAGGTACGTATCGTCGTACGGTATCCATGCAGCGCAAACGGTAACATTTCATGCCAGTCTTTGTAAGTGACTGTCATTTTCTGAATAATCTTCTTAATATTTTTGTTCGCAGCTTCAACAGAACCGTTCATCTTCGGCCGATAGGGAGATGAATTGTGATGATAAATCTTGAACTGTTCGCATAATGCAGTGATCATTGTGTTATTCAGATTTGTACCGTTGTCTGTGATAATCCTGTCTGGAACACCGTACCGACATATGAGATTTTGCTTGATAAACCGGGCAACCACATTTTTGGTGACGGAGGCGAAGGAAGCTGCTTCGACCCATTTAGTGAAGTAGTCAATGGCAACCAGGATAAAGCGATGTCCGTTGGAAGCCGTGGGCTTGATCTCTCCAATCATATCAATGCCCCATATTGCAAAGGGCCATGGAGCAGTCAGGACGTTGAGGGGAACCGGAGGGATATGAACTTTGTCAGCATAGACTTGACACTTGTGACAAGTACGGGAATGTTGATGGCAGTCAGCCTCCATGGTAGACCAGTAATAGCCTGCCCTTAGGATCTTCTTAGCCATTGTATGCCCGCTCAAGTGAGTGCCAAATGGGCCACTGTGTATATCAGTCATGATCAACTCTGCTTCAGCCTTATCCACACATCGGAGTAATACACAATCATGGCTTCGTTTGTAAAGGATGCCGTTGCTCAGGAAGAACTTAGCAGCGAATTTCCTTAAGAACTTCTTGTCATTCACGGAAGCTCCTTCAGGATAATCTTGAGTCTCGAGATACCTTTTGATTTCATGGAACCAAGGTTGTTCCACTACTTCTTCGGTATTAATCTCGTGACAATGCGCGGGTTCATCCATTCGCTCGATGGTGATTTGGGGAGCCTCGTTATCCCAGTTGAGTTTAAACATGGAGGACATTGTGGCCAGAGCATCGGCTAGCTGATTCTCTTCTCGCGGAAAGTGCTCGAAGGTAATTTGCTCGAAGTGAGGCAACAATGTCAGAACATGTTCTTTGTATGGGATAAGATTAGGATGCTTGGTATCCCAATCTCCTTTGATCTGGCTGATGACCAAAGCCGAGTCCCCGAATACGATCAAAGATTTGATCCCCAAGTCTATAGCAGCCTTGAGACCAAAGATGCAGGCTTCATACTCAGCCATATTGTTTGTGCAGCTGAAACAAAGTCGGGCCGTGAAAGGAGTGTGGCATCCTTCCGGAGAAATGAGTACCGCGCCAATGCCGTTTCCGAGTGCATTTGAAGCACCATCAAAGTACAGGGTCCATCGGGATCCCTCTTCGGGTCCGTCATACGGTTCGTCACCTTTAATGTTGTCCAAATTCATGATGTCCTCGTCCGGGAAGTCAAATCTCATGGGTTGATAGTCTTTGATAGCCTGATGAGCCAGATGGTCAGCTAGTACACTCCCTTTTATAGCTTTTTGGGTGGTGTACTGGATGTCATACTCAGTTAAGATCATTTGCCATCTGGCTATCCTTCCAGATAAAGCGGGCTTTTCGAAGATATATTTGATAGGGTCCATTTTGGAAATCAACAAGGTAGTATGAGTCAACATATACTGTCTTAGTCGGCGAGCAGCCCATACCAAAGCGCAACAAGTTTTCTCGAGCAGTGAGTAGCGAGTCTCACAGTCGGTAAACTTTTTGCTAAGGTAATAAATAGCATGCTCTTTTCGACCAGACTTGTCATGCTGGCCCAAAACACACCCCATTGAGTTATCCAAGACGGTCAAATACATGATCAATGGTCTTCCTTCGATGGGTGGCATCAGAATGGGAGGTTCTAGCAAATATTCCTTGATTCTATCAAAAGCAGCTTGGCAATCGTTGTTCCATTCCACTACCTGATCTTTTTTCAAGAGTTTGAAAATTGGCTCACAGGTAGAAGTTAGATGTGAGATGAATCTGGCAATATAGTTTATGCGCCCCAAGAAACCTCTAACTTCCTTTTCAGTACGGGGAGCAGGCATCTCTTGTATTGCTTTTACTTTTGTCGGATCGACTTCAATGCCTTTGTTGCTTACAATGAATCCCAGGAGTTTACCAGACCTAACTCCAAAAGTGCATTTACTCGGATTCAGCCTGAGCTTGTATTCTTTCAATCTGGCAAACAACTTTTCCAAATGTTCAAGGTGCTCTTCCTCTGTTTGTGACCGAGCTATCATATCGTCTACGTAAACTTCGATCTCATGATGTATCATGTCATGAAATAAAGCTACCATGGCGCGTTGATAAGTTTCCCCTGCGTTCTTCAGCCCGAACGGCATCACCTTATAACAGAAAGTGCCCCATTGTGTGACAAAAGTTGTTTTCTCCATATCCTCGGGGGCCATTTTGATTTGATTGTAGCCCGAGAATCCGTCCATGAAGGAAAACACTTTATGCTGAGCTGTATTGTCGATCAAGATGTCAATATGAGGTAGCGGGAAATCATCCTTAGGGCTGGCCCTATTCAAATCCCGGTAGTCCACACACATTCTGACTTTGCCATCCTTCTTAGGCACTGGCACAATGTTAGCGACCCATTGCGGATAGGACGTAACAGCCAGAAAGCCAGCGTTGAACTGCTTCATTACTTCTGCTTTGATTTTTTCAGACATGTCAGGCCTCATTCGGCGAACTTTTTGCTTGATCGGTGGACAGTCTTCTCTTGTGGGGAGACGGTGAACCACGATGTCTGTGTCTAGACCCGACATGTCTTCATAGGACCAAGCGAAGATCTCAACATACTCATTCAACAACTGTACTAGGCGCTCCTTGACTTCTGGTTCCAGGTTGGCACCCACTTGCACCTCCTTCCGATTCTCCTCGGTTCCTAAGTTGACAACTTCCAATGGCTCTTCATGCGGTAAGATGGCCCTTTCCTCTTGTTGCAGGAGTCTGGCTAGTTCTCCGGGTACTTCACAACCTTCGTCATCTTCATACTCGGTTAGATTGACCAGGTCTTCAGAGTTATTGAAAGATACAGCAGAATAGTCACCCATGGAATCCGGAGTGGATGGGTACCTGCATTGGTGAGTGTGGGTGTGTGTAAGGGATAGCCATCCTTAAACAAAAAAATGCAAAAGGAAAGAAAATGAACACAAGCAGTTTATCAAATGAAAAACGTCCAATGAATCATTAAACATGGCATATGAATATGAAAAATAGTCAAAACCCTTACAAGTGGACCTACATGCCCCGGGTAAGGCAGGAGGTGAAAAGATAGTGTACGGATCGTTTGAAAGTAAAATATTACAGACTCAATAGGAAATGTTTAACAGATAGATTACTGATGAATAAAAGTGATGGGGACAAAATCTTTAGCCTCCCAATTGCTCAACCCTCCTTTGACAGTCGGATGAATCCACTCTTCAAAGTTGCTTTCTTTGTCTTCATCTTCCAGGGCGTTGATTCGGTAAGGAGAAATTTTGATTGGCGCTTTCTCAATCTTTGACTGGCGCATGGCCTTCTGGCCAGCGGTGGTGAAACCTAATCCAAGCTTATCAGTTTTATGCGGAAAATCGGGTAACTGCCCCCACGCTGACTTCTTCCCTTCTTTAACTGCAGCCCTTGCATCCTCCAGAGATGCCATCCTGGCCATCTGTCTTGGTGTCTCAGCTGCCAACTTCGCCACTGCTATCTCAGGAAGTACTTCTTCGAAATGTTGAAACGGTGTCTCAATGAACTCCCCTTCAACCTCCACATACCGGAAAGAATTTAAATGGCTAATCATGTACTCTTCTTCGCCGTGGACAGTAATGATTTTTCCCTTTACAGGATACTTCAGCATCTGATGCAAAGAGGAGGTGACTGCCCCAGCATGGTGTATCCAAGGTCTACCCAGCAGACAAGAGTATGATGGACGGATGTCCATTACATAGAAAGTGGATTTAAACACCTCAGTACCTATCTTGACAGGAATTTCAACTTCTCCATGGACCATTCTTTTCGACCCATCGAAAGCTCTGACGACAATATCACTCGGCTTCAATTCCAACCCTTCGCAATCTAACCGGTCCAAGGCCTTTTTAGGCAAAACATTCAGTGATGACCCGGTATCAACCAAAACATGTGCAAGGGTGGTTCCGCGACACTCGATTGAAATATGCAACGCATCATTGTGATTTCGGCCCTTAGGGGTCAGGTCGGCATCAGAAAAACCTAATCCATTGTCCGCAGTCAGACTAGCCACGCAATGTTGAAATTGATCTGCAGAGGTTTCTTGGGGCACATGAGCTGCCTTTAGAAACTTAATCAAAGCTTGAGCGTGCGCTTCTGAGCAAAGCAATAGTGCCAGCATGGAGATCTTGGAGGGGGTTTGCCCCAGCTGTTCCACCACATCATAATCACTTCTCTTGATTATCCTCAAAATCTCGTCCATTTCTTTCTTGGAGGCTTCCGGAATCACCAAAGGTTGAGCCCTCGTCCTGACGGGCTCATCTTGTATTCCTTTTCCTTTATCGGCAATGGTAGGAGAGACAGCACTAGGAACGAAAATTTCTTCAATCAAAGGAGTTCTAGCGGGGAGTTTTACTGGTGCAGGGAGGGCTTCTTTAGCTGGTGAGGGTCCAAAGACTGCTCTTGGAGGAGCAATCTCTGGAGAGAATATTCTCCCGCTCCTGGTGATTTTACTGGTGCCCGCAATGTTACTGATGCTGGCTTCTTCATCATCTGAATTTTCTTCAATTACCTCGATTTGCTTGATACCATGGTAGTAGATGTCACCACCATAGTTCCAAGGTATCGACTTCTCAGAAACATAGGGGACAGGCCCCGACATGGTTATCTTCAAAGGTATAGACTTTGCAGCTGGTGTAATCTTAACTGGCTTTTTGACGGCCTCGGAAAGATTGGCGTGAATGGTTATGATTGAGACATTTTCAACATGAACTGGAACAGCAAGAACCTTTTCGAACAAAATTTGTCGGCTATCCATGAGGCCTTGGATGCCTTTCTTTAATAGCGGACAATCAAACGGCAGAGAGTGGCAACAGTAGCAGTCTTCTTTACATCCCGGGAAGATCCCGGCCCTTAACAAATTCAACTTAATGGTTAACAGTGGAGTAGTCAGATCACTAACGTCAGCAACATACAGATCCTCTTCAATGGCATTGACATTCCGACCGTGCTTCGGCATAGGTGCAGATATCACATTGGGTTTTTCTGGCGCGTCAAACTCTACCTCCTTAGCCTCTATCAGGTCCTGGATCTTATGCTTGAGTGCCCAACAATCGTTGGTGTCGTGTCCAACACTGTCTGAATGATAGGCGCACTTAGCATTGGCATGGTAATGCGGAGAGGATGTATTTACATTCTTTGGCGCCTCCTTGATAGTGGCAAGATTCAATTTCAACAGATGGGGAAGCACCTGCGCTGGAGTCATATTAATACGGGTGAACTGCCGTTGTGGCCTTTCCACCCGTTGCTGATTTGGTCTGGATTGGTTGTAGCGAGGCTGCTCACTCGGAGTGTTTTGAATCATTACGGCCCCCACAGTTGGCCGACGTTCCACCTTCCCTGCTCTTCTTTGAGAATATACCATAGCTGTCTCCTTCTTAAAAGGCTTCTTCTCAACACTTGCAGCAACACTCTTCTGAATCTTTCCCGACTTGATGCCAGCCTCAATTCTTTCGCCTGTTAAGATCAAATCAGTAAACCCCGCGGAAGAGTTACCAATCAAATGATTGAAAAATGGCCCAGATAGGGTCCCAAGAAACATATCAACGAGCTCACGATCGGTTAAAGGAGGCTGCACCCTGCCAGCCAAATCCCTCCATTTTTGTGCATATTCCTTGAATCCCTCACTTGTTCCTAGTGACATACCCTGAAGTTGGGTACGGGTAGGAGCAAGATCAGAATTATACTGGTATTGTTTATAGAAAGCGGTGGCCAAATCTTCCCAATTTCTGACACTGGTTCCTTCTAACTGATAAAACCATTCCAATTGAGCTCCCGACAGGCTGTCTTGAAAGAAATGAATCCAGAGATTTTTATCTGCCGTATAGGGTTGAATCTTTCTCACATAGGACCTGAGATGCATTTTGGGGCAGGACAGCCCGTCATACCTTACAAACACCGGCACCTTGAATTTTGGAGGAATCACAATCCCGGCAACCAAGCCCATGTCTTCAAAATCCAGACCCGGTACCCTTTGCAATTCCATGGCAGCCAATCTGTCTTCTAAACCCTTGTACTTATCATCAGCTGGAGGATATTGCTGGTCAGAATAATCTTCATCCTCTTCAACCTCTTCCTCCTCTGCATCAGACTCGGAAGGCACCGCAACCCGATCTCTTTTACTAGTCCCTTCATCAGAAGTTGGAGGAAATTCAAGCACCCTCCGAGCTTCTCTGTCAAATCTTCTCCCCAAAGTTGCCACTCCGACCCTCTTCTTCTTCTTCACTGGGTCTCTACTCTCCAGATGAGCCTTGATATCCTCTTGACTCTTGACCAAGGTCATCAAGAGTTGCTGGAACTGTGCATTCTGGGTTTGTAGGTCTTTAACGGTTTGCTCGAGATCCATCCTACTGAAATAAACAACAGATAGATAAGGAAACCTGGAGTGAGACCTGCTTATGCACATGATGAATGGTATGCTGATGTATGCAATGCATTCAAGGGTTTAGGACATTCAAAATTGTTTCAGACAAAGAAGAACGCACGTCATATTAATAAGAAGAAATCTGTTAGTACATAAATGCCCCATGGGCCAAATGTTACAACATAAACTTCTCAAGGCAGAAAGACATTGCGCATCCTCTTCGGTGCGATGTAGGTATTGAGGGCCTCTTGCTCGTGGAGTCGGCGGGTAAGCTCTAGAACCTTCTTTTCACTGGCGTAGTAGCTAGCTTCAAAAGTGTTTCGTTCCTCCTTGAGCTGAATCCAACTCTTCTGCATTTCCTCCCACGATGTAGGCATGTCTGGATGCAGGATGGTGTAGGGAACCTCTCCTTCATTGACGGGCTCTTTAATCACTGGGAGTACATGAGGATAAGGCATCATTAGACTTTGGGCTCGGGCTCGTACCCACTTGAGATAAGGCTCAAGGGGGATGGAGTTCTTGTGTCCCAGAGTCTTGCTGTCAACCTTGTTGAGTTTTCCCCAGGCTCTGATGAATCTTTGGCGAAGTCCTTGCGCATCGTTGTCGAAGTCAAAAACTAGGCTAGGAATCAACATGTCATGAGGGCCATCCCTCCGTGCATATCCAAATTGTCTCAAAGCTAGGCAAGGGTTGTAGGTGATACCTCCCCTGATTCCAAGTAAAGGAACATTAGGAAACTCTCCGCAACGATCGACGATGATGACATTTTCTCTGGACCGAGAACACCAATGCACATCAGAATGAGTAAGAGTCATCAATCGTTGGGACCACCTTGTACTTTGGTCACTCTTCAGGACAGATTGTGGAAGGTGTGAAATAAACCACGTTGCAAGGAGAGGAGTACAGCACATGAGAACACCCCTCTTTCTCATTGTTCGTGTGTAAAATGAGTGAAGGATGTCCCCAAGCAATGTTGGTATTGGGTTTCTGGACAAGAAGATTTTGACAGCGTTGACATCTACCAATCGGTCAGGATTTGGGAACAAGACCAACCCATAGATAAGGAGTGCCACAATCTCTTCAAAAGCTTGTAGGTCCAATGAGTTCCAACATTCTTGTGCCTTCTCAAACAAGAATTTTGCTAAGAATCCTTTGACGCCGCTTCTGGTTTCCCAATGCCCCTTGATTTCAGATGGTTGTAGATGTAATGCTCGAGCAACATCTTCAGGCTTTGGTTCCTTCTCCGTACCGTTGAAGGGTAGTTGATTAAGGATATGGATTCTTAGGAGTTGAGAAAACTCCTCCAAAGTGGGAACCAACTGATAATCAGGGAAGGTGAAGCAGTGGTGAAGAGGGTCAAAGAACTGGAATAGCACTTTCATCATGTCTTCTTCAATGTTGGTGTTGACTAGGCTGAGCAGTCTACCATGTCTTTCACTGAAGGATGAACTTTCCGGAATTCTTGAAGTGATCTCCTTGAGTTGAGGAGAGATTCTCACAAGGTTGACTTGAATGGTATTTCTGCGAGGTATTTCCATGACCTACAAAACAAGAACAATGATGAAGATCCAAACCCTTGAAATGGTTAGTAAATGCATATGATGCTTTATGATGTTCATGATGTATGCACAAGACATATGTACAAGCAAATCACACCAAACCCTAGTTTTAGGCTTGCATGGGGTTTCACAGGTAAGTACCCTCTTGAGTGTAGTTGGCTTAAAAACCTGTCCTATAAATAGTAACCGGGTTCTAAGGAGCTCAATATCACTGGATTGTTTTCATTGTTCATTGTTTTGGTTTAGCCACTTAACTAGCGACCAAAATATTCCAAGAAAACAACCCTCAATGAGTGTAGTATCGAGTATCTACCAACTTCGGACTGCACCAAAGCCGGTCATCTCACTACCCCTAATAAAAGGCCAAGATGGTCAAGTAAGGTTCTAGGTAATTAGTGCTTAGTGACATCACTCAGTGGCCCCGTACTCTCCTTGATTGAACTCAAGGGTTACCGGTACTCACAAATATGTCGCACTAATATAGCTATTGCTTAGACCGTGTCGGTATACCCCGCACAGTTTCCACAACGTATTGCTATCTATGAATGTTTCCCAAAATCCGGGTGGAGGATTGTAAACCCAAACAATAGAGCCCAAGTATAAAGCAAGCAAATCAAACAATTAGTCATGCAAGAGGGTGATCTAAGCCCTAAGGTAACCCCACTTTAAAATTTTCCCCAGCAGAGTCGCCAGTTCTGTGATACGGTAGGAGAACTGACTAGGGTTTTGCGTTTGTTTTCGCAAATGTTTCGGTTGAGCAAGAGTCGCCACCGACTTTTTATTTTATCCTAAGGAAAGGTTTAAAAAGCACAGCAAAAACCTTTGAGATTTTTCTTGGGTTCGGGGAGTAGATTATAGAAGGGGAAGGTATTAGCACCCCTTCTATCCATGGTTATCCATGGGCTCTTAGGTACTTGCTTAGATCAACTTGCCTTATTTTTCAATTGTTTGAAATGGTGCTTTGTGTATGGTTTTGAAAATGTTTTGAAAAGATGCCTTGTGTTAGGCTAACCTTGCAACAATTCTTTACTCGAATGTTTTACAAAAGGTGTTTTATCTTTTAAAAAGGATGTTTCAAGGGTTTGAAAAGTTGATTTTGAAAGTGTTTGTGAAGTGGGTTTTGAAATTAGGCAAGTGTTTTCTTGGCAAATTGACAAGTACTTAAGAGTTTATCTACCCTAAAGTTTTCTCAAAGGTTTTGTCATGTTTTAAACCCTTTTGACAAATTTGTTCCACCATTGCATTTGGTGGACAATCTTGTCTTAGGAGATGAAAGGGACAGGCGCGGGTCATCGTTTGGACCATAATTGCAATAGTGTTAAAGATCTTTGGGCAATTTTCTTTAAGGGACTTGATCATTTGTTTTTGTTTGTTTTGAAAAGTTTTATCGAGGGACTATGATCATTCAATTTGTTTGTTTTGCCCAAAGAAGTTCAACATGCAATATGGCCCATTTATTTGAAGGCAACAAAGTGGAGTACCCTAGGGGTGCAAGTGTGAGATGTGTTGTTTATTTTCGTGCTCATTTATCTTATATTAGGTCAAACTATTTTTTATCGTTTTCGCATGCAAACCCTAATTCTAACATGGCATAATTAGAAAGCGTATAAAGTGCGAAATTTAAATTCCTACGCTATTACAACATAGTAATATAGGGAGGGGGGGGGGGGGTACAAATTTACAAAATGGGGGATATTTAGACAAGAATTTAAATCTAGGCTATTACACCATTTGTTTTGAATATTCACAAGGTAAATAAATTGCACAATTAAATAGAAATTAAATAAATATGCAAAATGCAAAAAGAAAGTTTTTATATGTATGAAAAAAGTATGGTTTATGTAAAATGAAACAAGAAAATAAAAAGGTATTATTTTTGAGTATTTTCATATTTAGGGCAAAAACCCTAATTTTAATCAAAATGTATATTAATTAATTAATTCACATAATATTTATTATTTGCATACAAAAATAAAATAAAATATGGTATATTTATAAAAAGGCCCTTTTTTAGTATTAAATATTAAAAAAATAAAATATGTACATTATTTGATATTTTATTCTAAGTATATTAACAAATATGTATTTATATATATTATTTTAAATATGTATCATGGATAAATAATAATAATAATTTTTAATATTTTTTAGAAAATAGTATTTTTTGTATGAAATATTTTCAAAAGGTAAAAATAATAAAAATGTATTTGCACTATTTATATATTTATTCTAATAATAGTATATATATAATGTTTATGTATAAACAAAGGTAATAAACAAATAAATATGCAATAAATACAAAAAATGATGGAAAAAAATATTTTCAAAATTTTAATGTGCTGGGAAAAAATAAACAAGTCAAACAAAAAAAGAAAAAGTCAAAAATGTTAAAAAATGGACAAATGGGCTAAGGGGGGTGAGAAAATGGAAATATGGTGCAAAAAGAAGAAACCACACAGGCCCAGCCCATGTAGCTTCATCTTCAACCTCAGAACACTCCCTTGTTCAAAAAACACGCGTTTTCTAACTTCTCATTCCTTGATCTTTTGCCAAATCTTCCAACATGAAACCTGTAGAGCTTGAAACCACGGTTCTAGACATATAAAGAAGTCAAGCTAACTCTCAGAAATGAGAAAGAATTTCTTCTCTCCCAAATCCTGACCTAATTTTTTAACCATGTTCAGACATAAAATTCTCTAAGCACACGAAATATAAATGAAATCTAAACATATGAGCATGTTCAGGGCTATGATTGTGACATATTTTCTTCACAAACCTAAAGCTAACAATGCCTAACAAGAGAGATAGAACTCCATGAATGTACCTGTTCAGTTGGAATCGTGCTTTGCAATGGAGGATGTTTCAGAGTAAAATGATGATTGGTATAGCTTCCTTGAAGTGTAAGGATGCTTTTCCAAGTCCTACTTTGTCTTGAAACTCCCTGAATCGAGCTAGTGAACTCCAACTGCAAAACAGAAAATTAAAAATGGTGAAGTGGCTTGGAGGTGTTACAGGTCAGGTTTCAGGACATGGTTAGCTTGCATATGTTGTAAGGAAGGTAGAGGAACAGGTTTGGACAAGAATGCTCGAAGGGATTGAGAGATAGAACTCAATCTGCAGGGGTTCCCCTGTTTGTGCAGTTTTGTGGTGTTTCTGAGATGGAGAGTGCTTGAGAGGCAAATGGCTCGTGCAAAAGCTTGGTTGGGTAGTTTGGAATGTGTTTGATAGCTTTTGTGTTGTGTCCCTATGCTGAAGAGAGAGTTGTGATAAGTTATGGACTTTTCTTGAACTTGAAGCAAACAAAAGCAAGTTGAGGTTTTAGGTCAGTAGGGGGCCTCCTAATGTGCTGCATAATCTTCTCTTGATCAGAGTAACTTGTCCATAATCTTGTGCCAAAAGGATTTAGCTTGTACCTTCTTGATTTTCAATTGGACATAAAGCTAACCTTTTCAAGAATGGAAAGTTTACTTTATCTAAAAATGGATCAATCTTGTGTACAATGCTTGAACTCATGGAACAACACTTTGGCACAATGAACAAGCATTAAATTAAGGAGTGTAATTTGGTTTAAGGACCTGTAAAGTAGCACAAACTATGCTGAGTTCAAATTTGCAAAGTTATGGACATGGAACTTGGTCATGAACAAAGTGGTTTTTTGCTATATTGTGAAATTCGATTCTCTCTAACCATGAGGTTGTTTGAGAAGTTCTTGGACATTTTGGATAGCTTGGAATGTGTACTACAATCCATCTTTGAAATGCAAATTGAAATTCCAAGTGGAAGGGTATGAAAAATGGCCTTGAAGTGGGGTAGAAAACCTTGTCAAAATAGGTTAAAATTCTACTAAGTTAAAAATGGTTTAGTGCCCTTATTCAAAAAATTGTAACTTGAGATACAAGCTTCAAATGAGAAAACTTTGTGAATCAAAGTTGTAGATTATGCAACAAAATACAACTTTCATGTTTTGACTTTTGTTTGAATCCAAATGGATCTTGGTGAAAAGGTGGGGCAAAGTTGGGAAAAAATTAGGGTTTTTCATAACTTAGAAAAATTCTAAGTTATGAAAAATTCCATTTTCTAACCCTAATTTGCAATTTGTGATTTCTTGGTGAACAAGTTTCATGATTTGGCATGTTTTGATGAAAAATGAATCTTGACTCTTGATTTTGACCAAAAAGTCAAAGTTTGACTTTTCAGTATACAGTCAAAATTGATCAATTGACTGGGAAATTCAACTGTCAATCTTGTGCATTTGGGATCTTTTGAACTTGTTGAGCATGTCAAGATAATTCCATAGGGTCCTTGAATCCATATGTGAGCTTGGTTTGCCATTGGCTAGGTCAAACAGTCAAAAATTGCCTTTGTACAGTCAAAACCCTAAAAATGACCATTTTGCCCTTTTAGTGATCTGATCAAATTTCTTGTGGAAATGTGATCCAAACTTGATCAAATGGACCATATGAGTTCATAATGTTGATGTGGATCAAATTTCATGAGATTTGACTGTCAATTGGCCACAGTTGACTTTTTCCCCAATACAGTTGATTTCTAGGTCAACTGTCCAATTGACTGAGCAAAACTTGGGATCAAGACTTGAAACTTGGTATGGATAAACTTGGGAGTCCAATATGAAGCAAGAAAGTCATCTTGGGCACTTTAGGTCAAGACATCTTTGTGCAAACACAAACCCTAATTTGGGGTTAGCAGTGCAAGGAGGAGTCTTGAGCAGATGAAACCCTAACTGGATCTTGAGCTTCAAGAGCTGTGTGAGGAGAAATCAATGAGAAATGGGAGGGCAAATTTTGGGGTACAACAGTGGGGAAGCAAGGTCGACACATACTCCTTGTAAGGGATAAGATTTGGGTGTTTCGTATCCCACTCGCCTTTGATCTGATTGATCACGAGAGCGGAATCTCCGAAGACACTTAGAAATTTGATCCTTAAGTCGATTGCAGCTTGTAAACCCATGATACATGCCTCATATTCTGCCATATTGTTGGTGTAGCTGAAACATAATCGGGCGGTGAGGGGAGTATGAGTTCCTCTAGGAGATATGATTACAGCGCCGACGCCGTTACCCAAAGCATTGGAGGCTCCATCAAAATGCATAGACCATCGGGATCCTTCCTCAGGTCCTTCATCCGGTCCAGGTACTTCACAGTCAGTTACCACCATGATGTCTTCGTCCGGAAAATCAAAGTTCAATGATTGGTAATCGTCCACAGGTTGGTGTGCCAAATGATCTGCCAGTACACTTCCCTTAATTGCTTTCTGAGTTGTATACTGGATATCATATTCTGTCAAGATCATTTGCCATCTCGCTATTCTTCCAGACAGAGCGGGCTTTTCAAATATGTACTTGATGGGATCCATCTTTGAAATCAATAAAGTAGTGTGAGTCAGCATATACTGTCTCAGCCGGCGAGCAGCCCATACAAGAGCGCAGCAAGTTTTCTCAAGCAGTGAGTAACGAGACTCACAGTCGGTAAACTTTTTGCTCAAGTAATAAATAGCGTGCTCTTTTCGGCCAGACTCGTCATGCTGCCCCAGCACACACCCCATTGAATTGTCAAGTACTGTCAAGTATAGTATCAGAGGTCTTCCTTCCACCGGTGGCATAAGAATGGGTGGCTCTTGGAGATATTCTTTTATCCTTTCAAAGGCGGCCTGACATTCGTCATTCCAGCGTACTACTTGATCTTTCTTCAGCAATTTGAAGATTGGCTCACGAGTAGCAGTTAGGTGTGAGATGAAGCGGGCAATGTAATTCAGTCGTCCTAGGAAACCTCTGACTTCTTTCTCTGTTTTTGGAGTCGGCATCTCTTGTATGGCTTTTACCTTGGCAGGGTCCACCTGAATACCTTTATCACTTACAATGAAACCTAGCAATTTTCCGGATCATACCCCAAAGGTGCATTTGTTGGGATTCAACCTTAGCTTGTATAACTTGAGTCGGTCAAACAACTTCCTCAGATGGTCAAGGTGCTCCTCCTCAGTTTGAGACCTCGCAATCATGTCATCAACGTATACCTCAATCTCATGATGGATCATATCATGAAATAAGGCAACCATGGCACGTTGATAGGTTGCCCCAGCATTTTTCAACCCGAATGGCATGACCTTATAACAGAAGGTGCCCCACTGAGTTACAAAGGTAGTCTTCTCCATATCTTATGGAGCCATCTTGATCTGATTATACCCCGAAAAACCATCCATGAAGGAGAACACCTTGTGTTGAGCTGTATTGTCAACAAGGACATCAATGTGAGGTAGGGGGAAGTCATCCTTGGGGCTGGCCCTGTTCAGATCCCTGTAGTCAACACACATTCTGACTTTACCGTCCTTCTTCGGTACTGGCACCACATTGGCAACCCACTGAGGGTAAGAAGTCACTGCGAGGAACCCGGCATCAAACTGCTTCATAACTTCGGCCTTGATCTTTTCAGACATCTTTGGACGCATCCGTCAGACTTTTTGCTTTACCGGAGGGCAATCTTCCTTGGTTGGCAGGTGGTGAACTACAATGTCGGCATCCAAACCAGGCATATCTTCATAGGACCAAGCAAAAATCTCCATGTAGTCTTGTAGCATCTGGATCAATCGTTGCTTCACGCTGAGCTCTAGACTGGCACCAATCTTGACCTCTTTCCTATCTGTCTCAGTACCCAGGTTAATTGTCTCCACCAGCTCTTCATGTGGTTGAATAGCCCTCTCTTCCTGGAGTAGCAGTCTTGCGAGTTCACCAGGCACTTCGCAATCATCTTCACCTTCGTCCTCGGCCAAGTTGATCGGATTTTCGAAGTCATAACTGGCGGTAGCAGAGCTGTTACCAGTGAGATCCAGAGTGGATTGAAACCTGTATAAGTGAGTGTGTGTAAATATAGTTGTTTTGCAACATAACACAGAAAGGAAAAGAGCACAAGATTTGAAATGCAACAAACGTCCAATGTTTTGATTGATGATATATGAAAATGTCATACAAAAATCCCTCACAAATGGAGCTACGATGCCCCGGGTAGGACACCGAGCCAACAAAGTTTTAACATATTGTTTGTTACAAATTTGGAAATCAAAAGAAATTAATTACTGCGTGACAAATGTGATAGGGGTAAAATCCTTTGCCGTCCAGTTGCTTGGTCCGTCGCTGGTAGTCGGGTAGATCCAACTGTCAAACTCTGCTTCCTCTACATCCTCCTCAATAGCATTCACCCTTGAGCTGGAGATAAACACCGGAGCCTTTCTGATCTTCTCCTTGCGCACAGCCCTCTGAGCCTCTGCAGTAAAGCCCAGCCCAAACTTGTCGTTCTTCTGAGTGAAGTCAGGAAGCTGACCCCAGTTTGTACAATCGCCTTTCTGAACCACAGCCCGGGCATCCCTTAGGGAAGCCATCTTCAAGGAAACATTCTCTTCGACTGTTGCTTCTGCTGCTGCTGAAATTGGATGCACCTCCTCGAAATGCTGAAAGGGGGTTTCAATAAACTCCCCATCCATCTCAATGTATCTGAAGGAATTCAAATGGCTCACCATATACTCCTCTTCTCCTTGCACAGTGACGATCTTCCCCCTGACGGGATACTTCAGCTTCTGGTGTAAGGTGGAGGTTACTGCCCCAGCTTTATGGATCCAAGGTCGACCCAGTAGACAAGAGTACGATGGACGTATATCCATCACATAAAAAGTAGAGTCAAACACTTGAGAGACCACACGAATAGGGATGTCAACCTCTCCATGAACCATCCTTTTGGAACCGTCAAAGGCCCTGACGATGATATTGCTGGGCTTCAGTTCTAGGCCTTCATAATCCAAACGGTCTAAAGCCTTTTTCGGTAGAACATTCAAGGAAGAACCAGTATCCACTAATACATGTGCCAGAGTAGTGCCCCTGCATTCGATAGAGACATGCAGTGCATCATTGTGGTCTCTTCCCTTCGCAGTCAGGTCAGCATCTGAAAAACCCAAGCCATTGTCTGCTGTCAGATTTGCTACACAATCAGTGAACTGGACTGCAGACGTTTCCTGCGGCACATGGGCTGTCTTGAGAAATGAGATCAAGGCCTTAGCATGGGCCTCGGAGCATAGCAATAAGGAGAGCATGGAGATCTTGGAGGGCGTATGCCCCAGCTGCTCGACAACATTGAAATCACTTTTCTTTATTATTTTCAGGATCTCCTCCACTTCTTGTTGGGAGGCCTCAGCATTTATGGGTATTGGTGCCTCCATCCGGGCAGGCTCTTCTTCAATCTCTTTGCCCCGAGCATTTGATGACTCAGCAGTAGGGGACACAACTTGATCAGCAACAGGAACCGGTAAACTTGTAGGTTTTATAAGGAGGGGTTTTCGAATAGCGGGCGGTGCAATGTCAGGCGAGAAGAGCCTGCCACTGCGGGTGACCTTGGCTGGACCAGTGATATCGCAGATACTGGCGCCAGTGTCGAATTCTTGTTTGATTCCATTTACATACACGTCTGCCCCATAATGCCATGGGACAGCTTTATCAGACATGTAGGGGAGAGGCCCCGGGACAGTAATAATCACAGGTGCAACAGTCATGATTTGAACAAGCTTCTTCGGGGGAGCCTTGATTGGATTTTTGAAGATGGTAACCACAGAAATTTCTTTTATCGGAACCAACTGAACAGCAGACTTCTTAAACAGAATCTCCTTGCTATCCATTAGGCTTTGGATGCCTAACCTCAGCAAGGGACAACCAGACAGGGAAACAGCACAGAACATGCAACCTTCACCGCAACCCGGAAATAAACCGGCCCGCAGTAGGTTCTTCTTAACGGTCTTCAGAGGGGTAACAACTTCATCTACCGAAACAGCGTACACTTCTTCCTCAACGGCATTTACTCTATGCTGGGGCATAGGAGCAGTTACGACATTTGGTTTCTCCGGCGCTTCAAACTGAATTTCCTTTGCGTCGATCAGATCTTGCACTTTGTTTCTCAAGGCCCAGCAATCATCAGTAGTGTGCCCGGGACTATCAGAATGATAAGCACACCGGGCATTTGGGTTATACTTAGGTGACGCAGTGTTGACGACCTTAGGAGCTTCTTTGAGGGTCACCAGGTTGGTGGACAACAGTTGGGGTAAAATTTGAGATAAGGTCATACTCAGTCGAGTATACTGCCTCTTGGGCCTTTCGCTTCTTTGTTGATTGTACTGCTGAGGAGCAGCAACAAGTTTGGAGATGACCAAAGCATTGACGGCTTGGCGACTTTCGGGCTTGACTTGTCTTCTAGGACCATAGACGGCACTTGCTTCTTTCTTAAACGGCCTCTTCTCAGCACTGGTGGAGGCAGCCTTTTGTATCTTGCCTGACCTGATGCCAGCTTCAATTCTTTCTCCCGTCAATATTAAATCTGTAAACCCAGCGGAGGAGTTACCAACCAAATGATTGAAAAACGGACCAGACAACGTCCCTAGAAACATATCAACCAGCTCACGATCAGTTAACGGAGGCTGCACCCTGCCAGCCAAATCTCTCCATTTTTGAGCGTACTCTTTGAACCCTTCACCCGTTCCTAGAGACATACCCTGAAGTTGGGTACGCGTAGGAGCGAGATCAGAATTGTATTGGTATTGTCTGTAGAATGCGGTTGCCAAATCTTCCCAGTGTCGGATGCTAGCTCCATCCAATTGGTAGAACCATTCAAGCTGTGACCCCGAGAGACTATCTTGGAAGAAGTGAATCCAGAGGTTCTTATCCGCCGTATAAGGTTGGATCTTCCTTACGTACGACCTCAGATGTAGCTTTGGGCAGGAGATCCCGTCATACTTGGCGAAGGCAGGCGCCTTAAACTTGTGTGGAATTACTACTCCAGAAGATAACCCCAAATCTCCGAAATCCAGCCCCGGCACATTCTGAATTTCCATGGCGCTCAAGCGGTCCTCCAATTGTTTGTACCTGTCAGCAGCAGGTGGGTATTGTTCGTCATTATAGTCCGTCTCGTTGTCGGAGACTGCGGGACTAGGAGCTCCTCCCCCTTGGGGACTGTTTTTCTCAGCAGAAGAAGTAGTTGGATCAGCTTCATTATGGAGTGTGTTCCCAAATCTGCGTCCGGTGTTGAACAATGCAGTCCTCTTTTTCTTCTTCTTCTTCAGGAGTAGAGTCTTCAACTCTTGCTGACCTTGGGCTAGGCTTAGGACCATCTCTTGAAACTGTGCATTTTGGGCCTGAAGGGCCTTGATTGCTTGCTCACTGGAGGAGTCTGGATTCATGATGACTGTTCACACAAACAACGAAGAAAATTAAGCAACCTGTGAAATAGGGTACCTGCTATGCATATGGTGCAATGGAATGCGTATGTTTTATGTTTTCAAAGACAAACAAGATTCAACTTTGTAGACAAAAAGGGAAACACACTTCATTAGATTAAAATTTTCAATTGTTCAACAATTTGCCTTTAGGCATTACAGGAATGAAAAATACTGAAAGGAAATAAACTATAAAAAGAAACATCCAAAGCTCATCAATGCTCCCATGGCCTCCTCTTTTCAGTGCTGATGTAGTTGTTCAGGACCCGCTCTTCCTCCAATTGCTTAGTCAGCCTCTGGATCTTCCGTTCCTGCTCGTTGAACTTCTCCCGATAGAAATCCCGTTCTTCCTTTAGCTGTGCCCAAGATCTCTTCATGGTGTCAAAATCAGTAGGTATCTGAGGATGGAGGACAGTTGGAGGAACCCCATCTTCAATAGGAGACTCAAGAATGAGAGGTCTAACAGCTTCGTAGGGCATACCTAACTTCTGAGCACGGATGCGGACCCATTTGCAATAGGGTCTCAAAGGCAGGGAAGTCTTTGGTCCCAACTCATGGGGGTTGGATTTGTGGATTCTGTCCCAAGCTCTAATGAACCCCTGGCGTAGTTTGTCACTGTCTGCCTGAAACTCAAAATGGAAGTGAGGAACCAGCATTTCATGAGGCCCATCTCCTCTGGCTCTTCCAAACTGACGGAGGGCTAGACACGGATTGTAAGAGATTCCTCCTTGGATACCAATCAACGGAACATTAGGGTATTCTCCGCAACGGTCAATAACAGCTACCTCATCCAAACCTCTGAGAGTCCAAGTGATGTCATTATCAGTGAGAGACATTAACCTCCGAGCCCAACCTTTTCCTTCTTCATTCTTCAGCACGAACTTAGGAAGGTGCGAAATAAACCACCTTACTAGCAAAGGAGCACAACACCACTGAGTTCCCCGTTTTCGAGCAGTACGAGCATAGAGTTGTTGTAGAATATCACCCAAAAGAGTGGGTACCGGATTCCGAGACATGAAGATCCTTATGATATGGACACTGATAAAAGTGTCAGGGTTGGGAAACAATACCAGACCATAGATCAAAAGAGCCAGAATATCCTCATATGCCTTGAAGTCCAAGTCATTCCAGAAGTCATTAGCCTTGCTAACCAGAAATTTGACCAAAAAGCCCTTGATCCTATTTCTAGTTTCCCAGTTGGACAATACCTCTTCTTTGGTCAAGGGGAGAATTGCAGCAATCTCTTCAGGCCTAGGAGTCTTTTCCACACCAGTGAATGGAGTTTGTTCCAAGACAGGGATCCCAAGCAAATAAGAAAATTCTTCCAGGGTAGGAACCAGCTGGAAGTCTTGAAAGGTGAAACAGTGATACAGAGGGTCATAAAACTGGGTCAGAACACTTATCAGTTGTTGGTCCCATTTTGCAGTGACCAAGCCAAGGAGAGAACCATGTCTGTTGATGAAGGAAGAAGTGTTTGGAATCCTACCAACCAAATCCTTGAGTAACACTGGTGGTTGAACAAAGTTGAGCCGGACAGTATTCCTACGTACGGGCATCATGATGTCCTACAAAACAGAGCAAAGATGAAACCTTTTTTGTCTTTGAAATGGGTTAGCCCTTTATACAGGATGCATGCAATGGTATGATGGCATGATGCTATGATGAAGCACACCACAAGTATTCACATAGGTAAATAAGGCACACAAGTCACACAAGACACCCTTAGGTTTCAGGCCAGCATGAGTTTCAGGTATTACCCTCTTTTGGTTTTGTTGGTTAAAACCTGTCCTATCAAAAGTAACCGGGTTCTAGAGGATCTCAAATCATTGGCTACCCTCAATCGGTCATAACTCCGGCATCGCAATCTTTTCTCGCGGCCAGAACCATCTCGAGAGTTTAGCCTCAATGAGTGTAGCATACTGCTACTGTCCTAATAGCCAAGTTGGTCAATTTAGGGTTCTAAGGTTGGTTGGTGTTTAATGACCCCTTAGAAGACCTATATTCTCCCCGTTACAACACAAGGGATATAGGTACAGACTAAGATGCCACACCAACGTAGCCACTGCTTCACCCATGTCGGTCTACGCCGGACAGGTCCCTCACAGATTATGCTACCTAAAAAGGGTATATCCCCAGATCCGGGTTAGGATCTATGAACTCCGATGCAAAGCCCACAAATATAAAAGCAAACAAAGCAAACAATTGAAAACAAAGGTGATCTAAACCCTAAGGTTACTCCACTTTTAAAGTTTTCCCCAGTAGAGTCGTCAGTTCTGTGATACAGTGGGAGAACTGACTTGAGGTTTTGCGTTTGTATTCGCAAATGTTTCGGTTGAGAAAGAGTCGCCACCGACTTTTTATTTTATCCTAAGGAAAGGTTAAAAAGCACAGCAAAAACCTTTTGAGATGTTTTCTTGGGTTCGGGGAGTAGATTATAGAAAGGGAAGGTATTAGCACCCTTTCTATCCATGGTTATCCATGGGCTCTTAGTTACTTGCTTAGATCATTTGCCTTTTGTTTTCAATTGTTTTAAATGGTGCTTGAGTGTGTGGGTTTGAAAATATTTTGAAAAGAGGCCAATGTGGTGGCAACCTTTGTAATGATCCATGTTGGGATGTATACAAAGATGTATGTCTTTTGAAAAAAGTTTTCATTTGTTTTTGAAAGTTGTTTTTTTGAAAGTGTAGTGTTGTGTGTTTTTTTTGAAATAGGCAAGTGTTTTGTTTTGCAAGTTTGATTCAAGTAACTAAGAGGTTATCTACTCCTAAATCTCTCAAAAGATTATTGCTATGTTCTAACCCTTTTAACAAGTTTGTTCCACCATTGTATTTGGTGGACAACCTTATGTTAGGATGTGAAAGGGACAGGCGCGGGTCATCGTTTAGACCATAATTGCAACGACGTTAAATATCTTTGGGCAATTTTCCTTAAGGGACTTGATCATTTGTTTTTGTTTGTTTTGAAAAGTGTTATCGAGGGACTATGATCATTCAAATTGTTTGCTTTGCCCAAAGAAGTTCAACATACAATATGGCCCATTTATTTGAAGGCAACAAGTGGAATACCCTAGGGGTGCAAGTGTGATTTGTGTGTCCATTTTCATGCTTATTTGTCTTGAGATTAGGTCATAACTATTTTTATCGTTTTTCGCATACAAACCCTAATTCTAACATGTTATCATTAGAAAGCAATAAAGTGCGAAATTTAAATTACTAAGCTATTACAAAACCAAATATGGGAAGGGGGGTACAAATGTTCAAATGGGGATATTGACAAGAATTTAAACCTACATTATTACATCATTTTAAATATTTGCAAATTAATCAATGTAAAAAATTAAATAAGAATGCAAGATGCAAAAGAAATGTTTTGTATATATATGAAAAAAAAATATTATTTATGTAAAAGAGAAAATAAAAATATATTATTTTTGGAGTATTTTGAATTTAGGGCAAAAAAAAACCCTAATTTTAAAGAAAATGTATTATTATCTAATTTAATATAAATATTTATTTATTATTTATAAGAATAAAATAAAATGAAGTATATTATGAAAAAAAAGTATTTTTGTATCAAATATTAATAAAAATGGAAAATTCAAGTGTTTTTATATTTTAACTTGAATATATTAATAAACATATATATATATATATATATATATATATATATATATATATATATATATATATATATATATATATATATATATATATATATATATATATATATATATATATATATATATATATATATATATATATATATATATATATATATATATATATATATATATATATATATATATATATTAAGTTCTAAATATGCCTTATATACAAATAATAATAATAATTAATTTTTTTAATAAAATCAATAATAAATAAAAAAGGTATTTTTTATGTGAAATATTTTCAGAAGGTAAATAAAAATGAAAATGTATTTACACCATTTTTTGTATTTATTCTAAATAAAATATGTATATATTTATGCATAAACAAAAGAAATAAATCAAATAAATATGCCATAAATTCAAAAAAAGATGGAAAAAATATTTTTATGTTTTTTATATCATGAGAAAAAATAAACAAAGTCAACCAAAAAAGAAAAAGTCAAAAAGAGTCAAAAATGAAGCAAATGGGCTCAGGGGGTGTAATAGCCAATGTGTGGTGTGAATAAGAAAAGATATACAGGCCCAGCCCAAGGAACACTGTCTTCAACCTCCAGCAACAAAATTCAAAAAAACGCGCGCCCCTGTTCTTCAATGTCCAACTCTCGATTCCTGGCTTTTCAGCAAAAACTCATAACACAACAAATGTTCAGCATGAAGAGACGGTTCTAACCATATATGGAACTTGACCTAACTCTCTAAGATGAGGGAGAATTTCTCCTCCCCCAAATCCTAACCTAATTTTTCTGCCATTTTCAAACTACAAATTCTCCCTACTCAGGCAAAAGAAATGAAATGTAAAGATATGTACATGTTCAGGGCTATGAGTAGAACCTTGTTTCTTCACAAACTTAAGACTAAAGATGCATGATAAGAGAGATACGAGTTCAAAGTTTTACCTGTGCATTTGAACTTCTATCTGGAGAATGAGGAACTTTCAGTGCAATGTAATGATTGGAGAAGCTTCCTTGAGGTCCAGGGATGCTGTTTCAATGCTTACTTTGTCTTGAGAGCTTCTGAATCAAGCTATGGAACTTCAACTGCAAAAGGAAAAAATGAAGATGGTGGAAACTGTTAGGGTGATTACAGGTCAGGTTTTAGGCCATGGTTAGCTTGCATATGTTGTAAGGAAGGTAGAGGAACAGGTTTGGTCAAGAATGCTCGAAGGGATTGAGAGATAGCACTCAATCTGCAGGGGTTGCCCTGTTTGAGCAGTTTCAAGGTGATTCTGAGATGGAGGGTGTGTTGGAGGTCAAAGGCTCGTGTGTTAGCTTGGATATGTTATGTGTAATGTGTTTGATAACTTCTTTCTTGTGTGCTTAAGCTGAGATGAGATATGGTACAAGTTATGCAATGTTACTTGAAAATGAAGCAAGCAATGGTCACTTTGTGTTTTAGGTCAGTAGGGGCCTCTAATCCTGCTGCATAAGCCTCTCTTGATCAGAGCAATTTGCCCATAATCTTGTGCCAAAAGGATTTTGCTTGTACCTTCTTGATTTGCAATTGGACATAAAGTTAATCTTTTCAAAAATGGAAAGTTCACTTTATCTAGTTTAGGATTAATCCACTATGCAATGTTAGAACACAAAGAACATGGTCTTAACACATTGAATATGCATTAAATTATTGAGTATGGAATGGTTCAAGGACCTGTAATCAAGCATAAAGCAAGCTGAGTTCAAATTTGCAAAGTTATGAACATGTTTTGATGAAGAACAAAAGTGAATTTTTGCCAACTTGTGAAATTCGAATCTCTCAAGTTATGAGGTTGTTTGATGAGTTTTTGGACATTTTGGAAAGCTTGGAATGTGTACTACAATACATCTTTGAAATGCAAGTCAAAATTCCAAGTGGAAAGGTATGAAAAGTGGCCTTGAAGTGGGGTAGAAATCCTTGTCAAAATAGGTTAAAATTTCACTAAGTTAAAAATGGTTTAGTGCCCTTATTCAAAAAATTGTAACTTGAGATACAAGCTTCAAATGAGAAAACTTTGTGAATCAAAGTTGTAGATTATGCAACAAGCTACAACTTTCATGTTTTGACTTTTGTTTGAATCCAAATGGATCTTGGTGAAAAGATGGGGCAAAGTTGGGAAAAAATTAGGGTTTTTCATAACTTAGAAAAATTCTAAGTTATGAAAAATTCCATTTTCAAACCCTAATTTGCATTTTGTGATTTCTTGGTGAACAAGTTTCATGATTTGGCATATTTTGATGAAAAATGAATCTTGACTCTTGATTTTGACCAAAAAGTCAATGTTTGACTTTTCAGTGTACAGTCAAAATTGATCAATTGACTGGGAAATTCAACTGTCAATCTTGTGTACTTGGGATCTTTTGAACTTGTTGAGTGTGTCAAGACCATTTCATTGGGTCCTTGAGTCCATATGTGAGCTTGATTTGCCATTGGCTAGGTCAAACAGTCAAAAATTACCCTTGTGCAGTCAAAACCCTAAAAATGACCATTTTGCCCTTTTGATGATCTGATCAAATTTCTTATGGAATTGTGATCCAAACTTGATCAAATGGTTCATATGAGTCCAATATGTTGATGTGGGTCAAATTTCATGAGATTTGACTATCAATTGGCCACAGTTGACTTTTTTTCCAATACAACTGATTTCTAGGTCAACTGTCCAATTGACTGGGCAAAACTTGGAATCAAGACTTGAAACTTGATGAGGGTAAACTTGGGAGTCCAATATGAAGCATGAAAGTCATCTTAGGCATTTTAGGTCAAAACATCCTTGGGCAAACACAAACCCTAATTTGAGTCCACAGTGCAAGGAGAAGTCTTGAGCAGAAGAAACCCTAACTGGATCTTGATCTTCAAAGGTCTTGTGATGAGAAAATGTTGAGGAAATGGGAGGGCAAATTTTGGGGTACAACACCAAGTTTCAAGTCCTGATTCCAAGTTTTACCCAGATAATTGGACAGTTGACCTATAAATCAGCTGTATTGGGGAAAAAGTCAACTGTGGCCAATTGACAGTCAAATCTCATGAAAATTGACCCACATCAACATTATGAACTCATATGTACCATTTGATCAAGTTTGGATCACAATTCCACAAGAAATTTGATCAGATCATCAAAAGGGCAAAATGGTCATTTTTAGGGTTTTGACTGCACAAAGGCAATTTTTGACTGTTTGACCTAGCCAATGGCAAACCAAGCTCACATATGGACTCAAGGACCCCATGGAATTGTCTTGACATGCTCAACAAACTCAAAAGATCCCAAGTACACAAGATTGACAGTTGAATTTCCCAGTCAATTGATCAATTTTGACTGTATACTGAAAAGTCAAACTTTGACTTTTTGGTCAAAATCAAGAGTCAAGATTCATTTTTCATCAAAACATGCCAAATCATGAAACTTGTTCACCAAGAAACCAAGAAATGCAAATTAGGGTTTAAAATGGAATTTTTCATAACTTAGAATTTTTCTAAGTTATGGAAAACCCTAATTTTTTCCCAACTTTGCCCCACTTTTTCACTATGATTCATTTGGATTCAAACAAAAGTCAAAACATGAAAGTTGTAGCTTGTTGCATAATATACAACTTTGATTCACAAAGTTTTCTCATTTGAAGCTTGTATCTCAAGTTACAAATTTTTGAATAAGGGCACTAAACCATTCTTAACTTAGTGAATTTTGACCTATTTTGACAAGTTTTTCTACCCCACTTCAAGGCCATTTTCCATACACTTCCAGTTGGAATTTCAAATTACACTTCAAATATGGATTGTAGTACACATTCCAATATTTCCAAAATGTCCAAGAACTTCTCAAACAATCTCATGGTTAGGGAGAATCGAATTTCACAATATGGCAAAAACTCACTTTGTTCATGACCAAATTACATGTCCATAATCTTGCAATTTGAACTCAGCATGCTTTAGGCTAGATTACAGGTCCTTAAACCAAGTTACACTCAATAATTTAATGCATATTCTTTATTCCAAGACCATGTTCTTTGAGCTAAAGCATTGTATGAAGGTTTAATCCATTTTTAGATAAAGCAAAATAGCCATTTTTGAAAAGTCACACTTTATGTCAAATTGAAAATCCAACAAGTACATTGCAAATCTGATTGGCACAAGATTATGGACAAATCACACTGATCAAGGAGGGATTATGCAGCACATTAGGGGGTCCTCTACATGCCTAGAAACACAAGTTGCCTTTGTTTGCTTAAGAGTGAAGAAATATTGCATAACTCATACCAACTACCATATCAGCTCAAAAACACTTAGACAAAGTTATCAAACACATTTCACACAACACAACCAAGCTAATACACGAGCCCTTAGCCTTCAAAACACCCTCCATCTCAGAATCACTCTCAAACTGCAAAAACAGGGCAGGCCCTGCAGTTTGAGTGCTATCTCTCATTTCTCTCGAGCTCTCTTGCCCAAATCAGTTCACACACCTTCCATACCATCTATGCAAGCTAACCAAAAGCAAAAGCACGATCTGTAACACCTCCAAGCCACTTCACCATTTTTGTTTTTCTGTTTTGCAGTAGAAGTTCTCTAGCACGATTTAGGGAGTGTCAAGACAAAGTAGAACTTGGAATAGCATCCTTACACTTCAAGGAAGCTATACAAATCATCATCTTGCTCTGAAAACTCCCCCATTGCAAAGCACGATTCCAACTGAACATGTATCTTCATGAAGTTCTATCTCTCTTATTAGGCATTGTTAGTTTTAGGTTTGTGAAGAAAATATGTCACAATCATAGCCCTGAACATGCCCATATAGTTAGATTTCATTTATATTATGTGTGCTGCAAGAATTTTGAGTCTGAACATGGCATAAAAGTTAGGTCAGAAATTGGGGGAGAAGAAATTCTCCCTCATCTTAGAGAGTTAAGTCAAGTTCTTTACATGGTTGAATTCGTCTTCTCATGCTCTACACTTTTCATGTTATGAGTTTTGCTTGAAAGTCCAGGAATCAAGAGATAGAAAACGCGTGGGTGATGTTGTTCAGAGGTTGAAGATGACTGGTTCTGGGCTGGGCCTGGAATACTTTTCTTATTTGCACCACTCTTTTGCTTTCACACCCCCTAAGCCCATTTGGTTTATTTTTAATGATTTCTGACTTTTTCTTTTTTGATTGATTCATTTATTTTTTCTCATGTTATTAAAAATATAAAAATCCTTTTTCTCACCATTTTTTAATTTATTAGGTATTTATATGATTTTCTTTTGATTTGTACCTAAATAAATAAATATATACATTTCATTAAAATATTGAGAAATATGTAAAAATACTTTTATTTTCATTTTTTATTTTATTATACCTTCTGAAAATATTTTACATAAAAAATACTTTTTTACAAATATTAAAAATTATTATTATTCATATGTATAACACATATTTAAAATAATACATATATACATATATTTATTAATATATTTAGGGTAAATAAAAAATATATACACCTTTTGTTTTTTTTATTATTATTATTAATATTTAATATAAGAATACATTTTTGACAAATACTTCACTTTATTTTATTTTGTACATAATAAATAAATACTTGTATTAAATTAAATAATAATACCTTTCACTTAATAAAAATTAGGGTTTTGCCCTAAATTCAAAAATACTCCAAAAAAATAATATCTTTTATTTTCTTTTTATTTTTACATAAATAATACTTTTTTTCATACATATACAAAATATTTTTGCATCTTGCATATTTATTCCATTTTTATTTAATTATTGTATATTAATTAAATTGTAAATAATTCAAATCTTGATGTAATAGTTTTAGGTTTAAATTCCTTGTCAAAATCCCCATTTGAAACATTGTACCCCCCTCCCTATATTATTATGTTGTAATAGCGTAGGAGTTTAAATTTCGCACTTTTATCGCTTTCTAAATATACAATGCTAGAATTAGGGTTTATATGCGAATAAAACGAACAAAATAATTATGACTTAATATAAGACAAACAAGCATGAAAATGGACACACAAATCACACTTGCACCCCCTAGGGTATTCCACTTGTTGCCTTTCAAAATTGGGCCATATTGCATGTTAGGTCTCTTTGGGCAAAGTAAACAAATTGAATGATCATAGTCCCTCGATAACACTTTTCAAAACAAACACAAAAAACAAATGATCAAGTCCCTTAAAGAAAATGCCCAAAGATACTTGACACCATTGCAATTATGGTCTAAACGATGACCCGCGCCCGTCCCTTTCACATCCTAACATGAGATTGTCCACCAAATACAATGGTGGAACAAACTTATTAAAAAGGGTTAAAACATAGCAATAAACTTTGAGAAATTTAGGAGTAGATAAACTCTTAGTTACTTGAATCAAACTTGCAAAAACAAAACATTTGCCTATTTTCTAAAACACACCTCACAACACTTTCAAAACGACTTTCAAAAAACAATAAAAACCTTTTCAAAAGACATACACCTTTGTATACATCCCAACATGGATCATTACAAAGGTTGCCACCACATTGGCTTCTTTTCAAAACATTTTTCAAACCCACACACACAAGTACCATTTAAAACAATTGAAAACAAAAGGCAAGTGACCTAAGCAAGTAAATAAGAGCCCATGGATAACCATGGATAGAAAGGGTGCTAATACCTTCCCTTTCTATAATCTACTCCCCGAACCCAAGAAAACATATCAAAAGGTTTTTGCTGTGCTTTTTAACCTTTCCTTAGGATAAAATAAAAAGTCGGTGGCGACTCTTGCTCAACCGAAACATTTGCGAAAACAAACGCAAAACCATAGTCAGTTCTCCCACTGTATCACACAATATAATGCCGACCTTGCTCCTACACGTACCCAACTCCAGGGTATGTCGCTAGGATCAAGCGAAGGTTTTAAAGAGTATGCGCAGAAGTGGAGGGATCTGGCTGGCAGGGTGCAGCCTCCGTTAACAGACCATGAGTTGGTAGATATGTTCTTGGGGACCCTATCCGGGCCATTTTTCAATCATCTTATCGGTAATTCATCTGCAGGGTTCACTGACCTTATTTTGACTGGGGAAAGGATAGAGGCTGGAATGAAGTCCGATAAAATTCAGAAGGGTGCATCTTCAAGTTCTGAGAAGAAGCCTTTTAAGAAGGAGGCCAGTGCTGTGTATGGGCCTAGAAGGCAAGATAAACCAGAGTGCCGCCAGTCTGTCAACACGGTGATGATTGCTAAACCTGCTGCCGCTCCTCGGCAAACCAATCAACAAAGGGCTGAAATACCCAGAAGAGAGTTTACCCGGCTGAGTATGACCTTGTCACAAATCTTGCCGCAGCTGTTATCCACCAACTTAGTGACTGTCTTGGAGGCCCCGAAGGTCGTGAATACTACCTCTCCGAAGTATAATCCAAATGCCCGATGTGCTTATCACTCAGATAGCCCGGGGCATTCTACTGATGACTGTTGGGCCCTTAGGAATAAGGTGCAGGACCTTATTGATGCGAAAGAGATACAATTTGAGGCGCCTGAGAGGCCAAATGTGGTGACTGCTCCTATGCCCCAACATGGAGTAAATGCCGTTGATGAAGACTTGTATGCCGTTTCTGTGAATGACGTAGCTACTCCTCTGATGACTGTTAAGAGGAACCTACTGCTGGCCGGTTTATTTCCGGGTTGTAGTGAGGGTTGCCTTTTGTGTGCTGTTTCCCTTACTGGTTGTCCGTTGCTGAAGTTAGGCATCCAAGGCCTGATGGATAGCAAGGAAATTCTGTTCAAGAAGACCGCTGTTCCTGTTGTTCCTGTGGAAGAAGTATCTGTCGTTACCATTTTCAACAATCCAATCAAGGCTCCCCCGAGGAAGCCAGTTAAAATCATGACTGTCGCACCCATTGTTATTACTGTTCCGGGGCCTCTCCCCTATGAATCTGATAAGGCTGTCTGTGATACGGTGGGAGAACTGACTATGGTTTTGCGTTTGTTTTCGCAAATGTTTCGGTTGAGCAAGAGTCGCCACCGACTTTTTATTTTATCCTAAGGAAAGGTTAAAAAGCACAGCAAAAACCTTTTGAGATGTTTTCTTGGGTTCGGGGAGTAGATTATAGAAAGGGAAGGTATTAGCACCCTTTCTATCCATGGTTATCCATGGGCTCTTAGTTACTTGCTTAGATCACTTGCCTTTTGTTTTCAATTGTTTTAAATGGTACTTGTGTGTGTGGGTTTGAAAAATGTTTTGAAAAGAGGCCAATGTGGTGGCAACCTTTGTAATGATCCATGTTGGGATGTATACAAAGGTGTATGTCTTTTGAAAAGGTTTTTATTGTTTTTTGAAAGTTGTTTTGAAAGTGTTGTGAGGTGTGTTTTAGAAAATAGGCAAATGTTTTGTTTTTGCAAGTTTGATTCAAGTAACTAAGAGTTTATCTACTCCTAAATTTCTCAAAGTTTATTGCTATGTTTTAACCCTTTTTAATAAGTTTGTTCCACCATTGTATTTGGTGGACAATCTCATGTTAGGATGTGAAAGGGACGGGCGCAGGTCATCGTTTAGACCATAATTGCAATGGTGTCAAGTATCTTTGGGCATTTTCTTTAAGGGACTTGATCATTTGTTTTTTGTGTTTGTTTTGAAAAGTGTTATCGAGGGACTATGATCATTCAATTTGTTTACTTTGCCCAAAGAGACCTAACATGCAATATGGCCCAATTTTGAAAGGCAACAAGTGGAATACCCTAGGGGGTGCAAGTGTGATTTGTGTGTCCATTTTCATGCTTGTTTGTCTTATATTAAGTCATAACTATTTTGTTCGTTTTATTCGCATATAAACCCTAATTCTAGCATTGTATATTTAGAAAGCGATAAAAGTGTGAAATTTAAACTCCTACGCTATTACAACATAATAATATAGGGAGGGGGGTACAATGTTTCAAATGGGGATTTTGACAAGGAATTTAAACCTAAAACTATTACATCAAGATTTGAATTATTTACAGTTTAATTAATATACAATAATTAAATAAAAATGGAATAAATATGCAAGATGCAAAAATATTTTGTATATGTATGAAAAAAAGTATTATTTATGTAAAAATAAAAAGAAAATAAAAGATATTATTTTTTTTTGGAGTATTTTTGAATTTAGGGAAAAACCCTAATTTTTAATAAATGAAAGGTATTATTATTTAATTTAATACAAGTATTTATTTATTATGTACAAAATAAAATAAAGTGAAGTATTTGTCAAAAATGTATTCTTATATTAAATATTAATAATAATAATAAAAAAAAAACAAAAGGTGTATATATTTTGTATTTACCCTAAATATATTAATAAATATATGTATATATGTATTATTTTAAATATGTGTTATACATATAAATAATAATAATTTTTAATATTTGTAAAAAAGTATTTTTTATGTAAAATATTTTCAGAAGGTATAATAAAATAAAAAATGAAAATAAAAGTATTTTTACATATTTCTCAATATTTTAATGAAATGTATATATTTATTTATTTAGGTACAAATCAAAAGAAAATCATATAAATACCTAATAAATTAAAAAATGGTGAGAAAAAGGATTTTTATATTTTTAATAACATGAGAAAAAATAAATGAATCAATCAAAAAAAGAAAAAGTCAGAAATCATTAAAAATAAACCAAATGGGCCTAGGGGGTGTGAAAGCAAAAGAGTGGTGCAAATAAGAAAAGTATTCCAGGTCCAGCCCAAAACCAGTCATCTTCAACCTCTGAACAACACCACCCACGCGTTTTCTATCTCTTGATTCCTGGACTTTCAAGCAAAACTCATAACATGAAAAGTGTAGAGCATGAGAAGACGAATTCAACCATGTAAAGAACTTGACTTAACTCTCTAAGATGAGGGAGAATTTCTTCTCCCCCAATTTCTGACCTAACTTTTATGCCATGTTCAGACTCAAAATTCTTGCAGCACACATAATATAAATGAAATCTAACTATATGGGCATGTTCAGGGCTATGATTGTGACATATTTTCTTCACAAACCTAAAACTAACAATGCCTAATAAGAGAGATAGAACTTCATGAAGATACCTGTTCAGTTGGAATCGTGCTTTGCAATGGGGGAGTTTTCAGAGCAAGATGATGATTTGTATAGCTTCCTTGAAGTGTAAGGATGCTATTCCAAGTTCTACTTTGTCTTGACACTCCCTAAATCGTGCTAGAGAACTTCTACTGCAAAACAGAAAAACAAAAATGGTGAAGTGGCTTGGAGGTGTTACAGATCGTGCTTTTGCTTTTGGTTAGCTTGCATAGATGGTATGGAAGGTGTGTGAACTGATTTGGGCAAGAGAGCTCGAGAGAAATGAGAGATAGCACTCAAACTGCAGGGCCTGCCCTGTTTTTGCAGTTTGAGAGTGATTCTGAGATGGAGGGTGTTTTGAAGGCTAAGGGCTCGTGTATTAGCTTGGTTATGTTGTGTGAAATGTGTTTGATAACTTTGTCTAAGTGTTTTTGAGCTGATATGGTAGTTGGTATGAGTTATGCAATGTTTCTTCACTCTTAAGCAAACAAAGGCAACTTGTGTTTCTAGGCATGTAGAGGACCCCCTAATGTGCTGCATAATCCCTCCTTGATCAGTGTGATTTGTCCATAATCTTGTGCCAATCAGATTTGCAATGTACTTGTTGGATTTTCAATTTGACATAAAGTGTGACTTTTCAAAAATGGCTATTTTGCTTTATCTAAAAATGGATTAAACCTTCATACAATGCTTTAGCTCAAAGAACATGGTCTTGGCAAAAAGAATATGCATTAAATTATTGAGTGTAACTTGGTTTAAGGACCTGTAATCTAGCCTAAAGCATGCTGAGTTCAAATTGCAAGATTATGGACATGTAATTTGGTCATGAACAAAGTGAGTTTTTGCTATATTGTGAAATTCGATTCTCCCTAACCATGAGGTTGTTTGAGAAGTTCTTGGACATTTTGGAAAGCTTGAAATGTGTACTACAATCCATCTTTGAATTGCAATTTGAAATTCCAAGTGGAAGTGTATGGAAAATGGCCTTGAAGTGGGGTAGAAAAACTTGTCAAAATAGGTCAAAATTCACTAAGTTAAGAATGGTTTAGTGCCCTTATTCAAAAATTTGTAACTTGAGATACAAGCTTCAAATGAGAAAACTTTGTGAATCAAAGTTGTAGATTATGCAACAAGCTACAACTTTCATGTTTTGACTTTTGTTTGAATCCAAATGAATCATGGTGAAAAAGTGGGGCAAAGTTGGGAAAAAATTAGGGTTTTCCATAACTTAAAAAAATTCCAAGTTATGAAAAATTCCATTTTAAACCCTAAGTTTCATTTCTTGGTTTCTTGGTGAACAAGTTTCATGATTTGGCATGTTTTGATGAAAAATGAATCTTGACTCTTGATTTTGACCAAAAAGTCAAAGTTTGACTTTTCAGTATACAGTCAAAATTGATCAATTGACTGGGAAATTCAACTGTCAATCTTGTGTACTTGGGATCTTTTGAGTTTGTTGAGCATGTCAAGACAATTCCATGGGGTCCTTGAGTCCATATGTGAGCTTGGTTTGCCATTGGCTAGGTCAAACAGTCAAAAATTGCCTTTGTGCAGTCAAAACCCTAAAAATGACCATTTTGCCCTTTTGATGATCTGATCAAATTTCTTGTGGAATTGTGATCCAAACTTGATCAAATGGTCCATATGAGTTCATAATGTTGATGTGGGTTAATTTTCATGAGATTTGACTGTCAATTGGCCACAGTTGACTTTTTCCCCAATACAGTTGATTTATAGGTCAACTGTCCAATTATCTAGGTAAAACTTGGAATCAGGACTTGAAACTTGGTATGGGTGAACTTGGGAGTCCAACATGAAGCATGAAAGTAATCTTAGGCATTTTAGGTCAAAATATCTTTGTGCAAACACAAACCCTAATTTGGGTCAACAGTGCAAGGAGAAATCTTGAGCAGAGGAAACCCTAATTGGATCTTTAGCTCCAAGGGCCTTGTGATGAGAAAATGTTGAGAAAATGGGAGGGCAAATTTTGGGGTACAACAGTTGCCCCTGTTCAATCTTCTTGAACCTGAAGAGTTAGATTGGCAAGTTTGCCTTTCGTGGCTCGAGGGTAAAAGGAGATTGGACACTAGAGTGCCCGGAAATTTGCACTCGCATGTTGGAGTCTCAACAATGTGATGTCGGGAATGGGCTTACAGATGCCATTTAGAAGTGGTGGATAGGGAGATGGGCTTATAGATGCCATCTGGAGATGTGACAGAAACTTGTCGGGAATGGGCTTATAGGTGCCATTTGGAAGTGTTGTTCGCATAAGAGATTCCTTAGCGAGAACTTGTGTATTTGAGAAAGACAGATGTTTTCCTGGCTTGTTACAGGTGTTTGATCTTCAATCTCTTTATGCAGATATGCCCTGGCTAGATACAGGTGTCGAGTCTACAAATGGTTGCTCACAGATGTGCCCTGGCTGGATACAGGAATCGAATCCGGAAATAGTTGTCAACAGATATGCCCTGGCTGGATACAGGAGTCGAATCTTCGAACTCTTCAGACGTACCCTGGCTAGATACAGGAATCGAGTCTGGAAATGTGGTCAACAGATATGCCCTGGCTGGATACAGGAGTCGAATCTGGAAATGTTGCAGTTGATAGATGTGCCCTGGCTGGATACAGGAGTCGAATCTTCGAACTCTTCAGACGTACCCTGGCTAGATACAGGAATCGAGTCTGGAAATGTGGTCAACAGATATGCCCTGGCTGGATACAGGAGTCGAATCTGGAAATGTTGCAGTTGATAGATGTGCCCTGGCTGGATACAGGAGTCGAATCTTCGAACTCTTCAGACGCGCCCTGGCTAGATACAGGAGTCGAGTCTGGAAACCGATCACTCTCAGATGTGCCCTGGCTAGATACAGGTATCGAATCTGGAATTTGTGACAGTTGAAGGTAGTTGTCTTTAGGATTGTCTTTTTCCCTGAAAAGGTCAAAAACATAAGTTGTATGCAATGTCATGATGTATGATATGCATGATGCCATGCTGTTCAACATGAGATAGTGTGAGCATGCACTTTATCATGTATGTAAGCAGGATGTGTGAAATGTGAAATGTTTATGAATATATTTTTGTCTTAGGAAAATGAATCCTTGACGATCGGCCGGGGAATTGCTCTGTGGAAGAGATACTTTGCTGAAGTTTGACGAGAGGCCTGCTGAGGACTTCAATGATGGATTCCGCTGGGGGTAATGATGATAAACTCTGCTTGTGGAATACCAAAGACAAACTCCTGTCGGGGACTGAAAGAACCTTGCCGAGGGCGATCTTCCATGGCAATTAGCTGAGGATAACCCAGTTATAAGCCCTTGTGAGGGATAACTCTGAATAAAGCTCGGGAGAGACGTCTGTATTCTGCAGGGAACAAGCTTCCAGAATCTACTGGGGATAAGCTTTTAGACCGGCCGGGGAAAGTTGGTGACTTCACTGGGGAAAGTATTGCTGAATCTCGCCTTACTCTGCAGGGAGCTGAGATCGTTTGGTCACATTCTTCAGTTGAATCCACCTTGGTACCTTGGCGGACAAAGCAACTAGACTGCATCAGACAATTTCACATTGCCCCTGTTTCTGATGTCACCTGTAATTAATCTTTCGTTTCATGTGTAAATATTTATGAATCAGCAATTTAATGTCAAATGCATATATCAAAAATGAACATTGGACGTTATTCGCAAGACAAAACAGAAAAAGGAAAAAACAATGGCAATTTGTATGGACTAGTGAATTCGTATTGATTTGAATTTTGCCTGTGAATAGGCGTTTTTGTACAAGAGGCTGACATCCTAGTAAGAGAATGCCGCCGAATAATCACAGAATTGACAATTTTGAAAAGAAAACAAAACAGCTATGTGAACAATCCTACTGGGTTCCAACTCTGCTATTGCCTTTATGTCTTCAAGCGTCTCACCGCTTTGCTGCCTAGTTGAAAATGAAGCTGATTGGTCGATGCCGAAGTCTGAGCCAGATAGTTGATGCCGAATTCCGGATGCGAAGTGATCCAATGAGACATAGTATTACGCTTTATCCCTAATTTTTGCCTGGACCGCCCTTTCGGGTTTTCAGTCCACCGGGATACCCATTTTTTCCCAAGCCGCCTTTTCAGGTTCTCGACTTGCCGGGTGTACAGATTTTTTTTTATTTCATCCCTTATTTTTGCCCGAACCCTTTTGGTTCGCCGGGAAGCCCTAATTTTTGCCTAGGTATGTCAACCTAGCGGGTCTTTTATTTATGCGTAGTATTTTTTCACTATGTCTGCATTGGCGGGGTGAGGAAGATCGTCACCGTCCATGGTGGTTAGGATCATGGCTCCTCCTGAGAACACATGTTTAACCACAAATGGCCCTTCGTAAGTAGGGGTCCATTTGCCCCGGGGATCACTTTGAGGAAGGATGATGCGTTTGATTACCAGGTCCCCAACTTGATACTCTTGCGGTCTGACTTTCTTGTTAAATGCCCTGATCATGCGTTTTTGATACGTCTGACCATGACAGATAGCAGTGAGCCTCTTTTCGTCAATCAGATTTAATTGATCAAGTCGAGTCTGGATCCAGTCGTCTTCACTCAGATCTGCATCTTTCATTATTCGGAGAGAGGGTATCTGGACTTCAATTGGCAAGACTGCCTCCATGCCATAGACCAAAGAGAAGGGAGTTGCCCCGGTTGACGTCCTTGCTGAGGTACGGTACCCATGAAGAGCGAACGGTAACATCTCGTGCCAATCTTTATAAGTCACTGTCATCTTCTGCATAATTTTCTTGATATTTTTATTAGCTGCCTCTACAGCCCCATTCATCTTCGGCCGGTAGGGAGAAGAGTTGTGGTGCTGTATCTTGAATTGTTCATAGAGTTCAGTGATCATCTTGTTGTTGAGATTGGTACCATTGTCCGTAATGATTCTTTCCGGGACGCCGTACCGACAGATCAGATTATGCCGGATGAAACATGCCACGACGCTCTTGGTTACTGTGGCGTAGGAAGCTGCCTCAACCCACTTCGTGAAGTAATCGATCGCCACCAAGATGAAGCGATGCCCATTGGATGCCGTCGGTCGGATCTCACCGATCATATCAATCCCCCACATTGCAAAAGGCCAAGGTGCCGTCAGGACGTTCAGAGGAACTGGAGGAATATGCACCTTGTCGGCATAGATCTGGCATTTGTGACAAGTTCGGAAGTGTTGGTAACAATCGGCTTCCATCGTGGACCAGAAATATCCTGCCCGAAGGATTTTCTTAGCCATGGTGTTCCCACTGGAATGCGTTCCGAATGTACCTTCATGCAATTCTATCATGATCTTTTCTGCTTCAGCCTTATCCACACAACGTAGTAGAGTTGAATCATGATTCCGCTTGTAGAGAATGCCGTTGCTGTGGAAGAATTTTGCCGCAAACCTCCTCATGAACTTCTTGTCATTGACAGATGCGCCTTCAGGGTATTCCTGAGCCTCTAAATACCTCTTCACCTCATGATACCAGGGTTTTTCAGTCACCTTTTCAGCCTCGAGATCGTAGCAGTATGCTGGTTCATCCAACTTCCAGATAATGATCCGGGGAGCCTCATTGTCCCATTTAACTTTGAACATTGAAGACATCGTAGCTAGCGCGTCCGCTAGCTGATTCTCCTCTCTCGGGAAATGCTCAAAAGTTATCTCTTCAAAGTGGGGAAGCAAGGTTGACACATACTCCTTGTAAGGAATAAGATTTGGGTGTTTCGTATCCCACTCGCCCTTGATCTGATTGATCACGAGAGCGGAATCTCCGAAGACACTCAGAAACTTGATCCTTAAGTCGATTGCAGCTTGCAGACCCATGATACATGCTTCATATTCTGCCATGTTGTTGGTGCAGTTGAAACACAATCGGGCGGTGAGTGGAGTATGAGTTCCTTTGGGAGATATGATTACAGCGCCGACGCCGTTACCCAAAGCATTGGAGACTCCATCAAAATGCATAGACCATCGGGATCCTTCCTCAGGTCCTTCATCCGGTCTAGGTACTTCACAGTCAGTTACCACCATGATGTCTTCGTCCAGAAAATCAAAGTTCAATGATTGGTAATCGTCCACAGGTTGGTGTGCCAAATGATCTCCCAGTACACTTCCTTTAATTGCTTTCTGAGTTGTATACTGGATATCATATTCTGTCAAGATCATTTTCCATCTCGCTATTCTCCCAGACAGAGCAGGCTTTTCAAATATGTACTTGATGGGATCCATCTTTGAAATTAATAGAGTAGTGTGAGTCAGCATATACTGTCTCAGCCGGCGAGCAGCCCATACTAGAGCGCAGCAAGTTTTCTCAAGCAGTGAGTAACGAGACTCACAGTCGGTAAACTTTTTGCTCAAGTAATAAATAGCGTGCTCTTTTCGGCCAGACTCGCCATGCTGCCCCAGCACACACCCCATTGAATTATCGAGTACTGTCAAGTATAATATTAGAGGTCTTCCTTCCACTGGTGGCATAAGAATGGGGGGCTCTTGGAGATATTCCTTTATCCTTTCAAAGGCATCCTGACATTCATTGTTCCAGCGTACTACTTGATCTTTCTTCAGTAATTTGAAGATTGGCTCACAAGTAGCAGTTAGATGTGAGATGAATCGGGCAATGTAATTCAGTCGTCCCAGGAAGCCTCTGACTTCTTTCTCTGTCTTAGGGACTGGCATCTCTTGAATGGCTTTAACCTTGGCAGGGTCCACTTGAATACCCTTATCACTTACAATGAAGCCTAGCAATTTTCCGGACCTCACCCCAAAGGTGCATTTGTTTGGGTTCAACCTCAGCTTGTATAACTTCAGTCGGTCAAACAGCTTCCGCAGATGATCAAGGTGTTCTTCCTCAGTTTGGGACCTTGCAATCATGTCATCAACATATACCTAAATCTCATGATGGATCATATCATGAAATAAAGCAACCATGGCACGTTGATAGGTTGCCCCAACATTTTTCAAACCGAATGGCATGACCTTATAGCAGAAGGTGCCCCACTGAGTCACAAAGGTAGTCTTTTCCATATCTTCCGGGGCCATCTTGATCTGATTATACCCTGAAAAACCATCCATGAAGGAGAACACCTTGTGTTGTGCAGTATTGTCAACAAGAACATCGATGTGAGGTAAGGGGAAGTCATCCTTGGGACTTGCCCTGTTCAAGTCCCTATAGTCGACACACATTCTTACTTTACCGTCCTTCTTCGGTACTGGCACCATATTAGCAACCCATTGAGGGTAAGAAGTTACCGCAAGAAACCCGACATCGAATTGCTTCATAACCTCAACCTTGATCTTTTCAGACATCTTTGGGCGCATACGGCGGACCTTTTGCTTTACCGGAGGGCAGTCTTCCTTGGTTGGCAGGTGATGAACTACAATGTCGGCATCCAAACCAGGCATATCTTCATAGGACCAAGCAAATATCTCCATGTAATCCTGTAGCATCTGGATCAATCGTTGCTTCACGCTGAGCTCTAGATTGGCACCAATCTTGACCTCTTTCCTATCTGTCTCAGTACCCAGGTTAATTGTCTCCACCGGCTCTTCATGTGGTTGAATAGCCCTCTCTTCCTGGAGTAGCAGTCTTGCGAGTTCACCAGGCACTTCGCAATCATCTTCACCTTCGTCCTCGGCCAAGTTGATCGGATTCTCGAAGTCATAACTGGCGGTAGCAGAGCTGTTGCCAGTGAGATCCAGAGTGGATTGAAATCTGTATAAGTGAGTGTGTGTAAATATAGCTGTTTTGCAATATATATAACACATCAAGAAAAAGGAGCATAAGATTTGAAATGCAACAAACGTCCAATGTTTTGATTGATGATATATGGAAATGTCATACAAAAAGCCCTCACAAATGGAGCTACGATGCCCTGGGTAGGACACCGAGCCAATAAAAGTTTTAACACATTGTTTGTTACAAATTGGAAATCAAAAGAAATTAATTACTGCGTGACAAATGTGATAGGTGTAAAATCCTTTGCCGTCCAGTTGCTTGGTCCGTTGCTGGTAGTCGGGTAGATCCAACTGTCAAACTCTGCTTCCTCCGCATCCTCCTCAATAGCATTCACCCTTGGGTTGGAGATAAACACCGGAGCCTTTCTGATCTTTTCCTTGCGCACAGCCCTCTGAGCCTCTGCAGTAAAGCCCAGCCCAAACTTGTCATTCTTTTGAGTGAAGTCAGGAAGCTGACCCCAGTTTGCATAATTGCCTTTCTCGATTACAGCCCGGGCATCCTTCAAGGATGCCATCTTCAACGGAAAGTCCTCTCCAACCACTGCTTCAGCTGATGCCAACACTGGAGGTACCTCCTCAAAATGCTGAAAGGGGGTTTTAATAAACTCCCCGTCCATCTCGATATACCGGAATGAATTCAAGTGACTCACCATGTATTCCTCCTCACCCTGCACAGTAACAATCTTCCCTTTGACAGGGTATTTGAGCTTTTGGTGTAAAGTGGAAGTTACTGCCCCAGCTTTGTGAATCCAGGGTCGACCCAACAAGCAGGAGTAAGATGGACGAATATCCATTACATAGAACGTTGAGCCGAAAACTTGGGAACCCACACGAATAGGGATGTCTACCTCACCGTGCACCATCCTCTTAGAACCGTCGAAGGCTCTAACAATGATGTTACTAGGTTTCAACTCCAAACCCTCACAATCTAAGCGATCCAATGCCTTCTTGGGTAAAACATTCAGGGAAGAACCGGTATCCACTAACACATGTGCGAGAGTAGTGCCCCTGCATTCTATGGAAACATGCAGGGCATCATTGTGATTTTTCCCTTTGGCGGTAAGGTCCGCATCTGAGAACCCCAAGCCATTGTCAGCCGTCAAATTAGCCACACAGTCGGTGAATTGATCCGCGGAAGTCTCTTGCGGCACATGGGCCGTTTTCAGAAATGAAATCAGGGCTTTTGCATGGGCCCCTGAGCATAGCAGCAATGATAGCATAGAGATTTTGGAGGGAGTATGCCCCAACTATTCAACAACATTAAAGTCACTCTTTTTGATAATTTTAAGAATTTCCTCCATTTCTTGTTGGGAGGCTTCCACAGCCGTCTTCTTTGGTGCCTCCGTCCTGGCAGGCAAATCGGTAGCAACTTCTTTGCCCCGAGTATCAGAAGACTCGGCGGCAGTAGTAGACACAGGAACTTGAACTGGAACATGCACACTTGCGGGTGTGATGGTGAGAGGTTTTCGGATAACTGGCGGTGCAATGTCAGGCGAGAAGAGCCTGCCACTGCGGGTAATCTTGGCGGGACCAGTGATGTTACTGATACTGGTTTTGGTGTTGAACTCCTGCTTCACCCCAAGCACATACACGTCGTCTCCATAATGCCATGGAACAGCTTTATCAGACTCATACGGGAGAGGCCCCGGGACAGTAATAGTAATGGGTGTAACAGACATAACTTGGACTGGTTTCTTTACGGGAGCTTTGGCAGGATTGTAGATTGTGACAACAGATATTTCTTCAACGGAAACAGACGGAACATCATTTTTCTTGAATAGAATTTCCTTGCTATCCATCAGGCTTTGGATGCCTGATTTCAGCAGTGGACAACCGGTAGGGATAACAGCACACAGGAGGCAACCCTTACTACAACCCGGAAATAAACCGGCTAGTAGTAAGTTCCTCTTAACAGTCAAAAGCGGGGTAACAACTTCATTCACCGAAACAACATACAATTCTTCCTCAATGGCATTTACCCTATGCTGGGGCATAGGGGCAGTTACAACATTTGGTCTCTCAGGCGCTTCAAACTGAATTTCCTTTGCGTCGATAAGATCTTGCACTTTGTTTCTCAAGGCCCAGCAATCATCAGTAGTGTGCCCAGGACTATCAGAATGATAAGCACACCGGGCATTTGGGTTATACTTAGGAGACGCAATATTCACGACTTTAGGAGCTTCTTTGGTGGTCACCAAATTGGTTGATAGCAGTTGAGGTAAAATTTGAGATAAGGTCATACTCAGCCGAGTATACTGTCTCTTGGGCCTTTCACTTCTTTGTTGATTGTACTGCTGAGGAGCAGCAACAGGTTTTGAAATGACCAGAGCATTGACAGCTTGGCGACTTTCTGGCTTGACTTGTCTTCTAGGACCATATACGACACTTGCTTCTTTCTTAAACGGCCTCTTCTCAGTACTTGTAGCAACACCCTTCTGAATCTTTCTTGACTTGATGCCAGCTTCTATTCTCTCGCCCGTTAAGATCAGATCGGTAAACCCCACGGAAGAGTTACCAATTAGATGATTGAAGAAAGGCCCAGATAGGGTTCCTAGAAACATATCAACAAGTTCACGATCGGTTAAAGGAGGCTGCACCCTGCCAGCAAAATCCCTCCATTTTTGTGCGTATTCTTTGAATCCTTCGCTTGTTCCTAACGACATACCCTGAAGTTGGGTACGAGTAGGGGCAAGGTCAGAATTGTATTGGTATTGTTTGTAGAAAGCGGTGGCCAAATCTTCCCAATTCCGGACACTGGTTCCTTCTAGCTGATAGAACCACTCCAACTGAGCTCCAGAAAGGCTGTCTTGAAAGAAATGAATCCAGAGGTTTTTATCTGCCGTATAGGGTTGGATCTTTCTCACGTAGGACCTAAGATGCATTTTGGGGCAGGACAGCCCATCATACCTTACAAACACTGGCACCTTGAATTTTGGGGGAATCATAATCCCGGAAACCAAACCCAAGTCTTCAAAATCCAAACCCAGAACTCTCTGCAGCTCCATGGCGGCTAATCTGTCTTCTAAACCCTTGTATTTATCATCAGCTGGAGGGTATTGCTGGTTAGAATAATTTTCATCCTCTTCAACCTCTTCTTCTTCCGCATCAGACTCGGAAGGCACCGCAACTCCATCTCTTTTACTGGTCCCTTCATCCGAAGTAGGAGGAAATTCAAGCACTCTTCGAGCTTCTCCATCAAATCTTCTCCCCAAAGTAGCCACCCCGAGTCTCTTTTTCTTCTTCTTCACTGGGTCTTTGTTCCCCAATTGAGTCTTGATATCCTCCTAACCCTTAGCCAAGGTCATCAGGAGTTGCTGGAACTGTGCATTCTGAGCCTGTAGGTCTTTGATTGTTTGCTCGAGATCCATCCTACTGAAATAAACAGCAGACAGATAAGGAAACCTGGAATAAGACCTGCTTATGCACATGATGAATGGTATGCTTATGTATGCAATGCATTCAAGGATTTAGGACATTCAAAATTGTTTTAGACAAAGAAGAACGCACGTCATATTAATAAGAAGAAATTTGTCAGTACATAAATGCCCCATGGGCCAAATATTACAAAATAAACTTCTTAAGGCAGAAAGACGTTGCGCATCCTCTTTGGTGCGATGTAGGTATTGAGGGACTCTTGCTCGTGGAGTCGGCGGGTAAGCTCTAGAACCTTCTTTTCACTGGCGTAGTAGCTAGCTTCAAAAGTATTCCGTTCCTCCTTGAGCTGAATCCAACTTTTCTGCATTTCCTCCCACGATGTAGGCATGTCTGGATGTAGGATGGTGTAGGGAACCTCTCCTTCATTGACGGGCTCTTTAATCACTGGGAGTATATGAGGATAAGGCATCATCAGACTTTGGGCTCGGGCTCGTACCCACTTGAGATAGGGCTCAAGAGGGATAGAGTTCTTGTGTCCCAGAGTCTTGCTATCAACCTTGTTGAGTTTTCCCCAAGCTCTGATGAATCTTTGGCGAAGTCCTTGCGCATCATTGTCGAAGTCAAAAACTAGGCTAGGAATCAACATATCATGAGGGCCATCCCTCCGTGCATATCCAAATTGCCTCAAAGCTAGGCAAGGGTTGTAGGTGATACCCCCCTCTAATTCCAAGTAAAGGAACATTAGGAAATTCTCCGCAACGATCGACAATGATGACATTTTCTCTGGACCGAGAACACCAATGCACATCAGAATGAGTGAGAGTCATCAACCGTTGGGACCACCTTGTACCTTGGTCATTCTTCAAGACAGATTGTGGAAGGTGCGAAATAAACCACCTTGCAAGGATGGGAGTACAGCACATGAGAATACCCCTCTTTCTCATTGTTCGTGTGTAAAATGAGTGAAGAATGTCCCCAAGCAATGTTGGTATTGGATTTCTGGACAAGAAGATTTTGACAGCGTTGACATCTACCAATTGGTCAGGATTTGGGAACAAGACCAACCCATAGATAAGGAGTGCCACAATCTCTTCAAAGGCTTGTAGGTCCAATGAGTTCCAACATTCTTGTGCCTTCTCAAACAAGAATTTTGCTAAGAATCCTTTGACGCCGCTTCTGGTTTCCCAATGACCCTTGATGTCGGATGGTTGTAGATGTAATGCTCGAGCAACATCTTCCGGCTTTGGTTCCTTTTCCGTACCGTTGAAGGGTAGTTGATTAAGGATAGGAATTCTCAGGAGTTGAGAAAACTCCTCCAAAGTGGGTACCAATTGATAATCAGGGAAAGTGAAACAGTGGTGAAGAGGGTCAAAGAACTGGAATAGCACTTTCATCATGTCTTCTTCAATGTTGGTGTTGACTAGGCTGAGCAGTCTACCATGTCTTTCACTGAAGGACGAGTTTTCCGGAATTCTTGAGGTGATCTCCTTGAGCTGAGGAGAGATTCTCACAAGGTTGACTTGAATGGTATTTCTGCGAGGAATTTCCATGTCCTACAAAACAAGAACAAAGATGAAGATCCAAAACCCTTGAAATGGTTAGAGAATGCATATGATGCTTCATGATGTTTATGATGTATGCACAAAACATATGTACAAGCAAATCACACCAAACCCTAGTTTCAGGCTTGCACGGGGTTTCATAGGTAAGTACCCTCTTGAGTGTAGTTGGCTTAAAAACCTGTCCTATAAATAGTAACCGGGTTCTAAGGAGCTCAATATCACTGGATTGTTTTCATTGTTCATTGTTTTGGTTTAGCCACTTAACTAGCGACCAAAATATTCCAAGAACACAACCCTCAATGAGTGTAGTATCGAGTATCTACCAACTTCGGACTGCACCAAAGCCGGTCATCTCACTACCCCTAATAAAAGGCCAAGATAGTCAAGTAAGGTTCTAGGTCATTAGTGCTTAGTGACATCACTCAGCGGCCCCGTACTCTCCTTGATTGAACTCAAGGGTTACCGGTACTCACAAATATGTCGCACTAATATAGCTATTGCTTCAACCGTGTCGGTATACCCCGCACAGTTTCCACAACGTATTTCTATCTATGAATGTTTCCCAAAATCCGGGTGTAGGATTGCAAACCCAAACAATAGAGCCAAGATATAAAGCAAACAATTCAAACAATTAGTCATGCAAGAGGGTGATCTAAGCCCTAAGGTTACTCCACTTTTAAAATTCTCCCCAGCAGAGTCGCCAGTTCTGTGATACGGTGGGAGAACTGACTATGGTTTTGCGTTTGTTTTCGCAAATGTTTCGGTTGAGCAAGAGTCGCCACCGACTTTTTATTTTATCCTAAGGAAAGGTTAAAAAGCACAGCAAAAACCTTTTGAGATGTTTTCTTGGGTTCGGGGAGTAGATTATAGAAAGGGAAGGTATTAGCACCCTTTCTATCCATGGTTATCCATGGGCTCTTAGTTACTTGCTTAGATCACTTGCCTTTTGTTTTCAATTGTTTTAAATGGTACTTGTGTGTGTGGGTTTGAAAAATGTTTTGAAAAGAGGCCAATGTGGTGGCAACCTTTGTAATGATCCATGTTGGGATGTATACAAAGGTGTATGTCTTTTGAAAAGGTTTTTATTGTTTTTTGAAAGTTGTTTTGAAAGTGTTGTGAGGTGTGTTTTAGAAAATAGGCAAATGTTTTGTTTTTGCAAGTTTGATTCAAGTAACTAAGAGTTTATCTACTCCTAAATTTCTCAAAGTTTATTGCTATGTTTTAACCCTTTTTTAATAAGTTTGTTCCACCATTGTATTTGGTGGACAATCTCATGTTAGGATGTGAAAGGGACGGGCGCGGGTCATCGTTTAGACCATAATTGCAATGGTGTCAAGTATCTTTGGGAATTTTCTTTAAGGGACTTGATCATTTGTTTTTTGTGTTTGTTTTGAAAAGTGTTATCGAGGGACTATGATCATTCAATTTGTTTACTTTGCCCAAAGAGACCTAACATGCAATATGGCCCAATTTTGAAAGGCAACAAGTGGAATACCCTAGGGGGTGCAAGTGTGATTTGTGTGTCCATTTTCATGCTTGTTTGTCTTATATTAAGTCATAACTATTTTGTTCGTTTTATTCGCATATAAACCCTAATTCTAGCATTGTATATTTAGAAAGCGATAAAAGTGCGAAATTTAAACTCCTACGCTATTACAACATAATAATATAGGGAGGGGGGTACAATGTTTCAAATGGGGATTTTGACAAGGAATTTAAACCTAAAACTATTACATCAAGATTTGAATTATTTACAATTTAATTAATATACAATAATTAAATAAAAATGGAATAAATATGCAAGATGCAAAAATATTTTGTATATGTATGAAAAAAAGTATTATTTATGTAAAAATAAAAAGAAAATAAAAGATATTATTTTTTTGGAGTATTTTTGAATTTAGGGCAAAACCCTAATTTTTATTAAATGAAAGGTATTATTATTTAATTTAATACAAGTATTTATTTATTATGTACAAAATAAAATAAAGTGAAGTATTTGTCAAAAATGTATTCTTATATTAAATATTAATAATAATAATAAAAAAAAACAAAAGGTGTATATATTTTGTATTTATCCTAAATATATTAATAAATATATGTATATATGTATTATTTTAAATATGTGTTATACATATAAATAATAATAATTTTTAATATTTGTAAAAAAGTATTTTTTATGTAAAATATTTTCAGAAATTATAATAAAATAAAAAATGAAAATAAAAGTATTTTTACATATTTCTCAATATTTTAATGAAATGTATATATTTATTTATTTAGGTACAAATCAAAAGAAAATCATATAAATACCTAATAAATTAAAAAATGGTGAGAAAAAGGATTTTTATATTTTTAATAACATGAGAAAAAATAAATGAATCAATCAAAAAAAGAAAAAGTCAGAAATCATTAAAAATAAACCAAATGGGCCTAGGGGGTGTGAAAGCAAAAGAGTGGTGCAAATAAGAAAAGTATTCCAGGCCCAGCCCAGAACCAGTCATCTTCAACCTCTGAACAACATCACCCACACATTTTCTATCTCTTGATTCCTGGACTTTCAAGCAAAACTCATAACATGAAAAGTGTAGAGCATGAGAAGACGAATTCAACCATGTAAAGAACTTGACTTAACTCTCTAAGATGAGGGAGAATTTCTTCTCCCCCAATTTCTGACCTAACTTTTATGCCATTTTCAGACTCAAAATTCTTGCAGCACACATAATATAAATGAAATCTAACTATATGGGCATGTTCAGGGCTATGATTGTGACATATTTTCTTCACAAACCTAAAACTAACAATGCCTAATAAGAGAGATAGAACTTCATGAAGATACCTGTTCAGTTGGAATCGTGCTTTGCAATGGGGGAGTTTTCAGAGCAAGACGATGATTTGTATAGCTTCCTTGAAGTGTAAGGATGCTATTCCAAGTTCTACTTTGTCTTGACACTCCCTAAATCGTGCTAGAGAACTTCTACTGCAAAACAGAAAAACAAAAATGGTGAAGTGGCTTGGAGGTGTTACAGATCGTGCTTTTGCTTTTGGTTAGCTTGCATAGATGGTATGGAAGGTGTGTGAACTGATTTGGGCAAGAGAGCTCGAGAGAAATGAGAGATAGCACTCAAACTGCAGGGCCTGCCCTGTTTTTGCAGTTTGAGAGTGATTCTGAGATGGAGGGTGTTTTGAAGGCTAAGGGCTCGTGTATTAGCTTGGTTGTGTTGTGTGAAATGTGTTTGATAACTTTGTCTAAGTGTTTTTGAGCTGATATGGTAGTTGGTATGAGTTATGCAATGTTTCTTCACTCTTAAGCAAACAAAGGCAACTTGTGTTTCTAGGCATGTAGAGGACCCCCTAATGTGCTGCATAATCCCTCCTTGATCAATGTGATTTATCCATAATCTTGTGCCAATCAGATTTGCAATGTACTTGTTGGATTTTCAATTTGACATAAAGTGTGACTTTTCAAAAATGGTTATTTTGCTTTATCTAAAAATGGATTAAACCTTCATACAATGCTTTAGCTCAAAGAACATGGTCTTGGCACAAAGAATATGCATTAAATTATTGAGTGTAACTTGGTTTAAGGACCTGTAATCTAGCCTAAAGCATGCTGAGTTCAAATTGCAAGATTATGGACATGTAATTTGGTCATGAACAAAGTGAGTTTTTGCCATATTGTGAAATTCGATTCTCCCTAACCATGAGGTTGTTTGAGAAGTTCTTGGACATTTTGGAAATCTTGGAATGTTTACTACAATCCATCTTTGAAGTGCAATTTGAAATTCCAAGTGGAAGTGTATGGAAAATGGCCTTGAAGTGGGGTAGAAAAACTTGTCAAAATAGGTCAAAATTCACTAAGTTAAGAATGGTTTAGTGCCCTTATTCAAAAATTTGTAACTTGAGATACAAGCTTCAAATGAGAAAACTTTGTGAATAAAAGTTGTAGATTATGAAACAAGCTACAACTTTCATGTTTTGACTTTTGTTTGAATCCAAATGAATCATGGTGAAAAAGTGGGGCAAAGTTGGGAAAAAATTAGGGTTTTCCATAACTTAGAAAAATTCTAAGTTATGAAAAATTCCATTTTAAACCCTAATTTGCATTTCTTGGTTTCTTGGTGAACAAGTTTCATGATTTGGCATGTTTTGATGAAAAATGAATCTTGACTCTTGATTTTGACCAAAAAGTCAAAGTTTGACTTTTCAGTATACAGTCAAAATTGATCAATTGACTGGGAAATTCAACTGTCAATCTTGTGTACTTGGGATCTTTTGAGTTTGTTGAGCATGTAAAGAAAATTCCATGGGGTCCTTGAGTCCATATGTGAGCTTGGTTTGCCATTGGCTAGGTCAAACAGTCAAAAATTGCCTTTGTGCAGTCAAAACCCTAAAAATGACCATTTTGCCCTTTTGATGATCTGATCAAATTTCTTGTGGAATTGTGATCCAAACTTGATCAAATGGTCCATATGAGTTCATAATGTTGATGTGGGTCAATTTTCATGAGATTTGACTGTCAATTAGCCACAATTGACTTTTTCCCCAATACAGCTGATTTATAGGTCAACTGTCCAATTATCTGGGTAAAACTTGGAATCAGGACTTGAAACTTGGTATGGGTGAACTTGGGAGTCCAACATGAAGCATGAAAGTCATCTTAGGCATTTTAGGTCAAAATATCTTTGTGCAAACACAAACCCTAATTTGGGTCAACAGTGCAAGGAGAAATCTTGAGCAGAGGAAACCCTAATTGGATCTTGAGCTCCAAGGGCCTTGTGATGAGAAAATGTTGAGAAAATGGGAGGGCAAATTTTGGGGTACAACAGTTGACCCTGTTCAATCTTCTTGAACCTGGAGAGTTAGATTGGCAAGTTTGCCTTTCGTGGCTCGAGGGTAAAAGGAGATTGGACACTAGAGTGCCCGAAAATTTGCACTCGCATGTTGGAGTCTCAACAATGTGATGTCGGGAATGGGCTTACAGATGCCATTTAGAAGTGGTGGATAGGGAGATGGGCTTATAGATGCCATCTGGAGATGTGACAGAAACTTGTCGGGAATGGGCTTATAGGTGCCATTTGGAAGTGTTGTTCGCATAAGAGATTCCTTAGCGAGAACTTGTGTATTTGAGAAAGACAGATGTTTTCCTGGCTTGTTACAGGTGTTTGATCTTCAATCTCTTTATGCAGATATGCCCTGGCTAGATACAGGTGTCGAGTCTACAAATGGTTGCTCACAGATGTGCCCTGGCTGTATACAGGAATCGAATCCGGAAATAGTTGTCAACAGATATGCCCTGGCTGGATACAGGAGTCGAATCTTCGAACTCTTCAGACGTACCCTGGCTAGATACAGGAATCGAGTCTGGAAATGTGGTCAACAGATATGCCCTAGCTGGATACAGGAGTCGAATCTGGAAATGTTGCAGTTGATAGATGTGCCCTGGCTGGATACAGGAGTTGAATCTTCGAACTCTTCAGACGTACCCTGGCTAGATACAGGAATCGAGTCTGGAAATGTGGTCAACAGATATGCCCTGGCTGGATACAGGAGTCGAATCTGGAAATGTTGCAGTTGATAGATGTGCCCTGGCTGGATACAGGAGTCGAATCTTCGAACTCTTCAGACGCGCCCTGGCTAGATACAGGAGTCGAGTCTGGAAACTGATCACTCTCAGATGTGCCCTGGCTAGATACAGGTATCGAATCTGGAATTTGTGACAGTTGAAGGTAGTTGTCTTTAGGATTGTCTTTTTCCCTGAAAAGGTCAAAAACATAAGTTGTATGCAATGTCATGATGTATGATATGCATGATGCCATGTTGTTCAACATGAGATAGTGTGAGCATGCACTTTATCATGTATGTAAGCAGGATGTGTGAAATGTGAAATGTTTATGAATATATTTTTGTCTTAGGAAAATGAATCCTTGACGATCGGCCGGGGAATTGCTCTGTGGAAGAGATACTTTGCTGAAGTTTGACGAGAGGCCTGCTGAGGACTTCAATGATGGATTCCGCTGGGGGTAATGATGATAAACTCTGCTTGGGGAATACCAAAGACAAACTCCTGCCGGGGACTGAAAGAACCTTGCCGAGGGCGATCTTCCATGGCAATTAGCTGAGGATAACCCAGTTATAAGCCCTTGTGAGGGATAACTCTGAATAAAGCTCGGGAGAGACGTCCGTATTCTGCAGGGAACAAGCTTCCAGAATCTACTGGGGATAAGCTTTTAGACCGGCCGGGGAAAGTTGGTGACTTCACTGGGGAAAGTATTGCTGAATCTCGCCTTACTCTGCGGGGAGCTGAGATCGTTTGGTCACATTCTTCAGTTGAATCCACCTTGGTACCTTGGCGGACAAAGCAACTAGACTGCATCAGACAATTTCACATTGCCCCTGTTTCTGATGTCACCTGTAATTAATCTTTCGTTTCATGTGCAAATATTTATGAATCAACAATTTAATGTCAAATGCATATATCAAAAATGAACATTGGACGTTCTTCGCAAGACAAAACATAAAAGGGAAAAAACAATGGCAATTTGTATGGACTAGTGAATTCGTATTGATTTGAATTTTGCCTGTGAATAGGCGTTTTTGTACAAGAGGCTGACATCCTAGTAAGAGAATGCCGCCGAATAATCACAGAATTGACAATTTTGAAAAGAAAACAAAACAGCTATGTGAACAATCCTACTGGGTTCCAACTCTGCTATTGCCTTTATGTCTTCAAGCGTCTCACCGCTTTGCTGCCTAGTTGAAGATGAAGCTGATTGGTCGATGCCGAAGTCTGAGCCAGATAGTTGATGTCGAATTCCGGATGCGAAGTGATCCAATGAGACATAGTATTACACTTTATCCCTAATTTTTGCCTGGACCGCCCTTTCGGGTTTTCAGTCCACCGGGATACCCATTTTTGCCCAAGCCGCCTTTTCAGGTTTTCGACTTGCCGGGTGTACAGATTTTTCGAGCCTTTGACGGATCGAAGAGGATGGTTCATGGAGAGGTAGACATTCCTATTCGTGTGGGTTCTCAAGTATTTGACTCAACTTTCTATGTGATGGATATCCGTCCATCTTATTCCTGTTTACTGGGTCGACCTTGGATTCACAAAGCTGGGGCAGTGACATCTACCCTACACCAGAAACTCAAGTACCCTGTCAGAGGGAAGATTGTCACTGTGCAGGGGGAGGAAGATTATATGGTTAGTCACTTGAATTCCTTCCGGTATATTGAGATGGATGGGGGTTTATTGAAACCCCCTTTCAACATTTTGAAGAGGCACCTCCAACTTTGGCAGCAGCAGAAACAGTGGCTGAAGAAGACTTTCCCTTGAAGATGGCTTCCTTGAAGGACGCCCGAGCTGTAATCAAGAAAGGTAAATGTGCTAACTGGGGCAGGCTCCCTGATTTCACTCCTAAAACTGACAAGTTTGGAATGGGTTTTACTGCAGAGGCTCAGAGGGTTGTGCGCAAGGCAAGGACTAGAAGACCTCCTATGCTCATCACCAATCCAGGAGTGAATGCTATTAGGGATGGAGACGAAGTGGAAGAATCAGAGTTCGATAGCTGTATCTACCCGACGACTGACGGTGGATTGAATAATTGGACTGCTAAAGATCATACTCCTGTTACTTTTGTTATGCAGTAATGAATTCCTTTGTTTTTGTTATTTGTAATAAACAATGAATTGAAACTCTATGGCCCGGTGTCTTACCCGAGGCACCGTGGCTTCATTTGTGAGGGCATATTAATGGTAATTTCATATATCATGAATAAAGACCTTGGACGTTTTCTCGCACTTCAAATCTTATGCTCCTTTTCTTTCTTTTCTTTCTTTATATATTGCAAAACAGCTGTATTTACACACACTCACCCATACAGGTTTCAATCCACTCTGGATCTCACTGGTAACGACTCTGCTACTACCAGTTATGACTTCGAAAATCCGATCAACTTAGCCGAAGACGAAGGTGAAGATGATTGCGAAGTGCCTGGCGAACTTGCAAGACTGTTACTCCAGGAAGAGAGGGCAATTCAACCACATGAAGAGCCAGTGGAGACGATAAATCTGGGTACTGAGACAGATAGGAAGGAAGTCAAGATTGGTGCCAACCTAGAGCTCAGCGTGAAGCAACTGTTGACTCAGATGTTACATGATTATGTGGAGATCTTTGCCTGGTCCTACGAAGACATGCCCGGGTTGGATACCGACATTGTGGTCCATCACTTGCCTACCAAAGAAGACTGCCCTCCGGTTAAGCAAAAGGTCCGCCGTATGCGTCCAGAGATGTCTGAGAAGATCAAAGCTGAGGTTATGAAGCAGTTTGATGTTAGGTTTCTTGCAGTAACTTCTTACCCTCAGTGGGTTGCTAATGTGGTGCCGGTACCAAAGAAAGATGGTAAGGTCAGAATGTGTGTCGACTACAGGGATCTGAACAGGGCCAGCCCCAAGGATGACTTCCCTCTACCTCACATTGATGTCCTTGTTGACAATACTGCTCAGCATAAGGTGTTTTCCTTCATGGATGGTTTTTCAGGGTATAATCAGATCAAGATGGCTCCTGAAGACATGGAAAAGACTACCTTTGTTACTCAGTGGAGCACCTTCTGCTACAAGGTCATGCCATTCGGGTTGAAAAATGCTGGGGCAACCTACCAACGTGCCATGGTTGCTTTATTTCATGACATGATCCATCATGAGATAGAAGTATATGTGGACGACATGATTGCAAGGTCCCAAACAGAGGAGGAACACCTTGATCATCTGCAGAAATTGTTTGACCGTTTGAAACTGTACAAGCTGAGGTTGAACCCGAACAAGTGCACCTTCGGGGTAAGATCTGGAAAATTGCTAGGCTTCGTTGTAAGTGATAAGGGTATTCAAGTGGACCCTGCCAAGGTTAAAGCCATTCAAGAGATGCCAGTTCCTAAGACATAGAAGGAGGTCAGAGGCTTTTTAGGACGCCTGAATTACATTGCTCGATTCATCTCGCACCTAACTGCTACTTGTGAACCAATCTTCAAGCTGCTGAAGAAAGATCAGGTATTACGTTGGAACGATAAATGTCAGGCCGCTTTTGACAGAATCAAGGAGTATCTCCAAGAACCACCCATTCTTATGCCACCGGTTGAAGGGAGACCTCTGATACTATACCTGACAGTACTTGACAACTCAATGGGGTGTGTGCTGGGGAAGCATGACGAGTCTGGCCGAAAAGAGCACGCCATTTATTACCTTAGCAAAAAGTTTACCGACTGTGAGACCCGATACTCACTGCTCGAGAAAACTTGCTGCGCTTTGGTATGGGCTGCTCGCCGGCTGAGACAGTATATGCTGACTCACACTACCTTGTTGATTTCTAAGATGGATCCAATAAAGTACATATTTGAAAAGCCTGCTCTGTCTGGGAGAATAGCAAGATGGCAAATGATCTTGACGGAATACGACATCCAATACACGACTCAGAAAGCCATCAAAGGAAGTGTATTGGCAGACCACTTGGCACACCAAGCAGTAGATGACTATCAGTCAATGAACTTTGAGTTTCCAGACGAGAGTATCATGATAGTGACTGATTGTGAAGTACCTGGACCGGATGAAGGACCTGAGGAAGGATCCCGATGGTCTATGCACTTTGACAGAGCCTCCAACGCTTTGGGTAACGGTATCGGCGCTGTAATCATATCCCCTCAAGGCACTCATACTCCACTTACTGCCCGGCTATGTTTCAACTGCACCAACAACATGGCGGGGTATGAGGCATGCATCATGGGTCTTCAAGCTGCGGTCGACTTAAGGATCAAGTTTCTGAGTGTCTTCGGAGATTCCGCTCTCGTGATCAATCAGATCAAAGGGGAGTGGGATACGAAACATCCGAATCTTATTCCTTACAGAGAATGTGTGTTGACATTGATCCCCCACTTCACAGAGATAACTTTTGAACATTTCCTAAGAGAGGAGAATCAGCTGGCGGACGCGTTAGCTACGATGTCTTCCATGTTCAAAGTCAAATGGGACAATGAGGCTCCCCGGGTCATCATCTGGAAACTGGACGAACCGGCATACTGTTGTGATCTTGAGACTGAGTTGGTGACTGAGAAGCCTTGGTACCATGAGGTGAAGAGATACTTGGAAGCTCAGGAATACCCTGAAGGTGCATCTGTCAATGATAAGAAGTTCCTGAGAAGGTTCGCAGCGAATTTCTTCCTTAGCAACGACATCATGTATAAGCGAAACCATGATTCAACCTTACTGCGTTGTGTGGATAAGACTGAAGCATAAAGGATCATGGCGGAGCTACATGAAGGCACCTTTGGAACGCATTCCAGTGGACACACTATGGCAAAGAAAATCCTTCGGGCAGGGTATTTCTGGTCCACCATGGAAGTCGACTGTTACCAACACTCTCGGACATGCCATAAATGCCAGATATATGCAGACAAGGTGCATGTTCCTCCAGTCCCTCTGAACATCCTAACTGCACCTTGGCCTTTTGCAATCTGGGGCATAGATATGATCGGCGAGATTAAACCTACGGCATCCAACGGGCATCGCTTCATCCTGGTGGCGATCGATTATTTCACGAAGTGGGTTGAAGCAGCTTCCTACGCCACTGTAACCAAGAACGTTGTGGCATGGTTCATTCGGCACAATCTGATCTGTCGATACGGCATCCCTGAAAGGATCATTACAGACAACGGTACCAATCTCAATAACAAGATGATCACTGAGCTCTGCGAGCAATTTAAGATACAACACCACAACTCTTCTCCTTACCGGCCGAAGATGAATTGGGATGTAGAAGCAGCGAATAAGAATATCAAGAAAATTGTGCAGAAGATGACAGTGACTTATAAAGATTGGCACGAGATGTTACCGTTTGCTCTACATGGGTACCGTACCTCAGCCAGGACGTCAACCGGGGCAACTCCTTTCTCCTTGGTCTACGGTATGGAGGCAGTCTTATCGATCGATGTACAAATACCCTCTCTCCGGATAATGAAGGATGCAGATTTGAGCGAAGATGATTGGATCCAGACACGACTTGATCAGTTAAACTTAATCGATGAAAAGAGACTTGCTACTATTTGTCATGGTCAGACGTATCAAAAACGGATGATCATGGCATTTAACAAAAAGGTCAGACTACAAGAGTATCAAGTCGGGGATTTGGTAATCAAACGTATTATCCTTCCTCAAAGTGATCCAAGGGGCAAATGGACCCCTACGTACGAAGGGCCATTTGTGGTTAAACATGTGTTCTCAGGAGGAGCCATGATTCTAACCAACATGGATGGTGACGACCTTCCTCACCCCGCCAATGCAGACATAGTAAAAAGATACTACGCATAATAAAGACCCGCTAGGTTGACATACCTAGGCAAAAATTAGGGCTTCCCGGCGAACCAAAAGGGTTCGGGAAAAATGAAGGGATGAAATGGAAAAAATCTGTACACCCGGCAAGTCGAAAACCTGAAAAGGCGGCTTGGGCAAAAATGGGTATCCCGGTGGACTGAAAACCCGAAAGGGCGGTCCAGGCAAAAGTTAGGGATAAAGCGTAATACTATGTCTCATTGGATCACTTCGCATCCAGAATCCGATATCAACATCAAGTTCAAACGGCATCAATCAATCAGCTTCATCCTCGACTAGGTCATCAAGTGATGAGACGCTCGAAGATATAAAAGCGATAGCAGAGTTGGAACCCAGTGGGATTGTTCTTTTCACACAGCTGTTGTGTTTTCCCTTTGTACAAATTGTATAAACTCTTTTATTCGGCGACGTTCTCTTACTAGGACGTCAGCCTCTTGTACATAAACGCCTATTTACAGGCAAATTCAAAAATCAATATAAATACACTTTTCAGACAAATTGCCTTTTGTTTTTTCCTTTTTCTGTTTTGTTTTGCGAAGAACGTCCAAGGTTCAATTTGTGATATATGCATTTGACACTAATTGCTAACTCATAAATATTTGCATACGAAACAAAGGATTAATTACAGGTAACATTAGAAACAGGGGCAATAATGAGTGGTCTAAGCGATCTAATTGTTATGTCCACCAAGGTATCAAGGTAGGTTCAGCCGAAGAACATAACCAATATACCTTAACTCCCCAGAGAGTGAGTCAGCAAGTCAATGCACTCTCCCCAAGCAAAGTTATACAATCAGCCTTAAGGAAGTTGGGTATCCCCCGCAGATCTCAACATTCCCCAGCACAATATACGAATATTCTTAACAAGCATCCCCGGCAATCTTGATCTAAGATTGTTCCCCGGCAGTATACCAGGCATTTAGTGGAGTCACTCCCAGTATATCTCAAAATTTCCCCAGGAGAGTCCAGTATAGTTCAAGATTTCCCCAGGAAAGTTTGAATCCATCTCCCCAGCAGGAAGCTTATCCCCAGTAGATTCTGGAAGCTTGCCACCCGCAGAGCACGAGCGCGTCTCCCAGCTTTATTTAAAGGTTATTTCCCTACCAGGATATAACTGAGTTATCCTCAGCCAAAAGCCACGGAAAGATCGTCCTCGACAAAGTCTTCTTACTCCCCAGCGGAGTCTATTAACACTTCCAACATAACAACGGTATCCCCAGCGAAGTTACCATCAACATCCCAACAATGTACCTCTCTTCCCACAGAGTATTGTTCCCCATCAAGATCGCTAGAATAAATTTTCTCCCCGCAGAGTAATCCATTCGCCAAGTTTATTCCCCAACGGAGTCATCTTCTCCTACCGGTTCATTCTTGCAATCTTCATCCCCAGCGGAAACGAAGAGCTCTCTTCAACCATCAGCCCAGGATGTGACTTCCCGGCACCCGTCAAGGATTTACTTTCCTAGACAAAAACATACATTCATAAACATCGCATTTCCATACATTATAGCATGCATATATGCATCATGAACATACAATCTCATTTATGTTGAGAACATCATTGCTTGACCCATATCATGCATTGCATATGGCTGACCTTTACCTTTCAGGAAAGATCTAATCAAGTTCTCAGCTATGTCCAAGACCTTCTCTGGTTCAGTCAGATCGACCCTAAGATCTCCCTGATTCTTATTCCAGTTGAGGATTCCAAGACCTTTCCTGGTTCAGTTAAATCGACTCCTAAAGATTTTTCTGATTCTTATCCAGTCAAAGGCCTTCTCTGGTTCAGTCAGATCAACCCTAAGATCTCCCTGATTCTTATTCCAGTTGAGGATTCCAAGACCTTGCCTGGTTCAGTTAAATCGACTCCTAAAGATTTTTCTGATGCCGATCCAGTCAAAGGCCTTCTCTGGTTCAGTCAGATCGACCCTAAGATCTCCCTGATTCTTATCCAGTTGAAGTTATTCCAAGACCTTGCCTGGTTCAGTTAAATCGACTCCTAAAGATTTTTCTGATTCTTATCCAGTCAAAGGCCTTCTCTGGTTCAGTCAGATCGACCCTAAGATCTCCCTGATTCTTATCCAGTTGAAGATTCCAAGACCTTGCCTGGTTCATTAAATCGACTCCTAAAGATTTTTCTGATTCTTATCCAGTCAAAGGCCTTCTCTGGTTCGGTCAGATCGACCCTAAGATCTCCCTGATTCTTATTCCAGTTGAAGATTCCAAGACCTTGCCTGGTTCAGTTAAATCGATTCCTAAAGATTTTTCTGATGCCGATCCAGTCAAAGGCCTTCTCTGGTCCAGTTAAATCGATTCCTAAAGATTTTCCCGATGAAGACTCAGTAGAAGACATCCAAGATTCTCTCACTGTTACTGTTGAGGTAGTAATCGCCCCAGATTCTCTCATCGTTGCTGTTGAGGCAGTAATCACCCCAGATTCTCTCATCGTTACTGTTGAGGTAGTAATCACCCCAGATTCTCTCATCGTTACTGTTGAGGTAGTAATCACCCCAGATTCTCTCATCGTTACTGTTGAGGTAGTAATCGCCCCAGGTTCTCCCATCGTCCCGTTGAGGTAGTAACCATCCCTGATTCATTCATCACCTTTTGAAGCTCCAGACTCGATCCCTGTATCTCGCCAGGGCACGTCTAAAGAGGTTGAAGATTCGATTCCTGTAACCAACCAGGGAGCATCTATATAAAGAGTTTGAAGACCAACTCCTGTAACAGGTCAGGTAATCATCTGTCTTTTTTCAGGTACGCAAGTTCTCGCTAAGGAATCTCTTACGCGATCGACACCCAGATGGCATCTATAAGCCCATCCACCTATCCACCACCTCTCAACATGGCATCTGTAAGCCCATCTCCATATCCATCAATCTCTAAATGGCATCTGTAAGCCCATTCCCACCATCACACTGCCAACATGTGAGCGCAAATTTCTGGGCACTCTAGTGTTCAATCATCTTCCACCTTCGGATTACGAAAGGCACGTCAGCCAATCTACATCCTCAGGTCTAAGAAGATTGAACAGGGGCAACTATTGTACCCCAAAATTTGCCCTCCCATATTCTTCAAGATTTGCAAAGAGCATGCTTCAAAATCTCCCAAGGGTTGCACAGTCCAATTGCCTCCTAACAGTCAAAAACTAGGGTTTTGGTTCTGGCAAAGAAGTTGAAGTTTCCAAGGGTCCAAACAAGTCCCACATGCCTATAAACATTGTCAAGCATCCTTATGTCAAGTTTCAAGGCTCACAGCACAAAATTGCACAGTCAAAAACCCTAATTACATCACAGTCAACTGTAGGGGCAAAATGGTCATTTGACAGTCAAAAGTCAAATTTTTTGGTCAACATCTTATTTTGAAGCCACAAATATCATTTTATCAATTCTTGATCATGATTCTCAAGGCATGGCTCAAAAAGCCTCAAGATGCAAAAGTTTCTATTTTTGGACAGTTGAAAAAGTCAACTGTAACTTGACCAAGGCATAACTTCCACATGGTTTATCAGAAAAATTCCATCCAAAACTCATTTTGAAGATAATGACATTTCCTACAACTCCTCTTCACACTTAAAGTCCAATAAATGCTCTCACAAAAAGTTATCAATCTCAACATTATAGGTCATTTTCAAAAGTCAACAAAAAGGCACTTTAAGTCAAAGACCATAACTTGATATTGGTAAATCAAAATGACATGGGACCAAAGGCATTGGTTAGAGGACTTCAAGACCTTTCCAAAATGTCCAAGAACATGATCAAAGCTTAAAAATTGAGCAAGATATGCCTTGTGGAAGTTGGGAAATTTTTGGGAATTTTGAAAAGTCAACTTTGCTTCAAATGCCTCAAAATTGCTAATGGGCCTCAATTTCTTCCACTAATCATCACCCAAAGGCCATGCACGACCCATTGACCCAAAGGGGAGTTATTGTCTTATTTTTAATTAATTAATTGAGTTTTTAATTCTTTTAATTCATTTAATTAAAATTAAATATAAGAAAAATGCTAAAACATATTTTCCAAATCCTTTTGTGCAGCATATTCTCTCATTAAGGCCTCAATATTTCGTGCATACTCAAAAAGGCAAGAATCTCCCATGATTGGCAATGTTTTGATGGAAAAAAGATTGAAAAAGATCATGGAAAATCACAAATTTGAAAAGCATTAAAACATGGATTTTGGACTTGTTTTGTTAACCTAAATCATTCCTCATACATATACGAACACAACCCTAATCAAAAGGACAAGCATGCTGCGCTGAAACCTCAAAACAACATTGCAATTTTTGACCAAAAATTTGGAAACTGAAAACTAAATTGCAGGGTGTTTCAAGGCCTCAAAACCATCCCAATCCATTCCTGTCATTTCTAGGGAACTTTTCCAATCAAAATCACGCTTCCATACCCAAGGAATTGGTAGATAAAAGCTGGACTTTCCTTTGAAATTTTGATATCCGTATTTGATTTTTCATGCATGATTACTGAGTTTTATTGATTGGTTTATACTAATATGAGTATGCTAAAGCTATTGGTGTCTTCTAATTGAACTAACGTTGCCTATATGAGAATCTGCCATGGAAATTTTCTAGGGTTTCAGAGATCTAATTTTGGGGCTTTGCACATCTGGAAAAATTAGGCCATGAGACCTAGACCAATGCACTCGTGACATTCCAACGAATCCAAATTACCCATCGCGCCCTTTTTATATTCGTGTATGGCCTAATCGCTATTTTTGTATGTTATGGTTAGTGGGGGTTCAAAACCCCCGCTATTTGATATTAGTTTCAGGCAAAAACGAAGAAGCCAGGGAGAAGAAGATGAGCTGTTGGCTTGTGAGTGGTGCGTTCAAATCATTGGCGCATTTTTCATTGGTTCCAGAATAATTGCACGTTTGGCATATATTGATCAGTGTCCATTAACTTAACAAACAAACGCACTAGCTCATTTGGTTGGCACGCTGGCATGCAGGTATTGGGACCTGGGTTCGATTCCCAGGTCCCCCCACTTTATTCAATATTTTTTTCTCTAACATGATTCTGTGTAGTACGCTTCCAAAGGGCTATCATGCAACTCCAGATCTATGCTTGCCACATGTCCCTGAAGGCCAATCTAATGGCCATCACCAGCAATCCACCATACGCGTTGGTCAACTGTTCCTCACACAAGCGCTAAAAGTCCACATGGGCCTGGAATTCTTGGGCCAAACTGCTTTCTATAAACCTCCATAATTGGGCCAACAACCCCTCTTGTTTGTATTTCTTTCCCTCATTCTTTTTCTATTTTTTATTTGTTTTAATTTAATTATTTTCTTTTAATTCCTCAAATTAATTTTAATAATACAAAAATACAAAAAATCAGAAAAGTCAAAATTAAAAATATATATTTAATTTAATCCATTAATAGTCTTTGTAAATAAATTTAATAACCAATTTAGTTTTAATTTAGGGTTTTAATTTTAATTTACTTCTTAATAACTAAAAAACATAAAAATTAGGGTTTCTAGCATTTTTACTCTTTTTCTCAATAAATAAGTTTTTTTCCTTATTATAATTATTATTAACTATTAATTAATTTTGTAAACAAACTTGTAATTAACTAATTAGGTTAAAACTTAAACATTTTTCTTTAATAAATTAAAAACAATTTAGAACTAGGGTTTTATTTAAATTTTAATTCCAATTAATTCTCTTTAATTTAAAATACCAAAAAAAACACAAAGATAACTTCCTTTTCTCCTTAAATCATTAATTAACCTTTAATTTAAATTTAATTGCTTTAAAGGGTCCAACGCCCTCGCACCTTCGATTATAATTCCTTTTCGCGCGTTTTCTTTTATTTTTCTTTTTTTAATCTTATGTAATTGCCCCAAAGCCTTGTAATAGATAATTAGGACATTTATTTTCCGCATTTTATTTTATTCAAATCGGGTCTTTGTTTAATTTAGCGATGTAGACCCGCGCCTTGTAATAGCGTAGGACTTTTATTTCCCGCACTTTAAATTTCCGCACCTTTTAACTGCTAATAATCACATGAAAGAATGTATGCCCAAATAAAATCGAAGCGTAGCTCACTAAATGCATGACAAGACAAATATAACTGAAAATGACACACAATTCACACACCACTCTTAGGGTACGCCTCACTGTTGCCTCGCCCCTCGAAACGTGGTCGTCGAGTAGAGGACGTTTTAGTAAGTCCTCATGTCCATGAACATGGCATGGGGGTAGCTTCTAAGGTGTCCTACTATTGCTCTGGTGACCACACTGTCCCTAACCCTCGAATTGACCCGAACACCTCCAACGGTGGTGCTACCTACCTCTCAATGGTGGGATGGCACTACCTTAAGGACATTCACACAGACTAATTCCTTAGGGTAGGTAGATGACTCGTAGATACTTGCTCTAAATTCAAAAACAAATCAAAAACTTCTTTTCACACCGACACTTTGCAAAAAGCTTTCAAAAGCAATTTTTCAAACACTCTTGAGGACTGATACAAGAGTCGATCTGAAATTTTCAAAGAAACTTTTTCAAACCCACTCACCTTGAAAAGCAAACAAACATTTTTGAAAACACAAATGAGCAAGTATCTAAGAGCCCATGGATAACCATGGATAGAAAGGGTGCTAACACCTTCCCTTTCTATAAATCTACCTCCCGAACCGAGAACTAATCTCAATAAGGAATTTTTCTGTGCTTTTGTCCTTTCCATATTGGAGAAAATAAAAGACGGTGGCGACTCTTGCTTCCGCGACATTTCGCGAACCAGCGTTAAACAGACAGTTCCAGATCCACCGATCACAGAACTGGCGACTCTGCTGGGGACTCTTATAAAGTGAGGTGTACCTTAGGATAGTTCATAATTGTGTTTTCAATTGTTTTGACTTGTTTGCTTTAATATTATGGGCCTGTCTTGGGAGTTACATAGATCCTAACCCGGATCTGGGGATACCTTGTTTAGGTAGCATAAGCTGTGAGGGACCTGTCCGGCGTAGACCAACATGGGTGAAGCAGTGGCTACGTTGGTGTGGCACCTTGGTCTGTACCGATATCCCTTGTGTTGCAACGAGGAGAATATGGGTCTTCTGAGGAGTCATTAAGCACCAACAGACCTTAGAACCTTAAATGACCCAACTTGGCCAATAGAACAGTAGCAGTATGCTACGCCCATTGAGGCTAAACTCTCGTGATGGTTCTGGCAGCAAGAAAAGATTGCGATGCTGGAGTTATGACCGATTGAGGGTAGTCAATGATATTGGGATCCTCTAAGAACCATGTTACTTTTGATAGGACAGGTATGAACCAACAAACTGAAAGAGGGTAATACCTAGACCTCATGTTGGCCTAAACTTTAAGGGCTTGTCTTGTGTGACTTATGTGCCTTATCATGTTTGCCTTTGTAAATATTTGTGGTGTGCTTTATCATAACATCATAACATCATGAGCATTGCATGCATCCTGCATAAGGACTGACCATTTCAAAGACAAGAGGATTTCACCTTTGCTCTGTTTTATAGGACATCATGATGCCTATGCGAAGGAATACTATCCGGTTCAACTTTGTTCACCCACCTGAGTTGCTTGAAGAGTTGGTTAGCAGAATTCCAAATACTACATCCTTCATCTAGAGGCATGGTTCTCTTCTCAGTTTAGTCACTGCAAAGCGGGATCAACAGTTGATGAGTGTCCTGACCCAGTTCTATGACCCTCTGTACCAGTGCTTCACCTTTCAAGACTTCCAGCTGGTCCCTACCCTGGAAGAGTTCTCTGATCTGCTTGGCATCCCTATCTTGGATCAGACTCCCTTCACTGGTTGGGAAAAGACTCTTAGGCTTGAGGAGGTTGCTGCAGCTCTTCCCTTGACCCATCAAGAAGTAATGGACAATTGGGTGACTAGAAGCAGAGTTAAGGGTTTCTTGGCCAAGTTTCTGGTTGGTAAAGCTAACAGTTTCTGGAATGACTTGGACTTTAGGGCATATGAAGACATCCTGGCTATTTTAATCTATGGTCTAGTCTTGTTCCCTAATCCTGACAACTTCGTCAATGTCACTGCCATAAGGATCTTTATGTCTCAGAATCCTGTGCCCACTCTCTTGGGTGACATCCTGCAACAACTTTATGCTCGTACTGCCCGAAGACGAGGAACTCTGTGGTGTTGTATCCCTTTGTTGGTGAGGTGGTTTATTTCGCACCTCCCTAAGTTCGTGCTGAAGAACCAAGAAGGAAGAGGTTGGGCTCATAGGTTAATGTCTCTCACTGATAAAGATATCATTTGGACTTTCAGAGGTTTGGATGAGATAGCTGTTATTGATCGTTGCGGAGAATACCCTAATGTTCCTCTGATTGGTACCCAAGGAGGAATCTCTTACAATCCATGTCTAGCGCTCCGTCAGTTTGGAAGGGCCAGAAGAGCAGGGCCTCATGAGATATTGGTTCCCCACATCAGTTTTGAGTTTCAGGTGGATAGTGACGAGCTGCGCCGTAGGTTCATCAAGGCTTGGGACAAAGTTCATAAAGCTGGCCCACAAGAGTTGGGGCCAAAGACTTCTCTACCTATGGAACAGTATCCTCCTGCTGAAGACCGGTACAAGCAGTTGGAAGACAGACTGAATGCCATGGAAATTCAACAAGTGCCTGGTTTGGATTTCGGAGACTTGGGCTTATCTACTGGTGTGATCATTCCTCACAAGTTTAAGGCACCATCTTTCACCAAGTATGACGGGGCGTCTTGCCCCAAGCTACACCTCAGATCTTATGTGCGGAAGATTCAACCGTACACAGTGGACAAGAACTTGTGGATCCACTTCTTCCAGGAGAGTCTTTCAGGGACTCATCTCGAATGGTTCTATCAGCTGGATGGGACCAAAGTTCGTAACTGGGAGGAGTTGGCTACTGCTTTTTACAAGCAATATCAATATAATGCCGACCTTGCTCCTACACGTACCCAACTCCAGGGTATGTCGCTAGGATCAAGCGAAGGTTTTAAAGAGTATGCGCAGAAGTGGAGGGATCTGGCTGGCAGGGTGCAGCCTCCGTTAACAAACCGTGAGTTGGTAGATATGTTCTTGGGGACCCTATCCGGGCCGTTTTTCAATCATCTTATCGGTAATTCATCTGCAGGGTTCACTGACCTTATTTTGACTGGGGAAAGGATAGAGGCTGGAATGAAGTCCGGTAAAATTCAGAAGGGTGCATCTTCAAGTTCTGAGAAGAAGCCTTTTAAGAAGGAGGCCGGTGCTGTGTATGGGCCTAGAAGGCAAGATAAACCAGAGCGCCGCCAGTCTGTCAACGCGGTGATGATTGCTAAACCTGTTGCCGCTCCTCGGCAAACCAATCAACAAAGGGCTGAAAGACCCAGAAGAGAGTTTACCCGGCTGAGTATGACCTTGTCACAAATCTTGCCGCAGCTGTTATCCACCAACTTAGTGACTGTCAGGGAGGCCCCGAAGGTTGTGAATACTGCCTCTCCGAAGTATAATCCAAATGCCCGTTGTGCTTATCACTCCGATAGCCCGGGGCATTCTATTGATGACTGTTGGGCCCTTAGGAATAAGGTGCAGGACCTTATTGATGCGAAAGAGATACAATTTGAGGCGCCTGAGAGGCCAAATGTGGTGACTGCTCCTATGCCCCAGCATGGAGTAAATGCCATTGATGAAGACTTGTATGCCGTTTCTGTGAATGACGTAGCTACTCCTCTGATGACTGTTAAGAGGAACCTACTGCTGGCCGGTTTATTTCCGGGTTGTAGTGAGGGTTGCCTTTTGTGTGCTGTTTCCCTTACTGGTTGTCCGTTGCTGAAGTTAGGCATCCAAGGCCTGATGGATAGCAAGGAAATTCTGTTTAAGAAGACCGTTGTTCTTGTTGTTCCTGTGGAAGAAGTATCTGTCGTTACCATTTTTAACAATCCAATCAAGGCTCCCCCGAGGAAGCCAGTTAAAATCATGACTGTCGCACCCATTGTTATTACTGTTCCGGGGCCTCTCCCCTATGAATCTGATAAGGCTGTCCCATGGCACTATGGGGCAGACGTATATGTACATGGTATAAAGCAAGAGTTCAACACTGGTACCAGCATCAGCAATATCACTGGTCCAGCCAAAGTAACCCGCAGTGGCAGGCTCTTCTCATCTGACATTGCGCCACCAACTATTCAAAGACCTCTCATAATAACGCCTGCAAGTGCACCTGTTTCCACTTCTGATCAAGTTGCTTCCCCTGCTGCCGAGTCATCTAATGCTTGGGGCAAAGGGATTGATGATGAGCCTGCCCAGATGGAGGCACCAAAGTCTGTGAATGTTGAAGCCTCCCAGCAAGAGATGGAGGAAATTCTCAAAATAATCAAGAAGAGTGATTTTAATATTGTTGAACAGCTGGGGCATACACCCTCCAAGATCTCTATGCTCTCATTACTACTGTGCTCAGAGGCCCATGCTAAGGCCCTGATTTCATTTCTAAAGACGGCCCATGTGCCACAGGAGACATCTGCAGACCAGTTTACTGATTGCGTAGCCAATCTGACAGCTGACAATGGTTTGGGTTTCTCGGATGCTGACCTTACTGCCAAGGGAAAGAACCACAATGATGCCCTGCATGTCTCTATTGAATGCAGGGGCACTACTCTTGCGCACGTGTTGGTGGACACCGGTTCTTCCCTGAATGTGCTACCCAAAAAGGCCTTAGACCAATTGGATTGTGAGGGCCTGGAGCTGAAACCTAGCAACATCATTGTTCGAGCCTTTGACGGATCGAAGAGGATGGTTCATGGAGAGGTAGACATTCCTATTCGTGTGGGTTCTTAAGTATTTGACTCAACTTAGACATATTGAACACAAGGCATACACTGTGTCACCCTTGTCCAGTTCAATATTGGGCCCTTAGACATTTATCCTGTTATGCAGGATGAGCAAATTCCATGTAGGTCACTCATGTCCCTTAGCATGCTTTGTGAAGTACCCATCAACCGTCTTTATAGTCATCCAGTTACGGATGACGTTTGATCCGCAATAAAGTACTTGACTCTACATCTAGGGTCCATAGTGGTTTCAGGTCAAAGGGTGGTATATACCATTATCATCATGAGAATAACTTATGACACTTTGCATAACATTCTATGTAGTATTCTCATAGTGGGTCAATCCAGTATAAATATTACTCCTAATATTCATACTTATGTCAAGACTTGATAACTCCTTATCTATGATCCATGAGATGTGATCATCAATCTATCTTCATAATAATCTTAATGCTTTAATGTTATCCCACTTCACATTAAAGCTTGACTACGAATACTTTAAGAATAGTGTCTTATGTTTAATGGGATCTCATGATTAAGTCACACTTAACATTTCATTAAACAAATAAACCATTCTAGGGACTTTATTATTTTGGAAAGCAAACATAATAAAGAAATGCCTTTTATTATTAATAAATAATTCGATACAAGTACCAAAAGTATTGGCCTCTAGGGCTTACACCAACAAACGCTGCATATGAATATATTATGAAAAATAATATGAGGATTTTGGGTGGACCTGGGAATCGAACCCAGGTCCCATTGATTGCCAGACACCTCACTATCCACCAAGCCAACTGCACGCCTTTGTTAGTATAGTGGGAAACAAATATATTATATAAAACAACAACATATACTAACAATTATGAAAAAGCGCGCGTTTCATTTAAATGGACCAACCATGCACGCACACGTCTTCATCTTCATCCTTTTTCCTGTAAAACAACAAACAGATAGCGGGGGGTTTTAACCCCCACAAAATAACATGACCAAAAATGACGATTAGATATACAAGCTATATAAATAGGGCGCAAGGGTTGGGTTTGATTCGTCTGGCCTTGACGAATTCAACCATAGGTCTAAGAAGGTCCAATTTTTCCTGTGCTGGGAATCCCTAAATTGAAAGTTTGAAAACCTAGAATTCGTCCATGGTAATTTTCATTTCAGGGCACCATAACGCAATTGAATCACATCAAAAGTTTCACCTGAGTTCTATAAACACAAAACAATCAATAAAAGATGTTAAAAATGCATGAATCAATGATTATGATTTTGAAAAAAAGTGGTAAACCGTATGACTGTGTAGAGCGATTTCTTGAGGTTAAACGCTTGGTTTTGGTTGCAATGCGTTTCTGGGAGTCCCTGCAACGTATTGGAATCAAGAAAAGGCTTTGAATTGGCCTGGAAGGTTGAATTCAATTTTGACTTTGTTCTTGGTTTTTTGGAATTAGTTTGTGGCTTTTTGCAGCAGCTTTCCCGTTTACAGCATTATGGTTAGCTTTAGTATATGTAGTGGAATGGAATTAGGGTAAAACTTTGTCCAAAAATCCATGGCTTCAATATTTGATTTCAATCAAATCTTTTTCAACCTTTTTGATTGATAAAACTTGCCAAAATTGGATGATTTTGTCTCCTTGATGTGTACACGAAATCTTCAGCATGTGTTGACCTTTTTTGCATCACAAAAAGATTTGAAAACCATAGCTTTGAATTTCCTACATTTAAAATCAATTAAATGAATTAATATTAATAAAAAATTCAATTAATTAATTAAAAATAAGAAAATAAATCAATTTAAGCTCATTGGGTCGTGCATAGGCCTTGGACAATGTTTCAAGAAAGAATTTGAGGCCCATTAGCAAAAATGAGGTGTTTTGGGCAAAGTTGACTTTTGCAAATTCCCAAAAATTTCCCAACTTCTCTAATGCATATCTTGCTCAATTTTGATCATATGAACATGTTCTTGGACATTTTGGAAAGGTCTTGAAGTCCTCTAACCAATGACTTTGGTCCCATGTCATTTGGATTTACCAATCTCAAGTTATGGTCTTTGACTTAAAGTGCCTTTTTGTTGACTTTTAAAATTGACCTATAATGTAGAAATTGATAACTTTTTGTGAGAGCATTTCTTGGACTTGGAATGTGAAGATGAGTTGTAGGAAATGTCACCCCCTTCAAAATGAGCATTGGATGGGATTTTTCTGATGAACCATGCAAAAGTTATGCATTGGTCAAGTTACAGTTGACTTTTCAACTGTCCAAAAATAGCAACTTTTGACACCTTGATGATTTTTGAGCCATCCTTGTGGAATCATGATCAAGAATTGATCAAATGATGACTGTGGCTTCAAAATAAGATGTTGACCAAAAATTCTGACTTTTGACTGTAAAATGACCATTTTACCCCTACAGTTGATTGTGAAGCAAGTAGGGCTTTTGACTGTGCAATTTGACCCTGTGAGTCTTGCAACTTGGCATGTAGATGCTTGGCAATGTATATAGGCATATGGGACTTGATTGGACCACTAAAAACCTCAACTTCCTTGCAAGAACCAAAATCCTAATTTTGACTGCCTTAGGAGGCAATTGGACTGTGCAACCCTTGAGGAATCTTGAAGCATTTGAAGATTGATCTTGACAAATCTTGAAGAATATGGGAGGGAAAATTTTGGGGTACAACTGTTTCCCTTGTTCAATCTTCTTAGACCTGAGGATGTAGATTGGCTTGCGTGCCTTTCGTGATCCGAAGGTGGAAGATGATTGAACACTAGAGTGCCCAGAAATTTGCACTCGCATAGTAGAGTATCAGCAATGTGATGTAGGGAATGGGCTTACAGATGCCATTTGGAAAGATGGTGGATAGGAGGATGGGCTTATAGATGCCATATGGAGATGTGACAGAACCTTGTCGGGAATGGGCTTATAGATGCCATTTGGAAGTGTAATGGATATTTGTGGAGATGTGATAGAAAGTTGATGGAGGGATGGGCTTATAGATGCCATCTGGAGACTGTTGGTAGGTGGATGGGCTTATAGATGCCATCTGGAGATGTCGATCGCGTAAGAGATTCCTTAGCGAGAACTTGTATATTTGAGAAAGAAAGATAATTTCCTGGCCGGTTATAGGTGTTGATCTTCAAACTCTTCATGCAGATATGCCCTGGCTAGATACAGGTATCGAATCCATAATCAATTGCTTACAGATATGCCCTGGCTAGATACAGGAATCGAATCCAGAATTAGTCGTCTACAGATATGCCCTGGCTGGATACAGGTATCGAATCTCTAAACTCTTCATGTAGATATGCCCTGGCTGGATACATGTATCGAATCTACAATCAATTACTCACAGATATGCCCTGGCTAGATACAGGAATCGAATATGGAATTAGTCGTCTACAGATATGCCCTGGCTGGATACAGGTGTCGAATCTCTAAACTCTTCATGCAGATATGCCCTGGCTAGATACAGGTGTCGAATCTACAATCAGTTACTCACAGATGTGCCCTGGCTAGATACAAGAATCGAATCTGGAATTAATCGTCTACAGATATGCCCTGGCTGGATACAGGTGTCGAATCTCTAAACTCTTCATGCAGATATGCCCTGGTTAGATACAGGTGTCGAATCTACAATCAGTTACTCACAGATGTGCCCTGGCTAGATACAGGAATCGAATATGGAATTGTGACAGTTGATAGTAATCATCTTTGGATGGACCTTTTTCCTGAAAAGGCAAAACATCAGTTGTATGCAATGTCATGATGTATGAAATGCATGATGTCATGATGTTCTCAAAAATAAATGAGATCGTGTTGTATGTATGTAAGCAGGATGTATAAAATGTGGAATGTCTATGAATATGTTTTGTCTGGGAAAATAAATCCTTGACGAATGCCGGGAGCTTGTTGAATCCCGGGCTGATGTTGAAGAGTAAGATTCTTCATTTCCGCTGGGGATGATGGTTGCAAGAATAAACCGGTAGGAGAAGATGACTCCGTTGGGGGGATAAACTTGTTGGAGAGATTACTCTACGGGGAATTACTCTGTGGGGAAGAGATACTTCGCTGAGATTTTAATGATAACTTCGCTGTGGATTCCATTGAATAAGTTTTGTTGGAAGATTTTGATGAACTCCGCTGGGGATAGGAAGAACTTCGCCGAGGACGATCTTTCCGTGGTAATTAGCTGAGGATAACCCAGTTATAAGCTCTGGTGGGGAATAACCTTCTGCATATGGTCGGGGAGAGACGTATGTACTCTGTAGGTGATAAGCTTCCAGAATCTACTGGGGATAAGCTTCCAGAATCTACTGGGGAGGATGATTCAACTCTCCTGGGGAAACTTTTGGACTGCACTGGGGAAGTGGCTCTACTGGGATGTCTAGTATTCCGCCGGGGAACAATCTTATATTAAGACTGCCGGGGATGCTTGCTTAGGAACATCTGTATACTCCGCTGGGGAATATTGAGATCTTCTGGGGATACCCAACTTACTTAAGGCTGACAGTAGATTAACTCTGCTTGGGGAGAGTATTGCTGACTTGCTGGAGATACTGTGCCTTATCGGGGCCGGTGGGAGACCAAATCTGCTTGGGAGAGTATTGCTGAGTCTTGTCTTACTCTGCGGTGAGTGAAGGTATCCTGATTACATTCTTCAGTCGAACTTACCTTGGTACATTGATGGATAGAGCAACTAGATCGCTTAGACAACTCATTATTGCCCCTGTTTCTGATGTCACCTATAATTAGTCCTTTGTTTCGCATGCAAATATTTATGATTAGCAATTAATGTCAAATGCATATATCAAAAATGAACATTGGACGTTCTTCGCAAGACAAAACAGATAAAGGAAAAACAATTGGCAATTTGTCTGAAAAGGGAATTTGTATTGATTTTGAATTTGCCTGTAAATAGGCGTTTATGTACAAGAGGCTGACGTCCTAGTAAGAGAACGCCGCCGAACAACAGAGTTTATACAATTTTCTGAAAAGGAAAACAAAACAGCTATGTGAAAAAAAATAATCCCACTGGGTTCCAACTCTGCTATCGCCTTTATGTCTTCAAGTGTCTCATCACTTGGCTGCTTAGTTGAAGATGAAGCTGATTGCTTGATGCCGTCTGAACCTGATAGTTGATGTCGGATTCTGGATGCAAGGTGATCCAATGAGACATAGTATTACGCTTTATCCCTAATTTTTGCCTGGACCGCCCTTTCAGGTTTTCACTCCACCGGGATACCCATTTTTTCCCAAGCCGCCTTTTCAGGTTTTCGACTTGCCGGGTGTATGGATTTTTTCATTTCATCCCTTATTTTTGCCCGAACCCTTTTGGTTCGCCGGGAAGCCCTTATTTTTGCCTAGGTGTGTCAACCTAGCGGGTCTTTTATCATGCGTAGTATCTTTTTACTATGTCTGCATTGGCGGGGTGAGGAAGGTCGTCACAATCCATGGTGGTTAGAATCATAGCTCCTCCTGAGAAGATATGTTTAACCACAAATGGCCCTTCGTATGTAGGGGTCCATTTGCCCCTGGGATCACTTTGAGGAAGAATGATGTGCTTGATTACCAGGTCTCCAACTTGATACTCTTGTCGTCTGACTTTCTTGTTAAATGCCCTGATCATCCGTTTTTGGTACGTCTGACCATGACAAATAGCAGCGAGTCTCTTTTCATCAATTAGGTTTAATTGATCAAGTCGAGTCTGGATCCAGTCATCTTCGCTCAAACCTGCATCCTTCATTATCCGGAGAGAGGGTAACTGGACTTCAATAGGTAAGACTGACTCCATGCCATACACCAAGGAAAAAGGTGTTTCCCCTGTTGACGTCCTTGCTGAGGTACGGTACCCATGAAGAGCAAACGGTAACATCTCGTGCCAATCTTTATAGGTCACTGTCATCTTCTGCACAATCTTCTTGATATTCTTATTTGCTGCTTCTACAGCTCCATTCATCTTCGGCCGGTAAGGAGAAGAGTTGTGGTGTTGTATCTTGAATTGCTCGCAGAGCTCAGTGATCATCTTGTTGTTAACATTGGTACCATTATCCGTAATGATCCTTTCCGGGACACCGTAGCGACAGATCAGGTTATGCCAAATGAATCGTGCCACGACATTCTTGGTTATTGTAGCATAGGAAGCCGCTTTAACCCACTTTGTAAAGTAGTCAATTGCTACTAGGATGAAGCGATGCCCGTTGGATGACGTAGGTCTGATCTCGCCGATCATATCAATGCCCCACATTGCAAAAGGCCAAGGTGCTGTCAGAATGTTCAGCGGAACTGGAGGAATGTGCACCTTATCTGCATATATCTGGCATTTGTGACACGTCCGAGAATGTTGGTAACAGTCGGCTTCCATTGTGGACCAGAAATATCCTGCCCGAAGGATTTTCTTTGCCATAGTATGTCCACTGGAATGTGTTCCGAAGGTACCCTCATGCAGCTCTGCCATGATCTTTTCTGCTTCAGTCCTATCTACACAACGCAGTAGGGTCGAATCATGGTTTCGCTTGTAGAGAATGTCGTTGCTGAGGAAGAACTTTGCAGCGAACCTTCTCAGAAACTTTTTGTCATTAAAAGATGCGCCTTCAGGGTATTCTTGAGCTTCAAGGTACCTCTTCACTTCGTGATACCAAGGTTTTTTAGTTACCTCTCCAGCCTCAAGCTCACAGCAATGTGCAGGTTCATCCAACTTCCAGATAATGATCCGGGGAGCCTCGTTGTCCCATTTGACTTTGAACATAGAAGACATCGTAGCTAGTGCGTCCGCCAACTGATTCTCCTCTCTTGGGAAGTGTTCAAAAGTTATCTCCTCGAAGTGGGGAATCAACGTCAACACATACTCTTTGTAAGGAATAAGATTTGGGTGTTTCGTATCCCACTCGCCTTTGATCTGATTGATCACGAGAGCGGAATCTCCGAAGACACTCAGAAACTTGATCCTTAAGTCAATTGCAGCTTGAAGACCCATGATAAATGCTTCGTACTCCGCCATGTTGTTGGTGCAGTTGAAACATAGTCGGGCGGTAAGTGGAGTATGAGTGCCTTTTGGGGATATGATCACAGCGCCGATACCATTACCCAAAGCGTTTGAGGCTCTGTCAAAGTGCATAGACCATCGGGATCCCTCCTTAGGTCCTTCATCCGGTCCAGGTACTTCACAATCAGTCACCACCATGATATTCTCGTCTGGAAATTCAAAGTTCATAGATTGGTAGTCGTCCACTGCCTGGTGTGCAAAATGGTCTGCCAATACACTTCCTTTAATTGCTTTCTGAGTCGTGTATTGGATGTCGTATTCTGTCAAGATCATCTGCCATCTTGCTATTCTTCCGGACAAGGCGGGCTTTTCGAATATGTACTTGATCGGATCCATTTTTGAAATCAACAGAGTAGTGTGAGTCAACATATACTGTCTCAGCCGGTGAGCAACCCATACCAAAGCGCAGCAAGTTTTCTCGAGCAGTGAGTATCGGGTCTCACAGTCGATAAACTTTTTGCTAAGGTAATAAATGGCGTGCTCTTTTCGGCCAGACTCGTCATGCTGCCCCAACACACACCCCATTGAGTTGTCCAGTACTGTCAAGTATAAGATTAGAGGTCTCCCTTCAACCGGTGGCATAAGAATGCGTGGTTCTTGGAGATACTCTTTGATTCTGTCAAAAGCGGCCTGACATTCATCGTTCCAACGTACCACTTGATCTTTCTTCAGTAGCTTGAAGATTGGTTCACAGGTAGCAGTTAGATGTGAGATGAATCGGGCAATGTAGTTCAGCCGTTCTAGAAAGCCTCTGACTTCTTTCTCCGTCTTGGGAGTTGGCATCTCTTGTATGGCTTTCACTTTGGCGGGGTCTACTTGAATACCTTTGTCACTTACGACGAAGCCTAGCAATTTTCCAGATCTTACCCCGAAGGTGCACTTGTTCGGGTTCAATCTCAGCTTGTACAACTTCAGCCGGTCAAACAGCTTCTGCAGATGGTCAAGGTGTTCCTCCTCAGTTTGGGACCTTGCAATCATATCGTCCACATATACTTCAATTTCATGATGGATCATGTCATGAAATAAAGCAACCATGGCACGTTGGTAGGTTGCCCCAGCATTTTTCAACCCAAAAGGCATGACCTTGTAGCAAAAGGTGCCCCACTGAGTAATAAAAGTGGTCTTCTCCATGTCTTCAGGAGCCATCTTGATCTGATTATAACCGGAGAAGCCGTCCATGAAGGAGAATACTTTATGCTGAGCAGTGTTGTCAACCAGAACGTCGATATGAGGCAGAGGGAAATCATCTTTAGGGCTCGCCCTGTTCAAATCCCTATAATCAACACACATTCGGACCTTACCATCCTTCTTCGGCACTGGAACCACATTAGCAACCCACTGAGGGTAAGAAGTCACTGCTAGAAAACCGGCGTCAAATTGTTTCATAACCTCAACTTTGATTTTCTCGGACATCTCTGGACGCATACGGCGGACCTTCTGTTTTACCGGAGGGCACTCTTCCTTGGTAGGCAAGTGATGAACCACAATGTCAGTATCCAACCCAGGCATGTCTTCGTAAGACCAAGCAAAGATTTCCACATAATCATGCAACATCTGAATCAACCATTGTTTCACACTAAGCTCCAGATTGGCACCAATCTTGACTTCCTTTCTGTCTGTCTCAGTACCCAGATTTACCATTTCCACTGGCTCTTCATGTGGCTGAATGGCCCTCTCTTCCTGGAGTAACAGTCTTGCAAGCTCTCCAGGCACTTCACAATCATCTTCGCCTTCGTCTTCGGCTAAGTTGATCGGATTTTCGAAGTCATAATTGGCAGTAGCAGAGTAGTTACCAGTGGGATCCAGAGTGGATTGGAACCTGTATAAGTGAGTGTGTAAATATAGTTGTTTTGCAATATATAAAGAAAGAAAGGGAGCACAAGATTTGAAATGCAAAAAAAAACGTCCAATGTTTTTATTCATGATATATGAAAATGACAAATAATAAGCTCTCACAAAAGAAGCCACGGTGCCCCGGGTAAGACACCGGGCCATAAAGTTTCAAATTATTGTTCGTTACAAATTCAAAACAAAGGAGTTCATTACTGAGTGACAAAAGTAATAGGTATGAAATCTTTGGCAGTCCAGTTGTTCAGTCCACCGTTGGTCGTTGGGTAGATCCAGCTGTCGAATTCAGATTCCTCCACGTCGTCTTCAATAGCATTCACTCTCGGGTTGGTGATGAATACATGAGGTTTTCCAATCCTTACCTTACGAACAGCCCTCTGAGCTTCTGCAGTGAAACCCAAACCAAACTTGTCAGTCTTCAGAGTGAAATCAGGAAGTCGGCCCCAGTTTGCACACTCACCCTTCTCAATCACAGCTCGGGCATCCTTTAAGGAAGCCATCTTCAAAGGAGAGTCTTCTTCAGTCACAGTCTCTGCTGACGCCAATGTCTGAGGAACCTCTTCAAAATGTTGAAAGGGGGTCTCAATGAACTCCCCATCCATCTCTATGTACCGGAACGAGTTAAGGTGACTGACCATATATTCTTCCCCCCCTGCACTGTAACAATCTTCCCTCTGACCGGGTACTTAAGCTTCTGATGTAATGTGGAGGTCACAACTCCAGCCTTATGGATCCAAGGGCGACCCAGCAAACAAGAATAGGATGGTCGGATGTCCATCACATAGAAAGTAGAATCAAAAACTTGAGAACCAACCCTGATTGGAATATCAACTTCGCCATGTACCATCCTCTTCGACCCGTCAAAGGCCCGGACAACAATGTTACTAGGCTTGAGCTCTAAACCCTCACAATCCAATCTGTCTAGGGCTTTCTTGGGTAATACGTTTAATGAGGAACCTGTTTCAACCAGCACATGGGCAAGAGTAGTGCCCCTGCATTCAATGGAGACATGCAGGGCGTCATTATGGTTCTTCCCCTTAGCGGTTAGATCAGCATCAGAGAAACCCAAACCATTATCAGCAGTCAAGTTGGCCACACAATCGGTAAATTGATCAGCAGACGTTTCTTGTGGCACATGGGCCGTCTTCAGGAAGGAAACAGGGCCTTGGCATGGGCCTCTGAACAGAACAATGGTGATAGCATAGAAATCTTAGAGGGGGTGTGCCTCAGCTGCTCAACGACGTTGAAATCACTCTTTTTGATAATCTTGAGGATCTCTTCCATCTCTTGCTTGGAAGCTTCAACATTGGTGGTCTTTGGTGCCTCCATCCGGGCAGGCACATCAGTTGCAATCCCTTTGCCCCGAGCGTCAGATGACTCGGCAGCAGGGGTAGAAACAGGAACTTGGTCAGGCAGGGAAGTGGGAACACTTGCAGGTGTGATGACAAGAGGTCTCTGAATAGCTGGTGGCGCAATATCAGGTGAGAAGAGCCTGCCACTGCGAGTGACTTTAGCAGGCCCGATGATGTTGCTGACGCCGATACTAGTATCAAACTCTTGTTTTACTCCAAGCACATAAACATCTGCCCCATAGTGCCACGGGACAGCTTTGTCAGATGTATAGGGGAGGGGCCCTGGAACAGTGATGATGATAGGAGCAATCTTCTGAACATACATGATTTTGACAAGCTTCTTTGAGGGAGCCTTAGGAGAGTTGTTGAAAGTAGTAACAATGGACACTTCTTCAGCAAGGATAGTAGGAACAACAATCTTCTTGAACAAGATCTCTTTGCTATCCATCAGGTTTTGGACGCCTGACTTCAGCAAGGGACAACCAGCAGGTGAAACAACACGTAAATGGCAACCTTTATTACATCCCAGAAATAAACCGGCTAGCAACAGGTTCCTCTTGACAGTCAACAACGGAGTAACAATATCATCCACAGAGGCCACATACAGGTCTTCTTCCATAAAATTCACTCCATGCTGGGGCATGGGAGCAGTCACAACATTGGGTCTTTCGGGCGCCTCGAACTGTATTTCCTTAGCATCAATAAGGTCCTGAACCTTATTCCTCAGAGCCCAACAATCATCAGTAGAATGCCCCGGGCTATCAGAGTGATAAGCGCAACGGGCGTTGGGGTTGTACTTTGGAGAGGTTGTATTCACTACCTTCGGAGCTTCTTTGACAGTTACCAGATTGGTTGACAGTAGTTGTGGCAATATCTGAGACAGGGTCATACTGAGCCGAGTGTACTGCCTTTTGGGTCTCTCACCCCTTGGTTGGTTATATTGCTGAGGAGCAGCAGTAGGCTTAGAAATAACCACCGCGTTGACAGCTTGGCGGCGTTCCGGTTTATTCTGTTTCCTCGAACCATAAACATCACTAGATTCTTTCTTGAAGGGCTTCTTTTCAGAACTCGAGGAGGCACCTTTTTGTATCTTCCCCGACTTGATACCCGCTTCTATCCTCTCACCAGTCAGAATGAGGTCTGTAAACCCTGCAGAAGAATTACCAATCAGATGGTTGAAGAATGGACCAAACAGGGTCCCCAAGAACATATCAACGAGCTCTTGGTCAGTCAAAGGTGGCCGCACCCTGCCAGCCAGGTCTCTCCACTTTTGCACGTACTCCTTAAAACCTTCACCCGTCCCAAGTGACATACCCTGGAGTTGGGTACGCGTGGGAGCGAGGTCGGAATTGTACTGATACTGCTTATAAAATGCAGTAGCCAAGTCCTCCCAGTTTCGAATACTGGTTCCATCCAGCTGATAGAACCACTCGAGTTGAGCCCCTGAAAGGCTATCCTGGAAGAAATGGATCCATAGATTCTTGTCTGCAGTGTAAGGTTGGATTTTCCTTACATATGATCTGAGATGCAGCTTAGGACAAGATGCCCCGTCGTACTTCACAAAAGAAGGTGCCTTGAACTTGTGTGGGATCACCACCCTAGAAGATAAACCTAGATCCCCAAAATCCAACCCAGGCACATGCTGAATCTCCATAGAACTCAGTCGGTCCTCTAGTTGCTTGTACCTGTCCTCAGCAGGAGGGTACTGTTCATCATTGAAATCCGTCTCGTTGTCGGAGACCACAGGACTAGGAACCCTTCCCCCTTAGGGACTATCCTTCCCTACAGAGGAAGTAGCCTGATCAGCCTCATTCTGCAGTGTATTCCCAAACCTCCGTCCAGTGTTGAACAACACAATCCTCTTCTTCTTCTTTTTCAAAAGCAGAGTCTTCAATTCCTGTTGACCCTGGGCTAAGCTCATGACCAGCTCTTGAAACTGGGCGTTCTGGGCCTGGAGGGCCTTGATAGCTTGTTCATTGGATAATTCAGGATTGTTGATGATGGCTGAAATAAACAGTGAAGAAGATTAAGCAACCTGTAGAAAAAGAGTACCTGTTATGCACATGATGCATGATATGCTATTTATGCAATGCATTCAAGGGTTCAAAAGTTCAAATTTATTGTAGACAAAAAGGAACACACGTTATATTAAGAAATAATCTTTTCAGTACATCAGGGCCTCATGGACAAAACATTACAAAATAATTAATCCCAAAAGACACTGCGCATCCTCTTTGGAGCGATGTAAGTGTTGAGAGTCTTTTCCTCGTGCAGTAGGCGGGTGAGATCCAAGACATTCTTCTCACTGGCATGTAGACTGGTTTCAAGAGAATTCCGTTCTTTCTTGAGTTGGATCCAGCTCTTTTGCATTTCTTCCCAAGATGTCGGCATGTCAGGATGTTGAATGGTGTATGGCACCTCTCCTTCCAAAACTGGCTCTTTGATCACGGGGATAACATGAGGATATGGCATCACCAACTTCTGGGAGCGGGCTCGTACCCACTTGAGATAAGGCTCCAAGGGGATGGAGTTCTTGTGCCCCAGTGTCTTGCTATCTACCCTGTTGGGCATCCTCCAAGCTCTGATATATCTCTGGCGAAGTCCTTGTGCATCATTGTCGAAGTCAAAAACTATGTCAGGAATCAACATGTCATGAGGGCCATCCCTCCGAGCATATCCAAACTATCTCAAAGCCAGACACGGGTTATAAGTAATGCCTCCTCTAATTCTAAGTAAAGGAACATTGGGGAACTCTCTGCAACGATCAATGATAGTGACATTTTCTCTGGATCGAGAACACCAATGTATATCAGCATGTGTAAGAGTCATTAATCATTGTGACCATCTCAAACCCCGCTCGTTCTTCAAAATAGATTGTGGAAGGTGCGAAATAAACCACCTTGCCAGGAGAGGAGTGCAGCACATGAGAACACCTCTTTTTCTCATGGTTCGAGTGTAACATGAGTGAAGGATGTCCCCGAGCAACGTAGGTATGGGATTCCTGGACATAAAGATCTTGACAGCATTGATATCTATAAGCTGATCCGAATTCGGGAACAACACCAACCCATAGACAAGGAGTGCCACAACTTCTTCAAAGGCTTGTAGGTCAAGAGAATTCCAACATTCTTGGGCCTTCTCAAACAGGAACTTTGCCAAGAATCCTTTGATACCACTTCTAACTTCCCAATGCCCCTTGATGTCAGATGGTTGCATATGTAGTGCTTTAGCAACCTCTTCAAGTTTTGGCTCCTTTTCCGTACCGTTGTAGGGTAGTTAACTGAGAATGGGAACCTTCAAAAGCTGAGAAAACTCTTCCAAAGTAGGCACCAATTGATAATCCGGGAAAGTAAAACAGTGGTGCAAAGGGTCAAAGAACTGGAACAACACTTTCACCATATCCTCTTCAATATTGCTGTAGACCAAGCTGATGAGCCTACCATGCCTTTCACTGAAGGAAGAGTTCTCGGGAATCCTGGATGTAAGCTCCTTAAGCTGAGGAGGGACCCTTACAAGGTTGATCTGAATTATCTTTCTGTGGATAGTTTCCATGTCCTACAAAACAAGAACAAAGATGAAGATTCGAACCCTTGAAGTGGTTAGTAAATGCATATGATGCTGTATGATGCTATGATGTTATGATAAGGACACACCACAAGTATTCACAAAAAGCAAACATGATAAGGCACACAAGTCACACCAGACAGCCCTTAGAGTTTAGGCCAGCATGAGGTCTAGGTACTACCCTCTTGAAGTTGGTGGGCTCAAAACCTGTCCTATCAAAAGTAACCGGGTTCTAAGGAGCTCAATATCATTGGGTTGTTTTCTATGTTCATTGTTTTGATTTATCCACTGAACTGGCGATCAAAATATTCCAAGAAAACAACCCTCAATGAGTGTAGTATCGAGTATCTACCAACTTCGGACTGCACCAAAGTCGGTCATCTCACTACCCCTAAAGAGGCAAGGATGGTCAAGTAAGGTTCCTAAGGCCAGTTGATGCTTCACGACACCACGCGGCGGCCCCGTACTCTCCTTGACTTGACTCAAGGGTTACTGGTACTCACCAAAGTGCCACATCAACGTAGCAACTGCTTCAACCGTGTCGGTATACCCCACACAGTTCCCTCACAGTTTGTTGCTACCTAAAAGGTATCCCCCAGATCTGGGTTAGGATCTATAGAAATCCGATGCAAGGCCCACAAATATTAAAGCAAACAAAACAAGCAATTGAAAACATAAGAGTGGTCTAATCCTAAGGTACACCTCACTTTAAGTGTCCCCAGCAGAGTCGTCAGTTCTGTGATCGATGGAAATAGAACTGACTGTTTTGAAATGCTGGTTCGCGAAATGTCGCGGTAAGCAAGAGTCGCCACCATATTTTATTTTCTCCAACAAGGAAAGGACAAAAGCACAGCAAAATTCCTTTTCGAGATGTTTCTCGGTTCGGGAGGTAGATTATAGAAAGGGAAGGTGTTAGCACCCTTTCTATCCGTGGTTATCCACGGGCTCTTAGGAACTTGCTCACTATGTTTTCAAAAAATGTTTGCTTTTCTTGTGTTTGTGGGTTTTGAAAAAGTTTGTTTTGAAAACTTCTAGGTAACTCTTGTATCAGTCCTCAAGAGTGTATGAAGTGTTTGTTTGAAAACTTTTGTTTGAAAGTGTGAGTGCGAAAAGTTGTTTTATTTTTGAAAGAGCAAGTACCCAGGAGAAATCTACCTACTCAAAAGGAATTAAGCTGTGTAAATGTCCTTTAGACAGTACTATCCCACTATTGAGAAGTAGGTAGCACCGTCGTTGGAGTTGTCGGGTCAATTCGATTATAGGGACATGTGGTCACCAAAGCAATAGTAGGACGCCTTAGCGGTAACCCTAATGTCCTAGATCCTTTTTTATCCGAGGCAACCGTTTCGAGGCAACTGGATCTTTAGACAGGAGGGTGACCTCTAAAACACCCTATACTTGACGACCACGTTCGAGGCAACCAGTGAGGCGTACCCTAGGAGTGACATGTGCTTGTGTGTTGTTTTCATGTTATATTATCTTGTACATGTATCATGGTGATCTACGAGTTGTTTTTAATTTTTATACAAATCTTTCATGCATATTAACAGTTAAGAGTGCGGAAAATAAATTGCGGAAAAGGTAAATCTAGCTATTACAAGGCGCGGGTCTATACATCGCCAAAAAAACAAAAAACCCGTTTGGAAATAAATGTGAGAAAAGTAAATAAAGCGATAAAAACCTAATTAACTATTACATCCTCGGAAACAGTTACATAAATATGATTAAAATAAATAATAATCCGCGAAAAGAAATTTAATCGGGACGTCCTTAGGGTTTTGACCCTTTTTGAGAGAAAGAAAGAAAATTGTCTTTTTTGCATTTAATTTAAATATTAAACCTAATAACTAATTAATTAATTAATTAAAGAAAAAAAATGTTTTTTATGTTTTTTATGTAAATAAATCAAAAGGAATTAAAATTAAAAGTTAGTGAAACCTAATTCTAAGTTGATTTTATTTATTGTAAAAAAAGTTAAAGCTAACCTAATTTAACTAATTTAATTAACTTACATTTTATTTACAAAAATAATAATTAATAAATAAGAATAATGATAATAAGAAAATATGATTGAAAATTGTCAAACCCTAATTCTACATGATTTTTATTTATTTATGAAAAAAAAGATTAAAATTGACCTAATTTAACCACTAAATTAATTAACTATAATTTATTTACAAAAAATAATTATTAATTAGTGAAAATAATAAATAATAAAAATAAACAATGTTTTAAGTTTCTGATTTTATTATAAAAAATATTAATTTGTGACTTAATTAAATAATAGTAATAGTAATTAAGAATAATTAAAATAGAAAATAATGAAAGAAAAATAATAAACCAGGGGGGTATGCTGGCCCAGATGGAGGTTTTGCTGGAAATTTTAGGCCCATAACACTCAAGCCTGTTGACTTCTGGAATCAAGTGTGCAAGCATTGACTGGAGAATATGGTGTTCTCCACTTTTTAGCCATTGGATTACTGTTGAAGGACACATGGCATCTGGATGAGGAAGGTGTATGATGGAATCCTGGGCAAACGCTGCATATGAATATATTATGAAAAATAATATGAGGATTTTGGGTGGACCTGGGAATCGAACCCAGGTCCCATTGATTGCCAGACACCTCACTATCCACCAAGCCAACTGCACGCCTTTGTTAGTATAGTGGGAAACAAATATATTATATAAAACAACAACATATACTAACAATTATGAAAAAGCGCGCGTTTCATTTAAATGGACCAACCATGCACGCACACGTCTTCATCTTCATCCTTTTTCCTATAAAACAACAAACAGATAGCGGGGGTTTTTAACCCCCATAAAATAACATTACCAAAAATGACGATTAGATATACAAGCTATATAAATAGGGCGCGAGGGTTGGGTTTGATTCGTCTGGCCTTGACGAATTCAACCATAGGTCTAAGAAGGTCCAATTTTTCCTGTGCTGGGAATCCCTAAATTGAAAGCTTTGAAAACCTAGAATTCGTCCATGGTAATTTTCGTTTCAGGGCACCATAACGCAATTGAATCACATCAAAAGTTTCACCTAAGTTCTATAAACACAAAACAATCAATAAAAGATGTTAAAAATGCATGAATCGATGATTATGATTTTGAAAAAAAGTGGTAAACCGTATGAGTGTGTAGAGCGATTTCTTGAGGTTAAACGCTTGGTTTTGGTTGCAATGCGTTTCTGGGAGTCCCTGCAACGTATTGGAATCAAGAAAAGGCTTTGAATTGGCCTGGAAGGTTGAATTCAGTTTTGACTTTGTTCTTGGTTTTTTGGAATTAGTTTGTGGCTTTTTGCAGCAGCTTTCCCATTTACAGCATTAGGGTTAGCTTTAGTATATGTAGTGGAATGGAATTAGGGTAAAACTTTGTCCAAAAATCCATGGCTTCAATATTTGATTTCAATCAAATCTTTTTCAACCTTTTTGATTGATAAAACTTTCCAAAATTGGATGATTTTGTCTCCTTGATGTGTACACGAAATCTTCAGCATGTGTTGACCTTTTTTGCATCACAAAAAGATTTGAAAACCATATCTTTGAATTTCCTACATTTAAAATCAATTAAATGAATTAATATTAATAAAAAATTCAATTAATTAATTAAAAATAAGAAAATAAATCAATTTAAGCTCATTGGGTCGTGCATAGGCCTTGGACAATGTTTCAAGAAAGAATTTGAGGCCCATTAGCAAAAATGAGGTGTTTTGGGCAAAGTTGACTTTTGCAAATTCCCAAAAATTTCCCAACTTCTCCAATGCATATCTTGCTCAATTTTGATCATATGAACATGTTCTTGGACATTTTGGAAAGGTCTTGAAGTCCCCTAACCAATGCCTTTGGTCCCATGTCATTTGGATTTACCAATCTCAAGTTATGGTCTTTGACTTAAAGTGCCTTTTTGTTGACTTTTAAAATTGACATATAATGTAGAAATTGATAACTTTTTGTGAGAGAATTTCTTGGACTTGGAATGTGAATATGAGTTTTAGGAAATGTCATCCCCTTCAAAATGAGCATTGGATGGGATTTTTCTGATGAACCATGCAAAAGTTATGCATTGGTCAAGTTACAGTTGACTTTTCAACTGTCCAAAAATAGCAACTTTTGACACCTTGATGATTTTTGAGCCATCCTTGTGGAATCATGATCAAGAATTGATCAAATGATGATTGTGGCTTCAAAAAAAGATGTTGACCAAAAATTATGACTTTTGACTATAAAATGACCATTTTACCCCTACAGTTGATTGTGAAGCAAGTAGGGCTTTTGACTGTGCAATTTGACCCTGTGAGTCTTGCAACTTGGCATGTAGATGCTTGGCAATGTATATAGGCATATGGGACTTGATTGTACCACTGAAAACCTCAACTTCCTTGCAAGAACCAAAATCCTAATTTTGACTGCCTTATGAGGCAATTGGACTGTGCAACCCTTGAGGAATCTTGAAGCATTTGAAGATTGATCTTGACAAATCTTGAAGAATATGGGAGGGGAAATTTTGGGGTACAACAGAGAGTAAATCCTCTTTCCTCTTGATGGACGTCTGTTTAACATAAAACTGCATCACAAACCCTTGAGATCCTTGAAATGGTTATTGAAAATGCTATGGTATGATGTCATGATGTCATGTACAAGTATATACACAAGCAAAGCAAACAAGTCCTTAGGTTTAGGCTTGCATGGAGTTCATAGGTAAGTACCCTCTTGAAGTTTAGTTGGCTCAACTTGTCCTAGTAATAGTAATCGGGTTCTATGGAGTCTCATATCACTGACCTTTCTATTAGACATTTTTCTAGCTCAAGCACCGAAGTATTGCGGCCAGAATATCCAAAAAGTCCAATCTCAATGAGTGTAGTATCGAGTATCAACCAATCTTCAGTCGGAACTAAAGTCGGCCATCTCACTACTTTCTAATGGCTTAGGATGAGTCAATTAAAGGTTCTAAAGGTCAGTTAGTGCTTAATGACACTATAAGAAAGCCTAATGTTATCCTTGACTGACTCAAGGAACATTAGTACAAGCCAGAGTATCACACTAACGTAACTATCACTTTATCCATATCGTTCTACACTATACAACCTCCATGATTTATTTCTACTTACCTAAAATAGTTCCCCAGATCCAGGTGTAGGATCAAAAACCCAAACAAGGACCCAAAATGTAAAGCAAGCAATTAAAACAAAGAAAACATTTTAAAGGTGATCTAGCTCTAAGGTAACACCACTTTTAAGTATTTTCCCAGCAGAGTCGCCAGTTCTGTAATACGGTAGGAGAACTGACTTGGTTTTTTTTGCGTTTGATCACAATCGTTGTAGATAGAAAGAGTCGCCACCGACTTTTCACAACGAGTTGTTTCTGCGAATTTGAAAGTCTTGCCATCCACTGGCATAAACTGACGACAAACTGTAAACTATCCACTCATAGAGGAGTGTAGCGATAAAAAATGTAGCGGGGTAAATCGGAGATCAAGCTATTAATTAACTCGTCTCTAAAAAGCAAGAGTCGCCACCGCGCTTTATTATTTCCAAGGGAAAAGAGCGAAATAAAACCCTAAAATATGCAATGTAAAATAATACTTAAAAGTAATGAAAATACAAGGCGTTTTGAAAAGAGGTCTAGAGTTCGGGGGTTGGTTATACAATGGGAAGGTATTAGCACCCAATGCATCTATAGTATCCTATAGGAACCTTTTGAAATATTAGTTTATTAAAATTTTTTGTTTGATTAAAATGGTTTGTTTGGCTAAAATGGGAGTGGGCGAGATTTTGAAGATACGACGACCTAATGTCGAAGTTTTGACTTAAAAGGTGTAAGTTTGAAAATTGAATATTTAGGAGAATTATCTTAAGTTTTTAACAAAATAATAAACGAAAGATGAATGTGGGTATTCGCACGATTAGATGAGACGTGTTTGAGGATATAAAGTCAACAAATTTAAAACAATTCCCTTGGATTTGAGACGGACGAAAGATATAAAGATTAAACTATCGATGATAAAATTAATTAAAATGACAATTGAACAATTAACTAATTAAATTATACTAGCATGCATTTTGAATGATTAAGTAAATAAACAAAATTACATAAAGACTAAATTACAAATCATGGATTTTTAATAATTAAACAAATAACAAAAATTAAATAAACTAAATTATGAAACAAATATTTTTTGAATAATTAAATAATAAAAGATTAATAACAAATTAGCAAAAATTAAATTATAAAAGCATGTTTTTTATGTGTTTTTTAACTAATAATTATAACCTAAACTATATGTAAATAAGTTCAAAGGGAATTGAAAAAGGAGAAATGCAAAAGAGCAAAAAAGAAAACGTCCTCACCGAGGATTGAACTCAACTTCTCTAGATTATAACTAACATGCTTCACCAATTGTACTAGGATGGTATTCGTTTATTAATAATACAAAATTGATAAATAAGGAAACGTGAGGGAGGGATTGGGCCAATAGGCCCAAAGAGTTTGACCCGATTTGGGGAAGGGATAGAGAAAGATTTCAAACTCTACACAACTAAAGAGGCGCCGCGAGTTAGTGCATCACATAACTTTTTGTGGAACAAAATATTATAATCTTAGAACCTCATTCCTAGGATCTGAGGATCTGCTCTAGACGCCTCTGTTTCTCCATTTGTAGGACAACTTCAATATACTGTATGATAGATTTGTTCGCAGCAAGCTCATCTACGTTTCCAATGTTAACCTAAACTGGGTTAACAAGAAGATCGCCAGCAGTTTTTCTTACTTCTTTAGGCCAGGTTGTAGTGTACATGAGAGGTGATGATGAGGGACAAAGAGCTGACAGTGAAGCGGGTTGCTTGTGCTGAAGATGGTGTGACGGAGGTCTGAGCGGATGAAGGAAGTGAGATGGGTGGAGTTCGGTTTATGCAAACAGACGGAGGAAGGTGGCTCCGGTGATGAAGTAACAATCTGTGGAAGTGAGAGGCGGAAGGGATTTTGCTCAAGGTGATGAATTTGTGAGGCTTCGTGAAATTAGAGGTAAGAGCGATTGGGACTGGTATGGATGACAAAGGGATTTCGTCCTGGGTTTTTGTTCTTCCTCGGCGTTTTTTAGTTTTGAATCTGTTTTGGTTTATATTCGTGAAAACTCAGTGTACACTGTTGCGTTTTTCTGGGTGAATTTTGTGTTTTGGTGTTGAGTGCTAAGTGTGATCGGTGGAAATAGAACTGACTATTTTGAAATGCTGGTTCGTGAAATGTCGCGGTAAGCAAGAGTCGCCACCATCTTTTATTTTCTCCAACAAGGAAAGGACAAAAGCACAGCAAAATTCCTTTTCGAGATGTTTCTCGGTTCGAGAGGTAGATTATAGAAAGGGAAGGTGTTAGCACCCTTTCTATCTGTGGTTATCCACGGGCTCTTAGGTACTTGCTCACTATGTTTTCAAAAATGTTCGCTTTTCTTGTGTTTGTGGGTTTTGAAAAAGTTTCATTTTGAAAACTTCTAGGTAACTCTTGTATCAGTCCTCAAGAGTGTATGAAGTGTTTGTTTGAAAACTTTTTGAAAGTGTAGGTGCGAAAAGTTTTTTTTTTTTTTTGAAAGAGCAAGTTGCCAAGAGAAATCTACCTACTCTAAGGAATTAAGCTGTGTAAATGTCCTTTAGACAGTACTATCCCACTATTGAGAAGTAGGTAGCGCCGTCGTTGGAGTTGTTCGGGTCAATTCGATTATAGGGACATATGTGGTCACCAAAGCAATAGTAGGACGCCTTAGCGGTAACCCTAATGTCCTAGATCCTTTTTATCCGAGGCAACCGTTTCGAGGCAACTGGATCTTTAGACAGGAGGGCGACCTCTAAAACACCCTATATTCAATGACCACCTTGAGGCAACCAAGTGAGGCGTACCCTAGGGGTGGCATGTGCGAGTGTGTCATGTTTCATGTTAATTGTCTTTGCACAAGTTATGGTGAGCTACGAATTGATTTTAATTTTCAGGCAAGTCTTGTCATGCATAGTTAACAGTTAATAATTGTGCGGAAAGTAAAGTGCGGAAAGTGAATATACGCTATTACAAGGCGTCGGGTATTTACATCGCCAAAAGCAACCCTTGAAAAGTAAATTGCGAGAAAATAAAAGAAAGCGATAAAAGTCCTAATTATCTATTACATCCTCTGAGCAGTTACATAAATATGATCAAAATAGGAATCAAGAATAAACACGCGCGAAACAAAATTGCATCGGGAAAAGTCTTAGGGTTTTGACCCTTTTTGAGAAAAGAATGGAATTTTGGTCCTTTTTGCAATTAATTAATATTAAACCTAAAACTAATTAATTAAATAATTACAAGAAAAAAGCATTTTTGTGTTTTTTATATTTTAATGAAAATAAAATAAAAAAATCAAAAGTTGGTAAGAAACCCTAAGTCTAATTTATTTTAAATTATTTGAGAAAAAGTTAAAATTAAACCTAATAAAAAAAAGACTAAATTAATTAATTAAATTTATTTACAAAAATAATAAGGTGAAATTAATAAATAATAATAATAATATTTACATTTTCTGATTTTTATTATGTTATTATGAAAATAATAATTATGTTAGTTAAATAAATAATAATAATAATAATAGTAAATAATTAAATAAATAAAGTAGAAAATATAAAGAAACCAGGGGGGTGCTGGGCCCAGAAGGAGGTTTGTTTGTAAATTCTAAGCCCATTAAGCCACAAGCCTGCTTTGACTTTCTGGCTTGTCCACGCGTGCCTTGACTAGGGAGCATCATGGTCAGCACCTCATGACCATTAGATCTATGCTTAAGGACACATGGCGCATTGATGATTGAAGCACATAGTGGAACACTCTTGGCATGCCTGCGTATGAACATGTTAGACAAAATAATATAAGAGTTTGGGGTGGACCTGGGATTCGAACCCAGGTCCCAATGACTCTTGGACAATGCACTATCCACTAGGCCATTACGCTGCATTTGTTATTATGATGGACAATGAACATAATATATAAAAAATATCAATTATGCTGGAAACATAAAATCACGCGCGCGCTTTTGAATAGACCAATGATACGCTTACACGCCTTCATCTTCTTCGCTGTGTACCTGTAAAAACAAATAGATAGCGGGGGTTTTTAACCCCCACAACCTGCAACCACGAAAAATAGCGAATAGGCGTGTGATTAATATAAATATTTCGTGATGGTTGGGTTGAATTCGTCTGGTTCTCAGGATTACAACCATATGCCTCATGAATCCTAATTTTACTTGGCTTACAAAGCCCCAATTCCAGAACTCATGAACCCTAGAATTCGTTCATGGCATCTTTGGATTTAAGACGTTTTAATCCAATTAACCTATGCCAAAAGCTGAATTTTTTTTATTAACAACCATGTATTAAAATAATATTTCACAAATAACCGGGTTTCGGAAAAAATTATGCAAATAACCATGTTTCAGATGACTCCCCAAAGGAGGAGCCATCTCACTTGGCGCCTCCACCTAGGGTTTTGCCCTAGGCGCCATCTCACTTGGCGCCTCCCTTGGCTTTTAGCCAAGTGAGATGGCGCATGCTCCTTAAAAGTGAGAGGAGGCGCCATCTCACTTGGCTTCTAGGGCAAAACTAGGGCAAAATGCTGTTTTATAAATAATTCGTCTGTTTCTCCGAAATTTCTCACACTTTCTCGCACTGTATTTTTATTTTGTACTCCGTTATTTGCGTCATGACGTCGCCTATGATTTTTAGCAGAGATGGTTACGTTATATTCTCCGCCACGAAACCTGCGATGAAAATGAAATTCTGGCACATTCACTCCATGGAGCGTCTGAAGCGGGAGTTGATGCGGTGGCTAGATGGAGACATTGCGGAGGGGGAAAATTCGAAGGATCCAGCAAAAACGAACAACAACCTCACATGCGACAAGAAGACCTAATATGTGGTTGGAGGAAGTCAAAACAGACAGTGATGTAATGCTGATGATGCATGGGTCAGATGAAATTATGTTAACAGTTGTAATTTCCTAGATTGAATATCGTTAATTATTGTTGTACGCGTTTTATTAATTGTAGCAAAATCTGTTAACGGAAAACCCAAATGTTTACAACACAATTATGAAAAGATTTTATGTATTACAATATTTATGTGGTCGAGCCAGACGCCCGATTCGGACAGTTTTTGCGATTGTGTCCGACCTGACGGCATAAACCACACTTTCTTTCCAACCTGTCAAGATCGTCCATTTCTGTTATGATGCGCCTACTTTTGGGACGACCCTTCTTGTTCCTTCGCATTTGGTCATTGTGCCAAACTATATCGCTGTTGTATTCAGGTTAATAATCTGGTTTTGCCACCAAAGGAAAGTTATTGTTGTAAACAGTGAGCAACGTTTCAGATTTGTAAACGTTTGACAGCAGTTGAAGCGCGTCTTGATGGGTATGAGCACAAGTGGCAATGACATGAGAGCAAGGCATACGAAATGCTTGAAACCTGCCACAATCGCACCATTGAGAAGGTAAAATGACCATGTATTCTTGTCTTGGCAGGCCTTCATTGTGGTCGATTGTCTCTTTCACAATGAAGTTGTGGCTGTGTCGGTCAAACCATGTAACCATGTGAGTGTTGGCTTTAGCACTTTCAACCTTAATGTATTTCATGCAGCTTTCACTCCATAGTTGTCCAGATTGCAACACCGCATTCCACATTTCACCTCTTTTGGCAAATAACGCAGCCATCCTAAAATACGTAGATTTTACCAAGGCAATGATTGGGAGGTTTCGTATGCCCTTGAATACCCCATTCATTGATTCAATAAGATTCGTTGTCATATGCCCTCATCTTTGGCCATTGTCGTATGACCTAGTCCATTTTTCCACCGGAATATTGTCGATCCACCTACCGGCTTCTGGATTAGACAAATGGATCTCGTTGCGGTAATATTTGAATGTGGGTTGTGTCAATGCATATCCCGCATTCATAACCGCTTTCCTCAATATTTTGTCCTTGACCTCCCTCGAGAAATTCTGGACGATATGCCTAACGCAATAGACATGCGTAGAAGGAGGGTCATGCCAACCATTTGCTGGATTATTGTAGGCACTTTCAATGGAGGCATGTCTGTCCGAGATCAAACAGAGATCTGGTTGAGGAGCCATGTGTGTCCGAATATTTTTCAGGAAAAATCTCCAAGCACCACCGGTCTCCCCCTCGACAAGGGCAAACGCAACGGGGAAAATGTTGTTGTTGCCATCTTGTGCAACTGCCATCAATAGCGTGCCTTTGTACTTCCCATACAACCAAGTCCCATCAATTTGTAAAATTGGTTTGCATGATGCAAACCAATTGATGCATGGTTGAAATGCCCAAAACACGCGACTGAATATTCCGTTGCCATGCAGTAGACTACCATCTTGGGCGTACGCTGGCAATGTTTCCAGAACGTAAACACTACCTGGAGAATACGTCTTGAGTGCATTCAGGTAGCGGGGAAGTTCTCGGTATGACTCCTCCCAGTTTCTGTACACCCTTTCAATCGCCTTAGTCTTTTCTAACCACGCCTTACGGTAAGACGGAGTGTAGTTAAAAACCGTGGTGATGTGGGAGATGATTGTTTTCACCTTCAAAGATGGGTCGTTGCTGACCAGGGGTAGGATTTCTTGACAGATTAGATCATAGTTGATTTTTCGGTGGTCCTGTGATTGAGTGGAACTTACACAAGTGTGGGTAGTCATGGAACCTATGACCCAGCAGTCACCCCTTAATCTGTATGATGCGGTTAGCTTGAACATACAGTCAGGGTGGACACACTTGATCTTGTACCTTTTCGGGTTGACACGATCCACCTTAAAATCAACCGAGTTGAGCATGTGAAATTTTTTAATAGCCCTGATGCATTCCTCTCTATTACGAAACTTGTCCTTCTCTTTAAAATTTTCATCCGACTACATATACGGTTTGAAAAATAAGTCAGTAGAAGGTTCATCTCCGCCCATGTTGAAGTTTGTCATGTGCAGAGGTGGTGTGTAGATTTTTTCTGTAGGAATACTAGGGATGCCATCATCGTCAGAATCATCGTTCACCATTTCATCAAACTCTAACTCGTTATCTTCTTCTTCATCATCAACTACATCTACCTCATCTTGTTCATTCTCCAAAGGATCAACCTCATTCTCCAAAGGATCAACCTCCTGTGTCACCTGAGGCTCTTGAAGCAAAACGTACAACTCAATAGAGTCGTATCCAGAATAGACATGGCTGGAAATCATATTATGGAGATCCTCGTCATCTTGAACTTCAACCTTATAAAAAATTACTTGGTTGTTTCCAAAGAAAACTGGATTCTGATAAAATATCTGGGACACCGGGCCTCGTTCAAGTTTGGCCTCCAATCTTTTTTTGAAGTACGAGAAATTGGCTTTCCCGTTTAAGAGAAATCGAATGTTGTCTGTGTCTCTAAACAAAAACCCAGTTGTGGGACAAATGTATGTCTCACCGTTGAAATGTGCTTTGACGACAAATTATGGTGAAGAGGCCATTGCGTAGAATTGTTTTAAGGTTTGAAGGTTGGAATGTTTGAGGTTTATTGATTGTATGAAGGTATGAATGCTGTAATGTTTGAAGGTTGGAATGTATGAATTTGATGACTGATTCAAAGGTTGGAATGTTTGATTGTTTGCAGGTTTGAAGGTTTGGTTGTAAGAACGTTTGAAGGTTGGAAGATTTGACAGATTATGTGAATCAATGTTATGATAAACGTAAGGCTAAAAATTTCAATTAAGTAAGGATGCAACCCCCCAAGGCTACCAATAATATTACATGCAATAATGAAACCCTATAGGCTGCCACCTAGCCTGGCCCTATTCTGCACATATACATTTATTTTGTAAGACTCCTCCCATCAACTCCAATGGGCTTACATGCAATAATGAAAGGAATCCCAAAGGCTCTCACGTAGCCTGAGCCTAGGCTGTAACAAAGGACACTTCTTATTCGCCAATTGGGGTGGCGACACCATTCATTTTTGTACTCTTTCGCCAAGTCCAATGGCGCCTCCCTTACTGTCCAATCGTGATACATGCATGGGCTTATGTAACCCCATAGGCTGCCACCTAGCCTGGCTCTATTCTGCACATATACATTTATTTTGTAAGACTCCTCCCATCAACTCCAATGGGCTTACATGCAATAATGAAAGGAATCCCCCAAGGTTGTCACGTAGCCTGAGCCTAGGCTGTAACAAAGGACACCTCTTATTCGCCAATTGGGGTGGCGACACCATTCATTTTTGTACTCTTTCGCCAAGTCCAATGGCGCCTCCCTTACTGTCCAATCATGATACATGCACGGGCTTATGTAACCCCATAGGCTGCCACCTAGCCTGGCCCTATTCTGCACATATACATTTATTTTGTAAGACTCCTCCCATCAACTCCAATGGGCTTACATGCAATAATGAAAGGAATCCCCTAAGGCTGTCACGTAGCCTGAGCCTAGGCTGTAACAAAGGACACCTCTTATTCGCCAATTGGGGTGGTGACACCATTCATTTTTGTACTCTTCCGCCAAGTCCAATGGCGCCTCCCTTACTGTCCAATCGTGATACATGCATGGGCTGCCACCTAGCCTGCAAGAGTGACACCTTTCATTTTTTGTACATGCATGCATGCATATGTGTAACCCCCTAAGCATGCAAATGTGACACTTCGCAGGCATGCAAGCACAAGCAACCACTACATCAAACTTATTTGCCTATAAATACATACCATATCATACATCTCTCACACCCACACAAGTCTCACTCTCTGCTACGAAATATTTCATAAGTCTATCTCTTCCTAAGTCTTTCATACTCTCAAGCATTTTAAACAATGGCTCTTCTAACAATGGGCGATACTCACAGAGGCACAAGGGAAAACATTGTTGCATTTGTAAGTTTCTTCTTTGGTTATACATTTTTCATACTTCAAATAACGCGTTGTTCATCTTAATTAATCTTACACCTGTTAAATTATGAACTCAGGACACAAAAAGATTCAGAATCCGTTTGCACAACTACCTGGCTCCCGACCCATTTATTGTCCCATATCTGGAATACGCAGGTTTTGGACATGTCATAAAGATCTCCAACTGCACCATTGACTCGAAGTTCATTCTTGCAATGTTGGAAAGGTGGAGACCGGAGACCCATACATTTCACCTACCAATAGGTGAATGTACCATCACGCTAGAGGATGTGTACATGCTACTAGGTCTCCCTGTCGATGGTAAGGTCGTGAACGGGTCGGTTCAACAACCCAACTCTCAGTGTGAAGAACTGTTGGGTAGGGATATGGTAGAAGGTGGTGGTGCAAGAGGGCAGGGAATACTACTCACTGAGCTGAAACGTCATTATGCAAGTTTGGAATTAAATGAAAATTCCTCAGAGAATGACAGGGTAGTAAAAGCCAGAACGTATCTTATGATACTTTTTGGTACATTTTTATTTCCCGAAAGTACGGGAAATAGTGTAAATTTTATGTACTTACATTTACTAACAAATTTTGAAAAAACAAGAAAATATAGTTGGGGTTCTACAGTATTAGCCCACCTATACAGTTCCTTGTGCAAAAACGCAGTCAAGGAAAAATGTACATTTTATGGGTGCACTTTTTTACTACAAGCCTGGGGTTGGTGGAGGATGGAGTCCTTAAACCCCGTCAACAACAACACTTTCGGTTTCCCGTCCGCAACAAAGTAAGTCATCAAGTTATAGCATTTATAACTATTCTACTCTTCCCAAAATATATGCCAAGAATAAAATGTTTCTCATTTCCTTTAGGTACTGCGTGAGGGGTATGGATTACGGCAAGAATCCAAGATTCAATGTCGCACTCTACCGTAACCTGTTGGATCACTTAGGCCCAGATGACGTACGTCGTAACTTTTAACTTTTGTTCAACTAAATTATTTATACATTACTTTTGCATTAACCTGATTTACATTCTATCGCAGTTCATCTGGAGACCATATTTGGGTTTGGGCCATGATCCAAACCCGGAGGATGCAGCAACTTGGACTGCGAAGACTGCAATCATTCAGTTCAACATTGTGGAGATGCACCACAGCGACCGTGTGAAGATGCAGTTCGGAATGCATCAAGAGATACCAAGTGATCCAACAAATTTGTCCCCATGGCATATTAAAAGGGTCGACGCCCAGTGGGGTCTTACAACCTGGAAAGACTTCGCTCCGGAATGGTGTAAGATGTGGCAGAGGCGTCACTGCTACGTCTTGCAATTCCCGGTTTTCCTTACTCAAGGTAACATGTGACACACGGATCAATATTTGTCGTGGTACAGGTCCGTTAGTAACCCAGAAATGCACGTGTCTCATCTGAGGTACTTGGTTGACCCACACACACAATGGGCACAACCCTCGATTCCCCATCAACAAACCCAAAACCCATCAACCTCCCACCAACCCCCAAGAAGAAACAGACCCACAAACACCCAACCACATTCCCCACCACAACACAACTACAATCAAATGTCGCACAACCAACCACAATCACCACCAAACTACCAATACCCCGATATGCCTCAAACCCAACCACAATACCAGCACACCCGCATACCCCACACACAATTTCAGTCTTCCACATATCCCAATATGGCACCCTCAACATCCAGCCTTAGCCCTGATATGGGAATGTCAGAAGATTACTAACAAGCCGACCCAACCTACCATCACCCACAATATCACCAAACCACCCAACATCCTCAATACCAAACACCCCAAGATCCATTTCCTTTCTACCCCCCGTACTCAAACGACCAATGCTACAGACCAACCATGGAACCCCACCCACCGCCAACACGACCAAACTTTGAGGGTATGGGTAACCGACTGTACCAGAGCGGATCTTCTAGATATGGAGATCTGACTGATTTTATGGATTCGGACCGCATGGACTTCTCTGGGCCATCGACCTTACCGCAGCAGGAAACACGACGGCATCCAGCACGAGAAAGGCGAGGACGGGGATGTGGAACCGGGGGTCATTACCGGGTTCCGGGGGATCACTGATGCATCTTTTTTTTCCCCCAGTATTTTTGTATCCATTTTTTTTAATCTGTTTTTTTACTGTTATTTTAATGTAATACAGTTGGATGTAATTATTTTTTTTATAATAAAAAGTCCATTTTGTTGATCTCTGTCCAACACGCAATGCACCGGAAAAAAATAATAATATTTTTTTGCCCTAAAAATACACCTAGGCACCATCTCACTTGGCTTAGGGCATGCCCTAAGCACATAGGCGCCAAGTGAGATGGTGCCTCCCTTAAAAATATAGGTGCATGCGCCATTTCAGATGGCTCCTCCTTTGGGGAGTCATCTGAAACATGGTTATTTGCGTATTTTTTTCCGAAACACGATTATTTGGGAAATATTATTTTAATACTTGGTTATTAATAAAAAAAATTCCCAAAAGCTTCGTATAGATTCAAGCAATGCAAAACAATGATTAAAACATATTAATTATGCGTGAAATATGAGTTTCGATTATGGAAAAGTCAAGCAAACCGTGGTTCTGTACTTGAGTATTCCTGTAGCTTTAGCGTGTGATTTTGATTGCAAAAGGTCCCTGAGAGTTCCTGCAAGGTATTAGAAACAAGAAAAGCCTTTGAATCACGTTGGAATGTGGAAATCAGTTTTGACTTTTCTTTGAATTTTCTTGAATGTGACTATGGTTTTCTTGCAGCAATTTCACATCCAATGCATTAGGGTTAGGTTGTGTATTTATAATGGAAGGGAATTAGGTTACAATCTTGCACAAAAGATCCATGGAATGATGATTCAATATTTGATTGAAAATCAAATATTTTTGAATCTTTTTGATTGAAGAAAGTTGCCAAACTTGGAGATTTTGATATCCTTGATTGATACACGAATTTGCCAGCTTGATTAGGTCATTCTTGCTTCAAAAAAAGATTGAAAAACCATATCTTTGAATTTCCTACAATTTAAATTAATTAAATGAATTAAAATCAATTAAAAATACAATTAATTAATAAAACTAATAAAATAAATTCAAATAGGCTTGATGGGTCGTGCATAAGCTTTGAATAAAGTTTCAAGAAGGAATTTGAGGCCCATTAGTAAAAACAAAGTGTTTTGAGCAAAGTTGACTTTTGCAAATTCACAAAAATTTCCCAACTTCTCCAATGCATATCTTGCTCAATTTTGATCATATGAACATGTTCTTGGACATTTTGGAAAGGTCTTGAAGTCCTCTAACCAATTCCTTTGGTCCCATGTCATTTGGATTTACCAAACTCAAGTTATGGTCTTTGACTTAAAGTGCATTTTTGTTGACTTTTGAAATTGACCTATAATGTAGAAATTGATAACTTTTTGTGAGAGCATTTCTTGGACTTGGAATGTGAAGATGGATTGTAGGAAATCACATCCCCTTCAAAATGAGCATTGGATGGAATTTTTCTGATGAACCATGCAAAAGTTATGCCCTGGTCAAGATACAGTTGACTTTTTTGCTGTCCAAAAATAATAACTTTTTGCATCTTGATGATTTTTGAGCCATTCTTATGGAATCATGATCAAGACTTGATCAAATGATGATTGTGGGCTCAAAATAAGATGTTGACCAAAAATTATGACTTTTGACTGCAAAATGACCATTTTGCCCTTGCAGTTGACTATAGAGCAAATAGGGCTTTTGACTGTGCATTTTAATTGTGAGTCTTGAGACTTCTGATATAGATGCTTGAGAATATGTATAGGCCTATGGGACTTGATTGGACCACTAAAAACCCCAAATTCCTTGAGAGAACCAAAACCCTAATTTCAGCTGGCTTAGGAGGTGATTTGACTGTACAATCCTTGAGGAATCTTGAACCATTTGAAGATGATCCTTGACAAACCTTGAAAAATATGGGAGGGAAAATTTTGGGGTACAACACTAAGGTTCTGTGTTTTGTAGGTTTTAGTGGTTTTCAACAGATTCTTGTGTTTTAACAGCAAGTTCTAAGCTGGTTTGCAGGCTGTTAGATTAACAGGTTCTAAGGTTAACTGTTTTTATGGTTTAGGTGGTTTTAACAATAAGTTCTATATTTGGTTAATTGGTTCTGATGTTTTGACAGCAGGTTCTAAGATTTTGCAGGTTGAGGTTTTGGAGATGGATAAGCTGGCTAACAGATTGTCAGTTTTAATAATAGGTTAAGAGTTCTAAACTATTTTGTATTTGGTACAGGTTAAGTGTTCTAAACTGGTAACAGGTTGTTATGTTTTGGACAACAGCTTCTAAACTGCATTTAACAAGTTAGAGTTTTTTGACAGCAGGTTCTGACAAGGTTCTAAGCTGGTTCCAAGTTTTGACAGTTTCTATGTTTTAACCGGTTCTAAGTGTTTGTACAGGTTAAGGTTGTTAACAAGTTTTATGGTTTGGGCAGGTTAAGCTTTGGAGATGAGTTTAGGGTGAGTTGAATCACATAAAGCATAATTTCTACAATTTTTATTTTTCTGATATTTTTAAAAACTATTTTTCTTGGTGTTTATTATTACTAACATTTTCTAAATGTTAACAAATGCAGCAACTCTAAAAAATACAGCAAGTCAAATAATCATATGGCATGGAAGTGAGGCAAAGAAGTCTAAAATATATGAATGAGAAAGTTATGCATAAATAAATAAGGAGGAAGAAGAAATACCTATCAGAGTCTCTCCGATGGAGCTTCAAAACCGTAAGTTTTTTCTCTTTTCCTGTTTTTCTTCTTGCTGAATTTTAGAACAAAACTAATTTTTTCTGTTTTTTCTCACTCTTGTTGGATTGTTGAACAAAACTCTCTTTCTATATTTTTCACTCTTGCTGAATTTTTGGAACAAAAGCTCTCTTTCTATATTTTTCACTCTTGCTGAATTTTTTGGAACAAAAGCTCTCTTTCTATATTTTTCACTCTTGCTGAATTTTTGATTTCTCTCCTCCCTTTTGTGTTGATGAAAGCCTCTATTTATAGGGAAATGTGTGGGGTTTTAGGGGGGGGGGGGGGGGGGGGGAAACAGTAGAAGTTTGAACAAATTCTAGGCCCTATTTTGATGTTTTATGGGATAGCTTTTTGAAGTATCCATTTTAGTGCAATATTTGGAGATTTGCAAACTGTTTTTTGTAACAGCAAAATGTGCATATTTTTGTCTTATGGGCTGCATTCTGGGCTGTTTTGCAGGGCATATTTGGACAGCAGCTTGGCATGGTCTTTCTTGACACAAGGTTGAAGAAAATGGATAGCACTACACTCAAAAAATGGACTGTTATGGATTAATATAGTGCTGGAAAAATGGGCAGCATTGGGACTGTTTTGTAGCAAGAATAATAGTTGATTTTCATGTACAAAACTTGTATTTTATTTTGTAACTTTGGAACAATAAGTCCAAATAAATTGTAACATGAATAAACATGTATTCTTCAATATATTCTCAATTCCCTTTGTAATTATAAATAACTTTGAATCTTCATATAATCATGATTCTTGATATGTCTTGATAAAAATTCAAGGCCTTCCATTTGAATTGGGAAAGAGTTGAACAATAATTGAATAAATTGTTGAATGATGAATAAATAATAATGTAAGTCTTAGACTTTAATCTTGCATTTTTGTAATAGAGATCCAAATAAATCACATGAATTAATTTTGTAATCAAATAGAATTCCTCATGTAATTAATCTTGTGATGACCGATTAATTGGATCGAATTCCTTTTCCCACTAACTTCTTGAATAAATGCTTCATGTATTTAAATAACCATGATGTAAGTCCACCAAAATAATCACAAATATAATCTTGAATAAATATTTCATGCGATAAACGATTATTCTTGGATGAGATCTCTTGATAGCTCCTCTTTAATTATCACTTGAATTCAAATAAAGAAAAACTCTAAATATTCCGAATAAATTCTTCTAGAACGGTTTTGAATTTAATCACCCCATTTTGGCGAAATTCAACCCGCGTCATGAGAAAATTTGCAGATGACTTTTGGTCGAAGAAATAATAAATGTTGGTGTAGCCTAGTTTTTCTTGTATTTTAGAATAATGTGAAACACACATGAATCGAAGATAATAGAACTTCGACCGTTCTTTCTAAAAAAATATTCAGAGAAACTGGAGACTATCTGTTGGACAGAGTGTGGAAATAAACGCACAATTCACTGAAATTCTTTTGATGAATCAGCTTTTGGGAATTAATGACCGACCGTATTTCTGCCTCGAGACTCGAAACCCTAATCGATGTACGATGTCTGATACTCTTCTTTCAGACCTATTTCCTGCACATGAAAACAAAACAACAAAACATACACTTCGTGCTTGATTAGTGGTTAGTCATTCGTAAGATAAAAGGCTCACAACACTCGATAATCTCTACACAGTCAAAGCTCGAAAGCGAAACATTTGGAACCTACCATATTCAGTGACCTTGATGCATGTATAAAATAATGCAGATGAAGCAGGGATCTTAGGTCAAAAATTGGGGTATGACAGCTGCCCCTATTTAAGTTTCTTCTATCCGGAGATATGAAGATTAAAATATTCGTCTCGACGAGATTGAAGGTACTTAAATACATAATGCGCAATTTTTTCCCTAAGATACCGCCATTATGCTTATGATATGAATGTAGTATTTAACTTTATGGAGAATGATGTTGTACAAGACAAAATAATGTTGGAGAAACCAAGCACAAACAACCCACAGGAATAGAGATTATACACTACTGGGGAAATGAGCCATCGACTTCGAATGATAGACTCTTAACGGAGAATAAAATTTGAGAGAAGACAACTTCTGACCCTAACAAAGAAGACGCCTTGCATAGGTCACAAAAAATGATTATTTACCCAAGATGACGGTGAGTTCACAACTCAAGGTCAAAGATAGACAAAAGATGTATCAACTTTTGCTGATAGTGAACTACCGACTTCTGAAGGTAGAGATTTGACAACAAACTTCTCTGCGAGATTTTTCCGGAGAAATACCATTTGATGCTAAAATAATATATGGTTGTAGATACACAAGCTGCTCAAATAAAGAGGCCGCCACTTGTTGTCTTCAAAGGATATCAATAAGCGCACAAGCTGCTCAAATAAAGAGGCCGCCACTTGTTGTCTTCAAAGGATGTCTATAACATACAAGCTGCTCAAATAAAGAAGCCGCCACTTGCTGTCTTCCAAGGATGTTTATAACATACAAGCTGCTTAAATAAAGAAGCCGCCACTTGCTATCTTCTAAGGATGTCTATAACATACAAGCTGCTCAAATAAAGAAGCCGCCACTTGCTGTCTTCCAAGGATGTTTATAACATACAAGCTGCTCAAATAAAGAAGCTGCCACTTTCTATCTTCCAAGGATGTCTATAACATACAAGCTGCTCAAATAAAGAAGCCTCCACTTGCTGTCTTCCAAAGAAGTCAATAACGTACAAGTTGCTCATGAAGAGACTGCCGCTTGTCGTTTTCCAAGAAAACTATAACGCCCAAGTTGCTCAAATAAAGAGACTGTCGCTACTCGTTTTCCAAAGATGTCAATAACGCACAAGTTGCTCATGAAGAGACCGCCTCTTGTCATTTTCCAAAGATGTCAATAACGCACAAGTTACTCATGAAGAGACCGCCGCTTGTCGTTTTCCAAAGATGTCAATAACGCACAAGTTGCTCATGAAGAGACCGCCACTTGTCGTTTTCCAAAGAAGTTAATAACGCACAAGTTGCTCATGAAGAGACCGCCGCTTGTCATTTTCCAAAGAAGTCAATAACGCACAAGTTTCTCATGAAGAGACTGTCGCTTGTCGTTTTCCAAAAATGTTTCAGAAGAAAGTTGTGATAACACTGCCAGAGAATAAAATTCTTCTTCAATGGGAAACCATGAATAGATCCTTCCTGAGGAGATCAGATACTTAAATGCGCAAAATAAATGCACCATCCATCTAGGTTGCCTAGCCCGGAGAAAACCACGAGATAGCCTATGCAAGAGACAAAAAACTCAATCCAGGAATAAACCAGAGAGAAAGATAGTCAAACAAGACTCCACCCAATGAGAAAATAACCCAATTGGTGGGATTCACCCCATCCAGAGATGGACAAGCAAGGTTAAATCAAAAATTCATCCACGAGGATTAGCTCAGTTGGGGAATTAGAAAGGAAGCACATTTTCTTCCTAAGTTAACATTCTACTTGGAAAGAACATGTACACCATTTGAATAATCATAAACAAGGTATATGAACCAAAATCATCGACAAACGTGAATGTATATACATGATGTAAGTGTAAATGAGTAAATGAATATTATGCCGACAAAACAGATAGAGGAAATAAATTGAAGATGATAAGATATCACGAAATAATTAGATACTCGGCCAATCTCAAAGAGACGAAAAATAACTGGAACTGGAACAAAAAGCAACGTTAGAGCGTATCACGCTACAAGGCTCAAATCTTCTGGGGAGAAAAGTATTTAAATCCAATCTTATAACACCAATAGACCACTGACATGATACAAAATGTACTACACTTCGGAAATTTGCTCAAATAAAGATAATCGAAACAAAGCTTAACCGGAATTGCTAGGGAGTCACCAAGCTTAGTACTGTACTAGAAACGCAAGTTTACACAACCAACACCTCATGAAGATTTCGAAAGAAAACGTGTTCATCATGCAAGGATAAATTACTATATTGTTTTGCATTTCATGGCTTAACCATCCTCGGAGCAACTGTTAATATTCCTTTCAGTATTCATGACACATTTCAAAGTAAGAATACTTTAATTAATTCGTTTCAAATATTGCCCTAAAAGCTAAAATTTTGCCCACAAAAGATAAATGCTCAAATTTCATTAATAAGATGGTAGTTCACTAACAATGCGACTCCAATGGTTTACAAAAATTTGGGAAATAGTACATAAAAGAAAAAGGTTACACGAAAACAATGATCATTATTCTCCCTAACAACTTCAAATTCTGAGATGTTTCAAATGCCATGACTGGTCTGACCAAAAGCCTTCCAAAGCCGCCCCTTCGGGTTTTCAACTTAGCGAACTGTCAATTCAAACCTAGGAGAAATACTTCTTGACTACATCGACGTTCACGGAGCGCAGGAGTTCTTCACCATCCATATTTGTGAGAATCAAGGCACCTCCAGAGAAAACCTTCTTAACGACATACGGTCCTTCATAATTCAGAGCCCATTTGCCCCTAGAATCAGGTTGGAAAGATAATATCTTCTTGAGCACGAGGTCACCTTCTCTGAATTCGCATGGTCGAACCTTCTTATCAAAAGCCTTCTTCATTCTTTGCTGATATAGTTGATCATGACACAATGCTGTCAATCTCTTTTCTTCAATTAAATTCAACTGGTCATATCTACTTTGACACCATTCAGCCTCAGAAAGTTTAGCTTACATCAAAACTCTCATTGACGGGATCTCAACCTCCATGGGGAGTACTGCTTCCATGCCATATACTAGGGAAAATGGGGTTGCGCCTGTTGAAGTTCGAACTGAAGTACGGTACCCATGCAGAGCAAACGGAAGCATTTCATGCCAATCTTTATAAGTTACCACCATCTTCTGGATAATCTTCTTGATGTTCTTATTAGCAGCTTCAACAACCCCATTCATCTTTGGCCTGTAGGGAAAAGAATTATGATGTTCGATCTTTAACTCTTCACAAAGCTCTTTCATCATTTTGTTATTCAAATTCGAACCATTATCAATGATGATCTTGCTCGGGATGCCGTATCGACAAATGATCTTATTCTTGATAAATCTGACTACCACCTGTCTGGTTACATTAGCATAAGATACTGCTTACACCCATTTAGTAAAATAATCGATCACCACCAAGATGAAACAATGACCATTTGAAGCTTTGGGCTCAATCATTCCAATCATATCAATGCCCCACATAGAGAAAGGCCAAGGTGAAGAGATAACATTGAGGAGGGTCGGTGGCACATGTATCTTGTCCGGATAAATTTGGCATTTATGACATTTCTTCACATATTTTCAGCAATCAGATTCCATCGTCATCCAATATTAACCAGCTCTCAACATCTTTTTAGCCATTGCATGTCCATTGGCATGAGTGCCAAAGGATCCTTCATGTACTTCTTGCATCAACATGTCTGTCTACACATCTGAGCAAGACCATGTCGTAATTCCTTTTATATAATACTTCTTCATTGAGGAAGAAACTACTTGCCAATCTCCTCAACATCTTCCTATCTTTATTGGATGCCCCAGGCGGGTACTCTTGAGTTTGAAGAACACGTTTAATGTTATAGAACCACGGTTTATCATCAGTGACTTCCTCTGCTGAGAACACATGAGCAGGTCTGTCAAGGCGCATAACTCTGATTATAGGCACATCGTTCCAATCAATCACTTGGAACATTGAAGACAACGTAGCTAAAGCATCAGCCATTTGGTTTTCATCTCTAGGGATGTGATGTAATTCCACTTCGTTGAAGAAAGTTAACAATCTTCTAGCATAGTTTTTGTAAGGGATCAAACCAGGATGACGAGTCTCCCATTCTCCTTTAATTTGATTAATTACCAATGCTGAGTCTCCATATGCATCGAGAATCTTGATCCTTAGATCCACTGCTTCTTCGAGACCCATAATACATGCTTCATATTCAGCCATGTTGTTCGTACAGTCAAACTTCAATCTCGCCATGAACGGGATATGAGCACCTCGGGGGGTGACGATGATTGCCCCAATTCCATTTCCATAAGCATTTACAGCTCCATCGAATATCAAACCCCAACGGGATTCGGGATCAGGTCCTTCTTCAGGTAATGGCTCTGCACAATCTTTAGCTTTCAAGTACATAACATCTTCATCTGGGAAGTCAAACTTGATGGATTGATAGTCGTCAATTGGTTGGTGAGCCAAATGATCGGCTAAAATACTCCCTTTGATTGCTTTCTGAGTGTGATACTCAATGTCATATTCAGATAACAACATCTGCCAACGGGCTATTCTTCCAGATAAGGCGGGCTTCTCGAAGATATAATTGATCAGATCCATTTTGGAGATCAACCAAGTGGTGTGGTTAATCATATATTGGCGCAGACGGCGGGAAGCCCAAGCTAAAGCACAACAGGTCTTCTCAAGCATTGAGTATCGAGACTCACAGTCTGTGAATTTCTTACTTAGATAGTATATGGCATGTTCCTTTCTTCCAATCTCATCTTGTTGACCAAGCACACATCCCATGGAATCTTCCGATATAGTCAGGTACATAATCAAAGGCCTTCCATCCACTGGAGGAATCAATATGGGAGGTTCAAGTAGATATTCTTTGATGCTATCAAAAGCTTTTTGACAATCTTATGTCCACACACATCCTTGGTTCTTTCGGAGAAGCTTGAAAATAGGCCCACGGGTAGCAGTCATATGAGATATAAATCTAGAAATATAGTTTAGTCTCCCAAGGAATCCTCTTACTTGTTTTTCCATCTTGGGTGCGGGTATCTCCCGAATAGCTTTGACTTTATCAGGATCTACCTCAATACCTCTCTGGCTGACAATGAAACCCAGAAGTCTTCCAGAGCAAACACCAAAAGTGCACTTGTTGGGATTCAGACGGAGTTTATACTTTCTCAAACACTGGAATAATTTTAATAAATGTTCCAAATGGTCTTCTTCAGTTTGTGATTTGGCAATCATGTCATCTACATAAACTTCTATCTCTTTATGCATCATATCATGGAACAAGGCAGTCATGGCCCTTTGGTACGTTGCACCGGCATTCTTCAAACCAAACGACATTACTCGATAACAAAATGTTCCCCAAGGTGTAATGAAAGTTGTCTTCTCCATATCTTCAGGTGCCATCTTGACTTGATTGTAACCAGAGAAACCATCCATGAAAGAAAAGACATTGAACTTTGTGGTGTTGTCGACCAATACATCAATGTGTGGTAATGGAAAATCATCCTCTGGGCTAGCTTTATTCAGATCTTTATAATCTACACACATTCGAACTTTGCCATCCTTCTTAGCAACAGGCACTATATTGGCTAACCATTGAGGATAGACCGATGTAACAAGGAAACCTGCATTAATTTGTTTTTGAACTTCTTCTTTGATCTTGTCAGCCATATCGGGACGAGTCCTTCTCAACTTCTGCTTAATCGGCGGACATTCGGGTCTCAACAGCAAACGATGCTCCACAATATTGTTATCCAAACCTGGCATGTCTTGGTAGGACCAAGCAAACACATCCACATACTCTCTGAGAAGCTCTAACATTTTCTCTTTGACCTCTGGGATAAGCAATGCTCCGACCTTGACCTCCTTTTTGTCTTTTTCATTACCCAAATTGATCATCTCTATAGGCTCTTCAAACGGCTGAATAGTCTTTTCATCGTGCTCAAGTAAACTGGAAATTTCATCAAGAATCTCTTCACTATCTTCTTCCTCGACTCTGAACACAGGGAATTCAAAGTTAGGAGGGGGCATAGGATCATTGTTTTCAATAGTTAAGTCATGGATTAATCTGCACATATGATTATGCTTTATTTTAGAAATCGATTAATATGAATGTTGTATAGATATATAAAAAAGGTTATTATATTTTCCTATTATTACCAATTAATTTTCATTACCATTTCCCAAAAACAAAAGTGAAAAATAAAAATAGTAGGGGACAAAATAACATTTTTATTCATGATTGGCAATACTTGAAACAAAAGATCCCATACATCTTCTCTTTTGCCTTGGGTAGAGCAAAAGGATTTATTTTCAACATAGCCCGACACAAATACTTTTTCGCCTTGGGCAGAGCGAAAGGTTTTTTTTCAAAAATAAAACAAAGCATTAATCAGAAATGTGCATCACAACAGGAATATCAACAACAATCTAGTTCTGGAAAACCACTCCATGTGTTACAAAGTCGGGAAAATCCTCTCCAGAATCGTCTCTTATTATAGCATCAACTTCAGGCGGAGTCGGATGGATAAAACCTGCACTTCGGAAAACTTCTTGTATCGGACGGGTAACTGTATCTTGCTTAACTCTTGTTGACACGGGATGAAAACCAAGACCTTCTTCAGACTTGTTCTTAGGCAAAGTCAACACCTGGCCCCAACCTTCAGCCGAACCACTCTCAACCACTCGTCGCGCATCCTCAAAAGAAGAAATAGATGTCCCTTGCTTCTTCACTTCATTATTAGCAACAGATAGAGCTTGGAATTGGGTTCCAACATCCTCATCAGCATCAATAAAAGAGAAAGATGACAAGTGGCTTACCACCATAGCCTGCCTCCACCAATTATTACCAGCTTTCCATTCCTTACAAACTTCAATCTTTGATGGAGCATGGAAGTGACTGCCCCTGTATCATGAATCCATGGGCGACCCAATAGGCAACTGTAGGCGGCACGAATATCCATTACTTGAAAAGTGATCTGAAAGGTATGAGGACCAATTATTATAGGAAGATACACTTCACCAATGACAGTTTTCCTAGAACCATCAAACGCTTTGACAATTACCCCACTAGGTCTCATGGGAGCACCTTGATATGAAAGTCGAGATAATGTACTTTTGGGCATGACATTTAATGACGAACCTGTATCTACTAGCACATTTGATAAAGTATCATTTCCACAACTTATTGAGATATGCAAAGCCATATTATGGTTCCTTCCCTCCTCCGGAAGCTCTTCATCACTGAAACCAAGATTGTTACACGAAGTAATATTTCCCACAATTCCATCAAATTGGTCAACCGTCACATCATGATCTACGAATGCCTGGTCCAAGACCTTCATCAAAGCTTCCATATGGGAACCTGAATCGCTTAGTAAAGCAAGCACAAAAATCTTGGAAGGAGTTTGCAATAGTTGGTCCACAATCTTGTATTCACTTCTCTTGATGAGTTTCAAGATCTCATCATCATCGGGGTGTGGGCTAGGTTCATTCGATCGGCATACCTCAACCCTTGGTTCAACATTCCTCGCCGGAATTTCTGCTGGTATAGGCCTTTTGATTTGAACTTCTGGTCTTTTCAATGGTACTGCCGCAAAGATACGCCCGCTTCTTGTGATTGTGCTCACATCGGCAATGTTAACAAAATATGGCATTGGAGGTATAGGAACTTCTACCCTATTCTCAATCATTGTGGAATTATATTTGTATGGTATGGCTTGGTACGAGTTGTAAGGCACGGGACCAGGTGGACAAATAATTAAGAGAGCAACAGGTGCAGTCTGACTGTCATAAACAATTTCTACTGGTTTAGGCATGTTGAATTGTGGTACTATGACATTCACTTCATTAACTGGATCTCTATCATGTGTAATAGTGATAACCCTTTAATCTAACAATCTTTGAATATCCTCCTTCACAATAGGGAAATCATCTTCTATTGAACAAAATTCACAAACGTCATAATCATGCTGATGCTTAAAGAAGGCGAGTCTTCTTAAGCTTTGATGTAACCTGATCAACGAGTCTCTTATGTGCTCAACTTGAAAAACTCGAAACTTTCCCGGACATCCTTCCACCATATTCACCGATGTGCCCCATGTCGAGGCAAAGGATTATCTCGAACATTCGGGTTAACATCCTTGAAAGACAAAATACCATTCTTAATTAATCTCTGTACATCCGCCTTCAAAGTAAAGCAATTTTCAATGTTATACCCCGACGACCCTTGGTGATACGCACAAAACTGATCTGCCTTGTACCAAGGAGAAGTACTATTCGGTGCGATAGGAGGAGGCTTCGTCGTTATGAGGTTTTTCCTGATCAGAGCGGGGAACAACTCAGTGTAAGTCATGGGGATGGCATCGAATTTTGGTTTCCTTGGTGAGCGATTCTGATTATTGAATTGATGAGCCTGTTGTCGAGGCTGTTGTTGAAATTGTCATTGTTGAATTGGAGGGGCTTGATGAGTTGGGGTCACCATTGTTGGGCGGACAGCCGGAGTGAATGCCGCAACATGTGAATAGCCTCTCCTCGGTCTCCCGGAAAAAATTACACTAACATCTTATTCTTTCCTCTTAGGGAAAACATTTCCAAACTTCTTGACACCACTAGATGTACTTCCTTCCTTGACCAAACGTCCCTCACGAATTCCTTCTTCCAGCCGCATGCCCATACTTACCATCTCAGTGAAGTCACTGGGCGCACTCGCAATCATTCTTTCATAATAGAAAGAACCTAATGTTTTCAGGAAGATCTTTGTCATTTATTTCTCTTCAAGAGGGGGATAAATCTGTGCGACAATCTCGTGCCACCTCTGGGCATATTCTTTAAAGAACTCTCTATCTTTCTGGGACATAGCCCAAAGTTGATCTCGGTCCGGCACCATGTCAACATTGTACTTGTACTGGCGAACAAAAGCTTCACTAAGATCATTGAAATTACGGATCCGGGTGCTATCCAAACCCATGTACCATTTCAGAGCGACACCAGTCAAACTGTCTTGGAAGTAATGAATTAATAAATTATGGTCATCAGAATAAGTGGACATTTTTCTTACATACATGGTCAAATGACTCCGCAGACACGAGTCACCTTTGTACCTTTCAAAGTCCGGCACTTTGAATTCGCTGGAATTTTTACATTTGGAACTAAACACAAGTCATGAGCATTCTTTCCAAATAAGTCTTTTCCTTTCAGTGCTCTGATTTCCCTCTGTATTTCCTAAAACTGGTCTTGAAACTCCTCCATCCTATAAAAAAGGCCTAGACTTTCAGCAGGTTCAGCATGATAAATGGGTTCATTCATGTATGGAATAGTATGAACCACAGGAGCGGCAATAGTCATCACTGGTTGAGGGAAAGGTACCATAGGCGGGATTACATGCGGCACAATAGTTATCTCCGGTTGAGGAAAGGACACAGTAGGTTGAATCAAGGATTGTACAACAGGCTGGTACCCTTATGGCATGAAGTTATAAGGCATGCCCCACAGAAAACCTTTCGGCATTTGTTGCTGTAGCAGAGAGTTGACTTGAGTCACAGACGTTGGAGCGGTGACAATCTCAGAAACCACAGTAGTTGAAGTTTGAATTTCGGCAGCTGAAGTCGATGGCTGATTCTGAGCAGCCATCAAGCTTTCCACTAGTACGGTTAAGTTTTCCATTCCGACACGAAGGGTAGTAACCTCTTCGTGAAGCTCGTGATTTTCCTGTTCCAAATCTTCCATCTTCCTTTGACGATTGGCTCGGGTATCATACCGGTGAGACAACTTGACAATCTATCAGAGTGGAAAAAGAAACAAGGATAAGACTCTAGAAAACATGTCAAGTGGAATGTTGGATGATGCATGATATGCGATGCAAATGATTATTTGTTTTGATAGTTTTTTCAAGGAACTTTAGAACTTTGATAACTTTACACACATCAATGGTAAAGGAATTTGGAACAACAAAAACTCATTTCATTAATCAAAGTGGTAAATTACAATTTTGGGACAACAAAAACAATAAATTACAACTTTGGGACAACCACCCAATAATAAAAGCAGTAAATTACAACTTTGGAACATGAAGCCCTTTTACAGAGTTTTACAAAATGACATAAGTAATAATAATAAAAAACTAAGAACTAAAGGTCACTCAGAATCATCAGATGAAGGACCAAATGCTAACTGTAACTGGAGCTTCCTAATATTATCTTCATAGAAGTCTTCAATCTCTTTCTTCTCAGCTACCAGTTGATAGATGATTTCCTTCCGTGGATTAGGAACAAGAGCAACGCCTACCAACTCTTCCTTCTTTCTCTTCCTTTCATTAGCATATTTCTTGAGTAATGCATCCTTTTGACGAAGCTTCTCATCATGATCAATAAACCAACCGTCTTGAATAAATAACAAATCCTCCTTTTCCTTCAGCTGCCGAGTCAGGACCCTATTTTCATATTCAGACATATTATACTTTTCCTTCTAAGCATCTCTTTCAGACTTCATCCTAGCCAAATTTCCTAGGTATTTTCTCATGTTCTCGATAGGGATATCAATAGATGATGATGCAACAACAGGGAATAAAGGTTTCTCGGGGTTATAAGGCATCTTGAGAGCACAGGCCCTAGCACGAACCCATTGTAGGTAAGGCTCCAGAAGCAGCACCTCTATGTCCTAACATGTCTCTCCCCTTTCTATGGATGTGGCGCCAAGCTCTTTCAATCTCCTCGTTAGCTGCTTGGTGATCTTGTCCTTCTTGTAGAAAGAAACCACTCACATGAATGTTGTTCGGCTTGTCCCTCATCGGGTATCCAAACTGACGGTGCGCGAGAACAGTATTATAGTTAATTCCTCCTTTCGTACCAAGAATAGGCACGTTGGGAAAAACACCACAACTATCGATGATCTTCACGTTATAGTAAGCTCAATTATACCAATCTATGTCAGAATGAGTGAGAGCCATAATTTTTGGCGCCCATCGTGGCTCTTTCTTGAGATCCCAAAAAACATAAGACCTAGGTAGATGAGAAACATACCACTGGTATAGCAACGGTGCACAACAGATAATCATCCCTCCTTGATAGGAGTTTCGAAGATGGACGAAGTAGTAGGTATCTCCTAGCAACGTAGGGACCGGATTTCCAATCAAGAAGATTCTGATGGCGTTGATATCCACGAACTTATCAATGTTAGGGAACAAGAATAGGCCATAAGCGAGTAAAGAAAAGACATCTTCAAAGGCAATAGTATCTTTTATCTCAGCGAAATGACGACCTTTCTTCAACAAAAACTGCACAGATAAGCCTCGGATTCCCCCTTTGGTAATCATGTTCTCCTTTATCTCTGACTTCCTCAAGTGGGTGATGGTTGCTATCTCGTGAGATTTGGGTTCCTCCTCTAATCCAGAAAAAGGAACACAGTCGGTGATCGGCAAACCAAGTATGTAAGAGTACTCTTCTAAGGTGGGCATTAACTGATAATCAGGAAAGGTGAAGCATCGATGCAATGGATCATAGAATTGGACCAACGTACTAAGGATGCCTTCCTTCATCTTGCGCTTCATGAGAGGTATAATGGACCCGTATTTATTTTGAAACTCCGTCGGGTTCTCGATCTTAGGAATCAAACTCTTCAACACTTCAATCTCAGGCTCCTTAAAACTATAACTTCGAGTGTTTCTTCTTCCAAAATCCATAATAACGGTACCTGAGATGCCTGCAAAAATCATTCTGAAGTTCCTTGAAAACATGTTTTACAAAAAAATGTTTATGGATGTATGGATGAATGGTAATGCAACAGTTACACATAAGTTCACAAACATGGGGTTCAAAGGTTCAACGCTTCGAGCATGGAGTCAAAGGTAAAGCCCACCCCCAGGGTATGTACTAATGGTTTAATCACACCTGCAAGACAAGGTTCTAAGAGTTCCCAGAGTCTACATTCCTCCTTCAGATATTACCAACGTCTTGATTACTCAATAATTAGCAATATTCTCAAGATAAACTCATCCGAGCGTAGCATCGCGTGACAACTACTTCCAGATTACTCCGTTATAGTGTCCGCGCTACACCTAAAAGGCCAAGATGGGTTAGGGTTCTACGGTTCTCAGCTTCTCTGGCTCCCAAGTCGAAAATAATAATGTCTTCCCGATTACTCGGTAAACAAATACTATGTTCAAAAGGGCCTTCCATTGAGTAGGGGATTTCATTCCTCCTTCTTCGGGATTACTCCCTCAAAGTTAACATGACTATACCGCCCGTCCTATTCCTAAGTGTAACTTAGTCCAGGTATAGGACTTGTCCTTTGTAATCAACACCCAAATAACCACAATACATATAATCAAACAACCAAATAATGATAAAACAGATAAGACAAACTAGGCTTAGCCCACTTAGGGATGGTCCAGCAAGAGGTCAATCTTTCCCCAGCAGAGTCGCCATTTCTGTAGCGATAAAAAATGTAGCGGGGTAAATCGGAGATCGAGCTATTAATTAACTCGTCTCTAAAAAGCAAGAGTCACCACCGCGCTTTATTATTTCCAAGGGAAAAGGGAAAAGAGCGAAATAAAACCCTAAAATATGCAATGTAAAATAATACTTAAAAGTAATGAAAATACAAGGCGTTTTGAAAAGAGGTCTAGAGTTCGGGGGTTGGTTATACAATGGGAAGGTATTAGCACCCAATGCATCTATAGTATCCTATAGGAACCTTTTGAAATATTTGTTTATTAAAATTGTTTGTTTGATTAAAATGGTTTGTTTGGCTAAAATGGGAGTGGGCGAGATTTTGAAGATACGACGACCTAATGTCGAAGTTTTGACTTAAAAGATGTGAGTTTGAAAATTGAATATTTAGGAGAATTATCTTAAGTTTTTAACAAAATAATAAACAAAAGATGTATGTGGGTATTCACACGATTAGATGAGACGTGTTTGATGACATGAAGTCAACAAAGTTAAAACAATTCCCTTGGATTTAAGACGGACGAAAGATATAAAGATTAAACGATCGATGATAAAATTAATTAAAATGACAATTGAACAATTAACTAATTTAATTATACTAGCATGCATTTTGAATGATTAAGTAAATAAACAAAATTACATAAATACTAAATTACAAATCATGGATTTTTAATAATTAAACAAATAACAAAAATTAAATAAACTAAATTATGAAACAAATATTTTTTGAATAATTAAATAATAAAAGATTAATAAGAAATTAGCAAAAATTAAATTATAAAAGCATGTTTTTTATGTGTTTTTTAACTAATAATTATAACCTAAACTATATGTAAATAAGTTCAAAGGGAATTGAAAAAGGAGAAATGCAAAAGAGCAAAAAAGAAAATGTCCCCACCGAGGATTGAACTCAGCTTCTCTAGATTATAACTAACATGCTTCACCAATTGTACTAGGATGGTATTCGTTTATTAATAAGACAAATTGATAAATAATGAAACGTGAGGGAGGGATTGGGCCAATAGGCCCAAAGAGTTTGACCCGATTTAGAGAAGGGATAGAGAAAGATTTCAAACCCTACACAACTAAATAGGCGCCGCAGGTTAGTGCATCACATAACTTTTTGTGGAACAAAATATTATAATCTTAGAACCTCGTTCCTGGGATCTGAGGATCTGCTCTAGACGCCTCTGCTTCTCCATTTGTGGGACAACTTCAACATACTGTATGATAGATTTGTTCACAGCAAGCTCATCTACGTTTCCAATGTTAACCTGAACTGGGTTAACAAGAAGATCGCAAACAGTTTTTCTTACTTATTTAGGCCAGGTTGCAGTGTACATGAGAGATGATGATGAGGGACAAAGAGCTGACAGTGAAGCGAGTTGCTTGTGTTGAAGATGGTGTGACAGAGGTCCGAGCGGATGAAGGAAGTGAGACGGGTGGAGTTCGGTTTATGCGAACAAACAGAGGAAGGTGGCTTCGGTGATGAAGTAACAGTCTGCGGAAGTGAGAGGCGGAAGGGATTTTGCTCAAGGTGATAAATTTGTGAGGCTTCATGAAATTAGAGGTAAGAGCGATTGGGACTGGTATGGATGACAAAGGGATTTCGTCCTGGGTTTTTGTTCTTCCTCTGCGTTTTTTAGTTTTGAATCTGTTTTGGTTTATATTCATGAAAACTCAGTGTACACTGTTGCATTTTTCTGGGTGAATTTTGTGTTTTGGTGTTGAGTGCTAAGGTTCTGTGTTTTGTAGGTTTTAGTGGTTTTCAACAGATTCTTGTGTTTTAACAACAAGTTCTAAGCTGGTTTGCAGGCTATTAGATTAATAGGTTCTAAGGTTAATTGTTTTTATGGTTTAGGTGGTTTTAACAATAGGTTCTATATTTGGTTAATAGGTTCTAATGTTTTGACAACAGGTTCTAAGATTTTGCAGGTTGAGGTTTTGGAGATGGATAAGCTGGCTAACAGATTGTCGGTTTTAATAACAGTTAAGAGTTCTAAACTGTTTTGTATTTGATACATGTTAAGTGTTCTAAACTGGTAACAGGTTGTTATGTTTTGGACAACAGCTTCTAAACTGGCTTTAACAGGTTAGAGTTTTTTGACAGCAGGTTCTGACAAGGTTCTAAGCTGGTTCCAAGTTTTGACAGTTTCTATGTTTTAACCGGTTCTAAGTGTTTGTACAGGTTAAGGTTGTTAACAAGTTTTATGGTTTGGGTAGGTTAAGCTTTGGAGATGAGTTTAGGGTAAGTTGAATCACATAAAGCATAATTTCTACAATTTTTATTTTTCTGATATTTTTAAAAACTGTTTTTCTTGGTGTTTATTGTTACTAACATTTTCTAAATCTTAACAAATGCAGCAACTCTAAAAAATACAGCAAGTCAAATAATCATATGGCATGGAAGTGAGGCAAAGAAGACTAAAATATATGAATGAGAAAGTTATGCATAAATAAATAAGGAGGAAGAAGAAATATCTATCGGAGTCTCTCCGATGGAGCTTCAAAATCGTAAGTTTTTTCTCTTTTCCTGTTTTTCTTCTTGCTGAATTTTAGAACAAAACTAATTTTTTCTATTTTTTCTCACTCTTGTTGGATTGTTGAACAAAACTCTCTTTCTATATTTTTCACTCTTGCTGAATTTTTGGAAAAAAAGCTCTCTTTCTATATTTTTCACTCTTGCTGAATTTTTTGGAACAAAAGCTCTCTTTCTATATTTTTCACTCTTGCTGAATTTTTGATTTCTCTCCTCCATTTTGTGTTGATGAAAGTCTCTATTTATAGTGAAATGTGTGGGGTTTTAGGGGGGAAAAACAGTAGAAGTTTGAACAAATTTTAGGCCCTGTTTTGATGTTTTATGGGATAGCTTTTTGAAGTATCCATTTTAGTGCAATATTTGGAGCTTTGCAAACTGTTTTTTGTAACAGCAAAATGTGCATATTTTTGTCTTATGGGCTGCATTCTGGGCTTTTTTGCAGGGCAGATTTGGACAACAGCTTGGCATGGTCTTTGTTGACACAAGTTTGAAGAAAATGGACAGCATTACACTCAAAAAATGGACTGTTATGGATTAATATAGTGCTGGAAAAATGGGCAGCATTGAGACTGTTTTGTAGCAAGAATAATAGTTGATTTTCATGTACAAAACTTGTATTTTATTTTGTAACTTTGTAACAATAAGTCCAAATAAATTGTAACATGAATAAACATGTATTCTTCAATATATTCTCAATTCCCTTTGTAATTATAAATAACTTTGAATCTTCATATAATCATGAATCTTGATATGTCTTGATAAAAATTCAAGGCCTTCCATTTGAATTGGGAAAGAGTTGAACAATACTTGAATAAATTGTTGAATGATGAATAAATAATAATGCAAGTCTTAGACTTTAATCTTGCATTTTTTTAATAGAGATCCAAATAAATCACATGAATTGATTTTGTAATCAAATAGAATTCCTCGTGTAATTAATCTTGTGATGACTGATTAATTGGATCGAATTCCTTTTCCCACTAACTTCTTGAATAAATGTTTCATGTATTTAAATAACCATGATGTAAGTCCACCAAAATAATCACAAAAATAATCTTGAATAAATATATCATGCGATAAACGATTATTCTTGGATGAGATCTCTTGATAGCTCCTCTTTAATTATCACTTGAATTCAAATAAAGAAAAACTCCAAATATTTCGAATAAATTCTTCTAGAACAGTTTTGAATTTAATCATCCCATTTTGGCGAAATTCAACCCGCTTCATGAGAAAATTTGCAGATGACTTTTGGTCGAAGAAATCAAAAATGACGGTGTAGCCTGGTTTTTCTTGTATTTTAGAATAATGTGAAACACACATGAACCGAAGATAATAGAACTTCGACCGTTCTTTCTGAAAAAATATTCAGAGAAACTGGAGACCATCTGTTGGACAGAGTGTGGAAATAAATGTACAATTCTCTGAAATTCTTTTGATGAATCAACTTTTGAGAATTAACGACCGACCGCATTTCTGCCTCGAGACTCGAAACCCTAATCAATGTATGACGTCCGATACTCTTCTTTCATACGTATTTCCTGCACATGAAAACAAAACAACAAAACATACACTTCGTGCTTGATTAGTGGTTAGTCATTCGTAAGATAAAAGGCTCACAACACTCAATAATCTCTACACAGTCAAAGCTCGAAAGAGAAATGTTCGGAACCTACCATATTCGGTGACCTTGATGCATGTATAAAATAATGCAGATGAAGCAGGGATCTTAGGTCAAAAATTGGGGTATGACAAGGAGATAGCAAAAAAGTTACATCGACTTTTACATGGAAGAACAAGTTGCTCAAATAAAGAGACCTGCTACTTGTTATCATGGAGGATTGTAGAAAGAAATTACTTTTTGGGGAAAGAAATATGACTTCCTGGGGAAAGAAATATGACTTCCTGGGGAAAGGCCACGATATTCCTGCTGAGGAGATAAAGTCTTCTCGTGCAAAATAAATGCACCAACCAAAACTCGAAGTTTTAAGAAATCCAAAGTAAATAATATTATTGTGGAACCACAGATTCAAACCAGAAATAAACTAGAATGAAACAATCAAAATACACCCTTTGAGAAATAAACTCAAGAGGGAAAACCAAATACATCCAAACAAGGAGCTGTACAGGAAGGCTAAAGCAAAAATCTTCCATGATGGACAACTCAGTGGGGACATTGAAAGAATATACGCTTTCTGCTTAATGCCAACTGTGATACGGTGGGAGAACTGACTTGGGGGTTTTGTGTTTTATCGCAAATATTGCGGTTAGCAAGATTCGCCACCGACTTTTCTTTTATCCAAAAGGAAAGGTGAAAAAGCACAGGAAATACCTTTGAGATTGTTTCTTGAGTTCGGGGGGTAGATTATGAAAAAGGAAGGTATTAGCACCCTTTTCATCCATAGTTTTCCATGGGCTATTAGTTACTTGCTAGATCACTTGCTTTTGTTGTTTGAAATTGTGTTTGGTGTGGTTTTGAAAGTATTTTGTAAAAGAGGTCATTGTTTTAGGCAATCTTTGTAATGATTCTCGTTCATAAGAATGTAAACAAAGATGTTGGTCTTTTTTGAAAATGTTTTCAATGTTTATAAGATGTTTTTGAAATGTGTGTGTTTGTTTTGGAAAGTAGCAAGGATAGTTGTTTTGAAAGGGAGCAAGTAACTAGAAGTAATATACCTACTCAAATGTCTTTCTTGTTCATTTTCTATTCCTTTGACATTGTTGTCTTACCATTGATTTGGTAAGCAACCCTATCTTTGGATGTAAACGGGACGGGCGCAGGTCATCGTATAACCATGATTAGCAATGTTGCAAAGTATCTTAGCATTTTGAGGGACCAAGATCATTTTGTAAGGCAACTTAGAATAGCGTCATCGAGGGACTATGATCTTGTATTTGTTTGTTTTGCCAAGATACTTCGCATGCGTAATATGGCCATTTTTTGTATAAGGCAACCAAGTGGAGAAACCCTAAGGATGCTTGTGTGCAAGTGTGTTATTTTCATGCTTGATTTTGTCTTGGATTAGGGTTTTCTATTTAATTTGTTTTGATCTTTCCATACAAACCCTAATTACTAGCATGGTATATAAAAGCTGTAAATTGCGTAATTTAAAGATTACTACACTATTACAACATTTTGTGGGAGGGGGGAATACAAATTGTGAATGGGGATTTGCAATAATGTAAATCTAATTAAGCTATTACAACCACATCGAATTTGTACGAATATTTGAATAAACAATATACAATATTTAAATATGCAATATTATGTATATGCAAGGAAAATAAATTGTTTTATTTTTTTCATATGCAAAATAATTTTGACCTAGACCTAATAACTTAAGAAAAGGAAATTAATTATTGAAAAATAGTTAACCCTAATTTCTAATTTAAAAGAAAATAAAGCTCTTTAAGTATTATTTTTTGTGTATTCTTTGTTATTGAAAATAATAAATAATATTTTATGAAAATATTTAGTATCTTTATATGTCAAAATAAATATTTACAAGTATGAATGAAAAGGAAAAAAAATAATTAACCTAATTCTATTTTTTTTATATATTTTACAAGTTTATTTAAGAAAAATAATTAATATAGTTTAATAAAATATTTTTTCATGTAAAAATAGAATAAAATAAACAAAAATGCAATATTTATCATGTTTATTATTTTTCATGATTTTATGTATTAAATAAATTTTTTGATAAAACAAAAATAAAATAAAATAAAACAAATAAATAAAAATAGTTGGGCCAGGGGTGTCCTGAGTAATCAGGTGATATCATGTTAGAAAAAAAAAACACTAGGCCCAAACGTTGAAGCCCATCCTGTAAACAGCCAAAAAAGATGAAAAATATGTGAAAAATGCAAAAAGGCAGGCACCGAGGCTCGAACCCATGACCTTGGAATTCTCAGCGCACTGCCTTGCCACTGGGGTGACTGTACATCCGTTAGTTTATGTGAAACAAGAAAAACATAACACAAAAAGCTTCCTTTGCCCTGTACTTCGTCTTCTTCCTCTAGCTAGCCAGACCAAGCATATCTCTCTCATTTCTCCATGAAAATGGAAACTTCCAACATGAAAATGATAGTACTCTTTCCCATGATTTCAGACATGTAACTTATGGAAACTAATAATCAAAGATCAAAACGAATTTTAAAGGCCCTAATTTCAAACCTAATTTTTACAGAAATTTGAATTCTAAAATTCTCTATACATAATGATCAGAAATGAAATCTATGCACATGGTTGGCTTAAGCACAATAATATCTACATTTTCCTTTCATAAATCGTGGCCAATGGATGACTGTATGAAGAGATAAAAGTTGGAGTTCTTACCTCTTTCAGCTGAGATCGTGAATGGAGTTTGAGTGAGATTTATGAAGGCCTGAAGATTCCTTTAGCTTGCTTGTACCTCCCTGAGTGTGTTCCAATCCTTACCTTGCTTTGAAAGTGTCTGAAACTCTATATCCAAGTCAACCTGCAAGCTTGAAAAACAAAAATGGCAGATGGAGAAAGAGGTGTTACAGTGGAGGGATGATGGCCTGGAACACTTAGATATGAGGTAGGTAAAGTGTTTGGATAATTAAAACTTGAAACACACGAGTGGATTTGTGGATTACTATGCTATACTCAAACTGCAAGTTTTTTTTGACAGGTTTTTGTGATATGGAGTTTTGGAGTGTTTTATGCCTTTTGCAATCGTGCTTTAAGTTGTAATATGTTTGTGTATTAGTATGGAGAAAGTTTCAAATCCACTCCTCAACAGATTTATGAGTTCTGTCCTTTTTTCACTCTTGCTTGCTTTTTAAGAAAGGTGAAGAGACCACTCCTTACATGCTTTCGCATGCCTGCTTGGAGTTGGTACAAACTCTATACAAATTACTTTAGGTTTGTAGGACTTTTGTGTGCAGAGAAGACAGGTCCAATGCTCAAGAATTGAAAATTTGCAAAAGTTATGCTTTTCCAAAATGGCAATGGCAACTTTGTGCCATTTATGGAATTAAAGCTTGGATAAAGACCCTTGGGCTTGGATTAAGGCTTTGTCAACTGATTAAGCATTAAATTATGAAGTGAGAAACAAGTTTGAGGCCTGCAAAGCAAGGATTAGGCAGCATAGGTTCAGATTGGAGTTTTGTTCTTCATGAAATGGCTTGAATTCAAAGTGAGAAATTGTCAATTTCATCTCTTCGATTCTCCATACTCAAAAATGATCTCAAGGAGTTCTTGGACATTTTGGAAATATTGAAATATGCTCTATAACTCATTTTTGAAATGAATTTCAAGATTCCTCTTGGAACTAGGTGAAAACTTTCCATGAAGTTGGGTCAAAAGCCTGCCTAAATTAGGGCAAAATTTCACTAAGTTATTTTAGTTCATGGGCATGTATTCACAAAATTATATCTTTGATATCCAAGCATCTTTAGGGGAAAATTTGTGAATAAAAGTTGTAGATTTCATGGAGATCTACAACTTTCATGTTAGGAACTTTCTTTGAATCATCTTGTATCAAGGTGAAAAAATGGCTTAAAGTTGAGAAAAAATAAGAAGTTTTCTATACTTAGAAAAATTTCTAAGTTAAGAAAAATTCAAATTTCAAAACCAAATCTTCAATCTTTGATTTCTTGATGGACAAGTTTCAAATTTTGACATTTTTTGATGAATTGTGATCCTTGGCACTTGATTTTGACCAAAAAGTCAAAGTTTGACTTTTTAGTATATAGTTGACTTTTGATCAATTGACTGCAAATTTTATCTGTCAATCTAATGGATTTGAAATGATTTGAACCATGTCATTAGGTCATGATGATGCAATTGAACCCTTGAAATCATGCTTCAAATCAATTGGTCATTTTCTAGGTCAAAAATAAAAAATTACCCTTTTTGAGTCAAAACCCTAATTTTGACTATTTTGCCCTTTTGATGATTTGATCAAATTTCTTGAGGAATTGTGGTCCAAACTTGATAAAATGATATATATGGGTCTAAAATGTTGATGTGGATAAAAAATTATGAAGTTTGACTATAAATTGGCCATGGTTGACTTTTTCCCCAATACAGCTGATTTTTAGGTCAAATGTCCAATTGACTGATCCAAAATGTGGTTCAAGGCTTGAAACTTGTCATGAGAAACTTAGGGGTACATAATGATGTTTGAAAGTCATATGAAGCATTGATAGTCCAAAAATCCTTGGTCAAACTAAAACCCTAATTTTGGGTGATCAATGCATGATGAGAGGTCTTGAGTTGGTCAAACCCTAATGCATTCTTGAGTCAAAGAGATCTTGTGGGAAAAGTCTTGATAAATGAGAGGGCAAATTTTGGGGTACAACGGCTTCCCCTGTTCAATCTTCTTAAACCTGAAGAGTTAGATTGGCGAGTTTTGCCATTCGTGAATCGAAGGTGAGAGAATGATTGGACACTAGAGTGCCCATAAATTTGCACTCGGTGATGTGTAGTTGAGGGGATGGGCTTAAAGATGCCATTTGGAGAAGTGATAGAATCTTGTCGGAGATGGGCTTGTAGATGCCATCCAAAAATGTTTGTTGAATTGTAAGTTGTAAGCTGAAAGAATGAGTATCAGAATGGCGTCGGTGTCTAGAGCGTATCTGAACTGTATCTGGATTTGAACTTTGAACAAGTATCTGAATGGCATCTGTGTCCGGAGCGTATCTGTACTGTATCTGGAGACTGAATCTGAATGAGTATTAGAATGGCATCCATGTCTGGAGCGTATCTATACTGTATCTGAATGGGTATCAGAATGGCATCCGTGTCTGGAGCATATCTGTACTGTATCTGAAGTCTGAATCTGAATGAGTATCAGAATGGCATCCGTGTCTAGAGTGTATTTGTACTGTATATGAAAGGTTGTATCTGAATGAGTAACAGAATGACATCCGTGTCTAGAGCATATTTGTACTGTATCTAAAGTCTGAATCTGAATGAGTATCAGAATGGCATCCGTGTCTGGAGCGTATCCGAACTGTATTTTATTGCATATTGTTAATGGTAGCTGTTAATCTTATCCTAAAAAGGGTAAAATGTTAGCTGAAATAAAAAGTGATGTTTTATGAAATGTATGATGCAATGTATTTGCTTTATCAATGATATGTGGATGTAATGTATGCGCATGTAAGATGATTTGCTATATTGTTGTTCGATTAAGGAAAATAAATCCTTGAATGCTGCTGAGGATATGTTTAATTTTCACGTCTTGAAGTTGAAGTACTGACGAACTCTTGTTGAGAGAAATAAATTATGTTTTGAGGGCAATGCCATGTACTGCTTGTAAGATCTGCTTGGGGAATCCCGATAAGTTTGACGATTTCTACTGGGGATTAATAATTTGAAATTTGTTCCGCTGGGGATTTAAATGATGTATTGTGGGGATTACTTATGGAATAGCCCGGAGACGTTTCCCTGTCCTTTCAACCTATCAGTAATTGTCTTTCTCATTTTGTTTATTTGTAAACAGTAATTATGTTCAAATTCATATGTTCATCAATGAATCATTGGACGTTTTTGCAAACCAAACACAATCGTAAAGAAAAGGCAGATAGTTTTTTGCACTTTCAAAGGGGTATCTTTGTATTGACTTTGAATAAGTATTTTGTACAAAAGAGACAAACATTCTAGTAAGATAATGGTTCCATAAAATAAGAAAAATTTATACAAAGAAAGATAGTTATGTGTAATAATCCCATGGGCTTCCCATTCTGCTATAGCCTTCATATCTCTGAGCATTTTTTCTATTTGTTGCCTTGTCCGAAGATGATTGAATTGATCGGGCCTCCAAGTTTGTTAGTGGAAGTCAAAGGTTGTTCGTAAAGTGATCCGACGGGACATAGCCATACGCTTTAATTCCCTAATTTTTGCCTGGACCGCCCTTTCGGGTTTTCAATCCACCGGGAAACCCTTTTTTTCCCAAGTCACCCTTTCGGGTTTTCAACTTACCGGGTGTACATATTTTTTTATTTTATCCCTAATTTTTGCCCGAACCTTTTTGGTTCGCCGGGATGCCCTTTTTTTGCCTAGGTATATCAACCTAGCGGGTCTCTTATGCGTAGTATCTTTTGACTATGTCCATGTTCGCAGGGTGTGGCAGGTCATCAATGTCCATGGTGGTCAATATCATTGCCCCACCGGAGAATATGTTCTTGATTACAAATGGCCCTTCATAGGTAGGAGTCCATTTTCCCCTGGAATCACTTTGTGGAAAAATGATGCGTTTGATCACTAGATCCCCAACTTGATATACTTGGCGCCTGACTTTCTTGTTGAAAGCCTTGATCATTCGTTTTTGATACATTTGACCATGGAAAACAACAGTAAGTCTCTTTTCATCAATTAAGTTCAGTTGATCACGTCGAGTTTGGATCCAATCATCTTCATTCAAACTTGCATCCTTCATAATCCTCAGAGAGGGGATTTGGACCTCAATAGGCAAGACAACCTCCATACTGTAAACCAAAGAATAAGGTGTTTCCCCAGTTGACGTGCAAGCCATGGTATGGTACCCATGGAGAGCGAATGGTAGCATCTCATGCCAGTCTTTGTACGTGACTGTCATATTTTGTATGATCTTCTTAATGTTTTTATTCGCAGCCTCGACAACACCATTCATCTTTGGTCGGTAGGGAGAAGAATTGTGATGCTGAATCTTGAATTACTCACACAAGGCGGTGATCATAGTGTTGTTAAGACTTGTACCATTGTCAGTGATGATCCTTTACGGGATACCGTACCAGCAAATAAGGTTTTGCTTGATGAAGCGAGCCACAACATTCTTGGTAACGGAGGCGAAGAAGGCTGCTTCAACCCACTTTGTGAAATAATCAATGGCCACTAGGATGAAGCGGTGTCCATTGGAGGTTGTTGGCTTGATCTCTCCAATCATATCAATTCCCCACATAGCAAAGGGCCAAGGAGCCGTCAAGACATTCAGAGGAACCAGAGGTACGTGCACCTTGTCAGCATAAATTTGACACTTATGGTAGGTTCGAGAATGTTGGTAGCAATCTGCTTCCATGGTAGACCAATAATAGCATGCCTGTAGGATTTTCTTCGCCATCGTTTGCCCACTGGAGTGGGTGCCAAAAGTACCTTCATGTAATTCAGCCAAGATCTTTTCAGCCTCAATCTTATCCACACACCGAAGCAGAATGGAGTCATGATTGCATTTGTACAGGATGTCATTACTAAGGAAGAATTTAGCAGAAAATCTCCTTAAGAACTTTTTATTATTGATTGAAGCTCCTTCCGGATATTCTTGAGCCTCGAGATACCTCTTGACCTCATGAAACCAAGGCTGGTCTACTACTTCTTCAGTATTAATCTCGTGACAATGTGTTGGTTCATCCATTTGTTCGATGGTGATCTGGGGAGCCTCATTATCCCAGTTAAGTTTAAACATAGATGACATTGTGGCTAGAGCGTCTGCTAGCTGATTTTCTTCTCGCGGGAAATGTTCAAAGGTAATCTTCTCAAAATGTGGTAGCAATGTCAAAACATGTTCTTTGTAAGGGATAAGGTTTGGTTGCTTAATGTCCCATTCCCCTTTGATCTGACTGATGACCAAAGCTGAATCTCCAAATACGTCTAAGGATTTGATTCCCAAGTCTATGGCAGCCCTGAGACCAAAGATGCACGCTTCGTACTCCGCCATGTTGTTTGTACAGTTGAAGCAAAGTTTGGCAGTAAAGGGAGTATGACACCCTTCTGGAGATATGAGTACAACGCCGATACCATTACCAAGTTCTTTGGATGCCCCATCAAAGAACAGGGTCCATCAGGATCCTTGTTCAGGTCCTTCATATGGCCTGATTTCTTCACAGTTGTCTAATGCCATGATGTCTTCATATGGGAATTCAAACTTCATGGACTGATAGTCTTCTACAGCTTGATGAGCAAGATGATCAGCTAGCACACTGCCCTTTATAGATTTTTGGGTAGTATATTGTATGTTGTATTCTGTTAGGATCATCTGCCACCTAGCTATTCTCCCGGACAGAGCAGGCTTTTCGAAGATGTACTTTATCGGATCCATCTTAGATATCAACAAAGTAGTATGAGTCAGCATATACTGTTTTAGCCAGCGAGCAGCCCATGCCAGAGCACAACAAGTTTTCTCGAGAAGTGAATATCTGGTTTCACAGTCGGTAAAATTTTTGCTCAGGTAGTAAATAGCGTGCTCTTTTCGGCCAGACTCGTCATGCTGCCCCAATACACACCCCATTGAGTTTTCTAAAGCAATCAGATACATGATCAGTGGTCTTCCCTCAACTGGTGGCATCAAAACAGGAGGCTCTTGTAAGTATTCTTTGATCTTGTCAAAAGCAACCTGGCATTCGTCATTCCATCTGACTACCTGATCTTTCTTCAATAGTTTGAAGATCAGCTCACAAGTAGCTGTTAGGTGAGAAATGAATCTGGAAATATAGTTTAAGCGTCCCAAGAAACCTCTGACTTCATTCTCAGTATGAGGAACAGGCATCTCTTGTATTGCTTTAACCTTGGCAGGATCGACCTCAATACCTTTGTTGCTGATGACAAAGCCTAGGAGTTTACTGGACCGTACTCCGAATGTGCACTTGTTTGGATTCAACCTTAGCTTGTATTTATTCAGTCTTGCAAACAACTTTTGCAAGTGATCCAAGTGCTCTTCTTCTGTTTGTGATCGGGCTATCATATCATCTACGTAGACCTCTATTTCATGATGTATCATGTCGTGAAATAAAGCTACCATGGCGCGTTGATAGGTTGCCCCAACATTCTTCAGTCTGAATGGCATCACCTTGTAGCATAATGTGCCCCACTGTGTGACAAATGTAATTTTCTCCATGTCCTCAGGTGCCATTTTGATTTGGTTGTAACCTGAGAATCCGTCCATGAAGGAAAACACTTTGTGTTTAGCCGTATTCTTAACCAGGATATAAATGTGGGGGAGTGGAAAATCATTTTTAGGGTTGTCCCTATTTAAATCTCTATAGTCCACACACATTCATACTTTGCCGTCTTTTTTAGGTACGGGAACAATGTTGGCAACCCATTGAGGGTAGGAAGTGACAGCTAAGAATCCAGCATTGAATTGTTTCATGACCTCCACTTTGATCTTTTCTGACATATCAGGTCTCATGCGGCGGACTTTTTGTTTTACTGGTGGACAGTCCTCTCTTGTAGGTAGACGATGTACCACAATGTCTGTATCAAGTCCTGGCATGTCTTCATATGACTAGGCAAAGACCTCAACATAATCATGCAACAGCTGAATCAAATGCTCCTTGACACTGGGCTCTAGATCGGCACCCACTTTGACCTCTTTTTTATCCTCCTCGGTACCCAGGTTGATTGTATCCACAGGTTCCTCGTGAGGCTGAATGGTTATTTCCTCTTGTTGTAGTAGTCTGGCCAGTTCCCCTGGTACTTCAAAATCTTCCTCACCTTCGTCTTCGGCTTGGTAAATTAGATCCTTAGAGTCACAAAACGCCATAGCAGTATCGTTACCCATGGGATCTGAAATGTAGGGGTACCTGCATTTGTGAGTGTGGGTGTGTGTAAGGGTATAGCCATCCTTAGAAATAAAATGTAAAAGAAAAACAATGAGCACAAAAGTTCGTATGTGAAAAACGTCCATGATTCATTGAATGTCATATGAAGATGAAATAAAAACCCTTACAAAAGGACCATTGTTCCTCGGGCAAGACACAAGGTTTTTAAATGTGCGAATTGTTTGTGAATATTACAAGTCCAACAGAAATGTAAAGATAAATTACTGAGGGATGAAAGTTATTGGCACAAAGTCTCTGGCCTCCTAATTGCGAAGTCCTCCATTGACAGTTGTAAATATCCAATCTTCCAAGCTGCAATCCTCTTCACCATCTTCTATCGCATTGACCTCTCGGTTGCTAATCTTTAAGGGTGGTCCCCCAGCACGGGCACATCGTATAGCCTTCTGAGTGCTTGAAGTGAATCCTAAACCAAACTTGTCAGATTTATACGGAATATCCAGAAGTTTCCCCCAGATAGTGCATCCACCCTCCTCTAGTACTGCCTTGGCGTCTTTCAGAGATGACATCCGAAGTGGAGGTCTTGTGATCTTTGGAATCTGGGACACAGTCTTGGTCGCTGCTACCTCTTTAGGGACCTCTTTGAAATGTTGGAAAGGAGTTTCAATGAACTCGCCGTCCAATTCCACATACCGGAAGGAATTGAGGTGGCTAATCATATACTCTTCCTCTCCGTGGACAGTGATAATCTTTCCCTGGACCGAATATTTCAGCATCTGGTGCAGTGTAGAGATGACAACACCAACATTATGGATCCACGGTCGTCCTAGTAGACAAGAGTAAGAGGGGCGGATGTCCATTACATAGAAGTTTGAGTTGAAAGTTTGAGTCCCAACCTTTATGGGGATATCCACCTCCCCGTGCACCATCCTCTTTGAGCCATCAAATTCTCTTACGACTATCTTACTGGGTTTTAATGTCAGTCCTTCGCAGTCTAGTCTGTCGAGAGCTTTCTTCGGTAAAACATTCAAAGATGAGCCAGTGTCCACCAAGACATGGGCCAGAGTTGTGCCTCTACATTCCACAGAGACATGCAGTGTGTTGTACCCCAAAATTTGCCCTCCCATATTCTTCAAAGATTTGCCAAGACAAGCTTCAAAATTCCCCAAGGGTTGCACAGTCAAGGGTCTCCTAAACAGTCAAGATTAGGGTTTTGGTTCTGATCAAGAAAATGAAGTTTTCAAAGGGCCAATCAAGTCTCACATGCCTACAAAAATGGTCAAGCATCCTCATATCAAGTTTCAAGACATTCAGCTCAAAATTGCACAGTCAAAAACCCTAATTGCACTACAGTCAACTGTAGGGGTAAAATGGTCATTTGACAGTCAAAAGTTCAAATTTTTGGTCAACATATCATTTTGAAGCCACAAACATCATTTGATCAATGCTTGATCATGATTCTCAAAGCTTGGCTCAAAAATCATCAAGATGCAAAAGTTTCCTTATTTGGACAGTTGAAAAAGTCAACTGTAAATTGACCAGGGCATAACTTCCACATGGATTATCAGAAAAATTCCATCCAAAGCTCATTTTAAAGAGAAAGACATTTCCTACAACTCATCTTCATACTTCAAGTCCAAGAAATGCTCTCACAAAAAGTTATCAATTTCAACATTATAGGTCATTTTCAAAAGTCAACAAAAAGGGACTTTAAGTCAAAGGCCATAATTTGAGATTGGTAAATCAAAATGACATGGGACCAAAGGCATTGGTTAGAGGACTCAAATACCTTTCCAAAATGTCCAAGAACATGAGAAAAGCTTAAAAATTGAGCAAGTTATGCCTTGTGGAAGTTGGGAAATTTTTGGATATTTTGAAAAGTCAACATTGATTCAAATGACCTAAAATTGCTAATGGGCCCATTTTTCTTCCATAATTCATCATTCCAAGCATGTGCACGACCACTTGGCCCAAAGGGAAGTATTTCTTCATTTTTTATTTATTTATTTGAATTTTTATTTATAATAATTCATTTAAATCAATTAAATATATGAAAAATATTTAACTTAACCTAACAAATCTTTTTGCACATGTAATCTACTCAATAATTCGTGCATAATTCAATATGGAAAGATTTGGATTGATTGGATCATGATTGGTACAAAATTGCATGAAAAAAATTGGAAAAAATATGCTTGGAAATCAAATCTCAAAAGTCATGAATACAAGAGATTTTGATCAAATTTGTTGACCTAATCTATTCTATACATAAGCCTGAACGAAAACCTAATGCCTTGAACCATTGAAGCTGCACAGAAACCAATGGCCAAACTTGAAAATTTTGTCTAAAAACTCAAATCTGAAAACACCTTTGCAAGGCGATTCAAGTCTCAAAACCTATTTCATTAGCTTGCTGAAGGTTCACTAAACGTTTTCCAATCACAAACACTCATCAAAACGCCCAGAATTGGTACCATGGATTCAAACTTTTTCATGAAAAATGCATAATCGTGTTTCATATTTTAGGCATTTTCATTGTGTTTTCTTGATGCATTCACACTAATTAACTTGTTCTGAAACTAACCATATGCCTGGATTGGATTATTACATGCTATATGTGATTTCACCATTATTGAATTTTAGGGTTTACGGGACCTTAGATTGGGGTTTTTCACATAAGAAAAAATTGGCGTTCAAGACCTAGCCTACTGAAATAAGCATGGTTGGACGATCTTAAGGCAACCCTCGCGCCTAATTTATGAAGCCCCTAGGGCTAGTCGCTATTTTCTGATATGTGGCCTAAGGGAACGGTGTAAAAACCGTTGCCTATGTTTTACTATATTTTCAGGAAAAACAAACAACGAGGAAGATGATTAGGTGGATGGCGCTGATTGGAAGGTTCAAATGTTTCGCGCGTTTCCAAGCCATTGACAGTTTCTATTTTATAATATTTGTTGATTGCTATATATTAACAACGCGCATCTGGCTCCACTGGCAAGCATAGTGACTGGTAAAGTGCATGACCTGGGTTCGAGCCCCAGGTCTTCAGTATTCTCAATATTATTTTTCAATTGATCTTCACATGCAGGTTCCATATTAAGGCACAACCTACACCTCCATAATCAAGCCATCCACCTGTCCAAATTCACCAATCCAAAGGCCACGCTCTGAGGTACATGGTGAGCCCCAGTCAACGCGCCAGCACATTGCCTGGAAAAGTCAAACGGACTAAGATTAATGGGCCTGAATTGCTAGAGAAAAACCTCCATGTTGGGGACTACAACCCCCCTAGGTTTGCCATGTTATTTATTTTAATTAATTTTTATTTTCTTTTAACCATTATTTGTTTAGTTAATTAATTATTTTCACAAAATATAAAAAACCCATAAAAAATCAGAAAAGAATTAAAATAATAAATATTTTTATTTCTAGTATTTTTATAAATAAATTTGCATGTAATTAAATTTAGTGTAAATTAGGTTTTAATTTTAATACTTTTCATGACAAAAATCTAAAAATGTAGAAATAGGGTTTAATCAATAATTTTTCATCCTTTTTATTTTTCTTTCAAATATTTAATATTATTTATTTTATTTATTTTATAATCAAATTTGCATATAAAAATTAGGGTTAATTTTAGGTTAAAAAACTTCAATATTTTTAATAAATTAAAAGCCATTAGAATTAGGGTTTGCATCTTATTTTAATTTTAATTAATTCTTTTTTTCATATTAAATCCTAAAATACCAAAAAAACCTAAAAAACACTTCTTTTATTTCAATAAATAAATAATTAATTTTTAATTTCAATTTAACTTCAAAAGGGTCCAACGCCCTCGTTTCAACTTTAATTCAAATCGCGCATTTATTTTCTTTTCGTATAATTTTTATGTACCTCTCCCAAAGCCGTGTAATTAATCTCTCGCACTTTATTTTTCTTTAACTCTTTATTTTTCTGTCAAATCGGGTTCAGGAAATTTTGGCGATGTGAACCCGCGCCTTTTGTAATAGCTTTAGAACTTTACTTTTCTCGCACTTTTAACTGTTAATCAAGGCATGCAAGAATGAATGACAATAAATAAAAACAAACGCTAGATCACCTATACCATGACAAGATAAATGCAAATGAACATGACACACAAATCACACACCACCCCTAGGGTACGCCTCACTGTTGCCTTGTCTCGAAAGGTGATCGTCGAGTAGAGGATGTCTTAGTAAGTCCTCATGATCCGGGAACCTGGCATGAGGGTAGCTTCTAAGGTGTCTTCCTATTGCTCCGGTGATCACCATGCCCCGAACCTCGAATTGACCCGAACACCTCCAACGGTGGTGCTACCTACCTCTAAATGGTGGGATGGCACTACTTTAAAGGACATTTACACAGACGAATTCCTTAGGGTAGGTAGACGACTCTAGATACTTGCTCTAATTTCAAAAACAAATCAAAAATACTTTTCACACCGACACCCTTTTCAAAAAAGCTTTCGAAAGCAATTTTTCAAACACTCTTGAGGACCGATACAAGAGTCGAACTGGAATTTTCAAAGAAACTTTTTAAAACCCACAGTTGAAAAGCAAACAAACCATTTTTGAAAACACAAATGAGCAAGTATCTAAGAGCCCATGGATAACCATGGATAGAAAGGGTGCTAACACCTTCCCTTTCTATAATCTACCTCCCGAACCGAGAGCAATCTCTATAAGGAATTTTTCTGTGCTTTTGTCCTTTCCATTTGGAGAAAATAAAAGACGGTGGCGACTCTTGCTTCCGCGACATTTCACGAACCAGCGTTAAACAGTCAGTTCCAGATCCACCGATCACAGAACTGGCGACTCTGCTGGGGATAAATTTTAAAGTGAGGTGTACCTTAGGACTAAGATCACTGTGTTTTCAATTGTATTGACTTGTCTGCTTTAAATTGTGGGTTGCTTGGGAGTGCTATAGATCCTAACCCGGATCGGGGGATACCTTTCTTAGAAAGTAGCAACAAGGCTGTGAGGGAACTGTGCGGGGTATACCGACATGGTTGAAACAGTCCGCTACGTTGATGTGGCACTTTGGTGTGTACCGGTAACCCTTGAGTTCAGTCAAGGAGAGTACGGGGCCTCCGCGTGGTGTCGTGAAGCATCAACAGACCTTAGGAACCTTAATTGAACTATCTTGGCCTCTTTAGGGTAGTGAGATAACTGACTTTGGTGCAGTCCGAGGTTGGTTGATACTCGATACTACACTCAATTGAGGGTTGCTTTCCTGGAATATTTCGGTCGCCAGTTCAGTGGCTAAATCGAAACGATGAACAATGAAAGCAATCCCGTGATGTTGGGATCCTTAGAACCCGATTACTTCTAATAGGACAGGTTGAGCCCACCAACTTCAAGAGGGTAATACCCAGACCCCATGCTGGCCTAAACTCTAAGGGCTTCTCTTGTGTGACTTGTGTGCCTTCGTACTTGACTATTCGCATGCTTGTTGTCTGACACTTGAGCTTCTTGTAGGTTTTGTTTATAGTCCTTAATTGGGACTCATAACAAAGTTTACTGAATTTCTTGCGGGTTTTGTTTGTAGTCCTTAATTAGGACTCATAACAAGGTTTACCGAGTTTCTTGCAGGTTTTGTTTATAGTCCTTAATTAGGACTCATAACAAGGTTTACTAAGTTTCTTGCAGGTTTTGGTTGGCAGTCCTTAATTGGGGCTCACAACAGGGTTCACTCACATTACCCCATGCATACCATAACATCATACCATTGCATACATCCTAACCCATTTCAAGGATCTCAAGGGCTTGTGATGCAGGTCATGATAAATCAAACATCTAGCAAGGGGCAAAGAGGATTTATTTTCCTCTAGCCAAAGTTGTCGGAGGCTATGACCCACTTGATATGGTAAGCTTTGACTCCTGAAGAAGGTTCCCCTAACCAAGGTTGTTTGGAAATCAAAACCAGACATGATGATTAAAGTCAGGGGCTATGACCCACTGGATATGGTGAGCCTTTGACCCCTGAAGGAGGAATCTCAGCAAACATGAAGTTCCCTCAATCAAGCTACCTAGTTCTAACAATTTTTTGTTTACCCCGCGAGGTCCTTGAAAACATTGCATGCATGTCATACATATCATTGCATTACAGGTACCCGTTCTTTGCAGGTCACTTACCTTTCTCGCTGTTTATTTCAGCAATGGCCTCCCAACCAGATAACCAGGACCTTCTCGCTCAAGAGACTCAGTTCAGGGAAATCCTCCTGAATCTATCCAAGGGGCAGGAAGAGCTAAGGACACTTCTCATGGAGACCTTTGTCAGGAACAGTGCTGAGGATGAAAGGCTGAAACACCTACAAGCTGAGGTGGATGCACTGAAGGTCCGGATGCTGGGGCAGGTGACTGCCATTCAAGGGTTAGCTCAAAGACAAGAAGAGCTCGGGGTTCTCGTCAACCAACTGCTTCGGGGTAACCAGCCGGGGCAAACATCTAGGGTTGAAGAGCCAGTCATCATTCAACCACCCTCGAGACAAGCAGACAAGGGAAAAGCTCCTCAGATGGCTTCAGTGTCACCCATTCAGTATCAACCTCACCAGCTTCAGCCAGACAAGCCTAAAAGGCAGTTCACCAAACTCAACGTGTCACCGTCTCAAGCTTTACAACAATTGTTGAGGTTGAATCTGGTGACGGTAAGGGGCCCTCCTAGGCGTCTCAATACAACCTCCCTAAAGTACAATCCTGAGGAAAGATGTGCGTACCATTCTAACAGTCCAGGACATGACACCGACGACTGCTGGGCTTTGAAGAATAAGATTCAAGATCTGATCAATGAAAGAGCTGTGGATTTTACCCAGATGGGCCAGGCTGAATGCTCCTGCCATCCCTACAAGATGCACCAGTTGAAATAACAAGCCCTGAGACTGAAAATACTTTTGTTCATTCGAATGTTCAAGTTGCAATTTTCTTTTGTTCAAGCATTTACTCATGTTAAAACGTTGTTATTTCATTAATGCATCGCATATGTCTGTTTTGAAGCAATATATTCGTATTCACTATCCGCAAATTATTTTCATATTTTTTCTGATGTCAACTCTCAATCAATAATTCTAAGCCTCTTGAGGGAGGATGACGAAAACGATACCACGACACTTACAGTATGCTTTTGAACAGACTCCGCTGATGAGGTACAGGCATTGTTTCAATCCCTAAACACTGGAGTTATAAGGATGATAATCCCTCGTCAACCCCTCTGAGCCAAAGAAGTAGGAGTTTTTCTTTTCGAAATTTAAAACCCTTAATCATAACCTGGGACAGGGTAGTCTCTCAGTTGATCCAAGTGCATAACAAATGGCACCAAAGAGGTCCTTACAAAACAAAGAAGACAGTGATGGTTCCGAATATTCAATAAAGAAAGGCAGTCATTAATTCTCAAATTAAAAACCCATTAAGTCAAAACCTATAAAGGGGACTTACGAAACTGGGGCATCCCGCTGACTGTAATTCCAAAAAAGGAAACAGTTCAGGCAAAAAAGAAAGGGATAACAAAAATCAGACAAGAAAGAGGTCTTACAAACCCTCAACAAAAAAGGAATGACTGCCCATTCAGAATAAGCTATCAACATCCGAACCATCACTGGAACATCAAAGCAAAGACTCAACAAGGTCTAACGTATGATCAACTGAGTTTAGGTTTGGAGGACATCACGAAGAATGGGTGGGTACAAATAATTTGAGCCTTTATCCTTTGTTTCTTAAACCGTGAACCAGGCCACGTTATAACCCTTAAAAGTCCTAGCTGAAGCATGGGTTAGTTCGAAAGCATACTGTTACGAAAGGTATCCTGACTCCTTAAGGCCTACGATAAAATAACGAGTTGACATCACGTTTTACAAACAATCACTTGTTTTATGAAAAAGAATGCATTTTCAAAATCTTCAAGACAGACATAAGCTTTGCATTTTTTAACATAACTTTGTTTGCATATGACTTTTTGTTTGAACATCATAGAAATTCGTACGACGAATGCCTAATGAACAGAAGTATTTCCAATCAAGGGGCATGACATGACCATGGTCCATCATCTGGGGCAGTCCAATCAAGATTCGGAGAATCTCTCAAAGGCCAAATAGCCTGGGGCAAATCTCCGCCTGAGTCACTTGGGGCACTCCAGCAACGAATCTTTCCTGATTAAACACCTTCTGGTGGCATGACAAAACACTTCTAACAGGGGCAACTCCCTACATTCTGAAAGCATGGACATAGTCGGAAAAAATGCTACGCATAATCAAAGACCCGCTAGGTTGACACACCTAGGCAAAAATAAGGGCTGCCCGGCAAACCAAAAGGGTTCGGGCAAAAATAAGGGATGAAAATGAAAAAATCTGTACACCCGGCAAGTCGAAAACCTGAAAAGGCGGCTTGGGCAAAAAATGGGTATCCCGGTGGACTGAAAACCCGAAAGGGCGGTCCAGGCAAAAATTAGGGATCAAAGCGTACGACTATGTCTTGTCACCTCGTCACCTGCCTACCAGAAGAAGGTCTGTCCATCAACAAGCTATCAGCACCTCTCGGGTCTTCCTCTCCCACCTCAGAAACAGGGGCAATAAGGAGTTGTCTAAGAGCAATCTAATTGTTCTGTCCTCCAAGGTATCAAAACAGGTTCGGCTGAAGAACATAACCAGCACCTCAATCCCCCAGAGAGTAAGTCAGCAGTCAGTACACTCTTCTTCAAACAAAGTTATCAAATCTTAAGGAAGTTGAGTATCCTCCAGCAGATCTCAATGTTTCCCCCAGCAGTACATATATCCTTAACAAGCATCCCCGACAGTCTCGACCTAAAGATTGTTCCCTGGCAATTTATTAAACAGTCAAAGGAATCACTTCCCCCCGCAGTCAAAACTTCCCCAGGAAAGTCCAATCTAGTCCCCCAGGAAAGTTGGAATTCATACCCCCAAGCAGTAAGCTTATCCCCAGTAGATTCTGGAAGCTTATCCTCGCAAAGCACGAACGCGTCTCCCGGCTTTATTCAAAGAGTTATTTCCTTAACATGATATAACTGGGTTATCCTCAGCCAAAAGCCACGGAAAGGTCGTCGTCAACGTAGTTCTTTCTTATCCCCAGCAAAGTCTATTCACACTTCCAATACAGCAAAGATATCCCCAGCAAGTTATTACTAACAATTCAGCAAAAGCATCTCTCTCCCCCACAGAGTAATGTTCCCCAGCATGGTCGCTAGAGTATTTTTCTCCCCGCAGAATTTTCCATTCGCCAAGCTTATCCCCCAACGGAGTTACCTTCTTCTACCGGTATTCTTGCAACTATCATCCCCAGCGGAAGCAAAATCTGTTCTTCAACATCAGCCCAGGAGTGACTTCCCGGAACCCGTCAAGGATTTACTTTCCTAGACGAAAATATACATTCCTAAACATCACATACATCATTATAGCATGCATAGACGCATCATATCATAAAAATCTCATTTATGTTGAGAACATCATTGCTTGGTTCATATCATGCATTGCATATGACTAACCTTTACCTTTCAGGAAAGATTCAGCTAAATTCTCAATCATATTTCAAGACCTAGACCGGTTCAGTTAATCGACTCCAAAGATTTCTTATCCAGTCCAAGGCCTTCTCTAGTCCAGCTAAATTGACTCCCAACAGATTTTTCTGATGAAGACTCAGTAGAAGTTATGAGATTATAATTTCCTATTGGTTCTCTCTCCGACGGTGCATGAGATGATAATTCCATTTTAGGTTTTTCTTTGAGATTATAATTTCCTATTGGTTCTCTCTCCGACGGTGCATGAGATGATAATTCCATTTTAGGTTTTTCTTTGAGATTATAATTTCCTATTGGTTCTCTCTCCGACGGTGCATGAGATGATAATTCCATTTTAGGTTTTTCTTTGAGATTAATTTCCTATTGGTTCTCTCTCCGACGGTGCATGAGATGATAATTCCATTTTAGGTTTTTCTTTGAGATTATAATTTCCTATTGGTTCTCTCTCCGACGGTGCATGAGATGATAATTCCATCCCAGGTTTTTTCTTTGAGATTATAATTTCCTATTGGTTCTCTCCCCGACGGTGCGTGAGATGTAATTCCCTTTCAGGTTATAATTTCCTTTGGTTCTCTCCCCGACGGTGCGTGAGATGTAATTCCCTTTCAGGTTATAATTTCCTTTGGTTCTCTCCCCGACGGTGCGTGAGATGTAATTCCCTTTCAGATTATAATTTCCTATGGTTCTCTTCCCGACACTGCGAAGATGGTGATTCCCACCAAGATTTTCTCAATGAGCGTTGTTGAAGTTAAAGTCACCCAAGGTTCTCTCACCGTTCCTGTTGAGGTAGTAACCATCCCTGGTTCGTTCATCATCTCGTGAAGCTCCAGACCCAGCTCCTGTAACCAGTCAGGACATATCTATACCAAGCATCTGAAAACCAGCTCCTGCAACGTGTCAGGTACTCATTTTCCTTTTGCAGGTATGCAGATTCTCGCTAAGGAATCTCTTATGCGATCAACATCCAGATGGCATCTATAAGCCCATCATCCCCCATCAATCTCCAAATGGCATCTATAAGCCCATTCCATCACCACACTGCTAATATGTGAGCGCAAATTTCTGGGCACTCTAGTGTTCAATCATCTTCCACCCTCGGATTATGAAAGGCACGTCAGCCAATCTGCATCCTCAGGTCTAAGAAGATTGAACAGGGGCAACTATTGTACCCTAAAATTTGCCCTCCCATATTCTTCAAAGATTTGCCAAGACAAGCTTCAAAATTCCCCAAGGGTTGCACAGTCAAGGGTCTCCTAAACAGTCAAGATTAGGGTTTTGGTTCTGATCAAGAAAATGAAGTTTTCAAAGGGCCAATCAAGTCTCACATGCCTACAAAAATGGTCAAGCATCCTCATATCAAGTTTCAAGACATTCAGCTCAAAATTGCACAGTCAAAAACCCTAATTGCACTACAGTCAACTGTAGGGGTAAAATGGTCATTTGACAGTCAAAAGTTCAAATTTTTGGTCAACATATCATTTTGAAGCCACAAACATCATTTGATCAATGCTTGATCATGATTCTCAAAGCTTGGCTCAAAAATCATCAAGATGCAAAAGTTTCCTTATTTGGACAGTTGAAAAAGTCAACTGTAAATTGACCAGGGAATAACTTCCACATGGATTATCAGAAAAATTCCATCCAAAGCTCATTTTGAAGAGAAAGAAATTTCCTACAACTCATCTTCATACTTCAAGTCCAAGAAATGCTCTCACAAAAAGTTATCAATTTCAACATTATAGGTCATTTTCAAAAGTCAACAAAAAGGGACTTTAAGTCAAAGGCCATAATTTGAGATTGGTAAATCAAAATGACATGGGATCAAAGGCATTGGTTAGAGGACTCAAAGACCTTTCCAAAATGTCCAAGAACATGAGAAAAGCTTAAAAATTGAGCAAGTTATGCCTTGTGGAAGTTGGGAAACTTTTGGATATTTTGAAAAGTCAACATTGATTCAAATGACCTAAAATTGCTAATGGGCCCATTTTTCTTCCATAATTCATCATTCCAAGCATGTGCACGACCACTTGGCCCAAAGGGAAGTATTTCTTCATTTTTTATTTATTTATTTGAATTTTTATTTATAATAATTCATTTAAATCAATTAAATATATGAAAAATATTTAACTTAACCTAACAAATCTTTTTGCACATGTAATCTACTCAATAATTCGTGCATAATTCAATATGGAAAGATTTGGATTGATTGGATCATGATTGGTACAAAATTGCATGAAAAAAATTGGAAAAAATATGCTTGGAAATCAAATCTCAAAAGTCATGAATACAAGAGATTTTGATCAAATTTGTTGACCTAATCTATTCTATACATAAGCCTGAACGAAAACCTAATGCCTTGAACCATTGAAGCTGCACAGAAACCAATGGCCAAACTTGAAAATTTTGTCTAAAAACTCAAATCTGAAAACACCTTTGCAAGGCGATTCAAGTCTCAAAACCTATTTCATTAGCTTGCTGAAGGTTCACTAAACGTTTTCCAATCACAAACACTCATCAAAACGCCCAGAATTGGTACCATGGATTCAAACTTTTTCATGAAAAATGCATAATCGTGTTTCATATTTTAGGCATTTTCATTGTGTTTTCTTGATGCATTCACACTAATTAACTTGTTCTGAAACTAACCATATGCCTGGATTGGATTATTACATGCTATATGTGATTTCACCATTATTGAATTTTAAGGTTTACGGGACCTTAGATTGGGGTTTTTCACATAAGAAAAAATTGGCGTTCAAGACCTAGCCTACTGAAATAAGCATGGTTGGACGATCTTAAGGCAACCCTCGCGCCTAATTTATGAAGCCCCTAGGGCTAGTCGCTATTTTCTGATATGTGGCCTAAGGGAACGGTGTAAAAACCGTTGCCTATGTTTTACTATATTTTTAGGAAAAACAAACAACGAGGAAGATGATTAGGTGGAGGGCGCTGATTAGAAGGTTCAAATGTTTCGCGCGTTTCCAAGCCATTGACAGTTTCTATTTTATAATATTTGTTGATTGTTATATATTAACAACGCGCATCTGGCTCCACTGGCAAGCATAGTGATTGGTAAAGTGCATGACCTGGGTTCGAGCCCCAGGTCTTCAGTATTCTCAATATTATTTTTCAATTGATCTTCACATGCAGGTTCCATATTAAGGCACACCCTACACCTCCATAATCAAGCCATCCACCTGTCCAAATTCACCAATCCAAAGGCCACGCTCTGAGGTACATGGTGAGCCCCAGTCAACGCGCCAGCACATTGCCTGGAAAAGTCAAACGGACTAAGATTAATGGGCCTGAATTGCTAGAGAAAAACCTCAATGTTGGGGACTACAACCCCCCTAGGTTTGCCATGTTATTTATTTTAATTAATTTTTATTTTCTTTTAACCATTATTTGTTTAGTTAATTAATTATTTTCACAAAATATAAAAAACCCATAAAAAATCAGAAAAGAATTAAAATAATAAATATTTTTATTTCTAGTATTTTTATAAATAAATTTGCATGTAATTAAATTTAGTGTAAATTAGGTTTTAATTTTAATACTTTTCATGACAAAAATCTAAAAATGTAGAAATAGGGTTTAATCAATAATTTTTCATCCTTTTTATTTTTCTTTCAAATATTTAATATTATTTATTTTATTTATTTTATAATCAAATTTGCATATAAAAATTAGGGTTAATTTTAGGTTAAAAAACTTCAATATTTTTAATAAATTAAAAGCCATTAGAATTAGGGTTTGCATCTTATTTTAATTTTAATTAATTCTTTTTTTCATATTAAATCCTAAAATACCAAAAAAACCTAAAAAACACTTCTTTTATTTCAATAAATAATTAATTAATTTTTAATTTCAATTTAACTTCAAAAGGGTCCAACGCCCTCGTTTCAACTTTAATTCAAATCGCGCATTTATTTTCTTTTCGTATAATTTTTATGTACCTCTCCCAAAGCCGTGTAATTAATCTCTCGCACTTTATTTTTCTTTAACTCTTTATTTTTCTGTCAAATCGGATTCAGGAAATTTTGGCGATGTGAACCCGCGCCTTTTGTAATAGCTTTAGAACTTTACTTTTCTCGCACTTTTAACTGTTAATCAAGGCATGCAAGAATGAATGACAATAAATAAAAACAAACGCTAGATCACCTATACCATGACAAGATAAATGCAAATGAACATGACACACAAATCACACACCACCCCTAGGGTACGCCTCACTGTTGCCTTGTCTCGAAAGGTGATCGTCGAGTAGAGGATGTCTTAGTAAGTCCTCATGATCCGGGAACCTGGCATGAGGGTAGCTTCTAAGGTGTCTTCCTATTGCTTCGGTGATCACCATGTCCCGAACCTCGAATTGACCCGAACACCTCCAACGGTGGTGCTACCTACCTCTAAATGGTGGGATGGCACTACTTTAAAGGACATTTACACAGACGAATTCCTTAGGGTAGGTAGACGACTCTAGATACTTGCTCTAATTTCAAAAACAAATCAAAAATACTTTTCACACCGACACCCTTTTCAAAAAAGCTTTCGAAAGCAATTTTTCAAACACTCTTGAGGATCGATACAAGAGTCGAACTGGAATTTTCAAAGAAACTTTTTAAAACCCACAGTTGAAAAGCAAATAAACCATTTTTGAAAACATAAATGAGCAAGTATCTAAGAGCCCATGGATAACCATGGATAGAAAGGGTGCTAACACCTTCCCTTTCTATAATATACCTCCCGAACCGAGAGAAATCTCTATAAGGAATTTTTCTGTGCTTTTGTCCTTTCCATTTGGAGAAAATAAAAGACGGTGGCGACTCTTGCTTCCGCGACATTTCGCGAACCAGCGTTAAACAGTCAGTTCCAGATCCACCGATCACACAGTGCCTCGTTGTGCTTTCTTCCCCTTGGTGTCAGATTAGCATCCGAGAAGCCTAGTTAGTTATCCGCAGTCAAACTGGCCATACAATCTTGAAATTGGTCAGCAGACGTCTCTTGAGGCACATGGGTTGTCTTTAGGAACTTCACCAGGGCTTTCGCATGTGCCTCGGAACATAGTAACAATGCCAGCATGGAAATTTTGGAGGGAGTTTTCCCCAACTGTTCAACTACATTGTAGTCGCTCCTCTTTATTATTCTGAGGATCTCCTCCCTTTGTTTCTTGGAGTTTTCGAGAATAGTCAGTGGTTGAGCCTTCGTCCATACAGGCTCCACTTGAATACTTTTTCCTCGAGTTTCAGCGGCAGGAGTGTTGGTAGGAATGACAGCAGGGGTTGTATCGTCTTTGTCAATAGGAGCACTTGCAGAGATGATTATTGGTACTGAAGTAACCTTTGGAGCAGCCACGGGTCCAAAAACTGCCTTTGGGGGGTCAATTTCTGGAGAGAAGATTCTACCGCTTCGGGTAATCTTACCGGTTACGGCAATATTTCTAATGTCAGAGTCTTCTTCTTCGAATTTTATCTCTTCGGCGACCAGCCCACCTTGTTTAATGTCGTGGTAGTAGTTGTTCCAACCGTAATTCCATCACACAGTTTTGTCTGATTCATACGGGATTGGCCCAGGCATTGTGATTATAAGAGGAGTAGTTTTTGGAACCGATGTAATCCTAACAGGTCTTTTGGGGACCCTGGAAGAATTGGCGGAGATGGTGATGATTGAAACGTCTTCAACAAGAACAGGTGAAACAAGAGTACTTTCAAACAAAATCTCTTTGTTATCTATCAAGCGTTGAATGCCTGTTTTCAACAAAGGGCAAACAGTTGGTGAGGATAAGCAAAGATGGCAGTCTTCATTACAACCCGGGAATACACCGGATTTCAACAAGTTTATCTTAATGATTGGGAGTGGAGTCAAGAGTTCAATAACTGTGGTAACAAACAAATCTTCTTCAATTGCATTGGTGTTGTGACCATGCCTGGGCATAGGAGCAGAAATGACATTTGGCTTCTCGGGCGCATCAAACTCAATCTCTTTTGCCTCTATAAGATCTTGAATATTGTTTTTCAAAGCCCAACGGTTGTTAGTGTCATGACCCGGACTTTCGGAATGATATGCGCAACAAGCATTCGGGTGATAATGAGGGGATGATGTGTTGGGGTTCTTGGGAGCTTCTTTTAAAGTTGCCAAATTGGATTTCAGAAGGTGTGGTAAAACCTGGGCTAGAGTCATATTGATTTTGGTGAATTGCTGGACTGGCCTCTCCACCCTCGGTTGATTACTTCTTGGTTGATCAGATGTAGGCTTTGGGATCATAACATCCCCTACCATTGGTTGGCGTTCGACTCTCCATTGGTTCCTTTGTGGATAGACAACAGATACCTCCTTCTTCCCAATGAAATGCTTTCTCACAACTGTAGAGGCTGATGAATCCTTCTGAATCTTTCCATTTTTTATGCCTACTTCCACCCTCTCTCTGGTCAGTATTAACTCAGTAAATCCTGTAGATGAGCTCCCAATCAGATGGTTGAAGAAAGGGCCTGATAGAGTGCCTAAGAACATGTCCACCAACTCCCTTTCAAACAGAGGGGGTTGAACTCTCCCAGCTAGATCTCTCCATTTCTGCGCGTAATCCTTGAAACCCTCATTGGAAGCCATAACCATACTCTGAAGTTGAGTACGGGTAGGCGCCAAATCAGCGTTATATTGATATTGCTTATAGAAAGCTACGGCAAGATCTTCCCAGTTGTGGACATTTGCCCTTTCCAGTTGGTAAAACCAATCGAGTTGTGTTCCAGATAGGCTATCCTGGAAAAAATGCACCCACAAGTCTTTATCAGTGGAGTGCGGATGGATCTTTCTCACATATGATCGGAGATGCATCTTAGGACATGACACCCCATCATATTTTGCAAACAAAGGCACTTTGAATTTCGGAGGAATCACAATCCCCGATACTAGTCCCAATTCTTCAAAGTCTAGACCTGGCACTTTTTGTATTTCCATAGCGCTCAACTGCTCTTCAAGATGTTTGTACTTATCCTCAGCTGGAGGATACTGTTCTTCAAAGTAGTCTTCCTCTTCTTCCTCCTCTTCAGATTCTGACGGAATCGTTGTTTCCTTTCCTTTCCCCTCTCCTTCATCAGATGTTGTTGCAAAATTCAAAGTTCTTCTAGTCTGTCCCTGAAACCTTCTCCCCATGTTTAAAACCCCAGTGACCTTCTTTGTTTTCTTTTTTCTTTCTTCAGCTAACAAAGTCTTCTACTCTTCTTGCCCCTTGGCTAGGGTCATGAGTAACTGTTGAAATTGCGTGTTTTGAGCTTGGAGATCTTTGACAGTCTATTCGAGATCCATCCTACTGAAATAAATAGTAGAGAGATGAGGAACTTGTTGCAAAAGACTTGCTTATGTTATGATGAATGATATGTGCATATGCAATGTTTTCAAGGATTTTAAAGATTCAAGTTCGTTTTAGACAAAAAGAAAACACACGTTATATTAATAAGATAATGTTTGAGTACATCAATGCCCCTTGGGCAAAATAATACAAAACTCTAAGATAAAAAGTAGTGCGCATCCTCTTTGGTGCTATGTAGGCATTTAGAGTCTGCTCCTCATGAAGTATCCTAGTGAGTTCCGAAACCTTCTTCTCGCTTGCATAGAATTGGGCTTCGAAAGTATCTCGCTCTCCTTTGAGATGTATCCAATCCCTTTGTAGATCTTCAAGAGATGTGGGCATGTCAGGATGTAGGATAGTGTATGGAACTTCTCCCTCCTTAACAGGCTCAATGATCACCGGAAGGATGGAAGGATAAGGCATCATAAGACTTTGAGCGCGGGTTCATACCCACTTGAGGTAAGGCTCAAGAGGGATGGAATTATTGTGTCCCAAAGTCTTGTTATCTACCTTGTTTAGCATCCTCCAAGCTCGGATGAATCTCTGGCGAAGACCTTGATCATCGTTATCGTAGTCGAATACCAAGCTTTGAATCAACATCTCATGCAGGCCATCCCTTCGGGCATAACAAAATTGTCTTAAAGCTAAGCATTGGTTGTAGGTGATGCCTCCCCTAATGCCAAGTAGAGGGGCATTATGGAATTCCCTACAACGGTCAACAATGATAGCATTCTCTTTGGATCGGGAACACCAATGAATATCTGAATGTTTGAGCGTTATTAACCTTTGTGACCACCTTAATCCTTACTCATTCTTTAAGACCGATTGGGGAAGATGAGAAATAAACCATCTTTCCAGGAGAGGAGTGCAACACATAAGGACACCTCTTTTCCTCATTGTGCGAGTGTGAAAAGAGTGTAGGATATCCCCTAGCAATGTAGGCACCAGATTGCGTGATATGAAGATTTTGACGGTGCTCACATCTATGAGTTGGTCAGGATTGGGAAATAAGACCATCCAATAGATAAGAAGAGCCACAATTTCCTCAAAGGCTTGTAAGTCTAAAGAATTCCAACAACTTTGAGCTTTCTCAAATAGGAACTTTGCTAAGAAGCCTTTGACACCACTCCTAGTTTCCCAATGAGTTGTGACATCAGATGAGTGCAAGTGCAGAGCTTGAGCAATCTCTTCTGGCTCTGAATCTCTTTCTGTAACGTTGAAAGGTAGTTGATTGAGAATGGGAATCCTCAAGAGTTTAGAGAATTCTTCCAAAGTAGGCACAAGCTGATAGTCGGGAAATGTGAAGCAATGGTGCAAAGGATCAAGAACTGGAAGAGCACCTTCATCATATCCTCATCTGTGTTGGAGGTGACCAAGTTAAGTAGACGACCATGTCTCTCGGTGAATGGAGAGTTCTCAGGGATCCTTGAAGCTAGCTCCTTGAGTTGTGGAGGAATTCTTACAAGGTTGACTTGGATAGTTTTCTTGCAAAGTGAATCCATATCCTACAAAACAAGAACAAAGATGAATCTCCAAAATCCTTGAAATGGTTAGTAGATGTATATGATGTTCATGATGTCCATCATGTTAAGTACAAGTATGCAAGCAAAGCAAACAAGTTCTTAGTTTAGACTTGCATGAGATTTTATAGGTAAGTTCCCTCTTGAAGTTTAGTTGGCTTAAACCTGTCCTAATAATAGTAACCGGGTTCTAAGGAGCTCAATATCACCAGATTGTTTCCTTGGTCATTGTTTCAGCTCAAGCCTCTTTAGTGGCGACCGAAATATCCCAAGAAACCAAACCTCAATGAGTGTAGTATCGAGTATCTACCAACTTCAGACTGCACCAAAGCCGGTCATCTCACTACATCCTAAAGGCCAAGTTGGTCAAGTAAAGGGTTCTAGAAGTTCATTAGTGTTTCATGACTTCACTCAGCGGTCCTGTATTCTCTTTGATTGACTCAAAGGCTACCGGTACCCACAAATATGTCACACTAACATAGTTATCGCTTAGACCATGTCGGTATACCCCGCACAGTTTCCACAATGTATTACTATTGTGATCGGTGGGAATAAAACTGACTGTTTTGGAATGTTGGTTTGCGTTTGCGTTTGTTTTTCGCAAAATGTCGCGGTAAGCAAGATTCGCCACCGTCTTTTATTTTATCTAACAAGGAAAGGACAAAAGCACAGAAAAATTCCTTTTTGAGATGTTTCTCGGGTTCGGGAGGTAGATTATAGAAAGGGAAGGTGTTAGCACCCTTTCTATCCATGGTTATCCACGGGCTCTTAGGTACTTGCTCACTATGTTTTCAAAAGTTTTCTTTTCTTTGTGATTGTGGGTTTTGAAAAGAGTTTTTATTTGAAAGAGAGTGTAAGTGCGAAAAAGTTTTGTTTTTTTGTTTTCAAAAGAGCAAGTACTTGAGAACATCTACCTACTCAAAAAGGAATTAAACTGTGCATATGTCCTTTAAACAATGCTATCCCACTATTGAGGAGTAGGTAGCACCGTCGTTGGAGTTTTCGGGTCAATTCGATTTTAGGAATGTGTGGTCACTAAAGCAATGTTAGGATGCCTTAGCGGTAACCCTAATGTCTTAGATCATTTTTTCCGAGGCAACCGTTTCGAGGCAACTTATGATCTTTGGACAAGAGGACGACCTCTAAAACTTCCTATACTCAATGACCACGTTCGAGGCAACCAAGTGAGGCGTACCCTAAGAGTGGCATGTGCGAGTGTGTCAATTTTCAGTTTATATTATCTTTGTACATGTTATGGTGAGCTGTGGTTGATTTTAAGTTAAGATAGATCTTGTCATGCATAGCCTATTATTCATACATCTAGCAGTTAATGGTTGCGGAAAATAAATTGCGGAAAATAAAGCTAAGCTATTACAAGGCGTCGGGTATTTACATCGCCAAAAACAAACCCTTAAAATTAAATGCGAAAAAGTAAATAAAAGCGATAATTAAAGGTCCTAAGTTAAAACTATTACATCCTCAGAGCAATTACAATATATGGATAAAAAATAATACGCGCGAGAAAATTGAATCGGATTGTCCTTTAGGGTTTTGACCCTTTTTATTTAAAGAAAGCATATTTTTTGTTCTTTTTTTGAATTAAGGATTAAGTCTAAATTAATAATGGAATTAATTAATTAAAAGAAAATATTTTTGAGTTTTTTATTTAAATCAAGGAAATAAAATCAGAAATATAAAAAAAAAACCTAATTCTAAGTCAATTTTAATTTATTGCAAAATATGTTGGTATTAAACCTAATTAAAAACTAAATTAATTGGTTAATGGTTTATTTACAAAAATAAAATAGTGAAGTTAATAAATATTATTTTTGTGTTTTCTGATTTTTATGAGAAAAATTAAGGGTTGATTAATTAACAGTAAAAATAATGAAAAAAAATTAAATAAAGAAAGAAAATAGAAAAGAAGTAAACCAAAGGGGGGGTTGGGCCCCAAATCAGGAGGTTTGGTCAGCATTTTCTTGGCCCAAACATATTCCATCCTGCTTTGACTTTCAGATTGCATGTGCGCTTGTTGACCAGGGTTCAGGGTGAACCTCCATCCTGGACTATTGGATCTGAATTTGGAACCACCTGGCCTTTGAGATCTGGAGGTATATGGTGCTCCCTGCCTGAAGCGCTGCATGTGAACGCCTGAAACAAAATGATAACAATGTTTGGGGGACCTGGGATTCGAATCCAGGTCCCAAGGGGTCTTGCACCAACACGTTCACCAACCAGCCAGTTTGTTCAATTTGTCATTGGAATAAGAAATAAATAATATATGGGAAAATCAATGAATATGTTGGAAAATAAGAAAAAACGCGCTAATATTTCAAACAGGCCAATTCTGGCCATGCCACGTTATCGTCCCTGTCATGGGGACTGTGTCTAAAAATCCTTTGGCCTATACCAACAGACGATTGTCCGTAGCTATACATCATGCTGCCTCAAAATCTGCCACAAGCCACTAAAACGCAAACTAAAGGCATGGTTCTGCTCGCCTCTCCACCCTGGTTCCAACCATGGTCCTTTTGTTGACCAATTTGCCCTGTAATGAAAATCCCTAAAAGAAACCTAAAACAATCTACCATGGCGTTTTGTGATATAGGGCATAATAATGAAATTGAATAATACAGAAACTTTGCAAATGATGTCAGGAGTTCAAATATGCAATTATTTTAAAGAATGAATGCAAGATTGAAGCTTTACGATTCCATGAATATGGCGGTTCAGAGTGATACTTACAGGGCTTTTTGGGGCAGGAGAGCACACGAGAATGACTGGTAGTGCTTCAGTGAGGTCCAAGGAAGCGAGTGGAACCTTTGTTTGATCCTGAAAAGGTCTCTAAGTGCAATTCCAGATCCAAGGTTCTCAAGCTTTTTCTCAAAGTTATGTTGCCGTTTCTGCAGAGTTTTATGCGTTTTTTGTTGTGTAGAGTTTTTTCTGTGTTCTTCCCGTGTGTAAGCGTGAGGTTTATATAGAAAAGGAATTTAGGTCAACATTTGTGTATTAAATCTTGGTCCATTATGATGAAGAGATTTGATTTGATTTCTTCATAAAGACTTGCTATATTTGATTCAATTATGTGCCAATCTATTTTCATGCGTTACTGCCAGCCTGTTATGAGCTGTTTGGGCCTCCAACATGATGAAAATCGAAAGATGACTTACATATCCACTTCCCTTCGATTGACACTCCCCCTGCTTCGATTGCTTCAAAGTCCCAATTCGAACTACTCCAATTTCAATTGCATAGCCTCTGCTTCGATTGCTTGATTCGAAAAAGGTCACCCTGGTCGAATCAGCTCTTGTAGGGTTGGGAGCAAATAAGGCAAGAATCTGGCCTTTAATTCAAATAATTGAGTCCACAATCAGCATTTAATTATTTCTATATTTGCAAGGGACACATGCCATTGTGAACTTTGGGTGAACCTGGACAAGTTAGGATATGTGTTTTTTGCTTAGTCATGCCAACCTACTTCATTCCTTCGAATCTGCCTTCTTTGCCAGCTTCAAAGTCCAATTCGAATATATTTAGAACATTCCTTATTAGACACCTTCGACCAGCCCTTGGCCTTGTGATGAGTCTAAGTTCTGATTCGAAATGTCTAGAACTTCTTTCATCAGAGCATCTTAGATTAAGAGAAACTCTGCACTGAAATGCCATTCGAAGGTTATTTCGTTCCGATGTTCTGATTGAGGTAAAGTATGAAGTTCCAGTCGAAGGACCCTCTGATGTACTAGTCGAAGCATTGTGAAATTAACTTGATCGAAGGGGTCCAGCGCTCAATCGAAGAATTGCACACCAAAGCTTGATCGAAGGAGGTACAGCGCTCAATCGAAGACTTGCAGACCAAAGCTTGATCGAAGGAGGTCCAGTGCTCAATCGAAGACTTGCAAACTAAAGCTTGATCGAAGGGTTCCAAACACCTAATCGAAGCTTACTAATCAAAGCCTGGTCGAAGAGTTCCAAATTCCCAATTGAAGACTGGTGAATCAAGCATGTATCGAAGGATTTTTGATACCCAATCGAAGACTTTTCCCAGATGCCAATCGAAAGACACTTTGTTCATCTTCAAAAAAACTTTATTTTTCTTAGGCAAGGGTTTGTGACCAACCATGTAAGGGAATACCTTTGAAAACATGAGAGGGAAATGTTGTATGCACTTTATCATTTATGTAAATTGGAGGTATGAAATGTGAAATGTTTATGAATGTATTTTCGTCTGGGAAAATAAATCCTTGACAAATGCCGGGGAGTTTGTCAAATCCTGGATTTTTGTTGAAGAGTATGTGTGTCTTCAAACTTTTTTTAGAATGTTTCTGATGGGGATGACGAACGAAGGTGGTTGTGAGAATAAACCTGTAGGAGAAAATAACTCCGTTGGGGAATAAACATGGTGAAGAGATTACTCTGCGGGGAATTACTCTGTGGGGAAGAGATACTTCGCTGAGATTTTAATGATAAACTCCGCTGGAGATTCCGTTGATAAGCTTTGTTGGGGATTTTGATGATGAACTCCGCTGGGGATAAAAAGAACTTCGCTGGGGATAGAAAGAACTTCGCTGGGGATGATCTTTCAGTTGCAAATTGCTGAGGATAACCCGGTTAGACTCTTGTGAGGATAACCTCTGAATTTGGCTGGGGAGATACACTTGTATTCTGCAGGGGACAAGTTTCCAGAATCTACCGGGTAAGATGATTTAACTCTGGCGGGGAAGCCTTTTTTAGACTGCGCTGGGGAAATGGCTCCACTGGGGGTATCTTGCATTCTTCCGGGGAACATTCTTATATTCCGTTGAGGAATATTAAGACTGCCAGGGATACTCTTATGCTTGGTGGGGAATATCCCTATACTCCGCTGGGGAATACTAAGATCTTCTAGGGATACCAAGCCTTTTTAGGGCTGATGGTAGACCAACTCTGCTTGGGGAGAGTATTGCCGATTCGTTCATAGTTGCAAGTCTCAGTGGGGAGAGCTACCATTACTGTTTTACTCCGCGGGGAGTGATAGTATCTTAGCCATATTCTTCAGCTGAATATATACCTTGGTACCTGGTGGACAGAGCAACTAGACCGCTCAGACAATTCTTATTGCCCTTACTTCTGATATCACCCGTAATTAGTCCTTTGTTTCGCATGTAAATATTTATGAGCAACAATTAATGTCAAATGCATATATCAAAAATGAACATTGGACGTGCTTTTCAAAACAAAACAGATAAAGAAAAAACAATTTGAAATTTGTCTGAAAATGAATTTGTATTGATTTAAAAGTTTGCCTGTAAATAGGCGCTTTTGTACAAGAGGCTGACGTCCTAGTAAGAGAACGCCGCCAAACAAATAGAATTTATACAATTTGTGAAAAGAAAACAAAACAGCTATGTGAATAGTCCCACTGGGTTCCGGCTCTGCTATTGCCTTTATATCTTCAAGCATCTCATCACTTTGCTGCTTAGTTGAAGATGAATCTGATTGACTGGTGTCGTCCGAGCCTGATAGTTGATACCGAAGTCCGGATGCGAGGTGATCCAATGAGACATAGTGTTACGCTTTAATCCCTAACTTTTGCTTGGACCGCCCTTTCGTGTTTTTAGTCCACCGGGATACCCATTTTTGCCCATGCCTCCTTTTCAGGTTTTCGACTTGCCGGGTGTACAGATTTTTTTTATTTTCATCCCTTATTTTTGCCCGAACCCTTTTGGTTCCCCGGGAAGCCCTTATTTTTTCCTAGGCCAGTCAACCTAGCGGGTCTTTGATTATGCGTAGTATCTTTTCACTATGTCTGCATTGACGGGGTGAGGAAGGTCATCGCCATCCATGGTGGTTAGAATCATCGCTCCTCCTGAGAAGATGTTCTTAACCACAAATGGCCCTTCGTAAGTAGGGGTCCATTTTCCCCTGGGATCACCTTGAGGTAAGATAATGCGCTTGATTACCAGATCCCCGACTCGATACTCTTGTCGTCTGACTTTCTTGTTAAATGCCTTGATCATCCGTTTTTGGTACGTCTGACCATGACAAATAGAAGTAAGTCTCTTTTCGTCGATTAGATTCAGTTGATCAAGTCGGGTCTGGATCCAGTCGTCTTCGCTCAAGCCTGCATCTTTCATGATCCAAAGAGAGGGTATCTGAACTTCAATAGGAAAAACTGCTTCCATGCCATAAACCAAGGAATAGGGCGTTGCCCCTGTTGACGTCCGTGCTGAGGTACGGTACCCATGAAGAGCAAATGGTAACATCTCGTGCCAGTATTTGTAGGTCACTGTCATCTTCTGCACAATCTTCTTAATGTTCTTATTTGTCGATTCGACAGCCCCATTCATCTTCGGCCGGTAGGGAGAAGAGTTATGATGTTGTATCTTGAATTGCTCGCAGAGCTCAGTGATAATCTTGTTATTAAGATTGGTACCATTGTCCGTAATGATCCTCTCTGGTACACCATATCGACAGATCAGGTTGTGCCGAATGAACCGTGCCACGACGTTCTTGGTTACGGTAGAAAAGGAAGCTGCTTCAACCCACTTTGTAAAGTAATCAATCGCTACCAAGATGAAACAATGCCCGTTGGATGCCGTAGGTCTGATCTCGCCGATCATATCAATGCCCCACATTGCAAAAGTCCAAGGTGCCGTCAAGACGTTTAGAGGAACTGGAGGAATGTGCACCTTATCAGCATAGACCTGGCACTTGTGACATGTCCGAGAATGCTGATAACAGTCGGCTTCCATTGTGGACCAGTAATATCCTGCCCGAAGGATTTTCTTTACCATGGCATGTCCACTGGAATGAGTTCCGAAGGTACCTTCATGCAGCTCTGCCATGATCCTTTCTGCTTCGATCTTATCCACACAACGCAGTAAGGTTGAATCATGGTTATGTTTGTAGAGAATGCCATTGCTGATGAAGAACTTTACCGTGAACCTTCTCAGAAACTTCTTGTCATTAACAGATGCACCCTCGGGGTATTCTTGAGCTTCAAGGAACCTCTTCACTTCATGATACCAAAGTTTTTCTGTTACCTCTTCAGCCTCAAGATCACAATAATGTGCATGTTCATCTAATTTCCAAATAATGATCCGGGGGGCCTCGTTGTCCCATTTGACTTTGAACATAGAAGACATCGTAGCTAACGCGTCCGCCAACTGATTCTCCTCTCTTGGGAAGTATTCAAAGGTTATCTCCTCGAAGTGGGGAAGCAACGTCAACACATACTCCTTGTAAGGAATAAGATTTGGGTGTTTCGTATCCCACTCGCCTTTGATCTGACTGATCACGAGAGTGGAATCTCCGAAGACACTCAGAAACTTAATCCTTAGGTCAATTGCTGCTCGAAGACCCATGATGCATGCTTCATATTCCGCCATATTGTTGGTGCAGTTGAAACATAGTCGGTCGGTAAGTGGAGTATGTGAGCCGTTAGGAGATATGATCACAGCGCCAATGCCGTTACCCAAAGCGTTCAAAGCTCCATCAAAATGCATAGACCATCAGGATCCTTCCTCAGGTCCTTCATCTGGTCCAGGTGTTTCACAATCAGTTATCAACATGATATTCTCGTCCGGGAATTCAAAGTTCATAGACTGGTAATCATCCACTGCCTGATGTGCCAAATGGTCTGCCAATACACTTCCCTTGATTGCTTTTTGAGTTGTGTACTGGATGTTATACTCGGTCAAGATCATCTGCCATCTTGCTATTTTTCCGGACAAGGCAGGCTTTTCAAAGATATACTTGATTGGATCCATCTTTGAAATTAATAGAGTAGTGTGAGTCAGCATATACTGTCTCAGCCGGCGAGCAGCCCATGCCAAAGCGCAACAAGTTTTCTCAAGCAGTGAGTATCGGGTCTCACAGTCGGTAAACTTTTTGCTAAGGTAATAAATAGCATGCTCTTTTCGGCCAGACTCGTCATGCTGCCCCAGCACACACCCCATTGAGTTGTCATGTACTGTTAAGTATAAGATCAGAGGTCTCCCTTTAACTGGTGGCATTAGAATGGGTGGCTCCTGGAGATACTCTTTGATTCTTTCGAAAGCGGCCTGGCATTCATCGTTCTAACGTACCATTTGATCTTTCTTCAGTAGCTTGAAGATTGGCTCACAGGTAGCAGTTAGGTGCGCGATGAATCGGGCAATGTAGTTCAGACGTCCTAGAAAGCCTCTGACCTCTTTCTCTGTCTTAGGAGCTGGCATCTCTTGTATGGCTTTCACCTTGGCAGGGTCCACTTGAATACCTTTGTCGCTCACGACGAAACCTAGCAGTTTGCCAGACCTCACCCCGAAGGTGCACTTGTTCGGGTTCAACCTCAGTTTGTACAACTTCAACTGGTCAAACAGCTTCTGCAGATGGTCAAGGTGTTCCTCCTCAGTTTGGGACCTCGCAATCATATCGTCAACGTATACTTCAATCTCATGATGGATCATATCATAAAACAAAGCAACCATGGCACGCTGATATGTTGCCCCAGCATTCTTCAATCCAAAAGGCATGACCCTATAACAAAAGGTGCCCCACTGAGTAACAAAAGTGGTCTTCTCCATGTCTTCAGGAGCCATCTTGATCTGATTATAACCGGAGAAACTGTCCATAAAGGAGAAGACCTTGTGCTGAGCAGTATTGTCAACCAGAACGTCGATGTGAGGTAGAGGGAAGTCATCCTTAGGGCTTGCCCTGTTCAAATCCATGTAGTCAACACACATTCGGACCTTACCATCTTTCTTTGGCACTGGAACCACATTGGCGACCCACTGAGGGTAAGAAGTTACTGTTAGAAAACTGGCATCAAATTGTTTCATAACCTCAGCCTTGATTTTCTCGGACATCTCTGGACGCATACGACGAACCTTCTGTTTTACTGGAGGACAATCTTCCTTGGTAGGCAGGCGATGAACCACAATGTCGGTATCCAACCCAGGCATATCTTTGTAAGACCAGGCAAATATTTCCACGTAGTCATGCATCATCTGAATCAACCGTTGTTTCACACTAAGCTCCAGATTTGCACCGATCTTGACTTCCTTTTTGTCTGTTTCAGTACCCAGATTCACTGTTTCCACTAGCTCTTCATGTGGCTGAATGACCCTCTCTTCCTGGAGTAGCAGTCTTGCAAGTTCATCCGGCACTTCGCAATCATCTTCACCTTCATCTTTGGCTAAGTTGATCGGATTTTCGAAAGTCATAACTGGCAGTAGCAAAGTCGTTACCAGTGAGATCCAGAGTGGATTTAGACCTGTATATGTGAGTGTGTGTACAATAGCTGTTTTGCAATATATAATAAAGAAAGACAAGGAGCGCAAAATTTGAAATGCAAAAACGTCCAATGCTTTTATTTATGATATATGAAAATGGCACACAAAAGCCCTCACAAATGAAGCCACAGTGCCCCGGGTAAGACACCGGGCCATAAAGTTTCAAAACATTGTCTATTACAAATTCAAAACAAAAAGTTTCATTACTGGGTGATAACTGAAATGGGCATAGAATCCTTCACTGTCCAATTGCTTAATCCACCGCTGGTCGTGGGGTAGATCGAACTGTCGATATCAAACTCTTCATCATCATCATCATCCCTAATAGCATTTACTCCATGCTTGGGCATGGGGGCTGTTACAACATTAGGCCTCTCGGGCGCCTCAAACTCAATCTCCTTTGCCTCGATTAGGTCTTGAACCTGGTTCTTCAAAGCCCAACGATCATCCGTATTATTCCTCGGGCTATCAGAGTGATAAGCGCAGCGGGCGTTAGGGTTATACTTTGGTGATATTGTATTTAAAATCTTCGGAGCTTCTTTTAGAGTCACCAGATTGGTATTCAGCAACTATGGCAACATCTGAGACAAAGTCATGCTGAGACGAGTGAATTGCCTTCGAGGTCTCTCGCCCCTTTGTTGGTTGTGATGCTGAGGAGCACCAGCAGGTTTTGAAATAACAACCGCGTTGACAGCTTGGCGGTGTTCAGATCTATTCTGTCTTCTTGAACCGTAGACAACACTGGATTCTTTCTTAAACGGCTTCTTCTCGGTTCCCAAGGAGGCACCCTTCTGTATCTTCCCAGCCTTGATACCAGCTTCAATCCTCTCACCAGTGAAGATAAGGTCTGTAAACTCGGCTGAAGAGTTTCCAATCAAATGGTTAAAGAATGGACCAGACAGGGTCCCCAAAAACATATCAACAAGTTCACGATCAGCTAAAGGTGGTTGCACCCTTCCGGCAAGGTCTCTCCATTTTTGAGCATACTCTTTAAATCCTTCACCCGTCCCTATTGACATACCCTGGAGTTGGGTACGCGTAGGAGCGAGGTTGGAGTTATAATGATACTGCCTATAGAACGCAGTAACCAAATCCTCCCAGCTGCGGATACTGGCTCCGTCCAACTGATAGAACCACTCAAGCTGAGTCCCTGAAATACTGTCTTGAAAGAAATGGATCCACAAGTTCTTATCGGCAGTGTAAGGTTGGATCTTCCTCACATATGATCGGAGGTGCAGCTTTGGACAGGACGCTCTGTCATACTTGGCAAAGGCAGGTGCCTTAAACTTATGGGGAATCACCACCCCAGAGGAAAGACCTAGATCTCCGAAGTCCAGACCGGGCACCTTCTGTATTTCCATAGCGCTCAAACGGTCCTCCAGCTGTTTGTACTTATCCTCAGCAGGGGGATACTGTTCTTCATCATAGTCCGTCTCGTTGTCAGAGACCATAGGGCTAGGAGCCCTCCTTTCTTGTGGGCTGTCTTTCCCTCCAGATGAGGTGGTCAGATCAACTTCGTTTTGCAGCCCGTTTCTAAACCTGCGTCCGGTGTTGAACAGGACGGTCCTCTTTTTCTTCTTCTTCCTCTCTTTCAGAATCATGGTCTTCAGGTCCTGCTGACCCTTAGCTAGGCTCATGACCAACTCTTGAAATTGGGCATTATGGGCCTGGAGGGCCTTGATAGCTTTCTCAGTGGAAGGTTCAGTAGACATGATGATTGCTGAAATAAACAACGAAGAAGATAAGAGTCCTGTAAAAGGGTACCTGTTTATGAAGTGCATGAGATGAAATGCGTATGATTTATGATTTCAAAGAAAATCGGGATTCAAATTTGTAAACAAGAAAGGAAACACACTGTTGTACCCCAAAATTTGCCCTCCCATATTCTTCAAGATTTGGCAAGATAATGGTTCAAAATCTCTCAAGGGTTGCACAGTCCAATTGCCTCCTAACACAGTCAAAATTAGGGTTTTGGTTCTTGCAAAGAAATTGAGGTTTTCAAGGGTCCAATCAAGTCCTATATGCCTACATACATTGTCAAGCATTCATATGTCAAGTTTCAAGACTCACAGCATCAAATTGCACAGTCAACTGTAGGGGCAAAATGGTCATTTGAAAGTCAAGAGTCAAAATTTTTGGTCAACATCTTATTTTGAAGCCACAATCATCATTTGATCAATTCTTGATCATGATTCCACAAGCATGGCTCAAAAAGTCTCAAGATGTAAAAGTTTCTATTTTTGGACAGCTGAAAAGTCAACTGCAAATTGACCAGAGCATAACTTATTCATGGTTTCTCAGAAAAATCCCATCCAAAGCTCATTTTGAAGGGGATGAAATTTCCTACAACTCATCTTCACACTTCAAGTCCAAGAAATGCTCTCACAAAAAGTTATCAATTTCAACATTATAGGTCATTTTCAAAAGTCAACAAAAAGGCACTTTAAGTCAAAGACCATAACTTGAGATTGGTAAATAAAAATGACATGGGACCAAAGGCATTGGTTAGAGGACTTCAAGACATTTCCAAAATGTCCAATAACATGTTCATAGCTTCAAAATTGAGCAAGATATGCATTGGAGAAGTTGGGAAATTTTTGGGAACTTTCAAAAGTCAACTTTGCCTAAAACACTTCAAAATTGCTAATGGGCCTCAAATTCTTCCTTGAATCATTACCCAAAGCCTATGCACGACCCATTGAGCTTAAAAGGATTTATTTTCTTATTTTTAATTAATTAATTGAATTTTTATTCTTATTAATTCATTTAATTAGTTTTAATTGTAGAAAAATATCAAATAATGGTTGTCAAATCTTTTTATGCAGCAAATATACTCCACACATGCTAAGGATTTCGTGCATCAATCAACAAGACAAGATCTTCCATAATTGGCAAAGTTTCCATGGAAAAAGATTGAAAAAAGATATGATTGGCAATCAAATATTCAAGCCATTAATTCATGGACTTTTGGGCTCTTTCTTGACCTAATTTGCTTCACATACAAAGGCTGAGTGAAACCCTACTCAGAAACACACGAGAAAGCTGCTCATGCTCCATAACCAAATTGCAAAATTTCAACAAAAAGCTTGAAATTGATTTCATAGTTGCAGGATAATTCAAAGCCTAAAGTCTATTCCAACACGTTGCTGGACCTTCCAGGAGTCTATTGGCATCAAGAATCAATCCCAACACGTGAAGAATCCAAGAACATAGACCACACGGTTTGCTATATTTTCTACATTCGTATATCATCATTCATGCGCTTTTAACAATTTTTTTGGATTGATTCATGCTCATAGGGACCTTCTGAAGCTGTTGGTACCATTCAATTGAATTATAGCCCCCTGAATCAAAATCTACCATGGATAAAATCTAGGGTTCATAAGCTTGAAAATTGGGTTTTTCTACAGGAGGAAAAATTGGATTAAGCCATGACCATGGTTGAATTCGTCAAGGCCAGACGAATTCAACCAACTACTCGCGCTCAATTTATGTAATGCATAGGGCTAATCGCTATTTCTAGGACTTTCAGTTTATGGGGGTTTAAAAGCCCCGCTATCTCATTCATGTTGCAGGTATAAACGGAGAAGAAGGCTGAGGTGTCCAAGCGTGGTTGGTTGATTCAAACTGCGCGCGTATTTTTTTGTTTTATATCATTAACATTGTTTTTTTATATAACATTTGTTTTCCATTATATGTACAAACGCGTTGCCTGGCTCAGTTGGTTGATGAGGTGTATTGCAAGCATTGGGACCTGGGTTTGATTCCCAGGTCCCCTCACATATTTCATGACTTTTGTTTTAATGTCTTCTAGTGCAGCGCCTCATTCAATGGCCTACCATGAGCCTCACGCATAGCTTGCCAGATGGCCATGATGCCCAATCCAATGGCCAGAAGATGGAATCCAGGGTGTACCCCAGTCAAGCATCATACGCATGATCAGAAAAGTCAAACAAGGCCTTGTCTCTTGGGCCAGAATTGCTTCAAAACACCTCCATTTGGGCCTGAAACCCCCCTTGGTTTGCATATTTTTTTTAATTCTATTTTCTTTTCTTTTCTAATTCTTTTTAATTGTTTTAATTGTTTTTTCACCATAAAATAATTTTCCATAATAAAAACAGAAAATCAAAAATACAAAATATGTTTAATTAATATTTAATTTACCATTAATTTATTTTTGTAAATAAATAACTAACAATTAACTTAGTTAATTTAGGTTCAAATTTTAATCTTTTTCCTAACAAATAAAAAATATATAGAATTAGGTTTTGACATTTTCACTTTTTTTCCTTAATTAATTATTTTCATCATTATTTATTTATTATTATTATTAATTATTATTTTGTAAATAAACATGTAAACTAATTAACTAGTAAGTTAGGTCAACTTTGACGTTTTATTAATAGTTAAAATAATTTAGAACTAGGGTTTCATTAACTTTAATTTTAACTCCTTTTTTTCTTTATTTCATTAAATATCCAAAAAAACATAAAAACATTTTCTTTCTTTTAAATAATTAATTAGTAATTAATTTAATTTAATTTCAAGCAAAGGGTCAAAACCCTCAGACGTTCAATTTTAATTTCTATTTCGCGCATTATTTTCTTGTGAATATTATGTAACTGCTCAAGGATGTAATAGTAATTAGGTATTTATTTACTTTCCGCATTTTTATCAAAAACGGGTCTTTGTATTTTTGGTGATGTATAGACCCGCGCCTTGTAATAGCGTAGCTTTTATCTTTCCGTCTTTTAATTTTCCGCACTCTTAGATTCTAACTTGTATGAAAGAATGTATGGTAATTAAAAACAAGCGTAGCTTACAAATGCCATGATCAAAGATAACTGTTAAACTGAAAACAACACACAAATACAGTCACCACTTCTAGGGTACGCCTCACCCGTTGCCTTCGAAACGTGGTCGTCAAGTATAGGACGTTTTAGCGGTCCTTATGTCCATGATCCAGTTGCCTCGAAAAAAGTTGCCTCGAAATAAGTTGCCTCGAAATAGTTGCCTCGAAACGGTTGCCTCGGATTAAAAAAGGATCAAGGACAAAAGGGTAGCTTCTAAGGTGTCCTACTCTTGCTTCGGTGACCACACAGTCCCTCAATCGAATTGACCCGAACACCTCCAACGGTGGTGCTACCTACCTATCAATGGTGGGATGGCACTACCTTAAGGACATTTACACAGCCTAATTCCTTAGGGTAGGTAGATGACTCATAGATACTTGCTCTTTTCAAAAACAAACAAAAAACCTTTCCACACAGACACTTTCAAAAAGCTTTCAAAACAATTTTTCAAACACTCTTGAGGACAGATACAAGAGTCATTCTGAAATCTTTCAAAGAAACTTTTTCAAACCCACTCACATTTTGAAAAGCAAACATTTTGAAAACATAAGAGCCAATATCTAAGAGCCCGTGGATAACCACGGATAGAAAGGGTGCTAACACCTTCCCTTTCTATAATCTACCTCCCGAACCGAGAAACTATCTCATAAGGAATTTTGTTGTGCTTTTGTCCTGTCCATGTTGGAGAAAATAAAAGACGGTGGCGACTCTTGCTTACCGCGACATACGCGATCCAGCTTTAAACAGTCAGTTCTAAATCAACCGATCACACACACTTTATTAGATTTAACTTCAGAATTTAAATTGTTCAACAAATTGCCCTTAGGCGTTACAAGAATGGAAATACTGAAAAGTAAATAAAAACTATAAAAGAAATCATCAAAGGTCCATCAATGCTCCCATGGCCTCTTCTTCTCAGTGCAGATATAATCATTCAGGATCTGCTCGTTCTCCAGTTGCTTAGTCAACTTCTGGATCTTCTGCTCTTATTCATTGAACTTCTCCCGGTAAGAATCCCGTTCTTCCCGCAGTTGCGCCCAAGACCTCTTCAGTGTACCAATATCAGTGGGCGTATGAGGATGGAGAATAGTTGGAAGAACCCCGTATTTATCAGCAACTTCAAGAGTAATAGGCCTGACAGCTTCGTATGGCATACCTAACTTCTGGGCACGGATGCGGACCCATCTGAGATATGGCTCCATTGGCAGAGAGTCTTTGGTCCCAACTCATGTGGGTCAGATTGGTGAACTCTATCCCAAGCCCTGATGAATCTACGATGCAGCTCGTCGCTATCTCCTTGAAAATCAAAGATGATATGAGGTATCAACATCTCATGAGGCCCTTTTCTTCTGGTTCTTCCAAACTGACGGAGAGCTAAACATGGGTTATAAGAAATTCCTCCATGGGTTCCGATCAATGGAACATTAGGATACTCTCCACAATGATCAATGACAGTCACCTCATCCAAGCCTTTGAGAGTCCAGATAACGTCATTATTAGTAAGAGACATTACCCTATAAGCCCATCCCATTCCTTCTTTGTTCTTCAGTACAGACTTAGGGAGGTGCAAAATAAACCACCTCGACAATAAAGGAGCACAACACATCAAAGTTCCCCGCTTTCGGGCAGTACGAGCATAGAGCTGATGAAGGATGTCACCCAAGAGAGTGGGTACAGGGTTCCGAGAGATGAAGATCTTTATGGCATTAACATTAACAAAAGTGTCAGGATTTGGAAACAATACCAAACCATAGATCAAAAGATCCAGAATGTCCTTGTACGCCTTGAAGTCTAAGTCATCCCAAAAGTAATTAGCTTTGTCAACCAGAAACTTAGCCAAAAAACCCTTAACTCCACTTCTAGTCTCCCAGTTAGCCATTACCTCCTCTTTGGTCAAGTGAAGGGCTGCAGCAATCTCTTCAGGCCTGAGAGTCTTTTCCCAACCAGTAAATGGAGTCTGCTCCAAAACAGGGATACCAAGCAACTCAGAGAATTCTTCCAGGGTAGGAACCAGCTGGAAGTCTTGAAAGGTGAAGCAATGATATAGGAGATCATAAAACTGGACCAAGACACTCATCATTTGTTTGTCCAACTTTGAGGTGACTAAACTGAGAAGAGAACCATGCCTCCTGATGAAGGAAGTAGTGTCTGGAATCCTGACAACCAGCTCTTTAAGCAAAGTAGGTACTTGAACAAAATTGATCCGGATAGTATTCCTACGCATGGGCGTCATGATGTCCTACAAAACAGAGCAAAGATAAAACCCTCTTGTCTTTGAAATAGGTTAGTCCTTATGCAGGATGTATGCAATGTTATGATGTTATGATGTCATGGTAAAGGCACACCACAAGTATTCACAAAAGGCAAACATGGTAAAGGCACACAAGTCACACAAAAGATCCCTTAGATTTCAGGCTGGCATGAAGCTTAGGTACTACCCTCTTTCAGTTTCAGTTGGTTAAGACCTGTCCTAAAAAATAGTAACCGGGTTCTAGAGGATCTCAATATCATCGACTACCCTCAATCGGTCATAATTCCAGTTTAACAACCTTTTCTTGCAGCCGGAATCATCGCGAGAGTTTAGTCTCAATGAGTGTAGCATACTGCTACTGTTCTATGGCCAAGTTGGTCAATTTAAGGTTCTAAGGTCAGTTGGTGCTTAATGACTCCTCAAAAGACCCATATTCTCCTCGTTCCAACACAAGGGATATCGGTACAGACCAAGGTGTCACACCAACGTAGCTACTGCTTCATCCGTGTCGGTCTACGCCGGACAGATCCCTCACAGTTTATTGCTACTTACCTAAAAAGGGTACCCCCAGATCCGGGTTAGGATCTATAAAACTCCGATACAAGCCCCACAAAATTTAAAGCATACAAAGCATACAATTGAAAACACAAGTGATCTAATCCTAAGGTACACCTCACTTATAATAACTCCCCAGCAGAGTCGCCAGTTCTGTGATCGGTGGGAATAGAACTGACTGTTTTGGAATGCTGGTTCGCGTTTGCGTTTGTTTTTCGCAAAATGTCGCGGTAAGCAAGAGTTTCCACCGTCTTTTATTTTATCCAACAAGGAAAGGACAAAAGCACAGAAAAATTCCTTTTTGAGATGTTTCTCGGGTTCGGGAGGTAGATTATAGAAAGGGAAGGTGTTAGCATCCTTTCTATCCGTGGTTATCCACGGGCTCTTAGGTACTTGCTCACTATGTTTTAAAAAGTTTGCTTTTCTTTGTGATTGTGGGTTTTGAAAAGAGTTTTTATTTGAAAGAGAGTGTAAGTGCGAAAAAGTTTTTTTTTTGTTTTCAAAAGAGCAAGTACTTGAGAACATCTACCTACTCAAAAAGGAATTAAACTGTGCAAATGTCCTTTAGACAATGCTATCCCACTATTGAGGAGTAGGTAGCACCGTCGTTGGAGTTTTCGGGTCAATTCGATTTTAGGAATGTGTGGTCACTAAAGCAATGTTAGGATGCCTTAGCGGTAACCCTAATGTCTTAGATCATTTTTTCCGAGGCAACCGTTTCGAGGCAACTTATGATCTTTGGACAAGAGGACGACCTCTAAAACTTCCTATACTCAATGACCACGTTCGAGGCAACCAAGTGAGGCGTACCCTAAGAGTGGCATGTGCGAGTGTGTCAATTTTCAGTTTATATTATCTTTGTACATGTTATGGTGAGCTGCGGTTGATTTTAAGTTAAGATAGATCTTGTCATGCATAGCCTATTATTCATACATCTAGCAGTTAATGGTTGCGGAAAATAAATTGCGGAAAATAAAGCTAAGCTATTACAAGGCGTCGGGTATTTACATCGCCAAAAACAAACCCTTAAAATTAAATGCGAAAAAGTAAATAAAAGCGATAAATAAAGGTCCTAAGTTAAAACTATTACATCCTCAAAGCAATTACAATATATGGATAAAAAATAATACGCGCGAGAAAATTGAATCGGATTGTCCTTTAGGATTTTGACCCTTTTTATTTAAAGAAAACATATTTTTTGTTCTTTTTTTGAATTAAGGATTAAGTCTAAATTAATAATGGAATTAATTAATTAAAAGAAAATATTTTTGAGTTTTTTATTTAAATCAAGGAAATAAAATCAGAAATATAAAAAAAAAAACTAATTCTAAGTCAATTTTAATTTATTGCAAAATATGTTGGTATTAAACCTAATTAAAAACTAAATTAATTGGTTAATGGTTTATTTACAAAAATAAAATAGTGAAGTTAATAAATATTATTTTTGTGTTTTCTGATTTTTATGAGAAAAATTAAGGGTTGATTAATTAACAGTAAAAATAATGAAAACAAATTAAATAAAGAAAGAAAATAGAAAAGAAGTAAACCAAAGGGGGGGTTGGGCCCCAAATCAGGAGGTTTGCTCAGCATTTTCTTGGCCCAAACATATTCCAGCCTGCTTTGACTTTCAGATTGCATGTGCGCTTGTTGACCAGGGTTCAGGGTGAACCTCCATCCTGGACTATTGGATCTGAATCTGGAACCACCTGGCCTTTGAGATCTGGAGGTATATGGTGCTCCCTGCCTGAAGCGCTGCATGTGAACGCCTGAAACAAAATGATAACAAAGTTTGGGGGACCTGGGATTCGAATCCAGGTCCCAAGGGGTCTTGCACTAACACGTTCACCAACCAGCCAATTTGTTCAATTTGTCATTGGAATAAGAAATAAATAATATATGGGAAAATCAATGAATATGCTGGAAAATAAGAAAAAACGCGCTAATATTTCAAACAGGCCAATTCTGGCCATACCACGTTATCGTCCCTGTCATGGGGACTGTGTCTAAAAATCCTTTGGCCTATACCAACAGACGATTGTCTGTAGCTATACATCATGCTGCCTCAAAATCTGCCACAAGCCACTAAAACGCAAACTAAAGGCATGGTTCTGCTCGCCTCTCCACCCTGGTTCCAACCATGGTCCTTTTATTGACCAATTTGCCTTGTAATGAAAATCCCTAAAAGAAACCTAAAACAATCTACCATGGCGTTTTGTGATATAGGGCATAATAATGAAATTGAATAATACAGAAACTTTGCAAATTATGTCAGGAGTTCAAATATGCAATTATTTTAAAGAATGAATGCAAGATTGAAGCTTTACGATTCCATTAATATGGCGGTTCAGAGCGATACTTACAGGGCTTTTTGGGGCAGGAGAGCACACGAGAATGACTGGTACTGCTTCAGTGAGGTCCAAGGAAGCGAGTGGAACCTTTGTTTGATCCTGAAAAGGTCTCTAAGTGCAATTCCAGATCCAAGGTTCTCAAGCTTTTTCTCAAAGTTGTGTGGCCGTTTCTGCAGAGTTTTATGCGTTTTTTATTGTGTAGAGTTTTTTCTGTGTTCTTCCCGTGTGTGAGCGTGAGGTTTATATAGACAAGGAATTTAGGTCAACATTTGTGTATCAAATCTTGGTCCATTATGATGAAGAGATTTGATTTGATTTCTTCATAAAGACTTGCTATATTTGATTCAATTATGTGCCAATCTATTTTCATGCGTTACTGCCAGACTGTTATGAGCTGTTTGGGCCTCCAACATGATGAAAATCGAAAGCTGACTTACAGATCCACTTCCCTTCGATTGACACTCCCCCTGCTTCGATTGCTTCAAAGTCCCAATTCGAACTACTCCAGTTTCAATTGCATAGCCTCTGCTTCGATTGCTTGATTCGAAAAAGGTCACCCTGGTCAAATCAGCTCTTGTAGGGTTGGGAGCAAATAAGGTAAGAATCTGGCCTTTAATTCAAATAATTGAGTCCACAATCAGCATTTAATTATTTCTATATTTGCAAGGGACACATGCCATTGTGAACTTTGGGTGAACCTGGACAGGTTAGGATATGTGTTTTTTGCTTAGTCATGCCAGCCTACTTCATTCCTTCGAATCTGCCTTCTTTCCCTGCTTCAAAGTCCAATTCGAATATATTTAGAACATTCCCTATTAGACACCTTCAACCAGCCCTTGGCCTTGTGATGAGTCTAAGTTCTGATTCGAAGTGTCCAGAACTTCCTTCATCAGAGCATCTTAGATTAAGAGAAACTCTGCACTGAAATGTCATTCGAAGGTCATTTCGTTCTGATGTTCTGATTGAGGTAAAGTATGAAGTTCCAGTCGAAGGACCCTCTGATGTACTAGTCGAAGCATTGTGAAATTGACTTGATCGAAGGGGTCCAATGCTCAATCGAAGACTTGCACACCAAAGCTTGGTCGAAGGAGGTCCAACACTCAATCGAAGACTTGCAGACCAAAGCTTGATCGAAGGAGGTCCAGCGCTCAATCGAAGACTTGCAGACCAAAGCTTGATCGAAGGGTTCCAAACACCTAATCGAAGCTTACTAATCAAATCCTGATCGAAGAGTTCCAAATGCCCAATCGAAGACTGGTGAATCAAGCATGTATCGAAGGATTTTGGATACCCAATCGAAGACTTTTCCCAGATGCCAATCGAAAGACATTTTGTTCATCTTCAAAAAAACTTTATTTTTCTTAGGCAAGGGTTTGTGACCAACCATGTAAGGGAAGACCTTTGAAAACATGAGAGGGCAAATTTTGGGGTACAACAACTATTTACCTATAATGTATCCCAAATCCGGGTAGAGGATTTCAATCCCAAACAAAGAACCATAACGTAAAGCAAACAAGTCAAACAATGTAAGAAAATAAATGTGATCTAGCCCTAAGGTAACCCCACTTTTATAAAAATCCCTAGCAGAGTCGCCAGTTCTATAATACAGTGGGAGAACTGACTTGAGGGTTTTGCGTTTTATTGCAAATATTGCGGTTAGCAAGAGTCCCCACCGACTTTTCTTTTATCCAAAAGAAAAGGTGAAAAAGCACAGGAAAGACCTTTGAGATTGTTTCTTGAGTTCGGGGGGTAGATTATGAAAAGGGAAGGTATTAGCACCCTTTTCATCCATGGTTTTCCATGGGCTCTTAGTTACTTGCTAGATCACTTTCTTTTGTTATTTGAAATTGTGTTTGGTGTGGTTTTGAAAGTATTTTGTAAAAGAGGCCATTGTTTTAGGTAATATTTGTAATGATTCTAGTTCGTAAGAATGTATACAAAGATGTTTGTCTTTTTTGAAAATGTTTTCAATGTTTATAAGATGTTTTTGAAATGTGTGTGTTTGTTTTGGAAAGTAGCAAGAATGGTTGTTTTGAAAGGGAGAAAGTAACTAGAAGTAATATACCTACTCAAATGTCTTTCTTGTTCATTTTCTATTCCTTTGACATTGTTGTCTTACCATTGATTTGGTAAGCAACCTTATCTTTGGATGTAAACAGAACGGGTGCGGGTCATCGTATAACCATGATTAGAAATGTTGCAAAGTATCTTAGCATTTTGAGGGACTAAGATCATTTTGTAAGGCAACTTAGAATAACGTCATCGAGGGACTATGATCTTGTATTTGTTTGTTTTGCCAAGATACTTTGCATGCGTAATATGACCATTTTTTGTATAAGGCAACCAAGTGGAGAAACCCTGAGGATGCTTGTGTGCAAGTGTGTTATTTTCATGCTTGATTTTGTCTTGGATTAGGGTTTTCTATTTAATTTGTTTTGATCTTGCCATACAAATTCTAATTACTAGCATGGTATATAAAAGCGGTAAATTGCGTAATTTAAAGATTACTACGCTATTACAACATTTTATGGGAGGGGGGAATACAAATTGTGAATGGGGATTTGCAATAATGTAAATCTAATTAAGCTATTACAACCACATCGAATTTGTACGAATATTTGAATAAACAATATACAATATTTAAATATGCAATATTATGTATATGCAAGGAAAAGAAATTGTTTTATTTTTTTCATATGCAAAAGAATTTTAACCTAGACCTAATAACTTAAGAAAAGGAAATTAATTCTTGAAAAATAGTTAACCCTAATTTCTAATTTAAAAGAAAATAAAGCTATTTAAGTATCATTTTTTTGTGTATTCTTTGTTATTGAAAATAATAAATAATATTTTATGAAAATATTTAGTCTCTTTATATGTCAAAATAAATATTTACAAGCATGAATGAAAAGGGAAAAAAATAATTAACCTAATTCTATTTTTTTTAAATATTTTACAAGTTTATTTAAGAAAAATAATTAATATAGTTTAATAAAATATTTTTTCATGTAAAAATAGAATAAAATAAACAAAAATGCAATATTTATCATGTTTATTATTTTCATGATTTTATGTATTAAAGAAAATATTTAATAAAACAAAAAAAGAAAATAAAACAAATAAATAAAAATGAATGAAAATAGTTGGGCCAGGGGTGTCTTGAGTAATCAGGTGATATCATGTTAGAAAAAAAAAACACTAGGCCCAAACGTTGAAGCCCATCCTGCAAACAGCCAAAAAAGATTAAAAATATGTGAAAATGCAAAAAGGTAGGCACCAAGGCTCGAACCCATGACCTTGGCATTCTCAGCGCGCTACCTTGCCACTAGGGTGGCTGTACATCTGTTAGTTCATGTGAAACAAGAAAAACATAACACAAAAAGCTTCTTTTTCCCTGTACTTCGTCTTCTTCCTCTAGCTAGCCAGACCAAGCATATCTCTCTCATTTCTCCATGAAAATGGAAACTTCCAACATGAAAATGATAGTACTCTTTCCCACGATTTCAGACATGTAACTTATGGAAACTAACACTCAAAGATCAAAATGAATTTTAAAGGCCCTAATTTCAAACCTAATTTTTACAGAAATTTGAATTCTAAAATTCTCTATACATAATGATCAGAAATGAAATCTATGCACTTGGTTGGCTTTAACACAATAATATCTACATTTTCCTTTCACAAATCGTGGCCAAAGGATGACTGTATGAAAAGATAAAAGTTGGAGTTCTTACCTCTTTCAACTGAGATCGTGAATGGAGTTTGAGTGAGATTTATGAAGGCCTGAAGATTCATTTAGCTTGCTTGTACCTCCCTAATTGTGTTTCAATCCTTACCTTGCTTTGAAAGTGTCTGAAACTCTCTATCCAAGTCAACCTGCAAGCTTGAAAAACAAAAATGGCAGATGGAGAAGGAGGTGTTACAGTGGAGGGATGATGGCCTGGAACACTAAGATATGAGGTAGGTAAAGTGTTTGGATGATTAAAACTTGAATCGCATGAGTGGATTTATGGATTGTTATGCTATGCTCAAACTGCAAGTTCTTTTTGACATGTTTTTGTCATAGGGAGTTTTGGAGTGTTTTAGGCCTTTTGAAATCGTGCTCTAAGCTGTAATATGTTTGTGCATTAGTATGGAGAAAGTTTCAAATCCACTCCTCAACAGATTTCTGAGTTCTGTCCTTTTTTGCACTCTTGCTTGCTTTTTAAGAAAGGTGAAGAGACCACTCCTTACATGCTTGCACAGGCCTGGTTGAAGTTGGTACAAGCTCTATACAAATTTCTTTAGGTTTGTAGGACTTGTGTGTGTAGAGAAGACAGGTCCAATGCTCAAGAATTGAAAAGTTGCAAAAGTTATGCTTTTCCAAAATGACAATGGCAACTTTGTGTCATTTATGGAATTAAAGCTTGGATAAAGACCCTTGGGCTTGGATTAAGGCTTTGTCAACTGAGTAAGCATTAAATTATGAAGTGATAAAAAAGTTTGAGGCCTGAAAGCAAGGATTAGGCAGCATAGGTTCAGATTCGAGTTTTGTTCTTTATGAAATGGCTTGAATTCAAAGTGAGAAATTGCCAATTTCATCCCTTAGATTCTCCCTACTCAAAAATGATATCAAGGAGTTCTTGGACATTTTGGAAAGCTTGCAATATGCTATATAACCCATATTTGAAATTCATTTCAAGATTCCTCTTGGAACTAGGTGAAATATTTCCATGAAGTTGGGCCAAAAACCGGCCTAAATTAGGGCAAAATTTCACTAAGTTATTTTAGTTCATGGGCATGTATTCACAAAATTATATCTTGAGATCCAAGCATCTTTGGGGGAAAATGTGTGAATAAAAGTTGTAGATTTTATGGAGATCTACAACTTTCATGTTGGGAACTTTCTTTGAATCATCTTGTATCAAGGTGAAAAAATGGCTTAAAGTTGAGAAAAATTAAGAAATTTTCTATACTTAGAAAAATTTCTAAGTTAAGAAAAATTCAAATTTCAAAACCAAATCTTTAATCTTTGATTTCTTGATGAACAAGTTTCACATTTTGACATGTTTTGATGAATTGTGATCCTTGGCACTTGATTTTGACCAAAAAGTCAAAGTTTGAATTTTCAATATACAGTTGACTGCAAATTTTATCTGTCAATCCAATGGATTTGCAATGCTTTGAACCATGTCATTAGGTCATGATGATAAAATTGAACCCTTGAAATCCTGCTTCAAATCAATTGGTCGTTTGCTAGGTCAAAAATCAAAAATTACCCTTTCTCAAACAAAACCCTAATTTAGACCATTTTTCCCTTTTGATGATTTGATCAAATTTCTTGAGGAATTATGGTCCAAACTTGATCAAATGATATATATGGGTCTAAAATCTTGATGTGGATAAAAAATTATGAAGTTTGACTATAAATTGGAATGGTTGACTTTTCCCCCAATACAGCTGATTTTTAGGTCAACTGTCCAATTGACTGATTCAAAATGTGGTTCAAGGCTTGAAACTTGTCATGAGTAAACTTAGGGGTCCATAATGATGTTTGAAAGTCATATGAAGCATTGATAGTCCAAAAATCCTTGGGCAAACTCAAACCCTAATTTTGGGTGATTAGTGCATGATGAGAGGTCTTGAGCTGGTCAAACCCTAATCCATTCTTGAGTCGAAGAGATCTTGTGGGAAAAGTCTTGATAAATGAGAGGGAAAATTTTGGGGTACAACACCAACACTCTATTGAAGAGAGGACAATGTAAATATGCACAACAGGGTAATATGTCAAAAAAAATATTAAAGAATGTGAATGAGCAATGATTTTCTAAAATTAACCATGCATGATGTATGTATAAATGTATGAGTGTTATCATGCATATGCTGACAAAACAGATATACAACACTGGGAGTAACCAGGAAAAACCAACTCTGGCACAAACAACACTTGGCTAAACCACATCCAAGATGATCATTCCAAGAAAAAGTAAATTCCAACTGAAGAAACAAAACATACTGCCTGTTTTAGCTTTACTGGGGAGAAACATAATCCGGAAGTAAACAAAACAAAGTGATAGAATAGTAAAGATACAGGGATAGAACATCCTTCTTCAGGCTTCACTAGGGAAACAAATGTTTTCAAAAGTAACACTTCTACTGGGGATTGCAAAACCAGTCTCAAGTAAAGCAGATGGATACCTAATCATCAAAATATTCACTGGGGAATTCAGGCCTACTTCATTGGGGAGGTTAACATCACATCATCAAAGGAAAAAGCACAATCAGTTCTTCACTAGAGAAACCAGGGACTTGCGTTCTTCAAGAGTGATTATGGCACCAACTTCTCGGGAAAAATAACTTCCATTAGACCGAACGTAAAATTCACTAGAGAAATATCGGATTGAAACTTCACATCATGAAAACTCAGAAAAGAGGAGAAATGAATCCAAACTTGACCGAGGATATAGGAGTCACGAACCCAATATGGAGAATCAGCCTGGGTAAACCTTCCCGAGGGGAACAAAAACTTCTTAAAACAAACTGGAGTTTGTCCATTCCTGGGATCACCATTTTTGTTGTTGTTGTTGTTTTTTCGCATCACAAATTCTAAAGTAAAAGCAAATTGTAATTTCTTTTTGAAAAATCGATTTTGTTATTTAATTTTTCTGCTTTGAAAGTTACTATCAATAATAAATAGAGTCTCTTCAAGCTAAATAAAATAAGAAATACAAAGAATTGGGTAAAAGCTCAAATTTCATTAATAGAATGGTAGTCTGCGAATGGCGAGACTCCATGGATAATTACAAAGTTAGGAAAATGGTAATATATAATGGAAAAGATACATTGAGATACAATGACCACTATCCCCTCTAACAACTTTTTGAAATCCTGAGCAGCAACTTCTGTTAAAGTGTGATGAGAATCCGAGAAGATTGTTGCTCCAATGATCAAGTCTTATCTGATGTAGTTACTTGCCAAGAAAGTCCCTAACTTTTGCCTAAGCTGCCCTTGCGGGTTTTTAGCTTAGCGGGAAACTTATTCTGTTTATGTCTCTAACTTTTGCCTAGACCGCCCTTTCGGGTTTTCGGCCTACCAAGACGCTCTTTTTTGCCTAAGTCTCCCTTTCAAGTTTTCAACTTAGTGAGCTGTTCTTTTATTCCTTTAGGCAAAGTATTTCTTGACTGCATCAACATTCATGGGACATAGGAACTCCTCGCCATCCATAGTTTCAAGAATTAATGCACCGCCAGAGAAGGCTTTCTTGACAACATATGAGCCTTCAAAATTGGGAGTCCTCTTTCCCCTAGAATCAGTGTTGAAAGACATGATCTTCCTGAGCACGAGGTCGCCTTCTCTGAATTCACGAGATATGACCTTCTTATCAAAAGCTTTCTTCATCCTTTTCTGATATAACTGGCCATGACACAAAGCCGTCATCCTCTTCTCCTCAATCAAATTCAATTGGTCAAACCGGTTTTGGACCCATTCAGCCTCTGGCAACTTGGTTTCCATTATCACACGCAAAGAGGGAATCTCAACCTCGATTGGGAGTATAGCTTCCATTCCATACACCAGGGAGGACGGGGTTGCTCCTGTTGAAGTGCGGACAGATGTTCGATATCCATGCAAATCAAAAGGGAGCATTTCATGCCAATCCTTATAAGTAACAACCATTTTCTGGATAATTTTCTTGATATTCTTATTAGCAGCTTCAACAGCCCCATTCATCTTCGGCATGTACAAAGATGAATTATGATGGACAATCTTGAATTACTCACAAAGTTATGTCATCATCTTGTTATTTAGATTCGAGCCATTGTTAGTGATAATTCTGTTCAGCACACCATACCAACATATAAGATTATTCTTAATGAACCGCACAACCACCTGCTTCGTAACATTAGCATATGAAGCAGCCTCCACCCACTTGGTGAAGTAATCAATTGCTACCAAGATAAAACGTTGTCCATTCGAAGCTTTGGGTTCTCTCATCCCAATCATGTCAATACCCCACATAGAGAAAGGCCACAAGGAGGAAATCACATTGAGAAGTGTCAAAGGCACATGGACCTTGTCTGCGTAAATCTGGCATTTATGACACTTCTTTGCAAATTTGTAACAATCAGATTCCATTGTCAGCCAATAGTAACCTGCCCTTAGTATCTTTTTAGCCATCAAATGTCCATTGGCGTGAGTGCCAAATGAACCTTCATGAACCTCATGCATCAACATGTCTGCTTCGTGTCTATCCACGCATCTGAGCAAGACTATGTCATAATTTATTTTATACAAAACATTTTCACTGAGGAAGAAACTGCCATCCAATCTTCTCAGTGTCTTTCTATCTTTCTTCGATGCTCCGATCAGGTATTCCTGAGTATGAAGAAAATTCTTTATATCATGATACCAAGGTTTTTCATCTACTACTTCCTCTGTTGTAAACACATGAGCGGGCCTATCCAGTCATTGAACCGTAATTCGAGGTATATCATTCCAAGTATTCACTTGGTACATAGAAGCCAGAGATGCCAGAGCGTCTGCCATTTGATTTTTCATCTCTAGGAATGTGATGGAATTCAACTTTGTTAAAGAAGAGTAACAATCTTCTAGCATAATCTTTCTAAGGCATCAAGCCAGGGTGACGAGTACTCCATTCTCCTTTAATCTGATTTATTACCAAAGCTGAATCACCATGCACATCTAGAATTTTAGTTCTGAGATCAATAGCTTCCTCGAGACCCATGATGCAAGCCTCATATTCTGCCATATTATTAGTACAATCAAATGTTAACCTTACGGTAAAAGGAATGTGCGATCCATGGGGAGTAACAATCACGACACCAATTCCTTTACCATAAGCATTCACAGCTCCATCAAATATCATACTCCAACGAGATTCAGGGTCGGGACCTTCCTCAGGCAATGGTTCATCACAATCTTTCACTTTCAGGAACATCACATCCTCATCGGGGAATTCATATTCTACAGGCTGGTGATCCTCCACTGGTTGGTGAGTAAGATAATCTGCCAACACACTGCTTTTAATAGATTTTTGAGTGCGGTATTTGATATCATATTCAGATAACAACATCTTCCAGCGGGCAATTCTCCCAGTAAGAGCAGGCTTTTCAAAAATGTACTTTATTGGATCCATTTTGGAGATCAACCAAGTAGTGTGATTCAACATATACTGCCGCAAACTCTTTGCCGCCTAAGACAAAACACAACATGTCTTTTCCAGCATGGAATACCGCGACTCATAATCAGTGCATTTTTTACTGAGATAATAAATGGCGAACTCCTTCTTCCATGTTTCATCCTGTTGTCCCAGAGTATAACCCATGGATTTATCTAACACTGTCAGATACATAATCAACGGTCTTTCTTCGACAAGAGGGAGAAAGATAGGAGGTTCAAGCAGATATTCTTTAATACTTTCAAATTCCCTTTGGAAATCATCGGTCCACACACAACCTTGATCTTTCTTTAGTAACTTAAAGATAGGTTCATATGTTGCAGTCGTGTGGGAAATGAATCTGGAAATATAATTCAAACGCCCGAGGAAACCTATGACTTGCTTTTCAGTTCTTGGCACTAGCATCTCTTGAATTGCTTTGACTTTATCAGGGTCAACTTCAATTCCTTTCTGGCTAACAATGAAACCCAACAATTTTCCTGATCGAACACCAAAGGTGCATTTATTTGAATTTAAGCGGAGACGATACTTCCTCAAACGCTGAAACAAGTTCAACAAATCTTCTACATTCCCTTCTTCAGTCTGGGATTTAGAAATCATATCATCAACATATAATTCAATTTCCTTGTGCATCAGATCATGGAATAGGGTTGTCATAGCCCTCTGGTACGTTGCACCAGCGTTCTTCAACTCGAAGGGCATCACTTTGTAACATAATGTTCCCTAGTGTGTGATAAACGTTGTTTTTTCCATGTCCTCGGGCGCCATTCTTATTTGATTATACCCGGAAAATCCGTCCATGAACGAGAATACTTTGAATTTTGCAGTGTTATCCACTAACATATCAATGTGTGGCAATGGAAAATCATCTTTTGGACTAGCTTTATTTAGATCTCTGTAATCTACGCACATGCGGACTTTTCCGTCTTTTTTTGGTATTGGGACAATATTGGCAATCCATTGAGGATACACTGATGTCACAAGAAAACCAGCATTAATCTTCTTTAGAACCTCCTCTTTGATTTTCACTACCATATCTGAGTGAGTTCTTCTCAACTTTTATTTAATTGGCAGACATTCTGGCTTCAACAGCAAACGGTGCTCTACAATATATGTATCTAGACCAGGCATATCTTGATAAGACCAAGCAAAAATATCCACATACTCATTCAACAGCTCGATCAACCTGCTCTTCACATCAGGATGCAGCAATGCTCCAATCTTGACTTCCTTCGGATCTTCTTCTGAACCCAAATTGATCACTTCCAATGGCTCTTTATATGGCTGAATGGTATTTTCCTCATGCTCAAGCAACCGTGATACCTCTTCTGAAATCTCATCATAATCTTCTCCTTCAGCCCCATACACAGGACATTCAAAGTTGGGAGAGGGTGCAGAGTCATTGTATTCAACGGGTTTTTTAATTAATCAGCACATATGATTTATGATTGCTTTTAGAAACTGACACATATAACAAGTGATCATGCAGATTGAATTTCAGTTATTATTTATTTTGAAAGCTTTTTTTTTATTACCATTTTCCAAGAAAAAGCAAAAAATAAAGACACAATTTGGGAAACAAAGACAACTTTTATTATTGATTTTAAAAGTCACAGTAAACAGATAAGCCCTACAACATTAATACTTCCACCTTGGGCAGAGTGAAAGCCTTTTTCAAAAATATTAACAAAACAAATTACTTTGAAACATGTATGCAAGAGGGAACATCAACGGTGATCCAATTATGAACCCTAACTCCGTGCGTCACATAATTCGGCCTTTCCTGCTCTGCTTCATCTTCTATAATGGCATTAATCCTGGAAACAGTTGGATGAAGATAACCCTGTTATGGAAGATGTCTTGATACTTGCTCGCAGTAGACTTCGACTTCATGCCCTTACCTTTGTCATTCTTCAAAGAGAACCCCAAGCCAACTCTGTTCTTGTTCACAGGTGGATCCATAATCTGTCCCCACACTTCACTATGACCCTTACGCACAACCTGCTGCACATCCTTAAGTGAAACCATGGAATTCTCATTTCTTCTTATATTATCAATGGATAAGGCTTGTGTGATACGGTGGGAGAACTGACTGTGGTTTTGCGTTCGTATTCGCACTTGTGCGGTTGAGCAAGAGTCGCCACCGACTTTTTATTTTATCCTAAGGAAAGGTTTAAAAAGCACAGCAAAAACCTTTGAGATTTTTCTTGGGTTCGGGGGGTAGATTATGAAAAGGGAAGGTATTAGCACCCTTTTCATCCATGGTTATCCATGGGCTCTTAGTTACTTGGTTTTTAGATCACTTGCCTTGATTCTTGATTGCTTGAAAAAAGTGTGTGTGTGTGTGTGAGTGTTTTTTGAAAATGTTTTTGAAGAAGATGCCTTGTCTTAGGCTAACCTTGTAACAATTCTTTACTCGAATATTTTACAAAGGCGTGTATCTTTTCGAAAAGATGTTTCAAAATGTTTTGAGAGTTTGTTTGAAAGTGTTATGGATTGTGGTTTTTGAAAAGAAGGCAAGTGTTTTTGCAAGTTGATCTCAAGTAACTAAGAGTTTTGTCTACCCTATTGTACTCAAAGGTTTTTTTGTTATGTTTTAACCCTTTTTAACAATTTTGTTCCACCATTGAATTTGGCGGACAATCTTGCGTTTTAGGAAGTTTATTCGGGACGGGCGCGGATCATCGTACGGACCATGAATGCAATGGTGCCAAGTGTCTTTGGCAATTTGCTTTGAAGGGACTATGATCATTCCATTTAGGCAATATTCGAAAGCGTCATCGAGGGACTTATGATCATTTGAATTTGTTTTGCCAAAGATACTCGACGTGCAAGCATGGCCCATTTTGGAAGGCAACATGTGGGATTACCCTAGAGGGTGCAAGTGTGATTGTGTATTGATTTCATGTATTTGTCTTGTATTAGGTTATCTAGTGTTTGATTTTATGTACATGCAAACCCTAGGTCTAACCATGGTATAATTGAAAGTGGTAAATTGCGAAATGTAAAATCTACGCTATTACAAAATAAGTATCCGGGAGTGGGGGTACAATATTCACAAATGGGGATGAGACTTATAATATCAAATAAGTTACAACAAAATCGAATTTGCGATCAAATGTAAATGATGAATATCAATGCATAAGATAAACAAGTGTGTATAGGAGCAATGTATTGTGTGTTTGTATTGTGTAAGTATGAGATGTATTGTGTAAGTATGCGATTATTTACAGGTGCGACAATATAAATTTAAGAAGGTATTGTTAGGTATTTGTTTTGACCTAAAGAAAAATTAAATGTCTAATTAATTTAATTAATGATCTTGTATTTTTTAATATGTACAAAAGAAAATGTTTTAATTGAATGTTTTAAGTTCTAATTAAATATAAAAATGATGTTTTAAGAAAAGAAAATATTTCTAAGTTTTAATTATGTATACAAAAAGTATTTTTTTCATTTTATTATGTACAAAAATATTTTAATTTAAAAGAAAGGGAAAAAAGTTTTCAATTTTAATTACATGGTATAAAAAATGTATTTTATTATTTATGTACAAAAATTTCTTAAGAAAGGAAAATGTATTTGTTTTAAAAAAGAATTTATATACAAAGTGTGTTTTAATCAAATAACAAGAATGGAATTATGTATATTAGGAAAAATATATCTTTAGGCATTTTTAGTATTAATGTATTTAGAAAAAATATATGGTGTTTAAAAACATTAAATGTTTTAACTTAATAAAAAAGGAGTAGGTTAATTAATTAACTGAAAAAGGAATTTGTTTTATATAAAAGGGTTAGAGCTTAATGGGCTTTGGGTATGCAGGAACGGGCAAGGCCCACGTTTGGACTCAAAACATTTTTAGGGTTTGCTGAATGTTTTCAATTGGGACAAGGCTTTGGGGTTTCGAGACAGCGCGCCGTTCATCTTGGGGTTTCGTCTTCTTCGCGTTTCTCATGCATGTCTCCGTATCTCCTCAGCCCAAGGCCACCAGCTTCCCCATTTCCCCTTTCTTCCAACGACAGCGTCAAGGCGACAGAATTAGGTAACCATTTTAATTCGTTAGGGTTTGTTACAAATGTGCATTTCGTAATTGTCTAATCCATTGATTTTAACTTCGTTTGTGTGGTTGTCGAGGTATTATGAAAAAGGGAAAGGGTGAAACTACCTGGAGAAGGAGGAAGGAAAGTGGGGCGAGCTAGGAGGCCGGGACGGCGAGGAGAACGGCGGAGGCGCGCTTGGAGACCCTGGTATTTCGTTCTCACTTCTTTATTTTCTTGCCGTGTGAGGGTTTTATGATGATGTTGACTGAAAATCCCTTCGTGAATTCAACTCTTTCTTCTTCTCCTTCCTATTGTATGCTCGTTGCTTTTCCTCTTCTTCTGACCTGTGTTGCCTTGGGCTTGCCTTTGAATATGTTTGAATATGCTTTAGAATATTTTTTTCCTTGGTACTTTGCTTTGAATGGCCTTCTGAGATTGATGCCCGTGATGAGGAGTTTCTGAGGCTTGCCTGTGTTGTCTTTGATGCTTTCTTCTATCTCAGTTACTTTGGTTGCCTTTGTTGCTTTTCTTATTGAAACATTTCTGTTGACTATGAATTGAATGCTACCGTTGAAATGCTATTTTGACTAGCCTTTTTTATTGCCCAATGATGTATTTACTGAGGGCTTGATGTTTGGGTTTGGAAATTGTGTTTTTATGGTTCATATGCAGTAGGCTATGAGGTTTGGACATAAGGTTGTGATTTTTTGGTTCATGCCCTATGATGAGTGTTCTGAGGGCTGGAGGTTTTGACTGGTTATTTGCTTCAGGTCAGGACTTGGTAAATGCAGTAGCAGGTTTTTTTGCTTCATGCTAGGGCTTGGTTTGAAGCTTTTGGTTGGTAACTGGTTTTGAAGCCTAACTAATGCAGGTTTTGTGATGATTAGGCTTTTGGTTTGGACTGATTCAGGTGAAGCTTGAACTGGTTTCAGGCTTGAGGTTAGGACATGATGCTGAGGCTTGCTTCAGCTGGTTTATTATGCTTCAGGTTAGGCTTGCTTCAAAGCTTAGGCAGGTTTAGTGTTTGACAGGGGTATGGTTTTGTTTCTGGTTGATGGCCTTAGCAGGTATGATGCTTGAGGCTTAGCAAGTTATGTGTTTGGAGGTTCTGCTGGTTTGGCAGATGGAAGGTTTTGTATATGCAGGTTTTTGCTTCAGCAGGTTTTTGCTTCAGCAGGTTTTTTGCTTCAGCAGGTTTTTTGCTTTAGCAGGTTTTTGCTTCAGTAGGTTTTTTTATGGTGGTGAAGGCTTATCAGTATGTATCTTTTTCTTTGTGTTCCTCCCTTTGTCCTGAACTGTGTTGTTCTTTTTGTATATGTTTCTTATCTATGTCTGCCTAAAGCCTAAAAACCTGCTTACTTTTATCTCTCCATTCTCTCTCAGTACAGCAAAAGAAAATGTTAAAATATGTTTGTTGCTGTACCTAGTTCTGAAAGTGGCCATTGGGAAATGATGAAAAGTGAATAGCTTGCTTGCATAATAGATTTCCTCTGCATTCTTTATCTTTTCTTTGACAGCTTTGAGTAGACTCTTTGGTATTTTTGACAGCAAGTTGTACTTCTTTTCTTCTTTGATATCTTTATGCAGTAATTTGTACCTTTTGGCATTTGACAGCAAGTTATAATTTGGATTTTCAGTTTGGTTTGAACTTGCTTCTGAACTATGTAGTTTGACATTTTGAACTTATGCATTTTTGACACTTTGCATTTTTTCTCAACTTTGCATTCATGATTTAAATAAAATTCTTCCCTCTTTGTGAACCGGGAGAAATCCCGTGATTTGCGGAGAGGGTTAACTAATCCCAATCAGTGGCCCTTAATGATGAATTTATTTTATCTGTCTTTATTTATTTATCAGTCACTGACTTTTCTTCTTTTCTTTTTGCAGATGAATAATTGAATGGAGAGGGGTACTAAATGAAGACTGAAGAATTAGAAGAAATAGGATAGTTTTCTTTTTTATTTAAATTTAAATTGATGTAAAACCATTGTTTGTAATTAAATTATAAACAATAATTGTACAGTTAATTTAAGAATAAATAAAAGTTTCCATTATCCGATTAATTCTGTTTTTCTCTTTATTGTTTATTTATTACTTAAAACTCTTTGAATTAAAATAATTGAAAAATAAATTTCAATCACTTAATTTAGAATAATAAATAATTTAAATAAAACAATGCCTTAGTAATTGATCAGTTAATCCTGGCCTTTCCAATATCCAAAGCAAAGTAAAAGTTAACCGAAACAAACCAAACAAGCGCATTCCCTCTTCACTGATTTCTTACCAAGCACTGTAAATCCAAACTGCATATTTCTTTTGACCGGCTCAAACAAACCAACGTGAATTCAAACCAACTGTCTCTTTTACTGATTAAATCAAAACAATGCGAATTCAACCCGATCTCGGAATAACTTGCAAAGTGCTGTGGAATTTAAATCCTTCTGAGAATATGCCCATAAAACCTTAATTCCTGATTAAATGCCAACGAACATTCGCCTGATCAAAATTGAGCCAGAATCAACCAAAACCCTAAGCCAATTGTGTGAAACATTCCGGAGCCCTGAAAATCAGTAAAACCCTAATTGTGTCCTGACTGACGAGAAAAGTCTGTTTGACCGATTCTTGAGCCAGTTTGAAAAATCAGGAAACGCCTGAAGCTGAGATTTCTTGTGGAAAAATGCGAGGGAAAATTTTGGGGTACAACAGTTGCCCCTGTTCAATCTTCTTGAACCTGAAGAGTTAGATTGGCAAGTTTTCCTTTCGCGACTTGAAGGTAAAAGAAGATTGGACACTAAAGTGCCCAGAAAATTTGCACTCGGCGATGTGATGGTAGAGGTGAATGGGCTTACAGATGCCATTTGGTGATGGGCTTAAAGATGCCACCTGGTACGATAGAGTCTTGTCGGGGGATGGGCTTAGAGATGCCATCTGAGAATGTTAAACTGTATGTCAATGGTGAGTGAACAAGTATCAGAAGGGCATCCATGTACATCTCTGAATTGGGAGGTCCGAATAAGCAATAGGTTGACGTCCGTGTCCGGAGAATCCGTAAACTATTTTCGGGAGCCTTGAAGTTGAATAAGCAATAGAGCAGCATCCGTCGTTGGGAAGCGTCCGTAAACTGTTTTCAAAGGTTGGCATCTGAACAAGTCAGTAGATTGACATCCGTTGTTGGGAAGAATCCGTAAACTGTTTTCAGACGTCTTGAAGAGGAACCGGTGTAGGGTTTCCTGATAATGATCTCGTGCAAAGCTGCATCCGGATGAATCTTGGAATAAGTATCAGAACGTCGCCGTGTCCGGGTCACATCTAAACTATTTCTAGATGAATCTCGGAAGATGATCTGTGTCTGTCGACTGATCTTACCTGAAAAGGTAGATGGTTAGTTGTATGCAATGTTATGATGCTTGATGCAATGTATGTGACATTAATGTTTATGATATGAATGTAATGAATGCGCATGTAAGCTGATGAGCTATCTTGCTGAGGATACATGAATCTTGGACGGCTGAAGATAAAAGAATCTTGACCGCCGCCGGGAAAGTAATTCCTTGGCTGTTGCTGGGGAAGAGAATTCCTGATGACCTCTACTGGGGAGTTCCAAACTAGTAGACTCATGCTGGGGAAGTAAGATTGAGAATCTTCAGCTCGGTGGGAAGTAACTCTGGCTACTTCACTGGGGGACTCAAGATTTGCCCTCTCAAAACTCTGTGGGGAGAAGGTTCAATGGTCTGGCTCCGCTGGGGATTGATAATTTGAAGTTTTAGCTTTGCTGGGGATAATGAAGCTTGACTCTGAGTGGAGTTAGCTTGAGAAGAATCTGAACAAGCGATAGGTTAACATCCGTTACTTGGAGAACCCGTAAACTGTTTTTAGAAATCTTGAAGTTGAATAAGCAATAGAGCGGCATCCGTTGTTGGGAAGCGTCCGTAAACTATTTTCAAAGGTTGCATCTGAACAAGCTGATAGATTAACATCCGTTGTTGGGAAGAATCCATAAACTGTTTCCAGAAGTCTTGAAGAAGAATCTGAACAAGTGATAGGTTAACATCCGTTTACTTGGAGAACCCGTGAACTGTTTTCAGAAATCTTGAAGTTGAATCAGTAATAGAGCCGCGTCCGTTGTTGGGAAGCGTCCATAAACTAATTTCAAAGGTTGCATCTGAACAAGCTGATAGATTAACATCCGTTGTTGGGAAGAATCCATAAACTGTTTTCAGAAGTCTTGAAGAAGAATCTGAACAAGTGATAGGTTAACATCCGTTTACTTTGGAGAACCCGTGAACTGTTTTCAGAAATCTTGAGAGGAACCGGTGTAGGGCTTCCTGATGATGAGCTCGTGTAAATTTGCATCGGGTTTTTGAACACTTTTGACATTCGAATGCCCCAAGTGGTGATGTAGATAATTTCCTGGCTTGTTACAGGTGTTGATCTGGAATTTTTCAGACATGCCCTGGCTGGATACAGGAATCGAGTCTGGAAAGGTGACAGTTGGTTTGTTGAACACTTTTGACATTCGAATGCCCCAAGTGGTGATGAAGGAATCTTGAATCAGACTACTCTGCATATTGAGAGATTTCTTGAAATCTTGACTGGACTGCCCCAGGTTAACTGAACTTTGAAAGATCTGTTGGACCTTGACTGGACTGCCCCAGGTTAACTGAATTGTGCTATGTCATGCCCCTTGTTGATAGGAGATTTGATGGAAGTGTCATCCTCTTGAAGTGATTTTTGCTTACTGAGAGAGTTTTCGTTCCTCCGAACATTCGCTGTATGAATTTCTTCGCTGTCAAACAAAAATCCAAATGCAGATAGTGATATTCAAGCAATGCAAAGTCTATGTTTGTCTCGAAGTTTTGAAAAATGCGTTTTTTAGCAGAAAACTTTTTATAAGATAAATCAACACAAGATTTAGAGTAAAGCCTTACAGAAGTCAGGATACCTTTTGTAACAGTATGCTTTCGAACTAACCCATGCTTCAATTAGGACTTTTGAAGGGTTGTAACGTGGCTTGGTTCACGGTTTAAGAAACAAAGGATATAGGCTCAAAGTATATTTGTACCCACCCGCTCTTCGTGATGTTCTTCAACCTAAGCTCAGTTAATGGTGCGTCACACTCTGTTTTGAGTTTTGAACGACTTTTGGGCGATGGTTCACTAGTTGAATTTGGGGAGAAAGTCATCATCTCCTTTTTCTTTTTCAACATTTTTCATGTTGTTGAGGATTTTGTAATGACCTCACTATTTTGATTTTGATTTGTTATCCCTAACTTTTGCCTGACTGTTACCGTTTTCCGGAATTACTGTCAGCGGGATGCCCCAGCTTTCCGAAGCCTCCTTTATAGGTTTTGGCTCAGCGGGCTTTTCTCTTTTGAGAGATTGACTGTCTATGTGATAGGGAACCACCCATGTCTTTTGATTCCGAAGGAATGCTTTCTTTTTCGACGTCGTTCGTTGTATTACGAACTGAGAATTTGCAACTTCAATGCGCATTTTCTTTTGAATTAACTGAGATACTACCCTGCCCCAGGTTTATATCAATGGTTTTGATCGCTTAGAACAGAAAACTCCTACTTCTTTGGCTCGAAGGGGTTGACTAGGGATTAACTTCCTTATAACTCCAGTGTTTGGGATTTGAAAGAAATGCCTGTACATCATCAGCAAGGTCTATTCAAAAGCATACTGTATAAGATTATGGTATTGTTTCGTCATCCTCCCTCTAAAGGCTGGAAGCTTTTTATCAAGAGTTAAATATCATAAAGAAAAGCATGAGAGTAGTGAAACGAATGGATGAATTCAAGACAAACATATGCAATGCATTAATGAAAACAAAGTTTAACATCAACAGATAATTGTTTGACAGCAAAAGAAATTACAACTTTGAAAATTCAAAAAGAAGCAAAAGTCTTTCAGCTTGAGCTTCGTCACTTCAAGTGGAGAACCCTTTAACGGAAGATTTTCATCTCACCATCTAGCATGAATTCCAGCACCCCAATGTCGATCAGATCTTGAATCTTGTTCTTCAAGGCCCAACAGTCATTGGTGTCGTGTCCCGGGCTGTAGGAGTGGTAAACACAGAATGCGTCGGGATGATAGTGAGGAGAGGAGGTATTGGGCTTCTGAGGAGGGTCCTTTAAGGTGAGCAGGTTGACCTCCATCAGGCGCTTCAGTATGAAAAATGATGGTATTTCAGTCTCCGTGAACTGTCTTCCCGACGTTTCTTGCTTACGCCGATTGCCCCGTTGACGCTGGTGAGGTTGTTGATGGGCTTGTGACCCTGAAGCAATCAAAGGAGCTTTCCCCTTGTCTTCTTGAGTGGATGGAGGTTGAGCGGTGACTTGTTCTTCAACCTTAGATGTTTGCCCCAGCTGGTTGTTTGGAAGCAATTGGCGGACAAGAACTCTGAGTTCCTCTTGTCTTTGAGATAGGTCTTGGATGAGAGCCATCTGGCCCACCAACTGTCCCATCATTTGGGTCCTCAATGTTGTCAGATCAAACTGCAGCTCCGCAAGCTGATCACTCCTGGCATTGTTGGAATTCTCCAAGCCCTTTGTGAGGAGAGCCTTCATCTCTTCTTGCCCCAGAGAAAAGTTCAGGAACATCTCCTGCAGCTGAGCAGTCTGGTCTTGAATGTCTTTGACAGACCTTTCTAGGGCCATCTCTTGCTGAAATAAACAGCAGGAGAGTAAGGAAACCTGAAAAAGGAAAGATTGTCAAAATGCAATGCATGATATGTGGATGCATGATTTCAAGAATCTCTTGGGGTAAACACAAGAAAATGTTAGAGGTTGAACTTTGCTCTTGGATTGGAGATCTCCGCACCGGTGGACGTCTTTCCACGAGAATCAAGCTCACCATGTCAAGTGGGTCATAGCCACTGATTCAAGTTGTTGTACTTGATCTTTGTTTGGAGAACTTTGTATCGGTGGATGTCTTTCCACGAGAATCAAGCTCACCATGTCGAGTGGGTCATAGCCACTGACTCAAGTTGTTGTACTTGATCTTTGATTGGCATCGATTAGAGGAGAAACCTCTTGCCCCTTTGGTAGACGTCTGGTTCAACGTAACCCTGCATCAAAAGAACCCTCGAGATCCTTGAAATGGTTATTGAAAATGCTATGGTATGATGTCATGATGTTATGTACATGTATGCAAAAAAGCAAGTGAGTGTATATACAGACAAACATATTCACACAAAGCAGACAAGTCCTTAGGTTTAGGCTTGCATGAGGTTCAGGTACTACCCTCTTTCAGTTTGTTGGTTAAAACCTGTCCTATCAAAAGTAACCGGGTTCTAAGGAGCTCAATATCATTGGATTGTTTTCTGTGTTCATTGTTTCGGTTAAGCCACTTACTGGCGACCAAAATATTCCAAGAAAACAATCCTCAAAAGAGTGTAGTATCGAGGATCTACCAACTTCGGACTGCACCAAAGTCGGTCATTTCACTACCCCTAAAAAGGCTAAGATGGTCAATTAAGGTTCTAAGAGTTCGTTAGTGCTTCATGACATCACACAGCGGCCCCGTACTCTCCTTGACTACTCAAGGGTTACCGGTACTCACAAATATGTCACACTAACATAGCTTACTGCTTCAACCATATCGGTATACCCCGCACAGTTCCCTCGCAGTTTTTTTGCTATTTACCTAAAAAGGTGCCCCAAATCCGGGTAGAGGATTCATAACAAACCCAAACAAGGACCCAAAAAGATAAATCAATCAAGTCAATCAAAGTAAGAAAGTAAAGGTGATCTAAACCCTAAGGTAACCCCACTTTTAATTATTTTCCCCAGCAGAGTCGCCAGTTCTGTGATACGGTGGGAGAACTGACTGTGGTTTTGCGTTCGTATTCGCACTTGTGCGGTTGAGCAAGAGTCGCCACCGACTTTTTATTTTATCCTAAGGAAAGGTTTAAAAAGCACAGCAAAAACCTTTGAGATTTTTCTTGGATTCGGGGGGTAGATTATGAAAAGGGAAGGTATTAGCACCCTTTTCATCCATGGTTATCCATGGGCTCTTAGTTACTTGGTTTTTAGATCACTTGCCTTGATTCTTGATTGCTTGAAAAAAAGTGTGTGTGTGTGAGTGTTTTTTGAAAATGTTTTTGAAGAAGATGCCTTGTCTTAGGCTAACCTTGTAACAATTCTTTACTCGAATATTTTACAAAGGCGTGTATCTTTTCGAAAAGATGTTTCAAAATGTTTTGAGAGTTTGTTTGAAAGTGTTGTGGATTGTTGTTTTTGAAAAGAAGGCAAGTGTTTTTGCAAGTTGATCTCAAGTAACTAAGAGTTTTGTCTACCCTATTGTACTCAAAGGTTTTTTTGTTATGTTTTAACCCTTTTTAACAATTTTGTTCCACCATTGAATTTGGCGGATAATCTTGCGTTTTAGGAAGTTTATTCGGGACGGGCGCGGGTCATCGTACGGACCATGAATGCAATGGTGCCAAGTGTCTTTGGCAATTTTCTTTGAAGGGACTATGATCATTCCATTTAAGCAATATTCGAAAGCGTCATCGAGGGACTTATGATCATTTGAATTTGTTTTGCCAAAGATACTCGACGTGCAAGCATGGCCCATTTTGGAAGGCAACATGTGGGATTACCCTAGAGGGTGCAAGTGTGATTGTGTATTGATTTCATGTATTTGTCTTGTATTCGGTTATCTAGCGTTTGATTTTATATACATGCAAACCCTAGGTCTAACCATGGTATAATTGAAAGCGGTAAATTGCGAAATGTAAAATCTACGCTATTACAAAATAAGTATCCGGGAGTGGGGGTACAATATTCACAAATGGGGATGAGACTTATAGTATCAAATAAATTACAACCAAATCGAATTTGCGATCAAATGTAAATGATGAATATCAATGCATAAGATAAACAAGTGTGTATAGGAGCAATGTATTGTGTATTTGTATTGTGTAAGTATGAGATGTATTGTGTAAGTATGCGATTATTTACAGGTGCGACAATATGAATTTAAGAAGGTATTGTTAGGTATTTGTTTTGACCTAAAGAAAAATTAAATGTCTAATTAATTTAATTAATGATCTTGTATTTTTTAATATGTACAAAAGAAAATGTTTTAATTGAATGTTTTAAGTTCTAATTAAATATAAAAATGATGTTTTAAGAAAAGAAAATATTTCTAAGTTTTAATTATGTATACAAAAAGTATTTTTTCATTTTATTATGTACAAAAATATTTTAATTTAAAAGAAAGGGAAAAAAGTTTTCAATTTTAATTACATGGTATAAAAAATGAATTTTATTATTTATGTACAAAAATTTCTTAAGAAAGGAAAATGTATTTGTTTTAAAAAAGAATTTATATACAAAGTGTGTTTTAATCAAATAACAAGAATGGAATTATGTATATTAGGAAAAATATATCTTTAGGCATTTTTAGTATTAATGTATTTAGAAAAAATATATGGTGTTTAAAAACATTAAATGTTTTAACTTAATAAAAAAGGAGTAGGTTAATTAATTAACTGAAAAAGGAATTTGTTTTATATAAAAGGGTTAGAGCTGTTAATGGGCTTTGGGTATGCAGGAACGGGCAAGGCCCACGTTTGGACTCAAAACATTTTTAGGGTTTGCTGAATGTTTTCAATTGGGACAAGGCTTTGGGGTTTCGAGACAGCGCGCCGTTCATCTTGGGGTTTCATCTTCTTCGCGTTTCTCATGCATGTCTCCGTATCTCCTCAGCCCAAGGCCACCAGCTTCCCCATTTCCCCTTTCTTCCAACGACAGCGTCAAGGTGACAGAATTAGGTAACCATTTTAATTCGTTAGGGTTTGTTACAAATGTGCACTTCGTAATTGTCTAATCCATTGATTTTAACTTCGTTTGTGTGGTTGTCGAGGTATTATGAAAAAGGGAAAGGGTGAAACTACCTGGAGAAGGAGGAAGGAAAGTGGAGCGAGCTAGGAGGCCGGGACAGCGAGGAGAACGGCGGAGGCGCACTTGGAGACCCTGGTATTTCGTTCTCACTTCTTTATTTTCTTGCCGTGTGAGGGTTTTATGATGATGTTGACTGAAAATCCCTTCGTGAATTCAACTCTTTCTTCTTCTCCTTCCTATTGTATGCTTGTTGCTTTTCCTCTTCTTCTGACCTGTGTTGCCTTGGGCTTGCCTTTGAATATGTTTGAATATGCTTTAGAATATTTGTTGCCTTGGTACTTTGCTTTGAATGGCCTTCTGAGATTGATGCACGTGATGAGGAGTTTCTGAGGCTTGCCTGTGTTGTCTTTGATGCTTTCTTCTATCTCAGTTGCTTTGGTTGCCTTTGTTGCTTTTCTTATTGAAACATTTCTGTTGACTATGAATAGAATGCTACCGTTGAAATGCTATTTTGACTAGCCTTTTTTATTGCCCAATGATGTATTTACTGAGGGCTTGATGTTTGGGTTTGGAAATTGTGTTTTTATGGTTCATATGCAGTAGTCTATGAGGTTTGGACATAAGGTTGTGATTTTTTGGTTCATGCCCTATGATGAGTGTTCTGAGGGCTGGAGGTTTTGACTGGTTATTTGCTTCAGGTCAGAACTTGGTAAATGCAGTAGCAGGTTTTTTTGCTTCATGCTAGGGCTTGGTTTGAAGCTTTTGGTTGGTAACTAGTTTTGAAGCCTAACTAATGCAGGTTTTGTGATGATTAGGATTTTGGTTTGGACTGATTCAGGTGAAGCTTGAACTGGTTTCAGGCTTGAGGTTAGGACATGATGCTGAGGCTTGCTTCAGTTGGTTTATTATGCTTCAGGTTAGGCTTGCTTCAAAGCTTAGGCAGGTTTAGTGTTTGACAGGGGTATGGTTTGGTTTCTGGTTGATGGCCTTAGCAGATATGATGCTTGAGGCTTAGCAGGTTATGTGTTTGGAGGTTCTGCTGGTTTGGCAGATGGAAGGTTTTGTATATGCAGGTTTTTGCTTCAGCAGGTTTTTGCTTCAGCAAGTTTTTTGCTTCAGCAGGTTTTTTGCTTTAGCAGGTTTTTGCTTCAGCAGGTTTTTTTATGGTGGTGAAGGCTTATCAGTATGTATCTTTTTCTTTGTGTTCCTCCCTTTGTCCTGAACTGTGTTGTTCTTTTTGTATATGTTTCTTATCTATGCCTGCCTAAAGCCTAAAAACCTGCTTACTTTTATCTCTCCATTCTCTCTCAGTACAGCAAAAGAAAATGTTAAAATATGTTTGTTGTTGTACCTAGTTCTGAAAGTGGCCATTGGGAAATGATGAAAAGTGAATAGCTTGCTTGCATAATAGATTTCCTCTGCATTCTTTATCTTTTCTTTGACAGCTTTGAGTAGACTCTTTGGTATTTTTGACAGCAAGTTGTACTTCTTTTCTTCTTTGATATCTTTGTGCAGTAATTTGTACCTTTTGGCATTTGACAGCAAGTTACAATTTGGATTTTCAGTTTGGTTTGAACTTGCTTCTGAACTATGTAGTTTGACATTTTGAACTTATGCATTTTTGACACTTTGCATTTTTTCTCAACTTTGCATTCATGATTTAAATAAAATTCTTCCCTCTTTGTGAACCGGGAGAAATCCCGTGATTTGCGGAGAGGGTTAACTGATCCCAATCAGTGGCCCTTAATGATGAATTTCTTTTATCTGTCTTTATTTATTTATCAGTCACTGACTTTTCTTCTTTTCTTTTTGCAGATGAATAATTGAATGGAGAGGGGTACTAAATGAAGACTGAAGAATTAGAAGAAATAGGATAGTTTTCTTTTTTATTTAAATTTAAATTGATGTAAAACCATTGTTTGTAATTAAATTATAAACAATAATTGTACAGTTAATTTAAGAATAAATAAAAGTTTCCATTATCCGATTAATTCTGTTTTTCTCTTTATTGTTTATTTATTACTTAAAACTCTTTGAATTAAAATAATTGAAAAATAAATTTCAATCACTTAATTTAGAATAATAAATAATTTAAATAAAACAATGCCTTAGTAATTGATCAGTTAATCCTGGCCTTTCCAATATCCAAAGCAAAGTAAAAGTTAACCGAAACAAACCAAACAGGCGCATTCCCTCTTCACTGATTTCTTACCAAGCACTGTAAATCCAAACTGCATATTTCTTTTGACCGGCTCAAACAAACCAACGTGAATTCAAACCAACTGTCTCTTTTACTGATTAAATCAAAACAATGCGAATTCAACCCGATCTCGGAATAACTTGCAAAGTGCTGTGGAATTTAAATCCTTCTGAGAATATGCCCATAAAACCTTAATTCCTGATTAAATGCCAACGAACATTCGCCTGATCAAAATTGAGCCAGAATCAACCAAAACCCTAAGCCAATTGTGTGAAACATTCCGGAGCCCTGAAAATCAGTAAAACCCTAATTGTGTCCTGACTGACGAGAAAAGTCTGTTTGACCGATTCTTGAGCCAGTTTGAAAAATCAGGAAACGCCTGAAGCTGAGATTTCTTGTGGAAAAATGCGAGGGAAAATTTTGGGGTACAACAGCTTGGAACTGGGTTCCAACAGCAGCTTCATCCGCCTCCACAATGCTGAAAGAGGACAAATGAGATATCAATAATGCATGTTCCCCATTTATGATCACTATTTTCCCTTCACGTACAAACTTCAGTTTCTGGTGTAAAGTTGAAGTGACAGCCCCTGCCTCATGTATCCATGGCCTTCCTAGCAAACAACTATAAGCGGGTACAATGTCCATGACCTGGAAAGTTATCTTAAACAAATGTGGTCCTATATGAATAGGCAAGTTCACTTCACCAATAACAGATTTCCTTGATCCATCAAATGCTTTCACAATGATGCCACTCGAGCGCATAGGCGTTCCTTGATATTTCAACTTCATAAGCGTACTCCTCGGTATAACATTCAGCATGGATCCATTATCAATCAACACATTGGATAGTGAATCATTCTTGCAGTTCATGGAGATGTGGAGGGCCAGGTTGTGATTCCTTCCTTCATCTGGTAATTCATCATCGCAGAAACTCAAGTTATTACATGACGTAATGTTCCCTATTACGATGTTGAATTAGTCTATTGGCATATCACTCTCCATAAAAGCTGTGTCCAAAACCCTCATCAAGGATTCTCTGTGAGCAGAGGAGTTCATCAATAAAGCTAAGATAGATATTTTTGAAGGAGTCTGCAGTAAATGATCTACAATTTTGTAGTCTCTCATCTTGATTATCTTCAAAATATCATCCACTTCTTTCTCTAACGCAGCCCCACTAGTCTCACTCGTAGCCTTCTTGGGTTCAACATTCTCAGCAATTTTCTTTCTAGCACTAACATCTCTTCGAACAATTGGTGCAAACACACGACTGCTTCGGGTCACCCTGCTATTTTCAAAAATATTCCCAACATCAGGCATTGGCTGGATGGGAACTTCCACTCCATCCTCTAAGATTGTAGTGTTGTATTTGTAGGGCACAACCTTATCTGATCTGTAGGAGATAGGATCCGGCAAACTAATCACCAATGGGGTAACAACTGGCTTGCTATAATACTCAACTTCAAGATGGGCGGGTGCCCTAAAACAAGGTACAATGATGTTTACCCCTTCTTCAACATAATCGGTCATTATTGAGTCATTTCTGGAAAATAGATCCTCATTTGAGGAGAAATACTCATCTGCGGAGGCATACTCTTCATCCGACTCTTCTTCAGTCAAACAAACCTCAACCATATCAACTTCATGGTAATCATCCCTTTGACTTCTAACCTTGATAGTTCCATTGTCTAACAACAACTGAACACCCTTCTTCACGATTTAACATCCTCGGGAATCTCGACAGCAAACTCGATAAGATCCATATTGGTGTTCCACCTGACCAGTCATATGGCAGAAGGTAGTATGCAATTGCACAAGGTCTTCATTCATATACTCTACATCAAAAATTCTGAATTCTCCAGGACATCCAGAAACCATATTCACCTCCTCTTCATACTTTTCCCTAGGCCTGATTATGTGGATAAGGCCCTCATCCATCATCTCTTGTAAATCAGCCTTTATCTTATCACAACCTTGTATGTCTATACTGTAAATAGCACAACCGGCATGGTCATGCGTATAGTAGCTAAATTCACAAAGGTCTGCATGCATTTTCACCAAATCTCCTCTAACCAGATTAATATCAAAAATCCGGAAGTCGCCTTGACAACCGGCCACCATATTCACAACATTTACTCCCCCATGCTTGGGTAGAGGGTTGTCTTTCACATTAGTTCCCATGTCCTTGAAAGATAGAACACCATAATTCACCAACTTCTATACCTCAGTCTTCAAAAATTAACAATTCTCAACATTATGCCATGGTGCTCCTTGATGAAAAGCACATGTTTGGTCTGCCTTGTAATACCAAGGCAATGGTGATGGTACGACAGGAGGTGGTCGGGTCTGAACCAACTTCTTCAAAATCAATGTCGGTAGTAACTCCGTATAGCTCATAGGAATAGGGTCATAACTCTCCCTTCTCTGATTATACCCTTGATTCCCCTGCTAGGACGGTCTCTGATAAGAAACGATAGTTGGAGCGACACCCATAACTAGAGAAACTGAGGCGACTTACTGATGATGCTGATAATTCCTTCTAGGAGTATTAACCCTCCTCTCTTGCATAACAGAATTTCCATCCCCTTCCTTTTTCTTAGTAAACCCATAAGATGGTTTCTTCGCACCTCCAGAACTTTCACTATTTGTTAAATGACCCTCTCTTACAGCCTCTTCTAAGCGGATACCCATTCCTACTATTTCAGTAAAGTCACTTGGTGCACTTGCTACCATCCTCTCGTAGTAGAAAGCACCCAGTGTTTTCAAGAAAATCTTAGTCATCCCCTTCTCTTCCATGGGAGGAATCACTTTGGTGGCTACCTCACGCCATCTCTGTGCATATTCTTTGAATGATTCCCTGTCTTTCTGAACCATGTCCCTGAGTTGATCACGGTCAGGCGCCATGTCCACGTTGTACTTGTACTGTTTGATGAATACTTCTCCCAAATCATTGAAAGTATGGATATTGGCACTGTCCAAACTCATATACCACTTCAGTGCAGCACCGGTCAAACTATCCTGAAAAAAGTGAATCAGCAGACGCTGATCATCAGTATGGGTAGACATTCTCCTCACGTACATCACCATATGAGCACGAGGGCAAGTGTTTCCCTTGTACTTCTCAAACTTCGGGACCTTAAACTTAGCATGTATCTTAACATTCGGGACCAAGCATAACTCATTCACATTCTTCCCAAATAGCTATTTTCCCCTGATGGCCTTCATCTCTCTTTGCATCTTGTCAAACTGCTCTTGAAAATCATCCATTCTATCATAAAGACCCAAGTATTCACTTGGTGGAGGGAAAGGAAGACACACATCATCGTTAAAAAACGAAACCATATTCACCGAAGGAGGCGCAGCAGGAGCAACATGCACCACGGGAGGTGCCGAAGTAACAATAGTCTAAACAATCGGAGTATCTTGAGGATCAAGATTTAAACCTTCAGGTGCAATATTTCCTGGCATTCCCCACGGATAGCCTTGAGGCATGTGATTCTGAACAACAGCTAGAGTAGCAGATACAAGAACAGTCGGAGATTCAGTAGTTGCCCTTGTTCGTTGAGGTTGAACACTCGGGGGTTGATTCTGAGCAGCCACCAAAGCTTCCATCAGAGTAGTCAGATTGGCCATGCCGGCCTTCAAAGCAGAAACCTCCTCACGCAGCTCGCGATTCTCTTGTTCTAGGTTGTCCATCTTCTTTCTGAAATTAGCCCAAGTGTTGTAGTGGTGAGTCAGCTTGCTAAACGAAGTAAAGAAGCTGGGTAAGACACCTGGATATGCATAACAAATGCAAGAAATATGTGCAATATGATGCATGATATGTAATGCAAATGTTTTTATTTTATTTAATATTTCAAGGGACTTAAAAATTTATGGACATATTGCAAATATCAAAGTAATAACGCATTTGAAATACTGGGAAAAAAATTTATTATAACAACTCCAAAATAGATTACAAGTTTCAATGATCCCAAGTACAAGATGAAAATAAAATCTAAAACCCTGAAAAGTAAGACTGATAGAGATCACTCTATACGTTGACGCTTCCCCGTGAGCCTGGAAATCTGAGCTTTCAACCTCTGGTTTTCTTCCACATGTCTGATGGTAACCTCCTTCCAATCACCTGAATCAGAAAGGGATAATCAGCATCTGATTGAGGCTTAGGAGAAAATAAATCCCCTTGCCTCTCCATAGACTCTACCGCTCGAATCTCAAGGATCTCAATCAAGTCGTCTTTCTCCTTCAAGTCTGCTCTATAGGAAATTTCTAAAGTTTGGAACTTGTTCTTCCAAGCGTCCTTATCCTATTGCATCCTGACCAAAGCAATCTGTAGCTCTTATATATCATCCAATAAGGAAGGAGTGGTCTTCGCAAACAAATCAGGCATAGGTGTTTCCCGAGAATACGACATCTTTAACTGAATGGCTCTCGTTTGGACCCACTAAAGATATGGCTCCAAAGAAACAGCACCCATAGGTCCCAAATCCTTCCTTATCTTCTTATGAATATGACGCTAGGCCTTCACAATCTGCTCCCTAGCTTCCCTATGGTCTTCTCCCTGCTTCAAAAAGAAACTACTCAAATGAATACTATTTGGTTTATCCCTCATCGAATAACTAAGTTGTCGTCGTGCAAGAACGGGGTTATAGTTAATTCCTCCATTTGTACCAAGATGAGGTACATTGGGAAAACTACCTCAACTGTCAATAATCTTTATATCCTGGTAAGCTCGATGATACCAATGAATATCTGAGTGGGTAATTGCCATAATCTTAGGAGCCCAACGGGGTTCCTTCTTGACATCCCAAAAAGCATCGGACTGAGGCATATGAGAGATAAACCATCAGCACAACAGAGGCGTGCAACAGATAATCATCCCCTCATGATAAGAATTCCGAAGATGAATAGAGTAATAAGCATCACCCAACAAGGTAGGAACTGGGTTTCCAATCATGAAGATCCTGATAGCATTAATGTCAACAAACTTGTCCACATTAGGAAATAAGAACAACCCGTAAGCAAGTAGAGCAAAGATGGCCTGAAAAGCGAATTTACTCTTCATCATCGCAAAGTAACGAGCTTTCTCCAATAAGAACTGAGCTGGTAATCCTCTAATCCCACCTTTAGTAGTCATATGGGCTTCCACCTCAGACTTCCCCAGATGAATCAAAGCAGCAATCTCATGTGGTTTTGGCTCATCCTCCAAACCAGTAAAAGGAACACAATCAGTAATAGGTAAATCCAATAGATAATAATACTCCTCCAGTGTGGGTGTGATCGGTGGGAACGAGAACTGACTGTTTTTTAATATGTTGGTTCGCGTTTGCGTTTGTTTTCGCAAAGTGTCACGGTAAGCAAGAGTCGCCACCGTCTTTTATTTTATCCAACAAGGGAAAGGACAAAAGCACAGAAAAAATTCCTTTTCGAGATTGTTTCTCGGGTTCGGGAGGTAGATTATAGAAAGGGAAGGTATTAGCACCCTTTCTATCCGTGGTTATCCACGGGCTCTTAGGTACTTGCTCACTATGTTTTCAAAAAGGTTTGCTTTTCTTTGTGATTGTGGGTTTTGAAAAGAGTTTTATTTTTGATGAAAGTGTAAGTGCGAAAAGTTTTTGTTTTGTTTTTAAAAGAGAGCAAGTACTTAAGAACATCTACCTACTTGAAAAGGAATTAAACTGTGCAACTGTCCTTTAGACAGTGCTATCCCACTATTGAGGAGTAGGTAGCACCGTCGTTGGAGTTTTTCGGGTCAATTCGACTTAAGGGACTTGTGGTCACTAAAGCAACGTTAGGACGCTTTAGTGGTAATCCTAATGTCTTAGATCATTTTTATCGAGGCAACCATTTCGAGGCAACTTTGATCTTTAGACAGGAGGACGACCTCTAAGACTTCCTATACTCAATGACCACGTTCGAGGCAACCAAGTGAGGTGTACCCTAAGAGTGGCATGTGCAAGTGTGTCAACTTTCAGTTATATTATCTTTGTACATATTATGGTGCGCTACTGTTGATTTTAAGTTAAGAGTTAATCTTGTCATGCAATCCTAGTTAGCATACATCTAAGCAGTTAATAGATGTACATGAATTTAAAGTGCGGGAATTATAAATCCTACGCTATTACAAGGCTTTCGGGGAGGGGATTATTTACATGTCCAAAAATTGGGGAAATAAAAGCAGTAAAGGGTCTTAGTTAAGCTATTACATCCCAGTAGGCAATTACAATGAAATAAGCGCGCGCGAATCTGAAAATAACCTCTAAAAATCTAAGAATAAAATATTTTTTGTTGTTTTATTTTATTTTGGGAAAAATAATCTAAATCTATTTAATTTTAGTTTTGGAAAAATGTTAAGATAATTAAAGGTTAATTAACAAAGTTAATTTAATAGAAAAAGAACTAGCTTAATGTTTTTGTGTTTTTTGATTTTAATGTTAATTAAAAAGATAAAAAGAAGTCTATGAAAAACAAAAATAAAATGCAAAAGGGATCCTTCGATCCGAGGAAAATGGAGTTTCGACCCAGGGAGGGAATGGAAGCTTCGATTGGGCCAGACAATAAGGCGTGAATAGCCTTCGATCCAGGGAAGAGGATTGTCTTTTGATCGTGGATGTCATGGCTTTCGATCCAGGAATGAGATGCCTCCTTCGATCCAGCATGCTAATGGGTTCGATCTGGAGAAGGTGTCTCCTTCGATCTGGGATGTTATACATGCAAAAGTATGTTAGCGAAATAACATGCAGGGCCTGGGTATTGAACCCCAGGCCCTTCGATCCTGCACTAGTTGGGGTCTCTTCAGGCTAAATCTGCAGCAAGTGTTAGCAAATGAAAAAACATGACCTGGGTGCCAAACCCATGCCCTTTGATCCTGTCTAGGATGGCAAATCGAAAGTAACAAAAAGTATGAATTTATTATGCAAATATGAGGTTGAATAATTTACCCTTTCTTACCAGCAGATTGGATCTTCGATTTGGACGTTTGCTGGACGTAGGCACCTTCGATCTGGGCACTTCCTGGATGCAGGCACTTTCGATCTGGGCTTCTGGGCGTGGGCACCTTTGATCTGAAGGACTGCTTTGGCTCGTTGAGGCAATTTTTCTGTGTGTTCTCCTGCAGAGTTTTGTGTGTTTCGTTGTATATTTTTCGTGTGTATATTTTCTCTTGATTTTCGTGTCTTGGATATGTATGCTGGCCTCTGTATTTATAGGGGTGTGAGGGTGCAGTAATGGCAAGAGACAGCCATTAAACAGGCCACTAAATGCCATGAGACAAGAAACAGGCACATTAAATAACTTCCTTTTTTGAAACATTTGTGTCTCTTGAATGAACCTGAACATGTTGATTTGGGCACCCTCTTGATGACCTCCTTCGAATGGGTTGATGGCGTCCTTCGAATGCTTTTCAAAAGCTTCTTCGAATGGAACCTTCGAATGCCTCTTCGAATGGACCTTATGGAATTCCAATCGAAGGACACTGTTATAATGCCAATCGAAGTACTTGTCCAGAATGCCAATCGAAAGGCTCCTTCAGAACACCAATCGAAATGCTCCTTCAGAATACCAATCGAAGGGTCTTTCAGAATGCCAATCGAAGTGCTCCTTCAGAATGCCAATTGAAATTCTCCTTCAGAATGCCAATCGAAATGCTCCTTCAGAATGCCAATCGAAGTGCTCCTTCAGAATGCCAATCGAAGGGTTTTTCAGAATGCCAATTGAAATGTACTTAAAGCACCACTCAAAATTTTTATTTTTCCTTAGGCAAGGGTTTATGATCAACCATGCAGGGGGAAGACTTTGGAAAATATGAGAGGGCAAATTTTGGGGTGCAACAGTTTCCCCTGTTCAATTTTCTTAAACCTGAGGATATAGATTGGCTTTCGAGCCTTTCGTGATCCGAAGGTGGAAGATAATTGAAAACTAGAGTGCCCAGAAATTTGCACTCGCATGGTGTAGTATCAGCATTGTGATGTCGGGAATGGGCTTACAGATGCCATTTGGAGATTGTCGGTAGGAGGATGGGCTTATAGATGCCATTTGTAGATTATTGGTAGGAGGATGGGCTTAAAGATACCATCTGCAGGAGTGTCGATCGCATAAGAGATTCCTTAGCGAGAATTTGCATACCTGTTGTTGTAGAAGATTCCGCTGGGGAAGTCTAACTTTGGAGGTGAACTGCATATCTGGATTGAGAAGGAACCTGGATAAGGTTACTTCATGATGAGTCCATGTAAAACTTCATCTGGAAAGGAGGAACCTGTGTAGGTTTACTGATGACGAGTCCGTGTAAAACTGCATCTTGGAAAGAGAGGGAACCTGTGTAGGGTTGCCTGATGAGGAGTCCGTGTAAAACTTCATCTTTGGAAAGAGAGAACCTGTGTAGGGTTTCTTGACGACGAGTCCGTGTAAAACTGCATCTTGAAGAGGGGGAACCGGTGTAGGGTTGCCTGATGAGGAGTCCGTGTAAAACTTCATCTTTGGAAAGAGAGAACCTGTGTAGGGTTGCTTGACGACGAGTCCGTGTAAAACTGCATCTTGAAGAGAGGGAACCGGTGTAGGGTTGCCTGATAAGGAGTCCGTGTAAAACTTCATCTTTCGAAAGAGAGAACCTGTGTAGGGTTTCTTGACGACGAGTCCGTGTAAAACTGCATCTTGAAGAGAGGGAACCGGTGTAGGGTTGCCTGATGATAAGTCCGTGTAAAACTTCATCTTTGGAAAGAGAGAACCTGTGTAGGGTTTCTTGATGACGAGTCCGTGTAAAACTGCATCTTGAAGAGAGGGAACCGGTGTAGGGTTGCCTGATGATGAGCCCGTGTAAAACTGCATCTGGAATTGAGAAGGAACCAGTGTAGGGTTGCTTGATGATGAGTCCGTGTAAAACTTCATCTTTGGAAAGAGAGAACCTGTGTAGGGTTTCTTGACGACGAGTCCGTGTAAAACTACATCTTGAAGAGAGGGAACCGGTGTAGGGTTGCCTGATGAGGAGTCCGTGTAAAACTTCATCTTTGGAAAGAGAGAACCAGTGTAGGGTTGCTTCATGATGAGTCCGTGTAAAACTGCATCTGGAGTTGAGAAGGAACCGGTGTAGGGTTGCTTCATGATGAGCCCGTGTAAAACTGCATCTGGAGTTGAGAAGGAACCGGTGTAGGGTTGCTTCATGATGAGTCCGTGTAAAACTGCATCTGGAGTTGAGAAGGAACAGATGTAGGGTTGCTTCATGATGAGTCCGTGTAAAACTACATCTTGGAAAGAGAAAGAACCGGTGTAGGGTTGCTTCATGATGAGTCTGTGTAAAACTGTATCTGGAGTTGAGAAGGAACCGGTGTAGGGTTGCTTCATGATGAGTCCGTGTAAACTGCATCTGGAGTTGAGAAGGAACCGGTGTAGGGTTGCTTCATGATGAGTCTGTGTAAAACTGCATCTGGAGTTGAGAAGGAACCGGTGTAGGGTTGCCTGACGAGGAGTCCATGTAAAACTTCATCTTGGGAAAGAGAGAACCTGTGTAGGGTTTCTTGGCGACGAGTCCATGTAAAACTGCATCTTGAAAGGAGGAAACCGGTGTAGGGTTGCTTGATGAGGAGTCTGTGTAAAACTTCATCTTGGGAAAGAGAGAACCTGTGTAGGGTTTCTTGGCGACGAGTCAGTGTAAAACTACATCTTGAAGAGAGGGAACTGGTGTAGGGTTACCTGATGAGGAGTCCGTGTAAAACTTCATCTTTGGAAAGAGAGAACCTGTGTAGGGTATCTTGACGACGAGTCCGTGTAAAACTACATCTTGAAGAGAGGGAACCGGTGTAGGGTTTCCTGATGAGGAGTCCGTGTAAAACTTCATCTTTGGAAAGAGAGAACTTGTGTAGGGTTTCTTGACGACGAGTCCGTGTAAAACTACATCTTGAAAAGAGAAAGAACCGGTGTAGGGTTGCTTCGGGATAAGTTTGTGTGAAACTTCTGGAGGAACCTGGGTAAGGTTACTTTGGGATAAGTTCGTGTGAAACTTCAGGATAAACCGGGGTAAGGTTACTGTGAGATAAGTTCGTGTGAAACTTCAGGAGGAACCGGGGTAAGGTTACTTCGGGATAATTTCGTGTAAAACTTCAGGATGAACCGGGGTAAGGTTACTTCGGGATAAGTTCGTGTGAAACTTCTGGATGAACCGGGGTAAGGTTATTGTGAGATAAGTTCGTGTAAAACTTCATTCAGAAATGTATGAGAAAGGACCCGTGTAGTATTTTTCAGGATAAACCCGTGTGAAGATGCATTTAAGAGAAACCCGTGTAAGATTTCTTCATGACGAACCCGTGTAAATCTGAATTTGATCGTGCAGATAATTACTCTGTTTAGTTTCCAGAGTAAATCTTGAACTTGCTGGAAGTTGTTGATGATAACCATCTTTCCTGAAAAGGTACATGATTAATCGTATATGATGCATGACATGCATTGTATGATGATGTTCCCAAAATAAATGAGATTATGCTGTATGCAATATGTATGCGCACGTCATGATGTATGAACATGAAATGCTATTGTGGTACGTCCGAGTTTGGGAAAATAAATCCCTGACTGTTGTTGGAGAATAAAAAGTTTCACTCGCTGGAGATAACGTCTGAAGATGATTGGGAGAATAATCCTGCAAGAGAGAATAACTCCGCTGGGGAATGGACTGACGAGGAAATGACTCTGTGGGGAGTATATACTCTGCTAGAAGATCTGCTGATTTGGAGAAATAGAAACTCAGATAGGGATGAATTGTTGTTGCTGGTGACAGTGAACTCTGTTGGGGATTGAATTTCTGTCTATGAAAGGAATGAACTCCGCTGGGGATAGAAAGAACTTCACTGGGGATGATCTTTCAGTTGCAACTTGCTGAGGATAACCCAGTTAGACTCTTGTGAGGATAACCTCTGAATTTGGCTGAGGAGACTTATTTGTGCTTCGCAGGGGACAAGCTTCCAGGGTCTACTGGGGAAGAGGAGTTGTGGTCCTTTGATTTGTAGTAGTCGGAGAGGCAAACTCAAGCTGGGGAGTCCTGGTGTTGTTGGGGAAATAAACCCTGTCGTCATTCCGCTAGAGAGGTGACATCTTCGTTGGGGGAAGTCCTCGAGGATTCTTGAAGTTGATTCAGCTGGGGAAAGGTTTTCAGAGATTAAACCCTTGCTGGGATATTATCCTATGAGAAGGATTTTGGGGAGATCTGTCATTTCCCCTAGTAGCAAATGTTTATGACACTGCCAGGAAATGTTTGACTGTACGTAACCCTTTGCTGAGATTGGCGTTCAATGCCCCAAGTGACGGAGATGGAGACTTGCCCCTGGTTACTCTGCACTTCTTCAGAGATTTCCTGAAATCTTGACTGGACTGCCCCAGGTGTGCTGGATAGTGACGTGTCATGCCCTTGTTGATAGGAGTTTTGTCAATGGAAGTGTCATCCTTTTTGAAGTGATTTTGTTCACTGAGAGGGCTTTCGTTCATCAGATATTCGTCGTGTGAATTTCTCCGCTGTCAAACAAATAGCCAAATGCAAACAGTGATATTCAGATAATGCAAAGTTTATGCTTGTCTCGAAGTTTTTGAAAAAATGCGTTTTTTAGCAGAAAACTCTTTATAAGACAAATTCAACACAAGATTTAGGGCAAAGCCTTACAGGAGTCAGGATATCTTTTGTAACAGTATGCTTTCGAACTAACCCATGCTTCAGTTAGGACTTTTGAAGGGTTGTAACGTGGCTTGGTTCACGGTTTAAGAAACAAAGGATAAAGGCTCAAAGTATATTTGTACCCACCCTCTCTTCGTGATGTTCTTCAATCCTAAACTCAGTTAATTTTGCATTTGAACTCCAAATGAGTCTGGAACGACGTTTTTGGTGATGGTTCACACAAGTTGAATTTTTGAAGGCAGTCATTTTTGCAACATTTTTCATGTTGTCGAGGATTTGTAGCGACCTCGTTCTTTTGATTTGTTATCCCTAACTTTTTCCCGACTGTTCCTATTTTCGAGATTACAGTCAGCGGGATGCCCCAACTTTCTCAAGCCTCCTTTATAGATTTTGGCTCAGTGGGCTTTTTCTCTTTTTTTTAGAGATTGACTGCCTATGAAATAAGGAACCACCGCTGTCTTTTGATTCCAGAGGAACACTTTTGATGTCGTTCGTTGTATTATGAACTGAGAGTTTTGCGACTTCAATGCGCATTTGAATTAACTGAGAGACTACCCTGCCCCAGGTTTGAATTAAGGGTTTCAATTTGTGTTTAAAACAGAAAACTCCTACTTCTTTGGCTCGAAGGGGTTGACTAGGGATTATCTTCCTTATAACTCCAGTGTTTAGGATTTGAAAGAAATGCCTGTACATCGTCAGCAAGGTCTGTCCAAAAGCATAATGTATGAGATTATGGCATTGTTTCGTCATCCTCCCTCTAAAGGCTTGTAACTTTTAGCAAGAGTTGAATGTCATAAAGTGAGTAAAAAACATAGTTTAAATGTAATGAAAATGATTGGATCAAATCAAGACAAACATATGCAATGCAATAATGAAACAAAGTTTGGCATTAATAGATAATTGTTTGAATAACAAAAGAAATTACAACTTGAAAATTCAAATGAAACAAAGACATTCTCAATGATTTGTCATAGGAGCGGTGATTATGTTTGGAGTCTCCGGAGGGTCAAACTTGATCTCCTTGGCATCAATCATGTCTTGGACCTTGTTCTTCAGAGCCCAACAGTTGTTCGTGTCATGTCCTGGACTGTCAGAGTGGTATGCACACCTTTCATTGGGATGGTAGGTAGGAGCAGAAGTATTTGGGTTCCGGAGAGGAGCCTTTAACGTAATCAGCTCTGCCTCCAACAGGCTTTGTAGCGCTTGACCCAGTGACATGTTGATCTTAGTGAATTGTCTTCTGGGCATGTTTGGCTTACTCTGATCAACCTGTTGTTTTTGGTGAGGTTGTTGTTGGACCCTTGAGGTAGTAGCAACTTGGAGAGGTCCATTCTTTACCAAACCAAACCCTTGTCTTCTTGGAGGCTGATCAATGACTTGATCCCCAGTCTCGACCGTTTGCTTCATGCTGTTTGTATCTGTCTTGATGAAGCTGGCTGATAATGGTTCTCAGCTCTTCTTGTTCCCGAGCTAAGCCTTAGATAAGGGCCATCTGCCCCAGCATCTGGGTTCTCATTGCATCTACCTCAGCTTGCAGATGTTTCAGCCGTTCGTCCTTACTGTCTTCAGGACTTTTCTTGACCAAGTTCCCCATGAGGAGTGTTCTCAATTCTTCCTGCCCCTTGGATAGGTTTAGGAAGATTTCCCTGAACTGAGTCTCTTGAGTATGAAAATCTTGGTTGTCTTGTTGGAGAGCCATTGCTGAAATAAACAGCGAGAACATGAGAGACCCGTACTGGAAGACCTGTTATGCAATGATATGTATGATATATGTATGCAATGTTTTCAAGGATCTGGCGGGGTAAACAAGAAACTGTTAGAATCTGAATCTGGTAGCTTGATTGAAGGAACTTCAAGTTTCTGAGAGTCCTTCTTCAAGAGTCAAGCTCACCATATCGAGTGGGTCATAGCCTCTGACTCAAGTTATCATGCTTGGATTTCTAGACAACCTTGGCTAGAGGAAAATAAATCCCCTTTGCCCCTTGCTAGACTTTTGATTTACCATAACCTGCATCACAGACCCTTGAGATCCTTGAAATGGTCAAGGAAATGTTAAGGTATGATGTTATGATGTGTATGCTATGAGTTTAAGCAAAAATGTGAGGTGATGTAAGTAAACCCTGTAATGTGTCCAAATTATTGGATAAGGACTATAAACAAAACCTGCAAGGAACTCATGTTGTCAGATAACAAGAATGTGCAAGTAGTTCAAGTTTGAAGGCAAACAAGTCACAAAAACAGCCTTAAGTTTAGGATGGCATGGAGTTTCATAGGTAAGTACCCTCTTGAGTGTAGTTGGCTCAAAAACCTGTCCTATAAATAGTAACCGGGTTCTAAGGAGCTCAATATCATTGGATTGTTTTCTATGTTCATCGTTTTGGTTTAGCCAATGAACTAGAGACCAAAATATTCCAAGAAAACAATCCTCAATGAGTTTAGTATCGAGTATCTACCAACTTCGGACTGCACCAAAGTCGGTCATCTCACTACCCCTAAAAAAGGCCAAGATGGTCAAGTAAGGTTCTAAGGTCAATTGATGCTTCACGACACCACGCGGCGGCCCCGTACTCTCCTTGACTTAACTCAAGGGTTACCGGTACTCACCAAAGTGCCACATCAACATAGCTACTGTTTCAACCATGTCGGTATACCCCGCACAGTTCCCTCACAGTTTGTTGCTACTTACCTAAAGGGTATCCCCAGATCCAGGTTAGGATCTATAGAACTCCGATACAAACCCACAAAATTTAAAGCATACAAAGCATACAATTGAAAACACAAGTGATCTAATCCTAAGGTACACCTCACTTATAAATATCCCCAGCAGAGTCGCCAGTTCTGTGATCAGTGGGAACGAGAACTGACTGTTTTTTAATATGCTGGTTCGCGTTTGCGTTTGTTTTTACAAAGTGTCGCGGTAAGCAAGAGTCGCCACCGTCTTTTATTTTATCCAACAAGGGAAAGGACAAAAGCACAAAAAAAATTCCTTTTCGAGATTGTTTCTCGGGTTCGGGAGGTAGATTATAGAAAGGGAAGGTATTAGCACCCTTTCTATTTGTGGTTATCCACGGGCTCTTAGGTACTTGCTCACTATGTTTTCAAAAAGGTTTGCTTTTCTTTGTGATTGTGGGTTTTGAAAAGAGTTTTGTTTTTGATGAAAGTGTAAGTGCGAAAAGTTTTTGTTTTGTTTTTAAAAGAGAGCAAGTACTTAAGAAAATCTACCTACTTGAAAAGGAATTAAACTGTGCAACTGTCCTTTAGACAGTGCTATCGCACTATTGAGGAGTAGGTAGCACCGTCGTTGGAGTTTTTCGGGTCAATTCGATTTAAGGGACTTGTGGTCACTAAAGCAACGTTAGGACGCTTTAGTGGTAATCCTAATGTCTTAGATCATTTTTATCGAGACAACCATTTCGAGGCAACTTTGATCTTTAGACAGGAGGACGACCTCTAAGACTTCTTATACTCAATGACCACGTTCGAGGCAACCAAGTGAGGTGTACCCTAAGAGTGGCATGTGCAAGTGTGTCAACTTTCAGTTATATTATCTTTGTACATATTATGGTGTGCTACTGTTGATTTTAAATTAAGAGTTAATCTTGTCATGAAATCCTAGTTAGCATACATCTAAGTAGTTAATATATGTACAGGAATTTAAAGTGCGGGAATTGTAAATCTTACGCTATTACAAGGCTTTCGGGGAGGGGATTATTTACATGTCCAAAAATTGGGGAAATAAAAGCAGTAAAGGGTCTTAGTTAAGCTATTACATCCCAGTAGGCAATTACAATAAAATAAGCGCGCGCGAATCTGAAAATAACCTCTAAAAATCTAAGAATAAAATCTTTTTTGTTGCTTTATTTTATTTTGGGAAAAATAATCTAAATCTATTTAATTTTAGTTTTGGAAAAATGTTAAGATAATTAAAGGTTAATTAACAAAGTTAATTTAATAGAAAAAGAACTAGCCTAATGTTTTTGTGTTTTTTGATTTTAATGTTAATTAAAAAGATAAAAAGAAGTCTATGAAAAACAAAAATAAAATGCAAAAGGGATCCTTCGATCCTAGGAAAATGGAGTTTCGACCCAGGGAGGGAATGGAAGCTTCGATTGGGCCAGACAATAAGGCGTGAATAGCCTTCGATACAGGGAAGAGGATTGTCTTTTAATCGTGGATGTCATGGCTTTCGATCCAGGAATGAGATGCCTCCTTCGATCCAGCATGCTAATGGGTTCGATCTGGAGAAGGTGTCTCCTTCGATCTGGGATGTTATACATGCAAAAGTATGTTAGCGAAATAACATGCAGAGCCTGGGTATTGAACCCCAGGCCCTTCGATCCTGCACTTGTTGGGGTCTCTTCAGGCTAAATCTGTAGCAAGTGTTAGCAAACGAAAAAACATGACCTGGGTGCCAAACCCAGGCCCTTTAATCCTGTCTAGGATGGCAAATCGAAAGTAACAACAAGTATGAATGTATTATGCAAATATGAGGTTGAATAATTTACCCTTTCTTACCAGCAGATTGGATCTTCGATTTGGACGTTTGCTGGATGTAGGAACCTTCGATCTGGGCACTTCCTGGATGCAGGCACTTTCGATCTGCGCTTCTGGGCGTGGGCACCTTTGATCTGAAGGATTGCTTTGGCTCGTTGAGGCAATTTTTCTGTGTGTTCTCCTGCAGAGTTTTGTGTGTTTCATTGTATATTTTCTCCTGATTTTCGTGTCTTGGATATGTATGCTGGCCTCTGTATTTATAGGGGTGTGAGGGTGCAGTAATGGCAAGAGACAACCATTAAACAGGCCACTAAATGCCATGAGACAAGAAACGGACACATTAAATAACTTCCTTTTTTGAAACATTTGTGTCTCTTGAATGAACCTGGACATGTTGATTTGGGTGCCCTCTTGATGACCTCCTTCAAATGGGCTGATGGAGTCCTTCGAATGCTTTTCGAAAGCTTCTTCGAATGGACCCTTTGAATGCCTCTTCGAATGGACCTTCTGGAATTCCAATCGAAGGACACTATTATAATGCCAATCGAAGTACTTGTCCAGAATGCCAATCGAAAGGCTCCTTCAGAACACCAATCGAAATGCTCCTTCAGAATACCAATCGAAGGGTCTTTTAGAATGCCAATCGAAGTGCTCCTTCAGAATGCCAATCGAAATGCTCCTTCAGAATGCCAATCGAAATGCTCCTTCAGAATGCCAATCGAAGTGCTCCTTCAGAATGCCAATCGAAGGGTTTTTTAGAATGCCAATCGAAATGTACTTAAAGCACCACTCAAAAATTTTCTTTTTCCTTAGGCAAGGATTTGTGATCAACCATGCTGGGGGAAGACTTTGGAAAACATGAGAGGGCAAATTTTGGGGTGCAACAGTGGGCATCAACTGATAGTCGGGAAAACTAAAGAAATGATACATCAGATCATAGAATTGGACTAAGGTCGAGAGAATACCCTCCTTCATCTTCAGCTTCATGAGAGGAATAATGGATCCATACTTCTTCCGAAAGTCTGTAGAACACTCGATCTCGAGAATTAGACTGATCAACTCATCTATCTTGGGATCCTTGAAACTGTACTTCCCGGTCTTTCTCTTCCCAGAATCCATGGTTAAAAAGTACCTGAAATATTCACAAATAGTCAACCTTTAAATCCCTTGAAATATGATCTCTCCAAAAGATGCTTATGAGTGCATGGATTCATGATGAAGCAATCATACACAAGATCACACATATAAGTTTCATAGGTTCAACGTCACGAGCATGAGGTCGAAGGTACTACCCATAAGGTGTTGGTCTAAAAGTTATCACCTGCCGAACAAGGTTCTAGAGGTTCCCAGAGTCTACATCCTTCCTTCGAACGTTACCAACTTCTGATTAACTCGGTAATTAGAAATATTCTCAAGAAAAACTCATCCAAGTGTAGTATCGCGTGACAACTATTTTCGGATTACTCTGTCATAGCTTCAGCACTACACCTAAAAGGCCAAGATGGGTTTGGTATTCTACGGCCCTCAGTTTCAGTAGGCTCCCAGGTCGAAAGCAGTAAGTCTTCCTGAGTACTCAGTAAACGACACTACAGTCAAAGGGGTCTCCACTGAGTGGGGGATCTCATGCCTCCTTTTTTGGGATTACTCCCTTAAAGTTAACATGACTATACCGCCCATCCTATCTTAAAGTTTGCCCAAGTCCGGGTATAGGACTTATGAGTAATCACCAAGCACCCTGAAAACCAGGAAAATCCAGACAAACATATATATAACATATAACACAAAAAACAATAATAACACATATACAGATATAAACAAAGATAGGCTCAACCCACTTAGGGATGGACCAGCAAAAGGTTAATCTTTCCCCAGTGAAGTCGCCATTTTTTTGTAGCGGTAGAAATGTTTATGACTATGCCATTGGATTGACTATACTTTACACAAATCAAAATCAAAATTGCCACCGTGCTTTATTGTTTCCAACGGAATGGGAAAAGAGCGAATAACCCAAAAAGAGGGGGAAAGATTCTAGGTAAGGGGGTTGGTTATGCAAAGGGAAGGTATTAGCACCCTAAACATCTACGGTACTCCGCAGGAACCTCTTTGAAAAATCTGTATATTTTGGCTATGAAAATGTTGTATAAAAATGGATGGTGGAGGTGATAAAAGAAATATATTTTTTATGGTTTTTTCACCCACCGCAGTTGCGAACCTTTAGTGCCTACGTACCACCTTTTCATGCAATAGGGGATCAGGGTACACGTAGTTCCTCTTTTAAAAATTTTAAAACACAAATGTATTGGTTAATTTTATGAGATAAAACATCATCGTCATTGTCCGTGTGAAGGTAACCCCACTTTTAAGTATTTTCCCAGCAGAGTCGCTAGTTTTGTAATACGGTGGGAGAACTGGCTTGGTTGTTTTGCGTTTGATCGCAATCTTTGTAGATAGCAAGAGTCACCACCGAATTTTCTTTTATCCAATAAAGGAAAGTGTGAAAAGAACAGGAAAGACCTTTGAGATTTTTTCTTGAGTTCAGGGGGTAGGTTATGAAAAGGGAAGGTATTAGCACCCTTTTCATCCATAGTTACCAACGAGCTCTTAGTTACTTGCTATATCATTTGAAAATGCTTTGTTTGAAAATGTGTTTTGTGATGGGTATTGAAAATATTTTGAAAACGCCTTTGTTACGGCAAACTTTGTAATGATTCTCGTATCTATAAGAATTTATACAAAGTGTTGATTTTGAAAATAGTTTAAAGAGATGTTTGTTTTTGAAAGTGTAAGTGTGAAAATGGTTTTGATTTGTGAGCAAGCAACTACAAGCGTCCTACCTACTCAAAAGGTCTTTGTTATTTTCCTCCTCCTTTAGATATTTCTATCTTACCATTGATTTGGTAAGAAGCCCCATCATTGGGTGTGAAGGGACAAGTGTGGGTCATCGTATAGTCATAGAAGGCAACTTATGAGACGTTTTAGCAATTTTTGTAAGGGACTAGTTCGTTTACCGGAGGCAACATCGAGGGACATCGAGGGACTATGATCATTTTTATCGAGGGTCTTTGTTAAAACGCCATATTCGAGGGATATGACTATTTTCCGAGGCAACAAGCGAGGTTACCCTAGAGGTGCACGTGTGTGAATAGTGTGTTTGATTGCATTCCTTTTTGTCTTGGATTAGGATTTTATAAGATTGAGTTTTTATCTTGCCATACACACCCTAATTATTAACACTTATGAAAGTAATAAAAATGTGGAAAATAAATGTTCTACACTATTACATCATTTGGGGATGGGGGATACAAATGTACAAATAGGGATTGCAAGAAATTAAACCTAATTATCTATTACAAACTATATTGAATAGCTATGAAGTAAATATATGAAATATGTAAAAGAAAAGCGCAAAAGAGAGAAATAAAACAAATCCTTCGACCTCATGTATCGAAGCATGTTTATATGCATTGAACATAACCTTCTTTCGACCCTCTAACTCAGTGTGAATCGAAGCATAAAGTTGACCCTGTAACTCAGTGTGAATCGAAGCATAAGGTTATGTGTCGAATCACACACCCTTTTCCCTTCTGTTTGGGCCTGTAAAGAAGTATGGGTCGAAGCCTAAGGCTTTATGCTGAATCATACTGTAAATCTTTCACTCCAACATTAATTTATGGTCTATACAGGTTAGTTCTCAATATATAATTGACAAGAAAAGAAGGCAAGCAAAAGGTTAGCTTCAAATGAAATGGTTATTACATGTCATCTTCAAAGATGAATCATCAATGATGCTTGAAATGAAGGGTTTAAAGTCAAGAATACTTACCTTGAAGCTGAAATTTGTGATTCAAACTTGAGTTATTACCTTGAATGTTCTTGAGTTCGAAGAAAGAAACAAAGGTGTTATTTTAGGTTATGGGTTTAAGAGTGTTTTAAGGCTCCAGTCTTAGTATTCTCTCCTCTCTTTTTTTTTCTTCTTCTCCTTTTTTCTTGCTCAAAAGCCCCCTTTTGTGTGTTGTGAAACAACTTATTTATAGAAGAGTCTTGTTGGGGTTTTGCGGGGGAAAACAAATAAAATTTGAATAGTTTGGGTATGCTCTTTTCATAGCTTTCAAGGTGCAGCTCTTATATGCTAGTTTGGTGCAAATATGGGACTGGTTTAGGAGCAGCATAGCAGGACTGTTTTGCAGCAGTTTTGGAGTGTTGTGGCAGCTTGGTGCATGGTTGTTTCATAGCAGTACATCAAACTTCTTTTTGACATGGTTTTAGGTTGTTATGTGGATAGTACAACAAGCTTGGGCTTGGTATCATATAGGACTTTGTTCAACAAGCTTCTTGAATACTTCACCCTTTCGTTTTGATCACATAGATCCACAACCTTCGACCAAACTCATCAACAGAAAAAAATAATATTTGTTTCCACCAATTGTATGTCCTTCAAATGGACTACACAACCTACAACCAAACTCATCAACAGACAAAACAATATTATTTCCACCAATTGTGTGTTCTTCGAATGGACCATTTACAACCTTTGACCAAACTCATCAACAGACGAAACAATATTGTTTCCACCAATTGTATGTTCTTCGAATGGACCACTTACAACCTTTGACCAAACTCATCAACAGATAAAACTGTATTTGTTTCCACCAATTATGTGTTCTTCAAATGGACCACTTATAACCTTCGACCAAACTCATAAACAGACAAAACAATATTGTTTCTACCAAGTGTGTGTTCTTCGAATGGACCACTTACAATCTAAATGTACCACTTTGAGTATGCAATATGATCTCATTGGCATAGTTGAAATGAAAGAATTTCTGGATTGCTTTCTTACCAGTAACCATCAGTTGATTAAGTGGTCGAAAGTTCAAATGTCCAAACCTTAAATTGTAATTCATAGTGTATAAACTATGTGTGTCGAAGGGTTTAGAGGTGGATCGAAGTAGGTTGCTTGAAGGAAGCCATTGCCCAGTCGAAGCTTGGGGATTAAAGCAAACATGAAAATAGACTTGTAATCCATAGTGTCGAAACTATGTGTGTCGAAGGGTTTAGTATGTGGATCGAATCAGGTTTAAAGGTGGATCGAATCAGGTTTAGAGGTGGATTGAAGCATGTTGCTCGAAGGAAACCATTGCCCAATCGAAGCTTGTGGAGCGAATGAAGCTCGCTCTTCTTCGATTTGTCAAAATATGCCCACCACTCCTTTTCAATTAGTCGTGTGGTTCAAACATCCTGAACCAGATTTTAAAATCGAACTGTTATCTACAGTTTCTCACCTTTCAATCTGCTTTTACCTTTCGACAATTTCCTCTTCATCCTTTCGAGGATTCAGAAGTTCCATCTTCTACCTAATGCTTGAGATCCCAATATGATCCATTGAAACTATATGGGGCATTAAAAGTCCAATTGTGCTTGTCCAAACCCAAACCTTATTTTGAGCCCAGTGTTAAGGAAGTGTCTTGAGCTGATCAAACCTTATGCAATTTTGAGAAATGGAGATTTTTGTGAGAGAATCTTTGAGAAAAGAGAGGGAAAATTTCGGGGTACAACATTTTTCATGTAGATAGTCACCCCGTCTTGTTTTGCGAAATGATCTACATTTTGTTTTTGTTGGTAAACCTGTCCTGTTTCTGGAATTCATACCACCTTGTGATAAAGAAAGTCGTCCCGTCCTGTTTTGGGAATTGATCTTCACCTGGTCATAAAGATAGAAAGACATTTTCCCCATCCTTTTTTGGGAGTTAATCTTTGCTCGGTCGTATAGATAGTTTCCCCGTCCTGTTTCAGGAGTTAATATTTAACCTGTTTATGTAGATAGTCGCCCCTTCCTATTTCAGGAATTGATTTACAATTTGTTTTCACAGATAGTTGCACTGTCTCGATTCAGGAATTAATATGCAACCTGTTTGAAAATTGTTGACGATATTCATCTATATGTATACTTTACCTGAAAAGATAAAAAGTTAGTTGTATGCAATGCCATGATGTATGTAATGCATTGCATAATGATGTTGTCTAAGTAAATGAGAGTATAATATGCGTGTCGTATGCACGTGCTATGATACTTGTAGATGATGTATGGATGCGAGATGTAGTTGAAGCGTGTTGGTAGCTTTGCATAACATCTTTGATTGGGAAAATAAATCCCTGACTGATGTTAGGGATGGAGACAAGAATTCTTCAATCTTGTTTAGAATGTTTCTGTTGAGAATTCCTACTTTCTGTTTGAGGATACTCCGCTGGAGAATGTGATTTCTGCTTGGGGAGAAGAGTTCAGGAACATTATTCGTTCATTGCTCTACTGGGGAATTTAATTCTTATATACCCTAAATGGGGATAAAAGAGATAGATAACCTTCCGAGGTGTTATCTGACCGAGTTTCTGATGTGAATTCCGACTGATCTAGTCCAGTTTCAGATTTCGTAGCAACTCTCTAAGGATAGTTGTCTGGACTGTCCTTCACTGGAGAGAGGAATTTTGTCGGTGATTTGTAGTAGTCAAAGAGATAGACTCAAGCTAGGGAGATTGTATTCTGTTGGGGAAATAAACCCTGTTGGAGAACAGAATTCTGCATGGGATTTTGTAGTTTGAGAAATAAACTCAGTTGGGGAAGAGAATTCATGTGAACTATGCTGGTGACATAATCTTTGATGAGGATTGAGACTCTGTAGGTTGGGGACATTGTCAGGGAAAAGATCATACTCCTTTATCCACTAGGGGGATCTGTTGGGGAGTGAGCTTATGAAGATAGCTCTATGGGGATTTCTCTGTAGAAATTTATGGATGACTTGGGCGTTATCCCAACTCTAAGAGTCTTGAGCAAATGCTTATTCCTGTTTTTATGCATATATTTGTTGAGAGTAATCATATTCATATGCATATGTTCATTCAATTTAGTCATTAGACGTTTTTTACAAACAAAACCAATATTTGAATTTTGAAGTGGTAATTGTATTGATAATTTACCTATAAACAGGCTATTTTATACAAAGAGACATAGATCCTAGTAAGGGGATATTTTTGTATACTTAAGAGAGTACAAAATAAAAACTAAACATATAGCTATGTGGAAATAATCTCGTTGAGTTTCAACTCTGCTATTGCCTTTATGTCTTCAAGCATCTCATCCCTTGTTGTTGGAAGAAGTTGACTGGATTGGTCTGTAGCATTTGAACTTGACGTTGGTAATTAAGTTCGCTATAAGTGATCCCAAGGGACATAGTCGTACTCTTTAATCCCTAACTTTTGCCTGGACCGCCCTTTCGGGTTTTCAGTTCCCCGGGATACCCTTTTTTGCTCAAGCCGCCTTTTCAAGTTTTCGACATATATATATATATATATATATATATATATATATATATATATATATATATATATATATATATATATATATATATATATATATATATATATATATATATATATATATATATATATATATATATATATATATATATATATATATATATATATATATATATATATATATATATATATATATATATATATATATATATATATATATATATATATATATATATATATATATATATATATATATATCCATAATTTTTGCCCGAACCTTTTTGGTTCGCTGGGATGCCCTTATTTTTTCCTAGGTCAGTCAACCTAGCGGTGTAACTTTTATGTGTAGTATCTTTTGACTATGTCCGTGTTTACAAAGTGCGAAAAATCTTCACCATCCATGGTAGTTAGTATCACATCACCGCCAGAAAATATCTTCTTGATTACAAATGACCCATCATATATGGGTGTCCATTTACCCCTAGGGTCACCTTACGGTAGAATGATGCGCTTTATTACCAAGTCACCCGCCCGATATACCCAATGCTTGATTTTCTTGTTGAAAGCTTTGATCATATGTTTCTGGTACATCTGACCGTGAAAAATAGCCGCAAGCCTTTTATCATCGATCAAATTCAACTGGTCTAGCCTAGTCTGAATCAATTCGTCTTCGTTTAAATCTGCATCTTTCATAATTCTCATAGAAGTAATCTGAATTTCGATAGGTAGGAAAACCTCCATACCGTAGACCAGAGAGAATGGCGTTGCCACAGTTGATGTGCTGAAGTGCGATAGCCATGAAGATAAAATGGTAACATCTCATGTCAATCTTTATATGTCACCGTCATCTTCTGTATAATTTTATTAATGTTCTTGTTGGCGGCTCCCACTGTGCCATTCATCTACGATTGATACGGAGAAGAGTTGTGAGGCTTAATCTTGAATTGCATGCAGAGTTTCATGATCATAGTATTGTTAATATTCGTACCATTATTCGTGATAATTCTCTCGAGGATGCCATATCGATAGATAAGGTTATGCTTAATGAATCGGGCGACAACATTCTTAGTAACAGAGGCGGACGAGGATGCTTCAACCCATTTCATGAAGTAGTCAATGGCGATGAGGATGAAGCAGTGTCCGTTAGAATCCGTAGGCTTGATTTCTCCAATCATATTGATTCCCCACTGTAATACCCCATATTTGTCCTACCCTTCTACTTTTATCTGGTTTATGCATTTTCGCGCTTTTCTCATGTACATATCTCCATTAGGTCATTTAACATTGCATACATTCGCTAACAACATAACTTCGCAAGGGGTCGAGAACCTTCAGGATTAGGGTTTTATCAACTGGCTAAGGTGTATATGTTCAAATAGAGCCTGATTCTTCTGGTTATTTTTCAAGGCAGTGAAATTGCGGAATTAGGGTTTTGTGTTCATGGATGTTGTGGATCTTTTCTTCATCAAGCTACAAGGTCATCCTCCATTAAGAATTCATCAAACACAAGTTGATTAGGGTGTCACATCTTCTATGTTCAAATTTGTAGTATCTATCGACTGAGGTTCATTAGACTTCATATTACATCTCTTTCTGTACTTCGAAGCGCTACCAAGACATTGTTGTTGTCCATAAAGTCAAGATATAGTGTGGATTGGATTGTAAAATACAAGCCGTGTATATAGCATGAAGTTGTAAGTACATCGAGTTCGAAACTTCATTGTTCTTTCGAATACTTATTACCTAAATCGCAAGTAACTTGGATTGCTGATGATTATTGAATTGGATTCGTTGAAACTTCTAATTATGCTCAAGATTGATATTAGTTCAAGGTTTCAGTTTCGTGATTTGGCAATGGTTTATTCAAGATAAGGTTGGAAGATTCGTTCATGTGGTTCTCTTGGTGTACAAGTTACAAATTTGCAAAGAATTAAAAGTCATAGCATCATTCAAAGTTAATCAATTAGTTTTGTTCATCAAAACTCATCCAGATCCAAGGGTTCACGTTCATTCAACGATATGATCTTTACAAGTTCTAGGCATTACACATGATTTGTCAAAGGGTTATCCAAATTCATTCTCGTTCATTCGAGGTCATAACCATGCAATTTACAAGCTGTGTCATTGGAGCATTACAAGAGAAGATTACAAAGGCCATTTACATCCGAGATTACTAAATCAAAACAAGAATTTACATTAAATCTTCAAGTGGTTTAAAGCTAAATAATTCTAAATCGAGGTCTCCATCATTCATTTATAAGCTTATTCATCTTCAAGCCATTATCTTCCAAGATTGCTTTATTCCAACTTGGTTATATCCAAGCCTTAGTCCATGTTTCATGCCAAAAGAAAACCTGCATAAACGACCATTTTCCAAGCAAGTTCAGTGCCAATGTATAATCAAGTTAATTCAATTTGAAGTACAAAAATCAGCAATTACACCAAGTGTTATTTACTTAAATCAAACCAATTTATCACATTCATAACACATACACTACCCTCTTAACCAATTCCATAACAGCCCCTTTACTGTTCTAACCAAATTCTAGCTTTTTTTTAAACTACTTTCCAACCTCTAATCACTAATAGAACTTCACCAAACTGTTTAACCGAAACCATAACAGAAACTACATTAGCAAAAGCCCATAACAGATTTACAAACAACAAAACCATTTCCTAACTACAACTAACTGTCATAACAGAAATTTACTACAGCTACTTATCAAAAACATCTAACTGTCAGAACAACCTATAACCAACTCTTATATTCTAACGAATTCTCAACAAACTGCTAACAAAATGATAAAGCCATAAGAATTCCCTAACTGCTGTAACTGTTAACAGAACTTTTTCCAACTTCTAACCAATCCTCTAACCACTCCTAACAGACCATAACAGAAAATCTCAACCAATTTCTAACTGTCAAAACAAGCTCTAACAAAACTTCTGGCAGAAGGGAGGCATAACAGATTGAAAAGGAGAAAAGAGAAGGAGGAGGTACGATTGAACACAGAGAAAATCATAAGAACTCACCGATTCATCTTCATTCTAAAAATCAGAGAAGAATCACCACAAAAAAAAAAGATCTCTTCTCTCTCTGCAATCATCATCTTCAGAGATTTCTGCAACTTCAACCATCATTACCTTCACTCTTTCTCTTCGCTCCATAATCATCCTCATCAGCTTCACGATTACAGCAATAACACCAACGCAACGTTTCCAACATCATCATCTCTGTGAATCTGCAACAAGATTACAACAATATCAAAATCCACAACCGCATCAATTTTCTACTCCGTTCAAATTCGACTTCACACACCGCTTTGAACCAGGACAGAGCAACCTCTCAACAACGACGCACACACATAGACGCAGAGAGATAGAAGAAGAAGAAGCAAAAATCACAAGAGAAGGAAAGAGTCAAGAACGTGATACCTAGATTATCTTCCACATCTTGGATCTTCTGCTCTCTCATCAAAGGAGCGTCGAACTCTTCTCCCGTAGGTAAACATTTATATCTCGTCTTCCTTCATCTTTTTTCATTATACAGTGATTTGCTTTCATTTGGAGATGATGTTTCTGAGGCAAATGAGGTGAGAGGTCTGTTGAGAAAGGTGTTGCTGGAAGGCGAAGACAGATTGAGATCGAAGAGGTTTGAAGTTTGAATCGTTGAAACAAATGACACGAAGAAGAGGAATGGTGGAGACCGAACTGATCGGGTGATGAATATGGTTGATATACGGTGGAGATACAGCGCCGTTGAGTATCACGAGAGAGAATAGGAGATTTTGTGTTGTTACAAGAAGCTGAATAGCCACTTCTAACCCTATCTACTTCATCATCAAAATGATATTGTATCGCTTCCACCCAATTATTTTCATTTTTTTCTTTTGAATGGATAATAAGTATTATAAAAAAACAACTGCTGAAGCATTTGGGTCAGATTGGTGATATGGGGACCTTGGTGGACGAGTTACACTCAATTTAGGGCCATGGCCTTTTTTTTAGCCAAATTTTTTACCATGGACCCTTTATGGACTGGGCCTTAGTGAAACTTCTGAACTAGCGTCACATTCAGATTAATACACCTCCCTGTTCCACCTTAATTTACACTTTGTTTCTTGAATTTTGGCGATTTAATTGTGGTTTTTTCTTCCATGATTTTTGGCTGAAATTTTGTGTGGGTACTAATATGTTACTCCTTGACTTAGTGATATTATTTTCATAATTTTTTCTATTATCTTAGGAATTAATTGAATTAATGTTTGGTACATGATTAGAATTAAGATTTTAATGTGTTCTTGTCAATTTTGTATCCTTGATTCAATTTCCTTGGCATGATGGGTGGTTTAGAGGTAGGTTCTGATCCTTGAATAATGCCATGTTATTTTTGACGTATTTGTTCATTATGCGGGGTATGTTCTTTTTGCTTTCAATTATGTAATATAACAAGTAGTTAGGCGATCAAAGGATACGACTTATGCTCTCTCCTGATGCAACACGCTTTATTTCTCATCGTCTTGAGAAATTCATATCATATTATATGTTATCCTGATACATGTGATACTTTGCACAGGAACTTCTAATCATGCATTGCATTCGCAACACGCTTTAGCCTTTATCTTAGTTGGATAGTGCTTCTGACTCTGTTTGTTTCTTGGTGAAGCTTGCTCGACGCGTACTCCCTACTTTTTCAGCGCTTTCGTCTGCTCTTGACGACTTGCTCGCTTTGGTAGTCTCCGCTACTACCCTTGTACTTCTTCGCACTTTATTGCTTCCTAGATATGATGAGAAGTAGGAAATAAAGAGCGTGCGCTCGAAGTCGCTGTTTAAAGACCTGTAGCAGGCATTCCGCACTTCATTTGCTATATGTGTTATGCTTGTGTTTGTTTACATTCTTGTCGATTGATGAGTCACTCAATTTAGAAATTGAGATCACGACTTCGCTCTCAGTGCATGCTCCCTATAGGATTTTATCGCTTTCCATTCTTTCTTGTTGATCGATGAGTCACTCAATTTAGAAATTGAGATCACGACTTCGCTCTTATTGCATGTTCCCTATAGGATAGTTTTGTTAGAATTTCTTTGGCATGCTAACCTAGGCAGGATCTCTTTAGGTACTTTCTTGAGCTTATTAGCTCGTTTACTTTATCCTTGTACATACCATGTTCCCTTAGGATGCGCTTGCTCCGTTCGGATACAAGTTAGACCTTAGATTGCAAACCATGCATGCTGACATTAGGTAGAAACTTCCCATTTCATCCTTGACGTAAGACTACCATTGTATGATAACATTAGGTTTAGGAATAGACTAGTCTCCCTTAGACTCTTTTCTTCCCTTTTGCATGTGCATTCAAAACAAAAACTTCTTAGCAAATCAAAAACATGCTAATCATAGTTAAACCCTTTTTCAAGGTAACAAAAATATAAACCAATTCAAATCATTTTGTGCACTCGAGCACCCTTTTATCTAAAACCCTTTTCAGGTAAGGAGATGATTAGTTTACTTCCGTGCCAAGGCATAAGTCTCCAAAGGTCGAGCTGCGGCAGAAGGCGGAATTAACATTGTCCATAAAAAACACAAAACAAACGAAAACATATGAGCCGAACTACGGTAGCTCTGATTCCTCAAAAAGGATACGTAGGCATTGGGGTAGGGCACAGGCGAGCACAATTTTATTTTCCCTGCATTCTTTTTCCCTTTCTTCTGCATGTATTCTCCCTTCAGTAGTATAGTAAACAGTAAGCATAGATTGAACACACCCATAAGATAGACAACAAGAGTGGATACCTTAGAGTACTACGGGCGTGTGGGGTGCTAATACCTTCCCCTCGCGTAACAGACTCCCTTACCCGATCTCTCGGTCGCAAGACCGTGACTTCTCCCTTCTCAGGTTTTCTCGATGTTTACCTTTCCCTACATGTGGGATAAAAGACGTTCGATGGCGACTTCATTGTTTTGATGATTTTTAGCCGGTTGTTTCAGCTGGCGACTTCACTGGGGAATGGTCGACCAAATGCTGGTCCATCCCAGAGTCGCTCCTAGCTCTTGCTTTCTTTTCTTTGGGTGTTTATCTTTATGCTTTCAGTTTATTCATTCATTTTGTATATACTTGAGCATATGTATGCATTGCATTTTACTGTCTTCCATATACTATTGTTGTACTGGATCTGCTTCTTATTGGGTGGGTGTTACTATAAGGTAAAAGGCCCAATACCCAGGCCAAAGTTGTATACCATAGGAACCCTAGGAATAGAGTGGAACATGAACGGCTAGTTGACTTAGGTCTCACTATCTCCGCCATGTCGTCCATGCTCAGATGAGGTATAAATGAGGGGCTATCATTTTCACGTAGGTGATACGGCGATAGTTTTTCAGGAGTACCCTCGATTCTGAGTTACCATTGCCTTACCCTGACCTAGTTTTCACCCGTGAGTGGGAGGGAAATTTTTATCACAGGTACATATGGTGATTATGCTCAAATGGTGATTATGTTTAGATGGTTACTCATGTTCAAATGGTTACTTATGTTCAGATGGTGACTATGCTCAGACAGTGACTATTGGTTCTAATGGTTATGTTCTGGATTTCTGTCAGTGACTTATGCAGATGCTATATTCTGTTGGTGACCGTATGGTTCTCGAATTTATTTTTTGAGTTCCTGACTTGTTTACTTGGAGGTTCATTCGAGCCTTTGATCCTGGTATTCCCAGCATATTCAGAAAATGCTCAACAGTATCCTGTTCCAGAAGCCGTGATCCCATACAATGGGAGATCAACATGGTACTTGGTTCTTATATGTGCGAAAGCTATGCCAAACCTTTAACCTGATGATACTCATATGATTCCGAACAGTGCAACAATCATATTCAGAAATGATGGAACCTTGATCCCATGCCTTTGCATACATAACATGGTTAACCGCATGCTTAACATACATGTTCTATTATTTCCAAGGAATCATATTTGCAAGCCTTATGTTGAACCCTTCCATCCCTTACTTGCGCAAAATCAAAATCAAAGCACGTAAATTCCGTGGAAATGACAGAACATGACATGGCATTCATTCATGCACCCCATGCATATTCATGCATTCATAACAGGTACCCGAAGATTGGGGATTCTTATTCAGACCTGGGGTTATCTTCAAAGGTTCAACTTGATTTCTCACTGCACATACTCAGGGATCAGTTATGGAATAACTCCGAGTGGTACATGCAAGCTTTGGTCCGTGGTCAGAAATATCTTCAAGCGAGAAGATAATTGATTGAAGACTCAGATGAGCCAAGTCATGGAAGCTCTGATGATGTCAACAATCTTGCACCTATTACCACAACAGAGGGTCTCTCTTCCCCTCGTCTTTTAGGGAACACTTTCAACCATGGAGTGCTACACAATCTGGAGTTCTTGGAGCATCTTATCAGCAGATGGTTCACATTTACGGAGAGATCTTACATTAGTTCTCCATCCTTGTTGACCAACGCCAGATGTGGTTGCTACACCGGGGCATCCGAATATTCAATCAGGGGCATTCTCCACAGCCTTGCGTTCCCTGATCTGTTCAACAACAGTCAATCTTCATTCCCCTAGTGAATTCAAAAAAAGATTTTAAGCCAAGACAAAAGAAGCATGATGAGCATGTTGATGCGATCCAATGCATTAAATCCTGCTATTTCCATCTCTGACCTTCGGGATCCTCTCCCCATAAACATTCCTTCTGATTGCGATACACATGCTAGATGTATCCCCTATTCAGGGACACCCGGTTTCGATATCGAAGACTATAAAGGGGTTGAAGTATAAAGCCCAGCACCTGTCTGGCGTCTCTTCCAAAGTTTATACTGATTCGTTGGGCAAGTCATTCATTCGTTCTCCTGAAAGGATATTCTATGCATATTATACTGGGGCACCTGGCCATTCGATTGAAGGTATGTCATCTAGAGACAGAGTCCAAGACAAGATCAATTCAAAAACTGTCATGCTCACATCAGATCTGAAGAGGATCCTCCCTCCCAGTCAAGTATTGAGACTACAGAAAGTCGTCAGAATCAAGAAATCCATACGGAGTCAAGTCTCCTCGATGATGGCAACCATTGGTTTCTTTACTGTATTTTCATTCGCATTCTTACTTGTTTGTTTAAACATTGCTTGTATATAGAAACTTGTCTATTTTTGAATGAAAATCTTAATGCAATAGGTATGAATGTCTTGAAGTGTTCCTTTCATTTTTATTCATCCATTCGTTATCACTCTTTAAATGTTTTACTTGCATATTGATGCCAAGTTTCCAAGTCTTATGCTTAGGTCAAGGTTGGAAGGAGGATGACGATAATCTAAAAACGCAAAAAAATCTCTAGTTGGTACGCTTTTGAGTAAGACCCTGCTGACGATGTACAAGCCTTGTTTCAATTCCTAAACACCGGAGATATAAGGGAGATAGACCCTCGTTAACCCCTCTGAGCCTTCAAAGTAGGAGTTTCTTTTCTGTTCAGAAAAAACCCTCATTTTAACCTTGGGACGGGTAGTGTTCAGTCAATCTGATCAAGCATTCATAACTCATCAAGAGTGTGCATCTAAGGATACAACAATGGATTATCCATCAAAAAGTCGAGGAAAGTTAAAACCACAATGGTTAACCCTCATCTATCAACAACGTGCGTCAACTAACAATATCCCAATGGATATCTCTCACAAATCAAGAAGCCAAGATCAGATGACGATACAACAATGGCTATCCCTCGTATACCAAAGACTCAGACAGTCACGATCACTTCCGACAACGCAAAAATCAACGACTTGTTCAAAATGGAAAATACGAATAAGAAAGAAACAAAAATCCCCGCTAAGTTGAAGCTTGAAAATAAGTCGCTTAGACAAAAAATTGAGGCATCCCGCTGGACTTCCAAATCAAAATTCAAAAGAATTTGTCCAGGAAAAAATTAGGGAAAGCAAGAAGGAAATTGAATAAAGCCTAAAAGGCGAGAAAAGGATTACCAATGAAAATCCTCATCAAAGAACAAAGTCGTCTGATCAGACACCAAAATCAGAAGTTAGTGACTGTTATGTCCAAGAAACCACAGTGGTTCCTCAACCATCACAAACTCTTCGAGAGAGATGAATGCTTGTACCAGGTCAACTGAACGTAGGAATGAAGAACATCATGGAGAATGGGTGGGCACCAAATAATTTTGAGCCTTAAAACCTTTTTCTAAAACCGTGAACTAGGCCACGTTACAACCCATAAAAGTCGTAACTGAAGCATGGGTCAGTTCGAAAGCGTGCTACAATGAGATAGTGTTTAACTGACTCCTAAGAGGTACGTTCCAATATCTGTGTTGGCAGCATATGCTTGCATTATCTTTCATAAAAAAAAATTGCAAATGTTCCTCTCTAGCTAGTGACTCGTTCACAAAAGAGTTGTGATGTCATTTCATTTAAAGTTTTTTCAAACTTTAAGACTTACATATGTGTTGCATTAGAATTATCATTCTCATAATAAACATTCTTCTGCATACAAAACAACTGATTGACATCAAGTAAGTTTACACAATTAACAATCGGTAAAGAGCTCAATCTTGTCAGAGAAGAGAGGCTTGAATACCCTGTTGAAACAAGAGCCAGCTGTCACAAAAGAAAATGACTAATCCAGAGGCATGTTAACCAGTGATTCTGTCAAGTGCTTCACAGTCTGAGTACCCTTCAGGGATGAAGTTAACAAAAACTGCTAATCTGGGGCCGTCAAGTCGAGAGTTGATCTCTCCAAGATCGGCCAAATCTGGGGCATCCCCTCAAAGCCGTCAATCATAAAGCTATCACGTCGATCAATCTCTTCAAGCTCAACCAATCAGAAGCTATCACATTGATAAATATCTTCAACTTACCAACAATCAGGGGCTATCACAGTGATAAATCTATTCAGAATTCATTCAACCTGGGGTAGTTACGTCGAGATTCGACAAATCTCTCCAAGAAATTTGTAATCAAGAGCAGTTTATTTCGTGACTCAAGACATTGGGGCAGGCCACTTCATATTGTATTGTGGCACGAATATTCTGGTCTTCTATTTAACATAGAGCTTCTCAGAGATCCCACAGACAGGGACATTCCTCATCCGTACTTGCAAAGTTGCTCAAACCAATTATGTTGTACGAGACGAATCAAGCTAAAAGCATCATAACGGCCACCCTGACCTAGCCAGTACATGAATCCGCCTTCATCTACTGCAGACAACTTCAAACCTGATTCCCTAAGTGAATTCAGAAAGTTCGGAGTCGTCATTTGAATCGGAACGTGCAAGTGCATCCCCAGTGAAGCTAATCAAGAACATCCCCAATGGAGCTAAACTGGGACATTCGCAGAGCCAAACTGGGGCATTCACAGAGCTTAACCGGGGCATTCGTAGGTGTCCATGCCCATCTCTTATCCCCAAGTGATTCAAGAGATAATTCCCCAGTGTGCGTGAACTTGGGACATGTATTCAAAGAGATTCACATGGTGTTCAGTATCCATTCCTCGGCATATTCAGTTCTATCATCCTCTCGACGGTTCAGGATGTACGGAAGTCGGGCCAGATTATCTTTTCCCCAATGGTACGATTCAAAATCCGACAGCGTATCTGAAGACTCATTTCGTTAGTAACTCAATCTTCAGTAGAGTCATCAACAATCTTCGGTATCATGGGCTCCCCAATGCAATTCTTATCAGTATCCCCAACGACCTTCGGTAATGTATGCTTCCAGCGCCGATATGTACTGACATCCCCAGTGATGAGAAATGGTTCCCAGCAAGCCTTCTCTTATCCCCATGAAGTTTATTTCTTCACACTGCATATAGTTATCACTGCATAACATTACATCCTCAAAAGCGTGTAGATGATCCATCAGAATGGGTCTTTGCGGCAAAAGAAATCCAAACATGCATACGAAGCATAAGCCAGATCAGGTACCTTACATGAAAGACCTGAATTATTCAGGGACAACAGTACATCCCTACAGAAGGATATCATCCCCAGAATCCCCAGTCGGTGACCTTCACCTTCTCAATGCCCAGCAAAACCAATACGCTTTATCGTTCTAAACCCAGTTCTTGTCTGGTAGTCAGTTCCCTAAACACTCGTCCATGTCCATTCTTAAACACTCATCTGTGTCAGTCCCTCAAACACTCGTCTGTGTTTACCTTCTGATACTCGCTTGTACCTTATTTCAATACTCGTCCATATTGATTCAAACACTCGTCCGTGTTTAACCTTTGATACTCGTCTGTATCTTCTTTCAATACTCGTCCGTATTGATTCAAACACTCGTCCGTGTTTAACCTTTCTTGATGCTCGTCCGTGTCGCTTATCTAAACAATCATCATGTCGTAACCCATGTTTCCTTCGTCGAACCTAAGATCGCCCGTAGGCTAGGTTCTTCCTTAGATCATCTTAGAAACCTGAGATCGCCCGTAGGCTAGGTTATTCCTTAAATCATCGTCGAACCTAAGATCGCCCATAGGCTAGGTTCTTCCTTAGATCATCTTAGAACCTGAGATCGCCCATAGGCTAGGTTCTTCCTTAGATCATCGTCGAACCTGAGATCGCCCGTAGGCTAGGTTCTTTCCTTAGATCATCTTAGAACTTGAGATCGCCTTTCGGCTAGGTTCTTCCTTAGATCATCTTAGAACCTGAGATCGCCCGTAGGCTAGGTTCTTCCTCAGATCTTAGAACCTGAGATCGCCTTTTGGCTAGGTTCTTTCCTTAGATCACCGTCGAACCTGAGATCGCCTGTAGGCTAGGTTCTTCCTTAGATCATCTTAGAACCTAAGATCGCTCGTAGGCTAGGTTCTTCCTTAGATCATCGTCGAACCTGAGATTGCCCGTAGGCTAGGTTCTTCCTATAGATCATCGTCGAACCTGAGATCGCCCGTAGGCTAGGTTCTTTTGTTCATCATAGAACCTGAGATCGCCCGTAGGCTAGGTTCTTCCTTAGATCATCGTCGAACCTGAGATCGCCTGTAGGCTAGGTTCTTCCCATAGATCATCATCGAACCTGAGATCACCTCTTGGCTAGGTTATTCCCTCAAATCACTGTCGAACCTGAGATCTCCCGTAGGCTAGGTTCTTCCTTAGATCACCGTCGAACCTGAGATCGCCTATTGGCTAGGTTCCTCCTTAGATCACATTCTTAGAACCTGAGATCGCCTCTTGGCTAGGTTCTTCCCTCAAGTCACCGTCGAACCTGAGATCACCTCTTGGCTAGGTTCCTCCTTAGATCACCTTCTTAGAACCTGAGATCGCCTCTTGGCTAGGTTCTTCCCTCAAATCATCGTCGAACCTGAGATCGCCTCTTGGCTAGGTTATTTACATATACTTTGTCTTAGAACCTGAGATCGCCCTTTGGCTAGGTTCTCTGTCAAATCACTCTCATGTGTCACCTTAGGATCGTAGGTTGCCCGTAGACCTCGTCCGATGTCTTTCCATACCAACCATTTGTCTTGTATTGGCATCAAGCCACGTTACAAGTCCAATCTCTGTCTCTTCATTGAAAAAACAAATTTCTTTTCCCCAGCAGATAACACAAAAATAAATAAAGAAAACACTTACTCTCTCTCTCAGGACAAATTTTCGGCATTGGTATTTAATCATCTTCCACCTTGAACTTCCGAAAGGCACGCGCCAATCGTACTTTCAGGTTTAAGATGATTAAATAGGGACAGCTGTAATACCCCAAATTTGTCCTACCCTTCTAATTTTATCTGGTTTATGCATTGTCGCGCTTTTCTCATGTACATATATCCATTAGGTCATTTAACATTGCATACATTCGCTAACAACGTAACTTCGCAAGGGTTCGAGAACCTTCGGGATTAGGGTTTTATCAACTGGCTAAGGTGTATATGTTCAAATTGAGCCTGATTCTTCTGGTTATTTTTCAAGGCAGTGAAATTACGGAATTAGGGTTTTGTGTTCATGGATGTTGTGGATCTTTTCTTCATCAAGCTACAAGGTTATCCTCCATTAAGAATTCATCAAACACAAGTTGATTAGGGTGTCACATCTTCTATGTTCGAATTTGTAGTATCTATCGAATGAGGTTCATTGGGCTTCATATTACGTTTCTTTCTATACTTCGAAGCGCCATCAAGACATTGTTGTTGTCCATGAAGTCAAGATATAGTGTGGATTGGATTGTAAAATGCAAGCCGTGTATATAGCATAAATTTGTAAGCACATCGAGTTCGAAACTTCATTGTTTTTTCGAATACTTATTACCTAAATCGCAAGTAACTTGGATTGCTGATGATTATTGAATTGGTTTCGTTGAAACTTCTAATTATGCTCAAGATTGATATTAGTTCAAGGTTTTAGTTTCGTGATTTGGCAATGGTTTATTCAAGATAAGGTTGGAAGATTCGTTCATGTGGTTCTCTTGGTGTACAAGTTACAAATTTTCAAAGAATTATAAGTCATAACATCATTCAAAGTTAATAAATTAGTTTTGTTCATCAAAACTCATCAAGAACCAAGGGTTCACGTTCATTCAACGATATGATCTTTACAAGTTCTAGGCATTACACATGATTTGTCAAAGGGTTATCCAAATTCATTCTCGTTCATTCGAGGTCATAACCATGCAATTTACAAGTTGTGTCATTGGAGCATTACAAGAGAATATTACAAAGGCCATTTACATCCGAGATTACTAAATCAAAACAAGAATTTACATTAAATCTTCAAGTGGTCTAAAGCTAAAGAATTCTAAATCGAGGTCTCCATCATTCATTTCTAAACTTATTCATCTTCAAGCCATTATCTTCCAAGATTGCTTTATTCCAACTTGGTTATATCCAAGCCTTGGTCCATGTTTCATGCCAAAAGAAAACCTGCATAAACGACCATTTTCCGAGCAAGTTCAGTGCCAATGTTTAATCAAGTTAATTCAATTTGAAGTACAAAAATCAGCAATTACACCAAGTGTTATGTACTTAAATCAAACCAATTTATCACATTCATAACACATACACTACCCTCTTAACCAATTCCATAACAGCCCCTTTACTGTCCTAACCAAATTCTAGCTTTTTTTTAAACTACTTTCCAACCTCTAATCACTAATAGAACTTCACCAAACTGTTTAACCGAAACCATAACAGAAACTACATTAGCAAAAGCCCATAACAGATTTACAAACAACAAAACCATTTCCTAACTACAACTAACTGTCATAACAAAAATTTATTGTAGCTACTTATCAAAAACCTCTAACTGTCAGAACAACCTATAACCAACTCTCATATTCTAACGAATTCTCAACAAACTGCTAACAGAATGATAAAGCCATAAGAATTCCCTAACTGCTGTAACTGTTAACAGAACTTTTTCCAACTTCTAACCACTCCTCTAACCACTCCTAACAGACCATAACAGAAAATATCAACCAATTTCTAACTGTCAAAACAAGCTCTAACAAAACTTCTGGCAGAAGGGAGGCATAACAGATTGAAAAGGAGAAAAGAGAAGGAGGAGGTACGATTGAACACAGAGAAAATCATAAGAACTCACCGATTCATCTTCATTCTAAAAATCAGAGAAGAATCACCACCAAAAAAAAGATCTCTTCTCTCTCTACAATCATCATCTTCAGAGCTTTCTGCAACTTCAACCATCATTATCTTCACTCTTTCTCTTCGCTCCATAATCATCCTCATCAGCTTCACGATTACAATAATAACACCAACGCAACGTTTCCATCATCATAATCTCTGTGAATCTGCAACAAGATTGCAACAATATCAAAATCCACAACCGCGTCAATTTTCTTCTCCGTTCAAATTCGACTTCACACACCGCTTTGAACCAGGATAGAGCAACCTCTCAACAACGACGTACACACATAGATGCAGAGAGATAGAAGAAGAAGAAGCAGAAATCACAAGAGAAGGAAAGAGTCAAGAACGTGATACCTAGATTATCTTCCACATCTTGGATCTTCTGCTCTCTCATCAAAGGAGCGTCGAACTCGTCTCCCGTAGGTAAACATTTATATATCGTCTTCCTTCGTCTTTTTTCATTATACAGTGATTTGCTTTCATTTGGATCGGAAGAGATGATGTTTCTGAGACAAATGAGGAGAGAGGTCTGTTGATAACGGTGTTGCTGGAAGGCGAAGACATATTGAGATCGAAGAGGTTTGAAATTTGGATCGGTGAAACAAATGAGACGAAGAAGAGGAATGGTGGAGACCGAACTGATCGGGTGATGAATATGCTTGATAGACGGTGGAGATACAGCGCCGTTGAGTATCACGAGAGAGAATAGGAGATTTTGTGTTGTTACAAGAAGCTGAATAGCCACTTCTAACCCTATCTACTTCATCATCAAAACGATATCGTATCGCTTCCACCCAGTTATTTTCATTTTTTTCTTTTAAATGGATAATAAGTATTATAAAAAAACAACTGCTGAAGCATTTGGGTCAGATTGGTGATATGGGGACCTTGGTGGACGAGTTACACTCAATTTAGGCCCATGGCCTTTTTTTTTAGCGAACTTTTTGACCATGGACCCTTTATGGACTGGGCCTTAGTGAAACTTCTAAGCTAGCATCACATTCAGATTAATACACCTCCCTGTTCCACCTTAATTTACACTTTGTTTCTTGAATTTTGGCGATTTAATTGTGGTATTTTCTTCCTTGATTTTTGGCTGAAATTTTGTGTGGGTACTAATATGTTACTCCTTGACTTAGTGATATTATTTTCATAATTTTTTCTATTATCTTAGGAATTAATTGAATTAATGTTTGGTACATGATTAGAATTAAGATTTTAACGCGTTCTTGTCGATTTTGTATCCTTGATTCAATTTCCTTGGCATGATGGGTGGTTTAGAGGTAGGTTCTGATCCTTGAATAATGCCATGTTATTTTTGACGTATTTGTACATTATGCAGGGTACGTTCTTTTTGCTTTCAATTATGTAATATAAAAAGTAGTTAGGCGATCAAAGGATACGACTTATGCTCTCTCCTGATGCAACACGCTTTATTTCTCATCGTCCTGAGAAATTCATATCATATTATATGTTATCCTGATACATGTGATACTTTGTGATACTTTGCACAAGAACTTCTAATCATGTGTTGCATTCGCAACACGCGTTAGCCTTTATCTTAGTTGGATAGTGCTTCTGACTCTGTTTGTTTCTTGGTGAAGCTTGCTCGACGCGTACTCCCTGCTTTTTCAGCGCTTTCGTCTGCTCTTGACGACTTGCTCGCTTTGGTAGTATCTGCTACTACCCTTGTGCTTCTTCGCACTTTATTACTTCCTAGATATCATGAGAAGTAGGAAATAAAGAGCGTGTGCTCGAAGTCGCTGTTTAAAGACCTGTAGCAGGCATTCCGCACTTCATTTGTTATATGTGTTGTGCTTGTGTTTGTTTACTTTCTTGTCGATTGATGAGTCACTCAATTTAGCAATTGAGATCACGACTTCTCTCTCATTGCATGCTCCCTATAGGATTTTATCGCTTTCCATTCTTTCTTGTTGATCGATGAGTCACTCAATTTAGAAATTGAGATCACGACTTCGCTCTCATTGCATGTTCCCTATAGGATAGTTTTGTTAGAATTTCTTTGGCATGCTAACCTAGGCAGAATCTCTTTAGGTGCTCTCTTGAGCTTAATAGCTCGTTTACTTTATCCTTGTACATACCATGTTCCCTTAGGATGCGCTTGCTCCGTTCAGATACAAGTTAGACCTTAGATTGCAAACCATGCATGCTGACATTAGGTAGAAACTTCCCCTTTCATCCTTGACGTAGGACTACCATTGTATGATAACATTAGGTTTAGGAATAGGCTAGTCTCTCTTAGACTCTTTTCTTCCCTTTTGCATGTGCATTCAAAACAAAAACTTCTTAGCAAATCAAAAACATTCTAATCATAGTTAAACCCTTTTTCAAGGTAACAAAAATATAAACCAATTCAAATCATTTTGTGCACTCGAGCACCCTTTTATCTAAAACCCTTTTCAGGTAAGGACATGATTAGTTTACTTATGTGCCAACGCATAAGTCTCCAAAGGTCGAGCTGCGGCAGAAGGCGGAATTAACATTGTCCATAAAAAACACAAAACAAACAAAAACATATGAGCCGAACTACGGTAGCTCTGATTCCTCAAAAAGGATACGTAGGCATTGGGGTAGGGCCCAGGTGAGCACAATTTTATTTTCCCTACATTATTTTTCCCTTTCTTCTGCATGTATTCTCCCTTCAGTAGTATAGTAAACAGTAAGCATAGATTGAACACACTCATAAGATAGATAACAAGAGTGGATACTGTAGAGTACTACGGGCGTGTGGGGTGCTAATACCTTCCCCTCGCGTAACAGACTCCCTTACCCGATCTCTCAGTCGCAAGACCGTGACTTCTCCCTTCTCAGGTTTTCTCGATGTTTACCTTTCCCTACATGTGAGATAAAAGACGTTCGATGGCGACTTCATTGTTTTGATGATTTTCAGCCGGTTGTTTCACCCACATTGAAAATGGCCAAGGAGCAGTCAAGACATTCAGAGGTACTGGAGGCACATGTAATTTGTTAGTGTAGATCTGGAACTTGTGACAAGTTCTTGAGTGATGATGGCAATTAATTTCCATAGTCAACCAATAGTAACTCGCTCTCAGAATTTTATTAGACATTATATGTCCACTGAAGTGAGTACCAAAGACACCTTTGTGCATGTCCATCATAATTTTCTCAGCTTCCTTCTTGTCTACACAACAAAGCAAAGTCGAATCATGGTTGAGCTTTTACAAAATTTCGTTGATCAAGAAGAACTTAGCAGAGAACCTCCATAGGAATTTCTTGTCATTGATAGATGCCCCCTCGGGATATTCTTGAGCCTCGAGGTATCTTTTCACTTCATGAAACCAAGGCTTCTCTTCTACTCCGTCAGTGTCAACTTCGTAGTAATGTGTCGGTTCGTCTAGTCTTTTGATAGTAATTCGAGGAGCTTCACTGTCCCATCTGACTTTGAACATAGATGGCATGGTAGCCAATGCATCTGCCAATTGATTCTGTTCTCGTGGGATATGCTCAAAATTTATTTCCTCGAAGTACGAGATTAATGTTAACACATGCTCCCGGTAAGGAATGAGATTCGGATGCTTCGTATTCCATTCTCCCTTAACCTGACTGATTACCAAGGATGAGTCCCCATTTACACTCAAGAATTTGATTTTCTTATCAATAGCAGATTGGATACCCATGATGCACGCTTAGTATTTGGCCATGTTATTGGTACAGTCGAAGCATAATCTGGCGGTGAAGGGCGTATGGCAACCCTTGGGAGAAATAATCACAACACCGATTCCATTGCCAAGTGCGTTAGAAGCTCCATGGAAAACCATAGTCCATCGGGATCCTAGATTTGGTCCTTCATACAGTCCAGGTTCTTTATAATCTGTGACTAGCATGATATTCTCATCTGGGAACTCAAAATTCATAGACTGGTAGTCGTCTACAGCTTGATGAGCCAAATAGTCTGCTAGTACACTTCCTTTGATTGCCTTCTGGGTGTTGTATTGAATGTCAAATTCTGTTAGGACCATTTTCCATCTGGCTATTCTTCCGTAGAGAGCAGGCTTCTCGAATATGTATTTGATGGGATCCACTTTAGAGATCAATAGAGTAGTATGAGTCAACATATACTGTCTTATTCAGCGAGAAGCCCATGCCAAAGTGCATCAAGTTTTCTCAAGCAGTGAGTATCTTGTTTCATAGTCATTAAACTTTTTGCTAAGGTAGTATATTGCATGCTCTTTTCGACTAGACTCGTCATGTTGGCCCAATACACACCCCATTGAGTTCTCTAACATTGTTAGGTACATAATTAGAGGTCTTCCTACAACTGGTGGCATCAGAATTGGAGGTTCTTGTAGGTACTCCATGATCTTGTCAAAGGCTGTCTGACAGTCGTCGTTCCACTTTACTACCTGATCTTTCTTCAGTAGCTTGAAGATTGGATCACAAGTAGCAGTCAAATGAGAAATGAATCGAGAAATGTAATTTAGTCATCCCAAGAAACCTCTGACGTCCATCTCTGTATGGGGAGGAGGCACTTCTTGAATAACTTTGACTTTGGCGGGATCAACCTTAATGCCTTTACCACTGACAACAAAACCCAGGAGTTTATCGGATCTCACCCTAAAGGTGCACTTGTTCGGATTCAACCTCAGCATGTACTTCTTCAGTCTCTAAAATAACTTGTGTAGATGGTCAAGATGATCTTTTTCAGTCTGAGATATGGCTATCATATCATCGACTTAGACCTCTATCTCGTGATGGATCATGTCATGGAATAAAGCTACCATGGCATGCTGATATATTGCGTCGGTGTTCTTTAACCCAAAATGTATAACTTTGTAGCAGAAAGTGCCCCACTGTGTGACAAAGGTAGTTTTCTCCATGTCTTCAGGTGTCATCTTGATCTGATTATAACCTGAGAAGTCGTCCATAAAAGAGAACACCTTGTGATGAGCGGTATTATCAACCAGAACATCAATATGTGGAAGTGGGAAGTCATCTTTGGAGCCCGCCCTATTCAAATCCATGTAGTCTACACACATATGTACCTTGCCGTCTTTCTTTGGTACCGAAACAACATTTTCAACCCATTGAGGATACGATGTAATAGCCAAGAAACCTATGTTAAATTGTTTCATAACCTCAGCCTTGATCTTCTCTGACATCTCGGTATGCATGTGACGAACCTTATGCTTTATTGGAGAACAACCCTCTTTCATCGGCAGACGGTGAACCACAATATCAGTATCGAGCCCTGGCATGTCTTCGTATGACCAAGCAACAATCTCAACATATTCATGTAACATCTGTATTAACCTGTTCTTGACATTATCCTCTAAGTTGGCGCCTATCTTGACTTCTTTTTTGTCTGCTTCAGTACCCAAGTTTACAATTTCAACTGGCTCTTCATATGGTTGAATAGTCTTTTCCTCTTGTATTAACAGTCTGGAAAGTTCTCCAGGTATTTCACAATCTTCCTCATCTTCGTCCTTGGCTTGGTAGATTGGACTTTCAAAGTCATAAGGGGCAATAGTAGAGTCGTTATCAATGGGATCCATATTGGATGTGGATCTGCAATTTATTGTGTGGGTGTGTGTAAGAACACATAGCTATTTGAAAATGATAAAATTAAAAGGAAAGACAGAGAGCGCAAAATTTGAATGCAAAATGTCCAATGCTTTATTATATGAAAATATGTTTATGAAATGACAACCCTTAACAAACGAATCATCGTGCCCCAGGTAAGGCACAAGGTTTAAAATCATTGTTTAAATATTACATAACCAAACTTTGAAAGAAATAAAAACATAAATGTAGCTTATACTCCTGACTAAAGGAGATAGAGATGATGTCTCGAGTCTCCCATTTGTTGGATCTGTTGCCGATGGTAGGAAAGATCCAACTGTCAAGGTCATAATCACTGCCAGCATCTTCTATAGCATTGAATTTGTTGTTGCTGATACAGAATGGTGGTCTTCCAGCACGAGCGCGACAAACAACCCTTTAACCCTCTACAGTGGAACCCAAACCAAATTTGTCAGATTTATATGGAATGTCAGGAAACTGACCCTAAGTAGTACAACCACCTTCTTCTTTGACAGCTTTAGCATCTTTAAGTGAAGCCATTCTGGGAAGAACCCTGGTAACTTTGGGAATGGAAGAGATGTCTTCGGTTGAGGCAGGAGGGATAAATTCAAAAGTATGACAGGGAGTCTCAATGAATTCTCCGTCCATCTGTACATACCGAAATGAGTTCAAGTGGATAACCATATACTCTTCTTCGCCACAGACTGTAACAACCTTTCCATGCACGATGTGATATGGTGGGAGAATTGACTTAAGGTTTTGTGTTTCGTTGCAAATGTTTCGGTTTAGCAAGAGTCACCACTGACTTTTATTTTATCCAAAAGGAAAGGTAAAAAAGCACACGAAAGACCTTTGAGATGTTTTCTTGAGTTCGGGGGGTAGATTATGAAAAGGGAAGGTGCTAGCACCCTTTTCATCCATGGTTTTCCATGGGCTCTTAGTTACTTGTTTAGATCACTTGCTTTGCTTTTCCAATTGTTTGAAATGGTGCTTTGTGTGGTTTTGAAATTATTTTGAAAAGAGGCCATCGTTTAGGCAATCTTTGTAATGATTCTCATTTGTAAGAATGTATACAAAGATGTTTTGTCTTTTGAAAAATGTTTCAATGTTTTGAAAGTTGTTTGGAAATGTTTTGAAAATATGTGTGTGTTTGAAAATAGCAAGGATTTTTTGCAAATTGATCAAGTAACTAGAAGCCATCTACCTACTCAAAAGTCTTTCCTACACATTTTTATTCCTTTGACATTGTTGATTTACCATTGCTTTGGTAAACAACCCTATCTTTGGATGTTAAACGGGATGGGCGTGGGTCATCGTATGACCATGATAGCAATAGTGCCAAGTATCTTAGCTTGCTTGAGGGACTAAGATCATTTGTTTTAGGCAACCTTGTCTAGCGTCATCGAGGGACTATGATCTTTTGTTTTGTTTTTGTTTTGCCAAGATACCTAGCATGCATACCATGGCCATTTTTTAGGCAAAAAAGTGGGTGAAACCCTAGGGGTGTTTGTGTGCAATGTGTCGTCATTTTACATGCATTTGTTTTGTATTAGGTCATGCTATTTGTTTGATTTTGTCTTATCATACAAACCCTAATTTACTAAACATGTATATAATGCGATAAATTGCGTAAAGTAAATCTAAGCTATTACAACAATATTATGGGAGGGGGGACACAAGTTTGAATGGGGGATATTTGCACAAAATAAAACCCTAATTCACTATTACAACCCAATTGAATTTATTGTACAATAAATAAATAAACAATTATTTAAATATGCAATAAAATGTAAATATGCAAAAAATGTTTTGTAATTGTTTTATGTATGAGAAAATAAAATTATCTAAGTCCTAAAAATAAGAAAAAAAAATATTATTATTTTTGAAAGGGGAAACCCTAATTTTTGATTTAAAAGAAAGTATTGTTTTCTGATATTTATTTGTCCATTTTTGTTTAAGAAAAATAATAATAATATTATATACAAATATTAAAAATTAAATATGTATGAAAAATAAATATTTAAATGTGTATAATATAATAAAATAAAATATTTAAGTATTTTTATTATTATTTACAAGTTTATTTAAGAAAATAAGTTTTATAAACCTAATAAACTATTTTTATGCCAAAAAAAATAATAAAAAATAATAAAATGAAATGCAAGAAATTAAGAAAATATTTTTTGGCATTTTTTAATGTTCAGAAAAAAAATATTAAAGTCAACAATCACAAAAGAAATAAAAAAATATGCAAAATATAAAAAATGGGCCAAGGGGTTGCAAAAAGGAAACATGGGGGTGTGAAAAGAAACAGGCCCAAGGCGCCAGGCCCAGACAGCCTTCATCCCTGACCTCCAACTTCATCCCAAACGTGCGCTTCTGTGTTCAAATCCTGTTCTTGCTCATGCTTGCATAAAATCAAAAATTCATAACACAAAAAAGGTAGCTCATGAACTCACGATTCCAATGATATAAAGAACATGACATAACTCTCAAAGACCAAGGAGAATTTTAATGGCCCTAATTTCTGACCTAGTTTTTTCAGCAAGTTCAACAACCAAATACTCTTAGCTCAGTTAATATAAATGGAAAGTATGCATATGTACAGTTTAAGCAAGTTAAGGACTACATTTTTGTTTCACAAATCTAAGCTTAAGGATGCCTAAATAAGGAGATAGAACTTTGAAAAATACCTTGTTCAGTTGAGTTTGGATATGGCAATGTGGAAACTTTGAGTGAGGCCTGAAGATCTTGTGAGCTTCCTTGAAGTTCCCTCAAGCTTCTCCAATGCTCAGCTTGCTTTGTAGATGTCTGAATCTCTTTGTAGAAGTCAACCTGCAAACTCCAAAAATGAAAATGGTGAAGCTTGAAACAGGGGTTACGGTTGCTATACAAAGGCCTGGATATTTTAGGTAGGAGGTATGGAATGTGTTTGAAGCCTTGAAACAAAAAACGCACGAGCAAAATATGATTTGGCTTGAGTTTTGTAGAAGATGCCCTGTTTGGGCAGAAATTGGTGTTTTTGGTGTTTTAAAGTGTTTGAGATGTTGTGAATTCGTGCTTAGGCTTGCAACAAAGTTCTGAAGTTGTTTGAAATGATACAAAGTCTTGACTTTAACAGATACCCAAGTTGTCTTGACTTTTGCAAGTTTGCTTGCTTTTGAAGAAAGTTGACATGACCAATGCCAAAGGCCTGTACAGGCTTGCTTGTTAGCTGCATAGGGATGGTGTACTTTTCCTGATGTTTGTGGATCTTGTTTGCAACAAAAGATCAGGTCTATGGCTCAAGATTTGCAAAGTTGTAAAAAGCTAGCTTTATGAAAGTAGTATTATGCACTTTATGCCATAAATGGATTAATTCATTGTACAATGCTCCAAAGATCAAAATAAATCCATTGTCCACTGAATTAGAATTCAATTATGGAGTGTATAAAGGATTAGGACCTGTAATACCAAGTACAAGCATGCTAGGACAGATTTGCAACTTAAACTATTGTGAAAAATGCCTTGAACAAAAGTGATAAATTGCCATTTTCCTTTCTTCGTTTCTCCCTAACCATATATGATCTTGGAGATTTCTTGGACATTTTGGAAAGCTTGTAAAATGATCTACAATCCATATTTGAAATGCATTTTGATATTCCTTTTGGAACTAGGTGAAAAGTTTCCATGAAGTTAGGTCAAAAATCTGCCTAAACGAGGGCAAAATTTCACTAAGTTAAAAAGTTTATGGACCCCTATTCACAAAATCATAACTTGAGATCCAAGCATCTTTTTGGAAAACTTTGTGAATAAAAGTTGTAGATTTCATGGAATACTAAAACTTTCATGTTGGAAGTTTTCTTTGAATCCAATTTCATCATGATGAAAAAGTTGGGAAAAGTTGGGGGAAAATAAGAAATTTTCAACACTTAGAAAATTTCTAAGTTATGAAAATTTTCAAATTAAAACCCTAATTTTAAAAATTAGGTTTCTTGGTCAACAAGTTTCACATTTTGGCATATCTTGATGAATTATGACCCTTGGCACTTGATTTTGACCAAAAAGTCAAAGTTTGACTTTTCAGTGTACAGTTGATTTTTGATCAGTTGACTGGAAAATTCATCTGTCAATCCTATGCATTTGAGATCTTTTGAACCTTGTGATTAGGTCAATATGATTCCATTTAGTCCTTGAAATCATGCTTGAACCCAATTGGTCATTGGCTAGGATAAAAATCAGAAATTGCCCTTCTACAGTCAAAACCCTAATTTTGACCATTTTGCCCTTTTGATGATCTGATCAAATTTCTTGAGGAGTTGTGATCCAAATTTGATCAAATGGTACATATGAAGCTAAAATGTTTTTTTGGATCAAAATTTATGAAGTTTGACTGTAAATTGGCCACAGTTGACTTTTTCCCCAATATAGTTGATTTTTAGGTCAACTGTCCAGTTGACTAGACAAAAATGTGATTCAAGGCTTGAAACTTGGTATGAGCAATCTTAGGGGTCCAAGATGGTGTATGAAAGTCACATGAAGCATTGATGGTCCAAAAATCCTTGTACAAACTCAAACCCTAATTTCAGGTTATCAGTGCAAGGAGATGTCTTGAGCTGAGCAAACCCTAAATTGGTCTTGAGTCCAAGAAGTCTTGTGAGGAAAATCTTGATAATATGAGAGGGCAGATTTTGGGATACAACAGCTGCCCCTGTTCAATCTTCTTGAACCTGAAGAGTTAGATTGGCGAGTTTTTCCGGTCGTGACTCGAAGGTAAAAGATGATTGGACACTAGAGTGCCCGTAAATTTGCACTCGTCAAATTGTAGTTGAAGGAATGGGCTTAAAGATGCCATTTGGAGAGGTGACAGAATCTTGTCGGAGATGGGCTTGTAGATTCCATCCAAGAATGTTTGTTGAACTGTAAGTTGTAAATCCGAAAAATAAGTGTCAGAATGGTATTCATGTCTGGAATGCATTTGAACTGTATCTGGAGTCTGAAACTGTATGAGCAATGGAATGGCGTCCGTGTCTGGAGCGTATTCGAGCTGTAACTATACTTGAATTTGAATGAATAACAGGATGACTTCCACATCTGGAGTGTATCTGTATTGTATCTGAATCTGAAATCTGAATAGGCGACAGAATGGCATCCGTGTCTGGAGCGTCTCTGAGCTGGGGAGAATCATAACAAGTGACAGAATGGCAACCGTGTCTGAGGCGTATCTGAACTTGAAAATCTGAATGAGTGACAGAATGACTTCCGTGTCTGGAGTGTATTTGTACTGTGTTGTACCCCAAAATTTTCCCTCTCATCTCATCAATATTTTCTCATCACAAGACTCTTGGAACTCAAGATCAAGTTAGGGTTTGCTCTGCTCAAGACCCCTCCCTGCACTGAGGACCCAAATTAGGGTTTGAAGTTTGCACAAGGATGTTTTGACCTAAAATTCCCAAAGTGACTTTCATGCTTCATGTTGGACTCACAAGTTTATCCATACCAAGTTTCAAGCCTTGATTCCAATCTTTGCCCAGTCAATTGGACAGTTGATCTGAAAATCAGCTGTATTGGGGAAAAAGTCAACTATGACCAATTGACAGTCAAACCTCATGAATTTTGACCCATATCAACATAATAAACTCATATGAACTATTTGGTCAAGTTTGGATCACAATTCCACAAGAAATTTGATCAGATCACCAAAAGGGCAAAATGGTCATTTTTAGGGTTTTGACTGCACAAAGGCAATTTTTGACTGTTTGACCTAACCAAGGGTAAACCAAGCTCACATATGGACTCAAGAACTCAATGGCATTGTCTTGACCCATTCAACAAGTTCAAAAGATCTCAAATGCACAGGATTGACAGATGATTTTTTCAGTCAACTAATCAAAATTTGACTGTATACTGAAAAGTCAAACTTTGACTTTTTGGTCAAAATCAAGTGCCAAGATTCATTTTTCATCAAGACATGTCAAATTATGAAACTTGTTCATCAAGAAATCCAAATTTGCAAATTAGGGTTTAAAATGAAAATTTTCATAACTTAGAAATTTTCTAAGTTATGAAATTTTCTTATTTTTCTCTCAACTTTGTCCCATTTTTTCACCAAGATGCAAATGGATTCAAGCAAAGCTTGAAACATGAAAGTTGTAGTCCATTTCAAAATCTACAACTTTGATTCACAAAGTTTTCTCAAAGGAAGCTTGTATCTCAAGTTATGATTTTTGGAATAAGGGTACCAAACACTTTTAACTTAGAGAAAATTTGCCCTATTCTAGGCAGGATTTTGGTCCAACTTCTTGGCCATTTTTCACATGGTTCCACTTGGAGTTTCAATTTGCATTACAAATATGGATTGTAGTACATGTTCCAAGCTTTCCAAATTGTCCAAGAACTTCTCAAACACCCTTGTGGTTAGAGAGAATCGAATTCACAAAGTTGGCCAAAACTCACTTTTGTTCATGGCCAAGGCTTGTTCATAACAATTGCATTTTTCAAATCAGTTTGTGTAATGCTAGCTTGCAGGCCTCAAGACCAAGTTTACACTCCTTAATTTAATGCCTAACCATTGTGTTAAGGTGTTATTTCATCCATTTGGACATTACATGCTAAACTAACCCTTAACTAGAAAAAGCAAAGTTTTCATTTTGGTAAAGTGATACTTTATGTCAAATTCCAAATCTTTGAGACAGAGGCCAGATCTTTGAGGCAAGAGTGAGTACACAAATCCCATTTACCAAGAGCAAATGTTGCAGCATACATGATAGAGGTCACAGGCCTGCATTGTCAACTTGAACTTCTTGGCTTCAAAAACAAGCAACTTTGCAAAACAGATACAACTTTCATTTCCTGTAAACACAAGTCAGAACAAACTTTGTACTCATCTTCCATACATCCCAACTGACCTAAGGCACGACCATTCCACCCCTCATACCTCCTAATACACCAAAACACCATCTTGCTGCAAAAAAATAGGGCACCTGCCGCGGATTGAAGTCCACAACTCAGTTTGCTCGTGCACTTCTGCTAAAAACCTTTCAAACACCTTCCATACCATCCACCTAAACTATTCTAAGCCTTACACACCAGTTGTAACACCTCTAACCTCATTTGCCATTTTCATTTTCAAGTGTTGCAGGTGAACTTCTACAGCACAATACAGAGTGTTTCAAAGCAAGCCAGGCATTTGGGAAGCATCCTTGGACTTCAGGCAAGCTCAACATAAGCTCAAACTCCATTGAAGGTTGCTACATTGCTCTATCCAAGTCAAGCTGAAACAGGTAATCTATGGACTTCTATCTCTCTATCCAGGCATGATTAAGCTTAGGTTTGTGAATGAAACATGTTCTACTCATAGCCCTGAAGCCATACATGTGGTCACTTTTCATTTATATTAAGCATGCTGTGAGAATTTTAACCATGAATATTTGAAAAAAGCTAGGTCAGAAATTGGGGGTGATGAAATTCTCCCTGGTTTCTTAGAGTTAGGTCAAGTGTTTTATATGGTTGAAATCGTGGTTTCATGCTCTACAATGTTTGTGTTATAAGTTTTGGCTAAAAATCAAAGAATCAGGAGTTTGTATTTTGAATAAGGAAGCGCGCGTTTTGACAGTGCTGGAGGTTGAAGAAGGTTGGCTTGGGCTGGGCCTGAGTCAGTTTTGCTGTTTGCACCCCTTTTTTTCAATTTGCACCCCCTGGCCCATTATGTGAAATATTTGACATTTTTGCATTTTTCTTTTTTTATTTTGACTTTATATTTTTGACTCAAACATAAAAAACACCAAAAATATTTTTCCACATTTTTTTCATATTTATTTGACATTTATTTACTTTCAAGCATATGTATGTAAATAAATATAAATCCTTTTCATTTAAAAAACCTAAAAAAATAATACAAAAATATTTATTTTTCAGTTATTATTTTTTGTTTACATTTTGAAAACATTTTCTAAATATACATTTTTGTAAATATTTAATATTATAGTTTTGTACATATTTAGCATATTAAATATATATAATATATACATGTACATATATTTAGGGCAAAAATATAAAAATAATACCTTTTATTTTTATTTAATATTTGACACCAAAAATACTTTTTTTTAACAATATACTTTTTATTTTTGCATAAATTAATATATATATTGTACATAATCAATAAATAATACTATTTATTCAAAAACTAGGGTTTAACCCTAAAATGACAAAAATAATCAAAAATATGACTTTTTTTATTTTGTTTACACTTCAAACATGAAAACCTTTTTCACATACATAAACAATCTCTTTTTTTGCATAATGCATTTTTATTTGATACTTATTTATTTATATTTATTTAAATGTTAAATATTAATTTGTATATTCGATATGGTTGTAATAATTTATCATTTATTTCCTTGTGAAATATCCCCCAAATCAAACTTGTATCCCCATCCCCATAATCATGTTGTAATAATTTAGGACTTTAAATTCTCGCACATTTAAAAGTTTCCAAATTATGCCATGCTTAGACTTAGGGTTTGTATGCAAAATCAATCAACAAATAGCTTGACCTAATCCAAAGATAAACATGCATGAAAAACAAACACAATGCACACTTGCACCCCTAGGGTTTCATCCACTTGTTGCCTTCAAAAATGGGCCATGGTTGCATGTCAAGTACCTTGGCAAAACAAAAACAAACAGAATGATCATAGTCCCTCGATGACGCTATCTTGTTGCCTAAATAAAAATGATCATAGTCCCTCAAGAAAATTGCCAAAGACACTTGACACTATTGCTTTCATGGTCTATACGATGACCCGCGCCCGTCCCGTTAACATCCTAACGCAAGGTTGTTCACCAAACACAATGGTGAAACAACACTGTTAAAAAGGTTAAAACACAAGAAAGATCTTTGAGTAAAATAGGGTAGACAACTCTTAGTTACTTGATCAAAAATCTTGCAAAACATCCTTGCCATTTTTCAAAACATACTCCACAACACAACTTTCAAAACAACTTTCAAAAACATTGAAACATCTTTTCAAAAATACATACACCTTTGTATATACTCAAACAAGAGTCATTACAAAGGTTGCCTAGACAAGGCATCTTTTTCAAAACATTTTCAAAACCACACACACAAAGCACCATTTCAAACAATTGAAACACAAAGGCAAGTGATCTAAGCAAGTAACTAAGAGCCCATGGATAACCATGGATAGAAAGGGTGCTAATACCTTCCCTTTCTATAATCTACTCCCCGAACCCAAGAAAACATCTCAAAGGTCTTTCCTGTGCTTTTTGACCTTTCCTTAGAATAAAATAAAAAGTCGGTGGCGACTCTTGCTAAACCGAAACATTTGCGAACACAAACGCAAAACCCAAGTCAGTTCTCCCACCGTATCACATACTGTATCTTGACTTTGAATTCCAAATGAGTAATAGAATGACTTCCGTGTCCGGAATGTATCTTTATTGTATCTAAAGTTTGAGATCTAAATGAATATTAGAATGGCATCCTTGTATGGAGCGTATCTGTACTGTATCATGAATCTTTGAACATTGTTAAAGATAGCTGTTAATCTTATCCTGAAAAGGGTAAAATGTTATCTGAAACGCAGCGTTATGTTGCATGAAATGTATGATGCAATAAATGTGCTTTATTAATGTTTATGATATATGGATGTAATGTATGCGCATGTAAGTTGATTTGTTGTATTGTTGAGGAAAATAAATCCTTGTTAGTTGGGGATAATAAAATCCTTAACTGCTGCCGGAGATTCAAAAATCTCTGATTGTTGAGGATGAGAAATCCTTGGTGATTGTTGGAGATTGAAAATCCTTGACAACTTCTGTGGGTATATGAGGATCCTTCATGTCTTGAAGTTGGAGTATTTGACAAAAAATTCTGTTATGAGAGTAATGCCAAACTGCTTGAATAATCCGCTTGGGGAATCCAGAGAACTTTGTTGATGTCTACTGGGGACTACACAATGGGAAACTTTGCTCCGCTGGGGAATAGAGAAAACTCTGAGGACTTCTGTGGGGAATTAAGAATGAGAATATTCATTCTAGCAACCTCACTGGGGAATAATAAAGCTCGGCGGGGAAGAAGGCTTACTGCTGGGGAATAAGTCCAAGACTCTGGGGGAAAAAGCTTATTCCTGTTTGGAAAAAGTTCAGGAGTTTGGGTTGTATGCCACTTTACTGGGGAATTATCCTAGGTTTATGAGAGACAAAAGTTAACTGTTATCTAGTTGATTCTCAGAATTAAAGACAACTTGTTGAGGAATTTCGAGAAACTGGATGGTTTCTGCTGTGGATTGATAGATGGAAATTTTGACTTGACTGGGGAAGAAAATTTCATCTCCATCGAGGATCTTTAGTTCAAAGTTTTGGCTCCGCTGGGGATTGGGAGTTTGAAGTTTTAACTCTGATGGGGATCTAGACGATGTACTGTTGGGATTGCTCCTGGAATAGCCTAAAGACATTTTCCTATCCTTTCAACCCGTTGGTCATTGTTCTTTTTCACTTCTGTCTATTTGTAAACAGTAATTATGTTCAAATGAATATGTTCATTAATGAATCATTGGACGTTTTTGCAAATAAAACATAAACGTAAAAAGAAAAAGACAAAAGGTTTTTTGTACTTTAAAGAGGTATCTTTGTATTTACTTTGAATAAGTATTTGTGTACAAAGGAGACAGACATCCTAGTATGAGGACGGTGTCATAAAAAATGAGAAAAAATTTATACAAAGAAAGATAGCTATGTGTAAAAAATCCCATGGGGTTCCCATTCTGCTATAGCCTTCGTAACTCCGAATATCTTGTCCATTTGTTGCTTCGTCCGAAGATGATTGGATTGATCAGAAGCCTCAGGTTTGTCAGTGAAGAGATTGTCCTCAAAGTGATCCGACGAGACATAGTCATATGCTTTAATTCCCTAACTTTTTCCTGGACCTCCATTTCGGGTTTTCGATCCACCGGGAAACCCTTTTTTGCCCATGTCGCCCTTCCGGGTTTTCGATTCACCGGGATGCCCTTTTTTTGCCTAGGTGTGTCAACCTAGCGGGTCCTTTATGTGTAGTATCTTTTGACTATGTCTGCGTTCGCAGGGTGCGGCAGGTCGTCGCCGTCCATGGTGGTTAAAATCATTGCCCCACCAGAAAAGATGTTCTTGATCACAAATGGTCCTTCGTAGGTAGGAGTCCATTTTCCCATGGGATCACTTTGTGGCAAAATGATACGCTTGATTACAAGATCTCCAACTTGATACACTTGTCGTCTGACTTTCTTGTTGAAAGCTTTGATCATTCGTTTTTGATACGCCTGACCGTGGCAAACAACAGTAAGTCTCTTTTCATCAATTAAGTTTAACTGATCAAGTCGGATTTGAATCCAATCGTCTTCACTTAACCCTGCATCCTTCATGATTCTCAAAGAAGGGATCTGAACCTCAATAGGTAAAACAACCTCCATGCCATAAACTAAAGAATAGGGTGTTGCCCCTGTTGGCGTACGTGCCGTGGTACGATATCCGTGGAGAGCAAACGGTAGCATCTCATTCCAGTCCTTGTAAGTGACTGTCATCTTTTGTATGATCTTCTTGATGTTTTTGTTCGCGTCTTCGACAACACCGTTCATCTTTGGCCGATAGGGAGATGAATTGTGATGTTGAATCTTGAAATGTTCGCACAAGGCGGTGATCATAGTATTGTTAAGGTTTGTACCGTTGTCAGTAATGATCCTTTCGGAGATACTGTACCGGCAAATGAGATTCTTCTTGATGAAGCGGGCAACCATATTCTTTGTCACAGATGTGAAGGAAGCTGCTTCGACCCACTGTGTAAAGTAATCAATGGCCACCAGAATGAAGCGCTGTCCATTGGAGGGTGTAGGCTTGATCTCTCCAATCATGTTGATTCCCCACATAGCAAATGGCCAAGGAGCTGTTAGGACATTTAGAGGAACTGGGGGCACGTGCACCTTATCTGCATAAATTTGACATTTGTGGCAAGTACGGGAATGTTGATAGCAGTCAGCTTCCATGGTAGACCAGTAGTAGCCTTCCCTTAGAATCTTCTTAGCCATCGTATGCCCGCTAGAGTGGGTGCCAAATGTACCTTCATGCAGATCAGCCATGATCTTTTCGGCTTCAACTTTGTCCACACAACGGAGCAGAATAGAGTCATGGCTGCGCTTGTACAGGATGCCATTGCTCAGGAAGAACTTAGCTGAGAATCTCCTTAAGAACTTTTTGTCATTGACTGAATCTCCTTCAGGATATTCTTGAGCCTCGAGGTACCTTTTGACTTCGTGAAACCAAGGTCGGTCCACTACTTCTTCGGTATTAATCTCGTGACAGTGTGCAGGTTCGTCCATCCGTTCAATGGTGAGTTTGGGAGCCTCATTATCCCAGTTAAGTTTAAACATGGATGACATTGTAGCTAGAGCATCTGCCAACTGATTTTCTTCTTGCGGGAAGTGCTCGAAGGTAATCTGCTCGAAATGTGGTAACAATGTCAAGACATGTTCTTTGTAAGGGATGAGGTTTGGATGTTTAGTATCCCACTCTCCTTTGATCTGACTGGTGACCAAAGCTGAGTCCCCAAATACAATCAAAGATTTGATTCCCAAGTCTATGGCAGCCTTGAGTCCAAATATGCAAGCTTCATACTCTGCCATGTTGTTCGTGCAATTGAAGCAAAGTCTGGCTGTGAAAGGAGTATGGCAACCCTCTAGAGATATAAGCACAACACCGATACTGTTACCACGTGCATTGGAGGCCCCGTCAAAGTACAGAGTCCATCAAGATCCTTGTTCAGGTCCGTCATATGGTCCGAAATCTTCAATGTTGTCCAACGTCATGATGTCTTCGTCAGGGAAGTCGAACTTCATGGATTGATAATCTTCAACAGCTTGATGAGCCAGATGATCGGCTAACACACTCCCCTTTATATCTTTTTGGGTCGTGTAATGTATATCGTATTCTGTCAGTATCATTTGTGTGATACGGTGGGAGAACTGACTTGGGTTTTGCGTTTGTTTTCACAAATGTTTCGGTTGAGCAAGAGTCGCCACCGACTTTTTATTTTATCCTAAGGAAAGGTTAAAAAGCACAGCAAAAACCTTTGAGATGTTTTCTTGGGTTCGGGGAGTAGATTATAGAAAGGGAAGGTATTAGCACCCTTTCTATCCATGGTTATCCATGGGCTCTTAGTTACTTACTTAGATCAACTTGCCTTGATTTTCAATTGTTTGAAATGGTGCTTTGTGTATGGGTTTGAAAATGTTTTGAAAAGAGGCCAATGTGGTGGCAACCTTTGTAATGCTCCATGTTGGGATGTATACAAAGATGTATGTCTTTTGAAAAGTTTTCAATGTTTTTGAAAGTGGTTTTGAAAGTGTGTTGTGATGTGTGGCTTTGAAAAATAGGCAAGTATTTTTGTTTTGCAAGTTGGCAAGTAACCAAGAGCTATCTACCCTAAATTTCTCAAAGATCTTTGCTATATTTTTAACCCTTTTAAAAATTTTGTTCCACCATTGTATTTGGTGGACAATCTTGTGTTAGGATGTGAACGGGACGGGCGCGGGTCATCGTTTAGACCATGATTGCAATGGTGCCAAGTGTCTTTGGGCAATCTTTCCTTTAAGGGACTTGATCATTTTTAGGCAACTTTCGAAAGCGTCATCGAGGGGCTATGATCATTTGAATTGTTTTGTTTTTGCCAAAGACACCTAACATGCAACATGGCCCATTATTGAAGGCAACAAGTGGAGTAACCCTAAGGGGTGCAAGTGTGATTGGTGCTTGTTCATTTTCATGCTTTTATCTTAGAATTAGGTCAAGCTATTTTGTTTTGATTGATTTTTGTATTCAAACCCTAAGTCTATCATGGCATATTTTAGAAAGCTTTTAAATGCGAAATTTAAAGTCCTAAACTATTACAACACAAATTATGGGATGGGGGGTACAAATGTTCAAATGAGGATATTTTAGCAAGAAATCTAAATCTAACTATTACATCCAAATTGAAATTATACAAATTATTTAATATACAATAATTAAACAAAATACAATAAATATGCAAGATGCAAAAAAAAATGATTTTTATATGTATGTAAAAGTGTTTTTCATGTGACAAATAAACAAAAATAAAAAAGATTTAATTTTTTGGATTTTTTAGGGTTTAGGGCAAAAACCCTAATTTGCTAAAATGTATTAATTATTTATATACAATACAATATTTATTAACTATGTACAAAACTAAATAAATAGGAAGTATATTGTAAAAAAAAAAGTATTTTTGAGGTCAAATATTAATAAAATGAAAAATGTATTATTTTTGTATTTTTAACCTAAATATACTAATAAATATAGATAAGTATTTATATTATTTACTAAATATATTAAATATGTAAAAATAAAATATTTAATATTTACAAAAATATATATATTTTTTAGAAAATGTTTTCAAAAGATAAAATAAAATAAAAATCAGAAAATAGAATGTATTTTGTATTTATTTTGGCATTTTAAATAAGAGTATATTTATGTTGATTTACATATAAAACTAAATGAAACAAAATAAATATCAAATAAAATGCAAAAAATGTGAGAAAAATATTTTTAATATTTTTTATGCCTTGACAAAAATAAACAAGTCAGAAACAAAAATCAAAAATTAAAAATAATAAAAATAAAACACAATGGGCCAAGGGGGTGCATGTGGAAAATGAGGGTGTAAACAGAAAAAGCAAAATTCAAGCCCAGCCCAAATCCATCTTCTTCAACCTTCAGCCAGTTTTGTTTGAAAACGCGCGCCTCTTTGCTTCAACAATAAGATCCTGATTCTTTGATTTTTAATGAAAACTCACAACACAAAAAATGTAAAGCATCATGTCACGAGTTCATACATATAAAGAACATGATCTAACTCTCAGAAATGAGAGAGAATTTCTTCTCCCCCAATTTCTGACCTAAGTTTTTGTCAATATTCAGGTCTTAAATTCTCTCAGCATATGCAATATAAATGGAAAGTGAGGATATGGGTGGTTTCAGGGACATGAGTATGACACTTTTCATTCATAAACCTAAACCTAACTCTTCCTAGATTGAGAGATAGAAGTCCATGAACTTACCTGTTCAGCTTGGATCGTGTATGACAATGGAGGCACTTTCAAGGCAATGTGAGGACTTGTACAGCTTGCTTGAAGTTCAGGGATGCTTCTCCAATGCTTGGTGTGCTTTGAATCTTGTTGAATCACTCCACGGAAGTCAACCTGCAAGAGAGAAAAATGAAAATGGCAAACTATGTTATGGCTGTTACAGTTCTAGTTCAATGCTTGGAATAGTTTGTATGGATGTTATGGAAGGTGTATGAAGTGGTTTGGATGAAAATGCACGATGGAAATGAGCTGGCCAAGTCAAAGTGCAGAATGCCCTGTTTTTGTGCAGCAAGATGGTGTTTCTGTGTTTGAGGAGGTATTGGAAGTGGTTGGCTCGTGTTTTAGGTCAGGCTTGATGTTTGGAATGTGTTCAACAAGTTTACTTAGGCTTGTGCTTGCAGCAATGTGAGATGTGTTCAGTTATGCAATGTTTCTTCTATCTTAAGCAAAGTGTGGCAAGTTGGTTTACAAACTTCTCTAGGCCCCTCAAGCATGCTGCACCTTTTTGTCTTGATCAGTGGGATGTGTTCATGAACTTGTGCCAAAAGGATTTGCATTGTACTTTATAGATTGCAATCTTGACATAAAGTTCAACTTTTCAAAAATGGATAATGTGCTTTTTCTAATTATGGACTAATCCTTCATGTAATGACCAAATGCATAGAATAACATCTTGGCACAATGGTTTAGCATTTAATTTTTGAGTGTAAATTAGATTAGAGGCCTGTAATGTAGCTTGCACATGCTGAGTTCAAAAATGCACAAGTTATGAACATGCCTTTGGCCATTAATCAAAGTGACTTTTCCCCAACTTTGTCAATTCGATTCTCCCTAACCACAAGGGTGTTTGAGATGTTCTTGGACAATTTGGAAAGCTTGGAAAGTGTACTACAATCCTTCTTTGTAATGCAAGTTGAAATTCCAAGTGGAAGCATGTGAAAAGTGGCCATGAAGTTAGGCAAAAATCCTGCCTATAATAGGTCAAAATTTTTCTAAGTTAAGAATGTTTTGCACCCTTGTTCCAAAAATCATAACTTGAGCTACAAGCTTCTTTTGAGGAAACTTTGTGAATCAAAGTTGTAGATTTTGCGATGAACTATAACTTTCATGTTTTGAGTTTTCCTTGAATCCAAATGTATCTTGATGAAAAAGTGGGACAAAGTTAGGAAAAAATTAGGGATTTTCATAACTTAGAAAAATTCTAAGTTATGAAAATTCTTCATTTCAAACCCTAATTTGTGATTTTGATTTCTTGATGAACAAGTTTAATAATTTGACATGCCTTGATGAAAAATGAATCTTGACATTTGATTTTGACCAAAAAGTCAAACTTTGACTTTTCAGTATACAGTCAAATTTGGCTCAGTTGACTGGAAAATTCATCTGTCAATCTTGTGCATTTGGGATCTTTTGAACTTTTTGAATATGTCAAGACAATGCCATTGAGTTCTTGAGTCCATATGTGAGCTTGGTTTGCCATTGGATAGGTCAAACAGTCAAAAATTGTCTTTGTGCAGTCAAAACCCTAAAAATGACCATTTTGCCCTTTTGGTGATCTGATCAAATTTCTTGTGGAATTGTGATCCAAACTTGATCAAATGGTCCATATGAGTTCATAATGTTGATGTGGGTCAAAAATCATGAGGTTTGACTGTCAATTGACCACAATTGACTTTTTCCCCAATACAGCTGATTTCTAGGTCAACTGTCCAATTGACTGGGCAAAGATTTGAATCAAGGCTTGAAACTTGGTATGGATAAAATTGTGAGTCCAACATGAGGCATGAAAGTTACTTTGGGCCTTTTAGATCAAAACATCTTTGTGCAAACACAAACCCTAATTTGGGTCAACAGTGCAAGGAGGAGTCTTGAGCAGAGCAAAAAACCCTAACTTGATCTTGAGCTCCAAGGGTCTTGTGGTGAGAAAATGTTGAGGAAATGGGAGGGAAAATTTTGGGGTACAACAGTTTCCTCTGTTCAATCTTCTTAAACCTGAAGAGTTAGATTGGCAAGTTTGCCTTTCGCGACTCGAGGGTAAAAGGAGATTGGACACTAGAGTGCCCTGAAATTTGCACTCGCATGGTAGAGTATCAGCAATGTGATAGCGGGAATGGGCTTATAGATGCCATTTAGAGAGATGGTGGATAGGAGGATGGGCTTATAGATGCCATCTAGAGGTGTGACAGAACCTTGTCGAGAATGGGCTTATAGATGCCATCTGGAAGTGTTGATCGCGTAAGAGATTCCTTAGCGAGAATTTGCGTACTTTGAGAAAGAAAGATGGTTTCCTGGCTTGTTACAGGTGTTGCTCTTCAGTCTCTTCATGCAGATATGCCCTGGCTAGATACAGGTATCGAATCTACAATTAGTTGCTCACAAATGCGCCCTGGCTAGATACAGGAATCGAATCTGGAACTTCAAAAGGTTGCTTACAGACGTGCCCTGGCTGGATACAGGTATCGAATCTCTAAACTCTTCATGCAGATGTGCCCTGGCTGGATACAGGAATCGAATCTGGAAATTGTTGTCTACAGATATGCCCTGGCTGGATACAGGTATCGAATCTGGAAATTGTTGTCTACAGATATGCCCTGGCTAGATACAGGTATCGAATCTGGAAATTGTTGTTTACAGATATACCCTGGCTGGATACAGGTATCGAATCTGGAAATTGTTGTCTACAGATATGCCCTGGCTGGATACAGGTATCGAATCTGGAAATTGTTGTCTACAGATATGCCCTGGCTGGATACAGGTATCGAATCTGGAATTGTCGCTCACAGATATGCCCTGGCTAGATACAGGAATCGAATCTGGATTTGCGATAGTTGATAGTAATCATCTTTTGGATTGATCTTTTCCTGAAAAGGCAAAACATCAGTTGTATGCAATGTCATGATGTATGAGATGCATGATGTCATGATGCTCAAAATGAGATAGTGTTGTATGCACTTTATCATGTATGTAAGCAGGATGTATGAAATGTGAAATGTCTATGAATGTATTTTTGTCTAGAAAAATAAATCCTTGACGACTGCCGGGAGTTTTGTTGAATCTTGGGCTGATGTTGAAGAGTAGAGTTCTTCGTTTCCGCTGGGGATGATAGTTGCAAGAATAAACCGGTAGGAGAAGATGACTCCGTCGGGGGATAAACTTGTTGGAGAAATTACTCTGCAGGGAATTACTCTGTGGGAAGAGATACTTTGTTGAGGTTTTGATGAGAGCTCTGCTGGGGATTCCACTGATATGTTATGGTGGGTAACTTGATGAACTCCGCTGGGGATAGGAAGAACTTTGCCGAGGACGAACTTTCCGTGGTAATTAGCTGAGGATAACCCAGTTATAAGCTCTGGTGATAAATAACCTTTGAATAAAGTCGGGGAGAGACGTTCGTACGCTGCAGGGGATAAGCTTCCAGAGTCTACTGGGGATAAGCTTCAGAATCTGCTGGGGATAAGCTTCAGAATCTGCTGGGGATATGGATTCCACTCTCCTGGAGAAACTTTGGATTGTACTGAGGAATGGCTCCACTAGGGTGTCTTGTATTCCGCCGGGGAACAATCTTATATTAAGACTGCCGGGGATGCTTGCTGAGGCATGTCTATACTCCGCTGGGGAATGTTGAGATCTTCTGGGGATACCCAACTTCCTTAAGGCTGACAGTAGACTAATTCCGCTTGGGGAGAGTATCGCTAACTTTCTAGGGGAATATTGTGCCTTTTCAGGGCTGATGGGAAAGTAATGCTGAAATCTGGTCTTACTCTGTGGGGAGTGAAGGTATTTTGGTCAAATTCTTCAGCCGAACCTACCTTGGTACCTTGGTGGACAGAACAACTAGATCGCTTAGACAATCCTAAATTGCTCCTGCTTCTGATGTCATCTGTAATTAGCCCTTTGTTTCATATGAAAATATTCATGATTAGCAATTAATGTCAAGTGCATATATCAAAAATGAACATTGGACGTTCTTCGCGACACAAAACAGAAAAAGGAAAAACAATGGGTAATTTGTCTGAAAAATTGAACTTGTATTGATTTTGAAGTTTGCCTGTAAATAGGCGTTTTATGTACAGGAAGCTGACGTCCTAGTAAGAGAACGCCGCCGAGCAAAATAGAGTTTATACAATTTTGTGAAAAAGGAAACAAAACAGCTATGTGAAAAATAATCCCACTGGGTTCCAACTCTGCTATCGCCTTTATGTCTTCAAGCATCTCATCACTTGCTGCTTAGTTGAAGATGAAGCTGATTGATTGGATTTATCTGAGCCCGATAGTTGATGCCGAATTCTGGATGCAAGGTGATCCAATGAGACATAGTATTACGCTTTATCCCTAACTTTTTCCTGGACCGCCCTTTCAGGTTTTCAGTCCACCGGGATACCCATTTTTGCCCAAGCCGCCTTTTCAGGTTTTCGACTTGCCGGGTGTACAGATTTTTTTTCATTTCATCCCTTATTTTTGCCCGAACCCTTTTGGTTCGCCGGGAAGCCCTTATTTTTGCCTAGGTGTGTCAACCTAGTGGGTCTTTAGTTCATGCGCAGTATCTTTTTACTACGTCTGCATTGGCAGGGTGAGGAAGGTCGTCACCATCCATGGTGGTTAAAATCATAGCTCCTCCTGAGAAGATATGTTTAACCACAAATGGCCCTTCGTACGTAGGGGTCCATTTTCCCCTGGGATCACTTTGAGGAAGAATAATGCGCTTGATTACCAGGTCTCCGACTTGATACTCTTGTCGTCTGACTTTCTTGCTAAATGCCCTGATCATCCGTTTTTGGTACGTCTGACCATGATAAATAGTAGTGAGTCTCTTTTCGTCAATTAGGTTTAATTGATCAAGCCGAGTCTGGATCCAGTCATCTTCGCTCAAGTCTGCATCCTTCATTATCCGGAGAGAGTGTATCTGGAATTCAATAGGAAAGACCGCCTCCATGCCATAGACCAAGGAAAAGGGAGTTGCTCATGTTGACGTCCATGCCGAGGTACGGTACCCATGAAGAGCAAACGGTAACATTTCGTGCCAATCTTTGTAGGTCACTGCCATCTTCTGCACAATCTTCTTGATGTTCTTATTTGCTGCTTCTACAGCCCCATTCATCTTCGGCCGGTAGGGAGAAGAGTTGTGGTGCTGTATCTTGAATTGCTCACAGAGCTCAGTGATCATCTTATTGTTAAGATTGGTACCATTATCCGTAATGATCCTCTCAGGTACACTGTATCGACAGATCAGGTTGTGTCGAATGAACCGTGCCACGACGCTCTTGGTTACGGTGGCGTAGGAAGCTGCTTCAACCCACTTTGTGAAATAATCAATCGCTACCAAGATGAAGCGATGCCCGTTGGATGCCGTAGGTCGGATTTCGCCGATCATATCAATGCCCCACATTGCAAAAGGCCAAGGTGCTGTCAAGACGTTCAGAGGAACCGGAGGAATGTGCACCTTATCAGCATAGATCTGGCATTTATGACAAGTTCGAAAATGCTGATAACAGTCGGCTTCCATTGTGGACCAGAAATATCCTGCCCGAAGGATTTTCTTTGCCATGGTGTGTCCACTGGAATGTGTTCCGAAGGTACCTTCATGTAGCTCCGCCATGATCTTTTCTGCTTCAGTCTTATCCACACAAAGCAGTAGGGTTGAATCATGGTTTCGCTTGTAAAGAATGCCGTTGCTGAGGAAGAACTTTGCCGCAAAACTTCTCAGAAACTTTTTGTCTTTAACCGATGCGCCTTCAGGGTATTCTTGAGCTTCCAAGTACCTCTTCACTTCATGATACCAGGGTTTTTCTGTTACCTCTTCAGCCTCGAGATCACAGCAATATGCAGGTTTGTCCAACTTCCAGATAATGATCCGGGGAGCCTCGTTGTCCCATTTGACTTTGAACATAGAAGACATCGTAGCTAGTGCGTCCTCTAACTGATTCTCCTCTCTTGGGAAGTGTTCAAAAGTTATCTCCTCGAAGTGGGGAATCAACGTCAATACATACTCCTTGTAAGGAATAAGATTTGGGTGTTTCGTATCCCACTCGCCTTTGACCTGATTAATCACGAGAGCGGAATCTCCGAAGACACTCAGAAACTTGATCCTTAAGTCGATTGCAGCTTGAAGACCCATGATGCATGCCTCATACTCCGCCATGTTGTTGGTGCAGTTGAAACACAGTCGGGCGGTGAGTGGAGTATGAGTGCCTTTAGGGGATATGATCACAGTGCCGATACCATTACCCAAAGCGTTTGAGGCTCCGTCAAAATGCATAGACCATCGGGATCCTTCCTCAGGTCCTTCATCCGGTCCAGGTACTTCACAATCAGTCACTACCATGATGTCCTCGTCTGGAAATTCAAAGTTCATCGACTGGTAATCGTCCATTGCCTGGTGTGCCAAATGGTCTGCCAATACACTTCCCTTGATTGCTTTTTGAGTCGTGTATTGGATGTCGTATTCCGTCAAGATCATTTGCCATCTTGCTATCCTTCCGGACAAGGCAGGCTTTTCGAATATGTACTTGATTGGATCCATTTTTGAAATCAACAGAGTAGTGTGAGTCAACATATACTGTCTCAGCCGGCGAGCAGTCCATACCAGAGCGCAGCAAGTTTTCTCGAGCAGTGAGTACCGAGTCTCACAGTCGGTAAACTTTTTGCTCAGGTAATAAATGGCGTGTTCTTTTCGGCCAGACTCGTCATGCTGCCCCAGTACACACCCCATTGAGTTGTCAAGTACTGTCAAGTATAGTATTAGAGGTCTCCCTTCAACCGGTGGCATAAGAATGGGTGGTTCTTGGAGATACTCTTTGATCTTTTTGAAAGCGGCCTGGCATTCATCGTTCCAACGTACTACTTGATCTTTCTTCAGCAGCTTGAAGATTGGTTCACAGGTAGCAGTTAGATGCGAGATGAATCGGGCAATGTAGTTCAAACGTCCTAGAAAGCCTCTGACTTCTTTCTCTGTCTTGGGAGTTGGCATCTCTTGTATGGCTTTCACTTTGGCAGGGTCCACTTGAATACCTTTGTCGCTTACAATGAAGCCTAGCAATTTCCCAGATTTTACCCCAAAGGTGCACTTGTTTGGGTTCAACCTCAGCTTGTACAACTTTAGACGGTCAAACAGCTTCCGTAGATGGTCAAGGTGTTCCTCCTCAGTTTGGGACCTTGCAATCATATCATCGACGTATACTTCTATCTCGTGATGGATCATGTCATGAAATAAAGCAACCATGGCACGTTGGTAGGTTGCCCCAGCATTTTTCAACCTGAAAGGCATGACCTTGTAGAAAAAGGTGCCCCACTGAGTGACGAAAGTGGTCTTCTCCATGTCTTCAGGAGCCATCTTGATTTGATTATAACCGGAGAAACCGTCCATGAAGGAGAAAACTTTATGTTGAGCAGTGTTGTCAACCAGGACGTCGATATGAGGCAGAGGGAAATCATCCTTGGGGCTGGCCCTATTCAAATCCCTGTAATCAACACACATTCGGACCTTACCATCCTTTTTCGGCACTGGAACCACGTTGGCAATCCACTGAGGGTAAGAAGTCACTGCTAGAAACCCGGCATCAAATTGTTTCATAACCTCAGCTTTGATTTTCTCGGACATCTCTGGACGCATACGGCGGACCTTCTGTTTTACCGGAGGGCAGTCTTCCTTGGTAGGCAGGTGATGAACCACAATGTCGGTATCCAACCCAGGCATGTCTTTGTAAGACCAGGCAAAGATTTCCACATAGTCATGTAGCATCTGAATCAACCGTTGTTTCACATTGAGCTCTAGATTGGCACCAATCTTGACTTCCTTTCTGTCTGTCTCAGTACCCAGATTTACCGTTTCCACTGGCTCTTCATGTGGCTGAATGGCCCTCTCTTCCTGGAGTAGCAGTCTTGCAAGTTCACCAGGCACTTCGCAATCATCTTCACCTTCGTCTTCGGCTAAGTTGATCGGATTTTCAAAGTCATAACTGGCAGTAGCAGAGTCGTTACCAGTGAGATCCAGAGTGGATTGGAACCTGTATAAGTGAGTGTGTGTAAATATAGCTGTTTTGCAATATATAATAAAGAAAGAAAAGGAGCGCAAGATTTTGAAATGCAACAAACGTCCAATGTTTTGATTAATGATATATGAAAATGACATACAAAAGCCCTCACAAATGGAGCCACGGTGCCCCGGGTAGGACACCGAGCCATAAAAGTTTCAACATATTGTTTGTTACAAATTGAAAACAAAAGAGTTCATTACTGAGTGACAAAAGTAATAGGTGTGAAGTCTTTGGCAGTCCAGTTGCTTGGTCCACTATCGGTTGTTGGGTAGATCCAGCTGTCGAATTCAGATTCCTCCACGTCGTCTTCAATAGCATTCACTCTCGGGTTGGTGATGAACACCGGAGGTCTTCCAATCCTTGCTTTACGAACAGCCCTCTGAGCTTCTGCAGTGAAACCCAGACCAAACTTGTCAGTCTTTAGAGTGAAGTCAGGAAGTCGGCCCCAGTTTGCACACTCACCCTTCTCAACCACAGCCCGGGCATCCTTCAAGGAAGCCATCTTCAAAGGAGAATCTTCGATCATAGTCTCTGCTGACGCCAGTGTCTGAGGCACCTCTTCAAAGTGCTGGAATGGAGTCTCAATGAATTCCCCATCCATCTCTATGTACCGGAACGAGTTGAGGTGGCTGACCATATACTCTTCCTCCCCCTGAACTGTCACAGTTTTCCCTCTAACCGGGTACTTCAGCTTCTGATGTAGTGTGGAGGTCACAGCTCCAGCCTTGTGGATCCATGGACGACCCAGCAAACAAGAGTAGGATGGAAGGATGTCCATCACATAGAAAGTTGAATCAAAAACTTGAGAATCAACCCTGATTGGAATGTCAACTTCACCATGTACCATCCTTTTCGAACCGTCAAAGGCTCGGACAACAATGTTACTGGGCTTGAGCTCCAGACCCTCACAATCCAACCTGTCTAGGGCCTACTTGGGCAATACATTCAATGAAGAACCGGTGTCTACCAACACATGGGCAAGAGTAGTGCCCCTGCATTCAATGGAGACATGCAGGGCGTCATTATGGTTTTTTCCTTTTGCAGTCAGATCAGCGTCAGAAAAGCCCAACCCATTATCAGCAGTCAAGTTGGCCACACAATCAGTAAATTGATCAGCAGACGTTTCTTGTGGCACATGGGTCGTCTTCAGGAAGGAAATCAGGGCCTTTGCATGGGCCTCTGAACACAACAACAGTGATAGCATAGAAATTTTTGATGGGGTGTGCCCCAGCTGCTCAACTACGTTGAAATCACTTTTCTTGATAATCTTGAGGATCTCTTCCATCTCTTGTTGGGAAGCCTCAACAACGGTTGTCTTCGGAGCCTCCGTTAGGGCAGGCAAATCAGTAGCAATCCCTTTGCCCCGAGCGTCAGAGGACTCGGCAGCAGGGATAAAAACAGGAACTTGATTAGGAAGGGGAACAGGCACACTTGCAGGTGTGATGATAAGAGGTTTCTGAATAACTGGTGGTGCAATATCTGGCGAGAACAGCCTACCACTGTGAGTAATTTTGGCAGGCCCGGTGATGTTATTAACGCCGGTACTTGTACCAAACTCTTGTTTAACTCCAAGCACATAAACATCTGCCCCATAGTGCCATGGGACAGCTTTGTCGGATGTATAAGGGAGAGGTCCCGGAACAGTGATGATGATAGGAGCAATCTTCTGAGTGGACATGATTTTGACAGGCTTTTTTGAAGGAGCCTTAGGAGGTTTGCTGAAAATGGTGACAATAGAAACTTCTTCGGCAGGGACAGCAGGAACAGTAATCTTCTCGAACAAGATTTCTTTGCTATCCATCAGGCTTTGGATACCTGATTTCAGCAACGGACAACCAACAGGCAAAACAGCACATAAAAGGCAACCTTTACCACATCCCGGAAATAAACCGGCTAGCAACAGGTTCCTCTTGACAGTCAACAACGGAGTAACAATCTCTTCCACGGAGGCTACATACCGGTCTTCTTCCACAGCATTCACTCCATGCTGGGGCATGGGAGCAGTCACAACATTGGGTCTTTCGGGCGCCTCGAACTGTATTTCTTTAGCGTCAATAAGGTCCTGAACCTTATTCCTGAGAGCCCAGCAATCATCCGTAGTATGCCCCGGGCTATCAGAGTGATAAGCACAACGGGCGTTGGGGTTGTACTTCAAAGAAGTTGTGTTCACTACCTTCGGAGCTTCTTTGACAGTTACCAGATTGGTTGATAGTAGTTGCGGCAAAATATGAGACAAGGTCATACTGAGCCGAGTGTACTGCCTTTTGGGTCTCTCACCCCTTGGTTGGTTGAACTGCTGAGGAGCAGCAACAGGCTTTGAAATTACCAATGCATTGATAGCTTGGCGGCGTTCTGGTTTAATTTGTCTTCTGGGACCATAAACAGCACTGGCTTCCTTCTTGAAGGGCTTCTTTTCAGTACTCGCGGCGGCACTTTTCTGTATCTTCCCCGACTTGATACCAGCTTCTATTCTCTCACCAGTCAGAATGAGGACTGTAAACCCAGCAGAAGAATTACCAATCATATGGTTGAAGAACGGACCAGACAGGGTCCCTAGGAACATGTCGACAAGTTCACGGTCAGTTAAAGGTGGCTGCACCCTGCCAGCCAAGTCTCTCCACTTTTGCGCATACTCCTTGAATCCTTCGCCCGTCCCCAGTGACATACCCTGGAGTTGGGTACGCGTGGGAGCGAGGTCAGAATTGTACTGATATTGCTGGTAAAAAGCAGTAGCCAAGTCCTCCCAGTTTCGGATACTGGCTCCATCCAGCTGATAGAACCATTCGAGTTGAGCCCCTGAAAGGCTATCCTGAAAGAAATGGATCCATAGGTTCTTGTCTGCAGTGTAAGGTTGGATCTTCCTTACATATGATCTGAGATGCATTTTTGGGCAAGACAGCCCGTCATATCTTGCAAAAACGGGTACTTTGAACTTCGGGGGGATCACAATTCCAGCAACTAATCCCAAATCTTCGAAATCTAAGCCGTGAACTCTCTGCAGCTCCATAGCTTCCAACCTATCTTCCAAGCCTCTGTAATTATCATCGGCGGACGGGTATTGTTGATCAGAGTAGTCTTCGTCCTCTTCAGCCTCCTCTTCTTCAACCTCGGATTCGGAAGGTACCGCAGTCGCATTCCCTTTACTGGTTCCCTCTTCAGATGTAGGGGGAAATTCAAGCACTCTTCTGGCTTCACCCTCAAACCTTCTTCCTAGGGTAGCCACCCTGATTCTCTTCTTCTTCTTTTTCACTTTCTCTTTGTTCCCCAGCAGGGCTTTCAGATCCTCCTGACCCTTTGCCAAGGTCATCAGGAGTTGTTGAAACTGTGAGTTCTGAGACTGCAAGTCCTTGACCGTCTGTTCGAGATCCATCTTACTGAAATAAACAACAGAAAGATAAGGAAACCTGGTGTGGAGACCTGCTTATGCACATGATGTTTATGTATGCAATGTATTCAAGGATTTAGAAAATTCAAAATTGTTGCAAACAAAAAGAACGCACGTCATATTAATAAAAAGAAATTTGTCAGTACATAAATGCCCCATGGGCCAAATATTACAAAAAATTTCTCAAGGTAAAAAGACGTTGCGCATCCTCTTTGGTGCGATGTAGGTGTTGAGGGTCTCTTCCTCATGGAGTCGGCGGGTAAGCTCCAAAACCTTCTTCTCACTGGCGTAGAAGATGGCTTCAAAAGTGTTATGTTCCTCCTTGAGTTGGATCCAACTCTTCTGCATCTCCTCCCATGATGTAGGCATGTTAGGATATAGGATGGTGTAGGGAACCTCTCCTTCCTTAACGGGCTCTTTAGTCACAGGGAGAACATGAGGGTAGGGCATCATCAGGCTCTGGGCTCGGGTTCGTACCCACTTGAGATAAGGCTCAAGAGGGATGGAGTTCTTGTGTCCCAGTGTCTTGCTGTCTACCTTGTTAGGCATCCTCCAAGCTCTGATGAATCTTTGGCGAAGTCCTTGCGCATCGTTGTCGAAGTCAAAAACTAGGTCAGGAATCAACATGTCATGAGGGCCATCCCTCTGTACATATCCAAATTGTCTCAAAGCTAGACAAGGGTTGTAGGTAATGCCTCCTCTAATGCCAAGCAATGGAACATTAGGGAACTCTCCACAACGATCAACGATGATGACATTTTCTCTGGACCGAGAACACCAATGTACATCAGAGTGGGTAAGGGTCATCAACCGTTGTGACCACCTTAGGCCTTGGTATTTCTTCAAGACAGATTGTGGAAGGTGCGAAATAAACCACCTTGCAAGGAGAGAAGTACAGCACATGAGAACACCCCTCTTTCTCATTGTTCGTGTGTAAAATGAGTGAAGAATGTCCCCAAGCAATGTTGGTATTGGATTTATGGATAAGAAGATTTTGACGGTGTTGACATATATAAACTGGTCAGGATTTGGGAACAAGACCAACCCATAAATGAGGAGTGCCACAATTTCTTCAAAGGCTTGTAGGTCCAATGAATTCCAACACTCTTGTGCCTTCTCAAACAGGAATTTTGCCAAGAAGCCTTTGACACCGCTTCTAGTTTCCTAATGCCCCTTGATGTCAGATGGTTGCAAGTGTAGTGCTTGAGCAACATCTTCAGGCTTTGGTTCTTTTTCCATACCGTTGTAGGGTAGTTGATTAAGAATAGGAATCCTCAGAAGTTGAGAAAATTCCTCCAAAGTGGGCACCAATTGGTAGTCGGGGAAAGTGAAACAGTGGTGAAGGGGGTCAAAGAATTGGAACAACACATTTACCATGTCCTCCTCAATACTGGTGTTGACTAGGCTGAGCAGTCTACCATGTCTTTCACTGAAAGGAGAGCTTTCCGGAATTCTTGATGTGAGCTCTTTGAGTTGAGGAGGGATTCTCACAAGGTTGACTTGGATAGTTTTCCTGCGAAGGATTTCCATGACCTACAAAACAAGAACAAAGATGAAGATCTAAACCCTTGAAATGGTTAGTGAATGCATATGATGCTTTATGATGCTCATGATGTATGCACAAACATATGTACAAGCAATTCACACCAAACCCTAGTTTCAGGCTTGCATGGGGTTTCATAGGTAAGTACCCTCTTGAGTGAAGTTGGCTTAAAAACTTGTCCTATAAATAGTAATCGGGATCTAAGGAGCTCAATATCATTGGATTGTTTTCCATGTTCATTGTTTTGGTTTAGCCACTTAACTAGCTACCAAAATATTCCAAGAAAACAACCCTCAATGAGTGTAGTATCGAGTATCTACCAACTTCGGACTGTACCAAAGTCGGTCATCTCACTACCCCTAATGAAAGGCCAAGATGGTCAAGTAAGGTTCTAGGTCATTAGTGCTTAGTGACATCACTCAGCGGCCCCGTACTCTCCTTGATTGAACTCAAGGGTTACCGGTACTCACAAATATGTCGCACTAATATAGCTATTGCTTCAACCGTGTCGGTATACCCCGCACAGTTTCCACAACGTATTGCTATCTATGAATGTTTCCCCAAATCCGGGTGTAGGATTGCAAAACCCAAACAAGAGAAGCCAAGATATAAAGCAATCAAAGCAAACAATTAGTCATGCAAGAGGGTGATCTAAGCCCTAAGGTTACTCCACTTTTAAAGTTTCCCCAGCAGAGTCGCCAGTTCTGTGATACGGTGGGAGAACTGACTTGGGTTTTGCGTTTGTTTTCGCAAATGTTTCGGTTGAGCAAGAGTCGCCACCAACTTTTTATTTTATCCTAAGGAAAGGTTAAAATGCACAGCAAAAACCTTTGAGATGTTTTCTTGGGTTCGGGGAGTAGATTATAGAAAGGGAAGGTATTAGCACCCTTTCTATCCATGGTTATCCATGGGCTCTTAGTTACTTGCTTAGATCAACTTGCCTTGATTTTCAATTGTTTGAAATGGTGCTTTGTGTGTGGGTTTGAAAATGTTTTGAAAAGAGGCCAATGTGGTGGCAACCTTTGTAATGCTCCATGTTGGGATGTATACAAAGATGTATGTCTTTTGAAAAGTTTTTAATGTTTTTGAAAGTGGTTTTGAAAGTGTGTTGTGATGTGTGGCTTTGAAAAATAGGCAAGTATTTTTGTTTTGCAAGTTGGCAAGTAACCAAGAGCTATCTACCCTAAATTTCTCAAAGATCTTTGCTATATTTTTAACCCTTTTAACAATTTTGTTCCACCATTGTATTTGGTGGACAATCTTGTGTTAGGATGTGAACGGGACGGGCGCGGTTCATCGTTTAGACCATGATTGCAATGGTGCTGTGATACGGTGAGAGAACTGACTTGAGGTTTTGCGTTTGTATTCGCACTTGTTCGGTTGAGAAAGAGTCTCCACCGACTTTTTATTTTATCCTAAAGGAAAGGTTAAAAAGCACAGCAAAAACCTTTTGAGATATTTCGTGGGTTTGGGGGGTAGATTATTAAAAGGGAAGGTATTAGCACCCTTTTCATCCATGGTTATCCATGGGCTCTTAGTTACTCGGTTTTTTAGATCACTTGCCTTGATTTTCGATTGCTTGAAATCGTGGTGTGTGTGTGTGTGTGTTTGAAAATGTTTTTGAAGAAGATGCCTTGTTTTAGGCAACCAATATAATTGACTCGTGTTTGAGTGTTTTACAAAAGTGTGTATCTTTTCGAAAAGATGTTTCAAATGTTTTTGAGAGTTTATTTTGAAAGTGTGTATGAAGTGTGGTTTTTGAAAAGAAGGCAAGTGTTTTTGCAAGTTGATCTCAAGTAACTAAGAGTTTTGTCTACCCCTATTGTACTCAAAGGTTTTCTCTATGTTTTCAACCCCTTTTTTAACAATTTTGTTCCACCATTGAATTTGGTGGACAATCTTGCGTTTAGGAAGTTTAACGGGACGGGCGCGGGTCATCGTATGGACCATGAATGCAATAGTGCCAAGTGTCTTTGGCAATTTGCTTGAAGGGACTTGATCATTTTGATAGGCGACTTTCGAAAGCGTCATCGAGGGACTTATGATCCTTTGAGTTCGTTTTGCCAAAGAAACTCGACGTGCAAGCATGGCCCATTTTGGAAGGCAACGTGTGGGATTACCCTAGGGGGTGCAAGTGTGATTGTGTATTGATTTCATGTATTTGTCTTTGTATTAGGTTGTCTAGCGTTTGCTTTTATGTACATACAAACCCTAGGTCTAACCATGGTATAATTGAAAGCGGTAAATTGCAAGAATTTAAAGTCTACGCTATTACAAATAGTATCCGGGAGTGGGGGTACAAATTTACAAATGGGGATGAGACTTTAGGAATGTAGTGTCCAATAATTTACAACCAAATCGAATTGCGACCAAAGTGTAAATGTAACGTATATCGATGTATAAGAATAGCATGTGTTATCAAATGTAAAGTGTATTGTGTAGGTGTAAGTGTACATGTATATTATTTACAAGTTGAGAAATGTTAATGTATTATTAAGCATGTATTCTTGTTTTGTATTTTGGTTAAGTATGTACAAATAAGCAAATTTAATAAAAGAAAAGAAAATATCTTAAGTTCTATTTTTTATGTATTTATGTTAGTATATTTGTATTTAGTATTTTTATATACAAAAATGTTTTTAGTTAAAAAAAAAAGAATATTCAACTAAAAAAATCTATTTCTTTATGTATTTTTTTATAAATGTTTTAAGCAAGATTTACATTAAAAATAAAAATAAAAGTTTTAATAAAAGAAAAGAAAAAAGGTTTTAAGTTTTATGTATTAATGTATTTTAATAAATATTTTTATGTGTAAAAGGGAAAAGAAAAGTGTTTCAAATTTAGGAAAGAATTGATGTTTGTATATTTTCTAAAAAAATGTAACAAGTAATAATATTTTTAAAAAAAGGTATTATTTTTATTTAACAAAAAAGATATTAGTTATTAGTTTAAACCAAATTAATAAAAGATAAGTAAAAGAAAAGTTAACTAAATGATAAAAAGGTTAGTTGTGTTAAAAACAAAAGAACATGGGCTAAGGGAGGTTTGGGCCCAAATGGATTAATCAGAATGAATTCAAAAAGGGGGGGGGGGGGTGCATTTGGAAAAATGAACGGGCTTCAGTGTGGTTGAAACGGGCAAGGCCCAAGCTTGGCACAAGTTTGAAAGGGTTCTTGAGTTTTCGTTTCACTTGGACTTAGGGTTACAGTTACAGAAGCGGCGTCGTTCTTCGTTTTCACTTCGCTTTGGTCGTTCTCTTCCTCTTTCCAGCCAGAAACTGAACCACTTCCTTCACCTAAGGCCACCGACGCCACCTCTCATCCTTCTCCTCGCGTTTGCTCAAGCAACGGTAAAAAGGGTAAGACTTCTTTCAACGCGTTAGGGTTTTTATTTTTTGCATGCTTAGTTTCTTCGTTTATTGATTCAGATTACATGTTTCTTTGGTTCGAGGTGCGTGAAGAAGGAGAGAGATTATACCTTTCTGAGGAGACGGAGGAGGAATGAAGGTGGAGGCGCTCAGGCGACCGGAGGCGAAGCTTGGTGATGCTGTGGACTGGCTTTGATAACCACGGTACTCTGTATTTGCCCCTTTTGCTAGGTTTTATGATGACAAGCTGAAAACCTAATTTGGTCACCTCTTCCTCTTCTTCTGTTCGTTGCTCCTGAATGCTTCTGTATGCTTGTGTTGCCTTGGATGCTTTGAATATTCGTTCTTACTAGCCCAGTGATGAGGATGCTCTGAGGGCCCTATGACTTGGTTATGATATATGGATTTCGTATGACGAATATGCTTGCAATGTGTGATGTCTGATATGCTTAGATAGTTGCCTTGTATGATTTGAATACTTTGATGCCTTAAAACGCTTCTTCTCCTCGTTTCTGTATGCTTGATGATGATTGATATGTTTATTGATATGTTGTGCCCAGTGATGAACCCTAGGTTCTGAGGGCCTGAATGCTTGACTTTGAGTGTGGTATTTTAATCAGGTGAGGTTTTAGGCCTTTTGTGAGAGGTTCAAACGGGTTATGGCTATTGTTGGATAGTTGGATGTTTTTTGACTTTGTTGGTTGATGCTTAGGCTTGACAGTTTAAGGGTTTGAATCTGGACAGATTTACTGGTTTTTTTGGCTTCTGGTAAGGCTTAGCAGGTTTATGACTTCTGGTTCATGGCTATGTGTTTTTGGTGGACTTACAGGTTTGAGCTTTGAGTTAGGTTCTATGGCTTTCTGTTTGAGTTTTTGGTAAGGCTTTTTGTGCTTGGATACAGGTTTGTAGGCAGGTTTTTGGTTTGATCTATTTGATGCTTAGGCTTTGGTTTTTTTGTTTCAGCAGGTTTGGCCTTTGTTTCAGCAGGTTTGGCCTTTGGTTCTTATGCTTGTAAAATAGGTTAAAGGTTTTTGGCCTTAGCTTGCTGTTGCAGTTTTTGAATGGTTAAGCTTGAGGCTTGCTTAGGCCGTTTGACAGTTCTTGAAGGGGTTTTTATGTTATCTCCTCTTACTGTTTTATTGACAGATTGCTTTTTTTTTTATATTTTCTTGCCTAAAGCCAAACCTGTAAGCCTAACCACTTTTCTCTCTTATCTCTCTCTCCAGTACAATTCAAAGCATTAAAATAATGTTTATGTGTACTTTTCTGAAAGGGCAGCTGTTTGGGAAAATGATGAAACTGTATTGCTTGCTTGCATACTAATCTTTCTCTGCATATCTTGTACTTCTTCCAGCTTTTATGCTTCTTGTTATCTTTCCATATCTTCTTTTGACAGCTTTGAGTAGCCTTGTACTTGTTTGATATCTTTGACAGTTTGTGGACAGTTTGGAATTTGTGATTCAGTTTGGACTTTGTGGTTAGGCCTAGTTCAGTTTGCCTTTCTGATTATGCAGTATGTTGACAAACTTTGAATTTGTGCATTTCAAGTTTAGCAAGCAAATATTCATCCCTCTTTGTGAACCGGGAGAAATCCCGTGATTTGCAGAGAGGGCTAATTGATTCCAGTCAGTTGCCCTTAATGATGACCCTTTTTTATCTGTCTGTCTCTATTTATTTTATCTGCAATTGACTTTTCTTTTGTTCTTTGTTTTGCAGATAAAATTCCATGGAGCACTGGAGCAATGGACGGAAGATGAAGACTTAGGAGTTTTCTTAGGATAGTTTTATTTAAATTTAATTATTGTAATCATCATTAGAATACTTTGTAAATAAATACGGTACTCGAATAACAATTGTAACGAATAATTAAAGATGAATAAAATCCAGTCTTTTTATCAGTTAATTCCTTTTCTCTTTTCAATTGCTTACTTTATTATCTATAATTCTTTAAATTAAAATAATTGAAAATAAATTCCAACTATTTAATCTTAGAATAATAAATAATTAAATAAACATTGCTTCAGCATTGATCAATTAAACTTGGCGCTTCCAACATCCAAAGCAAAACAACAGTCAATCACAGCAATTGCCCAGACGTTTTACCTTTTACTGATTTTTACCAAACACTGCAAATTCAATCCAAATGCATCTTTTCACTAATTTAGTCACACAATGCGAACTCAATCCAAATGTTTCAATCCACATCTCAGCATAACTTGAAAAGCACTGTAGAATTTAAATCTTTCTGAGAACGCGCGCACAAAAACCCTAATTCCTGATCAAATGCCAAAGAAATGTTTGCCTGATCAAAGTTGAGCCAAAATCAACCAAACCCTAAACAAACTGTTTGAATTGTTCCAGAGCCATGAAAATCAATGAAAACCCTAATTTTGTCTGACTGACGAGAAAAGTCTGTTTGACCGATTCTTGAGCCAATCTGAAAAATCAGGAAAAGCCTGAAGTTGTGATTTCTTGTGGAAAAAATACGAGGGCAAATTTATTGGTACAACAGTTGCCCCTGTTCAATCTTCTTAAACCTGAAGAGTTAGATTGGCAAGTTTGCCTTTCGCGACTCGAAGGTAAAAGAAGATTGGACACTAGAGTGCCCTAAAATTTGCACTCGGTGATGTGATGGTAGAGGGAATGGGCTTATAGATGCCATTTGAGAATGGGCTTAAAGATGCCATTTGGTGATGGGCTTAAAGATGCCATCTAGTGACTGCTGGTAGGAGGACGGGCTTGTAGATGCCATCTGGAAATGGGCTTAAAGATGCCATTTAGAAGCGTAATGGATAGTTGTGGAGATGGGCTTACAGATGCCATCGAGAGGTGTGACGGAGCTTTTTCGGGAATGGGCTTATAGATGCCATTTGGAGTTATGTGTCAATCGCATAAGAGATTCTTTAGCGAGAACTTGTGCACTTTGAGAAAGACAGATGTTTTCCTGGCTTGTTACAGGTGTTGATCTTTAATCTCTTCATGCAGATATGCCCTGGCTAGATACAGGTGTCGAGTCTACAATCGGTTGCTCACAGATATGCCCTGGCTGGATACAGGTATCGAATCTGGAATTGTCGTTTACAGATATGCCCTGGCCGGATACAGGAATCGAATCTTCAAACTCTTCAGATGTGCCCTGGCTGGATACAGGAATCGAATCTTCAAACTCTTCAGATGTGCCCTGGCTGGATACAGGAATCGAATCTGGAATTAGTCGTCAACAGATATGCCCTGGCTGGATACAGGAATCAAATCTTCAAACTCTTCAGATGTGCCCTGGCTGGATACAGGAATCGAATCTAGAATTAGCCGTCAACAGATATGCCCTGGCTGGATACAGGAATTGAATCTTCAAACTCTTCAGATGTGCCCTGGCTGGATACAGGAATCGAATCTGGAATTAGTCGTCAACAGATATGCCCTGGCTGGATACAGGAATCGAATCTTCAAACTCTTCAGATGTGCCCTGGCTAGATACAGGAATCGAATCTGGAAACTGATCACTCACAGATGTGCCCTGGCTAGATACAGGAATCAAATCTGGATTTGTGACAGTTGAAGGTAGTCGTCTTTTGGGTTGTCTTTTCCCTGAAAAGGCAAAACATCAGTTGTATGCAATGTCATGATGTATGAAATGCGTGATATTCTCAAAATAAATGAGATTGTATGTTCATGATGCGTATGTGCATGCTGTAATGTATGAAGATGCGATGTTTATGAATGTATTTTTGTCTAGGAAAATAAATCCTTGACGAAAGTCGGGAAGTTAACTCATGGGATGATATTGAAGAGTAGAGTTCTTCGTTTCCGCTAGGGATGATGGTTGCAAGAATACACCGGTAGGAGAAGATGACTCCATTGGGGTTTGATGAAAACTCCGCTGGGGATTCCACTGATATGTTATGTTGGGGAATTTGATGAACTCCGCTGGGGATAGGAGGAACCTGACTGTTGTTGGGGGAAGGCAAGAATCTTTTGATTGTGATAAGGAACCGGCGTAGGGTTTCCTGATGATGAGTCCGTGTAAAAATGCATCTGAGGTTTTAAGAAGGAACCGGTGTAGGGTTGCTTCATGATGAGTCCGTGTAAGACTGCATCTTCCAACAGGTGATGAAGGAATTGTTGAACACTTTTGACATTCGAATGCCCCAAGTGGTGATGTAGATAATTTCCTGGCTTGTTACAGGTGTTAATCCACAATCGGTCGTTCACAGATATTTTCCTGGCTTGTTACAGGCGTTGATCTGGAACTTAAGAAAGGTAACAGAATGGCAACCGTGTCTGGAGCACATATGGACCGTATCTTCCAACAGGTGATGAAGGAATGATTGAACACTTTTGACATTCGAATGCCCCAAGTGGTGATGTAGATAATTTCCTGGCTTGTTATAGGTATTAATCCACAATCGGTCGTTCACAGATATTTTCCTGGCTTGTTACAGGTGTTGATCTGGAACTTAAGAAAGGTAACAGAATGGAAACCGTGTCTGGAGCACATCTGGACCGGAACTTCCAACAGGTGATGAAGGAATGATTGAACACTTTTGACATTCGAATGCCCCAAGTGGTGATGTAGATAATTTCCTGGCTTGTTACAGGTGTTGAATCTGGAACTTCAAAAGGTTGCTTATAGACGTGCCCTGGCTAGATACAGGTATCGAATCTCTAAACTCCTTATGCAGACATGCCCTGGCTGGATACAGGTATCGAATCTACAATCACTCACTCACAGATATGCCCTGGCTAGATACAGGAATCGAATCTGGAATTGTGATAGTTGATCTGTTGGCGGTTGTAATTTCCAGCAGGTGGTGAAGGAATGATTGAACACTTTTGAAATTCGAATGCCCCAAGTGATGATGAAGGAGTCTTGAATCAGATTACTCTGCGGATTGAGAGATTTCTTGAAATCTTGACTGGACTGCCCCAGGTTAACTGAACTTTGAAAGATCTGTTGAAACCTTGACTGGACTGCCCCAGGTTAACTGGATGGTGCTATGTCATGACCCTTGTTGATAGGAGATTTGTCGTTGGAAGTGTCATCCTTTTGAAGTGATTATGTTCACTGAGAGAGTTTTCGTTCCTCCAAACATTCGCTGTATGAATTTCTTCGCTGTCAAACAAAAAGCCAAATGCAGACAGTGATATTCAAGCAATGCAAAGTTTATGTTTGTCTCGAAGTTTTTTTTTGTTGAAAAAAATGCGTTTTTTAGCAGAAAACTTTTTATAAGACAAGTCAACACAATATTTTAGAGCAAAGCCTTACAGGAGTCAGGATACCTTTTGTAACAGTATGCTTTCGAACTAACCCATGCTTCAATTAGGACTTTTGCAGGGTTGTAACGTGGCCTGGTTCACGGTCTAAGAAACAAAGGATAAAGGCTCAAAGTATATTTGTACCCACCCGCTCTTCGTGATATTCTTCATACCTAAGCTCAGTTAATTGTGCGTCGCACTCTGTTTTGGGTTTGGAACAACTTTTGGGCGATGGTTCACCAGTTGAATTTGGGAGACAGTCATCATCTCCTTTTGTATTTTGCAACATTTTTCATGTTGTTGAGGATTTGTAATGACCCCACTATTTTGATTTTGATTTGTTATCCCTAACTCTTGCATGACTGTTCCCATTTATGAGATTACAGTCAGTGGGATGCCCCAGCTTTCTTAAGCCTCCTTTACAGGTTTTGGCTTGGTGGGCTTTTCTCTTTTGAGAGATTGACTGCCTATGTGATAGGGAACCACCCTTGTCTTTTGATTCCAAAGGAATGCTTTTCTTTTTCTTTGATGTCGTCCGTTGTGTTACGAACTGAGAGTTTGCAATTTCAATGCGCGTTTTTCTTTTGAATTAACTGAGATACTACCCTGCCCCAGGTTTATATCAAAGGTTTTGATTGTTTAGAAACAGAAAACTCCTACTTCTTTGGCTCGAAGGGGTTGACTAGGGATTATCTTCCTTATAACTCCAGTGTTTGGGAATTGAAAGAAATGCCTGTACATCATCAGCAAGGTCTGTTCAAAAGCATACTGTATGAGATTACAGTATTGTTTCGTCATCCTCCCTCTAAAGGCTTGCAGCTTTTTATCAAGAGTCAGATATCATAAAGAAAAGCATAAGAGTAGTGAAATGAATGGATGAATTCAAGACAAACATATGCAATGCATTAATGAAAACAGAGTTTAACATCAACAGATAATTGTTTGACAACAAGAGAAATTACAACTTTGAAAATTCAAAATGAAGCAAAAGTCTTTCAGCTTGAGCTTTGTTACCCCAGGTGGAGAACTCCTTAACGGAATATTTTCATCTCACCGTCTGGCATGAATTCCAGCACTCCAATGTCGATCAGATCTTGAATCTTGTTCTTCAAGGCCCAACAGTCGTTGGTGTCGTGTCCCGGGCTGTAGGAGTGGTAAACACAAAATGCATCGGGACGATAGTTAGGAGAGGAGGTATTGAGCTTCCGAGGAGGATCCCTTAAAGTAAGCAGGTTGACCTCCAACAGGCGCTTCAGTATGAAGAATGATGGTATCTCAGTCTCCGTGAACTGTCTTCCCGACGTTTCTTGCTTACGCCGATTACCCCGTTGACGCTGGCGAGGTTGTTGATGGGCTTGTGACCCTGAAGCAAGCGAAGGAGCCTTCCCCTTGTCTTCTTGAGTGGATGGAGGCTGAGCGGTGACTTGCTCTTCAACCTCAGATGTTTGCCCCAATTGGTTGTTTTGAAGCAGTTGGCGGACGAGAACTCTGAGTTCCTCTTGTCTTTGAGATAGGTCTTGGATGAGAGCCATCTGGCCCACCAACTGTCCCATCACTTGGATCCTCAATGTTGTCAGATCAAACTGCAGCTCCGCAAGCTGATCACTCCTGGAATTGTTTGAATTCTCCAAGCCCTTTGTGAGGAGAGCTTTCATTTCTTCTTGCCCCAGAGACAAGTTCAGGAACATTTCCTGCAGCTGAGCAGTCTGGTCTTGGATGTCTTTGACAGACCTTTCTAGAGCCATCTCTTACTGAAATAAACAGTATGAGAGTAAGAAAACCTGAAAAAGGAAAAACTGTTATGATGCAATGCATGATATGTGGATGCATGCTTTCAAGGGTCTCTTGAGGTAAACACAAGAGAATGTTAGAGGTTGAACTCTGATATTGGATTGGAGAACTTTGCACCGGTGGATGTCTTTCCACTAGAATCAAGCTCACCATGTCAAGTGGGTCATCGCCACTGATTCAAGTTGTTGCACTTGATCTTTGATTGGAGAACTTTGTATCGGTGGATGTCTTTCCACGAGAATCAAGCTCACCATGTCAAGTGGGTCATAGCCACTGATTCAAGTTGTTGCACTTGATTTTTGACGGCATTGGTTAGAGGAGAAACCTCTTGCCCCTTGGTAGACGTCTGGTTCAACGTAACCCTGCATCAAAAGAACCCTCGAGATCCTTGAAATGGTTATTGAAAATGCTATGGTATGATGTCATGATGTTATGTACATGTATGCACAAGCAAGTAAGTGTATATACAGGTAATCATATTCACACAAAGCAAACAAGTCCTTAGGTTTAGGCTTGCATGGGGTTGCAGGTAAGTACCCTCTTGAAGTTAGTTGGCTCATCTTGTCCTAAAATAGAAACTGGGTTCTAAGGAGCTCAATATCATTGGATTGTTTTCTGTGTTCATCGTTTCAGTTTAGCCACTTACTGGCGACCAAAATATTCCAAGAAAACAACCCTCAAATGAGTGTAGTATCGAGTATCTACCAACTTCGGACTGCACCGAAGTCGGTCATCTCACTACCCCTAATGAAAGGCCAAGATGGTCAAGTAAGGTTCTAGGTCATTAGTGCTTGGTGACATCACTCAGCGGCCCTGTACTCTCCTTGATTGAACTCAAGGGTTACCGGTACTCACAAATATGTCACACTAATATAGCTATTGCTTCGACCGTGTCGGTATTCCCCGCACAGTTTCCACAATGTATTGCTATCTATGAATGTTTCCCAAAATCCGGGTGTAGGATTGTAAACCCAAACAAGAGAGCCAAGATATAAAGCAATCAAAACAAACAATTAGTCATGCAAGAGGGTGATCTAAGCCCTAAGGTTACTCCACTTTTAAATTTCTCCCCAGCAGAGTCGCCAGTTCTGTGATACGGTGGGAGAACTGACTTGAGGTTTTGCGTTTGTATTCGCACTTGTTCGGTTGAGCAAGAGTCGCCACCGACTTTTTATTTTATCCTAAAGGAAAGGTTAAAAATCACAGCAAAAAACTTTTGAGATATTTCGCGGGTTCGAGGGGTAGATTATGAAAAGGGAAGGTATTAGCACCCTTTTCATCCATGGTTATCCATGGGCTCTTAGTTACTCGGTTTTTTAGATCACTTGCCTTGATTTTCGATTGCTTTAAATCGTGGTGTGTGTGTGTGTGTGTTTGAAAATGTTTTTGAAGAAGATGCCTTATTTTAGGCAACCAATGTAATTGACTCGTGTTTGAGTGTTTTACAAAAGTGTGTATCTTTTCGAAAAGATGTTTCAAATGTTTTTGAGAGTTTATTTTGAAAGTGTGTATGAAGTGTGGTTTTTGAAAAGAAGGCAAGTGTTTTTGCAAGTTGATCTCAAGTAACTAAGAGTTTTGTCTACCCCTATTGTACTCAAAGGTTTTCTCTATGTTTTCAACCCCTTTTTTAACAATTTTGTTCCACCATTGAATTTGGTGGACAATCTTGCGTTTAGGAAGTTTAACGGGACGGACGCGGGTCATCGTATGGACCATGAATGCAATAGTGCCAAGTGTCTTTGGCAATTTGCTTGAAGGGACTTGATCATTTTGATAGGCGACTTTCGAAAGCGTCATCGAGGGACTTATGATCATTTGAATTCGTTTTGCCAAAGAAACTCGACGTGCAAGCATGGCCCATTTTGGAAGGCAACATGTGGGATTACCCTAGGGGGTACAAGTGTGATTGTGTATTGATTTCATGTATTTGTCTTTGTATTAGGTTGTCTAGCATTTGATTTTATGTACATACAAACCCTAGGTCTAACCATGGTATAATTGAAAGCGGTAAATTGCAAAAATTTAAAGTCTACGCTATTACAAATAGTATCCGGGAGTGGGGGTACAAATTTACAAATGGGGATGAGACTTTAGGAATGTAGTGTCCAATAATTTACAACCAAATCGAATTGCGACCAAAGTGTAAATGTAACGTATATCAATGTATAAGAATAGCATGTGTTATCAAATGTAAAGTGTATTGTGTAGGTGTAAGTGTACATGTATATTATTTACAAGTTGAGAAATGTTAATGTATTATTAAGCATGTATTCTTGTTTTGTATTTTGGTTAAGTATGTACAAATAAGCAAATTTAATAAAAGAAAAGAAAATATCTTAAGTTCTATTTTTTATGTATTTATGTTAGTATATTTGTATTTAGTATTTTTATATACAAAAATGTTTTTAGTTAAAAAAAAAGAATATTCAACTAAAAAAATCTATTTCTTTATGTCTTTTTTTATAAATGTTCTAAGCAAGATTTACATTAAAAATAAAAAAAAAAAGTTTTAATAAAAGAAAAGAAAAAAGGTTTTAAGTTTTATGTATTAATGTATTTTAATAAATATTTTTATGTATAAAAGGGAAAAGAAAAGTGTTTCAAATTTAGGAAAGAATTGATGTTTGTATATTTTCTAAAAAAATGTAACAAGTAATAATATTTAAAAAAAAAGGTATTATTTTTATTTAACAAAAAAGATATTAGTTATTAGTTTAAACCAAATTAATAAAAGATAAGTAAAAGAAAAGTTAACTAAATGATAAAAATGTTAGTTGTGTTAAAAACAAAAGAACATGGGCTAAGGGAGGTTTGGGCCCAAATGGATTAATCAGAATGAATTCAAAAAAAGGGGGGGGGGGGGTGCATTTGGAAAAATGAACGGGCTTCAGTGTGGTTGAAACGGGCAAGGCCCAAGCTTGGCACAAGTTTGAAAGGGTTCTTGAGTTTTCGTTTCACTTGGACTTAGGGTTACAGTTACAGAAGCGGCGCCGTTCTTCGTTTTCACTTCACTATGGTCGTTCTCTTCCTCTTTCCAGCCAGAAACTGAACCACTTCCTTCGCCTAAGGCCACCGATGCTACCTCTCATCCTTCTCCTCGTGTTTGCTCAAGCAACGGTAAAAAGGGTAAGACTTCTTTCAACGCGTTAGGGTTTTTATATTTTGCATGCTTAGTTTCTTCGTTTATTGATTCGGATTACATGTTTCTTTGGTTCGAGGTGCGTGAAGAAGGAGAGAGATTATACCTTTCTGAGGAGACGGAGGAGGAATGAAGGTGGAGGCGCTCAGGCGGCCGGAGGCGAAGCTTGGCGATACTGTGGACTGGCTTTGATAACCACGATACTCTGTATTTGCCCCTTTTGCTAGGTTTTATGATGACAAGCTGAAAACCTAATTTGGTCACCTCTTCCTCTTCTTTTGTTCGTTGCTCCTGAATGCTTCTGTATGCTTGTGTTGCCTTGGATGCTTTGAATATTCGTTCTTACTAGCCCAGTGATGAGGATGCTCTGAGGGCCCTATGACTTGGTTATGATATTTGGATTTCGTATGACGAATATGCTTGCAATGTGTGATGTCTGATATGCTTAGATGGTTGCCTTGTATGATTCGAATACTTTGATGCCTTGAAACACTTCTTCTCCTCGTTTCTGTATGCTTGATGATGATTGATATGTTTATTGATATGTTGTGCCCAATGATGAACCATAGGTTCTGAGGGCCTGAATGCTTGACTTTGAGTGTGGTATTTTAATTAGGTGAGGTTTTAGGCCTTTTGTGAGAGGTTCAAACGGGTTATGGCTATTGTTGGATAGTTGGATGTTTTTTGACTTTGTTGGTTGATGCTTAGGCTTGACAGTTTGAGGGTTTGAATCTGGACAGATTTACTGGTTTTTTTGGCTTCTGGTAAGGCTTAGCAGGTTTATGACTTCTGGTTCATGGCTATGTGTTTTTGGTGGACTTACAGGTTTGATCTTTGAGTTAGGTTCTATGGCTTTCTGTTTGAGTTTTTGGTAAGGCTTTTTGTGCCTGGATACAGGTTTGTAGGCAGGTTTTTGGTTTGATCTGTTTGATGCTTAGGCTTTGGTTTTTTTGTTTCAGTAGGTTTGGCCTTTGGTTCTTATGCTTGTAAAACAGGTTAAAGGTTTTTGGCCTTAGCTTGCTGTTGCAGTTTTTGAATGGTTAAGCTTGAGGCTTGCTTAGGCCGTTTGACAGTTCTTGAAGGGGTTTTTATGTTATCTCCTCTTACTGTTTTATTGACAGATTGCTTTTTTTTTATATTTTCTTGCCTAAAGCCAAACCTGTAAGCCTAACCACTTTTCTCTCTTCTCTCTCTCTCCAGTACAATTCAAAGCATTAAAATAATGTTTATGTGTACTTTTATGAAAGGGCAGCTGTTTGGGAAAATGATGAAACTGTATTGCTTGCTTGCATACTAATCTTTCTCTGCATATCTTGTACTTCTTCCAGCTTTTATGCTTCTTGTTATGTTTCCATATCTTCTTTTGACAGCTTTGAGTAGCCTTGTACTTGTTTGATGTCTTTGACAGTTTGTGGACAGTTTGGAATTTGTGATTCAGTTTGGACTTTGTGGTTAGGCCTAGTTCAGTTTGCCTTTCTGATTATGCAATATGTTGACAAACTTTGAATTTGTGCATTTCAAGTTTAGCAAGCAAATATTCATCCCTCTTTGTGAACCGGGAGAAATCCCGTGATTTGCAGAGAGGGCTAACTGATTCCAGTCAGTTGCCCTTAATGATGACCCTTTTTTATCTGTCTGTCTCTATTTATTTTATCTGCAATTGACTTTTCTTTTGTTCTTTGTTTTGCAGATAAAATTCCATGGAGCACTGGAGCAATGGACGGAAGATGAAGACTTAGGAGTTTTCTTAGGATAGTTTTATTTAAATTTAATTATTGTAATCATCATTAGAATACTTTGTAAATAAATACGGTACTCGAATAACAATTGTAACGAATAATTAAAGATGAATAAAATCCAGTCTTTTTATAAGTTAATTCCTTTTCTCTTTTCAATTGCTTACTTTATTATCTATAATTCTTTAAATTAAAATAATTGAAAATAAATTCCAACTATTTAATCTTAGAATAATAAATAATTAAATAAACATTGCTTCAGCATTGATCAATTAAACTTGGCGCTTCCAACATCCAAAGCAAAACAACAGTCAATCACAGCAATTGCCCAGACGTTTTACCTTTTACTGATTTTTACCAAACACTGCAAATTCAATCCAAATGCATCTTTTCACTGATTTAATCACACAATGCGAACTCAATCCAAATGTTTCAATCCACATCTCAGCATAACTTGAAAAGCACTGTAGAATTTAAATCTTTCTGAGAACGCGCGCACAAAAACCCTAATTCCTGATCAAATGCCAAAGAAACGTTCGCCTGATCAAAGTTGAGCCAAAATCAACCAAACCCTAAACAAACTGTTTGAATTGTTCCAGAGCCATGAAAATCAATGAAAACCCTAATTTTGTCTGACTGATGAGAAAAGTCTGTTTGACCGATTCTTGAGCCAATCTGAAAAATCAGGAAAAGCCTGAAGTTGTGATTTCTTGTGGAAAAAATACGAGGGCAAATTTTGGGGTACAACAGGTGCCAAGTGTCTTTGGGCAATCTTTCCTTTAAGGGACTTGATCATTTTTAGGCAACTTTCGAAAGCGTCATCGAGGGGCTATGATCATTTGAATTGTTTTGTTTTTGCCAAAGACACCTAACATGCAACATGGCCCATTATTGAAGGCAACAAGTGGAGTAACCCTAAGGGGTGCAAGTGTGATTGGTGCTTGTTCATTTTCATGCTTTTATCTTGGAATTAGGTCAAGCTATTTTGTTTTGATTGATTTTTGAATTCAAACCCTAAGTCTATCATGGCATATTTTAGAAAGCTTTTAAATGCGAAATTTAAAGTCCTAAACTATTACAACACAAATTATGGGATGGGGGGTACAAATGTTCAAATGGGGATATTTTAGCAAGAAATCTAAATCTAACTATTACATCCAAATTGAAATTATACAAATTATTTAATATATAATAATTAAACAAAATACAATAAATATGCAAGATGCAAAAAAAATGATTTTTATATGTATGTAAAAGTGTTTTTCATGTGATAAATAAACAAAAATAAAAAAGATTTAATTTTTTGGATTTTTTAGGGTTTAGGGCAAAAACCCTAATTTGCTAAAATGTATTAATTATTTATATACAATACAATATTTATTAACTATGTACAAAAATAAATAAAAAGGAAGTATATTGTAAAAAAAAAGTATTTTTGAGGTCAAATATTAATAAAATGAAAAATGTATTATTTTTGTATTTTTAACCTAAATATACTAATAAATATAGATAAGTATTTATATTATTTACTAAATATATTAAATATGTAAAAATAAAATATTTAATATTTACAAAAAAAATATATTTTTTAGAAAATGATTTCAAAAGATAAAATAAAATAAAAATCAGAAAATAGAATGTATTTCGTATTTATTTTGGCATTTTAAATAAGAGTATATTTATGTTTATTTACATATAAAACTAAATGAAACAAAATAAATATCAAATAAAATGCAAAAAATGTGAGAAAAATATTTTTAATATTTTTTATGCCTTGACAAAAATAAACAAGTCAGAAACAAAAATCAAAAGTTAAAAATAATAAAAATAAAACACAATGGGCCAAGGGGGTGCATGTGGAAAATGAGGGTGTAAACAGAAAAAGCAAAATTCAGGCCCAGCCCAAATCCATCTTCTTCAACCTTCAGCCAGTTTTGTTTGAAAACGCGCGCCTCTTTGCTTCAACAACAAGATCCTGATTCTTTGATTTTTAATGAAAACTCACAACACAAAAAATGTAAAGCATCATGTCACGAGTTCATACATATAAATAACATGATCTAACTCTCAGAAATGAGAGAGAATTTCTTCTCCCCCAATTTCTGACCTAAGTTTTTGTCAATATTCAGGTCTTAAATTCTCTCAGCATATGCAATATAAATGGAAAGTGAGGATATGGGTGGTTTCAGGGACATGAGTATGACACTTTTCATTCATAAACCTAAACCTAACTCTTCCTAGATTGAGAGATAGAAGTCCACGAACTTACCTGTTCAGCTTGGATCGTGTATGACAATGGAGGCACTTTCAAGGCAATGTGAGGACTTGTACAGCTTGCTTGAAGTTCAGGGATGCTTCTTCAATGCTTGGTGTGCTTTGAATCTTGCTGAATCACTCCATGGAAGTCAACCTGCAAGAGAGAAAAATGAAAATGGCAAACTATGCTATGGCTGTTACAGTTCCAATTCAATGCTTGGAATAGTTTGTATGGATGTTATGGAAGGTGTATGAAGTGGTTTGGATGAAAATGCACGATGGAAATGAGCTGGCCAAGTCAAAGTGCAGAATGCCCTGTTTTTGTGCAGCAAGATGGTGTTTCTGTGTTTGAGGAGGTATTGGAAGTGGTTGGCTCGTGTTTTAGGTCAGGCTTGATGTTTGGAATGTGTTCAACAAGTTTACTTAGGCTTATGCTTGCAGCAATGTGAGATGTGTTCAGTTATGCAATGTTTCTTCTATCTTAAGCAAAGTGTGGCAAGTTGGTTTACAAACTTCTCTAGGCCCCTCAAGCATGCTGCACCTTTTTGTTTTGATCAGTGGGATGTGTTCCTGAACTTGTGCCAAAAGGATTTGCATTGTACTTCATAGATTGCAATCTTGACATAAAGTTCAACTTTTCAAAAATGGATAATATGCTTTTTCTAATTATGGACTAATCCTTCATGTAATGACCAAATGCATAGAATAACATCTTGGCACAATGGTTTAGCATTTAATTTTTGAGTGTAAATGAGATTAGAGGCCTGTAATGTAGCTTGTACATGCTGAGTTCAAAAATGCACAAGTTATGAACATGCCTTTGGCCATTAATCAAAGTGACTTTTGCCCAACTTTGTCAATTCGATTCTCCCTAACCACAAGGGTGTTTGAGATGTTCTTAGACAATTTGGAAAGCTTGGAATGTACTACAATCCATCTTTGTAATGCAAGTTGAAATTCCAAGTGGAAGCATGTGAAAAGTGGCCATGAAGTTAGGCAAAAATCCTGCCTAGAATAGGTCAAAAAATTTCTATGTTAAGAATGTTTTGCACCCTTGTTCCAAAAATCATAACTTGAGCTACAAGATTCTTTTGAGGAAACTTTGTGAATCAAAGTTGTAGATTTTGCAATGAACTATAACTTTCATGTTTTGAGTTTTCCTTGAATCCAAGTGTATCTTGATGAAAAAGTGGGACAAAGTTAGGAAAAAATTAGGGATTTTCATAACTTAGAAAAATTCTAAGTTATGAAAATTCTTCATTTCAAACCCTAATTTGTGATTTTGATTTCTTGATGAACAAGTTTCATAACTTGACATGCCTTGATGAAAAATGAATCTTGACACTTGATTTTGACCAAAAAGTCAAAGTTTAACTTTTCAGTATACAGTCAAATTTGGCTCAGTTGACTAGAAAATTCATCTGTCAATCTTGTGCATTTGGGATCTTTTGAACTTTTTGAATATGTCAAGACAATGCCATTGAGTCCTTGAGTCCATATGTGAGCTTGGTTTGCCATTGGCTAGGTCAAACAGTCAAAAATTGCCTTTGTGCAGTCAAAACCCTAAAAATGACCATTTTGCCCTTTTGGTGATCTGATCAAATTTCTTGTGGAATTGTGATCCAAACTTGATCAAATGGTCCATATGAGTTCATAATGTTGATGTGGGTCAAAAATCATGAGGTTTGACTGTCAATTGACCACAGTTGACTTTTTCCCCAATACAACTGATTTCTAGGTCAACTGTCCAATTGACTGGGCAAAGATTTGAATCAAGGCTTGAAACTTGGTATGGATAAACTTGTGAGTCCAACATGAGGCATGAAAGTTACTTTGGGCCTTTTAGATCAAAACATCTTTGTGCAAACACAAACCCTAATTTGGGTCAACAGTGCAAGGAGGAGTCTTGAGCAGAGCAAAAAACCCTAACTTGATCTTGAGCTCCAAGGGTCTTGTGGTGAGAAAATGTTGAGGAAATGGGAGGGAAAATTTTGGGGTACAACAATCTGCCATATGGCTATCCTTCCGGACAAACCAGGCTTCTCAAAGATGTATTTGATCGGATCCATCTTAGATATCAGTAGAGTGGTATGAGTCAACATATACTGCCTTAGCTGGCGAGCAGCCCATACCAAAGCGCGGCAAGTTTTCTCAAGCAGTGAATATCTGGTTTCACAATCGGTAAACTTTTTGCTAAGGTAATAAATGGCATGCTCTTTTCGGCCAAACTCGTCATGTTGCCCCAGTACGCACCCCATTGAGTTATCCAAAATAGTCAGATACATGATTAGCAGTCTTCCTTCGACGGGTGGCATCAAGATAGGAGGTTATAGCAAATACTCCTTGATTTTATCGAAAGCAGCTTGACAGTCATCATTCCATCTAACTACCTGATCTTTCTTCAACAGCTTGAAGATTGGCTCACAAGTAAATGTTAGGTGAGAAATGAACCTAGCAATGTAGTTTAGGCATCCCAAGAAACCTCTGACCTCCTTCTCAGTGCGAGGAGCAGGCATTTCTTGTATAGCTTTGACTTTGGCAGGATCAACCTCGATGCCTTTGTTGCTGACAATAAATCCCAAAATTTTACCGGATCGGACTCCGAAAGTGCACTTGTTCGGGTTCAGTCTTAACTTGTACTCCTTCAACCTGACAAACAGCTTTTGCAAATGGTCGAGGTGTTCTTCTTCCGTTTGTGATCGGGATATCATGTCATCTACGTAGACCTCTATCTCATGATGTATCATATCATCAAACAAAGCTACCATGGCACGTTGATAGGTTGCCCCGGCATTCTTCAGTCCGAATGGCATCACTTTATAGCAGAACGTACCCCACTGTGTAACAAAAGTAGTTTTTTCCATGTCCTCAGGGGCCATTTTGATCTGGTTATAGCCTGAGAATCCGTCAATCAAAGAAAACACTTTGTGTTGAGCTGTGTTGTCAACCAAGATGTCAATGTGCGGTAGTGGAAAGTCACCTTTAGGGCTAGCCCTGTTTAAGTCTTTGTAATCCACGCACATTCTCACTTTGCCGTCCTTCTTAGGTACGGGCACAATGTTAGCAACCCATTATGGATAGGAAGTAACAGCCAGAAATCCAGCGTTGAACTGCTTCATAACTTCTGCTTTGATCTTTTCTGACATGTCGGGCCTCATGCGGCAGACTTTTTGCTTGACTGGTGGACAGTCTTCTCTTGTGGGTAGACGGTGAACCACAATATTTGTATCGAGTCCCGGCATGTCTTCGTAGGACCAGGCAAAGATCTCAACATATTCATGTAACAATTGGATTATGCGCTCTTTGACACTTCGCTCTAGGTTGGCACCCACTCTGATTTCTTTTTTGTCTTCCTCAGTACCCAAGTTGATTGTCTCTAACAACTCCTCATGAGGCAAAATTGCTCTTTCTTCTTGTTGTAATAACCTGACCAATTCCCCTGGCACCTCACAATCTTCCTCACCTTCGTATTCGTCTTGGTTGATCAGATCTTCAGAGTCACTGAAGGCTATAGCAGAATTGTTACCCATGGGTTCCAGAGTGGAAGGGTACCTGCATTTGTGAGTGTGGATGTGTGTAAGGACATAGCCATCTTAAAACAACAAAATGTAAAAGAAATACAATTAGCACAAAAGTTTTAGATATGAAAAGCGTCCATGCTTCATTATAATGACATATGAAAATGAAATAAAGACCCTTACAAATGGACCTATGTGCCTCGGGTAAGACACAAGGTTGAAAAAGTATGAATTGTTTGTGAATTATTACAAATCCAACAGGAATGGAAAAGATAAATTACTGCGGTATGAAAGTAATCGGAACAAAGTCTTTTGCTTCCCAGTTGCACAATCCTCCACCAACAGTAGGAAAAATCCATTCCTCCAAGTTGCCCTCTTCTTCACTGTCCTCTAGTGCATTAACCCCTTGATGGCTGATCTTCACCGGTGGCCCTCCGGCACGGGAGCGGCGCACAGCCTTCTGAGCAGTTAAGGTAAATCCCAAGCCGAATTTGTCTGATTTGAAAGGAAAGTCTGGAAGTTGTCCCCAGATAGTGGATTCGCCTTCTTCCACTACTGCCTTTGCATCCTTGAGAGATGACATCTGAGGTGCTGGTCTTGTGATCACAGGAGTTGAGGATACTGCTTTGGTCGCTGCTATTTCCTGAGAAACTTCTTCAAAGTGTTGGAAAGGGGTTTCTATGAATTCGCCATCTAACTCCACATAACGGAAGGAATTCAGATGACTAATCATATATTCCTCTTCCCCATAGAGAGTTATGATTTTCCCTTGGACAGGGTACTTGAGCATCTGATGTAAAGTGGAAGTGACAACTTCGGCATTGTGAATCCAGGGACGTCCCAACAGGCAAGAATAATAAGGACGGATGTGCATCACGTAGAATGTTGAATTAAACGTCTGGGTACCCACCTTGATCGGGATGTCCACCTCCCCGTGGACCATCCTTTTAGAGCCGTCGAAAGCTCTCACAATAATATTACTGGGTTTTAGGGTTAGGCCTTCACAATCCAATCTATCCAAGGCCTTCTTTGGCAAGACGTTCAGAGACGATCTAGTATCAACCAAAACATGAGCTAGGGTGGTTCCCCTACACTCCACCGAGACATGCAGTGCGTCGTTATGTTTTCTCCCCTTGGAGGTCAAGTCAGCAACGGAGAAACCCAAGCCATTGTCAACTGTCAGACTGGCCACACACTCTTGGAATTGATCAGTCGAAGTCTCTTACGGCACGTGCATTGTCTTCAAAAACTTGACCAAAGCTTTAGAATATGCCTCAGAGCACAGCAGCAAGGCTAACATAGAGATTTTGGAAGGGGTCTGCCCAAGTTGTTCAACAACATCATAATCACTTTTCTTAATGATCCTCAGAATTTCTTCCATCACTTTCTGGGATGTTTCAGGAATGACTAGTGACTGAGCCTTCGTCAAGACAGGCTCCTCTTGAACATTCTTTCCTTTTTTTCAGCAGCGGAGACAGGGATAGGAATTGCATTGTCATTGTTGGCGGATACACTTGCAGGTGTAATTACTGGTACAACTGTAATCTTCAGGACGACAACGGGTCCAGAGACTGCCTTTGGTGGCGCAATCTCTGGAGAGAAAATTCTTCCACTACGAGTAATTTTGCTTGTGCCAGAAATATTACTGATATCGGGATTGTCTTCTTTAGAACTCTCTTCATCGGCAGTCTGTTCAATCTGTTTGACACCATGGTAGTAGATTTCTCCACCATAGTTCCATGGTACCATTTTATCTGATTTGTAAGGGGATGGCCCGGGCATCGTTATCTTAAACGGAGTAGTCATATGAGCAGATGTAATCCTAACGGGTTTTTTAGGAACCCTGTAAGGATTGGCGTATATGGTTATTATTGAAACTTTTGGAATTGGAATGAGTGAAGCAGGAGCTTTCTCAAACAAAATTTCCTTGTTATCAATCAATTGTTGGATTCCTTTCTTTAACATAGGACAGTCAAATGGGGAGGACATGCAAGCATGGCAATCTTGGTCACAACCTGGGAACACCCCAGCTTTTAACAAATTCAACTTGATGGTTAGGAGAGGAGTTAAGAGTTCATCCACAGTAGAAACAAACAGGTCTTCCTCAATAGCACTAGCATTATGTCCATGCCTAGGCATTGGAGCGGAAATAACATTAGGTTTTTCAGGAGCTTCAAATTCAACTTCCTTTGCATCGATCAGATCTTGAATCTTGTTCTTCAGAGCCCAACAGTTGTTGGTGTCGTGCCCTGGACTTTCTGAATGGTAAGCACACCTGGCATTCAAATGGTAGTGTGGAGATGAAGTATTAGGATTTTTAGGGGCCTCCTTAAACATGGCCAAATTCAACTTTAAGAGATGTGGTAAGACTTGAGCAGGAGTCATGTTTATCTTGGTGAATTGCCTCACAGGCCTTTCCACCCTTTGCTGGTTATTCCTCAGCTGATCATTTCTCGGCTGATTGTTTCTCGACTGGTCTGATGCAGACTTTTGAATCATAACAGCCCCCACATTTGGTCGTCGATCGGTTCTTCCCTGATTCCTCTGGGCATAGACAGCAGACACTTCCTTCTTTCCAATGAAGGGCTTTTTTGCAGCAGCAGAGGTAGATGCATCTTTCTAAATTTTTCCGCTTCTAATACAGGCTTCAATCCTCTCGCCAGTTAGAATCAACTCAGTGAAACCTGCGGAGGAGCTTCCAATCAGATGATTAAAGAAAGGACCTGACAGAGTCCCCAAGAACATGTCCACTAGCTCTCTTTCAGACAATGGTGGTTGCAACCTCCCGGCTAAATCCCTCCACTTTTGGGCGTAGTCTTTGAAGCCCTCATTGTGCAGTACGGGTTGGTGCCAAGTCGGTGTTGTATTGATACTGTTTATAAAATGCGGCCGCTAAATCTTCCCAATTATGCACATCAGACCTCTCCAACTGGTAGAACCAATCCAGCTGCATTCCCGATAAACTGTCCTGGAAAAAGTGGACCCACAGGTCTTTGTCAGAAGAATGTGGTTGAATTTTCCTGACATAAGATCGTAGGTGCATCTTGGGACAAGGCAACCCATCGTATTTGGATAATAGTGGCACCTTAAACTTAGGAGGGATTACAATTCCAGATACCAACCCTAACTCTTCAAAATCCAGCTCAGGCACTCTCTGTATCTCCATGGCAGCTAGACGCTCTTCCAAGTTTTTTTATTTGTCATCGGCCGGAGGATACTGTTGTTCTGAGTAATCCTCATCTTCCTCTTCTTCAGCTTCAGATTCAGATGGCACTGCAGTCTCTTTACCTTTTCTCTCTCCTTCCTCAGAGGTTGATGGAAATTCAAAGGTCCGTCTGGCTTGACCTTCAAACCTTCTGCCCGGGATAGCCACACCGGCTCGCTTCTTCTTCTTTTTCTCTTTCTCTTTCTCTAGCATAGTTTTGAGCTCCTCCTGCCCCTTGGCCAAGCTCAAGAGTAGTTGTTGAAATTGTGAATTTTGAGCTTGCAAGTCTTTAACCGTTTGTTCAATATCCATCTTGTTGAAATAAACAACAGAGAGATGAGGAAACTTCTTGTAAAGACCTGTTTATGCATATGATGAATGATATGTATTCATGTAATGCTTTCAAGGATTCAGAAAAATTCAAATTTGTGTTAAACAAAAAGGAACAAACGTTATATTAATAAAATAGAATTTGTTTACATCAATGCCCCTAGGGAAAAATAGTATGAAATTCTAAGATAAAAAGACGTTGCGCATCCTCTTTGGTGCAATGTAGGTGTTGAGAGTCTGCTCTTCGTGAAGTAACCGAGTAAGTTCCAAAACCTTCTTCTCGCTGGCGTAGAATTGGGCTTCAAAAGTATCGCGTTCTCCCTTGAGCTGTATCCAACTCCTTTGCAGATCTTCGAGTGATGTTGGCATGTCAGGATGTAGGAGGGTATATGGAACCTCTCCTTCCATAATAGGCTCTATAATCACTGGGAGAACAGAGGGGTAAGGCATCATAAGACTTTGGGCGCGGGTTCGTACCCACTTGAGGTAAGGCTCAAGAGGGATGGAATTCTTGTGTCCCAAGGTCTTACTGTCTACCTTGTTGGGCATCCTCCAAGCTCGGATGAACCTTTGTTGGAGTCCTTGATTGTCGTTGTCGAAGTCGAAAACTAAGTCTAGAATCAGCATGTCATGTGGGCCATCCCCTCGGGCATACCCAAATTGTCTTAGAGCCAAGCAGGGGTTGTAGGTAATGCCTCCCATAATGCCAAGTAGAGGGACATTAGGGAATTCCCTACAACGGTCGATGATGATAACATTTTCTCTGGATCGAGAACACCAATGAATGTCTGAATGTGTAAGGGTCATCAACCGTTGTGACTACCTTAAGCCTTGCTCATTCTTCAAGACTGATTAGGGAAGATGAGAAATAAACCATCTTGCCAGTAGAGGAGTGCAACACATGAGAACACCTCTTTTCCTCATTGTACGAGTGTGAAAAGAGTGTAAGATGTCTCTAAGCAAAGTAGGCACCGGGTTGCGAGCCATGAAGATTTTGACAGCACTCACGTCTATGAGTTGGTCAGGGTTAGGGAACAAGACCATCCCATAGATGAGAAGAGCTACAATCTCCTTAAAAGCTTGTAAGTCCAAGGAGTTCCAGCAGCTTTGGGCCTTCTCAAACAAGAACTTTGCCAAGAAGCCTTTGACACCACTTCTAGTTTCTCAATGGGTTGTGACATCAGATGAGTGCAAGTGCAGGGCTTGAGCAATCTCTTCTGGCTTTGGATCTCTTTATGTACCGTTGAAAGGTAGTTAATTGAGAATAGTAATCCTCAAGAGTTGAGAAAATTCCTCCAAAGTGGGCACAAGCTGGTAGTAAGGAAATATGAAGCAGTGATGCAAAGGGTCAAAGAACTGGAAAAGAACTTTCATCATGTCTTCCTCTATGTTGGAAGTGACTAAGTTGAGAAGGCGACTGTGTCTCTCGGTGAATGGAGAGTTCTCAGGAATCCTTGAAGCTAGCTCCTTGAGTTGCGGAGGAATTCTTACAAGGTTGACTTGGATTGTTTTCATGCGAAGTGATTCCATAACTGCAAAACAGGAACAAAGATGAATTTCCAAAATCCTTGAAATGGTTAGTGGATGCATATGATGCTTCATGATGTCCATGATGTTATGCACAAGTGTTGTACCCCAAAATTTGCCCTCCCATATTCTTCAAAGAAATGCCAAGACAAGCTTCAAAATTCCCCAAGGGTTGCACAGTGCAAGGGCCTCCTAAACAGTCAAATTAGGGTTTTGGTGTTGATCAAGAAAATGAAGTTTCCAAGGGCCCAGTCAAGTCCCACATGCCTACAAATATGGTCAAGCATCCTCATATCAAGTTTCAAGACTTTCAGCACAAAATTGCACAGTCAAAAACCCTAATTGCACTACAGTCAACTGTAGGGGCAAAATGGTCATTTGACAGTCAAAAGTCCAAATTTTTGGTCAACATATCATTTTGAAGCCACAAACATCATTTGATCAATGCTTGATCATGATTCTCAAAGCTTGGCTCAAAAATCATCAAGATGCAAAAGTTTCCTTATCTGGACAATTGAAAAAAGTCAACTGTAAATTAACCAGGGCATAACTTTCATATGGATTATCAGAAAAATTCCATCCAAAGAGCATTTTGAAGAGAAAGACATTTCCTACAACTCCTCTTCATACTTCAAGTCCAAGAAATGCTCTCACAAAAAGTTACCAATTTCAACATTATAGGTCCTTTTCAAAAGTCAACAAAAAGGGACTTTAGGTCAAAGGCCATAACTTGAGATTGGTAAATCAAAATGACATGGGACCAAAGACATTGGTTAGAGGACTCAAAGACCTTTCCAAAATGTCCAAGAACATGAGCAAAGCTTAAAAATTGAGCAAGTTATGCCTTGTGGAAGTTGGGAAATTTTTGGATATTTTGAAAAGTCAACATTGATTCAAATGACCTAAAATTGCTAATGGGCCTATTTTTCTTCCATAATTCATCATCCAAGACATGTGCACGACCACTTGGCCCAAAGGGAAGTTTTTATTCATTTTTTATTTATTTATTTGAATTTTTATTAATAATAAATTCATTTAAATCAATTAAATACATGAAAAATATTTAACCTAAGTTTTTCAATCTTTTTGTGCATGAAATATACTCAATAATTCGTGCATGATCAGATATGGAAGGAATTGAATTGATTGGATATGATTGAGAGCAAAAGTGCATGAAAAATATTGAAAAAAAGATCTTTGAAAATCAAATCTCTCAAACCATGAATGCCAAGGATTTGGATTGTTTTCTTTGACCTAATTCACTCCATACATAAGCCTAAGCAAGACCTAATGCCTCAGAACCACTAAGCTGCGCAGAAAATACCATTGGCAAACTTGAAAATTATCAAAAAATCTCAAAACTGAAAACAAGGTTAGAGGTCGATTCAGAGCACAAGACCAATTGCAAAAGCTTCCCCGTGTCTCACTGAAGCTAACTGGATAACTTTCCAACCTTTACACGCCCAGAATTGGTACAAGGGGTTTAACCTTTCCATATTTAGGCATTTTCATTGCGTTTTTTTGATGCATTCATACTAATTGACATGTTCTGAAGCTAACCATCTACCTTGATTGAGTTTTTGTATGCTATATACGATTTCACCATTGTTGTCTCTTAGGGTTTGTGAAGCTTGAAATTGGGCGTTTCGTGATATGGAAAAATTAGGACACGTGAATATAACCATTGAATCAAGCATACTCAGACGAAGAGAAACCCACCCTCGCGCTCAATTTATGAGGCCTTATGGCCTATTCGCTATTTTCTAATATAGCATCTATAGCAACGTTTGAAAACCGTTGCTTATTGTTTTTGTATTTCAGAAAAAGAAAACACAACGAAGAGGACGATGAAGTGGCATAAGCTGATTGGAACATTCAAATTCTTCGCGCGTTTTTAAGCCACTGACCATTTTTCTTTTATAATATTTGTTAGTTATTATATGTTAAACGCGTGTGGATTGGTTCAGTGGTAAGCACAGTTGTTGGTAACATTCATGACCTGGGTTCGAGCCCCAGGTCCTCACTCTTTCCATGTTATTTTTCCTTTAAAATTTACATGCAGTTCCATGTGCTGAAGACCATCATGCATCCCTCCATCAAGCCGTCCACTTGGTCAATCTCGTTCATCCAAGGGTGCAGATCTAAAGGACAGGATGCACTCCAGTCAACGCTGATGCACGCTAACGGCAAAAGTCTTACAGGCCTGAAGGTTGATGGGCCCAGATTGCTAAAAGAAACACCTCAAATTAGGGACAGACCCCCCTTTGGTTTGCAAAATCTTTTTATTTTCTTTATATTTTATTTTCTTGCTTTCTTTAATTATTGTTTTTTTAATTAATTTAATAATTTTCATAATATATAAAAGACATTAAAAAATCAGAAAAGAGGAAAAAATATAATAAATATTTTATTTTAGTATGTATATTTTGTAAATAAATTCATAAATTAATTAGTTTTAAATTAGGTTTTAATTTTAACTTTTTTAATAAAAATCTAAAAATATAGAATTAGGGTTTAATTAATTTTCATCTTTTTTTCTTTTATTCCATAATAATTAAATATTAGATATTTATTTTTACAATTAAATTGTATATAAAATAATTAGGGTTAATTTTAGGTTAAAACTTCAACATTTTTCATAATAAAACAAAATTGTAGAATTAGAGTTAGCATTTATTTTAATTAATTCTTTTTCATAAAAATCATAAAATACCAAAAAATACCAAAAAGACAATTTCTTTTCCTTTTAATTTTAATTAATTCATCGTTTAATTTAATTTTGCAAAAAGGGTCCAACGCCCTCGTTTTTAATTCTTATTCGCATATTTATTTTATTTCTTTTAATATTTATGTATCTCTCCCAAGGCCTTGTAATTAATTTCTCGTACTTTTAATTCTTTATTTTCTTTACTTTCTTTATTTTTTTCTGTCAAATCGGGTTCGAGAAATTTTGGCGATGTGGACCCGCGCCGTTTGTAATAGCTTAGAATCTTTTTATTTCTCGCAATACTTTTAACTGTTAATCAAGGCATGAAAGAATGTATGGACAAAAATAAAAACAAACGCTAGATCACCAATAACATGACAAAAGACAAAAATATCTGAAAACGACACACAATTCACACATCACCCCTAGGGTACGCCTCACTGTTGCCTTGCCTCGAAAGGTGATCGTCGAGTAGAGGATGTCTTAGTAAGTCCTCATGATCCGGGAACCTGGCATGAGGGTAGCTTCTAAGGTGTCTTCCCATTGCTCTGGTGATCACCATGTCCCGAACCTCGAATTGACCCGAACACCTCCAATGGTGGTGCTACCTACCTCTCAATGGTGGGATGGCACTACTTTAAGGACATTTACACAGACGAATTCCTTAGGGTAGGTAGACGACTCTAGATACTTGCTCTAATTTCAAAACAAATCAAAAATACTTTTCACACCGACACCTTTTCAAAAAGCTTTCGAAAGCAACTTTTCAAACACTCTTGAGGACCGATACAAGAGTCGAACTGGAATTTTCGAAGAAACTTTTTTAAAACCCACAGTTGAAAAGCAAACAAACCATTTTTGAAAACACAAATGAGCAAGTATCTAAGAGCCCATGGATAACCATGGATAGAAAGGGTGCTAACACCTTCCCTTTCTATAACCTACCTCCCGAACCGAGAGCAATCTCTTTAAGGAATTTTTCTGTGCTTTTGTCCTTTCCATTTGGAGAAAATAAAAGACGGTGGCGACTCTTGCTTCCGCGACATTTCGCGAACCAGCGTTAAACAGTCAGTTCCAGATCCACCGATCACAGAACTGACGACTCTGCTAAGGAAACTTATAAAGTGAGGTGTACCTTAGGACTAAGATCACTTGTGTTTTCAAATTGTCTGAATTGTTTGCTTTAAATTGTGGGACTGTCTTGGGAGTTCTATAGATCCTAACCCGGATCTGGGGATACCTTCTTAGAAAGTAGCAACAAGGCTGTGAGGGAACTGTGCGGGGTATACCGACATGGTTGAAGCAGTCTGCTACGTTGATGTGGCACTTTGGTGAGTACCGGTAACCCTTGAGTTCAGTCAAGGAGAGTACGGGGCCGCCGCGTGGTGTCGTGAAGCATCAACTGACCTTAGGAACCTTAATTGAACCATCTTGGCCTCTTTAGGGTAGTGAGATAACTGACTTTGGTGCAGTCCGAGGTTGGTTGATACTCGATACTACACTCAATTGAGGGTTGTTTTCTTGGAATATTTCGGTCGCCAGTTCAGTGGCTAAATCGAAACGATGAACAATGAAAGCAATCCAATGATATTGGGACCCTTAGAACCCGATTACTTCTGATAGGACAGGTTGAGCCCACCCACTTCAAGAGGGTAATACCTAGACCTCATGCTGGCCTAAACTCTAAGGGCTTCTCTTGTGTGACTTGTGTGCCTTCGTACTTGACTAATTGCATGCATGTTATCTGACACATAAGCTACTTGCAGGTTTTGTTTATAGTCCTTAACTGGGACTCATAACAGGGTTTACTAGGTCTCTTGCAGGTTTTGTTTATAGTCCTTAATTGTGACTCATAACAAAGTATACTGAATTTCTTGCAGGGTTTGTCTATAGTCCTTAATTGGGACTCATAACAAAGTATACTGAATTTCTTGCAGGGTTTGTCTATAGTCCTTAATTAGGGCTCATAACAGGGTTACCTACATTACCCCATGCATAGCATGACATCATACCATTGCATACATCCTAACCCATTTCAAGGATCTCAAGGGCTTATGATGCAGGTCAGGGTGAATCAACTATCCCAGCAAGGGGCAAAGAGGATTTATTTTCCTCTAGACAAAGTTGTCAGGGGCTATGACTCACTCGATATGGATAGCTTTGACTCCTGAAGAAGGTTCCCCTAGCCAAGGTTGTTTGGAAAGCAAAATAAGGTTGATGACTTAAGTCAGGGGCTATGACCCACTTGATATGGTGAGCCTTTGACCCTTGGAAGAAAGACTCTCAACAAATATGAAGTTCTTTCAACCAAGCTACCGGATCCAAATGCTAACAAATTTCTTTGTTTACCCCGCGAGGTCCTTGAAAACATTACATGCATGTCATACTCATCATTGCATAACAGGTATCCTTGTTGCAGGTCACTTACCTCTCTCGCTGTTTATTTCAGCAATGGCTTCCCAACAAGATAACCAGGACCTTCTTACTCAAGAGACTCGGTTCGGGGAAATCCTCCTGAATCTATCCCAGGGGCAGGAGGAGCTAAGGACACTTCTCGTGGAGACTTTGGTCAGGAACAGTGCTGAGGATGAACGGATGAAACATCGGCAAGCTGAGGTGGATGCATTGAAAGTCCATATGCTGGGGCAGGCGACTGCCATTCAAAGTTTAGCTCAAAGACAAGACGAGCTCGGGGTTCTCATCAACCAACTGCTTCAGGGTAACCAACTGGGGCAAACGTCTAAGGGTAAAAAGCCAGGCATCATTCCACCATCTTTGAGACCAGGAGATAAGGGGAGAGCTCCTCAAAGGGCTCCAGTGTCACAAATTCAGCATCAACCTCACCAGCTTCAGCCAGACAAGCCTAGGAGGCAATTCACTCAGCTCAACATGTCGTTGTTCCAAGCTTTACAACGCCTGTTAAGATTGAACCTGATAACATTAAGGGCTCATCCCCGGAACCAGAACACAGCATCTCCTGTCTATGATCCCAATAAAAGGTGTGCCTACCACTCTGCCTGTCCAGGACATGATACAAACGAGTGTTGGGCTTTGAAAAACAAGATCCAGGATCTGATTAATGAAGGAGTAGTGGATTTCACTCAAGTGGGTCAGGCTGAATGCTCCTGCCATCCCTACAGGATTCACCATGTGAAGTGACAAGCCCTGAGACTAGAAATTTTTTGTTCATTCGAATGTTCAAGTTGCAATTTTCTTTTGTTCAAACATTTACTCATGTTAAACATTGTTATTTCATTAATGCATCGCATATGTCTGTTTTGAAGCAATATATTCGTATTCACTATACGCAAATTATTTTCATATTTTTTCTGATGTCAGCTCTTGATCTAAAATTCTAAGCCTCTTGAGGGAGGATGACGAAAACGATACCATAATCTACAGTATGCTTTTGAACAGACCCCGCTGATGAGGTACAGGCATTGTTTCAATCCCTAAACACTGGAGTTATAAGGAAGATAATCCCTCGTTAACCCCTCTGAGCCAAAGAAGTAGGAGTTTTTCTTTTCGAAATTTAAAACCCTTTATCATAACCTGGGGCAGGGTAGTTTTCTCAGTTAATCCAAGTGCATAGCAAATGGCACTAAAGAGGTCCCTACAAAAAAGAAAGACAGTGATGGTTCCGAATAATCAATAAAGAAAGGCAGTCATTATATCTCTCAAAATAAAAAACCCATTAAGTCAAAACCCACGAAGGAGACTTACAAAACTGGGGCATCCCGCTGACTGTAATTCCAAAAAGGAAACTGCTCAGGCAAAAAATAGGGATAACGAAATCAAAAAGAAAGAGGTCCTACAAACCCTCAACAAAAAAGGAAATGACTGCCTAATCAAAATATACTGTCAATATCCGAACCATCGCTGGTATATCAAAGCAAAGACTCAACCAAGGTCTAATGCACGATTAGCTGAGTTTAGGATCGAAGAACATCACGAAGAACGGGTGGGTACAAATAATTTGAGCCTTTATCCTTTATTTCTTAAACCGTGAACCAGGCCACATTATAACCCTTAAAAGTCCTAGCTGAAGCATGGGTTAGTTCGAAAGCATACTGTTACGAAAGGTATCCTGACTCCTTAAGGTTCACTATAAAGAAGGAGTTGACATCACGTTTTACAAACATTCATTTGTTTTATGAAAAAGAATGCATTTTCAAAATCTTCAAGACAGACATAAGCTTTGCATTTTTAACATAACTTTGTTTGCATATGACCTTTTGTTTGAACAGCAGGAAAATTCGCACGACGAATGCCTAATGAACAGAAGCACTTCCAATCAAGGGGCATGACATGATCATGGTCCATTATCTGGGGCAATCCGATCAAGATTCGGAGAATCTCTCAAAGGCCAAATAGCCTGGGGCAAATCTCTGCCTGAGTCACTTGGGGCATTTCAACAATAAATCTTGCCTGATCAAATACCTTCTGGTGGCATGACAAAACACTGCTAACAGGGGCAACTCCCTACATTCTGAGAACATGGACGTAGTCGAAAAAATACTACGCAAAATCAAAGACCCGCTAGGTTGACACACCTAGGCAAAAATAAGGGCTTCCCGGCGAACCAAAAGGGTTCGGGCAAAATGAAGGGATGAAATGAAAAAAAATCTGTAAACCCGGCAAGTCGAAAACCTGAAAAGGCGGCTTGGGCAAAAATGGGTATCCCGGTGGACCGAAAACCCGAAAGGGCGGTCCAGGCAAAAGTTAGGGATCAAAGCGTACGACTATGTCCTGTCATCTTATCACCTGCCTACCAGAAGAAGGTTTGCCCATCAACAACTATCAGCATCTCACAGGTCTTTTCTCCTCACCTCAGAAACAGGGGCAATGATGAGTTGTCCAAACGATCTAATGGCTCTGTCCATCAAAGTACTAAGATAGGTACAGCTAAAGAACATAACCAGTACATCCCAATTCCCCAGAGAGCGAGCCAGAAAGCAGTATACTCTCCTCAAGCGAAGCTACTATCAAACTTAAGGAAGTTGAGTATCCTCCAGCAGATCTCAACATTCCCCAGCAGTATACATATTCCTAACAAGCATCCCCGGCAGTCTTGGTCTAAAGATTGTTCCCCGGCGGTACATCAAATATTCAAAGGAATCACTTCCCCCGCAATTCAAAACTTCCCCAGGAGAGTCCAATCCAGTTCCCCAGGAAAGTTGGAATTTATCTCCCCAAGCAGTAAGCTTATCCCTAGTAGATTCTTGAAGCTTATCCTCGCAGAGCACGAACGCGTCGTCCGGCTTTATTTAAAGAGTTATTTCCCTACCAGGATATAACTGGGTTATCCTCAGCCAAAAACCACGGAAAGGTCGTCGTTAACACAGTTCTTTCTTATCCCCGGCGAAGTCTATCAACACTTCCAACACAACAAGGGTATCCCCAGCAAGTTATTATCAACAACTCAACAAAGTATCTCTATCCCCACAGATTATTGCTTCCCAGCAAGATCACTAGAGTACTTTTCTCCCCGCAGAGTTATTCCATTCGCCAAATTTATTCCCCAACGAAGTTATCTTCTCCTACCGGTATTCTTGCAACTATCACCCCCAGCGGAAGCAAAATCTATTCTCCAACATCAGCCCAGGAGTGACTTCCCGGCACCCGTCAAGGATTTACTTTCCTAGACGAAAAATACATTCATAAACATCTTCATACATTATAGCATGCACATACGCATCATAAACATACAATCTCACGTATTCAGAGAGCATCTCGCATGTCATACCACATGACATCGCATACAACTAACGCTTGTCTTTTCAGGACAAAAGTACAAAATTGATTACCATCAATGGTCGCAACTAAAGATCCGATTCCTGTATCTTTCCAGGGTGTGTCTGAAGAGTTCGAGGATCCGATGCCTGAATCTTGCCAGGGTGTATCCGTTGAAGACTAGCATTACCAGATCTGATTCCTGTATCTTGCCAGGGTGTGTCTGAAGAGTTCGAGGATCCGATGCCTGAATCTTGCCAGGGTGTATCCGTTGAAGACTAACATTACCAGATCCGATTCCTGTATCTTGCCAGGGTGTGTCTGAAGAGTTCGAGGATCCGATACCTGAATCTTGCCAGGGTGTATCCGTTGAAGACTAGCATTACCAGATCCGATTCCTGTATCTTACCAGGGTGTGTCTGAAGAGTTCGAGGATCCGATACCTGAATCTTGCCAGGGTGTATCCGTTGAAGACTAGCATTACCAGATCCGATTCCTGTATCTTGCCAGGGTGTGTCTGAAGAGTTCGAGGATCCGATACCTGAATCTTGCCAGGGTGTATCCGTTGAAGACTAACATTACCAGATCCGATTCCTGTATCTTGCCAGGGTGTGTCTGAAGAGTTCGAGGATCCGATGCCTGAATCTTGCCAGGGTGTATCCGTTGAAGACTAGCATTAACAAATCTGATTCCTGTATCTTGCCAGGGTGTGTCTGAAGAGTTCGAGGATCCGATGCCTGAATCTTGCCAGGGTGTATCCGTTGAAGACTAACATTACCAGATCCGATTCCTGTATCTTGCCAGGGTGTGTCTGAAGAGTTCGAGGATCCGATACCTGAATCTTGCCAGGGTGTATCCGTTGAAGACTAGCATTACCAGATCCGATTCTTGTATCTTGCCAGGGTGTGTCTGAAGAGTTCGAGGATCCAATACCTGAATCTTGCCAGGGTGTATCCGTCGAAGACTAACATTACCAGATCCGATTCCTGTATCTTGCCAGGGTGTGTCTGAAGAGTTCGAGGATCCGATACCTGAATCTTGCCAGGGTGTATCCGTTGAAGACTAGCATTACCAGATCCGATTCCTGTATCTTGCCAGGGTGTGTCTGAAGAGTTCGAGGATCCGATACCTGAATCTTGCCAGGGTGTATCCGTTGAAGACTAACATTACCAGATCTGATTCCTGTATCTTTCCAGGGTGTGTCTGAAGAGTTCGAGGATCCAATACCTGAATCTTGCCAGGGTGTATCTGTTGAAGACTAACATTACCAGATCCGATTCCTGTATCTTGCCAGGGTGTGTCTGAAGAGTTCGAGGATCCGATACCTGAATCTTGCCAGGGTGTATCCGTTGAAGACTAACATTACCAGATCTGATTCCTGTATCTTGCCAGGGTGTGTCTGAAGAGTTCGAGGATCCGATACCTGAATCTTGCTTCCGCGACATTTCGCGAACCAGCGTTAAACAGTCAGTTCCAGATCCACCGATCACAACAAGTATATATGTACAAAAAAATCACACAAGTTCCTAGTTTAGGCTTGCATGGGGTTTCATAGATAAGTACCCTCTTGAAGTTTAGTTGACTCAACCTATCCTAGTAATAGTAATCGGGTTCTAAGGAGCTCAATATCACTGGATTATTTTCTGTGTTCATAGTTTCAGTTTAAGCCACTTGATTGGCGACCGAAATATTCCAAGAAACCAATCCTCAATGAGTGTAGTATTGAGTATCTACCAACTTCGGACTGCACCAAAGCCGTTCATCTCGCTACATCCTAAAAGGCCAAGTTGGTCAAGTAAAGGTTCTAAAAGTTAGTTAGGGCTTCATGACATCACTCAGCGGCCCCGTATTCTCTTTGATTGACTCAAAGGCTACCGGTACCCACAAATATGTCACACTAACATAGTTATTGCTTAGACCGTGTCGGTATACCCCACACAGTTTCCACAATGTATTTATATTTACCTATGAATGTTTCCCAAATCCGGGTAGAGGATTCAAACCCAAACAATAGAACCAAAGTGTAAAGCAATCAAGTCAAGCAATTGTAAGCAAATAAAGGTGATCTAAACCCTAAGGTAACCCCACTTATTTATTACTCCCCAGCAGAGTCGCCAATTCTGTGATACGGTGGGAGAACTGACTTGAGGTTTTGTGTTTCATTGCAAATGTTTCGGTTTAGCAAGAGTCGCCACCGACTTTTATTTTATCCAAAAGGAAAGGTAAAAAAGCACAGGAAAGACCTTTGAGATGTTTTCTTGAGTTCAGGGGGTAGATTATGAAAAGGGAAGGTGCTAGCACCCTTTTCATCCATGGTTTTCCATGGGCTCTTAGTTACTTGTTTAGATCACTTGCTTTGCTTTTCCAATTGTTTGAAATGGTGCTTTGTGTGGTTTTGAAAGTATTTTGAAAAGAGGCCATCGTTTAGGCAATCTTTGTAATGATTCTCATTTGTAAGAATGTATACAAAGATGTTTTGTCTTTTGAAAAATGTTTCAATGTTTTGAAAGTTGTTTGGAAATGTTTTGAAAATGTGTGTGTGTTTGTTTGAAAATAGCAAGGATTGTTTGCAAATTGATCAAGTAACTAGAAGCCATCTACCTACTCAAAAGTCTTTCCTACACATTTTTATTCCTTTGACATTGTTGATTTACCATTGCTTTGGTAAACAACCTTATCTTTGGATGTTAAACGGGATGGGCGTGGGTCATCGTATGACCATGATAGCAATAGCGCCAAGTATCTTAGCTTGCTTGAGGGACTAAGATCATTTGTTTTTAGGCAACCTTGTCTAGCGTCATCGAGGGACTATGATCTTTTGTTTTGTTTTTGTTTTGCCAAGATACCTAGCATGCATACCATGGCCATTTTTTAGGCAACAAAGTGGGTGAAACCCTAGGGGTGTTTGTGTGCAATGTGTCGTCATTTTACATGCATTTGTTTTGTATTAGGTCATGCTATTTGTTTGATTTTGTCTTATCATACAAACCCTAATTTACTAAACATGTATATAATGCGATAAATTGCGTAAAGTAAATCTAAGCTATTACAACAATATTATGGGAAGGGGGGATACAAGTTTGAATGGGGGATATTTGCACAAAATAAAACCCTAATTCACTATTACAACCCAATTGTATTTATTGTACAATAAATAAATAAACAATTATTTAAATATGCAATAAAATGTAAATATGCAAAAAATGTTTTGTAATTGTTTTATGTATGAGAAAATAAAATTATCTAAGTCCTAAAAATAAGAAAAAATATATTATTATTTTTGAAAGAGGAAACCCTAATTTTTGATTTAAAAGAAAATATTGTTTTCTAATATTTATTTGTCCATTTTTGTTTAAGAAAAATAATAATAATATTATATACAAATATTAAAAATTAAATATGTATGAAAAATAAATATTTAAATGTGTATAATATAATAAAATAAAATATTTAAGTATTTTTATTATTATTTACAAGTTTATTCAAGAAAATAAGTTTTATAAACCTAATAAACTATTTTTATGCCAAAAAAATAATAAAAAATAATAAAATGAAATGCAAGAAATTAAGAAAATATTTTTTGGGATTTTTTAATGTTCAGAAAAAAATAATAAAGTCAATAATTACAAAAGAAATAAAAAAAATATGCAAAATATAAAAAATAGGCCAGGGGGTGCAAAAAGGAAACAGGGGGGTGTGAAAAGAAACAGGCCCAAGGCGCCAGGCCCAGACAGCCTTCATCCCTGACCTCCAGCTTCGTCCCAAACGCGCGCTTCTGTGTTCAAATCATGTTCTTGCTCATGCTTGCATAAAATCAAAAATTCATAACACAAAAAAGGTAGCTCATGAACTCGCGATTCCAATGATATAAAGAACATGACCTAACTCTCAAAGACCAAGGAGAATTTTAATGGCCCTAATTTATGACCTAGTTTTTTCAGCAAGTTCAACAACCAAATACTCTTAGCTCAGTTAATATAAATGGAAAGTATGCATATGTACAGTTTAAGCAAGTTAAGGACTACATTTTTGCTTCACAAATCTAAGCTTAAGGATGCCTAAATAAGGAGATAGAACTTTGAAAAATACCTTGTTCAGTTGACTTTGGATATGGTAATGTGGTAACTTTGAGTGAGGCTTGAAGATCTTGTGAGCTTCCTTGAAGTTCCCTCAAGCTTCTCCAATGCTCAGCTTGCCTTGTAGATGCCTGAATCTTTTTGTAGAAGTCAACCTGCAAACTCCCAAAATGAAAATGGTGAAGCTTGAAACAGGGGTTACAGTTGCTATACAAAGGCCTGGATAGTTTAGGTAGGAGGTATGGAATGTGTTTGAAGCCTTGAAACAAAAAACGCACGAGCAAAATATGATTTGGCTTGAGTTTTGCAGAAGATGCCCTGTTTGGGCAGAAATTGGTGTTTTTGGTGTTTTAGAGTGTTTGGGATGTTATGAATATGTGCTTAGGCTTGCAATAAAGTTCTGAAGTTGTTTGAAATGATACAAAGTCTTGCCTTTAACAGATACCTAAGTTGTCTTGACTTTTGCAAGTTTGCTTGCTTTTGAAGAAAGTTGACATGACCAATGCCAAAGGCCTGTACAGGCTTGCTTGTTAGCTGCATAGGGTTGGTGTACTTTGCCTGATGTTTGTGGATCTTGTTTGCAACAAAATATCAGGTCCATGGCTCAAGATTTGCAAAGTTGTAAAAAGCTAGCTTTATGAAAGTAGTATTATGCACTTTATGCCATAAATGGATTAATTCATTGTACAATGCTCCAAAGATCAAAATAAAGCCATTGTCCACTGAATTAGCATTCAATTATGGAGTGTAGAAAGGATTAGGACCTGTAATGCCAAGTACAAGCATGCTAGGACAGATTTGCAACTTGAACTATTGTGAAAAATGCCTTGAACAAAAGTGATAAATTACCATTTTTCCTTTCTTCGATTCTCCCTAACCATAAATGATCTTGGAGAGTTCTTGGACATTTTGGAAAGCTTGTAACATGCTCTACAATCCATCTTTGAAATTAATTTTGAGATTCCTATTGGAACTAGGTTAAAAGTTTCCATGAAGTTAGGTCAAAAATCTGCCTAAACTAGGGCAAAATTTCACTAAGTTAAAAAGTTTATGGACCCCTATTCACAAAATCATAACTTGAGATCCAAGCATCTTTGGGGAAAACTTTGTGCATCAAAGTTGTAGATTTAACGGAGGACTACAACTTTCATGTTGGAAGTTTTCTTTGAATCCAATTGCATCATGATGAAAAAGTTGGGAAAAAATAAGAAATTTTCAACACTTAGAAAATTTCTAAGTTATGAAAAATTTCAAATTAAAACCCTAATTTTTAAAATTAGGTTTCTTGGTCAACAAGTTTCACATTTTGACATATCTTGATGAATTATGATCCTTGGCACTTGATTTTGACCAAAAAGTCAAAGTTTGGCTTTTCAGTATACAGTTGATTTTTGATGAGTTGACTGGAAAATTCATCTGTCAATCCTATGCATTTGAGATCTTTTGAACCTTGTGATTAGGTCAAGGTGATGCCATTGTGTCCTTGAAATCATGCTTGAACCCAATTGGTCATTGGCTAGGTTAAAAATCAGAAATTTCCCTTCTACAGTCAAAACCCTAATTTTGACCATTTTGCCCTTTTGATGATCTGATCAAATTTCTTGAGGAGTTGTGATCCAAATTTGATCAAATGGTACATATGAGCCTAAAATGTTTTTGTGGATCAAAATTTATGAATTTTGACAGTAAATTGGCCACAGTTGACTTTTTCCCCAATACAGCTGATTTTTAGGTCAACTATCCAGTTGACTGGGCACAAATGTGATTCAAGGCTTGAAACTTGGTATGAGAAATCTTAGGGGTCCAATATGGTGTATAAAAGTCAAATGAAGCATTGATGGTCCAAAATCCTTGTGCAAACTCAAACCCTAATTTCAGGTTATTAGTGCAAGGAGATGTCTTGAGCTGAGCAAACCCTAAATTGGTCTTGAGTCCAAGAAGTCTTGTGAGGAAAATCTTGATAATATGAGAGTGCAAATTTTGGGGTACAACACACGAGATACTTTAGCTTTTGGTTTAAGGTTGAGGTAACAACACCTACCCCATGGATCTAGGGGCGTCCTTGTAAGCAACAATAAGCTGGCGGAATATCCATTACATAGAAGGTAGATTCGAAGACCTGTGAACCTACCTTGTCAGAAGATACAATTCTCCATGTACCATCCTCTTTGATCCATCAAAGGCTCGAACTATAATATCATTGGGTTTCAGCACAACCCCCTCACAATCAAGTTTTTCAAGAGCGCCCTTCGGTAGCATATTCAACGAAGATCCAGTATCAACCAATACATGAGCCAGAGTAGTGCCCTTGTATTCAATAGAGACATACAGGGCCTTGTTGTGATTTCTTCCCTCAGGAGTTAGGTCAACATCATAAAAACCCAACCCATTGTCAGTCGTGAAGCTAGCAACATAGTTCTCAAATTGATCGGCAGATATCTCTTGTGGCACATGAGCAGACTTCAAGATTTTCAATAAAGCATGCGTATGGGCTTCAAAACACAGTAACGGGGATAACATGGAAATTTTGGATGGGGTCTGCCACAGCTGTTCAACAATTTTGTAATTTCTCTTATGGATAACCTTCAAAACCTCCTCCAACTCTTTCTTAAAGGTGTCTTCAACTGCAACTTCTTTAGGCGCCTTCGTTTGGGCAGGCTCTATTATTTTCTCTTTGCCCCGAGCCTCAGTATTTGACTCGGTAGCAGAAACTCGAACAGGTATAGCAACAGTCTTCAGAGAGATTTTCGGGGAGAAAACCCTTCTGCTTCTAGTAACCTTACTGGTCCCAGCGATATTGCCAATGTTGGAATCAGTAGCTTCAATAATTTCATCTTTAGTGATCGGTAGTTCTTTCTTGACGCCATGGTAGTAGACGTCGAATCCATAATTCCAAGGAATAGCTTTATCCGAAGAATATGGAATAGGTCCAGGTGTAATGATGATTAAAGGTGCAACTTTGGGATTGGCGGTGATCCTTATAGGACATTTGGAGGTGATCCTGACAGGAGGGTCGGATATTGCAGATAAGTCTTGAAATAGATTCTCAGCAGACGAAATCTTCTCAACCAGAAATATGTGATTGTCCATTAGGCATTCAATGCCTTCCTTTAGTAACTTGCAGCCATTGGGTTGGGTTGCGCAACAGTAACATCTTTTAATACAGCTCGAAAATAAACCGGCCTACAACAGATTCTCTTTGATAATTGGGAGGGGAGTAACCAATTCACTTACAGTAGCAACATAAATAACATCATCAATAGCACTTACACCTTTGTCATGCTTCGGCATAGGTGCAGTAATCACATTCGGGGTCTCCGGAGGATCAAACTTAATCTCTTTGTTGTCAATCATATCCTGAATCTTATTTTTCAGGGCCCAATAGTTGTGGGTGTCGTGTCAAGAACTGTCAGAATGATAGGCATACTTCGCATTTGGATTGGAGCGGGGAGAGGAGGTGTTGGAATTCTGAGGAGGCTCCCTTAATGTTATCAACTTTGTTTTTAGTAAATGTTGTAATGCCTGGGACAGTGGCATATTGATCTTGGTAAATTTTCTTCTCGGTGCGTCTGACCTACGATGATTATTTTGTTATTGTTGTTGAATAGGCGTGGGATTAGTAATTAACACAACTCCTACAGATTGTTTGCGATCACTTTTAACACGGCCCTTCTGGACATAAACAACATTGGTCGTCTTACCACTGAATGTCTTCTTCACAGCACTTGAAGATGCAGCCACTGGAATTTTTCCGCTCTTGATACCACTTTAGACATGTTCTCTAGTCAAAATCAGCTCAATGAAACTAGATGAGGAGATTCTAATCAGATGGTTAAAGAATGGCCTTGTCAAAGTGCCAATGAACATGTCAACCAGCTCCTTGTCAGACAAAGGAGGTTGTACTCTTCCAGCTAGATCTCTCCACTTTTGGGCATATTCTTTGAACCCTTCATTCGAGCCCATGGACATATTTTGTAATTGCACACGAGTTGGTGCAAGGTCAGCATTATATTGATACTGCTTGTAAAAAGCATCAGCTAGGTCTTCCCAAGTATGAATGTTGGTTCCTTCTAGCTGATAGAACCACTCGAGTTGCATCCCAGACAGACTTTCCTGAAAGAAGTGAACCCATAACTTTATGTCAGCATTATGGGGTTGGATCTTCCGAACATAAGATCTTAGATGAAGCTTAGGACAAGACACACCATCATATTTGGAAAAGGTAGGAACCTTGAACTTGTGAGGGATGACAACCCCCGAGATAAGACCCAACTCTTCAAAGTCTAGCCCATGCACTTTCTGTATCTCTATAGCATTAAGTTGATCTTCCATCTGCTTGTATATGTCATCAGCAGGAGGATACTGCTCATCAGAATAGTCTTCATCCTCGGGAATTTTACCAGACCCATGGTTGCTTCTGCCTTAAGCTTTAATACTTCCACCCTATTCCTCCTGATTGTCATCTTCATTAGAGGAAATAACACAAATCTGAGCTTGCTTGCGGAGGTTTTTAAACCTTCTCCCCATGTTGAGGATGATTGGTTTCAGAGTCTTCTTCTTTTTTGGCGATGAGCGCCATCATCTCTTTTTCCCCTGGGCTAAGTTCAAGAGCGTTTCCTGGAATTGGGCATTCTGTGCTTGGAGTTCCTTAACAATCTGTTCTAGAGCCATCTTTTACTAAAATAAACAGCAAGAAGATGAGAAAACCTGCTTAGAAAATACCTGTTATGTGATGATATGCATGATGTGCAAATTCAAGTGCAATGTTTTCAAGGACCTTTGCGGGATTCAAATTTGTTTAAACAAAAGGAAAAAAAAGAAATTTTTAGTAACAAGCTCAAATTATAATTGCTTTCAATAAAAAGAGTTACAAATCAGAAAAAATTTAATTCAAGTCTCCCGTGGGTGCTTCCTCTTTGTGTTGACATATGCATTAAGGCTTTGTTCTTCGTGGAATCGTTTTTTCAGCTTTAGTACTTTCTTCTCACTAGCATACAACGGATCCTCGAAGGTACCCTTTCCTCCTTGAGCTGAATCCAGGACCTTTATAGTTCTTCAAAGTCAGTAGGCATATCGGGATGAAGAACAGTATGAGAAACACCCCCCTTCAACAATAGGCTCTATAACCACTGGTAGGATAACAGATATGGCATTTTAAGATTCTGAGCATAAGACTGCACCCATCTGAGGTAAGGCTCTAGAGGAATGGAATTCTTGTGTCCTAAAGTCTTGCTATTAATCTTGTTGACCGTGCCCTAAGCACGTATAAACCTTTGATGGTAATTTAGAGGATTGTTCTCATAGTCGAACATAATACCCTGGATGAGCATATCATGAAGACCGTCCCTTTGAGCATAACCAAAGTGACGTAGAGCTAGATAATGGTTGTAAGTGATGCCCCCTCTTATACCGAGGAGTGTTTGATCCGCTGTCGCGCGCGGATCAAAACGAGTGTTTTTGCAAAACTGTTTCAAAACTGTAGTATTTAACGACAACTGTAACTCGGATATCGTTCTCACAAGGATTCTTGATTTTATTAAACAACAGAAATCGAATTGGGGGGGTTGGTTTTAAGGACGATTTATAAAAAAAAAACAGAAAATAAGTGCTTAAAATAAGTGATTATGAAATAAGTCGATCTACTGTTTCGGGTTCCTACTATCATCGATTAATACAATTTAACTTTCCTAAGCGGATTCCTATTTAAATTTGATCACAATTTCATCTAACAAGTGAGAATGAAAAAAATAAGAATTATGTTCCCTTTTCACCGAATTAAGCAAACGGTTAATCAACAAACGGAATAACGAATTAAGCATACGATATAACGCAATTATAATTGGGAAACATAATTCAATCGAACCAACAAGATTACTCTAAGATAATTCGAATTAAGCAAACGAATATAAAAGGCAAAATTGATATGAATAGAAATTGAATTGTAAATTATATTAACCTCAAGTTTTGGAAACCAAGTTACAGCAGATCAACTCTAACAGATTAGTTCTCCATTCCCATTTGTACAAAATTGTTTTCTCCCTTTGTCTACAGTAAAAACGTGATGAATCCCCTGTTATACGGCTGCCCCCCGGTTAAAGAGGAATAATCCATTCGGTTTACAAACCAACTGGATTGAAAACATAACCCAGGCCCAAAACTACTAACCCAAAACTTAAAAGTCTAAAGCTGCAACTTCAACGACTTTTTCAACCTTTCTTCACTTCGAATCAGCTTCTGGCCAAAACTAGAAATTTGTAGGCCATTTTCTTATCTTTCCAACACATGGTCAAACTCCTCGATCCGATTTTTGTAGAATTAGTTATGAATTTTTCCGCGAAAGCTGCAGTTGCTGAAAATAAAATATAAAAATTAATTAAATGCAAAAATAAAATAAATTAGCAAAACATATTAAAACATAAAAATAAACACAATAAACTAAAGAAATACATTAGTACAATCGTGGAAGGATGTGCATCAAAATGCACTGATCAAATTCCCCCACACTTAAACTTTTGCACTCCGAGCAAAATGCAATCAAAAGAAACGCAAAAGCATCATTAATTACTCATCCTAGGCTACAAATTCATCTTCGGTCAAGATTGCATCAACAGGTACTAGTCTCGTACGCTAAGGATATCGTAGGAACACTAGTCTTGCCTCCTGAATATACAAACCAATATGAATCATATTATTATGCAAAAGCCTAACTTACTCATCCTCATTTTTTTTCTTTTTCATTCCGGCGCAATCACATTAAGCCCGTTATCTCACACACTTATAGCAAAGCGACCGGTTAGTGACTCTGATCCTTTTTTGCACGGGGTTCTGGTACTTACATGGCATAATCCTTTGCTTACTCAGTTGCAGTTACGTGGGATCGGACCGTAATCCTCCCTACCAAGTTCAGCACCAGAAACCGCTGAACCAACTAACAACGAGTCTTATTCTCAAAAACAATTTTGTAGGCACTACGACCGTTGGGTTAAGTGACCGGGTGAGGGTCACCAAACTTAGAAGATGCATTCCTTTTTTTCTTTTTCTTTTTAAAACACTTTTTTTTTCTTCGGAACACTCACTTATATTCACCGGCTTCCTTGCGTAGAGTGTGTGAGATGGTGCTGACTGCTGAAATAAACTACTCAAGAGCTATTAGAGAGTGAGAATTCAAGGCTAATACATAATAAGAATTCAAATCAATTTCCATATGCAGGAGACTTACAGTGTTAAGACGATACCGATCTTGTGAGCTTTTCCCAAGTCTCCACAAACATAACCTCAAATTAGTCTGCAACCCAAAACTTTCAAATAGATGCATTTTTTTATTAACCCAAAACAAAACAAAACAAAAATAAAATAAAGGAATCCCTCCCCCACACTTAAAACAGACATTGTCCTCAATGAAAGGACATAACTATTTAAAATAGAGAGAAGGAAAGAAAAACTCCCTGGTCAAGTTGCAGGGTAGTTTGGTGCCTCCAAAGAAAGATCTTATGTGGTTGCATCTTCAGCTACTGCACTTTCATGAAATAGCTTTAGGCGCTGCCCATTGACCTTAAAAACTTTGTTGGTACCTGCACTTTTAATTTCTACTGCACCATGAGGGAAAACATTAGTAACAACAAAAGGGCCAATCCATTTGGATCGGAGTTTCCTAGCCATAAGCTTAAGGCGGGAGTTAAACAATAAAACTTGTTGGCCCACAGAAAATTCCTTCCTATAAATCATTTTGTCATGGAAGTGTTTTGTTTTCTCTTTATAAATCCTAGATCTCTCATAAGCCTCTAGTCTCAGCTCTTCAAGTTGTTGCAATTGGAGTTTTCTTTCAATACCTGCTTGTTGCATCTCCAAATTACAACTTTTCACCGCCCAATAAGCACGGTGTTCTAACTCAACAGGAAGATGACATTCCTTACCAAAAACAAGTCGAAAGGGAGATATGCCAATGGGAGTCTTGAAAGTCGTTCTTTGAGCCCAAAGTGCGTCTTCTAGACGATGACTCCAATCTTTCCTGTTTGGTTGCACCATTTTCTCTAAAACCTGCTTGATCTCCCTATTTGAAATCTCAGCCTGCCCATTACTCTATGGGTGATATGCAGTAGACACTCTATGCACGACTCCATACTTCCTGAGCAAAGCTTCCATGGTGCGGTTGCAGAAATGAGTGCCTTGGTCACTTATGATAGCTCGCGGTATTCCAAACCTGCAAAAGATATTAGACCTGAAAAAATCTGCAATAACTCTAGAATCATTAGTCCTAGTGGGGATAGCTTCCACCCACTTTGAAACATAGTCAACAACAAGTAAAATATAAAGGAAACCAAATGATACAGGAAAGGGACCCATGAAATCAATTCCCCATACATCAAATACCTCACAGAAAAGCATAGGCTGTTGAGGCATTTCACTCCTGCGAGTGATGTTTGCACCTGCTATCTGGCACTCTTTACATGTGCAGTAAGTCTCAAAAGCGTCCTTAAAGATGGTGGGCCAGTAGAATCCGAAATCTAAGACTTTTCTAGCAGTTCTTTGCTGGCCAAAGTGTCCTCCAACTTGAGTTGAATGAGCAAAATTCAAAATAGATTCAATCTCATAGTCAGGGACACATCTCCTGATTACCTGATCACTACCAAACTTCCAGAGATATGGATCATCCCAGACATAATATTTGGCATCACTCTTGAGTTTGTGGATTTGTGACCGGGATGCACCTGTAGGAAAAACACCAGCAATAAGATAATTAACAATGTCAGCAAACCAAGGAGTTACCCCATGCAAAAGTAAAAGTTGCTCATCAGGAAAGTCATCTTGAATGGGGAAAGGATCTTCATCTCTTTCTATCCTGCTCAAATGATCAGCCACTAAGTTTTCAGCACCACTCTTATCTTTAATCTCTACATTAAACTCTTGGAGCAACAGCATCCACCGAATCAATCTTGGTTTTGCATCCAGCTTTTTTAACAAATACTTCAAAGTTGCATGGTCAGTAAAAACAACAACCTTGGAACCTAGCAAATATGATCTGAATTTATCGAGAGCAAAAACAATAGCTAGAAGTTCCTTTTCAGTGGTAGTGTAATTTGACCGTGCAGAATCTAAAGTCCTAGAAGCATAGTAAATAACATGGGCAGCCTTGTCAACTCTTTATGCAAGAACATCCCCAACAGCATAATTAGAAGCATCACACATAAGCTCGAAAGGGAGGGTCTAGTCAGGAGGTTGGATTATCGAAGCGGAGGTCAATGCTTTCTTCAAGAAGTCAAACGCTTGCTTGCATTTGTTATCGAAGTTGAAAGTAACATCATTCTTCAACAGGTTTGACAGCGGAAGAGCTATCTTGCTAAAATCCTTGATGAAGCGCCTATAAAAACCTGCATGACCAAGAAAAGAACGAATCTCGCGAACGCAAGAAGGGTAAGGCAATGTAGAAATCACATCAATTTTAGCAGGGTCAACAGAAATACCTTCCTCAAAAATTATGTGATCGAGAACAATTCCTTGCTTAACCATAAAATGACATTTTTCGTAATTTAACACAAGATTAGTCTCAATGCATCTTTCTAAAACCATATTCAAGCTACTCAAACATGCATCAAAAGAGGAACCATAAACAGTGAAATCATCCATGAAAACTTCCATACAGTTTTCAATGAAATCAGAGAAAATGCTAATCATGCACCGTTGGAAAGTGCCAGGAGCGTTGCAAAGACCAAAAAGGATCTTCCGATATGTAAAAGTACCGAAGGGACAAGTAAAAGTGGTCTTCTCTTGATCTTCCGGTGCAATATGAATCTGAAAATAACCTGAAAAACCATCAAGAAAACAGTAATGTGATTTACCAGCTAGCCGTTCAAGCATCTGGTCAATGAATGGAAAAGGAAAATGGTCCTTTCTAGTAGCTTCGTTCAATCTCCTGTAATCAATACAAACTCTCCAACTGTTCTGAACTCTAGTGGGAACAAGTTCGTTCTTTTCATTTTTCACCACTGTGAGTCCAGATTTCTTAGGTACAACCTGCACTGGACTTACCCATTTGCTGTCAGAGATAGGATAAATGATACCTTCTTGCAAGAGTTTGGTTACCTCTTTCTTCACAACATCGAGGATCAAATGATTAAGCCTCCTTTGGGGCTGCCTTACTATTTTTGCTCCCTCCTCAAGTAAAATCCTGTGCATGCACATGGACGGACTAATACCAGGAAGGTCGGATAATGTCCATCCAGTTTCCTTCTTGTGCTTTTTCAGAACCTGCAAGAGTTTATTTTCTTGATCGAGATCAAGGTTAGAAGAGATAATAATAGGAAGTTTTTCGTTATTCTCCAAATAAACATATTTCAGATTTTCCAGAAGTTGTTTCAGCTCTAAGGACGGGGGCTGCTCTATGGATGGAGAATTTGGGGCAGCCGAGATGTCAAGGTTATCAACTGTAAAAACAGCTTCATTAGCAACAACTTCACTGGTGGGAAACACATCATCCTGCAAGGCAGCCTCTATTTCAGCACACATAACACACAAGTTATTGTCAGTACAATCAGAACACAAGTAAACATCATCAAATCCAGATAGAGAAGGAAAATCAATGGAAAATAAATCAGAACAAGTGTTATCGACCAATTCCGAAATTAATTCGATGTGAAAAAACAAATGCTCCTCCGAAGGATGTTTCATGGCATCAAAAATGTTGAATTTCGCGACAATGTCACCAAATTCCATGGACATGGTTCCATCGTCAACATCAATCTTTGTTTTTTCCGTTTTCATGAATAGTCTGCCTAAAATGATGGGAGCTCGGCTGGACTTTGTTTCTCCTTCCATGTCTAAAATGTAGAAATCTGCAGGAAAAATCAAATTGTTAACTTGAACAAGGACGTCTTTGACTATGCCGGTGGGGCGGGCATTGCTCCTATTTGCCAATTGAATGATTAAACCTGTATGCTGCAGAGGACCGAGACAAAGGTTATTATAAATAGAAGTGGGCATAACATTAATGCCCGCTCCCAAATCAAGCATGCAATTATCGAATTTACTGTTCCCGATGGTGCAAGGAATAACAAATGTTCCTGGATCCTTCTGCTTCTGTGGTAGAACCTGAGTGGTGGTGAGGGCTGAATAAAAGCAGAAATATTTCGGCCCAAGTTAACTCTTTCACTTCCCTTAATCCTTCTCTTGTTGGTACACAAATCCTTCAAAAACTTCGCATACTTCAGAACCTGTTTAATCACATCAAGGAGCGGAATATTTACTGCAACTTTTCGGAAAACATCCAAAATCTCTTTTTCTTTCTCTCCTTCCTCAATTCTTTTATTTTTCAGAATTCTATGTGGGAAAGGAACTGGTGGCACATAGTCTCTTTCTGTAATTCTTTCAGTTTCCACCACAATAGGAGAAGGTGGTGAAGGTTCAGATGAAACAGATTCAGAAGGTGAAAAAGTAGAAGGTTCAAATGTTACCTCAATATTTTTCTCAGGGGCTGTTCCTGCTACCTTTCCAGATCGCAAAGAGATTGCGCTAACATTGGCATTAGGACCACCATTCGGATTGGCAACAGTTTGGGATGGAAGTTGGTTCGACCCTTGGGATTGCATTGTGTTCATTTTAGTAGCAAGTTGTCCCATCTGTGTGTGCAAGGTTTGAATGCTAGAATCGGTCCTTTGTTGGAACTGAAGGTTGTTGACGGCCATTTATTTAACAAGATCCTCTAAGGACGGTCTGGAAGGTGCAGGGGCAGCCGGTTGAGGTGAGTTCTGTTGTTGGCTGGTTTGTGGATTTCCATATCGAAGGTTGGGATGATTCCTCCAATTCGGATGATATTTGTTGGTGGACAGGTCAGGAATGTTGTTGTACCTGTTTTGGTTGTAAAGGTTGACTGCATAAGCTTGGGGCAGCTCAGTGATAGATTCATCTCTCAAAATGGGACATGTATCAGTCGGGTGCTCAAGGGAAGTACAAATACCACACAGAGTTGATGTTTGAGTTTTTGCTACTGCTAGTTGTTTGACTAATGTCGTGAGCTCATCAATTCTGGTCTCTAAAGCTTTGTTGGAAGAAGAAGCTTGAATTTGATTCACTCCTTTGCTTTGTGCAGAATTGTCTCTAGTGGTAAATTGCTGAGAATTAAGAGACGTATTCTCTATTAGAGCTTTGGCAGCAGCTGGAGTTTTATCAACAAGTGATCCACCACTAGAAGCATCAAGAATGTTTCGGTCCATCGGTATCAACCCCTCATAAAAGTACTGGATGAGTAATTACTCGGTGATCTGATGTTGAGGACAACTGGATACCAAGTGCTTGAACCTCTCCCAATACTCAGTGAGTGACTCATTACCTTGTCTGATACCACAAATTTCCTTTCTTATTGAGGCAGCTCTAGAGGCAGGAAAATATCGCTCCAAAAATACCTTTTTCAGCGCATTCCAGCTTGCAATTGAATTTGGCTCGAGGTAGTATAACCAATCCTTTGCTGCACCCTGTAATGAAAAAGGAAAAGCTCGAAGTTTGATGTGATCTTCAGTGATCCCTTCAGGCTTCGATGGTGTAGAGCATACAACATGAAACTCTTTCAAATGTTTGTGCGGATCCTCACCTGCAAGACCACTAAACTTGGGCAACAAGTGTATTAAACTCGATTTTAATTCAAAAGGAGCAGCAACATCATCATAATCAATACACATGCCATTATAATTTATATCAGGGGCAGCCAATTTCCTTAAGGTTCTTTGGTTAGCCATATCAATAACAACTTCAGAATCAGAATCAAACAGATAGTGCAAGTAATCAGAATCAGCCTCAGACTCAAACTCGATTGTGGGTGGTGGACTAGTGTTAACTTGGACTCTCCTACGTTGTGTGTGCAATGTTCTTTCTACTTCAGGATCAAAAGCAACAAGCTCAGGACAGCAGGACCTAGTAGCTAGGACTAAAACGCAACAATGGTAACAAAGCCCAAAATACCAACAATGTCCCTAAAAGCAAAAACAAACACAAAGAAGGAAAATGATTAAAAATTTTCAAAAAAATAAACAGAACACGAAATTCTTCTAATGGGCGAAAAATAGAATTTTGATAATTTTTTTGATTTTTTCCGACTCTATGAAAACAGTAAATAAATCATAAAAAATAGGAAATCGCGATGCAGAATTTTTTAGCAAGGGATGGTCAAGGCAGAATTTTAATCGGATGCGATTTACCCAAAAACTGATTTTTTTTACTATTTCGACTCTACAACGCGAATTGGATGAAATCGCGATGAAACTAATGCCTAGACTCAAAGAAACTTACCCTACGACTCTAAAACCAACTAATAATACCAAGAATCCCTGGCAATGGTGCCAATTTGATCCGTTGTCGCGCGCGGATCAAAACGAGTGTTTTTGCGAAACAGTTTCAAAACTGTAGTATTTAACGACAACTGTAACTCGGATATCGTTCTCACAAGGATTCTTGATTTTATTAAATAACAGAAATCGAATTGGGGGGGGGGGGGGTTGGTTTTAAGGACGATTTATAAAAAAAACAAAAAATAAGTGCTTAAAATAAGTGATTATGAAATAAGTCGATCTACTGTTTCGGGTTCCTACTATCATCGATTAATACAATTTAACTTCCCTAAGCGGATTCCTATTCAAATTCGATCACAATTTCATCCAACAAGTGAGAATGAAAAAAAAAAGAATTATGTTCCCTTTTCACCGAATTAAGCAAACGGTTAATCAACAAACGGAATAACAAATTAAGCATACGATATAACGCAATTATAATTGGGAAACATAATTCAATCGAACCAACAAGATTACTCTAAGATAATTCGAATTAAGAAAACGAATATAAAAGGCAAAATTGATATGAATAGAAATTGAATTGTAAATTATATTAACCTCAAGTTTTGGAAACCAAGTTACAGCAGATCAACTCTAACGGATTAGTTCTCCATTCCCATTTGTACAAAATTGTTTTCTCCCTTTGTCTACAATAAAAACGTGATGAATCCCCCGTTACACGGCTGCCCCCCGGTTAAAGAGGAATAATCCATTCGGTTTACAAACCAACTGGGTTGAAAACATAACCCAGGCCCAAAACTACTAACCCAAAACTTAAAAGTCTAAAGTTGCAACTTCAATGACTTTTTCAACCTTTCTTCACTTCGAATCAGCTTCTGGCCAAAACTAGAAAGTTGTAGGCCATTTTCTTATCTTTCCAACACATGGTCAAACGCCTCGATCCGATTTTTGTAGAATTAGTTATGAATTTTTCCATAAAAGCTGCAGTTGCTGAAAATAAAATACGAAAATTAATTAAATGCAAAAATAAAATAAATTAGCAAAACATATTAAAACATAAAAATAAACACAATAAACTAAATAAATGCATTAGTACAATCATGAAAGGATGTGCATCAAATGCACTGATCAGTGTTACATTAGGGAATTCCCTACAATGATCAATAATAGTGATATCTGCCTGAGATTGAGAACACCAATGGATATCTACATGAGTGAGTGACATCAATCTTTGATACCACCTCAAACCTTGTTCGTTCTTCATCATTGATCAGGGCAGGTGTGAAATAAACCACCTGGACAGTAGAGGTATGCAACACATAAGAGTTCCTCGTTTCTTCATAGTATGAGTGTGAAGGAAATGCAGGACATCTCCAAACAAAGTAGGTACCAGATTATGAGTGAGAAATATTTTGATGGCATTCACATATATGAATTGGTCCAGATTAGGGAACAATATCAAACCATATATCAGCAAAGCCAAAATATCCTTAAAAGCACGAAAATTCAAGGCATCTAGAAACCATTGAGCCTTCTCTATCATAAATTTAGGAGAAAAACCCTTGACTCCATTCCTTGTTCCCCAATTAGATACAATGTCCCATCATTTCAGATGTAAGGCTACTGCGATGTCTTCAGGTTTCAGAACTTGATCTGGACTGGTAAAGGGTATCTGATCAAGAATAGGCACTTTGAGAAATTTATAGAATTCTTCTATTATGGGCACCAACTGATAATCCGGGAAGGTAAAATAGTGATGCTTATGATCAAAGAACTAGAACAGGACACTCATCATGTCTTCCTGGAAATCAGTAGTAACCAAACTGAGTAGATGGCCATGTCTCTTGGTGAATTGAGTATTGTCAGGAACCTTTGAGACTAACTCCTCAATCTTGGAAGGTATTCTTATGAAGTTGATCCGGATGGTATTCCTACGACTGGAAGCCATGACCCTGCAACACAGAACAAAGATAAATCCCCTAGATCCTTGAAATGGTTAGTCATGATATGATGTTATAATATTATGATGTCATGTTTAAATAGATAATCAAACACAACCAAAGCATACAAAGGCCTTAGGTTTAAGGCTTGCATAGAGTTTTTAGGTAAGTACCCTTTTGAAGTTTAGTTGGATCAACCTCTCTTAAAGAAGTAACCTGTAACACCCCGTTTTTTATTAAATGTTAATTCGGTTATTTGAAATAAAAATATTCATAATGATAAAATACTATTTTGGGTAATATTAATTTGGTGTGTAGTAATATTTGGCTTTGTTTGATTAATTGGCATGATTAGGTTTATATAGAATAAATATTATTTAATGTAATATTGTTTAATAGGGTTATATATTATAATTTGAATTAAATAATTGTTGGGGCCAAATTGTAATTTTAGAAAGATAGAGGGAGGAAAGTTAGTAGTAGAAGGGAGTTTTATAAAAGAGAGAAGGAGAGTTAGTAAGAGTAGTAGAAGAAGAAAAGAAAAGAGGAGAAAGAAGAAAGAAAAAGAGGAGAAAGAAGAAAGAAAAGAAGAGAAGAGAAGAAAGAGAGCTAGGGTGGAGTTGCAACATCTTCATCATCTTGTTCAAGAAAACCCACACCAAGGTAAGGGGTTTGATTCTCCATCTCATATTGTTAGGTTTTGTATGATATATTTTGGATTTAGGGGTAAAATTGATAATTGATTTTTAGGGTTTTGTTGGTTGATTGTTAGAATGGTTTAGAAAAGTTGGATTAGGAGTATGGTTTGTGGGTGTATTAGGTGCTAACTTGTAGAAATCAAGAGTATTGAAATGGGAAAGAAAACCATGGTAGTTGAATGAGAAAAACTCAAAAGAGTGGAGTTTTCACGCAGGCCTCACAACACGGGCCGTGTTGCAGCACACGGGTGCCCGTGTTGCTGTTCTGACTTGGCATTTTCTTGGCTCGTTCTGGTGGCCTCACAACACGGGCCGTGTTGCAGCACACGGGTGCCCGTGTTGATGCGTCTGTAGCCTCCAAAATTCTAATTTTCGCACTTCCTTTAGAACCCGTTTGTGTTCCGATTTCGGTAGATTTGTCGACGGAGCAAGTTGCTCCGAATCCAAAGAAAATTGACGTGCTAGTGTAATCCGACGTGTAGCTTGACGTAGTGAAGTTCGTCTTGCGCAATTTCGACTTTTAAGAATCGACCCGATTTTAGTGCGAATGAAATAAGTTGAGTTTAATCCCGAATCTAACCGTTTGAGTTACATTTCGGTGACTCGATCGCGATGAGAACATTGAGAATAATGCCGGTTCATTGATAATGACTTTATGTTGAAATATACTTTCCGATTTGGAATTGTTAATAGTTGATGGTTTATGTTTTGGTTGAGTAAGTAATCTCGTTTGTATACATTTTACTTGATGTTGAGATTGATAAATTATATGTATGCATGCATGTACAATAGTTGATGTTCCATTGGTTGGATTTGATGGCATGTGTATGTTAAGATTGTTGTGAGTCTTAATTGCATGCATTGGCTATATTGTACATTGCATGGCATGGTGGTCTTGAAACAGAGACGGTGGAACATTGGGTCCACAATATCTAGACGGTGACCCTATTGTGGGAAAATACGTAGTGACCTTGATCCGGAAGGGAAACATAGGTGGTGGAACATTGGGTCCACAATATCTAGACGGTGACCCTATTGTGGGAAAAGACGTAGTGACCTTGATCCAGAATGGAAACATAGGTGGTGGAACCTTGGGTCCACGAGTCGGTACCGCATTTGCATACGTTGAGTCGTGTTGTGAGTCACATGTATAATTGTGCATGATATGTATGTGTGTTGATGTGTTTGATTATGTGCCAATATTGTTGTTGTTTGAATTATGGTTATGTGCCAAGGATGTGAGTATTCGGATAATCGGTTTACATGGTTAATGTGTTGGAAATGGATTCCTTGAGTAAGGATGCTACAGGTGATAAAATGAACATGATCATTATGTATTTCTTTATTTATTGCCATTTCATTTACTTAAACTTACATGTTATATGATTATTGGAATTCTTACCCTTTTGTTGGCCAATGCTTTTGATGGCATTGTGCAGGTACCGAGGACGGTAGCGCGAGGCGCTAGCTAACGGATGCATTGGATTGCAATCTGTTTTATTTGATTAGAGTCGAGTCGATGCTCTGGTAGTAACACATGGGGGGGGGAATTTATTAGTGTCGAACTCGATTATTTTGTATTTGGATTATGATGTATATAATCCTTATTTGTGTATATGATGTTTTGTATATGTGAGACTTGATAATATATGCTTATGTGAGTTATGATGGCTTGATGCCTTGAATTATGTTTTGATTCCTCCATAAATGGAGATGATGTGAAATTATGAAACTCCGTTGCGTTTGCACGAGAGAATGAAGTAAATATTTATAGTATGTTTGTTTTGTGTTGGAATGCTTATACTTTCAAACATACCCTGTCTGTTTTTCCTTAAAAACTTTGGAATGTGATGTGTGTTGTGGCATCCCTTCCGTGCAATTTTATTTCTCTGATTTTTAATCTTTGCCTTTAATTTGGGTATTTAGAAGGGGTGTTACAATAGTGGTATCAGAGCAGGTCGGTCTATCGTCCAGGTTGTTTATGTGTTTAATCCCTTTTAGTACGCGACATGTGTGTGAAACACTGTCGGTACTTGTTTGTTTCCTTTTCATTGTCTGCAGAGGTACGTGTGAGATAAGTGGGGTAGAAGTTTCTTCTCTGAAGTTTTGTGCAAGAGGTTGGTTCAGTATACCGCCGATTGTGGGATGTAAGTATTGCCGAGCAGTTGATGCTTCAAGCATGGTTATGTTTAAATACCTTGAGGGGTAAGATTGAAGATGCTGTTGTGGTTTGGTAACGATGGTTAATGCCACCTCATGATTGTCGACTGTCTACTGACAAATTGTGGGACTGATCATCCTTAATCTCTTGTTGATAGTAGTCGGGAATTATGTTGTTTGGGATAGACTTGTCTTGCCAACTTAATAGTGTGTGAAGCAGATGAGTTGGCACAAGGCAGTGCATGGTTACGTGAGTTGTGGGCGAATTTGGATTTTGGTGAGAAATAAGATTTTTGGCAAGCGAGTTTCTTGTTGTGATTCTTCCGAAACCTTTTGTGGAAATGTGAGTGGATTACCGCTGTAGTGCGAGGTGAAGTTTTGATGGATTTAGTTTCTGGAACTAGTTGGGATTCGAAGTATCCTTAAGGGATGTTTGTTTCTGAATTAGAGTTGAAGAGTCAACTTGAATATTGGTTTTAGTAGAGTTTGTTTGTTCGAGTGGTTCGCCGTGGAGTGCGCCGATTGTGTTGTTTGAGAAGAGCAAAGGTTACCTAAGTTGGTGTGTCGTTTGTAGTCAAGGAATGAAGCGGATGTTGAGGACGAGTGTCTGCTTCAGAGGATTAATATTTAAGTGAAGCAGTTATTTGGAGTTTATGTGTTTAGTGAGATCGTTTTGAAGTCTGGCTGCCTATGGGTTAGTGTGGGGGTTGAAGATGTTCAGGTAATGCTTTTCAAGATAGTGTATGGTCCGGGCGAGTATAAGCTGATGTCATTAGTGTGACTAATGCGTCAGGTAAGATTTTGAAATGTTCCAACAGTACTCTCATGAGTAGCTGAAGAGTTGTTTCGTGTTCATGGATATTATTTGGTTTACATCAAGTTAAGGGATTGTGGCAAGCATCCGAGTGTTGCGTTATCAGTAGTGGAGTTAGATTGGTGCATGTTGAGTCCTCTAAAGAAGGAGTTTTGGAACTGTTGGACGTGAGTGTCTTAAGTAAGCAACTTAGACGGCAATATTTTAGACAGTTCCGCGAAGATTTATTTTGGGTCTTGTCGAAGACTTTAAGGGGCTAATTCATAGTTTAGAAGTTCTTTTGTTTTGGATGGTTAACTTTGTGAGTTTGATGGAAGATATTTTTATGAGTTGGTATTGATCGTGAGTATTTTGACCCGAAATGGTTGAGTCACTAATTGGACTTCGCAATGGGAAGCGAATTTGTTTTAGCCGGTGAAAAGTTTAGCGAATGCCTTGATTTTGGTTTCGTTTTGTACTGAAGAACCTGGTGCGACGTGTTGTGATATTTTGTTTTGGACGTAAGATTTATTTCGACATAGAGTTGGAAAAGTGTATTACTACCTTGGAACGATTTGATTTTCTTATGGAAAATTATCGGATGCGGGAGTTAGAGTTGATGCAGTTATGCTCATTGGAACCTTATAGGTACAGATGTTAACGACAAGGAGATTGGAATTGTTGAAGACAATTCAAGTTGAGTATGATCTATAAAGAGACTTCGTCTGTTGTTGAGTTTATTAAGTTGATATTGAGGATAACCCAAGAATATCTTATTTGAGATTTATTATTTTGAAAGAATGTTGCATGTTTGTTTTGAGACGCTTGTTGAGATTAAACTCAGAAGGTTATTAAGGATTCGTTCACTACTACCATATGGATTTCACCGGATACTAATGGTCGCGGTGGATTATTAGATTACGACTAAAATAAGTCTTGGCGGTAAGGAATTTGGTGATGGTTTGGTAACCACAAGTACTTAAAGATGATTGATGTTTTATAGAGGAAGATGTTCTGTTTGTGACTGAAGTCAGTCGCGACGGTGTTTATGATGGATTCCATAGAAATTGATGTTATGGTTCTAAGTCCAAACTATGTTGTAATTTCAGGAGTATGAGACGAAATTGATGAGTAGAGTTCTTGAGAGAGTGTTTTGGTTTGGATTACCACTTTAGAAGATTGAAAGATATGAGAGATGTTTCGAATAAGAAACCAGTGTATTAATCGTTGCGACGATGTGAGGATAGTGATTACGTAATTAAACTTTGGGAATTGAATTGTTATAAGGGAAGACTTCGTGGAAGTCAAGTGTATACATCGAAGTTTCACAAGTGAAATATTTGGACAGTATTTGAAGAGGTCAAACTATGTCGTGTATTTCAGAGGATCAACGGGCGTTGATCAATCGAGAATGAAAGAGTGATTCTTCGAGTTGATGAAGCTGATGTTGCGGGGTGTCTTGATGGGTGTACGCTTTGAACGTATCCATTTTGGGTGATTGGGAAGTTGAGGATTAACCAAGTTGTTTTACGGTTGGCATCTTATGCATAAAGTGACACAGCATGGTTTAGGTATCGAGCATTGAGTTTTAACGAGTATGCGGGATTGTTGGATTTGGGCTAGTGAGTTATAGTCGCAAGTCGTCAGTATACGTCCTAGGATGAGTGGTGTGTCGCAGTTCAGTTATGTTTGGGTAACTTGGTATTGTTCAAGGGTGGTACGTTGGTAATCTACAAGGACGATGTGACCTTGTGATTTTTCTGGAATGAGAACGATAACGGCAAGTGTAATTCTTGAGTTCGTACTTATGCGTGAATTATGGCATCTTTTCGTATTTGCGTAGCACGCGTGGTTTTATCCTTTCTGATTATTTCAGTTTTGGTTTGTATAACCATTTTGTTGTTTTTGTTTTAGCGATGGTGTCGGTGTTGTGTCGTAGGACTTTATGTTCCTACCTTTGATGACTCGTTTCCGAGGCGTCGGTTCGAGTGTATGACTAATTCTATGGTTGAGACGTTAGGATGGTATCGATCTTGTTTGTTTAGTTCTCGAGCTAACCGGTGTGTCTGCGACTTGTTTAGTTGTTGGGTGTTAGTTGATTGTCGAGTGCATTGTATGGGCTTCGCATCTCGGCATGGTTGTTCTTGTCTAAACGTTATGGCTAGGGAGATGCCTTTGGGTTAGGTGTATTTTGTATGTTGTTTAATTAACACGAGGATTGAGTGGACGAATGCGTAGGCATGTCCCGATTTGTTCGTTTTGGTCAAATTTTCGAGGCCGAAAATCTTTTAAGTGGGGGAGAGTTGTAACACCCTGTTTTTGATTAAATGTTAATTCGGTTATTTGAAATAAAAATATTCATAATGATAAAATACTATTTTGGGTAATATTAATTTGGTGTGTAGTAATATTTGGCTTTGTTTGATTAATTGGCATGATTAGGTTTATATAGAATAAATATTATTTAATGTAATATTGTTTAATAGGGTTATATATTATAATTTGAATTAAATAATTGTTGGGGCCAAATTGTAATTTTAGAAAGATAGAGGGAGGAAAGTTAGTAGTAGAAGGGAGTTTTATAAAAGAGAGAAGGAGAGTTAGTAAGAGTAGTAGAAGAAGAAAAGAAAAGAGGAGAAAGAAGAAAGAAAAAGAGGAGAAAGAAGAAAGAAAAGAAGAGAAGAGAAGAAAGAGAGCTAGGGTGGAGTTGCAACATCTTCATCATCTTGTTCAAGAAAACCCACACCAAGGTAAGGGGTTTGATTCTCCATCTCATATTGTTAGGTTTTGTATGATATATTTTGGATTTAGGGGTAAAATTGATAATTGATTTTTAGGGTTTTGTTGGTTGATTGTTAGAATGGTTTAGAAAAGTTGGATTAGGAGTATGGTTTGTGGGTGTATTAGGTGCTAACTTGTAGAAATCAAGAGTATTGAAATGGGAAAGAAAACCATGGTAGTTGAATGAGAAAAACTCAAAAGAGTGGAGTTTTCACGCAGGCCTCACAACACGGGCCGTGTTGCAGCACACGGGTGCCCGTGTTGCTGTTCTGACTTGGCATTTTCTTGGCTCGTTCTGGTGGCCTCACAACACGGGCCGTGTTGCAGCACACGGGTGCCCGTGTTGATGCGTCTGTAGCCTCCAAAATTCTAATTTTCGCACTTCCTTTAGAACCCGTTTGTGTTCCGATTTCGGTAGATTCGTCGACGGAGCAAGTTCCTCCGAATCCAAAGAAAATTGACGTGCTAGTGTAATTCGACGTGTAGCTTGACGTAGTGAAGTTCGTCTTGTGCAATTTCGACTTTTAAGAATCGACCCGATTTTAGTGCGAATGAAATAAGTTGAGTTTAATCCCGAATCTAACCGTTCGAGTTACATTCCGGTGACTCGATCGCGATGAGAACATTGAGAATAATACCGGTTCATTGATAATGACTTTATGTTGAAATATACTTTCCGATTTGGAATTGTTGATAGTTGATGGTTTATGTTTTGGTTGAGTAAGTAATCTCGTTTGTATACATTTTACTTGACGTTGAGATTGATAAATTATATGTATGCATGCATGTACAATAGTTGATGTTCCATTGGTTGGATTTGATGGCATGTGTATGTTAAGATTGTTGTGAGTCTTAATTGCATGCATTGGTTATATTGTACATTGCATGGCATGGTGGTCTTGAAACAGAGACGGTGGAACATTGGGTCCACAATATCTAGACGGTGACCCTATTGTGGGAAAAGACGTAGTGACCTTGATCCGGAAGGGAAACATAGGTGGTGGAACATTGGGTCCACAATATCTAGACGGTGACCCTATTGTGGGAAAAGACGTAGTGACCTTGATCCGGAATGGAAACATAGGTGGTAGAACCTTGGGTCCACGAGTCGGTACCGCATTTGCATACGTTGAGTCGTGTTGTGAGTCACATGTATAATTGTGCATGATATGTATGTGTGTTGATGTGTTTGATTATGTGCCAATATTGTTGTTGTTTGAATTATGGTTATGTGCCAAGGATGTGAGTATTCGGATAATCGGTTTACATGGTTAATGTGTTGGAAATGGATTCCTTGAGTAAGGATGCTACAGGTGATAAAATGAACATGATCATTATGTATTTCTTTATTTATTGCCATTTCATTTACTTAAACTTACATGTTATATGATTATTGGAATTCTTACCCTTTTGTTGGCCAATGCTTTTGATGGCATTGTGCAGGTACCGAGGACGGTAGCGCGAGGCGCTAGCTAACGGATGCATTGGATTGCAATCTGTTTTATTTGATTAGAGTCGAGTCGATGCTCTGGTAGTAACACATGGGGGGGGGAAATTTATTAGTGTCGAACTCGATTATTTTGTATTTGGAGTATGATGTATATAATCCTTATTCGTGTATATGATGTTTTGTATATGTGAGACTTGATAATATATGCTTATGTGAGTTATGATGGCTTGATGCCTTGAATTATGTTTTGATTCCTCCATAAATGGAGATGATGTGAAATTATGAAACTCCGTTGCGTTTGCACGAGAGAATGAAGTAAATATTTATAGTATGTTTGTTTTGTGTTGGAATGCTTATACTTTCAAACATACCCTGTCTGTTTTTCCTTAAAAACTTTGGAATGTGATGTGTGTTGTGGCATCCCTTCCGTGCAATTTTATTTCTCTGATTTTTAATCTTTGCCTTTAATTTGGGTATTTAGAAGGGGTGTTACATAACCAGGTTCTAAGGATCTCAATATCAGTGATTTTTCCCACAAGTTTTGTCTAGCACGATAACTGACTTGCCACCAAACGAAACCCGAGAGTAGAATCTCAATGAGTGTAGTATCTAGTATCAACCAACTTCGGACTACACCAAAGTCGGATATCTCACTATCTTCTAATGGCTAAGTTGGGTCAATTAAGGTTCTAAAAGCCAGTTAATGCTTATGACACCATGCGGCAGCCTAGTATTCTCCTCGGCTGACTCGAGGGACACCAGTACAAACTAATGTGTCGCATTAACGTAGGCATCACTTCAACCATATCGGTATACATCGTATATTTTCGATGATCTATTGCTACATACCTAAAATGCCCCCAGATCCGAGTGTAGGATATTTGCAAGAAATTAAACCCAAGCAAACTCTGAACTGTAAAGCAGTCAAGTCAAACAAGTAAAGCATTTAAAGTGATCTAACTATAAAGGTAATCCCCTTTTTAGTTTATCCCTAGCAGAGTCGCCAGTTCTGTAATACGGTGGGAAAACTGACTTGTTTTGTGTGTTATCGCAAATGTGAGGATAGCAAGAGTCGCCACCGACTTTTCTTTTATCCAATAAGGAAAGGGTGAAAAGAACAGGAAAGACCTTGAAGATTTTGAGTTTTGGAGGTAGGTTATAAAAAAGGAAGGTGTTAGCACCCTTTTCATCCGTAGTTATCTATGGGCTCTTAATCGCTACCTCACTTTGTTTTGAAAAATTGCTTTGTGAATGTGTTTGAAAATATTTTTAAAAAATGCCAATAGTAAAGCAACTTTGTAATGATTATTATATTGGTTAAGAATACGTACAAAGTGTTTTTTTTTTAATATTTCAGAAAAGTGTTTTGTGTGAAAAAGATGTTTTTGAAATGTTCGCGAGCAAGCGATTAAGAACTATCTACCTACTCAAAGTCTTTACCATTATTTTCCTCCTCCTTTAGATAGTGCTATCATACTATTAGTTAGTAGGAAGCCCTATTGTTGGATATGAAGGGACAGGCACGGGTCATCGTACAATCATAAAGGCAACTCGTAGGGGCGCTTTAGCAATTTTATCGTAAGGGACTAGATCGTTTACCGAAGGCAGCATTTGAAAGGGTCATCGAGGGACTACGATCATTTTAACCGAGGGTCTTTGCTAAGGCGTCCCCATGTTCGAGGGACATGAATGCGTTTGTTCTGAGGCAACAAGTGAGGTTACCCTAGAGGTGCGCGTGTGAAGAGTGATTTGTTTTTAGTTTATTTTAGTCTTGAAATTAGGGTTTTCTACGATTGTTTTTTTAGTCTTGCCATACAAACTCTATTAGCTAAACCGTTATAAGGAAAGTGATAAATGCATAAAGTAAAGGCAGAAATTAAAGAGTCTTGTGCTATTACAAGACTTTGGGAATGGGGGTACAAATAGTAAAAACGGGGAAAAAGTAGAAACCCTAATTACTATTTCAAACCGTAAGCAAATACATAATCGAAAAAATAATGTATTGGCTCATATCTCTCAAATGAAGCATTTTTTGGACTTGATATTATAGATACTAAGTGGTAAAGAATTGAATTTCCTTCGAAATGAGCCATGGTTGAGGAAAATATGATGAAGCATGTGAAAGTCATGCTTGATCAAAGTTCAGTTGACTTCTCTTAAGGAAACCCTAATTTGGCAACTTTGGACTTTTGATGATTTGAGGACTTTTCTTGAGGAATCATGATCAAACCTTGATCAAATGATGAATATGACTTAAAAATGTTTATGTTGACCAAAAATCTTAAAGTTTGACTTTATGTTGATCACAGTTGACTTTTTATTCAATATAGTTAATTTTCAATCATCTGAACCATTAACCGAGCAAACTTGCGATGCAAGGCTTGAAAATTGGTATGAGCATTCTTGGAGACATATAAGAGACCATGAATTCCATTTAATACCTTTGAAACCCAAATTTCCTTGTGAAAAATGAAACCCTAGTTGTGGATCTATTGCTTCGGAGGAGAATTTGTCTGATCAATTCTTGAACAACCTTGAGCATTTGGGAACCCTAGGAGGATGTCTTGAATAAAAATGAGAGGGTAAATTTTGGGGTACAACAAATTCCAAATCCATGATTCTCTTTAAAGGGTCCTTAACAAGTTCTCTTCAAGGATCTAAGGCTAATTTTGAATGGAAGATACTAATGGTTGAGAAAGATTAAAAGTCTTTTGGGAAAGCTGTCAAATTCTCTTGTGTGACTTAAAATGATCATAACATGGTCAATTTTTATCTCCTTGAACTCATTCATTTTCCATAATAATCTTTTGTATGTCTAATACAACTTTGGTTCAATATGCAAGACTTGAAAACTCTTGGAATGTTGTTTAAGAATTGAAAAGATTATAGGTCTTTTGTGAATGTCCCCAAATTTGTTCATCATATTCCAAAGACTATAACTCTTTCAATTTTTATGATTTTTGAGTGATCTAAATTCGATAATTTAATTCAAGAGTTTTACTTCATTTAATCTTCAAGGATCAATATAAAATTTTGAGTGGAAGGACATGTAACTTTGAAGAACATTATAGGTCATTTTGAAGCTTAACACTTAGAAATATTTATAAGTACAAATACCTATGTGTTTTTCCTGATTTCAAACTTGAATAACTTTTTGCTCAAGCATACAAATGCTACCTTTCTTGGCACATTGTGAAGTTTGTTGTGATATCTTTCCATTGGAATAAATGAGATCATAAATCCTCCTACATTGTGTTCCCCATGGCTACAAAGTTGGTACCATGGAACTGAAATTTTATTCAAAAGTCGGATTTGATTTTGATTAGTGTGACCTCTAAACACAAATTTGTCATGTGTTAGATATTTAAACATGATTAATTAAGTTTCCTGAAAGGTTTAGAACTTTAGAACGCAAGGAATTGTTGAGTTTTGATAACTTGCAAGTCACACTTTGCTCATGATGCAGGTGCACACGAATTCCCTTCATACTTGATCATTTCTCTCACTTTTTGTTTCCATCATGCTCAACTATAAATAAGGGACACATCTCATTCATTTCCACAAGCTTGGACAGCCAGAATCACCCTGCCAAAATCTCTTCATAGCTCACAATTATGAGTTTTCAAATTCACTTTTCCCTTGTTTCTCAATCCAATTTCTTTGTTCAATCTTCATCCTTGTACTTCACTGAAGCTAACAGAAGAAGAACCAATCCTTGAAGTGCTCTAAATCGTGCTAGCTATGTAAAGTTTCAGAGCTCTGAAGTTGAGCTTTAACTGGTAGATTCCTCCATCAATTCTCTCCAAACTTGTTACTACAATGTATCTCTCATCACTCTGATACTAAAAGCATTATAATTTTTCAATTGGAAGTGAGTTTTGCTAATGAATTTTCAAATCCTTTTTCAATTGTTTCCTTCTGGTTTTTTCTAAATAGACTAAGTTGTGGTTAATATAAATTTTTCGTGAGCGTACCATTGAAATCGTCTTGATAAAATGAAGCGAATGACACCGGTCTAAGTTTCTAATTTTACAGATTGAAGGTCCTGCAATTCGCGCGTGGCTGAAGGTTGAAGACGATGACATGTCATCTCTCAAACAATGACATGATGCCATGCATTTTTTTAAATATGTTTTTAATTAATGATTCAGTGTGTCATTCACTAATGTCCAACAAGCCACATTATTTTGTATTTTATTTTATTTTCTGATTTTTATTTTAATTGTTTTAAACTTCAAAAATTCACAAAAAATTCATTTCAGTTTCTAAAATTGTGAAAAAATTACTAGATATACTTTTTCTTTTTATCTTTTTGATTTTTATTTTTTCACAGTTTTATTTTTTGATTTGTTATTTTTCATGATTTTTCACTTTATTTGACTTGTTTTAATTGTTTAAAAATACTTTTTGATCTTTTAAAATTCTGGAAAAAAATTCTGGAAAGATCCAATGACCTCTTGACAATTATTGATTACCTCATTTTATTATTATTTTTTATTTTAATATTTTTCACAAATTTTGGATATTTTGCTTATTTCTTTATATTTTAAAAATAGTTTCTGACTTTAAAAAATTCTAAAATTTTTTATCAATACTTATTGTCTCGTGTTTAACTTCTGATATTTTTTTAAGATTTTTATTTGGTGTTTTATTACATGTTGTGTATTTTACCAATTATTTACTTTTTAAATCATTTAAAAAAATGTATATTAAATATATTTTGTTTTTTTATTGGTCCTGATTTGGAGGCACTTGGGTGTTATCTTGGGACAAGTTCCTTAACCTCATTGGATCTTAGGTGTTGATAGATTGAAAAACCAAATCCACCAAAATGGATGAATGATGATGATGATATTTGAAACTCTAATTTCATCTGATACATTGATTATATTATCATTCTCTTCCCTCTTCATCTTATCCCTTTCTTGTTTTTACTTGTGCTATATGTTTTGGAGAATGTTCTACATATCATTTCTCTAACATATTGGTACATAGATTGTTATTGACCGACTTCAAAATAGATGCGACTTCTACATAAGTCCACTTATGATTGCTTAACATAGCCTAAATTTGTCCCGATTCGAAAAATGATCATTCGTGACTCAAACCTATGTTTGCAAGCTCAAGTATGTTTAATTTAAAACCTTGGGTCTAACAACTTTGAATTTCATTGTTAGGAGACTTTGATTCTATCAATCCTCTAATGAATTTCATGAATTTTGGTCTAAGTGAATCATTTGAACATCGTCGATCATATGTGGTTTCTTTGAGTACTTGAAATGAATGATATACTTGACAAAAAGCAAATGAAACTTGTTGTTGAGAAGCTTTGATTTTATCAATCTTCTAATGAGTTTTCAAATGCAAGCTTCAAGATGGTCATTCAACTAACATTTTAACTTCTAATTCACTAATAATTAAATTTACTTTATGCCTTTATTTTGTGCCTTCATTTTTATGTACCATTTATTTTAGTATTTACATCTCATGATATTTTCCTTTTGTTCACTTGAGCATTTATCTTTATGTCATTTTAACTTTTCTCATTTGAGCTTTTATTTTCTTTTGAAACACTTAATAATAAACTTGAACATTAAAAAACGGTAAGGTTACTTGGACTATATGGTTACTATCATTGGCATTATGGAGTTGTGAATATCTCGGACTTAAGATTAAAAGTCTTAATATTCGGTGACTTTGTTGTTCTGTTGTTACTTTGTCTGAAGTTCTTAGAGTTTACTTCAAGACATTGGGTTGATTTTCTTTGTGTGCAGGTTATTCTAATTATATACTTTATCTGTGAATGAGAATTCATCTGTATATAGTTGTTACTCTGCCCAATTTTTGTAAAGACTTAATTCATCAGAAGCTTGGTACTCCTTAGAAGTTTAGTATTTTTGCTTGCTTGGTTTCAAACCAAAGGATGTGAATTCTACATTGACTTCTTATATCAAGTGTTGACTTCTTGTTGGTTAGATCGTTCTTTTCCTTAGCTTTTACCTTATGCTTTAGGATAGTCCCTTCCTCTCTTCCTATCTTCTTTAATTTCAAAAATATTCTCACTCATTTTCAAAACTCTTCTTGTTTTCTAACTTGAACCGCTTTCATAATAAACTTGGACTTAGGTCCATACATTTTCAAAAATCTTTTCTTAATCAAACTTTAATCAATTTAATCATACTTTGACATTTTTTTCAAGACTAAAAGTCATTAACCTCATTTAAATCATTTTGCCACTTTGGCTTTTTACTTTAAAACCTTTTTTCTCAAAAGATTAAACTCTAGTCAATTCTTATAGTGATGCGAACAACTATACTTTAATATGTAGTAAAGTGAGATATTTTCCACTTGGGTGTTGAGTGAGGCTTTGTTGATTTTAAAATCCAAGCTATATCCTCCACTTTAAGATGATGCAAATTATCCTTTCTCGTAATTGTGGCTAGTAAGTATGTTTTCCACTAAGATACGATGATTATGTTTTTTCTCTCAAAATTAACCAACACATATGTGTTTTAAAATTTTTGAGGTGAACTACGAGTACCCTGGTCCTCTATTGCATGGAAGATGGTAGGTAGGCACTAAAGGTTCACAACTGCGGGGGTGCAAAAATTATATAAAAAAATACTTCTTTTCTCATCTCCACCATCTATTTTTGTATACATCTTTTATAGCCAAAATACACAGATTTTCAAAGAGGTTCATGTGGAGTACCGTAGATGTTTGGGTCCTAACACATTCCTTTTGCATAACCAACCCCATACCTAGATTCTCCCCCCTCTCTTTAGGGTTTATTCGCTCTTTTACCATTTCCTTTGGAAACAATAAAGCGTGGTGACGATTTTTATTTGATCTGTACGAGTTAAGTCAATCTAATGGTTTAGTCTCAACATTTCTACTGCTACAATGGGATGCAAGAAAGTCCTATCATAGAAGGAACAAGTTCCAATATCGAAAATTTAACAAGGTTATCTAATGAAGGTGCAACTGAAATGGAATTCGAGAGAAATCATATTAGAGATGAGATATAGATACATTATAACAATTAAGTGAACTAATTATCTCTCTTAGATTTCATACAAGCAACTTAGAATTTTAGTGATTATTTTCTAAATAATTACGTTGGTTTGATTTGATATGTATGCTTCAGATATTCCTATACATTATAATACTTTGATAACAAAATATTTTGTGTGAACAAGTTATTAGCTCGACTCTAAAAAAAAATTAAATTATATATTTAATAATAAGAAGTTTCTATCTTGACTTTATTGTGTATCAAATTGTGCCTTTGTATATTTAAATATAAGTCATTAAAAATTTAATTATTATAAAAGTATTTTTTATTTTATATTAATTAGAAAATATTTTTTAAAATTGGATTACCAAATAGATTTTTTATTTTCCTATTTCTGAAACTGTTTTTTAATAGTTCTCTTCTTAAAAATATTTTTCTAAAATAATTTTATAAAACATACTTTAAAAAGTAAAAAAGCAAGATTGATTCAAATGAGCCCTTAGAATTCTATTTTTATTTTCTATATTTATTTTCTGTTTTTTATTTTTATTTTATTAGTGATTTTAGTTTTTAATTTGTAATTTTTTTTTTAATTTTTACTCTTATTATGTTCTTATTTAGTTTTTATCTAGTTCAATGCTACTAAGATAATTTTCTTTTGTGAATGATAGGCAAAAGAAGACATGTATAAGGGAGCTGACTATCAACTTGCTCTGTTATCACAACATGAATCGTTAGCAACGCAATTGGCTGCCTACACTCAAGTTCAAGCAAATGTTAACCCGATCAGGACCCTACATTGTGATTTATGTGAATGGTTATTGTGTTCCATACGTTGAAGAAGCACATTATATAAGACATTATCAAAAGGCAAACCATTACTTCAACACCTATAACCCATGGTAGGATGACCATTCAAGTCTTAACTGGAGTCACAATCAAATTCAAAATTTTAATCAAGAAGCTCCTCAAGATCCATCACAAAGGACTTCATCTCTTCTTGAATAGACTTTCTTGCCTTGGCTGTTTTAATTGAGTCTGCCTCCAACATGGTGTTGTTATTTAGAATGATATTGTGCATGCTCTCTTTGATCCAAGTTAACTTTTATGTGAAGGCATGCAAATTTTATTGTTGAACCATTTGGTACATATTATTCAACAACTCATTAGCTTCTTGTTGTCCAAAATTAGCTTGCAGGAGCTAGAAACTGAGAAGTGCTTCACATCTGGTCATAACTGATGGTAATATAGGTGTGAAGAAAGGCTCTCTTAGATGAAATTATGGAGCGTTTCCGAAAAATAAATGAGGTTGAGATACTCACGGATCTACCCTATGTTGGACAAGGTTTGGCGTTGGAGGAACAAAAGGATTCCTCATCAAGGTCTTATCGTCTGTCCCTCGAGAAGGAGGATACAAATGATTCTTTGACGCTTCGGCTGCTGCAACCACTTGCTATTGAATGACGAAACGAGTGGCTTTGGAAGTTATCATTGTTTGGTGCTTCAGATGCAATGGGTTCGATTTCGAACTTAGAGGAATTGGTTTGGAGATAGAGATACGTGCTTCGATAAAAGGATATATGGATTTGATTAAATGAAATCGAGAATCAATGAACCATAGAAATTATTGGAATCAAATTTCGATTCCCACATACGTCACCAATGTTTTCTACTCTAGAATTGTGTGAAGATCAGTAAACAGGGATCTACGACGAGCTGCAGTAGTTATGGGTTTCAGATGTGGTGAAACGGGAGTTGACTTGTAAACTTAACACTTCAACGCTCAAGTCAGTAAGAGAGTAAGAAATTGAGTTTAAATGGAAAATAAATTGTACCTAAAGAGTGACCCACATTCTTATTTAAATATGATAGGTGGTTGGCAACTATATGTCAGTAAGATGTGGCTGACTGTCGACTCATTTATAAGAGATAATGCATTGTGATTTTCTGAGGAAAATTCTATATTATAGAGGAAAATGGAAAGTCATACTCTCTTTGTGACCACCTATTATCCATCTACTGGGCCTTGTGGTAGGCCTAGAACATATTCTAACCAAGTTGCAATTTACTACAACAAGAAGTCTCATCCCTATTTTCCTAATTAATGTGGATGTTATAATGTCTGATATGAATGACCAATTGCACCGAATGAATCATCATCTCAACCACCGCAAAACAAGAAGGATCGTTAGTGTAGAGTATCATTGTAGTATGTCAGTCAACAATAACAAATGTGTTTAGTTTACCAACATACAACTTTAAAACGTCTTGATATTTGATTTGTATAATACAAAGGAAAATTTGAATTAATTGTTACCTTGGTCAGATTAGTTCAAGTTCGATTCATTCTAATACATATGATGAAATCGCAACGTGAATGTTTAAGTCTAATAAAAGAATTGGTTGTTTATTAATTCATCAATTTCATATTCCATATAATCTTAAAGTTTCAATAACCCACTTTATATTCTAGAATTTGAAAAACATTTATGTCAAAAAGAGAAGGGTGTGAGAGGTGATAAAAGAAATTCACAAAAAATTTCCTTTATTTTATTTTCATTATAATTTTAGTACACATACATTTTAAAACCAAAAGATTCTTAAATATCTAGTGAAATAAAGTAAACTAAGACCACTAAAGCTTCGATCCAACGTTTCTCTCACTTGTATCTTCAAGTGCCCGAATCACATGAACCAAAAAACTCTTCCGATTCTCAGCATACACGTGTCCATCCCATCCACGTTTCACCAAATCATCACCCAAACCAACCGCAGCCTTAACCGTCTCCTCAGCACTATCATGCGCCGAGTCAACAATCCCCAACCTCACCGCCTCCTTAGCCGTAACCTTCCTCGCCTGCATCACGATCCTCCGGCGAGCCGCTGCGTCACCAACTTTACCCTCAACGACAGCCACAAACCATAACGGAATAACTCGTTTGATATCAAGCTCGCTCATGTAGAGAAAGCCTCGGTCAGATCGCATCAAAACGTAGTCATGAACGAGTGCGAGGATGTAGCCTGCGGCGGAAGCGTGACCGGTGACGGCGGCGATGGTTGGCATAGGGAGGGAGATAAGATCGGAGACGACGGAGCGGAGTAGATCGTCGACGAGGATTAGGCGATCGGGGAAGGATTGGGCCCAGTCGATGTCGTAGCCGTTGGAGAAGAATTTTCCATGGGCGGTTGTGATGAGAGCGGAGGAAGCGGTTGCTTGTTGACGGACGCGGTGGAGGGTGGATTTGATGGAATTGAGGAGTGTGGGGTTGAGACGGTGCTCGCCGTCGCCGGTTAGGGTTAGGATGAAGATGTTTCCTTTCTTCTCTAAGCTACACATTTTTTTTTACGTTAGTTTCTTAACTCGATGAAAAGTTGATGAACACCACCGGGAATATATTAACAAGAAACCGGGATCAGTAAAAATTTGAAATCTACCGGTCAAACATTTAATTTAATTCTTTTTTGCATAACGACTTTTCGATTTTTTTTAATAATGATACAGACTAAAATGGGAAGATATTATATTTCATTCCTTGCGACAAGGACAATAATATTATCCAACTTGCGAAAGATAAGATGTCAAGAGAATTTGGGGAAAAGATTGACTCGGAATGTCTTTGGATTGAACGTTGATAAAATTGATTATCCTATAATTGATTGATTATCCTATAATTGAGTTAGATTGATTGTAATATAATTGAGATACAATCAATTCTATTTTTAATAAATCAAACATTTTAAAATTAAAATTATTCTGAATCAATTCTTCGTCTTTATAATTGATTTTGGACATATACTTGTTTTATTGTAGAAAAGTTACGGTTTTCTATTTTCTGAACCATTAAATCCATTCATCGATTAATAATATGTCACCTTAAATTTATTATTTTCTTTTTTAAATAAAATTTGATAAAACATAACAAAGGAAGTATACTTGTTGTCGTCGCCATGCATCACCACCACGTTCTACACCGTCATGATGTTATTACATTACCAGCCGTTTCGATCGCTTATGAGATCCGGTTTGCACATTTTACGTGATTTTTTTTTTTTTGATATGCTTGATGTCATACCTATAAGCCATATCACATGAAGGAAATGCAATCAATTTCTCCAATCTTTGTCCAAATATCAGGAGTTCACACAAACGTATGATACCAACAAACTCACTTTTTTTCACTGATTCATTTTATTTGAATTTCTCTTTTATAATTTTTGTTTTAATTACTCTGCAATCTTATTTTTTTAATCCGCATGTCCAGATATTCATCATATTAGCAATTGTGGGTATTTTTATTACACCACTTATTGATTAAAAAAGCATCAGTTTTGTTTTCTCTAATGGCGTCTGAAACAACACAAGGACGGAGATGTAAGAAAAGAAGAAAAAAAAGAAACAAAAGAAGTGTGGTACGGTGGGAGAACTGACTTGAAGGTTTTTGCATTTGATCGTAAATGTTGCGGTTAGCAAGAGTCGCCACCGACTTTTCTTTTATCCAAAAGGAAAGGTGAAAAAGTACAGGAAAAACCTTTGAGATTGTTTCTTGAGTTCGGGGGTAGATTATGAAAAGAGAAGGTATTAGCATCCTTTTCATCCATGGTTATCCATGGGCTCTTAGTTACTTGTTAGATCACTTGCTTTTGTTTGAAATTATGCTTTGTGTGGTTTTTGAAAGTATTTTGTAAAGAGGCCATTGTTTAGGCAATTTTTGTAATGATTCTTGTTTGTAAGAATGTATACAAAGATGTTGATCTTTTGAAAATATTTTCAAGTTTTGTAAGATGTTTTAAAAGTGTAAGTGTTTGTTTTTTTAAAAAGCAAGGATGTTTGTTTTGGAATGGAACAAGTAATTAGGAGCATTCTACCTACTCAAAAGTCTTTCTTGTACATTTCCTTTCCTTTGACATTGTTATCTTACCATTGATTTGGTAAGTAACTCTATCTTTGGATGTAAACGGGACGGACGTGGGTCATCGTATAACCACAATTAGCAATGTTGCAAGGCATCTTAGCATTCTCTTTTAGGGACTAAGATCATTTGTAAGACAACTTAGATAACGTCATCGAGGGACTATGATCTTGTATTCGTTTGTTTTTGCTAAGATACCTCACATGTGTAATATGACCATTTTGTAAGGCAACCAAGTGGATTTTATCCTAGGAGTGCTTGTGTGCAAGTGTATTGTTTTCATGCGTGTTTTTGTCTTGAATTAAGATTTTCTATTTGATTGATTTTCATTCTTTCCATACAAATCTTAATTACTAGCATGTGAATATAAAATATTTAAATTGTGGAAAATAAAAATACTAAGCTATTACATGATTTGTGGGAAGGGGGGTGTACAAAGTATAAATGGGGATTGCAAGAAATTAAACCCTAATTAAGTTATTATAACCATATTGAATTGAATAAATAAATGTACAAGATATGAAAAGGAATAATGTATAAAGTAATGAATAAAAAAAAAGAATGGATTTTATTTGATTTTGTCCTTGTTAAAAAAGTTATTATTTTTTAACCTAATGACCTAAAAAAGTTTAAATAAAAAAAGATAAACTAATTTTAATTTAGAAGAGAAAATATTTTTAAGTTTTAAAGAAGATTTTAACACTAGACTAAATAGGATGAAAATTGATTAAATTAGGAAAAGTATAAATTCTATGTTTATTTTAAGAAAATAAAATAAACCTAAATCTAATTAATTAAAAAAAAATTAAGTTTATAACAAAAATATTTTTTATGTTTTTAGTCTAGAAAATAAAATAAATATATATAGTATGAATAAATAAATATATATATATATATATATATATATATATATATATATATATATATTTTGTCAATAAAATAAATATTAATAATAATAATAATAATAATAATAATAATAATAATAATAATAAAAAGTAAATAAAAAAAAGTCAGGGGGATTTCATTAGTAAACAAAAGAAGATTATGAGCAAAAATGAACTAAGTCCAATGAAGAGCCCAAATGCTGCCAAAAAAAGAACAAAAAAGAGTCAGAAAAATGTGAAAAGAACAAAATGATCACGTTGGGGCTTGAACCCAGGACCATGAGGTGAACAGGCGCACGCTATACCACAGAGGTGGCTATACATCCATTAACTTGTATGAAATGATAAATACATAACACAAAACACGCCCTGACTGTACTTCATCTTCAACCTCCAGCCAAAGGATCTGTAACTTGCTTATTTCTCAATCATTTGCAATAATGTAAACATGAAAATTGCCCCATTTTGTCACACGAATCCAACCATATAAATATCATAAACTATAAATTAAGGATGCATGAGAATTTCTAAAAGTACTAAATTCTGACCTAAATATTTCAGAAAGTTCAAACTCAAAATTCTCCTAGCTCAATCAAAATAAATGAAATCTATGGACATGTACAACTTCAGGGAAATGATGTCTACATTTTATCTTCACAAATATAAGCCTAACAATGCCTAAGTAATGAGATAGAAGTTCAAGAAAAATACCTCAAAATTGGAAATCGTGAAATGGATTTGAGTTGGTTTCAGGCAGTGTTGATGATCAGGTTAGCTTCCTTGGACCTCTAGGAAGCTAATGCAATGGCTAGCTTGAGCTGAGGGTGGCTGGAATGGTTTGGAGAAGTCCAACTATGATGCTCTGTTTTTGGTTATGGAAGACAGGGTAAATGGTGTTACAGAAGTGAAACAGGTACAAGGATGAGTTACCCTTGATGCAAGGAAGCTTTAGAAACTAAAAGGCCAAGAAACGCACGAGGGAAATGTGAGTTTGAGGTTCAAGGTCAGAAACTGTGCAACAATGGAGTTTTTGGGCAATTTCTAATTTGAGAGAGTTTTGGTGTATTTCAGGGTGCTCAAGCTCGTCCTCTAGCTCACAAATAGTGCCTCTATTTATAAGCAACAAGTTTGGAGACTTGTTGTTGATCATAATTCAAAATCATAAGTTTATGCATAACATGTGATTTTTGAGAATTTCAAGTTTCCAAGCATTATGTACTTGCTAAGATAGAGTAGTTATGATTTAAACAAGCTTGCTTCTGACTTTGTGGATGGAGTGTGATCAGAGGGAACAAGTTAGAGGCTCAAGAATTGACTTTACATAAAAGCTTGCTTTTCTAAAATGGAAGTGTTCACTTTGTGCCATTAATGGAAATGTGGATTGGATAAAGCTTAAACCACTTGGATTAAAGATTAAAAGTTTGTGTAATCCATTAATGATGGATAGATACACAAGTTAGGAGGTCTGTAAAGAAAGATTATGCAGCCTAGGTTTGAAATTGGATTTTTGTTCATCATAAAACACCTTGTAATTCAAGTGACAAAACACCAAATTCATCTCTTTGATTCTCCCTACTCAAGAATAATCTCAAGGAGTTCTTGGACATTTTGGAAAGATTAAAATTTTCTCTACAACTCATCTTTGAATTTATTTTGAAGACTCACCTTAGAACTATATGAAAAAGTTCCATGAAGTTGAGTCAAAATCCTGACCAAATTAGGGCAAAATTTCACTAAGTGTTTAGTTTCATGACCCTATGTTCTTGAAATTGTAACTTGAGATCCAAGCATTTTTAGGAGAAGTTGTGTGAAGTAAAGTTGTAGATTTCATGGAGATTGTGATACGGTGGGAGAACTGACTAGGGTTTTGCGTTTGTTTTTGCAAATGTTTCGGTTGAGCAAGAGTCGCCACCGACTTTTTATTTTATCCTAAGGAAAGGTTTAAAAAGCACAGCAAAAACCTTTGAGATATTTTCTTGGGTTCGAGGAGTAGTTTATAGAAAGGGAAGGTATTAGCACCCTTTCTATCCATGGTTATCCATGGGCTCTTAGGTACTTGCTTAGATTAACTTGCCTTGGTTTTCAATTGTTTGAAATGGTGCTTTGTGTGTGGCTTTGAAAAGGTTTTGAAAAAGATGCCTTGTTTAGGCTACCCTTGTAACAATTCTTTACTCGAATGTTTTACAAAAGGTGTTTGTCTTTTTGCAAAGATGTTTCAAGGTTTTTTTTGAAAGTTTGTTTTGAAAGTGTTTGTGAAGTGTGGTTTGAAAAATAGGCAAGTGTTTTGTTTTGCAAATTGACAAGTACTTAAGAGCTATCTACCCTAAAGTTCTCAAATATTTTTGTTATCTTTTAACCCTTTTAACAATTTTGTTCCACCATTGCATTTGGTGGGCAATCTTGTGTTAGGATGTGAAAGGGACGGGCGCGGGTCATCGTTTAGACCATGATTGCAATAGTGCCAAGTATCTTTGGGCAATTTTTTTCTTTAAGGGACTTGATCATTTTTTAGGCAACTTTTCGAAAGCGTCATCGAGGGACTATGATCATTTGAATTGTGTTTGTTTTGCCCAAAGAGACCTAACATGCAACATGGCCCTTTTATTGAAGGCAACAAGTGGAATACCCTAGGGGTGCAAGTGTGATATGTGTTGTTCATTTTCATGCTTGCTTATCTTGAAATTAGGTCAAACTATTTTTTGTCGTTTTTATTTGCATACAAACCCTAATTCTAACATGGTATATTTAGAAAGCATTAAAGTGCGAAAATTAAAGTTCCTAAGCTATTACAACACAATATGGGAAGGGGGGTACAAATGTTCAAATGGGGGTATTTGACAAGGAATTTAACCCTAGCTATTACATCAATATTGAATTATTTACAAGGTATTTAATTGCACAAATTAAATAAAAATAAAATAAATATGCAAAATGCAAAAAGGGTTTTTATATGTATGGAAAAAAGGTATTTTTTATGTCAAATAATCAAAATAAAAAAAGTATTATTTTTTGGAGTTTTTTGTGTTTTAAGGGCAAAACCCTAATTTATTAAGTAAATATATTGATTATTTAATATGTACAAGTATTTATTTATTATATACAAAAATAAAATAAAAATGAAGTATATTTATAACAAAGTATTTTTTGAGGTCAAATATTAATAAAAGAAAAAATGTATGTATTTTTGTATTTTTGTCCTAAATATTCTAATAAATATATATATTTGTATTATTTTCTAAATATGTATTATATATAAAATAATAATATTTAATATTTATAAAATAAAAGTATATTTTATATAAAATATTTTCAGAAGATAAAATAAAATAAAAATCAAAAAATGAACGTGTTTACATTTATTTTTTCTAGTTATTTTAAATAATAATATTATGTATTTATTTGTGTACAAACTAACTAAAGACTAATAAATATCAAAATAAATGCAAAAAATGTGGAAAAAATGATTTTTATATTTTTTCATGCTTAAATAAAAATATAGAAATAAAATCAAAAGGAAAAAATGGAAAATGATAAGTAAAAATCAAAATGGGTCAGGGGGGTTCAAAAGAAAAAACAAGGTGTGAATAGGAACAATAGAACAGGCCCAGTCCAATAGGTCTTTCTTCAACCTCTGGCCAGAATTGTGACAAAAACGCGCGCTTGTACCATGATTCAAACATCCTGATTCCCGGCTTTTTAATGAAAACTCACAACATCAAAAATGTTCAGCATCAAACAACGAATCCATACATACCAAAAACTTGATCTAACTCTAAAAAATGAGAGAGAATTTCATCATTCCCAAATCTTAACCTAACTTTTTATCCATATTCAGACCTAAAATTCTCACAGCATATGCAAAATAAATGAAAAGTAAAGGTATGTACAATTTCAGGGGCATGAGTAGAACACTTCTTATTCACAAACTTAGAGCTAATGATGCCTATATTGAGAGATAGAAGTTCAAGAATATACCTATTCAGTTGAAGTTGTATCTGATGATGGAGGTACTTTCAGAGCAAGGTGATGATTGGTACAGCTTCCTTGATGTCCAGGGATGCTATTCCAAGCTTTACTTTGTCTTGAAACCTTTTGAATCGAGCTATGGAACTTCAGCTGCAAAACAAGAAAATGAAAATGGTGGTGTGGCCTGAGAGTGTTACAGGTCGTGTTTGGGGTTTGGATTAGCTTCAAGGGATGTTGTGGGATGTATTTGAGGTGGTTTTAGCAAGAGTGCATGGAAGGTTTGAACTGGGGAACTCAAACTGCAGCAGATGCTCTGTTTGGGCAGTTTGAGGGTGATTCTGGGAATGGGGAGATATTGGAGATGTTAGAGTCGTGTTTCAGCTTAGGATGGATCTTTAGAATATGCTTGACAAGTTTGCTTAAGGCCTGGTTAGCTGATATGAGAGTTGGTGTCCAAAATGCAAGCTTTCTTACCCTTTAAGCAACAAATGTCCAAGTTGGTTTTTAGACAGGTAGAGGCCCCCCTAATGTGCTGCAAACCTTGGCATTGATCAGTGTAATTAGTTCCTAAACTTGTGCCAAGGGGATTTGAACTGTACTTCTTGGATTTGCATTTTGACATAAAGCTCACTTTTTCAAAAATGGTTAAAGTGCTTTATCTATTTTGGGATTAAACCAATATGCAATGCTTGAACACATAGAATATGGTCTTGGCATAAAGAGTTTGCATTAAATTTATGAGTGTTGGATGGTTTAGAGGCCTGTAATCAAGGAAAGCATGCTGATTTGAAAAATTGCACAAGTTATGAACATGTACATGGCCATGAATCAAAGTGACTTTTTCCCAACTTGCCAAATTCGATTCTCCCTAACCATGAGGTTGTTTGATGAGTTCTTGGACATTTTGGAAATCTTGGAATGTGTACTACAATCCATCTTTGAAATGAAAATTGAAATTCCAAGTGGAAGTATGTGGAAAATGGTCTTGAAGTTAGGTAAAAACCTTGCCTAAAATAGATCAAATTTTCTCTAAGTTAAGAATGGTTTGGTACCCTTTTTCCAAAAATTGTAAATTGAGATACAAGCTTCTTTTGGGAAAACTTTGTGAATCAACGTTGTAGATTATGCAATAGGCTACAACTTTCATGTTTTGACTTTTTCTTGAATCCAAATGAATCTTGGTGAGAAAGTGGGGCAAAGTTAGGAAAAAATTAGGGTTTTTCATAACTTAGAAAAATTCTAAGTTATGAAAAATCTTCATTTCAAACCCTAATTTGCATTTCTTGATTTCTTGATGAACAAGTTTCATGATTTGGCATGTTTTGATGAAAAATGAATCTTGACACTTGATTTTGACCAAAAAGTCAAAGTTTGACTTTTCAGTATACAGTCAAAATTGATCAATTGACTGAGAATTTCAACTGTTAATCTTGTGCATTTGGGATCTTTTGAACTTGTTGAGCATGTCAAGACAATTCCATGGGGTACTTGAGTCCATATGTGAGCTTGGTTTGCCATTGGCTAGGTTAAACAGTCAAAAATTGCCTTTGTGCAGTCAAAACCCTAAAAATGACCATTTTGCCCTTTTGGTGATTTGATCAAATTTCTTGTGGAATTGTGATCCAAACTTGATCAAATGGTTCATGTGAGTTCATAATGTTGATGTGGGTCAATTTTCATGAGATTTGACTGTCAATTGGCCACAGTTGACTTTTTCCCCAATGTAGCTGATTTCTAGGTCAATTGTCCAATTGACTGGACAAAACCTGGTATCAAGACTTGAAACTTGATGTGGATAAACTTGGGAGTCCAATATGAAGCATGAAAGTCATCTTAGGCATTTTTGGTCAAAATATCTTTGTGCAAACACAAACCCTAATTTGGGTCAACAGTGCAAGGAGAAGTCTTGAGCAGATGAAACCCTAACTGGATCTTGAGCTCCAAGGGCTTAGTGATGAGAAATTAATGAGAAATGGGAGGGCAAATTTTGGGGTACAACAGTTGCCCCTGTTCAATCTTCTTGAATCCGAAGATTTAGATTGGCAAGTTTGCCTTTCGCGACTCGAGGGTAAAAGGAGATTGGACACTAGAGTGCCCTTAAATTTGCACTCGTCAAAGCAAAGGATGCGGGAATGGGCTTAGAGATGCCATTTGGAGATGGGCTTAAAGATTCCATCTGGAAGGGTGACAGAAACTTGTCGGGGATGGGCTTAAAGATGCCATCTGGAAGAGTGACAGAAACTTGTCGGGGATGGGCTTAAAGATGCCATCTGGAATGAGTATCAGAAAGGTGTCCATGTTTTGAACCACATCTGAATTGGGGGTCTGAACAAGCAATAGATTGACATCCGTATCTGGAGGCATCCGTAAACTGTTTTCAGAGGTTGAGAAGAGTCTGAACAAGCGATAGATTAACATCCGTTGTTGGGAAGAATCCGTAAACTGTTTTCAGAAGTCTGGAGAAGAATCTGAACAAGCGATAGGTTAACATCCGTTACTTGGAGAACCCGTGAACTGTTTTCAAAAATCTTGAAGTTGAATAAGCAATAGAGCAGCATCCGTTGTTGGGAAGCGTCCGTGAACTGTTTTCAAAAGTTGCATCTGAACAAGTTGATAGATTAACATCCGTTGTTGGGAAGAATCCATAAACTGTTTTCAGAAGTCTCGAAGTTGAATAAGCAATAGAGCAGCATCCGTTGTTGGGAAGCGTCCGTAAACTGTTTTCAAAAGTTGCATCTGAACAAGTTGATAGATTAACATCCGTTGTTAGGAAGAATCCATAAACTGTTTTCAGAAGTCTCGAAGTTGAATAAGCAATAGAGCAACATCCGTTGTTGGGAAGCGTCCGTAAACTGTTTTCAAAAGTTGAGAAGAGTCTGAACAAGTGATAGATTAACATCCATTGTTGGGAAGAATCCGTAAACTGTTTTCAGAAGTCTTGAGAAGAATCTGAATAAGCGATAGGTTAACATCCGTTACTTGGAGAACCCGTGAACTGTTTTCAGAAATCTTGAAGTTGAAGGAGGAACCGGTGTAGGGTTTCCTGATGATGAGCTTGTGTAAAACCGCATCTGGATGAATCTGGAATAAGCATCAGAATGTTGCCATGTCTGGGTCACATCTGAACTATTCCTGGAAAGAATCTCGGAAGATAATGATTTTTATCTGTCGACTGATCTTACCTGCAAAGGCAAAGAGTTAGTTATATGCAATGTCATGATGCATGATACAATGTATGTTATATGATATGAATGTAAATGGATGCGCATGTAAGCTGGAGAGATGTCTTGCAAAGGATAGATGAATCCGAGATGGCTGAAGATAAAAGCCTCTTGACTGCTGCCGGGGAGGATAATTCCTGGTTGTTGCTGGAGAATAAGGAGCTTGGGTTGTATACCAATCTTCTGGGGAATTCCTGTCTTGAAGAGATCTTCACTGGAGAATCTTCGAATATACAATGAGGAACTGAGAACTGAGAGTCTTCAGATTTGCTTGGGGAATACCAGACCTTCAATCGTCGAGGGGCCTTAAAACCACTTGCGGAGACTTGGAATTTCCTTGGTAACTTGCAGGATAAGAGAAATTCTGATGATGTCTACTGGGGATTTTAGAACCTGGTAGACTTAGGCTGGGGAAGTAAGACTGAGAATCTCTAGTCTGGTGGGAAACATTTCTGCGGGGAGAAGGTTCACTAGTCTGGCTCCGCTGGGGATGGATAGTTTGAAGTTTTAGCTCGGCTGGGGATACTGAAACTTAAACTCTGAGGGGAATTGAGTTCTGGAGGATTCTCTGGCTGGGGATAACAAGGACAAACTCCTCTAGGGATTGTATTGATAAGTTATGTTGGGGAACTCTGATGAACTCCGTTGGGGATAGGAAGAAATTTGCCGAGTGCGATCTTTCGTGGCAATAAGCTGAGGATAACCCAGTTATAAGCCCTTGTGAGGAATAACTTTGAATAAAGCTCGGGAGAGACGTACGTACTCTGCAGGGGATAAGCTTCCAGAATCTACTGGGGATAAGCTTCAAGACTTGCTGGGGATATGGATTCCAAATCTCCTGGGGGTTTCCTTTGAAAGGGCATCAAGATATCCAACTGCTCCTTCAACCTTTCAGTAATTCTCTTTCTTGATTCATAGGGAAATGATTATGTTCAAATGCATATGCCTATTTAACAAAACATTGGACGTTTCTCAAAATAAAACAATTAGTGCAAGAGAAAAAGAAAAGAAGGAAATGACACAAATTTCTGGGAAAAGTATTTGTATTAACTTTCTCTGAGTATATTGGTACAAAGGAGACAATCATCCTAGTAAGAGGATTTTGTCGTAAATATTGAAAGATTTATACAAAATAAAGATGGCTATGTGAAATAATTCCATGGGATTCCATTCCGCTATAGCCTTCACAACTCTGAATATCTGTCCATTCAATGCTTCGTCTGCCGATGACTGGATTGATCAGAAGCCTGGAACTGGTTGATGAAGAGATTGTTTTTGAAGTGATCCGACGAGACATAGTCATACGCTTTAATTCCCTAACTTTTGCCTGAATCGCCCTTTCGGGTTTTCGATCCATCGGGAAACCCCTTTTTGCCCAAGCCGCCCTTTCGGGTTTTCAACTTGCCGGGTGTACAGATTTTTTTGTTTTTATCCCTAATTTTTGCCTGAACCGCCCTTTCGGGTTTTCGGTTCACCGGGATTCCCATTTTTGCCCAAGCCGCCCTTTCGGGTTTTCGACTTGTCGGGTTATTTTATGCGTAGTATCTTTTGACTATGTCTGCGTTCGCAGGGTGCGGCAAATCGTCGCCGTCCATGGTGGTTAGAATCATCGCACCACCAGAAAATATGCTCTTGATCACAAATGGTCCTTCATATGTAGGAGTCCATTTGCCCCTGGGATCACTTTGCGGCAAGATAATCCGCTTGATTACGAGATCTCCGACTTGATACACTTGACGTCTGACTTTCTTATTGAAGGCCTTGATCATTCGTTTTTGATACGTCTGACCATGGCATATAGCAGCGAGTCGCTTCTCGTCGATCAGATTGAGTTGATCGAGTCGGGTCTGCATCCAATCATCTTCATTCAAACCCGTGTCCTTCATAATCCTTAGAGAAGGAATCTGAACTTCCATAGGCAGGACAGCTTCCATGCCATATACCAAAGAAAATGGGGTTGCCCCGGTTGAAGTACGTGTCGTCGTACGGTATCCATGTAGAGCAAACGGTAACATCTCATGCCAGTCTTTGTAAGTGACTGTCATTTTCTGAATGATCTTCTTAATGTTTTTGTTCGCAGCTTCAACAACACCGTTCATCTTCGGCCGATAGGGAGATGAATTGTGATGATAAATCTTGAACGGTTCGCACAAAGCGGTGATCATCGTGTTATTCAGATTTGTACCGTTGTCTGTGATGATCCTGTCTGGAACACCATACCGGCATATGAGATTTTGCTTGATGAAGCGGGCAACCACATTTTTAGTAACAGAGGCGAAGGAAGCTGCTTCGACCCGTTTGGTGAAATAGTCAATGGCAACTAGGATGAAGCAATGTCCGTTGGAAGCCGTGGGCTTGATCTCTCCAATCATGTCAATGCCCCACATTGCAAATGGCCAAGGAGCAGTCAGAACGTTGAGAGGAACCGGAGGGATATGAACTTTGTCAGCGTAGACTTGACATTTGTGGCAAGTACGGGAATGTTGATGGCAGTCAGCTTCCATGGTAGACCAGTAATAGCCTGCCCTTAGGATCTTCTTGGCCATTGTATGCCCGCTCAAGTGAGTGCCAAATGTGCCACTGTGTATCTCAGTCATGATCAACTCTGCTTCAGCTTTGTCTATGCATCGGAGTAATACACAATCATGACTTTGTTTGTAGAGGATGCCGTTGCTTAGGAAGAACTTCGCAGCAAATTTCCTTAAGAACTTCTTGTCATTTACAGAAGCTCCTTCGGGATAATCTCTAGTCTCGAGATACCTTTTGATTTCATGGAACCAGGGTTGTTCCACTACTTCTTCGGTATTAATCTTGTGACAATTTGCCGGTTCATCCATTCGCTCGATGGTGATTTGGGGAGCCTCGTTATCCCAGTTGAGTTTAAACATGGAGGACATTGTAGCCAGAGCATCTGCTAGCTGATTCTCTTCTCGCGGGAAATGCTCGAAGGTAATTTGCTGGAAATGAGGCAACAATGTCAATACATGTTCTTTGTATGGGATAAGATTAGGATGCTTGGTATCCCACTCTCCTTTGATTTGACTGATAACCAAAGCCGAATCCCCAAATACGATCAAAGATTTGATCCCCAAGTCTATAGCAGCCTTGAGACCAAAGATGCAAGCTTCATACTCAGCCATGTTGTTTGTGCAGCTGAAGCAAAGTCGGGCCGTGAAAGGTGTGTGACAGCCCTCCGGAGAAATGAGTACTGCGCCGATACCGTTTCCAAGTGCGTTTGAAGCACCATCAAAGTACAGGGTCCATCGGGATCCCTTTTCGGGTCCGTCATACGGTCTGCTACCTTCAATGTTGTCCAAATTCATGATGTCCTCGTCTGGGAAGTCAAATCTCATGGGTTGATAATCTTCGATAGCTTGATGAGCCAGATGGTCAGCTAGTACACTCCCTTTTATAGCTTTTTGAGTGGTGTACTGGATGTCATACTCAGTCAGGATCATCTGCCATCTGGCTATTCTTCCAGATAAAGCGGGCTTTTCGAAGATATACTTGATAGGATCCATTTTGGAAATCAATAAGGTAGTATGAGTCAACATATACTGCCTTAGTCGGCGAGCAGCCCATACCAAAGCGCAGCAAGTTTTCTCGAGCAGTGAGTAGCGAGTCTCACAGTCGGTAAACTTTTTGCTAAGGTAATAAATAGCATGCTCTTTTCAACCAGACTCGTCATGCTGGCCCAAAACACACCCCATTGAGTTATCCAAGACGGTCAGATACATGATCAATGGTCTTCCTTCGACGGGTGGCATCAGAATAGGAGGTTCTAGCAAATACTCCTTGATTTTATCAAAAGCAGCTTGGCAATCGTCGTTCCATTCGACTACCTGATCTTTCTTCAAGAGTTTGAAAATTGGCTCACAGGTAGAAGTCAGGTGAGAGATGAATCTGGCAATATAGTTCAAGCGCCCCAAGAACCCTCTAACCTCCTTTTCAGTACGGGGAGCAGGCATCTCTTGTATTGCTTTCACTTTTGCTGGATCGACTTTAATGCCTTTGTTGCTTACAATGAATCCTAGAAGTTTACCAGACCTAACTCCAAAAGTGCACTTACTTGGATTCAGCCTGAGTTTGTATTCTTTCAACCTGGCAAACAGCTTTTCTAGATGTTCAAGGTGCTCCTCCTCTGTTTGTGACCGAGCTATCATATCGTCTACGTAAACTTCAATCTCATGATGTATCATATCGTGAAACAAAGCTACCATGGCGCGTTGATAAGTTGCCCCAGCGTTCTTCAGTCCGAACGACATCACCTTGTAACAGAAAGTGCCCCATTGTGTGACAAAAGTTGTTTTCTCCATATCCTCAGGGGCCATTTTGAATTGATTGTAACCCGAGAATCCATCCATGAAGGAAAACACTTTGTGCTGAGCCGTATTGTCGATCAAAATGTCAATGTGTGGAAGTGGAAAATCATCTTTGGGGCTGGCCCTATTCAAATCCCGGTAGTCCACACACATCCTGACTTTGCCATCTTTTTTGGGTACTGGCACGATGTTAGCGACCCATTGAGGATAGGATGTAACAGCCAGAAAGCCAGCGTCGAATTGCTTCATCACTTCTGCTTTGATCTTTTCAGACATGTCAGGTCTCATTCGGCGGACTTTTTGCTTGATCGGTGGACAATCCTCTCTTGTGGGGAGACGGTGAACCACAATGTCTGTGTCTAAACCTGGCATGTCTTCATAAGACCAAGCGAAGATTTCAACATACTCATTCAACAACTGTATCAGGCGTTCCTTGACACTTGGTTCCAGATTGGCACCCACTTGCACCTCCTTTCGGTCTTCCTCGGTTCCCAAGTTGACAGTCTCCAACAACTCTTCATGAGGTAAGATGGCCCTTTCCTCTTGCTGTAGAAGTCTGGCTAGTTCCCCTGGTACTTCACAACCTTCGTCATCTTCATACTCGGCTTGATTGACCAGATCTTCAGAGTTTTTGAAGGATATAGCAGAATAGTCACCCATGGAATCCGGAGTGGATGGGTACCTGCATTTGTGAGTGTGGGTGTGTGTAAGGGATAGCCATCCTTAAACAAAAAACGCAAAAGGAAAGAAAATGAACACAAGCAGTTTATCAAATGAAAAACGTCCAATGAATCATTAAACATGGCATATGGATATGAAAAATAGTCAAAACCCTTACAAATGGACCTACATGCCCCGGGCAAGGCATGAGGTGAAAAGATAGTGTACGGATTGTTCGAAAATAAATATTACAGACCAATAGGAAATGTTTGACAGATAAATTACTGATGAATAAAAGTGATGGGGACAAAGTCTTTTGCCTCCCAGTTGCACAATCCTCCTTTGACAGTTGGGTAAATCCACTCTTCGATGTTGCTCTCTTTGTCTTCATCCTCCAAAGCGTTGATTCCGTAGGGAGAAATTTTGACTGGCGCTCTTTCAATCTTCGAACGGCGCATAGCTTTCTGGCCCGCGGTAGTGAACCCTAATCCAAATTTGTCTGTCTTATGTGGAATATCAGGCAACTACCCCCATGCTGAAATCTTCCCCTCCTTTATTGCGGCCTTTGCATCCTCCAGAGATGCCATCCTGGCCATCTGCCTCGGTGTCTCAGTTGCCAACTTTTCTACTGTTATTTCAGGAAGGACTTCTTCGAAATGTTGGAAAGGCGTCTCAATGAACTCTCCTTCTACCTCCACATACCGGAAGGAGTTCAAGTGGCTGATCATGTACTCCTCTTCGCCATGGACGGTAATGATCTTTCCCTTGACAGGATACTTCAACATCTGATGTAAGGAGGAGGTGACTGCCCCAGCATGGTGTATCCAAGGCCTACCCAGCAAGCAAGAGTATGACGGACGGATGTCCATCACATAGAAAGTAGATTTAAACACCTCGGTGCCTATCTTGATGGGAATTTCAACCTCCCCATGGACCATTCTCTTCGAACCATCGAAGGCTCTGACAACAATATCACTCGGCTTCAACTCTAACCCTTCACAGTCTAGTCGGTCCAAAGCTTTCTTAGGCAGTACATTCAGCGACGAACCAGTGTCGACCAAGACATGTGCGAGAGTAGTTCCTCGGCACTCGACTGAAATGTGCAAAACATCATTGTGGTTTCTACCTTTAGGAGTTAGGTCGGCATCAGAGAAACCTAATCCATTTTCCGCAGTAAGGCTAGCCACGCAATTTTGGAATTGATCTGCAGAGGTTTCCTGGGGCACATGGGCTGCCTTCAGGAATTTAATCAGAGCTTTAGCGTGCGCTTCCGAGCAAAGTAGTAGTGCCAGCATGGAGATCTTTGAGGGGGTTTGCCCCAGTTGTTCTACCACATCGTAATCACTCCTCTTGATTATCTTCAAGATCTCATCCATTTCCTTTTTGGAGGTTTCCGGGATGACCAAGGGTTGAGCCCTCGTCCTGACGAGCTCATCTTGGATTCCCTTACCTTTATCAGCAGTGGTAGGAGAGACAGTACTAGGAACAACAACATCTTCAATCAATGGGGTTCTAGCAGAGAGTTTTATTGGTGCAGGGATGACCTTGTCGGCAGATGAGGGTCCAAAGATTGCTCTTGAAGGGGCAATCTCTGGAGAAAATATTCTCCCGCTCCGGGTGATTTTGCTCGTGCCTGCAATGTTTCCAATGCTGGCTTTTTCATCATCCGAACTTTCTGCAGTTATTTCGATTTGTTTAATACCATGGTAATAGACGTCATCGCCATAGTTCCATGGTATTGACTTCTCAGAGATATAGGGGACAGGCCCTGGCATTGTTATCTTCAAAGGAACAGATTTCGTAACTGGTGTAATCTTAACAGGCTTTTTGACGGCCTTGGAAAGATTGGCGTGAATGGTTATGATTGAGACATCTTCAGTATGGGTTGGAATGGCAGAAACTTTTTCAAACAAAATTTGTCGATTGTCCATTAGGCCTTGGATGCCTTTCTTCAGTAACGGACAATCAAACGGCAGAGAGTAACAACAATAGCAATCTTCTTTACATCCCGGGAAGATCCCGACCCTTAACAGATTCAACTTGATGGTTAACAATGGAGTTATCAGATCATTGACATTAGAAACATACAAATATTCTTCAATGGCATTGATATTTTGGCCGTGCTTCGGCATTGGAGCAGATATCACATTAGGCTTCTCCGGAGCGTCGAACTCCACTTCCTTCGCCTCTATCAGATCTTGGATTTTATGCTTGAGTGCCCAACAATCGTTGGTGTCGTGCCCGATACTGTCAGAATGGTAGGCGCATTTAGCATTAGGATGATAATGCGGAGAGGACGTATTCACATTTTTTGGTGCCTCTTTGATAGTGGCGAGATTCAACTTTAACAGATGGGGAAGCACTTGCGCTGGAGTCATATTAATGCGGGTGAACTGCCGTTGTGGCCGTTCCACCCGTTGCTGATTTGGTCTGGACTGGTTATAGCGAGGCTGCTCACTTGAAGGGTTTTGAATCATTACGGCCCCCACAGTCGGCCGGCGCTCAGTCTTCCCTGCTCTTCTTTGGGAGTATACAACAGCCGTTTCCTTCTTAAAAGGCTTCTTCTCAACACTTGCAGCAACACCCTTCTGAATCTTTCCTGACTTGATGCCAGCTTCTATTCTTTCGCCTGTTAAGATCAAATCGGTAAACCCCGCGGAAGAGTTACCAATCAGATGATTGAAAAATGGCCCAGATAGGGTCCCTAGAAACATATCAACGAGTTCACGGTCGGTTAAAGAAGGCTGCACCCTGCCAGCCAAATCCCTCCATTTTTGTGCATATTCTTTGAATCCTTCGCATGTTCCCAGTGACATACCCTGAAGTTGGGTACGAGTAGGAGCAAGGTCAGAATTGTACTGATATTGTTTGTAAAAGGCGGTGGCCAAGTCTTCCCAGTTTCTGACACTGGTTCCCTCTAGCTGATAAAACCACTCCAGTTGAGCCCCAGAAAGGCTGTCTTGAAAGAAATGGATCCAAAGGTTTTTATCTGCCGTATAGGGTTGGATCTTTCTCACGTAGGACCTGAGATGCATTTTTGGACAGGACAGCCCATCATACCTTACAAAAACTGGCACTTTGAACTTTGGGGGAATCACAATCCCGGCAACTAAACCCAAGTCCTCAAAATCCAAACCCGATACTCTCTGTAGCTCCATGGCGGCCAACCTGTCTTCTAAACCTTTGTATTTATCATCAGCTGGAGGGTATTGCTGATCAGAGTAGTCTTCATCCTCTTCGACCTCCTCTTCTTCCACATCGGACTCGGAAGGTACCGCAACCCCACCTCCTTTACTGGTCCCTTCATCAGAAGTAGGAGGAAATTCAAGCACTCTCCTGGCCTCTCCGTCAAATCTTCTCCCTAGAGTAGCCACCCCGAGTCTCTTTTTCTTCTTTTTCACTGGGTCTTTATTCCCCAGCAAGGTCTTGAGATCCTCCTGACCCTTAGCCAAGGTCGTCAGGAGTTGCTGGAATTGTGCATTTTGAGCTTGTAGGTCTTTGACTGTTTGCTCGAGATCCATCCTACTGAAATAAACAGCAGACAGATAAGGAAACCTGGCGTGAGACCTGCTTATGCACATGATGAATGGTGTGCTTATGTATGCAATGCATTCAAGGATTTAGAATATTCAAACTTGTTGTAGACAAAAAGGAACGCACGTCATATTAATAAGAAGAAATTTGTTAGTACATAAATGCCCCATGGGCCAAATATTACAAAAACTTCTCAAGGTAGAAAGACATTGCGCATCCTCTTTGGTGCGATGTAGGTGTTGAGGACCTCTTGCTCCTGGAGTCGTCGGGTAAGCTCTAGAACCTTCTTCTCGCTAGCGTACAAGCTGGCTTCAAAAGTGTTCCGTTCCTCCTTGAGATGAATCCAACTTTTCTGCATTTCCTCCCACAATGTAGGCATGTCAGGATATAGGATGGTGTAGGGAACCTCTCCTTCCATGACGGGCTCTTTAATCACAGGGAGAACATGAGGATAAGGCATCATTAGACTTTGGGCTCGGGCTCGTACCCACTTGAGATAAGGCTCAAGAGGGATGGAGTTCTTGTGTCCCAGTGTCTTGCTATCAACCCTGTTGGGCCTCCCCCAAGCTCTGATGAATCTTTGGCTAAGTCCTTGCGCATCGTTGTCGAAGTCAAAAACTAGGTCAGGAATCAACATGTCGTGAGGGCCATCCCTCCGTGCATATCCAAATTGGCTCAAAGCTAGGCAAGGGTTGTAGGTGATACCTCCTCTGATTCCAAGTAAAGGAACATTAGGAAACTCTCAACAACGATCGACGATGATGACATTTTCTCTGGACCGAGAACACCAATGTACATCAGAGTGAGTAAGAGTCATCAACCGTTGGGACCACCTTGAACCTTGGTCATTCTTCAAGACAGATTGTGGAAGGTGAGAAATAAACCACCTTGCAAGGAGAGGAGTACAGCACATGAGAACACCCCTCTTTCTCATTGTTCGTGTGTAAAATGAGTGAAGGATGTCCCCAAGCAATGTTGGTATTAGATTTCTGGACAAGAAGATTTTGACGGCGTTGACATCTACCAATTGGTCAGAATTTGGGAACAAGACCAACCCATAGATAAGGAGTGCCACAATTTCTTCAAAGGCTTGTAGGTCCAATGAATTCCAACATTCTTGTGCTTTCTCAAACAAGAATTTTGCTAAGAATCCTTTGACGCCGCTTCTGGTTTCCCAATGCCCCTTGATGTCGGATGGTTGTAGATGTAATGCTCGAGCAACATCTTTCGGCTTTGGTTCCTTTTCCGTACCGTTGAAGGGTAGTTGATTAAGGATAGGGATTCTTAGGAGTTGAGAAAACTCCTCCAAAGTGGGCACCAACTGGTAATCTGGGAAAGCGAAACAGTGGTGAAGAGGGTCAAAGAACTGGAATAGCACTTTCATCATGTCTTCTTCCATGTTGGTGTTGACTAAGCTGAGCAGTCTACCATGTCTTTCACTGAAGGATGAGCTTTCCGGAATTCTTGAGGTGAGCTCCTTGAGTTGAGGAGAGATTCTCACAAGGTTGACTTGGATGGTTTTTCTGCGAGGAATTTCCATGACCTACAAAACAAGAACAAAGATGAAGATCCAAACCCTTGAAATGGTTAGTGAATGCATATGATGCTTTATGATGTTTATGATGTATGCACAAACATATGTACAAGCAAATCACACCAATCCCTAGTTTCAGGCTTGCATGGGGTTTCATAGGTAAGTACCCTCTTGAGTGTAGTTGGCTTAAAAACCTGTCCTATAAATAGTAACCGGGTTCTAAAGAGCTCAATATCACTGGATGGTTTTCATTGTTCATTGTTTTGGTTTAGCCACTTAACTAGCGACCAAAATATTCCAAGAAAACAACCCTCAATGAGTGTAGTATCGAGTATCTACCAACTTCGGACTGCACCAAAGCCGGTCATCTCACTACCCCTAATGTAAGGCCAAGATGGTCAAGTAAGGTTCTAGGTCATTAGTGCTTAGTGACATCACTCAACGGCCCCGTACTCTCCTTGATTGAACTCAAGGGTTACCGGTACTCACAAATATGTCGCACTAATATAGTTATTGCTTCGACCGTGTCGGTATACCCCGCACAGTTTCCACAATGTATTGCTATCTATGAATGTTTCCCCAAAATCCGGGTGTAGGATTGCAAACCCAAACAATAGAGCCAAGATATAAAGCAATCAAATCAAACAATTTAGTCATGCAAGAGGGTGATCTAAGCCCTAAGGTTACTCCACTTTTAAAATTGTCCCCAGCAGAGTCGCCAGTTCTGTGATACGGTGGGAGAACTGACTAGGGTTTTGCATTTGTTTTCGCAAATGTTTCGGTTGAGCAAGAGTCGCCACCGACTTTTTATTTTATCCTAAGGAAAGGTTTAAAAAGCACAGCAAAAACCTTTGAGATATTTTCTTGGGTTCAGGGAGTAGTTTATAGAAAGGGAAGGTATTAGCACCCTTTCTATCCATGGTTATCCATGGGCTCTTAGGTACTTGCTTAGATCAACTTGCCTTGGTTTTCAATTGTTTGAAATGGTGCTTTGTGTGTGGCTTTGAAAAGGTTTTGAAAAAGATGCCTTGTTTAGGCTACCCTTGTAACAATTCTTTACTCGAATGTTTTACAAAAGGTGTTTGTCTTTTTGCAAAGATGTTTCAAGGTTTTTTTTGAAAGTTTGTTTTGAAAGTGTTTGTGAAGTGTGGTTTGAAAAATAGGAAAGTGTTTTGTTTTGCAAATTGACAAGTACTTAAGAGCTATCTACCCTAAAGTTCTCAAAGATTTTTGTTATGTTTTAACCCTTTTAACAATTTTGTTCCACCATTGCATTTGGTGGGCAATCTTGTGTTAGGATGTGAAAGGGACGGGCGCGGGTCATCGTTTAGACCATGATTGCAATAGTGCCAAGTATCTTTGGGCAATTTTTTTCTTTAAGGGACTTGATCATTTTTTAGGCAACTTTTCGAAAGTGTCATCGAGGGACTATGATCATTTGAATTGTGTTTGTTTTGCCCAAAGAGACCTAACATGCAATATGGCCCTTTTATTGAAGGCAACAAGTGGAATACCCTAGGGGTGCAAGTGTGATATGTGTTGTTCATTTTCATGCTTGCTTATCTTGAAATTAGGTCAAACTATTTTTTGTCGTTTTTATTTGCATACAAACCCTAATTCTAACATGGTATATTTAGAAAGCATTAAAGTGCGAAAATTAAAGTTCCTAAGCTATTACAACACAATATGGGAAGGGGGGTACAAATGTTCAAATGGGGGTATTTGACAAGGAATTTAACCCTAGCTATTACATCAATATTGAATTATTTACAAGGTATTTAATTGCACAAATTAAATAAAAATAAAATAAATATGCAAAATGCAAAAAGGGTTTTTATATGTATGGAAAAAAGGTATTTTTTATGTCAAATAATCAAAATAAAAAAAAGTATTATTTTTTGGAGTTTTTTTGTGTTTTAAGGGTAAAACCCTAATTTATTAAGTAAATATATTGATTATTTAATATGTACAAGTATTTATTTATTATATACAAAAATAAAATAAAAATGAAGTATATTTATAACAAAGTATTTTTTGAGGTCAAATATTAATAAAAGAAAAAATGTATGTATTTTTGTATTTTTGTCCTAAATATTCTAATAAATATATATATTTGTATTATTTTCTAAATATGTATTATATATAAAATAATAATATTTAATATTTATAAAAAAAAAGTATATTTTATATAAAATATTTTCAGAAGATAAAATAAAATAAAAATCAAAAAATGAACGTGTTTACATTTATTTTTTCTAGTTATTTTATATAATAATATTATGTATTTATTTGTGTACAAACTAACTAAAGACTAATAAATATCAAAATAAATGCAAAAAATGTGGAAAAAATGATTTTTATATTTTTTCATGCTTAAATAAAAATATAGAAATAAAATCAAAAGGAAAAAATGGAAAATGATAAGTAAAAATCAAAATGGGCCAGGGGGATTCAAAAGCAAAAACAAGGTGTGAATAGGAACAATAGAACAGGCCCAGCCCAATAGGTCCTTCTTCAACCTCTGGCCAGAATTGTGACAAAAACGCGCGCTTGTACCATGATTCAAACATCCTGATTCCTGGCTTTTTAATGAAAACTCACAACATCAAAAATGTTCAGCATCAAACAACGAATCCATACATACCAAAAACTTGATCTAACTCTAAAAAATGAGAGAGAATTTCATCATTCCCAAATCTTAACCTAACTTTTTATCCATATTCAGACCTAAAATTCTCACAGCATATGCAAAATAAATGAAAAGTAAAGGTATGTACAGTTTCAGGGGCATGAGTAGAACACTTCTTATTCACAAACTTAGAGCTAATGATGCCTACATTGAGAGATAGAAGTTCAAGAATATACCTGTTCAGTTGAAGTTGTATCTGATGATGGAGGTACTTTCAGAGCAAGGTGATGATTGGTACAGCTTCCTTGATGTCCAGGGATGCTATTCCAAGCTTTACTTTGTCTTGAAACCTTTTGAATCGAGCTATGGAACTTCAGCTACAAAACAAGAAAATGAAAATGGTGGTGTGGCCTGAGAGTGTTACAGGTCGTGTTTGGGGTTTGGATTAGCTTCAAGGGATGTTGTGGGATGTATTTGAGGTGGTTTTAGCAAGAGTGCATGGAAGGTTTGAACTGGGGAACTCAAACTGCAGCAGATGCTCTGTTTGGGCAGTTTGAGGGTGATTCTGGGAATGGGGAGATATTGGAGATGTTAGAGTCGTGTTTCAGCTTAGGATGGATCTTTAGAATATGCTTGACAAGTTTGCTTAAGGCCTGGTTAGCTGATATGAGAGTTGGTGTCCAAAATGCAAGCTTTCTTACCCTTTAAGCAACAAATGTCCAAGTTGGTTTTTAGACAGGTAGAGGCCCCCCTAATGTGCTGCAAACCTTGGCATTGATCAGTGTAATTAGTTCCTAAACTTGTGCCAAGGGGATTTGAACTGTACTTCTTGGATTTGCATTTTGACATAAAGCTCACTTTTGCAAAAATGGTTAAAGTGCTTTATCTATTTTGGAATTAAACCAATATGCAATGCTTGAACACATAGAATATGGTCTTGGCACAAAGAGTTTGCATTAAATTTATGAGTGTTGGATGGTTTAGAGGCCTGTAATCAAGGAAAGCATGCTGATTTGAAAAATTGCACAAGTTATGAACATGTACATGGCCATGAATCAAAGTGACTTTTTCCCAACTTGCCAAATTCGATTCTCCCTAACCATGAGGTTGTTTGATGAGTTCTTGGACATTTTGGAAAGCTTGGAATGTGTACTACAATCCATCTTTGAAATGCAAATTGAAATTCCAAGTGGAAGTATGTGGAAAATGGTCTTGAAGTTAGGTAAAAACCTTGCCTAAAATAGATCAAATTTTCTCTAAGTTAAGAATGGTTTGGTACCCTTTTTCCAAAAATTGTAACTTGAGATACAAGCTTCTTTTGGGAAAACTTTGTGAATCAAAGTTGTAGATTATGCAATAGGCTACAACTTTCATGTTTTTACTTTTGCTTGAATCCAAATGAATCTTGGTGAGAAAGTGGGGCAAAGTTAGGAAAAAATTAGGGTTTTTCATAACTTAGAAAAATTCTAAGTTATGAAAAATCTTCATTTCAAACCCTAATTTGCATTTCTTGATTTCTTGATGAACAAGTTTCATGATTTGGCATGTTTTGATGAAAAATGAATCTTGACACTTGATTTTGACCAAAAAGTCAAAGTTTGACTTTTCAGTATACAGTCAAAATTGATCAATTGACTGGGAATTTCAACTGTTAATCTTGTGCATTTGGGATCTTTTGAACTTGTTGAGCATGTCAAGACAATTCCATGGGGTCCTTGAGTCCATATGTGATCTTGGTTTGCCATTGGCTAGGTCAAACAGTCAAAAATTGCCTTTGTGCAGTCAAAACCCTAAAAATGACCATTTTGCCCTTTTGGTGATTTGATCAAATTTCTTGTGGAACTGTGATCCAAACTTGATCAAATGGTTCATGTGAGTTCATAATGTTGATGTGGGTCAATTTTCATGAGATTTGACTGTCAATTGGCCACAATTGACTTTTTCCCCAATGCAGCTGATTTCTAGGTCAACTGTCCAATTGACTGGGCAAAACCTGGTATCAAGACTTGAAACTTGATGTGGATAAACTTGGGAGTCCAATATGAAGCATGAAAGTCATCTTAGGCATTTTTGGTCAAAATATCTTTGTGCAAACACAAACCCTAATTTGGATCAACAGTGCAAGGAGAAGTCTTGAGCAGATGAAACCCTAACTGGATCTTGAGCTCCAAGGGCTTAGTGATGAGAAATTAATGAGAAATGGGAGGGAAAATTTTGGGGTACAACAAAGATATACAACTTTCATTTTGGGAGTTTCTCTTGAATCATCTTGCATCATGGTAGAAATTTGGCTCAAAGTTATGAAAAAAACATGGATTTTCAACACTTAAAAAAATTTCTAAGTTTGGAAATTTTGACTTTTCAAAATGAAATCTTGACTTTTTGATTTATTGATGAATAAGTTTCATATTTTGACATGTTTTGATGAATTATGATCTTTGGCACTTGAATTTGACCAAAAAAGTCAAGGTTTGACTTTTCAGTATACAGTTAACTTTTGATCAGTTGACTGCAAAATTCATTTGTCAATCCAATGGACTTGCAATGTTTTAAACCATGTAATTAGGTCAAAATGGTGCAATTGGACTCTTGAGATCATTCCTTAAACCAATTGACCAATTGCTAGGTTAAAAATAAGAAATTGCCCCTTCTCAGTTAAAACCCTAATTTTGACCATTTTGCCCTTTTGAGGATTTGATCAATTTTTTTAAGGAATTGTGGTCCAAAATTGATCAAATGATACATATGAGTCTAAAGTGTTGATGTGGATAAAAAATTATGAAGCTTTACTGTGAATTGGCCATAGTTGACTTTTTCCCCAATACAACTGATTTTTAGGTCCACTGTTCAATTGACTGATCAAAAGTGTGATCCAAGGCTTGAAACTTGACATGAGTAATCTTGAGGGTCCCTAATGATCCATGAAATTCATATGGGGCATTAAAAGTTAAATAATCCTTGTGCAATCTCAAACCCTAATTTTCAGTCATCAGATCTTGAGGAGGTGTCTTGAGCTGATCAATCCTAGTGCAGTCTTGAGCTCAAGGAGATCTTGTGATAAAACTCTTGATAAATGAGAGGGAAAATTTTGGGGTAAAACAGTTGCCCCTATCCAATCTTCTTAAGCCTAAAGAGTTAGGTTGGCATGTTTTTCCAGTCGTGACTCGAAGGTGGAAGATGATTGGATACTAGAGTGCCCAGAAATTTGCACTCGGTGATGTGATGGTTGAGGGAATAGGCTTAAAGATGCCATTTGGAGAGGTGATAGAAAGCTGTAGGAGATGGGCTTAAAGATGCCATCCAAAAGTGATTGTTTGTATTGTAATTTGTAAGCTGAAAGAATGAGTATCAGAAGTGCGTCCGTGTCTGGAGCGTATCTGAACTGTATCTGGGAGCTGATTTTGAATGATTATCAGAATGGAATCCGTGTATGGAGCATATCTGAAATCTAGTTTTGAATGAGTGTCAGAATGGCATCCGTGTTTAGAGCGTATCTGAAATGTATCTGGGATTTGATTTTGAATGTTTATCAGAATGGAATCCGTGTCTGGAGCGTATTTGAATTGTATCTGAAAGCTAGTTTTGAATGAGTGTCATAATGGAATCTGTGTCTGGAGCGTATCTGAACTGTATCTGAGAGTTGAATCTGAATGAGTATCAGAATGGCATCTGTGTCTGGAGCGTATCTGAACTGTATCTGAGAACTCTGAACATTGTTAATGACAGCTGTTAATCTTATCCCGAAAAGGGTAAAATGTTAGCTAAAATGCAGGGTCATATTGTTTGAATTGTATAATATAATGCATTTGTTTTATCGATGTGTATGATATATGGATGCGATGTATGTGCATGTGAGCTAATCTGCCACACTGTTGTTGGATTGGGGAAAATAAATCCCTGACTGTTGCTGAGGATATGGAGTGTAAGTCTTCATGTTGTGAAGTTGAAGTGTTGATGAATTTCCGCTTAGAGAAACAAACTCTGTTGTAAGGGAAATGTCGTGTACTGCTTGTAAAATCCTGTTGGGAAATCATGAGAATTTGAACGACTTCTACTGGGGATTGATAATTGGAAGCTTGTTCTGCTGGGTATTAAACTGCAGACTGTGGGGGATATATGGGAATAGCTTAGAGAGATTTCCCTACCTCTTAAAGCCATTAGTGATTGTCTTTTTATTTTGTTTATTTGTAAACAGTAATTATATTCAAATGCATATGTTCAACAATGAATCATTGGACGTTTTTGTAAACAAAACACAAGAGTAAAGAAAAACAGATAGTTTTGCACTTTCAAAGGAATATCTTTGTATTGACTTTGAGTAAGTATTTTTGTACAGTGAGACAAACATTCTAGTAGGAGAACGCCGTCGTAAGAAAAAATGAAAATTTTAATACAAAGAAAAGATAGCTATGTGTAATTATCCCATGGGGTTCCCATTCTGCTATAGTCTTTGTATCTCTGAGCATTTTGTCTATTTGTTTCCTTGTTCGAAGATGATTGAACTGGTCAGAAATGTCGAGTTCACAAGTTGAAGCCAAAGGTTGTCCTCAAAGTGATCCAACGGGACATAGTCATACGCTTTAATTCCCTAACTTTTGCCTGGACCACCTTTTCGGGTTTTCAGTCCACCGGGAAACCCTTTTTTGCCCAAGTCGCCCTTTTGGGTTTTCAACTTGCCGGGTGTACACATTTTTTTTTGTTTTATTCCTAATTTTTTTCTCGAACCCTTTTGGTTCTCCGGGACGCCCTTGTTTTTCCTAGGTATGTCAACCTAGCGGGTCTCTTATGCGTAGTATCTTTTGACTTTGTCCGTGTTCGCAGGATGCGGCAGGTCGTCGCCATCCATGGTGGTCAAGATTATTGCCCAACCAGAGAAAATGTTTTTGATTACAAATGGTCCTTCATAGGTAGGAGTCCATTTTCCCATGGGATCACCTTGTGGCAATATGATGCGTTTGATCACTAGATACCTAACTTGATACACGTGGCGTCTGACCTTCCTGTTGAAAGCCTTGATCATCCGTTTTTGATACATTTGACCATGGCAAACAGCAGTAAGTCTCTTCTCATCAATCAAGTTCAGTTGATCAAGTCGAGTCTGGATCCAATCGTCTTCGTTCAGCCCTGCATCCTTCATAATCCTCAGAGAGGGGATCTGGACCTCGATAGGCAAGACAACCTCCATGCCGTAAACCAAAGAATATGGTGCTGCCCCGGTTGATGTGTGAGTTGTGGTACGATACCTGTGGAGAGCGAATGGTAGCATCTTATGCCAGTCTTTGTATGTGACTTTCATTTTCTGTATGATCTTTTTAATGTTCTTATTTGCAGCTTCGATAACACCATTCATCTTAGGCCGGTAAGGAGAAGAATTGTGATGTTGAATCTTGAATTGCTTGCACAAGGCGGTGATCATAGTGTTGTTGAGATTTGTATCATTGTCAGTGATGATCCTCTCCGGGATACTGTACCGGAAAATGAGATTTTGCTTGATGAAATGGGCAACAACATTCTTGGTAACGAAGGCGAATAAGGCTGCCTCAACCCACTTTGTAAAATAGTCAATGGCCACTAAGATGAAACGGTGTATGTTGGAGGATGTTGGCTTGATTTCCCCAATCATATCAATCCCCCACACAGCAAAGGGCCAAGGAGCCGTCAATACATTCAGAGGAGCTGGAGGTACGTGTACATTGTCAGCATAAATCTGACACTTATGACAGGTTCGAGAGTGTTGATAACAATCTGCTTCCATGGTAGACCAATAATTTCCTGCCCATAGGATTTTCTTTGCCATTGTATGCCCACTGGAATCGGTTCCAAAAGTGCCTTCATGCAATTTAGCCATGATCCTTTCAGCTTCAACCTTATCTACGCACCAAAGTAACACAAAGTCATGATTGCGTTTGTACAAGATACCGTTACTAAGGAAGAACTTAGCAAAGAATCTCCTTAAGAACTTCTTGTCATTAACTGAAGCTCCTTCCGAATATTCTTGAGCCTCGAGATACCTCTTGACTTCGTGAAACCAGGGCTGGTCCATTACTTTTTCAGTATTAATCTCGTGACAATATGCTGGTTTATCCATTCGTTCGATGGTGATTTGGGGAGCCTCGTTATCCCATTTAAGTTTAAACATGGATGACATTGTGGCTAGTGCGTCTGCTAGCTGATTTTATTCTCGCGGGAAATGCTCGAAGGTAATCTTCTCAAAATGTGGTAGCAATGTCAAAACATGTTCTTTGTAAGGGATCAGGTTAGGGTGTTTTGTGTCTCATTCCCATTTTATCTGACTGATGACCAAAGTTGAATCTCTGAAGACACTCAAAGATTTGATCCCTAGGTCTATGGCAGATCTGAGGCCAAAGATGCATGCTTCGTATTCCGCCATGTTGTTTGTACAATTGAAGCAGAGTCTGGAAGTAAAGGGAGTATGACACCCTTCCATAGATATGAGTACAACCTCGATACCATTGCCAAGTGCGTTGGATGCTCCATCAAAGAACAAGGTCCTTCGGGATCCTTGTTCAGGTATGTCATGTGGCTTGAATTCTTCACATTTGTCTAACGTCATGATGTCTTCATCCAGAAATTCGAACTTCATGGATTGGTAGTCTTCCACGGCTTGGTGACCAAGGTGATCAGCTAATACACTGCCCTTTATTGCCTTCTGGGTGGTATGTTGTATGTCATACTCTGTTAGGATCATCTACCATCTTACTATTCTCCCGGAGAGAGCAGGTTTCTCGAAGATGTATTTTATCGGATCCATTTTAGATATCAACAAAGTAGTATGAGTCAACATATACTGTCTTAGCCGGTTAGCAGCCCATGCCAGAGCGCAGCAAGTTTTCTCAAGCAGTGAATATCTGGTTTCACAGTCGGTAAACTTTTTGCTCAGGTAGTAAATAACATGCTCTTTTCGGCCAGACTCTTCATGCTTCCCCAATACACACCCCATTGAGTTTTCTAAAACAGTCAGATACATGATCAATGGTCTTCCCTCAACTTATGGCATCAACGCAGGAGGATCTTGTAAGTATTCTTTGATTTTGTCAAAAGCAACTTGGCACTTGTCATTCCATTTGACTACTTGATCTTTCTTCAACAATTTGAATATTGGTTCACAAGTAGCTGTCAGGTGAGAGATGAATCTGGCAATGTAGTTCAAACGCCCCAAGAATCCTCTAACTTCCTTTTCAGTACGAGGAGCAGGCATCACTTGTATTTCTTTAACTTTGTCAGGATCGACCTCGATACCTTTGTTGCTGACGATAAAGCCTAGGAGTTTACCAGACCGTACCCCAAATATGCATTTGTTTGGATTCAACCTCAGCTTGTACTTCTTCAGTCTCTCAAACAGTTTTTATAAGTGATCAAGATGCTCTTATTCTGTTTGAGATCTGGCTATGATATCGTCCATGTAGACCTCTATTCCATGATGTATCATGTCATGAAATAAAGCCACAATGGCACACTGATAGGTTGCCCCAGCATTCTTTAGTCCGAATGGCATCAACTTATAGCAGAAAGTGCCCCAATGCGTGACAAACGTTATTTTATCCATGTCCTCGGGCGCCATTTTGATTTGATTGTAACCTGAGAATCTCTCCATGAAGGAAAACACTTTGTGTTGTGCCATATTATCAACTAGAATATTAATGTGGGGGAGTGGAAAATCATCCTTAGGGCTTGCCCTATTCAAATCTCTGTAGTCCACACACATTCGCACTTTGCTGTCCTTTTTGGGCACGGGAACAACATTGGCAACCCATTGGGGATAAGAGCTGACAACCAAGAATCCATCGTTGAATTTCTTCATGACTTCTGCTTTAATCTTTTCTGACATACCAGGCCTCATGCGGCGAACCTTTTGCTTTACTGGTGGACAATCCTCTCTTGTAGGCAGACGATGTACGACAATGTCTGCATCAAGTCTCAGCATGTCTTCATATGACCAGGCAAAGACTTCAACATAATCGTGTAACAATTGAATCAGACGCTCCTTGACACCGGGTTCCAGATTGGCGCCCATCTTGACCTATTTTTTATCTTCTTCAGTACCTAGGTTGATTGTATCCACGGGTTCCTCATGAGGCTGAATGGTTCTCTCTTCTTGTTGTAGTATTCTGGTAAGTTCCACTGGTACTTCACAATTTTCCTCACCTTCGTCTTCGGCTTGGTAGATTAGATTCTCAGAGTCGCAAAAGGCCATAGCAGTATCATTACCCATGGGATCCCGAATGGATGTATACCTGCATTGTGAGTGTGAGTGTGTGTAAGGGTATAACTATCTTTGAAAGAAATATAAAAAAAGAAAAACAATGAGCACAAAATTTTGTATGCGAAAACGTCCATGATTCATTGATGTCATATGAAAATGAGATAATAACCCTTACAAATGGACCATTGTGCCTCGGGTAAGACACAAGGTTTTAAGAGTGCGAATATTTTAATATTACAGATCCAACAAAATGTAAAGACAGATTACTGTGGGATAAAAGTGATTGGGACAAAATCTTTAGCCTCCCAGTTGTTGAGCCCTCCACTGACAGTTGGGAATATCCAGTCCTCCAAGTCACAACTATCTTCATCATCTTCTACGGTGTTGACCTCGCGGTTGCTGATCTTCAGGGGTGGTTCTCCGGCATGAACGCGGCGTACAACCTTTTGGGCACCTGAAGTAAAACCCAAGCCAAATTTGTTAGACTTATAGGGGATATCTGGGAGTTTTCCCCAGATAGTGCATCCACCTTCTTCTACCACTGCTTGGGCATCCTTCAGAGATGACATCCGGAGTGGAGGCCTTGTAATCTTGGGAACATGAGACACAACCTTGGTCTCTGCCACATCTTGGGGGACTTCTTCAAAGTGTTGAAATGGAGTTTCAATAAATTCACCATCTAATTCCACACATCTGAAGGAATTGAGATGGCTAATCATGTACTCTTCCTCTCCATGAACGGTGATAATCTTCCCTTGAATTGGATACTTCAGCATTTGGTGCAACGTAGAAGTGACAGCGCCAGCATTGTGAATCCATGGTCGGCCTAGAAAGCAGGAATATGAGGGATGGATATCCATCACATAAAAAGTTGAATCAAATGTTTGGGTTCCAACCTTTATGGGGATATCCACTTCCCCATGTACCATCCTTTTTGAGCCGTCAAAATCCCTTACTACTATGTTACTTGGCTTCAATGTCAATCCCTCATAGTCAAGCCTATCAAGAGCTTTTATAGGCAATACATTTATAGATGAGCCAATGTCCACCAAAACATGAGCCAAGGTTGTGCCCCTACATTCAACTGAGACATGCAATGCCTCATTATGCTTCCTTCCTCTTGGCGTTAAACCAACATCTGAAAAACCTAGACCATTATTTGCAGTTAAGCTAGCTACGCAGTCTTGGAACTGATCGGCAGATGTCTCTTGGGGTACATGGGCAGTTTTCAGGAATTTTACCAAGGCTTTTGCATGCGCCTCGGAACATAGTAGTAAAGCTAGCATGGAAAGTTTAGATGGAGTTTTCCCCAGTTTCTCAACTACATCTTAGTCGCTTATTTTTATGATTTTTAGAATTTCCTCAGTCTCTTTCCGGGAGGTCTCAGGGATAGCCAATGTTTGTGTCTTCGTCTTGACAGACTCAACCATAACACCTTTTCCTCGAGTCTCAGTTAACTTGGCAGCATGAGTGTCAGTAGGAATGATAATAGGGATTGTAACAACTTTGTCAGTTGGAGTATTAGTGGAGACGATTGTAGGACTGGGAATAGCCTTTGGGGGAGCAACAACAAGAATGATTACGGGTCCAGAAACTGCTTTTGGGGGAGCAATTTCTGGAGAGAATATCCTTCTGCTTCGGGTAATCTTGCTAGTTCCTGCAATATTACTGATGTCGGAGTTGACTTTCTCGAAACTCGAATCTTCGTCAGATGGACAATCTTGCTTGATACTGTGGTAGTAGACATCCCCTCCATAATTCCATGGTATGGTTTTATCTGAAAAATATGGGACTGGTCCAGACATTGTGATTATTAAAGGAGTTGCTTTCGGAACTGATGTAATTCTAACGGGTCTTTTGGTGGAGACCCTGGAAGAATTGGCGGAAATGGTAATGATAGAGATATCTTTAAAAGGAATGGGTGGAACATAAGTCTTTTCAAACACAATTTCTTTGTTATATATTAGGCACTAAACTCCTATTTTTAACAAAGGACAGCTGGTTGGTGAGGACAAACAGAAATGACAACCTTCATCACAGCCCGGGAACACACCGACATTTAACAAGTTCACGTTAATAGTCAGGAGTGGGGTCATAAGTTCATCAATCGAAGTAACAAACATTTCTTCTTCAATGGCATTGGTATTATGGCCATGTTTGGGCATAGGGGCAGAAATGACATCTGGCTTTTTGGGCGCATCGAATTCAAAAATCTTTTGCTTCAATGAGGTCTTGTATTTTGTTCTTTAGAGCCCAACAATTATTAGTGTCATGGCCGAGACTTTCAGAGTGATACACTCAACGGGCATTGGGATGATAGTGAGGAGAGGTTGTATTGGGGTTTTTCAGAGCTTATTTCAAGGTCACCAAATTGGATCTTAGTAGATGCGGTAATACTTGAGATAGGGTCATGTTAATTCTGGTGAACTGCCTGATCGGTCTTTCCATCCCCGGTTGATTGTTTCTTTGTTGATCAGGTGCAGGTTTAGGGATCATCACAACCCCCACCATTGGTCAGTGCTCGGTCCTATCTTGATTTCTTTGCGGATATACAACAACCACCTCTTTCTTTTCGATGAAAGGCTTCCTTACAGCTGCAGAAGAGGATGTATATTTTTGGATCTTTCCATTCTTTATATTGGCTTCTACCCTTTCTCCGGTCAATATCAACTCAGTAAAACCTACTGATGAACTTCCAAAGTGATTGAAGAAGGGACCAGCCAAGGTGCCCAAGAACATGTCTACCAACTCTCTCTCAGATAGAGAAGGTTGAACTCTTTCGGATAAATCTCTCTATTTTTGCGTATAGTCCTTGAAGCCTTCATTTGAAGCCAAGGCCATACTCTGAAGTTGAGTACAAGTAGGTGCAAGGTCAGCATTGTATTGGTATTATTTGTAGAAGGCTGCAACAAGATCTTCCCAGTTGTGAACGTTGGCTCTTTCTAGTTGGTAAAACCAGTCAAGTTGAGTTCCAGACAGACTGTCTTGGAAGAAGTGTACCCATAAGTCTTTGTCTGCGGTATGGGGTTGTATTTTCCTTACATAGGATCGGAGATGAATTTTTGGACATGAGACTCCGTCATACTTGGCGAACACATGTGCTTTGAATTTCAGGGGAATGACAATCCCCGACACCAAACCCAATTCCTCAAAGTCCAAGCCAGGCACCTTTTGGATTTCCATTGCATTCAATCGCTCTTCGAGATGTTTATACTTGTCATCAGCTGGAGGGTATTGTTCTTCAGAATAGTCTTCTTCTTCCTCTTCCTCTTCTGATTCTGACGGGACAACTATTTCCTTGCCTTTCCCATCTTGATTGTCTCTTTCATCGGATGTCGTTGCAAAATCTAGGGTCCTTCTTGTCTGCCCATGAAATGTTCTTCCCATGTTTAGGACTCCGATCACTTTCTTTGTCTTCTTTTTCTTCTCCTCAGCCAGCAAAGTCTTCAACTCTTCTTGTCCTTTGGCTAGGGTCAAGAGAAACTGTTGAAACTGTGCATTCTGAGCTTGGAGGTCCTTCACTGTTTGCTCGAGATCCATCTCACTAACATAAACAGTAGAGAGATGAGGAGACTTGTTGCAAGAAACTTGCTTATGTTATGATGAACGGTAAATGCGTATGCAATGATTTCAAGGATTTTAAGATTCAAATTTGTTTTAGACAAAAAGGAAACACATGTTATATTAATAGATTAAAGCTCGAGTACATCAATGCATTATCGGGAAAAATAATACAAAATCTCTAAGATAAAAAGGTAGTTCGCATCCTCTTTGGTGCGATGTAGGCATTCAGAGTCTGCTCCTCATAAAGTAGTCTAGTGAGTTCCAAAACCTTCTTCTCACTTGCATAGAATTGAGCTTCGAAAGTATATCGCTCTCCCTTGAGTTGTATCCAATCTCTTTGTAGATCTTCAAGAGAGGTGGGCATATCAGGATGTAGGATAGTGTATGGAATATATCCCTCCATGACAGGCTCAACGGTTACTGGGAGAATGGAGGGGTAAGGCATCTTAAGACTCTGAGCATGATTTCGTACCCATTTGAGGTAAGGCTCAAGAGGGATGGAATTATTGTGCCCCAAAGTCTTGCTATCCATCTTATTCAACATCCTCTAAGCTCGGATAAATCTCTGGCGAAGACCTTTATCGTCGTTGTCGTAATCAAATACCAAACCTTGAATCAGCATCTCGTGTGGGCTATCCTTTCGGGCGCAACCAAACTGTCTTAAACCTAAGCAGGGATTGTAGGTGATTCCTCCCCTAATGCTAAGTAAAGGGACATTAGTAAATTCCCCACAACGGTCGATAATAGTAACATTCTCTATGGATCGGGAGCACCAATGAATGTCTGAATGTTTGAGCGTCATTAACCTTTGTGACCACCTTGAACCTTTCTCATTCTTTAATACAGATTGGGGAAGATGCGAAAAAACCATCTTGCCAAGAGAGGAGTGCAACACATAAGGACACCTCTTTTCCTTAAGAGAAGATGTGAAATAAACCCAATTCCTCAAAGTCCAAGCCATGCACTTTTTGGATTTCCATTGCACTCAATCGCTCTTCGAGATGTTTATACTTGTCATTAGCTGGAGGGTATTGTTCTTCAGAATAGTCTTCTTCTTCCTCTTCCTCTTCTGATTCTAACGAGACAACTATTTCCTTTCCTTTCCCATCTTGATTGTCTCTTTCACCGGATGTCGTTGCAAAATCTAGGGTCCTTCTTGTATGCCCATGAAATCTTCTTCCCATGTTTAGGACTCCGGTCACCTTATTTGTCTTCTTTTTCTTCTCCTCAGCCAGCAAAGTCTTCACCTCCTCTTGTCCTTTAGCTAGGGTCAAGAGCAACTGTTGAAAATGTGCATTCTGAGCTTGGAGGTCCTTCACTGTTAGCTCGAGATCCATCTCACTGAAATAAACAGTAGAGAGATGAGGATACCTGTTGCAAGAAACCTGCTTATGTTATGATGAATGGTAAATGCGTATGCAATGATTTCAAGGATTTTAAGATTCAAATTTGTTTTAGACAAAAAGGAAACACATGTTATATTAATAGATTAAAGCTCAAGTACATCAATGCCTTCTCGGGAAAAATAATACAAAAGCTCTAAGATAAAAAGGTAGTTCGCATCCTCTTTGGTGTGATGTAGGCATTCAGAGTCTTCTCCTCATGAAGTAGTCTAGTGAGTTCCAAAACCTTCTTCTCGCTTTTGTAGAATTGGGCTTCGAAAGTATCTCGCTCTCCCTTGAGTTGTATTCAATCTCTTTGTAGGTCTTCAAGAGAGGTGGGCATATCAGGATATAGGATAGTGTATGGAACATCTCCCTCCATGATAGGCTCAATGATTACTGGGAGAATGGATGGGTAAGGCATCATAAGACTCTGAGCACGAGTTGAGGTAAGGCTCAAGAGGGATGGAATTCTTGTGCCCCAAAGTCTTGCTATCCACCTTATTCAACATCCGCCAAGCTCAGATAAATCTTCGGCGAAGACCTTGATCGTCATTGTCGTAGTAAAATACCAAACCTTGAATCAGCATCTCGTGCGGGCCATCCCTTCGGGCGTAACCAAACTGTCTTAAAGCTAAGCAAGGATTGTAGGTGATTCCTCCCCTAATTCCAAGTAAAGGGACATTAGGAAATTCCACACAGCGGTCGACAATAGTAACATTCTCTATGGATCGGGAGCACCAATGAATGTCTGAATGTTTGAGCGTCATCAACCTTTGTGACCACCTTGAACCTTGCTCATTATTTAATACAGATTGGGGAAGATGCGAAATAAACCATCTGTGATCGGTGGATCTGGAACTGACTGTTTAACGCTGGTTCGCGAAATGTCGCGGAAGCAAGAGTCGCCACCGTCTTTTATTTTCTCCAAATGGAAAGGACAAAAGCACAGAAAAATTCCTTTTAAGAGATTGCTCTCGGTTCGGGAGGTAGGTTATAGAAAGGGAAGGTGTTAGCACCCTTTCTATCCATGGTTATCCATGGGCTCTTAGATACTTGCTCATTTGTGTTTTCAAAATTGTTTGCTCGCTTTTCAATGTGGGTTTAAAAAGTTTCTTTGAAAAATTTCAGATCGACTCATACGTCAGAGTGTTTGAAAAATTTGCTTTTGAAAGCTTTTTTGAAAAGGTGTCGGTGTGAAAAGTATTTTTGATTTGTTTTGAAATTTAGAGCAAGTATCTACGAGTTGTCTACCTACCCTAAGGAATTCGTCTGTGTAAATGTCCTTTAAAGTAGTGCCATCCCACCATTGAGAGGTAGGTAGCACCACCGTTGGAGGTGTTCGGGTCAATTCGAGTTTAGGGACATGGTGATCACCAGAGCAATGGGAAGACACCTTAGAAGCTACCCTCATGCCAGGTTCCCGGATCATGAGGACTTACTAAGACATCCTCTACTCGACGATCACCTTTCGAAAGGCAACAGTGAGGCGTACCCTAGGGGTGGTGTGTGCGAATTTGTGTGTCATGTTTCCGTTTATCTGTCTTGTCATGTTTGTCGTGTTCTACGCTTGATTTTAATTTAAGTCCATACAGTCTTTCATGCTTTTTTAACAGTTATAATATTGCGAGAAAGTAAATCTACGATTATTACAAATGGCGCGGGTCCACATCGCCAAAATTTCCAGGACCCGATTTAGCGGAAAGTAAAAGAGCAATAAAAGGTGCAAGGAATTCAAGGTTACATGGCTTCGGGGCAATTACAAAATTATTTAAACGATATAAAGTAAACACGCGAAAATAAAGGAATTAAACGAACTAGGGCGTTGGACCCTTTTACCACAATAATTAAATTAATGAATTAAAGATTGAAATTAAATGAAAATAATATTTTTGGTATTTTGTGTTTTTTTAAATTTAATAAGGGAAGGAAATTAATTGAAATTAAATTGAAAGACAAACCCTAATTCTAGTATTTTTTTATTTATTATGAAAGTTTTTTGATTAAACCTAAATTAAACTCTAAATTAATTTATGTACACTTAAAATAAGAAAATAAATAAATAAATAATATTATTCTGAAAAAAAAAAAGGAAAATTAAAAAAGAAAATAAAAAGTTATTTAAACCTAAATTCTACTTTTTTTTGGATTTTAGTTATATAAAAAATGTAAATTAAACCTAATTTGAAATTAATTTATTTACATGCTAGGGAAATAATTATAATAAAGAAAATATTATTTTTTGATCTTTTTCTGAATTTTTTTGAATATTTTTATATTTTTTGTAAACAAAATTAATTAATTAAATTGAGATGACAAATTAAATAAAATTGCAATAAAAGAAAACAAATATAAACATAAATAAGAAAATGCAAACCAGGGGAGGGGGTTCAGGCCCCAGATGGAGGTGTTGGTCCAAACATCAAGCCCAATGAGCATGGAAATTTGTTGACTTTTGGTGTGGCGTGTAGCAGGGTTGACCAGCATCTATCGTACGCCTTGATCCTGAGCCTCTTGATGTATTCCCCAGGACGCGTGTACATCTGGATCGTGAGCGTGCATGGTGCGTCTACGTTACTGAAGCGCATAGGAACCACGTTTGAAAAATAATATGAAACAATGCTCAGACCTGGGAATCGAACCCAGGTCAAGTACGTGAACAATCCCTTTGCTTGCCACTTGAGCTGAAACGCGCGTGTTGATATATTACAAGAAACAAATAATAAAAAGAAATAAATGCGTTAGTGGTTTTCTGGCGCGAGAATTCAAATAAGCCAGTCTGCGCGTGACACCTACTCGTCTTCTTCCTCACGTTTTCCTGAAACAAATTTATCAAACGTTTAACGGGGGTTTTGAACCCCCTCGAAATATACTCATTCTATTAATAGCGATTAGGCCCTGAAGGCCTATAAATTGAGCGCGAGCCACTCAGTCTCTTCGTTCCAACCTGCAGATTTCATCCATGGCATTGTTATGCCTTAATTTCACCTTATGGCAAAACGCCCAAATTCGAGTTTTACAAACCCTAGGTTTTGATAATGGTGGATTCACGCGTGGGGCACAAAAATACAATTCAATACGTTAGTTAGCTTCAGAATTGAACATAGAACACGAATTAAACATCAAAAATTGGAAAAGGCGCATGAATCATGATGCAAGAAAAACGATAAACTTCATGTACAGGGTACCGGTATTCTCACATTTCTTGATGTCAAAATCTTTGGTTTTGATCCAAATCTCTTCCTTTTATCCTCAACAAGCTAATGGGATTGGCATTGAGGCTTGAATCCCTGTGAAGAGTGCTTTTCAGTTTTTAGTTTTTTGGATTATTTTTCAAGCTTTGTGTATGGTTTGCTGCGCAATATGGAGTCCCATCTGATTAGGGTTGTGATGCTGAGTATGTATAGAAGGCATTAGGGTAACAAAACCAGCACAAATCCAAGGCATTGATGGTTTTCAATCTTTGATTTTTATGAAATCTTTTTGGATCTTTTTCCATGGCCTTTTGTGTTCAATCAGCTCCAATCACACCAAAACTTCCCTAATTGGTATGTACACGAATCATTGAGAATAAATATGCATGGAAAGATTTGTTTTGGTCAAGTTTTGTATTTTCTATTTATTTAAATAATTTAAATGAATAAATATTAATATAAATTCAAATAAATAATAAAAAAATGTGAAAATACTTCCCCTTGGGCTTAATGGTCGTGCATAGGCTTGGCATGAAGAAACTTGGAGGAAAATTGGGCCCATTTGCATTTTTAGACCTTTTGCATCAATGTTGACTTTTCAAAATTCCTAAAAATTTCCCAACTTCCACAAGGCATAACTTGGTCAATTTTTAAGCTTTTCACATGTTCTTGGACATTTTGGAAAGGTCTTTGAGTCCTTTAACCAATGCCTTTGGTCCCATGTCATTTTGATTTACCAATCTCAAGTTATGGCCTTTGACTTAAAGTCACTTTTTGTTGACTTTTGAAAATGACCTATAATGTTGAAATTGATAACTTTTTGTGAGAGCATTTCTTGGACTTGGAATATGAAGATGAATTGTAGGAAATGTCTTTCTCTTCAAAATGAGCTTTGGATGGAATTTTTCTGATAATCCATGTGAAAGTTATGCCCTGGTCAATTTCAGTTGACTTTTTCAGCTGTCCAAATATAGCAACTTTTGCATTTTTGATGATTTCTGAGCCAAATTTTGAGAATCATGATCAAGCATTGATCAAATGATGTTTGTGGCTTTAAAATGATGTGTTGATCAAAATTTTGAACTTTTGACTGTCAAATGACCATTTTGCCCCTACAGTTGACTGTAGTGCAATCTAGGGTTTTGACTGTGCAATTTTGAGCTGAATGCCTTGAAACTTGACATGGGGATGCTTGACCATCTTTGTAGGCACATGAGACTTGATTGGGCCTTTGGAAAGTTCATTTGCTTGACCAGAACTCAAACCCTAGTATTGACTGTATAGAAGACAGTTGAGCTGCACAACCCTTGGGGCATTTTGTGACCTTGACTTTGACAATTCTTGATGGATATGGGAGGGCAAATTTTGGGGTACAACAGTTGCCCCTGTTCAATCTTCTTAGACCTGAGGATGCAGATTGGCTGACGTGCCTTTCGTAATCCGAGGGTAGAAGATGATTGAACACTAAAGTGCCCAGAAATTTGCGCTCACATAGTAGCAATGATGATGAGGGAATGGGCTTATAGATGCCATTTGGATGTTGTTTGAATAGGATGATGGGCTTATAGATGCCATCTGGACATTGATCGCGTAGGAGATTCCTTAGCGAGAACCTGCATACCTGCAAAACAGAAAAATGAGTACCTGACACGTTGCAGGAGCTGATTTTAGATGCTTGATATAGATATGTCCTGATTGGTTACAGGAGCTGAATTTGGAGCTTCAAACGCTGATGAATGAACCAGGGATGGTTACTGCCTTAGCATGAAGGGTAAGAGAATCCTGAATGATCTCAACAACGCTCGCTGAGAAAATCTTGGTGAGAATTACCATCTTCGTAGTGTCAGGAAGAGAACCAAAGGACATTACAATCTCAAAGGGAGTTACCTCACTCACGTTAGAGAGGGAACTATAGGGAATTATAATCTGAAAGGAGATATCACCTCACGCTCATGCCGGAGAGGGGAACATAAGAAGAAGGAATTACCACCTCACACGCCGTTGGAGAGGGGACCATAAGAGAATATCACCTCACGCTCATGCCGGAGAGGGAAACATCTGAAGAAGGAGGCTTCTGGAAGCAGTATCAGAATGTTACCATATCTGGTTTACGTCTGAAACTATATCTGGAAGGGAATCTGGAAGCAGTATCAGAACGTCACCATCGCTGGGTTTACATCTGAGACTATATCTAGAAGGGAATCTGGAAGCAGCATCAGAACGTCACCATCGCTGGGTTTACATCTGAAGCTATATCGAGAAGGAATTCTGGAAGCAGTATCAGAACGTCACCATCGCTGGTGCTTACATCTGAAACTATATCGAGAAGGAATTCTGGAAGCAGTATCAGAACGTCACCATCGCTGGGCTTACATCTGAAACTATATCGAGAAGGAATTCTGGAAGCAGTATCAGAACGTCACCATCGCTGGGCTTACATCTGAAACTATATCGAGAAGGAATTCTGGAAGCAGTATCAGAACGTCACCATCGCTGGGCTTACATCTGAAACTATATCGAGAAGGAATTCTGGAAGCAGTATCAGAACGTCACCATCGCTGGGCTTACATCTGAAACTATATCGAGAAGGAATTCTGGAAGCAGTATCAGAACGTCACCATCGCTGGGTTTACATCTGAGACTATATCTAGAAGGGAATCTGGAAGCAGCATCAGAACGTCACCATCGCTGGGTTTACATCTGAAGCTATATCGAGAAGGAATTCTGGAAGCAGTATCAGAACGTCACCATCGCTGGGCTTACATCTGAAACTATATCGAGAAGGAATTCTGGAAGCAGTATCAGAACGTCACCATCGCTGGGTTTACATCTGAGACTATATCTAGAAGGGAATCTGGAAGCAGCATCAGAACGTCACCATCGCTGGGTTTACATCTGAAGCTATATCGAGAAGGAATTCTGGAAGCAGTATCAGAACGTCACCATCGCTGGGCTTACATCTGAAACTATATCGAGAAGGAATTCTGGAAGCAGTATCAGAACGTCACCATCGCTGGGCTTACATCTGAAACTATATCTAGAAAGAATTGCATTAGTTGATAATAGTCATTTTTGTATTGATCTTTTTCCTGAAAAGGTAGAACATAATTGTATGCAAAATCATGATGCATGAACTGTATGTTTTCAAGATCAATGAGATTCGTGTAGTATGATGCATATGCATGTTATAATGATGTATGTGACGTTTTATGAATGTATGTTTGTCTAAGAAAGTAAATCCTTGACGGGTGCCGGGAAGTCATATCCTGGGCTGATATGTTGAAGAATAGTTTTGCTTCCGCTGGGGAGGATAGCTGCAAGTATACCGGTAGGAGAAGATAGCTCCGTTGGGGAATAAACTTGGCAAATGGAGGATTCTGCGGGGAGAAAAAGATATTCTAGTGACCATGCTGGGAAGAAATACTCTGTGGGGAGATGTTTTTGCCGAACTGTTGAAGATGCCTCGCTGAGGATACCTTGCTGTATTGGAAGTATGAATGGACTTCGCTGGGGATAAGAAGATCCTGTCGACGACGCTCTTTCCGTGGCTTTTGGCTGAGGATAACCCAGTTATATCCTGTTAAGGAAATAACTCTTTAAATCAAGCCGGAACGACGCGTTCGTGCTCTGCGAGGGGATAAGCTTCCAGAATCTACTGGGGGTACGCTTATTGCTTGGGGAGATAGATTCCAACCTTCTTGGAGAACTTGGGTTGGACTCTCCTGGGGAAGCTTTGATATGTTGGGATGTTCTTCAACGGAACCTATCCTGATGTTTTGGAGGGTAGAACAATCAGACTGCTTAGACCACTCTTCATTGCCCCTGTTTCTTGTGGGGTAGGCACTTGTGTGATGCTAGTTGTTGAGAGATAAACCTTCTTCTGGCAGACAGACGACAAGAAGACGGGACATAGTCGTACACTTTAATCCCTAACTTTTGCCTGGACCGCCCTTTCGGGTTTTCAGTCCACCGGGATACCCATTTTGCCCAAGCCGCCTTTCCAGGTTTTCGACTTGCCGGGTGTACAGATTTTCATTTCATCCCTTCATTTTGCCCGAACCCTTTTGGTTCGCCGGGAAGCCCTTATTTTTGCCTAGGTATGTCAGCCTAGCGGGTCTTTGATTTTGCGCAGTATCTTTTCGACTATGTCCACGCTTTTAGAATGCAGGGAAGGTGCCCCTGGCTGCTTGTGTTGTGTCACCAGAAGGTGTTTGATCAGGCGAGATTTGTCGTTGAAATGCCCCAAGTGACTTAGGCAGAGATTTGCCCCAGGCTGGTTGGCCTTTTGAGAGATTCTCCGAATCTTGACTGGATTGCCCCAGATGATGGACAATGCTCATGCCGTGCCCCTGGATTGGAGGTACTCTTGTTCATTAGACTTTCGTTGTGCGAATTTCTATGCTGTTCAAACAAAAAAAAGTCATATGCAAACAAGGTCATGTTAAAAATGCAAAGCTTCTGTCTGTCTTAGAGATTTTGAAAATGCATTCTTTTTCATAAAACAAGTGAATGTTTGTAAAACATGACGTCAACTCTGTATTTACCGTAACCTTCAGGAGTCAGGATACCTTTCGTAACAGTATGCTTTCGAACTAACCCATGCTTCAGCTAGGACTTTTGAGGGTTATAACGTGGCCTGGTTCACGGTTTAAGAAACAAAGGATAAAGGCTCAAATTATTTGTACCCACCCGCTCTTCGTGATGTTCTCCAAACCTAAACTCAGTTGATCATACGTTAGACCTTGTTTGAGTCTTTGCTCTGATTTTTCGGTGATGATTCGGATATTGATGATTTATTTTGAATAGGCAGTCATTTTTTGCTTTGGTTGAGGGTTTGTGAGACCTCTTTCTTGATTTCTATTATCCCTTTCTTTTTTTTTTTTTTTGCCTGAACTGTTTCCTTTTTGGAATTACAGTCAGCGGGATGCCCCAGTTTCATAAGTCTCTTTTCATAGGTTTAGACTTTTTGGGCTTTTCATTTATGAATTTTGATGATGACTGCCTGTCCTTTTGGTTGTTCTGAACCATCACTGTCTTTGTTCGTTTTGTGAAGATCTTTTCGGTGCCATTCGTCATGCACTTGGATCAACTGAGAGAACTACCCTGCCCCAGGTTATGATTAAGGGTTTTGATTTTCGAAAATAAAAACTCCTACTCCTTTGGCTCTGATGGGTTGACGAGGGATTATCATCCTTATAACTCCAGTGTTTAGGGGTTGAAACAATGCCTGTACCTCATCAGCGAGGTCTGTTCAAAAGCATACTGTAGATTATGGTATCGTTTTCGTCATCCTCCCTCAAGAGGCTCAGAATTATTAACCGAGAGTTGTCATCAGAAAAAATATGAAAAGAATATAACAAAAATAATTGTATTAATTCCCCAAAACAGACATATGCGATGCATTGATAATATAAAAGAGTTTGCTATGACATTAATTGTTTGTATAAGCAAAGGAAAGTACAACTCAAAACATTCAAATAAACAAAAGGCTTCAATGATTGGGCAACGGAGCAGTGACTATGTTCGGAGTCCCTGGCACTTCAAACTGAATCTCTCCAGCGTCGATCATATCTTGAATCTTATTCTTGAGAGGCCAGCAGTTGTCTGTAGTATGCCCCGGGCTATCTGAATGATATGCACACCTATCGTTGGGATGATAGTTGGGAGCAGAAGTGTTCGGATTCCGAAGAGGAGCCCTTAAGGTGATCAGCCCTGTCTTCAACAGTTGTTGCAGTGCTTGATCCAACGACATGTTGAGTTTGGTATACTGCCGTTTCTCTTTGCGCTGTTGCCCCTGTCCTTGTTGAGCAGGTCCGGGATTAGAGATTTGGATTGCCCCTGCCTCATGACGGCTCTTTTTACCGTGCACAGCATTGGATTCCTTCTTTCCATGATGAGGCTTCTTATCAGAAGGTATAGCCTCTTGAATTTTCCCAGACCGGATGCCAGCTTCAATTCTCTCCCCAGTCAAGATAAGATCTGTGAATCCAGCAGACGAATTTCCAATCAGGTGGTTATAAAATGGACCAGACAAGGTCCCCAAGAACATGTCCACAAGTTCCCGATCAGTCAGAGGTGGTTGTACCCTTCCAGCAAGATCCCTCCATTTCTGCGCATACTCTTTGAAACCTTCACTTGATCCTAACGACATACCCTGGAGTTGGGTACGCGTAGGGGCAAGGTCGGCATTGTACTGGTACTGCTTATAGAAAGCAGTTGCCAACTCCTCCCAGTTACGAACTTTGGTCCCATCCAGCTGATAGAACCATTCGAGATGAGTCCCTGAAAGACTCTCCTGGAAGAAGTGGATCCATAAATTCTTGTCCACCGTATATGGCTGAATCTTCCGAACATAAGACCTTAGATGCAGCTTGGGGCAAGATGCCCCGTCGTACTTAGTAAAGGATGGTGCTTTGAACTTCCGGGGAATAACCACACCAGTTGACAGACCCAAATCTCCAAGATCCAGCCCAGGTGCCTGTTGCACCTCCATAGCCTTCATCCTATCCTCCAACTGTTTGTACTTGTCCTCAGCCGGAGGGTATTGTTCGTCGTCGAAATCTGTTTCATTGTCAGAGACCTCTGGACTGGGCACCCTTTCCTCTTGATGACTGCTTTTTCCCACAGATGGGGTTGTCCTCTCAGTTTCAATTTGCGGTATATTCCCAGATCTGCGTTTAGGGCTGAACAGAACAGTCCTCTTCTTCTTCTTGTCCTTCTTCAAGAGCAGAGCTTTCAGATCTTGCTGCCCCTGGGTCAGATTCATGATCAGCTCTTGGAACTGGGCGTTCTGAGCCTGGAGGTCCTTGATAGTCTGCTCGGCTGATGATTCAGGATTCATGACGAGCGGCTGAAATAAACAGCAGAGAAGGGTAAGCAACCTGTCAGAGGGATACCTGCAATGCAATGAGATGTATGATATGCATGCAATGATTTCAAGGACCTCGCGGGGTAAACAGAGAAACTTTGTTAAAATTTGGAACCGGTAGCTTGACTGAAGGCACTGCATATTGTTGAGAGTCCTTCATCAAGGGTCAAAGGCTCACCATATCCAGTGGGTCATAGCCCTTGACACCCTTGGCTAGAGGAAAATAAATCCTCTTTGCCCCTTGCTGGGATAGTTGTTCATCATGACCTGCATCACAAGCCCTTGAGATCCTTGAAATGGGTTAGGATGTATGCAATGGTATGATGTCATGCTATGCATGGGATGATGTAGGTAAACCCTGCTATGAGTCCCAATTAAGGACTATAAACAGACCCTGCAAGAAAGTCAGTATACTTTGTTATGAGTCCCAACTAAGGGCTATAAACAAAACCTGCAAGAGATCTAGTAAACCCTGTTATGAGTCCCAGTTAAGGACTATAAACAAAACCTGCAAGAAATTTGGTAAACCCTGTCATGAGTCCTAGTTAAGGACTATAAACAAACCCTGCAAGTAGTTCATGTGTCAGCTAACAAGCATGCAAATAGGCAAGTACAAAGGCACACAAGTCACACAAGAGAAACCCGTAGGGTTTAGGCCAGCATGGGGTCTGGGTAGTACCCTCTTGAAGTTGGTGGGTTCAACCTGTCCTAATCAAAGTAACCGGGTTCTAAGGTTCCCAATATCACGGGGTTGCTTTCATTGTTCATCGTTTCGATTTAGCCACTGAACCGGCGACCGAAATATTCCAGGAAAGCAACCCTCAATTGAGCGTAGTATCGAGTATCAACCAACCTCGGACTGCACCAAAGTCAGTTATCTCACTACCCTAAAGAGGCCAAGATAGTTCAATTAAGGTTCCTAAGGTCTGTTGATGCTTCACGACACCACGCGGAGGCCCCGTACTCTCCTTGACTGAACTCAAGGGTTACCGGTACACACCAAAGTGTCACATCAACGTAGCAGACTGTTTCAACCATGTCGGTATACCCCGCACAGTTCCCTCACAGTCTTGTTGCTACTTTCTAAGAAGGTTTCCCCAGATCCGGGTTAGGATCTATAGAACTCCCAAGACAGTCCCACAATTTAAAGCACACAAGTCAATACAATTGAAAACACAGTTATGAACTATCCCTAAGGTACACCTCACTTTAAGTTTAAATCCCCAGCAGAGTCGCCAGTTCTGTGATCGGTGGATCTGGAACTGACTGTTTAACGCTGGTTCGCGAAATGTCGCGGAAGCAAGAGTCGCCACCGTCTTTTATTTTCTCCAAATGGAAAGGACAAAAGCACAGAAAAATTCCTTTTAAGAGATTGCTCTCGGTTCGGGAGGTAGGTTATAGAAAGGGAAGGTGTTAGCACCCTTTCTATCCATGGTTATCCATGGGCTCTTAGATACTTGCTCATTTGTGTTTTCAAAATTGTTTGCTCGCTTTTCAATGTGGGTTTAAAAAGTTTCTTTGAAAAATTTCAGATCGACTCATACGTCAGAGTGTTTGAAAAATTTGCTTTTGAAAGCTTTTTTGAAAAGGTGTCGGTGTGAAAAGTATTTTTGATTTGTTTTGAAATTTAGAGCAAGTATCTACGAGTTGTCTACCTACCCTAAGGAATTCGTCTGTGTAAATGTCCTTTAAAGTAGTGCCATCCCACCATTGAGAGGTAGGTAGCACCACCGTTGGAGGTGTTCGGGTCAATTCGAGTTTAGGGACATGGTGATCACCAGAGCAATGGGAAGACACCTTAGAAGCTACCCTCATGCCAGGTTCCCGGATCATGAGGACTTACTAAGACATCCTCTACTCGACGATCACCTTTCGAAAGGCAACAGTGAGGCGTACCCTAGGGGTGGTGTGTGCGAATTTGTGTGTCATGTTTCCGTTTATCTGTCTTGTCATGTTTGTCGTGTTCTACGCTTGATTTTAATTTAAGTCCATACAGTCTTTCATGCTTTTTTAACAGTTATAATATTGCGAGAAAGTAAATCTACGATTATTACAAATGGCGCGGGTCCACATCGCCAAAATTTCCAGGACCCGATTTAGCGGAAAGTAAAAGAGCAATAAAAGGTGCAAGGAATTCAAGGTTACATGGCTTCGGGGCAATTACAAAATTATTTAAACGATATAAAGTAAACACGCGAAAATAAAGGAATTAAACGAACTAGGGCGTTGGACCCTTTTACCACAATAATTAAATTAATGAATTAAAGATTGAAATTAAATGAAAATAATATTTTTGGTATTTTGTGTTTTTTTAAATTTAATAAGGGAAGGAAATTAATTGAAATTAAATTGAAAGACAAACCCTAATTCTAGTATTTTTTTATTTATTATGAAAGTTTTTTGATTAAACCTAAATTAAACTCTAAATTAATTTATGTACACTTAAAATAAGAAAATAAATAAATAAATAATATTATTCTGAAAAAAAAAAAGGAAAATTAAAAAAGAAAATAAAAAGTTATTTAAACCTAAATTCTACTTTTTTTTGGATTTTAGTTATATAAAAAATGTAAATTAAACCTAATTTGAAATTAATTTATTTACATGCTAGGGAAATAATTATAATAAAGAAAATATTATTTTTTGATCTTTTTCTGAATTTTTTTGAATATTTTTATATTTTTTGTAAACAAAATTAATTAATTAAATTGAGATGACAAATTAAATAAAATTGCAATAAAAGAAAACAAATATAAACATAAATAAGAAAATGCAAACCAGGGGAGGGGGTTCAGGCCCCAGATGGAGGTGTTGGTCCAAACATCAAGCCCAATGAGCATGGAAATTTGTTGACTTTTGGTGTGGCGTGTAGCAGGGTTGACCAGCATCTATCGTACGCCTTGATCCTGAGCCTCTTGATGTATTCCCCAGGACGCGTGTACATCTGGATCGTGAGCGTGCATGGTGCGTCTACGTTACTGAAGCGCATAGGAACCACGTTTGAAAAATAATATGAAACAATGCTCAGACCTGGGAATCGAACCCAGGTCAAGTACGTGAACAATCCCTTTGCTTGCCACTTGAGCTGAAACGCGCGTGTTGATATATTACAAGAAACAAATAATAAAAAGAAATAAATGCGTTAGTGGTTTTCTGGCGCGAGAATTCAAATAAGCCAGTCTGCGCGTGACACCTACTCGTCTTCTTCCTCACGTTTTCCTGAAACAAATTTATCAAACGTTTAACGGGGGTTTTGAACCCCCTCGAAATATACTCATTCTATTAATAGCGATTAGGCCCTGAAGGCCTATAAATTGAGCGCGAGCCACTCAGTCTCTTCGTTCCAACCTGCAGATTTCATCCATGGCATTGTTATGCCTTAATTTCACCTTATGGCAAAACGCCCAAATTCGAGTTTTACAAACCCTAGGTTTTGATAATGGTGGATTCACGCGTGGGGCACAAAAATACAATTCAATACGTTAGTTAGCTTCAGAATTGAACATAGAACACGAATTAAACATCAAAAATTGGAAAAGGCGCATGAATCATGATGCAAGAAAAACGATAAACTTCATGTACAGGGTACCGGTATTCTCACATTTCTTGATGTCAAAATCTTTGGTTTTGATCCAAATCTCTTCCTTTTATCCTCAACAAGCTAATGGGATTGGTATTGAGGCTTGAATCCCTGTGAAGAGTGCTTTTCAGTTTTTAGTTTTTTGGATTATTTTTCAAGCTTTGTGTATGGTTTGCTGCGCAATATGGAGTCCCATCTGATTAGGGTTGTGATGCTGAGTATGTATAGAAGGCATTAGGGTAACAAAACCAGCACAAATCCAAGGCATTGATGGTTTTCAATCTTTGATTTTTATGAAATCTTTTTGGATCTTTTTCCATGGCCTTTTGTGTTCAATCAGCTCCAATCACACCAAAACTTCCCTAATTGGTATGTACACGAATCATTGAGAATAAATATGCATGGAAAGATTTGTTTTGGTCAAGTTTTGTATTTTCTATTTATTTAAATAATTTAAATGAATAAATATTAATATAAATTCAAATAAATAATAAAAAAATGTGAAAATACTTCCCCTTGGGCTTAATGGTCGTGCATAGGCTTGGCATGAAGAAACTTGGAGGAAAATTGGGCCCATTTGCATTTTTAGACCTTTTGCATCAATGTTGACTTTTCAAAATTCCTAAAAATTTCCCAACTTCCACAAGGCATAACTTGGTCAATTTTTAAGCTTTTCACATGTTCTTGGACATTTTGGAAAGGTCTTTGAGTCCTTTAACCAATGCCTTTGGTCCCATGTCATTTTGATTTACCAATCTCAAGTTATGGCCTTTGACTTAAAGTCACTTTTTGTTGACTTTTGAAAATGACCTATAATGTTGAAATTGATAACTTTTTGTGAGAGCATTTCTTGGACTTGGAATATGAAGATGAATTGTAGGAAATGTCTTTCTCTTCAAAATGAGCTTTGGATGGAATTTTTCTGATAATCCATGTGAAAGTTATGCCCTGGTCAATTTCAGTTGACTTTTTCAGCTGTCCAAATATAGCAACTTTTGCATTTTTGATGATTTCTGAGCCAAATTTTGAGAATCATGATCAAGCATTGATCAAATGATGTTTGTGGCTTTAAAATGATGTGTTGATCAAAATTTTGAACTTTTGACTGTCAAATGACCATTTTGCCCCTACAGTTGACTGTAGTGCAATCTAGGGTTTTGACTGTGCAATTTTGAGCTGAATGCCTTGAAACTTGACATGGGGATGCTTGACCATCTTTGTAGGCACATGAGACTTGATTGGGCCTTTGGAAAGTTCATTTGCTTGACCAGAACTCAAACCCTAGTATTGACTGTATAGAAGACAGTTGAGCTGCACAACCCTTGGGGCATTTTGTGACCTTGACTTTGACAATTCTTGATGGATATGGGAGGGCAAATTTTGGGGTACAACACCATCTTACCAAGATAGGAGTGCAACACATAAGGATACCTCTTTTCCTCATTGTGCAGGACATGAAGATTTTGATGGTGTTCACATCTATGAGTTGGTCAGGATTTGGAAACAAAACCATCCCATAGATGAGGAGAGCCACAATTTCCTCAAAGGCTTGCAGATCCAAGGAATTCCAACAATTTTGGGCTTTCTCAAATAGGAACTTTTCTAGGAAACCCTTGACACCACTCCTTGTTTCCCAATGAGTTGTGACATCAGATAAGTGCAAGTGAAGAGCTTGAGCAATCTCTTCTGGATTTGGGTCTCTTTTCGTACCATTGAAAGATAGTTGGTTGAGAATGGAAATCCTCAAGAGTCAGGAGAACTCTTCCAAAGTAGGCACAAGTTGATAGTCGGGAAATGTGAAGCGATGGTGTAAAGGATCAAAGAACTGAAAAAGAACCTTCATCATGTCCTCATCTGTGTTGGAGGTGACCAAGTTGAGTAGGCGACCATGTCTCTCGGTGAATGGAGAGTTTTCAGGAATCCTTGAAGCTAGATCCTTAAGTTGTAGAGGGATCCTTACAAGGTTGACTTGAATAGTTTTCCTGCGAATAGAATCCATGTCCTACAAAACAAGAACAAAGATGAATCCTAAAATCCTTGAAATGGTTAGTGAATGTGTATGATGTTATGATGTTCATGATGTTATGTATAAGTATGTATATACAAACAAAGCAAACAAGTCCTTAGGTTTAGGCTTGCATGGAGTTTCATAGGTAAGTACCCTCTTGAAGTTTAGTTGGCTTAAACCTGTCCTAGTAATAGTAACCGGGTTCTAAGGAGCTCAATATCACTGGTTTTTTTCCTTGGTCATTGTTTCAGCACAACCCTCTTTAATGGCGACCTAATATCCCAAGAAACCAAACCTCAATGAGTGTAGTATCGATTATCTACCAACTTCGGACTGCACCAAATTCGGCCATCTCACTACATCCTAAAGGCCAAGTTGGTCAAGTAAAGGTTCTAAAAGTTCATTAGTTCTTTATGACATCACTCAGCGGTCCCATATTCTCTTTGATTAACTCAAAGGCTACCGATACCCACAAATATGTTGCACTAACATAGCTATTGCTTAGACCATGTCGGTATACCCCACACAGTTTCCACAACATATTGCTACTTACCTATAAGGTATCCCAAATCCGGGTAGAGGATTCAAACCCAAAACGAAGAACCATAATGTAAAGAATACAAATCAAACAATGAAAGCAAATATATATGATCTAGCCCTAAGGTAACCCCACTTCCATAAAATATCCCCATCAGAGTCGCCAGTTCTGTGGTATGGTGGGAGAACTGACTTGAAGGTTTTTGCGTTTGATTGAAAATGTTGCGGTTAGCAAGAGTCGCCACCGAATTTTCTTTTATCCAAAAGGAAAGGTGAAAAATCACAAGAAAAACCTTTGAGATTGTTTCTTGAGTTTGGGGGTATATTATGAAAAGGGAAGGTATTAGCATCCTTTTCATCCATGGTTATCCATGGGCTCTTAGTTACTTGCTAGATCACTTGCTTTTATTTGAAATTATGCTTTGTTTGGTTTTTGAAAGTATTTTATAAAGAGGCAATTGTTTAGGCAATCTTTGTAATGATTCTTGTTTGTAAGAATGTATACAAAGATGTTGATCTTTTAAAAATGTTTTCAAGTTTTGTAAGATGTTTTGAAAGTGTAAGTGTTTATTTTTGAAAATAGTAAGGATGTTTGTTTTGGAATGGAGCAAGTAATTAGGAGCATTCTACCTACTCAAAAGTATTTCTTGTACATTTCCTTTCCTTTGACATTGTTATCTTACCATTGATTTGGTAAGTAACCCTATCTTTGGATGTAAACGGGACGGGCTTGGGTCATCGTATAACCATAATTAGCAATGTTACAAGGCATCTTAGCATTCTCTTTTAGGGACTAAGATCATTTGTAAGGCAACTTAGATAGCGTCATCGAGAGACTATGATCTTGTATTCGTTTGTTTTTGCTAAGATACCTCACATGCGTAATATGGCCATTTTATAAGGCAACCAAGTGGATTTTACCCTAGGGGTGCTTGTGTGCAAGTGTATTGTTTTCATGCTTGTTTTTGTCTTGAATTATAGTTTTCTATTTGATTGATTTTTATTCTTTCCATACAAATCCTAATTACTAGCATATGAATATAAAGCATTTAAATTTTGGAAAATAAAAATACTAAGTTATTACATGATTTGTGGGAAAGGGGGGGGGGGGGGGGGGGGGGGGGGGGGGGTACAAAGTATAAATGGGGATTGCAAGAAATTAAACTCTAATTAAGTTATTACAACTATATTGAATTGAATAAATAAATGTATAAGATATGAAAAAGAATAATGTATAAAGTAATGAATAAAAAAAAGGAATGGATTTTATTTGGTTTTGTCCTTGTTAAAGAAAGTTCTTATTTTTTAACCTAATGACCTAAAAAAGTTTAAAAAAAAGATAAACTAATTTTAATTTTGAAGAGAAAATATTTTTAATTTTTATGAAGAAGATTTTAACACTAGACTAAATAGCATGAAAATTGATTAAATTAGGAAAAGTATAAATTCTATGTTTATTTTAAGAAAATAAAATAAGGCTAAATCTAATTAATTAAAAAAGATTAAGTTTATAACAAAAATATTTTTTATGTTTTTAATCTTGAAAATAAAATAAATATATATAGTATGAATAAAATTATATTTTTTATCTCTTTTTTGTCAATAAAATAAATATTAATATTAATAATAATAATAATAAAAAAAAAGAAAAAGAAAATAAAAATAAAGTAAATAAAAAAAAGTCAGGGGGGGTTCATTAGTAAACAAAAGAGTATTATGAGCAAAAATGAACTAAGCTCAATGAAGAGTCCAAATGCTGCAAAAAAAAGAACAAAAAAGAGTCAGAAAAATGTGAAAAGAACAAAATGGTCACGCTGGGGCTTGAAACCAGGACCATGAGATGGACAGGCGCGCGCTTTACCACTGGGGTGGCTATACATATGTTAACTTGTATGAAATGATAAATACATAACACAAAACTCGCCCTGACTGTACTTCATCTTCAACCTCCAGCCAAAGGATCTGTAACTTGCTTATTTCTCAATCATTTGCAAAAATGTAAACATGAAAATTGCTCCATTTTGTCACATAAATCCAACCATATAAATATCATAAACTATAAATCAAGGATGAATGAGAATTTCTAAAAGTATCAAATTCTGACCTAAATATTTCAGAAAGGTCAAACTCGAAATTCTCCTAGCTCAATCAAAATAAATGAAATCTATGGACATGTACAACTTCAGGGCAATGATGTCTACATTTTATATTCACAAATGTAAGCTTAACAATGCCTAAGTAATGAGATATAAGTTCAAGAAAAATACATCAAAAATGGAAATCATGAAATGGATTTTAGCTGGTTTCAGGCGGTGCTGATGACCAGGTTAGCTTCCTTAGACCTCTAGGAAGCTAATGCAATGGCTGGCTTGAGATGAGGGTGGCTAGAATGGTCTGGAGAAGTCCAACTGTGATGCTTTGTTTTTGGTTATGGAAGACAGGGTAAATGGTGTTACAGAAGTGAATTAGGTACAAGGATGAGTTACCCTTGATGCAAGGAAGCTTTAGAAACTAAAAGGCCAAGAAACGCACGAGGGAAATGTGAGTTTGAGGTTCAAGGTCAGAAACTGTGCAACAATGGAGTTTTTGGGAAATTTCTGATTTGAGAGAGTTTTGGTGTATTTAAGGGTGCTCAAGCTCGTCCTCTAGCTCACAGATAGTGCCTCTATTTATAAGCAACAAGTTTGGAGACTTGTTGTTGAACAGAATTCAAAATCACAAGTTTATGCATAACATGTGATTTTTGAGAATTTCAAGTTTCCAAACATTGTGTACTTGCTAAGATAGAGTGGTTATGCTTTAAAAAAGCTTGCTTCTGACTTTGTGGATGGAGTGTGATCAGAGGGAACAAGTTAGAGGCTCAATAATTGACTTTACATAAAAGCTTGCTTTTCTAAAATGGAAGTGTTCACTTTGTGCCATTAATGGAAATGTGGATTGGATAAAGCTTAAACCACTTGGATTAAAGCTCAAAAGTTTGTGTAATCCATTAATGATGGATAGATACACAAGTAAGGAGGAATGCAAAGCAAGATTATGCAACCTAGGATTGAAATTGGATTCTTGTTCATCACAAAATGCCTTGTAATTCAAGTGACAAAACACCAACTTCATCTCTTCGATTCTCCCTACTCAAGAATGATCTCAAGGAGTTCTTGGACATTTTGGAAAGCTTGAAATGTGATATACAACCCATATTTGAATTTCTTTTGAAGATTAACCTTGGAACTATATGAAAAAGTGCCATGAAGTTGAGTCAAAATCCTAACCAAATTAGGGCAAAATTTCACTAAGTGTTTAGTTTCATGACCATATGTTCTTGAAATTGTAACTTGAGATCCAAGCATTTTTAGGAGAAGTTTTGTGAAGAAAAGTTGTATATTTCATGGAAATATACAACTTTCATGTTGGAAGTTTCTCTTGAATCATCTTGCATCATGGTGGAAATTTGGCTCAAATTTATGAAAAAAACATGGATTTTCAACACTTAGAAAAATTTCTAAGTTTGGAAATTTTGACTTTTCAAAATGAAATCTTGAATTTTTGATTTCTTGATGAATAAGTTTCATATCTTGACATGTTTTGATGAATTATGATCTTTGGCACTTGAATTTGACCCAAAAAAATCAAGGTTTGACTTTTCAGTATACAGTTGACTTTTGATCAGTTGACTACAAAATTCATCTGTCCATCCAATGGACTTGCAATGTTTTGAACCATGTCATTAGGTCAAAATGGTGAAATTGGAATCTTGAGATCATGCCTTAAACGAATTGACCAATTTCTAAGATAAAAATCAGAAATTGCCCCTTCTTAGTCAAAACCCTAATTTTGACCATTTTGCCCTTTTGAGGATTTGATCAAATTTCTTGAGGAATTGTGGTCCAAAATTTATCAAATTATACATATGATTCTAAAGTGTTGATATGGATAAAAAATCATGAAGCTTGACTGTGAATTGGCCATAGTTGACTTTTTCCCCAATACAACTGATTTTTAGGTCCACTGTTTAATTGACTGATCAAAAGTGTGATCCAAGGCTTGAAACTTGACATGAGTAATCTTGACGGTCCATAATGATCCATGAAATTCATATGGGGCATTAAAAGTTCAATTATCCCTGTGCAATCTCAAACCCTAATTTTCAGTCATCAGTGCTTGAGGAGGTGTCTCGAGCTGATCAATCCTAGTGCAGTCTTGAGCTCAAGGAGATCTTGCGAGCAAACTCTTGATAAATGAGAGGGAAAATTTTAGGGTACAACAAGAAGGATGTCACGTTGAGGTGATTTGAAGGTCAGAGACGCGAGGAGGGCATGAGAATGGCAACAGAGACATGCATGTGAGAGCGACAGGTTGATTGCAGGACTGATGGAGGAAGACACAGGAAGGAGAAAACTATTTTTTTGTAATTTTTATGTATTTTATTTTCTACAAAAGAGATGGACATGTGGCTTAATTTAAACCATTTGTTTTATATTTGTACATTCTGGGAAAATTATTATCCGAAACGTTGGTCTCTAGCCCAAGAAGGTACCAAGTCGGCCAGTACAACTAGCCCACGAAGATATCAACTCAGGAAGTATAACTAACCCACGAAGGTACCAAGCCGACCAGTACAACAAACCCGCAAAGGTATGAAGTTGGTCAGTACAGCTAGCCCTCGAAGATACCAAGTCGACCAATATAGCTAGATCACAAAGGTATCAAGTCAGCCAGTAGATCTAGCCCACAAAGCTAACCCGCACAACTACCCTACAGAGCTAGTCCATAAAGCTATTCCGCAAAGGTACAACCAAGTTGGCCAACGCAGCAAGCCCATAAAGGTACCAAGATGACCAATAGAGTTAGCCCAAAGATCCAGCCCAAAGATCTAGCTCATGAAGGTACCAAGACGGGAAGTACAATTAGCCCACGAGGGTACCAAGTCGGCCAGCAGAGCTAGCCCACAGAGCCAGCCCGCAGATGTTGTACCCAAAATTTTCCCTCTTTATTTTTCTATCTCTAATTGGCTTATACTTTGTTAACATACACATACATGCATATTATTGGATCCTTTCTCACGGGATCAAGGTACTTCTGTCAACATAACAAAGCTCCCGTATTTGTTTAACGCATGTCGAGTTGTAGGAGATTTGGGTGTTTTCGGTGAATTTTAAGCAGTGCAAATAGGAAACAGTTTTTCAGCTAATTTGAGTTTGGAAATTCATATATCTCGTTTGGAATAATGTTTTGGATTGATTCTTGAGGATTTGAGACCGTCTCAACATTCTCTTCAACTTTCATGTTTGGACCAAAAGCTAAATATTGAAGGAAGGTCTCCGAATACGTCATTCTTTTGGAAGTTATACAGTGAAAAAATACAAAGGAAAAGTGAGTTGAACCGTTATTTCGTGTGCACTAAAAAATTCATAACTCTTGAATGGAATGTCGTATATGCGCAGTTCTATTGCCAAAATTCCATGTCAATGTCATCTTGATATCGTCTTGGGAGGCTAAAAGCTAATTCATGAAGGAAGAACTCGTGAATTTTGAGTTTATGAAGAAATGTTTGTGCTGAACCGAAGTTCATTTGTATTAATATTTAACACGGTAAAATTCATAAATTCTGCACAAATTTCGTTGGTTCACAAATTTCGTCCACTACAACTTATCTTCAGAAGCTAAAAGCAAATGGTGACCCGAAGATTCTCATTTTGATCTTCTTCACGCATGATGCAATTGAATTATGCACATGAAATTATTTTTTCCTGACACGACGTTAGTGAAACTTCAAAAATTTGTAACTTCCTTGTTGTTTATCTGATTGAGCCTGTTCTTTCGGCAATGCGTCATAAATTTGATTATCTTCAAATTTCGTGTTGGAACTTTTTAAAGATTCCGTACGGATGATGACGTGACACTTTATGGTTGTATCGGGCTTACGCTTTCAAGTCAAGGCCCAATCCAATTGCACATCTGTTGTACCCCAAAATTTTCCCTCCCATATTCTTCAAGATTTGCAAAGAGCATGCTTCAAAATCTCCCAAGAGTTGCACAGTCCAACTGCCTCCTAACAGTCAAAAATTAGGGTTTTGGTTCTGGCAAAGAAGTTGAAGTTTCCAAGGGTCCAAGCAAGTCCCACATGCCTATAAACATGGCCAAGCATCCTTATGCCAAGTTTCAAGACTCACAGCACAAAATTGCACAGTCAAAAACCCTAATTGCTCAACAGTCAACTGTAGGGGCAAAATGGTCATTTAACAGTCAAAAGTCAAATTTTTTGGTCAACATCTTATTTTGAAGCCACAAACATCATTTGATCAATTCTTGATCATGATTCTCAAAGCATGGCTCAAAAAGTCTCAAGATGCAAAAGTTTCTATTTTTGGACAGTTGGAAAAGTCAACTGCAAATTGACCAAGGAATAACTTCCACATGGTTTATCAGAAAAATTCCATCCAAAGCTCATTTTGAAGAGAATGACATTTCCTACAACTCATCTTCACACTTCAAGTCCAAGAAATGCTCTCACAAAAAGTTATCAATCTCAACATTATAGGTCATTTTCAAAAGTCAACAAAAAGGCACTTTAAGTAAAAGACCATAACTTGAGATTGGTAAATCAAAATGACATGGGACCAAAGGCATTGGTTAGAGGACTTCAAGACCTTTCCAAAATGTCCAAGAACATGATCAAAGCTTAAAAATTGAGCAAGATATGCCTTGTGGAAGTTGGGAAATATTTGGGAATTTTGAAAAGTCAACTTTGCTTCAAATGCCTCAAAATTGCTAATGGGCCACAATTTCTTCCAAGAATCATCACCCAAAAGCTATGCACGACCCATTGACCCAAAGGGGAGTTATTTTCTTATTTTTAATTAATTAATTGAGTTTATTATCCTATTAATTCATTTAATTAAAATTAAATGTAAGAAAAATACTAAAATATGTTTGCCAAATCTTTTTATGCAACATATTCTCTCATTAAGGCCTAGGGATTTCGTGTACCACATCAAGAGACAAGATCTTCCAAAATAGGCATGTTTTTCATGACAAAGAGATTGAAAAAAGATGCTTGAAAATTCAAATATGGAATCATTGAATACATGGATTTTGGGCCAGTTTTTCTAACCTAAATCATTCCTCATACATATACAAAGAAACCCTAATGCTCAAAAACAAGAAAGCTGCGCCCAAGAACACAAGAAAAACTTGCATTTTTTCACAAAATTCTGAAAACTGTTTTCCCATATAGAGCGTGTTTCAAAGTAAAAGAATCATTCCAATAGACTCCTGACATTATCAGGAAGCTGTTCCAATCAAAATCACGCCCCCATATCCAAGGAATCGGTATAACAAAATCAAACTTTTCTTGAAATATTGAATAATCGTGTTTCGATTTCCAGGCCTTGTTCATGCATTTTCATTATTGTTTTACACTAACATGATCATACTGAAGCTAATGGTGCCATTGAATTGAATTAATATCGCTTGTATCCAAAGTTGCCATGGAAATTTTCTAGGGTTTCAGGAGCTTGAAATTAGGGACTTCTTCATGAGGAAAAATTAGGCAACGAGACCTATACCATTGGAATCAGGACTTCCTGACGATTCAAAACCATACCTCGCGCTCAATTTATGATGGACCATGCTCTAATCGCTATTATTGTATACTGCAGTTAGTGGGGGTTTAAAACCTCCGCTATTTGATTTCTTTTACATGCCAAATGACGAAGATGAAGCTGGCGTGTCCATACGTGACTGGGGAGTTTGAATGTTCGCGCGTGAATTTTGTTTTAACACCACTAGCGCTTATTTCTTATTATATTTATCATGTTCCATTATACATATGAATGGACGCGCTGGCTCAGTTGGTGGAAAGGAATGGTTGCAAGCATTGGGACCTGGGTTCAATTCCCAGGTCCCCTCACTTTATTCAATATTTTTTTCTCTAACATGATTCTGTGTAGTACGCTTCCAAAGGGCTACCATGCAACTCCAGATCTATGCTTGCCACATGTCCCTGAAGGCCAATCTAATGGCCATCACCAGCAATCCACCATACGCACCAGTCAACCGCTTCCCACTCAATCAGAGAAGTCAACCAGGCCTTGCATTTCAATGGGCCTAACTGCTGCAAATTAACCTCCATAATTGGGCCTGATACCCCCCATGTTTGCATTTTTCTCTCTTTTTGTTCTTTCTTTTATTTATTTTAATTATGTTAATTATTTTCTTTTAATTCACCCAATTAATTTTAATAATACAAAAATACAAAAAAATCAGAAAAGTCAAAAATAAAAATATGTTTTAATATTTAGTTCACTAATATTTTATTTTGTAAATAAATTCTAATAATTAATTAGTTTAATTTTAGGTTTAATTCTAATGTTTTTTTTTCTTAAATAAACTAAAAAATGTAGAAATTAGGGTTTTAATACTTTTATTCTTTTTTCTTTTTTTCATTATTATTAATTCTTAATTATTTTGTAAATAAACTTGTCATGAAATAATTAGGTTAAATTAGGTCAAAACTTAAATATTTTCTTTAATGATTAAAAACAATTTAGAGTTAGGGTTTTATTTAATTTCTAATTTTAATCAATTTTCTTTATTTTCATTAAATACCAAAAAAAACAAAAAAATGATTTCTTTTCTCATTAAATAATTAATTAACCTTCCAACTTCAATTTAATTTCTTTAAAGGGTCCAACGCCCTCGCAGTCGATTCTGATTTCTTTTCGCATATTTATTTTCATTTATTTTTAATTCCTTTTTTTAATATAATGTATTTGCCCCAAAGCTCTGTAATAGATAATTAGGATATTTATTTTCCGCACTTTTATTCAAATCGGGTCTTGGTTTAATTTGGCGATGTAGACCCGCGCCTTGTAATAGCGTAGGACCTTTATTTTTCCGCATTTTTATTCCCGCACCCTTTAAACTGTTAATCACATGAAAGAATGTATGCCCAAATAAAAACAAGCGTAGCTCACCCAATGCATGACAAGACAAATATAACTGAAAATGATACACAATTCACACACCACTCTTAGGGTACGCCTCACTGTTGCCTTGCCCCTCGAAACGTGGTTGTTGTACCCCAAAATTTGCCCTCCCATATTCTTCAAAGAGTTGCCAAGTCAAGCTTCAAATTCCCCAAGTGTTGCACAGTGCAAGGGTCTCCTAAACAGTCCAAAACTAGGGTTTGTGTTCTGATCAAGAAAATGAAGTTCCCAAAGGTCCAATCAAGTATCACAAGCCTAAAAATATGGTCAAGCATCCTCATATCAAGTTTCAAGACATTCAGCTCAAAATTGCACAGTCAAAACCCTAAATTGCACTACAGTCAACTGTAGGGGCAAAATGGTCATTTGACAGTCAAAAGTTCAAATTTTTGGTCAACATCTCATTTTGAAGCCACAAACATCATTTGATCAATGCTTGATCATGATTCTCAAAATTGGGCTCAAAAATCACCAAGATGCAAAAGTTTCCTTATTTGGACAGTTGGAAAAGTCAACTGTAAATTGACCAGGGCATAACTTTCACATGGATTATCAGAAAAATTCCATCCAAAGCTCATTTTGAAGAGAAAGACATTTCCTACAACTCATCTTCATACTTCAAGTCCAAGAAATTCTCTCACAAAAAGTTATCAATTTCAACATTATAGGTCATTTTCAAAAGTCAACAAAAAGGGACTTTAAGTCAAAGGCCATAACTTGAGATTGGTAAATCAAAATTACATGGTACCAAAGGCATTGGTTAGAGGACTCAAAGACCTTTCCAAAATGTCCAAGAACATGAGAAAAGCTTAAAAATTGAGCAAGTTATGCCTTGTAGAAGTTGGGAAATTTTTGGATATTTTGAAAAGTCAACATTGATTCAAATGACCTAAAATTGCTAATGGGCCCATTTTTCCTCCACAAATCATCATCCATGGCATGTGCACGACCACTTGGCCCAAAGGGAAGTATTTTATCATTTTTTATTTATTTATTTGAATTTTTATTTATAATAATTCATTTAAATCAAATTAAATATATGAAAAATATGTAATCTAGGTTTTATAATCTCTTTGTGCACAAAATCCACTCAATAATTCGTGTGAAATCAAATAGGGAAAGATTTGGAGTAAATTGATCATAATTGATACAAGAACACATGGAAAAGATTGAAAAAGATCCTTAAAAATCAAATTTCCAAAAACCATGAATGCATTGGATTTGTTCTATTTCTTTGACCTAATTGATTCATACATAAGCCAGGAACACAACCCTAATCATCAGACACGCGCAGCTACTCAAAAAAGCCATTATCAAACTTGAAATTTTTGTGAAGAAATTCAAATCTGAAAACTCCTTTGCAAGGCGATTCAAGTCTCAAGACCTATTCCATTAGCTTCCTCAAGGTCCATTGAACGTGTCCCAATCAAGAACATTCTTCAAAGCTTAAGGAATTGGTATACAGAACTTGAAATATCTCATGAAAAATCCATAATCGTGTTTTCAAATTTATGCATTTTCATGACATTTTAGTTATTGATTCATGTTCCTGGTATGATTCTAAAGCTAACCCGTGCGTTTAATTGAGTTTTTGCAAGCTGTAGACGATTTCACCATTGCCAAATTCTAGGGTTTTCAGAGTTGGGAATTGGGCGTTTTCAAATGGTGTGAAATTAGAGAACCCCAGTACCATGAACATATTCAGCAGGCTGGGACGAAAAACTTGAGACCCTCGCGCTCAATTTATGAGCGTCACAGGGCTAATCGCTATTTTTCAATAGCTGGCCTAAAAGAACGCGTAGAAAAACGTTGCCTAATGTATTTTTGTTTCAGGAACATGAAGAAGATGAATTCGTGGCAAACGGTGATAGGCTGATTTAAATCTTCGCGTGCAGACCCACTAACATTCTTGTTTTCTTTTATAATATTTGTTAGTTATTTATTAATCAAACGCGTAAACTGGCACGGTTGGCAAGCATAAGGATTGGCAAGGTGTGTGACCTGGGTTCGAGCCCCAGGTCTTCAACGTTCTCAATATTATTTTGCAATAAATCTTCACGTGCAGGTTCAGCATTGAAGCACATCATACACGCTCAAAAATCAACGTCCATTTGTCCAGGTTCATCAGATCAAAGGCCATGGATTGGGGAACACCATAAACCCTAGTCCATGCATCACACGCGTCCAGTAAAAGTCAACAAAGCCATGTTAAATGGGCCTGAATTGCTTGGGCTATACCTCCATATTGGGGACTACCACCCCCCTAGGTTTGCCATATCCTTTTTTTATTTAATTTAATTCTATTTCTTTTAATAATTGTTTTGTTCAATTTAATTAATTATTTTCACAAAATATAAAATATCATAAAAAATCAGAAAAGAGTTAAAACAATAAATAATTTTTATTTTAGTATTTTTTTAAATAAATTTGCATGTAATTGAATTTAGTTTTAAATTAGGTTTGCAATTTTAATTCTTTTAATAAAAAAATCTAAAAAATGTAGAAATAGGTTTAATTAATAATTTTTCATCTTTTTTTTATTTTTCTTTCATAAATATATTAAATAATTAAATATTTTACTTTTTATAATTAAATTGCATGAAAATAAAAATTAGGTTTAATTTAGGTTAAAAACTTCAATATTTCTTAATAAAGTAAAAAATGACTAGAATTAGGGTTTGCATCTTATTTTAATTTAAATTAATTCTTTTTCTCATTAAATTCCTAAAACACTAAAAATACCAAAAAATAGATTCTTTCCTTCTTTTAATTTTAATCAATTCCATGTAATTTAACTTTGCAAAAAAGGGTCCAACGCCCTCGTTTCGATTCAATTCTTAATTCGCTTATTTCTTTTCCGTTTAAATAATTATGTATCTCTCCCGAAGCCATGTAAATTACTTCTCGCACTTTTAATTCTTTTCTTTTTGCTTTCTTTATTTTTCTGTCAAATCGGGTCCTGGTTAATTTTGGCGATGTGGACCCGCGCCATTTGTAATAGCTTTAGATTTTTACATTCTCGCAATATCTTTAACTGTTAATCAAAAGCATGAAAGAATGTATGGACAAAATAAAAACACGCGTAGAACACCAATAACATGACAAGATAAATGCAAATGAAAACGACACACGAATCACACACACCACCCCTAGGGTACGTCTCACTGTTGCCTTGCCTCGAAAGGTGATCGTCGAGTAGAGGATGTCTTAGTAAGTCCTCATGATCCGGGAACCTGGCATGAGGGTAGCTTCTAAGGTGTCTTCCCATTGCTCTGGTGATCACCATGTCCCGAACCTCGAATTGACCCGAACACCTCCAACGGTGGTGCTACCTACCTCTCAATGGTGGGATGGCACTACTTTAAAGGACATTTACACAGACGAATTCCTTAGGGTAGGTAGGTTCTCGTAGATACTTGCTCTAATTCCAAAACAAATCAAAAAAATACTTTTCACACCGACACTTTTCAAAAAGCTTTCAAAACAATTTTTCAAACACTCTTGAGGACTGATACAAGAGTCGAACTGGAATTTTCAAATAAACTTTTTAAACCCACAGTTGAAAAGCAAACAAACCATTTTTGAAAACACAATGAGCAAGTATCTAAGAGCCCATGGATAACCATGGATAGAAAGGGTGCTAACACCTTCCCTTTCTATAACCTACCTCCCGAACCGAGAGCAGTCTCTTTAAGGAATTTTTCTGTGCTTTTGTCCTTTCCATTTGGAGAAAATAAAAGACGGTGGCGACTCTTGCTTCCGTGACATTTCGCGAACCAGCGTTAAACAGTCAGTTCCAGATCCACCGATCACAGAACTGGCGACTCTGTTGGGGACTTAACTTAAAGTGAGGTGTACCTTAGGATTAAGATCACTGTGTTTTCAATTGTCTTCTTTGCTTGCTTTATTATTGTGGGTTGCATCGGAGTTACATAGATCCTAACCCGGATCTGGGGATACCCTGTTTAGGTAGCATAAGCTGTGAGGGACCTGTCCGGCGTAGACCGACACAGGTGAAGCAGTGGCTACGTTGGTGTGGCACCTTGGTCTGTACTGATATCCCTTGTGTCGCAACGAGGAGAATATGGATCTTCTAAGGAGTCATTAAGCACCAACAACCTTAGAACCTTAATTGACACAACTTGGCCTTTAGAATTGTAGCAGTATGCTACGCCCATTGAGGCTAAACTCTCGTGATGGTTCTGGCCGCAAGAAAAGATTGCGATGCTGGAGTTATGACCGATTGAGGGTAGTCAATGATATTGGGATCCTCTAAGAACCCGGTTACTTTTGATTAGGACAGGTATGAACCAACAAACTGAAAGAGGGTAGTACCTAGACCTCATGCTGGCCTAAACTTTAGGGGCTTGCCTTGTGTGACTTGTGTGCCTTACCATGTTTGCCTTTGTATCTGTATGTGGTGTGCTTTATCATAACATCATAGCATCATGAGCATTGCATGCATCCTGCATAAGGACTGACCATTTCAAAGACAAGAGGGTTTCATCTTTGCTCTGTTTTGTAGGACATTATGATGCCTGTGCGAAGGAATACTATCCGGTTCAACTTTGTTCGTTCACCTGAGTCGCTTGATGAGTTGGTTAGCAGAATTCCAAATACCACATCCTTCATTCAGAGGCATGGTTCCCTTCTCAGTTTAGTCACTGCAAAGCGGGATCAACAGTTGATGAGTGTTCTGACCCAGTTCTATGACCCTCTGTACCAGTGCTTCACCTTTCAAGACTTCCAGCTGGTCCCTACCCTGGAAGAGTTCTCTGATTTGCTTGGTATCCCTATCTTGGATCAGACTCCCTTTACTGGTTGGGAAAAGACCCTCAGGCTTGAGGATGTTGCTGCAGCTCTTCCTTTGACCCATCAAGAGGTAACAGACAACTGGGTAACTAGAAGCGGAGTTAAGGGTTTCTTGGCCAAGTTTCTAATTGGTAAAGCTAACAATTTCTGGAATGACCTGGACTTTAGGGCATATGAGGACATCTTGGCTCTCCTAATCTATGGGTTAGTCCTGTTTCCTAATCCTGATAACTTCATCAATGTCACTGCCATAAGGATCTTTATGTCTCAGAATCCTGTGCCCACTCTCTTGGGTGACATCTTGCAACAACTTCATGCCCGTACTACCCGAAGACGAGGAACCCTATGGTGTTGTATCCCTTTGTTGGTGAGGTGGTTTATTTCGCACCTCCCCAAGTTCGTGCTGAAGAACCAAGAAGGAAGAGGTTGGGCTCACAGGTTAATGTCTCTCACCGATAAAGACATCATTTGGACTTGCAGAGGTCTGGATGAGATAGCTATTATTGATCGATGCGGGGAATACCCTAATGTTCCTCTGATTGGTACCCAAGGAGGGATCTCCTACAATCCATGTCTAGCACTCCGCCAGTTTGGAAGAGCAAGAAGAGCAGGTCCCCATGAGATGTTGGTACCTCACATCAGTTTTGAGTTTCAGGTGGATAGTGACGAGCTGCGTCGTAGGTTCATCAAGGCTTGGGACAAGGTTCATAAAGCTGACCCACAAGAGTTAGGGCCAAAGACCTCTTTACCTATGGAAGCCTACTACAAATGGGTTCGCATCCGTGCTCAGAAGTTAGGTATGCCGTATGAAGCTGTCAGACCCGTCATTCTTGAGTGTCCCGACAAAGATGGTGTTCCTCCAACTGTCCTTCCTCCTCAGGTACCTACTGATTATGAGACATTGAAGAGATCTTGGTCGCAACTACGAGAAGAGCGGGATTCTTACCGGGAAAAGTTCAACGAGCAGGAATCAAAGATCCAGAAGCTGACCAAGCAGTTGGAGAATGAGAGAGCTCTGAATGCCTACATCCATACTGAGAAGAAGAGACCATGGGATCAATAAGGAGCTCCAGATGTGCTTTTACAGTTTTATTCCCTTTTTAGTATTTCCTTTCATGTAACGCCTAAGGGCAACCTGTTGAATAATTTCAGTTTCAAAGTTGAATCTAATGAAGTGTGTTCCTTTTTGTTTACAAAGCTGATTCCCGATTGTCTTTGAAAACATAATTCATAAGCATTTCATACATCATGTGCATAGCAGGTTTTTCCCCTTTTCAGGTTGCTTACAGTTCTTCGCTGTTTATTTCAGCACCATGAATCCTGACTCTTCATCAACTGAGACCTCCATCAAGGCTCTTCAGGCGCAGAATGCGCAGTTTCAAGAATTAATCAAGGGTCTGGCCCAAGGCCAAGAGGAGCTGAAGGCTATGCTCCTGAAGAAGGAGAAGAAGAAGAAGAGAAGAACTGTTCTGTTTAACTCGGGCCGAAGGTTTGGTAATGCTCTGCAGCAGGAAGAGGCTGGTTCTTCTGTTGGCAAGAGTAGTCCTCAGGCAGAAGCAAGGGTTCCTAGTCCGGTAGTCTCCGACAACGAGACTGATTTTGATGAAGAGCAGTACCCTCCTGCAGAGGACAGATACAAGCAACTGGAGGATAGGTTGAAAGCTACGGAGGTTCAACAGGTACCTGGGCTGGATTTCGGAGATCTGGGTTTGTCAACTGGTGTGATCATCCCTCACAAGTTCAAAGCACCATCCTTCTCTAAGTATGACGGGGCGTCTTGTCCCAAGCTGCATCTAAGGTCCTATGTTCGGAAAATTCAACCGTACTCTGCGGATAAGAATTTGTGGATCCACTTCTTCCAGGAGAGTCTTTCAGGGACTCATCTCGAATGGTTCTATCAGCTGGATGGGACCAAAGTTCATAACTGGGAGGAGTTGGCTACTGCTTTCTACAAGCAGTATCAATATAATGCCGACCTTGCCCCTACACGTACCCAGCTCCAGGGTATGTCGTTAGGTTCAAGCGAAGGTTTTAAGGAGTACGCTCAGAAGTGGAGAGACCTGGCTGGCAGGGTGCAGCCACCATTGACTGATCGGGAGTTGGTGGACATGTTCTTGGGGACCCTATCTGGGCCATTTTTCAACCATCTCATCGGGAATTCTTCTGCAGGGTTCACTGACTTGATTCTGACTGGAGAAAGAATTGAGGCTGGGTTAAAATCTGGTAAGATTCCGAAGGGTGCATCGTCTAGTTCTGAGAAGAAACCCTTCAAGAAGGAGGCTAGTGCCGTGTATGGTTCCAAGAGATCAGAGAGACCTGAGCGCCTCCAATCTGTCAGTGCGATAATGATTGCTAAGCCTGCTGTCGCTCCTCGGCCGACTAATCCTCAAAAGGCTGAAAGACCCCGGAGAGAGTTTACCCGGTTAAGCATGACCCTATCGCAGATCTTGCCACAGTTGCTATCCTCCAATTTAGTGACTGTCAGGGAGGCTCCGAAGTTCCCAAATACTGCATCTCCTAAGTACAACTCGAATGCTCGTTGTGCTTACCATTCAGATAGCCCGGGGCACTCTACTGATGACTGTTGGGCGTTAAGGAGTAAGGTGCAAGACCTTATCGACGCAAAGGAGATACAGTTCGAAGCGCCCGAGAGGCCAAATGTAGTTACTGCTCCTATGCCTCAGCATGGGGTAAATGCTGTTGACGAAGATGTTTATGCTGTTTCTGTGGGTGATCTAGCCACTCCTCTGAAGACTGTCAAGAAGAATCTGCTGCTGGCCGGTTTATTTCCGGGTTGCAGTGAGGGTTGCCTGTTCTGTGCTGTGTCCCTATCTGGTTGTCCCTTGCTGAAGTTAGGCATCCAAGGCCTAATGGATAGCAAGGAGATTCTGTTTAAGAAGTCTGCTGTTCAGTTGGTTCCGATGGAAGAAGTTTCTGTGGTTACCATATTCAACAATCCAATCCCGGCTCTCCCGAAGAAGCCCATTCAAATTATGACTGTTGCACCTGTAGTTATCACTGTTCCGGGGCCCCTGCCCTACGTATCTGATAAAGCTGTCCCCTGGCATTATGGGGCAGATGTGTATGTAAATGGGATTAAACAAGAGTTCAACGCTGGCGCCAACATCTGTGATATCACTGGCCCAGCCAAAGTCACCCGCAGTGGCAGGCTCTTCTCGCCTGACATTGCACCGCCTGCTGCCCGAAGACCACTTCTCATAACTCCTGCAGGTGTACCTGTTCCTGCTGCTGATCCAATTATTTCTCCTGCTGCCGAGTCATCCAATGCTCGGGGCAAAGAAATTGAAGTTGAGCCCGCCCAGATGGAGGCACCTATACCTGTAACTGCTGAAGCCTCCCAACAAGAAATGGAGGAGATTCTGAAGATTATAAAGAAGAGTGACTTTAATATTGTGGAACAGCTGGGGCACACGCCCTCCAAAATCTCCATGCTCTCTTTATTGCTGTGCTCCGAGGCCCATGCTAAGGCCTTAATCTCATTCCTCAAGACGGCCCACGTGCCACATGAGACGTCTGCAGTCCAGTTCACTGATTGCGTAGCAAACCTGACAGCAGACAACGGCTTGGGTTTCTCAGATGCTGACCTGACCGCAAAGGGAAGAGACCATAATGATGCTCTGCATGTCTCCATCGAATGCAGGGGCACTACCTTGGCACATGTATTGGTGGATACTGGTTCTTCTTTGAATGTGCTGCCCAAGAAGGATTTGGACCGTTTAGATTGTGAAGGCCTGGAACTGAAACCCAGCAATATCATCGTCAGGGCCTTTGATGGTTCAAAGAGGATGGTCCATGGAGAAGTTGACATTCCGATTCGTGTGGGCTCTCAGGTGTTTGACTCTACATTTTATGTGATGGATATCCGTCCATCTTACTCTTGTCTATTGGGTTGACCTTGGATACATAAGGCTGGGGCAGTGACCTCTACCTTGCACCAGAAGCTGAAGTACCCCGTCAGAGGGAAGATCGTCACTGTGCAAGGAGAGGAGGAATATATGGTGAGCCACTTGAACTCCTTCAGATACATTGAGATGGATGGGGAGTTTATTGAAACCCCCTTTCAGCATTTCGAGGAAGTGCTTCCAATTACAGCAGCAGAAACAGCAGCGGAAGAAAGTGTTCCTTTGAAGATGGCCTCCCTGAGGGATGCCCGGGCTGTAGTTCAGAAGGGTGAATGTGCTAACTGGGGCAGGCTCCCAGACTTCACACAGAAGACTGATAAATTTGGGCTGGGTTTTACCATAGAAGGTCAGAAAGCTATGCGGAAGGCGAAGATCGGAAGACCTCCTGTGTTCATTACAAGTCCAGGAGTGAATGCTGTTGGGGAAGACAATGAAGTGGACGAAGCGGAATTCAATAGCTGGATCTACCCGACAACCGAAGGCGGATTGAACAATTGGATTGCCAAAGACCATACCCCTGTTACCTTTGTGACGCAGTAATAAATTTCTTTGTTTCGTTATTTTGTAATAAACAATAAATAAACTCTATGGCCCGGTGTCTTACCCGAGGCACCGTGGTTTCATTTGTGAGGGCATATAAATTGTCATTTCATATATCATGAATGAAAATCTTGGACGTTTTCCCGCATTGCAAATATTGTGCTCTTTTTCTGTCTTTCTTTCCTTTACATATATTTCAAAGCAGCTGTATTTACACACACACTCACTCATACAGGTTTCAATCCACTCTGGATCTCACTGACAACAACTCTGCTACTGCCAGTTATGACTTCGAAAATCCGATCAACTTAGCCGAAGACGAAGGTGAAGATGATTGCGAAGTGCCTGGTGAGCTTGCAAGACTGTTGCTTCAGGAAGAGAGGGCAATTCAACCCCATGAAGAGCCAGTGGAAACAATAAACTTGGGTACTGAAGCAGACAGGAAAGAGGTAAAGATTGGTGCCAACCTAGAGCTCAGCGTGAAGCAACGATTGACTCAGATGCTACATGATTATATGGAAATCTTTGCCTGGTCCTAGGAAGACATGCCCGGGTTGGATACCGACATTGTGGTCCATCACTTGCCAACTAAGGAAGACTGCCCTCCAGTTAAGCAAAAGGTCCGTCGGATGCGTCCAGAGATGTCTGAGAAGATCAAAGCCGAGGTTATGAAACAGTTTGATGCTGGGTTCCTTGCAGTGACTTCTTACCCTCAGTGGGTTGCTAATGTGGTACCGGTACCTAAGAAGGATGGAAAGGTCAGAATGTGTGTCGACTACAGGGATCTGAACAGGGCCAGCCCCAAGGATGACTTCCCCTTACCTCACATTGATGTCCTTGTTGATAATACGGCTCAGCATAAGGTGTTCTCTTTCATGGATGGTTTCTCAGGTTACAATCAGCTCAAGATGGCACCTGAAGACATGGAAAAGACTACATTTGTTACTCAGTGGGGCACCTTCTGTTACAAGGTCATGCCGTTCGGGTTGAAGAATGCTGGGGCAACCTACCAACGTGCCATGGTTGCTCTGTTTCATGACATGATCCATCACGAGATAGAAGTATATGTTGACGACATGATCGCTAGGTCCCAGACTGAGGAAGAGCACCTAGATCATCTGCAGAAGTTGTTTGACCGGTTGAAACTGTACAAGCTGAGGTTGAACCCGAACAAGTGCACCTTCGGGGTAAGATCTGGGAAGTTGCTAGGCTTCGTGGTGAGTGATAAAGGTATTCAAGTGGACCCTGCTAAGGTCAAAGCTATTCAAGAGATTCCAGTTCCTAAGACAGAGAAGGAAGTCAGAGGCTTTTTAGGACGCCTGAATTACATTGCTCGCTTCATCTCGCATCTGACTGCTACCTGTGAGCCAATCTTCAAGCTGTTGAAGAAAGATCAGGTAGTACGTTGGAACGATGAATGTCAGGCTGCTTTTGACAGAATCAAAGAGTATCTCCAAGAACCACCTATCCTTATGCCACCGGTTGAAGGGAGACCTCTGATACTATATCTAACAGTGCTTGACAATTCAATGGGGTGTGTGCTGGGGCAGCATGACGAGTCTGGCCGAAAAGAGCATGCCATTTATTACCTTAGCAAAAAGTTTACCGACTGTGAGACCCGATACTCACTGCTTGAGAAAACTTGCTGCGCTTTGGTATGGGCTGCTCGCCGGCTGAGACAGTATATGCTGACTCACACTACCTTGTTGATCTCAAAGATGGATCCTATAAAGTACATATTCGAAAAACCTGCTCTGTCTGGGAGAATTGCAAGATGGCAAATGATCTTGACAAAATACGACATTCAGTACACAACCCAAAAAGCCATCAAGGGAAGTGTATTGGCAGACCACTTAGCACATCAAGTTGTAGATGATTATCAATCAATGAACTTTGAGTTTCCGGATGAAAGCATCATGATAGTGACAGATTGTGAAGTACCTGGACCGGATGAAGGACCTGAACCAGGATCCTGATGGTCTATGTACTTTGACGGAGCCTCCAATGCTTTGGGAAACGGTATCGGCGCCATAATCATATCTCCTCAAGGTACTCATACTCCACTCACTGCCCGGCTGTGTTTCAATTGTACCAACAACATGGCGGAGTATGAGGCGTGCATCATGGGTCTCCAAGCTGCGATCGACCTGAGGATCAAGTTTCTGAGTGTCTTCGGAGATTCCGCTCTTGTGATCAATCAGATCAAAGGAGAGTGGGATACGAAACATCCGAACCTTATTCCTTACAGAGAATGTGTGTTGACCTTGATCCCCCACTTCACAGAGATAACCTTTGAACACTTTCCAAGAGAAGAGAATCAGCTGGCAGGCGCGTTAGCTACAATGGCTTCTATGTTCAAAGTTAAATGGGATAATGAGGCTCCCCGGATCATCATCTGGAAACTGGACGAACCTGCATACTGTTGCGATCTCGAGACTGAATTGGTGACTGAGAAGCCTTGGTACCATGAGGTGAAGAGATATCTGGAAGCTCAGGAATACCCTGAAGGTGCCTCTGTCAATGATAAGAAGTTTCTAAGAAGGTTCGCAGCCAAGTTCTTCCTTAGCAACGGCATCTTGTACAAGCGAAACCATGATTCAACCTTACTGCGTTGTGTGGATAAGACTGAAGCAGAAAGAATTATGGAAGAGCTACACGAAGGGACCTTTGGTACACATTCCAATGGACATACAATGGCTAAGAAGATCCTTCGGGCAGGATACTACTGGTCCACAATGGAAGCTGACTGCTACCAACATTCTAGGACGTGCCACAAGTGCCAGATTTATGCAGACAAGGTACACGTTCCTCCGGTTCCCCTGAATGTTCTGACTGCGCCTTGGCCGTTTGCAATGTGGGGCATAGACATGATCGGCGAGATTAAAACGACGGCATCTAACGGGCATCGCTTCATCCTAGTGGCGATTGATTATTTTACGAAGTGGGTTGAAGCAGCATCCTATGCTACGGTAACCAAGACTGTTGTGGCACGGTTCATTCGACATAACCTGATCTGTTGGTACGGCGTCCCAGAGAGAATTATTACAGACAACGGTACCAATCTGAATAACAAGATGATCGCTGAGCTCTGCGAACAGTTCAAGATACAGCACCATAATTCTTCTCCTTACAGATCGAAGATGAACGGGGCTGTAGAAGCAGCAAATAAGAACATCAAGAAAATCGTGCAGAAGATGACAGTGACTTATAAAGATTGGCACGAGATGTTACCGTTCACTCTACATGGGTACCGTACCTCAGCTAGGACGTCAACCGGGGCAACTCCTTTCTCTCTGGTTTATGGCATGGAGGCAGTCTTACCGATCGAAGTGCAAATACCCTCTCTCCGGATAATGAAGGATGCAAATCTGAACGAAGATGATTGGATCCAGACACGACTCGATCAGCTCAACCTCATTGATGAAAAGAGACTTGCTGCTATCTGTCATGGTCAGACGTATCAGAAGCGGATGATCAGGGCATTTAACAAAAAGGTCAGACCACAGGAATATCAAGTTGGGGATCTGGTAATCAAGCGAATCATCCTTCCTCAGAGTGATCCAAGGGGCAAATGGACCCCTACGTACGAAGGGCCATTTGTGGTCAAGCATGTGTTCTCGGGAGGAGCAATGATATTAACCAATATGGATGGTGACGACCTTCCTCACCCCGCTAACGCAGACATAGTAAAAAAATACTACGCATGAGAAAAAGACCCGCTAGGCTGACATGCCTAGGCAAAAATTAGGGCTTCCCGGCGAACCAAAAGGGTTCGGGCAAAATGAAGGGATGAAAATGAAAAAAATCTGTACACCCGGCAAGTCGAAAACCTGAAAAGGCGGCTTGGGCAAAAATGGGTATCCCGGTGGACTGAAAACCCGAAAGGGCGGTCCAGGCAAAAATTAGGGATAAAAGCGTAATACTATGTCTCATTGATCACTTTGCATCCAGAATTCGGTATCGGTATCAAGTTCAGACGGCATCGATCAGTCAGCTTCACCTTCAACCAAGGTCATTAAGTGATGAGACGCTCGGAGTTATAAAGGCAATAGCAGAGTTGAAACCCAGTGGATCATTCATATTTCACACAGCTGTTTTTATTTTCTTTTGTACAAAATTTGTATAAACTCTTTTGTTCGGCGGCGTTCTCTTACTAGGACGTCAGCCTCTTGTACACAAAACGCCTATTTTCAGGCCATTCAAAAATCAATACAAATATACTTTTCAGTTAAACGTGCCAATTGTTTTTCTTTTTCTGTTTTGTTTCGCGAAGAACGTCCAAGGTTCAATTTGTGATATATGCATTGACAATAATTTGCTAACTCATGAATATTTGCATACAAAACAAAGAATTAATTACAGGTAACGTTGGAAACAGGGGCAATAAAAGAGTTGTCTAAGCAATCTAATGGTTCTGTCCTCCAAGGTACCAAGGTAGGTTCAGCTAAAGAACATGACCATCACATCTTAATTCCCCAGAGAGTTAGCCAGCAAGCAGTACATTCTTCTCCAAGCAGAGTTATCAAATCTCAAGGAAATTGAGTATCCTCCCGTAGATCTCAATACTTCCCCAGCAGCATGTATATCCATAACAAGCATCCCCGACAGTCTTGGTCTAAAGATTGTTCCCCGGCGGTATATCAACATTCAAAGGAATCACTTCCCCAATATATCAAAACACTTCCCCAGGAGAGTCCAATTAGCTTCCCCAAGAAAGTTAGGAATCCATCTCCCCAAGCAGTAAGCTTATCCCCAGTAGATTCTGGAAGCTTATCCCTCGCAAAGCACGAATGCGTCGTCCGACTTTATTTAAAGAGTTATTTCCGTAACAGGATATAACTGGGTTATCCTCAGCCAAAAGCCATGGAAAGAGCGTCCCCGACGAAATTTTCTTATCCCCAGCGAAGTCTATTCATACCTCCAATACAGCAAAGATATCCTCAGCAAGTCATTCTCAACAATTCAGCAAAGCATCTCTATCCCCACAGAGTATCACGCCCCAGCATGGTCGCTAGAGTATTTTTCTCCCCGCAGAGTTATTCCATTTTCCAAGTTTATTCCTCAACGGAGTCATCTTCTCCTACCGGTATTCTTGCAAGTTATTATCCCCAGCGGAAGTAAAAGCTTATCCTCCAACATCAGCCCAGGAGTGACTTCCCGGCGCCCGTCAAGGATTCACTTTCCTAGACGAAAACATACATTCATAAAACATCACATACATCATTATAGCATGCATAGACGCATCATATCTTACAAATCTCATTTATGTTGAGAACATCATTGCTTGATCCATATCATGCATTGCATATGACTGACTTTTACCTTTCAGGAAAGATTCAGTTAAATTCTCAATCATATTTCAAGACCTAGACCGGTTCAGTTAATCGACTCCAAAGATTTCTTATCCAGTCCAAGGCCTTCTCTAGTCCAGCTAAATCGACTCCCAACAGATTTTTCTGATGAAGACTCAGTAGAAGTTATCAGATTATATTGGTTCTCTCTCTGACGGCGCATGAGATGATTCCTTTTCAGGTTTAATCCTATGGTTCCCTCTCCAACGGTGAGTGAGGTGATAATTCCTTTTCAGATTATAATTTCCTATTGGTTCTCTCCCGACGGTGCATGAGATTTCCATTTTAGGTTTTTTCTTTGAGATTATAATGTCCTATTGGTTCTCTCTCCGACGGTGCATGAGATTTCCATTTTAGGTTTTTTCTTTAAGATTATAATGTCCTATTTGGTTCTCTCTCCGACGGTGCATGAGATTTCCATTTTAGGTTTTTCTTTGAGATTGTAATGTCCTATTGGTTCTCTCTCCGACGGTGCATGAGATTTCCATTTTAGGTTTTTCTTTGAGATTATATTTTCCTATTGGTTCTCTCTCCGACGGTGCATGAGACTTCCATTTTAGGTTTTTCTTTGAGATTATAATGTCCTATTGGTTCTCTCTCCGACGGTGCATGAGATTTCCATTTTAGGTTTTTCTTTGAGATTATATTTTCCTATGGTTCCCTCTCCGACGGTGAGTGAGGTGATAATTCCCTTTCAGATGGTTCCCTCTCCGACGGTGAGTGAGGTGATAATTCCTTTTCAGATGGTTCCCTCTCCGACGGTGAGTGAGGTGATAATTCCTTTTCCTATGGTTCCCTCTCCGACGGTGAGTGAGGTGATAATTCCTTTTCCTATGGTTCCCTCTCCGACGGTGAGTGAGGTGATAATTCCTTTCAGATGGTTCCCTCTCCGACGGTGAGTGAGGTGATAATTCCTTTTCCTATGGTTCCCTCTCCGACGGTGAGTGAGGTGATAATTCCTTTTCAGATTATAATTTCCTATGGTTCCCTCTCCGACGGTGAGTGAGGTGATAATTCCTTTTCAGATTATAATCTCCTATGGTTCCCTCTCCGACGGTGAGTGAGGTGATAATTCCTTTTCAGATTATAATTTCCTATGGTTCTCTCCCCGACGGTGCGTGAGATGTAATTCCCTTTCAGATTATAATTGCCTATGGTTCTCTTCCCGATCCTGCGAAGATGGTAATTCCCACCAAGATTTTCTCAGCGAGCGTTGTTGAAGTTAAAGTCACCCAAGGTTCTCTTACCGTTCATGCTAAGGTAGTAACCATCCCTGGTTCATTCATCATCTTGTGAAGCTCCGGATCCAGCTCCCGTAACCAGTCATGACATATCTATGCCAAGCATCTGAAATCAACTCCTGCAACGTGTCAGGTACTCATGTTTCTTTTGCAGGTATGCAGGTTCTCGCTAAGGAATCTCTTACGCGATCAACATCTAGATGGCATCTATAAGCCCATCATCCTATCCAGCAACCTCTAAATGGCATCTATAAGCCCATTCCACCATCACTGCTACTATGTGAGCGCAAATTTCTGGGCACTCTAGTGTTCAATCATCTTCTACCCTCGGATTACAAAAGGCACGTCAGCCAATCTGCATCCTCAGGTCTAAGAAGATTGAACAGGGGCAACTGTTGTACCCCAAAATTTGCCCTCACATATTCTTCAAAGAGTTGCCAAGTCAAGCTTCAAATTCCCCAAGTGTTGCACAGTGCAAGGGTCTCCTAAATAGTCCAAAACTAGGGTTTATGTTCTGATCAAGAAAATGAAGTTCCCAAAGGTCCAATCAAGTATCACAAGCCTACAAATATGGTCAAGCATCCTCATATCAAGTTTCAAGACATTCAGCTCAAAATTGCACAGTCAAAACCCTAAATTGCACTACAGTCAACTGTAGGGGCAAAATGGTCATTTGACAGTCAAAAGTTCAAATTTTTGGTCAACATCTCATTTTGAAGCCACAAACATCATTTGATCAATGCTTGATCATGATTCTCAAAATTGGGCTCAAAAATCACCAAGATGCAAAAGTTTCCTTATTTGGACAGTTGGAAAAGTCAACTGTAAATTGACCAGGGCATAACTTTCACATGGATTATCAGAAAAATTCCATCCAAAGCTCATTTTGAAGAGAAAGACATTTCCTACAACTCATCTTCATACTTCAAGTCCAAGAAATGCTCTCACAAAAAGTTATCAATTTCAACATTATAGGTCATTTTCAAAAGTCAACAAAAAGGGACTTTAAGTCAAAGGCCATAACTTGAGATTGGTAAATCAAAATTACATGGTACCAAAGGCATTGGTTAGAGGACTCAAAGACCTTTCCAAAATGTCCAAGAACATGAGAAAAGCTTAAAAATTGAGCAAGTTATGCCTTGTAGAAGTTGGGAAATTTTTGGATATTTTGAAAAGTCAACATTGATTCAAATGACCTAAAATTGCTAATGGGCCCATTTTTCCTCCACAAATCATCATCCATGGCATGTGCACGACCACTTGGCCCAAAGGGAAGTATTTTATCATTTTTTATTTATTTATTTGAATTTTTATTTATAATAATTCATTTAAATCAAATTAAATATATGAAAAATATGTAATCTAGGTTTTATAATCTCTTTGTGCACAAAATCCACTCAATAATTCGTGTGAAATCAAATAGGGAAAGATTTGGAGTAAATTGATCATAATTGATACAAGAACACATGGAAAAGATTGAAAAAGATCCTTAAAAATCAAATTTCCAAAAACCATGAATGCATTGGATTTGTTCTATTTCTTTGACCTAATTGATTCATACATAAGCCAGGAACACAACCCTAATCATCAGACACGCGCAGCTGCTCAAAAAAGCCATTATCAAACTTGAAATTTTTGTGAAGAAATTCAAATCTGAAAACTCCTTTGCAAGGCGATTCAAGTCTCAAGACCTATTCCATTAGCTTCCTCAAGGTCCATTGAACGTGTCCCAATCAAGAACATTCTTCAAAGCTTAAGGAATTGGTATACAGAACTTGAAATATCTCATGAAAAATCCATAATCGTGTTTTCAAATTTATGCATTTTCATGACATTTTAGTTATTGATTCATGTTCCTGGTATGATTCTAAAGCTAACCCGTGCGTTTAATTGAGTTTTTGCAAGCTGTAGACGATTTCACCATTGCCAAATTCTAGGGTTTTCAGAGTTGGGAATTGGGCGTTTTCAAATGGTGTGAAATTAGAGAACCCCAGTACCATGAACATATTCAGCAGGCTGGGACGAAAAACTTGAGACCCTCGCGCTCAATTTATGAGCGTCACAGGGCTAATCGCTATTTTTCAATAGCTGGCCTAAAAGAACGCGTAGAAAAACGTTGCCTAATGTATTTTTGTTTCAGGAACATGAAGAAGATGAATTCGTGGCAAACGGTGATAGGCTGATTTAAATCTTCGCGCGCAGACCCACTAACATTCTTGTTTTCTTTTATAATATTTGTTAGTTATTTATTAATCAAACGCGTAAACTGGCACGGTTGGCAAGCATAAGGATTGGCAAGGTGTGTGACCTGGGTTCGAGCCCCAGGTCTTCAACGTTCTCAATATTATTTTGCAATAAATCTTCACGTGCAGGTTCAGCATTGAAGTACATCATACACGCTCAAAAATCAACGTCCATTTGTCCAGGTTCATCAGATCAAAGGCCATGGATTGGGGAACACCATAAACCCTAGTCCATGCATCACACGCGTCCAGTAAAAGTCAACAAAGCCATGTTAAATGGGCCTGAATTGCTTGAGCTATACCTCCATATTGGGGACTACCACCCCCCTAGGTTTGCCATATCCTTTTTTTATTTAATTTAATTCTATTTCTTTTAATAATTGTTTTGTTCAATTTAATTAATTATTTTCACAAAATATAAAATATCATAAAAAATCAGAAAAGAGTTAAAACAATAAATAATTTTTATTTTAGTATTTTTTTAAATAAATTTGCATGTAATTGAATTTAGTTTTAAATTAGGTTTGCAATTTTAATTCTTTTAATAAAAAAATCTAAAAAATGTAGAAATAGGTTTAATTAATAATTTTTCATCTTTTTTTTTATTTTTCTTTCATAAATATATTAAATAATTAAATATTTTACTTTTTATAATTAAATTGCATGAAAATAAAAATTAGGTTTAATTTAGGTTAAAAACTTCAATATTTCTTAATAAAGTAAAAAATGACTAGAATTAGGGTTTGCATCTTATTTTAATTTAAATTAATTCTTTTTCTCATTAAATTCCTAAAACACTAAAAATACCAAAAAATAGATTCTTTCCTTCTTTTAATTTTAATCAATTCCATGTAATTTAACTTTGCAAAAAAGGGTCCAACGCCCTCGTTTCGATTCAATTCTTAATTCGCTTATTTCTTTTCCGTTTAAATAATTATGTATCTCTCCCGAAGCCATGTAAATTACTTCTCGCACTTTTAATTCTTTTCTTTTTGCTTTCTTTATTTTTCTGTCAAATCGGGTCCTGGTTAATTTTGGCGATGTGGACCCGCGCCATTTGTAATAGCTTTAGATTTTTACATTCTCGCAATATCTTTAACTGTTAATCAAAAGCATGAAAGAATGTATGGACAAAATAAAAACACGCGTAGAACACCAATAACATGACAAGATAAATGCAAATGAAAACGACACACGAATCGCACACACCACCCCTAGGGTACGTCTCACTGTTGCCTTGCCTCGAAAGGTGATCGTCGAGTAGAGGATGTCTTAGTAAGTCCTCATGATCCGGGAACCTGGCATGAGGGTAGCTTCTAAGGTGTCTTCCCATTGCTCTGGTGATCACCATGTCCCGAACCTCGAATTGACCCGAACACCTCAAACGGTGGTGCTACCTACCTCTCAATGGTGGGATGGCACTACTTTAAAGAACATTTACACAGACGAATTCCTTAGGGTAGGTAGGTTCTCGTAGATACTTGCTCTAATTCCAAAACAAATCAAAAAAATACTTTTCACACCGACACTTTTCAAAAAGCTTTCAAAACAATTTTTCAAACACTCTTGAGGACTGATACAAGAGTCGAACTGGAATTTTCAAAGAAACTTTTTAAACCCACATTTGAAAAGCAAACAAACCATTTTTGAAAACACAATGAGCAAGTATCTAAGAGCCCATGGATAACCATGGATAGAAAGGGTGCTAACACCTTCCCTTTCTATAACCTACCTCCCGAACCGAGAGCAGTCTCTTTAAGGAATTTTTCTGTGCTTTTGTCCTTTCCATTTGGAGAAAATAAAAGACGGTGGCGACTCTTGCTTCCGCGACATTTCGCGAACCAGCGTTAAACAGTCAGTTCCAGATCCACCGATCACAGTGGTCGTCGAGTAAAGGACGTTTTAGTAAGTCCTCATGTCCATAAACATGGCATGGGGGTAGCTTCTAAGGTGTCCTCCTATTGCTCTGGTGACCACACTGTCCCTAATCCTCGAATTGACCCGAACACCTCCAACGGCGGTGCTACCTACCTCTCAATGGTGGGATGGCACTACCTTAAGGACATTTACACAGACTAATTCCTTAGGGTAGGTAGATGACTCGTAGATACTTGCTCTAATTCAAAACAAATCAAAAACTTCTTTTCACACCGACACTTTGCAAAAAGCTTTCAAAAACAACTTTTCAAACACTCTTGAGGACTGATACAAGAGTCGATCTGAAACTTTCAAAGAAACTTTTTTCAAACCCACTTACCTTGAAAAGCAAGCAAACATTTTGAAAACACAAATGAGCAAGTATCTAAGAGCCCATGGATAACCATGGATAGAAAGGGTGCTAGCACCTTCCCTTTCTATAAATCTACCTCCCAAACCGAGAACTAATCTCAATAAGGAATTTTTCTGTGCTTTTGTCCTTTCCATGTTGGAGAAAATAAAAGACGGTGGCGACTCTTGCTTCCGCGATATTTCGCGAACCAACTTTAAACAGTCAGTTCCAGATCCACCAATAACAACATCCAAGGCCCAATTTTCTCACACTATATAATCTCAAATCTAATTTTTGTAAAGGAGGGGATCATAATTCACAAATCCACACAAATACTCTAATCTTTTCTCTCAAGTCTCCAAAAGATCAAATAAGGTTCTACACTTTTTTGATCAAGAACACAACAATAATTTCATCAAGATTCAAAAGTCAAGATTAAGAGAAATTATTCTCCGATTATTGATCAGTTCGTTGCGATCTCTATACTTAAGCCTCCTCTTCACTTATATCGGTGAGTTTTCTTGAGTTAAGCACTTTTGAAATAAGTGATTATTTGAGAAGCACTTTTTAGTCAAGCATGAATTAAATCTAGGTTGAATTTTGGATTAAGAATTCAGATCTAATACTAGAATTGTGATTCGATTTGATCATCATGTGTAAATTCGGAATTAAATAGTTGAATTAAGTGCTTATTGAATTAAGTTGATTCTCATGAAAGTGCTTAGTTGATGAAACAAATTGATGATGTTGCATGAAGTTTAATTGTTGATCTTAATCCATCATGTGTAGTTTGAATCTAAACCTTAGATTATGCAAAATCATATGTTGAATGTGTAGAGATTTTATGTTTGATCAAATGCCTAAGTGATGAGCCAAACCTCAAAAACATGAAAAAATTGTTTTATGCCTGAATGTAATCGGTTACCCGGTTATGGTAACCGGTTACCACCCTTTCCAGTAACTAGAATTTAAAAATCTGCCTGCGGTAACCTCAAAGTCAGTAGTGTTTCCCAGCTTTTTTGGCTTGGGTAACCAGTTACCATACCCAGTTATGGTAACCGGTTACCTCAAGTCAATAGCCATTTTCTCAAATTTTTGGGTTATGGTAACTGAGTACCCTATTATAGTAAGCGGTTACCCAGAGAGAAATTGCAATTTTTGCTTTGTTTTATTGCATGTTTGCACACATTGCCTTGTTTATTCTAACTCCTTTTGTGAATGCTTTGCAAAGTACATTGTTAGGCCTTCAACCTTTAATTAACACATGATTATTGTTGAAAGGCGCTTTATAAGATCACTTGTTAGTTGGAACTTGCATGCAATGCACAAGACGATTTTGTTCTTGTATAAATCCTATTTTCGTGCAGGTACCCTGGCATCACACGTATGTTTCTGTGACACATTCCGTCGTGTGATTGTTATTTGTGTATACTGTATGAACTGTGTTTCATGCATGTGTATTTTTTATATTCGAATGTGTCTGCTACGCATTGCAATCTTGATTTATTGATGCTTTGATGCTTATGTTAATGGTATTTTCTTTGTTGATGAAAGCAGCTCACAAAGTTTTCTGGATTTCTTTGTTATTGCTTAGCATCTATGGATTGTTATCCGTTTGGTACATTTCCCTTCTATTTTCTTTCCGCGTCTTATTGCTTTCTAGAGATCATGTCAAAGTAAGGATTTTACCACTTTCCTTGCCATGAGAAGTAGGAATAGAGATGTATGACGGGGATCTCCATTGTTGATCATGTCAAGAATACCTCTAGTTTATTTAAAGACCCGTTTAGGGAAATTCTGCATTATGTGTCATTGTGTGCTACTTGTGTGTGGTTTATTCAAAACCCTACCTTTGAAGTAGGTATTCTACAGGTGTGTTTACATTTTGTGTTTGCATATACTACAGATGACAAGTCCTTAAAAGGAGACGAACATAAAGGGTTATTAGCCAACCCCCGTGCATTCTAGTCTGTGTCATCCTTAGCTCACGTTGTACATCGATGGTTTGGATTTGTGAAAATCTTGTGTATCGAGTCGATCATGTGGAAAAGGATTTTGTATCAACCCCCACACTTTGTCAAAAGTTCACAATGGCTAATGTTGATACCCTGATACCCGCTTGTTTGCTTTGGGTAATCTGCTCCCCTTAGCTAAAGCATTTCTCTTATTTTGCTTTTATATACCAATCCCGCTTGTTTTCTTCAGGTGATCCACTCCACTTAGCTAAAGCATTTTTCTTGATTTTTCCTTTACCTACCTCGATTCATGATATCTTGGTTAGACCATTTTTCTTGAGCTAGTGTGCACCACTCTCGCCATATATGTGCTCTGTTTGTTCGGGCTTTCTACTTTGAGGCACATTACTCTCTCCATGTATGCGCTCTCCTTTGCTTGTTTGGGGTACACCACTCTCGCCATGTACGTGTTTCCTTTTCTTACTTTCTTTGTATATATCATGCTCCCGAAGGACGTGCTTATTTCTTTCTCGATTCAAGCTAGACCTTAGGATAGTAATCCATGCATGCTAAGATAGATAAATATTTCCCCTTTATCCTTGACATAGGGCCACCATTGTATGATAACATTAGGGATTAGATTCTATATAGTCCCCCTTAGATGTTTTCTTTCTTTTTGCATCCTTGCATTTAAAACTACAACTTTCTTTTTCCTTAAACTAATAAAAATACTCTATAACAACGTAAACCCTTAGGGTAAAAAAAACACTAACCAACGCCTTTCTTTTTACCAATCGACTTTTCTCTTCTAAGAGCATGTTAGTTCCTTTCCACTACAGGTCGTAAGTCTCCAAAAGTCGAGCAATGGTGGAATGATTGAATTTAACATTGTTCAACTAAAAAACACAAACCCACCAAAACAAGTGAGCCGAACTACGACTGCTCTGATTCCTTAAAAGGGATACATAGGTGGAGGCTTTTGTGGGGCCTAATCGAGCATATCTTTGTAAAAATCTCTTTCTTTTCCCCACATTTTCTTTTCCCTTTATTTTACATGCATTCCCTCTTTCTTTTTACTTTAAACCTTAGACATAGACTTTGATCACAGCTGTTAGATTAGAATAATAAGAGTGGATACTGTAGAGTACTACAGGCGTGTGGGGTGCTAATACTTTCCCCTCGCGTAACAAACTCCCTTACCCGATCTCTCGGCCGTTCAAACTTGATTTCACCCTTCTCAGGTGTAATACGGTAGGAGAACTGACTTGGGTGTTTTGCATTTTATCGTAATTGTTGCGAATAGTAAGAGTCGCCAGCAACTTTTCTTTTATCCAATAAAGGAAAGGGTGAAAAGAACAGGAAAGACCTTTTGAGATATTTTCTTGAGTTCAGGGGGTAGGTTATGAAAAGGGAATGTGTTAGAACCCTTTTCATCTATAGTTATCTATGAGTTCTTAGTTGCTAGCTCACTTTGAAATGCTTTGTAAATGTGCTTATGATTTATTTTTGAAAGTACTTTTGAAAAGTGTCCTTGTTTAGGTGAACTTTGTAATGATTCCCGTCTCTATAAGAATATATGCAAAGTGTTGACTTTTTAAAATATTTCATGAAAGTGTTGGTGTGTTTTAAAGATGTTTTATTTGAAATGTTTGTGAGTAAGCAACTACGAGTGTTCTATTTACTCAAAAAGTATTTGTTCTTTTCCTCCTCCTTTAGATAGTGTTATCTTACCATTAATTAGTAAGAAACCATATCATTGGATGTGAAGGGAAGGGCATGAGTCATTGTACAGTCATAGAAGGCAACATTGTAGGATACCTTAGCAATTTGTTATAAGGGTCTAAGATCGTTTACCGAAGGCAACATTGAAGGGCCATCGAGGGACTACTATCTTGTATTCGAGAGTCTTTGCCAAAGTATCCCACGTTCGAGGGACATGACTGTTTTATTTTAAGGCTACAAGTGTGGGTTAACCCTAGAGATGCAAGTATGCGAAGTGTGATGTTTTTATTTAAATTTTCTTTAATTGGGGTTGTCTACTTGTTGATTTTTATGTCTTGCCATACACGACCTAATTACTAGCAATAATATGGAAAGCGATAAATTGCAGAAATTAAAAGTTATACGCTATTACATCATTTTGGGATGGGGGATACAAATTTATAAATGGGTATATAAAGAAATAAAGTTCTAATTATTTTTACAACCATATTGAATAATAGAATGCAAAAATGTACCAGAATATAAAGATAATGTAAAAGAGAAGAAAATTGTTTTTTATGGTTCTTTGTAGGAAAAGGTTTTATGGTTAACCTAATTGATTTGAAAAAAGAGAAGTTAATTATTAATTATGGGCTAAGTTGATTCAATTAAAAGAACAAATAAAATAAAAAACTAAGTCTAAATTTATTTTAATTAAGAAAAGAAATTAAATTTGTTAAGGAAATATTTTTTAGGATTGCATGTTTAAGGAAATAAAATAAAATAGCAATAAAATAAAAGATAATTAACCTAAGTATTTAATAAAAATATTTTTTTGGTATTTTTTAGATTAAAAAAATAATATTAAAAGAAAATAAAAGAAAATGAAATAAAAATATAAATTATAAGTCAAGGGGTTTTAAAATGAATTGGGAGGTTAAAAATAGTAAAAAGGGGGCTAGGCCCAAAATGCATTTGTTTGGAATCAAAAAATAAATAAAATAAAAAAAGTTATATGGTCCTGCGTAGGTATGAGCAAAAATAGGGGTAAGGATTAGAAAAAACAAAAAAAGAAATAAGGCACAAACCCTGAGCCCAACGCCTATTTTGCTCTCATGTTACTGGCTTATTGAGGTGTACCATAGACTAGAGTTGGAATGTGTTGGATTTGATGGTAGGATGATCATGTGATGTTGATGTGAGGTGTATGGTGCGCGCCTCAAGCTAGCTAACACTGAATCTGCAAGAACAAATTAAGTGAAAAGTAAAAGGGTACCACTGGGACTCGAACCCAGGTCCCTATAGTTCCAAGCCTTACCCGCGCGCTCTCTACCACTGGGGTGGCTATACATCCGGTGTTTAATACACAAACCAATAAATATATTACAAAATCAACCCTTAATATGTCATCTTATTCTTCCTTGCGCCAACTTCCATGGACAAGATTTTTGAATCTCTGATCTTACTTATTTCTCAACCATTTGTAAAAGTACAAATATGAAAATTGCTCCATTTTTTACCATGATTCCAACCATATAAATTTCATGAACTATTAATCAAAGTTGAATGAGAATTTTATTTGGCCCCAAAATAAAACCTAACTTTTCTGGATTTTCAATTCTAAAATTCTCAACACGTGGTTAATGAAAATGAAAAGTAAGCACATGGTTAGCTTCGAGGCAATGATATCTACATTTTATCTTCACAAATGAACCACTAATGATGCTTGTATGAAGAGTTCAAAGTCAAGAAAACTTACCTTGAAACTGAAATTCATGTTTTAATTTAAAGCACCTTTCAAGGTGTTGTGATGATCAAAATAGCTTCAATGGACCTCCAGGAAGCTAATGCAATGCTTAGCTTTGATTGAGATTGGTTGTATTGTCTTGGAGAAGTCAAGTTGCAGGTGGTTGTTTTTGAGTTTGGAAAGTAATGAAGATGGAGTTACAGTTGTGGAACAAGGATAAGGATGAACTATATTTGATGTATGGAAGCTTTGTAAATGATTTTGAGGTAAAACTCACGATGGAAATGGAAGATACAAGTTCAAGGGCAGAATTGTATACAAATGGAGTTTTTGTGTGCAATTTCTAACTAGATGGAGTTTTGGGAGAATTTCAGGGGTTGTTAATTCGTGTTTGGATTGTAAATAAAATCCTCTATTTATAGGGAAAGGTTTTGGAAGCTTGAAGTAACCAGAAATCAGATATCACATGTTATGGTTTGGTTGAAAATGAGAAATCAAGTTGAATGGATTTTCATGATTCCAAAGTTCAAGTACAAGCATGGTCTGATGTTTGTTTGATGAAGGGTAATTGATTCATGCTTTTGATCTTGCTTTCAATAAGAGATATAAGTTACAAGGCTCAATGCATTGACAATTTGCATAAAGCTTACTTTTCCAAAATGGAAGTGTGATCTTTCTTCCTTAAATGGAAAGTCAACTTGGACAAAGGTTGAATCACTTGGACAATGGATCTATCAGTTGTGTAAACATTAAATTATTGAGTTACTTATAAGTTAGAATGCCTGAAAAGCAAGATTATGAAGCATGCTTGGATATTGGATCAAATATTCATCAAGAAAATGACCTATAATTCAAGTTTTTGAGGCCATCTTCATCTCTTCGAAACTTCTAGCTCAAGCATGATCTCTTCAAGTTCTTGGACATTTTAGAAAGCTTGAAACATCCTCTACAACTCTAATTTTTTTTTCTATTTTTGCTAAATCAAAATGGAGATATGTGAAAAAAGTTCAAGAAGTTGGGACAAAAATCTGCCTAAATTAGGTCAAAATTTCATTGTGTTTAAGAAAAAGTGCATGACTTCATGGGTTTATAACCCAAAATCCAAGAATTTCTAGGACTTGATCATTAAAGCAAAGTTTTAGATATCATCAAGGTCTAAAACTTTCATTTTGAAATTTTTCTTTGAATCATCTTGTATCTTGGTGAAAAATTGGCATGAAGTAATGAAATTATCATGTTTAAAAGCACTTAGAAATATTTCCAAGTCTTGAAAAGTTTGACTTTTCACATTGACTTTTGACTTTCTTGACTTCTTGATGATCAAGCTTCATATTTTTGAATGTATTGATGAATTGTGATCTTTGAAGCTCAACTTTGACCAAAAAGTCAAAGTTTGACTTTATGTGCATTAGTTGACTTTACATCAGTTGATCAAATTTCAACTATCAATCCATTGATATTGAGGAAAGTTTTGAACCATGAAATTAGGTCAACATGTTTTGTTTGAATCCTTGAGATTATGCTTCAAGCCATTAGATCATGTATTAGGTCAAAAGTCACTGATCAGTCAGTTACAGTAAAAACCCTAATTTTAACCATTTTGTCCTTTTGGTAAATTGAGTGCTTTTCTTGAGGGATTATAATAAATCTTGGTCAAATGATGAATATGATTTTAAAATTTTGATGTTGGCCAAAAATCATGAAGTTTGACTGTAGGTTGAGCATAGTTGACTTTTTACATAATATAGTTAATTTTCAGTCATCTGGTCAATTGACTGAGCAAAATTGTGATTCAAGACTTGAAACTTTACATGAGTATTATTGGAGGTCTATAATGATCCATGAAAGTAATTTGAGGCACTAGAAGTCCAATTATCCTTGTGAAAATCAAAACTCTAATTTGAGGCATCAATGTTTAGAAGAGGGTTTGACCTAGTCAACACTTGTGCAAACTTGAGCTATTGGAGATCTTGTGTGAAATGTCTTGAGAAAAGAGAGGGAAAATTTTGGGGTACAACAGCTGCCCCTGTTCAATCTTCTTAAACCTGAAGAGGTAGATTGGCGAGTCCTCCATTCGTGACTTGAAGGTGGAAGTTGATTGAACACTAGAGTGCCCAGAAATTTGCACTCGCTGATGCACGAAGTAACGTGTTAGTTGATTGTGTCGGAAATGGGCTTAAAGATGCCATTTAGAGAGGTGATGAAGAGTTGTCAAAGATGGGCTTATAGATGCCATCCAAAGTGACTGCTGGTATGTATAAAGCTTGGCTATGACTATTATTTTAACTTATACTGGAAGGAATCTTGTGGCGACTACTACATCGACAAGTGATGAAGGAATATCTTACGACTACTACTTCAACAGGTAATGAAGGAATCTCTGACGACTACTACTTCAACAAGTAATGAAGGAATCTCTAACGACTACTACTTCAACAGGTAATGAAGGAATCTCTAACTACTACTACTTCAACAGGTAATGAAGGAATCTATGATGACTACTACTTCAACAGGTAATGAAGGAATCTCTGACGACTACTACTTCAACATTTAATGAAGGAATCTCTAACGACTACTACTTTGACAGGTAATGAAGGAATCTATGGAGACTACTACTTTAACAGGTAATGAAGGAATCTCTAACGACTACTACTTCAACAGGTAATGGAGGAATCTCTCACGACTACTACTTCAACATGTAATGAAGGAATCTCTGACGACTACTACTTCAACATATCATGAAGGAATCTCTGACGACTACTACTTCAACAGGTAATGAAGGAATCTCTGATGACTAATACTTTAATAGATAATGAAGGAATCTAAGCTTGATTTCGTCTCGGACAGATATTCTTTAAATGTTTGAAATCTACCGGTCAAACATTTAATTTAATTTTTTTTTGCATAAAGACTTTTCCATTTTTTTAATAATGATACATAGAATAAAATGAAGATTTATTTTATAAAATGGGAAAATATTATATTTCAGTCCTTGACTGATCGATGCACTTTTATTACATCCACTTGCGACAATAAAATAATGGTTATCCAACTTTTATTATATGCACTTGCGACAAGGACAATAATATTATCCAACTTGCGAAAAGATAAGATGCTCAAGAGAATTTGGGGAGAAGATTGACTAAGAATGTGTTTGGATTGACCGTTGATAAAATTGATTGTAGTATAATTGAGTTAGATTGATTGTAATATAATTGAGGTACAATAAATTCTATTTTTAATAAATCAAACACTTTAAAATCATTCTGAATCAATTCTTCGTCTTTATAATTGATTATGGGTCTTCTAAAAGTGGAATCAAACATACACTCACTTTATTGCGGAAAAGTCACAGTTTCCCATTTTCTGAACCATCAGATCCATCGATTAATAATATGTCACATTGAATTTATTATTTTCTTTTTTAATTAAAATTTGATAAAAAATAACAAAGGAAGTATACTTGTTGTCGTCGCCATGCATCACCACCACGTTCTACACCGTCATGATGTTATTGCATCGTAGCCGTTTCGACCGCTTATGAGATTCAGTTTGCATATTTTACATGAACTTTTTTTTGGTATGCTTGATGTCGTACCTATAAACCATATCAAATGAAGGAAATGCAACCCATTTCTCCAATATTTGTCCAAACATCAGGAGTTCACACAAACGTATGATATCAACAAACTCACATTTTTCCACTGGTTCATTTTATTTGAGTTTCTCTTTTATAATTTGTTGTTTCAATTACTCTGCAACCTTATTTTTCTTAATCCTCATACCCAGATGTTCATCATATTAGCAGTTGTGGGTTTTTTATTACACGATTTATTGATTAAAAAAGCATCAGTTTTGTTTTCTCCAATGGCGTCTGAAGCAATAAAAGGACAAAGATGAAAGAAAAGAAGAAAAAAAGAAACAAAAGAAGGATGTCACGTTGAGGATCTTTGAAGGTCGGAGACACGATGAGGGCTTGAGAACGAAGAGACAGACATGTAGGTGAGGGTGACAGGTTGATTGCAGGACTAGTGGAGGAAGACACGGGAAGGAGAAAACATTTTTTTGTAATTTTTATGTATTTTCTTTTCTATAAAAGTGCTAGACATGTGGCTTAATTTAAACCATTTGATTCATATTTGTACATTCTGGGAAAATTGTTATCCGGAATGTTGGTCTCTAGCCCACGAAGGTACAAGTCAGCCAGTACAACTAGCCCATGAAGATATCAAGTCGACCAATATAGCTAGCCCACGAAGGTACCAAGTCAGCCAGTACAGCTAACCCATAAAGGTATCAAGTCGGTCAGTACAGCTAGCCCACGTATATACCAAGTTGGCCAATATAGCTAGCCCACAAAGGTGTTAAGTCGGCCAGCAGAGCTAGCCCATAGAGCTAACCCTCACAACTAGCCTACAGAGCTAGTCCGCAGAGATATTCCGCAAAGGTACAACCAAGTCGGCCAGCACAACAAGCCTGCAAAGGTACAAAGATGACCAATAGATCTAGCCCACAGATCCAACCCGCAGAGTTAGCTCACGAAGGTACCAAGACAGGAAATACAACTAGCCCTCAAAGGTAGCAGAGGTAGCCCACAGAGGCAGCTCGTGGAGCTAGCCCATAAAGGTACCAAGTCATCCAGTAGAGCTAGCCTACAAAGCCAGCTGACGGAGTTAGCCCACAGAGCTAGCCCACAAAGACACCAAGTCGGTCAATACAACTAGCCCACGAAGGTACCAAGTCAGTTAACAGAGCTAGCCCCCATAGCTAGCCCGTGAAGCTAGCTCACAAAGCTAGCCCATGAAGGTAAAAAGTTGAACAGTATAACTAGCCTACAAAGGTACTCAGTCGGCTAAAAGAGCTAGCCCACAGAGCTAGTCCACACAGTTACCTCATGAAGGTACAACTATGTTGGCCAACATTACATGCCCGCAAAGGTACCAAGTCGACTAACAGAGCCAGCAATCAGAGCTAGCCCACATAGCTAGCCCGCGAAGTAACTGACCCTCAGATAATTGATGGGAATTTAGAACATCTCTCCCATGTGATAATTGCCACATCAATAGTCATGAATATGGTTTTATGGCATTGATTACCCTTGTCTCACAAGGAAGACTATAAAAGAGAGACCTCGAAGTAGGAAAAAGAGATCCACAATTTCATAGAAAAACACTTAAGTGCATAAGTAGACATTGAAGGTCCTCATTGACCATCGGTAATGGGGCTCAAAATGCGTCATCTCCCGACCAACATCGAGGAGGTTATCAAATTCGTTCTTTGTAGGAACAATTGGCACCGTCTGTGGGAACCGGTAAAACTTTCCCGGGTCACACAAAATCATTTTCTCCACAGTTGCATATTGCCTTTGATCGATCGTCATCATCATCACAATTTTGACAGTTGAGAAAGAGGTAAACAAAAAATTTTGTTTGATTAAGCATTCTGCAATTGGTGATTTGATTTTAATCCTATTTTTGAATTCGATAAATTTCTCGGCATCACATGTTGAATTCATGAGAGAAATAATTCCTAGTTGATTTTGTCATTTTGTTAAATACATTAACTTGGTGATAATAATTTATTCTTGTGAAAAATAGTAAGCTGGGTAACTTCCTTGTAGGGACAAGGAGAGTCACAATATGGTAGATTTTTGTATGATTTTGTGGGATTTGGATGCTACGATGATAATGCGTATTGACCCAAGAATGAATGTCTTACTTATCCCTCTGACGGGATCCCCTTTATATAGTTTTCCTGATGCTTCATAAGATCTTCATTCAAGAGGTGACTCCTCGGCTTCTAAAATGTATAATTGTCGTCGTCACCATGAATGAGAGTGTTCAAGATGGTATACCACTTGTATTAATGCGCCGTCAACTGTTACACTTGTTAAATGGGTTGTGATGATAGGCGGCTATAGAAAAATATGCTCCGACTAGGTACCATATTCAGGATAGTATAGTAGATGTGTCATAACACTCTATGTCTATGTAGGTTGTGCATACTCATTTTGTTCCTTTCCAAATGACCTTATAAACTGGTTAAAGCTAATACTTCTGGGATGTGCATAATTATAATTGTTATTATAAGGGTTATTATAATATTTAACAAAATAATATTTATAATGATTATAATATTTATAAGTCGGTTATAATCACAAATTAGGAACATTGGGATATTATGGACTAGTATCATGTATCATCGATTGTGTTTTTCAGTCTATTGTTGTTACCTCTTATTTCATATACCTTTTATGAGGTCAGCCAACAAGGTATGTCATATATTGATGACTTTGATAAATAACAAGTATTTTTAAGTTGATCATAGCAAATGAGAATAAACTAATAGCATAATCATCAAGGAAACTGAAACAACTGGCCAAATAATCATCGAGATAAAATCAATGAAGTCGCCATCAAATGCTTTTTATCCCACTGGAAGGGAAAGGTAAACATCGACTAAACCTGAGAAGGGTGAAATCAAGGTCTTGCGATTGAGAGATATGGGTAAGGGAGTCTATTGTGCAAGGGAAAGGTATTAGCACCCCTCACGTTTGTGGTACTCCACGGGATCCACTCTTGTTGTTCTAATCAAAGGGTGTATTCTAATCTAAAGCTAAAGCTTAAGGAAAAATGCAAAGAGGGAATGCATGCAAAAGAAAACATGGGGAAAAGAAGGAATATTTACAAATTTTTGCTCGCTTAGGCCCCGCGACCAAGTGCATACATATCCCTTTAAAGAATCAACGCGTCGTAGTTAGGCTTAAAAGTTTTCGTTTGTTTTGTATTTTTATGAACAATATTAATTTTGCTTTCTACCGCAGCTCGTCCTTTGGAGACTCATGTGTTGGCATAGGAAGGAATTAACATGTTCTTACCCGAAGAGGTGTTTTCAAAAGAAAAATGCCCTAAGGCGGATAATGCTACATTCATGCTCTAGCGAGTAGACATAGTGTCACCCGACCTTTGGGGATTTATGCGTCGTATTGAACAGAGTAGAATTAACACATCCTTTTGAGAGTTTCGAAGAAAAGGCCCGAAGGCGAAAGAGTTTAGGTTGGTTGATGTTTTTACCTTGAAAAAGGATTTAAGAAATGTTAGAGTTTTTTATGCATTTTCCAGAGAAAAGAGTTTTAGTCTTAATCATGCAAAAAGGAAATAAAAACATCTAAGGGAAACTATATATCTCTATACCTAATGTTATCATACAATGATGGTCCTAAGGTTTGGATAACAAAGGGAAATCTCTACCTAAGTTAACATGTATGGATCACGGTCCTAATGTTTAACTTGTATCTGAAACTAAACAAGTGAATCCTAAGGAAACATGCAAAAGTGTAAAGAAAAACACAAGCATAAGTGCAATCGAACAAAGTCAAACCAAAACCAAAACAAAATCGAGTGCAAGCTAACAATAAACAAATGAATCCAATGGATTTCAAAGTGGGAGTAAGGTACTCTTTCCACTTAATTTGCTTAAGCACCAACGTCGACTAACAACTTGGAGCGTCAACTTTTAAAGAAACATGGTCTAACATCGCCAAAACGAATGAAAAAGTGTGGGGGTTGGTTACGAACCTTTCAGTATCAGCTTGTCTGACCTCTTGTTGAGCTATAGTTGACTTTTGAGGTCCTGGCTCTGGTTCTCTTCTTGGTTGGTGACTGCTCGATGCACCAATAGTCTGGGCTACTTCTTCAAAGGCTACTGTAATACGGTGGGAGAACTGACTTGTTTTTGAATTTTATCGCAAATGTTGCGGATAAAAAGAGTCTTCACCGACTTTTCTTTTATCCAATAAGGAAAGGTGAAAAGAACAGGAAAAACCTTTTAAGATTTTGAGTTCGGGGGGTAAGTTATGAAAAGGGAAGGTGTTAGCACCCTTTTCATCTGTAGTTATCTACGGGATCTTAATTCCTTAGCTCACTTTAATTTGCTTTGTGTATACTTTGAAAAGGTTTTGAAAATGCCAATGTAAGGAAATCTGCTTTATAATAACCCTTGTATCAGTCCTCAAGAGTGTTTATATATGTTTGAAAGTAGTTGTTTTGAAAGTGTGAGGTGTGAAAATTATTTTAGTTTGTGAACAAGCAATTAAGGGTATCTTACCCACTGAAAGGTCTTTCATTATTCTTTTCCTTCTCCGTTAGGGATGGTGTTATCTGATAACACTTACTTTACACTTGTTTTTGACTCTGATTTCACATGTTATTTATGTTTTTTATTATTTTTTTCTCGTATTATGCCTATCTTTTGTTTCCTTTTCAGGTAATTCAATTATCCAGAGCTCCCCTGAAGAAATGAAGGAAAACAGGCTGAAAAACAGGAGTTTAGGTAAAATTTGCACTCATGGAGTCCATCATAGCGCCGCCCATAGGGTAGGCCATGACGTGGACCACCTTCTGCTGACCTCAACCACGACGTTCCCCACTTCCTTTCATTTACACTCATGGCGGGCGCCATGGCCTCCATGGCGGGTGCCACCTTTGGACGATGTTTTCACCCCCAAAAGGAGTTGGGGGCATTCCTGTGATTTCCTGCATTCTTCATCCTTTATACATAAAAGTTCTTGATTTCATTTCAATTCACGCAAGCTTAGTTGCAAACTTGATCCAGCCATAGTTGTAAACTTAAGCCATATAATTTCACCATTGTAAAGCAATAATTCTTCACATCGGGGAATTATTGCACTGTTGATTGAGTATATGATCGAGTTCCTAGGTTGAGTCTGTAATCGAGTTTGGAGCACTTCGGCAGAAGTTTATCCTGCCACATTTATTTTCAACTGCTGTTTAATTCCAATCGCATTTTACTTCCAGTTTGTACCATATTTAAAACTTCCCCATTTGGAGCAGGTTTCTATTTATATTTCCCGCACCTGCTTTTACTTTTTTTATTTCCCACACCTACTTTTACTTTGTTTATTTCCCACACCTGCTTTTACTTTGTTTATTTTCCGCACTGCTTTTACTTTGTTTATTTCCCGCACCTGCTTTTACTTTGTTTATTTTCTGCACTGCTTTTACTTTGTTTATTTCCCACACCGCACTTTAAATTATTTACTTTCTCGCATGATTTATTTTAATATGTCTGTTTACATTCCCATGTCAGGCTGAACCTTACTGGGCTAGAATGTAAGGAATCTAGTTAGATCGATATTCCAAATAATATGTCAATAGAAATTCTTATGGGCTATTTTGGTTTTTAATATGAGTTTTCTGTACTTTATTGTTGTTGGGTAAGATCGAAAGTCGTCCAACCCTTTGTGAAACTTGGTTAGTTCTAACTGGTCAAAGGAAGCGAAAGTGCTTTGTCTGGTTAGTTAGGGATTTTTATTATCAAAGAAATCAATTTTGAAACTATTTTCGGACGCATTTATAGGGTTAAAGTTAGGTCCCATTTTTATTAGAAATTCCAGATCAAAATACTTTTCAACTTGGTCAAGTACTTTATTTCTTAAAAATAGGTTTATTACTTTAACGCAATGCGCACATTTTTATAAGTGACGATAAGAAGGTCTGATTAGAGAGTAAACTCGATTCTGATTACGCGAAAGTTACATTTCCTTTTAAATTAGTTCTTTTCTTTAGTAGAAAATATTGCCCTATAAGTAGTTCTATTCCGAAGCATTGCGAATATCATCTGACTATGTGAATTAAATTCGACCCTGCTTTTATATCTAAAGTTTATTTCTCCACACTTTACTTTCTTGCATGCTCAATTACCTGTTTAATATTTACTTAGCTAAACACTATAACAATAGGAAATGATAGATTGACGATTGGTCTCTGTGGATCGATAATCTTTTATATTAATCTGACGCGATTCGTACACTTTCGAATACACCGCATCAAGTTTTTGGCACCGTTGCAGGGGACCAATTTCGTCAAATTTCGCACCCTATAGTCGCACCGTCTAGACTAAGTTTTACAGTCCGGTTGATGCGAAGATCTCGCAGCACCGGAACCTTATTTAATCCTTTAGCAGAACCTGAACGTTACATCCATTTTCTCCGTAGAATTAGAAAAACTATGGCCGATAATCGTAACCAAAGACCTCTTAAGGAATTTGCCCAACCGTCAGATGAGGAACCTAGTTCAAGTATCGTAAACCCAACTATAACCACAAATAATTTCGAACTAAAACCCTCATTGCTACAATTGGTGCAACAAAACCAATTCGGTGGTCTCGCTACTGAGAACCCGAATCAACACTTAAAAACTTTTATACAATTAGCAGACACTTTAAAATGCAATGGTGTTTCGTTCGAGGCAATACAACTAAGATTATTCCCTTTTTCCCTCAGAGATAAAGCACGAGATTGGTTGGATTCCCTTCCACCCAATTCAATAAAAACTTGGGAAGACCTTAGGAGAGTATTTCTTACAAGATATTTTCCGCCCAGCAAAACTACTGTCCTTAGAAACCAAATCACCAGATTTAACCAAAACTTGGGAGAATCACTTTTTGAAGCATGAGAGAGATATAAGGACCTGTTAAGAGCCTGTCCACACCATGGCCTAGAACAATGGCTAATCATCTACACCTTCTATAATGGACTCCATTACAACACAAAGATGTCTATCGATGTTGCCGCTGATGGCACATTGATGAATAAACCTTACGTAGAAGCCTCCGCTCTCATTGAGGACATGGCCCAAAACCATTACCAATGGGGAATAGAACGAGCTACGGTAGAGAAAAAGGAGACATGATGCAAGTTAAAATGGACGATCTTTCCTTAAAAGTTCAAAACATGTCTCAAAACCCTAATACTGTAGCCGCATTAGCTTCAGAATGCGAACTCTATGGGACCCAAGGACATCAACCTGCGGAATGTAACTTGTTGAATGAGCCTTGCTCAGACCAAGTAAACTACACCCAAGGAATCCCATTTTTAAACACTTACAACCCCGGATGGAGGAATCACCCAAACTTTTCTTATAAAAACAATAGCCCAATATAAAACTCTGCACCTCCGAGACCTACAGGTTTCCAAGCCCAAAGACCAAATCAACCTATGCAAGTTGTGGCACCCAAACCAAAACTTGAGAAAATCATGGAAAATTTCATTTCAGCTCAAACCCAGCAAAACAAAGAGTTCCTAAATCAGAATATTCACGTAAACGAACTAATCACGCAATTAGGAACTAAGGTTGATCAGATAATTACGCATAACAAGATGCTTGAAACCCAAATCTCGCAGATAGCCCAAACACAAGCCCCAAAAACTACACCTGGAGGACAATTTCCTGGACAACCTCAACCAAATCCTAAAGGGCAAGCTAATGCCATTTCCTTACGAAGTGGTACTACTTACGATGGACCCAAGAATCTAGCCATGAGTACACCCTCACAACCTAAGACAAATGTTTTGCCTATAGACCAAGTGGAGGAACCAGAGGAACCAGAAAAGAAAAAGAACCAAAATTAAAAGATAAAACTAATAAATCAGCACCCTCGTACAAACCCTCAGTCCCATTTCCGCAAAGACTTAAACAAACCAAACTTGACAATCAATACCAGAGATTCGTTAAAGTTATAGAAAAACTCCATGTAGATATTCCTTTCACCGAAGCCATCACTCAGATACCATCTTATGCTAAATTCCTAAAATACATCCTCACCAACAAGCGTAGACTTGATGATCCCAAACCTATCAAATGCAATTTTATTTCAGAAAATAAACTTGCCAAGAAAGAAAAGGATCCAAGAAGTTTTTCCATTCCTTGTATCTTAGGAAATCATACTATTGACAAAGACTTCTTAGATCTAGGAGCTAGCGTCATCCTTATGCCTTTAGCAGTTTGTAGAAGGTTAACCTTAGGAGAATTGCAGTCGACTAAAATGTCTCTCCAACTAGATGATAGATCAGTTAAGTATCCTATAGGCATACTTGAAGACATACCAGTTAAGATCGGTCAGCTATATATCCCAACTGATTTCGTGGTTATATATATTAAAGAAGACAAAGAAATCCCAATCCTCTTAGGTATACCATTCCTATCAACAGCCGAAGCCATAATTGACGTTAAGAAAGGAAAATTAACATATGAGGTGGGTGATGAAAAGATAGAATTTATTCTTTCAGAGTTCTTAATTGTACCAGTCATAGGAGATGCCTGTTATGCCATCGACGTCATTGACGAGTGTATATTGGAACTTAAGCGAGAGGAATCTAACAAAAATGTCAAGTTACCTTCGACTCCCATTATGGAGGACGATGGATTTAAAAGTTTAAAACCTTACATCGATGACGACCTCTATGAATGTTTATCGCTTACTCCCGATCCCATGCCTTGCCCTTTGAAACCATCTTTAGAACTGAAGGAAATTCCCAAGAACCTTAGATACGAATTCTTAGATAAAGAGATGAATCGTCCTATTATAGTTAACGTTATTTTAAGTCAATACGAGACAACTAAAATCTTAGAGATATTACGAAAATATCCCTCAGCTTTAGGGTATAACATCTCATATTTAAAAGGAATAAGTCCATCGGTGTGCATGCACCGGATCTTGTTAGATGAAAACTCTAAACCCTCAAGAGAACATCAAAGAAGAATAAATCCTATAATGAGCGATGTTGTTAAAAGAGAAGTTCTTAAGTTACTAGAGGCTGGTATAATTTACCAAATATCAGATAGTAATTGGGTGAGCCCTGTGCATGTGATGCCAAAGAAAGGAGGCATCACAGTCATAGAAAATGAGAAAGGTGATCATATTGCTAAATGAATAGAAGGAGGTTGGTGTATGTGTATATATTATAAAAAATTAAACAAAGCAACCAGGAAGGATCATTTCCCTCTTCCATTTATAGATCAAATGCTCGAACATCTGGCCAGACACTCGCACTTTTGTTATCTAGATGGATACTCAGGATTTTTCCAAATACCTATTCACCCTGAGGATCAAGAGAAAACAACCTTCACTTGTCCTTATGGAAAGTTCACCTATAGATGAATGCCCTTCGGACTCTGTAATGCCCCTGCCACTTTTCAACATTGTATGATGTCTATATTTGCAGATTACCTAGATGGAATAATGGAAGTTTTCATGGACGATTTCTCGGTGTGTGGATTCAATTTTAAAGATTGTCTCTCCAACCTCAAAAAAATCCTTGAAAGATGCGTAGAGGTGAACCTGGTGTTAAACTGGGAAAATGCCATTTTATGGTTAATGAAGGTTTAGTATTAGGACACATTGTCTCCGAAAGAGGCATTGAGGTCGATAGAGCCAAAATTGAAGTTATAGAAAACCTCAGCCCACCTAAAACCATTAGGGAGATTAGAAGTTTTCTTGGACATGCTAGTTTTTATCGGTATTTTATAAAAGACTTCTCTAAAATAACAAAACCTTTGACTAATCTTCTAATGAAGGACGTTGAATTTTTTTTGACGAGAAATGTCTCGAAGCTTTTAAATTTTTGAAACAAGCATTGATTTCAGCTCCGATCATGCAACCCCCAGATTGGACACAACCTTTTGAAATCATGTGCAATGCCAGCGAATATGCAGTTGTTGCTGTTCTAGGACAACGAGAAGACAAGAAATTACATGTTATATATTATGCGAGTAGAACCCTAGATACCGCCCAACTCAACTATGCAGCAACAGAGAAAGAATTATTGGCAGTAATTTTTGCGATATATAAGTTTAGGTCCTACCTAGTTGGAGCAAAGATCATTGTTTACACTGACCATGCTGCCATACGTTATCTATTAAATAAAAAGGACGCTAAACCTAGATTACTTAGATGGATCCTGTTACTCCAAGAGTTTGATCTAGACATTAAGGATAAGAAAGGCACAGAGAATGTTGTCGTTGACCACCTCTCTAGATTAGAACACTTAAAACCTGACTTATTGCCTATAAATGATGATTTCACCTATGACAGACTTATAGCTAAGACTGATGATTTCGAGCCTTACAGAGATAAAGATTTTGAAAAAAATTTAGTAATGAAGAGCGTACCTTGGTACGCTGATTTTGTAAACTACCTAGCTGCAGATATCATACCCCTTGATCCAAATTACCAACAGAAAAAGAAGTTCTTCAAAGATGTTAAACATTTCTACTGGGATGAACCACTCCTATTCAAGAGAGGAATATATAATATTTTCAGGCGTTGCGTCCCAGAAGAGGAAATAGAAGACATCATCAGACACTGTCATTCTGCACCTTATGGTGGACATGCATGTATATCTAAAACGCATGCCAAGATTCTTCAAGCAGGCCTCTATTGACCAACTTTATGGCGCGATGTTCATGCCTACATTGTCAAGTGAGACTGATGCCAACGCACTGGGAACATATCAAGACGTGACGAGATGCCAATGAGGAATATCCAGGAAGTTGAACTCTTTGATGTTTGGGGTATAGACTTTATGGGACCATTTCCACCTTCAATGGGAAATAGGTACATTTCGGTAGCTGTGGACTACATGTCTAAATGGATTGAGGCTATTGCATCACCCACAAACGACACAAGAGTGGTAGTCAAGTTATTTAAGAATATCATTTTTCCGAGGTTTGGAACACCCTGTCTCGTTATAAGTGATGGAGGATCACATTTCATATCCAGAATATTTGATAAGCTCTTGAGTAAGTATGGAGTAAAGCACAGAGTAGAAACACCTTATCATCCACAGACTAATGGCCAAGTAGAAGTGTCTAATAGGGAGATTAAACAAATCTTAGAAAAAACTGTTTCAATTTCCAGAAAAGATTGGTCTCATAAGCTACATGAAGCACTATGGGCCTACAGAACAACTTTTAAAACCCCTATTGGAATAACCCCTTACCAATTAGTATATGGAAAATCTTGTCATTTACCCTTCGAGTTAGAGCATAAAGCCTATTGGGCCATTAAGACCCTGAATTTGGAATATTTGACTGCTGGTGAAAAGCGCATCCTTAACATTCATAAATTGGAGGAATTCCGCCAGTCTGCCTATGGGAATGCTGTAATATATAAAGAAAGAACCAAAACTTGGCATGACAGAAGAATTATAAAGAAAGATTTCAATATAGGCGACCTTGTTCACCTTTTCAATTCTAGGTTGTGACTTTTTCCTGGAAAGCTATGTTCAAGATGGACTGGTCCTTTTGAGGTCTCTAGAATCCTAAGATCTGGAGCAGTCGAGATCAAGAACAATTCTTGTAGCCATTCATCTTCAATGGGAAGAGGTTGAAGCACTAGAAAGGAGGTGACATTCCCACCAACTACTCCAGCCATACTCTGATTGATCCACCAATACCAGTTTCCGATATATGAAGTTTACCCGTCAAGCTAACGACGTTAAACAAGCGTTGCATGGGAGGCAACCCATGGGTTTATTTTTATTTTTTGCATTTATTTAATTTTTACTTTATCAAATTTTATTTTTATCTTTATACTAACAGTTACAAAATTTATGATTTCAGGCATCACCTTCTATCCGTCTTTGCTAACTACATTTTTAAGGATGGAGCATTTCGACGACATGCATGTTTCCTTCCGAGATGACACTCAGAGACAACGCTATGCGGTCCTTTCACAGTGACCCATGGCACCGACCATATATCCAGACCAGATTTGCAGGTAAGCTCTTGGCTTTGAATCCAATATCAAGTATTTATGCAACCATCTAAAGTGGGACGAGTATGCAGATGACCTAAATGTGACCTACAGGAACCTCACCTTAGGATTCCTCAGTTCATTTGAGTTTGAGCCCTATAATGGACAGGATGGATATCTCACTTTCAGACTATTCGGGATAGAATATTATTTTGCCCAGAGGGAGTTTGGAGACTTACTAGGCTTCTAGACCACACCCGATGCTATACCTGAGCTACCAGTTGGCTATTTCATGACTAGGGACATAGAGAAATTCTGGAGAGATATTACTGTTGGAGGGAGCCTTGATCCTTCCACTCAGCTATCCCCTGTTATTCACAACCCCGCTTTCAGGTATTTTCAGATGGTTATTGCTCACACTTTCCTAGGGAAGGCCGACACTGATACCCATGTTAGCAAGGAGGAGATATTTTTCCTCTACTATGCAACCCAGTCTCGCCCTGTAGCCTGTGGAAATTTTCTGCTGTGGAATCTCATGATGACTTCTAAGTCTGCTGAATGTATCCTCCATGTGGGAGGGACAGTGACTCAGATTACTTCTGCTTTGGGTCATACAAGTAAGTTATCTTACCTTACCTCCTATTATGGATATACTACAATGGACATTGATTTCTGTTTGGATCGTGGGCTGATAAGAAGAGTCTACTTTAATCTCAACCAGTATAGACTCCTGATTGATAATGAAACCGTTCATTATTTTACCTTGCCTGATCCCATGATGACCAATGTCCATAACCCTTCCAATTGGACATATGCCTTAGAAGGTCTTGGAGAGACTGTGGACGAGCGAAAATCACCTCCGGTACCTAAGTATCATCCATGTCCATCGCCAGATAGGACCACTGTATTCTCTAATAATTTCTCTTTGCAGCAACCCGACATCTATGCACAGGTTGCTGAGCTGCATAGAGAGGTGGCACAACTTCTCCAGACAGTTGAAGACCTCTCTCTTCAAGTTATGGTTTTCAATGCTACTCACTCTACTGGGGCAGACCTCCTACAACAGGAAATTGATAATCTTCGCAGTAAGTTAGCTGCAGCTCATGGTTCTGAGTCGACCAAGGACCCTACTACTCCTTGATGATCTTGATTCATATCTGCACTGTTTTGTTGTTTTGTTGTTTCTTTTATCATGTTGTTTCCTTTTTCAGACTTATCTATTTTTATGCCTAACTCTTGCATTCTACTTTTTTTCTTCTTCGTGACTTACCATAATTAAGTATATTTCTATTTTATCATTTTTTTTCTCTTTAATTAATTGTTTATTTTATTTTTATGAGTTTATTATTTTCAAGTTATAAACATAAAAGAAAAAAAAATTAAATACACCAATCCTTGGAAGCACCAAATGAAGAATTATTGTTTGCACCTACGAGAAGAAATTGGAATAAGAAGCCCAAACAAACAAAACAAAGAAATTTGAGCCCAACTCAAATTCCAAGCATGGCGCCCGCCATGGGGTCTGAGACTATAATAGGCAGGTTTTCAAAAACCTCCCACTTTCTCCATTTTCAACCCCAAAACCACCCAAAAACTCTCATTTTATCAACCACCTACTACCCCATTAACCACTCCAACATCCATTTTTCTAATCTTCATAAAAATTCAAACTTGCTCCTCCCAATCTCCAACACCCATTTTGAAACCCATTTTTTTCAATTTTCTTCCAAAGGAGCAACAATGGAGTTCAACGGATACGTTCTTCGTGAAGGCAAACCCGGAGACCGACAACGAAAGATCCTTGAAAAATTGTAAGGACGAGAAATTGTCTCAACCAGGTATGTCGATGAAGAATGTCCGTATACTTTAGGACTTTATCATAGTTTTTTTCATTTAGCTGACATCCTAGGATTGCACGAGATTTTTACTAGAAAAGAGCCCACCTTTGAGAGGCTAACTCGGGAATTATTAAGTTCCCTAATATATTTGGTTCACCCCGACACTACTAGTACCGTTGGTACGGTTAAATTTAGTCTGTTTAATGTTGAATATGAATATAGCACCGACGAACTAGTACCTCTGTTTGGTATTCCTCATGGTGATGACGCTATTTGTGAGACCCCTTTGGATTTTGAATGGTCCACTGATGCATTTTCCTTCTGGCGTCAATTGTCAAACTCTTTCTATAAATTATTTTGAAGGAATTTTAGCATCATTGATCCATAACCCGACTATTTGAATTTTTCGATATATGCTCGCCTGTACTATTTTTGGCCAGGAGAATCCAAACAAGGTAAATGCTAGAGAACTTCTATTTTTGCAAGGTAGTCTCACTAATAGAAGAATTAATCCAGTCCCATTTATGATTGCTCACATAATTGTTGTCCTGAGACACTCAGGGACCATAGCTTTTGGAGGAATAGTTACATCTATTGCTAGAGCTCTGCACCTCGACGCTGAGATAGCTACCCTAGCACCCCTGCCTCCTCGCACAATTAATTTGTAATTTATAAAAGATATGAAATTGTGCAAGGTGAGGAGAGCGGGTGGCTTTGAACTTATGGTTAGGGGTGTCGCTATCCCATCAGTCGTTCTACCTTGCACTAGACGCACTGATGTACAAATTGCGAGGAACTGGACCTACGATCTAGATGCTCCACCTTTTACGGGTCCATTACCTCCTAATGTTCCACTTGGGGACGGACATGAGATTAATGAAGAATACGAGCAGAGGGATGAACCTCATGCCCCACCTGTGTCCCCCATAATGCTTCACACGCATACACTGCACCTTCTACTTCTAACACTTTTTCAGGTACGGCTCCTGGCTTCTACATCACTGAAGAGATGTGGCGTGACCAACTAGCCCGGGAGGAGAGAAGAGATGATTTACTTTCTTCCATCCAATAGCAGCTGGCAGATAACATGAGTTTTATGGAGGCGTCACGACAGTAGACGGACCGATCTTTTCAAAGTCTTATAGAATCTCAATTGGCGATATCCCGCAAGCAACATAGGCAACAAGCCCAGTTTCAGAGGCACTCTGCCTCATGGAGGCCACTCAAGGTTCCCTTTTAGGCAACCTTCGTGAGATTCAGAGCTCACAGATTTCCTTGTCCACCAGATTCGACCAGTTCGAGGCTTATCAGAGCAGTCGTCGTTGTAGTCGATCCCGTCATCCTAGACATTCACCGCAGGATGGCGAGGGACCCAGCCAGCCTTAGTACTTTACCAAGTGACTCTTTCCTTTTCTTATTTCTTAACATTGGGGTCAATGTTCGATTTAAGTGTGGGAGGAGATTTACTCACTTTATTTTTCTTTTCCTGCATTTTCCTTCTCGTTATTTTACTTCTTTATTTGCTTTAGTTTTCTTGTTTTCTTTCTTTTCAAAATAATACATGTGTTTGACGATTCATTTATATCTGTATGGTCTAGTGCATGTCCACTCCCCCATTTCTTGAGCCTAACCAAAAAAAATTTCTAAGAAAAACACTGTTTTGAACTTAGTTGGGCTATAAGACCTGGTTGAGATATGATGTAGTATGACTTGGGAAAGCCCTTTTGAAGCATCGACATCATTTTTACACCTTAAGCTTCGTAAATTTAGGAATTCGATCCCGATCCCCCTATGTCGTGGCCTTACAATTTTCATTCTTAAATCCTTGAATAGTTTATCCTAGCAGTCAGCTCCGGTCTAAGCATGCTCTATGTAGGGGACCGAAGAGAAGTGAATGATCTATATGCTATGTTATTATTATAAACTACAACCCCGGGATATGTGACCCTCACAAAGTCATTTAACTCAACAAAAGTTGTATGTTGAAAAATAAAGCAAAAGCAAAAGCAAAAGAAGAAGAAAAATAAAAATAAATTTTTTTTACCCATATTTAGTTGGTTCAGAGGTATCTGGTGCTGAACTTGGTAGGGAGGATTATGATCCGATCCCCCGCAACTATAAATGGGTCAATAAAAGGGGTTACACCAACTTTTTGTACCAGAGCCTTGCATTTTATGATCAGAATCACTACCTGGTCACTTTACTATGAGCATGTACGAATAAAGGGCTTAATGTGATTGCGCCTGAATGAAAAAGGATTTGAAAAAAAATAAAAATATAGGCCTAAGCATAGTGGCATGATATGGATTGGTTCGTAAAAGAAAGAAGTTTATGTCCGTTTTACGGAAGAGTGTCACTACGATATCCTTGGTTTGAATTAGTCAGTACCTATCAATACATCCATGTTTTATTTCCAGAGGCCCCTTGCAGCCTAACTTGTTCACTAACACTGTTTTTCTTCTTAATCTATTTAGAGTTTTTGCTTGAGGACAAGTAAAGGTTTAAGTGTGGTAGAATTTGATAACACTTTACACTTGTTTTTGACTCTGATTTCACATGCTATTTAGGTTTTTTATTATTGTTTTCTCGTATTATGCCTATATTTTGTTTCCTTTTCACGTATTTTAATTATCCAGAGCTCCCCTAAAGAAATGAAGGAAAATAGGCTGAAAAACAGGATTTTAGGTCAAATTTCAACTCATGGCATCCACCATGGCACCAGCCATAAGGTAGGCCATGACGTGGACCACCTCCTGCTGACCCCAACTGCAGCGTTCCCCACTTCCTTTCATTTACACTCATGGTGGGCGCCATGGCCTCCATGGCAGGCACCACCTTTGGACGATGTTCCCCCCCCCCCTAAAAGGAGTTGGGGGTCATTCCTGTGATTTCCTGCATTCTTCATCCTCTATAAATAGAAGTTCCTGATTTCATTTCAATTCACCCAATCTTAGTTGCAAACTTGATCCAACCATAGTTGCAAACATAAGCCATATAATTTCACCATTGTAAAGCGATAATTCTTCACATCGGGGAATCATTGCACTGTTGATTGAGTCTGTGATCGAGTTTGTAGATTGAGTCTGTAATCGAAGTTGGAGCACTTCGGAAGAAGTTTATCCTGCCACATTTATTTTCAACTGCTGTTTATTTCTAGTCGCATTTTACTTCCAGTTTGTACCAGATTTAAAACCTCCCCGTTTGGAGCAGGTTTCTATTTATATTTCCAGCACCCGCTTTTACTTTGTTTATTTTCGGCACCTGCTTTTACTTTGTTTATTTCCTGCACCTGCTTATACTTTGTTTATTTTCCGCACTGCTTTTACTTTGTTTATTTCCCGCACCTGCTTTTACTTTGTTTATTTTTTGCACTGCTTTTACTTTGTTTATTTTCCGCACCGCATTTTAAATTATTTACTTTCTCGCATGATTTATTTTAACATGTCTGTTTACATTCCCATGTCAGGCTGAACCTTACTGGGCTAGAATGTAAGGAATCTAGTTAGATCGATATTCCAAATAATGTGTCAATAGAAATGCTTATGGGCTATTTTGGTTTTTAATACGAGTTTTCTGTACTTTATTGTTGTTGGGTAAGATCGAAAGCCGTCCAACCCTTTGTTAAAGTCGGTTAGTTCTAACTGGTCAAAGGAAGCGAAAGCGCTTTGTACGGTTAGTTAAGGATTTTTATTATCAAAGAAATTAATTTTGAAACTATTTTCAGACGCATTTATAAGGTTAAAGTTAGGTCCCCTTTTTATTAGAAATTCCAGATCAAAATACTTTTCAACTTGGTCAAGTACTTTATTTCTTAAAAATAGGTTTATTACTTTAATGTAATGTGCGCCTTTTTATAAGTGACGATAAGAAGGTCTGATTAGAGAGTAAACTCGGTTCTGATTACATGAAAGCGACAATTCCTGTTAAATTAGTTATTTTCTTTAGTAGAAAATATTTCCCTATAAGTAGTTCTATTCTGAAGCATTGCAAATATCATCTGACTATGTGAATTACATTCGACCCTGCTTTTACATCTGAAGTTTATTTCACTGTACTTTACTTTCTTGCATGCTCAATTACCTGTTTAATATTGACTTAGCTAAACACCGTAACAATAGGAAACAATAGATTGACGATTGGTCTCTGTGGATTGATAATCTTTTATATTACTCTGACGCGATTCATACACTTACGAATAAACTGAATCATTATCTATACCATTAGTTAGTAGGTAGCCTCATCTATTGGATGTGAAGGGAAAAGTGTAGGGTCGTCGTTATGGTCATTGAAGGTAACATATATGGATACCTTAGAAATTCGAAGGGACTGTCATCATATATTTGTAGGCAACGTCGAGGGACATGATCATTTCTTGTAGGCGACTTCGAGGGACATCACGGGACTATGATCTTTATGATGGCTTTAACCGAGGGTATTTGCTAATGGTATCCTTACGTTCGAGGGACATGACCATTTTTTCCCGAAGGTAACAGAGGGAGATTACCCTAGAGGTTCAAGTGTGCAAGTGTGTTGATTCAGTTCAGTTATTTATCTTGATTAGGGTTATCTAATGGTTGATTTTAAATCTTGTCATACAAGCCTATTACTAACCGTTAAATATATACAAACAAGCAAGCATAATATAGGTGCAGAAAGTAAAGTGCGAAAAAGTAAATCCTAATTAAGCTATTACAAGCCTTTGGGGCAGATACAATAGTATAAATTTGTGAGAAATAAAACTACAGCTATTACAAATAAATGTGCGACCTATACAATTTCTCTAAGAAAGTAAAGGGGCAAATAAATAAGAAAATGTTAGAAAAGATGTTTTAAAGTCCTAAAATATAAAATGTTAGAAATTAATTAATTTTTTTTGTGTATTTTTGTAGAAAATAATTTAAGTTAATAATTAATAAAAACCTAATTATTCTAATTAATTTAAAAAATAAAAAATAAGACCTAAAATCTAATTAAATGAAAAAAGTTAATTAAGAAAACCTAAAAGACTATTTTTTTGATTTTATGTAATATTATGATTTTTATATGTTTTGATTTTAATTGTAAAAAAAGAAATAAATTAATGGAAATGGAGTTTCAAAGAGAGAATCTAATCGTGCTCCGGCCGTGGTAACTCATCATCCCTGCGTTAAAGCTTTCATTTTCTTATTCAAACATGTTCTAAACACCATGATGAACTCATATGTGCACATGAAATTAGTTAAATATGCATAGATTAAAAGATTCAAATTCCATAAAATTACCAAAACCGGTGGGCTTGTGTAAGCTATTCCAGACGTGAATAGATTTGTTTCATCCTCCTCAACAACATATATTCCAGAATCAGTTGGGTGGAGGTAACCTCTGCTACGAAAAACATCATGATAGTTGCTCATAGTTGACTTTGACTTTAAACTTTTGCCTTTTCCATTCTTCGAAGAGAAACCCAAGCCAGTTATGTTGTTGTTCACGGGTGGATCCACAATTCGTCCCCAAACTGCATTAGAACCATTGCGCACAACCTGCGTGTCCTTCAACGAGACCATGTAATTCTCATTTCCTCTTATGTTGTCAATGGATAGGGCTTGGAACTGGGTTCCAACAGCAGCTTCATTTGCTTCTAAAATACTGAAGGAGGACAAATGAGATATCAACAATGCCTGCTCCCCATTTATGATCACTACCTTCACTTCACGCACAAACTTTAGCTTCTGATGTAAAGTTGAAGTGACATCCACTGCTGCATATATCCATAGCCGTCCTAGCAAACAACTATAAGCGGGAACAATGTCCATGACTTGGAAAGTTATCTGAAACAAATGTGGTCCTATGTGGATAGGTAAGTCCACTTCACCGATGACAGATTTCCTCGACCCATCAAATGCTTTCACAATGATGCCACTCGGGCGCATAGGTGTTCCTTGATATTTCAACTTCATGAGAGTAATCCTCGGTATAACATTCAACGTGGATCCATTATCAATTAGCACATTGGATAGCGAATCATTCTTGCAGTTCATAGAGATATGGAGAGCCAGGTTGTGATTCCTCCCTTCATCTAGTAATTCATCATCGCAAAAACTCAAGTTATTACATGACGTAATATGTCCAATTACACTGCTGAATTGATCTATTGGCATGTCACTCTCCACAAAAGCTTGGTCTAGTACCCTCATCAAGGATTCTCTATGAGCAGAGGAGTTCATCAATAAAGCCAAGATGGATATTTTTGAAGAAGTCTGTAGTAGCTGATCTACAATTCTGTAGTTGCTCATCTTAATTATCTTCAAAATATCATCCACTTCTTTCTCTAGCGTAGCTCCACTAGCCTCTCTTGTAGTCTTCTTAGGTTCATCATTCTCAGCAACTTTCTTTCTAGCAGCAACATCTCTCTGAACAACCGGCGCAAACACACGACCGCTATGGGTCACCCTTCTGTTTTCAGCTATATTTCCAACATCGGGCATTGGCTGGATAGGAACTTCCACCCCATCTTCTAATATTGTAGCGTTGTATTTGTAAGGCACATCCTTATTTGATTTGTAGCGGATAGGACCTGGCAAACTAATTACCTATGGGGTAACAACTGGCTTACTATGATACTCCACTTCAAAATGGGCTGGTGCGTCGAAACAAGGCACAATGACGTTTACCCCTTCTTCAACACAACCAGTCATCAATAAGTCATTTCTGGAAAACAAATCTTCATCTGAAGAGAAATACTCATCCGTGGAGGCATACTCTTCCTCTGACTCTTCTTTCATTAAACAAACCTCAACCATACCAACCTCATGATAATCATCCCTCTGACTTGTGATCTTGATAGTTCTATTGTCTAACAGCAACTGGACATCCTTCTTCACGATTAAACATCCTCGGGGATCTCGACAGTAAACTAGGCAAGATCCATCTTGGTGTTCCACATGACAAGCCGTATGGCAGAAGGTAGCATGCAACTGCATGAGATCCTCATTCATATACTCTACATCAAAAAAATTAAATTCACCAGGACATCCAGAAACCATGTTCACTTCCTCTTCATACTCTATCGTAGGCCTGATTATATGGATTAAGCCCTCATCCATCATCTTCTGTAAATCAGCCTTTATCTTATCGCAACCCTGTATATCTGTACTGCAAGTAGCACGACCGGTATGGTCATGTGTATAGTAGCTAATTTCCCAGAGGTCTTCGTGCATTTTCACCAAATCTCCTCTAACCAGATTAATGTCAAAAATCTGGAAGTCGCCTGGACAACCGGCCACCATATTTATATCATTTACTCCCCCATGCTTGGGTAGAGGATTATCTTTCACATTAGGTCCCATGCCTTTGAAAGATAGAACACCAAACTTTACCAATTTCTGCACCTCATTTTTCAAAGGATAACAATTCTCAACATTATGCCCTGGTGCTCCCTGATGAAAAACACATGTTTGGTCTGCCTTGTAATACCAAGGCAATGGTGATGGTACGACGGGAGGTGGTCGTGTCTAGACCAACTTTTTTCTGAATCAATGCTGGTAGTAGCTCTGCATAGCTCATGGGAATAGGGTCATAACTCTCCCTTCTCTGATTATACCCTTGATTCCCCTGCCGGGACGGTCTTTGATAAGCAACGGTAGCTGGAGCAACATTCATAACGGGAGTAACTGAGGCGACTTGCTGATGACGCTGATAATTACTTCTAGGAGCGTTTACCCTCCTCTCTTGCATAACAAAATTTGCATCTCTTTCTTTCTTTTTGGTAAACCCATAAGATGGCTTCTTCTCACCTCCAGATCCTTCACTCTTCGTCAAACGGCCTTCTCTTACAGCCTCTTCCGAGCGGATACCCATTCCTACCATCTCAGTAAATCACTTGGTGCGCTTGCTACCATCCTTTCATAGTAGAAAGCACCCAGCGTATTTAAGAAAATATTAGTCATCTTCTTCTCTTCCATGGGAGGAATCACTTGGGCGGATACCTCATGCCATCTCTGCAAATACTCTTTGAATGATTCCCTGTCTTTCTGAACCATGGCCCTAAGTTGGTCACAGTCAGGCGCCATGTCCATGTTGTACTTGTATTGTTTGATGAATGCTTCTCCCAAGTCATTAAAAGTATGGATATTGGGGCTACCCAAACTCATATACCACTTCAACGCAGCACCAGTCAAACTATCCTGAAAAAAGTGAATCAGCAGATGCTGATCATAGTATGGGTAGACAGTCTCCTCACGTACATCACCAGATGAGCACGAGGGAAAGTGTTGCCCTTATACTTCTCAAACTCCGGGACCTTGAACTTAGCAGGTATCTTAACGTTTGGGACCAAGCATAACTCATTCACATTCTGCCCAAATAGCTATTTTCCCCTAAGGGCCTTCATCTCCCTCTGCATCTTGTCAAACTGCTCTTGAAAGTCATCCATTATGTCATAAAGACCCAAGTCTTCACTCGAAGGAGGGAAAGGACGACACACATCATCATTAACAAATGGAACCATATTCACCGAATGAGGTGCAGCAGGAACAACATGCACAACAGGACGTGCTGGAGTAACAATAGTTTGAACCACTGGAGTATCTTGAGGACCAAGTTTGAAACCTTCAGGTGCGAAATTCTCTGGCATTCCCCATGGATAACCTTGAGGCATGCGATTCTGAACAATAGCAGGAGTGGCAGATACGAGAACAGTCGGAACATCAGTAGTTGCCCTTGTTGGTTGAGGTTGAACACTCGGTGGCTGATTATGAGCAGCCACCGGAGCTTCCATCAGAGTATTCAAATTGGCCATGCCGGCCTTCAAAGCAGAAACTTCTTCACGCAGCTCGCGATGCTCTTATTCTAAGTTTTCCATCTTCTTTTTGAAATTAGCCCGAGTGTTGTAGTGACGAGTCAGCTTGCTGAACGAAGTAAAGAAGCTTGGTAAGACACCTGGATATGCATAACAAATGCAAGAAATATGTGCAATATGATGCATGATATGCAATGCACATGATTATTTTTACTTTGTTATTTAATAATTCAAGGGATTTAAAGTTTATATACATATTGCAAACATCAAAGTAATAGCGCTTTTGAAATACTGAAATTTTTTTATTATAATAACTTCAAAACGGATTACAAGTTTCACTGATCTCAAGTACAAGATGAAAATACAATCTAAAATCCTGAGAAAAAGAGCTGATAGAGATCACTCTATACGCTGGCGCTTCCCTGTATGCCTGGAAATCTGAGCCTTCAACCTCTAGTTTTCTTCCACATGTTTGATGGCAATCTCCTTCCAATCATCTGAATCAGGAAGTAAGTGATCAACACCTGATTGAGGCCCAGGAGAAAATAAATCCCATTGCCTCTCCATAGACTCTACCGCACGACTCTCAAGGATCTCAATCAAGTTGTATTTCTCCTTTAGGTCTGCTTTGTAGGAACTCTCTAAAGTCTGGAACTTGTTCTTCCAAGCATCCCTTTCCTGTTGTATCCTGACCAAAGAAAGCTGCAGGTCTTCCAGATCATCTAATAAAGGAGGAGTGGTCTTCACAAATAGATCAGGCATGGGTGTCTCCCGGGTATACGACATCTTTAACTGAATGGCTCTCGATCAGATTCATTGAAGATATGGCTCCAAAGAAACAGCACCCCTAGGTCCCAAATCCTTCCTACTTTTATTATGAATGTGACGCCAGGCCTTCGCAATCTGCTCCCTAGCTTCCCTATGGTATTCCCCTTCCTTCAGAAAGAAACTACTCAAATGAATACTTTTTAGTTTATCCCCCATCAGATAACCAAGTTATCGCTGTGCAAGAACAAGGTTATAATTAATTCCTCCCTTTGTACCAAGAAGAGGTACATTGGGGAAACTACCACAACTGTCAATAATCTCTATATCATGGTAAACTCGATGATACCAATCAATATCCGAGTGAGTAAGTGCCATGGTCTTAGGAGCCCAACGGGGTTCCTTCTTGACATCCCAAAAATAATCAGACTGAGGCATATGAGAGATAAACCACTGGTACAACAGAGGCGTGCAATAGATAATCATCCCCCATGATAAGAATTCCCAAGATGGATAGAGTAAGAAGTATCACCCAACAACGTAGGAACTGGGTTTCTAATCATGAAGATCCTGATAACATTAATGTCAACAAACCTGTCCACATTAGGAAATAAGAACAACCCGTAAGCAAGTTGAGCAAAGATGGCGTCAAAAGAAATTGTACTCTTCATTCTGGAAAAGTAACAAACTTTCTCCAATAAGAAATGAGCTGTTAATCCTCTAATCCCTCCTTTAGTAGTCATATGGGCTTCCACTTCAGACTTCCCCAGATGGATCAAATCAGCAATCTCATGTGGTTTTGGCTCACCCTCCAAACCAGTAAAAGGAACACAATTGGTAACAGGTAAATCCAACATATAAGAATATTCCTCCAATGTAGGCATCAACTGATAGTCGGGAAAAGTAAAGCAATGATACATCGGATCATAGAACTGGACCATGGTCGAGAGAATACCCTCCTTCATCTTCAGCTTCATGAGAGGAATAATGGACCCATACTTCTTCCAAAAGTCTGCAGAACACTCAATCTCGGGAATTATACTGATCAACTCATCTATCTTAGGATCCTTGAAACTGTTCTTCCCGGTCTTTCTCTTTCCAGAATCCATGGTTGAAAAGTACCTGAGATATTCACAAGTAGTCAACCTTTAAATCCCTTGAAATATGGTTTCTTCAAAAGATTCTTATGAGTGCATGGATGCATGATGCAACAATCACACACAAGATCACACATATAGGATTCATACGTTCAACGTCACGAGCATGAGGTCGAAGGTACTACCCATAAGGTGTTGTTCTAAAAAGTTATCACCTGCCGAACAAGGTTCTAGAGGTTCCCAGAGTCTACATACTTCCTTCGGATATTACCAACTTCCCGATTAATTCAGTAATTAGTAATATTCTCAAGAAAGACTCGTTCAAGCGTAGTATCGCGTGACAACTATTTCCGGATTACTCCGTCATAGCTTCCGCACTACACCTAAAAGGCCAAGATGGGTTTTGTAATCTACGGTCCCCAGTTTCAGCAGGCTCCCAGGTCGAAAGTAGTACATCTTCTCAATTACTCGATAAACGACACTACAGTCAAAGGGGCCTCCACTGAGTGGGGGATCTCATGCCTCCTTTTTTGGGATTAATCCCTCAAAGTTAACATGACTATACCGCCCGTCCTATCTTAAAGTTTTCCCAAGTCTGGGTATAGGAGTTATGAGTAATCACCAAGCACCCAGAAAACTAGGAAAATCCAGACAAACATATATACAACACAAACATAAAAAACAGTAATAACACATATACAGATATAAACAAAGATATGCTTAACCCACTTAGGGATGGACCAACAAGAGGTCAATCTTTCCCCAGTGAAGTCTCCATTTTTCTGTAGCGATAGAAATGTTCAAGACTAAGCCATTGGATTGACTAGACTTTATACAAATCAAAAAAATAAAAATCACCACCGCGCTTTATTGTTTCCAAAGGAATGGGAAAAGAGAGAATAACCCAAAAAAGGGGGAAAGATTCAAGGTAAGGGGGTTGGTTATGCAAAGGGAAGGTATTAGCACCCTAAACATCTACGGTACTCCGCATGAGCCTCTTTGTAAAATCCGTATATTTTGGCTATAAAAAACTATTGTATATAAAATGGATGGTGGAGGTGAGAAAAGAAATATTTTTTTTAATGATTTTTGCACCCTCCGCGGTTGTGAACCTTTAGTTCCTACATACCACCTTTCGTGCAATAGGGGATCAGGGTACACGTAGTTCCTCTTTTAAAAAATTGAAACACAAATGCGTTGGTCAATTTTATGAGATAAACCATCATTATCATTGTCCGTGTGGAAAACATACCTACTACCCACAATCATGAGAAAGGAGAATTTGCATCATCTCAAAGTGGAGGATATGGCTTGGATTTCAAAATCAATAATGCCTCACTCAACACCCAAGTGGAAAATATCTCTCTTCACTATATATTGTAGAAGTATAGTTATTTGCATCACTACAAGGATTGACAAGAGTCTAATCTTTTGAGAAAATTTTAAAGATAAAAAGCCAAAATGGCAAGATGGTTTGAAATGAGATTGATTGACTTTTAGTCTTCTCACAAAAAATGTCAAGGTATTATTAAGTTGATTGGAGTTTATTTAAAAAAATGTTTTGAAAATGCATGGACCTAAGTCCAAGTTTATTATGAAAGTGGTTCAAGTTTTAAAACAAGAAGAGTTTTCAAAAGGATGGAGAAGATTTTGAAATTAAAGAAGATGGGAGGAGAAGAAGAGACTATCCTAAAGCATAGGGTAAAATTTAGGGATAAGAACCATTTAACCAACAAGGAGTCAAAATTTGACATTATGAGCCAAGATAGAATTCCCATTCCTTGGATTGAAACCAAGCAAGCAAAAATACTAGACCTCTTGAGAGAACCAAACTTCAAGTGTATTAAGTCTTCATAAAAATTGGGTAGAGTAACGGCTGTATACAGGTGAATTCCAGATTACAAACAAAGGATGTAATCACAAAAACCTACACACAAAAACAAACAAGCAACCCAATGTCTTGAAGTAAACCTCAAGAAATCCAGACAAAATAATCAGATAAAGTTATAAAGTCTCCAAGATAGGCCGAGATTTCTAATCCTAAGTCGAAGAAACGTCTCATGCTCCATAATGCCAAAGATAGTAACCAAATAGTCCAAGTACCATTACAGATTTTTTAGGGTTTATGTTGATTATTAAGTATCTTAAGAAAGGAAAAGAAAAGGTATTTATAGCCCCCAACGTTGGGCCAAGGTTCCCACTCTTGGGCCACACGAAGGCCCAATAACAGATACTTACAGGGTTTACACGTGTATAGAGTCCAGCAAATGGACTCCCCGTGGTCAACTGCTCCGCGAGAATAGGGCTGGACCCGAGATTCCCGGAGGGCAGTTTGGGATGTCTGTCAGGAGGTCGTGGGCCACGTCCTCCAACAGTTGGATGGGGAGTTTCCCCATGGTCCCTAACTTGGGCTATCTTTGGGATTACCGTTTGTAGGGAAAATGTAGGCCCAATCCAGATCAGGAGCCCCCCAAGTTATTATCCTCGAGCTAGAGGGCGATGACTTGAGTTCAGCTCTCGCTACCGAAGACTTGGTCGAGGTAGAGGGCCAAAGTCCTCGAAGGGATTGAGTCGTTTCCTGCGGGGGCCAGGATCGAGTACGTCGGGGAACATCATGGACTAACGGGGATCTGGACTGAAAGGGTCAACCACATCATCTTGCATTGGATTGACAGATGAATTTTTCAATCAACTGATCAAAATTTGACTGTACACTGAAAAGTCAAACTTTGACTTTTTGGTCAAAATCAAGTGCCAGGGATCATTTTTCATCAAGATGTGTCAAAACATGAAACTTGTTCATCAAGAAAACCTAATTTTGCAAATTAGGGTTTAAGATTGAAAAATTTCATAACTTAGAATTTTTCTAAGTTATGAAATTTTCTTAATTTTTCCCAACTTTGCCCAACATTTTCACCATGATGCAATTGGATTAAAACAAAACTTCCAACATGAAAGTTGTAGTCCTCCATAAAATCTACAACTTTGATTCAAAAAGTTTTCTCAAAAGAAGCTTGGATCTCAAGTTATGATTTTAGGAACAAGGGTCCATGAAACTTTTAACTTAGTGAAATTTTGCCCTAGTTTACGCAGGATTTTGACCTATCTTCATGGCAACTTTTCACCTAGTTCCACTTGGAATCTCAAAATTTATTTCACATATGGATTGTAGAGCATGTTACGAGATTTCCAAAATGTCCAAGAACTCTTAAAAATCATTTGTGGTTAGGGAGAATCGAAGGTTTGAATTTGGAAAAAACTCACTTTGATCCATGGCATGTTTCATGTTGCTACAAGTTGCAACTTCCATCCAGCATTATTTGTACTTGATTACAGGTCCATAAACCCTTTCATACTCAATAATTAAATTCAAATTCATTGGTTTGAAGCTTTGATCTGATCATTAGAGGATTACACAAGAGATTAATCCAAAAATAGTAAAAAGGCAACATTGCCATTTTTGTCAAATTTGCTTTATGTCAAATTGCATTCTTGAGCCTTGAACCAAATCTTGTACAGTAAACCAAATCCACAAACTTGGGGCCAAGCTCACACAATGTATGCAGGATTAGAGCTATCCTGTACAGGCCTACTCTTTGTCACTTCTCATTTTTGCTTCATAACCAAGAAACTTGCCAAAAAGCCATAGTTTGCATATCTGTTATAACCAACTCTTGCAAGCATTTGAGACAAGTTTTTGACATTGCCTTGAGCCAGAAACACGAGCCCTCCATCCCTCAAACACTCTTGAACATCAAAACACCAAAAACTTGCAAAACAGGGCACTCCCTGCAGTTTCACTTCCATCTCACAAGTTACTTGTGCGTTTTGCCCCAAACTTGTTCCAATACATTCCATATAACCTACCCAAGTTATCCCAATCATTGGACAGTGACTGTAACTCCATTTGCAAGCTTCACCATTTCTGTTTTCAGCTTGTGTAGGTTGAGTTCTACAAGCTTGCTCAAGCAAGTCCAAAGCAAACTAGACATTGGGGAAGGTCAGAGGAAGTTCAGGCAAGCTCCCAAGCACCTCAGGTCTCACTGAAAGTTGCTACATTGCCATACACGAGTTCATCTGAAACGGGTATTTGTCAACTTTCTATCTCTCTATTTAGGAATCATTAGGCTTAGGTTTGTGAATAAAAAATGTAGTACTCTTAGCCCTGAAGTTGTACGTATGCTTAGATTTCATTTAAGTTAAACGTGTTAAGAGAATTTGATTCATGAACTTCCTGAAAAAGTTAGGTTAGAAATTAGGGCCAGAGAAATTCTCTCTGGTCTTTGAGAGTTAGATTAAGTTCTTTATATGGCTGGAATCGTCTTGAAAAATGCTATAACTTTGGTGTTATGAGTTTTTGCATTAGAGCACGTATGCAGGTTTTCCAGATTTTGTACAGGCGCGCGTGTTTTGTTTGAAACAAAGGTTGAAGATGAAGTGAAATGGGCTGGGCTGGCTTGTTTCTGTTTTTGGCACCCCCTGCATTGCTGACTGCACCCCCTGGCCCATTTGTTTTATATTTTCATATTATTTTCATTTCTTTTTATTTTTGATTTCATTTTATTTTTTCCAAATATAAAAAATTACTAAAAATATTTTCCTTAAATTTTCACATTTTTATTATTTATTTTATTTTATTTTGACACAATATTTAGTTTATTAGGCTTACTATGTTTTATTTTCTCAAATAAAAAACTTCTAAATAATATATAAAAATATTATATTTTTATTTTTATTTTCATTTTTAGCATTTGTATACTTAAATAATATTTTCTCATATATTATTATTTTCTAAACAAATTGTATATATTTTTATTATTTACTTGTACATAAATAAATAATATAATTAATAAATATATCTTCTTAAAACCAAATTTAGGGTTTTTTACCCTTAACAAAAGTAAATTTTTTTATTTTCTTTTTAATGCATTAAATATCATATTTTTATACACATAAAAATAAACAAAAACATTTTTTTGCATACTTATAATATTTTGCATATTCATACTTAATTTGTTTATTTAAATATTGTTTATTCATTATTTGATACAAAGGAATTCAATTTGGATGTAATAGTAAATCTTAGGGTTTTATTTTCTTGCAAATATTCCCCAGTCAAAAAATGTATCCCCCTCCCCATATCAATGTTGTAATAGCTTAGGTTTATTTTACACATTTTATGCTTTCAAATATGCCATGTTAGAGATTAGTGTTTGTATGCAAATGTCAAAAATCAAAACAAATAACTTGACTAATACAAAGACAAAAAGCATGAAAATTGACAACACAATGCACATATGCACCCTTAGGGTTTCATCCACTTGTTGCCTTTAAAATGGCCATGTTATGCATGTTGAGTATATTGGCAAAACAAAAACAAAACAAAAGATCATAGTCCCTCGATGACGCTATCTTGGTTGCATATACAAAATGATCTAATCCCTCAAAAATTTGCTAAAGATACTTAGCACAATTACTATCATGGTCCATACGATGACCCACGCCTGTCCCGTTTAACATCCAAATACAAGGTTGTTTACCAAATGCAATGGTAAAACAACACTGTCAAAAGGGTTAAAAATGTGGAGGAAAGTTCTTTGAGTAAAATAGGGTAGACAACTCTTAGTTACTTGATCAAAACTTGCAAAAACATCCTTGCTATTTTCAAACACACCTCACAACACAATTTCAAAACATTTCCCAAAACAAACTTTCAAACATTAAAATATCTTTTCAAAAGACAAACACCTTTGTATATATTCAAACAAGAATCATTACAAAGGTTGCCACAACGATGGCCTCTTTTCAAAACATCTTTCAAAACCACACACAAAGCACCATTTCAAACAATTGAAAAGCAAAAGCAAGTGATCTAAACAAGTAACTAAGAGCCCATGGATAACCATGGATGAAAAGGGTGCTTGCACCTTCCCTTTTCATAATCTATCCCCCGAACCCAAGAAAACATCTCAAAGGTCTTTCCTGTGCTTTTTGACCTTTCCTTTGGATAAAATAAAAAGTCGGTGGAGACTCTTACTAAACCGAAACATTTGCGAACACAAACGCAAAACCTCAAGTCAGTTCTCCCACCGTATCACAGAACTGGAGACTCTGCTGGGGATTTATCTAAAAGTGGGGTTACCTTAGGGTTTAGATCACCTTTACATGCTTACATTGTTTGCTTTGATTGCTTTACATTTGGTTATATTGTTTGGGTTTGAAATCCTCTACCCGGATTTGGGAAACATTCATAGATAAGTAGCAATACATTGTGGAAACTGTGCGGGATATACCGACATGGTTGAAGCAATAGCTATATTAGTGCGACATATTTGTGGGTACCGGTAGCCTTTGAGTCAATCAAAGAGAATACGGGGCCGCTGAGTAATGTCATGAAGCACCAATGGACTTTTAGAACCTTTACTTGACCATCTTGGCCTTATTAGGGGCAGTGAGATGACCGGCTTTGGTGCAGTCCAAAGTTGGTAGATACTCGATACTACACTCATTGAGGGTTGTTTTCTTGGAATATTTTGGTCGCCAGTAAAGTGGCTAAACTGAAACAATGAACACAGAAAATAATCCGGTGATATTGAGCTCCTTAGAACCCGGTTACTATTTATAGGACAGGTTGAGCCAACTAAACTTCAAGAGGGTACTTACCTATGAAACCCCATGCAAACCTGAAACTAGGAACTTGTGTGATTTGCTTGTACATATACTTGTGCATACATCATGAACATCATTAAGCATCATTTGCATCCACTAACCATTTTAAGGGTTTAGATTTTCATCTTTGTTCCTGTTTTGTAGGTTATGGAATCACTTCGCAGAAAAACTATTCAGGTCAACCTTGTGAGAATTCCTCCTCAGCTCAAGGAGCTTGTTTCCAAGATTCCATAGAATTCTCCCTTCAGTGAAAGACATGGTAGACTTCTCAACTTGGTCAAATCCCACATTGAAGAAGACATGGTGAAAGTTCTCTTCCAGTTCTTTGACCCCCTACACCGTTGCTTTACATTTCCTGATTACCAACTAGTACCTACTTTGGAGGAATTCTCTCAACTCCCGAGGATTCCTATTCTCCATCAACTACCCTACAACGGTACGGAAAGAGAGCCAAAGCCTGAAGATGTTGCTCAAGCCTTACACTTGCAACCATCTGATATCAAAGGTCATTGGGAAACCAGAAGTGGTGTCAAGGGTTTCTTGGTAAAGTTTCTGTTTGAGAAGGCACAAGAATGCTAGAATTATCTAGATCTGCAAGCTTTTGAGGAGATTGTAGCACTTCTCATCTATGGGTTGGTCTTGTTCCCAAACCCTGATCAGCTTATAGATGTGAATGTTGTCAAGATTTTCATATCTCTGAATCCCGTGCCTACATTTCTTGGGGACATCCTACACTCATTACACACGAACAATGAGGAAAAGAGGTGTTCTCATGTGATGTACTCCTCTTCTAGAAAGGTGGTTTATTTCTCACCTTCCCCAGTCAGTCTTGAAGAATGAACAAGGCTTGAGGTGGTCACAACGGTTGATGACTCTTACACATTCTGATGTTCATTGGTGTTCTCGGTCCAGAGAAAATGTCATCATCATTAATCATTGTGGGGAATTCCCTAATGTCCCATTACTTGGCATTAGGGGAGGCATTACCTACAACCCCTGTTTGGCTCTGAGACAATTTGGGTATGCCCGAAGGGATGGCCCTCATGACATGCTGATTCCAGACTTGGTTTTTGACTTCGACAATGACGCTCAAGGACTTCGACAAAGGTTTATCTGAGCTTGGAGGATGCCCAACAAAGTGGACAGTAAGACACTGGGACACAAGAATTCCATCCCCCTTGAGCCTTACCTCAAGTGGGTATGAACCCGCGCCCAGAGTCTTATGATGCCTTACCCCTCCATTCTCCCTATGATCAAAGAGCCTGTTATGGAAGGAGAGGTTCCATACACCCTCCTACATCCTGACATGCCAACATCATTGGAAGATTTGCAAAAGAGTTGGATACAACTCAAGGAAGAACGTAATATTTTTGAATCCAGCTTCTACGCCAGTGAGAAGAAGGTTTTGGAACTTACTCGTCGACTCCATGAAGAGCAGACCCTCAACACCTACATTGCACCAAAGAGGATGCGCAACGTCTTTTTACATTAGAATTTTGTATTTATTTTGCCCATGGGGCATTTATGTACTAACAAATTCTTCTTATTAATATGACGTGTGTTCTTTTTGTTTGCAACAACTTTGAATTTCTGAATCCTTGAATGTATTACATGAATACATATCATTCATCATATGCATAAACAGGTCTTCACACCAGGTTTCCTTATCTCTCTGCTGTTTATTTCAGCAAGATGGATATAGAGCAAACGGTCAAAGATCTACAAGCACAGAATTCACAGTTCCAACAACTCCTCATGAACTTGGCAAAGGGTCAGGAGGACCTTAAAGCACTGTTAGAGAAGGAAAAGGAAAAAGAAAAAGAAAAAGAAAAGAGTGGGTGTAGCTACTTTGGGAAGAAGATTTGAGAATCAGGCTAGAAGGGTCATAGATTTCCCCTCAACATCTGATGAAGGGGTTGGCAAAGGAAAGGGAGTTGCAGTGCCCTCCGAGTCTGAAGAAGAGAAAGAAGAAGAAGAGGATGAAGATTACTCTGAGCAACAGTACCCTCCTGCAGACGACAAGTACAAGAATTTGGAAAAGCGTCTGGCAGCCATGGAGGTACAAAGAGTTCTTGGGCTGGATTTCGAGGAGCTAGGGTTTGTTGCTGGGATTGTGATTCCCCCTAAATTCAAGGTGCCTACATTTGCTAAATACGACGGTTTATCTTGCCCGAAGATGCACCTACGGTCTTACGTCAGAAAGATCCAACCTCATTCTTCTGATAAGGATCTGTGGGTCCACTTTTTTCAAGATAGTCTTTTGGGTACGCAATTGGACTGGTTCTACCGGCTTGAGAGGGATGACGTACATAATTGGGAGGACCTGATTGCTGCCTTCTACAGACAATATCAATATAATGCAGATTTAGCGCCTACTCGTGCTCAACTATAGAGTATGGGTATGGTCTCTAATGAAGGCTTTAAGGAGTATGCCCAGAAGTGGAGGGACTTGGCTGGAAGGGTGCAACCACCATTGTCTGAAAGAGAGCTGGTTGATATGTTTTTGGGGACGCTGTCTGGTCCATTCTTTAATCACCTGATAGGGAGTTCATCGGCGGGGTTCACTGAATTAATTCTGACTGGTGAAAGAGTCGAAGCTGGCATCAAGAGCGATAAAATTCAAAAAGATATATCTGCTTCTGCTGCCATCAAAAAACCTTTTCTAGCCAAGAAAGAGGTGTCAGCTATTTACTCTCAAAAAGGTCGAGGAAGAGTAGAGCGCCGACCAATGATGGGGGCTGTAATGATCCAAAAGACTGCAGTTGATCAGCCTAGAAACGATCATCCTCGAACCAACCAACAAAGAGGGGGAAGGCCTGCTAAGCAGTTCACCAAAATAAACATGACGCCTGCCCAGGTTCTCCCCCATATCTTGAAGCTAAACCTTACAACCTTGAGAGATCCGCCACAAAATCTGAATATAACTTCTCCTTTTTACCATGCCAATGCTAAATGTGCTTATCATTCCAACGGCATAGGGCACGACACCAACAACTGTTGGGCCCTAAAAAACAAGATCCAGGATTTAATAGATGCCAAGGAGGTGGAATTCGACGCGCCCAAAAAGCCGAATGTGATTTCAGCCCCAATGCCAAAGCATGGTCACAATACCCATGCTATTGAAAAGGATCTGTATGTTGCTGCTATTGATAACTTAATTACTCCGTTGCCAATGATCAAGATGAATCTGTTGAAAGCCGGGATTTTCCCGAGCTGCGAAAAAGATTGTTACCTTTGTTCGACCTTGCAATCCGACTGTCCGCTATTAAAGTCAGGCATCCAATGCCTGATGGATAATCAAGAAATCCTCTTCAATAAAACTCTTGTTACTCCTGTTACTCCAATCAATGATGTTGCTATAATCACCATTTCCGACAATCTTTCCAAGATCTCCAAAAGACCTGTTAAGATTACACCTGATCCAAACTTTGTACCTCTGAAGATAACAATGTCGGGGCCTATCCCATACAAGTTAAACAAGATAATACCATGGAATTATGGAGGAGAGATCTTCTACCACGGTGTTAAGCAGATCGAATCAGTTAAAGAAGGTTCCGATGAAGAGACTCCTGATGTAGGAAATATTGCGGGGACAAGTAACATCACCCGCAGCAGAAGAATCTTCTCTCCGGAGATTGATCCTCCAAGGGAAATCTTCGGACCCTCAAGTGCTCCTAAAATTACTCCTGTGTCAGTCAACACATCTGTACGAACTCCAGTGATTGAAGAAATCATTACTCCCGAAGCTATACCCTCTGCTGTTACTAATGGTAAAGGTAAGGGGATCCAAGAAGCGCCCGTCAGAACGAGGGCTCAGCCTTTGGTCATCCCTGATACCACTCAAAAGGAAATGGAGGAGATTTTAAAAATAATCAAGAAAAGCGACAAAGATGTCGTAGAACAACTGGGGCAAACCCCTTCGAAAATCTCCATGCTGGCCTTATTGCTCTGTTCCGAAGCTCATGCCAAAGCCTTGATCAAATTCCTGAAGACGGCCCATGTGCCTCAAGAAACCTCTGCGGACCAGTTCCAGGAGTGTGTATCTAGCCTAACCACCGACAATGGTCTTGGCTTCTCCGATGTCGATCTAACATCTAAGGGGAGAAAGCATAACGACGCGCTGCATGTCTCGATGGAATGCAAAGGGACTACTCTTGCTCATGTTCTGGTTGATACTGGGTCATCTTTAAATGTCTTGCCTAAGAAAGCATTAGACAAATTGGACTGTGAGGGTTTGACCCTAAAGCCCAGCAATATCATTGTTAGAGCCTTTGACGGTTCTAAGAGGATGGTCCACGGGGAGGTGGACATCCCAATTAAGGTGGGTACAGAAATTTTCAACTCTACATTTTATATGATGGACATCCGTCCTTCATATTCTTGTTTATTGGGAAGACCATGGATCCACAATGTTGGGGCAGTCACTTCTTCTCTACACCAAATGCTCAAATACCCAGTCCAAGGTAAAATCATAACAGTTCATGGTGAGGAGGAGTATATGATAAGCCACCTTAACTCTTTCCGCTATGTGGAGTTAGATGGTGAATTCATAGAAACCCCTTTCCAACACTTTGAAGAGGTTTCTCCTGAAGTTGCGGCAGCTAAGACAATGACGTCTGTACGCATCATTACCAAGCCTGTGTCCCGGATTTCATCCCTTAAAGATGCGAAGGATGTGATCGAGGAAGGAGGAAGCACAGTATGGGGTTAGCTACCAGATTTTCCTTTCAAGACGGATAAGTTCGGTTTGGGTTTCACTGCTGCTAGTCAGAAGGCTGTGCGTCGCTCCTGGGCTGGAGGACCACCACTAAAGATCACTCATCATGGAGTTCATGCTTTGGAAGATGGTGAAGATGAGAACAACTTTGAAGATTGGATTTTCCCGACTATTGAAGGAGGACTGAACAACTGGGAGGCGAAATAATTCGTTCCCATTACTTTCATAAATCAGTAATTTATCTTTCGAACATTTCTGTTGGTCTATAATAATTATTAAACAATTCGTACACTCTTTTTGCCTTGTGCCTTACCCGGGGCATATAGGTCCATTTGTAAGGGTTTTGATTCTTCATTTTCATATGGCATTTTTAATGAATCATGGACGTTTTCATATATAAACTTTTGTGTTCATTTTCTTTCTTTTTACATTTTATTTGTTTAAAGGTGTCTATCCCTTACACACACCCACACTCACAAAATGAAGGTACACATCCACTCCGGATTCCATGGGTAACAATTCTGCTATGGCCTTCAGTGACTTTGAAGATCTGGTCAATCATGCCGAATACGAAGGTGATGAAGACTGTGAAGTGCCTGGAAAGTTGGCTAGACTTCTACAACATGAAGAAAGGGCTATTCTGCCCCATGAAGAGCTGTTAGAGACTATCAACTTGGGTACTGCCGAAGACATAAGAGAGGTTAAAATGGGTGCCAACCTAAAGCCAAATGTCAAAGAGCGCTTAATTCAACTGTTGAATGAATATGTTGAGATCTTCTCCTGGTCCTATGAAGACATGTCAGGACTCGATACAGATATTGTGGTTCACCGTCTCCCTACAAGAGAAGACTGTCCACCAATTAAACAGATAGTCCGTCGAATGAGGCCTGATATGTCTGAAAAGATCAAAGCTAAAGTGATGAAGCAATTCAATGCAGGGTTCCTTGCTGTTACTTCCTATCCATAATGGGTTGCTAACATTGTGCCCGTGCCTAAGAAGGACGGAAAAGTGAGAATGTGTGTGGATTACAGAGACTTAAACAGGGCTAGCCCTAAAGATGACTTTTTACTACCGCACATTGACATCTTGGTTGACAATACAGATCAACATAAGGTATTCTCTTTCATGGATGGATTTTCAGGATACAACCAGATCAAAATGGCCCCCGAAGACATGGATAAGACTACTTTTGTTACGCAGTGGGGTACCTTCTTCTATAAAGTGATGTCATTCGGACTAAAGAATGACAGAGCAACCTATCAGCAAGCCATGGTAGCTTTGTTTCATGACATGATACATCATGAGATCGAAGTCTACGTAGATGACATGATAGCCCGTTCACAGACAGAAGAAGAACACCTCGACCATCTGCAAAAGCTGTTTGTCAGGTTAAAGGAGTATAAGCTCAGACTGAACCCTAGCAAATACACATTTGGAGTCAGGTCCGGTAAACTTTTGGGATTCATCATCAGCAACAAAGGCATCGAGGTTGATCCTGCCAAAGTCAAAGCCATACAAGAAATGCATGCCCCTCGCACTGAAAAGGAGGTCAGAGGTTTCTTAGGACGCCTAAACTACATTGCAAGGTTCATTTCTCACCTAACATCTACCTATGAACCAATTTTCAAGTTGTTGAAGAAAGATCAGGTGGTTGAATGGAATGATGACTATCAAGTTGCTTTCGATAAAATCAAGGAGTATTTTCTAGAACATCATATCTTGATGCCACCCGTCGAAGGAAGGCCATTAATCATGTATCTGACTGTTTTGGATAACTCAATGGGGTGCGTATTGGGCCAACATGACGAGTCTGGTCAAAAAGAGCATGCCATTTATTACCTTAGCAAAAAGTTTACCAACTGTGAGACTTGCTACTCACTGCACGAGAAAACTTGCTGCACTTTGGTATGGGCTGCTTGCCGACTAAGGCAGTATATGTTGACGCATACCACTTTGCTGATTTCTAAAATGGATCCGATCAAGTACATCTTCGAAAAGCCTGCTTTATCTGGAAGAATCGCTAGATGGCAAATGATCCTGACTGAGTATGATATCCAGTACACAACCCAAAAAGCTATAAAGGGGAGTGTACTAGCTGACCATCTAGCTCATCAAGCTGTCGAAGATTACCAATCCATGAAGTTCGACTTCCCCGACGAAGACATTATGACATTGGACAACATTGAAGGTAACAGACTGTATGACAGACCTGAACAAGGATCCCGATGGACCATGTGCTTTGATGGTACTTCAAATGCACTTGGCAACGGTATCGGCGCGGTACTTATCTCTCCAGAAGGTTGCCATACACCTTTCACTGCTAGACTCTGCTTCAGCTGCACCAACAACATGGCCGAGTATGAAGCTTGCATCTTTGGTCTCAAGGCTGCTATTGACTTAGGAATCAAATCTTTGGTTGTGTTTGGAGACTCCGCTTTAGTCATCAGTCAGATCAAAGGAGAATGGGACATCAAACATCCCAATCTCATCCCTTACAAAGAACATGTCCTGACATTGTTACCTCATTTCGAGCAGATTACCTTCGAGCATTTCCCGCGAGAAGAAAATCAGCTGGCAGATGCTCTAGCTACAATGTCTTCCATGTTTAAACTTAACTGGGATAATGAGGCTCCCCAAATTACCATTAACCGGATGGACGAACCTGCACACTGTCAGGAGATTAATACCGAAGAAGTAGTGAACCAACCCTGGTTTCAAGAAATCAAAAAGTATCTCAAGACTCGAGAATACCCTGAAGGAGCTTCGGTCAACGATAAAAAGTTCTTAAGGAGATTTTTTGCCAAGTTCTTCCTGAGCAACGGTATCCTATACAAGCGCAATCATGATTGCGTTCTGCTTCGTTGTGTGGACAAGGTTGAAGCCGAGCAAATCATGGCTGAACTGCATAATGGTACTTTTGGCACTCACTTGAGCAGACATACGATGGCTAAGAAGATTCTAAGGGCAGGCTACTACTGGTCTACCATGGAAGCTGACTGTCATCAATATTCCCGTACTTGTCACAAATCCCAAATCTATGCTGACAAGGTACATATTCCTCCAGTTCCTCTCAATGTCCTAACAGCTCCTTGGCCATTCGCAATGTGGAGTATCGACATGATTGGAGAGATCAAACCTACGGCATCCAATGGACACCGCTTCATCCTGGTGGCCATTGATTACTTTACCAAGTGGGTCGAAGCAGCTTCCTTCGCCTCCGTTACAAAGAATTTGGTTGCCCTCTTCATCAAGCAGAACCTTATATGCCGGTATGGTATCCCCGACCGTATCATCACGGACAATGGTACAAACCTGAACAACACTATGATCACCGCTCTGTGCGAGCAGTTCAAGATTCAACATCACAATTCATCTCCCTATCGGCCAAAGATGAACGGTGCTGTCGAAGCTACAAACAAAAATATCAAGAAGATCATTCAAAAGATGACAGTCACCTACAAGGACTGGCATGAGATGTTACCGTTTGCTCTGCATGGATACTGTACCACGGCGCATACTTCAACAGGGGCAACCCCCTTTTCTATGGTATATGGTATGGAAGCTGTTTTACCTATGGAGGTTCAAATTCCTTCCCTAAGAATCATGAAGGATGTTGGTTTGAGTGAAGACGATTGGATTCAGACCCGACTTGATCAACTTAACTTGATTGACGAAAATCGACTTACTGTTGTTTGTCATTGTCAGACGTATCAAAAACGGATGATCAAGGCTTTCAACAAGAAAGTCAGGCGCCAGGTATATCAAGTCGGAGATCTTGTAATCAAGCGGATCATCTTGCCGCAAATGGACTCCTACTTACGAAGGACCAATTGTGATCAAAAACATCTTTTTTGGTGGGGCTATGATTTAAACCACCATGGACAGCGACGATCTGCCGCACCCTGCGAATGCAGACATAGTCAAAAGATACTACGCATAAACGACCCGACAAGTTGAAAACCCGAAAGGGCGACTTGGGCAAAAATGGGCATCCCGGTGGATCGAAAACCCGAAAGGGCGATCCAGGAAAAAGTTAGGGATAAAAAAAAATCTGTACACCCGGCAAGTTGAAAACCCGAAAGGGCGACTTGGGCAAAAAAGGGTTTCCTGGTGGATCGAAAACCCGAAAGGGCGATCCAGGCAAAAGTTAGGGAATTAAAGCGTATGACTATGTCTCGTCAGATCACTTTAAAGACAATCTCTTCACGAACAAGCTCCAAGCTTCTGATCAATCAAATCATCGGCGGACGAAGCAACGAATGGACAAGATACTCGTAGTTATGAAGGCTATAGCAGAATGGGAACCCCATGGAATTATTACACATAGCCATCTTTCTTTGTATAAATTTTTCTCAGTTTTATGACAACATTCTCTTACTAGGATGTCTGTCTCCTTTGTACAAAATACTTACACAAAGTTAATACAAAGATACTTCAAAGTGCAGAAAATTGTTTGCCTTTTCCTTTTATATACTTGTGTTTTATTTGAAAACGTCCAATGATTTATTAAATGAGCATATGCATTTGAATATAATCACTGCTTACAAATAAAATGAAATGAGAAAGAATAATTACTAATAGGATGAAAGTATAGGAAAATGTCTTTAGGCTATTCCAGGAGGAATCCCCTGCTATAGGAAAATGTCTTTAGGCTATTCCTCGGCGGAACTAAAACCTTGAAATGCGTATCCCCAGCGGAGTTAAGTTTCAAGAATCCCCATCAGAGCTGAGTTTTCAAATTCCCAATCCCCAGTGGAGCAAAACTTTGAACTACAAACCCTCAGTAAAGATGAAACTTTCTTCCCCAAACGCAGTCAAACCTTCAACCTTTGAACACCAGTGAAGACCATCCAGTTTCCTCCAATTTCCCCTGAAGAGTCGCTTTAAAACCAGATAATTCCCCAGAGAGTTATTTTTAAACCTTCTTCCTCAACGAAGTCAAGTTTCCATGTACGATCAAATCAGCGCATCATTAAGACTCCCAACAGAGGGGAAACTTTGAGCTACCAATCCCCAGTGAAAACCATTCAGTTTTCCCCTGATACCCCCAACAGAACGGAGATTTTCATTCTTGAAGTCCCCAGTAGATTGGCATACAACCCAAACTCCTGATCTCCCTAATAGTATAGCTTCTCACCACAGAGGTTGTCAAAGATCTTGAATCTCCAGGAGTGGTCAAGGATTTATTCTCCCCGACAGCAGTCAGAGATTTTATTATCTCCAGCTATCCAGGATTTTATTTTCCTCAGCAAAACAGCTAATCAGCTTACATGCGCATACATTACATTTGTATATCATAAACATTGATAAAACACATCTTATTGCATCATACATTTCATGCAACATAACTTTGTGTTTCAGCTAACATTCTACCCTTTTCATGAAGAAATTAATAGCTACCTAAAACAGATATTCAAAACTCATAAAATGGCTTAGAGATGCTCCAGACACGGATGCTTTTCTATTTTGTTTATTCCAATCAAGGGGAAGATTCTTGTTCCAGTTATAAAGCCTGGATCCAACCATATTTTATCTTGATTATACTGAAACCCGGAGATCGACCGGAAAATAGTTGAATCCCCTACAAATTCTTCTAAAACCTGGACGTTGACCAGATAGGAAGTAAAGTATCATGAAGCCTGGACGTTGACCAGATAGAAATACAAGACAGTGAAGCCTGGACGTTGACCAGATAATAGTAAGGTATACTGTGAAACTTGGACGTTGACCAAATAACAGTTTACTCGGCCAATTACTTTCAAGCCCGGATTCAACCGGATATTAGTAGGCCCCGAAATAAAAAAGGAAACCCGGAGGCGACCGGATAACCATTTGATTTTCTTCTGAAACCTGGACATTGACCAGATAGGAAGCAAAGTATCATGAAGCCTGGAAGTTGACCAGATAGTAATACAAGACTGTGAAGCTTGGACGTTGACCAGATAATAGTAAGGTATACTGTGAAGCTTGGACGTTGACCAAATGACAGTTTACTCAGCCAATTACTTTGAAGCCTGGATTCAACCGGATATTAGCAGGCCCCAAGGATCTCAATAGACTCTACCGCTCGACTCTCAAGGATCTCAATCAAGTTGTCTTTCTCCTTCAGGTCTGCTCTATAGGAACTCTCTAAAGTTTGGAACTTATTCTTCCAAATACCTTTTTCCTGTTGTATCCTAACCAAAGCAAGTTGCAGCTCTTCTAGATCATCTAATAAGGGAGGAGTGGTCTTCACAAATAGATTGGGCATGAGTGTTGTGATCGGTGGAAATAGAACTGACTGTTTTTTAAGCTGGTTTCGCGAAATGTTGCGGTAAGAAAGAGTCGCCACCGTCTTTTATGTTCTCTAACATGGAAAGGACAAAAGCACAGCAAAATTCCTTTTCGAGAATGTTTTTCGGTTCGGGAGGTAGATTTATAGAAAGGGAAGGTGTTAGCACCCTTTCTATCTGTAGTTATCTACGGGCTCTTAGGTACTTGCTCTTATGTTTTCAAAAATTGTTTGCTTTTCAAGGGTATGTGGGTTTTGAAAAAGTTTCGTTTGAAAAATTTCTAGGTAACTCTTGTATCTGTCCTCAAGAGTGTATGAAAAATTTGTTTGAAAACTTTTTGAAAGTGTCAGTGCGAAAAGATTGTTTTTATTTGTTTGAGAGAGCAAGTACACAGGAGAAATCTACCTACTCTAAGGAATTAGGTTGTGTAAGAGTCCTTTAGATAGCGCTATCCCACCATTGAGAGGTAGGTAGCACCATCGTTGGAGGTATTCGGGTCAATTCGATTATAAGGGATATGTGTGGTCACCGAAGCAATAGTAGGACACCTTAGCGGTAACCCTAATGTCCTAGATCCTTTTTATCCGAGGCAACCGTTTCGAGGCAACTGGATCTTAGACAGGAGGGCGACCTCTAAAACACCCTATACTTGACGACCACGTTCGAGGCAACCAGTGAGGCGTACCCTAAGAGTGGCATGTGCATGTGTGTTGTTTCAGTTTATATTTATCTTTGAACATGCATTTTGGTGATCTACGAGTTGTTTTTAATTTTCATACAAATCTTTCATACATTTTAACAGTTAAGAGTGCGGAAAATAAAATGCGGAAAGTTGAATCTACGCTATTACAAGGCGCGGGTCTATACATCGCCAAAAACAAAAACCCGTTTGGAAATAAATGCGGAAAATTAAAGAAAGCGGTAAAATCCTAATTAACTATTACATCCTTGGAAACAGTTACACAAATATGATTAAAAATAAAATAATGCGCGAATGAAATTAAATCGGGACGTCCTTAGGGTTTTGACCCTTTTTTTGAGAAAAGAAAGCAATTTGGTCCTTTTTTGCAATTAAATTAAATTAAATATTTAAACCTAGTTTACTAATTAATTATTTATTTACAAGAAAAAGTCTTTTTGTGTTTTTTATGTTTTTAATGAAATAAAAAGAAAAGAAATTAAAAGTCAAGAAAACCCTAATTCTAGATTTATTTTATTTATTGTGAAAAAAGATTAAAATAACCTAATTTAACTAATTCAATTTGGTTAGTATTTATTTACAAAATAAGTTAATAAATAAGAATAATAATAATTAACAAAAATATTTACATTTTTTATTCTCTGAATTTATTATGAAAAATATTAATTTATTAATTAGATAATAATAATACTAATAATTAATAAAAAGAAATTATAAAAGAAAAGAAAATAAAAAGAGTAACAAAACCAGTGGGGGTGTTGACCCAAGAATGGAGGTTAAGCCTGGAATTTCTGGCCCATTAAGCCAAGCCCTTCTGACTTTTGGAATTGTCTAGTGTGTTGATTGACCAGGGACATGGTGTGCTTCCATCCTGACCATTGGATTGAGCCTTGTGGCCACTTGGCGCATTGATTTGTAAGAGTCCATGGTGAAATACATTGGAAAACCTGCACATGATTATGGTATGAAAAATATGAAACAAATATTGGGGGACCTGGGAATCGAACCCAAGTCCCAATGGTTGCCAACCACGTCACTTTCCACTACGCCATTGCATTGCATCTGTTAATATAACAAACAACAAACATAATATATCAATAATGATAGTTATGCTGGAAATCAGAAAAAGCATGCGTTCGTTTGAATAAACCACCCACACGCTTCCACGTATTATCTTCTCCGCTTGTCCTGTAACAAAAACAATCAAATAGCGGGGGTTTTTAACCCCCACAAACTGCAAATGCAAAAAATAGCGATTAGATGTACGAGTTATATAAATAGGGTGCGATGGTCCTGTTCAATTCGTCTTGATCTTCTGAGTTCAACCATGGGCATCATTAGTCCTAATTTTGCTTGGTCAAGAAATCCCTAAAATCAAAGCTTCGAAACCCTAGATTTCTTCAATGGTATCTTTTGATTTAAGGCTCTATAACTCAATTCACCTATACCATCAGCTTCAGAAAGGTCATAGCAATGCAAAGCAACGATTATAACATGTTAATGATGCATAAAACGTGAGTTTCGATTCTGAAAAAGAATAAGCAAACCGTGAGTTGTTCTTGCGTGTTCTTTGAGTGTTAAGGCTTGTTTTTTATTGCAAATTGTTTCTGAGTATGCTAGCAATGTGTTTGAATCGCTCTAAGGCTTTGAATTGTGCTGGAAGGTTGAATTCAGTTTTGAGTTTCTTTGATATTTTTTGGAATTGGTTATGGTATTTTGGAAGCAATTTTCACGTTCATGCAATTAGGGTTAGGTTCAGCATATATAGTATAATGGATTTAGGTTACAATCTTGGCCAAGAATCCATGAAATTCATGTTTTCAATATTTGATTTCAATCAAATCTTTTTGCACATTTTTGATTGACAAAACTTGCTAATTTTGGAGATTTTGGTCCCCTTGATTGATACACGAAATCTTCAGCATGTGTTGAGTTTATTTGCACCACAAAAAGATTTGAAAATCATATCTTTGAATTTCCTACATTTAAAATCAATTAGATGAATTAATATTAATAAAAAATTCAATTAATTAATTAAAAATAAGAAAATAAATCAATTTAAGCTCAATGGGTCGTGCATAGGCCTTGGACAAAGTTTCAAGAAAGAATTTGAGGCCCATTAGCAAAAATGATGTGTTTTGAGCAAAGTTGACTTTTGCAAATTCACAAAAATTTCCCAACTTCTCCAATGCATATCTTGCTCAATTTTGATCATATGAACATGTTCTTGGACATTTTGGAAAGGTCTTGAAGTCCTCTAACCAATTCCTTTGGTCCCATGTCATTTGGATTTACCAATCTCAAGTTATGGTCTTTGACTTAAAGTGCATTTTTGTTGACTTTTGAAATTGACCTATAATGTAGAAATTGATAACTTTTTGTGAGAGAATTTCTTGGACTTGGAATGTGAAGATGAGTTGTAGGAAATGTCACCCCCTTCAAAATGAGCATTAGGTGGGATTTTTCTGATGAACCATGAAAAAGTTATGCCTTGGTCAAGTTACAGTTGACTTTTCAGCTGTCCCAAAATAGAAACTTTTGGCATCTTGATGATTTTTGAGCCATGCTTGTAGAATCATGATCAAGACTTGATCAAATGATGATTGTGGCTTCAAAATAAGATGTTGACCACAAATTATGACTTTTGACTGTAAAATGACCACTTTGCCCTTATAGTTGACTGTGAACCAAATATGGCTTTTGACTGTGCACTTTGATGCTGTGAGACTTAAGACTTGACATGTATATGCTTGACAATGTGCATAGGCCTATGGGACTTGTTTGGACCACTGAAAACCTCAAATTCATTGCAAGAACCAAAACCCTAATTTTGACTGGCTTAGGAGATGGTTTGACTGTGCAACCCTTGAACAATCTTGAACCATTTGAAGATGATTCTTGATAAACTTTGCAGAATATGGGAGGGAAAATTTTGGGGTACAACAGTTGCCCCTGTTCAATCTTCTTAGACCTGAGGATGTAGATTGGCTTGCGTGCCTTTCGTGATCTGAAGGTGGAAGATGATTGAACACTAGAGTGCCCAGAAATTTGCACTCACATAGTGGAGTATCAACAGTGTGATGGCGGGAATGGGCTTACAGATTCCATTTGGAGAGATGATGGATAGGAGGATGGGCTTATAGATGCCATCTGGAGATGCGACAGAACCTTGTCGGGAATGGGCTTATAGATGCCATTTGGAATTGTGTGTCGATCGCGTAAGAGATTCCTTAGCGAGAACTTGCGTACCTAAGAAAGAAAGATAATTACCTGGCCTGTTACAGGGGTTGATCTTCAATCTCTTCGTGCAGATATGCCCTGGCTAGATACAGGTATCGAATCTGGAATTAGTCGTCTACACATATGCCCTGGCTGGATACAGGTATCGAATCTCTAAACTCTTTATGCAGACATGCCCTGGCTGGATACAGGTATCGAATCTACAATCAAATGCTCACAGATATGCCCTGGCTAGATACAGGAATCGAATCTGGAATTAGTCGTCTACAGATATGCCCTGGCTGGATACAGGTATCGAATCTCTAAACTCTTCATGCAGATATGCCCTGGCTAGATACAGGTGTCGAATCTACAATTAATTACTCACAGATATGCCATGGCTAGATACAGGAATCGAATCCGGAATTAGTCGTCTACAGATATGCCCTGGCTGGATACAGGTATCGAATCTCTAAACTCTTCATGCAGACATGCCCTGGCTAGATACAGGTGTCGAATCCATAATCAAATACTCACAGATATGCCCTGGCTAGATACAGGTATCGAATCCGGAATTAGTCGTCTACAGATATGCCCTGGCTGGATACAGGTATCAAATCTCTAAACTCTTCATGCAAATATGCCCTGGCTGGATACAGGTGTCGAATCTACAATCAGTCACTCACAGATATGCCCTGGCTAGATACAGGAATCGAATATGGAATTAGTCGTATATAGATATGCCCTGGCTGGGTATAGGTATCGAATCTCTAAACTCTTCATGCAGATATGCCCTGGCTAGATACAGGTGTCGAATCCATAATCAAATACTCACAAATATGCCCTGGCTGGATACAGGAATCGAATCTGGAATTAGTCGTCTACAGATATGCCCTGGCTAGATACAGGTATCGAATCTCTAAACTCTTCATGCAGATATGCCCTGGCTAGATACAGGTGTCGAATCCACAATCAAATCACTCGCAGATATGCCCTGGCTAGATACAGGTATCGAATCTGGAATTGTGACAGTTGATAGTAATCGTCTTTTGATTGACCTTTTCCTGAAAAGGCAAAACATTAGTCGTATGCAATGTCATGATGTATGAAATGCATGATGTCGTGATGAGGTTGTATGATATGATGTGTCTCATGTATGTAAGCAGGATGTATGAAATGTGATGAATGTATTTTCGTCTAGGAAAATAAATCCTTGACGTGTGCCGGGAGTTTGTTGAATCCTGGGCTGCTGTTTGAAGAGTAGAGTTCTTCGTTTTCGCTGGGGATGATGATTGTAAGCATAAACCGGTGGGAGAAGATGACTCTGTTGGGGAATAAACTTGAAGATATTACTCTGCGGGGAATTACTCTATGGAGGAGAGATACTTCGCTGAGGTTTTGATGATAACTCCGCTGGGGATTCTGTTGATGAGTTTTGTTGGGGATTTGATGAATTCCACTGGGGGATAGGAAGAACTCCGCCGAGGACGATCTTTCCGTGGTAATTAGCCGAGGATAACCCAGTTATAAGCTTTGGTGGGGAATAACCTTGAATAAAGCCGGGGAGATGCGTTCGTACTCTGCAGGGGATAAGCTTCTAGAATCTACTGGGGATAAGCTTCCAAAATCTACTGGGGAGATTGATTCAACTCTCCTGGGGAAACCTTTGGACTGTACTGGGGAAGTGGCTCCACTGGGGTGTCTGTATTCCGCCAGGGAACAATCTTATGTTAATACTGCCGGGGATGCTTGTTGAGGAACATCTGTATACTCCGCTGGGGAATATTGAGATTTTCTGGGGATACCCAACTTCCTTAATGCTGACAGTAGACTAACTCTGCTTGGGGAGAGTAATGCTGACTTGCTGGAGATACTGTGCCTTTTTAGGGCTGATGGCAGACCCACTCTGCTCGGGGAGAGTATTGTTGAATCTTGTCTTACTCTGCAGTGATTGAAGGTATCTTGATCATGCTCTTCAGCTGAATATATACCTTGGTACCTGGAGGATAGAGCAGCTTGTACAGTTCAGACAATTCTTATTGCCCCAGCTTCTATGGGAGAAGGTACCTGTGGAGGTGTTTGATGACTGCCGGTTGACAAATCTTCTTCTGGTAGGCAAGTGACGAGATGACGGGACATAGTCGTACGCTTTGATCCCTAATTTTTGCCTGGACCGCCCTTTCGGGTTTTCAGTCCACCGGGATACCCATTTTTGCCCAAGCCGCCTTTTCAGGTTTTCGACTTGCCGGGTGTACAAATTTTTCATTTTCATCCCTTATTTTTTCCCGAACCCTTTTGGTTCGCCGGGAAGCCCTTTTTTTTGCCTAGGCCAGTCGACCTAGCGGGTCTTTGATTATGCGCAGTATTTTTCGACTACATCCACGCTCTTAGAGTGCAGGGAGTTGTCACTGTTAGTGGTGTAGTGTTGCCATACTACCAGAAGATATTTGATCGTGCAAGATTCGTCGTTGGAATTCATGTCCAATGCCCCAAGTGATTCAGACGGAGATTTGCCCCTGGCTATTTGGAATTTTGAGAGATTCCTTGAATCTTGACTTGACTTCCCCAGATTATGGACAATGATCATGTCGTGCCCCTTGGTTGGAAGTGCTTTTGTTCACTAGATATTCGTCGTGCGAATTTCTCTGCTGTTTGAACAAATAGTCATATGCAAACAATGTTATTTCAAAAATGCAAAGCTTATGTCTGTCTTGAAGTTTTTGAAAATGCATTTTTTCATAAAAACCAGTGAATTTTGTAAAATGTGATGTCAACTCGTTATTTTACCGCAAGCCTTAAGGAGTCAGGATACCTTTCGTAACAGTATGCTTTCGAACTAACCCATGCTTCAGATAGGACTTTTAAGGGTTGTAGCATGGCCTGGTTCACGGTTTAAGAAATAAAGGATAAAGGCTCAAAGTATATTTGTACCCACCCGCGCTTCGTGATGTTCTTCGATCCTAAACTCAGCTAATCGTGCATTAGACCTTGTTTGAGTCTTTGCTCTGATATTCCGGTGATGGTTCAAATATTGACAATTTATTTTGAATAGGCAGTCATTTCTTTTTGTTGAGGGTTTGTAGGACCTCTTTCTTTTCGATTTTATTATCCCTGTCTTTTTCCTGAACTGTTTCTTTTGTGATTACAGTCAGCAGGATGCCCGAGTTTTGTAAGTCTCCTTCATAGGTTTTGACTTATTGGGCTTTAGTTTTTTTTTGGTAATGACTGCCTGTCTTTATGATTATTCGGCACCATCACGGTCTTTTGCTTTGGAAGGACTCCTTTGGTTCCATTCGTTGTGCACCTAGATCAACTGAGAGAACTACCCTGTCCCAGGTTATAATTAAGGGTTTTAATTTTCGAAAAGAAAAACTCCAACTTCTTTGGCTCAGAGGGGTTGACGAGGGATTATCTTCCTTATAACTCCAGTGTTTAGGATTTGAAACAATGCATGTACCTCATCAGCGGGGTCTGTTCAAAAGCATACTGTAAAGATCGTGGTATCGTTTTCGTCATCCTCCCTCAAGAGGCTTAGAATTTAATCGAGAGTTGACATCGAAAACATGAAAGCAGTTTGAATATAGCGAATGCGAATATATTGATTCAAAACAGACATATGCGATGCATTGATAAAGTAAAAGAGTTTGCTATGACAATAATTGTTCGAACAATCAAAGAAAAATACAACTTGAAACTTCCAATGAACAAAAGGTCTTCTCGTCTAGGGATAGTAGAAAAACTCGACCTGACCATCTGGGGTGAATTCCGCTGCTCCTTCATCAATCAGGTCCTGGATCTTGTTCTGCAGAGTCCAACAGTCGTCGGTGGCATGCCCCGGGCTGTCAGAATGATAAGCACAACGAGCGTTGGGGTTATACCTTGAAGGTGTCCTGTTGGGATTCTTAGGAGGGTCCCTTAATGTGATCATATTCAATCTCAACAGGCGTTATAAGGCTTGAAACAGCGACATGTTGAGCTGGGTGAATTACCTCTTAGGCTTGTCTGGCTTGCTCTGATCAACCCGTTGTTCTTGGCGAGGTCGTTGTTGGACTTGTGAAGTAGTAGCAGCTTGGAGAGATCTATTCATTGAACCAAACCTTTGACTTCTTGGAGGCTGATTACCGGTTTGGTCTCCAATCCTGACTACTTGCTTCATACTGTCTTGCTGAAGCTGGTGAGGTTGATGCTGAATTTGTGACTCTGAAGCAAGTTGAGGAGCTTTTCCCTTGTCTTCTTGTCTCAAAGGGAATTTAATGATGACTGGCTCTTCAACCTTAGATGTTTGCCCCAGTTGGTTATCCCGAAGCAGTTGGTTGACGAGAACCCTGAGCTCTTCTTGTCCTTGAGCTAAGTCTTGAATGAGAGCCATCTGCCCCAACATCTGGGTTCTCATTGTATCCACCTCAGCTTGCATATGTTTCAGCCGTTTGTCATTGTCGTCTTCAGGACTCTTCCTGACCAAATTCCCCATGAGGAGTGTTCTCAGCTCTTCCTGCCCCTTGGATAGATTTAGGAGGATCTCCCTGAACCGAGTCTCTTGAGCATGAAGATCTGGGTTGTCTTGTTGGCAAGCCATTGCTGAAATAAACAGCGAGGAAGGTAAGTGACCTTTAAAAAGGGGTACCTGTAATGCAATGATATGTATGATATGTATGCAATGTTTTCAAGGATCTCGCGGGGTAAACAAGAAAATTGTTAGAATCTGGATTTTGGTAGTTTGATTAAAGGAACTTCATGTTGTTAAGAGTCCTTCTTCAAGAGTCAAGGCTCACCATATCGAGTGGGTCATAGCCTCTGACTCGAGCTATCATGTTTGATCTCCACACAGCCTTGGCTAGAGGAAAATAAATCCCATTTGCCCCTTGCTAGACATTTTGGTTCATCATGACCTGCATCACAAACCCTTGAGATCCTTGAAATGGATTAGTCCTTATGCAGGATGTATGCAATGGTATGATGTTATGCTATGCATGGAGTGATGTAAGTAGGCCCTGTAATGAGTCCCAATTAAGGACTGTAAACAAAACCTGCAAGTAGCTCAATGTTGTCAGATAACAAGTATGGGCAAGCATTTCAAGTTTGAAGGCACACAAGTCACACAAGACAGCCCTTAGAGTTTAGGCCAGCATGAAGTTTAGGTACTACCCTCTTTCAGTATCGTTGGTTAAGACCTGTCCTAGAAAATAGTAATCGGGTTCTAGAGGATCCCAATATCACTGACTACCCTCAATCGGTCATAACTCCAGCGTCGCAATCTTTTCTTGCAGCCAGAACCATCGCGAGAGTTTAGCCTCAATGGGTGTAGCATACTGCTACTGTTCTATGGCCAAGTTGGGTTAATTTAGGGTTCTAAGGTCGGTTGGTGCTTAATGACTCCTCAGAAGACCCATATTCTCCTTGTTGCAACACAAGGGATATCGGTACAGACCAAGGTGTCACACCAACGTAGCCACTGCTTCACCCGTGTCGGTCTACGCCGGACAGGTCCCTAACAGCTTATGCTACCTAAAAGGGTATCCCCAGATCCGGGTTAGGATCTATGAAACTCCGATGCAATTCCCACAAATATAAAAGCAATCAAAGCAAGCAATTGAAAACATAAGTATGATCTAATCCTAAGGTACACCTCACTTATATAAAAATCCCCAGCAGAGTCGCCAATTCTGTGATCGGTGGAAATAGAACTGACTGTTTTTTAAGCTGGTTTTGCGAAATGTTGCGGTAAGCAAGATTCGCCACCGTCTTTTATGTTGTCCAACATGGAAAGGACAAAAGCACAGCAAAATTCCTTTTCGAGAATGTTTCTCGGTTCGGGAGGTAGATTTATAGAAAGGGAAGGTGTTAGCACCCTTTCTATCCGTGGTTATCTACGGGCTCTTAGGTACTTGCTCTTATGTTTTCAAAAATTGTTTGCTTTTCAAGGGTATGTGGGTTTTGAAAAAGTTTCGTTTGAAAAATTTCTAGGTAACTCTTCTATCTGTCCTCAAGAGTGTATGAAAAATTTGATTGAAAACTTTTTGAAAGTGTCAGTGCGAAAAGATTGTTTTTATTTGTTTGAGAGAGCAAGTACCCAGGAGAAATCTACCTACTCTAAGGAATTAGGTTGTGTAAGAGTCCTTTAGATAGCGCTATCCCACCATTGAGAGGTAGGTAGCACCGTCGTTGGAGGTATTCGGGTCAATTCGATTATAAGGGACATGTGTGGTCACCGAAGCAATAGTAGGACACCTTAGCGGTAACCCTAATGTCCTAGATCCTTTTTATCCGAGGCAACTGGATCTTAGACAAGAGGGCGACCTCTAAAACACCCTATACTTGACGACCACGTTCGAGGCAACCAGTGAGGCGTACCCTAAGAGTGGCATGTGCATGTGTGTTGTTTCAGTTTATATTTATCTTTGAACATGCATTTTGGTGATCTACGAGTTGTTTTTAATTTTCATACAAATCTTTCATGCATTTTAACAGTTAAGAGTGCGGAAAATAAAATGCGGAAAGTTGAATCTACGCTATTACAAGGCGCGGGTCTATACATCGCCAAAAACAAAAACCCGTTTGGAAATAAATGCGGAAAATTAAAGAAAGCGGTAAAATCCTAATTAACTATTACATCCTTGGAAACAGTTACACAAATATGATTAAAAATAGAATAATGCGCGAAAGAAATTAAATCGGGACGTCCTTAGGGTTTTGACCCTTTTTTTGAGAAAAGAAAGCAATTTGGTCCTTTTTTGCAATTAAATTAAATTAAATATTTAAACCTAGTTTACTAATTAATTATTTATTTACAAGAAAAAGTCTTTTTGTGTTTTTTATGTTTTTAATGAAATAAAAAGAAAAGAAATTAAAAGTCAAGAAAACCCTAATTCTAGATTTATTTTATTTATTGTGAAAAAAGATTAAAATAACCTAATTTAACTAATTCAATTTGGTTAGTATTTATTTACAGAACAAGTTAATAAATAAGAATAATAATAATTAACAAAAATATTTACATTTTTTATTCTCTGAATTTATTATGAAAAATATTAATTTATTAATTAGATAATAATAATACTAATAATTAATAAAAAGAAATTATAAAAGAAAAGAAAATAAAAAGAGTAACAAAACCAGTGGGGGTGTTGACCCAAGAATGGAGGTTAAGCCTGGAATTTCTGGCCCATTAAGCCAAGCCCTTCTGACTTTTGGAATTGTCTAGTGCGTTGATTGACCAGGGACATGGTGTGCTTCCATCCTGACCATTGGATTGAGCCTTGTGGCCACTTGGCGCATTGATTTGTAAGAGTCCATGGTGAAATACATTGGCAAACCTGCACATGATTATGGTATGAAAAATATGAAACAAATATTGGGGGACCTGGGAATCGAACCCAGGTCCCAATGGTTTCCAACCACGTCACTTTCCACTACGCCATTGCATTGCATCTGTTAATATAACAAACAACAAACATAATATATCAATAATGATAGTTATGCTGGAAATCAGAAAAAGCATGCGTTCGTTTGAATAAACCACCCACACGCTTCCATGTATTATCTTCTTCGCTTGTCCTGTAACAAAAACAATCAAATAGCGGGGGTTTTTAACCCCCACAAACTGCAAATGCAAAAAATAGCGATTAGATGTACGAGTTATATAAATAGGGCGCGATGGTCCTGTTCAATTCGTCTTGATCTTCTGAGTTCAACCATGGGCATCATTAGTCCTAATTTTGCTTGGTCAAGAAAGCCCTAAAATCAAAGCTTCAAAACCCTAGATTTATTCAATGGTATCTTTTGATTTAAGGCTATATAACTCAATTCACCTATACCATCAGCTTCAGAAAGGTCATAGCAATGCAAAGCAACGATTATAACATGTTAATGATGCATAAAACGTGAGTTTCGATTCTGAAAAAGAATAAGCAAACCGTGAGTTGTTCTTGCGTGTTCTTTGAGTGTTAAGGCTTGTTTTTGATTGCAAATTGTTTCTGAGTATGCTAGCAATGTGTTTGAATCTCTCTAAGGCTTTGAATTGTGCTGGAAGGTTGAATTCATTTTTGAGTTTCTTTGATATTTTTTGGAATTGGTTATGGTATTTTGGCAGCAATTTTCACGTTCATGCAATTAGGGTTAGGTTCAGCATATATAGTATAATGGATTTAGGTTACAATCTTGGCCAAGAATCCATGAAATTCATGTTTTCAATATTTGATTTCAATCAAATCTTTTTGCACATTTTTGATTGACAAAACTTGCTAATTTTGGAGATTTTGGTCCCCTTGATTGATACACGAAATCTTCAGCATGTGTTGAGTTTATTTGCACCACAAAAAGATTTGAAAACCATATCTTTGAATTTCCTACATTTAAAATCAATTAGATGAATTAATATTAATAAAAAATTCAATTAATTAATTAAAAATAAGAAAATGATGTGTTTTGAGGCCCATTAGCAAAAATGATGTGTTTTGAGCAAAGTTGACTTTTGCAAATTCACAAAAATTTCCCAACTTCTCCAATGCATATCTTGCTCAATTTTGATCATATGAACATGTTCTTGGACATTTTGGAAAGTTCTTGAAGTCCTCTAACCAATGCCTTTGGTCCCATGTCATTTGGATTTACCAATCTCAAGTTATGGTCTTTGACTTAAAGTGCATTTTTGTTGACTTTTGAAATTGACCTATAATGTAGAAATTGATAACTTTTTGTGAGAGCATTTCTTGGACTTGGAATGTGAAGATGAGTTGTAGGAAATGTCACCCCCTTCAAAATGATTATTGGATGGGATTTTTCTGATGAACCATGAAAAAGTTATGCCTTGGTCAAGTTACAGTTGACTTTTCAACTGTCCCAAAATAGAAACTTTTGGCATCTTGATGATTTTTGAGCCATGCTTGTAGAATCATGATCAAGACTTGATCAAATGATGATTGTGGATTCAAAATAAGATGTTGACCACAAATTCTGACTTTTGACTGTAAAATGACCAGTTTGCCCCTACAGTTGACTGTGAACCAAATAGGGCTTTTGACTGTGCACTTTGATGCTGTGAGACTTAAGACTTGACATGTATATGCTTGAAAATGTGTATAGGCCTATGGGACTTGTTTGGACCACTGAAAACCTCAAATTCATTGCAAGAACCAAAACCCTAATTTTGACTGGCTTAGGAGATGGTATGACTGTGCAACCCTTGAACAATCTTGAACCATTTGAAGATGATTCTTGATAAACTTTGCAGAATATGGGAGGGAAAATTTTGGGGTACAACAGGTGTCTTCCGGGTATACAGCATCTTTAACTTAATGGCTCTCAATCGGACCCGCTGAAGATATGGCTCCAAAGACATAGCACTCCTAGGTCCCAAATCATTCCTTCTCTTCTTATGAATGTGACGCCAGGCCTTCGCAATCTTCTCCCTAGCTTCCCTATGGTATTCTCCTTCCTTCAGAAAGAAACTACTCAAATGAATACTATTTAGTTTATCCCTCATCGGATAACCAAGTTGTCGTCGTGCAAGAACAAGGTTATAGTTAATTCCTCCCTTTGTACCAAAAAGAGGTACATTGGGGAAACTACCACAACTATCAATAATCTATATATACTGGTAAGCTCGATGATACCAATCAATGTCCGAGTGAGTAAGTTCCATGATCTTAGGAGCCCAACGGGGTTCCTTCTTGACATCCCAAAAAGCATCAGACTGAGGCATATGAGAGATAAACCACCGGTACAACAAAGGCGTACAACAGATAATCATCCCCCCATGATAAGAATTCTGAAGATGAATAGAGTAATAAGCATCACCCAACAATGTAGGAACTAGGTTTCCCATCATGAAGATCCTAATAGTGTTAATGTCAACAAACTTGTCCACATTAGGAAATAAGAACAACCCGTAAGCAAGTAGAGAAAAGATGGCCTCAAAAGGAACTGTACTCTTCATTCTTGCAAAGTAACGAGCTTTCTCTAATAAGAACTGAGCTGGTAATCCTCTAATTCCTCCTTTGGTAGTCATATGGGCTTCCACCTCATACTTCCCCAGATGAATCAAAGTAGCAATCTCATGTGGTTTTGGCTCACTCTCCAAACCAGTAAAAGGAACACGATCGGTAACAGGTAAATCCAATAGATAAGAATACTCCTCCAGTGTGGGCATCAACTGATAGTAGGGAAAAGTAAAGCAGTAATACATCGGATCATAAAACTGGACCAAGGCCGAGAGAATATCCTCCTTCATCTTCAGCTTCATGAGAGGAATAATGGATTCATACTTCTTCCGAAAGTCTGCAGAACACTCAATTTCGGGAATTAGACTGATCAACTCATCTATCTTGGGATCCTTGAAACTGTATTTCCCGGTATTTCTCTTTCCAAAATCCATGGTTAAAAAGTACCTGAGAGATTCACAAATAGTCAACCTTTAAATCCCTTGAAATATGGTTTCTTCAAAAGATGCTTATGAGTGCATGGATGCATGATGCAATAATCACACACAAGATCATACATATAGGGTTCATAGGTTCAACGTCAGGAGCATGAGGTCGAAGGTACTACCCATAAGGTATTGGTCTAAAAGTTATCACCTGCCAAACAAGGTTCTAGAGGTTCCCAGATTCTACATCCTTCCATCGGATATTACCAACTTCCCGATTAACTCGGTAATTAGTAATATTCTCAAGAAAGACTCGTCCGAGCGTAGTATCACGTGACAACTATTTCCGGATTACTCCGTCATAGCTTCCGCACTACACCTAAAAGGCCAAGATGGGTTTGGTATTCTACGGTCCTCAGTTTCAGCAGGCTCCCAGGTCGAAAGCAATACGTCTTCCCGATTACACGGTAAACGACACTACAGTCAAAGGGGCCTCCACTGAGTGGGGGATCTCATGCCTCCTTTTTTGGTATTACTCCCTCAAAGTTAACATGACTATACCGTCCATCCTATCTTAAATTTTTCCCAAGTCCGGGTATAGGACTTATGAGTAATCACCAAGCACCCTGAAAACCAGGAAAATCCAGACACACATATATACAACATATAACACAAAAAACAGTAATATCACATATACAGATATAAACAAAGATAGGCTTAACCCACTTAGGGATGGACCAGCAAGAGGTCAATCTTTCCCCAGTGAAGTCGCCATTTTTCTATAGCAGTAGAAATGTTTAAGTCTAAGCCATTAGATTAACTAGACTTTATACAAATCAAAATCAAAATCGTCACTGCGCTTTATTATTTCCAAAGGAATGGGAAAAGAGAGAATAACCCAAAAAGAAGGGGAAAGATTCAAGGTAAGGGGGTTGGTTATGCAAAGGGAAGGTATTAGCACCCTAAAATGGATAGTGGAGGTGAGGAAAGAAATATATTTATTTTTATAGTTTTTTCACCCGCCGCGGTTGCGAACCTTTAGTACATATGTACCACCTTTTCGTGCAATAGGGGAGAAGGGTACACATAGTTCCTCTTTCAAAAATTTAAAACACAAATATGTTGGTTAATTTTATGAGATAAAACATCATCGTCATTGTCCGTGTGGAAAACATGCCTACTACCCACAATCATGAGAAAGGAGAATTTGCATCATCTCAAAGTGGAGGATATGACTTGGATTTTAAAATCAACAATGCCTCACTCAACACCTAAGTGGAAAATATCTCTCTTCACTATATATTGTAGAAGTATAGTTGTTTGCATCACTACAAAGATTGACAAGAGTTCAACCTTTTTTTTATAGAAAAGTTTAAAGATAAAAGCCAAAGTGGCAAAATGGTTTTAAGTGAGATTGATTGACTTTTAGTCTTCTCGTAAAAAATGTCAAGGTATTATTAAGTTGATTGGAGTTTATTTATGAAAAATGTTTTAAAAATACATGGACATAAGTCCAAGTTTCTTATGAAAGTGGTTCAAGTTCAAAAATAAGAAGAGTTTTCAAACAGGGGGAAGAAGATTTTTGAAACTAAAGAAGATGGGAGGAGAAGAAGGGACTATCCTAAAGCATAAGGTAAAAGCTAGGGATAAGAACCATCTAACCAACAAGAAGCCAATACTTGACATTATGAGCCAAGATAGAATTCTCATTCCTTGGATTGGAACCAATCAAGCAAAAAAAATACTAGACCTCTTGAGAGAACCAAACTTCAAGTGTATTAAGTCTTCAAAAAAGTTGGGCTGAGTAACGGCTGTATACGGGTGAATTCCATATTATAAACAAGGGGTGTAATCACAAAAACCTGCACATAAAAACAAACAAGAAACCCAATGTCTTGAGGTAAACCTCAAGAACTTCAGACAGAATAATCAGATAAGATCACAAGGTCTCCAAGATAGGCCAAGGTTTCTAATCCTAAGTCCAAGAAAAGTCCCATGCTCCATAATGCCAAGGATAGTAACCAAATAGTACAAGTACCATTAAATATTTTTTAGGGTTTATGTTGATTATTAAGTATCTTAAGAAAGGGAAAGAAAAGCTCAAGTGAGCAAAGTAAAAATGGCAAGAAAGTAAATGCTCAAATGAGTAAAGATGAAAATGGCATGAAATATAAATGCTAAAAGTAAATGGTACATAAAACATAAGAAAAGAATAAAAGCATAAGGTAAGACAAGTCAATAATTAGTGGTTAGTTGGGTGACCATCTTGAAGCTTGTATTTGGAACTCATTAGAGGATTGGTAGAACCAAAGCCTCCACACAACAAGTTGCATTTGCTTTTTGTCAAGTATATCATCCATTTGGAATTCTCACAAGTACCATTTAATGATCAACGATGTTTAAGTAATCCGCGTTGATCAAAGGTGTGTTAGATCCATTAGAGGATTGGTAGAACCAAACCTCCAAACAATGAATCTCAAGGTTATTGGATCAAAGAGATCAAATTAACATACTTGGGCTTGCAATCATAAGTTTGGGCCACGAATGATCATTTATTCGAATCGGGATAAAATTTAGCGTTGTGTTAAGCAATCGTAAGTGGACTTATATAGAAGTCACACCTATTTTGAGGCCGGTCAATAGCAACCTATGCACCATTTGTTTTGAGACATGATATAGAGATCATGCTCCAACAACATCTAGTGCAATAAGAAAGGGATGAGATGAAGAGGGATGGGAAAAAATATACAAACCATATTTGAATTAAATTGTAATCAAACTATTATTAAAATTATTCATCCATTTTTGTGGAGTTAAACTAAACACCATGGATCCAATGATGTTAATAAAGTTCATGATCCAAAATCTAACCCAAGGTCAGCCAGAAAATAATCACAAAATAATATCACATTTTAATATACACAAAAGGGTTTAAAAATAATGTTTAAAAATAGAAAATAAAGAGAAAAATATCAACTATGCTCAAATTAATCAAGAAATGAAAAGTGAGACCATAGAAAAATCAGAAAAAGTCTCAAATAATTTTACGAATTTTTTGGTAATTTTTTAAAGTCAAATTATTTTTAAAATTAAAATAAATGTATAAAATAAACAAAAAATGATTTAAAAAAATAGTAAATTCAAAAACAAAAATAAAATAAGGTCACCAATATTTGTCACAATATCATTGAATCATTCCATAATTTTTTCAGAATTTAAAAATGTATAAAAATATTTTTAACATTTTAAACAAATCAAATAAAGTTTAAAATTTATAAAAATACCAAAACACAAAATTAAATTATGAAAAAATAAAAATCAGAAAGAGAATAAACAAATATATTTTTCATAATTTTTTCAGATTTTTTGGACTAAAAAATGAATTTTCTATGATTTTTTTGAAATTTAAAACAATTAAAATATAAAAATCAGAAAGAGAAAATAAAAGTAAAATATGTGGACCATTGGATGAAAGTTAAAACTCATTAGTAATCAAATCCAAGGGATCTGGCGCGTTGTGCATATCATGGTCATTAGTGAATAATGTACAGAATCGTTAATTAAATCAGAATTTGAAAAAAACATATGGCGCGCCTTCATTGATTGGAAGATGACACGTTGGTCATCTTCAACCTCCAGCCATCACGAATTGCAGGACTCTCAAACTGCAAAATCAGAAGCTCAGACCTATGCCATTCGCTTCGTCTCTTCAAGACGAAGACAACCACACCCTTGCGCCAAATTTATATAAATTGTAGCTCAAGCAATTTGGAAGGAAAGTTTTGAAAAGGGATTTGAAATTTCATGGTCAAAACGTGTTTCCAGTAAGAGGTAAGTGATGCGACTAGAACCAAGGCAATGAGAGAAACACAATGATATCAGAGTTTTGAAGAATTGATGAAGGAATCTACCTATTGAAGTTGAGTTGCAAAGCTCTAAACATGGACTTCTATGGAGCAATATATGGCACGATTCTTGAATGTAATTATGTGGTTAGCTTCAGGGAAGATCAAGGAAGGTGAATTGATGGAAAAATTGGATTGAAAAAGGCTCAAGAATGGATTTTGAAGTTATTGAATTTTGAGTTATGGAACAAGTTTGGCAGGGTGATTCTGGCTATCCAAGCTTGGGAAAATGAATAAGATAGTACATGTATTTATAGGAGAAGCAAATGGGATCAAAAGGAAAAGTGAATGATGCATTGTTTAGGGAATTTATGCAAACCTGATGCACGAGTGAAGTGTGATCCAAACTTCACCAAAACTCATCAAATTCTTGCATTTTGATGCACTAATCCACTTGGGAAAGTTGGCTAATCATGTTTAGACCCAAAATGCGTGTTAATATAAGGTTTAGAGGTTGTAACATGAAATTCATATTCTGACTTGCAAGGAAACTTCAATTCCAAGTTACCACTTTTGAAATAATGGCATTCTCAGCTCAAGGGGTCTTAAGGCATGATTCTTGATGCTTTAGGAATATGAGGTTGCAAGCTTTGAAATGGAAAAAGAATGGAGTTAAATGGATGCTTGAGCTGAAAGTTGCATTGAGTCAAAGTTGGAGAAAGACGGTTGACTTTCCATACTTAGAAATATTTCAAATTCTTCTTCAAAAATGACCTATAATGTCTTGCATCCAAACATGGCCTTCCACTTAGAATTTGCTCTTGACCAAAACAAATGGCATGAATTAGATGTCTTGAATGACATTTTGAAACTTGAATCATTCGAAATCTCCAAAATTTGAGAGAGTTATGAATTGTTGAAGTTGACAAAAAATCATGAAATGACCTATAATCTTTTGCATCTTCAAGGAAACTTCCATCCATTTTCTCACTTTGCACATAAAAGAAGACATAAAGTTCACATCTTCAAGATCATTATGGAAAAATAATGGACTCAAGGTAATAAAAATTGACCAAGTTATGGCCATTTGAAGTCACACATGGGAAATTGGGGATTCATCTGGAGGACTTGTAATCTTTCTTCCTCATCAAGTCTCTTCCTCATGAAAACTCCTTGGAACTTTTGAAGTGATTTGTGGATAACCCTTTAAAGAGAAGGATGTATTTTGAATCATTCAAAAATACCAAAAGGTGAGCAATATATACCCCTTTGAAGTTTAAAACCCTAGCTCCTAGATCAAGAAAATGCTTTGAGGAACTTGGACAAGCTTGAACAAACTTCTTGTACCAACATTCTTGCTTTGTGAATAGAAGTTGTTGAGGATGATAATGAGAACTCTTAGCCACCAAAACCACTTCCATATCTTGAGAATTGAGATAAATATGCTCTTGTGACTAATAGGAACAAGGCCTTTCCATGCCAATTCTTCCAAAACCAATCCAATAGTGAGATTTTGAACTTCTCAAGCTTTATTGACTAGGGAATGGAAATAAACTCACGAACCCATGGGTTAACTTGTTAGATCTCATTGCCTTTACCTATATGGATAACTAGAAACACAAACCAACATTGCATTTTATTAGTTGAAAGAAGAAATCAAGACAAAAACAATCTTCATGATCACAAAAGAACACAAGTCAAGGTGCTCGGTGATTCCTCAAAAAGGGCAAAGCTAAATATAGGGAGGGGAACCAAGAATCCTAGTGTGATCTTGTTGTGAATGAATCAACATGGTATGATGAATGGATCTTAGGGGGAAAAATTAGTGTACAACAATCCCTTCATGGATTTCTCGTAGTATCTCGGAAACCACGGATTCTTCGACGCATTTCAAGAGTGGGATGGAAAATCCCCGAAGATATAGTTTGTGCTCGAGCACCATGTAGGAGCATGCTCGTCATTTTGTCACGGTCGTTTCCTTTCGGTCTAGGGGAAGTTCTCCCTTCGTTAGGAAATTGAATATCAGGGTCATCCAGCACGAGTTGTCCCCGATGGAATTTACCTCGGGTAAAGTCGTGGATTTTTCGATGCTCAGGCGAGATAGAGATTCTTGTATGACAGATTTGTTTCCGCCTTTCTTTTTCGTACTTGCGAGCTTCGAAAGTATGTTCCCTGACCAAGTTCAGATATTCGATGAGGTTGTTGTTCTTAGCTTGGTATTCCCCTTGAACTTGGGACGTAACGAGTTGAGAGTCAGTTAAAATTTGTACCTCACGGGCGCTTAAATCCTAGGCCAGTCTTAGACCTGCGAGTAAGGCCTCGTATTCCACCTGGTTGTTCGAGGTTGGAAAGGAGAGGGTAAGCGAATGCTCGATCACCACACCTTCCTCGTTTTCGATGAGGATCCCCGCACTGCTCTCGGTCGAGCTGGAGGCTCCATCAACAAAGATGATCCACTTGTGTGCCTTCCCTGTGGGGGGAGGGGGGGTTATGAGCGGTCATCTCCGTGACGAAGTCGGCCAGAGCTTATACCTTCAGGGCCTTCCTGCTCTCATACTGGACGTCGAATTATGAAAGTTCTAAGGACCATTTCAGCATTCTAACCGCCATGTTTGGTCGACCTAGGAGCTGTTTTATGGGCTGGTCTGTTCACCTTTTTGATCTGTTGGTATCTAACCTCGGGCCCTTGAAGCGCCTTGCTCGTGAAATAAACGGGTTTTTATCCGTCATGAGTCTCACGAATGAGGGCCACGCTAACGGCTTCGACAGAGATGGCCAGGTATAGAAACAAGGTCTCCCCGTTGACTAGTCGTGACAATATGGGCGGCTGCGAGAGGATCTATTTGAGATGGATCAGGGCCTGCTCGAATTCCTCGGTCCATTCGAAAGCCGCTTCCTTGCGAAGGAGTTTGAAGAAAGGGAGAGTGTATTGAGCGGATTTTGCAACAAAACGCGATAGTGAGGCAAGCATGCCATTCAAGACTTGTATGGATTTTTTTGACGTAGGTGTTGTCAGAGAAAGCTTGGCACTTGTCGGGGTTGGCTTCGGTTCCTCGCTCTGTTAAGTAGAAGCCGAGGAACTTTCCCTCCTTGACCTCGAACGTGCACTTCTCGGGGTTAAACCTCATTTTGCATTGCCTCGCTTGGGCAAAGACTTCCCTGAGATGAGCAGCATGGTCGATGTCTGCTCGGGACTTGACGATCATGTCGTCCATGTATACCTCGAGTATATCTCCAATTTGGTTGCAAAAGACTTTGTTCATCATCAATTGATATATTGCTCCTACATCTTTCAGACCGAATGGCATTACGTTGTAGTAATAGTTGCCCGAGCTAGTCATGAAAGCAGTGCAGTGTTTGTCGCCTATTGCGATTGGGATTTGGTTGTAGCCCTAATAGGCATCCATAAATGATAAAATTTTATAGTCGGCCGAGTTGTCGACCAGCATATCAATGTTAGGTAAAAGAAATGCATCTTTGGGGCATGCCCGGCTACAATCGGTATAGTCAATGCACATTCTCCATTTTCCATTATTTTTCTTAACAAGTACAACATTTGACAGCCAGGTTGAATACCGGGCTTCATAAATAAAATTTGCCTCTATGAGGTCTTTTAAAGCTTTTTCAGCAGCCTCCGCTTTCTCGGGAGACTGCCTACGCCTACGTTGTACTATTGCTCTAGCGGCTGGATCAATGGCGAGTTGATGACAGGTGACCTCAGGGTCGAGACCGGTCATCTCCGCATCATTCCATGCAAACAGATCCACGTTTTCCCTAAAGCAGGCCTTGATTTGCTTTCTTGCCAAGTCGGGGAGTCCAGTGCCAATCTTCACTCCTCTGCTTGGGTCTTCACCGAGAGGGACAAGCTCGAAGTCCCCATCTGAAATTGGTCAGAGGGGCACCTTCTCGCTGCTAGAGGGCTCGTCTTGATCGAAGCCAGTATCCAGTGAGATCGAGTCGACCTTTGGAGGAGGTCTCTGCTCTTCTACTCAGGCGGGCTCTGATCGTTGAGGTTCTGATCACGCAATCACAGCTTTCTTGGCGGGCCGTGTGCTGGTGTCGACTGTGCTGTGTCCCTTGGACGCCACGTTGAAGCACCTTCGAGCGGCTACCAGGTCGCCTTGAATAGTGGCGACCCGTGCCCTCTTGGTGTAGAACTTCATTTTTAAGCGGCATACAGTTTTTGATATACATTCAGAAGCCATCCTAACTTCTATAGTCAAACTGTAACACACTCACCATCAATATCCACCTCAAAGAAGTTAGAACTTTGCTCCTTGGCTGTTCCAAAATTTTCCAATCATTCATAGCCCAAGTTGAAAGTTTCCAGCCTATTGAGCACGTGAGGAAGCTGGTCAGAACATCACAAGCGGTCAGAACCAGACTCTAGCTTACAGAACATTTTCCAGCTGCAAGGTAAACTTCTGCTGACTCTCGTCATATTACTTAAACATTGTTAGATTTGCACGTTCAAAAACACAATGTAGACATCCTGAATCTGATTCAGTATATTCATATATTCCATGTATGTTTGCCTAAGTAGGGAGAATTTCAGTCCATAACTTCTTGAAGAAACTAGGACTCAGAATTAGGATTAGAAAATTCATGCTTGCTTCTGATTTATAGTTTTGATATCTCTTGTTTCTGAAACATTATGAAACCTGCCATAACTGTTATATGCACATCTTATGTTCTGTTGAGAAATGACTAAGTTGCAGATGTTCTGACTAGAATGGAGAGGGAGACGAAGTTCTGCCAGTGGCATCAGAACTTCTAAAATCTTCTTTGTTCCCAGCTGACCCAGAACTTATGACTTTACATATTTCTACTAATATGATTTCTGTTTTTGCAGTACTCCAGAGTCAGAACTTCTGATCTCTTTTAGTTCAGCAATGCGCTGATTTTATTTTCATTTTCCTTACTATTTTTTCTATCACTTTTATTTTTACAAATCAAAAACACCAAAAACATTTTACATTTTACATGCTTTATTTTATTTCTTAAAACAAAAAGATCAAAAATATTTTCTTAAACAAAACTAATTTATTTTCTTAAACAAAACAAGTCCATTTCACATTTTCTTGTACATTCTTATCCATTCAATATGGTTGTAATAGTAACTTAGGATTTAATTTTATTTGCAATCCCCATTTATAAATCTGTACACCCCATCCCCCTAATGATTGTAATAACGTAGGATACTTACTTTCCGCACTTTTTATTGCTTTCATATATTGCTAGTAATTAGGATGTGTATGGCAAGACATGAAATCAACAAATAGAGAACCCTAATCAAGAAAAAAAAATAGATGCAATCAAACACACTTTGGACATATACACACCTTAGGGTAATCTCACTTGTTGCCTATCAGAAAAATAGTCATGTCCCTCGAACATGGGAATTTTAGAAAAGACCCTCGATAAAAGATCGTAGTCCCTCGATAACCCTCGATGTTGCCTTCAGTAAACGATCTAGTCCCTAAACGACATTGCTAAAACATCCATATGTTGCTTTCTATGACTATACGATGAACCGCGTCTGTCCCTTCACATCTAACGATGGGGCTTCTCACCAAATAAATAGTAAGATAGAAACACCTAACGGAGGAGGAAAATAACATCTAAGACCTTTTGAGTAGGTAGATTCACTCCTAGTTGCTCGCTTGCTCACAACAAAAACATTTTATACACCAACACACTCATTTGAAAACATTTTCAAAAAGATTAACACTTTATATACATTCTTACGAACGAGAATCATTACAAAGTTTTCCTAAACAATGGCATTTTTACAAAATACTTTCAAAAACCACACAAAGCACATTTTCAAACCAAAAGCAAGTGATCTAGCAAGTAACTAAGAGCCCATGGAAAACCATGGATGAAAGGGGTGCTAATACCTTCCCTTTTCATAATCTACCCCCCGAACTCAAGAAATAATCTCAAAGGTCTTTCCTGTGCTTTTTCACCTTTCCTTTTGGATAAAAGAAAAGCCAGTGGCGACTCTTGCTAACCGTAACATTTGTGATCAAACGCAAAACCTTCAAGTCAGTTCTCCCACCGTATCACAGAACTGGCGACTCCGCTGGGGACATTCTAAAAGTGGGGCTACCTTAGGGTTAGATCACATCTATTTTCTTTCATTATTTGATTTGCTTGCTTTACATTTTGGTTCTTTGTTTGGGCTTGTTTCGGTCCTCTACCCGGATCTGGGGCACCTTTCTTAGGTAAGTAGCAATAGATTGTGGAAACTGTACGACGTAAACCGATATGGTTGAAACAATGGCTACGTTAGTGTGACACATTTGTTGGTACCGGTATCCCTTGTGTTGAATCAAGGAGAATACGGGGCCGCTGAGTGGTGTCGTGAAGCACTAACTGACTTTAGAACCTTAATTGAACAAACTTGGCCATTAGGACGTAGTGAGATGACCGGTTTCGATGGAAAGCTGAAAATTGGTTGATACTCGATACTACACTCATTGAGACTAGACTTTTGGGTTATATCAGCTGCAAGAAAGGATTGATTATGCTGAGACAATGCCTAAAAGAAAAGTCGATGATTTGAGACCCTTTAGAACCCAGTTACTATTACTAGGACATGTTTGAGCCAACTAAACTTCAAGAGGGTACTTACCTACAAACTCCATGCAAGCCTAAGCCTAAGGATTTGTTTTGACTCGTGCGTATATGCTTACTTATACATAACGTCATGAACATCATGACATCATACGCATTCTCACTAACCATTTCAAGGAATTAGGAATTTATCTTTGTTTTTGTTTTGTAGGCCATGAACTCCTTCCGAAGAAACACCATCTGAATCAGCTTCGTGAAAACACACCCTCAGCTCCAAGAGTTAGAATCAAGGGTGCCCAGAGATTCTCCTTTTACCAAGAAATATGGACGACTCCTCAGTTTAGCTACCTTCAATTTCCAAGAAGAAATGATGTGTGTTCTTTTCCAATTCTTTGATCCCATACATCATTGTTTCACCTTTCCTGACTATCAGTTGGTACCTGTGATCGGTGGATCTGGAACTGACTGTTTAACGCTGGTTCGCGAAATGTCGCGGAAGCAAGAGTCGCCACCGTCTTTTATTTTCTCCAAAGGGAAAGGACAAAAGCACAGAAAAATTCCTTAAAGAGATTGCTCTCGGTTCGGGAGGTAGGTTATAGAAAGGGAAGGTGTTAGCACCCTTTCTATACATGGTTATCCATGGGCTCTTAGATACTTGCTCACTTGTGTTTTCAAAAATGGTTTGTTTGCTTTTCAACTGTGGGTTTTAAAAAGTTTCTTTGAAAATTCCAGTTCGACTCTTGTATCGGTCCTCAAGAGTGTTTGAAAAATTGCTTTCGAAAGCTTTTTGAAAATGTGTTGGTGTGAAAAGTATTTTGTTTTGTTTTGAAATTTAGAGCAAGTATCTAGAGTCGTCTACCTACCCTAAGGAATTCGTCTGTGTAAATGTCCTTTAAAGTAGTGCTATCCCACCATTGAGAGGTAGGTAGCACCACCGTTGGAGGTGTTCGGGTCAATTCGAAGGTTTGGGACATGGTGATCACCAGAGCAATGGGAAGATACCTTAGAAGCTACCCTCATGCCAGGTTCCCGGATCATGAGGACTTACTAAGACATCCTCTACTCGACGATCACCTTTCGAGGCAAGGCAACAGTGAGGCGTACCCTAGGGGTGGTGTGTGTGACTTGTGTGTCGTTTTCATTTGCATTTATCTTGTCATGTTATCGGTGTTCTACGCTTGTTTTTATTTAAGTCCATACAGTCTTTCATGCTTTTGATTATCAGTTAAAATATTTGCGAGAAAAGTAAATTCTAAGCTATTACAAACGGCGCGGGTCCACATCGCCAAAATTAACCAGGACCCGATTTGACGGAAAATAAAGAAATTAAAAGAATTAAAAGTGCGAGAAGTAATTTACATGGCTTCGGGAGAGGTACATAATTATTTAAGCAAAAATAAAATAAATATGCGAAATTAAATCGAAACGAGGGCGTTGGACCCTTTCGCAAAATTAAATTAATAACGGAGTTAATTAATTAAAAGAGAAAGAACTTATTTTTGGTGTTTTTTAGTATTTTAAGATTTAATAGAAAAAGGAATTAATCAAAATGCGACGCAAACCCTAATTCTAGTTATTTTAATTTATTAAGAAAACGTTAAAATTTAACCTAAATTAAACCTAATTTTTATGTACAATTTTAATTATGAAAATAAATAAAATAAATAATATTATTGTGAAAAAAGAAAAATTAAAAGGAATAAAACATTTACTAAACCTAGTTCTATATTTTTTAGATTTTTTGTTATGAAAGAAATTAAAATTAAAACCTTATTTTAAACTAATTAATTTACATGCCTTTATTTACAAGAAAATATTAAAATAAAAATACTTATTGTTTTTTTCTCTTTTCTGATTTTTTTGTGTATTTTTATGTTTATGAAAATAATTAATTTAATTAATAAAGCAAGAATTTAAAAGAAAGTATAAATAAAAAATAAAGGAGAAAGAAAATAAATTGGCAAACCTAGGGGGTTCAGACCCCAAATGGGAGGTTAAATCCAAGCAATTCTGGCCCACTGAGCATGGCCCTTTTGACTTTTTGCATGACACGTACATATGCGTTGACTAGGGTTTATGGTGCTCCCCAATCCATAGCCATTGATCTGATGAGCCTGGCCAGATGGACGTTGATCTTTGAGAGTGTATGATGCACTTCACTTTTGAAACTACACATGAACATGTTTTGCAAAATAATATGGAAATAAACGTAGACCTGGGGCTCGAACCCAGGTTATGAGGGTTAACATCACTACACTTTGCCAGCTGAGCCAGTTTACGCATTCGATATATTAATAACGCATAAATAATATAAAAGAAAGAAATGTTAGTGGCCACAAACGCGCGCGAATTTTAAACCTGCCAATCGTTGGCAGCCACGACGTCATCGTCTTCACCATCCCTGAAATACAAAAACATGAGGCAACGGTTTTACACACGTTTTCTTAGACATGCTACCAGAAAATAGCGAATAGGTCTTAGAGGGTCAATAAATTAGGCGCGATGGGTGGTTTGTAATCGTTCAAGCCTGCTGAATCTAATGGTATGGGTCTTGAAGACCAATTTTTCCTTGATTAGAAACCCCTAATCTGAAGCTCCGCAAACCCTAAAAATCACCAATGGCATAATCTTGTACACGGCATAAAAACATAATTGAACCATATGGTTAGCATTAGAAAGGCATAAGGAATGTAAATCAGTAATTAAAATGCCATAAGAATGCCTATATGTCAAAACACGATCATGGATTTTGTTTGAGACAGTATGACTTCATTATACCGATTCTGGGCGTTTTGATTGTTGTCTTTGATTGGAATGCGTTCAGTGATCTCCAAGGAAGCTAATGGAACAAGAATTAAGTCTTGAATCGCCCTGGAAGGATGTTTTCAGAATTGACTTTTTGGAGAAAAATTTCAAGTTTGTGAATGGCCTTCTTGAGCAGTTGTGCATGTCTATTCTCATTAGGGTTGTGATCAGGCATTTGTATTGAGTGAATTAGGTCAAGAAAAGTAGAACAAATCCAATGCAATGATGGTTTTTGAAAATTTGATTTTAAGGATCTTTTTCATATCTTTTTCCATGCAATTTTGTGTCAATTAGGATCCAATCAAACCAAATCTTCCCATATTTGAATGTGCACGAATTATTGAGTCTAAAACATGTGCAAAAAGATTTATTAGGTTAAGTTAAGTATTTTTCACATATTTAATTGATTTAAATGAATTAATATAAATAAAAATTCAAATAAATAAATAAAAAATGAGAAAATACTTCCCTTTGGGCCAAGTGGTCGTGCACATGTCATGGATGATGAATTATGGAAGAAAAATGGGCCCATTAGCAATTTTAGGTCATTTGAATCAATGTTGACTTTTCAAAATATCCAAAAATTTCCCAACTTCCACAAGGCACAACTTGCTCAATTTTAAAGCTTTTCTCATGTTCTTGGACATTTTGGAAAGGTCTTTGAGTCCTCTAACCAATGCCTTTGGTCCCATGTCATTTTGATTTACCAATCTCAAGTTATGGCCTTTGACTTAAAGTCCCTTTTTGTTGACTTTTGAAAATGACCTATAATGTTGAAATTGATAACTTTTTGTGAGAGCATTTCTTGGACTTGAAGTATGAAGATGATTTGTAGGAAATGTCTTTCTCTTCAAAATGAGCCTTGGATGGAATTTTTCTGATGATCCATGTGAAAGTTATGCCCTGGTCAATTTCAGTTGACTTTTTCAGCTGTCCAAATAAGGAAACTTTTGCATCTTGATGATTTCTGAGCCAAATTTTGAGAATCATGATCAAGCATTGATCAAATGATGTTTGTGGCTTAAAAATGATATGTTGATCAAAAATTTGAATTTTTGACTGTCAAATGACCATTTTGCCCCTACAGTTGACTGTAGTGCAATTTAGGGTTTTGACTGTGCAATTTTGAGCTGAATGCCTTGAAACTTGATATGAGGATACTTGACCATATTTGTAAGCATGTGAGACTTGATTGGTCCTTTGAAAACTTCATTTTCTTGATTAGAACACAAACCCTAGTTTTGACTGTATAGGAGATCTTTGCACTGTGCAACCCTTGGGGAATTTTGCAGCTTGGCTTGGCAATTTCTTGAAGAATATGGGAGGGCAAATTTTGGGGTACAACAGTTGCCCCTGTTCAATCTTCTTAGACCTGAGGATGCAGATTGGCTGACGTGCCTTTCGTAATCCGAAGGTGGAAGATGATTGAACACTAGAGTGCCCAGAAATTTGCGCTCACATAGTAACAGTGATGGTGGAATGGTCTTATAGATGCCATTTAGAGGTTGCTGGATAGGATGATGGGCTTATAGATGCCATCTGGACGTTGATTGCGTAAGAGATTCCTTATCGAGAACCTGTATACCTGCGAAAGAAACAATGAATACCTGACACGTTGCAGGAGCTGATTTCAGATGCTTGGCATAGATATGTCCTGACTGGTTACAGGAGCTGGGTCTGGAGCTTCAAAAGATGATGAATGAACCAGGGATGGTTGCTACCTTAGCATGAATCGTAAGAGAACCTTGGGCGACTTTAACTTCAACAACGCTCGTTGAGAAAAATCTTAGCGGGAATTACCATCTTTGCAGTATCGGGAAGAGCACCATAGGCAATTATAATCTGAAAGGGAATTGTCACCTCACTCACCGTCGGAGAGGGGACCATAGAAAAGGAATTATTACCTCACTCACCGTCGGAGAGGGAACCATAGAAAAGGAATTATTACCTCACTCACCGTCGGAGAGGGGACCATAGGAGACTATCACCTCACTCACCGTCGGAGAGGGAAACATCTGAAAAGGAATTACCACCTCACTCACCGTCGGAGAGGGGACCATAGGAGACTATCACCTCACTCACCGTCGGAGAGGGAAACATCTGAAAAGGAATTACCACCTCACTCACCGTTGGAGAGGGGACCATAGGAGACTATCACCTCACTCACCGTCGGAGAGGGAAACATCTGAAAAGGAATTACCACCTCACTCACCGTCGGAGAGGGGACCATAGGAGACTATCACCTCACTCACCGTCGGAGAGGGAAACATCTGAAAAGGAATTACCACCTCACTCACCGTCGGAGAGGGGACCATAGGAGACTATCACCTCACTCACCGTCGGAGAGGGAAACATCTGAAAAGGAATTACCACCTCACTCACCGTCGGAGAGGGGACCATAGGAGACTATCACCTCACTCACCGTCGGAGAGGGAAACATCTGAAAAGGAATTACCACCTCACTCACCGTCGGAGAGGGGACCATAGGAGACTATCACCTCACTCACCGTCGGAGAGGGAAACATCTGAAAAGGAATTACCACCTCACTCACCGTCGGAGAGGGGACCATAGGAGACTATCACCTCACTCACCGTCGGAGAGGGAAACATCTGAAAAGGAATTACCACCTCACTCACCGTCGGAGAGGGGACCATAGGAGACTATCACCTCACTCACCGTCGGAGAGGGAAACATCTGAAAAGGAATTACCACCTCACTCACCGTCGGAGAGGGGACCATAGAAGATTATCACCTCACTCGCCGTCGGAGAGGGAACCATTTGAAAAGGAATAACCGCCTCACTCACCGTCGGAGAGGGAACCATATGGGATAACTTCTACCGAGTCTTCATCAGAAAAATCTGTTGGGAGTCGATTTAGCTGGACTAGAGAAGGCCTGGGACTGGATAAGAAATCTTTGGAGTCGATTAACTGAACCGGTCTAGGTCTTGAAATATGATTGAGAACCTCAACTACGTCTTTCCTGAAAGGTAAAGGTCAGTCATATGCAATGCATGATATGGATCAAGCAATGATGTTCTCAACATAAATGAGATTTGTATGATATGATGCGTCTATGCATGCTATAATGATGTATGTGATGTTTTATGAATGTATGTTTTTGTCTAGGAAAGTAAATCCTTGACGGGCACCGGGAAGTCATATCCTGGGCTGATGTTGAAGAATAAGCTTTTACTTCCGCTGGGGATGATAACTGCAAGAACACCGGTAGGAGAAGATAACTCCATTGCGGAATAAACTTGGCAAATGGAAGATTCTGCGGGGAGAAAAATATTCTAGCGACCATGTTAGGGAGTGATACTCTGTGGGGATAGAGATGCTTTGCTGAATTGTTGATAAGCATTGCTGGGGATATCTTTGTTGTTGGAAGTGTTGATAGACTTCGCTGGGGATAAGAAGGCTTCGTCGACGACGATCTTTCCGTGGCTTTTGGCTGAGGATAACCCAGTTATATCCTGTTAAGGAAATAACTCTTTAAATCAAGCCGGACGGCGCGTTCGTGTTCTGCGAGGGGATAAGCTTCCTGAATCTACTGGGGATATGCTTATTGCTTGGGGAGATGAATTCCAACTTTCCTGGGGAAACTGGGTTGGACTCTCTTGGGGAAGTTTTGAACTATGGGGGAAGTGATTCCTTTGAATGCTTGATAGAACGTCGGGGAATCAATCTTTAGACCAAGACTGCCGGGGATGCTTGTTATATGTACGCTGCTGGGGAATGTTGGGATCTGCTGGAGGATACCCAATTTCCTTAAGGCTTGATAACTCTGCCTGGACAAGAATGTACTAGTTGCTGATTCACTCTCTGGGGAATTAATACGTACTGGTCATATTCTTTAGCTGAACCTACCTTGGTATCTTGGAGGACAGAAACAATCAGATTGCTTAGACCACTCTTTATTGCCCATGTTTCTGAGGTATGAGAGGAAGACCTGTGAGGTGCTGATAGTTGTTGATGGACAAACCTTCTTCTGGTAGGCAGATGATAAGATGACAGGACATAGTCGTACGCTTTGATCCCTAATTTTTGCCTGGACCGCCCTTTCGGGTTTTCAGTCCACCGGGATACCCATTTTTGCCCAAGCTGCCTTTTCGGGTTTCCGACTTGTCGGGTGTAAAAAATTTTTTATTATTTCATCCCTTCATTTTGCCCGAACCCTTTTGGTTCGCCGGGAAGCCCTTATTTTTGCCTAGGTGTGTCAACCTAGCGGGTCTTTGATGATGCGTAGTATTTTTCCGACTATGTCCGCGCTCTCAGTATGTAGGGAGTTGCCCCTGTTAGCAGCGTTTTGTCATGCCACCAGAAAGCGTTTGATCAGGCCAGATTCGTTGTTGAAATGCCCCAAGTGACTCAGGCGGAGATTTGCCCCAGGCTATTTGGCCTTTGAGAGATTCTCCGAATCTTGATTGGATTGCCCCAGATGATGGACCATGCTCATGTCTGCCCCTTGATTGGAGGTACTTCTGTTCATTAGACTTTCATTATGCGAATTTCCCTGCTGTTCAAACAAAAAGTCATATGCAAACAAAGTTATGTTAAAAAATGCAAAGCCTATGTCTGTCTTGAAGATTTTGAAAATGCATTCTTTTTTCATAAAACAAGTGAATGTTTGTAAAACGTGATGTCAACTCCGTATTTACTGTAAGCCTTAAGGAGTCAGGATACCTTTCGTAACAGTATGCTTTCGAACTAACCCATGCTTCAGCTAGGACTTTTAAGGGTTATAACGTGGCCTGGTTCACGGTTTAAGAAACAAAGGATAAAGGCTCAAATTATTTGTACCCACCCGCTCTTCGTGATGTTCTCCAAACCTAAACTCAGTTGATCATACGTTAGACCTTGCTCGAGTCTTTGCTCCGATTTTCCGGTGATGGTTCGGATGTTGGCAGTTCATTTTGAATAGGCAGTCATTTCTTTTTGTTGAGGGTTTATAAGACCTCTTTCTTTTTCTTTTGTTGTCCCTATATTTTTTTTTTTTGCCTAAACTGTTCTTTTATGGTTACAGTCAGCGGGATGCCCCAGTTTTGTAAGTCCCCTTCATAGGTTTTGACTTATCGGGCTTTTATTTTGAGAAGTAATGACTGCCTCTCTTTATTGATTATTCGGGACCATCACTGTCTTTCGTTGTTTTGTAAGGACCTCTTTTGGTGCCATTCGTTGTGCACCTGGATCAACTGAGAAGACTACCCTACCCCAGGTTATGATTAAGGGTTTTAAATTTCGCAAAGAAAAACTCCTACTTCTTTGGCTCAGATGGGTTGACGAGGGATTATCTTCTTTATAACTCCAGTGTTTAGGAATTGAAACAATGCCTGTACCTCATCAGCGGGGTCTGTTCAAAAGCATACTGTAAAGATCGTGGTATCGTTTTCGTCATCCTCCCTCAAGAGGCTTAGAATTTTTAATCGAGAGTTAACATCAGAAAAAATATGAGAATAATTTGCATATAGTGAATACGAATATATTGTTTCAAAATAGACATAAGCGATGCATTAATGTGATAACAATGTTTAACATGAATAAAGGTTTGAACAAAAGAAAATTGCAACTTGAACATTCGAATGAACAAAAATTTCCTAATCTCAGGGTCTTGTCACTTCAAGTGGTGCCTCCTGTAGGGATGGTAGAAGCACTCAGCCTGGCCGTCTTGGGTGAATTCCACAGCTCCTTCCTCAATCAGATCCTGGATTTTATTCTTCAAATTCCAACAATCCTTTGTAGCATGCCCCAGGCATTCAGAATGGTAAGCGCAGTGAGCATTGGGGTTATACCTTGAAGGTGTCTTGTTGGGATTCTTAGGAGGATCCTTTCGAGTTACCAAGTTCAACCTCAGCAGTTGTTGTAAGGCTTGAGGCAGTGACACGTTGAGCTCGGTGAATTGCCTTTGGGGCTTGTCTGGTTGAAGCTGGTGAGGTTGATACTGAATTGGTGATATTGAAGCCATATGAGGAGCTTTCTCCTTACCTCTTTGTCTCAAAGATGGTCGAACGGTGGTTGGCTTTTCACCTTTAGACGTTTGCCCCAGTTGGTTACTCTGAAGCAGTTGGTTGACGAGAAACCGGAGCTCATCTTGTCCTTGAGCTAGACCTTGAATGGCATTCCTCTGCCCCAGCATTTGGGCTTTCATTGCATCCATCTCAGATTGTAGGTGTTTCAGCCCTTCATCCTCAGCACTGTTCCTGACAAAGGTCCCCATGAGAAGTGTCCTTAGCTCTTCCTGTCCCTTAGATAGATTCAGGAGGATTTCCCCGAACCGAGTCTCTTGAGCAAGAAGGTCCTGGTTATTTGGTTGGAGGGCCATTGCTGAAATAAACAGCGAGAAAGGTAAGTGACCTGCAACAAAGATACCTGTTATGTAATGATGTGTATGACATACATGCAATGTTTTCAAGGATCCCACAGGATAAACAAGAAAATTTGTTAGAATTTGGGTCCGGTAGCTTGATGGAAGGAACCCCATATTTGTTGAGAGTCTTTCTTCCAAGGGTCAAAGGCTCACCATATCAAGTGGGTCATAGCCCCTGACTTTAGTCATCATGTCTGGTTTTGATTTCCAAACAACCTTGGTTAAGGGAACCTTCTTCAAGAGTCAGAGCTCACCATATCAAGTGGGTCATAGCCTCTGACAACTTTGTCTAGAGGAAAATAAATCCTCTTTGCCCCTTGCTAGATGTTTGATTTATCATGACCTGCATCACAAGCCCTTGAGATCCTTGAAATGGGTTAGGATGTATGCAATGGTATGATGTTATGGTATGCATGGGGTAACGTGAGCAACCCTGTTATGAGCCCTGATTAAGGACTGCAAGCCAAAACCTGCAAGAAACTTAAGTAAAACCTGTTATGAGTCCTAATTAAGGACTATAAACGAAACCTGCAAGAAACTTAGCAAACCCTGTTATGAGTCCTAATTAAGGACTACAAACTAAAACCTGCAAGAAACAAGTGTCAGGTAACAAGCATGCAGATAGTCAAGTACGAAGGCACGCAAGTCACACAAAAGAGCCCCTAGAGTTTAGGCCAGCATGGGGTCTGGGTGTTACCCTCTTGAAGTTGGTGGGCTCAACCTGTCCTATTAGAAGTAACCGGGTTCTAAGGGTCCCAATATCACTGGATTGCTTTCATTGTTCATCGTTTCGATTTAGCCACTGAACTGGCGACCGAAATATTCCAGGAAAGCAACCCTCAATTGAGTGTAGTATCGAGTATCAACCAACCTCGGACTGCACCAAAGTCAGTTATCTCACTACCCTAAAGAGGCCAAGATAGTTCAATTAAGGTTCCTAAGGTCTGTTGATGCTTCACGACACCACGCGGAGGCCCCGTACTCTCCTTGACTGAACTCAAGGGTTACCGGTACACACCAAAGTGCCACATCAACGTAGCAGACTGTTTCAACCATGTCGGTATACCCCGCACAGTTCCCTCACAGCCTTGTTGCTACTTTCCAAGAAGGTATCCCCCAGATCCGGGTTAGGATCTATAGAACTCCCAAGCAACCCACAATAATAAAGCAAGCAAGGAAAGAAATTGAAAACACAGTTATGAACTAGCCCTAAGGTACACCCCACTTTATAAGTTTCCTCCCCAGCAGAGTCGCCAGTTCTGTGATCGGTGGATCTGGAACTGACTGTTTAACGCTGGTTCGCGAAATGTCGCGGAAGCAAGAGTCGCCACCGTCTTTTATTTTCTCCAAAGGGAAAGGACAAAAGCACAGAAAAATTCCTTAAAGAGATTGCTCTCGGTTCGGGAGGTAGGTTATAGAAAGGGAAGGTGTTAGCACCCTTTCTATCCATGGTTATCCATGGGCTCTTAGATACTTGCTCACTTGTGTTTTCAAAAATGGTTTGTTTGCTTTTCAACTGTGGGTTTTAAAAAGTTTCTTTGAAAATTCCAGTTCGACTCTTGTATCGATCCTCAAGAGTGTTTGAAAAATTGCTTTCGAAAGCTTTTTGAAAATGTGTTGGTGTGAAAAGTATTTTGTTTTGTTTTGAAATTTAGAGCAAGTATCTAGAGTCGTCTACCTACCCTAAGGAATTCGTCTGTGTAAATGTCCTTTAAAGTAGTGCTATCCCACCATTGAGAGGTAGGTAGCACCACCGTTGGAGGTGTTCGGGTCAATTCGAAGGTTCGGGACATGGTGATCACCAGAGCAATGGGAAGATACCTTAGAAGCTACCCTCATGCCAGGTTCCCGGATCATGAGGACTTACTAAGACATCCTCTACTCGACGATCACCTTTCGAGGCAAGGCAACAGTGAGGCGTACCCTAGGGGTGGTGTGTGTGACTTGTGTGTCGTTTTCATTTGCATTTATCTTGTCATGTTATCGGTGTTCTACGCTTGTTTTTATTTAAGTCCATACAGTCTTTCATGCTTTTGATTATCAGTTAAAATATTTGCGAGAAAAGTAAATTCTAAGCTATTACAAACGGCGCGGGTCCACATCGCCAAAATTAACCAGGACCCGATTTGACGGAAAATAAAGAAATTAAAAGAATTAAAAGTGCGAGAAGTAATTTACATGGCTTCGGGAGAGGTACATAATTATTTAAGCAAAAATAAAATAAATATGCGAAATTAAATCGAAACGAGGGCGTTGGACCCTTTCGCAAAATTAAATTAATAACGGAGTTAATTAATTAAAAGAGAAAGAACTTATTTTTGGTGTTTTTTAGTATTTTAAGATTTAATAGAAAAAGGAATTAATCAAAATGCGACGCAAACCCTAATTCTAGTTATTTTAATTTATTAAGAAAACGTTAAAATTTAACCTAAATTAAACCTAATTTTTATGTACAATTTTAATTATGAAAATAAATAAAATAAATAATATTATTGTGAAAAAAGAAAAATTAAAAGGAATAAAACATTTACTAAACCTAGTTCTATATTTTTTAGATTTTTTGTTATGAAAGAAATTAAAATTAAAACCTTATTTTAAACTAATTAATTTACATGCCTTTATTTACAAGAAAATATTAAAATAAAAATACTTATTGTTTTTTTCTCTTTTCTGATTTTTTTGTGTATTTTTATGTTTATGAAAATAATTAATTTAATTAATAAAGCAAGAATTTAAAAGAAAGTATAAATAAAAAATAAAGGAGAAAGAAAATAAATTGGCAAACCTAGGGGGTTCAGACCCCAAATGGGAGGTTAAATCCAAGCAATTCTGGCCCACTGAGCATGGCCCTTTTGACTTTTTGCATGACACGTACATATGCGTTGACTAGGGTTTATGGTGCTCCCCAATCCATAGCCATTGATCTGATGAGCCTGGCCAGATGGACGTTGATCTTTGAGAGTGTATGATGCACTTCACTTTTGAAACTACACATGAACATGTTTTGCAAAATAATATGGAAATAAACGTAGACCTGGGGCTCGAACCCAGGTTATGAGGGTTAACATCACTACACTTTGCCAGCTGAGCCAGTTTACGCATTCGATATATTAATAACGCATAAATAATATAAAAGAAAGAAACGTTAGTGGCCACAAACGCGCGCGAATTTTAAACCTGCCAATCGTTGGCAGCCACGACGTCATCGTCTTCACCATCCCTGAAATACAAAAACATGAGGCAACGGTTTTACACACGTTTTCTTAGACATGCTACCAGAAAATAGCGAATAGGTCTTAGAGGGTCAATAAATTAGGCGCGATGGGTGGTTTGTAATCGTTCAAGCCTGCTGAATCTAATGGTATGGGTCTTGAAGACCAATTTTTCCTTGATTAGAAACCCCTAATCTGAAGCTCCGCAAACCCTAAAAATCACCAATGGCATAATCTTGTACACAGCATAAAAACATAATTGAACCATATGGTTAGCATTAGAAAGGCATAAGGAATGTAAATCATTAATTAAAATGCCATAAGAATGCCTATATGTAAAAACACGATCATGGATTTTGTTTGAGACAGTCTGACTTCATTATACCGATTCTGGGCGTTTTGATTGTTGTCTTTGATTGGAATGCGTTCAGTGATCTCCAAGGAAGCTAATGGAACAAGAATTAAGTCTTGAATCGCCCTGGAAGGATGTTTTCAGAATTGACTTTTTGGAGAAAAATTTCAAGTTTGTGAATGGCCTTCTTGAGCAGCTGTGCGTGTCTATTCTCATTAGGGTTGTGATCAGGCATTTGTATTGAGTGAATTAGGTCAAGAAAAGTAGAACAAATCCAATGCAATGATGGTTTTTGAAAATTTGATTTTAAGGATCTTTTTCATATCTTTTTCCATGCAATTTTGTGTCAATTAGGATCCAATCAAACCAAATCTTCCCATATTTGAATGTGCACGAATTATTGAGTCTAAAACATGTGCAAAAAGATTTATTAGGTTAAGTTAAGTATTTTTCACATATTTAATTGATTTAAATGAATTAATATAAATAAAAATTCAAATAAATAAATAAATAATGAGAAAATACTTCCCTTTGGGACAAGTGGTCGTGCATATGTCATGGATGATGAATTATGGAAGAAAAATGGGCCCATTAGCAATTTTAGGTCATTTGAATCAATGTTGACTTTTCAAAATATCCAAAAATTTCCCAACTTCCACAAGGCACAACTTGCTCAATTATTAAGCTTTTCTCATGTTCTTGGACATTTTGGAAAGGTCTTTGAGTCCTCTAACCAATGCCTTTGGTCCCATGTCATTTTGATTTACCAATCTCAAGTTATATCCTTTGACTTAAAGTCCCTTTTTGTTGACTTTTGAAAATGACCTATAATGTTGAAATTGATAACTTTTTGTGAGAGCATTTATTGGACTTGAAGTATGAAGATGAGTTGTAGGAAATGTCTTTCTCTTCAAAATGAGCCTTGGATGGAATTTTTCTGATGATCCATGTGAAAGTTATGCCCTGGTCAATTTCAGTTGACTTTTTCAGTTGTCCAAATAAGGAAACTTTTGCATCTTGATGATTTCTGAGCCAAATTTTGAGAATCATGATCAAGCATTGATCAAATGATGTTTGTGGCTTCAAAATGATATGTTGATCAAAAATTTGAATTTTTGACTGTCAAATGACCATTTTGCCCCTACAGTTGACTGTAGTGCAATTTAGGGTTTTGATTGTGCAATTTTGAGCTGAATGCCTTGAAACTTGATATGAGGATACTTGACCATATTTGTAAGCATGTGAGACTTGATTGGTCCTTTGAAAACTTCATTTTCTTGATTAGAACACAAACCCTAGTTTTGACTGTATAGGAGATCTTTGCACTGTGCAACCCTTGGGGAATTTTGCAGCTTGGCTTGGCAATTTCTTGAAGAATATGGGAGGGAAAATTTTGGGGTACAACAGTTGCCCCTGTTCAATCTTCTTAGACCTGAGGATGCAGATTGGCTGACGTGCCTTTCGTAATCCGAAGGTGGAAGATGATTGAACACTAGAGTGCCCAGAAATTTGCGCTCACATAGTAACAGTGATGGTGGAATGGTCTTATAGATGCCATTTAGAGGTTGCTGGATAGGATGATGGGCTTATAGATGCCATCTGGACGTTGATTGCGTAAGAGATTCCTTATCGAGAACATGTATACCTGCGAAAGAAACAATGAATACCTGACACGTTGCAGGAGCTGATTTCAGATGCTTGGCATAGATATGTCCTGACTGGTTACAGGAGCTGGGTCTGGAGCTTCAAAAGATGATGAATGAACCAGGGATGGTTGCTACCTTAGCATGAATCGTAAGAGAACCTTGGGCGACTTTAACTTCAACAACGCTCGTTGAGAAAAATCTTAGCGGGAATTACCATCTTTGCAGTATCGGGAAGAGCACCATAGGCAATTATAATCTGAAAGGGAATTGTCACCTCACTCACCGTCGGAGAGGGGACCATAGAAAAGGAATTATTACCTCACTCACCGTCGGAGAGGGAACCATAGAAAAGGAATTATTACCTCACTCACCGTCGGAGAGGGGACCATAGGAGACTATCACCTCACTCACCGTCGGAGAGGGAAACATCTGAAAAGGAATTACCACCTCACTCACCGTCGGAGAGGGGACCATAGGAGACTATCACCTCACTCACCGTTGGAGAGGGAAACATCTGAAAAGGAATTACCACCTCACTCACCGTTGGAGAGGGGACCATAGGAGACTATCACCTCACTCACCGTCGGAGAGGGAAACATCTGAAAAGGAATTACCACCTCACTCACCGTCGGAGAGGGGACCATAGGAGACTATCACCTCACTCACCGTCGGAGAGGGAAACATCTGAAAAGGAATTACCACCTCACTCACCGTCGGAGAGGGGACCATAGGAGACTATCACCTCACTCACCGTCGGAGAGGGAAACATCTGAAAAGGAATTACCACCTCACTCACCGTCGGAGAGGGGACCATAGGAGACTATCACCTCACTCACCGTCGGAGAGGGAAACATCTGAAAAGGAATTACCACCTCACTCACCGTCGGAGAGGGGACCATAGGAGACTATCACCTCACTCACCGTCGGAGAGGGAAACATCTGAAAAGGAATTACCACCTCACTCACTGTCGGAGAGGGGACCATAGGAGACTATCACCTCACTCACCGTCGGAGAGGGAAACATCTGAAAAGGAATTACCACCTCACTCACCGTCGGAGAGGGGACCATAGGAGACTATCACCTCACTCACCGTCGGAGAGGGAAACATCTGAAAAGGAATTACCACCTCACTCACCGTCGGAGAGGGGACCATAGGAGACTATCACCTCACTCACCGTCGGAGAGGGAAACATCTGAAAAGGAATTACCACCTCACTCACCGTCGGAGAGGGGACCATAGAAGATTATCACCTCACTCGCCGTCGGAGAGGGAACCATTTGAAAAGGAATAACCGCCTCACTCACCGTCGGAGAGGGAACCATATGGGATAACTTCTACCGAGTCTTCATCAGAAAAATCTGTTGGGAGTCGATTTAGCTGGACTAGAGAAGGCCTGGGACTGGATAAGAAATCTTTGGAGTCGATTAACTGAGGAGTTGGGGTTAGTATCGGGGATTGTCATTCCTCCAAAATTCAAAGCACCTGTGTTCGCCAAATACGACGAAGTTTCATGCCCTAAAATGCATCTCCGATCCTATGTGAGGAAAATCCAACCCCATACTGCTGACAAGGATTTATGGGTACACTTATTCCAAGACAGTCTGTCTGGAACTCAACTTGACTGGTTTTATCAGTTAGAAAGAGTCAATGTTCATAACTGAGAAGATCTTGCTGCAGCCTTTTACAAACAATACCAATACAACACTGACCTTGCACCTACCCATACTTAACTCCAGAGTATGACCATGGTTTCAAGTGAAGGATTCAAGGACTATGCACAAAAATGGAGGGACTTGGCCAGAAGAGTTCAACCTCCCCTATCTGAAAGAGAGCTGGTAGACATGTTTTTGGGCACCTTATCTGGTCACTTCTTCAATCACTTAATTGGGAGTTCATCGGCAGGTTTTACTGAATTGATATTGACCAGAGAAAGGGTAGAAGCAGGGATAAGGAATGGAAAGATTCAAAAATATGCATCCTCTTCTGCTGTAAGGAAGCCATTCATCAGAGAGAAAGAAGTGGTTGCTATATATCCTCAAAGAAATCAAGGTAGGGCCAAACGCCGTCCAATGGTGGGGGATGTTATGATTCCTAAACCTGCGCCTGATCAGCAAAGAAACAACCAAACAAGAATGGAAAGACCAGTCAGACAATTCACCAGAATTAACATGACCATATCTCAAGTATTTCCACATCTGTAAGATCAAACCTAGTGACTTTGAAAGCAGCTCCAAAGAACCCTAACGCAACCTCTCCTCACTATCATCCTAATGCCCGTTGTGCATACCACTCTGAGAGTCCCGGCCATGACACTAACAATTGTTGGGCTCTGAAGAACAAAGTACAAGACCTCCTTGAAGCCAGAGAGATTGAATTCGATGCGCCAGAAAAGCCCAATGTCATTTCTGCCCCTATGCCCAAGCACAGCCATAATGCCAACGCCATTGAGGAAGATATGTTTGTTACTTCAGTTGATGAGCTTATGACCCCACTCCTAACTATCAAAAAGAATTTATTGAAGGCTAGTGTTTTCCCAGGTTGTGACGAAAGCTGTCATTTATGTTTGTCCTCACCAACCAGCTATCATTCGTTGAAAGCAGGCGTTCAGTGCCTAATAGATAACAAGGAAATTTTGTTCGAGAAGGCTTCAATTCCAACTGTTTCTTATAATGATGTTTCCATCATTACCATATCCGACAATTCTTCTAGGGTCTCCACCAAAAGACCCGTTAGAATTATATCAGTTCCAAAAGTAGCTCCTTTGATAATCACAATGCCTGGACCAGTCCCGTATTCGTCAGACAAAACTGTACCGTGGAATTATGGAGGGGATGTATACTACCACGGTATCAAGCAAGATTGGCCCACTGATGAAGATTCAAGTTCTGAGAAGGTTGACTCCAATATCAGTAATATTGCAGGGACTAGCAAGATTACCCGAAGCGGAAGGATATTCTCTCCAGAAATTACTCCCCCAAAAGCAGTCTCTAGACCTGTAATCATTCTTGTTGTTATTGCTCCTCCAAAGGTTGTTCCCAGTCCTACAATCATCTCTGCTAAAACTCCTGCTGATAAAGCTGTTACAACTCCTGTTATCACTCCTACTGACATTCCTACTGTCGAGTCAGCCGAGACTTGAGGTAAAAGTATTATGATTGAACCTGTCCGGACAAAGGCATAATCATTGGCTATCCTTGAGACATCCTGGAAAGAGATGGAGGAAATTCTAAAGATCATAAAAAGAATCGACTACAATGTAGTTGAGTAACTGGGGCAAACTCCATCAAAAATTTCCATGTTGGCTTTATTACTATGTTCTGAGGCTCATGCAAAATCCTTGGTAAAATTTCTGAAAACTGCCCATGTACCCCAAGAAACATCTGCCAATCAGTTCCAAGACTGTGTAGCAAACTTGACTGCAGACTGTAACGCCCCAAATCTACCCCACAATTATATTAAAATTAGAGTGCCAAAATTTCCGCAAACATGAGGCATTACATTCTCATTCCAAAACAACAACATAAAAACCTATCATAATAGATACATAGCACATATTAATCCAAAAAACTTATAACAATTAATTAGTCTTCCAAAATGTTTCAACTTGATTTCATAAATACGCAGCGGATTCATAACTTTAAAACATCAAAAGAACATAGCATCTTTTAAATAACTTAATTCAAAGAAAACAACTTCTTAAAACAACAACTTGGATTAAGCTGAAAACATCATAAAATCAAATAAGCGTTCACCCCCCCGAGTGCTACGTATCAGAGCGACAACACCAACAACTACTAAGTCTCTACTCCTCGTTACCTGCATGTTACCAGTATAAAGGCAACGGTGAAACAAATAAAGGGGTGAGACATCGAATAATATAAATAAGATTATGATAATTAATATATTAGACAAGAACATTATGAATTTCACCGCTGCTCAACAACACAAAACAATCAATAAACATTCACAATTATCATTAGCGATTAAAAATGTAATTCGAATGCGACACAACTGTGCATATACATGTGGTACCAATAGGGCTTCAGCCCTCTTCACTAATTGCCAATTAATAGAGGCATAAGGCATAAGCCTACTTCACAAATCCGCCAATACATGCCTTCACAATTTCCGCCAATACAGGCCTTCACAAATGCAAATGTATGAATGTACAACACATGCAACAATATCATTAAAACGCTTCATGAGGCATACGCCTATATCACTATTTCACTGGCCATAGGCCTACAACGTCACCAACATAATTAACAACAATTCATGACCACAACATCAACAAGAAACAACATTGGCCATAAGCCTATATCACTGTTATTACCAATTAATATAGGTAGATCTTCGTCATAACAATTCATGCATCTTCACAAAATATTCGCAACATCATAGCATCAATGCACTTCACAAAGTAAAACACAAACATGATATTCGTTTCCAAAACACTCCCATAAGTCTCTATGTATTAATTCTTCATTATTTAATTATTCTCTTAATATTCACTTCTAAAATCCACTACATGGCAATATATTTTCTTCTGCCATTTAATTAATCCTCCAAAACAGTTACTGCAACTTTACTGATTTATTTCCAACTCTGTCTTATTTCTACAGGCTGTTAAAATTATATTGAAACTACTAAGTTAAGATCACTGACATATAGGCTACTTATGTTATTGTTCCTTCTGCTATAACATACTGATAAGAATAATAAATTCTATGCTTTAATATATATATGCCTTATACGAGATATTAATACCATATAAATAATTATATAAGCATGTGCCTACCATGAATCATAGGTGTGCCTAACGGCACAACTTTCCCTTCACGCACAGTGCCGAACGACACTCTCCACCTTTTCCTTTCTGCCGATCGTCACTCTCCCCACTTACTCCCTGCCGATCGTCACTCTCCCCACTTGTGCCGGTCGGCGTAGTACTCCTGCCAGTCGGCAGACTCTCCCAAGGGGTCCACCATCATCTTCGTCTTCAATATATTTCCAAACACAGGCTTGGTTTTCTACCCAGATTTCTCACAGCAACATAAAATAATTGTTTTGCAACTATTCTTTACCTATTAATTCAATTAATTCTCATATTCACAATCAACAACAATTGCAACAGTATCAACACACCATTATTTATTTTCTAGAACTCAGCACGACAACAATTGTCAGCAACAACATAATTTATTCCACACGAAAATTCAACACAAAATTCAACACAGATAACGGATAATTACACAACCCCAATCCTACATACTAACCATCATATTCCCGGTTATAAAATATGAACCCCACCCTTACCTTTTGGTTTTCTGGTCGATCAAATTCTCCGATTGAAACTGCAACTGGTTTGACGGTGACTTCTCTAAATTTCTTGCCTCCCACTTGGTGCTCCAAACCCTTGTTTCTTCTACTGCTACGTGATAATTGTTTTTCTTTTGGTTTTTGGCTGCTAGCTTCTATATATCTCAACCTAATATAATACTAGGTCTACTAGTAACTTTAATGGGCCTATTAATTCTATTCCTAATCTTGCTATTTCACACACCCCACTTGACCCAACTAATAAAATAACATTCTACTAAAATCAACATTATTTCCAATATTAATTTCTCTTGACTAAATTGACTAATTATTTGATTATCAATTCTAACAATATATATAATCCCATAATTCTCCTTATAATTATTCCGATAACTCCTTCTTTGACTAAATTCCAACAATTAAATCCTCAATAATTCATTTAAATAATTTAATGAATTTCCGGGCGTTACAACTCTCCCCCACTTAAAATATTTTCGTCCTCGAAAATTCATCCGACACCACTTCCCTTAACTTTGCCTCCACCTCTAGACTTCCGATATAATCACAACTTACTATAATTAAAATCTAACGCACACGTGCAATTATATTTCAACTCATCCAACAACAATAATAATAACTAATGAAGTTCTATCGACGAAACACGTACCTCTGGTACCCCTGTCCTCGTTTCCCGTTGGAGTTTCCACTAACGCAAACACCCTTGCACCAGGCGCTTTCTTTGATTTCTGACACCGAGTACTAATATGGCCTTCTTCACCATAATGGAAACAGACATCAGCCTTATGCTTGCACTCAGGAGCTGCATGTCCAATCTTACCCCAACGAAAACACCTCCTTACCTCAGCAGTAGTGCACACATTACTCTTGTGACCAGTTTTCCCACACTTGAAACAAGTCACACTAGTAGGAGAGTCTCCCCCACTTGTTCCTTGACCCTCAGCAACTTCTTGTTTACCTCTACCAGCTGGAGCATCGTATGGCTTACCACGACTCTGATTCTTGCTCCTCTTCTCATTAACTATCTTGTAATGAGCATTATTATCCTCCTCATAAATTCTACAGCTATCCACCAAATCAGAGAAAGCACGGATCTTCTGATATCCAATTGCCTTCTTGATCTCCGAGCGTAACCCGTTCTCAAACTTGATGCACTTCGAAAATTCAGCAGCTTCCGCGCTATAATGCGGATAGAACTTAGCCAACTCCACAAACTTTGTAGCATACTCGATAACAGACTTGTTCCCTTGCTTCAGCTCGAGGAATTCAATTTCCTTCTTACCCCGAACATCTTCAGGATAATACTTCCGCAGAAATTCTCCATGAAACACAGCCCAAGTGATCTCTTCACCTGCAACTTCCAACCTCGGACAAGTCTCTAGCCACCAGTCATCAGCTTCGACTGCCAGCATATGAATACCATACCGAACCTTCTGCGCTTGAGTGTAGTCCATCACACAGAAGATTCTATCCATTTCCTTCAACCAACTCAAATCCCCATCAGGATCATACTTACCCTTGAAGGTAGGCGGATTCTCCCTCTGGAAAGTAGCCAAGCTACGGGATCCCACATCCCCGCCAGCATTCGGCTGATTCTCCATAGCATGAGCCATTGCTTCCAAAGGAGCAGCAATCGTAGCATCGTTCCTTCCTGCCATCTTAACTTATAACTACAACACAAAATGGTCAACAATAATTAACAATACTCGATTGTTAAAGACTCAACAACTTTGGCCGGACGGATCGACCAGCTCTGATACCACTAATGTAACGCCCCAAATCTACCCCACAATTATATTAAAATCAGAGTGCCAAAATTTCCGCAAACATGAGGCATTACATTCTCATTCCAAAACCAACAACATAAAAACCTATCATAATAGATACATAGCACATATTAATCCAAAGAACTTATAACAATTAATTAGTCTTCCAAAATGTTTCAACTTGATTCCATAAATACGCAGCGGATTCATAACTTTAAAACTTCAAAAGAACATAGCATCTTTTAAACAACTTAATTCAAAGAAAACAACTTCTTAAAACAATAACTTGGATTAAGCTGAAAACATCATAAAATCAAATAAGTGTTCATCCCCCCGAGTGCTACGTATCAGAGCGACGACACCAACAACTACTAAGTCTCTACTCCTCGTTACCTGCATGTTACCAGTATAAAGGCAACGGCGAAACAAATAAAGGGGTGAGACATCGAATAATATAAATAAGATTATGATAATTAATATATTAGACAAGAACATTATGAATTTCACCGCTTCTCAACAACACACAACAATCAATAAACATTCACAATTATCATTAGCAATTAAAAATGTAATTCGAATGCGACACAACTGTGCATATGCATGTGGTACCAACGGGGATTCATCCCTCTTCACTAATTGCCAATTAATAGAGGCACAAGGCATAAGCCTACTTCATAAATCTTCCAATACAGGCCTTCACAATTTCCTCCAATACAAGCCTTCATAAATGCAAATGTATGAATGTACAACACATACAACAATATCATTAAAACGCTTCATGAGGCATACACCTATATCACTACTTCACTGGCCATAGGCCTACAACGTCACCAACATAATTAACAATAATTCATGACCACAACATCAACAAGAAACAACATTGGCCATAAGCCTATATCACTGTTTTTACCAATTAATAGAGATAGATCTTCGTCATAACAATTCATGCATCTTCACAAAATATTCGCAACATCATAACATCAATGCACTTCACAAAGTAAAACACAAACATGATATTCGTTTCCAAAACACTCCCATAAGTCTCTATGTATTAATTCTTCATTATTTAATTATTCTCTTAATATTCACTTCTAAAATCCACTACATGGCAATATATTTTCTTCTGCCATTTAATTAATCCTCCAAAACAGTTACTGCAACTTTACTGATTTATTTCCAACTCTGTCTTATTTCTACAAGTTGTTAAAATTATATTGAAACTACTAAATTAAGATCACTGATATATAGGCTACTTCTGTTACTGTTCCTTCTGCTATAACATACTGATAAGAATAATAAATTCTATTCTTTAATATATATATATATATATATATATATATATATATATATATATATATATATATATATATATATATATATATATATATATATATATGCCTTATACGATTTATTAATACCATATAAATAATTATATAAGCATGTGTCTGCCATGAATCATAGGTGTGTCTAACGGCACAACTTTCCCTTCATGCACAGTGCCGAACGGCACTCTCCACCTTTTCCTTTTTGCCGATCGTCACTCTCCCCACTTACTCCCTGCCGATCATCACTCTCCCAACTTGTGTCGGTCGGTGTAGTACTCCTGCCGGTCGGCAGACTCTCCCAAGGGGTCCACCATCATCTTCGTCTTCAATAAATTTCCAAACACAGGCTTGGTTTTCTACCCAGATTTCTCACAGCAACATAAAATGATTGTTTTGTAACTATTATTTACCTATTAATTCAATTAATTCTCATATTCACAATCAACAACAATTACAACAATATCAACACACCATTATTTATTTTCCAGAACTCAGCACGACAATAATTGCCAGCAACAACATAATTTATTCCACACGAAAATTCAACATAAAATTCAACACAGATAACAGATAATTACACAACCCCAATCCTACATACTAACCATTATATTCCGGGTTATAAAATCCTAACCCCACCCTTACCTTTTGGTTTTCCGGTCGATCAAATTCTCCAGTTGAAACTGCAACTGGTTTGACGGTGACTTCTCTAAATTTCTTGCCTCCCACTTGGTGCTCCAAACCCTTGTTTCTTCTACTGCTACGTGATAATTGTTTTTCTTTTGGTTTTTGGCTGCTAGCTTCTATATATCATAACCTAATATAATACTAGGTCTACTAGTAACTTTAATGGGCCTATTAATTCTATTCCTAATCTTGCTATTTCACACACCCCACTTGACCCAACTAATAAAATAACATTCTACTAAAATCAACATTATTTCCAATATTAATTTCTCTTGACTAAATTGACTAATTATTAGATTATCAATTCTAACAATATATATAATCCTATAATTCTCCTTATAATTATTCCAATAACTTCTTCTTCGACTAAATTCCAACAATTAAATCCTCAATAATTCATTTAAATAATTTAATGAATTTCTGGGCGTTACACAAATAATGGTTTAGGTTTCTCAGATGCTGATTTAACGCCAATAGGGAGGAAGCATAATGAGGCATTGCATGTCTCAGTGGAATGCAGAGGCACAACCTTGGCTCATGTCTTGGTGGACACTGACTCGTCTCTGAATGTCTTTCCTAAAAAGGCTCTTGATAGGCTTGACTGTGAGAGATTGACATTGAAACCAAGCAACATAGTGGTGAGGGCCTTCGATGGCTCAAAAAGGATGGTGCATGGGGAAGTGGACATCCCCATAAAGGTTGGAACCCAAACATTCAATTCAACTTTTTATGTAATGGATATTCTCCCTTCGTAATCCTGCTTACTAGGCCGACCATGGATTCACAATGCTGGTGCCGTTACCTCCATGTTGCATCAAAATGCTGAAGTATCCAAGGGAAAATTATCACCATCCATGGAGAAGAAGAATATATGGTCAGCCATCTAAATTCCTTAAGATATGTGGAACTATATGGTGAATTTATTGAAACTCCATTCCAACACTTTGAAGAAGTCTCGCAAGAGGTGGCAGTAACCAAGGCTGTGTCTCAAGTCCCCAAGATTACAAGGCCTCCACTCAAGATGCCGTCTTTAAAGGATGCCAAGGCAGTTATAGAAGAAGGTGGGTGCATTATTTGGGGACAACTCCCAGATATCCCATACAAATCTGACAAGTTTGGCCTAGGTTTCACTTCAGGTGCCCATAAGGTTGTACGTCGCGCTCGTGCTGGAGGACCACCCTTGAAGATCAGCAACCACAAAGTCAATGCAGTGGAGGAGGATGAATACATATATGACTTGGAGGGTTGGATTTTCCCAACTGTCAGTGGAGGGCTCAACAACTGGGAGGCTAGATATTTCGTCCCGATCACATTTATTCCACGGTAATTTGTCTTTACATTTTGTCGGATCTGTAATATTAAAACAATTCAGACTCTTAAAGCCTTGTGTATTACCCGAGGCATAATGGTCCATTTGTAAGGGTCATTATCTCATTTCCATATGACATCAATGAATCATGGAAGTTTTTGCATACAAACTTTATGCTCATTATTTTTTCTTTTTTACATTTTTCATTTCTTTCAAAGATAGATATACTCTTACACACACTCACACTCACAATGCAAGTCCACATCCATTCGGGATCCCATGGGTAACGGTTCTGCTATGGCCTTTTGTGACTCTGAAAATATAATCTACCAAGCCGAAGACGAAGGTGAGGAAGATTGTGAAGTACCAGGGGAACTTTCCAGATTACTATAACAAGAAGAGAGGACCATTCAACCCCACGAGGAACCAGTAGGCACAATCAACCTAGGTACCAAAGAAAACAAAAGAGAAGTCAAGGTGGGTACCAATCTGAAACCCAATGTCAAAGATTGTCTAATTCAGTTTCTACACGAGTATGTTGAGGTCTTTGCCTGGTCATATGAAGACATGCCAGGACTTGATGCAGATATCGTAGTACATCGTCTGCCTACAAAAGAGGACTACCCACCGGTAAAGCAAAAGGTCGGTCGCATGCGACGAGACATGTTAGAAAAGATAAAAGCAGGAGTCATGAAGCATTTCAACGCTGGATTCTTGGCCGTCACCTCCTATCCACAATGGGTTGCCAATGTTGTTCCCGTGCCCAAGAAGGACAACAAGGTACGAATGTGCATGGACTACAGATATTTGAATAGGGCAAGCCCTAAGGATGATTTCCCACTTCCCCACATTGATGTTCTAGTTGACAATATGGCACAACATAAAGTGTTTTCCTTCATGGAAGGTTTCTCAGGTTACAACCAAATCAAAATGGTTCCTGAGGACATGGAGAAAACAACCTTTGTCACACAATGGAGCATGTTCTGCTATAAGGTTATGCCATTCAGACTGAAGAATGCTGGGGCAACCTATCAGCATGCCATGGTAGCTCTATTTCACGACATGATACATCATGAAATAGAGGTCTATGTGGACGACACGATAGCTAGATTTCAAACAGAAGAAGAGCATCTTGACCATCTACAGAAACTCTTCGAGACATTAAAGAAATACAAGTTGAGGTTGAACCCAAATAAATGCACATTTGGAGTAAGGTCTGGTAAACTCCTAGGCTTTGTTGTCAATAATAAAGGTATTGAAGTAGATCCTGCCAAGGTGAAAGTGATATAAGAGATGCCTGCTCCTCATGCTGAAAAGGAAGTCAGAGGATTCTTGGGATGTTTAAACTACATTTCCATATTCATTTCTCACCTGACAGCTACTTGTGAACCAATCTTCAAACTACTGAAGAAAGATCAAGTAGTCAAATGAAATGATGAATTCCAAACTGCTTTCGACAAGATCAAAGAGTATCTCAAAGAGCCTCTTGTTTTGATGCCACCAGTCGAGGGAAGACCATTGATCATGTATCTGACTGTTTTGGAAAATCCAATGGGGTGTGTACTGGGGCAGCATGACGAGTCTGGCCAAAAAGAGCATGCTATTTATTACCTGAGCAAAAAGTTTACCGACTTTAAAACAAGATATTCACTGCTCGAGAAAACTTGTTGCGCTCTGGCATGGGATGCTCGCCGGCTAAGACAGTATATGTTGTTCCATACTACCTTGTTGATATCTAAAATAGATCCAATAAAATACATCTTCGAGAAACCTTCCCTCTCTGAGAGAATAGCAAGATGGCAGATGATCCTGACAGAATATGACATACAATATACTACCCAGAAAGAAATAAAGAAATAATATGGAGGTTGTCTTGCCTATTGAGGTCCAGATCCCGTCTTTGAGAATCATGAAGGATGTAGGGCTGAACAAAGACGATTAGATCCAGACTCGACTTGATCAACTAAACTTAATTGATGAGAAAAGACTTACTGCTGTCTGTCATGGTCAAATGTATCAAAAACGGATGATCAAGGCTTTCAACAAAAAGGTCAGACGCCAAGTATATCAAGTTGGAGATCTGGTGATCAAACGCATCATACTACCGCAAGGTGATCCCATGGGCAAATGGACTCCTACATACGAAGGACCATTTATAATAAAAAACATATTCTCTAGTGGAACAATGATCTTAACCACCATGGATGGCAACGACCTACCACACCCTGCGAACGCAGATATAGTCAAAAGATACTACGCATAAGAGACCCGCTAGGTTGACACACTTAGGAAAAACAAGGGCATCCCGGCGAACCAAAGAGGTTCGGGAAAAAATTAGGGATAAAACAAAAAAATCCGTACACCCGGCAAGTTGAAAACCCGAAAGGGCGACTTGGGAAAAAGAGGGTTTTTCCCTCTCTCAAGAAACCTGGCGATCGAAAATCACCCCAACCGACGACGCTACCCCGTGCTTCCCTGAACCTCCCTTCAAACCACCCTGAAGCTCAGATCCCCAATTTAAGCTCAATCGGGATCTTCAAACCTTCATCGGAGCCACCATGAAGAAACCCAAAAACCACCGCCTACCCTCCTGAAACCCTTAGAACCCTAAGAACATGAACCCTAACCCCAACAATCCCAAAAATGATGAACCTTAACCCATATTACTATAAACCATAAGAACCCTAACCCATAAAACCTAAGAACCATAAACCTAACCCTAGAATAAAACCCAGAAACCCTTATTCCAATCGAAATCCAAAAAAAAAAACAATCAATCAACAACCACAATTTTAAACCAAGCTAACTATTAGGCTTACCTTTCCGCAGTGATTTTGTTTTGTTTTGGCTTTTTGCATAATCTTCTTCTGATCCTTTCTCTTTAATTTTACAGGTAACGACGGCAACACGATGGAGATAAACTTGGGTTTGAAGGACAAATCTAGGGTTTTAGAAATTGAAACTCAGATCACAGATCTAGGGTTTCAAGCCATCAACAAAGTCTCCGACCTGATATCCCATAATCACATAATCACATTGAAACATTACCGACGCAACCAAAAAGATAAGTAATCTCCATTCAGTCTTTTAGTTTTATTTTAGAATTTGAGTATCATAAAAGTTTTTAGGTTCATGTCGTATGCAATTATGATGGTCTATTCTTCAATATAAATTGTTAAATTTAACCAATTGCTCTAGACTTAAACTCACTCTTGCAAATATTGTTTTTGGTTTAACAAGCTTGGAGGAGTTGCACTTGGAAACTACTTTATCCAGAGGAATTCCAAAAGAAACAAAAACTACAAACTCGAAGAAAGTTGAGTGAAGGTGTTGTATGATCAAAAGATAATCTTGCGAGAAAATAGAAGACGAAGAATTCAACCACATGCTTGTTGGTGAATCTAACTGAATTTTGGAGCTCTAGACCGAATGGAAACTTCACTAGCTGAGTAAAACCTATTCTGGTCGAAGTTGTTGGCGAGTTACAAGTTTGGTGTCGTCGGCGAACCTTTTGGCCTTGAGGGGTATTGTGAAGTCCTTAATGGACATGATGGAGCAACATATCCTAACTCAAATAGTATTAAAGGAGGATTAAATCACCCATTTGAAAATCATTTCACTAGTTCTAAAGGTGGAATTTCAGTCTAGTGGTTGGGATTACAAGTCGGTGGTTCGACGATGGCAACACTGCCATTGAAAGTTAAGTTATATTTTGCACTTTTCATCTGTAGATCATTAACCTGGATTTTTAAGTTCATTTGAAAAATTACCACTGTTTATAATGAAGAATCTATTATATTTGGTAGTAGTTTATTTTTCAAGTGGTAGTTGTATGAGGTTGTTCTTAAAGGTAGTCCCATATGCATTCATGTTGGGTTGCAAATGATTCTTCTGGTATGGGATTGAAGAAAGCTTGATTCTTCGGTTAACTCCCCGCCAGCATAAGGCTTCAGATCACATAGGAACGACTCTAATTGCTAGCACTATATAAAGTCTATCACACATCATTTTAAGTATACTCTCATTCACACACTTAAATTGCTTTCTCACTCGTTCACTAACTTAGGTATTGGAGTGGTAACCTCGAAGTTCCACTCCCAAAACATCGTACGTGAAGCTCAGTACACTGCACCATAATTCAAAATCATTAGACCTCCACATATTTCTAGTTTCGTTCAAAACATAAAGGTTTGTGATTCACCTTTCATAGAAAGACTTTGACATCATGAATTTCACGATCCTTTAAGAATAATATATATATATATATATATATATATATATATATATATATATATATATATATATATATATATATATATATATATATATATATATATATATATATATATATATATATATATATATATATATATATATATATATATATATTTTCGAGCAAATAAAATCTAAAAGACCATCCACCATTGTTTTAAGTATGCTCAACATCCTTTTAAAAATATAAATTGTTTCATCAGAGTTAACCTCTCAAAATTAAGTCACTCTGTGTAAATTGCTTGTAAAAAAACATATTGAAATTCATCAACCTCTCTCTTTTAGGAGGCTATTTATTTTGATTTGTTGTTTATTGAAATGAAAATTATAAATCAAATAGGAAGATTTATGTACTATATTTGATTACAAAAAAGAGTTATTCCTTTATTTTTATTTTTTCACTATATGATTGATCATAGTACACATACACTATTAAAACCCAAATGTAGTGAAACAAACGAAACAAAGCCCAAAAATCTAAAGCTTGGATTCAATGGCCCTCTCACTTTTATCTTCAACGGCCCGAATCACATTACTTAAAAACTTTTTCCTATTATCAGCATACACGTGTCCATCCCATCCACGCTTCACCAAATCACCGCCCAAACTAACCGCCGCCTTAACCGTCTCCTCCGCGCTATCATGCGCCGAGTCGATGACACCCAGCCTCACCGCCTCCTTAGCCGGTAACTTCTCAGCCTGCATCACGATCCTCCGACGAGCCGTAGGGTTTCCAACTTTAGCCTCAACGATGGCGATAAAGTACGCCGGAAGAACATGATCGATGTCTAGTTCACTCATGTAGAGAAAACCTCTATCCGATCGCATCAAGACGTAGTCGTGAGCGAGCGCGAGGATGTAACCGGCGGCGGAAGCGTGACCGGTGACGGCGGCGATGGTAGGCATGGGGAGAGATATGAGATCGGAGATGACCGAACGGAGGAGATCGTCGATGAGGATTATGCGGTCGTGGATGGATTGTGCCCAGTCGATGTCGTAGCCGTTGCAGAAGAATTTTCCGTGTGCGGTTGTTATGAGAGCGGACGAGACGGTGGCTTCTTGACGGACACGGTGGAGGGCGGATTTGATGGAAGTGAGAAGTGTGGGGTTGAGGAGGTGGTCGGTGGTTCCGGTTAGTGTTAGGATGAAGATGTTGCCTTTCTTTTCTAAGGTACACATTTTTGAACTTTTGAATTAAGTTAATTGAATTTTGAGATTATGCGATTATGAGAGCTTAAACTTTCAAATGAAGTGAAAAGATGGAAGAGTATGGGTTATACTGTTATAGCATAAATAAGTGTGAAAATCAATAATTTCATAGTTGACTGGTGCAGTGTTTTTGGACTAGGATAATTATAAAATGCAAAATAAAATTACACATGCAGATTTGTAATTGAAGCGCATGTAATATAATATTTTCTATGTCATGCAATTATTCTATATGAGAAATAATAGGAGACTTAATTGACCTCTATTGTGTATGTATTTGATAGTCTTTCAATAAAAATATGAGAATAATACATGTATTTATAGGATAAAGATATTTTATAGTAATAGTATATAATAATTAATTTTTAAAAACATTATTCAAATAATCTTTGTTTTTTTATTATCCTACATAAAAAATAAGCGGTTTATTATTATTGAGCTCAGGTTTAAAAAGAAAAGAACTAATTTATATTTTTGAATTCTTAATGTTTACATTTTTTTCTTGTATTTACAAAAAGAACTTGTTTCGTGGCACTTCACTTGTGTAGAATTAGTGAAGTATAAGTTATGTATGATTTTTGAAGGGGAATGTTTAAGTGGCTTTGCAATACATAACTTTGATAACTTTAATTAATTAATTTTTTTTCTCAAATCAACATAATATATAATACTCATTGATGGTAAATTAAAAGTCATGAAAGTTATGCTACAAGAAAGTCATTGAAGCCAATCTTGATTTTTGAATGAATTGGTCCTTCATTCGTTTTTATTTGTCTGTTTATATCGAGTCCTTTCAATCGTGCTATAATGATTGACATACGAGTTAATGGCCGCTAACTCGCTTGTCTTCTTGTTTGAGATTGTTGTGAGCTCGTTTATGTCGATTTGAGCCATTATAGAAATATCAGTACACAGTCTGTCAAACACGACACTTGAAAGAGAAATGTGATTTATGTAAGAAATCTAGGTAGTATAATATTGAACTGGTCTTTTGATCATAAGAAATTGACCCGACCATCCAATACAGAGTTGGGCTCGTGGTAAGGAGAGGTCACTCTTTCTTTTGTAGCCGCAAGCTCAACATATCACGATCAAGTTCGTTTAGAGTTTGTTCACCCTATTTTTATGTATTCTTCTAGGTCCTAGACTCTTGGTATGCCATTATAGCATGTTGGACACAATCCCACTAACATGAGGCGTGCAGGGGAAAAGTACTTTTAAGTACCAAACTCCGACAATACAATTAGTGCTCTAGTAGGGGCTTACATGCCCTCTTGTTGTTTTTCCCCTTTTGGCTATCATGGCTTTTGTAGTTGATATGTTCTTCAATGGTCTTGATTGATAATACCTCGTAGAGAGTCTTCTGTCGACGAAAGAATACTCTGTAGGAAGTCTTCTGTATGCGCAAGAATACTAACTCTTCTTTAGGCGCAAAGATACTATGTAGGGTTTCAGCATGATACATTATAGGGAGTTGCCTGTAGGCGCAAGAAAACCACATAGTGTTCCAACATAATACTCCATTGGGAGTTGTCCGTAGGCACAAGGATACCTTGTAAGATTCCAGCATAATGCCCTTAGGAAGTTGTTGTCAGCCGCAATGATACCCTTATAGCATTGAAGATGTCACCGTATTCTGTACTCGATTCCAAATACATAGTTTGACAGAATAGAAACACAAGCGAACTCAATTGCACTCAAATTCCCTAGAGAAGAACGTCACGCGTTAACCTACGAGCATAAGGCCACAAGTTTGAAAAATCGATGAAACGTCTCAATGATGGGAAATACATTTAATGTGCTTGTTCTCCCACTACTCCAACAACTTCCCTTGGCCTTCTCACTCTTCCATATGGCCAGCTTCGATAACGAGAGGCAGACCGCAACTTTGAAATACTTTCCAATTAATAATATACTCGGCAAGTCTTGAGGCCAAATGTTTTGTCTTGACCAAAGGTCCAATATGAGTAAAATCCATATATTCAACCCAACAATGCAAAGCTCGCTGATAATATTCAACATATATAATTAACGCATGAAAGACACAAGATACACTTTTTTGATCTCATATTTTCTCTTCACTCATTTTAGACTTTGTAAATGACTTGATTGTTGGAGTGATAACTCTATAGTTCACCCTCGTGCCACCGTATCAGAGATCAACATCATTGCATCAAGAGTCCATCTTTACCAATTAACCACAATTATGGTTTCAACACGTAACAATTTTTTTTATAAAGTTTATATACTTGATAATATCTCCCAATTCAACGACAAGATTAATTTAATTCATCTTTTACAAAATAAATTATAAAAATATTTAAAATATTTGACACATGATATCAACTTATATTAACTCTTATTTAACTTTTAAATAAAAACAATTTATGTTAATGAATTCCATAAAACATTAAGAATTCACATTTTCTCTTAATCGACTAATACATGGTGTTTTTGCCGTAAAAAGTTGAAAAAAGAAAAGAAAATTATTATTTTTAAATAATTGTAGCCATTTGATTTTCAAATTTAAAGTTCTTTATTTTCTATTTTTTTATTATAATCTTTTATATAAAAATTATTAATTTTTAATATTAACAAATTAAAAATTGAATTTTATTTATATAAAAAAATACAAATAAAAACTGAGATTGAAATACAAATAAATACCGATGTCAAAAATTGAATTCTAGATTAACAAATTAAAAATATACACATTTGGTAGATCAATCCATTATTAGGTCTCGAATTAAATATTCATAAAATTGAGATCTTTTGGCCTTCGTGTGATGATAATAAATTTTGTGGGGAGTTGTTTCCTTTATACATTGGAAGACCGATGTTGCGAATGAAGTTGCTTGTAGGGGCTGTTAGTCGAAATGAAGGTTTTATCGAGGGGTTGTCCATGAAGAGAGTGGTCAAGACTGTTGACCTCATGCATCTTTTGCCATAACTAAGAGATTCTTAGAGTGTGTTTTTTCTACTTCGTTCTTGCATGAGTATCGTCAAGCTCTTTTTTTACCTTAAAACATGTCAACCTAATCATTTGGAGAAAGAAACTATTTGGTTTGATAGAGAGTTGCAAAGGACGGTTGAAGACATCGTGGTTAGTGGAGGTTCTTTCTTCGGGGACCTTCAATGGAGAATGATTTCTTTACCTATTAGAGTTGAGAGATTTCGTTTGTACTCGACAGTAGATGATGCCTCATACGCGTTTGTGAATTCTAGGGTCCAATCTTGGGTGCTACATTATCATATATTGAGAGACAATGAAATATATGGTATGGACATTGATTTCGACAGAGCTTTGGATGATCTTAGTGTTTTGATTCCATATTTTGACCTTAACAAATTTTCTAGCAAGGACTCCGACTCTCCTAAAGCACAACATGCTTTGGTGAGTGTCCTTTTTATTAAAAGTGTCCAGGACATGGATGTAAAATTCGACATATCCACAACACAAGATTTTCTTCTTGCCGTTTCTATTGATGGTCTAGGCCGACATATGTCTCTGGTAGAGTACGATACTATCCTTAAATATCGACTTATGAATCTCTTATTTCTCGTTAATAAAGTTTGTCATATTTGCTGTAAGACGTTCTTGGATACATTTGGGGAACACTCTAATTATTGCAAGGAGCCTCCTGAATTCAAATACCAACATGACTTTGTTAGAGATATCATATTTGATATATTTAGGCGTGCATAAGCATGTAAGAAGAAAGAGGCACTTGGAATTTCTTGACTGATCCACATGAGGGGAGATCGACTCTTAGGCCAACAAATATTCTAGTGTATTAGTGGATAGGAGAGAAACATGCATGTGTGGATTTGACTGAGATTTCCCTCTGTTGGAATTGAGGACTGAAAGTTTTACAGTGAAATAGACAGTTCTCAAAGCCGCTTTAAATAAAATGGTCAAGCATGAGAAAACATGTTCTGACAACCAACATGTTTTCATACAATTTTTCTTTGACACTTTTAGTTTTCTAGCATTAGAAAATCTTTTATAAAGAATACAAATATTCGTGGATAACAATGTTGTGTCACCTAAAATAATAAATATAATTTTTAAGACGGTTGATTTTGCTATAAAAAAAGATAATGACACTTGTCTATTTACCAACTATTTATATATAATCTTCATTATATTAGTTTACGTAAGAAAATATAAAATAACTTAAACCAATTGAAGTATCCTACTTTCGGTTATAAAATAAGTTTTGCAAGTTGTTTTGGTTAGGATTATACGCACATATAGAAGAGAAGAGAGTAATAAAAGTTAATTTGTATGTATTCTATACCAATAACAAAATTCAATAATACTATTACCAACTCGTATTAAAATAATAAAGTTCTACTTCAACAATTTTAAATAATTAAATTATGCTTCAAAACAAATCTTTCAAAAACTTCCCAAAGGAAATGAATTATTACATGCGAGCAAGGCTGTCTTATGTTGACCATGATAAAGGAGAGAGTGAGAGAGTCAGGTAGTGGCTGCCAACAAATAAGTAGCAGTCTTGAAGTCATCAAAACAAATTCTAAACAAGTTAATGAGTATTTTAAATCAGCTGTCATATTTGAACAACAAAAATTAATTAACTTTTACAACAATCATTTTAATTAATGGTTAATACTGTACTTAATAATTGATTAAGTTAAGCACGATTATAGATGTCAAATTTTGTTAATCATTAATGTAGCTTAATTAACCATAAATTTAAATATATTATTAATAATAATATTTATGTGTTAATAATATTTATGTGTTCAATTCAACGTACTTAGTTGAACTAACATTTAAATTTATGGAAAAAAATAAATGTCGTATTTAAAAAAAAAATTTGTTTTAAAAAATTAGTCACATTTAAATTTCTAATTCAATTTTATATTTAATCTTTCAATTATATCTGTAATAAATATTTTTAATTATTATTTTCTCACTTAACATTAATGTTAATTTGTATACATCAATAGTTAATCAGATTAATTTGATAAAACCATTATTCTCTCTTTCATTTGTTATTGTTTCTTAATCTTTGTAAAATGATCAATTGCGACAAATAATATAGAATTGAGGAAGTAACAAGTTTTGGCGATAACAAATATATTAATCATGCCAACGTAATTCAAATTTATCACCACTTAAAGCAGTCAAGCAAAATTTATCACCACTTAAAGCAGTCAACTTCAAACAAAATCTGAAGATCTACATTCTTCACCTCCAGCTACAAGTAGGGATTTTATTTTCCTAATTCAACAAACACTGCAATAAAACGACTGACACATTCATACATTGCATTCATACACTATTTTATAGGTATCATAGCATATACAACACAAATGCATATATCACAATCTCATTTATTTTGAGAGCATCATTTACACTTCATACATCATAATATTGCATGCAACTAATTCTTTACCTTTAGAGGTAAGATCGACAGATGAATGACGTCAACAACTTTCAAAAAAAAGTTCCAGATTAATACCTAAAACAAGACAGGATAACTATCTGTGCACAAATTGATTGTAGATCAATTTCCAAAATAGGACGGGGTGACTATCTACATGACAAATACTTTCTTCAGACCTCTGCTGGTTCAGTTTAAATCGATCAATGGTTTATCATGATTCCTTTCTGGTAGACACTTTCTCTGGTTCAGGTAAATCGCTCCAAAGATTTATTCTAATTCTTTTCCAGTTAAAGATTATTCAAAACCTTCGTTGGTTCAGTTTAAATTGATAAATAGTTTATCCTGATTCCGTTCCGGTAGACACTTTCTCTGGTTCAGTTAAATTTCTCCAAAGATCTACTCTGATTCTTTTCCAGTTAAAGATTATTCAAAACCTCTGCTGGTTCAGTTTAAATCGATCAATGGTTTATCCTTATTCTTTTCTGGTAGACACTTTCTCTAGTTCAGTTAAATCGCTCCAAAGATTTATTCTGATTTTTTCCAATTAAAGATTATTCAAAACCTCTACTGGTTCAATTTAAATCGATCAATGGTTTATCCTGATTCCTTTCTGGTAGACACTTTCTCTGGTTCAGTTAAATCGCTCCAAAGATTTATTTTGATTCTTTTCCAGTTAAAGATTATTCAAAACCTCTGCTGGTTCAGTTTAAATCAATCAATGGTTTATCCTGATTCCTTTCCAGTAGACACTTTCTCTGGTTCAGTTAAATCGCTTCAAAGATTTATTTTGATTCTTTTCCAGTTAAAAAAAATTCAAGACCTCTGTTGGTTCAGTTTAAACCGATCAATGGTTTATCCTGATTCCTTTCTGGTAGACACTTTCTTTTGTTCAGGTAAATCACTCCAAAGATTTATTCTGATTATTTTCCAGTTAAAGATTATTCAAAACCTCTGTTGGTTCAGTTTAAATCGATCAATGGATTATCCTAATTCCATCCCATTAGACACTTCTTCTGGTTTAGTCTAAATCAATCAAAGATATATTCTGATTCCTTTTACAGTTGAAGTGAAGCTTAGATTTAGTCTAATTTCTGTCAACAATCACCTTTGGAGGGCATCTATAAGCCCATCTCTGACAACTCTCCATAATCTCTCCAAATGGAATCTTTAAGCCCATTCCCTACATAATCAACAACCACATCATCAAGTGCAAATTTCTAGACACTCTAGTGTTCAATCATCTTCTACCTTCAAGCTATGAATGGAAATGTGCCATACTTGCTTTTCAGGTTTAAGAAGATTGAACAGGGGCAACTGTTGTACCCCAAAATTTTCCCTCTCATTTCTCAAGGCATTTCTCACAAGGATTCTCAAAATTCAAGCTTACACAAGTACAATTGAATTTTCCAGCATCAAGTTAAAGAGGAAACTGTTAAAAAAGGGGAAAACAAATAAAAAAATAATCTTTTTGACAAAATTGGAGAAAAAACAAGTTTTCTTCGATGCACATCCTTCGATTGGACAAAGCAGGAGTTTCTTGTATGCAACCTTAGATTGCATCATTGGCCTCACATGGTTCACAATGTAATGGTGGCTTGCATGCTTGCTTCGTTTGAACATTTAATGCTTGCATGCCTGTGTTGATTGGACAAATAATTCCCTTCATACTTGCTTTGATTCACAAAATGATGACTGGTTGGTTGCATGTAGCCTTCGATTGAACAAATAGATTCCTTCTTGCACGCTTCAAAGTAAGGGACTCCCACCAGGATAGCAGGCACAAGGAAAAAAGCCTCTTGTAGCCTCCTTCGATTCAAAGAGGAAAAGCCTCCTTTTGGCTTCCTTTAATTCATGGGGCAAAGGCCTCTTTTCTGGTTTCCTTCGATTGTGCCCTTTACCTCCTACATGATTTCTTTGTTTGGGTGTGTGGCTTTCCTTCAATGTAAGCTTTGGTTGCATTCTTCATTTGGGCATCTGCCCCCCTTCAATGCAAACTTTGGTTGCATTCTTTGTTTGGGCATGTGGCCCCCTTCAATGCAAGCTTTGGTTTCATTCTTTGTTTGGGTGTATGGCTTTCCTTCAATGCAAGCTTTGGTTTCATTCTTCATTTGGGCAGGTGGCTTCCTTCGAATACAAGCTTTGATTACATCCTTCGTTTGGGCATCTGGCTTCTTTGAGCAAGCTTAGTTCCTTTGCTTCGTTTAGGGAATTTGACTTCTGTTGGTTAAGTAAGAAGTTAATCCAGAATTCCTTTCGTTTTGACTATGCCATTGAGATTATCTTGCCTACTCAAAGTAGTATATTCAGCTGGATATGGCCACAATCGAAAGGCATGCCATTGTAAGAAATATTTAGTTTTTCCTGCCTTGAGTTTGGTCGAAGGTTGGACTTACGTGATAAAAAACAAAAGGGTTCAAAATGGTACATGCAACTAGATATGGCCCCAATTGAAAGGCATGCCATTGTGAGGAATATTTAGTTTTGCCTGCCTTGAGTTTGGTCAAAGGTTAGACTTACGTGATAAAAAACAAAAGGGTTCAAAATGGTACATGCAGCTGGATATGGCCCCAATCGAACGACATGCCATTGTTGCAAACATTAAATTCGTTTTCTCTTGAGTTTGGTCGAAGGCTGGATCTGCATGGCCATAACGAAAGACAAGGTATTCGATCCAAGGCATCAAGTTGAAGACATAATCCATAGGCCATGGCTATGTGATCTTTCTCTTCAGGCCTCAAACCTATGCCTCACTCCATAATTAATTATTTACACAATTAGTTAAACTATTACCCAAGTGTTTAAAGTATTGTCCAAAAGGTCACTCTGTATATGGCATAAAGTTATCATTGCCATTTATGGAAAAAAAACAGGCTTTATGCAAATTATCAATGCATTGAGCCTTGTAACCTTTGTCCTTGAGTGTAAGTAACATCAAAAAGCATGAGTTAAGTCTCCTGCAAATATCAGGCCTCCCACTTGTACTTGAACTTGGGAACCATGAAAAACCCATTAAATAATATTTCTTTTTCGTTTTACACAAAACAATAACATGTTATCATGAACGTGAAAAATCCTCTTCTCTATAAATAGAGAGACTCTTTATAAATCAGGGGAGATTTTTTGGATAGAGAAAAAAGATCATAAAAAACTATCACACTCTCAAACTCTCAAACTCTAAAAAAAAACTCAAATCCCTTCATACGTTAGAGCCTTTCTATTCAACTTCTAACTTCCATACATCAGCCTTTCGATTCACCCTCTAACTTCCACACATCAGCTCTTTCGATTCACCATCCAGCTTCCATATACATCAGCCTTTTGATTCACTCACTCTAGCTTTCATCTGCTAGCCTTGGAACATTTCCAAAGCCTTCAAAAAAAGACCACTCAAGGAAGTCAGAGAACTTTTCGATTCACTCCTAATCAACCTTTGATTCAAGTGGTTTTCAAAGCCAAGTAGCAAATGTAATAACTTAAAGGAGTTTGAGGCAGACTTGATCAAATATCAAACCATTTCTGGAGGTTCTGTCGAAGTACTTCAAGTTTTGCTCCAAGAGGTAAGATTTATTAAACTTGGTACATTTCGTTCAAGCTTCATTTGTATATGCATTGAAAAGGAGAAATGTATATATCATTTCTAGGAAGTTAGCCATGCTTTTAGTTTCGATTATCATGGCATATATGTTGAGAACTGCAATTCTGACTAGTTAGGCTTCGATTTTGGCATCAAACAAATTTGCGATAACCTTTGATATGTGGTTTTCGAATGTTATATAGTTAGATGTGTATTCAGATTTTAGACAGGTTTGGTATTTGTACTGTTCGATTTGGTTGAGAATCAAAGCTTTCAAAAAGCTTAACATGGTAATATACATCCCTGTGCTCGAAGGAATGAAATGAAGCCCTGAGTTCATTTTATTTTTAGTGCAAGCTATAAAACCAACAGATGAAACAGACCACCCCAGTGGTATAAACAGTACGCGCAAAATGAATTTCTGTGTAGGGTCCTGGGTTCAAACCCTGGCAGGACCATAACCATTTTTATCCTTTGTTTGTTTCCTTTTTTTTAACAAACTTCAAACATTTTTCAACAAATCAAAACAACTCCTTTTGAGTTGATATTTTACACACTATTTATTCACAAGTTTTATTTTTATGAATATATAAAATATTACAAAAAATATTTTATTTTCATAATTATTTTAATTAATCAAAACTTTTCTTTAACAAAATAAAAACAAAGTTCATTTTCTTTTCATTTCAATTCTTGCATTTATTCACATTCAATATGGTTGTAATAATTAATTAGGATTTAATTTCTTACAATCCCCATTTGTATATTTGTATCCCCATCCCCAAGTGATGTAATAGCGTAGTAAATTTACTTTTCGTAATTTACCGCTTTCATATAAATGTTAGTAATTAGGATGTGTATGACAAGATTAAAACCAATGCTTAGAAAATCCTAATTCAAGACAAAATACATGCAATCAAACACACCATTCACACACATGTACCTCTAGGGTAATCTCACTTGTTGCCTCGGAAAATAGTCATGTCCCTCGAATATGGGCATTTTAGCAAAGATCCTCGATAAAAGATCGTAGTCCCTCGATGACCCTCGATGTTGCCTTTGGTAAACGATCTAGTCCCTAAAAGACATTGCTAAAACATCCCATAGGTTGCCTTCTATGACTATACAAACGACCTGCGCCCGTCCCTTCACATCCAATGATGGGGCTTCTTACCAAACCAATGGTAAGATAGAAACATCTAAAGGAGGAGAAAAAGAACATTAGACCTTTTGAGTAGGTAGGACGCTCATAGTTGCTCGCTTTCTCACAATAAAAATATTTTACACACTAACACTTTCATTTGAAACATTTTCAAAAGACAAAGCTCTTTGTACGCATTCTTATAGAAACAAGAATCATTACAAAGATACTTTTCAAAATCACTTTCAAAAACACATTCCACAAACACCTCTTTGAACTATTTTCAAAATCAACACTTTGTACGCACTTATAGAAACGAGAATAATTACAAAGACGTTTTCAAAATACTTTCAAAACCCACACCACAAGCATATTTTCAAACAAAAGCAAGTGATCTATCAAGCAGCTAAGAGTCCATAGATAACTACGGGTGAAAAGGGTGCTAACACCTTCCCTTTTCATAACCTACCCCTGAACTCAAGAAAATAATCTCGAAAGGTATTTCCTATTCTTTTCAACCTTTCCTTATTGGATGAAAGAAAAGTCGGTGGTGGCTCTTGCTATTCGCAATAGTTGTGATCAAACGCAAAACACCAAAGTCAGTTCTCCCACCGTATTATAAAAGTCAATTGTTAATGGGTTAGAAATTAGAGGTTAGTTGAATGACCATCTTGAATCTTGCATTTGAAAACTCATTAGAAGATTGATAAAATCAAAGCCTCTCAATAACAAGTTTCATTTTCTTTTTGTCAAGTATATCATTCATTTCAAATTCTCGAGGGAAGAACAAATGACCAACGATGTTTAAATGATTCACTTAGACTAAAATTTATGATGGTTCATTAAAGGATTGATAAGACCAAAGCCTCCTAACAATGAACCTCAAGGTTATTGGATCAAAGGTTTCAAATTAAACATACTTGGGCTTACAAACATATGTTTGGGCCACGAATGATCACTTCTCGAATCAGAACAAAATTTAGCGCTATGTTAAGAAATCGTAAGTGGACTTATGTAGAAGTCGCACCTATTTTGAGGCTGGTCTATAGCAATCTATGTACCATATGTTTAGAGAAATGATATGTAGATTATTCTCTAATAACATGTAGCACGCGTAAGAAATGGATAAGATGAAAAGGGAGGGGATGTATCAAATGAAGTTAGGGTTTTAAATATCGTCAATATCATTCATCCATTTTTGTGGATTTGGTTTCTCAACCTATCAACACCCAAGATCCAACGAGGTTGAGGAATTTGTCACCAAATGAAATCCAAGTTAGGACCAAACAAAAATAATAAAATAATATTTAATAAAACAATATTTAAATAGTTAATAAAAAAAGAAAATAATTGGTAAAATACACAAAGTATATTAAAATACCAAATAAAAATCCAAAAAAAAAGTCAGAGGTCAAACATGAGTCAATAATAGTTGACAAAAATTTTCAGAATTTTTTAAAGTCAGAAACCATTTTTTTTTAAATTTAAAGAAATAAGCAATATAAACCAAAATTTGTATAAAAAAAAGAAAATAAAAAAGAAAAATAAAATGAGGTCACCAATATTTGTCAAGAGATCATTGGATCCTTCCATAATTTTTTTAAAATTTAAAAAGACCAAAAAGTATTTTTAAAATAATTAAAATAAGGCAAACAAAACAAAAATTATGAAAAATATCAAACTTCAAAATAAAAATATGAAAAAATATTCTCAAAGTTAGAAATAAATCGAAATATTTTTGTATATTTTTTTCATAATTTTTGGATAAAAAATAAGAGAGTTGTGAATTTTTAAAGATAAAGGAATTTTAAAAATGGTTTTGTAAAATAAAATAAATAAGAAAAAAATCACATGCGTTGAATCTAACTCACTTATACACGCTAGCAGATCTGATTATATAGCATCACAATTATGTAATACATCATAATGGAACTCCTGATGCCGCACACGCATGTGCCTAACATAGCAAAAAGAATGTGTCACTACTAAATCCAAAATGAAGATGTTTGACATACCATGTATCCAACAATAGAAAAGCATATTGCAAATAACACACATACAATTAACTCAAGCACTCATGCAAGAAATAATATTAAAAAAACATGCTTGCACAATAAGAACAAACTTATATAAATGTGAAAGAATTAATACATGAAGTCGTTATAAACATATATATTGAGAACACACAATGGTTATCAATCAAAAATTTTAGAAATGAACATTCACGGTTTTTATCATTTGAGAAAATATCACGCATTTTTGGAAATGAACAAGTAACATGCATTAAGGAAAATCTTACTTTCTAGGAGAAATTGAAACAATATTACCTCACTCTTGATGGAATGGAAGTTGCACTCACATGATGTAAAATACTCAAACAAAGAGTTAGAATGAAATTATAAAGTGAAAGGAACAAGATAAGATTAAGCAACATTCGAGATATCGATGATCCCAAATTCCCAATGTATGTTGAAAAATGATTCGGTTGCGAGAGATTTAGTGGAAATGCTGACAAGTTGATTCTTACTATCAACATGCTCAAACACAACATCCATTTTTTCAACATGATCGCGAAGGAATTGGTGACGTATCTTGATATGTTTAGTGCGATAATGTAGCACATGATTCTTGGTTAGATTAATGGCACTAGTGTTGTCGCACATGATATGAATACGTGTAAGTTTAATGTCAAAATCAAGTAATTGTTGTTTTAGCCACAAAACTTGAGCACAATAACTACTGGCAACCACATATTCCGGCTCAGTCGTTGACAAAGCAACAAAGACTTTTTGCTATGCCAACTAACCAAGGATTTTAAAAACATGTGATAATTTCCGCTAGTACTTTCCTATCCAATTTGCAATCGAAAAAATCAGAATCGGAGTAACCAACCAAGCTACAATTGTTTCCTTTGGAATATAAAATCCAAAACTTAGAGGTACCAATAAGGTATATAAGAATACGCTTAACTTCCTTTAAGTGTGATTCCTTGGGAGCCGAATGATACCGTGCACACATACAAGCGCTAAACATAATGTCATGCCTTGATACGGTAAGATATAGAAGAGATCCAATCATACCTCTAAACTTTTTGATCTCAACATCCTTACCCTTTTCATCTCTATCCAAATTGCCATTTGTTTCCATAGGTGTGTCAATTTCCTTTGCACCGTCCATGTCAAATCTTTTAAGTAATTTGAGACAATACTTAGTTTGACATACAAATATCCCTTCACCGAGTTACCTAATTTATAGTCCAAGAAAGTAGTTTAACTCCCCTATTAGACTCTAATACTGTGGGAGAACTGACTTATTTTGGTTTTATCTAAATATGCGGATAACAAGAGTCGCCACCAAAATTTCTTTTATTCAATATTTAGGAAAGGGTGAAAAGAACAGGAAAGACCTTGATAGACTTTGAGTTCGAGGGGTAAGTTATGAAAAGGGAAGGTGTTAGCACCATTTTCATTCGTATTTATCTACGGGCTCTTAATTGCTAGCTCACTTTTCGAAATTTTCTTTGTGTGTGATTTGTTTGAAAATATTTTAAAAAGCTAACTTTGTAATGATTCTTGTATCAGTCCTTAAGAATGCATACAAAATGTTTGAAAATATTTTGTTTGAAAAGTGTGATGTGTAAAAATGTTTTTTTTGTGAAAAAGGTTGTGAGCAAGCGATTAAAAGTACCTTACCCACTAAAGGTCATTCTTATTCTTTTACTTCTCCTTTAGAGATAATTCCATCCATACCATTAATTGGTAGGTAACCCTATCTATTGGATGTGAAGGGACAAGCGTAGGGTCATCGAATGGTCATTGAAGGCAACATGTAGAGATACTTTAGCAATTTGTATCGGAGGGACTAGATCATTTTTCGTAGGAAACTTTGAAGGATCGTTGAAGGACTATGATCTTTATTCGTAGGGTTCTTTTGCTAAAGCATCCCCACTTTTGAGGGACATGACCATTGTTTCTGAATGCAACAAAGAGAGGTTACCTTAGAGGTGCAAGTGTGAATAGTGTTTTGATTAAGTTATTTATCTTGTATTAAGGTTATCTATGTTGATTTCAGTCTTGCCATACAAACCCTAATTACTACCAGTTATGAAGTGTGCAGAAAATTAAAGTACGGAAAGTAAAGACTTAAGCTATTACAGGGTTTTAGGGCTGTTACATAAGAAAATGCGGGAAAGTAAAGTGTGAAATTTAAACCTAAGCTATTACATCATGTGAGCACTTACATAATAGGTAAAAATGCGAGAATGTAAATCTACGATATTACAAGAAAAAGTTGTGTGACCTATATAATTTCTCTAAGAAAATAAATAGCGAAAGAAATAAGAAAATGTTAGAAAAATATTTGAATGTTTTTGTATTTTTTGTAAAAAAAATAATTTGAATGATAATAATAATAATTAAAACCTAAATTCTAATTGATTTTAATGTTTAATAAAAAATTTTGATTAATTAATTAATAAATAAAATAATGTCAAAAATTAGTTACTGATTAAAAAAATCTAAACCTAATTTATTAGAGTTTTGAAAAAGAATTAAATTGGTTAATGGTTAATTAAGAAAATAATTAAGAAATTAATGAAAATTAGTGAAAATTAAATATTAGTTATGAAAAATCTAATCCTAATTTATTAGTAAATGGGTTAGTTTGATGATTAATTAAAAGAAATTAGGTTTAGGGTTAGAAAAATCAAAGAAATTAGGTTAAACAAAAAAAGGGTAAAACTGCATGGGGTGGGTCTTTAACCCATGTCCTCTAGCTTCATGCGTTGCACTGCTTACCACTAGGCCAAGTGCTCATTTGTGTTCGGAAATAACACTGAATGATAATATATGAAACCTGCATGAATTTGGAAAAATAGCAAAAAATGGCAAATGTAGGGATCGAACCCACACCCTTACGTTCACAAACCTTCGCCTTGACCAGCGGTGCTACGCTCTCATTCGAACATACAAATGCAACAAATAAATATAATATGAAAGTGGACCAGAGAGGCGCTGGAGCCCTAGCTCCGGTTGTCTTCTATGGCGAGGTGATTTATCAACCTGCAACAATAACAAATGTTAGAGATTAATAAGGACCCTACCCCCCTAAATCGACCCTTGTGAATCCAATGGTGGCCTTAGTTTTTGCTAATTCATCCTGCAGAAAGAGATACAAACAAAATAATGCAAAACAGTTCAAACATGGTGATGTACAATTCTGGCATCATGGGCCTCATGCAAGGGATCAGACATGTGTTGTTTTGCCTCGAGAGCACATTGCAATCGTTAGTTTTAATCAAAGCATAGTAAAAATTTAAATACAAATTTCTCAAAAAACGCAAAACCAGTGATACATGTAATGCATGTCTTAGGCATCTTTGATTATCAAGAGTGATCCCAAGTTACTCTATGGTATCTCAGGAATCGATTTGAGTGGATGGTTAGCCTTGAGGATGGTTGTATGATGGATTTCAAGTTTGCCCTAGTTCTTGTAAATTTCAATCTCCAACACCTTGTTTCTTGCACAGCTTTTTTCATCCTCCCTTGGTATGAATTTGATGGATATATATATATATATATATATATATATATATATATATATATATATATATATATATATATATATATATATATATATATATATATATATATATATATATATATATATATATATATATATATATATATATATATATATATATATATATATATATATATATATATATATATATATATATATATATATATATATATATATATATATATATATATATATATATATATATATATATATATATATATATATATGAAGAGATTAGTTTAAAGGCATGGGCTTGGACCTTGTACAACACATGTCTTTGATTTGTTTTTGAAATAGATTGAAAAGTGATAAAACTATGAAGATTGGGTTAAGAAATAGGTCTACACGGTTTCTATCTTGGTCTTGGGCCTCCAAAATAATCAAATCAAAAGCCTTATATGCTTTACACATTATTTAATATTTATTTGATTTAATTTTGATCTTAAATGAATAAAAAATTAAATAAAAACTAAAATAATGCATGAATAGACTTAGAGGTTCATGATGAGGTTAGGAACACGTTTGGACTTGAAAAGATAAGCCCAATAGCCCAAAAGTCAAGTTTTCTTCAAATTGAGTTTCATGCATTTCCTCAAAATTTCCCAACTTGTGCAACTCATAACTTGCTCAATTTGCATCATATGAGGGTGATATTGGAATTTTTGGAAACCTCAAGATGACCCTTAAAATCTTCATGTTTGTCATTTTTCCATTAGAAGACTTTAACTTGATGTAAATTGCTTTGACAAAAAGTGTCTCTTTGTTGACTTTTAAAATGACCTATAATGTTTTGGCTCATATCTCTCAAATGAAGCATTTTTGGGCTTTGAGCTTAGAGAGACAAAGTTGTAGAGAATTGATTTTCCATCAAAATGGCTTTTGTTTGATAATTTTATGATGAATCATATGAATGTTATGCTTGGTCAAAGTTCAGTTGACTTCTCCTAAAGAGAATCCTAATTTAGTAACTTTTGACTTTTGATGAATCTTGAATTTTGTTGATGAATCATGATAGACCCTTGATCAAATGACGAATATGAGTTCAAAATGTTGATATTGACAAAAAAATATTGAAGTTTGATTGTAAATTGGTCAAAGTTGACTTTTTGCCCAATATAGTTGGTTTTCAATCATCTAGCTAATTGATTGAGCAAACTTGTGCTGCAAGGCTTGAAACTTGACATGAGGATTCTTTGAAGTATATGAGAAACCATGAAATCCACTTGAGACATTAGAAGTCCAATTTCCATTTGGAAAAACAAAATGATAATTATAGCTCAATGATTAGGATGAGGGTTTGTCTGATCAATCTTTGAATAGTATTGAGTACTTGAGAACTTTAGGAGCATGAGAAGGTATATTGAATCATATTGTCTTAAAAATGGAAGGGAAATTTTTTGGGTACAACAGCTTCCCCTGTTCAACCTTCTTAAACCTGAAGAGTTAGATTGGCATACTCGCCATTCGGGATCTGAAGATGGAAGAGGAATGAGCACTTAAGTGCCCAGAAATTTGCACTCACATGTGCACGAAGTAACACTGTTGGTTGATTATACTTCTAGAATGGGCTTAAAGATGCCATTCAGAGAGGTGATAAAGTGTCGCCGGAGATGGGCTTATAGATGCCATCCAAAGTAATTGTTGATAAGAGTATTAGAATAAGTCCACACCCGATTGTATCTGAAGAATGCTTTTCAGAAAATCTCTGAAGGAAAATGCATTTTAGGATGAAGCCCTGAAGGAGATGCTTTTCAGAATTCAGGCTCTGAAGGGAGATGTTATTCATAATTCAGTATCTAAAGGGGAATGCTTTTCAGAATAACCTCTAAAGGAGAATGCATTTCAGAACAAAACCCTGAAGGAGATGCTTTTCAGAATAAACCTCTAAAGGAGATGCTTTTTAGAGTGGAGCCCTGAAGGAGATTCTCTTTAGAATAAACCTCTGAAGGATATGCTTTTCAGAATAAAGTCCCTAAAGGAAATGCTCGCCAGAATTCAGTTTCTGGTGGGAATGCTTTTCAGAAGTAAGCCCTGAAGTAGATGCTTTTCAGAATAAACTTATGAAGGAGATGCTTTTCAGAATAAACCTTTGAAGGAGAATGCTTTTCAGAATAAAGCCCTGAAGGAGATTCTTTTCAGAATAAACCCCCGAAGGAGATGCTTTTTAGAACAAAGGCCCTGAAGGAAATGCTCGCCAGAATTCAGTCTCTAGGGGGAACGCTTTTCAGAATAAACTTCTGAAGGAGAATTCTTTGCAGAACGAAGGCCCTGAAGAAGATGCTTTTTAGAATAAACTTCTGAAGGAGATTCTTTCCAGAATAAACCTCTGAAGGAGAATTCTTTTGAGAATGAAGCCTTGAAGGAGATGTTTTTCATAATAAACCTCTGAAGGAAATGCTTTTCAGAACGAAGACCATGAGGGAGATGCTTTTTAGAATAAACCTCTGAAGGATATGCTTTTCAGAATGAAGGCCTTGAAGGAGTTGCTTTTCAGAATAAACTTCTAAAGGAGAATGTTGATTATGTAAATAGTTTCCTCGTCTTGTTTCGGGAATTGATCTATAACATGTCTATAAGTTGCTGGTAATATTTGTCTATTTGCAAACTTAACCTGAAAAGAGAAAGTTAGTTCTGTGCAATGTCATGATGTATGTAATGCATTTTGTAATGATGCTCTCAAAATAAATGAGAATAGTATATGCGTTTCGTATGCATATTTTATGATGTTTTGTAAATGAAGTATGGATGAAATATGTTATTGGAGCGTATCAGTAACTTCCTATAATAATGTATGGCTGGGGAAAATAAATCCCTGATTGTTTCTGGGAATGAAGATAGTCATTCTTCAGTTTGTTTGAGATGCCTCTAATGGGGATTTCCACTTTATTTTTGAGGATATTCCGTTGGGGATGTTTGACTTCTTATTGGGGATAGAAGCATTCAAGGAGAGTCAGTCATTCGTCGTTCTTTGAAGGATTTGATTCCTGACTGGAGATAAAAGAGACGGATAATCCTCTGATATATTATCTGACCAGGTTTCAGATATGAGAATTAGCTTTTCTAGGGAGTACAACGTCGAGTGATATCTTGTCGGAGAAGAGAATCTTGTCGGGGAACTCGTAATATTGGAGAAATAAACTCTGTTGGGGGAAATAAACCCTATAGATCGTGCCGAGAAGATAATATCTGACGGGTATTAGCTTGTGAAAATAGTTCTGAGGAGATTGCTCTTTGGGGATTGTTGCAACTGGTTTTTAAATCAGAGTTGCCACCCTTAATTTTTATCTTAAGGAAGGGAATATAGAGAAATAACCCTAAAAAAGTTCAGAGATTCTAGGTCTCACTCGGTTCTAGATGAAGGGAAGGTGTTAGGCACCCCTCATCTACTTTGTTCCCAAGGATACTAGGTTTAGAAGTGCATTTTTAGGAAAAAGGGTTTTAATATATTTTAGGGGAAAAGGGTTTTAATTTTAATTAGGGGAAGGGTTTGTTTTTTATTAGGAGAACTCGCCACGATTTTGATTGTATGCCTAGGTATCCTCTTAGTAGGAATCAGAGTCCCATTTCGTAGTTCGCATGTTGGTTGGTATTTTTTATAAGATAGCGTAGAATTGCTTTCGAATTAACCTTGAACTTTGTCTGGGTTGAAAATTGGGTGATGGTAGACGCAGTTCGCAGTTTGAATTGATAATAATTCTCCTTAATCCTTTTACAAAATATTCTTGATTATGTTAGTTAAAAAATATTTTGAAGTTGGTTAGCTGTTTTGAGTTTTGATTAATAGCGAATATGATAAGATATAGAGCGGGGGGGGGGGGGGGGGGGGGGGGTCAGACATAGCCTCCTCATCACGTGGCCAGATATTGATCATGTTTCGCTCGCAGATGGCGATTTTAGTGAGTTTGCATAGATTTTAATATTTTGATTTTGAATGATAAATCGGTAGACGATGTGTCGACCGATTTAATTACTCGAAGAGGGACATCCTATTATTCGTAAAAATGTATAATTAATTTGATTAGATTATTTTTTATTATATACAAGTATGATGAACTAAATGATTTAATCTAAAAAAACTGACCAAATTAATTTAAGTTATATTACTAAATTAATTATTTATAAAAACCAAATAATACAAAGAAAATTAATTAACCTAATCAAAAGTTACCTAACCTAACTAAGATAAATGGGCTAGGGGTGTAGAATTGAAAACGGGGTATGGGCTAGTAAAATATTGGTGAGATCAAGACCCAAAATTATATCCACTAAAACTGTAGAATCAAACCTAAGTCAACAATTATGATTAACTAAAAAAATAAGAACAAGAACAATGAACTCCCAGGAGGTGTATCCTCTTTGTAAACATGGGATGAATTCTCAAATTTTACCTCCAACAAATTAAATCCTGCTACTTGTCTGTTAAATTAATAATAAAAAAATGAAAATATATTAACATGAAAACAGCCATAATCTGTACAATCTCTTTCTCTCTCCACGTTAACCGTCTTCTTTATTTTTTTTAACTCATTTCCGTCTCTTCCACTTTTTCAGACTTCACACAAAATCTTCAAAAAAAATCACCACTGATAATCGATCAAACCCAAAAATGAACCGATAATAATAGTTTACAAATGTTATTCGCAAAAGCATAAAAGGGGTTACCGAAGAGCAAATCGTAGGTGACAGGGAAGACAAAGTTGTGCGGAGGCTCAGTGGTGGCGGAGGGTGCGGGTTCGTCGTGGAGGTGGTCGAAATCGACAGAGATAGGCTTGCTGGCAGAGGGCACAACAATTCCGGGATGTTTAGTGGCGACTTCGATGGAGGATTTTCGATAGTTGCGATTTCATGGTGGTTCTAGTTTGAGCGTGATGGAGGTGGTGATTTCCGATCTTGAATCCTCTTCTCATTTTTCAATCTCTTTTCCTATTTGTTTTTATTTCTTTACTTCCTAAGACGGAGTGAGTATTCGGTGGAGGAGTATTTCGGTTGAAGAGAAAATGAAATTGAGATGTTGTTGTTAGAAGTTTGAGCGATAAAAAATAGTGAAATAGAGGAAAGTTAGAAGTACAGATTTGATGCCATTTTTTGATTGTAAGATTTTGGATAGGTTTTGATGAAGTATGGTGAATGGTGTGTATGTGTTAAAACAGAAAGCTTAGAAAAAATGCACCGAAGGGATGTACTTTATTCAATAAACTGAGGCTATTATATAGCCAATTACATGAAACTGAAATAAACCTAAGACCCACGTTTTACAACTTGCAACGTGGGTAGAGAAGTTGAAAACAAACTCTATCCTAAAAAATAGCAGCTGATAAATACTAAGTCAGAACTAATAAAAGACTAATTCAAAATATAACAGATTCCTAATATTTATCTAACAATCCCTCCCTTAAGCTAATGCTCCTGCACTTAGCTTACTTTTGAAACTTCGGTCATTCCAAGCAGGCTACGAAGCTTCACAAACTGCTCCAGCTTTAATGGCTTCGTCATGATGTCTGCAATTTGATGTTGTGAATTGCAGTAGTTCAGCTCCACTACTCCATCATTCACTAAGTCTCTTAGAAAGTGGAATTTTACATCAATATGCTTGCTCTTGCCATGAAATACTGGATTTTTGGACAATTGTATAGTAGAACGATTGTCACACATAATTTCTGTCCCTGTATTCTCTTCAATGCCAAGCTTTCCCAACACCCTTCTGAGCCAAACACACTGACAGGCACACAGAGCTGCCGCTATATACTCTGCTTCTGTGGTAGAAAGGGCAACCACTGATTGTTTCTTTGATGACCAAGAAACAACTCCAGATCCTAACATAAATACAAACCCTGATGTACTTCTTCGATCATCAAAGTCTCCAGCATAATCACTATCCGTAAAAGCCACGAGTCTCAGGCTGCCTTCACCTTTCTTGAAAAAAATCCCAAACTCGATTGCACCTTTCAAGTATCTTAATATTCTTTTTGCTGCAAGCCAATGTGACATGGTAGGCCTGGTCATGAACCTGCTAATTAGACTAACAACATACATCAAATCAGGCCTAGTTACAGTTAAATACATGAGGCTTCCTACAACTTGCTTGAATAAAGTTTCATCAACTCTGGCCCCTCCTTCATCCTTGTGCAGCTTTGTGCCTGGAACTATGGGATTTTTTACTGCATTGATGTCTTCCATACCGAACCTTGCTAGCACTTCTCTTGCATATCTCCTCTGACAGATAAAAATCCCACCTGAACTTTGTTTAACTTCTATTCCGAGAAAGTGCTTCATTTTCCCCAAATCAGACATATCAAACTCCATCATCATGGAGCTTTTAAATTCAGCACACATTGTATTATCATCTCCAGTAAAAATTAAGTCATCAACATAAAGACTTACTATCAACCTTTTACCTTCTTTTGATCTTGTGAACAATGTGTGTTCGTATGGGCATCTCTCAAAACCTTCTTGTAAAAAATAGGCTTCGATTCTGCTATACCAAGCTCGTGGCGCCTGTTTGAGACCATATAATGCTTTTCTTAGCTTATAGACTTTTCCTTCTTGTCCTTTCTTTATGAATCCATCAGGTTGCTCCACAAATATTTCCTCCTTGAGTTCACCATGAAGAAAGGCACTCTTCACATCAAGTTGGAAAACCTCCCAACTGAATTGAGCTGCCATTGCAAGTATTATACGGATAGTGTCTAGCCTTGCCACTGGAGCGAATACTTCAGTATAATCTATCCCATAACGTTGTGCATACCCTTTTGCCACTAATCTTGCTTTGAACTTCTCAATACTCCCTTCTTCATTAAACTTAGTTTTGAACACCCACTTGACTCCAATGGGTTTAACTCCTTTAGGAAGTGTAGTAAGTTCCCAAGTTTGATTCTTCTCTATGGCCTCAATTTCAGCTAGCATTGCTTCCCTCCATTTTCTGCTTTTCACTGCTTCTTCAAAAGAAATTGGATCATTTTCAATTTCCATCATCATTGCACTCATATTTTCTTCCTCGGACAGTCCTTCTCCTGTTTCATAATCACACATCCAGGATGGAGCTCTTCTTTCTCGCAAACCCTTCCCTGCAACCAATTCTTCATACGCCGCTGAGTTTGGCGTATTTATAGGGGATTGCAATCTGATTCCTTCTATTCTGCTTCGGAGAGCTGAGTCTGCTGGACTATTGTCTGCGTTGTTGGACCCTACCAGTGTGCTGATGGGCCCTATTGGAGTGTTGCCCGACACTGCAGATGTGCTGCTGAATTCTCCTGGTGCATCTTCTTCTTCATTCTGACCATTTTCATCTTCCCATACCAATGCATTTTTCCTATGTTTTTCTTCTGATTCATTCCAGTCCTAACCTTCTTCCTCTTCAAAAACAACATCTTTGCTAACTATGATCCTTTTTGAGACTGGATCAAATAGCCTCCATGCCTTAGACTCGTCACTGACTCCTAAAAAAACACACTTTCTGCTCTTATTATCCAGCTTACTCCTCTTTTGATCTGGTACATGAACATGTGCGACACATCCAAAGATTCGAAAATAATCCACCACCGGTTTTACCCCACTCCATGCTTCTTCAGGGGTCTTATTTTCAACTGCTGTTGTTGGACAACGATTCTGAACATGCACACACCATCTCACCGCTTCAGGCCAAAAGGATTTAGGAACTTGTCTTTCATTTAGCATGGAACGAACCGCATTCATAATTGTTCTGTTCTTCCTTTCTGCCACCCCGTTCTGTTGAGGGGTGTATGCTGCTGTTAGTTGTCTGCTAATTCCTTGTGATTGACAAAAAATTTCAAACTCATTTGAGGTGAATTCACCACCTCTGTCAATTCTTAAACAGGTTATGTGTGCACCCATTTGCTTTTCCACAAGATTTTTGAAATTTTTGAATGTAGCAAAAGTTTCTGATTTCTCATGTAAGAAATAAATCCAAGTTTTACGAGTAAAGTCATCAATAAAACTCAAGATATACCTCTTGTCACTGTTTGAAGCTGGTTTGATGGGGCCACAAATATCTGAGTGTACTAGCTGAAGTTGCTTTGATGCTCTCCACGAGCTTCTCTTTGGTGTGAACTCTCTATGTTGTTTTCCAGTTAAGCATGTTTGACATATCTTCGTTGGAAGTTGTAGTGAAGGCAAGCCAGTTACCATCTTCTTGTGAGAAAGCATTATAAGCCCCTTATGGTTCAAGTGGCCAAAGCGACAATGCCACTTGTGAGCTTCCTTTTCTGATGCATCTTCAACTTGTAGGCACTTGGAATCATTTGATGCCTTGGCAACTGTTAGACAAAACATTCTATTTCCACTCATTTCAGTTTGCATAATCACCCCCCTCTTAGGATGAAATACTTTGCAAGTGTTATCTTGAATTAAAATGGCTAACCCTTTCTCTTGGAGTTGTCCTATGCTTAACAAATTGTTCTTGAGCTCAGGAATATAGTAAACATTAGATATTACCTGAGTTACGCCATTTAATTTTATCCGTATACTTCCTTTTGTCGCTACTGCCATCCTTGAATCATTTCCCAGCTTCACAGTTTGATTGCATCCTTCTTCTAAATCTGAGAACCAATCTTTGTTTCCTGTCATATGATTGTTGCAGCTCGAGTCGAGGAACCACACCTCTTCTTTCTTTGTTTGGTGAGTGTGATCGGTGGATCTGGAACTGACTGTTTAACGCTGGTTCGCGAAATGTCGCGGAAGCAAGAGTCGCCACCGTCTTTTATTTTCTCCAAATGGAAAGGACAAAAGCACAGAAAAATTCCTTAAAGAGATTGCTCTCGGTTCGGGAGGTAGGTTATAGAAAGGGAAGGTGTTAGCACCCTTTCTATCCATGGTTATCCATGGGCTCTTAGATACTTGCTCATTGTGTTTTCAAAAGTGTTTTGTTTGCTTTTCAACTATGGGTTTAAAAAAGTTTCTTTGAAAATTCCAGTTAGACTCTTGTATCAGTCCTCAAGAGTGTTTGAAAAATTGCTTTCGAAAGCTTTTTGAAAATGTGTTGGTGTGAAAAGTATTTTTGATTTGTTTTTGAAATTAGAGCAAGTATCTAGAGTCGTCTACCTACCCTAAGGAATTCGTCTGTGTAAATGTCCTTAAAGTAGTGCCATCCCACCATTGAGAGGTAGGCAGCACCACCGTTGGAGGTGTTCGGGTCAATTCGAGGTTCGGGACATGGTGATCACCAGAGCAATGGGAAGACACCTTAGAAGCTACCCTCATGCCAGGTTCCCGGATCATGAGGACTTACTAAGACATCCTCTACTCGACGATCACCTTTCGAGGCAAGGCAACAGTGAGGCGTACCCTAGGGGTGGTGTGTGACTTGTGTGTCGTTTTCATTGATATTTGTCTTGTCATGTTCATTGTGATCTACGCTTGATTTTATTATGGTCCATACATTCTTTCATGCTTGGTTAACAGTTAAAATATTTGCGGAAAAGTAAATTCTAAGCTATTACAAATGGCGCGGGTCCACATCGCCAAAAATTAAACCGGACCCGATTTGACGGAAAAGTAAATAAAGCAAATAAAGCAAAGTGCGAGAAGTAATTGTTACAAAGCTTTGGGACAGATACATAATTATTTAAGCAAAATAAAGTAAATATGCGAACGAATAAAAATTTAGAACATGGGCGTTGGACCCTTTTGCAAAATTAATGTTAACGAGGAATTAAAACTTAAATTAAAAGGAAAAGAATTTTTTTTTTTTGGTGTTTTTTAGTATTTTTATGATTTAATAAAAGAGAATTAATGAAAATTAAAATTGAATGCAAACCCTAATTCTAATGACTTTTAAGTTTGTTATGAAAATATTAGAATATAACCTAAATTAAACCTAAAATTTTTTATGTACAATTTAATTATAAAAATAAATAAAATAAATGTTATTATGAGAAAGAAAAATAAAATAAGGAATAAAATTTATTAAACCTAATTCTACATTTTTTATATTTTTTATTGTGAAAAGAATTAATATTAAAACCCTAATTTAAAACTAATTAATTACATGCTAATTTGTTTACAAGAAAATATCAAAATAAATAATCATTATATTTTTTCATCTTTTTCTGAGTTTTTAGGTATTTTTATAATTGATCAAATTAAAAATAATAAAGAAAATAAGATAACAATAAAATATAAAAAAGACAAAAAATAGGAAATTGCAAACCAGGGGGGGGTTCAGTCCCCAATTGTGGAGGTTAAATTTGTGAAATTCTGGCCCATTTAGTATAGCCTTCTTTGACTTTTTTTGCTAGCACGCTGATGTGTTGACTGGAGCGTAGCATGTTCTTTGATTCTTGGCCTTTGATTAAATCTCTAGATGAACGTGGCAAGGCTTGATCTGGGGCAATATGATGCGTCTATGTTACTGAAGCTGCATGGGAAACGTTATTGAAAAATAATATAGAAATTATACAGACCTGGGACTCGAACCCAGGTCTTGGACATTGCAAAGCAATGCCTGTGCCACTAAGCCATCACTACGCGTTTTGATATATAATAAGCAAATAAATATAATAAAGGAAAACAATCCCTTAATGCATCCAGCGCGCGAAATTTTGAATTGGCGTATCATGTGTTGACAACACATCATCTTCTTCATTGTTTCATTCTTCCTGAAAAATAATAAACATTTAACGGGGGTTTTGAACCCCCTCAAAACAGGCTTAATGCAATAATAGCGATTAGACCCTGAAGGCCTATAAATTGAGCGCGAGTACGTTAATCTCTTCGTCCAAGCTCCCTAAATCCATCCATGGCATTGTGGTGGTCGAATTTTACGTTATTAGGAAACCCCTAATTGGGAGCTCAAGAAACCCTAGACTGCATCAATGGCAACATCACGTATATAGCACAAAAACGCAATTAATTTGCATGGTTAGTTTCAGAAACTCATAACAAACATTAATCAATGAATAAAAATTGCAAAGTATGCACAAATCATGATGCACGATTCTGAAAATTTCTTGACACAGTTTGAGTCCTAGGTACCGATTCTTGGCGTTTGAGTGGAGGTTTTTGATTGGAACGTGATCAGCAATCCTTGAGGAAGCTATTGAAATAATTTTTGTGCCTTGAATCGCCTCCAAACAATGATTTCAGTTTTTGAGTTTTATGGAGAAAATTTCAAGTTGGTAATGGGGTTTCTTGCGCAGCTTTCAGTCCATTAGCATTAGGTTTTCACTCAAGCTTATGTACTGAATAGATTAGGTCAACAAAATTCAACCAAATCTCTTGTAATCATGATTTTTGATAATTGATTTTCTAAGGATCTTTTTGAATCTTTTTCATGTGTTCTTGTATCAATTTACATCCAATCACCCCAAATCTTTCCTAGTTTGCATTTACACGAAATATTGACCTTAAAACATGTATAAAAAGATTGGTTTGGTTAATTTAAACATTTTTCATATATTTAATTGATTTAATTGAATTAATATAAATAAAAATCCAAATAAATAAATAAAAAATGAGAAAATACTTCCCTTTGGGCCAAGTGGTCGTGTATATGCTTGGACTGATGAATCATGGAAGAAAAATGGGCCCATTAGCATTTTTAGGTCATTTGGATCAAAGTTGACTTTTCAAAATATCCAAAAATTTCCCAACTTCCACAAGGCATAACTTGCTCAATGTTTAAGCTTTTCTCATGTTCTTGGACATTTTGGAAAGGTATTTGAGTCCTCTAACCAATGCCTTTGGTCCCATGTCATTTTGATTTACCAATCTCAAGTTATGTCCTTTGACTTAAAGTCCCTTTTTGTTGACTTTTGAAAATGACCTGTAATGTTGAAATTGATAACTTTTTGTGAGAGCATTTCTTGGACTTGAAGTATGAAGATGAGTTGTAGGAAATGTCTTTCTCTTCAAAATGATCTTTGGATGGAATTTTTCTGATAATCCATGTGAAAGTTATGCCCTGGTCAACTTCAGTTGACTTTTTCAGCTGTCCAAATATAGTAACTTTTGCATCTTTGATGATTTCTGAGCCAAATTTTGAGAATCATGATCAAGCATTGATCAAATGATGTTTGTGGCTTCAAAATGATATGTTGACCAAAAATTTGAACTTTTGACTGTCAAATGACCATTTTGCCCCTACAGTTGACTGTAGTGCAATTAGGGTTTTTGACTGTGCAATTTTGAGCTGAATGCCTTGAAACTTGATATGAGGATACTTGACCATATTTGTAAGCATGTAAGACTTGATTGGGCCCTTGAAAACTTCTTTTTCTTGATCAGGACTCAAACCCTAGTTTTGACTGTATAGGAGACAGTTGCACTGTGCAACCCTTGGGGAATTTTGTGACTTGACTTGGCAATTTTCTTGAAGAATATGGGAGGGCAAATTTTGGGGTACAACAGTTGCCCCTGTTCAATCTTCTTAGACCTGAGGATGCAGATTGGCTGACGTGCCTTTCGTAATCCGAGGGTAGAAGATGATTGAACACTAGAGTGCCCAGAAATTTGCGCTCGCATGTTAGCAGTGTGATGGGAATGGGCTTATAGATGCCATTTGGAGATTGCTGGATAGGATGATGGGCTTATAGATGCCATCTGGATGTTGATCGCATAAGAAATTTCTTAGCGAGAACTTGCGTACCTGCAAAAGAAATGATGAGTACCTGACACGTTGCAGGAGCTGATTTTCAGATGCTTGGTATAGATGTGTCCTGACTGGTTACAGGAGCTGAGTCTGGATCTTCAAACGGAGATGAATGAACCAGGGATGGTTACTGCCTTAGCCTGAATGGTAAGAGAACCTTGGGTGACTTTAACTTCAACCACGCTCGTTGAGAAAAATCTTGGGTGTCTTTAACTTCAACCACGCTCGTTGAGAAAAATCTTGGGTGTCTTCTACTGGGATAAGCATCAGGGAGATCTTAGGGTCGATCTGACTGAACCAGAGAAGGCCTTTGACTGGATAAGCATCAGGAAAATCTTAGGGTCGATTTAACTGAACCGGTCTAGGTCTTGAAATATCTTCAACTGGATAAGCATCAGGGAGATCTTAGGGTCGATCTGACTGAACCAGAGAAGACCTTTGACTGGATAAGCATCAGGAAAATCTTAGGGTCGATTTAACTGAACCGGTCTAGGTCTTGAAATATCTTCAACTGGATAAGCATCAGGGAGATCTTAGGGTCGATCTGACTGAACCAAGAGAAGGCCTTTGACTGGATAAGCATCAGGAAAATCTTAGGGTCGATTTAACTGAACCGGTCTAGGTCTTGAAATATCTTCAAGTGAATAAGCATCAGGGAGATCTTAGGGTCGATCTGACTGAACCAAGAGAAGGCCTTTGACTGGATAAGCATCAGGAAAATCTTAGGGTCGATTTAACTGAACCGGTATAGGTCTTGAAATATCTTCAACTGGATAAGCATCAGGGAGATCTTAGGGTCGATCTGACTGAACCAGAGAAGGCCTTTGACTGGATAAGCATCAGGAAAATCTTAGGGTCGATTTAACTGAACCGGTCTAGGTCTTGAAATATCTTCAACTGGATAAGCATCAGGGAGATCTTAGGGTTGATCTGACTGAACCAGAGAAGGCCTTTGACTGGATAAGCATCAGGAAAATCTTGGGATCGATTTAACTGAACCGGTCTAGGTCTTGAAATATGATTGAGAATTTCAACTGCATCTTTCCTGAAAGGTAAAGGTCAGTCGTATGCAATGCATGATATGGATCAAGCAATGATGTTCTCAACATAAATGAGATTTGTATGATACAATGCGTTATGCATGCTATAATGATGTATGTGATGTTTTATGTATGTATATTTCCGTCTAAGAAAGTAAATCCTTGACGGGTGCCGGGAAGTCGTATCCTGGGCTGATGTTGAAGAATAGATTTTGCTTCCGCTGGGGATGATAACTGCAAGAATACCGGTAGGAGAAGATGACTCCGTCGCGGAATAAACTTGGCAAATGGAAGATTCTGCGGGGAGAAAAGATACTCTAGCGACCATGCTGGGAAGCAATACTCTGTGGGGAGAGAGATACTTTGCTGAGTCGTTGATGATAACTTCGTTGGGGATATCTTTGTTGTTGGAAGTGTTAATGGACTTCGCTGGGGGTAAGAAGATTATGTCGACGACGATCTTTCCGTGGCTTTTGGCTGAGGATAACCCAGTTATATCCTGTTAAGGAAATAACTCTTTAAATCCAGCCAGACGACGCGTTCGTGTTCTGCGAGGGGATAAGCTTCCAGAATCTACTGGGGATAAGCTTATTGCTTGGGGATATGAATTCCAACTTTCCTGGGGAAACTGGATTGGGCTCTTCTGGGGAAGTTTTGGAACTGCGGGGGAAGTGATTCCTTTGAATGTTGAGATACCGCCGGGGAACAATCTTTAGACCAAGACTGCCGGGGATGCTTGTTAAGAATATATGCTGCTGGGGAAGTATTGAGATCTACGGGAGGACACTCAATTTCCTTGAGATTTGATGATTCTGCTTGGAGAAGAGTGTATTGGCTGCTGACTTATTCTCTGGGGAATTAAGATGTACTGGTTATGTTCTTTAGCTGAACCTACCTTGGTACCTTGGAGGATAGAACAATTAGATTGCTTGGACAACTCTTTATTGCCCCTGTTTCTAATGTCACCTGCAATTAATTCCTTTGTTTCATATGCAAATATTTATGAGTTAGCAAATTATTGTCAATGCATATATCACAAATTGAACCTTGGACGTTCTTCGCAAGACAAAACAGAAAAAGAAAAATACTTGGCACGTTTAACTGAAAGTATATTTGTATTGATTTTGAATGGCCTTGAAAATAGGCGTTTTGTATACAAGAGGCTGACGTCCTAGTAAGGGGAACGTCGCCGAACAAGAGAGTTTATACAAATTTTGTACAAAAGAAAATAAAACAGCTGTGTGAAATGAATGATCCCCCTGGGTTTCAACTCTGCTATTGCCTTTATAACTCTGAGCGTCTCATCACTTGATGACCTTGGTTGAAGGTGAAGCTGACTGATCGATGCCGTCTGTACTTGATATAGATACCGGATTCTGGATGCAAAGTAATCCAATGAGACATAGTATTACGCTTTATCCCTAATTTTTGCCTGGACCGCCCTTTCGGGTTTTCAGTCCACCGGGATACCCATTTTTGCCCAAGCCGCCTTTTCAGGTTTTCGACTTGCCGGGTGTACAGATTTTTTTTCATTTTCATCCCTTCATTTTGCCCGAACCCTTTTGGTTCGACGGGAAGCCCTAATTTTTGCCTAGGCATGTCAGCCTAGCGGGTCTTTTTTTCATGCGTAGTATTTTTTTACTATGTCTGCATTGGCGGGGTGAGGAAGGTCGTCACCATCCATGTTGGTTAATATCATTGCTCCTCCTGAGAACACATGTTTAACCACAAATGGCCCTTCGTACGTAGGGGTCCATTTGCCCCTTAGATCACTCTGAGGAAGGATGATTCTCTTGATTACCAGATCCCCGACTTGATATTCCTGTGGTCTGAATTTTTTGTTAAATGCCCTGATCATTCGTTTCTGATACGTCTGACCATGACAAATAGCAGCAAGTCTCTTTTCGTCAATGAGATTGAGTTGGTCAAGTCGTGTCTGGATCCAATCATCTTCGTTCAGATTTGCATCCTTCATTATCCGGAGAGAGGGAATTTGTACTTCAATCGGCAAGACTGCCTCCATGCCATAAACCAGAGAGAAAGGAGTTGCCCCGGTTGACGTCCTAGCTGAGGTACGGTACCCATGCAGAGCGAACGGTAACATCTCGTGCCAATCTTTATAAGTCACTGTCATCTTCTGCACGATCTTCTTGATGTTTTTATTTGCTGCTTCTACAGCCCCATTCATCTTCGGTCTGTAAGGAGAAGAATTGTGGTGCTGTATTTTGAACTGTTCGCAGAGCTCAGCAATCATCTTGTTGTTCAGGTTGGTACCATTGTCTGTAATAATTCGCTCAGGGACGCCGTACCGACAGATCAGGTTGTGCCGAATGAACCGGGCCACGACAGTCTTGGTTACTGTAGCATAGGATGCCGCCTCAACCCACTTCGTAAAATAGTCAATCGCCACTAGGATGAAGTGATGCCCATTGGATGCCGTAGGTTTAATCTCGCCAATCATGTCTATGCCCCACATTGCAAACGGCCATGGCGCAGTCAGAACATTCAGGGGAACCGGAGGAACATGCACCTTGTCTGCATAAATTTGGCACTTGTGGCATGTCCTGGAGTGTTGGTAGCAGTCAGCTTCCATTGTGGACCAGTAATATCCTGCCCGTAGGATTTTCTTAGCCATAGTGTGCCCACTGGAATGCGTACCAAAGGTCCCTTCATGTAGCTCTTCCATGATCCTTTCTGCTTCAATCTTATCCACACAACGCAGTAAGGTTGAATCATGGTTTCGCTTATACAAGATGCCGTTGCTAAGGAAGAACTTGGCTGCGAACCTCCTCAGGAATTTCTTGTCATTGATAGAGGCACCTTCAGGGTATTCCTGAGCTTCCAGATATCTCTTCACTTCGTGGTACCAAGGCTTCTCAGTCACCAATTCAGTCTCGAGATCGCAACAGTATGCCGGTTCATCCAGTTTCCAGATGATGATTCGGGGAGCCTCATTATCCCATTTGACTTTGAACATTGAAGACATTGTAGCTAACGCGTCCGCTAGCTGATTCTCTTCTCTTGGAAAATGCTCAAAGGTTATCTCTGTGAAGTGGGGAATTAGGGTCAACACACATTCTCTGTAAGGAATCAGGTTTGGATGTTTCGTATCCCACTCTCCTTTGATCTGATTGATCACAAGAGCGGAATCTCCGAAGACACTTAGAAATTTGATCCTTAGGTCGATCGCAGCTTGAAGACCCATGATGCATGCCTCATACTCCGCCATGTTGTTGGTACAGTTGAAACATAGTCGGGCAGTGAGTGGAGTATGAGTACCTTGTGGAGATATGATTATGGCGCCTATACCGTTTCCCAAAGCGTTGGAAGCTCCGTCAAAGTGCATAGACCATCGGGATCCTGGCTCAGGTCCTTCATCCGGTCCAGGTACTTCACAATCAGTTACTATCATAATGCTCTCATCCGGAAACTCGAAGTTCATTGATTGATAGTCATCTACAGCTTGATGTGCTAAGTGGTCTGCCAATACACTCCCCTTGATGGCTTTCTGGGTCGTGTACTGAATGTCGTATTCCGTCAAAATCATCTGCCATCTTGCAATTCTCCCAGACAGAGCAGGCTTTTCGAATATGTACTTTATAGGATCCATCTTTGAGATCAACAAGGTAGTGTGAGTCAGCATATACTGTCTCAGCTGGCGAGCAGCCCATACCAAAGCGCAGCAAGTTTTCTCAAGCAGTGAGTATCGGGTCTCACAGTCGGTAAACTTTTTGCTAAGGTAATAAATGACATGCTCTTTTCGGCCAGACTCGTCATGCTGCCCCAGCACACACCCCATTGAGTTGTCAAGCACTGTCAGGTATAGTATCAGAGGTCTCCCTTCAACCGGTGGCATAAGGATAGGTGGTTCTTGGAGATATTCTTTGATTCTGTCGAAAGCAACCTGACATTCATCGTTCCAACGTACTACCTGATCTTTCTTCAGCAGCTTGAAGATTGGTTCACAGGTAGCAGTCAGATGTGAGATGAAGCGAGCAATGTAATTCAGGCGTCCTAAAAAGCCTCTGACTTCCTTCTCTGTCTTGGGAACTGGCATCTCTTGAATAGCTTTGACCTTAGCAGGGTCCACCTGAATACCTTTATCACTGACCACGAAGCCTAGCAACTTCCCAGATCTTACCCCGAAGGTGCACTTGTTCGGGTTCAATCTCAGCTTGTACAGTTTCAACCGGTCAAACAATTTCTGTAGATGATCTAGATGCTCTTCCTCAGTTTGAGACCTCGCGATCATGTCGTCAACATACACCTCTATCTCGTGATGGATCATGTCATGGAATAAAGCAACCATGGCACGTTGGTAGGTTGCCCCAGCGTTCTTCAACCCGAATGGCATGACCTTGTAACAGGAGGTGCCCCACTGAGTAACAAATGTAGTCTTTTCCATGTCTTCAGGTGCCATCTTTATCTGATTGTAACCTGAAAAGCCATCCATGAAAGAGAATACCTTGTGCTGAGCTGTATTATCAACAAGGACATCAATGTGAGGTAAGGGGAAGTCATCTTTGGGGCTGGCCCTGTTCAGATCCCTGTAGTCGACACACATTCTGACCTTGCCGTCCTTCTTAGGTACCGACACCACATTAGCAACCCACTGAGGGTAAGAAGTCACTGCAAGGAACCCAGCATCAAACTGTTTCATGACCTCGGCTTTAATCTTCTCAGACATCTCTGGACGCATCCGACGGACCTTTTGCTTAACTGGAGGGCAGTCTTCCTTAGTTGGCAAGTGATGGACCACAATATCGGTATCCAACCCGGGCATGTCTTCATAGGACCAGGCAAAGATCTCCATATAATCATGTAACATCTTGGTTAACCGTTGCTTCACGCTGAGCTCTAGGTTGGCACCAATCTTTACCTCTTTCCTGTCTGCCTCAGTACCCAGGTTTATGATTTCCACTGGCTCTTCATGGGGTTGAATTGCCCTCTCTTCCTGAAGCAACAGTCTTGCAAGCTCGCCAGGCACTTCGCAATCATCTTCGCCTTCGTCTTCGGCTAAGTTGATCGGATTTTCGAAGTCACAATTGGCAGTAGCAGAGTTGTTATCAGTGAGATCCAGAGTGGATTGAAACCTGTAGGAGTGAGTGTGTGTGTAAATACAACTGTTTTGAAAATTATGTAAAGGAAAAGAAAGACAGAAAAGGAACACAATATTTGCAATGCGAAAAATACGTCCAAGATTTTCATTCATGGTATATGAAATGACAATTTGTATGCCCTCACAAATAGAACCACGGTGCCTCGGGTAAGACACCGGGCCATAGAGTTTATCATTGTTTATTACAAAATAACGAAACAAAGAAATTTATTACTGCGTCACAAAGGTAACAGGAGTATGATCCTTAGCAATCCAGTTGTTCAATCCGCCTTCGGTCGTCGGATAGATCCAGCTGTTAAATTCCGCTTCATCCACTTCGTTGTCTTCCCCGACCGCATTCACTCCTGAACTTTTAATAAATACCGGAGGTCTTCCGATCTTCGCTTTCCTCATAGCTCTCTGACCTTCTGTGGTAAAACCCAGCCCAAGTTTATCAGTCTTCTGAGTAAAGTCTGGAAGTCTGCCCCAGTCGGCACATTCACCCTTCTGAACCACAGCCCGGGCATCCTTCAGGGAAGCCATCTTCAAAGGACCACTTTCTTCTGTTGCTGTTTCTGCTGCAATTGGAAACACCTCCTCGAAATGCTGAAAGGGGGTTTCAATAAACTCCCCATCCATCTCAATGTACCTGAAGGAGTTCAGGTGGCTCACCATATATTCTTCCTCTCCTTGTACAGTGACAATCTTCCCTCTGACGGGGTACTTCAGCTTCTGATGCAAGGTAGAGGTCACTGCCCCAGCCTTATGTATCCAAGGTCGACCCAATAGACAAGAGTAAGATGGACGGATATCCATCACATAAAAAGTGGAGTCGAACACCTGAGAGCCCACACGAATCGGAATATCAACCTCTCCATGAACCATCCTCTTTGAACCATCAAAGGCCCTGACGATGATGTTGCTGGGTTTTAATTCCAGTCCTTCACAATCTAGACGGTCCAAAGCCTTCTTGGGTAGCACATTCAAAGATGAACCAGTATCCACTAACACATGTGCCAAGGTAGTGCCCCTGCATTCAATAGAGACATGCAGAGCATCATTATGGTCTTTCCCCTTTGCGGTCAAGTCAGCATCTGAGAAACCCAAGCCATTGTCTGCCGTTAGACTTGCCACGCAATCAGTGAACTGGACTGCAGAGGTTTCATGTGGCACATGGGCCGTCTTGAGGAATGAGATTAGGGCCTTAGCATGGGCCTCGGAGCACAGCAATAAAGAGAACATGGAGATCTTGGAGGGCGTATGCCCCAGCTGTTCCACAACATTAAAATCGCTCTTCTTTATAATCTTCAGAATCTCCTCCATCTCTTATGGGGAGGCCTCAGCAGCTATGGGTACGGGTGCCTCCATCTGGGCAAGCTCAAGTTCAATTCCCTTGCCCCGAGCATTGGATGACTCGGCAGCAGGAGGAACAATCGGATCAGCAGCAGGAACAGGTATACTTGCAGGGGTTATGAGAAGTGGTCTTCGGGCAGCAGGTGGTGCAATGTCAGGCGAGAAGAGCCTGCCACTGCGGGTAACTTTGGCTGGGCCGGTAATGTCACAAATGCTGGCGGCAGCGTTGAACTCTTGTTTAATCCCGTTTACATATACATCTGCCCCATAATGCCAGGGGACAGCTTTGTCAGATACATAGGGCAGGGGCCCTGGAACAGTGATAATAACAGGCGCAACGGTCATGATTTGGACGGGCTTCTTCGGGAGAGCCGGGATCGGATTATTGAAGATAGTCACCACAGAAACTTCTTCCACTGGAACCAACCGAACAGCAGACTTCTTGAATAGAATCTCCTTGCTATCCATTAAGCTTTGGATGCCTAACTGTAGCAAGGGACAACCAGATGGGGACACAGCACAGAACAGGCAACCCTCACTACAACCCGGAAATAAACCGGCCTGCAGTAGGTTCTTCTTGACAATCTTTAGAGGAGTGGCTAGATCATCCACAGAAACAGCATAAACATCTTCATCCACAGCATTTACCCCATGTTGAGGCATAGGAGCAGTAACTACATTCGGCTTCGCCGGCGCTTCGAACTGTATCTCCTTTGTGTCGATAAGGTCTTGCACCTTATTTTTTAACGCCCAACAGTCATCAGTAGAGTGCCCTGGGCTATCTGAATGGTAAGCACAACGAGCATTCGGGTTGTACTTGGGAGATGCAGTATTGGGGAACTTAGGAGCCTCCCTGACAGTCACCAAATTGGTGGATAGCAACTGTGGCAGGATTTGTGACAAAGTCATGCTTAAGCGGGTAAATTCTCTCTGGGGTCTTTCAACCTTTTGAGGATTGTTTGATCGGGGAGCGGCAGCAGGCTTAGTAATCATTACCGCACTGACAGATTGGCGGTGCTCAGGTCTCTCTGATTTCCTAGAACCATACACGGCACTAGACTCCTTCTTGAATGGTTTCTTTTCCGAGCTAGATGATGCACCCTTTGCAATCTTCCCAGACTTCAGCCCAGCTTCAATTCTCTCTCCAGTCAGAATCAAATCAGTGAACCCAGCAGAAGAATTCCCAATGAGATGGTTGAAAAATGGCCCAGATAGGGTCCCCAAGAACATGTCTACCAACTCCCGGTCAGTCAAAGGTGGCTGCACCCTGCCCGCCAGGTCTCTCCACTTCTGAGCGTACTCCTTAAAACCTTCGCTTGCACCTAACGACATACCCTGGAGTTGGGTACGTGTGGGGGCAAGGTCGGCATTATATTGATACTGCTTGTAGAAAGCAGTAGCCAACTCCTCCCAGTTACGAACCTTGGTCCCATCCAGCTGATAGAACCATTCGAGATGAGTCCCTGAAAGACTCTCCTGGAAGAAGTGGATCCACAAGTTCTTATCCGCAGAGTACGGCTGAATTTTCCGAACATAGGATCTTAAATGCAGCTTGGGACAAGACGCCCCGTCATATTTAGAGAAGGATGGTGCTTTGAACTTATGAGGGATGATCACACCAGTTGACAAACCCAGATCTCCGAAATCCAGCCCAGGTACCTGTTGAACCTTCATAGCCTTCAACCTGTCCTCCAGTTGCTTATATATGTCATCTGTAGGAGGGTACTGCTCTTCATCAAAATCGGTCTCGTTGTCGGAGACTACCGGACTAGGGACCTTTACTTCTGCCTGAGAAGGACTCTTGCCAACAGAAGAACCAGCCTCTTCATGCTGCAGAGTATTGCCAAACCTTCGGCCCGAGTTGAACAGAACAGTTCTTCTTTTCTTCTTCTTCTCCTTCTTTAGGAGCATAGCCTTCAGTTCTTCTTGGCCCTGAGCCAAACCCTTGATTAGTTCTTGAAACTGCGCATTTTGCGCCTGAAGAGCCTTGATTGATGTATCAGTTGATGCAGATTCGGGATTCATGATGCTGAAATAAACAGCGAAGAACTGTAAGCAACCTGAAAAGAGGAAAAACCTGCTATGCACATGATGAATGAGATGTGTTTATGCAATGCATTCAAGGGTTCGAAGATTCAACTTTGTTGTAGACAAAAAGGAACACACGTTATCATTAAAGAAATCATTGTTTAATACATCAAAGCCTCATGGGCAAAAGTACAAAAATCAAATCAATCCCAAAATACAATGCGCATCCTCTTTGGAGCTATGTAGGTGTTGAGATTCCTCTCCTCATGCAACAGGCGAGTGAGCTCCAAGACCTTCTTTTCACTGGCATGTAGACTAGTCTCAAGAGAATTCCTTTCCTCCTTAAGCTGGATCCAGCTCTTCTGCATCTCTTCCCAGGATGTGGGTATATCAGGGTGCTGAATGGTGTAGGACACTTCTCCTTCCACGACTGGTTCTTTGATTACTGGGAGCATATGAGGATAAGGCATTACTAACTTCTGGGAGCGGGCTCGTACCCACTTGAGATAAGGTTCCAACGGGATGGAATTCCTGTGCCCCAGTGTCTTGCTGTCTATCCTACTGGGCATCCTCCAAGCTCTGATAAATCTCTGGCGAAGTCCTTGAGTATCATTGTCGAAGTCAAAAACTATGTCAGGGATTAACATGTCATGAGGACCATCCCTCCGAGCATAACCAAACTGTCTCCAAGCCAGGCATGGGCTATAAGTAATACCTCCTCTGATTCCAAGTAAAGGAACATTAGGGTACTCTCCGCAACGATCAATGATAGTGACATCTTCTCTGGACCTAGGGCACCAATGTATATCTGCATGTGTAAGAGTCATCAATCGTTGTGACCATCTCAAACCCCGCTCATTCTTCAGGACTGATTGCGGAAGGTGCGAAATAAACCACCTTCCCAGGAGAGGAGTGCAACACATAAGGACACCTCTTTTTCTCATGGTTCGAGTGTAACATGAGTGAAGGATGTCCCCCAGCAACGTAGGTATAGGATTCCTGGACATAAAGATCTGAACCGCATTGATATCAATAAGCTGATCTGGGTTAGGGAACAACACCAAACCATAGACAAGGAGGGCCACAACCTCTTCAAAAGCTTGCAAGTCAAGGGAATTCCAACATTCAAGGGCCTTTTCAAACAGAAACCTGGCTAAGAACCCTTTGATACCACTTATGACTTCCCAATGTCCCTTGAGGTCAGATGACTGTAGATGCAAGGCTTTAGCAATCTCTTCAAGTTTAGGTTCCTTTTCTGTACCGTTGAAGGGTAGCTGATCAAGGATAGGGATCTTCAGGAGCCGGGAGAATTCCTCCAATGTAGGTACCAACTGATAGTCCAAGAAGGTAAAACAGTGATGCAGAGGATCAAAGAACTGGAACAGGATCTTTATCATATCTTCCTCAATGTTGGTGTTGACCAAGCTGATGAGGCTTCCATGCCTTTTACTGAATGAGGAGTTCTCGGGAATCCTGGATATAAGCTCCTTAAGCTGAGGAGGGATCCTTACAAGACTGATTTGAATTGTCTTTCTACGAACAGTTTCCATGTCCTACAAAACAAGAACAAAGATGAAAATCCGAACCCCTGAAATGGTTAGTCAATGCATATGATGCTGGATGATGTCATGATGCTATGATTAAACACACCACAGATATTTACAAAGACAAACATGTAAGGCACACAAGGCACACAAGACAAGCCCTTAAGGTTTAAGGCCAGCATGGGGTCTGGATAGTACCCTCTTGAAGTTGGTGGGTTCAACCTGTCCTAATCAAAGTAACCGGGTTCTAAGGTTCCCAATATCACGGGATTGCTTTCATTGTTCATCGTTTTGATTTAGCCACTGAACTGGCGACCGAAATATTCCAGGAAAGCAACCCTCAATTGAGTGTAGTATCGAGTATCAACCAACCTTGGACTGCACCAAAGTCAGTTATCTCACTACCCTAAAGAGGCCAAGATAGTTCAATTAAGGTTCCTAAGGTCTGTTGATGCTTCACGACACCACGCGGAGGCCCCGTACTCTCCTTGACTGAACTCAAGGGTTACCGGTACATACCAAAGTGCCACATCAACGTAGTAGACTGTTTCAACCATGTCGGTATACCCCGCACAGTTCCCTCACAGCCTTGTTGCTACTTTCTAAGAAAGGTATCCCCAGATCCGGGTTAGGATCTATAGAACTCCCAAGCAACCCACAATAATAAAGCAAGCAAAGAAGACAATTGAAAACATAGTTATGACCTATCCCTAAGGTACACCTCACTTTATAAGTTTTTCCCCAGCAGAGTCGCCAGTTCTGTGATCGGTGGATCTGGAACTGACTGTTTAACGCTGGTTCGCGAAATGTCGCGGAAGCAAGAGTCGCCACCGTCTTTTATTTTCTCCAAATGGAAAGGACAAAAGCACAGAAAAATTCCTTAAAGAGATTGCTCTCGGTTCGGGAGGTAGGTTATAGAAAGGGAAGGTGTTAGCACCCTTTCTATCCATGGTTATCCATGGGCTCTTAGATACTTGCTCATTGTGTTTTCAAAAGTGTTTTGTTTGCTTTTCAACTGTGGGTTTAAAAAAGTTTCTTTGAAAATTCCAGTTCGACTCTTGTATCAGTCCTCAAGAGTGTTTGAAAAATTGCTTTCGAAAGCTTTTTGAAAATGTGTTGGTGTGAAAAGTATTTTTGATTTGTTTTTGAAATTAGAGCAAGTATCTAGAGTCGTCTACCTACCCTAAGGAATTCGTCTGTGTAAATGTCCTTAAAGTAGTGCCATCCCACCATTGAGAGGTAGGCAGCACCACCGTTGGAGGTGTTCGGGTCAATTCGAGGTTCGGGACATGGTGATCACCAGAGCAATGGGAAGACACCTTAGAAGCTACCCTCATGCCAGGTTCCCGGATCATGAGGACTTACTAAGACATCCTCTACTCGACGATCACCTTTCGAGGCAAGGCAACAGTGAGGCGTACCCTAGGGGTGGTGTGTGACTTGTGTGTCGTTTTCATTGATATTTGTCTTGTCATGTTCATTGTGATCTACGCTTGATTTTATTATGGTCCATACATTCTTTCATGCTTGGTTAACAGTTAAAATATTTGCGGAAAAGTAAATTCTAAGCTATTACAAATGGCGCGGGTCCACATCGCCAAAAATTAAACCGGACCCGATTTGACGGAAAAGTAAATAAAGCAAATAAAGCAAAGTGCGAGAAGTAATTGTTACAAAGCTTTGGGACAGATACATAATTATTTAAGCAAAATAAAGTAAATATGCGAACGAATAAAAATTTAGAACATGGGCGTTGGACCCTTTTGCAAAATTAATGTTAACGAGGAATTAAAACTTAAATTAAAAGGAAAAGAATTTATTTTTTTTGGTGTTTTTTAGTATTTTTATGATTTAATAAAAGAGAATTAATGAAAATTAAAATTGAATGCAAACCCTAATTCTAATGACTTTTAAGTTTGTTATGAAAATATTAGAATATAACCTAAATTAAACCTAAAAATTTTTATGTACAATTTAATTATAAAAATAAATAAAATAAATGTTATTATGAGAAAGAAAAATAAAATAAGGAATAAAATTTATTAAACCTAATTCTACATTTTTTATATTTTTTATTGTGAAAAGAATTAATATTAAAACCCTAATTTAAAACTAATTAATTACATGCTAATTTGTTTACAAGAAAATATCAAAATAAATAATCATTATATTTTTTCATCTTTTTCTGAGTTTTTAGGTATTTTTATAATTGATCAAATTAAAAATAATAAAGAAAATAAGATAACAATAAAATATAAAAAAGACAAAAAATAGGAAATTGCAAACCAGGGGGGGTTCAGTCCCCAATTGTGGAGGTTAAATTTGTGAAATTCTGGCCCATTTAGTATAGCCTTCTTTGACTTTTTTTGCTAGCACGCTGATGTGTTGACTGGAGCGTAGCATGTTCTTTGATTCTTGGCCTTTGATTAAATCTCTAGATGAACGTGGCAAGGCTTGATCTGGGGCAATATGATGCGTCTATGTTACTGAAGCTGCATGGGAAACGTTATTGAAAAATAATATAGAAATTATACAGACCTGGGACTCGAACCCAGGTCTTGGACATTGCAAAGCAACGCCTGTGCCACTAAGCCATCACTACGCGTTTTGATATATAATAAGCAAATAAATATAATAAAGGAAAACAATCCCTTAATGCATCCAGCGCGCGAAATTTTGAATTGGCGTATCATGTGTTGACAACACATCATCTTCTTCTTTGTTTCATTCTTCCTGAAAAATAATAAACATTTAACGGGGGTTTTGAACCCCCTCAAAACAGGCTTAATGCAATAATAGCGATTAGACCCCGAAGGCCTATAAATTGAGCGCGAGTACGTTAATCTCTTCGTCCAAGCTCCCTAAATCCATCCATGGCATTGTGGTGGTCGAATTTTACGTTATTAGGAAACCCCTAATTGGGAGCTCAAGAAACCCTAGACTGCATCAATGGCAACATCACGTATATAGCACAAAAACGCAATTAATTTGCATGGTTAGTTTCAGAAACTCATAACAAACATTAATCAATGAATAAAAATTGCAAAGTATGCACAAATCATGATGCACGATTCTGAAAATTTCTTGACACAGTTTGAGTCCTAGGTACCGATTCTTGGCGTTTGAGTGGAGGTTTTTGATTGGAACGTGATCAGCAATCCTTGAGGAAGCTATTGAAATAATTTTTGTGCCTTGAATCGCCTCCAAACAATGATTTCAGTTTTTGAGTTTTATGGAGAAAATTTCAAGTTGGTAATGGGGTTTCTTGCGCAGCTTTCAGTCCATTAGCATTAGGTTTTCACTCAAGCTTATGTACTGAATAGATTAGGTCAACAAAATTCAACCAAATCTCTTGTAATCATGATTTTTGATAATTGATTTTCTAAGGATCTTTTTGAATCTTTTTCATGTGTTCTTGTATCAATTTACATCCAATCACCCCAAATCTTTCCTAGTTTGCATTTACACGAAATATTGACCTTAAAACATGTATAAAAAGATTGGTTTGGTTAATTTAAACATTTTTCATATATTTAATTGATTTAATTGAATTAATATAAATAAAAATCCAAATAAATAAATAAAAAATGAGAAAATACTTCCCTTTGGGCCAAGTGGTCGTGTATATGCTTGGACTGATGAATCATGGAAGAAAAATGGGCCCATTAGCATTTTTAGGTCATTTGGATCAAAGTTGACTTTTCAAAATATCCAAAAATTTCCCAACTTCCACAAGGCATAACTTGCTCAATTTTTAAGCTTTTCTCATGTTCTTGGACATTTTGGAAAGGTCTTTGAGTCCTCTAACCAATGCCTTTGGTCCCATGTCATTTTTATTTACCAATCTCAAGTTATGTCCTTTGACTTAAAGTCCCTTTTTGTTGACTTTTGAAAATGACCTGTAATGTTGAAATTGATAACTTTTTGTGAGAGCATTTCTTGGACTTGAAGTATGAAGATGAGTTGTAGGAAATGTCTTTCTCTTCAAAATGAGCTTTGGATGGAATTTTTCTGATAATCCATGTGAAAGTTATGCCCTGGTCAACTTCAGTTGACTTTTTCAGCTGTCCAAATATAGTAACTTTTGCATCTTTGATGATTTCTGAGCCAAATTTTGAGAATCATGATCAAGCATTGATCAAATGATGTTTGTGGCTTCAAAATGATATGTTGACCAAAAATTTGAACTTTTGACTGTCAAATGACCATTTTGCCCCTACAGTTGACTGTAGTGCAATTAGGGTTTTTGACTGTGCAATTTTGAGCTGAATGCCTTAAAACTTGATATGAGGATACTTGACCATATTTGTAAGCATGTAAGACTTGATTGGGCCCTTGAAAACTTCTTTTTCTTGATCAGGACTCAAACCCTAGTTTTGACTGTATAGGAGACAGTTGCACTGTGCAACCCTTGGGGAATTTTGTGACTTGACTTGGCAATTTTCTTGAAGAATATGGGAGGGCAAATTTTGGGGTACAACAGTTGCCCCTGTTCAATCTTCTTAGACCTGAGGATGCAGATTGGCTGACGTGCCTTTCGTAATCCGAGGGTAGAAGATGATTGAACACTAGAGTGCCCAGAAATTTGCGCTCGCGTGTTAGCAGTGTGATGGGAATGGGCTTATAGATGCCATTTGGGGATTGCTGGATAGGATGATGGGCTTATAGATGCCATCTGGATGTTGATCGCATAAGAAATTTCTTAGCGAGAACTTGCGTACCTGCAAAAGAAATGATGAGTACCTGACACGTTGCAGGAGCTGATTTTCAGATGCTTGGTATAGATGTGTCCTGACTGGTTACAGGAGCTGAGTCTGGATCTTCAAACGTAGATGAATGAACCAGGGATGGTTACTGCCTTAGCCTGAATGGTAAGAGAACCTTGGGTGACTTTAACTTCAACCACGCTCGTTGAGAAAAATCTTGGGTGTCTTTAACTTCAACCACGCTCGTTGAGAAAAATCTTGGGTGTCTTCTACTGGGATAAGCATCAGGGAGATCTTAGGGTCGATCTGACTGAACCAGAGAAGGCCTTTGACTGGATAAGCATCAGGAAAATCTTAGGGTCGATTTAACTAAACCGGTCTAGGTCTTGAAATATCTTCAACTGGATAAGCATCAGGGAGATCTTAGGGTCGATCTGACTGAACCAGAGAAGGCCTTTGACTGGATAAGCATCAGGAAAATCTTAGGGTCGATTTAACTGAACCGGTCTAGGTCTTGAAATATCTTCAACTGGATAAGCATCAGGGAGATCTTAGGGTCGATCTGACTGAACCAAGAGAAGGCCTTTGACTGGATAAGCATCAGGAAAATCTTAGGGTCGATTTAACTGAACCGGTCTAGGTCTTGAAATATCTTCAACTGAATAAGCATCAGGGAGATCTTAGGGTCGATCTGACTGAACCAAGAGAAGGCCTTTGACTGGATAAGCATCAGGAAAATCTTAGGGTCGATTTAACTGAACCGGTCTAGGTCTTGAAATATCTTCAACTGGATAAGCATCAGGGAGATCTTAGGGTCGATCTGACTGAACCAGAGAAGGCCTTTGACTGGATAAGCATCAGGAAAATCTTAGGGTCGATTTAACTGAACCGGTCTAGGTCTTGAAATATCTTCAACTGGATAAGCATCAGGGAGATCTTAGGGTCGATCTGACTGAACCAGAGAAGGCCTTTGACTGGATAAGCATCAGGAAAATCTTGGGATCGATTTAACTGAACCGGTCTAGGTCTTGAAATATGATTGAGAATTTCAACTGCATCTTTCCTGAAAGGTAAAGGTCAGTCGTATGCAATGCATGATATGGATCAAGCAATGATGTTCTCAACATAAATGAGATTTGTATGATACAATGCGTTATGCATGCTATAATGATGTATGTGATGTTTTATGTATGTATATTTCCGTCTAAGAAAGTAAATCCTTGACGGGTGCCGGGAAGTCGTATCCTGGGCTGATGTTGAAGAATAGATTTTGCTTCCGCTGGGGATGATAACTGCAAGAATACCGGTAGGAGAAGATGACTCCGTCGCGGAATAAACTTGGCAAATGGAAGATTCTGCGGGGAGAAAAGATACTCTAGCGACCATGCTGGGAAGCAATACTCTGTGGGGAGAGAGATACTTTGCTGAGTCGTTGATGATAACTTCGTTGGGGATATCTTTGTTGTTGGAAGTGTTAATGGACTTCGCTGGGGGTAAGAAGATTATGTCGATGACGATCTTTCCGTGGCTTTTGGCTGAGGATAACCCAGTTATATCCTGTTAAGGAAATAACTCTTTAAATCCAGCCAGACGACGCGTTCGTGTTCTGCGAGGGGATAAGCTTCCAGAATCTACTGGGGATAAGCTTATTGCTTGGGGATATGAATTCCAACTTTCCTGGGGAAACTGGATTGGGCTCTTCTGGGGAAGTTTTGGAACTGCGGGGGAAGTGATTCCTTTGAATGTTGAGATACCGCCGGGGAACAATCTTTAGACCAAGACTGCCGGGGATGCTTGTTAAGAATATATGCTGCTGGGGAAGTATTGAGATCTACGGGAGGACACTCAATTTCCTTGAGATTTGATGATTCTGCTTGGAGAAGAGTGTATTGGCTGCTGACTTATTCTCTGGGGAATTAAGATGTACTGGTTATGTTCTTTAGCTGAACCTACCTTGGTACCTTGGAGGATAGAACAATTAGATTGCTTGGACAACTCTTTATTGCCCCTGTTTCTAATGTCACCTGCAATTAATTCCTTTGTTTCATATGCAAATATTTATGAGTTAGCAAATTATTGTCAATGCATATATCACAAATTGAACCTTGGACGTTCTTCGCAAGACAAAACAGAAAAAGAAAAATACTTGGCACGTTTAACTGAAAGTATATTTGTATTGATTTTGAATGGCCTTGAAAATAGGCGTTTTGTATACAAGAGGCTGACGTCCTAGTAAGGGGAACGTCGCCGAACAAGAGAGTTTATACAAATTTTGTACAAAAGAAAATAAAACAGCTGTGTGAAATGAATGATCCCCCTGGGTTTCAACTCTGCTATTGCCTTTATAACTCCGAGCGTCTCATCACTTGATGACCTTGGTTGAAGGTGAAGCTGACTGATCGATGCCGTCTGTACTTGATATAGATACCGGATTCTGGATGCAAAGTAATCCAATGAGACATAGTATTACGCTTTATCCCTAATTTTTGCCTGGACCGCCCTTTCGGGTTTTCAGTCCACCGGGATACCCATTTTTGCCCAAGCCGCCTTTTCAGGTTTTCGACTTGCCGGGTGTACAGATTTTTTTTCATTTTCATCCCTTCATTTTGCCCGAACCCTTTTGGTTCGACGGGAAGCCCTAATTTTTGCCTAGGCATGTCAGCCTAACGGGTCTTTTTTTCATGCGTAGTATTTTTTTACTATGTCTGCATTGGCGGGGTGAGGAAGGTCGTCACCATCCATGTTGGTTAATATCATTGCTCCTCCTGAGAACACATGTTTAACCACAAATGGCCCTTCGTACGTAGGGGTCCATTTGCCCCTTAGATCACTCTGAGGAAGGATGATTCTCTTGATTACCAGATCCCCGACTTGATATTCCTGTGGTCTGACTTTTTTGTTAAATGCCCTGATCATTCGTTTCTGATACGTCTGACCATGACAGATAGCAGCAAGTCTCTTTTCGTCAATGAGATTGAGTTGGTCAAGTCGTGTCTGGATCCAATCATCTTCGTTCAGATTTGCATCCTTCATTATCCGGAGAGAGGGAATTTGTACTTCAATCGGCAAGACTGCCTCCATGCCATAAACCAGAGAGAAAGGAGTTGCCCCGGTTGACGTCCTAGCTGAGGTACGGTACCCATGCAGAGCGAACGGTAACATCTCATGCCAATCTTTATAAGTCACTGTCATCTTCTGCACGATCTTCTTGATGTTTTTATTTGCTGCTTCTACAGCCCCATTCATCTTCGGTCTGTAAGGAGAAGAATTGTGGTGCTGTATTTTGAACTGTTCGCAGAGCTCAGCAATCATCTTGTTGTTCAGGTTGGTACCATTGTCTGTAATAATTCGCTCAGGGACGCCGTACCGACAGATCAGGTTGTGCCGAATGAACCGGGCCACGACAGTCTTGGTTACTGTAGCATAGGATGCCGCCTCAACCCACTTCGTAAAATAGTCAATCGCCACTAGGATGAAGTGATGCCCATTGGATGCCGTAGGTTTAATCTCGCCAATCATGTCTATGCCCCACATTGCAAACGGCCATGGCGCAGTCAGAACATTCAGGGGAACCGGAGGAACATGCACCTTGTCTGCATAAATTTGGCACTTGTGGCATGTCCTGGAGTGTTGGTAGCAGTCAGCTTCCATTGTGGACCAGTAATATCCTGCCCGTAGGATTTTCTTAGCCATAGTGTGCCCACTGGAATGCGTACCAAAGGTCCCTTCATGTAGCTCTTCCATGATCCTTTCTGCTTCAATCTTATCCACACAACGCAGTAAGGTTGAATCATGGTTTCGCTTATACAAGATGCCGTTGCTAAGGAAGAACTTGGCTGCGAACCTCCTCAGGAATTTCTTGTCATTGACAGAGGCACCTTCAAGGTATTCCTGAGCTTCCAGATATCTCTTCACTTCGTGGTACCAAGGCTTCTCAGTCACCAATTCAGTCTCGAGATCGCAACAGTATGCCGGTTCATCCAGTTTCCAGATGATGATTCGGGGAGCCTCATTATCCCATTTGACTTTGAACATTGAAGACATTGTAGCTAACACGTCCGCTAGCTGATTCTCTTCTCTTGGAAAATGCTCAAAGGTTATCTCTGTGAAGTGGGGAATTAGGGTCAACACACATTCTCTGTAAGGAATCAGGTTTGGATGTTTCGTATCCCACTCTCCTTTGATCTGATTGATCACAAGAGCGGAATCTCCGAAGACACTTAGAAATTTGATCCTTAGGTCGATCGCAGCTTGAAGACCCATGATGCATGCCTCATACTCCGCCATGTTGTTGGTACAGTTGAAACATAGTCGGGCAGTGAGTGGAGTATGAGTACCTTGTGGAGATATGATTATGGCGCCTATACCGTTTCCCAAAGCGTTGGAAGCTCCGTCAAAGTGCATAGACCATCGGGATCCTGGCTCAGGTCCTTCATCCGGTCCAGGTACTTCACAATCAGTTACTATCATAATGCTCTCATCCGGAAACTCGAAGTTCATTGATTGATAGTCATCTACAGCTTGATGTGCTAAGTGGTCTGCCAATACACTCCCCTTGATGGCTTTCTGGGTCGTGTACTGAATGTCGTATTCCGTCAAAATCATCTGCCATCTTGCAATTCTCCCAGACAGAGCAGGCTTTTCGAATATGTACTTTATAGGATCCATCTTTGAGATCAACAAGGTAGTGTGAGTCAGCATATACTGTCTCAGCCGGCGAGCAGCCCATACCAAAGCGCAGCAAGTTTTCTCAAGCAGTGAGTATCGGGTCTCACAGTCGGTAAACTTTTTGCTAAGGTAATAAATGGCATGCTCTTTTCGGCCAGACTCGTCATGCTGCCCCAGCACACACCCCATTGAGTTGTCAAGCACTGTCAGGTATAGTATCAGAGGTCTCCCTTCAACCGGTGGCATAAGGATAGGTGGTTCTTGGAGATATTCTTTGATTCTGTCGAAAGCAGCCTGACATTCATCGTTCCAACGTACTACCTGATCTTTCTTCAGCAGCTTGAAGATTGGTTCACAGGTAGCAGTCAGATGTGAGATGAAGCGAGCAATGTAATTCAGGCGTCCTAAAAAGCCTCTGACTTCCTTCTCTGTCTTGGGAACTGGCATCTCTTGAATAGCTTTGACCTTAGCAGGGTCCACCTGAATACCTTTATCACTGACCACGAAGCCTAGCAACTTCCCAGATCTTACCCCGAAGGTGCACTTGTTCGGGTTCAATCTCAGCTTGTACAGTTTCAACCGGTCAAACAATTTATGTAGATGATCTAGATGCTCTTCCTCAGTTTGAGACCTCGCGATCATGTCGTCAACATACACCTCTATCTCGTGATGGATCATGTCATGGAATAAAGAAACCATGGCACGTTGGTAGGTTGCCCCAGCGTTCTTCAACCCGAATGGCATGACCTTGTAACAGGAGGTGCCCCACTGAGTAACAAATGTAGTCTTTTCCATGTCTTCAGGTGCCATCTTTATCTGATTGTAACCTGAAAAGCCATCCATGAAAGAGAATACCTTGTGCTGAGCTGTATTATCAACAAGGACATCAATGTGAGGTAAGGGGAAGTCATCTTTGGGGCTGGCCCTGTTCAGATCCCTGTAGTCGACACACATTCTGACCTTGCCGTCCTTCTTAGGTACCGGCACCACATTAGCAACCCACTGAGGGTAAGAAGTCACTGCAAGGAACCCAGCATCAAACTGTTTCATGACCTCGGCTTTAATCTTCTCAGACATCTCTGGACGCATCCGACGGACCTTTTGCTTAACTGGAGGGCAGTCTTCCTTAGTTGGCAAGTGATGGACCACAATATCGGTATCCAACCCGGGCATGTCTTCATAGGACCAGGCAAAGATCTCCATATAATCATGTAACATCTTGGTTAACCGTTGCTTCACGCTGAGCTCTAGGTTGGCACCAATCTTTACCTCTTTCCTGTCTGCCTCAGTACCCAGGTTTATGATTTCCACTGGCTCTTCATGGGGTTGAATTGCCCTCTCTTCCTGAAGCAACAGTCTTGCAAGCTCGCCAGGCACTTCGCAATCATCTTCGCCTTCGTCTTCGGCTAAGTTGATCGGATTTTCGAAGTCACAATTGGCAGTAGCAGAGTTGTTATCAGTGAGATCCAGAGTGGATTGAAACCTGTAGGAGTGAGTGTGTGTGTAAATACAGCTGTTTTGAAAATTATGTAAAGGAAAAGAAAGACAGAAAAGGAACACAATATTTGCAATGCGAAAAATACGTCCAAGATTTTCATTCATGGTATATGAAATGACAATTTGTATGCCCTCACAAATAGAACCACGGTGCCTCGGGTAAGACACCGGGCCATAGAGTTTATCATTGTTTATTACAAAATAACGAAACAAAGCAATTTATTACTGCGTCACAAAGGTAACAGGAGTATGATCCTTAGCAATCCAGTTGTTCAATCCGCCTTCGGTCGTCGGATAGATCCAGCTGTTAAATTCCGCTTCATCCACTTCGTTGTCTTCCCCGACCTCATTCACTCCTGAACTTTTAATAAATACCGGAGGTCTTCCGATCTTCGCTTTCCTCATAGCTCTCTGACCTTCTGTGGTAAAACCCAGCCCAAGTTTATCAGTCTTCTGAGTAAAGTCTGGAAGTCTGCCCCAGTCGGCACATTCACCCTTCTGAACCACAGCCCGGGCATCCTTCAGGGAAGCCATCTTCAAAGGACCACTTTCTTCTGTTGCTGTTTCTGCTGCAATTGGAAACACCTCCTCGAAATGCTGAAAGGGGGTTTCAATAAACTCCCCATCCATCTCAATGTACCTGAAGGAGTTCAGGTGGCTCACCATATATTCTTCCTCTCCTTGTACAGTGACAATCTTCCCTCTGACGGGGTACTTCAGCTTCTGATGCAAGGTAGAGGTCACTGCCCCAGCCTTATGTATCCAAGGTCGACCCAATAGACAAGAGTAAGATGGACGGATATCCATCACATAAAAAGTGGAGTCGAACACCTGAGAGCCCACACGAATCGGAATATCAACCTCTCCATGAACCATCCTCTTTGAACCATCAAAGGCCCTGACGATGATGTTGCTGGGTTTTAATTCCAGTCCTTCACAATCTAGACGGTCCAAAGCCTTCTTGGGTAGCACATTCAAAGATGAACCAGTATCCACTAACACATGTGCCAAGGTAGTGCCCCTGCATTCAATAGAGACATGCAGAGCATCATTATGGTCTTTCCCCTTTGCGGTCAAGTCAGCATCCGAGAAACCCAAGCCATTGTCTGCCGTTAGACTTGCCACGCAATCAGTGAACTGGACTGCAGAGGTTTCATGTGGCACATGGGCCGTCTTGAGGAATGAGATTAGGGCCTTAGCATGGGCCTCGGAGCACAGCAATAAAGAGAACATGGAGATCTTGGAGGGCGTATGCCCCAGCTGTTCCACAACATTAAAATCGCTCTTCTTTATAATCTTCAGAATCTCCTCCATCTCTTATGGGGAGGCCTCAGCAGCTATGGGTACGGGTGCCTCCATCTGGGCAGGCTCAAGTTCAATTCCCTTGCCCCGAGCATTGGATGACTCGGCAGCAGGAGAAACAATCGGATCAGCAGCAGGAACAGGTATACTTGCAGGGGTTATGAGAAGTGGTCTTCGGGCAGCAGGTGGTGCAATGTCAGGCGAGAAGAGCCTGCCACTGCGGGTAACTTTGGCTGGGCCGGTAATGTCACAAATGCTGGTGGCAGCGTTGAACTCTTGTTTAATCCCGTTTACATATACATCTGCCCCATAATGCCAGGGGACAGCTTTGTCAGATACATAGGGCAGGGGCCCTGGAACAGTGATAATAACAGGCGCAACGGTCATGATTTGGACGGGCTTCTTCGGGAGAGCCGGGATCGGATTATTGAAGATAGTCACCACAGAAACTTCTTCCACTGGAACCAACCGAACAACAGACTTCTTGAATAGAATCTCCTTGCTATCCATTAAGCTTTGGATGCCTAACTGTAGCAAGGGACAACCAGATGGGGACACAGCACAGAACAGGCAACCCTCACTACAACCCGGAAATAAACCGGCCTGCAGTAGGTTCTTCTTGACAATCTTTAGAGGAGTGGCTAGATCATCCACAGAAATAGCATAAACATCTTCATCCACAGCATTTACCCCATGTTGAGGCATAGGAGCAGTAACTACATTCGGCTTCGCCGGCGCTTCGAACTGTATCTCCTTTGTGTCGATAAGGTCTTGCACCTTATTTTTTAACGCCCAACAGTCATCAGTAGAGTGCCCTGGGCTATCTGAATGGTAAGCACAACGAGCATTCGGGTTGTACTTGGGAGATGCAGTATTGGGGAACTTAGGAGCCTCCCTGACAGTCACCAAATTGGTGGATAGAAACTGTGGCAGGATTTGTGACAAAGTCATGCTTAAGCGGGTAAATTCTCTCTGGGGTCTTTCAACCTTTTGAGGATTGTTTGATCGGGGAGCGGCAGCAGGCTTAGCAATCATTACCGCACTGACAGATTGGCGGTGCTCAGGTCTCTCTGATTTCCTAGAACCATACACGGCACTAGACTCCTTCTTGAATGGTTTCTTTTCCGAGCTAGATGATGCACCCTTTGCAATCTTCCCAGACTTCAGCCCAGCTTCAATTCTCTCTCCAGTCAGAATCAAATCAGTGAACCCAGCAGAAGAATTCCCAATGAGATGGTTGAAAAATGGCCCAGATAGGGTCCCCAAGAACATGTCTACCAACTCCCGGTCAGTCAAAGGTGGCTGCACCCTGCCCGCCAGGTCTCTCCACTTCTGAGCGTACTCCTTAAAACCTTCGCTTGCACCTAACGACATACCCTGGAGTTGGGTACGTGTGGGGGCAAGGTCGGCATTATATTGATACTGCTTGTAGAAAGCAGTAGCCAACTCCTCCCAGTTACGAACCTTGGTCCCATCCAGCTGATAGAACCATTCGAGATGAGTCCCTGAAAGACTCTCCTGGAAGAAGTGGATCCACAAGTTCTTATCCGCAGAGTACGGCTGAATTTTCCGAACATAGGATCTTAAATGCAGCTTGGGACAAGACGCCCCGTCATATTTAGAGAAGGATGGTGCTTTGAACTTATGAGGGATGATCACACCAGTTGACAAACCCAGATCTCCGAAATCCAGCCCAGGTACCTGTTGAACCTCCATAGCCTTCAACCTGTCCTCCAGTTGCTTATATCTGTCATCTGTAGGAGGGTACTGCTCTTCATCAAAATCGGTCTCGTTGTCGGAGACTACCGGACTAGGGACCTTTACTTCTGCCTGAGAAGGACTCTTGCCAACAGAAGAACCAGCCTCTTCATGCTGCAGAGTATTGCCAAACCTTCGGCCCGAGTTGAACAGAACAATTCTTCTTTTCTTCTTCTTCTCCTTCTTTAGGAGCATAGCCTTCAGTTCTTCTTGGCCCTGAGCCAAACCCTTGATTAGTTCTTGAAACTGCGCATTTTGCGCCTGAAGAGCCTTGATTGATGTATCAGTTGATGCAGATTTGGGATTCATGATGCTGAAATAAACAGCGAAGAACTGTAAGAAACCTGAAAAGAGGAAAAACCTGCTATGCACATGATGAATGAGATGTGTTTATGCAATGCATTCAAGGGTTCGAAGATTCAACTTTGTTGTAGACAAAAAGGAACACACGTTATCATTAAAGAAATCATTGTTTAATACATCAAAGCCTCATGGGCAAAAGTACAAAAATCAAATCAATCCCAAAATACAATGCGCATCCTCTTTGGAGCTATGTAGGTGTTGAGATTCCTCTCCTCATGCAACAGGCAGTGAGCTCCAAGACCTTCTTTTCACTGGCATGTAGACTAGTCTCAAGAGAATTCCTTTCCTCCTTAAGCTGGATCCAGCTCTTCTGCATCTCTTCCCAGGATGTGGGTATATCAGGGTGCTGAATGGTGTAGGACACTTCTCCTTCCACGACTGGTTCTTTGATTACTGGGAGCATATGAGGATAAGGCATTACTAACTTCTGGGAGCGGGCTCGTACCCACTTGAGATAAGGTTCCAACGGGATGGAATTCCTGTGCCCCAGTGTCTTGCTGTCTATCCTACTGGGCATCCTCCAAGCTCTGATAAATCTCTGGCGAAGTCCTTGAGTATCATTGTCGAAGTCAAAAACTATGTCAGGGATTAACATGTCATGAGGACCATCCCTCCGAGCATAACCAAACTGTCTCCAAGCCAGGCATGGGCTATAAGTAATACCTCCTCTGATTCCAAGTAAAGGAACATTAGGGTACTCTCCGCAACGATCAATGATAGTGACATCTTCTCTGGACCTAGGGCACCAATGTATATCTGCATGTGTAAGAGTCATCAATCGTTGTGACCATCTCAAACCCCGCTCATTCTTCAGGACTGATTGCGGAAGGTGCGAAATAAACCACCTTCCCAGGAGAGGAGTGCAACACATAAGGACACCTCTTTTTCTCATGGTTCGAGTGTAACATGAGTGAAGGATGTCCCCCAGCAACGTAGGTATAGGATTCCTGGACATAAAGATCTGAACCGCATTGATATCAATAAGCTGATCTGGGTTAGGGAACAACACCAAACCATAGACAAGGAGGGCCACAACCTCTTCAAAAGCTTGCAAGTCAAGGGAATTCCAACATTCAAGGGCCTTTTCAAACAGAAACCTGGCTAAGAACCCTTTGATGCCACTTCTGACTTCCCAATGTCCCTTGAGGTCAGATGACTGTAGATGCAAGGCTTTAGCAATCTCTTCAAGTTTAGGTTCCTTTTCTGTACCGTTGAAGGGTAGCTGATCAAGGATAGGGATCTTCAGGAGCCGGGAGAATTCCTCCAATGTAGGTACCAACTGATAGTCCAAGAAGGTAAAACAGTGATGCAGAGGATCAAAGAACTGGAACAGGATCTTTATCATATCTTCCTCAATGTTGGTGTTGACCAAGCTGATGAGGCTTCCATGCCTTTTACTGAATGAGGAGTTCTCGGGAATCCTGGATATAAGCTCCTTAAGCTGAGGAGGGATCCTTACAAGACTGATTTGAATTGTCTTTCTACGAACAGTTTCCATGTCCTACAAAACAAGAACAAAGATGAAAATCCGAACCCCTGAAATGGTTAGTCAATGCATATGATGCTGGATGATGTCATGATGCTATGATTAAACACACCACAGATATTTACAAAGATAAACATGTAAGGCACACAAGGCACACAAGACAAGCCCTTAAGGTTTAAGGCCAGCATGGGGTCTGGATAGTACCCTCTTGAAGTTGGTGGGTTCAACCTGTCCTAATCAAAGTAACCGGGTTCTAAGGTTCCCAATATCACGGGATTGCTTTCATTGTTCATCGTTTCGATTTAGCCACTGAACTGGCGACCGAAATATTCCAGGAAAGCAACCCTCAATTGAGTGTAGTATCGAGTATCAACCAACCTCGGACTGCACCAAAGTCAGTTATCTCACTACCCTAAAGAGGCCAAGATAGTTCAATTAAGGTTCCTAAGGTCTGTTGATGCTTCACGACACCACGCGGAGGCCCCGTACTCTCCTTGGCTGAACTCAAGGGTTACCGGTACACACCAAAGTGCCACATCAACGTAGCAGACTGTTTCAACCATGTCGGTATACCCCGCACAGTTCCCTCACAGCCTTGTTGCTACTTTCTAAGAAAGGTATCCCCAGATCCGGGTTAGGATCTATAGAACTCCCAAGCAACCCACAATAATAAAGCAAGCAAAGAAGACAATTGAAAACATAGTTATGACCTAGCCCTAAGGTACACCTCACTTTATAAGTTTTTCCCCAGCAGAGTCGCCAGTTCTGTGATCGGTGGATCTGGAACTGACTGTTTAACGCTGGTTCGCGAAATGTCGCGGAAGCAAGAGTCGCCACCGTCTTTTATTTTCTCCAAATGGAAAGGACAAAAGCATAGAAAAATTCCTTAAAGAGATTGCTCTCGGTTCAGGAGGTAGGTTATAGAAAGGGAAGGTGTTAGCACCCTTTCTATCCATGGTTATCCATGGGCTCTTAGATACTTGCTCATTGTGTTTTCAAAAGTGTTTTGTTTGCTTTTCAACTGTGGGTTTAAAAAAGTTTCTTTGAAAATTCCAGTTCGACTCTTGTATCAGTCCTCAAGAGTGTTTGAAAAATTGCTTTCGAAAGCTTTTTGAAAATGTGTTGGTGTGAAAAGTATTTTTGATTTGTTTTTGAAATTAGAGCAAGTATCTGGAGTCGTCTACCTACCCTAAGGAATTCGTCTGTGTAAATGTCCTTAAAGTAGTGCCATCCCACCATTGAGAGGTAGGCAGCACCACCGTTGGAGGTGTTCGGGTCAATTCGAGGTTCGGGACATGGTGATCACCAGAGCAATGGGAAGACACCTTAGAAGCTACCCTCATGCCAGGTTCCCGGATCATGAGGACTTACTAAGACATCCTCTACTCGACGATCACCTTTCGAGGCAAGGCAACAGTGAGGCGTACCCTAGGGGTGGTGTGTGACTTGTGTGTCGTTTTCATTGATATTTGTCTTGTCATGTTCATTGTGATCTACGCTTGATTTTATTATGGTCCATACATTCTTTCATGCTTGGTTAACAGTTAAAATATTTGCGGAAAAGTAAATTCTAAGCTATTACAAATGGCGCGGGTCTACATCGCCAAAAATTAAACCGGACCCGATTTGACGGAAAAGTAAATAAAGCAAATAAAGCAAAGTGCGAGAAGTAATTGTTACAAAGCTTTGGGACAGATACATAATTATTTAAGCAAAATAAAGTAAATATGCGAACGAATAAAAATTTAGAACATGGGCGTTGGACCCTTTTGCAAAATTAATGTTAACGAGGAATTAAAACTTAAATTAAAAGGAAAAGAATTTATTTTTTTTGGTGTTTTTTAGTATTTTTATGATTTAATAAAAGAGAATTAATGAAAATTAAAATTGAATGCAAACCCTAATTCTAATGACTTTTAAGTTTGTTATGAAAATATTAGAATATAACCTAAATTAAACCTAAAAATTTTTATGTACAATTTAATTATAAAAATAAATAAAATAAATGTTATTATGAGAAAGAAAAATAAAATAAGGAATAAAATTTATTAAACCTAATTCTACATTTTTTATATTTTTTATTGTGAAAAGAATTAATATTAAAACCCTAATTTAAAACTAATTAATTACATGCTAATTTGTTTACAAGAAAATATCAAAATAAATAATCATTATATTTTTTCATCTTTTTCTGAGTTTTTAGGTATTTTTATAATTGATCAAATTAAAAATAATAAAGAAAATAAGATAACAATAAAATATAAAAAAGACAAAAAATAGGAAATTGCAAACCAGGGGGGGTTCAGTCCCCAATTGTGGAGGTTAAATTTGTGAAATTCTGGCCCATTTAGTATAGCCTTCTTTGACTTTTTTTGCTAGCACGCTGATGTGTTGACTGGAGCGTAGCATGTTCTTTGATTCTTGGCCTTTGATTAAATCTCTAGATGAACGTGGCAAGGCTTGATCTGGGGCAATATGATGCGTCTATGTTACTGAAGCTGCATGGGAAACGTTATTGAAAAATAATATAGAAATTATACAGACCTGGGACTCGAACCCAGGTCTTGGACATTGCAAAGCAACGCCTGTGCCACTAAGCCATCACTACGCGTTTTGATATATAATAAGCAAATAAATATAATAAAGGAAAACAATCCCTTAATGCATCCAGCGCGCGAAATTTTGAATTGGCGTATCATGTGTTGACAACACATCATCTTCTTCATTGTTTCATTCTTCCTGAAAAATAATAAACATTTAACGGGGGTTTTGAACCCCCTCAAAACAGGCTTAATGCAATAATAGCGATTAGACCCTGAAGGCCTATAAATTGAGCGCGAGTACGTTAATCTCTTCGTCCAAGCTCCCTAAATCCATCCATGGCATTGTGGTGGTCGAATTTTACGTTATTAGGAAACCCCTAATTGGGAGCTCAAGAAACCCTAGACTGCATCAATGGCAACATCACGTATATAGCACAAAAACGCAATTAATTTGCATGGTTAGTTTCAGAAACTCATAACAAACATTAATCAATGAATAAAAATTGCAAAGTATGCACAAATCATGATGCACGATTCTGAAAATTTCTTGACACAGTTTGAGTCCTAGGTACCGATTCTTGGCGTTTGAGTGGAGGTTTTTGATTGGAACGTGATCAGCAATCCTTGAGGAAGCTATTGAAATAATTTTTGTGCCTTGAATCGCCTCCAAACAATGATTTCAGTTTTTGAGTTTTATGGAGAAAATTTCAAGTTGGTAATGGGGTTTCTTGCGCAGCTTTCAGTCCATTAGCATTAGGTTTTCACTCAAGCTTATGTACTGAATAGATTAGGTCAACAAAATTCAACCAAATCTCTTGTAATCATGATTTTTGATAATTGATTTTCTAAGGATCTTTTTGAATCTTTTTCATGTGTTCTTGTATCAATTTACATCCAATCACCCCAAATATTTCCTAGTTTGCATTTACACGAAATATTGACCTTAAAACATGTATAAAAAGATTGGTTTGGTTAATTTAAACATTTTTCATATATTTAATTGATTTAATTGAATTAATATAAATAAAAATCCAAATAAATAAATAAAAAATGAGAAAATACTTCCCTTTGGGCCAAGTGGTCGTGTATATGCTTGGACTGATGAATCATGGAAGAAAAATGGGCCCATTAGCATTTTTAGGTCATTTGGATCAAAGTTGACTTTTCAAAATATCCAAAAATTTCCCAACTTCCACAAGGCATAACTTGCTCAATTTTTAAGCTTTTCTCATGTTCTTGGACATTTTGGAAAGGTCTTTGAGTCCTCTAACCAATGCCTTTGGTCCCATGTCATTTTGATTTACCAATCTCAAGTTATGGCCTTTGACTTAAAGTCCCTTTTTGTTGACTTTTGAAAATGACCTGTAATGTTGAAATTGATAACTTTTTGTGAGAGCATTTCTTGGACTTGAAGTATGAAGATGAGTTGTAGGAAATGTCTTTCTCTTCAAAATGAGCTTTGGATGGAATTTTTCTGATAATCCATGTGAAAGTTATGCCCTGGTCAACTTCAGTTGACTTTTTCAACTGTCCAAATATAGTAACTTTTGCATCTTTGATGATTTCTGAGCCAAATTTTGAGAATCATGATCAAGCATTGATCAAATGATGTTTGTGGCTTCAAAATGATATGTTGACCAAAAATTTGAACTTTTGACTGTCAAATGACCATTTTGCCCCTACAGTTGACTGTAGTGCAATTAGGGTTTTTGACTGTGCAATTTTGAGCTGAATGCCTTAAAACTTGATATGAGGATACTTGACCATATTTGTAAGCATGTAAGACTTGATTGGGCCCTTGAAAACTTCTTTTTCTTGATCAGGACTCAAACCCTAGTTTTGACTGTATAGGAGACAGTTGCACTGTGCAACCCTTGGGGAATTTTGTGACTTGACTTGGCAATTTTCTTGAAGAATATGGGAGGGCAAATTTTGGGGTACAACAGTGAGGCACTTCATAAGACATCAACAAAAGTTCTTCCTCTTCCTCAACATAGTTTGCATTCTTTTCCCAGTCAGGACAATCATATTGGAAGTGTCCCAACTTATGACATTTAAAGCATTCAACAGTTGCTTTATTTAGGAATTGTCTCCCTCTACCTCTGCCACGTCCTCCTCTGAACATACCTCGACCTCTGCCTCTGCTTGGCTTGTCTTCCTGAGTTACTTTCAGCACTTGTGCTTCTTCTTGGTAACTCTGCATCCTTTGTTCATGAACCAGTAGACTTCCATGCAATTCATCAATACTCAAGGTGCTCAAATCATTTGACTCCTCTATTGAACAAACAACATAATTGAATTTAGAAGTCAATGATCTAAGTACCTTGCTGGCCACTGTGCTTTGCTCCATTGTCTCACCATTTTATTTCATTTTGTTAACCACAACTAGAGTTCGTCCCAAAAAACTGTCTACCTTTTCTCCTTCTTTCATCTTCAGCAGCTCGAACTCTGTTCTCAATGCTTGAAGCTGAGCCCTTTTCACCTTTGTGGTCCCGTGATATTTTTTCTTCATTGAATCCCAGATTGCCTTCGATGTCCCTTTGTCGAGGATTGTTTCCAGTATTTCTCTGTCGATTGACTGGAAAAGATAATTCTTGACATTCAAATCTTTGAGTTTGGCCTCCTCCACGACCTTCCTCTGGGCTTCGCTTGCTGCTGCTGTACCGATTGCTGGTGCAGGGACGCCTACATCCACCAGACTCCACATCTCCTTGCTTCTGAGAAAGTTTTCCATTGTCATAGCCCAGAAATCATAATGGCCATCGAACTTTGGAATTGCCTGTTGCACAAACTTCTCTGAGGTTGACATTTTTCTGTGTTTTACTCACTCTTTGAATCAGGCCCCTTGTGGAGCTCTGATACCAATTGTTAAAACAGAAAGCTTAGAAAAAATGCACTGAAGGGATGTACTTTATTCAATAAACTGAGGCTATTATATAACCAATTACATGAAACTGAAATAAACCTAAGACCCACGTTTTACAACTTGCAACGTGGGTAGAGAAGTTGAAAACAAACTCTATCCTAAAAAATAGCAGCTGATAAATCCTAAGTCAAAACTAATAAAAGACTAATTCAAAATATAACAGATTCCTAATATTTATCTAACAGTATGTATATGAGAGTTTTGTTTTAAGTTTTTCTTCAAAAATAAATAAACAATAACAAAAATAGAAAAGGTTAGAAACCGTGTAGGAAAACAAAAGTTTTTTTCTTTACTGTATAGAGTGTGCTATGGTATGTAAAAGAAAACAAGACTTTTATAAATAAGGGTTTTTTATGTGTAAAGAGGATGGGGTAATTGTTAGTGTTTGAGAATGCATAAAATATGTGCCTGTTTACAATTTCTAATAATATAAAGTTAAAATAACAAACGATCAGTTGATAATCATGTGGTTAAAAAATAAGAACAGACAAATTAAAAAAATATTAAAAACGGGGGTCTCATATTAAATTATCGGCTAAAATTATGAATGAGATTGTTGTCTGATATAGTCAACAATCCTAGAATAAACAAAAAAGAAAAAGAATTGTAAGAGTTTGTTGACAAATTGTGGATTTGTGAGTATTGTGAATTTTTGGTGAATTGTGAATGAAAAATTAGGACAACAATGAGTCTTATTTATAGAGTTGAATTAGGTTAAAAACTTGGAGAGAAAGCTAGCCAAATATGTATGAAAAGCCCAAAGTCTTTTTTCCAAATAGGGAAAGAAAATTAGTAACAAAAATAAATAGAAAAAATGTTTAAATGTTCTACACACGAGATTTGAACCCGCAACCTTATACTTGTTATGCTACTTATTTGAAATAAAAAGCTAATTGAAAGTACATGCAGACGAACAAATATTTATTTATTTAAAAATACAAATGATCTGAAATAAATCATTATGTTTTTAAATACGCTTGAGAACGAATATATATAGAAATCAAAGAACATTATAAAATCAATATTTTGAAAATATTTTTTGACCGTAGAAAATAAAGGGCGGACAAATTTGGGGTATGCCAGAGATTTATGGTCAACTTCGAACGTTATACCGACTCCTAGAGTCTTCAGTAAATGCTAATCATGTTTTCATTCATATATTTGTAAACAGTAATCATATTCAAATGCATACGTTTATTAAAATAAACATTGGACGTTTTTGCAAACAAAACTGAGAAAGTAAAACTATTTTGAATTTGAAGTATATTTCATTGATTTAGAAGGTTTGCCTATAAACAGACAGTTTTATACAAGGAGACCGAAATCCTAGTAAGAGGCAGTCATCGTAAAAGAAAAAGTGGTACAAAGAAAAACAAAGAAAAACAACTATATGGAAATGATCCCATTGAGTTTCAACTCTGCCGTTGACCTTTTGTCTTCAAGCATCTCATCCCTTGTTGTCGGAAGAAGTTGATTGAATTGATCTGTACCATTTGAAATTGAAGTTTGTAATCCACTCATCTTTATTTAAACCCGCGTCTTTCATAATCCTTAGGGAAGGAATTTGGACTTCGACAGGTAAGACAACCTCCATACCGTAGACTAGAGAGAACGGGGTTGCCCCAGTTGATGTACGTACTGAAGTGCGATAACCACGAAGAGATAATGGTAACATATCATGCCAATATTTGTATGTCGCCGTCATCTTCTACAAAATCTTCTTGATATTCTTGTTGGCGGCTTCAATTGCGTCATTCATCTTTGGTCGATACAAAGAAGAATTTTGGTGCTTAATCTTAAACTGCATGCAGAGTTCTGTGATCATAGTATTTTTAAGATTCGTACCATTATTTGTGATGATTCTTTCAGGGATTCCATACCGACATATAAGGTTATGCTTGATGAACCGAGCCATAACATTCTTGGTAACAGAAGTAAACAAGGTTGCCTCTACCCACTTCGTGAAGTAATCAATAGCGGCGAGGATGAAACAATGCCCATTGGAAGCAGTAGGCTTAATCTCTCCAATCATATCAATGCCCACATTGCAAACAACCAAGGGGCAGTCAAGACATTCAAAGGAACCTGAGGCACATATACTTTATCAATATAAACCTGGCATTTGTGACAAGTTCTGGAATGATGGTGGCAATCGATTTCCATGGTAGACCAATAATAACCCGCTCTTAGAATTTTCTTAGCTATCATATGCCCACTGGTGTGAGTACCAAAGACTCCTTCTTGCATATCTTCCATAATCTTCTCAACTTCCTTCTTGTCTACATAATGAAGCAAAGTCGAATCATGATTGTGCTTGTATAAGATTTTGTTACTCAGAAAGAACTTGGAAGAGAACCTCCTTAGAAATTTCTAATCATTAATAGATGCCCCTTCGGGATACTCTTGAGTCTCGATATATCTTTTTACTTCATGGTACCAAGGCTTTTCCTCTACTCCATCAGTATCAACTTCGTAGCAATGCGTCAATTTATCTAGTCTCTTAATAGTAATTCGAGGAGCTTCATTATCACATCTGACTTTGAACATAGATGACATGGTAGCTAGTGTATCTGCCAATTGATTATCTTCTCGCGAAATATGTTCAAAAGTGATTTCTTCGAAGTACAAAATTAATGTCAAAACATGCTCTCGATAAGGAATGATATTTGGATGCTTCGTATCCTATTCTCCCTTAATCTGACTAATTACTAGGTTGAGTCCCTATATACACTTAAAAGTTTAATTTTCATATTGATGGCAACTTTGATACCTATGATGCACGCTTCATACTCTGCCATGTTGTATGTACAGTCAAAACATAATATGGCGGTGAAGGGCGTATGGTAACCCTTGGGAGAGACAATCACAAGCGCGTTGGAAGCTCCGTCAAAAACCATAGTCCATCGGGATCCCAGTTCAGGTCCTTCATACAGTTCAGGTTCTTCATAATTAGTAACTAGCATAATATTCTCACTCGGGAACTCAAAATTCATAGACTGATAGCCATCTACAGCCCGATGAGCCAAATGATCTATCAATACACTTCCTTTGATTGCCTTCTGAGTAGTGTATTGAATGTTGTATTCTGTCAAGACCATTTCCATCTTGCTATTCTTCTTGAAAGAGCGGGTTTCTCGAATATGTATTTTATTGGATACATCTTAGAGATCAACAAGGTAGTATGAGTCAACATGTATTGTCTTAGTCGGCGAGCAGCCCATGCTAAAGCGCAACATGTTTTCTCAAGTAGTGAGTATCTTGTTTCACAGTCGCTATACGCAACATGTTCCTTAGTATATTACATGCTCTTTTCCACCAGACTCGTCATGTTGCCTCCATACACACCCCATTGAATTCTCTAATATTGTTAAGTACATGATCAAAGGTCTTACTTCAACCGGTGGCATTAGAATCGGAGGTTCCTAAGGTACTCCTTGATTTTGTCGAAGGATATCTGACAATCGGAATTCCACTTTGCTACTTGATCTTTCATTAGTAACTTGAATATTTGCTCACAAGTAGTAGTCAAATAGGAAATAAATATGGAAATATAGTCCAATCGTCCCAGGAAACCTCTGACTTCCTTCACAACACGGGGAGATGACATTTCTTGAATAACTTTAACCATGGCGAGATCAACTTTAATACATTTACCACTGACGATGAAACCTTGGAGTTTATCAGATCTTACCCTAAAGGTGCACTTGTTTGGATTCAACCTCAGCTTGTATTTCTTCAATATCTCAAATAGCTTGTGCAGGTGGTCAAGGTTTTCTTCTTCAGTCTAATACTTGGGAATCATGTCATCCATATAAACCTCTATCTCATGATGGATCATACCATGGAACAAAACTACCATAGCACGCTGATATGTTGCACCAACGTTCTTCAAACCAAAAGGCATAACTTTGTAACAGAAAGTGCCCCAATGTGTGACAAAAGTAGTCTTCCCCATGTCCTCAGGTGCCATGAAGGAAAATACTTTATGTTGAGTGGTGTTTTCAACTAGAACAACAATATGTGGAAGCAGAAAGTCATCTTTGAGGCTTTTCCTATTCAAATCCCTGTAGTCTATGCACATACACACCTTACCATCTTTCTTAAGTACTGGCACCACATTTGCAATCGACTGAGGATAGGATGTAACAACTAAGAAACCTACATTGAACTGTTTCATAACCTCAACTTTGATCTTTTCAGACATCTCAGGACGCATACGATGAACCTTCTGCTTTATAGGAAGACAACTGTTGTACCCCAAAATTTTCCCTCCCATATCCTTCAAAATTTGCCAAGTCAAAGCTTCAAGATCTCCTCAAGGGGTTGCACAGTTCAAGGGCCTCCTTAACAGTCAAAATTAGGGTTTTGGTACTGACAAAGAAAATGAAGTTTCCAAAGGTCCAATCAAGTCTCACATGCCTATAAATATGGTCAAGCATCCTCATACCAAGTTTCAAGACTTTCAACACAAAATTGTACAGTCAAAACCCTAATTGCACTACAGTCAACTGTAGGGGCAAAATGGTCATTTGACAGTCAAAAGTTCAAATTTTTGGTCAACATCTCATTTTGAAGCCACAAACATCATTTGATCAATGCTTGATCATGATTCTCAAAGCTTGGCTCAAAAATCATCAAGATGCAAAAGTTTCCATATTTGGACAGTTGAAAAAGTCAACTGTAAATTGACCAGGGCATAACTTTCACAGGGATTATCAGAAAAATTCCATCCAAAGCTCATTTTGAAGATAAAGAAATTTCCTACAACTCCTCTTCACACTTCAAGTCCAAGAAATGCTCTCACAAAAAGTTATCAATTTCAACATTATAGGTCATTTTCAAAAGTCAACAAAAAGGGACTTTAAGTCAAAGGCCATAACTTGAGATTGGTAAATCAAAATGACATGGGACCAAAGGAATTGGTTATAGGACTCAAAGACCTTTCCAAAATGTCCAAGAACATGAGCAAAGCTTAAAAATTGAGCAAGTTATGCCTTGTGGAAGTTGGGAAATTTTTGGATATTTTGAAAAGTCAACATTGCTTCAAATGACCTAAAATTGCTAATGGGCCTCTTTTTCTTCCAAATTCATCATCCAAGGCATGTGCAGGACCATTTGGCCCAAAGGGAAGTTTTTTATCATTTTTATTTATTTATTTGGATTTTTAATTATTAATAATTCATTTAATTAAATTAAATATGTGAAAAATACTAAACCTAATTTGTTGAATCTTTTTGTGCATGAAATAATTTCAAGATATTGTGTATAATCAGATTTGGAAAGAATCTTGCTAATTGGTCATGATTTGGTAGAAGTTTGCATGAAAAAGATTTGAAAGCTAATGCCATAAAAATCAAATATTTGTTTCATCAATTCATGGATTTCTTTTGATCAAATTCTTAAGCTAATCACTCATATACATATATGCAAGCAAACCCTCGTGCTTTTGGACTAGAAGCTGCGCCATATACCAAGAAACCAACTTGAATTTTTTGCTTGAAAACTCAAATCTGAAAACCAAGTTCCAGGTCGATTCAAGCCACAATACTTATTCCATTGGCTTGCTGAGAGTTCAAGGAACACATACAGATCAAAATCATCGCCCCTAACACAAGGAATAGGTAGCACGACCATGGTCGGTTCAAGCTTTTTTTCAGTTTTCTTGAAACATCATTCATGCATTATTTGTGAATTCTAATATTGGATTTATGCTCATTATGTCATTCTGATGCTAACTGTGTAACTTAATTGTATTTTTATCACCCATACGCGATTTCACCATTGTTGGATATTAGGGTTTCCCAAGCTGTGAATTGGGGTTTTCCATTTAAGGAAAAATTAGCACTCGAGACCTGGACCATTGAAACGAGCAGGCTTGGACGATTTGGAAACGACCCTCGCGCTCAATTTATGAGCTGCCCTGAGCTATTCGTTATTTTTGCAAAAGTGACTTTCTGGAACGGTTCAAAACCGTTGCCAGTTCTTTTTGTGTTTCAGGAAAAAACAAGCCAAGGAAGAAGAAGGGTGCGTGGCCATCAGTAATTGGTTGGTTCAAAAATTCGCGCTAAAAGTCCATTAACGCTTTGTTTTATTTGATATTAATTGATTGTTATATTGTAAACAAAGTGTACAAGTGGAGCAGTTGGCTAAGCGTCTTAATGGTAATCCCTGGGACCTGGGTTCGAGCCCCAGGTCCCTCATCCTTTCCAATATTATTTTTCTACTTATCATCCTATGCAGGTTCAACGCTAAGGGTTCACCATGTTCACAATATTTGGCCATCCACGTGCCTATTGAGATGGATCAAATGGCCATAATGTGAAGCGCACCATGGACTGCAGTCAACACTTCCACACGCTGGCAAGGAAAGTCAAAAAGGCCTTAAAACCTTGGGCCAGAATTGCTACAATAAGCCCTCCACTTGGGGACAACACCCCCTCTAGTTTGTTTCTTTTAACTTTTTTTATATTTTTTATTTTCTTTATTTTAATTAATTTCTTTTAAATTATTATTTTCATAATACATAAAAAACACCAAAAAATCAGAAAAGATAAAAAATAATAAATAGTTTTATTTAACTAGTATTTTTGTTAATAAAATCTTTATTAATTTTAGTTTTAAAATTAGGGTTAAATTTTAACATTTTTCTCAATCAATTTAAAATTTGGTAGAATTAGGGTTTGTAATAATTTTTATCCTTTTTTCTTTTCTTTCATAATAATTAATTATTACAATATTATTTATTTTTATAATTAAATTGCATGTAAATAATTAGGTTAATATTATGTTAAAATTTAATACTTTCTTAATAAACTAAAACAATTAGAATTAGGGTTAATCTTTTAATTTCATTTAATTCTTTTTCATTAAAACTCATAAAATACAAAAAACAATTTCCTTTTCTTTTAATTTAATTAATTTAGCACTTTAATTTAATTTCGTTAAAAGAGTCCAACACCCTCGTTTCTAATTTTATTCCAATTCGCGTATTTATTTCTTTTTCGTGTAAATATTCATGTACCTCTCCCAAAGCCGTGTAATATATTTCTCGCACTTTACTTTTCTTTAATTCTTTATTTTTCTGTCAAATCGGGTTCTAGAAATTTTGGCGATGTGGACCCGCGCCTTTTGTAATAGCTTAGAATTTTTACCTTCTCGCAATTTTTAACTGTTAAATAATGCATGCAAGAATAAATGACAATAAATAAAAAACAAACGCATAGATCACCCTTGACATGAATAAGACAAAATAACTGAATCTGACACACAAATCACACACCACCCCTAGGGTACGCCTCACTGTTGCCTTGCCTCGAAAGGTGATCGTCGAGTAGAGGATGTCTTAGTAAGTCCTCATGATCCGGGAACCTGGCATGAGGGTAGCTTCTAAGGTGTCTTCCCATTGCTCTGGTGATCACCATGTCCCGAACCTCGAATTGACCCGAACACCTCCAACGGTGGTGCTACCTACCTCTCAATGGTGGGATGGCACTACTTTAAAGGACATCTACACAGACGAATTCCTTAGGGTAGGTAGACGACTCTAGATACTTGCTCTAAACTTCAAAACAAATCAAAAAAATACTTTTCACACCAACACATTTTCAAAAAGCTTTCGAAAGCAATTTTTCAAACACTCTTGAGGACTGATACAAGAGTCGAACTGGAATTTTCAAAGAAACTTTTTTAAACCCACAGTTGAAAAGCAAACAAACCTTTTGAAAACACAATGAGCAAGTATCTAAGAGCCCATGGATAACCATGGATAGAAAGGGTGCTAACACCTTCCCTTTCTATAACCTACCTCCCGAACCGAGAGCAATCTCTTTAAGGAATTTTTCTGTGCTTTTGTCCTTTCCATTTGGAGAAAATAAAAGACGGTGGCGACTCTTGCTTCCGCGACATTTCGCGAACCAGCGTTAAACAGTCAGTTCCAGATCCACGTTGCCCCTGTTCAATCTTCTTAAACCTGAGGATGTAGATTGGCTGATGTGCCTTTCGTAATCCGAAGGTGGAAGATGATTGGACACTAGAGTGCCCAGAAATTTGCGCTCACATAGTAGTGTGATGATGGGAGTGGGCTTATAGATGCCATTTGGAGATTGATGAATGGGATGATGGGCTTATAGATGCCATGCTAAGAGGTGATGGAAGGTGGATGGGCTTATAGATGCCATCTGGATGTTGATCGCGTAAGAGATTCCTTAGCGAGAACTTGCGTACCTGCAAAAGAAAAATGAGTACCTGACCTGTTACAGGAGTTGGTCTTCAGATTCTTTGTATAGATGTGTCCTGACTGGTTACAGGAGATGAATCTGGATCTTCAAAAGGTGATGAATGAACCAGGGATGGTTGCTACCTCAACAGGAAAGCTGAGAGAACCTTGGGCGATTACTACCTCCGCAGTAACGGGGAGAGAACCATAGGCGACTACAACCTCAATAGCAATCATTGAGAGAATCTTGGGCGACTTCGACTTCAACAGTAGCGCTGAGCGAATCTGGGGATGATTACTACCTCCGCAGTATCGGGGAGAGAACCATAGGCGACTACAACCTCAACAGCAATCATTGAGAGAATCTTGGATAACTTCTACTGAGTCTTCATCAGAAAAATCTGTTTGGGGTCGATTTAACTGGACCAGAGAAGGCCTTGGACTGGATAAGAAACAGAGAATCTTAGGGTCGATTAACTGAACCGGTCTAGGTCTTGGAATATGATTGAGAATTTAACTGAATCTTTCCTGAAAGGTAAAGGTCAGTCATATGTAATGCATGATACGGACCAAGCAATGATGTTCTCAACATAAATGAGACTTGTAAGATATGATGCGTCTATGCATGCTATAATGATGTATGGAAGTACGATGTTTATGAATGTATTTTTCGTCTAGGAAAGTAAATCCTTGACGGGTGCCGGGAAGTCACTCCTGGGCTGATGTTGGAGAATATATCTTTGCTTCCGCTAGGGATGATAGTTGCAAGAATACCGGTAGGAGAAGATAACTCCGTTGGGGAATAAACTTGGCGAATGGATTACTCTGTGTGGAGAAAAGCACTCTAGCGACCTTGCTGGGGAGCAATACTCTGTGGGGAGAGAGATACTTTGCTGAGTCGTTAATAATAACTTGCTGGGGATACCATTGTTGTGTTGGAAGTGTTAATAGACTTCGCTGGGGATAAGAAGACTTCGCTGAGAACGATCTTCCCGTGGCTTTTGGCTGAGGATAACCCAGTTATATCCTGGTAAGGAAATAACTCTTTGAATAAAGCCGGGAGACGTGTTCGTGTTCTGCGAGCATAAGCTTCCAGAATCTACTGGGGATAAGCTTACTGCTTGGGGAGATGGATTCCAACTTTCCTGGGGAACTGGATTGGACTCTCTTGGGGAAGTTTTGAGCTGTACTGGAAGTAACTCCACTGGATGTTTGATATGCCGCCGGGGAACAATCTTAGCTCAAGACTGCCGGGGATGCTTGTTAAGAATGCGTATACTGCTGCTGGGGAATGTTGAGATCTGCTGGAGGATACTCAACTTCCTTAAGGTTTGATAGTAGTTTTGCTTGAAGAGAGTGTACTGACTTGCTGACTTACTCTCTGGGGAATTAGGATATCTGGTTGTATTCTTTAGCTGAACCTACATTGATACCTTGGAGGACAGAACAATTAGATTACTTAGACAACTCTTTTATTGCCCCTGTTTCTAATGTTACCTGTAATTAATTCTTTGTTTCGTATGCAAATATTTATGAGTTAGCAAATTATTGTTAGTGCATATATCACAAATTGAACCTTGGACGTTCTTCGCAAAACAAAACAGAAAAGGAAAAACAATTGGCAATTTTAACTGTAAGATATATTTGTATTGATTTTGAATGGCCCGTAAATAGGCGTTTTGTGTACAAGAGACTGACGTCCTAGTAAGAGAACGCCGCCGAACAAAAGAGTTTATACAAATTTTGTACAAGAGAAAATAAAACAGCTGTGTGAAACATGAATGATCCCACTGGGTTTCAACTCTGCTATTGCCTCTATATCTCCGAGCGTCTCATCACTCAATGACCTTGGTTGAAGGTAAAGCTGACTGATCGATGCCGTCTGAACTTGATGTAGATACCGGATTTTGGATGCAAAGTGATCCAATGAGACATAGTATTACGCTTTATCCCTAACTTTTGCCTGAACCGCCCTTTCGGGTTTTCAGTCCACCGGGATACCCATTTTTGCCCAAGCCGCCTTTTCAGGTTTTCGACTTGCCGGGTGTACAGATTTTTTCATTTCATCCCTTCATTTTGCCCGAACCCTTTTGGTTCGCCGGGAAGCCCTAATTTTTGCCTAGGCATGTCAGCCTAGCGGGTCTTTTTTTTTATGCGTAGTATCTTTTTACTATGTCTGCATTGGCGGGGTGAGGAAGGTCGTCACCGTCCATGTTGGTTAGAATCATGGCTCCTCCTGAGAACACATGCTTAATCACAAATGGCCCTTCGTACGTAGGGGTCCATTTGCCCCTTGGATCACTCTGAGGAAGGATGATTCGCTTGATTACCAGATCCCCAACTTGATGTTCCTGTGGTCTGACCTTTTTGTTAAATGCCCTGATCATCCGTTTCTGATACGTCTGACCATGACAGATAGCAGCAAGTCTCTTTTCATCAATGAGGTTTAACTGATCAAGTCGTGTCTGGATCCAATCATCTTCGTTCAGATTTGCATCCTTCATTATCCGGAGAGAGGGTATTTGCACTTCGATCGGTAAGACTGCCTCCATACCATAAACCAAAGAGAAAGGAGTTGCCCCGGTTGACGTCCTGGCTGAGGTACGGTACCCATGTAGAGAGAACGGTAACATCTCGTGCCAATATTTATAAGTCACTGTCATCTTCTGCACGATTTTCTTGATATTTTTATTTGCTGCCTCTACAGCCCCATTCATCTTCGGTCTGTAAGGAGAAGAATTGTGGTGCTGTATTTTGAACTGCTCGCAGAGCTCAGTGATCATCTTGTTATTCAGATTGGTACCGTTGTCTGTAATGATCCTCTCTGGGACGCCGTACCGACAGATCAGGTTATGCCGAATGAACCGTGCCACAACAGTCTTGGTTACCGTAGCATAGGATGCTGCTTCGACCCACTTTGTAAAATAATCAATTGCCACTAGGATGAAGCGATGCCCATTAGATGCCGTAGGTTTAATCTCACCGATCATGTCTATGCCCCACATTGCAAACGGCCAAGGCGCAGTCAGAACATTCAAAGGAACTGGAGGAACATGCACTTTGTCTGCATAAATCTGGCACTTATGGCATGTCCTGGAATGTTGGTAGCAGTCAGCTTCCATTGTGGACCAGAAATACCCTGCCCGAAGGATCTTCTTTGCCATTGTGTTCCCACTGGAATGTGTACCAAAGGTCCCTTCATGTAGCTCTTCCATGATCCTTTCTGCTTCAGCCTTATCCACACAACGCAGTAAGGTTGAATCATGGTTTCGCTTGTACAAGATGCCGTTGCTAAGGAAGAACTTCGCTGCGAATCTTCTCAGAAACTTCTTATCGTTGACAGAGGCACCTTCAGGGTATTCCTGAGCTTCCAAATATCTCTTTACCTCATGGTACCAAGGCTTCTCAGTCACCAATTCAGTCTCGAGATCGCAACAGTATGCCGGTTCGTCCAGTTTCCAGATGATGATCCGGGGAGCCTCATTATCCCATTTGACCTTGAACATAGAAGACATTGTAGCTAACGCGTCCGCCAACTGATTCTCTTCTCTTGGAAAGTGTTCAAAGGTTATCTTCGTGAAGTGGGGGATCAAGGTCAACACACATTCTCTGTAAGGAATAAGATTCGGATGTTTCGTATCCCACTCTCCTTTGATCTGATTGATCACGAGAGCGGAATCTCCGAAGACACTCAGAAACTTGATCCTTAAGTCGATCGCAGCTTGAAGACCCATGATGCACGCCTCATACTCCGCCATGTTGTTGGTACAGTTGAAACATAGCCGGGCAGTGAGTGGAGTATGAGTGCCTTGAGGAGATATGATTATGGCGCCGATACCGTTTCCCAAAGCGTTGGAGGCTCCGTCAAAGTGCATAGACCATCGGGATCCTTCCTCAGGTCCTTCATCCGGTCCAGGTACTTCACAATCAGTCACAATCATGATGCTTTCATCTGGAAACTCGAAGTTCATTGACTGATAGTCATCTACGGCCTGATGTGCCAAGTGGTCTGCCAATACACTTCCCTTGATGGCTTTCTGGGTCGTGTACTGAATGTCGTATTCCGTCAAGATCATTTGCCATCTTGCAATTCTCCCAGACAGAGCAGGCTTTTCGAATATGTACTTTATCGGATCCATCTTTGAGATCAACAAGGTGGTATGAGTCAGCATATACTGTCTCAGCCGGCGAGCAGCCCATACCAAAGCGCAGCAAGTTTTCTCAAGCAGTGAGTATCGGGTCTCACAGTCGGTAAACTTTTTGCTAAGGTAATAAATGGCATGCTCTTTTCGGCCAGACTCGTCATGCTGCCCCAACACACACCCCATTGAGTTGTCAAGAACTGTCAGGTATAGTATCAGAGGTCTCCCTTCAACCGGTGGCATAAGGATAGGTGGTTCCTGGAGATACTCCTTGATTCTGTCAAAAGCAGCCTGACATTCATCATTCCAGCGTACTACCTGATCTTTCTTCAGCAGCTTGAAGATTGGCTCACAGGTAGCAGTCAGGTGTGAGATGAACCGAGCAATGTAATTCAGGCGTCCTAAGAAGCCTCTGACTTCCTTCTTTGTCTTAGGAACTGGCATCTCTTGAATAGCTTTAACCTTGGCAGGGTCCACCTGGATACCCTTATCACTTACTACGAAGCCTAGCAACTTTCCCGATCTTACCCCGAAGGTGCACTTGTTCGGGTTCAACCTCAGCTTGTACAGTTTCAACCGGTCAAACAACTTCTGCAGATGATCTATGTGCTCTTCTTCAGTCTGGGACCTTGCGATCATGTCGTCAACATACACTTCTATCTCATGATGGATCATGTCATGAAATAAAGCAACCATGGCAAGTTGGTAGGTTGCCCCAGCGTTCTTTAGTCCAAAAGGCATGACCTTGTAGCAGAAGGTGCCCCATTGAGTAACAAATGTAGTCTTATCCATGTCTTCAGGTGCCATCTTGATCTGATTATAGCCTGAAAACCCATCCATGAAAGAGAATACCTTATGCTGAGCTGTATTATCAACAAGGACATCAATGTGAGGTAGGGGGAAGTCATCCTTGGGGCTGGCCCTGTTCAGATCCCTGTAGTCAACACACATTTTGACCTTACCGTCTTTCTTTGGCACCGGCACCACATTAGCAACCCACTGAGGGTAAGAAGTCACTGCAAGGAACCCATCATCAAACTGTTTCATAACCTCGGCTTTAATCTTCTCAGACATCTCTGGCCGCATACGGCGGACCTTTTGCTTAACTGGAGGGCAGTCTTCCTTAGTTGGCAAGTGATGGACCACAATATCGGTATCCAACCCGGGCATGTCTTCGTAGGACCAGGCAAATATCTCCATATAATTGTGTAGCATCTTAGTCAATCGTTGCTTCACGCTGATCTCTAGGTTGGCACCAATCTTTACCTCTCTCCTGTCTGCCTCAGTACCCAAGTTTATCATTTCCACTGGCTCTTCATGTGGTTGAATTGCCCTCTCTTCCTGAAGTAACAGTCTTGCAAGCTCGCCAGGCACTTCGCAATCATCTTCACCTTCGTCTTCGGCTAAGTTGATCGGATTTTCGAAGTCATAACTGGCAGTAGCAGAGTCGTTACCAGTGGGATCCAGAATGGATTGAAACCTGTATGAGTGAGTGTGTGTGTAAATACAGCTGTTTTGAAATATATGTAAAGGAAAGAAAGACAGAAAAGGAGCATAGGATTTGCAATGCGAGAAAACGTCCAAGATTTTCATTTATGATATATGAAATGACAATTTATATGCCCTCACAAATGAAACCACGGTGCCTCGGGTAAGACACCGGGCCATAGTGTTTATTTATTGTTTATTACAAATAACAAAACAAAGAAGTTTATTACTACGTAACAAAAGTAACAGGAGTATGGTCTTTGGCAATCCAATTGGTCAATCCGCCTGCAGTCGTCGGATAGATCCAGCTATTGAACTCAGCTTCATCCACTTCATTGTCCTCCCCAACAACATTCACTCCTGGATTTATGATGAGCACAGGAGGTCTTCTGGTCTTCGCCTTCCGCATAGCTTTCTGACCCTCTGCAGTAAAACCCAGCCCAAATTTGTCAGTTTTCTGTGTAAAGTCGGGAAGCCTGCCCCAGTTAGTACATTCACCTCTCTGAACCACAGCCCGGGTATCCTTTAGGGAAGCCATCTTCAAAGGAACATTCTCTTCGACTGCTGTTTCTGCTGCTGCTGAAATTGGAAGCACCTCCTCGAAATGCTGAAAGGGGGTTTCAATAAACTCCCCGTCCATCTCAATGTATATGAAGGAATTCAAATGGCTCACCATATACTCCTCCTCTCCTTGCACAGTGACGATCTTCCCTCTGACGGGGTATTTCAGCTTCTGGTGCAAGGTAGAGGTCACTGCCCCAGCTTTATGGATCCAAGGTCGACCCAGTAGACAAGAGTACGATGGACGGATGTCCATCACATAAAAAGTAGAGTCAAACACCTGAGAGCCCACACGAATGGGAATGTCAACCTCTCCATGAACTATCCTTTTTGAACCGTCAAAGGCCCTGACGATGATATTGCTGGGTTTTAATTCCAGGCATTCACAATCCAAACGGTCTAAAGCTTTCTTTGGTAGAACATTCAAGGAAGAACCCGTATCCACCAATACATGTGCCAGAGTAGTGCCCCTGCATTTGATAGAGACATGCAGGGCATCATTGTGTTCTCTTCCCTTCGCAGTCAGGTCAGCATCTGAGAAACCCAAGCCGTTGTCTGCTGTCAGATTTGCTACGCAGTCAGTGAACTGAACTGCAGATGTCTCCTGTGGCACATGGGCCGTCTTGAGAAATGAGATTAAGGCCTTAGCATAGGCCTCGGAGCACAGCAATAAGGAGAGCATGGAGATCTTGGAGGGCGTATGCCCCAGCTGTTCCACAACATTGAAGTCACTCTTCTTTATAATTTTCAAGATTTCCTCCATCTCTTGTTGGGAGGCCTCAGCATTTACAGGTATCGGTGCTTCCATCCGGGCAGGCTCATCTTCAACTCCCTTGCCCCGAGCATTGGATGACTCGGCAGCAGGGGAGGCAACTTGGTCAGAAACAGGAACAGGCACATTTGTAGGTGTTATGAGGAGGGGTCTTCGAATAGAGGGCGGTGCAATGTCAGGCGAGAAGAGCCTGCCACTGCGGGTAACCTTGGCTGGGCCAGTGATATCGCAGATACTGGCGCCAGTGTTAAATTCTTGTTTGATTCCGTTCACATACACATCTGCCCCATAGTGCCAGGGGACAGCTTTATCAGATATATAGGGAAGAGGCCCCGGAACAGTGATATAAACAGGTGCGAGAGTCATGATTTGGACAGGCTTCTTCGGGAGAGCCTTGATTGGATTATTGAAGATGGTAACCACATAAACTTCTTCTACCAGAACCAACTGAACAACAGACTTCTTAAACAGAATCTCCTTGCTATCCATTAGGCTTTGGATGCCTAACTTCAGCAAGGGACAACCAGATAGGGAAACAGCACAGAACAGGCAACCCTCACTGCAACCTGGAAATAAACCGGCCAGCAGCAGGTTCCTCTTGACAGTCTTAAGAGGAGTAGCTAGATCATCCACAGAGACAGCGTACACTTCTTCATCAATAGCATTTACTCCATGCTGAGGCATGGGAGCAGTGACCACATTCGGCCTCTCAGGCGCTTCAAACTGTATCTCTTTCGCGTCAATAAGGTCTTGCACCTTATTCCTTAATGCCCAACAGTCATCAGTGGAATGCCCCGGGCTATCAGAATGGTACGCACAACGGGCATTTGGGTTGTACTTCGGAGAGGCAGTGTTTACACCCTTGGGTGCCTCTCTAACAGTCACTAGATTGGTGGATAGCAACTATGGCAAGATCTACGATAAGGTCATGCTCAAACGGGTAAACTCTCTCCGGGGTCTTTCGGCCCTTTGAGGATTGTTTGGCCGAGGAGCGGCAACAGGCTTGGCAATCACTACCGCACTGACAGATTGGCGGCGCTCAGATTTCTCTTGTCTTCTGGAGCCATATACAACACTAGCCTCCTTCTTGAAGGGTTTCTTCTCAGAACTAGACGATGCACCCTTCGGAATCTTTCCAGACTTCAACCCAGCCTCAATTCTCTCTCCAGTCAGAATCAGATCAGTGAACCCTGCAGACGAATTCCCGATAAGATGGTTGAAAAATGGCCCAGATAGGGTCCCCAAGAACATGTCTACCAACTCCCGATCAGTCAACGGAGGCTGCACCCTGCCAGCCAGATCCCTCCACTTCTGAGCGTACTCCTTAAAACCTTCACTTGAACCTAACGACATACCCTGGAGTTGGGTACGCGTAGGGGCAAGGTCGGCATTATATTGATACTGCTTATAGAAAGCAGTAGCCAACTCCTCCCAGTTACGAACCTTGGTCCCATCCAGCTGATAGAACCATTCGAGATGAGTCCCTGAAAGACTCTCCTGGAAGAAGTGGATCCACAAATTCTTATCCACTGAGTACGGTTGAATTTTCCGAACATAGGACCTGAGATGTAACTTGGGACAAGACGCCCCGTCGTACTTAGTGAAGGATGGTGCTTTGAACTTACGAGGAATGATCACACCAGTAGACAAACCCAAATCTCCAAAATCCAGCCCAGGTACCTGTTGTATCTCCATAGCATTCAACCTGTCTTCCAACTGTTTGTATCTGTCTTCTGCAGGAGGATACTGCTCTTCATCAAAATCAGTCTCGTTGTCGGAGACTACCAGACTAGGACCTTTTTCCGCTTGAGGAGTACCCTTGCCAATGGAAGAACCAGCCTCTTCATTTTGCAGAGTATTGCCAAACCTTCGGCCCGAGTTGAACAAAACAGTTCTTCTCTTCTTTTTCTTTTCCTTCTTCAGGAGCAAAGCCTTCAGCTCCTCTTGGCCCTGAGCCAAACCCATGATTAGTTCCTGAAATTGCGCATTCTGCGCCTGTAGAGCTTTGATGGACATCTCAGTTGATGATGAGTCAGGATTCATGATGCTGAAATAAACAGCGAAGAACTGTAAGCAACCTGAAAAGAGAAAAACCTGCTATGCACATGATGAATGATATGTGTTTATGCAATGCATTCAAGGGTTCGAAAGTTCAAATTTGTTGTAGACAAAAAGGAACACACGTTATCATTAAGGAAGTAATAGTTCAGTACATCAAAGCCTCATGGGCAAAATAATACAAAGGCAAATCAATCCCAAAATATACTACGCATCCTCTTTGGAGCTATGTAAGTGTTGAGATTCCTCTCCTCATGCAACAGGCGGGTGAGCTCCAAGACCTTCTTTTCACTGGCATGTAGACTGGTCTCAAGAGAATTCCGTTCTTCCTTAAGCTGGATCCAGCTCTTCTGCATCTCTTCCCAGGATGTGGGCATATCAGGGTGCTGAATAGTGTAGGACACTTCTCCTTCCAAGACTGGCTCTTTGATCACAGGGAGCATATGGGGATAAGGCATCACTAACTTCTGGGAGCGGGCTCGTACCCACTTGAGATAAGGTTCCAACGGGATGGAATTCCTGTGCCCCAGTGTCTTGCTGTCTATCCTACTTGGCATCCTCCAGGCTCTAATAAATCTCTGGCGAAGTCCTTGAGTATCATTGTCGAAGTCAAAAACTATGTCAGGAATTAACATGTCATGAGGACCATCCCTCCGAGCATAACCAAACTGTCTCCAAGCCAGGCATGGGTTGTAAGTAATACCTCCCATGATTCCAAGTAAAGGAACATTAGGGTACTCCCCGCAACGATCAATGATAGTGACATCTTCTCTGGACCGAGGGCACCAATGTATATCTGCATGTGTGAGAGTCATCAACCGTTGTGACTATCTCAAACCCCGCTCATTCTTCAAGACTGATTGTGGAAGGTGCGAAATAAACCACCTTCCCAGGAGAGGAGTGCAACACATAAGGACACCTCTTTTTCTCATGGTTCGAGTGTAACATGAGTGAAGGATGTCCCCCAGCAACGTAGGTATAGGATTCCTGGACATAAAGATCTGGACAGCACTGATATCTATAAGCTGATCTGGGTTAGGGAACAACACCAAACCATAGACAAGGAGGGCCACAACTTCTTCAAAAGCTTGTAGGTCAAGGGAGTTCCAACATTCATGGGCCTTTTCAAACAGAAACCTGGCTAAGAACCCTTTGATACCACTTCTAACTTCCCAATGTCCCTTGAGGTCAGATGACTGTAGGTGCAAGGCTTTAGCAATCTCTTCAAGCTTAGGTTCCTTTTCTGTATCGTTGTAGGGTAGTTGATCAAGGATAGGGATCTTCAGGAGCCAGGAGAACTCCTCCAATGTAGGTACCAGCTGATAGTCCAAGAAGGTGAAACAGTGATGAAGAGGGTCAAAGAACTGGAACATGACCTTTATCATATCTTCCTCGATGTTGGTATTGACCAAGCTGATGAGTCTTCCATGTCTTTCACTGAATGAGGAGCTCTCGGGAATCCTGGATATAAGTTCCTTAAGCTGAGGAGGGACCCTTACAAGGCTGATTTGAATTGTCTTTCTGCGAAGAGTGTCCATGTCCTACAAAACAAGAACAAAGATGAAGATTCGAACCCCTGAAATGGTTAGTCAATGCATATGATGCTGGATGATGTCATGATGCTATGATTAAACACACCACATATATTTACAAAGGCAGACATGTAAGGCACACAAGTCACACAAGACAAGCCCTTATAGTTTAGGCCAGCATGGGGTCTGGGTATTACCCTTTTGAAGTTGGTGGGCTCAACCTGTCCTATTAGAAGTAACCGGGTTCTAAGGGTCCCAATATCACGGGATTGCTTTCATTGTTCATCGTTTCGATTTAGTCACTGAACTGGCGACCGAAATATTCCAGGAAAGCAACCCTCAATTGAGTGTAGTATCGAGTATCAACCAACCTCGGACTGCACCAAAGTCAGTTATCTCACTACCCTAAAGAGGCCAAGATAGTTCAATTAAGGTTCCTAAGGTCTGTTGATGCTTCACGACACCACGCGGAGGCCCCGTACTCTCCTTGACTGAACTCAAGGGTTACCGGTACACACCAAAGTGCCACATCAACGTAGCAGACTGTTTCAACCATGTCGGTATACCCCGCACAGTTCCCTCACAGCCTTGTTGCTACTTTCTAAGAAGGTTTCCCCAGATCCGGGTTAGGATCTATAGAACTCCCAAGACAGTCCCATAATTTAAAGCAAGCAAAGAAAGCAATTGAAAACACAGTTATGAACTAGCCCTAAGGTACACCTCACTTTAAGTTTAAGTCCCCAGTAGAGTCGCCAGTTCCAGATCCACCGATCACAACAACCATCCTTCATCGATAAACGATGAACCACAATATCAGTATCAAGCCCTGGCATGTCTTTTTACAACCAAGAAAATATCTCAACATAGTCACGCAACATCTGGACTAATCTCTTTTTTACATTTTCCTCTAGGTTGGCACCTATCTTGATTTCTTTCTTGTCCTCTTCAGTACCCAAGTTCACAACCTCGACTGGCTCTTCATGTGGTCGTATGGCTCTTTCTTATTGCATTAAGAGCCTGACAAGCTCTCCAGGTATTTCAGAATCTTCCTCACCTTCATCCTCGACTTGGTAGATCGGATTTTTGAAGTCATAATTAGCAATAGTAGAATTGTTATCAATGGGATCCAGGATGGATATGTGAAACAACCGGCTGAACCGTCAACGAATATAAAATAAATGATGTCACCATCAAACATTTTTTATCCTGCCGAAAAGGAAAGGTAAACATCGAGTAAACCCGAGAAGGAAAAAATCATGGTCAAACAACTGAGAGATCGGGTAAGAGAGTCTGTTACGGGAGGGGAAGGTATTAGCACCCCACACGCCTGTAGTATACTATGGTATCCACTATTGTTATTCTTATCTAATGGGTGTATTTAAAGTCTATGTCTAAGGTTTAAAGTAAAAAGAAAAGGGGGAATGCATGCAGAAGAAGAGGAAAAGAAAGTGTGGGGAAAATAAAGATATTTTTACAAAGATATGCTCGATTAGGCTCCACAAAAGCCTCCGCCTACTATCCCTTTTAAGGAATCAGAGCAGCCGTAGTTCGACTCAAATATTTTGGTTGGTTTGTGTTTTTTAGTTAAAAAAGACAAAAGCAATAGTCACGATGACAAAACATCAGATACAATGGAAAAACATCAACAATGATGGCAAAATATCAACAATGATGGCAAAACATAAGATAAGACGGCAAAATGTCAAACAAGATGGCAAATCATCAATAATGACGACAAAACATACCTAACATTGATATTGACAATCAAAGTAGGATAGCAAACATGGATGGCAAAACATCACAACACGGATAGCAAACATGGATGGAAAAACATCATAACATGGATGGAAAAACATCATAACATGGATAGAAAACATGGATGGAAAAACATCACAACATAGATGATAAAACATCACAACATAGATGATAAAACATCACAACATGGATGGAAAAACATGGATGGAAAAACATCGACACAAAGATAGAAAAATATCATGGCAAGGAATGACAAAACATTACAATTTAGATGATAAAACATCACACCTAAAAATGACATCGAAAATCAATGTAGGATAATAAACATAAGCGATGGTGAAACATCCATACAAAGATAACAAAATATTGCAAGGCGGTAAGATGTCAACTTAACAAAGTTTAAAACAAACCCAATAGACGCACAAACAATTAAGATTGGTTGGTATTTTTTATCTTGAAAAAGGATTTAATTTCATTAGAGATGTTTTATAATTTTCCAAGAAAAGAAAGTTTTTGTTTTAAGATGCAATATGCAAAAAAAGAGAAAAACAACTAAGGGAGACTATCCTAATCTCTAGCCCTAATGTAAGAATACAATTGTGGCCCAATGTCAAGGATAAAGGGGAACTATCTATCTATGTCAACATGCATGGATACCTATATTAAGGTCTGACTCGAATCGGGAAAGAAACAGGCACATCCCAGGGAAGCACAATAAATACAAAAAGTGCTTTGGCAAAAGCACACAATCGGGGTATACTGACTCAAGGGGTGGGGGTATGAAGAGAAAATTCTTTAGCTAAGGGGAGCGGATCACCCGAAGCAAACAAGCGGGAGACTAAGATGAAATAAAAATGAAAAGCATTACTTTAGCTAAGGGGAGCGGGTCACTCGAAGAAAACAATCGGGTAGCGAAGTGTCAGCAATGACCATTGCAATCTCCTGACAAGGTGTAGGGGTTTGATTGCGAAATCCTTTTCCACTTGACCGACTCGATACACATGATCTTGGGAACGTGTTCGGAGCTCGGAACTTGTAAAAAGTGAGCATAAGAACAACACAGATGAAAACTGGTGGGGGTTGATAACTAACCCTTTCCACATGCCTCTCCTTTTCTTTGGGAGGACTTAGGGACGATTGCTATAAAAGGAACTAAAACCATCATCCCGCTATACAAGCACAAATGTAAACACACCTGCAAAATACCTACTTTAAAGTTAGGGTTTTAAATAAACACAAATAGAGAACAAATACACATAGTACGAAATTTCCTTAACCAAGATCTTTAAATAAACCAGAGGGATTCCTGACATGATCAGCTACAGAGATCCCCGTCATACATCTGTATTCCTACTTCTCATGGACAAGAGAGCGATAAAATCCTACTTGACATGATCTCTAGAAAGAAATAGGATGCGGGAAGAAAATATAAGGGAGATGTACCAAACTGATAGCAATCTGTAGATGCTAAGCAATAACAAAGAAACTAGGAAAACTTCACGAGCTGCTATCATCAACAAAGAAAATACCATCAAAATAGACGATAAAGCATCAACAAATCAAGATCGAAATGCATAGCGGACACACCTGAATATCAAAAGTACACCTGCACGAAACATATTTCATACAGTATACGCAAATGACAATCACACGATGGAATATGTTGCAAACACATCCGTGTGATGCCATAGTACCTGCACGAAAATTAGATTTATGCAAAAATGATATCATTTGCGCATCATACGCAAATTTTAACTAAGTGACTGTATAGAGTGTCTTTCAACCAATAATCATGTGCTAATTAAAGGTTGAGAGCCTAACAATGTACCTTGCAAAGAATTCACAAAAGGAGTTAGAATTAACAAGGAAATATGTGCAAATATGCATTAAAATAAAGCAAAAATTGTCGTTTCTATCTGGGTAACCGGTTACCATAACTGGGTGACCGGTTACCATAAGTTGAACATTGGCTACTGACTTGGGGAAACCGGTTACCATAACTGGGTAACCGGTTACCATAACTGGGCACCCGGTTACCATAACTCAAAAGGTTGAGGAAAACGCTACTGTCTTGAGGTAACCGGTTACCATATCCGGGCCACCGGTTACCATGTACAAATATTTAAATTTTAGTTATGTGGAAAAGGTGGTAACCGGTTACCATAACCGGGTAACCGATTACCCACAAGCAGAAAGTAGCTTTTTCCAACTTTTTGACGTTTTGTCTCATGGCTTAAGCAATTGATCAAACACCAAACATCCATACATTCAATACATGATTTGGCATAATTCAAGGTCTAGATCCAAACTCCACATGCTTGATTAAGATAAAAAATTAAACCTCATGTAACATTCTCAATTTATTTCATCAATTAATACACTTTCATGAGAAACAACTTAATTCAATAAGCACTTAATTCAACTATTTAATTCCGGATCTACACATGATAATAAAATCAAATCATAATTCTAGGCTTAGATATATATTCTCGATTCAAAGTTCAACCTAGATTCAATTTGTGCTTGATTAAAAAGTGCTTCTCAAATAATCACTTATTTCAAAAGTGTTTAATTAAAGAAAACTCACCGATAGAAGTGAAGATGAATCTTAGGTTTTGAGATCGCAACGAACAGATCCACGATCAGAGGAGAATTGCTCTTGATCTTGACTTCTAAATCTTGATGAAAAAAAATTATTGTGTTCTTGATGAAAAAAGTTGTAGAACTTTGATTTGATCCTTGAGAGAATTGAGAAAAAATATTTTTGTGTTTTTCAGAATTGGTGAATTATGACTTGAATGTAAGCAAATTAGGCCTTGGATATGCAATTGGATTGAGCCTTGAATTAAAAGTGCGAGTCCGACATGACTGTAAAGTGCCACGTCATCATCCATACGGAATATTCAAAAGTTCCAACATAAAAAATAAAGATAATCAAATTTGTAACTCATTGTCGAAAGAACGGACTCAATTCGATAAACGACGAGGAAGTTATGAGTTTTTTAAGTTTCGCTGACACTGTGTCAGGCAAAAATAATTTCATGTGCAGAATTTTATTGCATCACGCGCGAAGAACACCAAAAACGAGAACCTTCGGGTCACCGTTTGCTTTCATATCTCCTTCAATTTTTTACCGTATCAAACATTAATACAAATGAATTCCGGTTCAACACCAATACGTCTTCAAAAACTCAAAATTCACGAGTCCTTCCTTCATGAATCAACTTTTAGCCTCCAGAGACGACATCAAGATGACATCGAGATGGAATTTTGGCAATCAGAACCGCACGCATACGACATTCCATCCGAAAGTTACGAATTTTTTAGTGCACATGAAATAACAGTTCAACCCACTTTTCCTTCGTATTTTTCATTGTATAACCTCAAAAAGAATGGTGTATTCAGAGATCTTCCTTTGAGATTTAGATTTTGGTCCAAATACAAAAGTTGAAGAGAACATCGAGATGGTTTCAGAACCTCAAGAATTAATCCAAAACACCATTCCAAACGGGAGATATGAATTTTCAAACTCAGATCAGCTGAAAAACTATCTCCTATTCACACTACTCATAATTCACCAGAAACACCCAAATCCTTTGCATCTTGACATGCGTTGAACAAATACATGAGCTTTCTTGTGTTTGACAAAAATACCTTAATCCCATGAGCACGGACCCAATGATAGGCATATATATGCGTGTTAACAAAGTATAAGCTAATTAGAGATAAAAAATAAAGAGGGCAAATTTTAGGGTACAATATGGATCTGCAATTTGTTGTGTGGGTGTGTGCAAGAACACATAGCTATTTTGAAAGTAAAATAAAGTAAAAGAAAGACAAAGAGCGCAAAATTTGAATACAAGTGTCCAATGATTAATTAAATGAAAATATGTTGATGATTAATGACAACCCTGACAAATGGACCATTGTGCCTCGGGTAAGGCACAAGTCTTAAAGTTTATTGTTTAAATTACATAACCATAAAACTTGAAAGTAAGAAAACAGAAAATAGCATTTACTCCTGACTAAAGGAGATTGGGATAAAGTTTTCAATCTTCTAATTATTGAGCCCACTGTTGGTAGTAAGGAAGATCCAACTGTCTATGTCGCAGTCACTATCAGCGTCTTCCACAATATTGGCTTGATTGTTGTGAACTCCATTATTGTTGATGCGGAATGGCGGTCTCTCAGAATTGGCACGATCACGACAGACAGTCCGCTGAACTTGTGAGGTGAAACCCAAACCAAACTTGTCAGATTTATAAGGAATATCAAGAAGTTGACCCTAAACAGTGCAACCACCTTCTTTAACCACAACCCTAACGTCTTTCAGAGAAGCCTTTTTAGGAACAACAAGAGTAGCTTTATCAATCGGGGTTTTCTGAGAAACAACTTCAAAGTTATGGAAAGGAGTCTCAATGAATTCTCCATCCATTTCGACATACTTGAAAGAGTTCAAATGGCTCACCATATATTCCTCTTCACCACAAACTGTAACGATCTTTTCCTTTACAGGACACTTCAACTTCTGGTGTAAGGTAGAAGTAACAGCACCTTCCCCATGAATCCAAGGGCATCCAAGAAAGAAAGAGTAGGCTGGACGAATGTCCATCACATAGAAATTAGATTCAAAGACCTGGGAACCCACTTTGACTGTAAGATCAACCTCTCTATGCACTGTTCTCTTTGAACCATCAAAATCTCTCACTATAATGTCACTAGATTTTAGCACGATCCTTTTACAGTCCATTTTGTCTAAAGCAACTTTTGGCAAAACATTCAACGAGGAACCTGTGTCTACCAACATATGAGATAAGGTAGTGCCCCTACACTCAATAGAGACATGCAGGGCCTTATTATGATTCCTTCCCGTGGGAGTTAAGTCTGTGTTAGAAAAGCCTAGCCCATTATCAGTTGTTAGGCTAGCAACATTGTGATCGGTGGAAATAGAACTGACTGTTTTAAAGCTGGTTCGCGAAATGTCGCGGTAAGCAAGAGTCGCCACCGTCTTTTATTTTCTCTAACAAGGAAAGGACAAAAGCACAGCAAAATTCCTTTTCGAGATGTTTCTCGGGTTCGGGAGGTAGATTATAGAAAGGGAAGGTGTTAGCACCCTTTCTATCCGTGGTTATCCACGGGCTCTTAGGTACTTGCTCACTATGTTTTCAAAAGTTTTTGCTTTTCTTGTGTTTGTGGGTTTTGAAAAAGTTTTGTTTGAAAACTTCGATTTAACTCTTGTATCTGTCCTCAAGAGTGTATGAAGTGTTGTTTGAAAACTTTGTTTGAAAACGTGTAAGTGCGAAAAGTATTTTGTTTTGAAAGAGCAAGTACCTGAGAACATCTACCTACTCAAAAGAAATTAAGTTGTGTAAATGTCCTTTAGACAGTGCTATCCCACTATTGAGAAGTAGGTAGCACCGTCGTTGGAGTTTTTCGGGTCAATTCGATGTTAGGGACATGTGTGGTCACCAAAGCAATAGTAGGACGCCTTAGTGGTAACCCTAATGTCCTAGATCCTTTTTATCCGAGGCAACCGTTTCGAGGCAACTGGATCTTTAGACAGGAGGGCGACCTCTAAAACACCCTATACTTGACGACCACCTCGAGGCAACCAAGTGAGGCGTACCCTAGGAGTGGCATGTGCACGTGTGTCCAATTCAATTAAGATTATCTTGTACATGTTATTTGTGAGCTACGAGTTGGTTTTATTTTCATACAAGTCTTGCAGGCATATTAACAGTTAAGAGTGCAGAAAATAAATTGCGGAAAGTTGAATCTACGCTATTACAAGGCGCGGGTCTATACATCGCCAAAAAACAAAACCCATTTTGGAAAATAAAATGCGAGAAAATAAATAAAGCGATAAAAGCCCTAATTAACTATTACATCCTCGGAAATAGTTACATAAATATAATCAAAAAGAATTAAAGCGCGAAAGAAATTAAATCGGGAACGTCTTAGGGTTTTGACCCTTTTTGAGAAAAAGAAAGTAATTTGGTCCTTTTTGCAATTAATTAAATATTAAACCTAAACCTAATTAATTAAATAATTAAAGAAAAAAAATGTTTTTGTGTTTTTTATGTTTTTAATGAAAATAAAAATAAGAAATTAAAAGTCAAAAGAAAAACCCTAATTCTAAATTTATTTTATTTATTGTAAAAAAAAAGATTAAAGTTAACCTAATTTAACTAAATTAATTAATTTACATTTATTTACAAAAATAATTATTAATAGTGAAAATAATAAATAATAAAAATAAACAATATTTTAAGTTTCTGATTTTTATTATGAAAAATAATTTATGAATTAATTAGATAATAGTAATAATAATTATTAAAGAAAATAAAAAGAAAAGGAAAATAAAAAAGGATAGTAAACCAGGGGGGTTGATGGACCCATTGGAGGTGAATTAGCAATCTGAGCCCATTAAGAATCAAGCCTTTGTTGACATTCTTGAATGGTCCACGCTGGCTTTGATCTGAGAACATGGTGTTCATCACCTTCTGGCCTTTGGATTTATGATCATGGCCACATGGCGCCTGGGATGTGGGAGTGCATGGTAGGGCGTTGTTGGATAGCCTGCACGTAATTATGTCATGCAAAATAGAAACAAATATAGGGTGGACCTGGGAATCGAACCCAGGTCCCAATGATGATCAGCCAGATCACCAACCACTCCACCACGCGCTTGCTTCTGTTAGTATAATGACCAATAAATATAATATAAAAAACATAACGCTTATGCTGGAAAGAGAAACAAGCGCGCGTTTTATTTGAATGGACCAATCATGGAGCAACACATCTTCATCTCCTTCGCTGAAACCTGCAAAATATATGTTAGATAGCGGGGGTTTTTAACCCCCACAAACTAAAAAAGGAAAAATAGCGATTAAGTCTGTGCGCAATATAAATTGTTCGCGATGGTTGCATCTTGCTCGTCTTGTTCATACGGTTTCAGCCATGGGCATTATGAGGCTTAATTTTTCTTGTATGGGAAAGCCCCAATTTTGAAACTGAAGAACCCTAATATTTGTCAATGGTGATTCTTGATTCCGTGCATCATAATCTAATTAACCTGCATCATTAGCTTCCTATGGACTCAAACGATGCAAAACAAACAATAAATTGTGTTAATGATGCGTGAAATAAACAACTCGATTCCAGGAAAAAAACACAAACCCTTAAACTGTTCTTGGTGATTCTGACAGCTTCAAGGCTTAGTTTTGATTGCAATATGTTCCTTACACCTCCAGCAATGTATTGGAAACAATAAAAGGCTTTGAATTGGCGTGGAAAGTAGAATTCAGTTTTGGCCTTTTTCTTGATTTTTCAATATTGGTTATGGCTCAGTATGCAGCAATCTCATGTCCACATGAATAGGGTTAGCTTCTGTATATGTAATAGAATGAAACTAGGGTAAATCTTGGTCCAAAAATCCATGGCATTATGGTTTGTATATTTGATTTTCAATCAAATATTTTTGCATCTTTTTGATTGAAAAACCTTTCCAAATTGGGAGATTTTGTCCCCTTGACGTGTACACGAAATCTCCAGCACATGTTGACCACTTTTGCTTCACAAAAAGATTTAGAAATCATATCTTGGTATTTTCCTACAATTAAATTAATTAAATGAACTAAAAAATCAATTAAAAATCCAATTAATTAATAAAATAAGAAAATAATTCAATTTAATCTCAATGGGTCGTGCATAAGCCTTGGACAAAGTTTCAAGAAGGAATTTGAGGCCCATTAGCAAAAATGAGGTGTTTTGGGTAAAGTTGACTTTTGTAAATTCCCAAAAATTTCCCAACTTCTCCAATGCATATCTTGCTCAATTTTGATCATATGAACATGTTCTTGGACATTTTGGAAAGGTCTTGAAGTCCTCTAACCAATAACTTTGGTCCCATGTCATTTGGATTTACCAATCTCAAGTTATGGTCTTTGACTTAAAGTGCCTTTTTGTTGACTTTTAAAATTGACCTATAATGTAGAAATTGATAACTTTTTGTGAGAGCATTTCTTGGACTTGGAATGTGAAGATGAGTTGTATCCCCTTCAAAATGAGCATTGGATGGGATTTTTCTGATGAACCATGAAAAAGTTATGCCTTGGTCAAGTTACAGTTGACTTTTTTGCTGTCCAAAAATAGAAACTTTTGCATCTTTGATGATTTTTGAGCTATCCTTGTGGAATCATGATCAAGATTTGATCAAATGATGATTGTGATCTCAAAATAAGATGTTGACCAAATTTTTTGACTTTTGACTGTAAAATGACCATTTTACCCCTGCAGTTGATTGTGAAGCAAATGAAGCTTTTGACTGTGCAATTTGACCCTGTGAGTCTTGAGACTTGGCATGTAGATGCTTGGAAATGTATATAGGCCCATGGGACTTGATTGGACCACTGAAAGCCTCAAATTCATTGAAGGAACCAAAACCCTAATTTTGACTGCCTTAGGAGGCATTTGGACTGTGCAATCTTTGAGTAGTCTTGAACCATTTGAGGATGATTCTTGATAAACCTTGAAGAATATGGGAGGGAAAATTTTGGGGTACAACAAACATGATTTTCGAACTAATCAACAGAGATTCCCTACGATACCTGAGCTGATTTCATAATTTTTACCAAAGCCTGAGCATGGGCTTCAGAGCATAACAACAGGGATAGAATAAATATTTTGGAAGGTGCATGCCCTAACTATTCAACAATCTTGTAGTCACTCTTTCGGATAATATTTAATATTTCCTCCATCTCTTGCTTGGAGGTGTCTTCAACAGTGACCTTCTTCGGTGCCTTAGTCTGGACAGGCTCAGTCATATGTTCTTTGTCTCGAGTCTCAGCAATAGTAGTGATACAAACTAGTGTAGCAATAGCCTTCGGATAAATCTCTAGAGAGAAAACCCTTCCACTTATGGTAACCTTACTAGTCCCAAAAATATTACCAACATCAGGATCAGTAACTTCAGGGCTTTCATCTTTTTCAGTCAATGGTTCTTGCTTGACACCATGGTAGTATACATCAGCTCCATAATTCCAAGGGATAACCTTATCAGAGGAATATGGAATTGGCCCGGGTGCAGTAATGATAAGAGGAGCAACTCTAGGTTCGGTAGTAATCTTCACAGAACCCTTAGAAGTGATCCTTATAGGAGTACCAGAAATTGTAGACACATATTCAAGCTTCAGGACTTGGGATGTACTCTCCATAAAAAAAGAGTATTCTCAAAAGGAATTTTCTCAAATAGAATCGCACGATCATCCATCAAACACGGAATACCTTCTTTCAGTAGTGTATAACCATTGGATTGAGATGCACAATAGTAGCAGTCTTCAGCATAACCCATAAATAAACCAGCTTGGAGCAGCTTCTCCTTAACAATCATCAGAGGAGTAGTCAAAGCATTCACAGTAGGAACATAAGAAACATCTTCAATAGCATTAACACCCTTATCATGATTAGACATAGGTGCAGTAATCACATTAGAAATCTCGGGAGGATCAAATTCAATTTCCTTAGTGTCGATCATGTCTTGGATCTTATTCTTTAGAGCCCAACAGTTACTAGTATCATGCCTGGGACTATCAGAGTAGTATGCAGACCTTGTATTTAGATTATAGCGGGGTGAGGAAGTGTTGGGATTTTGAGGCGTTTCTCTCAATGTAATAAACCTTTCCTTCAACATTTGTTGCAATGCTTGAGCCAATGGCATGTATATTTTTGTGAATTGTCTCCTGGGTACATCCTGCCTACGCTGATTATTTTGTTGTTATTGTTGCACTGGCGTAGGATTAGATATTAGTACTGCCCCCATAGATTGGTCACGGTCACGCTTATTACAACCCTTCTGGCCGTATACAACATTGGATTCTCTCTTTCCATTATAAGCCTTCTTCACAATATTTGAAGATGCAGCCACTTAGATTTTACCACTTTTGATTCCATTCTCAACATGTTCCCCTGTCAATATCAGTTCAGTGAAGCCAACCAAAGAACTTCCAAGTAGGTGATTATAGAAAGGACCTGTCAGTGTACTCATGAACATGTCAACCAACTCTCTATCAACCAAAGGAGGCTAAACTTTGCCCGCAAGATCTCTCCATTTTTGTGCGTACTCCTTGAAACCTTCCTCAAAACCCATGTACATACTCTATAATTGCATGTGGGTTGGTGCCAAGTCAGAATTATATTGATATTGCTTATAGAAATCAGCAGCCAAATCTTCCCAGGTATGAATATTGGTCCCTTTTAGTTGATAGAACCAGTCCAACTGTGTTCCAGATAGACTCTCTTGAAAGAAATGAACCTACAACTTCTTGTCAGCAGTGTGCGGTTACATTTTCCGAACATATAACCTCAAGTGCAACTTCAGGAAGGAAACTCCATCATACTTGGATAAGGTAGGAGTTTTGAATTTAGGAGGACTGACAACTCCTGAAACTAGACCCAAATTATCAAAGTTCAATCCAGACACTTCTGAATATCCATAACTCTCAGACGCTCTTCCAACAACTTATACTTCTCATCAGCAGGGGGATATTTCTCATCCAAATAAGCATCTTCCTCTTCATCATGAAATTTGTTAGAACCAGGACTGCTTCTTTAAGTTTTCACACTCTTACCATCTTTATCCTGTTTGTCATCTTCATCCGATGGGATATTAATATCTTGAGCTTGCTTGACTGGACCTCTAAACCTTATCCCCATGTTAAGGACGCCAATTGGTTTTTTTGTCTTCTTATTTTTCTCACTGGTGACAAGTGCCTTCAATTCTTCCTGCCTCTTGGCTAAGTTCAGGAACATCTGTTGAAATTGGGCTTTCTGAGCTTGGAGATCTTTGATTGTCTGTTCAAAAGCCATTTTTCTGCTAAAATAAACAGTAAGAGGATGAGAAAACTTGTCTTAAGAACACATGTTATGTAATGATATGCATGACTTGTAGATGCATATGCAATATTTTCAAGGATCTCACAGGATTAAAAATTTGAAATATCAGAAATTGAGTCTGGTTGCAGCTTTTTCTGAAGAACTTTGAGTCTTCATCTTTGAAATACTTTCCATAATAATCAAGATCACCATATCAAGTCAGTCCTAGCCCCTGATTCAAAAGAATGTACTTTGATCTTAACAATATCTAGTTAGAGGAAAATAAATCCTCTTGCCCCTTGCTAGAAATCTGGCTTATGATGATCCTGCACCAAAAATCCCTAAGATCCTTGAAATGGTTAGCAAAGTGTTATGACATGATGATATGATGTTATGATGTTATGTTCGTGTTAGATAGATAGAAAACACAAACAAGTCACACAAGAGCCTTAGGTTTAATGTCTTGCATGAAGTCCAAAGGTAGGTACCCTTCCCCATTAGAGTTAAGTTGGCTAAACTTGTCCTAAAAATAGTAACCGGGTTCTAGGAATCTCATATTACCGAACTTTCTCACATGCTTTATTTTAGCACGGAAACTGGCTTGCCACCAAAGCATCCCGAAATTTGAATCTCAATGAGCATAGCTTCGAGTATCAACCAACTATGGACTCCACCAAAGTCGGCTATCTCACTACCTTCTAATGGCAAAGATGGATCAATTAAGGTTCTAAAAGTAAGTTAGTGCTAATGACACCATGCGAAAGCATAATGTTATCCTTGACTGGCTCAAGGAACATCAATACAAACCAAAGTGTCGCACTAACCGTAGCCATCACTTCAATCATATCGGTCTATGTCGTACAATTTTCATGATCTATTTCTACTTACCTAAGGCATCCCTAGATTCGGGTGTAGGATCTTACAAGTAAATAAACCCAAACAAAAACCCTTAAAGTAAAGCAAGAAAAACAATCAATTAAAGCAAATAAAGTGATCTAACCCTAAGGTAACCCCTCTTTTTTTTGCATTCCCCAGCAGAGTCGTCAGTTCTGTAATACGGTGAGAGAACTGTCTTTTTTTGTTTTATCCAAATGTGAGGATAGAAAGAGTCACGACTGACTTTTCTTTTATTCATTATTTAGGTAAGGGTGAAAAGAACAGGAAATACCTTGATAGACTTTGAGTTCTGGGGGTACGTTATGAAAAGGGAAGGTGTTAGCACCATTTTCATCTGTAGTTATCTATGGGCTCTTAATTGCTAACTAACTTTTCAAAATTTTGCTTTGTGCATGTGATTTGTTTGAAAATATTTTTAAAATCTAACTTTGTAATGATTCTTGTATCAGTCCTCAAGAATATGTACAAAGTGTTTGAAAAGTGTAATGTATAAAAATGTTTTGTTTGTGAAAGAGGTTGTGAGCAAGCGATTAAAAGTTCCTTACCCACTAAAGGTCGTTTTTATTATTTTGCTTCTCCTTTAGAGATAGTTCCATCCATTCCATTAATTGGTAGGTAGCCCTATCTATTGGATGTGAAGGGACAGGCGTAGGATCATCAAATGGTCAATGAAGACAACATGTAGAGATACTTTAGCAATTTGTATCGGAGGGACTAGATCATTTTTTGTAGGCAACTTCAAAGGGTCATCGAGGGACTATTATCTTTATTTTTAAGGGTCTTTTGCTAAAGCATCCCCACTTTCGAGGGACGTGATCATTGTTTCCGAAGGCAACAAAGAGAGGTTACCCTAGAGGTACAAGCTGTGAATAGTGTTTTGATTCAGTTATTTATCTTGTATTAAGGTTATCTATGTTGATTTTAGTCTTGGCATATAAACCCTAATTACTAGCAGTTATGAAGTATACAAAAAATTAAAGTGCGAAAATTAAAGACCTAACTTATTACAGGGCTTTGGGGCAGTTACATAAGAAAATGTGGGAAAGTAAAGTGCGGAATTTAAACCTAAGATATTACATCACGTGAGAAGTTATATAATAGGTAAAAATGTGAGAATGTAAATATACGGTATTACAAGAAAAAGTTTTGTGACCTGTACAATTTCTCTAAGAAAATAAATAGCGAAAGAAATAAGAAAATGTTAGAAAAATGTTTGAATGTTTTTGTATTTTTTGTGAAAAAAATTATTTGAATGATAATAATAATTAAAACCTAAATTCTAATTGATTTTAATATTTAAGAAAAAAGGTTGATTAATTAATTAATTAATTTAATAATGTCAAAATTTAGTTATTTATTAAAAAAAACTAAACTTAATTTATTAGGGTTTTGAAAAAGAATTAAATTTCTTAATGGTTAATTAAGAAAATAATTAAGAAAATAATGAAAGTTAGTGAAAATTAAATATTAGTTATGAAAAACCTAATCCTAATTTATTAGTAAAAGGGTTAGTTTGATGATTAATTAAAAGAAATTAGGTTTAGTGTTAGAAAAATCAAGGAAATAAGGTTAAACAAAAAAAGGGTAAAACTGCATGGGATGGGTGTTGAACCCACACCCTCTAGCTTCATGCGCTGCACTGCTTGCCACTAAGCCAAGTGCTAGTTTGTGTTTGGAAATAGAAATGAATGATAATATATGAAACCTGCATGAATTTGGAAAAATAGCAACAAAAAAATGGCAAATGCAGGGATCAAACTCACGCCCTTACGTTCACAAACCTTCGTCTTGACCAGCGGTGCTACGCTCTATCCGGTCATACAGTTATCAAGGATTTATTTTTCTCAGCAAGACAGCTACTCAACTTACATGCACATCCATTACATTCATATATCATAAACATTGATGAAACACATTTTATTGCATCATACATATCATGCAACATAACTTCGTGTTTTAGCTAACATTTTACCCTTTTCAGGATAAGATTAAAAGACTATTATTAACAATTACTCGGAGATTTCAGATATAGTATGGATACACCCCAGACATGGCGGTCATTCTATTACTCATTCAGACTTCAGCAATCTGATACGGACTAGATACACTCCAGATACGACGGCCATTCTATCTCTCATTCAGATTCAATTATCAACTTCAAGATCAGATACGCTCCAAACACGGATGCCATTCTGGCCCTTACACCAAAAGTTTGATTCTCCCCAGTGCAGTCGCCACATAAGTCATTCTGTTACTTACTCAGATCCCTGTTACAGTCTCAGATACACTCCAAACCCGGAAGTCATTCTGCTACTCATACAGATCTCAACCACAGATACAGTTCAGATACGCTCCAGACACGGTTGCCATTCTGTCACTCATTCAGAACTTATCCCCATCACACAGTTGCTCCATGTATAGATGTTTCTCTGTTACCCATTAAGAATACAGATACATTCCGGACACAATAGTCATTCTGATATTCATTCAAAGATCAAATGCAGTTACAACTCGGATACGCTCTAGACACGGACGCTATTCCTCTGCTCATACAGACTCAGTCTCCAGATACAGTTCAAATGCATTCCAGACACGGATACCATTTTGATACTCATTCTTCTGACCTACAACATTGTAGTTCAACAAACATTATTGGATGGCATCTTTAAGCCCATCTCCATCAAGATTCTACCATCTCTAAATGGCATCTTTAAGCCCATTCCCTCCGTTACATTTTGACGAGTGCAAATTTACGGGCACTCTGGTGTCCAATCCTCTTTTACCTTCGAGTCGTGAAAGGAAAACTTTCTAATCTAACTCTTCAGGTTCAAGAAGATTGAACAGGGGAAACTGTTGTACCCCAAAATTTGCCCTCTCCTTTTATCAACATTTCTCATCACAAGGCTCTTGGAACTCAAGACCAAGCTAGGGTTTGCTCTGCTCAAGACACCTCCTTGCACTGTTGACCTAAACTAGGGTTTGAGTTTGCATAGGGGTTTTTGGACCTTCAATGCCCAAATTAACTTTCATACTTCATGTTGGGCTCATAAGTTTGTCCATGCCAAGTTTCAAGCCTTGAATCAAACTTTTTCCCAGTCAATTGGACAGTTGACCTAGAAATCAACTGTATTGGGGAAAAAGTCAACTGTGGCCAATTGACAGTCAAACCTCATGAATTTTGACCCACATCAACATTATGAACTCATTTGAACCATTTGATCAAGTTTGTACCACAATTCCATAAGAAATTTGATCAGATCACCAAAAGGGTAAAATGGTCATTTTTAGGGTTTTGACTGTGCAAAGGCAATTTTTGACTGTTTGACCTAGCCAATGGCAAATTAAGCTCAACCATGGACTCAAGGACTCAATGGCATCATCTTTACCTATTCAACAAGTTCAAAAGATCTCAAATGCATAGGATTGACAGATGAATTTTTTTCAGTCAACTGATCAAAATTTGACTGTATACTGAAAAGTCAAACTTTGACTTTTTGGTCAAAATCAAGTACCAAGGGTCATTTTTCATCAAGATGTGTCAAATTATGAAACTTGTTCATCAAGAAACCCAAAATTGCAAATTAGGGTTTGAAATTGAAAAAATTTCATAACTTAGAAATTTTCTAAGTTATGAAATTTTCTTAATTTTTCCTAACTTTGTCCCATATTTTCACCAAAATGCAAATGGATTCAAACAAAACTTACAATATGAAAGTTGTAGTCCATCAAAAAGTCTACAACTTTGATTCACAAAGTTTTCTCAAAAGAAGCTTGGATCTCAAGTTATGATTTTTGGAACAAGGGTACCTAAAACTTTTAACTTAGAGAAATTTTGCCCTAGTTTTGGCAGAATTTTGACCCATCTTCTTGGCCATTTTCACATAGTTCCACTTGGATTCTCAAGTTTAATTTCAAAGATGGATTATAGTACATGTTGCAAGCTTTCCAAATTGTCCAAGAACTCCTCAAACACATTTGTGGTTAATGAGAATCGAATGCTTGAAGTTGGCAAAAACTCACTTTGTAACCATGGCCAATACATGTTCATACAACTTGCAAAATCTGACCAAACTAGCTTTGTACTTAATTACAGGCCTCTAAACCAATTTACACTCAAAAATTGAATGCAAATACATTGGACATTAGTGTTATTCTGATCATTAGAGCTTGGCACAATGAATAATTCCATTTTGGGCATAAAGATGACACTTCCATTTTCATAAAGGCAACTTTATGTCAAATTGCTTTTCTTGAGCCTTGGAATTTTTTTTTGCAGCAAATAACTTCCACAAACTCAGGCAAAGGTACAAGAAACTTGTGCATGCTTGGAGATATCCTGTACAAGCCTATCTCATTTCACTTCACATTTTTCTTTCAAAACAAGTCATTGTGCCAAAAGTCCATATCTTGCACATTTGATAAAATCAACTGAAGCCAACATTTGAAACAAGTTTTACACATCCTTGTAAGCCAGAAACACGAGCCTTTCACCTCTAAAGCACCCTTATACACAAAAATCACATTTTCTTGCAAAATAGGGCAGTTGCTGCAACTTGAGTGCCATAGCTCATTTTGCTCGTGCGTTTTGCTCCTTTCCACTTCTAACACCTTCCATTCAACTCACTCAAGCTATCCTAAACTTCCATTGCCAACTGTAACTCCATTTACAGTGTTCACCATTTTCATTTCAAGCTTGTGCAGGTTGACTTCTGTAGAAAGATTCAGGCCATTTCAAAATAAACTAAGCATTGGGAAAGGTTCAGGGAACATCAAGCAAGCTCAAAAGAACCTCATGCCTCACTGAAAGTTGCTGCATTGTCCAACTCGAATCCAACTAAAATAGGTTTTTCATGAACTTCTATCTCTCTATTTAGGAACATTTAGCCTTAGGTTTATGAATGAAAGATGTAGTACTCATTGCCCTGAAACCATACTGTTGCACCCCAAAATTTGCCCTCCCATATTCTTCAAGAAATTGCCAAGCTAAGCTGCAAAAGTCCCCAAGGGTTGCACAGTTCAACTGTCTCCTATACAGTCAAAACTAGGGTTTGGATTCTGATCAAAGAAATGAAGTTTTCAAGGACCCAATCAAGCCTCCTATGCCTACAAATATGGTCAAGTATCCTCATATCAAGTTTCAAGGCATTCAGCTCAAAATTGCACAGTCAAAACCCTAAATTGCACTACAGTCAACTGTAGGGGCAAAATGGTCATTTGACAGTCAAAAGTTCAAATTTTTGGTCAACATATCATTTTGAAGCCACAAACATCATTTGATCAATGCTTGATCATGATTCTCAAAATTTGGCTCAGAAATCATCAAAGATACAAAAGTTACTATATTTGGACAGTTGAAAAAGTCAACTGAAATTGACCAGAGCATAACTTTCACATGGATTATCAGAAAAAATTCCATCCAAAGCTCATTTTGAAGAGAAAGACATTTCCTACAACTCATCTTCATACTTCAAGTCCAAGAAATGCTCTCACAAAAAGTTATCAATTTCAACATTATAGGTCATTTTCAAAAGTCAACAAAAAGGGACTTTAGGTCAAAGGCCATAACTTGAGATTGGTAAATCAAAATGACATGGGACCAAAGGCATTGGTTAAAGGACTCAAAGACCTTTCCAAAATGTCCAAGAACATGTGAAAAGCTTAAACATTGAGCAAGTTATGCCTTGTGGAAGTTGGGAAATTTTTGGATGTTTTGAAAAGTCAACTTTGATTCAAATGGTCTAAAATTGCTAATGGGCCTATTTTCTTCCATGATTCATCATTCCAAGCCTATGCACGACCACTTGGCCCAAAGGGAAGCATTTTCTCATTTTTTTATTTATTTATTTGGATTATTATTTATATTAATTAAATTAAATTAATTAAATGTGTGAAAAACATCTAAATGAACCAAACAAATCTTTTTGTACACATTTCAAGGTCAATATTTCGTGCACATCCTAATTAGGCAAGTTTTGGTTTGATTTGAGCTAATTGACACCAAATTGCACATGAAAAAGATATGTAAAGATTCTTAGAAAATCAAATATGCAAAACAATGAATGCCTTGGATTTTATCCAATTTTGTTGACCTAAAAGCTTCCATACATATTCAGAATCACAACCCTAAGGCAAAGAGACAAAAAGCTGCGCAAAAAACCATTGAACAAACTTGGAATTTTTGGCAAAAAAGTGCAAAACTGAAAAGCACTCTAGAGGACGATTCAAAGCCTAATTCCTTTTCCAATAGTTTCCTTGTGTTCCTCTGAAGCTAGCTGAATCATTCTCCAGGTCCCATACTTAAAGAAACGCAAGGTTGCTATCAAAGTTGGTAAAGGAAATTTCGAAACTGATTCCCATTATCTATGCATCTTTAACATATTCTATTGCTATTTTTATACTCAGGGTGATGTTTACAAACTAACTGTATGGTTTAATTAAAGTTTCGTGCCCTATAGGAGATTCCACCATGCGAGAATTCTAGGGTTTGCAGGTTTTCGATTTGGGGCTTTCATAACAAGGCAAAATTAGAACTCCAAATCAGTGCCATCAGACTCAGAGCATCAAGACGAAGATGATGGAACCCTCGCGCTCAATTTATGAGCGTTGAGGGTCTAATCGCTATTTTCTTAAAGCACCCCTTAAGCCACGCCCAGAAAACCGTGGCCATACGTTCATGTTTCAGAAAAAATGAGGAAGACGACTCCGTGTCAAAACGTGATAGGCACATTTGAATTCTCGCGCGCTAATCCACTAATGCTTTGTTTTGTCCTTATAATATTTATTGATTATTTATATATCAAAGATGTCAATTGGCACAGGTGGTTGATGCAAGCGCTAGTAATCCACTTGACCTGGGTTCGAACCCCAGGTCTCACATATGCCCATGCTATTTTTCTATAAGTCTTCCCATGCAGGCACAACGTTGAAGCGTACCATGCTCCATCATCATCCAGACGTCCACGTGCTTAGTGGAATCAGATCAATGGCCAAGATTCAAAGAACGCTGTAGGCTTAGGTCAATGCATCATATGTGATTCCAAAAAGTCCATGAGGCCAAAATCAATTGGGCCAGCATTCTAAGATCAAGACCTCCAATTGGGGCCTGAACCCCCACCCTGGTTTGCAATTCTTATTATTTTTTATACCTTTAAATTATTGTTTATTTATTTTATTGTTTTGCTTTAATTAATTTTTTTTACAAAATATAAAAACATCACAAAAAAAAATCAGAAAAAAGATAAAAACATAATAAAATATTTATTTTATTTATTTTCTTGTAGATAATTAACATGTAAATAAATTTAGTAAAATAGGTTTTAACTTTAATTTTTTTTTAATAACTAAAAATCCAAAAATATAGAATTTAGGTTTAATTGTTAATTTTATTCCTTTTAATTTCCCTTTTTACAATAATAATGTTTATTTTATTTATTTTCTATAATTAAATTTTGCATGTAAATTAACTTAGATTTAAATTAGGTTAAAACTTAATATTTTCACAATAAACTTAAAAAACATTAGAATTAGGGTTTGACGCTTCATTTTAATCTTAATTAACTATTCTTTCTATTAAATCTTAAAAAATACAAAAAAATACTAACAAAACATTTAATTTTTAATTTTAATTTCCTATTAATTTTAATTTTGCAAAAGGGTTCAACGCCCATTGTTTTAATCATTTAATTTTGCGCATTTATTTTATGTCGTTTATTATAATTATGTATCTCTCCCAAAGCGTTGTAATTTAAACTTCCCGCACTTTTACTTTGCTTCATTTATTCTCCGTCAAATCGGGTCCGGTTTAATTTTGGCGATGTGGACCCGCGCCATTTGTAATAGTTGTAGATTTATTTTCCCGCAACTTTTAACTGTTAAATAAGCATGCAAGAATGAATGGCCTTAAAAATAAAATCAAGCGTAGATCACAATGAACATGACAAGACAAATCTCAATGAAACTGACACACAAATTCGCACACACCACCCCTAGGGTACGCCTCACTGTTGCCTTTCGAAAGGTGATCGTCGAGTAGAGGACGTCTTAGTAAGTCCTCATGATCCGGGAACCTGGCATGAGGGTAGCTTCTAAGGTGTCTTCCCATTGCTCTGGTGATCACCATGTCCCTAAAACTCGAATTGACCCGAACACCTCCAACGGTGGTGCTACCTACCTCTCAATGGTGGGATGGCATTACTTTAAAGGACATTTACACAGACGAATTCCTTAGGGTAGGTAGATTCTCAAGGATACTTGCTCTAATCTCAAAACAAACTCAAAAAGACTTTTCACACCAACACGTTTTCAAAAGCTTTCAAAGCAAACTTTTCAAACACTCTGACGTACGAGTCGAACTGAAATTTTTCAAAGAAACTTTTTAAACCCACATTGAAAAGCAAACAAACATTTTTGAAAACACATTGAGCAAGTATCTAAGAGCCCATGGATAACCATGGATAGAAAGGGTGCTAACACCTTCCCTTTCTATAACCTACCTCCCGAACCGAGAAACTATCTCTTTAAGGAATTTTTCTGTGCTTTTGTCCTTTCCATTTGGAGAAAATAAAAGACGGTGGCGACTCTTGCTTCCGCGACATTTCGCGAACCAGCGTTAAACAGTCAGTTCCAGATCCACCGATCACAGAACTGGCGACTCTGCTGGGGACTAAACTTAAAGTGGGGTGTACCTTAGGGCTAGCTCATAACTATGTTTTCAATTGTCTTCTTTGCTTGCTTTATTATTGTGGGTTGCTTGGGAGTTCTATAGATCCTAACCCGGATCTGGGGGATACCTTTCTTAGAAAGTAGCAACAAGGCTGTGAGGGAATGTGCGGGGTATACCGACATGGTTGAAACAGTCTGCTACGTTGATGTGGCACTTTGGTGTGTACCGGTAACCCTTGAGTTCAGTCAAGGAGAGTACGGGGCCTCCGCGTGGTGTCGTGAAGCATCAACAGACCTTAGGAACCTTAATTGAACTATCCTGGCCTCTTTAGGGTAGTGAGATAACTGACTTCGGTGCAGTCCAAGGTTGGTTGATACTCGATACTACACTCAATTGAGGGTTGCTTTCCTGGAATATTTCGGTCGCCAGTTCAGTGGCTAAATCGAAACGATGAACAATGAAAGCAATCCCGTGATATTAGGAACCTTAGAACCCGGTTACTTTGATTAGGACAGGTTGAACCCACCAACTTCAAGAGGGTAATACCTAGACCTCATGCTGGCCTGAACCCTAAGGGCTCTTTTGTGTGACTTGTGTGCCTTCGTACTTGACTATCTGCGTGCTTGTTACCTGACACTTGTTCCTTGCAGGTCTTGTTTATAGTCCTTAATTGGGACTCATAGCAGGGTACTAAATTTCTTGCAGGGCTGTTTATAGTCCTTAAGTGGGATTCATAACAGGGTTACTCACATTACCCCATACATAGCATGACATCATACCATTGCATACCATTGCATACATCCTAACCCATTTCAAGGATCTCAAGGGCTTGTGATGCAGGTCATGACAAATCAAACATCTAGCCAGGGGCAAAGAGGATTTATTTTCCTCTAGCCAAGGGTGTCAGGGGCTATGACCCACTGGATATGGTGAGCCTTTGACCCTTGAAGAAGGACTCTCGACAACATGAAGTTCCTTCAATCAAGTTACCGGTTCTCAACTCTAACAATTTCTCTGTTTATCCCGCGAGGTCCTTGAAAACATTACATGCATGTCATACATCTCATTGCATTGCAGGTACCCCTTGGATAGGTTTCTTACCCTTCTTCGCTGTTTATTTCAGCCGATCGTCATGAACCCTGAATCATCAGCCGAGCAGACTATCAAGGACCTCCAGGCTCAGAACGCCCAGTTCCAAGAGCTGATCATGAATTTGACCCAGGGGCAACAAGATCTGAAGGCTCTGCTTTTGAAGAAGGACAAGAAGAAGAAGAGGACTGTTTTGTTCAGCCCTAGACGCAAATCTGGGAATACACCGCAAATTGAAACTGAGAGGACAACCCCATCTGTGGGAAAAAGCAGTCATCAAGAGGAAAGGGTGCCCAGTCCAGAGGTCTCTGACAATGAAATAGATTTCGACGACGAGCAGTACCCTCCGGCTGAGGACAGGTATAAACAGTTGGAAGACCGGCTCAGTGCTATGGAGATACAAAAGGTGCCTGGCCTGGACTTCGAGGATCTAGGTCTGTCTTCTGGGGTAGTGATCCCGCGCAAATTCAAGGTGCCTGCCTTTGTTAAATACGACGGGGCATCCTGTCCTAAGTTGCATCTCAGGGCTTATACCAGGAGGATCCAGCCCTATACAGCTGACAAAAACTTATGGATCCATTTCTTCCAAGAGAGTCTTTCAGGGACTCAGCTCGAGTGGTTTTATCAACTGAATGGAGCCAACATCCGTACCTGGGAAGACTTAGCCACTGCATTTTACAAACACTACCAGTATAATGCCGACCTCGCTCCCACGCGTACTCAGCTTCAGGGGATGTCTATGGGTACATGCGAAGGCTTTAAAGAATATGCGCAGAAATGGAGGGATCTTGCTGGAAGGGTACAACCACCTCTGACTGACCGCGAGCTCGTCGACATGTTCTTGGGGACCCTGTCTGGTCCATTCTTTAACCACCTAATTGGGAATTCTGCTGCTGGGTTTACAGATCTTGTCTTGACTGGGGAGAGAATCGAAGCTGGTATCAAGTCGGGGAAGATTCAAGAAACCGCACCTGCTGATACTCAGAAAAAGCCCCACAGTGGAAAGAAAGAGTCCAATGCTGTATATGGTAAAAAGGGTCGTCGTGATGTAGGGGCAATCCAGATTTCTGATCCCACGCCCGTTCAACCAAGAAAGAGCAATAGGCGTAGGATAAAGCATCAAGATAGGAAGTATACTGACATCAACATGTCTTTGTCTCAGGCATTACAGCAATTGCTGAAGGCGAAAATGATCACACTTAAGGATCCTCCTCAAAGTCCTGACACTTCCTCTCCCAAGTATAATCCGGGCGTGAGATGTGCCTACCATTCTGATAGTCCTGGACATGACACCGACGACTGTTGGACCTTGAAGAACAAGATCCAGGATTTGATTGACGCCAAGGAGGTCGAGTTTGAACACTGATCCTCCACCGAATCATCGAGAATGTCTTTTGTTCATTCAAATATTCAAGTTGTATTTTTCTTTGATTGTTCGAACATTTATTCATGTTAAACATTGTTATCACATTAATGCATCGCTTATGTCTATTTTGAATCAATATATTCGCATTCCCTATATGCAAATTGTTTTCATATTTTTTCTGATGTCAACTCTCGTTAATTCTAAGCCTCTTGAGGGAGGATGACGAAAACGATACCACGATCTACAGTATGCTTTTGAACAGACCCCGCTGATGAGGTACAGACATTGTTTCAATCCCTAAACACCGGAGTAATAAGGAAGATAATCCCTCGTCAACCCCTCTGAGCCAAAGAAGTAGGAGTTTTATTTTCGAAAATTGAAACCCTTTATCATAACCTGGGGCAGGGTAGTTCTCTCAGTTGATCCAAGTGCATAACGAATGGCACCAAAGAGGTCCTTACAAAACGAAAGACAGTGATGGTTCAGAACAATCAAAAGGACATGCAGTCATCAAAATTCATAAATGAAAAGCCAAAAAAAAAAGTCTAAACCTACAAAGGGGACTTATGAAACTGGGGCATCCCGCTGACTGTAATTCCAAAAAAGAAACAGTTCAGGCAAAAAAAGAAAGGGATAACCAAAATCAAGAAAGAGGTCCTACAAACCCTCAACAAAAAAGGAATGACTGCCTATTCAAGATAAGTTATCAACATCTGAATCATCACCGGAAAATCAAAGCAAAGACTCAAACAAGGTCTAACGTATGATCAACTGAGTTTAGGTTTGGAGAACATCACGAAGAGCGGGTGGGTACAAATAAAATTTGAGCCTTTATCCTTTGTTTCTTAAACCGTGAACCAGGCCATGTTATAACCCTTAAAAGTCCTAGCTGAAGCATGGGTTAGTCCGAAAGCATACTGTTACGAAAGGTATCCTGACTCCTTAAGGCTTACGGTAAATACGGGTTGACATCACGTTTTACAAACATTCACTTGTTTTATGAAAAAAGGAATGCATTTTCAAAATCTTCAAGACAGACATAAGCTTTGCATTTTTAACATAACTTTGTTTGCATATGACTTTTTGTTTGAACAGCAGGGAACTTCGCGCGATGAATACCTAGTGAACAAAAGCACTTCCAACCAAGGGGCAGACATGATCATGGTCTACCATCTGGGGCAGTTAAGTCAAGATCCAGAGAATCTCTCAAAGGCCAACCAGCCTGGGGCAAATCTCCACCTGAGTCACTTGGGGCATTTCAAAAACAAATCTCGCCTAATCAAACATCTTCTGGTGACAAAACACTTCTAAACAGGGGCAACTCTCTACTTTCTGAGAATGGACATAGTCGGAAAAATACTACGCACAATCAAAGACCCGCTAGGTTGATATGCCTAGGCAAAAATTAGGGCTTCCCGGCGAACCAAAAGGGTTCGGGCAAAATGAGGGATGAAATGAAGAAATCTGTACACCCGGCAAGTCGAAAACCTGAAAAGGCGGCTTGGGCAAAAATGGGTATCCCGGTGGACTGAAAACCCGAAAGGGCAGTCCAAGCAAAAGTTAGGGATTAAAGCGTACGACTATGTCCCGGCATCTTGTCACATTGCCTACCAGAAGAAGGTTTGACCCTCAACAAATATCAGCATCCCACATGTGCCTCCACCACTGGAACAGGGGCAATAATGAGCCGTCTAAGCAATCTGATTGTTCTATCCTCCAAGGTATCAGGGTAGGCTCCACGGAAGAACATAACCAATACAGTTCGATACTTCCCCAGAAGAGTCCAATCCAGTTCCCCAGGAAAGATGGAACTCATATCCCCAAGCAGTAAGCCTACCCCCAGTAGATTCTGGAAGCTTATCCCCTCACAGAGTACGAACGCGTCGTCCGGCTTGATTTAAAGAGTTATTTCCTTAACAGGATATAACTGGGTTATCCTCAGCCAAAAGCCACGGAAAGATCGTCGTCGACACGGTCTTCTTACCCCAGCGAAGTCCATCAATACTTCCAATACAGCAGAGATATCCTCAGCAAGTCATCCTCAACAATTCAGCAAGGCATCCCTCTTCCCACAGAGTATTGCTTCCCAGCACGGTCGCTAGAGCATTTTTCTCCCCGCAGAGCCCTCCATTTGCCAAGTTTATTCCCCAACGGAGTTATCTTCTCCTACCGGTATACTTGCAACTATCATCCCCAGCGGAAGCAAAATCTATTCCTCAACATCAGCCCAGGATACGACTTCCCGGCATCCGTCAAGGATTCACTTTCCTAGACGAAAAACACATTCATAAAACGTCACATACATCATTATAGCATGCATAGACGCATCATATCACCCCAATCTCATTTATTTTTGAGAACATCTTAAAATCATGCAATTCACGCATTATGACATTGCATACAACTAATTCGTTACTTTTTCAGGAAAGAACGATCAACAGATAAAAGTCTTTTCCCGTTGAGGTAGTAATCGTCCCAGATTCCTTCATCACCCGTTGAGGTAGTAATCGTCTCAGATTCCTTCATCACCCGTTGAGGTAGTAATCGTCTCAGATTCCTTCATCACCCGTTGAGGTAGTAATCGTCCCAGATTCCTTCATCACCCGTTGAGGTAGTAATCGTCTCAGATTCCTTCATCACCCGTTGAGGTAGTAATCGTCCCAGATTCCTTCATCACCCGTTGAGGTAGTAATCGTCCCAGATTCCTTCATCATATAGTTGAGGTAGTAATCGTCTCAGATTCCTTCATCACCCGTTGAGGTAGTAATCGTCCCAGATTCCTTCATCATATAGTTGAGGTAGTAATCGTCTCAGATTCCTTCATCACCCGTTGAGGTAGTAATCGTCCCAGATTCCTTCATCATATATTTGAGGTAGCAATCGTCTCAGATTCCTTCATCACCCGTTGAGGTAGTAATCGTCTCAGATTCCTTCATCACCCGTTGAGGTAGTAATCGTCTCAGATTCCTTCATCACCCGTTGAGGTAGTAATCGTCTCAGATTCCTTCATCACCCGTTGAGGTAGTAATCGTCCCAGATTCCTTCATCATATAGTTGAGGTAGTAATCGTCTCAGATTCCTTCATCACCCGTTGAGGTAGTAATCGTCCCAGATTCCTTCATCATATATTTGAGGTAACAATCGTCTCAGATTCCTTCATCACCCGTTGAGGTAGTAATCGTCTCAGATTCCTTCATCACCCGTTGAGGTAGTAATCGTCTCAGATTCCTTCATCACCCGTTGAGGTAGTAATCGTCTCAGATTCCTTCATCACCCGTTGAGGTAGTAATCGTCCCAGATTCCTCCATCATATAGTTGAGGTAGTAATCGTCTCAGATTCCTTCATCACCCGTTGAGGTAGTAATCGTCCCAAATTCCTTCATCATATATTTGAGGTAGCAATCGTCTCAGATTCCTTCATCACCCGTTGAGGTAGTAATCGTCCCAGATTCCTTCATCATCCTATTGAGGTAGTAATCGTCTCAGATTCCTTCATCATATATTTGAGGTAGTAATCGTCCCAGATTCCTTCACCATCCTACTGAGGTAGCAATCGTCTCAGATTCCTTCATCATCCTGCTGAGGTAGTAATCGTCCCAGATTCCTTCATCATAGATTTGGAGTAGCAATCGTCTCAGATTCCTTCACCACATCCTTATCAAACAAAAAAAAAGCCTTCTCTAGTCCAGCTAAATCGGCTCCCAACAGATTTTTCTGATAAAGACTCAGTAGTCTCTTATGGTCCCCTCTCCGGCAAGTGCGTGAGGTGGTAATTCCTTTTTTCAGATGTTTCCCTCTCCGACGATGAGTGTGAGGTGATAGTCTCCCATGGTTCCCTCTCCGACGGTGTGTGAGGTGGTAAGTCCTTTTCAGATGATTCCCTCTCCGACGATGAGTGTGAGGTGATAGTCTCTTATGGTTCCCTCTCCGACGGTGGGTGAGGTGACAATTCCTTTTCCTATGATTCCCTCTCCAACGGCGAGTGAGGTGATTTCCCTTCAGATTATAATGGCCTATGGTTCTCTTCCCGATACCGCAAAGATGGTAATTCTCGCCAAGATTTTTCTCAACGAGCGTTGTTGGAAGTTAAAATCACCCAAGGTTCTCTTATCATTCATGCTAAGGCAGTAACCATCCCTGGTTCATTCATCAGCGTTTGAAACTCCAGACTCAGCTCCTGTAACCAATCAGGACACATCTATACCAAGCATCTAAAATCAGCTCCTGCAACGTGTCAGGTACTCATTTTCTGTTTTGCAGGTATGCAGGTTCCAGCTAAGGAATCTCCCACGCAATCAACATCCAGATGGCATCTATAAGCCCATCCCCCCATCCAGCATTCTCTAAATGGCATCTGTAAGCCCATTCCCATCATCACTGCTACTATGTGAGCGCAAATTTCTGGGCACTCTAGTGTCCAATCATCTTCTACCCTCGGATTACGAAAGGCACGTCAGCCAATCTGCATCCTCAGGTCTAAGAAGATTGAACAGGGGCAACTGTTGCACCCCAAAATTTGCCCTCCCATATTCTTCAAGAAATTGCCAAGCTAAGCTACAAAAGTCCCCAAGGGTTGCACAGTTCAACTGTCTCCTATACAGTCAAAACTAGGGTTTGGATTCTGATCAAAGAAATGAAGTTTTCAAGGACCCAATCAAGCCTCCTATGCCTACAAATATGGTCAAGTATCCTCATATCAAGTTTCAAGGCATTCAGCTCAAAATTGCACAGTCAAAACCCTAAATTGCACTACAGTCAACTGTAGGGGCAAAATGGTCATTTGACAGTCAAAAGTTCAAATTTTTGGTAAACATATCATTTTGAAGCCACAAACATCATTTGATCAATGCTTGATCATGATTCTCAAAATTTGGCTCAGAAATCATCAAAGATACAAAAGTTACTATATTTGGACAGCTGAAAAAGTCAACTGAAATTGACCAGAGCATAACTTTCACATGGATTATCAGAAAAAATTCCATCCAAAGCTCATTTTGAAGAGAAAGACATTTCCTACAACTCATCTTCATACTTCAAGTCCAAGAAATGCTCTCACAAAAAGTTATCAATTTCAACATTATAGGTCATTTTCAAAAGTCAACAAAAAGGGACTTTAGGTCAAAGGCCATAACTTGAGATTGGTAAATCAAAATGACATGGGACCAAAGGCATTGGTTAAAGGACTCAAAGACCTTTCCAAAATGTCCAAGAACATGTGAAAAGCTTAAAAATTGAGCAAGTTATGCCTTGTGGAAGTTGGGAAATTTTTGGATGTTTTGAAAAGTCAACTTTGATTCAAATGGTCTAAAATTGCTAATGGGCCTATTTTCTTCCATGATTCATCATTCCAAGCCTATGCACGACCACTTGGCCCAAAGGGAAGCATTTTCTCATTTTTTTATTTATTTATTTGGATTATTATTTATATTAATTAAATTAAATTAATTAAATGTGTGAAAAACATCTAAATGAACCAAACAAATCTTTTTGTACACATTTCAAGGTCAATATTTCGTGCACATCCTAATTAGGCAAGTTTTGGTTTGATTTGAGCTAATTGACACCAAATTGCACATGAAAAAGATATGTAAAGATTCTTAGAAAATCAAATATGCAAAACAATGAATGCCTTGGATTTTATCCAATTTTGTTGACCTAAAAGCTTCCATACATATTCAGAATCACAACCCTAAGGCAAAGAGACAAAAAGCTGCGCAAAAAACCATTGAACAAACTTGGAATTTTTGGCAAAAAAGTGCAAAACTGAAAAGCACTCTAGAGGACGATTCAAAGCCTAATTCCTTTTCCAATAGTTTCCTTGTGTTCCTCTGAAGCTAGCTGAATCATTCTCCAGGTCCCATACTTAAAGAAACGCAAGGTTGCTATCAAAGTTGGTAAAGGAAATTTCGAAACTGATTCCCATTATCTATGCATCTTTAACATATTCTATTGCTATTTTTATACTCAGGGTGATGTTTACAAACTAACTGTATGGTTTAATTAAAGTTTCGTGCCCTATAGGAGATTCCACCATGCGAGAATTCTAGGGTTTGCAGGTTTTCGATTTGGGGCTTTCATAACAAGGCAAAATTAGAACTCCAAATCAGTGCCATCAGACTCAGAGCATCAAGACGAAGATGATGGAACCCTCGCGCTCAATTTATGAGCGTTGAGGGTCTAATCGCTATTTTCTTAAAGCACCCCTTAAGCCACGCCCAGAAAACCGTGGCCATACGTTCATGTTTCAGAAAAAATGAGGAAGACGACTCCGTGTCAAAACGTGATAGGCACATTTGAATTCTCGCGCGCTAATCCACTAATGCTTTGTTTTGTCCTTATAATATTTATTGATTATTTATATATCAAAGATGTCAATTGGCACAGGTGGTTGATGCAAGCGCTAGTAATCCACTTGACCTGGGTTCGAACCCCAGGTCTCACATATGCCCATGCTATTTTTCTATAAGTCTTCCCATGCAGGCACAACGTTGAAGCGTACCATGCTCCATCATCATCCAGACGTCCACGTGCTTAGTGGAATCAGATCAATGGCCAAGATTCAAAGAACGCTGTAGGCTTAGGTCAATGCATCATATGTGATTCCAAAAAGTCCATGAGGCCAAAATCAATTGGGCCAGCATTCTAAGATCAAGACCTCCAATTGGGGCCTGAACCCCCACCCTGGTTTGCAATTCTTATTATTTTTTATACCTTTAAATTATTGTTTATTTATTTTATTGTTTTGCTTTAATTAATTTTTTTTACAAAATATAAAAACATCACAAAAAAAAAATCAGAAAAAAGATAAAAACATAATAAAATATTTATTTTATTTATTTTCTTGTAGATAATTAACATGTAAATAAATTTAGTAAAATAGGTTTTAACTTTAATTTTTTTTTAATAACTAAAAATCCAAAAATATAGAATTTAGGTTTAATTGTTAATTTTATTCCTTTTAATTTCCCTTTTTACAATAATAATGTTTATTTTATTTATTTTCTATAATTAAATTTTGCATGTAAATTAACTTAGATTTAAATTAGGTTAAAACTTAATATTTTCACAATAAACTTAAAAAACATTAGAATTAGGGTTTGACGCTTCATTTTAATCTTAATTAACTATTCTTTCTATTAAATCTTAAAAAATACAAAAAAATACTAACAAAACATTTAATTTTTAATTTTAATTTCCTATTAATTTTAATTTTGCAAAAGGGTTCAACGCCCATTGTTTTAATCATTTAATTTTGCGCATTTATTTTATGTCGTTTATTATAATTATGTATCTCTCCCAAAGCGTTGTAATTTAAACTTCCCGCACTTTTACTTTGCTTCATTTATTCTCCGTCAAATCGGGTCCGGTTTAATTTTGGCGATGTGGACCCGCGCCATTTGTAATAGTTGTAGATTTATTTTCCCGCAACTTTTAACTGTTAAATAAGCATGCAAGAATGAATGGCCTTAAAAATAAAATCAAGCGTAGATCACAATGAACATGACAAGACAAATCTCAATGAAACTGACACACAAATTCGCACACACCACCCCTAGGGTACGCCTCACTGTTGCCTTTCGAAAGGTGATCGTCGAGTAGAGGACGTCTTAGTAAGTCCTCATGATCCGGGAACCTGGCATGAGGGTAGCTTCTAAGGTGTCTTCCCATTGCTCTGGTGATCACCATGTCCCTAAAACTCGAATTGACCCGAACACCTCCAACGGTGGTGCTACCTACCTCTCAATGGTGGGATGGCATTACTTTAAAGGACATTTACACAGACGAATTCCTTAGGGTAGGTAGATTCTCAAGGATACTTGCTCTAATCTCAAAACAAACTCAAAAAGACTTTTCACACCAACACGTTTTCAAAAGCTTTCAAAGCAAACTTTTCAAACACTCTGACGTACGAGTCGAACTGAAATTTTTCAAAGAAACTTTTTAAACCCACATTGAAAAGAAAACAAACATTTTTGAAAACACATTGAGCAAGTATCTAAGAGCCCATGGATAACCATGGATAGAAAGGGTGCTAACACCTTCCCTTTCTATAACCTACCTCCCGAACCGAGAAACTATCTCTTTAAGGAATTTTTCTGTGCTTTTGTCCTTTCCATTTGGAGAAAATAAAAGACGGTGGCGACTCTTGCTTCCGCGACATTTCGCGAACCAGCGTTAAACAGTCAGTTCCAGATCCACCGATCACAGAACTGGCGACTCTACTGGGGACTAAACTTAAAGTGGGGTGTACCTTAGGGCTAGCTCATAACTATGTTTTCAATTGTCTTCTTTGCTTGCTTTATTATTGTGGGTTGCTTGGGAGTTCTATAGATCCTAACCCGGATCTGGGGGATACCTTTCTTAGAAAGTAGCAACAAGGCTGTGAGGGAACTGTGTGGGGTATACCGACATGGTTGAAACAGTCTGCTACGTTGATGTGGCACTTTGGTGTGTACCGGTAACCCTTGAGTTCAGTCAAGGAGAGTACGGGGCCTCCGCGTGGTGTCGTGAAGCATCAACAGACCTTAGGAACCTTAATTGAACTATCCTGGCCTCTTTAGGGTAGTGAGATAACTGACTTCGGTGCAGTCCAAGGTTGGTTGATACTCGATACTACACTCAATTGAGGGTTGCTTTCCTGGAATATTTCGGTCGCCAGTTCAGTGGCTAAATCGAAACGATGAACAATGAAAGCAATCCCGTGATATTAGGAACCTTAGAACCCGGTTACTTTGATTAGGACAGGTTGAACCCACCAACTTCAAGAGGGTAATACCTAGACCTCATGCTGGCCTGAACCCTAAGGGCTCTTTTGTGTGACTTGTGTGCCTTCGTACTTGACTATCTGCGTGCTTGTTACCTGACACTTGTTCCTTGCAGGTCTTGTTTATAGTCCTTAATTGGGACTCATAGCAGGGTACTAAATTTCTTGCAGGGCTGTTTATAGTCCTTAAGTGGGATTCATAACAGGGTTACTCACATTACCCCATACATAGCATGACATCATACCATTGCATACCATTGCATACATCCTAACCCATTTCAAGGATCTCAAGGGCTTGTGATGCAGGTCATGACAAATCAAACATCTAGCCAGGGGCAAAGAGGATTTATTTTCCTCTAGCCAAGGGTGTCAGGGGCTATGACCCACTGGATATGGTGAGCCTTTGACCCTTGAAGAAGGACTCTCGACAACATGAAGTTCCTTCAATCAAGTTACCGGTTCTCAACTCTAACAATTTCTCTGTTTATCCCGCGAGGTCCTTGAAAACATTACATGCATGTCATACATCTCATTGCATTGCAGGTACCCCTTGGATAGGTTTCTTACCCTTCTTCGCTGTTTATTTCAGCCGATCGTCATGAACCCTGAATCATCAGCCGATCAGACTATCAAGGACCTCCAGGCTCAGAACGCCCAGTTCCAAGAGCTGATCATGAATTTGACCCAGGGGCAACAAGATCTGAAGGCTCTGCTTTTGAAGAAGGACAAGAAGAAGAAGAGGACTGTTTTGTTCAGCCCTAGACGCAAATCTGGGAATACACCGCAAATTGAAACTGAGAGGACAACCCCATCTGTGGGAAAAAGCAGTCATCAAGAGGAAAGGGTGCCCAGTCCAGAGGTCTCTGACAATGAAACAGATTTCGACGACGAGCAGTACCCTCCGGCTGAGGACAGGTATAAACAGTTGGAAGACCGGCTCAGTGCTATGGAGATACAAAAGGTGCCTGGCCTGGACTTCGAGGATCTAGGTCTGTCTTCTGGGGTAGTGATCCCGCGCAAATTCAAGGTGCCTGCCTTTGTTAAATACGACGGGGCATCCTGTCCTAAGTTGCATCTCAGGGCTTATACCAGGAGGATCCAGCCCTATACAGCTGACAAAAACTTATGGATCCATTTCTTCCAAGAGAGTCTTTCAGGGACTCAGCTCGAGTGGTTTTATCAACTGAATGGAGCCAACATCCGTACCTGGGAAGACTTAGCCACTGCATTTTACAAACACTACCAGTATAATGCCGACCTCGCTCCCACGCGTACTCAGCTTCAGGGGATGTCTATGGGTACATGCGAAGGCTTTAAAGAATATGCGCAGAAATGGAGGGATCTTGCTGGAAGGGTACAACCACCTCTGACTGACCGCGAGCTCGTCGACATGTTCTTGGGGACCCTGTCTGGTCCATTCTTTAACCACCTAATTGGGAATTCTGCTGCTGGGTTTACAGATCTTGTCTTGACTGGGGAGAGAATCGAAGCTGGTATCAAGTCGGGGAAGATTCAAGAAACCGCACCTGCTGATACTCAGAAAAAGCCCCACAGTGGAAAGAAAGAGTCCAATGCTGTATATGGTAAAAAGGGTCGTCGTGATGTAGGGGCAATCCAGATTTCTGATCCCACGCCCGTTCAACCAAGAAAGAGCAATAGGCGTAGGATAAAGCATCAAGATAGGAAGTATACTGACATCAACATGTCTTTGTCTCAGGCATTACAGCAATTGCTGAAGGCGAAAATGATCACACTTAAGGATCCTCCTCAAAGTCCTGACACTTCCTCTCCCAAGTATAATCCGGGCGTGAGATGTGCCTACCATTCTGATAGTCCTGGACATGACACCGACGACTGTTGGACCTTGAAGAACAAGATCCAGGATTTGATTGACGCCAAGGAGGTCGAGTTTGAACACTGATCCTCCACCGAATCATCGAGAATGTCTTTTGTTCATTCAAATATTCAAGTTGTATTTTTCTTTGATTGTTCGAACATTTATTCATGTTAAACATTGTTATCACATTAATGCATCGCTTATGTCTATTTTGAATCAATATATTCGCATTCCCTATATGCAAATTGTTTTCATATTTTTTCTGATGTCAACTCTCGTTAATTCTAAGCCTCTTGAGGGAGGATGACGAAAACGATACCACGATCTACAGTATGCTTTTGAACAGACCCCGCTGATGAGGTACAGACATTGTTTCAATCCCTAAACACCGGAGTAATAAGGAAGATAATCCCTCGTCAACCCCTCTGAGCCAAAGAAGTAGGAGTTTTATTTTCGAAAATTGAAACCCTTTATCATAACCTGGGGCAGGGTAGTTCTCTCAGTTGATCCAAGTGCATAACGAATGGCACCAAAGAGGTCCTTACAAAACGAAAGACAGTGATGGTTCAGAACAATCAAAAGGACATGCAGTCATCAAAATTCATAAATGAAAAGCCAAAAAAAAAAAGTCTAAACCTACAAAGGGGACTTATGAAACTGGGGCATCCCGCTGACTGTAATTCCAAAAAAGAAACAGTTCAGGCAAAAAAAAAAGGGATAACCAAAATCAAGAAAGAGGTCCTACAAACCCTCAACAAAAAAGGAATGACTGCCTATTCAAGATAAGTTATCAACATCTGAATCATCACCGGAAAATCAAAGCAAAGACTCAAACAAGGTCTAACGTATGATCAACTGAGTTTAGGTTTGGAGAACATCACGAAGAGCGGGTGGGTACAAATAAAATTTGAGCCTTTATCCTTTGTTTCTTAAACCGTGAACCAGGCCATGTTATAACCCTTAAAAGTCCTAGCTGAAGCATGGGTTAGTCCGAAAGCATACTGTTACGAAAGGTATCCTGACTCCTTAAGGCTTACGGTAAATACGGGTTGACATCACGTTTTACAAACATTCACTTGTTTTATGAAAAAAGGAATGCATTTTCAAAATCTTCAAGACAGACATAAGCTTTGCATTTTTAACATAACTTTGTTTGCATATGACTTTTTGTTTGAACAGCAGGGAACTTCGCGCGATGAATACCTAGTGAACAAAAGCACTTCCAACCAAGGGGCAGACATGATCATGGTCTACCATCTGGGGCAGTTAAGTCAAGATCCAGAGAATCTCTCAAAGGCCAACCAGCCTGGGGCAAATCTCCACCTGAGTCACTTGGGGCATTTCAAAAACAAATCTCGCCTAATCAAACATCTTCTGGTGACAAAACACTTCTAAACAGGGGCAACTCTCTACTTTCTGAGAATGGACATAGTCGGAAAAATACTACGCACAATCAAAGACCCGCTAGGTTGATATGCCTAGGCAAAAATTAGGGCTTCCCGGCGAACCAAAAGGGTTCGGGCAAAATGAGGGATGAAATGAAGAAATCTGTACACCCGGCAAGTCGAAAACCTGAAAAGGCGGCTTGGGCAAAAATGGGTATCCCGGTGGACTGAAAACCCGAAAGGGCAGTCCAAGCAAAAGTTAGGGATTAAAGCGTACGACTATGTCCCGGCATCTTGTCACATTGCCTACCAGAAGAAGGTTTGACCCTCAACAAATATCAGCATCCCACATGTGCCTCCACCACTGGAACAGGGGCAATAATGAGCCGTCTAAGCAATCTGATTGTTCTATCCTCCAAGGTATCAGGGTAGGCTCCGCGGAAGAACATAACCAATACAGTTCGATACTTCCCCAGAAGAGTCCAATCCAGTTCCCCAGGAAAGATGGAACTCATATCCCCAAGCAGTAAGCCTACCCCCAGTAGATTCTGGAAGCTTATCCCCTCACAGAGTACGAACGCGTCGTCCGGCTTGATTTAAAGAGTTATTTCCTTAACAGGATATAACTGGGTTATCCTCAGCCAAAAGCCACGGAAAGATCGTCGTCGACACGGTCTTCTTACCCCAGCGAAGTCCATCAATACTTCCAATACAGCAGAGATATCCTCAGCAAGTCATCCTCAACAATTCAGCAAGGCATCCCTCTTCCCACAGAGTATTGCTTCCCAGCACGGTCGCTAGAGCATTTTTCTCCCCGCAGAGCCCTCCATTTGCCAAGTTTATTCCCCAACGGAGTTATCTTCTCCTACCGGTATACTTGCAACTATCATCCCCAGCGGAAGCAAAATCTATTCCTCAACATCAGCCCAGGATACGACTTCCCGGCATCCGTCAAGGATTCACTTTCCTAGACGAAAAACACATTCATAAAACGTCACATACATCATTATAGCATGCATAGACGCATCATATCACCCCAATCTCATTTATTTTTGAGAACATCTTAAAATCATGCAATTCACGCATTATGACATTGCATACAACTAATTCGTTACTTTTTCAGGAAAGAACGATCAACAGATAAAAGTCTTTTCCCGTTGAGGTAGTAATCGTCCCAGATTCCTTCATCACCCGTTGAGGTAGTAATCGTCTCAGATTCCTTCATCACCCGTTGAGGTAGTAATCGTCTCAGATTCCTTCATCACCCGTTGAGGTAGTAATCGTCCCAGATTCCTTCATCACCCGTTGAGGTAGTAATCGTCTCAGATTCCTTCATCACCCGTTGAGGTAGTAATCGTCCCAGATTCCTTCATCACCCGTTGAGGTAGTAATCGTCCCAGATTCCTTCATCATATAGTTGAGGTAGTAATCGTCTCAGATTCCTTCATCACCCGTTGAGGTAGTAATCGTCCCAGATTCCTTCATCATATAGTTGAGGTAGTAATCGTCTCAGATTCCTTCATCACCCGTTGAGGTAGTAATCGTCCCAGATTCCTTCATCATATATTTGAGGTAGCAATCGTCTCAGATTCCTTCATCACCCGTTGAGGTAGTAATCGTCTCAGATTCCTTCATCACCCGTTGAGGTAGTAATCGTCTCAGATTCCTTCATCACCCGTTGAGGTAGTAATCGTCTCAGATTCCTTCATCACCCGTTGAGGTAGTAATCGTCCCAGATTCCTTCATCATATAGTTGAGGTAGTAATCGTCTCAGATTCCTTCATCACCCGTTGAGGTAGTAATCGTCCCAGATTCCTTCATCATATATTTGAGGTAACAATCGTCTCAGATTCCTTCATCACCCGTTGAGGTAGTAATCGTCTCAGATTCCTTCATCACCCGTTGAGGTAGTAATCGTCTCAGATTCCTTCATCACCCGTTGAGGTAGTAATCGTCTCAGATTCCTTCATCACCCGTTGAGGTAGTAATCGTCCCAGATTCCTCCATCATATAGTTGAGGTAGTAATCGTCTCAGATTCCTTCATCACCCGTTGAGGTAGTAATCATCCCAAATTCCTTCATCATATATTTGAGGTAGCAATCGTCTCAGATTCCTTCATCACCCGTTGAGGTAGTAATCGTCCCAGATTCCTTCATCATCCTATTGAGGTAGTAATCGTCTCAGATTCCTTCATCATATATTTGAGGTAGTAATCGTCCCAGATTCCTTCACCATCCTACTGAGGTAGCAATCGTCTCAGATTCCTTCATCATCCTGCTGAGGTAGTAATCGTCCCAGATTCCTTCATCATAGATTTGGAGTAGCAATCGTCTCAGATTCCTTCACCACATCCTTATCAAACAAAAAAAAAGCCTTCTCTAGTCCAGCTAAATCGGCTCCCAACAGATTTTTCTGATAAAGACTCAGTAGTCTCTTATGGTCCCCTCTCCGGCAAGTGCGTGAGGTGGTAATTCCTTTTTTCAGATGTTTCCCTCTCCGACGATGAGTGTGAGGTGATAGTCTCCCATGGTTCCCTCTCCGACGGTGTGTGAGGTGGTAAGTCCTTTTCAGATGATTCCCTCTCCGACGATGAGTGTGAGGTGATAGTCTCTTATGGTTCCCTCTCCGACGGTGGGTGAGGTGACAATTCCTTTTCCTATGATTCCCTCTCCAACGGCGAGTGAGGTGATTTCCCTTCAGATTATAATGGCCTATGGTTCTCTTCCCGATACCGCAAAGATGGTAATTCTCGCCAAGATTTTTCTCAACGAGCGTTGTTGGAAGTTAAAATCACCCAAGGTTCTCTTATCATTCATGCTAAGGCAGTAACCATCCCTGGTTCATTCATCAGCGTTTGAAACTCCAGACTCAGCTCCTGTAACCAATCAGGACACATCTATACCAAGCATCTAAAATCAGCTCCTGCAACGTGTCAGGTACTCATTTTCTGTTTTGCAGGTATGCAGGTTCCAGCTAAGGAATCTCCCACGCAATCAACATCCAGATGGCATCTATAAGCCCATCCCCCCATCCAGCATTCTCTAAATGGCATCTGTAAGCCCATTCCCATCATCACTGCTACTATGTGAGCGCAAATTTCTGGGCACTCTAGTGTCCAATCATCTTCTACCCTCGGATTACGAAAGGCACGTCAGCCAATCTGCATCCTCAGGTCTAAGAAGATTGAACAGGGGCAACTGTTGCACCCCAAAATTTGCCCTCCCATATTCTTCAAGAAATTGCCAAGCTAAGCTACAAAAGTCCCCAAGGGTTGCACAGTTCAACTGTCTCCTATACAGTCAAAACTAGGGTTTGGATTCTGATCAAAGAAATGAAGTTTTCAAGGACCCAATCAAGCCTCCTATGCCTACAAATATGGTCAAGTATCCTCATATCAAGTTTCAAGGCATTCAGCTCAAAATTGCACAGTCAAAACCCTAAATTGCACTACAGTCAACTGTAGGGGCAAAATGGTCATTTGACAGTCAAAAGTTCAAATTTTTGGTAAACATATCATTTTGAAGCCACAAACATCATTTGATCAATGCTTGATCATGATTCTCAAAATTTGGCTCAGAAATCATCAAAGATACAAAAGTTACTATATTTGGACAGCTGAAAAAGTCAACTGAAATTGACCAGAGCATAACTTTCACATGGATTATCAGAAAAAATTCCATCCAAAGCTCATTTTGAAGAGAAAGACATTTCCTACAACTCATCTTCATACTTCAAGTCCAAGAAATGCTCTCACAAAAAGTTATCAATTTCAACATTATAGGTCATTTTCAAAAGTCAACAAAAAGGGACTTTAGGTCAAAGGCCATAACTTGAGATTGGTAAATCAAAATGACATGGGACCAAAGGCATTGGTTAAAGGACTCAAAGACCTTTCCAAAATGTCCAAGAACATGTGAAAAGCTTAAAAATTGAGCAAGTTATGCCTTGTGGAAGTTGGGAAATTTTTGGATGTTTTGAAAAGTCAACTTTGATTCAAATGGTCTAAAATTGCTAATGGGCCTATTTTCTTCCATGATTCATCATTCCAAGCCTATGCACGACCACTTGGCCCAAAGGGAATCATTTTCTCATTTTTTTATTTATTTATTTGGATTATTATTTATATTAATTAAATTAAATTAATTAAATGTGTGAAAAACATCTAAATGAACCAAACAAATCTTTTTGTACACATTTCAAGGTCAATATTTCGTGCACATCCTAATTAGGCAAGTTTTGGTTTGATTTGAGCTAATTGACACCAAATTGCACATGAAAAAGATATGTAAAGATTCTTAGAAAATCAAATATGCAAAACAATGAATGCCTTGGATTTTATCCAATTTTGTTGACCTAAAAGCTTCCATACATATTCAGAATCACAACCCTAAGGCAAAGAGACAAAAAGCTGCGCAAAAAACCATTGAACAAACTTGGAATTTTTGGCAAAAAAGTGCAAAACTGAAAAGCACTCTAGAGGACGATTCAAAGCCTAATTCCTTTTCCAATAGTTTCCTTGTGTTCCTCTGAAGCTAGCTGAATCATTCTCCAGGTCCCATACTTAAAGAAACGCAAGGTTGCTATCAAAGTTGGTAAAGGAAATTTCGAAACTGATTCCCATTATCTATGCATCTTTAACATATTCTATTGCTATTTTTATACTCAGGGTGATGTTTACAAACTAACTGTATGGTTTAATTAAAGTTTCGTGCCCTATAGGAGATTCCACCATGCGAGAATTCTAGGGTTTGCAGGTTTTCGATTTGGGGCTTTCATAACAAGGCAAAATTAGAACTCCAAATCAGTGCCATCAGACTCAGAGCATCAAGACGAAGATGATGGAACCCTCGCGCTCAATTTATGAGCGTTGAGGGTCTAATCGCTATTTTCTTAAAGCACCCCTTAAGCCACGCCCAGAAAACCGTGGCCATACGTTCATGTTTCAGAAAAAATGAGGAAGACGACTCCGTGTCAAAACGTGATAGGCACATTTGAATTCTCGCGCGCTAATCCACTAATGCTTTGTTTTGTCCTTATAATATTTATTGATTATTTATATATCAAAGATGTCAATTGGCACAGGTGGTTGATGCAAGCGCTAGTAATCCACTTGACCTGGGTTCGAACCCCAGGTCTCACATATGCCCATGCTATTTTTCTATAAGTCTTCCCATGCAGGCACAACGTTGAAGCGTACCATGCTCCATCATCATCCAGACGTCCACGTGCTTAGTGGAATCAGATCAATGGCCAAGATTCAAAGAACGCTGTAGGCTTAGGTCAATGCATCATATGTGATTCCAAAAAGTCCATGAGGCCAAAATCAATTGGGCCAGCATTCTAAGATCAAGACCTCCAATTGGGGCCTGAACCCCCACCCTGGTTTGCAATTCTTATTATTTTTTATACCTTTAAATTATTGTTTATTTATTTTATTGTTTTGCTTTAATTAATTTTTTTTACAAAATATAAAAACATCACAAAAAAAAAATCAGAAAAAAGATAAAAACATAATAAAATATTTATTTTATTTATTTTCTTGTAGATAATTAACATGTAAATAAATTTAGTAAAATAGGTTTTAACTTTAATTTTTTTTTAATAACTAAAAATCCAAAAATATAGAATTTAGGTTTAATTGTTAATTTTATTCCTTTTAATTTCCCTTTTTACAATAATAATGTTTATTTTATTTATTTTCTATAATTAAATTTTGCATGTAAATTAACTTAGATTTAAATTAGGTTAAAACTTAATATTTTCACAATAAACTTAAAAAACATTAGAATTAGGGTTTGACGCTTCATTTTAATCTTAATTAACTATTCTTTCTATTAAATCTTAAAAAATACAAAAAAATACTAACAAAACATTTAATTTTTAATTTTAATTTCCTATTAATTTTAATTTTGCAAAAGGGTTCAACGCCCATTGTTTTAATCATTTAATTTTGCGCATTTATTTTATGTCGTTTATTATAATTATGTATCTCTCCCAAAGCGTTGTAATTTAAACTTCCCGCACTTTTACTTTGCTTCATTTATTCTCCGTCAAATCGGGTCCGGTTTAATTTTGGCGATGTGGACCCGCGCCATTTGTAATAGTTGTAGATTTATTTTCCCGCAACTTTTAACTGTTAAATAAGCATGCAAGAATGAATGGCCTTAAAAATAAAATCAAGCGTAGATCACAATGAACATGACAAGACAAATCTCAATGAAACTGACACACAAATTCGCACACACCACCCCTAGGGTACGCCTCACTGTTGCCTTTCGAAAGGTGATCGTCGAGTAGAGGACGTCTTAGTAAGTCCTCATGATCCGGGAACCTGGCATGAGGGTAGCTTCTAAGGTGTCTTCCCATTGCTCTGGTGATCACCATGTCCCTAAAACTCGAATTGACCCGAACACCTCCAACGGTGGTGCTACCTACCTCTCAATGGTGGGATGGCATTACTTTAAAGGACATTTACACAGACGAATTCCTTAGGGTAGGTAGATTCTCAAGGATACTTGCTCTAATCTCAAAACAAACTCAAAAAGACTTTTCACACCAACACGTTTTCAAAAGCTTTCAAAGCAAACTTTTCAAACACTCTGACGTACGAGTCGAACTGCAATTTTTCAAAGAAACTTTTTAAACCCACATTGAAAAGAAAACAAACATTTTTGAAAACACATTGAGCAAGTATCTAAGAGCCCATGGATAACCATGGATAGAAAGGGTGCTAACACCTTCCCTTTCTATAACCTACCTCCCGAACCGAGAAACTATCTCTTTAAGGAATTTTTCTGTGCTTTTGTCCTTTCCATTTGGAGAAAATAAAAGACGGTGGCGACTCTTGCTTCCGCGACATTTCGCGAACCAGCGTTAAACAGTCAGTTCCAGATCCACCGATCACAGAACCGGCGACTCTACTGGGGACTAAACTTAAAGTGGGGTGTACCTTAGGGCTAGCTCATAACTATGTTTTCAATTGTCTTCTTTGCTTGCTTTATTATTGTGGGTTGCTTGGGAGTTCTATAGATCCTAACCCGGATCTGGGGGATACCTTTCTTAGAAAGTAGCAACAAGGCTGTGAGGGAACTGTGTGGGGTATACCGACATGGTTGAAACAGTCTGCTACGTTGATGTGGCACTTTGGTGTGTACCGGTAACCCTTGAGTTCAGTCAAGGAGAGTACGGGGCCTCCGCGTGGTGTCGTGAAGCATCAACAGACCTTAGGAACCTTAATTGAACTATCCTGGCCTCTTTAGGGTAGTGAGATAACTGACTTCGGTGCAGTCCAAGGTTGGTTGATACTCGATACTACACTCAATTGAGGGTTGCTTTCCTGGAATATTTCGGTCGCCAGTTCAGTGGCTAAATCGAAACGATGAACAATGAAAGCAATCCCGTGATATTAGGAACCTTAGAACCCGGTTACTTTGATTAGGACAGGTTGAACCCACCAACTTCAAGAGGGTAATACCTAGACCTCATGCTGGCCTGAACCCTAAGGGCTCTTTTGTGTGACTTGTGTGCCTTCGTACTTGACTATCTGCGTGCTTGTTACCTGACACTTGTTCCTTGCAGGTCTTGTTTATAGTCCTTAATTGGGACTCATAGCAGGGTACTAAATTTCTTGCAGGGCTGTTTATAGTCCTTAAGTGGGATTCATAACAGGGTTACTCACATTACCCCATACATAGCATGACATCATACCATTGCATACCATTGCATACATCCTAACCCATTTCAAGGATCTCAAGGGCTTGTGATGCAGGTCATGACAAATCAAACATCTAGCCAGGGGCAAAGAGGATTTATTTTCCTCTAGCCAAGGGTGTCAGGGGCTATGACCCACTGGATATGGTGAGCCTTTGACCCTTGAAGAAGGACTCTCGACAACATGAAGTTCCTTCAATCAAGTTACCGGTTCTCAACTCTAACAATTTCTCTGTTTATCCCGCGAGGTCCTTGAAAACATTACATGCATGTCATACATCTCATTGCATTGCAGGTACCCCTTGGATAGGTTTCTTACCCTTCTTCGCTGTTTATTTCAGCCGATCGTCATGAACCCTGAATCATCAGCCGATCAGACTATCAAGGACCTCCAGGCTCAGAACGCCCAGTTCCAAGAGCTGATAATGAATTTGACCCAGGGGCAACAAGATCTGAAGGCTCTGCTTTTGAAGAAGGACAAGAAGAAGAAGAGGACTGTTTTGTTCAGCCCTAGACGCAAATCTGGGAATACACCGCAAATTGAAACTGAGAGGACAACCCCATCTGTGGGAAAAAGCAGTCATCAAGAGGAAAGGGTGCCCAGTCCAGAGGTCTCTGACAATGAAACAGATTTCGACGACGAGCAGTACCCTCCGGCTGAGGACAGGTATAAACAGTTGGAAGACCGGCTCAGTGCTATGGAGATACAAAAGGTGCCTGGCCTGGACTTCGAGGATCTAGGTCTGTCTTCTGGGGTAGTGATCCCGCGCAAATTCAAGGTGCCTGCCTTTGTTAAATACGACGGGGCATCCTGTCCTAAGTTGCATCTCAGGGCTTATACCAGGAGGATCCAGCCCTATACAGCTGACAAAAACTTATGGATCCATTTCTTCCAAGAGAGTCTTTCAGGGACTCAGCTCGAGTGGTTTTATCAACTGAATGGAGCCAACATCCGTACCTGGGAAGACTTAGCCACTGCATTTTACAAACACTACCAGTATAATGCCGACCTCGCTCCCACGCGTACTCAGCTTCAGGGGATGTCTATGGGTACAGGCGAAGGCTTTAAAGAATATGCGCAGAAATGGAGGGATCTTGCTGGAAGGGTACAACCACCTCTGACTGACCGCGAGCTCGTCGACATGTTCTTGGGGACCCTGTCTGGTCCATTCTTTAACCACCTAATTGGGAATTCTGCTGCTGGGTTTACAGATCTTGTCTTGACTGGGGAGAGAATCGAAGCTGGTATCAAGTCGGGGAAGATTCAAGAAACCGCACCTGCTGATACTCAGAAAAAGCCCCACAGTGGAAAGAAAGAGTCCAATGCTGTATATGGTAAAAAGGGTCGTCGTGATGTAGGGGCAATCCAGATTTCTGATCCCACGCCCGTTCAACCAAGAAAGAGCAATAGGCGTAGGATAAAGCATCAAGATAGGAAGTATACTGACATCAACATGTCTTTGTCTCAGGCATTACAGCAATTGCTGAAGGCGAAAATGATCACACTTAAGGATCCTCCTCAAATTCCTGACACTTCCTCTCCCAAGTATAATCCGGGCGTGAGATGTGCCTACCATTCTGACAGTCCTGGACATGACACCGACGACTGTTGGACCTTGAAGAACAAGATCCAGGATTTGATTGACGCCAAGGAGGTCGAGTTTGAACACTGATCCTCCACCGAATCATCGAGAATGTCTTTTGTTCATTCAAATATTCAAGTTGTATTTTTCTTTGATTGTTCGAACATTTATTCATGTTAAACATTGTTATCACATTAATGCATCGCTTATGTCTATTTTGAATCAATATATTCGCATTCCCTATATGCAAATTGTTTTCATATTTTTTCTGATGTCAACTCTCGTTAATTCTAAGCCTCTTGAGGGAGGATGACGAAAACGATACCACGATCTACAGTATGCTTTTGAACAGACCCCGCTGATGAGGTACAGACATTGTTTCAATCCCTAAACACCGGAGTAATAAGGAAGATAATCCCTCGTCAACCCCTCTGAGCCAAAGAAGTAGGAGTTTTATTTTCGAAAATTGAAACCCTTTATCATAACCTGGGGTAGGGTAGTTCTCTCAGTTGATCCAAGTGCATAACGAATGGCACCAAAGAGGTCCTTACAAAACGAAAGACAGTGATGGTTCAGAACAATCAAAAGGACAGGCAGTCATCAAAATTCATAAATGAAAAGCCAAAAAAAAAAGTCTAAACCTACAAAGGGGACTTATGAAACTGGGGCATCCCGCTGACTGTAATTCCAAAAAAGAAACAGTTCAGGCAAAAAAAGAAAGGGATAACCAAAATCAAGAAAGAGGTCCTACAAACCCTCAACAAAAAAGGAATGACTGCCTATTCAAGATAAGTTATCAACATCTGAATCATCACCGGAAAATCAAAGCAAAGACTCAAACAAGGTCTAACGTATGATCAACTGAGTTTAGGTTTGGAGAACATCACGAAGAGCGGGTGGGTACAAATAAAATTTGAGCCTTTATCCTTTGTTTCTTAAACCGTGAACCAGGCCATGTTATAACCCTTAAAAGTCCTAGCTGAAGCATGGGTTAGTCCGAAAGCATACTGTTACGAAAGGTATCCTGACTCCTTAAGGCTTACGGTAAATACGGGTTGACATCACGTTTTACAAACATTCACTTGTTTTATGAAAAAAGGAATGCATTTTCAAAATCTTCAAGACAGACATAAGCTTTGCATTTTTAACATAACTTTGTTTGCATATGACTTTTTGTTTGAACAGCAGGGAACTTCGCGCGATGAATACCTAGTGAACAAAAGCACTTCCAACCAAGGGGCAGACATGATCATGGTCTACCATCTGGGGCAGTTAAGTCAAGATCCAGAGAATCTCTCAAAGGCCAACCAGCCTGGGGCAAATCTCCACCTGAGTCACTTGGGGCATTTCAAAAACAAATCTCGCCTAATCAAACATCTTCTGGTGACAAAACACTTCTAAACAGGGGCAACTCTCTACTTTCTGAGAATGGACATAGTCGGAAAAATACTACGCACAATCAAAGACCCGCTAGGTTGATATGCCTAGGCAAAAATTAGGGCTTCCCGGCGAACCAAAAGGGTTCGGGCAAAATGAGGGATGAAATGAAGAAATCTGTACACCCGGCAAGTCGAAAACCTGAAAAGGCGGCTTGGGCAAAAATGGGTATCCCGGTGGACTGAAAACCCGAAAGGGCAGTCCAAGCAAAAGTTAGGGATTAAAGCGTACGACTATGTCCCGGCATCTTGTCACATTGCCTACCAGAAGAAGGTTTGACCCTCAACAAATATCAGCATCCCACATGTGCCTCCACCACTGGAACAGGGGCAATAATGAGCCGTCTAAGCAATCTGATTGTTCTATCCTCCAAGGTATCAGGGTAGGCTCCGCGGAAGAACATAACCAATACAGTTCGATACTTCCCCAGAAGAGTCCAATCCAGTTCCCCAGGAAAGATGGAACTCATATCCCCAAGCAGTAAGCCTACCCCCAGTAGATTCTGGAAGCTTATCCCCTCACAGAGTACGAACGCGTCGTCCGGCTTGATTTAAAGAGTTATTTCCTTAACAGGATATAACTGGGTTATCCTCAGCCAAAAGCCACGGAAAGATCGTCGTCGACACGGTCTTCTTACCCCAGCGAAGTCCATCAATACTTCCAATACAGCAGAGATATCCTCAGCAAGTCATCCTCAACAATTCAGCAAGGCATCCCTCTTCCCACAGAGTATTGCTTCCCAGCACGGTCGCTAGAGCATTTTTCTCCCCGCAGAGCCCTCCATTTGCCAAGTTTATTCCCCAACGGAGTTATCTTCTCCTACCGGTATACTTGCAACTATCATCCCCAGCGGAAGCAAAATGTATTCCTCAACATCAGCCCAGGATACGACTTCCCGGCATCCGTCAAGGATTCACTTTCCTAGACGAAAAACACATTCATAAAACGTCACATACATCATTATAGCATGCATAGACGCATCATATCACCCCAATCTCATTTATTTTTGAGAACATCTTAAAATCATGCAATTCACGCATTATGACATTGCATACAACTAATTCGTTACTTTTTCAGGAAAGAACGATCAACAGATAAAAGTCTTTTCCCGTTGAGGTAGTAATCGTCCCAGATTCCTTCATCACCCGTTGAGGTAGTAATCGTCTCAGATTCCTTCATCACCCGTTGAGGTAGTAATCGTCTCAGATTCCTTCATCACCCGTTGAGGTAGTAATCGTCCCAGATTCCTTCATCACCCGTTGAGGTAGTAATCGTCTCAGATTCCTTCATCACCCGTTGAGGTAGTAATCGTCCCAGATTCCTTCATCACCCGTTGAGGTAGTAATCGTCCCAGATTCCTTCATCATATAGTTGAGGTAGTAATCGTCTCAGATTCCTTCATCACCCGTTGAGGTAGTAATCGTCCCAGATTCCTTCATCATATAGTTGAGGTAGTAATCGTCTCAGATTCCTTCATCACCCGTTGAGGTAGTAATCGTCCCAGATTCCTTCATCATATATTTGAGGTAGCAATCGTCTCAGATTCCTTCATCACCCGTTGAGGTAGTAATCGTCTCAGATTCCTTCATCACCCGTTGAGGTAGTAATCGTCTCAGATTCCTTCATCACCCGTTGAGGTAGTAATCGTCTCAGATTCCTTCATCACCCGTTGAGGTAGTAATCGTCCCAGATTCCTTCATCATATAGTTGAGGTAGTAATCGTCTCAGATTCCTTCATCACCCGTTGAGGTAGTAATCGTCCCAGATTCCTTCATCATATATTTGAGGTAACAATCGTCTCAGATTCCTTCATCACCCGTTGAGGTAGTAATCGTCTCAGATTCCTTCATCACCCGTTGAGGTAGTAATCGTCTCAGATTCCTTCATCACCCGTTGAGGTAGTAATCGTCTCAGATTCCTTCATCACCCGTTGAGGTAGTAATCGTCCCAGATTCCTCCATCATATAGTTGAGGTAGTAATCGTCTCAGATTCCTTCATCACCCGTTGAGGTAGTAATCGTCCCAAATTCCTTCATCATATATTTGAGGTAGCAATCGTCTCAGATTCCTTCATCACCCGTTGAGGTAGTAATTGTCCCAGATTCCTTCATCATCCTATTGAGGTAGTAATCGTCTCAGATTCCTTCATCATATATTTGAGGTAGTAATCGTCCCAGATTCCTTCACCATCCTACTGAGGTAGCAATCGTCTCAGATTCCTTCATCATCCTGCTGAGGTAGTAATCGTCCCAGATTCCTTCATCATAGATTTGGAGTAGCAATCGTCTCAGATTCCTTCACCACATCCTTATCAAACAAAAAAAAAGCCTTCTCTAGTCCAGCTAAATCGGCTCCCAACAGATTTTTCTGATAAAGACTCAGTAGTCTCTTATGGTCCCCTCTCCGGCAAGTGCGTGAGGTGGTAATTCCTTTTTTCAGATGTTTCCCTCTCCGACGATGAGTGTGAGGTGATAGTCTCCCATGGTTCCCTCTCCGACGGTGTGTGAGGTGGTAAGTCCTTTTTAGATGATTCCCTCTCCGACGATGAGTGTGAGGTGATAGTCTCTTATGGTTCCCTCTCCGACGGTGGGTGAGGTGACAATTCCTTTTCCTATGATTCCCTCTCCAACGGCGAGTGAGGTGATTTCCCTTCAGATTATAATGGCCTATGGTTCTCTTCCCGATACCGCAAAGATGGTAATTCTCGCCAAGATTTTTCTCAACGAGCGTTGTTGGAAGTTAAAATCACCCAAGGTTCTCTTATCATTCATGCTAAGGCAGTAACCATCCCTGGTTCATTCATCAGCGTTTGAAACTCCAGACTCAGCTCCTGTAACCAATCAGGACACATCTATACCAAGCATCTAAAATCAGCTCCTGCAACGTGTCAGGTACTCATTTTCTGTTTTGCAGGTATGCAGGTTCCAGCTAAGGAATCTCCCACGCAATCAACATCCAGATGGCATCTATAAGCCCATCCCCCCATCCAGCATTCTCTAAATGGCATCTGTAAGCCCATTCCCATCATCACTGCTACTATGTGAGCGCAAATTTCTGGGCACTCTAGTGTCCAATCATCTTCTACCCTCGGATTACGAAAGGCACGTCAGCCAATCTGCATCCTCAGGTCTAAGAAGATTGAACAGGGGCAACTGTTGCACCCCAAAATTTGCCCTCCCATATTCTTCAAGAAATTGCCAAGCTAAGCTGCAAAAGTCCCCAAGGGTTGCACAGTTCAACTGTCTCCTATACAGTCAAAACTAGGGTTTGGATTCTGATCAAAGAAATGAAGTTTTCAAGGACCCAATCAAGCCTCCTATGCCTACAAATATGGTCAAGTATCCTCATATCAAGTTTCAAGGCATTCAGCTCAAAATTGCACAGTCAAAACCCTAAATTGCACTACAGTCAACTGTAGGGGCAAAATGGTCATTTGACAGTCAAAAGTTCAAATTTTTGGTAAACATATCATTTTGAAGCCACAAACATCATTTGATCAATGCTTGATCATGATTCTCAAAATTTGGCTCAGAAATCATCAAAGATACAAAAGTTACTATATTTGGACAGCTGAAAAAGTCAACTGAAATTGACCAGAGCATAACTTTCACATGGATTATCAGAAAAAATTCCATCCAAAGCTCATTTTGAAGAGAAAGACATTTCCTACAACTCATCTTCATACTTCAAGTCCAAGAAATGCTCTCACAAAAAGTTATCAATTTCAACATTATAGGTCATTTTCAAAAGTCAACAAAAAGGGACTTTAGGTCAAAGGCCATAACTTGAGATTGGTAAATCAAAATGACATGGGACCAAAGGCATTGGTTAAAGGACTCAAAGACCTTTCCAAAATGTCCAAGAACATGTGAAAAGCTTAAAAATTGAGCAAGTTATGCCTTGTGGAAGTTGGGAAATCTTTGGATGTTTTGAAAAGTCAACTTTGATTCAAATGGTCTAAAATTGCTAATGGGCCTATTTTCTTCCATGATTCATCATTCCAAGCCTATGCACGACCACTTGGCCCAAAGGGAAGCATTTTCTCATTTTTTATTTATTTATTTGGATTATTATTTATATTAATTCAATTAAATTAATTAAATGTGTGAAAAACATCTAAATGAACCAAACAAATCTTTTTGTACACATTTCAAGGTCAATATTTCGTGCACATCCTAATTAGGCAAGTTTTGGTTTGATTTGAGCTAATTGACACCAAATTGCACATGAAAAAGATATGTAAAGATTCTTAGAAAATCAAATATGCAAAACAATGAATGCCTTGGATTTTATCCAATTTTGTTGACCTAAAAGCTTCCATACATATTCAGAATCACAACCCTAAGGCAAAGAGACAAAAAGCTGCGCAAAAAACCATTGAACAAACTTGGAATTTTTGGCAAAAAAGTGCAAAACTGAAAAGCACTCTAGAGGACGATTCAAAGCCTAATTCCTTTTCCAATAGTTTCCTTGTGTTCCTCTGAAGCTAGCTGAATCATTCTCCAGGTCCCATACTTAAAGAAACGCAAGGTTGCTATCAAAGTTGGTAAAGGAAATTTCGAAACTGATTCCCATTATCCATGCATCTTTAACATATTCTATTGCTATTTTTATACTCAGGGTGATGTTTACAAACTAACTGTATGGTTTAATTAAAGTTTCGTGCCCTATAGGAGATTCCACCATGCGAGAATTCTAGGGTTTGCAGGTTTTCGATTTGGGGCTTTCATAACAAGGCAAAATTAGAACTCCAAATCAGTGCCATCAGACTCAGAGCATCAAGACGAAGATGATGGAACCCTCGCGCTCAATTTATGAGCGTTGAGGGTCTAATCGCTATTTTCTTAAAGCACCCCTTAAGCCACGCCCAGAAAACCGTGGCCATACGTTCATGTTTCAGAAAAAATGAGGAAGACGACTCCGTGTCAAAACGTGATAGGCACATTTGAATTCTCGCGCGCTAATCCACTAATGCTTTGTTTTGTCCTTATAATATTTATTGATTATTTATATATCAAAGATGTCAATTGGCACAGGTGGTTGATGCAAGCGCTAGTAATCCACTTGACCTGGGTTCGAACCCCAGGTCTCACATATGCCCATGCTATTTTTCTATAAGTCTTCCCATGCAGGCACAACGTTGAAGCGTACCATGCTCCATCATCATCCAGACGTCCACGTGCTTAGTGGAATCAGATCAATGGCCAAGATTCAAAGAACGCTGTAGGCTTAGGTCAATGCATCATATGTGATTCCAAAAAGTCCATGAGGCCAAAATCAATTGGGCCAGCATTCTAAGATCAAGACCTCCAATTGGGGCCTGAACCCCCACCCTGGTTTGCAATTCTTATTATTTTTATACCTTTAAATTATTGTTTATTTATTTTATTGTTTTGCTTTAATTAATTTTTTTTACAAAATATAAAAACATCACAAAAAAAAATCAGAAAAAAGATAAAAACATAATAAAATATTTATTTTATTTATTTTCTTGTAGATAATTAACATGTAAATAAATTTAGTAAAATAGGTTTTAACTTTAATTTTTTTTAATAACTAAAAATCCAAAAATATAGAATTTAGGTTTAATTGTTAATTTTATTCCTTTTAATTTCCCTTTTTACAATAATAATGTTTATTTTATTTATTTTCTATAATTAAATTTTGCATGTAAATTAACTTAGATTTAAATTAGGTTAAAACTTAATATTTTCACAATAAACTTAAAAAACATTAGAATTAGGGTTTGACGCTTCATTTTAATCTTAATTAACTATTCTTTCTATTAAATCTTAAAAAATACAAAAAAATACTAACAAAACATTTAATTTTTAATTTTAATTTCCTATTAATTTTAATTTTGCAAAAGGGTTCAACGCCCATTGTTTTAATCATTTAATTTCGCGCATTTATTTTATGTCGTTTATTATAATTATGTATCTCTCCCAAAGCGTTGTAATTTAAACTTCCCGCACTTTTACTTTGCTTCATTTATTCTCCGTCAAATTGGGTCCGGTTTAATTTTGGCGATGTGGACCCGCGCCATTTGTAATAGTTGTAGATTTATTTTCCCGCAACTTTTAACTGTTAAATAAGCATGCAAGAATGAATGGCCTTAAAAATAAAATCAAGCGTAGATCACAATGAACATGACAAGACAAATCTCAATGAAACTGACACACAAATTCGCACACACCACCCCTAGGGTACGCCTCACTGTTGCCTTTCGAAAGGTGATCGTCGAGTAGAGGACGTCTTAGTAAGTCCTCATGATCCGGGAACCTGGCATGAGGGTAGCTTCTAAGGTGTCTTCCCATTGCTCTGGTGATCACCATGTCCCTAAAACTCGAATTGACCCGAACACCTCCAACGGTGGTGCTACCTACCTCTCAATGGTGGGATGGCATTACTTTAAAGGACATTTACACAGACGAATTCCTTAGGGTAGGTAGATTCTCAAGGATACTTGCTCTAATCTCAAAACAAACTCAAAAAGACTTTTCACACCAACACGTTTTCAAAAGCTTTCAAAGCAAACTTTTCAAACACTCTGACGTACGAGTCGAACTGAAATTTTTCAAAGAAACTTTTTAAACCCACATTGAAAAGCAAACAAACATTTTTGAAAACACATTGAGCAAGTATCTAAGAGCCCATGGATAACCATGGATAGAAAGGGTGCTAACACCTTCCCTTTCTATAACCTACCTCCCGAACCGAGAAACTATCTCTTTAAGGAATTTTTCTGTGCTTTTGTCCTTTCCATTTGGAGAAAATAAAAGACGGTGGCGACTCTTGCTTCCGCGACATTTCGCGAACCAGCGTTAAACAGTCAGTTCCAGATCCACCGATCACACATACATATGCTCAGTTTTCATTTATATTAAACGTGCTAAGAGAATTTCATCCATGAACTTTCTGAAAAAACTAGGTTAGAAATTAGGGCCAGAGAAATTCTCTCTGGTCTTTGAGACTTAAGTCAAGTTTTTTATACGGTTAGAATCATGGTTTGATGCTCTACAAGTTTCAGGTTTTGAGTTTTAGCAAAAGATCACAAATACAGGATATCCCAAGTTTGTACAGGCGCGCGCGTGTTTTCAAATTTCTGGAGGTTGAAGATGAAGCTGATGGGCTGGGCTTGGCTTCTTGCTTCTAACACCCTCCTTTTGCTAAATGCATCCCCTGACCCATTTCCTTTATATTTTGTCATTTTTATATTTTAATTTCATTTCTGACTTTGATATTTTATTTTCAAACATAAAAAATGCTCCAAAAATATTTTTATAATTTTTTACATTTATTTGGTATTTATTTTAATTATTACTAGCATTAAAACATTTTATATGCTTTTATATTATTTTGTTTAAATTTAAAAATAATGCAAATAATAGTTTTATTTTTTATTTCTTAATTTTATTCACACTAAAATATTTTCTTGAATATATTTTATTTTTGTTAATATTTTATCCATTTTTATACATATTCATTATATATATATATATATATATATATATATATATATATATATATATATATATATATATATATATATATATATATATATATATATATATATATATATATATATATATATATATATATATATATATATATATATATATATATATATATATATATATATATATATATATACACACTATATTTTACTAAATAATTAGAACAAAAAACACAAAAATATTGCATTTTATTTTTATTATTATCTCATACTAAAAAAAAAAAAATACTTTTTTTAATATATTTTTATTTTTGTGCATATTAATATATTTTTGTATATAAATAATAGGTAATATTATTTTCTTAAAGAAAATTAGGGTTTACCCCTTTAATAAAATAAAATAAATCTTTTTTTATTTATTTCTTTATGTTTCTTTACATTTAAAAATACTTTGCATACATAAAAACTTTTTTTGCATAATACATTTTTATTTAACATTTATTTATTGTGTTTATTTAAATATTTCCCATTTAAATATTATGCATTGTAAATTCAATTTGGTTGTAATAATTTAGGATTTTAATTTCTTGCAAAATAATCCCCTATTCAAAATTGTACCCCCCTCCGTATATCAAAGTTGTAATAACTTAGATTTATTTTTACGCACTTAAATGCTTTCAATTATGCCATGATTAGAGAATTAGGGTTTGTATGCAAAATCAAAACCAACAAATAGTTTGACCTAATCAAAGACAAAAATGCATGAAGAACAAACACAATGCACACTTTCACCCCTAGGGTTACAATCCACTTGTTGCCTTCAAAAATGGGTCATGGTATGCATGTTAAGTACTTTGGCACAACAAAAACAAAAACAAAAGATCATAGTCCCTCGATGACGCTATCTGTGTTGCCTAAACAAAATGATCAAGTCCCTTAAAATTGCCAAAAATACTTGACACTATTGCTATCATGGTCTATACGATGACCCGCGCCTGTCCCGTTTAACATCCTAACACAAGGTTGTTCATTAAATACAATGGTGAAGCAATACTGTTAAAAGGGTTAAAAACATAAAAAAGATCTTTGAGTAAAATAGGGTAGATAACTCTTAGTTACTTGATCAAAAGCTTACAAAACATCCTTGCTATTTTCAAAACACATTTCACAACACAATTTCAAAACCCTACTTTCAAACATTGAGAACTTTTAAAAAGACAAAACACCTTTGTATACATTCAAACAAGAATCATTACAAAGGTCGCCACAACGATGGCCTCTTTTCAAAATATCTTTCTAAATCACACACAAAGCACCATTTAAAACAATTGAAGAGCACCATTTCAAATAATTGAAAAGCAAAGCAAGTGATCTAAACAAGTAACTAAGAGCCCATGGATAACCATGGATAGAAAGGGTGCTAATACCTTCCCTTTCTATAATCTACTCCCCGAACCCAAGAAAACATCTCAAAGGTCTTTCCTGTGCTTTTTGACCTTTCCTTTGGATAAAATAAAAAGTCGATGGCGACTCTTGCTAAACCGAAACATTTGCGAACACAAACACAAAACCTCAAGTCAGTTCTCCCACTGTATCACAGCCACCCTCAGCGAAAATGAAGAATTCAACTCTCTTCTCCAACAGTTATCCGGGATTTATTCTCCCCAGTTAAAACATTACATTTCCATACATCATGATACATGCATATACGCATCATACAACACAATCTCATTTATTTTGAGAACATCATTGCTTGATATATATCATGCATTGCATACGACTGACCTTTACCTTTCAGGAAAGATGCAGTTAAGTTCTCAGCTCAGTCGAAGACCTGACCGGTTCTTAAATCTCAACTGAATTATCCTCGGTTGAATTTCAGATAAGGTTCTCAATCTCGACAATTTTCCTCCGTCAAAGTGTGGACGATTTCTACAATCTCAACAGAATTATACTCTGTTGAAGACCAAACAGTTCCTAGATCTTGATGAAGATGTTTCCCTCTGTCAAAGTGTGGACGAGTTCTACAATCTCAATGGTATACTACGTTGAAGACCAGACAGTTCCTAGATCTTGATGTTTTCCTCCGTCATAGTGTGGACAAGTTCTACAATCTCAATGGTATACTATGTTGTAGACCAGACAATTCCTAGATCTTGATGAAGATGTTTCCCTCTGTCATAGTGTGGACGATTTCTACAATCTCAACGGTATACTACGTTGAAGACCAGACAGTTCCTAGATCTTGATGTTTTCCTCCGTCAAATTATGGACGAGTTCTACAATCTCAACGGTATACTACGTTGAAGACCAGACAGTTCCTAGATCTTGATGAAGATGTTTCCCTCCGCCAAAGTGTGGACGAGTTCTACAATCTCAACGGTATACTACGTTGAAGACTAGACAGTTCCTAGATCTTGATGAAGATGTTTTCCTCTGTCATAGTGTGGACGAGTTCTACAATCTCAACGATATACTACGTTGAAGACCAGACAGTTCCTAGATCTTGATGAAGATGTTTCCCTCCGTCAAAGTGTGGACGAGTTCTACAATCTCAACGGTATACTATGTTGAAGACCAGACAGTTCCTAGATCTTGATGTTTTCCTATGTCATAGTGTGGACGAGTTCTACAATCTCAACGGTATATTACGCTGAAGACCAGACAGTTCCTAGATCTTGATGAAGATGTTTCCTTCCATCATAGTGTGGACGAGTTCTACAATCTCAACGGTATACTACATTGAAGACCAGAAAGTTTCTAGATCTTGATGTTTTCCTCCGTCAAAGTATGGACGAGTTCTACAATCTCAATGGTATACTACGTTGAAGACCAGACAGTTCCTAGATCTTGATAAAGATGTTTCCCTCCGTCAAAGTGTGGACGAGTTCTACAATCTCAACTGTATACTACGTTGAAGACCAGACAGTTCCTAGATCTTGATGAAGATGTTTTCCTCCGTCATAGTATGGACGAGTTCTACAATCTCAACGGTATACTACGTTGAAGACTAGACAGTTCCTAGATCTTGATGAATATGTTTTCCTCTGTCATAGTGTAGAAGAGTTCTAAAATCTCAACGGTATACTACGTTGAAGACCAGACAGTTCCCAAATCTCAACAAAAGTTAGACTTCCCCAGCAGAATCTTCTACAACAACAGGTATGCAAGTTCTCGCTAAGGAATCTCTTATGCGATCGACGCTCCAACAGATGGCATCTGTAAGCCCATACTCCTATCAACAATCTCCTAATGGCATCTATAAGCCCATTCCCGACATCACAAGGCTGATACCACTTCATGCGAGTGCAAATTTCTGGGCACTCTAGTGTTCAATCATCTTCCACCTTCGGATCACGAAAGGCACGAAAGCCAATCTACATCCTCAGGTTTAAGATGATTGAACAGGGGCAGTTGTTGTACCCCAAAATTTTCCCTCTCATATTTCTCAAAACATTGCAAGAAAAATCTCCAAGTGGCTCAAGATTGCTCAAAAGTTGGACAGACAATCATCTCCTAAGGCAGTCAACTCCAAATTATGGTTTTGTGTTGCACCAAGATACTTTAATACAAATGACCTCAAGTTATCCCCAATGTCCTAATATGTTCTCAAGGTCATCCATGTCAAATTTCAAACCTTGCAGAGGAAGTTTGGTCAGTCAATTGCTCAAAGGGTCCAAAAATCGACTGTGCTAGGGCAAAAGTCAACTGTGACTCAAATACAGTCAAACTTCAAGATTTTTTTTAAACATTATCATTTTGAAAGATATTTCATCATTTTATCAAGGGTTAATCATGATTCATCAAGGATTTCTCAAAATTCATAAAGATTCAAAAGTTGCTAAATTAGGGTTTTGTAGGAAAAGTCAACTCAACTTTGACCAAGCATAACTTTCTCATACTTTATGAGAAATGACCCATCAAAAGCTCATTTTTAAGAGGATGAGATTTCCTACAATCCATCTTCATACCCAAAGATCCGAAAATGCACTCACAAGAAGTTATAAATTTGGACATTATAGGTCATTTTTGAAAGTCAACAAAAACACATTTTTTCCAAAGATTATAACTTGAGCATGGAATATAAAAATAAGATTAGACCAAAAGGGTTGGTTAAAGGACACCTCAAGCTTTCTAAAAAGTCCAAGAACACTTCCAAAAGTTCAAAATTGAAGAAGTTATGCATTGATGAAGTTGGACATTTTTGCAAAATTGCCAAAAGTCAACTATCCCCAAAAATTCAAAATTTGTCAAATGGGCCCATTCTTTTCCACTTGATTTGATCTCGCATCATTGTACACGTGTCCTAGCTTCAGCCATGTGTCCATTTATCAATTTTATTATTTTATTTGATTTTTTATTGAATTATTTCATTTTAAATCAAATTAAATCAAATAAAATCCCAAACTTTGATTACATGAGATTTTTTGCTATTTTCAGGATTGGATTCTCATCAATATCATCATCAAATTCGTATCACACAAGATCATGTGCAAAAAGATGGTTTTTTGACAAATTTGGCAAGTTTTCAAAAGTGAATCAAATCAAATATGGGTGCATTGATTTAGAGAGATTGGATTCATGATTCTTGACCTAATGCATTCCATGATATATATATAAGCCAAAGGACACAAAATAAGGGTTAGAGGTTGCAAGAACAATCAAGACAAAACTTGAAAAAGTGTGGAAAAAGCTTGAATCCGAATTCACACTTAGAGGCGATCTCAGAAGCCAAGAAGGGTCTCAATTAATTCCTGGAGGTTCACTGAGTTGAAACCAACCCAAAGCAAGCTCCCATACACGCCGAAACGCACTGTAAGTACCACACGGATCCGTTTCTTTCTTGAATTCGTAAATCCTCATTCTGGCATCTTTTGGACAAAATAATTACATGTTTGTGATCACCAAGACATTTGCAAACTTTTTGTATTATTGAATTTCGTTTATATGACCTGTACCAAGAATCACCATAGCTAGGGTTCTTGGAGCTTTTTTGGGCATTTTTGTTACAGGTAAAATTAGCCTTAATGATGGCTATGGACGTGACCGGGAGAGGAAGACGAATGCAACCATGGTCTTGGGAGGAATTTATATGGCCTGCGATGAATTTTAGGAACGACCTATGCATTTAGCTGCGGATTCAAATCCGCAGGTAACTTCGTTACAGGCCTGGGGACAGGGACGACATCGTGTCCTCCTCTGATTGGCCCTCTTCAAATTTTCGCGCATTTTTTTTATTTTGCTGGCACATTAACGCGTTTTGTCTTATAATATTGTTTTTGTATATTGTTAACAACTGAAGCACAATGGCCTAGTGGCAAGCAAGCGCTGGCAGCATCCAACAGGACCTGGGTTCGAATCCCAGGTCCCCCATAAGCTTTGTTTTTTTTCCTCTTCATGAAATCAGGTGCAGATCAAGGCTTGCAACTCACCATGTGCCTTCACACATCAAAGTGCCAGATGGCCAAAGGCCAGATCTGGTGATCCAGGTTGATGGTCCACCATGGAGTCAAGTCAACATGCGCATAAGGGATCTCAAAAGGTCAAACGAGGCCAGATCCAAATGGGCCTCAGAATTGCTTCTCAAACACCCTAATCAGGCCCAGACCCCCTACCTCTTTCTATTTCACTTATTTTATTTAATTGTTTTAATTATTTTTATATATTTTCTAACCAATCAATTTTTTCTTTTATAAAATTAAAACCAAAAAATATTTTCTTTATTAAAAATCAAATTTTAGTATTGTATTTTTTTATTATTAACAAATCTATTAATTAATTTAGGCCATTAATTAGAAATAACTTTAATACATTTTTGTAAATAATTAAAATTAACTTAGATTTAATTAGGTTTTTACTAACGTTGATTAATTTTATTTTCTTTCTTTAAATACCAAAAACCCAAAAATATTTATTTTCATTAATTAATTAAGTTATTTATTAATTTAATAATTAACTTAGGTAATTTCTTTCTTAATTCAAAAACAACCAAAAAACATCTCTTCTTTAACAAAAGGGGTCAAAACCCTAAACTCGCACTCGATTTAATTTTCCGCACGCGATCTATTTATTCAATATTGTATTTGTTCCCGGAATGTAATAGATAATTAGGACCATTTAATTATTTTTATCGCTTTATTTATTTTTCTGCATTTAAATTTCAAAGGGTTGCTTTTGGCGATGTAAATTCCCGACGCCTTGTAATTTAATTTCCGCAATTTATTTTCCGCAAAATATAACTGTTAGATGTTTGATAATAGGTATGCATGACAAGATTGAATGTTTCAACCTAAAATCAACATAGATCACCCTTAACATGTACAAAGATAAAATTAATTGAAAACGACACACTCGCACATGCGCACTCTTAGGGTACACCCCACTTGGTTGCCTTCGTACGCGGTCATTGAGTATAGGTAGTTTTAGAGGTCGCCCTCTTGCCCAAAGATCATAGTCGCCTCGAAACGGTTGCCTCGGATATTGTTGCCTCAAAACAAATGATCTAAGACATTAGGGTTACCGCTAAGGCATCCTAACGTTGCTTTAGTGACCGCATGTCCCTCATTCGAATTGACCCTTAAACTCCAACGACGGTGCTACCTACTCATCAATAGTAGGATAACATTGTCTAAAGGAAAATAGCATAAAACGATTCCTTTTTCGAGTGGGTAGATGGTTCTTAAGTACTTGCTCTTTCAAAAAACAAAATCTTTTTCACACTTACACTCTTCGAACAAAGTTTTCAAAAACACTTCATATACTCTTGAGGATAGAAGCAAGAGTTAAATCGAAGTTTTCAAACAAACTTTTTCAAACCCACAAACACAAAGAAAGTAAATTTTGAAAACAATATGAGCAAGTACCTAAGAGCCCGTGGATAACCACAGATAGAAAGGGTGCTAACATCTTCCCTTTCTATAATCTACCCCCCGAACCCGAGAAATATCTCAAAAAGGAATGTTTTTGTGCTTTTTTCCTTTCCTTGTTGGATAAAATAAAAGACGGTGGCGAATCTTGCTTACCGCGACATTTTGCAAAAACAAACGCAAAACGCAAACCAGCATTCCAAAAAACAGTCAGTTCTTCCCACCGTATCACATGTAGACATTCTCCTTACATACATCACCAGATGAGCATGAGGGCAAGTGTTTCCCTTGTACTTCTCAAACTCCGGGAATTTAAAATTTGCAGGTATCTTAACATTCAAGACCAAGCATAATTCATTCACATTCTGCCCAAATAACTCTTTTCCCCTAAGGGCCTTCATCTCCCTATGCATCTTGTCAAACTGCTCTTGAAAATCATCCATTCTGTCATAAAGACTCAAGTCTTCACTTGGTGGAGGAAAAGGATGACATACATCATCATTAGCAAATGGAACCAAATTCACCGAAGGAGGTGCAACAGGAGCAGCATGCACCACAGGAGGTGCAGGATTAATAGTAGTCTGAACAACTGGAGCTTCTTGAGGACCAAGATTGAAACCTTCAGGCGCAAACTCCTCTGGAATTCCCCATGGATAACCTTGAGGCATGCGATTCTGAAAAACAGTTGTGGTAGCAGACACAGGAACAGTTGGAGCTTCAGCAGTAGCCCTTGTTGGTTGAGGTTGAACACTCGGTGGCTGATTCTGAGCAGCCACCAGAGATTCCATCAGAGTAGTAAGATTGTCCATGTCGGCCTTCAAAGCATAAACCTCCTCGCGCAACTCGCGATTCTCCTGTTCTAAGTTGTCCATCTTTCTTCTGAAATTAGCCCGAGTGTTGTAGTGGTGAGTCAGCTTGCTGAACAAAGTAAAGAAGCTTGGTAAGACACCTGGATATGAATAACAAATGCAAGGAATATGTGAAATATGATGCATGATATACAGTGCACATGATTTATTTTTATTATTAATATTTCAAGGGACTTAAATATTTATAGACACATTGCAAATATAAAAGTAATAACTCATTTGAAATACATTTTTTTTTATTATAATAACTTTAAAATGGATTACAAGTTTCAATAATCCCAACTACAAGATGAAAATAAAGTCTAAAACCCTAAGAAGTAAAGCTGACGGAGATCACTCTACACGTCGGCGCTTCCCTGTAAGCCTGACAACCTGAGCCTTCAGCCTCTGGTTTTCTTCAGCGTGCCTGGTGGCCATCTCTTTCCAATCACCTGAATCGGGAAGTGAGCAACTAATATCTGACTGAGGCTTAGGAGAAAATAAATCCCCTTGCCTCTCCATGGTCTCTACCGCTCGACTCTCAAGGATCTCAATCAAGTCGTCCCTCTCCTTCAAGTCTGCTCTATAGGAAATCTCTAAAGTTTGGCACTTATTCTTCCAACCGTCCTTTTCCTGCTGCATCTTGACCAAAGGAAGTTGTAGCTCTTAGTAACACGGTGGGAAAACTGACTTGGTTGTTTTGCATTTTATCGCAAATGTTTCGGTTAGCAAGAGTCTCCACCGACTTTTCTTTTATCCAAAAGGAAAGGTTGAAAAGAACAGGAAAGACCTTTGAGATGTTTTCTTGAGTTCGGGGGGTAGATTATGAAATGGGAAGGTATTAGCACCATTTTCATCCGTAGTTATCTACGGGTTCTTAGTTGCTTTCTAGATCACTTGCTTTTGTTTGAAAATGTGCTTTGTGTGGTTTTTAAAAGTATTTTGAAAAGGCACCATCGTTTAGGCAAACTTTGTAATAATTATCGTTCGTAAGAAAGTATACAAAGTGTTAATCTTTTGAAAATGTTTCAAGTTTGAAAGGTGTTTTAAAAGTGTTGGTGTTTGTTTTTGAAAACAGCAAGGATGTTTTGCTTTGAAAATGAGCAAGCCACTAGGAACATTCTACCTACTCAAAAGTCATTTCTGTTTATTTCCTCTTTCCTTGGACATTGTTATCTTACCATTGATTTGGTAAGAAATCTTATCTTTGGATGTAAAAGGGACGGGCATGGGTCATTGTATAGCCATGATTAACAATGTTGTAAGATATCTTAGCATTTTCTTTAAGGGACAAAGATCATTTTTGAAAGGTAACTTTGATAGCGTCATCGAGGGACTATGATCTTGTATTTTTTATTGCTTTTTCTAAGATACCTCACATGCATAATATGGCCATTTTCATAAGGCAACAAAGTGGATTTACCCTAAGGGTGTAAGTGTGCAAGTGTATTGATTTACATGCATTGTTTTGTCTGTGAATTAGGGTTTTCTAAGCATTGATTTTATCTTTCCATACAAACCCTAATTTACTAGCATTTATATATAAAGCATTAAATTACGGAAAGATAAAAATATTAAGCTATTACATCATTATAGGAGGGGGTGTACAAACTTACAAATGGGGAAATTGCAAGAAAATTAAATCTAAATAATTATTACAACCATATTGAATATTTTACAAAAATGAAGATAAAAAATGCAAGAATGCAAAAATGGAAGAAAAAAAAGAAATGATTTTTATTTGGTTTTATGAAAGGTTTTAGTCTTGACCTAATTAAAAAAATGATTAATGGAAATTAACTAAAGTTAAAACCTAAATTAATTAACAAAGAAAAATAAGTTATGAAATGTTTTAGTCTTGACCTAATTAAAAAAATGATTAATGGAAATGAACTAAAATTAAAATCTAAATTAATTAACAAAGAAAAATAAGTTAAGAATGGTTTTCTAGGGTTTTTTATTAAAATGTTTTAAATAATAGAAATAATAGGAAAAATAATTAATTAATTAAAAAAACCTAAGTTCTAAATTAATTTTAACTTACAAGAAAATAATATAATATAATAATTAAACCTAATTATCTAAATATTAATCAAGAAAGAGAAATTAATTTATTAAGAAAATTGTTTTTGTTCTTTTTAGTTTTTTATAATGAAAAATTAAATATGAGTGCAAAATTAATAAAATAAATATTTTTTGGATTCTTTTATTAATAATAATAATTATAATATTATAAAATAAAAATAATAAAGAAAAATAAAATAAAATAAAATATAAAAGTCAGGGGGTTTGAAAATGGTTAAAGGGGTTAGTAAGAAAAAAACAGTTTTGTTTGAGTTTGGCCCAAATGAGATTTTTGTAAATTAGAACAAAAAAATAACAAAATAAAAAGGGAGTGGGTCTGTGTTGTGATAAGTAAGTAGGAGGTGCTGTTGTACCCTAATTTTTCCCCCTAAGATTCCTCTATCATATCATATCATATCATATCAATTCAATCATAACAAGATCACTTTAGGGTTGGTTCTTCCTCTTTTTCTATCCCCTATCTTTAAGTTTGCTCTTGAGGAATTTCCAAGCACCTTGGTTGTGTATTTTGTATATGTGTTATTGACTAACTTCTAATCAAAATACAAAAAAAGATTTGTCTTTGTCTTTGTCAAATTGTGTTTTAGGTACCAAGTCGAAGCATCCAACAAATAAGATCATGCAAAGTTGATTGATCCTGTATTGTGGTAAAAGACAGCATGCATCGACCCATAAAGGTATGTATCGACTCATCTTGTTGTGCATAACTAGCATGTGTCGACACATGCATGTATGTATCGACTCATCCAGTTTGTTTAACTAGCATGTATCGACACATGCATGTATGTACCGACTCATCCTGTTTGTTTAACTAGCATGTGTCGACACATACGTGTTATGTATCGACTCATGCAATTTGTGTGATTCTGTAATGAGTTGAAGAAACAGTATGTATCGACACATAGAGGCATGTATTGACACATGCTGTGTTATACATCTAGGATGTATCGACACATACCACCCATGTATCGACTCATAATAGCAAAATGCACGTGTTTTTTGAAAAAAAGCCAGCAAATTCAAATTGTCATCATTTTGGCTCCAATTTTTTCTGCATAATTTGAAATTATATCATTAATTCAAATTTGGCTCCAAGAATCAATTACCAAATTACCACTAATCCCAATCCTAAAACTCTATAAATAGAGACCTCATTTCATTCAAATCATAAGCTTTTGATAGCCAAACTCATCTTGCTAAAAAATCTCTCAAATCTCTCCATCTACCAAATTCACTCAAAGCTCCATTTTCAAATAGTTAGTAAGCTTTGCATTGAAGCTTACTAATCTTTGAGTTAAACCTTCATCCAAACACTTTTTCTCCATCAATTCTCTACATCCAAGCTTTGGTGATTGATTCTTGTTGTTGAATTGAAGCAAATTCTGGAAGTTGTTTGATAATTCTCAAATTCTACCTTTGGTAAGTTGGATCATCATCTTTAACAATGTGATCTCTTGTGGATTTCTGGTTTTGATTCATTGAGCACTGTTTTATGATTCCATTAGTGCTATTTTCTCATAATTTGATGGAATTTTCATGCTCAATTGGATCCATGATCATAAGGTGTTTGATGAAAAGTTGGAACAAGAATTTGATCTTTAAAATGCTGTTTTCTACTGATTTTTTAACAGGTTGCAATCAATTGTTGTAACATTGCAATTGATTGTCACAGAAAATTGATTTGATAAAAAAACTGCACTGATGCAATAGGTTGTTGTCTAAGTACAATTGATTGTAACAGTGCCAAAAATACTTTTGCTGCCTTATTTTGGGGCTGTTTTGACTCAAATATTTTTTTTTGCTCACTCTCTTTGATGGATAATTTGGATTGCAATTTTAAATGTCCAATTTGTTTTTAAACTCAATGGACTTTGTGATGTAGATGAAGTTGGATAAATGTTCATCAATTCAAATCTACCTAAGAGTGAATTATTTAATTCATTTTTGGGGCTTTGGATTAATGATATGTTTAGTGCTTTAATCCATCTAGAGGAGTGGTTGAATTTAAAGATGAAAGAATTTTGAAATGGTGATCCAAATTAGCTTATCATTCCCCTCCCTCTTCATCTTATCCCTTTCTTTTTTAATTGTGCTACATGTTAAGGGATGGTGATCTCTATATCATTTATCCAAACATGAAGTATATAGATTGCTATTGACCGGCCTCAAAATAGGTGCGACTTCTACATAAGTCCACTTACGATTGCTTAACATAGCACTAAATTTTGTCCCGATTCGAATAAATGATCATTCGTGGCCCAAAATTATGATTGCAAGCCCAAGTATGTTAATTTGATCTCTTTGATCCAATAACCTTGAGATTCATTGTGTGGAGGCTTTGGTTCTACCAATCCTCTAATGGATCTACAACACCTTTGGTCAACGCAGATCACTTAAACATCGTTGATCATTAAATGTTACTTTTGAGGATTCCAAAATGGATGATATACTTGACAAAAAGCAAATGCAACTTGTTGTGTGGAGGCTTTGGTTCTACCAATCCTCTAATGAGTTCCAAATGCAAGTTTCAAGATGGTCATCCAACTAACCACTAATTTCTAACAATTTACTTTACTTTATGCTTTATTTTTTTATGCTTTATGCACCATTTAATTTAAGCATTTACATTTCATGCCATTTTTATTTTTTGCTCACTTGAGCATTTACTTTTATGTCATTTTTATTTTGCTCACTTGAGCTTTTCTTTTCCTTTTAAATACACCTAATAATCAACATGAACCATAAAAATCTTTAATGATACTTGGACTATTTGGTTACTATCCTTGGCATTATAGAGCATTGGACTTCTTGGACTCAGGATTAGAGACCTTGGCCTATCTTGGAGACTTTGTGAATTTATTCATTATTTTGTCTGGAGTTCTTGAGGTTTACCTCAAGACATTGGGTTGTTTGTTTGTTTTGTGTACAGGTTATTGTGATTATATACTTTGTTTGTAATTTGGAATTCACCCGTATATAGTCGTTACTCTGCCCAATTTTTGCGAAGACTTAGTACACTCGAAGTTTGGTTCTCTCAAGAGGTCTAGTATCTTTGCTTACTTGGTTTCAATCCAAAGAATGAGAATTCTATATTGACTCATAATGTCAAGTATTGTCTTCTTGTTGGTTAGATGGTTCTTATCCCTAGATTTTACCTTATGCTTTAGAATAATCTCTTCATCTCCTCCCACCTTCTTTAATTTCAAAAATCTTCTCCCTCCTTTTGAAAACTCTTCTTATTTCTAAACTTGAAACACTTTCATAATAAACTTGGACTTAGGTCCATGCATTTTTAAAATATTTTCATAAATAAATTTCAATCAATTTAATAATACCTTGACATTTTTGTGAGAAGACTAAAAGTCAATTAATCTCATTTCAAACCATTTTTGCTACTTTGGCTTTTTAGTTTAAAACTTTTCTCAAAAGATTAGACTCTTGTCAATCCTTGTAGTGATGCAAACAACTATACTTCTACAATATGTAGTAAAGAGAGATATTTTCCACTTGGGTGTTGAAGTGATGCATTGTTGATTTTAAAATCCAAGCCATATCCTCCACTTTGAGATGATGCAAATTCTCCTTTCTCATGATTGTGGGTAGTAAGTATGTTTTCCACACGGACAATGACGATGATGTCTTATCTAACCAACAAACTTGTGTTTCAAATTTTTAAAAGAGGAACTACATGTACCCTGATCCCCTATTGCACGAAAGGTGGTACGTAGGCGCTACTAAAGGTTCACAACCGCGGAGGGTGCAAAAATCATAAAAATATTTCTTTTCTCACCTCCACCATCTATTTTATATATAACACATTTTCATAGCCAAAATATACAGATTTTTCAAAGAGGTTCCTGCGGAGTACCATAGATGTTTAGGGTGCTAATACCTTCCCTTTGCATAACCAACCCCCTTACCTTGAATCTTTCCCCCTCTTTTTGGGTTATTCACTCTTTTCCCATTCCTTTGGAAACAATAAAGCACGGTGGCAATTTATATTTTGATTTGTATAAAGTCTAGTCAATCCAATGGCTTAGTCTTGAACATTTTTACCGCTACAGAAAAATGGCGACTTCACTGGGGAAAGATTGACCTCTTGCTGGTCCATCCCTAAGTGGGTTGAGCCTATATTTGTTTATATTTGTATATGTGTTATTGTGTTTATGTGTTTTATTTTGTATATATGATTCTCTAGATTTTCCTGGTTTACAGGGTGCTTGGTGATTACTCATAAGTCCTATACCCGGACTTGGGAAAACTTTAAGATAGGACGGGCGGTATAGTCATGTTAACTTTGAGGGACTAATCCCAAAAAAGGAGGCATGAGATCCCCCACTCAGTGGAGGCCCCTTTGACTGTAGTGTCGTTTACTGAGTAATCGGGAAGATGTACTGCTTTCGACTTGGGAGCCTGCCGAAGCTGAGGACCGTAGATTACCTAACCCATGTTGGCCTTTTAGGTGTAGTGCGGAAGCTATGACGGAGTAATCCGGAAGTAGTTATCACGCAATACTACGCTCGGACGAGTCTTTCTTGAGAATATTACTAATTACCGAGTTAATCGAGAAGTTGGTAATATCCAAAGGAAGGATGTAGACTTTGGGAACCTCTTAGAACCTTGTTCGGAAGGTGATAACTTTTTAGACTAATACCTTATGGGTAGTACCTTCGACCTCATGCTCGTGACGTTGAACCTATAAACCCTATATGTGTGATCTTGTGTGTGATTGTTGCATCATGCATCCATGCACTCATAAGCATCTTTTGAAGAAAAAATGATATTTCAAGGGATTTAAAAGTTTGACTATTTGTGAATATCTAAGGTACTTGTAAACAATGGATTCTGGAAAGAGAAAGACTGGGAAATACAATTTCAAGGATCCCAAGATAGATGAGTTGATCAGTCTAATTCCAGAGATCGAGTATTCTGCAGACTTTCGGAAGAAGTATGGATCCATTATTCCTCTCATGAAGCTGAAGATGAAGGAGGGTATTCTCTCAACTTTGGTCCAGTTCTATGATCCGGTGTATCACTACTTTACTTTTCCCGATTATCAGTTGATGCCAACACTGGAAGAGTATTCCTATCTATTGGACTTACCTGTTACCAATCGTGTTCCTTTTACTGGTTTGGAGGGTGAGCCAAAACCACATGAGATTGCTGCTTTGATTCATCTAGGGAAGTCTGAGGTGGAAGCCCATATGACTACCAAAGGAGGGATCAGAGGATTATCAGCTCAGTTCTTATTGGAGAAAGCTCTTTACTTTTCCAGGATGAAGAGTACAGTTGCTTTTGAGGCCATCTTTGCTTTACTCGCCTATGGATTATTCTTATTTCCTAATGTGGACAAGTTTGTCGACATTAATGCTATCAGGATCTTCATGATTGGAAACCCGGTTCCTACTCTGTTGGGTGATGCTTATTACTCTATTCATCTTCGGAGTTCCTATCATGGGGGAATGATCATCTGTTGCACGCCTTTGTTGTACCGGTGGTTTATCTCTGATATGCCTCAGTCTGATGCTTTTTTGGATGTCAAGAAGGAACCCTGCTGGGCTCCTAAGATCATGACACTTACTCACTCAGATATTGATTGGTATCATAGAGCTTACCAGGATGTGGAGATTATTGACAATTGTGGTAGTTTCCCCAATGTGCCTCTTCTTGGTACAAAGGGAGGAATTAACTATAACCCTGTTCTTGCACGGCGACAGCTTGGTTACCCGATGAGGGATAAACCGAATAATATTCTTTTGAGTAGTTTCTTTTTGAAGGAAGGAGAAGACCACATGGAAGCTAGGAAGCAGATTGCGAAGGCCTGACGTCACATTCATAAGAAGAGTAGGAAGGATTTGGGACCTAGAGGTGTTGTTTCTTTGGAGCCATATCTTCAGTGGGTCTGATCGAGAGCCATTCAGTTGAAGATGTCGTATACTCAGGAGACACCCATGCCTGATTTGTTTGTGAGGACCACTCCTCCTTTATTAGATGATCTGGAAGAGCTGTAACTTGCTTTGGTTAGGATGCAACAAGAAAGGGATGCTTGGAAGAACAAGTTCCAGACTTTAGAGAGTTCCTATAGAGCAGACCTGAAGGAGAGAGATGATTTGATCGAGATCCTTGAGAGTCGAACGGTGGAGTCTATGGAGAGGCATGGGGATTTATTTTCTCCTAATTCTCAAACAGGTGTTGATTACTCACTTCCTGCCCCAGATGATTGGAAGGAGGTTGCCATCAGACATGTGGAAGAAAACCAGAGGTTGAGGGCTCAAATTGCCAAGCTCACAGGGAAGCGCCAGCGTACAAATTGATCTCCATTAGTTCCTCTTCTAAGGATTTTAGATTGTATTTTCATATTGTATTTGGGATCATTGAAACTTTTAATCCATTTTGAAGTTATTATAATGAAAATTTTCAGTATTTCAAAGGCTTTATTACTTGGATGTTTGCAATATAAACCATAAATCCCTTGAAATATTAAATGATAAAATAAAAATATTCATATGCATTGTATATCATGCATCATATTGTACATATTTCTTGCATTTGTTATGCATATCCAGGTGTCTTACCCAGCTTCTTTACTTCGTTCAACAAGCTGACTCATCATTACAACACTCGGGCTAACTTCAAAAAGAAGATGGACAACTTAGAACAGGAGAATCGTGAGCTGCACGAAGAAGTTTCCGCTTTGAAGGATGGCTTGGCTAATTTGACTGCTCTGATGGAAGCTCTGGTGGTTGCTCAGAATCAGCCACCGAGTGTTCAACCTCAACCAACAAGGGCAAATGCTGAAGTTCCTATTGTTCCTGTATCCGCTACTCCGGCTGTTGTTCAAAACCGTATGCCTCAGGGTTATCCGTGGGGAATGCCAGAGAATTTTGCACCTGAAGGTTTCAATCTTGGCCCTCAAGATTCTCCAGTGGTTCAAAATGTTGTTACTCATGTACCTCCCGTGGTGCATATTGTTCCTGGTGCACCTCCTTCAGTTAATTTGGTTCCGTTTGTTAATGAAGATATGTGTCGTCCTTTCCCTCCGCCGAGTGAAGACTTGGGTCTTTATGACATAATGGATTATTTCCAAGAACAGTTTGATAGAATGCAAATAGAGATGAAGGCTCTTAGGGGAAAAGAGTTATTTGGGCAGAATGTGAATGAGCTGTGTTTGGTCCCGAATGTTAAAGTGCCTGCTAAGTTCAAGGTCCCGGAGTTTGAGAAGTATAAGGGCAACACTTGTCCTCGTGCTCATTTGGTGATGTATGTAAGAAGAATGTCTACCCACAACGATGATCAACATCTGCTGATTCACTTTTTCCAGGATAGTCTGACCGGCACAGTGTTGAAATGGTACATGAGTTTAGACATCGCCAACATCCATACTTTTAATGATTTGGGAGAAGCATTCATTAAATAATACAGGTAAAATATGGACATGGCGCCTGACCGTGACCAACTTAGGGCCATGGTTCAGAAAGACAGAGAATCGTTCAAAGAGTATGCACAGAGATGGCGCGAAGTGGCTGCACAAGTGATTCCTCCCATGGAAGAGAAAGAAATGACCAAGATTTTTCTGAAGACGCTAGGTGCTTTCTACTACGAAAGAATGGTAGCAAGTTCTCCAAGTGATTTTACAGAGATGGTAGGAATGGGTGTCCGCCTAGAAGAGGCAGTAAGAGAAGGCCGTTTGACAAAGGGTGAAGGATCTGGAGGTGTAAAGAAGCAAGATTTTGGGTTTACCAAGAAGAAAGAGGGGGATACAAATGCTGTTATGAAAGAGAGAAGGGCAAACGCTCCTAGAAAGAATTATCAGCGTCATCAGCAAGTCGCCTCAGTTACTCCTGTTATGAATGCCGCTCCGACTACTGCTGCTTATCAGAGACCGTCCCAGCAGGGGAATCAAGGGTATAATCAGAGAAGAGAGAACTATTATCCTATTCCCATGAGTTATGCAGAGCTACTACCAGCATTAATTCATAAGAAGTTGGTCCAGACACGACCACCTCCAGTTGTACCATCACCATTGCCTTGGTATTACAAAGCAGACCAGACGTGTGCCTTTCATCCGGGAGCACCAGGGCATAGTGTTGAGAATTGTTATCCTTTGAGGACTAAAGTGCAAAGGTTGGTGAAGTCTAGAATTTTATCTTTCAAAGACGTGGGACCTAATGTGAAAGACAATCCTCTACCCAAGCACGAGGGAGTGAATGCTGTAAATATGGTGGCCGGTTGTCCAGGTGACTTTCGGATTTTTGACATTAATCTGGTTAGACGAGATTTGCTGAAGATGCACGCAGACCTCTGTGAATTCAGTTATTATACGCATGACCACGCCGGTTGTGCTATTTGCAGTACAAATATACATGGTTGCGAGAAGATAAAGGTTGATTTACAGGAGATGATGGATGAAGGTTTAATCCATATAATCAGGCCTAGGGCATAATATGAAGAGGAAGTGAATATGGTTTTTGGATGTCCGGGTGAATTCATAATTTTTGATGTGGATCATTTGAATGAGGATCTAGTGCAGTTGCATGCTACCTTCTGCCATACTGCTGGTCAGGTAGAACACCAATATGGATCTTGCATAGTTTGTTGTCAAAATCCCCGAGGATGTTCCATTGTGAGGGAAGGTGTTTAGTTGTTGTTAGACAATGGAACTATCAAGATCACAGGTCAGAGAGATGATTATCATGAGATAAATATGGTTGAAGTTTATTTGATGGAAGAAGAGTCAGAGGAAGAGTATGCCTCCGCATATGAGTATTTCTCTTCAGACGAAGATTTGCTTGCCGGAAATGACCTTTTGATGGCTGATTGTGTTGAGGAAGGGGTAAACGTCATTGTACCGTTTTTTGGTGCACCCACTCATCTTGAGGTGGAGCACCATAGCAAACCAACTGTTACCCCATTGGTAATTAGTCTTCCAGGTCTTGTTCCCTATGAATCAGATAAGGCTGTGCCTTACAAATACAATGCTACAATCTTAGAAGATGGGGTGGAGATTCCCATCCAGCCAATGCCAGATGTTGGAAATATAGCTGATAATAGCAGGGTGACCCGTAACGATCGTGTGTTTGCGCCGGTTATTGGAAGAGATGTTGTTGCTGGAAAGAAAATTGCTGAGAACGATGAGCCTAAGAAGGCTACAAGAGAGACTAGTGGAGCTACATTAGAGAAAGAAGTGGATGATATTTTGAAGATAATTAAGATGAGGGACTACAAAATTGTAGATCAGATATTGCAGACCCCTTCAAAGATATCCATCTTAGCTTTGTTGATGAATTCTTCTGCTCATAGAGAATCACCGATGAGAGTACTAGACCAAGCTTTTGTGGAGAATGACATGCCGTTAGATCAATTCAGTAGCGTAATTGGAAACATTACGTCATGTAACAATTTGAGTTTCTGCGATGATGAGTTACCAGATGAAGGGAGGAATCACAACCTGGCCCTCCACATATCTATGAACTGCAAGAATGATTCGCTGTCCAATGTGATAATTGATAACGGATCCACGCTGAATGTTATACCGAGGAGTACCCTCATGAAGTTAAAGTATCAAGGAGAATCCATGCGCCCGAGTGGCATCATTGTTAAGGCTTTTGATGGGTCGAGGAAATCTGTCACCGGTGAAGTTGACTTGCCCATCCATATAGGACCATATTTGTTCTTGATAACTTTCCAGGTCATGGACATTATTCCCGCATATAGTTGTTTACTTGGACGACCATAGATACACGAAGCAGGGGCTGTCACTTCAACTCTGCATCAGAAGTTAAAGTTTGTGCGCGAAGGAAAGGTGGTGATCATAAATGGGGAGCAGGCGTTGTTGATATCCCATCTATCATCTTTCAGTATTGTAGAAGCGGATGAGGCTGCTGTTGGAACCCAGTTCCAAGCCCTATCTATTGACAACATAAAGAGGAATGAGAATTCTGTGGTTTCGCTGAAGAACGCGCATCAGGTTATGCGCAATGGTCATAATGAAGTTTGGGGACAACTTGTGTATCCACCCGTGAACAAAAACAGAACTGGTTTGGGTTTCTCTTTGAAGATTGGCAAAGGCGAAGGTTGAAGTCAAAGTATTCTGTGAACAGTTATCATGATGTTTTTCGCAGTGGAGGCTACCTCCATCCAATTGGTTCTGGAATTAATGCTGTTGAAGAGGATGAAGCAGAGCAGGAAGTACCGAATTATGTGACGCATGGAGTCCGAGTTCAGAACTGGGTCACCATTGATGTTCCTTCTTGCATACATATTTCAAAGTAATTTGTTTTGTTAATCTGTTTCTTTCTTTTGAAAAGCTTTCACTATGCCCAAGGTGAAAGTTTTGTATGTGCTTATCTGTTTGCTTTGATTTTTAAGATCATTAATAAAAGTTGTCTTTGCTTGCAAAAATATGTCTTTATTTTCTGCTTTTTCTTGGGAAATGGTAATCAAATAAAAAACTCTTTCAAAATAAATAATAACTGAAAATTAATCTGCATGATCACTTGTTATATGTATCAGTTTCTAAAAGCAGTCATAAATCACATGTGCAGATTAATTAAAAAACCTGTTGAATATAATGACCCTGCACCCTCTCCCAACTTTGATTGTCCTGTGTTTGGGGCTGAAGAAGAAGATTATGATGAGATTCCAAAAGAGGTCTCACGGTTGCTTGAGCACGAGGAAAATACCATTCAGCCATATAAGGAGCCTTTGGAAATGATTAATTTGGGTTCAGAAGAAGATCCGAAGGAAATTAAGATTGGAGCATCGTTGCATCCTGATGTAAAAAGCGGGTTGATTGAGCTGTTGAAAGAGTATGTGGATATTTTTGCTTGGTCTTATCAAGATATGCCTGGTCTAGATACAAACATTGTTGAGCATCATTTGCCGTTGAAGCAAGAGTGTTTGCCAGTTAAGCAAAAGTTGAGAAGAACCCACCCAGATATGGCAGTGAAGATCAAAGAGGAGGTCCTAAAGCAGATTAATGCTGGTTTTCTAGTGACGTCAGTGTATCCTCAATGGATTGCCAATATTGTCCCAGTACCGAAAAAAGACGGAAAAGTCCGCATGTTCGTAGATTACAGAGATCTAAATAAAGCTAGTCCGAAAGATGATTTTCCATTGCCTCACATTGACATGTTAGTGGACAGCACAGCAAAATTCAAGTTATTCTCGTTCATGGATGGATTTTCCGGGTATAATCAAATAAGAATGGCTCCAGAGGACATGGAAAAAAACAACATTTATCACACCCTGGGGAATATTCTGTTACAGAGTGATGCCCTTCGGGTTGAAGAACGCTGGTGCAACGTACCAGAGGGGTATGACAACCCTATTCCATGATCTGATGCACAAGGAAATTGAAGTATATATTGATGATATGATTTCCAAATCCCAAACTGAAGAAGGGCATATAAAAGATTTGTTGAAGTTGTTTCAGCGTTTGAGGAAGTATCGTCTCCGCTTGAATCCAAATAAATGCACCTTCGGAGTTAGATCGGGGAAATTGTTGGGTTTTATTGTTATCCAGAAAGGAATTGAAGTTGACCCTGATAAAGTCAAAGCAATCCAAGAAATGCCAGCACCAAGAACTGAAAAGCAAGTCAGGAGTTTTCTCAGGCGTTTGAATTATATTTCCAGATTCATTTCACATGACTGCAAAGTGTGAACCGATCTTTAAGTTGTTAAAGAAAGATCAAGGTTGTGTATGGACGGATGACTGCCAAAGGGAATTTGAGAGTATTAAAGAGTATCTGCTTGAACCTCCTATCTTGCTCCCTCCCGTAGAAGGAAGACCGTTGATTATGTATCTAACAGTTTTAGATAAATCCATGGGTTGTATTCTGGGACAACAGGATGAAACAGGGAAGAAAGAGTTCACCATTTATTATCTCAGCAAAAAGTTCATTGATTGTGAGTCACGGTATTCCACGCTAGAAAAAACGTGTTGTGCTTTGGCCTGGGTGGCAAAGCGTTTGCGGCAGTATATGTTGAATCATACCACTTGGTTGATCTCCAAAATGGATCCAATCAAGTATATTTTTGAGAAGCCTGCTCTTACTGGGAGAATTTCCCTCTAGCAGATGTTGTTATCTAAATATGATATTGAGTACCGCACTCAAAAAGCTATCAAAAGTAGTGTGTTGGCAGATTACCTTGCTCACCAGCCGGTGGAGGATCATCAGTTTGCAGAATATGAATTCCCCGACGAGGATGTGATGTTCCTGAAAGTGAAAGATTGTGATGAACCATTGCCTGAGGAAGGCCCCAACCCTGAATCTCGTTGGAGTATGATATTTGATGGAGCAGTGAATGCTTATGGTAAAGGAATTGGTGCTGTGATTGTCACTCCTCAGGGATCGCACATTCCTTTTACTGCAAGATTAACATTTGATTGCACTAATAATATGGCAGAATATGAGGCTTACATCATGGGTCTTGAGGAAGCTATTGATCTTAACATCAAAGTTCTAGATGTGTATGGTGATTCAGCTTTGGTAATAAATCAGATTAAAGGAGAATGGGATACTCGTCACCCTGGCTTGATCCCTTATAAAGATTATGCTATAAGATTACTACCCTTCTTCAATAAAGTTGAATTCTATCACATCCCTAGAGATGAAAATCAAATGGCGGATGCTCTGGCAACTCTGGCTTCCATGTACCAAGTGAATACTTGGAATGATATACCCCGTATTACAGTTCGACGGCTGGATAGGCCCGCTCATGTGTTTGCGACAGAGGAGGTAGCAGATTAAAAACCTTGGTATTATGACATCCAGCATTTTCTTCAGACTCAGGAATACTCGATTGGTGCGTCGAGGAAAGATAGAAAGACACTGAGAAGATTGGCAGGCAGTTTCTTCCTCAGTGAGAATGTGTTATACAAGAGAAATTATGACATGGTCTTGCTCATATGCGTGGATAGACACGAAGCAGACATGTTGATGCATGAGATTCATGAAGGTTCATTTGGCACTCATGCTAATGGGCATTCGATGACTAAAAAGATGCTAAGGGCAGGTTACTATTGGTTGACAATGGAATCTGATTGTTACAAATTTGTAAAGAAGTGCCATAAATGCCAGATTTATGCAGACAAGCTCCATGTGCCTCCGACACTTCTCAATGTGATTTCCTCCCCGTGGCCTTTCTCTATGTGGGGTATTGACATGATAGGGATGATAGAATCCAAAGCTTCGAATGGACACCGTTTCATCTTGGTAGCAATTGACTACTTTAACAAATGGGTAGAGGCTGCTTCTTATGCCAATGTTACCAAACAAGTGGTTGTGCGTTTCATCAAAAATAATCTGATATGCCGGTATGGTGTGCCGAGTAGAATCATCACTGACAATGGCTCAAATTTGAACAACAAGATGATGACATAACTGTGTGAAGAATTCAAGATTGTCCATCACAATTCATCTACATACTGGCCAAAGATGAATGGAGCAGTTGAAGTTGCTAATAAGAATATCAAGAGAATTATCCAGAAAATGGTTGTTACTTATAAAGATTGGCATGAAATGCTCCCTTTTACCCTTCATGCATATCGAACATCTGTTCACACTTCAACAGGAGCAACCACGTTTTCCATGGTATATGGAATGGAAGCTGTACTCCCTGTTGAGGTAGAGATTCCCTCGTTGCGTGTGATAATGGAAACCAAGTTGACAGAGGCTGAATGGGTCCAGAATAGGTTTGACCAATTGAATTTGATTGAAGATAAGAGAATGACAGCTTTGTGTCATGGGTAGTTATATCAGAAAAGAATGAAGAAAGCATTTGATAAAAAGGTCAAACCTCGTGAATTCAGAGAAGGCGACCTCGTGCTCAGGAAGATCATGTCTTTTAACACTGATTCTAGGGGCAAGTGGACTCCCAATTTTGAAGGCCCGTATGTTGTCAAGAAAGCCTTCTCTGGTGGTGCATTAATTCTTGAAACTATGGATGACGAGGAGTTCCCACGTCCCATGAATGCTGATGTAATCAAGAAATACTTCGCCTAAAGAAATAAAAGAACAGCTCGCTAAGTTGAAAACCCGAAAGGGCGGCTTAGGCAAATATGAGCGTCTCGGTAGGCTGAAAACCCGAAAGGGCGGTCTAGGCAAAAATTAGAGACATAAACAGAATAAATTTCCCGCTAAGTTGAAAACCCGCAAGGGCAGCTTAGGCAAAATTTAGGGATTTTTCTTGGCAAGTAACTACGTCAGACAAGACTTGATCGTTGAAGCAACAATCTTCTCGGATCCTCACCATACTTCAACAAAAGTTGCTGCTCAGGACTTCAAAAGTTGTTAGGGGAATGGTGGTCATTGTATCTCAATGTATCTTTTCCATTATATATTACCATTTCCCAAACTTTGTAATCATCCATGGAGTCTCGCCATTCGCAGACTACCATTCTATTAATAAAATTCGAGCTTTTGCCCAATTCTTTGTGTTCTTATTTTTATTTAGCTTGCAAAGACTTCATTTATTACTGATAATAACTTTCAAAGCAAAAAGATTAAAAAAAATTGACTTTTCAAAAAGAAAGACATCTTTACAATTCAATTTACTTTGGGATTTGTGATGAAACAATGACAACAAAAATGGCGATCCCTGGAATAAACAAACTCCGGTTGTTTTAAGAATACTTACTTCCTTCATGAAGGTTTTTCTCATGTCATCTTGTTGGTATATGCGCAATCTTTGTGTGTTTCTCAGATAATTAAAGACGATACTAGTTGGCGTAATGTACAGTATTAGGTTTGTGATCCCATGATCCCCGGCCAAGTCTTGGTTCGCTTTTGATTTTGGGTTTGCATGGTCAAAAGCCTCCGTCCCAAAATTCCCCAGCGAAGTTTTCCCTCATATGATGAAAGGTTTTATTCCCTTGGAGTGCTAAGATATCGCTCTTTTTGCAGTATTGGCGTTAGTGTTGACTTCTTGATTTCCCAGGAAGACTACACCAGGGCATCTTTTGTTGGAATAGGTTTGGTTGATATGAAGACTCAATCCAGTATTTTCCAGTGAAGGCCTCGTTCATTTGATAGAAATCCTTTCTCCCCAAAGAGGTTGGTGCAATAATTACTCTTGAAGTACGTATCTCCGGTCTCCCCAGTGAAGAACGTATCTCTGGTTTCCCTAGTGAAGAACGTATCTTCAGTCTCCCTAGTGAAGAACGTATCACTGCTTTCCCCGATGAAGAACGTATCTTGGTTTCCCCTTGATGATGTGGTTTTGACCTCCCCATGGAAGTCAGCATGAAGCCCCCAGTAGATGTCTCGATGATGAAGTATTGTCTCCCTTAGTGAAGTTCGTATGTTTTTCTTCCTTCAAAGTGGGCCTAATTTCCCGAGTGAATGTTTTGACAATTTGGTTTCCATTTGCCTTATTCACAATCAGTATCAAAATCCCCAGTAGGAGTACGGACTTTGAAACATTTATTTTCCCCATGGAAGTCTGTGTGTTATTCCCTGGGAAGGTTATCCCAGGGCATCTCTTGTTGGAATGAGTATTCATGATGAAAAGTTTTCAATCCTCAGTTTTTTCTCTCCAGGGAAGCGGGTTTGAAACCCTCAGTGAGGTTTGGTTGTCTCGGCGTCAGTCTGCTTTATTTGAGACTAGTTTTGAAATCTCCAGTAGGCATGTTGCTTTTGTAAAACTGATTTCTCCGATGAAACTGAAAGAAAGTTGTTCTATCCCGGTATCTGTTTGACTTAGCTACATACGGATTATGTTTATCCTCAGTGAAGTTAGGACAGGCAATAGGTTTGGTTTCCGCAGTTGCTTTTACCTTTCTTGGATTGATCTTTCTGGTTGAAGTTTAGCCCAATGTTGTTAGTACCTGAGGCGGTTTTGTTTGCTCGTACTGATTATGTATCCTTTTACCAGCATATGCACGATATCACTCATACATTCATACATGCATCATGCTTGCTAAAATCATTTTATTGACATTGTGTTCTAACCTTCCTACAACACTCCTTGCTTAGGTGGATTCGGTTTTCCCTCTTGAGTTTATTTCTCAAAGGATGTATCTTCGTTGGCCGCCTTGCTCCAGTGTGTTTCTAATTGGATTCGTGGTTGCATGACGAAATTAATTACTTCGGATTTCCGAGAACTTCGAGTTTTGGTTTGTGCATTTATTTTGCACGAGAAGACTTTATCTCTTCAGCAGGAATATCGTGGCATTTCCCCAGGAAGTCATATCTCTTTCCCCAGGAAGTCATTTCTCTTTCCCCAGGAATTCATATCTCTTTCCCCGGGAAGCCACATTTCTATCCCCAGAAAGTCATTTCTTTTTGCAATCCTCCATGATAACAAGCAACAGGTATCCTTGTTTGAGTAACTCGTGCTTCCCTGTACAAGTCGACGTAACTTTTTTTGCTATTTCCTCTATGAGTGGTTAGCTTGCAGTCCGTCGTCAGTTTACGCCAGTAGATGGCAAGACTTTCAAATTCACAGAAATTGCTCGTTGTGAAATCTTTGCAAGTGGAAGTCTCTTTATTTGAGACAGCTTACATATTACCCTTTCCAGATGGAATTCCTTGGTTAAGGAAGAAGTTGAAACCCGTTCTAGGTGAAACACCAGAAGTTTGGGGAACATATGATATTTTTAAAATCTACCTTCAGTGAACGTTGGTAGTGCATCGGCAGTGAACGTCGGTGTTTCTTATCTTTTTGCTATCATCAGTGAACGGTGGTGGTTCCTCGTCAGTGAACAACGATGGTATGATATTTTCAAAATCTACCTTCAGTGAATGTTGGTAGTGCATCGACAGTGAACGTTGGTGTTTCTTATCTTTTTGCTATCATCAGTGAACGGTGGTAGTTCCTCGTCAGTGAACGGCAATGGTGTGATATTTTAAAATCTACCTTCAGTGAATGTTGGTAGTGCATCGACAGTGAACGTTGGTGTTTCTTATCTTTTTGCTATCATAAGTGAACGGTGGTATTTCCTCGTCAGTGAACAGCGATGGTGTGATATTTTCAAAATCTACCTTCAGTGAACGTTGGTATTGCATCGACAGTGAACGTCGGTGTTTCTTATCTTTTTTGCTATCATCAGTGAACGGTGGTGGTTCCTCATCAGTGAACGACGATGGTATGATATTTTCAAAATCTACCTTCAGTGAACGTTGGTAGTGCATCGACAGTGAACATCGGTGTTTCTTATCTTTTTGCTATCATTAGTGAACAGTTGTGGTTCCTCGTCAGTGAACAACGATGGTATGATATTTTCAAAATCTACCTTCAGTGAACGTTGGTAGTGCATCGACAGTGAATGTCGGTGTTTCTTATCTTTTTGCTATCATCAGTGAACGGTGGTGGTTCCTCGTCAGTGAATGGCGATGGTATGGCGGATGCTCTGGCAACTCTGGCTTCCATGTACCAAGTGAATACTTGGAATGATATACCCCGTATTACAGTTCGACGACTGGATAGGCCCGCTCATGTGTTTGCGACAGAGGAGGTAGCAGATTAAAAACCTTGGTATTATGACATCCAACATTTTCTTCAGACTCAGGAATACCCGATTGGTGCATCGAGGAAAGATAGAAAGACACTGAGAAGATTGGCAGGCAGTTTCTTCCTCAGTGAGAATGTGTTATACAAGAGAAATTATGACATGGTCTTGCTCATATGCGTGGATAGACACGAAGCAGACATGTTGATGCATGAGATTCATGAAGGTTCATTTGGCACTCATGCTAATGGGCATTCGATGACTAAAAAGATGCTAAGGGCAGGTTACTATTGGTTGACAATGGAATCTGATTGTTACAAATTTGTAAAGAAGTGCCATAAATGCCAGATTTATGCAGACAAGCTCCATGTGCCTCCGACACTTCTCAATGTGATTTCCTCTCCGTGGCCTTTCTCTATGTGGGGTATTGACATGATCGGGATGATAGAATCCAAAGCTTCGAATGGACACCGTTTCATCTTGGTAGCAATTGACTACTTTACCAAATGGGTAGAGGCTGCTTCTTATGCCAATGTTACCAAACAGGTGGTTGTGCGTTTCATCAAAAATAATCTGATATGTCGGTATTGTGTGTCGAGTAGAATCATCACTGACAATGGCTCGAATTTGAACAACAAGATGATGACAGAACTGTGTGAAGAATTCAAGATTGTCCATCACAATTCATCTCCATACAGGCCAAAGATGAATGGAGCAGTTGAAGCTGCTAATAAGAATATCAAGAGAATTATCCAGAAAATGGTTGTTACTTATAAAGATTGGCATGAAATGCTCCCTTTTGCCCTGCATGCATATCGAACATCTGTTCGCACTTCAACAGGAGCAAACCTGTTTTCCATGGTATATGGAATGGAAGCTGTACTCCCTGTTGAGGTAGAGATTCCCTCGTTGCGTGTGATAATTGAAACCAAGTTAACCGAGGCTGAATGGGTCCAGAACAGGTTTGACCAATTGAATTTGATTGAAGATAAGAGAATGACAGCTTTGTGTCATGGGTAGTTATATCAGAAAAGAATGAAGAAAGCATTTGATAAAAAGGTCAAACCTCGTGAATTCAGAGAAGGCGACCTCGTGCTCAGGAAGATCATGTCTTTTAACACTGATTCTAGGGGCAAGTGGGCTCCCAATTTTGAAGGCCCGTATGTTGTCCAGAAAGCCTTCTCTGGTGGTGCATTAATTCTTGAAACTATGGATTGCGAGGAGTTCCCACGTCCCATGAATGCTGACGCAGTCAAGAAATACTTTGCCTAAAGAAATAAAAGAACAACTCGCTAAGTTGAAAACCCGAAAGGGCGGCTTAGGCAAAAAAGAGCGTCTCGGTAGGCTGAAAACCCGAAAGGGCGGTCTAGGCAAAAATTAGAGACATAAACAGAATAAATTTCCTGCTAAGTTGAAAACCCGCAAGGGCAACTTAAGCAAAAGTTAGGGATTTTTCTTGGAAAGTAACTACGTCAGATAAGACTTGATCGTTGAAGCAACAATCTTCTCAGATCCTCACCATACTTCAACAAAAGCTGCTGCTCAGGATTTCAAAAGTTGTTAGGGGGAATAGTGGTCATTGTATCTCAATGTATCTTTTCCATTATATATTACCATTTCCTAAACTTTGTAATCATCCATGGAGTCTCGCCATTCGTAGACTACCATTCTATTAATGAAATTCGAGCTTTTGCCCAATTCTTTGTGTTCTTATTTTTATTTAGCTTGCAAAGACTCCATTTATTACTGATAATAACTTTCAAAGCAAAAAGATTAAAAAGCAAAATTGACTTTTCAAAAAGGAAGACATCTTTACAATTCAATTTACTTTGGGATTTATGATGAAACAATGACAACAAAAATGGCAATCCCAGGAATGAACAAACTCCGGTTGTTTTAAGAAGATTTACTTCCTTCATGAAAGTTTTTCTCAGGTCATCTTGTTGGTATGTGCGCAATCTTTGTATGTTTCTCAAATAGTTAAAGACGATACTAGTGGGTGCAAGGTACAATATTAGGTTTGTGATCCCATTATTCCCGACCGAGTCTTGGTTCGCTTTTGATTTTGGGTTTGCATGGTCAGAAGCCTCCGTCCCAGATTCCCCAGCGAAGTTTTCCCTCATATGATGAAAGGTTTTGTTCCCTTGGTGTGCTAAGATATCGCTCTTTTTGCAGTATTGGCATTAGTGTTGACTTCTTGACTTTTCCAGGAAGACTATACCAGGGCATATTTTGTTGGAATAGGCTTATAGGATATGAAGACTCAATCCAATATTCTCCAGTGAAGGCCTCGTTTATTTGATAGAAGTCCTTTCTCCCCAAAGAAGTTGGTGCAATAATTACTCGCGAAGAACGTATCTCCGGTTTTCCCAGTGAAGAACGTATCTCCAGTTTTCCCGTGAAGAACGTATCTCAGGTTTCCCCAGTGAAGAACGTATCTTGGTTTCCCCTCGGTGTTGTGGTTTTGATCTCCCCATTGAAGTCAGCATGAAGTCCCTAGTGGATGTCTCGATGATGAAGCATTGTCTCCCTTAGTGAAGTCTGTATGTTTTTCTTCCTTCAAAGTGGGCCTGAATTCCCCAGTGAATGTTTTAACAATTTGGTTTCCATCTGCCTTATTCAAGTTCAGTTTTGCAATATCCAGTAGAAGTGCGAACCGTAAAAAAATTTTGTTTCCCCATTGAAGTCTGTGTGCTATTCCCCGGGAAGGTCATCCCAGGGCATCTCTTGTTGGAATGAGTATTCATGATGAAAAGTTTTCAATCCGCAGTTTTTTCTCCAGGGAAGTGGGTTTGAATTCCCCAGTGAGGTTTGATTGTCTCGGCGTCAGTCTTCTTTATTTGAGGCTGGTCTTGCAATCTTCAGTAGGCGTGTTGCTTTTGAAAATCTGATTTCTCCGATGAAACCGGAAGAAAGATGTTCTATCCCGGTATCTGCTTGATTTAGCTATATCCGGATTATGTTTCTCCTCAGTGAAGTTAGGAAAAGCAATATGTTTGGTTTCCGCAGTTGCTTTTACATCTCTTGGATTGATATTTCTCGTTGAAGTTTAGCCCAATGATGTTGGTACCTGAGGCGGTTTTGTTTGTTTGTGCTGATTATGTATCCTTTTACCAGCATATGCACAATATCACTCATACATTCATACATACATCATGCATTGCCAGAAATCATTTTTCATTGGCATTGTGTTCTAACCTTCCTGTAGCGCTTCTTGCTTAGATGGATTTGGTTTTCCCTCTTGAGTTTATTTCTCAAATGATGTATCTTCGTTGGCAGTCTTGCTCCAGTTTGTTTCCGAATTGGGTTCGTGGTTGCATGACGATATTATTTACTTTGGATTTCTGAGAACTTTGAGTTGTGGTTGGTGCATTTATTTTGCACAAGAAGACTTTATCTCCTCAGCAGGAATAACATGGCATTTCCCCAGGAAGTCATATCTCTTTCCCCAAGAAGTCATATTTCCCCAGGAAGTCATATCTCTCTCCCCAAGAAGCCATATTTCTATCCCCAGAAAGTCATCTTTCTTCGCAATTCCTCTTGACAATGAGTGGATGTCTCTTTATTTGAGATAAGTTTGCATATTACCCTTTCCAGACAGAGTGCCTTGGTTAAAGAAGAAGTTGAGACCCGTTCCAGGTGAAATACCATAATTTTGGGAAAACTTATGATATTTTCAAATCTACCTTCAATGAACGTTGGTAGTACAGTGGAAGTGAACGTCAGTGTTTCTTATCTTTTTGCTATCATCAGTGAATAGTGATAGTTCATCATCAGTGAACGGTGATGGTATGATATTTTCAAATCTACCTTCAGTGAACATTGGTAGTACATCGACAGTGAACGTGGGTGTTTCTTATCTTTTTGCTATCATCAGTGAATGGTGGTAGTTCATCGTCAGTGAACGGCAGTGGTATGATATTTTCAAATCTACCTTCAGTGAATGTTGGTAGTACATCAGCAGTGAACGTCGGTGTTTCTTATCTTTTTTCTATCATCAGTGAACGGTGGTAGTTCATCGTCAGTGAACGGCGATGGTATGATATTTTCAAATCTACCTTCAGTGAACGTTGGTAGTACATCGGTAGTGAACATTAGTGTTTCTTATCTTTTTGCTATCATCAGTGAACGGTGGTAGTTCATTGTCAGTGAACGGCGGTGGTATGATATTTTCAAATCTACCTTCAGTGAATGTGGGTAGCACATCGGCAGTGAACGTTGATGTTTCTTATCTTTTTGCTATCATCAGTGAACGGTGGTAGTTCATCGTCAGTGAACGGCGGTGGTATGATATTTTCAAATCTACCTTCAGTGAACGTGGGTAGTACATCGGCAGTGAACGTTGGTGTTTCTTATCTTTTTGCTATCATCAGTGAACGGTGGTAGTTCATCGTCAGTGAACGGAGGTGGTATGATATTTTCAAATCTACCTTCAGTGAACGTGGGTTGTACATCGGTAGTAAACGTCAGTGTTTCTTATCTTTTTGCCATCATCAGTGAACAGTGGTAGTTCATCGTCAATGAATGGCGGTGGTATGATATTTTCAAATCTACCTTCAGTGAACGTGGGTAGTACATTGGCAGTGAACGTCAGTGTTTCTTATCTTTTTGCTATCATCAGTGAACTGTGGTAGTTCATCGTCAGTGAACGTCGGTGGTATGATATTTTCAAATCTACCTTCAGTGAACGTGGGTAGTACATAGACAGTGAACGTCGGTGTTTCTTATCTTTTTGCTATCATCAGTGAACGGTGGTAGTTCATCGTCAGTGAACGGCGGTGGTATGATATTTTCAAATCTACCTTCAGTGAACGTGGGTAGTACATCGGTAGTGAACGTCGGTGTTTCTTATTTTTTTGCTATCATCAGTGAACGGTGGTAGTTCATCGTCAGTGAATGGCGGTGGTATGATATTTTCAAATCTACCTTCTGTGAATGTGGGTAGTACATCGGCAGTGAACGTTGGTGTTTCTTATCTTTTTGCTATCATCAATGAACGGTGGTAGTTCATTGTCAGTGAATGTCAGTGTTTCTTATCTTTTTGCTATCATCAGTGGATGGTGGAAGTTCATCATCAGTGAACGCCGGTGGTATGATATTTTCAAAGCTACCTTCAGTGAACGTGGGTAGTACATCGGCAGTGAACGTCGATGTTTCTTATCTTTTTGCTATCATCAGTGAACGGTGGTAGTTCATCGTCAGTGAACGGCTGTGGTATGATATTTTCAAATCTACCTTCAGTGAACATGGGTAGTACATCGGCAATGAACGTTGGTGTTTCTTATCTTTTTGCTATCATCAGTGAACGGTGGTAGTTCATCCTCAGTGAACAGTGGTAGTTCATCGTCAGTGAACGACGATGGTATGATATTTTCAAATCTACCTTCATTGAACGTGGGTAGTACATCGGTATTGAACATCGGTGTTTCTTATTTTTTTGCTATCATCAGTGAACGGTGGTAGTTCATCGTTAGTGAACGGCGGTGGTATGATATTTTCAAATCTACCTTCAGTGAACGTGGGTAGTACATCGGTAGTGAACGTCGGTGTTTCTTATCTTTTTGCTATCATCAGTGAACAGTGGTAGTTCATCGTTAGTGAACGGCGGTGGTATGATATTTTCAAATCTACCTTCAGTGAACGTGGGTAGTACATCGGCAATGAACGTCGGTGTTTCTTATCTTTTTAATATCATCAGTGAACGGTGTAGTTCATCGTCAGTGAACAGTGGTGGTATGATATTTTCAAATCTACCTTCAGTGAACGTGGGTAGTACATCGGCAGTGAACATCGGTGTTTCTTATCTTTTTTCTATCATCAGTGAACGTTGATAGTTCATCGTCAGTGAACGGCGGTGACATGATATTTTCTCTCTACCTTCAACTATTTAGTTGATGGTGTACCGTCATCTGTGAGTCGGTATATCTTTTTCTATCTACCTTCAATGAACGTTGGTAGACATCGGCAGTGAACGTCGATGCTTGTTATTCTCCTCTCTGATTCAATTCTTTTGGTCCACCAGTGATTTATTTTCCTGGTGGGGGTTGCTCCTGTGTTTCTTCATTTTTGAGGCATCCCCAGTGATACTTTCCGTCTCTTTTGCTCTGTTCATATGCATTTATAATCATAAGCATTGCATGGTGTGATACAGTGGGAAGAACTGACTGTTTTTTGGAATGCTGGTTTGCGTTTTGTGTTTGTGTTTGCAAAATGTTGCGGTAAGCAAGAGTCGCCACCTACTTTTATTTTATCCAACAAGGAAAGGAAAAAAGCACAGAAAAATTCTTTTTTTGAGATATTTCTGAGTACAGGGGGTAGATTTATAGAAAGGGAAGGTATTAGCACCCTTTCTATCCGTAGTTATCTACGGGCTCTTAGGTACTTGCTCATCATTTTCAAAATTGTTTTCTTTGTGCTTGTGCATTTTGAAAAGTTTTTATTTTAACTTTGATTTAACTCTTGCTTCTGTCTTTAAGAGCGTAATGAAGTGTTTTTGAAAACTTTGTTTGAAAAGGAGTGTAAGTGTGAAAAAGTTTTGTTTTTGGATGAGCAAGTATCTAAGAGCTATCTACCTACTCGAAAAAAGAATCGTTCTATGCTAATTTCCTTTAGACAATGCTATCCCACTATTAGTGAGTAGGTAGCACTGTCGTTGGAGTTTTAGGTCAATTCAAATGAGGGGCATACGATCACTAAAGCAATGTTAGGACGCCTTAGCGGTAACCCTAATGTCTTAGATCATTTTTTTGAGGAACCAATATCCGAGGCAACCATTTCGAGGCAACTATGATCTTTTAGACAAGAGGACAACCTCTAAAACGACCTATACTCAATGACCATTTACGAAGGCAACCGAGTAGGGTGTACCCTAAGAGTGCGCATGTGCGAGTGTGTCGTTTTCAGTTATTTTTATCTTTGCTCATGTTAAGGGTGATCTAATTTGATTTTAAGATTAAACATTCAATCTTGTCATGCAAACCCTATTATCAAACATCTAACAGTTATAATTAGCAGAAATTAAAGGTGCGAAAATTAAATTACAAGGCGTCGGGTATTTACATCACCAAAAGCAACCCTTTGAAAATAAAATAAAGCGGTAAAAATAAATAAAAAGGTCCTATTTAACTATTACAAACCCGGAGCAGATACATCAATATTTAAATAAGGAAAACTAAATCGCGCGAGTGAAATTAAGTCGGATGCGAATTAGGGTTTTGACCCTTAAAAGAAAATGCTTTTTTTGTTGTTTTTATTTTTAAGAAAAGAAATTAAATTCTAATTAAAAGCTAAATTAATTATTAAATTAATTGATGAGAAATAATAAATGACATGTTTTTTTGGAATTTTTGTTAATTTAAGAAAGAAAATAAAATTAATTAAATGAAATAAAACCTAATGATTTCTAATTAATTTTAAATATTTACAAAAATAAGTTAAAGTTATTGTAGAATTAAAAACCTAATTAATTAATTAAAATTTATTAAAGAAAAAATAAAGTTCTGAATTTTTATTGGACAAAATGATATTTTTGTGATTTTTTTAATAAAAAGAAAAATTAATTAATGGTTAGTAATTAATTAAACAAAATTAAATAAAAAAATGAAATATAAAGAAAAGAGAGAGTGGGCCTGGTTTGGGGGTGCAGGAAGCATTTTTGTAGGCCCAATTGCTGTTGATCCATGTGGACTTTTGGGATCCTGTGTAGGCGCGTTGACTAGCACTATCATGTACCCTCAAGGCCTCGCCACCAGAACTGGCCATCTGGCCATTTGGCGTCTGGATTGGTGAGGGAGTATAGTAGACATCAAGCTTGAGCGTGCACGTGATTACCTGAAAACAATTGAAAAAATGCAACTTGCTGGAGGCAGGGATCGAACCTTTGACCTCCAACCTTTTGGTCTTTGAACGCCTATGTGGCCACCACTAGGCCAAGTTGTTGTTTTGTTAATAATAACACAAAGAAATAATAATATATGAAAACAACTCAAATGCCAGAAAAAATAAAAAAAAAAGCGCGTAATATTTGAATGGACAAATGGACGGATGACACTTCATCGTCCCTGTCCTCCCATCACTGTAACTTTACCTGTGGATTTCTATCCGCAGCTAAAAAAGCAGGTTCATTCTAAAACTTTCTCCAGGCTATATAAATGGAATCCAAGACCATGGTTAGCCTCGTCTCATCTCTCTGATCACAACCATAACCACCATTAAGGCCAATTTCACCTGAAAAAGAAAGCCCTAAAAACGAACAAAGAAACCTAGCTATGGTAGATCTTGATTCCGGTCAGATAAATGAAATCAAATGGTGCCAAAAGCTTGTAAATGATGTGAGGATAACAAATATGAGATTAGTTCATTCAACGGATGTAAGAATAGTTATTTGCGATTTCAAGAAGAAGGCGGATCCGTGATGTACTTACAGTGTTTTAGAATGCTTGAAAACGCGTGGTTTGGATTGGGTTAGCTTCTGGAGATGGCCAACAATCGATTGGGATACGTCTCAACTCTTGAAAATGTCTCCAACCTTGATTTCGATCTCAAGATTTTTTATGATTTTTGCAATGTTGGTTCTGCCTCCACACTTGATCTCCAACCTTAATTTTCGTGCCTTTAGCTTGCTTATGTATTGTACATTGGATTAGGGTAACAAACTTTGTCCAAATCATCCCACATTGATGATTGCATATTTGATTTGATCTTCCATTAAAACCTTCCAAATTTGATTTGATTTGGATCTTTTTGTGCATACAAGCCTTGATTCGAATTTGATTGCAAAGCTAGCTGTAATTAGAGCCTGAAATGATCAAGAAATCCATTGATATCAATGCTTTAGATTTTATATGATTTTATTTGATTTAAAATGCATTAATTCAAATAAAAATCAAATTAAATAACAGAAATGAAATATGGACACATGGCCAAGGCTATAGCACGTGGGCAATAATGAAAACTCAAAACAAGTGAAAAAGAATGGGCCCATTTGGCAAATTTTGAAGTTTTGGGGATAGTTGACTTTTAGCAATTTTACAAAAAAGTCCAACTTCAACAATGCATAACTTCTTTAACTTTGAACTTTTGGAAGTGTTCTTTGACTTTTTAGAAAGCTTTAGATGTCCTATAACCAACCCTTTTAGTCTCATTTCATTTTAATATTCCATGCTCAAGTTAGGAGCTTTGAAAAAAAAGGTGTTTTTGTTGACTTTCAAAAATGACCTATAATGTCAAAATTCATAACTTCTTGTGAGTTCATTTTTTGATCTTGGGGTATGAATATGGATTGTAGGTAATTGCGTCCTCTTCAAAATGAGATTTGGATGGGTCATTTCTCATAAAGTATGAGAAAGTTATGCTTGGTCAAAGTTGAGTAACTTTTCCTACAAAACCCTAATTTAGCAACTTTTGAATCTTGATGAATTTTGAGCAATCCTTGATGAATCATGATCAAAACTTGATTAAATGATGAAATATCTTTCAAAATGAGAATGTTGGCAAAAAATCTTGAAGTTTGACTGTTTGTAGGTCACAATTGACTTTTGCCCTAGCACAATCGACTTTTGGACCTTTGAGCAATTGACTGAGCAAACTTCCTCTGCAAGGCTTGAAACTTGACATGGATGATCTTGAGAACATATTTGGACATTGGTGAGAACATAGGGTCACTTAGACTCAAGGATCTTGATGCAACACAAAACCTTAATTTGGGGTAGACTGCCTTAGGAGAAAGCTTGTCTGACCAACTCTTGAGCAACCTTGAGCAACTTGGAGATTTTTCTTGAAATGTTTTGAGAAATATGGGAGGGAAAATTTTGGGGTACAACAGCTTCCCCTGTTCAATCTTCTTAAACCTGAGGATGTAGATTGGCTTTCATGCCTTTCATGATCCGAAGGTGGAAGATGATTGAACACTAGAGTGCCCAGAAATTTGCACTCGCTTGAAGTAGTATCAGCCTTGTGATGTCGGGAATGGGCTTACATATTCCATTTAGAGATTGCCGATGCGGAGATGGGATTAAAGATGCCATCTTAAGGAGTGTCGATCGCATAAGAGATTCCTTAGCGAGAGCTTTGTATACCTGTTGTTGAGGAAGTCTGATCTTTGTTGAGATTTAGGAACTTGCCCGTACTTCAACTGAGAGAACATCTCTGCTGAGTTTTAAGAACTTGTCCGTAATTCAACTGGGGGGAAACATCTTCATCGAGATTTAAGAACTTGCCCGTAATTCAACTGAGAAAACTCTGCCGAGATTTAGGAACTGTCTGTAATTCAATGGAGGAACTTCGTCGAGATTTAGGACCTTGTCTATAATTCAACTGAGAAAAACTCTGTTGAGATTTAAGAACTGGTCAGTAATTCGACTGAGGGAAACATCTTCATCGAGATTTAAGAACTCGCCCGTAATTCAACTGAGAAAACTTTGCTGAGATTTAGGAACTGTCTGTAATTCAATGGAGGAACTTCGTTGAGGTTTAGGACCTTGTCTGTAATTCAACTGAGAAAAACTCTGTTGAGATTTAAGAACTGGTCAGTAATTCGACTGAGGGAAACATCTTCATCGAGATTTAAGAACTCGCCTGTAATTCAACTGAGAAAACTCTGCTGAGATTTAGGAACTCGTCTGTAATTCGACGAAGGAACTTTGTCGAGATTTAGGACCTTGTCTGTAATTCAACTGAGGAAAACTCTGCTGAGATTTAAGAACTTGTCAGTAATTCGACTGAGGGAAACATCTTCATCGAGATTTAAGAACTCGCCCATAATTCAACTGAGAAAACTCTGCTGAGATTTAGGAACTGTCTGTAATTCAATGGAGGAACTTCGTTGAGATTTAGGACCTTGTCTATAATTCAACTGAGAAAAACTCTGTTGAGATTTAAGAACTGGTCAGTAATTCGACTGAGGGAAACATCTTCATCGAGATTTAAGAACTCGCCCGTAATTCAACTGAGAAAACTCTGTTGAGATTTAGGAACTCTTCTGTAATTCGACGGAGGAACTTTGTCGAGATTTAGGACCTTCTCTGTAATTCAACTGAGGAAAACTCTGCTGAGATTTAGGAACTTGTCAGTAATTCGACTGAGGGAAACATCTTCATCGAGATTTAAGAACTCGCCTGTAATTCAACTGAGAAAACTCTGCTGAGATTTAGGAATTGTCTGTAATTCGACGGAGGAACTTTGTCGAGATTTAGGACCTTGTATGTAATTCAACTGAGGTAAACTCTGCTGAGATTTAAGAACTTGTCAGTAATTCGACTGAGATAAAAGCTTCAAAACTTTGACTTTTGTGAGAACTTAACCGCATCCTTCCTGAAAGGTAAAGATTAGTTGTATGTAATGCATGATATGTATCAAGCAAATGATGTTCTCAAAATAAATGAGATTGCGTCGTATGATGTGTATGCATGTCATGATGTATGGAAATATGATGTTTTGGAGTTGGGGAAAATAAATCCCGGATTGCTGTTGGAGAAAAGAGTTGAATCCTTCGTTTCCACTGGGGATGGTGAACGAAGATGACTGTGAGAATGAACCTGTAGGAGAGGATAAATATGTCGGGGAATAAATTGATGAGGAGATTACTCTGTGGGGAAGAGATGTTCTGCTGAGGATTCCGTTGATAAATTCCACTGGGGATGAATTACCGTTGCTGATGATACTGAATTCTGTTGGGGATTGAATTCCTGTTTGTGAAAGGAAAGAACTCCGCTGGGGATGATCTTTCAGTTGCGACTTCACTGGGGAATAACCTTTTAGGCTCTACTGGGGACAAACTTCCAGAGTCTACCGGGGACGATTCTCCAAACTTTACTGGGGAAGCTTTTTTAGACAGTGTTGGGGAAACTTTCCAAACTCCACTGGGGATATTTTATACTCCGTCGGGGATATTAAGCCCTTTTCAATGCTGATGGTAGATAAACTCTGCTTGGGGAGAATATTACTGATTCATTCACAGTTTCAAGTCTCAGCTGAGGGAGTTAACATTACCGTCTTTTTCTTACTCTGCGGGGAGTGAATGCATCTTAGCCATATTCTTCAGCTGAATCTACCTTTGTACCTTGTGGACAGAGCAACTGCAAAGCTCGGACAATTCTTATTTCCCCTGTTTCTGATATTACAAGTAATCGTCTTTTGTTTCACATGTAAATATTCATGAGCAGGAATTAATGTCAAATGCATATCAAAAACGAACATTGGACGTTCTTTGCAAAAAAAAAAACAGAAAAAGGAAAAACAGTTTGAAATTTCTCTGAAAATGAGTTGTATTGATTTTGATGTTTGGCCTGTAAATAGGTGTTTTTGTACAAGAGGCTGACGTCCTAGTAAGATAACGCCGCCGAACAAATAGAGTTTATATAACTTATGAAAAACTAAACAAAATAGCTGTGTGAATAATCCCACTAGGTTCCAACTCTACTATTGCCCTTATGTCCTCGAGCATCTCATCACTTTGCTACTTGGTTGAAGGTAGATCAGATTGATTAGTGTCGTCCGAGGTTGATAGTTGATACCGAAGTCTGGTTGTAGGTGATCCAATGAGACACAGTGTTACGCTTTGATCCCTAATTTTTGCCTGGACCGCCCTTTCGGGTTTTCAGTCCACCGGGATACCCTTTTTTGCCCAAGCCGCCTTTTCAGGTTTTCGACTTGCCGGGTGTACAGTTTTTTTTCATTTTCATCCCTTATTTTTGCCCGAACCCTTTTGGTTCGCCAGGAAGCCCTTATTTTTGCCTAGGCCAGTCGACCTAACGGGTCTTTGATTATGCGTAGTATTTTTTCACTATGTTTACATTGACGAGATGAGGAAGGTCGTCACTATCCATGGTGGTTAGAATCATAGCTCCTCCTGAGAAAATGTTCTTAACCACAAATGGCCCTTCGTAAGTCGGGGTCCATTTGCCCCTGGGATCACCTTGAGGTAGTATGATGCGCTTGATAACCAGGTCCCCAACTCGATACTCTTGTCTTCTGACTTTATTGTTAAATGCCTTGATCATCCGTTTTTGATACGTCTGACCATGACAAATAGCAGTAAGTCTTTTCTCGTCAATTAGGTTCAGCTGATCAAGTCGGGTCTGAATCCAGTCACCTTCGCTCAAACATGCATCCTTCATAATCCGAAGAGAGGGTATCTGAACTTCAATGGGCAAGAAGGCCTCCATGCCGTAAACCAAGGAATATGGTGTTGACTCTGTTAACGTCCGTGCTGAGGTACGGTACCCATGAAGAGCAAATGGTAACATCTCGTGCCAATCTTTGTACGGTACCGTCATCTTCTGCACAATCTTCTTAATGTTCTTATTAGCCGCTTCTACAGCCCCATTCATCTTCGGCCTGTAGGGAGAAGAGTTGTGATGTTGTATCTTGAACTGCTCGCAGCGTTCGGTGATCATCTTGTTATTGAGATTTGTACCATTGTCCGTAATGATCCTCTTTGATACACCATATCGACAGATTAGATTGTGCCGAATGAACCGTGCCACGACGCTCTTGGTTACTGTAGCGAAGGAAGCTGCTTCAACCCACTTCGTAAAGTAATCAATAGCTACCAGGATGAAACGATGCCCGTTAGATGCCGCAGGTCTGATCTCGCTGATCATATCAATGCCCCACATTGCAAAAGGACACAGAGTTGTCAAGACGTTCAGAGGAACTGGAGGTACGTGCACCTTATCAGCATAGACTTGGCATTTGTGACATGTCCAAGAATGCTGATAACAGTCGGCTTCCATAGTGGACTAATAATATTCCTCCCGTAGGATTTTATTTGCCATGGTATGTCCACTGGAATGAGTTCCGAAAGTACCTTCATGTAACTCTGCCATAATCCTTTCTGCTTCGTCCTTATCTACACAATGCAGTAAGGTCGAATCATGGTTACGCATGTAAAGAATGCCATTGATGATGAAGAACTTCGCCACGAACCTCCTCAAAAACTTCTTATCATTAACAGATGCACCCTCGGGGTTTTCCTGAGCTTCAAGATACCTCTTCACCTTGTGGAACCAGGGTTTATCCGCTACCTCTTCAGTCTCAATGTCACATCAATGTGCAGGTTCGTCCAACCTTTCAATGGTAATTTGGGGAGCCTCATTGTCCCATCTGACCTTGAACATAGAAGACATCGTAGCTAGCGCGTCCGCTAACTGATTCTCCTCTCTAGGGAAGTGTTCAAAAGTTATCTCCTCGAAGTGTGGAAGCAATGTCAATACATACTCCTTGTAAGGAATAAGATTTGGTTGTTTCTTATCCCACTTGCCTTTGATCTGACTGATCACGAGAGCGGAATCTCCGAAAACACTTAAGAACTGAATCCTTAGGTCAATAGCTGCTCGAAGACCCATGATGCACACTTCATACTCCGCCATGTTGTTGGTGCAGTTGAAACATAGTCGGGCGGTGAACGGAGTACGAGAGCCTTCAGGAGATATGATCACGGCGCCAATGCCGTTACCCAAAGAGTTTGAAGCTCCATCAAAGTGCATAGACCATCAGGATCCCTCCTCAGGTCCTTCATCCGGTCCAGGTGTTTCAGTCAGTCACCAACATGATATCCTCATCTGGGAACTCAAAGTTCATAGACTGTTAATCGTCCACTGCCTGATGTGCCAAATGATCTGCCAACACACTTCCCTTGATTGCCTTCTGGGTCGTGTACTGGATGTCATACTCAGTCAAAATCATCTGCCATCTTGCTATTCTTTCGGACAAGGAAGGCTTCTCGAAGATATACTTAATTGGATCCATCTTTGATATCAATAGAGTAGTGTGAGTCAGCATATACTGTCTCAGCCGGCGAGCAGCCCATGCCAAAGCGCAACAAGTTTTCTTAAGCAATGTGTATTGGGTCTCGCAGTCGGTAAACTTTTTGCTAAGGTAATAAATAACATGTTCTTTTCGGCCAGACTCTTCATGCTGCCCCAGCACACACCCCATCGAGTTGTCGAGTACTGTCAAGTATAAGATCAAAGGTCTCCCTTCAACTGGAGGCATCAGGATAGGTGGCTCTTGGAAATATTCTTTGATCCTTTAGAAAGTGGCCTGACATTCATCATTCCATCTTACCACTTGATCTTTCTTCAGTAGCTTGAAGATTGGCTCACAAGTAGCAGTCAGGTGTGAGATGAATCGGGCAATGTAATTCAACCGTCCCAAAAAGCCTCTGACTTCTTTTTCTGTTCGGGGAGCTGGAATTTCCTGTATAGCTTTCACCTTTGCAGGGTCCACTTGAATAACTTTGTCACTTACGATGAAACCCAGCAGCTTACCAGATCTCACCCGAAAGGTGCACTTGTTCGGGTTTAACCTCAGCTTGTACAACTTCAACCTGTCAAATAGCTTCTGAAGATGGTCAAGGTGTTCCTCCTCAGTCTGGGATTTTGCGATCATGTCGTCAACGTATACCTCAATCTCATGATGGATCATGTCATGGAACAGAGCGACCATGGCACGCTGATACGTTGCCCCAGCATTCTTCAGTCCAAAAGGCATGACCTTGTAGCAAAAGGTACCCCCATTAAGTAACAAAGGTTGTCTTCTCCATGTCTTCGGGAGCCATTTTAATCTGATTGTATCCGGAGAAACCATCCATAAAGGAGAAGACTTTATGTTGTGCGGTGTTGTCAACCCGAACATCGATATGAGGCAGAGGGAAATCATCCCTGGGGCTTGCCCTGTTCAGATCCCTATAGTCAACACACATCTGAACCTTACCATCCTTTTTTGGCACAGGAACCACGTTGGCAACCCACTATGGGTAAGAAGTAACTGCTAGAAAACCGGCGTCAAACTGTTTCATCACTTCAGACTTGATTTTCTCCGACATCTTTGGGCGCATTCGACGAACTTTCTATTTCACTGAAGGACAGTCTTCCTTGGTAGGCAAGCGGTGAACCACAATATCGGTATCCAACCCAGGCATATCTTCATAAGACCAGGCAAAGATCTTAACATAATCATGCAGCATCTGAATCAGCCGTTGCTTAACACTAGCTTCCAGATTTGCACCGATCTTGACCTCTTTCTTGTCTACCTCTGTACCCAGATTTACTGTCTCCAATGGCTCTTCATATAGCTTTATGGCCCTCTCTTTCTGAAGTAACAGTATAGCAAGTTCACCAGGCACTTCGCAATCATCTTCACCTTCGTCTTCAGCTAAGTTGATCAGATTTTCGAAGTCATAACCGGCAGTAGTAGAGTCGTTATCAGTGGGATCCAGAGCGGATGTAGACCTGTATATGTGAGTGTGTGTAAAATAACAGTTTTGCAATATATAATAAAAGAAAAACAAGGAGCGCAAAATTTGAAATGCAAGAAACGTCCAATGCTTTTATTAATGATATATGAAAATGACACACATAAAGCCCTCACAAATAAAACTATGGTGCCTCGGGTAAGACACCGGGCCGTAAAGTTTAAAACATTGTTTATTACAAATTCAAAACAAAAAGTCTCATTACTGGGTAATAAAATAAATTGGGATGAAGTCCTTTGCCGTCCAATTGCTTAGTCCACCATCAGCAGTTGGGTAAATCCAGCTGTCAATGTCATACTCTTCATCATCATCTTCAATGGAATTCACTCCCGAATTGCTGATAAATAGGGGAGGTCTTCCAGTCCGCGCACTCCGAACAGCCCTTTGAGCTTCTGCAGTGAAACCCAAACCAAACTTGTTAGTCTTATGTGCAAAATCAGGGAGTTGGCCCCAATTCACACACCCACCTTTCTCAACAACAGCCCAGGCATCTTTGAAGGAAGCCATCTTCATTGGAGGATCTTTAACAACAATTTCAGTTGATGCCAGCGTCTGGGGAACCTCTTCAAAATGTGAAAACGGGGTCTCAATGAACTCCCCATCCATCTCTACATATCGGAAAGAGTTGAGGTGGCTCACCATGTACTCCTCTTCTCCCCGCACCGTAACAATTTTCCCCTTGACTGGGTATTTCAGCATCTAGTGAAGCGTAGACGTCACTGCCCCAGCTTTGTGGATCCATGGGCGACCCAGCAAACAAGAATAAGATGGCCGAATGTCCATCACATAGAATGTAGATGCGAAAATATGAGAACCAACCTTAACAGGAATATCCACTTCACCGTGTACCATCCTCTTGGACCCATCAAAGGCCCTGACCATAATGTTGCTTGGTTTCAGCTCCAACCCTTCACAGTCTAACCGGTCTAGAGCTTTCTTGGGTAAAACATTCACCGATGACCCAATATCCACCAATACGTGAGCTAGAGTAGTGCCCCTGCACTCAATGGAAACATGCAAAGCGTCATTGTGATTCTTTCCCTTGGCGGTCAAATCAACGTCGGAGAAACCCAACCCGTTATCTGCTGTTAGACTAGCCACACAATCTTTGAACTGATCAGTGGATGTTTCCTGTGGCACATGCACAGTCTTCAGGAAAGCAATCAGAGCCTTAGCATGGGCCTCTGAACACAACAATAAGGACAACATGGAGATCTTTGACGGGGTTTTCCCCAGCTGTTCGACTACATTGTAGTCGCTCTTTTTGATGATCTTTAAAATCTCCTCTATCTCTTGTCTAGAGGCCTCAACAATAATTTTCTTCGGTGCCTCCGTCCGGGCAGGCTCACCGGTGGTCCCTTTGCTCCGAGGGTCAGCTGACTCAACAACAGGGGTAAGAATGGGAACTTGAACAGGAACAATAGAAGGTACACTGGCAGGTGTAATAACAACAGGCTTCCAAACAGTTGGTGGAGAGATCTCAGGGGAGAAAAGTCTTCCGCTGCGGGTGACTTTACTAGATCCAACAATATTGCTGACGTCAATATTAGCCTCTTCATCTTTTAAATCTTGTTTAACCCCGTGATAATACACGTCATCCCCGTAGTGCCACGAGACAGCTTTATCGGACGTATAGGGGATAGGCCCAGAAACAATAATGATCAAGGGAGAGATTCTTGGAATAGATGTAATTCTAATAGGCCTTCTCGAGGAATTCTTGGAAGAATTGTCGAAAATGGTGATTATAGTAACTTCTTCAGTAGGAACTGAAGGAACAACAGTCTTCTCAAACAAAATTTCTTTGTTATCCATCAGGCGTTGGACACCTGACTTCAAAAGATAGCAACCGGTAAGTAAGACGGAACATAGACGGCAACCTTCGTCACAGCCCGAAAATAAACCGGCTAATAGAAGGTTCTTCTTCACAGTCATCAATGGAGTAACAATATCTTTCACAGAAACCACAAACGAGTCTTCATCTATAACATTCACTCAATGCTTGGGCATAGGAGCAGTCACAACATTAGGCCTTTCAGGCGTTTCGAACTCAATCTCTTTAGCATCAATCAAGTCCTGTACCTTATTCTTCAGGACCCAACAATCATTCGTATCATGCCCCGGGATATCAGAGTGAAAAGCACAACGGGCGTTTGGATTGTACATGGGTGATGTTGTATTGGGATTCTTCGGGGCTTCCTTCGGAATCACCAAGTTGGTCTTTAGCAAATGCGGCAGAATCTGAGACAGGGTCATATGAAGCTCAGTGAATTGTCTTCGTGGTCTCTCGGCCCTTGGCTGGTTGTTGCGCTGAGGAGCAACAACATGTCTTGATATAACAACCGCATTAACAGCTTGGTGGCGTTCAGGTCTATTCTGGATTTTTGAACTGTACACTGCACTGGACTCCTTCTTAAAAGACTTCTTCTCGGTACTTGATGAAGCACCTTTCTGTATTTTACCGCTCTTGATACCGGCTTCAACTCTTTCCCCAGTCATTATTAACTCACTAAAACCTGACGATGAGCTTCCAATCATATGGTTGAAATACGGACCAGACAAGGTCCCCAGAAACATATCCACTAACTCCCTGTCAGCCAGCGGGGGTTGTACTCTTCCAGCAAGGTCCCTCCACCTCTGAGCGTAGTCTTTGAAACCTTCGCTCGCACCCATAGACATACCCTGAAGTTGGGTACGTGTGGGAGAGAGGTCGACATTATATTGGTACTGCTTGTAAAAAGCAGCAACAAGATCTTCCCAATTACGGACACTAGCTCCTTCCAGCTGGTAAAACCATTCAAGTTGAGTCCCTGAAAGACTGTCTTGAAATAAGTGGATCCAGAGATTCCTGTCAGCGGTGTATGGCTGGATCTTTCTAACATACGAACGGAGGTGTAGCTTTGGGCAGGAGACCCCGTCGTATTTAGCAAAGACTGGTGCTTTAAACTTATGGGGGATGACTACCCCAGATGACAAGCCCAAATCACCAAAGTCCAATCCAGGTACCTTCTGGATCTCCATCACACTTAACCGGTCTTCAAGCTGTTTATACCTATCCTCAGCTGGAGGATACTGATCTTCGTCAAAGTCAGTCTCGTTGTCAGAAACCATAGGGCTAGGAGCCCTCCTTTCTTCCTGATTCTCTCCCCCTCCAGATGAGTGAGTCAAATCAACCTTTTCTCGTAAATTGTTTCCAAATCCGCAACCCATATTTAGTAGGACTGTCTTCTTCTTCTTCTTCTTCTTCTTATCCTTCAGGATAAGAGTCTTCAGATCTTGCTGACCCTTGTCCAAGTTCATGAACATTTCCTGGAACTGAGCGCTTTGAGCTTGCAGAGCCTTGATAGCTTGATCAGTTGATGTTTCATCAGACATTATGTGCTGAAATGAATAGCAAAGAAGATAAGAGACATGTAATGGGTACCTGTGATGAGGTGCATGTAATGAAATGCGTATGATATGATTTCAAAGACTTTGGAGATTCAAATTCGTAAACCAAAATGAAACACACTTTTATTAGATAAATTTTAAACAATGTTTGACAAATGCCTTTAAGGCGTTACAAAAAGAAATACTGAAAAGTAAATCAAAACTAGAAATAACAAAAGACATCAGCGCTCCCATGGTCGTTTGCCTCCTGTGTTGACATAGTCATTGAGGACCTTCTCATTCTCCAGTTGTCTTATAAGCTTTAGAATCTTCTGCTCCTGCTCGTGATACTTTTCTCTGTAAGTATCCCGCTCTTCTCTTAGCTGCATCCAAGACCTCTTTAATGCCCCAATGCCAGTAGGCATGTATGGGTGGAGGATGGTATGTGGAACCCCTTCTTCATCAGCAACCTCAACAATCACAGGCAAGACAGTTTCGTACGGCATTCCCAGCTTTTGGGCACGGATTAGAACCTATCGGAGATATGGTTCCATCAGAAGAGAGGTCTTCATCCCTAACTCGTGTGGATCAGATATGTGTACCCTATCCCAAGCTCGTATGAACCTGCGGCGATGCTCGTCACTATCCCCTTGGAAGTCAAAGACAATGCTCGGCATTAGCAAATCATGAGGTCCGTCCCTCCTAGCTCGCCCAAACTGACGTAATGCCGGACAAGGATTATAGGTGATCCCTCCTCGAACTCCAAGTAGTGGAACATTGGGGTACTCCCCACAGCGATCAATAATAGCCACTTCTTCCATGTCTTTAGTACTCCAGATAATATCAGTGTGACCAAGAGACATAATCCTGTAGGACCAACCCATGCCTTCTTTGTTTTTCAAAACTGATTTGGGGAGGTGAGAAATAAACCACCTCGCCAGCAATGGTGCACAACACATAAGGGTTCCCCGTTTCCGAGCAGTACGAGCATAAAAAGAGTGCAGAATGTCACCCAAGAGAGTGGGAACTGGATTACCAGACATGAAGATTTTTACCGCATTTACGTCGACGAAAGAATCTGAGTTAGGAAACAACACCAAACCATAAATGAGAAGAGCCATAATGTCTTCAAATGCCTGAAAGTCTAGACTGTCCCAGAACTGATTAGCCCGATCAACCAAGAATTTAGCCAAGAAGCCTTTTGTCCCACTTCGAGTCTCCCAGTTAGACATTACCTCATCCTTTGTCAGATGGAGGGCTGAAGCAATCTCTTCCGGCCTAAGGACTTTCTCCCAACCTGTGAACGGGGTCTGCTCCAGAATAGAGATACCAAGTAGATCAGAGAACTCTTCCAAGGTAGGGACCAACTGGTAGTCCGGAAAAGTAAAGCAGTGGTACAATGGATCAAAGAACTGGCACAAAACACTCATCATCTGTTCATCTAATCTGGAAGTGACCAAACCCAGGAGGTGACCATGTCTTCTGATAAAGGAGGAAGTATCTCGAACCTTTGCAACCAATTCCTTAAGCTGAGTGGGAATCTGGACAAAGTTGATCCGAATAGTGTTTCTACGCATGGGTGCCATGACCTACAAAATAGAACAAAGATGAATCCCCTCTGTCTTTGAAATGGGTTAGTCCAATGCTAGATGCATGCAATGTCATGATGCATGATGTCATGATAGAAAACACACCACAAGTATCCACAAATAACAAACATGGTAAGGGCACACAAGTCACACAGATAGCCCTTAGATTTCAGGCTGGCAAGGAGTTTAGGTATTACCCTCTTTCAGTTTAGTTGGTTCAAACCTGTCCTAGTAATAGTAACCGGGTTCTAGAGGATCTCAATATCACTGACCACCCATGATCGGTCATAATTCCAGTTTGGCAACCTTTTCTTGCGGCCAGAATCATCGCGAGAGTTTGGTCTCAATGAGTGTAGCATACTGCTACTGTTCTATGGCCAAGTTGGTCAATTATAGGGGCTAAGGTCAGTTGGTGCTTAATGACCCCTTAGAAGACCCATATTCTCCTCGTTGCGCCACAAGGGATATCGATACAAACTAAAGTGTCACACCAACGTAGCTACTGCTTCAACCGTATCGGTCTACGCCGTACAGTTCCCTCACAGTTTATTGCTACTTACCTAAAAAGTATCCCCCAGATCTGGGTTAGGATCTATAGTAACTCCGATTCAAACCCACAAAGATAAAGCATGCAAGTCAAGCAATTGAAAACATTATGAACTATTCCTAAGATACACTCCACTTATTTCGTCCCCAACAGAGTCGCCAGTTCTGTGATACGGTGGGAAGAACTGACTGTTTTTTGGAATGCTGGTTTGCATTTTGCGTTTGTGTTCACAAAATGTCGCGGTAAGCAAGGGTCGCCACTGACTTTTATTTTATCCAAAAAGGAAAGGAAAAAAGCACAGAAAAATTCCTTTTTTGAGATATTTCTGAGTATGGGGGGTAGATTTATAGAAAGGGAAGGTATTAGCACCCTTTCTATCTGTAGTTATGTACGGGCTCTTAGGTACTTGCTCATCATTTTCAAAATTTTTTTCTTTGTGCTTGTGCGTTTTGAAAAGTTTTTATTTTAACTTCGATTTAACTCTTGCTTCTGTCTTCAAGAGTGTAATGAAGTGTTTTTGAAAACTTTGTTTGAAAAGGAGTGTAAGTGTGAAAAAGTTTTGTTTTTGGATGAGCAAGTATCTAAGAGCTATCTACCTATGCAAAAAAAGAATTGTTCTATGCTAATTTCCTTTAGACAATGCTATCCCACTATTAGTGAGTAGGTAACACCGTCGTTGGAGTTTTAGGGTCAATTCGAATGAGGGGCATACGGTCACTAAAGCATTGTTAGGACGCCTTAGCGGTAACCCTAATGTCTTAGATCATTTGTTTGAGGCAACAATATTCGAGGCAACCGTTTCGAGGAAACTATGATCTTTTAGACAAGAGGATAACCTCTAAAATGACCTATACTCAATGATCGTTTACGAAGGCAACCAAGTGGGGTGTACCCTAAGAGTGCGCATGTGCGAGTGTGTCGTTTTCAGTTATTTTTATCTTTGCTCATGTTAAGGGTGATCTAATTTGATTTTAAGATTAAACATTCAGTCTTGTCATGCAAACCCTATTATCAAACATCTAACAGTTTATAATTAGCAGAAATTAAAGGTGCGGAAATTAAATTACAAGGCGTCGGATATTTACATCGCCAAAAGCAACCCTTTGAAAATAAAATAAAGTGGTAAAAATAAATAAAAAGGTCCTATTTAACAATTACAAACCGGGAGCAGATACATCAATATTTAAATAAGGAAAAATAAATCGCCCGAGTGAAATTAAGTCGGATGCGAATTAGGGTTTTGACCCTTAAAAGAAAATGCTTTTTTTGTTGTTTTTATTTTAAGAAAATAAATTAAATCCTAAATTAAAAGCTAAATTAATTATTAAATTAATTGATGAGAAATAATAAATGACATGTTTTTTTGGAATTTTTGTTAATTTAAGAAAGAAAATAAAATTAATTAAATGAAATAAAACCTAATGATTTCTAATTAATTTTAAATATTTACAAAAATAAGTTAAGGTTATTCTAGAATTAAAAACCTAATTAATTAATTTTTATTAAAGAAAAAATAATGTTCTGAATTTTTATTGGACAAAATGATTTTTTTGTGATTTTTTTAATAAAAAGAAAAATTAATTAATGGTTAGTAATTAATTAAACAAAATTAAATAAAAAAATGAAATATAAAGAAAAGAGAGAGTGGGCCTGGTTTGGGGATGCAGGAAGCATTTTTGTAGGCCCAATTGCTACTGATCCATGTGGACTTTTGGGATCCTGTGTATGCGCGTTGACTAGCACTATCATGTACCCTTAAGGCTTGGCCACCAGATATGGCCATCTGGCATGTGGATTGGTGAGGGAGTATAGTAGACATCAAGCCTGAGCGTGCACGTGATTACCTGAAAACAATTGAAAAAATGCAACTTGCTGGAGGCAGGGATCGAACCTTTGACCTCCAGCCTTTTGGTCTTTAAACGCCTATGTGGCCACCACTAGGCCAAGTTGTTGTTTTGTTAATAATAACACAAAGAAATAATAATATATGAAAACAACTCAAATGCCAGAAAAAATAAAAAAAAAGCGCGTAATATTTGAATGGACAAATGGACGGATGACACCTCATCGTCCCTGTCCTCCCATCACTGTAACTTTACCTGTGGATTTCTATCCGCAGCTAAAAGCACATGTTCGTTCTAAAACTTTCTCCAGGCCATATAAATGGAATCCAAGAGCATGGTTAGCCTCGTCTCATCTCTCTGATCACAGCCATAACCACCATTAAGGCCAATTTCACCTGAAAAAGAAAGCCCTAAAAACGAACAAAGAAACCTAGCTATGGTAGATCTTGATTCCGGTCAGATAAATGAAATCAAATGGTGCCAAAAGCTTGTAAATGATGTGAGGATTACAAATATGCGATTAGTTCATTCAATGGATGCAAGAATAGTGATTTGCAATTTCAAGAAGGCGGATCCGTGATGTACTTACAGTGTTTTAGAATGCTTGAAAACGCGTGGTTTGGATTGGGTTAGCTTTTGGAGATGGCCAGCAATCGGTTGGGATACGTCTCAACTCTTGAAAATGTCTCCAACCTTGATTTCGATCTCAAGCTTTTTTGTGATTTTTGCAAAGTTGGTTCTTCCTCCACACTTGATCTCCAACCCTGATTTTCGTGCCTTTAGCTTGCTTATATATTGTACATTGGATTAGGGTAACAAACTTTGTCCAAATCCTCCCACATTGATGATTGCATATTTGATTTGATCTTCCATTAATACCTTCCAAATTTGATTTGATTTGGATCTTTTTGTGCATACAAGCCTTGATTCGAATTTGATTGCAAAGCTAGCTGTAATTAGAGCCTGAAATGATCAAGAAATCCATTGATATCAATGCTTTAGATTTTATATGATTTTATTTGATTTAAAATGCATTAATTCAAATAAAAATCAAATTAAATAATAAAAATGAGATATGGACACATGGCCAAGGCTAGAGCACGTGAGCAATAATGCAAACTTAAAATAAGTGAAAAAGAATGGGCCCATTTGGAAAAATTTGAAGTTTTGGGGATAGTTGAATTTTGGCAATTTTGCAAAAAAGTCTAACTTCAACAATGCATAACTTCTTCAATTTTGAACTTTTGGAAGTGTTATTGGACTTTTTAGAAAGCTTGAGATGTCCTATAACCAACCCTTTTGGTCTCATTTCATTTTTATATTCCATGCTCAAGTTAGAAGCTTTGACAAAAAGGGTGTTTTTGTTGACTTTCAAAAATGACCTATAATGTCAAAATTCATAACTTCTTGTGAGTTCATTTTTTGATCTTGGGGTATGAAGATGGATTGTAGGTAATTTCATCCTCTTCAAAATGAGATTTGGATGGGTCATTTATCATAATGTATGAGAAAGTTATGCTTGGTCAAAGTTGAGTTGACTTTTCCTAAAAAACCCTAATTTAGCAACTTTTGAATCTTGATGAATTTTGAGCAATCCTTGATGAATCATGATCAAAACTTGATAAAATGAGGAAATATCCTTCAAAATTAGAATGTTGACAAAAAATCTTGAAGTTAGACTGTTTGTAGGTCACAGTTGACTTTTGCCCTAGCACAGTCGACTTTTGGACCTTTGAGCAATTGACTGAGCAAACTTCCTCTGCAAGGCTTGAAACTTCACATGGATGATCTTGAGAACATATTTGTACATTGGTGAGCACTTGGGGTAACTTGGACTCAAGGATCTTGATGCAACACAAAACCCTAATTTGGGGTAGACTGCCTTAGGAGAAAGCTTTCTGACAAACTCTTGAGCAACCTTGAGCAACTTGGAGATTTTTCTTGCAATGTTTTGAGATATATGGGAGGGAAAATTTTGGGGTACAACACATGGCATCTTAGAGACAAAAATAGGGCTTGTTTTATATTTAAGTATCTTCAATCGCGTCGACACAAAGATTTTTAACCTTCGTATCTCCGGATAGAAGACACTTAAATAAGGGCAGCTTTTGTACCCCAATTTTTGTCCCTAATATTCCTCTATCATATCATATCAATTCAATCATAGCAAGATCACTTTAGGGTTGGTTCTTCCTCTTTTTCTATCCCCTGTCTTTAAGTTTGCTCTTGAGGAATTTCCAAGCACCTTGGTTGTGTATTTTTATATGTGTTATTGACTAACTTCTAATCAAAATACAAAAAAATATTTGTCTTTGTCTTTGTCAAATTGGGTTTTAGGTACCAAGTCGAAGCATCCAACAAATAAGGTCATGCAAAGTTGATTGATCCTGTATTGTGGCAAAAGACAGCATGCATCGACCCATAAAGGTATGTATCGACTCATCTTGTTGTGCATAACTAGCATGTGTCAACACATGCATGTATGTATCGACTTATCCTGTTTGTTTAACTAGCATGTGTCGACACATGCATGTATGTATCGACCCATCCTGTTTGTTTAACTAGCATGTGTCGACACATACGTGTTATGTATCGACTCATGCAGTTTATGTGATTCTGTAATGAGTTGAAGAAACAATATGTATTGACACATAGAGGTATGTATCAACACATGTTGTGTTATACAACTAGGATGTATCGATACATACCACCCATGTATCGACTCATAATAGCAAAATGCACGTGTTTTTTGAAAAAAAGCCAGCAAATTCAAATTATCATCATTTTGGCTCCAATTTTTTCTGCATAATTTGAAATTATATCATTAATTCAAATTTGGCTCCAAGAATCAATTACCAAATTACCAATAATCCCAATCCTAAAACTCTATAAATAGAGACCTCATTTCATTCAAATCATAAGCTTTTTATATCCAAACTCATCTTGCTAAAAAATCTCTCAAATCTCTCCATCTACCAAATTCACTCAAAGCTCCATTTTCAAAAAGTTAGTAAGCTTTGCATTGAAGCTTACTAATATTTTAGCTAAACCTTCATCCAAACACTTTTTCTTCGTCAATTCTCTACATCCAAGCTTTGGTGATTGATTCTTATTGTTGAATTGAAGCAAATTCTGGAAGTTGTTTGATAATTCTCAAATTCTACCTTTGGTAAGTTGGATCATCATCTTTAACAATGTGATCTCTTGTGGATTTCTGGTTTTTATTCATTGAGCACTGTTTTATGATTCCATTAGTTCTATTATCTCATAATTTTATGGAATTTTCATGCTCAATTGGATCCATGATCATAAGGTGTTTGATGAAAAGTTGGAACAAGAATTTGATCTTTAAAATGTTGTTTTCTACTGATTTTTTAACAGGTTGCAATCAATTGTTGTAACATTGCAATTGATTGTCACAGAAAATTGATTTGATAAAAAAACTGCACTGATGCAATAGGTTGCTGTCTAAGCACAATTGATTGTAACAGTGCCAAAAATACTTTTGCTGCCTTATTTTGGGGCTGTTTTGACTCAAATATTTTTTTTGCTCACTCTCTTTGATGGATAATTTGGATTGCAATTTTAAATGTCCAATTTGTTTTTAAACTCAATGGACTTTGTGATGTAGATGAAGTTGGATAAATTTTCATCAATTCAAATCTACCTAAGAGTGAATTATTTAATTCATTTTTGGTGCTTTGGATTAATGATATGTTTAGTGCTTTAATCCATCTAGAGGAGTGGTTGAATTTAAAGATGAAAGAATTTTGAAATGGTGATCCAAATTAGCTTATCATTCCCCTCCCTCTTCATCTTATCCCTTTCTTTTTTAATTGTGCTACATGTTAAGGGATGGTGATCTCTATATCATTTATCCAAACATGAAGTACATAGATTGCTATTGACCGGCCTCAAAATAGGTGCGACTTCTACATAAGTCCACTTACGATTGCTTAACATAGTGCTAAATTTTGTCCCAATTAGAATAAATGATCATTCGTGGCCCAAACTTATGATTGCAAGCCCAAGTATGTTAATTTGATCTCTTTGATCCAATAACCTTGAGATTCATTGTGTGGAGGCTTTGGTTCTACCAATCCTCTAATGGATCTACAACACCTTTGGTCAAGCAGATCACTTAAACATCGTTGATCATTAAATGTTACTTTTGAGGATTCCAAAATGGATGATATACTTGACAAAAAGCAAATGCAACTTGTTGTGTGGAGGCTTTGGTTCTACCAATCCTCTAATGAGTTCCAAATGCAAGTTTCAAGATGGTCATCCAACTAACCAGTAATTTCTAACAATTGACTTTTCTTTATGCTTTATTTTTTTATGCTTTATGCACCATTTAATTTAAGCATTTACATTTCATGCCATTTTTATTTTTTGCTTACTTGAGCATTTACTTTTATGTCATTTTTATTTTGCTCACTTGAGCTTTTATTTTCCTTTTAAAGACACCTAATAATCAACATGAACCATAAAAATCTCCAATGATACTTGGACTATTTGGTTACTTTCCTTGGCATTATGGAGCATTGGACTTCTTGGACTTAGGATTAGAGACCTTGGCCTATCTTGGAGACTTTGTGAATTTATTCATTATTTTGTCTGGAGTTCTTGAGGTTTACCTCAAGACATTGGGTTGTTTGTTTGTTTTGTGTGCAGGTTATTATGATTACATACTTTGTTTGTAATTTGGAATTCACCCATATACAGTCGTTACTCTGCCCAATTTTCACGAAGACTTAGTACACTCGAAGTTTGGTTCTCTCAAGAGGTCTAGTATCTTTTCTTGCTTGGTTTCAATCCGAAGAATGGGAATTCTATATTGAATCATAATGTCAAGTATTGGCTTCTTGTTGGTTAAATGGTTCTTATCCCTAGCTTTTACCTTATTCTTTAGAATAATCTCTTCATCTCCTCCCACCTTCTTTAATTTCAAAAATCTTCTCCCTCCTTTTGAAAACTCTTCTTATTTCTAAACTTGAAACACTTTCATAATAAACTTGGACTTAGGTCCATACATTTTAAAAATATTTTCATAAAAAAATTTCAATCAATTTAATAATACCTTGACATTTTTGTGAGAAGACTAAAAGTCAATTAATCTCATTTCAAACCATTTTTGCCACTTTGGCTTTTTATTTTAAAACTTTTCTCAAAAGATTAGACTCTTGTCAATCCTTGTAGTGATACAAACAACTATACTTCTACAATATGTAGTAAAGAGAGATATTTTACACTTGGGTGTTGAAGTGAGGCATTATTGATTTTAAAATCCAAGCCATATTCTCCACTTTGAGATGATGCAAATTCTCCTTTCTCATGATTGTGGGTAGTAAGTATGTTTTCCACACGGACAATGACGATGATGTCTTATCTCATAAAATTAACCAACACACTTGTGTTTCAAATTTTTAAAAGAGGAACTACGTGTACCCTAATACCCTATTGCACGAAAGGTGGTACGTAGGCACTAAAGGTTCGCAACCACAGCGGGTGAAAAAATCATAAAAATATTTCTTTTCTCACCTCCACCATCTATTTTATATATAACACATTTTCATAGCCAAAATATACAGATTTTTCAAAGAGGTTCCTGTGGAGTACCGTAGATGTTTAGGGTGCTAATACCTTCCCTTTGCATAACCAACCCCCTTACCTTGAATCTTTCCCCCTCTTTTTGGGTTATTCGCTCTTTTCCCATTCCTTTGGAAACAATAAAGCGCGGTGGCGATTTTTATTTTGATTTGTATAAAGTCTAGTCAATCCAATGGCTTAGTCTTGAACATTTCTACCGCTACAGGTGCGGTGCAACAAAAATGGAGAGGCCCACTGTCTAAACCCAGGCGCACATGGTTTGTAACAAAAGAAGAGGAAAATGTTGAGAAATTAAACAAAAGGCAGCGCTGGGATTTAAACCCGTAACCTTGAGATAAACGCGTGTTGCCTTTGCCACTGGGGTGGCTGTACATCCGTTAACATAAGTGAAATAATAAATACATAACACAAAATAAGTTCTTAAAATGACTTCATCTTCAACCTCCAGCCATGGTTCCTGTAACTTGCTCATTTCTCAACAAAAATAAAATATGTAAACATGGAAGTTGCTCCATTTTTCCAACGAATCCAACCATGTAAATATCATAAGCTATAAATCAAAGATAAATCGCTCAAAGATCTACTCTGATTTCTCTCAAGTTAAAGAATATGCAAAACCTATTTTGGTTCAGTTTAAACCTCTCAACGGTTTATCCCGATACTTTCCAAAGGAACACTTCTAGTTCAGATAATTCGCTCCAAGATTTATTCTGATTCTTCCTAGTCAAACAACACACAAGACTTCTGCTAGTTTCAGATTAATCGCTCCAAATATTTATTCTGATTCGTTTCCATTTGAAATCAAGTTCAGACTTAGTCCATTTTGTGTCAACAGTCACCCTTGGATGGCATCTACAAGCCCATCTCCGGAAAATCTCCATCATTCCTCCAAATGGCATCTATAAGCCCATTCCCAATTCATCTTCGAGTGCAAATTTCTAGGCACTCTAGTAATTAATCATCTTCCACCTTCAAGTCATAAATGGAGGATCCGCCAATCTAACTCTTTAGGTTTAAGAAGATTGAACAGGGGAAACTGTTGTACCCCAAAATTTACCCTCTAATTTATTAAGTGTTTTCTCACAAGATCTCCTTTGGTTCAAGACTGCACTAGGGTTGATCAGCTCAAGACACCTCCTTAAGCATTGTTGACTGAAATTAGGGTTTGAGATTGCACAAGGATAATTGAACTTTTAATGCCTCATATGAATTTCATGGATCATTATAGACCCTTAAGATTGCTCATGTCAAGTTTCAAGTCTTGGATCACATTTTTGCTCAGTCAATTGATCAGTTGACCTAAAAATCAGTTGTATTGGGGAAAAAGTCAACTATGGTCAATTTACAGTCAAACTTCATAACTTTTTATCCATATCAACATTGTGAACTCCTATATGTCATTTGATCAAGTTTGGACCACAATTCCTCAAGAAATTTGATCAGATCATCAAAAGGGCAAAATGGTTAAAATTAGGTTTTGAGACATGATCTCAAGGTTTCAAATGCACCATTTTGACCTAATGGTATGACTCAAAACTTCCCTCAAGATCAATTGATTGATAGTTGATTTTCAGTCAACTGATCAAAAGTCAACTGTACACTGAAAAGTCAAACTTCGACTTTTTGGTCAAAATCAAGTGTCAAAGATCACAATTCATAAAAACATGTCAAAATATGAAATTTGTTCATCAAGAAGTCAAAAAGTCAAGATTTCATTTTGAAAAGTCAAAGTTTCCAAACTTAGAAATTTTTCTAAGTGTTGAAAACTTCATATTTTTCACAACTTTGAGCCAATTTTTCACCATGATGCAAGATGATTCAAAGGAAACTTTCAATATGAAAGTTGTAGATCTCAATGAGATCTAAAACATTGCTTTACCTCTAGCAGCTGGATTCATGTATGGAGTTTGAGCAAGCTTTGAGGTTTCCCAATGATCTGTTTAGCTGGCCTGAACCTCCTTAAGTGTATTACAACTCCTACTTTGCTTTGAGGATGGCTGAAACTCCCAACTCAAGTCAAGTTGCAAGCTTAAGTTTTGAAAATGGTGGATGGTGATGGAGGAGTTACAATTAGGAAATAGGGGCCTGGATTACTTTGATATGATGTATGGAAGGTGTTTGGATGATTAGTTTTCAAAACACACGAGTGGAAATGAAGATGGTGAGTTTTTGCTCAAAACTGCCAAGTTTGGAACGTTTTGTGCAACAAGGTACTTGGGAGGTTTTAAGGGTGCTTGAACTCGTGTGTTAGCTTACAAACCACTTGTGCATAAGTAAGGAAAATGTTAGAGTACTTGAGGAGGTCAGAAGCACAAGATGTAGATTTATGGGTATGTTACTTGATTTTGAAGAAAAGTGAAAACATGGTTTCAAGGCATAGTACAAGCATGGCCTGAGTTTATGGGAGGCTCTAGACATGTTGCTTTTTCCCTTGACATTGCTTGTGATCAGAAGCAACAAGTGTAAATCTCTATGCATTGACTTTGTGATTAAAGCTTATTTACAAGAATGGAATGGTTACATCGCACCAAAGAGGATGCGTTCAACTTTTTTATCTTAGAGTTTTTGTATTTCTTTGTAAGCCCAAAGAGGCATGATGTACTCAAACTTTGATTTATTAATATAACTTGTGTTCCTTTTTGTCTAAAACAAATTTAAATCTCTAATTTCCTTGAAATCATTTGCATATGCATCTTCATTCATTATAACACAAACAATTTTCTTACAACAGGTCTCCTTATCTTTCTACTGTTTATTTTAGTGAGATGGATATGGAACAGACAGTAAAAGATCTTCAGGCGCAGAACGCTCAGTTTCAATAAATGTTCTTGACTCTGGCAAAAGGACAGGAGGATTTGAAAACTTTGTTGATCAAAGAAAAGAAGAAGAAGGCAAAGAAATCAACCGGTGTTTTGAATCTGGGAAGAAGATTCCAAGGGACAGCGAGATGGACCCTAGACTTCGCAACATCATCAGGTGAAGGGGACAATCAAGAGGGGGAAAACAAGGAATTGATTGACCATCCAGAATCTGAAGAGGAAGAAGAGGATGATTACTCTGAAGAGAAATATCCTCTAGCTGATGAGAAGTACAAACATCTGGAAGAGCGTCTAAGTGCAATGGAGATTCAGAAAGTGCCCGTGCTGAACTTTGAAGAGCTGGGAATGGTGTCTGGGATTGTTATTCCACCAAAGTTCAAGGCACCAGTGTTTTCTAATTACGATGGGGTTTCGTTTCCCAAGATGCACCTCCGATCTTATGATGGATCCAATCAAATACATATTCGAGAAACCCTCCCTCTCTAGAAGAATAGCAAGATGACAGATGATCCTGACTGAATATGACATTGAATACACTACCCAAAAAGAAATAAAGGGAAGTGTGATAGCCGATCACCTTGCTAATCAGGCCGTGGATGACTATCAGTCCATGAAATTCGAGTTCCCAAATGAAGACATCATGATGGTAAACAATTGTGAAGAATTCAGACCATATGACGGACCTGAAAAAGGATCCCGATGGACCTTGGTTTTTAACGGAGCTTCCAACGCACTCGCTAATGGCATATGTGCAGTAAGTATATCCCCTGAAGGATGTCATACTCCCTTCACTACAAGACTTTGTTTCAACTGTACCAATAATATGGTGGAATATGAAGCGTGTATTATGGGTCTCAAAGCTGCCATAGATTTAGGAATCAAGTCCTTAAGTGTATTTGGAGATTAAGCCTTAGTCATCAGTCAGATCAAAGGAGAATGTGACACAAAGCACCCTAATCTCATCCCCTACAAAGAACATGTGTTGACATTAATCCCACATTTAGAGGAAATTACCTTTGAGCATTTTCCACGAGAGGAAAATCAACTAGCGGATGCGCTAGTCACTATGTCATCCATGTTTAAACTCAAGTGGGGTAACGAGGCTCCCCAGATCACCATTGAGCGGATGGATGAACCAACTTACTATCACGAGATCGATACTGAAGAGGTAGTGGATAAGCCTTGGTTCCATGAAGTTGAGATGTATCTCGAAGCCCAAGAATATCCGGAGGGAGCTTCAGTCAATGATAATAAGTTCTTGAGAAGATTCTCTGCTAAGTTCTTCCTCAGTAATGGCATTCTCTACAAGCGCAACCATGACTCTACTTTGCTTCGTTGTGTAGACAAGGTTGAGGCAGACAAGATCATGTCTTATCTACATGAAGCCACTTTTGGCACCCATTCTAGAGGGCATACGATGGCTAAAAAATCCTACGGGCAGGGTATTACTGGTCTACCATGGAAGCAGATTGCCATCAGCATTCACGAACCTGTCACAAGTGTCAGATCTATGCTGACAAAGTACATGTGCCTACAGTTCCTTTAAGTGTCCTGATTGCTCCCTGACCATTCGCGATATGGGGCATCCACATGATTGGAGAAGTCAAACCTACAACTTCTAATGGACACCGCTTCATCTTGGTGGCCATTGACTACTTCACGAAGTGGGTTGAGGTAGCTTCTTGCTTTTGTTACCAAGAACGTTGTGGCCCGATTCATCAAGAAGAATCTCATATGTCGGTACGGTATCCCGGAGAGAATCATCACAGAAAATGGTATGAATCTCAACAATACTATGATCACCGCACTATACGTGCAATTCAAGATCCATCACCATAATTCTTCTCCTTACCGGCCAAAGATGAATGGTGTTGCCGAAGTCGCAAATAAGAACATCAAGAATATCATACAAAAAATGACAGTGACCTACAAGGACTAGCATGAGATGTTACCATTCTCTCTCCATGATTACCGTACCACGACGCACACATCAACAGGAGAAACTCCTTTCTCCTTGGTATACGGCATGGAAGCTGTTCTACCAATTAAAGTCCAAATACCTTCTCTGAGAATCATAAAAATGCAGGGCTGAATGAAGATGAATGGATTCAAACTCAACTTGACCAACTAAATTTGATTGAGGAGAAGAGGCTTATGGCTGTCTGTCATGGTCAGATGTACCAAAAACATAATTAAAGCTTTTAACAAGAAGGTCAAACGTCAGGTATATCGGGTTGATGACTTGGTAATCAAGCGTATCATATTGCCACAAGGTGATCCCAGGAGAAAATGGACTCCTACATATGAAGGACCATTTGTGATCAAAAGCATGTTCTCTGGTGGAGCAATGGTAAATCTCTCAACGGTTTATTCAGATTCTTTCTCGCAGACGCTTTCTCTGGTTCAGATAAATCTCTCAATGATTTATTCTGATTCTTCTCCATATCCTTGCCGGTTCAGTTTGATTGAGCTTAGACGGTCTTTCTTGATGCCGTGGCCCTTGCATAGTAATTATCAGTTGAGTCACCTTTAGAACAGATAAAATCCTGACGGGTCTTTTGGTGGAGACCCTGGGAGGATTGGCAGAAATGGTTACTATTGAAACATCCTTGTAAGCAATGGTTGGAACGAGAGTCTTTTCAAACAAAATATCTTTGTCATCCATCAGGCGCTGGACACATGCTTTCAGTAAATGACAACCAGTCGGTAGGGATAAACAGAGTTGGCAGCCTTCGCCACAGCCCAGAAATAAACTGGCCTTCAATAGTTTCCTTTTGACAGTTAGGAGAAGAGTAACAAGTTCATCAACAACATCAACAAACACATCATCTTCAATTGCGTTAACACCACGGCCGTGCTTGGGCATAGGGGCGGTGATAACATTTGGGATCTCGGTAGCGTCAAATTCAATTTATTTTGCTTGGAGAAGGTCTTGCACCTTGTTTTTCAAAACCCATCAATCGTTTGTATCATGACCTGGACTTTCTGAATGGTAAGCACAGTGGGCGTTTGGGTTGTAATGGGGAGAGGCATTGTTGGGATTCTTTGGAGCTTCCGACAAGGTTACCAGATTAGATCTCAACAAATGTGGCAAGACTTGAGACAACGTCATATTTATCCGGGTAAATTGTCTTATCGGTCTTTCTGTTCTAGGCTGGTTATTCCTTCGTTGAGTAGGTGCAGGCTTAGGGATCATGATGGCCCCTACCGTTGGACGGAGTTCAGTTCTGTCCTGATTCCTTTGATGGTACACAACACCAATCTATTTCTTCCCAATGAATGGTTTTCTCACGGCACTAGAGGATGCATCCTTTTGGATCTTCCCACTCTTAATCCCAGCTTCCACTCTCTCCCTTGTCAAGATTAATTCAGCGAAGTCGGCTAAGGAACTTCCAATTAGATGATTAAAGAAAGGACCAGATAGGGTACCCAAAAACATGTCCACTTGCTCCCTTTCAGGCAGGGGAGGCTGGACTCTTCCTGCTAAGTCCCTCCACTTCTGAGCGTAGTCTTTGAAACCCTCGCTCGAACCCATAGCCATACTTTGGAGTTGAGTACGGGTGGGAGCAAGGTCTGCATTGTACTGATACTGCTTATAAAAAGCAGCGGCCAGGTCTTCCCAATTATGGATATTGGCCCTCTCCAATTGATAGAACCAATCTAGCTGAGTCTCGGATATACTATCCTGAAAGAAGTGGTGTCAAAGGGCTACCGGTACCCACAAATATGTCATACTAACGTAGCTATTGCTTAGACCATGTCGGTATACCCCACACAGTTTCCACAATGTATTGCTACTTACCTACAAGGTATCCCAAATCCTAGTAGAGGATTCAAACCCAAGCAAAGAACCAAAATGTAAAGCAAACAAATCAAACAATGAAAGCAAGTAAATGTTATCTAGCCCTAAGGTAACCCCACTTTTAGAACAATCCCCAGCAGAGTCGCCAGTTCTGTAATGCGGTGGGAGAACTGGCTTGGTTGTTTTACGTTTTATCGCAAATGTTGTGGTTAGCAAGAGTCGCCACCGACTTTTCTTTTATCCAAAAGGAAAGGTTGAAAGGAACAGGTGTTGGCTGAAGATTTTGATATTGTGATTCAAAATGAAATGATTGGGCTTTGTTTGAATAAAGCGAGTTTTATGGTTTGGAATGGAAGAGACTGTTTTTTTCGAATGGAAATATTAAAGTTCAAGGTTTCGAATGATAGTTGTGGAGTGTAAGTCTAAAGAATTTTCGAAATAATGATGAGATTATATTTGTGAAGGTTGTTTTCGAAAATAACCTTTGAAACGAATTCAAAACGAAGGTTCCAAGGCGTTTGAAATTCACACGTGAGCGGGATATTGGAAAATCAAATACATAAGCGTTGGAGCGTTCGAGGACGCGTGGAGGCTAGAGGTAAGTAATGCTCTGCATGCTTCGAACGTGACAAATTCTGATAGCAAGACCGTTATGGTCGAAATAGTATAAATAGAGGTCTTAGTGTTAGGATTTTGGGGTGTCATATCTGTTGTACAAATTCAGTAAACATTCAAAATACCGCATGGATAGGGAAACGAATGCTCGAAAGATGTACGTATGATAACACCAACATTTACAATTCAATGAAAACTCTTTATATTTTCCAGTTTTGTCTTTGATTTCCATTTCATTTGTGCTTCAAACATTTTTACGTTCATGCCTTTACATTAAAGCTTTTACATTCAGAGTCATTTATTTCTTTCCGCATTTAAACGCTTTTCTTATGTTAGAATCCTTTAAACATTCAGCAAATTTTACATTCACTCACTTAATCCTGCCATTTACCCAATCTTAAGTCTCTTTACTTTTCTAATGAACATTCCTTATATCATATAGAAATTATCCTTCGAATCATTTAGTGTAGTAATCGAAGTGGATTGGATGTCTTTGAAACACTTTAATTAGAAGTCCTAAATATGAATACCAGTTTTACAATTAGATTTAGCCAAACAACTATGTCCCATAGGATCAATCTAGTCAATCCTGCAAGTTACCAGAGAAATTGAATAACAGTAATTAAGTTTATTCGATAGTTTGGAAGACTAGCGGTTGTTTACGAGAAATCACTGTGAACAAATTGGCACGCCCAGTGGGACACGCTGTTAAGAAAGTCGAAAGTAAAGATTTTTAGGATATAATCTCGCTGTGTAAGTTCTTTTCTGAGTATCAATTTCCCTGTTATATGAACCTTAGAAGTGGTAAAACAACTAATAGTAACCAACCCATACCCAGAAGAAAACATAGTAGTAGGATGTCTAATCCAAGCAATCAACAAGGGGAACAAAATGCCCCACATGGAACAGGCACCAATACGTCTGTTTCGATGGGGACGTCTAACGCGATCCCTACGAATGTACAGTCTGTTGCATCTTCTGCCAGTAGTGTGGCCACAAATGGAGCAAGTGGCACGACAACCAACAGTTCGACCCTAGGAAATACAGGGACCACTGGTTATCCTGCGGGATTTGTCCCACCATCAGGGACACAAACCCATTTCGCCACCCCACCACCAACTAGACCACCCGATTTCGATGGCATTAGACCCAGAAATCCCTCTTATGGGATGCCAACATCTTTTATGGCGGGTTTGCACAATTCCACATCAAATTCGTCACCACAATTTGGGTCCGGATCTGGGGACAACCAATTTATGACAAATACCCAAGGTTCAGTAGGTCATAATACACTGCCTATCTTAACCACAGAAAATCAGATGGCCTTTAGACAATTAATGGATGATAGTAACCATAATATGATAGGAGTGTTAGCGCAGACTATGCAAGAAATCTTTGCCCCAATAGTATAAAATGTAACTGTAACCAACAGAGAAAACGCAGACAACATAAGTCGAATATCAGATTTTTTCGCTCCGCCAGAAAGGCGTAGGCAGAATCAGGCGTTGGTTCGAGCGAACATACCCATCATAGAACAAATTGCTGATGACCTACCCTATAGACCATCCAGAGAGGGGGTTAACTTGGGGGAAAGGGCACAAAGACAAGATGCCCCAGTGATTCGAGAGGAACCACAAAGGGGAGTTATAGAACCAGGGGAAAGGGTCGAAAGGTTAGAAGTCCCATAGTTTCGAGAAGAACAACCTAGAGGAGTTGTCATGGTGGGTCGACACCAAGATGCTGATGAAGTCGTTCATAGAATTCGAAATGACAACATCTTGGCAGAAAATAATTTAACCACCATGATAGAAAGGATTATGGCTCAAAACGGTCTCAATACAGGAATTAGAAGGCCAAACTATTCCTCTCCCATAGTAGATTATGTGATGCACACTGATTTACCAAGGGGATATAAGGTCCCTAAATTTACAAAGTTCGCTGGAGACACCAATGAGTTAACAGTCGAACACATAGCCAGGTATCTGACCGAAGTAGGAGACATAGCAAATAATGAGAACCTTAGGATTAAATATTTCCCAAGTTCCCTAACTAAGAACGCTTTCACATGGTTCACCACATTGCCTCCGAGATCCATAAATACTTGGACTCTTTTGGAGAGATTATTTCATGAACAATTCTACATGGGACAATCTAAAATAAGTCTGAAAGAGCTAGCCAGTGTCAAGAGGAAGTTTACTGAACCCATAGATGATTATCTGAATAGGTCCAGACTCTTGAAGTCTAGATGTTTCACAGTAGTTCCTGAACATGAGTTAGTCGAAATGGCTGCTGGTGGCCTAGACTACTCCATTCGAAAGAAATTAGATACACAATACTTGAGGGATATGGCCCAATTAGCGGATAGATTTCGACAAGTCGAAAGACTAAAGGCCGAGAAAGCCAGGGTTTTTAAAAATAACAAGAAAGAAAGGGTTTCCTATGTCGAAACTGAGGAAGCAGAAGATTACCCTGAATTCGAAGAGGTCGAAATTGATCTCGCTGAATTGAAACAGGCTCCACCTTACTCTTGTAAATTACTAGTTCCCACAAAAGGGAAAGAAATTATTGAAAATGAGAAAAGTGACAAGTTCCCAAAGAAGGTGTATACCTTCGACGTAACGAAATGTGATGAAATTTTTGATTTGCTTGTCAAAGATGGCCAACTAATAGTGCCATCGAATGTCAAATTACCACCTTTAGATCAAAGAAAGAAAATAGGGTTTTGTAAGTATCACAGTTTCTTAGGCCACAAAACCTCACAATGTTTTCTTTTCAGGGATCTGATTCAAAATGCAATCAAGGATGGTAGATTAAGGTTCGCTGACAAGCCAAAGATGAAAGTGGATGATGACCCTTTAGATGTTGCTGACACCAATTACTCTGAACCTGCATACATTGGAGAGATAAATATGGTTGGAGCAAATGAAGGTGACACTCCATCAGAAGAGGAAAACACTGAAGATGAAAACTACGTGTTAGTTGAAGTCGAAAAGGAAGTTACTGAGGACTTCCATAAGGAACAAGAAGCTTTGATTGAAGCAGTTCCTTTGGTTGCTTCGAAAGAGATCCAGGCTACTGAAGGCCAGGAGAACCAAAAAAAAAATTTGACACAAGCTACTGAAAGCCTGAGGCAAAAGTTGGAGAAATTACAGATCACACTGCCAGTTCTTCCTCAGAAAGGAATATGGGATACCTTGGGGGAGCCCAGCGGAAAGTTCGATTACATGGTGAAGTATTCCGCCCCAGAAAGCTCAAAGACCCCAATTGAAGACATCAAACCTACAGAATGGGGAGATACTGATATCAAAGGAGAAGATGTGGATGTTAACATGGTAAATATGGAGCAACCTTGTTCCGAAATGAAGGAAATGGAAATGTACTTAGAGAAAGAAAAATACAAGATGGAAGATATGCTAGGGATGCCAGTCTCAAAGACTACCTTATGCTATGCCACAAAGAGAATGCTGTAATGATGTCATGTCCCAGATGCAGCATCATTTGTAATCAGAGAATTGCCGCAGACTTTGAAAAAAGACATAGGTAACGAACAAGCGTCAACTGGCGCCAGGATAACCAGCTGTTCAGATGCTACCCTAAGGCTGGAGAAAGTCTTTTGGGGTTCTTAGTTCGTTGTCATAAGGGGGAAACCAAATGCCTAGTGTGTCCACGATGTTCTGCAGTATTTGATCAGAAAGTGGCTGAAACCTTCGAAACAGTCCCTTTTGCCCCATGTTGGAACCACAGAGAAACTGGTCATATAGGCCAACGTTTCGAGAATAACTACACCCAACGGAGGCCTGGCAGCCCTTATCCTAGAGGCGCTCGAAGGGTAACATTCAAAGTTCCTGCTGAGGTACCAACGGACAAGTGGCTACAAGTTAGGACTGACAAGGGGAAAGACAAGTAGAGGAATAATGAACGAAATGCACGCCATGCCATGGCGTACAGAAGGCGGTTCAATATGGCGAAAAGGGAAGAAGTAAGGTTGGAAAACTACAAGGGAAAGAACCCTAAGTCAAGGTCACAATGGCGCAGGCAACAAAGAGTTCGAAAAGCTGAGAGAGAAGCTATGTTAGACAAAGGAGTGGCTTCGAGCAAGGACAAAGAGGAATCGAGTACCAACAAACCTGCACCAAACAATCAACCTGGGGGAAAACCTCCAGTTAGCAGGAAACTTTTCTCTGAAACAAAGCAAAACGAATCGAAGGAATATACGCCAGGTCCAGAGGAGGATGAGGATATGCTGACTGATAATTTCGAATCAAAAGGGGAATCTTCACTCAACATCAACTGCAATGTAGTATCTATGTTGCCTTGCGAATTTGGGCAAGAGACTGAAGTCGGAGAACACGAGGAGGATTGTGATCGGTGGATCTGGAACTGACTGTTTAACGCTGGTTCGCGAAATGTCGCGGTAAGCAAGAGTCGCCACCGTCTTTTATTTTCTCCAACATGGAAAGGACAAAAGCACAGAAAAATTCCTTATAGAGATTGCTCTCGGTTCGAGAGGTAGGTTATAGAAAGGGAAGGTGTTAGCACCCTTTCTATCCATGGTTATCCATGGGCTCTTAGATACTTGCTCATTTGTGTTTTCAAAAATGGTTTGTTTGCTTTTCAATTGTGGGTTTAAAAAAAGTTTCTTTGAAAATTTCAGTTCGACTCTTGTATCGGTCCTCAAGAGTGTTTGAAAAACTGCTTTCGAAAGCTTTTGAAAAGGTGTCGGTGTGAAAAGTTTTTGATTTGTTTTGAAATTAGAGCAAGTATCTAGAGTCGTCTACCTACCCTAAGGAATTCGTCTCTGTAGATGTCCTTTAAAGTAGTGCCATCCCACCATTGAGAGGTAGGTAGCACCACCGTTGGAGGTGTTCGGGTCAATTCGAAGGTTCGGGACATGGTGATCACCAGAGTAATAGGAAGACACCTTAGAAGCTACCCTCATGCCAGGTTCCCGGATCATGAGGACTTACTAAGACATCCTCTACTCGACGATCACCTTTCGAGAGGCAAGGCAACAGTGAGGCGTACCCTAGGGGTGGTGTGTGATTTGTGTGTCGTTTTCATTTATTTTTGTCTTGTTCATGTCATGGGTGGTCTACGCGTTATTTTTATTTTTACATTCATTCTTGCATGCAATTTATTAGCAGTTAAAAAGTTGCGAAAAATATAAAGTTCCTAAACTATTACAAAGGCGCGGGTCCACATCGCCAAATTAAATCCAGGACCCGATTTGACATAAAGAAATAAAGTGCGAGAAAATATAAATGTCCGAATTACATGGCTTTGGGAGAATTACATTAATATTTAAGAAAAGAAATAAAATGTGCGAATTGGAATTAAAATCGAAAGCGAGGGCGTTGGACCCTTTTTAATGAAATTAAATTGTAATTATGAAATTAATTAAATTAAAATGAAAAGAAATTATTTTTTAGCCTTTTTTGTATTTATGGATTTTTTAATAAGAAAAATTAAATTGGAATTAAAACCTAGTTCTAGATATTTTTAATTTATTAAAAAAAACATGTTAAAGTTAAACCTAGAATTAACCTAATTAATTAATGGCAAGTTTTATTTACAAAAATAATATTTAATAATTAATTACGGTGAGAGAAAAAAGAAAAAGAATAAAAAATACTTAAACCTAATTCTACACTTTTTTAATTTATTAAGAACAATATTTGAATTAAACCTAAATTTAAAAAGCTAAATTAATTAATGAGATTTTATTTACAAAAATAATATTTAAATAAAATATATTTTATTTTTGTCTTTTCTGGTTTATGAAAATAAATTAATTAAAAGAATTAAAGGGAAATTAATTAAAACAAATAAAAGTAGAAAAATATGAAAAAAGAATAAAAAAAGCAAACCATGGGGGGTTCTGTTCCCAAATTGGAGGTATAATCAGTAATTCTGGCCCAATTTATTTCTGGCCTGGTTGACTTTTATGCTGGCGTGTGGCTTTGTTGACTCATGCCCATGATGGTCTCCAAATCATAGCCTTTTGATTGATCTCAATAAGCGCGTGGCAAGCCTGGATGATGGACGTATGGTGAACGCTTGGATTGAAGCTGCACGCAAGTAAGGTTGGAAAAATAATATGGAGAGAGGAGGGGGACCTGGGATTCGAACCCAGGTCCCAGTAGTTATAGGACAACGCACCAACCATCTGCGTTTTACCTGAAAAAGGAAACAAGATTGCGGGTTTTTGAACCCCCACTACATAGCACAAGGAAAAATAGCGAACAGAAATCCTTGCATCATAAATTAGGCGCGAGGTGTGGAATCCATTGTTCATGATCTCCTGGTTCTAATGGCATGGGTCTCAGGTCTTAATTTTTCCATAGGAGTAAACCCCCAATTTCACAGCTTTGTAACCCTAGCATGCTTCCATGGTGATTCTTCATACGATGCGTGAAAACTCAATTAAAACCTACAGTTAGCTTTAGAATGGTCTAATGAACATAAATTAAATATTAAAAACTACAAAAAACGCATGAATCATGATGCAAGCATATGGAAAAAATCCTGTACAGGACACGATCGTTCTACTGTTTCTTTGCGTTAGAATGGATGGTTTTGATCAGAAAACCTTCCTTGAAGTCTCAGAAAGGCAATGGAATGATTATTTGATCTTGAAAAGCCTTAGAATCGTGATTTCAGTTTTGAAATTTTAGCCAAAAAATGCAAACTTGTTTATGGCTTTTGGGCGCAGCTTTCAGGGTTTTTGGACTAGGGTTTGCATGAGTATAAGTATTGGAACTGATTAGGGTTGAAAATTGGATCCAAAACCCTTTGCATTGATGTACAAGATATTTGATTTTTATGCATATATTTTCAATCTTTTCCATGCATATTTGATACCAATCATGTCCAATCAACTTGATTCTTTCCCTATCTGATCATGCACGAAATCTTGAGGTTATTCCATGCATAAAAAGATTTAAAAAGTTTGCTTTGGTATTTTCCACATATTTATTTTAATTAAATGAATTATTAGCAATTAAAAATTCAAATAAATAAATAAAAATGATGAATAACTTCCCTTTGGGCCAAATGGTCGTGCACATGCTTTGGATGATGAATTTTGGAAGAAAATGTGGCCCATTAGCAATTTTAAGACATTTGAAGCAAAGTTGACTTTTCAAAATATCCAAAAATTTCCCAACTTCCACAAGGCATATCTTGCTCAATTTTTAAGCTTTGATCATGTTCTTGGACATTTTGGAGAGGCCTTGAAGTCCTCTAACCAATGCCTTTGGTCCCATGTCATTTTGATTTACCAATATCAAGTTATGGACTTTGACTTAAAGTCCCTTTTTGTTGACTTTTGAAAATGACCTATAATGTTGAAATTGATAACTTTTTGTGAGAGCATTTCTTGGACTTGAAGTGTGAAGAGGAGTTGTAGGAAATGTCTTTATCTTCAAAATGAGCTTTGGATGGAATTTTTCTGATAATCCATGTGGAAGTTATGCCTTGGTCAAGTTACAGTTGACTTTTTCAACTGTCCAAATATGGAAACTTTTGCATCTTGAGACTTTTTGAGCCAAGCTTTGAGAATCATGATCAAGAATTGATCAAATGATGTTTGTGGCTTCAAAATGAGATGTTGACCAAAAATTTGAACTTTTGACTGTCAAATGACCATTTTGCCCCTACAGTTGACTGTAGTGCAATTAGGGTTTTTGACTGTGCAATTTTGTGTTGTAAGTCTTGAAACTTTGCATGAGGATGCTTGACAATGTTTATAGGCATGTGGGACTTGATTGAACCCTTGGGAATTTCATTTTCTTTGTCAGAACCACAACCCTAATTTTTGACTGTTAGGAGGCCCTTGAACTGTGCAACCCTTGGGGAATTTTGAAGCATGCTCTTTGCAAATTTTGAAGAATATGGGAGGGAAAATTTTGGGGTACAACAGTTGCCCCTGTTCAATCTTCTTAGACCTGAGGATGCAGATTGGCTGACGTGCCTTTCGTAATCCGAAGGTGGAAGATGATTGAACACTAGAGTGCCCAGAAATTTGCGCTCACATAGTAGTGTGATGGGAGGAATGGGCTTATAGATGCCATTTGGAGATTGATGGATAGGATGATGGGCTTATAGATGCCATGCTGAGAGATTATGGATGGTGGATGGGCTTATAGATGCCATCTGGATGTCGATCGCGTAAGAGATTCCTTAGTGAGAACTTGCGTACCTGCAAAAGAAAATGATTACCTGGACTGTTACAGGAGCTGGTCTTCACGTTCTTTGTGTAGATTTGTCCTGACTGGTTATAGGAGCTGGATCTGAAGCTTCAAAAGGTGATGAATGGACCAAGGATGGTTACTACCTCAACAGGAACGGTGAGAGAACCTTGGACGATTACTACCTCAACAGGAGCGCTGAGAGAATTTGGGGACGATTACTACCTCAACAGGAATGCTGAGAGAATCTGGAGACTTCTACCTCAACAGTAACACTGAGCGAATCTTGGGTGACTTCTACCTCAACAGTAACGCTGAGAGAATCTTGGGCGACTTCTACCTCAACAATAACGCTGAGAGAATCTTGGATATCTTCTACTGAGTCTTTATTAGGAAAATCTGTTAGGGGTCGATTTAGCTGGACTAGAGAAGGCCTTTGACTGGATAAGAAACAGGAAAATCTTAGGGTCGATTTAACTGAACCGGTCTAGGTCTTGAAATCTTCAACTGGATAAGAAACAGGGAGATCTTAGGGTCGATCTGACTGAACCAGAGAAGGCCTTTGACTGGATAAGAAACAGAAAAATCTTAGGGTCGATTTAACTGAACCGGTCTAGGTCTTGAAATATTCAACTAGATAAGAAACAGGGAGATCTTAGGGTCGATCTGACTAAACCAGAGAAGGCCTTGGACTGGATAAGAAACAGTAAAATCTTAGGGTCGATTTAACTGAACCGGTCTAGGTCTTGGAATGTCTTCAACTGGGTAAGAAACAGGGAGATCTTAGGGTCGATCTGACTGAACCAGAGAAGGCCTTTGTCTGGATAAGAAACAGAAAAATCTTAGGGTCGATTTAACTGAACCGGTCTAGGTCTTGAAATCTTCAACTTGATAAGAAATAGGGAGATCTTAGGGTCGATCTGACTGAACCAGAGAAGGCCTTGGACTGGATAAGAAACAGTAAAATCTTAGGGTCGATTTAACTGAACCGGTCTAGGTCTTGGAATGTCTTCAACTGGGTAAGAAACAGGGAGATCTTAGGGTCGATCTGACTGAACCAGAGAAGGCCTTTGACTGGATAAGAAATAGAAAAATCTTAGGGTCGATTTAACTGAACCGGTCTAGGTCTTGAAATCTTCAACTGGGTAAGAAACAAGGAGATCTTAGGGTCGATCTGACTGAACCAGAGAAGGCCTTTGACTGGATAAGAAACAGAAAAATCTTAGGGTCGATTTAACTGAACCGGTCTAGGTATTGAAATATAGCTTGAGAACTTTACTGGATCTTTCCTGAAAGGTAAAGATCAGTCATATGCAATGCATGATATGAATCAAGCAATGATGTTCTCAACATAAATGAGATTTGTGAGATATGATGCGTATATGCATGCTATGATGATGGAAATGCGATGTTTACGAATGTATGTTTTCGCCTTGGGAAAATAAATCCTTGACGGGTGCCGGGAAATCACTCCTGGGCTGATGTGGGAGAATAGATCTTTTGCTTCCGCTGGGGATGATAGTTGCAAGAATACCGGTAGGAGAAGATGACTCCGTTGGGGAATAAACTTGGCGAATGGATTACTCTGCGGGGAGAAAAGTACTCTAGCGAACTTGCTGGGAAGCAATACTCTGTAGGGAGAGAAGTACTCTGTTGAGTTGTTGATAATAACTTGCTGGGGATACCCTTGTTGTGTTGGAAGTGTTAATAGACTTCGCTGGGGGTAAGAAGACTTCGTTGAGGACGCTCTTTCCGTGGCTTTTGGCTGAGGATAACCCAGTTATATCCTGGTAGGGAAATAACTCTTTGAACAAAGCCGGGAGACGCGTTCGTGCTCTGCAGGGGTAAGCTTCCAGAATCTACTGGGGATAAGCTTACTGCTTGGGGAGATGAATTTCAACTTTCCTGGGGAACTAGATTGGACTCTCCTGGGGGAGTTTTGAGATGTATCGGGGAAGTGACTCCATTGAATGTTTGATATATCACCGGGGAACAATCTTTAGACCAAGACTGCCGGGGATGCTTGTTAAGAATATATGTATATTGCTGGGGAATGTTGAGATCTGCGGGAGGATACCCAACTTCCTTAAGGTTGATAATAGCTTCGTTTGAGGAGAGTGTACTGACTTGCTGGCTCACTCTCTGGGGAATTGGGATGTACTGGTTATATTCTTCAGCTGAACCTACCTTGGTACCTTGGAGGATAGAACAATTAGATTGCTTAGACAACTCTTGATTGCCCCTGTTTCTAATGTTACCTGTAATTAATCCTTTGTTTCGTATGCAAATATTCATGAGTTAGCAAATTATTGTCAATGCATATATCACAAATTGAACCTTGGACGTTCTTCGCAAAACAAAACAGAAAAGGAAAAACAATTGGCAATTTTAACTGAAAAAATGATTTTTGTATTGATTTTGAATTTGCCTGAAAATAGGCGTTTATATACAAGAGGATGACGTCCTAGTAAGAGAACGCCGCCGAACAAAAGAGTGTATACAATTTGTACAAGAGAAAATAAAACAGCTGTGTGAAATGAATGATCCCACTGGGTTTCAACTCTGCTATTGCCCTTATATCTCCGAGCGTCTCATCACTTGATGACCTTGGTTGAAGATGAAGCTGACTGATCGATGCCGTCTGAACTTGATGTAGATATCGGATTCTGGATGCAAAGTGATCCAATGAGGCATAGTATTATTCTTTATCCCTAACTTTTGCCTGGACCGCCCTTTCGGGTTTTCAGTCCACCGGGATACCCATTTTTGCCCAAGCCGCCTTTTCAGGTTTTCGACTTGCCGGGTGTACAGATTTTTTTTTATTTCATCCCTTCATTTTGCCCGAACCCTTTTGGTTCGCCGGGAAGCCCTAACTTTTGCCTAGGCATGTCAGCCTAGCGGGTCTTTTTCATGCGTAGTATCTTTTTACTATGTCTGTATTGGCGGGGTGAGGAAGGTCGTCACCATCCATGTTGGTTAGAATCATGGCTCCTCCTGAGAACACATGCTTAACCACAAATGGCCCTTCGTACGTGGGGGTCCATTTGCCCCTCGGATCACTCTGAGGAAGGATGATTCGCTTGATTACCAGATCCCCAACTTGATATTCTTGTGGTATGACCTTTTTGTTAAATGCCCTGATCATCCGTTTTTGGTACGTCTGACCATGACAGATAGCAGCAAGTCTCTTTTCATCAATTAAGTTTAGCTGATCAAGTTGTGTCTGGATCCAATCATCTTCGTTTAGATTTGCATCCTTCATTATCCGGAGAGAGGGTATCTGCACTTCGATCGGTAAGACTGCCTCTATACCATAGACCAAGGAGAAAGGAGTTGCCCCGGTTGACGTCCTGGCTGAGGTGCGGTACCCATGTAGAGCGAACGGTAACATCTCGTGCCAATCTTTATAAGTCACTGTCATCTTCTGCACGATTTTCTTGATATTTTTATTTGCTGCTTCTACAGCCCCATTCATCTTCGGTCTGTAAGGAGAAGAGTTGTGGTGCTGTATCTTAAACTGCTCGTAGAGCTCAGTGATCATCTTGTTATTGAGATTGGTACCGTTGTCTGTAATAATTCTTTCTGGGACGCCGTATCGACAGATCAGGTTATGCCGAATGAACCGTGCCACAACAGTCTTGGTTACCGTAGCGTAGGATGCTGCTTCAACCCACTTCGTAAAGTAATCAATCGCTACTAGGATGAAGCGATGCCCATTGGACGCTGTAGGTTTAATCTCACCGATCATGTCTATTCCCCACATTGCAAACGGCCAAGGCGTAGTCAGAATATTTAGAGAAACTGGAGGAACATGCACCTTGTCTGCATAAATCTGGCATTTGTGGCATGTCCGGGAATGTTGGTAGCAGTCAGCTTCCATTGTGGACCAGAAATACCCTGCCCGAAGGATTTTCTTCGCCATAGTGTGTCCACTGGAATGTGTTCCAAAGGTCCCTTCGTATAGCTCTTCCATGATCCTTTCTGCTTCAGTCTTATCCACACAACGCAGTAAGGTCGAATCATGGTTTCGTTTATACAGGATGCCGTTGCTAAGAAAGAACTTTGCTGCGAACCTTCTCAGAAACTTCTTATCGTTGACAGACGCACCTTCAGGGTATTCCTGAGCTTCCAAGTATCTCTTCAGCTCATGGTACCAAGGCTTCTCAGTCACCAATTCAGTCTCGAGATCACAACAGTATGCCGGTTCGTCCAGTTTCCAGATGATGATCCGGGGAGCCTCATTATCCCATTTGACCTTGAACATAGAAGACATCGTAGCTAACGCATCCGCCAGCTGATTCTCCTCTCTTGGGAAGTGTTCAAAGGTTATCTCTGTGAAGTGGGGGATCAATGTCAACACACATTCTCTGTAAGGAATAAGATTCGGATGTTTCGTATCCCACTCTCCTTTGATCACGAGAGCGGAATCTCCGAAGACACTCAGAAACTTGATCCTTAGGTCGATCGCAGCTTGAAGACCCATGATGCATGCCTCATACTCTGCCATGTTATTGGTACAGTTGAAACATAGCCGGGCAGTGAGTGGAGTATGAGTGCCTTGAGGAGATATGATTACAGCGCTGATACCGTTACCCAAAGCATTGGAGGCTCCGTCAAAATGCATAGACCATCGGGATCCTTCCTCAGGTCCTTCATCCGGTCCAGGTATTTCACAATCAGTCACAATCATGATGCTCTCATCCGGAAACTCGAAGTTCATTGACTGATAGTCATCTACTGCCTGATGTGCCAAGTGGTCTGCCAATACACTTCCTTTGATGGCTTTCTGAGTCGTGTACTGAATGTCGTATTCCGTCAAGATCATTTGCCATCTTGCTATTCTCCCGGACAGAGCAGGCTTTTCAAATATGTACTTTATAGGATCTATCTTTGAGATCAACAAGGTAGTGTGAGTCAGCATATACTGTCTCAGCCGGCGAGCAGCCCATACCAAAGCGCAGCAAGTTTTCTCAAGCAGTGAGTATCGGGTCTCACAGTCGGTAAACTTTTTGCTAAGGTAATAAATGGCGTGCTCTTTTCGGCCAGACTCGTCATGCTGCCCCAGCACACACCCCATTGAGTTGTCAAGTACTGTCAGGTATAATATCAGTGGTATCCCTTCAACTGGTGGCATAAGGATGGGTGGTTCTTGGAGATACTCTTTAATTCTATCAAAAACAGCCTGACATTCATCATTCCAACGTACTACCTGATCTTTCTTCAGCAACTTGAAGATTGGCTCACAGGTAGCAGTCAAGTGCGAGATGAATCGAGCAATGTAATTCAGGCGTCCTAGAAAGCCTCTGACCTCTTTCTCTGTCTTAGGAACTGGCTTGTTCGGGTTCAACCTCAGCTTATACAGTTTCAGACGGTCAAACAATTTCTGCAGATGATCAAGGTGCTCTTCCTCAGTCTGGGACCTTGCGATCATGTCGTCAACATACACTTCTATCTCATGATGGATCATATCATGAAATAAAGCAACCATGGCACGTTGGTAGGTTGCCCCAGCGTTTTTCAGTCCAAAAGGCATGACCTTGTAGCAGAAGGTGCCCCATTGAGTAACAAAGGTAGTTTTCTCCATGTCTTCAGGAGCCATCTTGATCTGATTATAACCTGAAAAACCATCCATGAAAGAGAACACCTTATGCTGAGCAGTATTGTCAACCAGAACGTCAATGTGAGGTAGGGGGAAGTCATCTTTGGGGCTGGCCCTGTTCAGATCCCTGTAGTCGACACACATTCTGACCTTATCGTCTTTCTTGGGTACCGGCACCACATTAGCAACCCACTGAGGATAAGAAGTCACTGCAAGAAAACCGGCATCAAAATGTTTCATAACCTCGGCTTTGATCTTCTCCGACATCTCTGGACGCATACGGCGGACCTTTTTCTTAACCGGAGGGCAGTCTTCCTTAGTAGGCAAGTGATGGACCACAATATCGGTATCCAACCCGGGCATGTCTTCGTAGGACCAGGCGAAGATCTCCACATAATCATGTAGCATCTTAGTCAACCGTTGCTTCACGCTGAGCTCTAGGTTGGCACCAATCTTTACTTCCTTTCTGTCTGTATCAGTACCCAGGTTTATTGTTTCCACTGGCTCTTCATGTGGTTGAATTGCCCTCTCTTCCTGGAGTAACAGTCTTGCAAGCTCGCCAGGCACTTCGCGATCATCTTCACCTTCATCTTCGGCTAAGTTGATCGGATTTTCGAAGTCAAAACTGGCAGTAGCAGAGTCGTTACCAGTGAGATCCAGAGTGGATTGAAACCTGTATGAGTGAGTGTGTGTAAATACAGTTGTTTTGCAATATATAAAGAAAGGAAAGAAAGAAAAGGAGCATAAGATTTGAAATGCGAGAAAACGTCCAAAGTCTTTATTCATGATATATGAAATGACAATTAATATGCCCTCACGAATGAAGCCACGGTGTCCCGGGTAAGACACCGGGCCATAGAGTTTCAATTCATTGTTTATTACAAATAACAAAAACAAAGGGATTCATTACTCCGTAACAAAAGTAACAGGTAGGTTGTCTTTTGCAGTCCAATTGCTAGGTCCACTGTCGGCCGTCGGATAAATCCAGCTGTCAAACTCAGATTCTTCCACTTCATCATCCTCCCTGATAGTATTCACTCCATGATTAGGCATGGGAGCAGTCACCACATTGGGTTTCTCAGGTGCCTCAAACTGTACCTCATTCGCATTAATAAGGTCCTGCACTTTATTTCTTAAGGCCCAACAATCATCAGTGGAATGCCCCGGGCTATCGGAGTGATAAGCACAGCGGGCATTTGGATTATACTTGGGAGAGGCAGTATTCACGACCTTCGGGGCCTCCCTGACAGTCACCAAATTGGTGGATAGCAACTGCGGCAAGATTTGTGATATGGTCATACTCAGCCGGGTAAACTCTCTTCTGGGTCTTTCAGCCCTGGGTGGATTGGTTTGCCGAGGAGCGGCAGCAGGCTTAGCAATCACCACCGCGTTGACAGATTGGCGGCGTTATGGTTTATCATGTCTTCTAGGCCCATATACAGCACTGGCCTCCTTCTTAAAGGGTTTCTTCTCAGAACTTGAAGATGCACCCTTCTGAATTTTACCGGACTTCATTCCAGCCTCTATCCTTTCCCCAGTCAGAATAAGGTCAGTGAACCCTGCAGACGAATTACCGATGAGATGATTGGAAAATGGCCCAGATAGGGTCCCCAAGAACATGTCCACCAATTCACGGTCTGTTAACAGAGGCTGCACCCTGCCAGCCAGGTCCCTCCATTTCTGTGCATACTCTTTAAAACCTTCGCCTGATCCTAGCGACATACCCTAGAGTTGGGTACGTGTAGGAGCAAGGTCGGCATTATATTGATACTGCTTGTAAAAAGCAGTAGCCAACTCCTCCCAGTTACGAACTTTGGTCCCATCCAGCTGATAGAACCATTCGAGATGAGTCCCTGAAAGACTCTCCTGGAAGAAGTGGATCCACAAGTTCTTATCCACAGTGTACGGCTGAATCTTCCGCACATAAGATCTGAGGTGTAGCTTGGGGCAAGACGCCCCGTCATACTTGGTGAAAGATGGTTCCTTAAACTTGTGAGGGATGATCACACCAGTAGATAAGCCCAAGTCTCCGAAATCCAAACCAGGTACTTGTTGGATCTCCATGGCGTTCAGACGGTCTTCCAGCTGCTTGTACCGGTCTTCAGCAGGAGGATACTGTTCCTCATTAAAGTCAGTCTCGTTGTCAGAGACTACCGGACTAGGAGCCTTTCCCCCCTGGGGACTGTCTTTGCCTACAGAAGAACCAGCTTCCTCATTCTGCAGAGTGTTACCAAACCTCCGGCCCGAGTTGAAAAGAACAGTTCTCTTCTTCTTCTTCTCTTTCTTCAGGAGCAAAGCCTTCAGCTCTTCTTGGCCTTGAGCCAAACCCATGATCAGCTCTTGAAATTGTGCGTTCTGCGCCTGAAGGGCGTTGATAGACATCTCGGTTGATGATTCAGGGTTCATGATGCTGAAATAAACAGCGAAGAACAATAAGCAACCTGAAAAGAAGAGTACCTGCTATGCACATGATGAATGGAATGCATATGATTTATGTTTTCAAAGACAATCGGGAATCAACTTTGTAAACAAAAAGGAACACACTTCATTAGATTCAACTTTGAGATTTAAATTGTTCAACAGGTTGCCCTTAGGCGTTACAAAAAATGGAAATACTGAAAAGGGAAATAAAACTGTAAAAGAACATCCAGAGCTCCTCATTGATCCCAGGGTCTCCTCTTCTCAGTACGGATGTAGTCATTCAGAGCTCGCTCATTCTCCAACTGCTTTGTCAGCTTCTGGATCTTCAATTCCTGCTCGTTGAACTTTTCCCGATACGAATCCCGTTCTTCTCGCAGTTGCGAACAAGACCTCTTTAATGTCTCATAATCAGTAGGTATCTGAGGAGGGAGGACAGTTGGAGGAGCCCCATCTTTGTCAGGATACTCAAGAATGACGGGTCTGACAGCTTCGTATGGCATACCTAACTTCTGAGCACGGATACGGACCCATTTGTAGTAGGATTCCATAGGTAGAGAAGTCTTTGGCCCTAACTCTTGTGGGTCAGCTTTATGAACTCTGACCCAAGCCTTGATGAATCTACGACGCATCTCGTTACTATCCACCTGAAACTCAAAACTGATGTGAGGCACCAACATCTCATGAGGCCCTTCTCTTCTGGCCCTTCCAAACTGACGGAGCGCTAGACATGGATTGTAAGAGATTCCTCCTTGAGTACCAATCAAAGGAACGTTAGGGTATTCTCCGCAACGATCAATAACAGCTATCTCATCCAATCCTCTGAAAGTCCAAATGATGTCCTTATCAGTGAGAGACAATAACCTATGAGCCCAACCTCTTCCTTCTTGGTTCTTCAGCATGAACTTAGGGAGGTGCGAAATAAACCACCTCACCAACAAAGGGATACAACACCACAGAGTTCCTCGTCTTTGGGCGGTACGAGCATAAAGTTGTTGCAGGATGTCACCCAAGAGAGTGGGCACAGGATTCTGAGACATGAATATCCTTATGGCAGTGACATTAATGAAGTTGTCAGGATTAGGAAACAAGACTAACCCATAGATTAAGAGAGCCAAGATGTCTTCATATGCCCTAAATTCCAAGTCATTCCAGAAACTGTTAGCTTTACCAATCAGAAACTTGGCCAAGAAACCTTTAACTCCGCTTCTAGTCATCCAGTTGTCCATTACTTCTTGATGGGTCAAGGGAAGAGCTGCAGCAACCTCCTCAAGCCTGAGGGTCTTTTCCCAACCAGTGAAGGGAGTCTGATCCAAGATAGGGATACCAAGCAAATCAGAGAACTCTTCCAGGGTAGGGACCAGCTGGAAGTCTTGAAAGGTGAAGCACTGGTACAGAGGGTCATAGAACTGGGTCAGGACACTCATCAACTGTTGATCCCGCTTTGCAGTGACTAAACTGAGAAGAGAGCCATGCCTCTGGATGAAGGATGTAGTATTTGGAATTCTGCTAACCAATTCTTCAAGTAACTCAGGTGGGTGAACAAAGTTGAACCGGATAGTATTCCTTCGCATAGGCATCATGATGTCCTACAAAACAGAGCAAAGGTGAAACCCTCTTGTCTTTGAAAAGGTCAGTCCTTATGCAGGATGCATGCAATGCTCATGATGTTATGATGTTATGATAAAGCACACCACAAATATTTACAAAGGCAAACATGATAAGGCACACAAGTCACACAAGACAAGCCCTTAAAGTTTAGGCCAGCATGAGGTCTAGGTATTACCCTCTTTCAGTTTGTTGGTTCATACCTGTCCTATCAAAAGTAACCGGGTTCTAGAGGATCCCAATATCACTGACTACCCTCAATCGGTCATAACTCCAGCATCGTAATCTTTTCTTGCGGCCAGAACCATCACGAGAGTTTAGCCTCAATGGGCGTAGCATACTGCTACCGTTCTATTGGCCAAGTTGTGTCATTTAAGGTTCTAAGGTCTGTTGATGCTTTACGACACCACATGGAGGCCCCGTACTCTCCTTGACTGAACTCAAGGGTTACCGGTACACACCAAAGTGCCACATCAACGTAGCAGATTGTTTTAACCATGTCGGTATACCCCACACAGTTCCCTCACAGCCTTGTTGCTACTTTCTAAGAAGGTATCCCCAGATCCGGGTTAGGATCTATAGAACTCCCAAGACAGTCCCACAATTTAAAGCAAACAAGTCAAAGCAATTGAAAACACAGTGATCTTAGTCCTAAGGTACACCTCACTTTAAAAGTATCCCCAGCATAGTCGCCAGTTCTGTGATCGGTGGATCTGAAACTGACTGTTTAACGCTGGTTCGCGAAATGTCGCGGAAGCAAGAGTCGCCACCGTCTTTTATTTTCTCCAAATGGAAAGGACAAAAGCACGGAAAAATTCCTTATTGAGATTAGTTCTCGGTTCGGGAGGCAGATTTATAGAAAGGGAAGGTGTTAGCACCCTTTCTATCCATGGTTATCCATGGGCTCTTAGATACTTTCTCATTTGTGTTTTCAAAATGTTTGTTTGCTTTTCAAGGTTAGTGGGTTTGAAAAAGTTTCTTTGAAAGTTTCAGATCGACTCTTGTATCAGTTCTCAAGAGTGTTTGAAAAGTTGTTTTGAAAGCTTTTTGCAAAGTGTCGGTGTGAAAAGAAGTTATTTTGATTTGTTTTGAGTTATAGCAAGTATCTATGAGTCATCTACCTACCCTAAGGAATTAGTCTGTGTAAATGTCCTTAAGGTAGTGCCATCCCACCATTGAGAGGTAGGTAGCACCACCGTTGGAGGTGTTCAGATCAATTCGAGGATTAGGGACAGTGTGGTCACCAGAGCAATAGGAGGATACCTTAGAAGCTACCCCCATGCCATGTTCATGGACATGAGGACTTACTAAGACGTCCTCTACTCGACGACCACTTTTCGAGGGGCAAGGCAACAGTGAGGCGTACCCTAGGAGTGGTGTGTGAATTGTGTGTCGTTTTCAGATGATATTTGTCTTGTTCATGCATTGAGTGTTCTACGCATTGTTTTTATTTGGGCATACATTCTTTCATGTGATTATTAACAGTTAAAAGGTGCAGGAATTAAAATGCGGAAAATAAAGGTCCTACGCTATTACAAGGCGCGGGTCTACATCGCCAAATTAAACAAAGACCCGATTTGAAATAAAATGCGGAAGGTAAATATCCTAATTATCTATTACAAAGCTTTGGGGCAATTACATGAAATTTAAAAAGGAAATAAAAAGCAAACGCGCGAAATGTAATTATAATCGAAGGTGCGAGGGCGTTGGACCCTTTAAAGAAATTAAATTGAAATTGAAAATTGATTTAATTATTAAATGAGAAAAAGAGCTTATTTTTTTATGTTTTTTTGGATTTATGAAATTAAAGAGAATTAATTGGAATTAAAAATTTAAATAAAAAAACCTAATTCTAGCTTGTTTTTAATTGTTAAAAAAATGTTTAAGTTTTGACCTAATTTAACCCTAATTAATTAATTATAAGTTATTTACAAAAATAATTAAGAATTAATAATAATGAAAAAAGTTATTTATTATGAAAAAGAATAAAAGTATTAAAAACCTAATTTCTACATGTTTAGTTTATTTAAGAAAATACATTAAAATTAACCCTAAAATTAAAACTAAATTAATTATCAAATTTATTTACAAAAATATTGATGAATTGAAAATTAAATAAAACAAATTTTTGTTTTTATGATTTTTTCTGTTTTTAATATTGTAAAAAATTATATTGTGGAATTTAATTAAAACAATAAAGCAAATTAAAAAAGAATAAAAAGGAAAAGAAAGTAAAATAAAAAGCAAAAAGAATACAAACAGCAGGGGGTATGTTGACCCTTTTGGAGGTTTATGGGAAGCATTTTGGCCCATTGAATGTTTGATCCACGCTGACTTTTCAGATCACATGCATACGCGTTGACTGGGGTATTCCATGGACTTTGGTTCTTGGCCACTGGATGGACGCTCATGGCCACTTGGCAAGCCGTTGATGAGAGTGTATGGTGGATCACTGAAAGGCACGCTGCGTAGGAACAGGTTAAAGAAAAAATTATGAAATATGCAAAGGGGACCTGGGAATCGAACCCAGGTCCCAACGTTTACCAAGTACATCCCTTGCCAAGTGAGCTGTGCGCGCGCATTGTATAGAAACTGGCAAGCGAATAACATAAGGCAAAACAACGCTGAGTGGGATCCAACGCGCCAAATTTCAAATTGTCCAACCACATAGTGACACGCCAGGCTTCTTCTTCGTTCTACCTGAAAATAACAAACAAGTAGCGGGGGTTTTAAACCCCCACTAAACAGCATAGCGAATAATAGCGATTAGGCCATAGTGAAAGATAAATTGGGCGCGATGTGATGATTGGATTTGTCTGGAGTTTCTGAGTCCAATGGCATAGGTCTCGTGGCTTAATTTTTCCACATGAAAGAAGCCCTAATTTCCAACCTCTGAAACCCTAAAGAGCTTCCATGGTAACTTTGCATACAGGCCATAAAAACTCAATTAAAATACATCACTAGCTTCAGGGAGTGTATATTAGTGTAAATCAAACATTCAAATGTATGGAAAATACATGTATATTGAAACACGATTATGAAAAAAGTTTGAGAAAGTTTGACTTTGTTCTACCACTTCTTTATGCGTGGGGACTGGAAAAGGATTGAGTGACGTTCAGGAAGGCCTCAGAAAGCTTTTGGAATCGATTATAGGCTTTGAATCACGCTCTATGTGTGTTTTCAGTTTTGAGAATTTTGTATGAAAAATGCAAATTTGTTCTTGTGATTCTGGCGCAGCTTTCTTGTTGTTGTGATTAGGTTTAGCTTTGTGCATATATGAGGAGTGATTTAGGTCAACAATCCAAGCCCAAAGCTTTGTCTTTAATGATTTTCAAAATTTGATTTTCATGAATCTTTTTCAATCTTTTCATCATGAAGAACATGCCAATTTGCATAGAATCTTTCCTTTTTTGATGTGCACGAGATCTTGAGTGAATAATGAGGGCATATGCTGCATAAAAGGATTCAAAAACATTTGTTTAGTATTTTTCTCATATTTAATTTTAATTAAATGAATTAATGGATTTAAAAATTCAATTAATAAATTAAAAATAAGAAAATAACTCCCCTTTGGGTCAATGGGTCGTGCATAGCTTTTGGGTGATGATTCTTGGAAGAAATTGAGGCCCATTAGCAATTTTGAGGCATTTGAAGCAAAGTTGACTTTTCAAAATTCCCAAAAATTTCCCAACTTCCACAAGGCATATCTTGCTCAATTCTTAAGCTTTGATCATGTTCTTGGACATTTTGGAAAGGTCTTGAAGTCCTCTAACCAATGCCTTTGGTCCCATGTCGTTGTGATTTACCAATCTCAAGTTATGGTCTTTGACTTAAAGTGCCTTTTTGTTGACTTTTGAAAATGACCTATAATGTTGAGATTGATAACTTTTTGTGAGAGCATTTCTTGGACTTGAAGTGTGAAGAGGAGTTGTAGGAAATGTCATTCTCTTCAAAATGAGCTTTGGATGGAATTTTTCTGATAAACCATGTGGAAGTTATGCCTTGGTCAATTTGCAGTTGACTTTTTCAACTGTCCAAATATGGAAACTTTTGCATCTTGAGACTTTTTGAGCCATGCCTTGAGAATCATGATCAAGAATTGATCAAATGATGTTTGTGGCTTCAAAATAATATGTTGACCAAAAATTTTGACTTTTGACTGTCAAATGACCATTTTGCCCCTACAGTTGACTGTTGAGCAATTAGGGTTTTTGACTGTGCAATTTTGTGCTGTGAGTCTTGAAACTTGGCATAAGGATGCTTGACAATGTTTATGGGCATGTGGGACTTGTTTGGACCCTTGGAAACTTCAATTTCTTTGCCAGAACCAAAACCCTAGTTTTTGACTATTAGGAGGCCATTGGACTGTGCAACCCTTGGGAGATTTTGAAGCATGCTCTTTGCAAATCTTGAAGGAAATGGGAGGGCAAATTTTGGGGTACAACACCTAGCATGCTCAAAGATTGTATAGATTTTGCTAAAGGGTGTGAAGAATGCCAGAAACATGCAGGAATACAACATGCTCCTGCAAGTGAGTTACATTCGATCATTAAACCATGGCCCTTTAGAGGATGGGCATTAGATTTAATAGGAGAGATCAATCCTGCTTCGTCTAAAGGACAGAAATATATCTTAGTAGGAATTGATTATTTTACCAAGTGGATCGAAGCAATACCATTAATAGTTGCTGATCAAGAGGCTATTATTGGGTTCATACAGAAACAGATAATTTATAGGTTCGGATTACCAGAGAGTATAACCACAGACCAAGGTTCTGTGTTTACTGGTAGAAAGATGCAGGAATTTGCTCAGGAGATGGGTTTTAAATTATTAACATCAATGCCATATTATGCTCAAGCAAATGGTTAGGTCGAAGCAGCAAACAAAGTGATAATAGGGTTAATTAAAAAACATGTTGGTAAGAAGCCAAAGAATTGGCATAAGACTTTGGACCAAATACTCTGGGCTTGTAGAACATCTCCTAAAGAAGCTACTAACACCACGCCTTTCCAACTAACATTTGGCCATGATGCAGTTTTACCAGTGGAAATTCATCTGCAATCAGTTCGAATTCAAAGGCAAAATGAGATCCCATTTGCATTATATTGGGAGATGATGATGAATGAGTTAGTTGAGTTAGACGAAGTTAGATTGCATGCATTGGAAATCCTAATGAGGCAAAAGGAAAGGGTAGCCAAGGCATACAACAAAAGGGTGAAAGGTAAAACATTCACTGTTAATGACTTAGTCTGGAAAGTCATATTGCCCATGGACAAGAAGAATAAAACATTAGGTAAATGGTCACCTCATTGGGAAGGACCCTTTCGAATACTAAAGAGATTCTCAAACAATGCGTATGAAATCGAAGAGTTAACTGATGACAAACGAATCTTAAAGGTTAACGGAAAATATTTGAAAAAATATAGACCTCTGTGATACGGTGGGAGAACTGACTTGAGGTTTTGCGTTTGTTTTGGCACTTGTTCGGTTTAGCAAGAGTCGCCATCGACTTTTTATTTTATCCTAAGGAAAGGTAAAAAAGCACAGGAAAGACCTTTGAGATGTTTTTGTGGGTTCGGGGGGTAGATTATGAAAAGGGAAGGTGCTAGCACCCTTTTCATCCATGGTTATCCATGGGCTCTTAGTTACTTGTTTTAGATCACTTGCCTTTGCTTTTCAATTGTTTGAAATGGTTATTTGTGTGTGTGGTTTTGAAAATGTTTTGAAAAAGATGCCTTGTCTAGGCAACCTTTGTAATGACTCTTGTTTGAGTATATACAAATGTGTTTGTCTTTTTGAAAAGATAATTCAATGTTTTGAAAGTTGTTTTGAAGTTGTGTTGTGATGTGTGTTTTGAAAAATGGCAAGGATGTTTTGCAAGACTTTTGATCAAGTAACTAAGAGTTGTCTACCCTATTTTACTCAAAGATCTTTCTTATGTTTTTAACCCTTTTAACAGTGTTGTTTCACCATTGTATTTGGTGAACAACCTTGCGTTAGGATGTTTAAACGGGACAGGCGTGGGTCATCGTATACAATCATTGAAGGCAACTTGTGAGACGCTCTAGCAATTTTGTAAGGGACCAGATCGTTTTATCGAAGGCAACATCGAGGGTCATCGAGGGACTAACGATCTTTGTTTATCGAAGGGACATTTTCTAGAGTGTCTCATACTCGAGGGACATTTTCTAGAGTGTCTCATACTCGAGGGACATGATTGCATTTTCCGAGGCAACAGGCGAGGTTACCCTAGAGGTGCAAGTGTGAATTGTGTATTGATTTTCATGCATTTATCTTGTGTTAGGTTATCTAGCGGTTGATTTTGAATCTTCGCATACAAACCCTAATTACTATACAGTATATGGAAAGCGATAAATTGCGGGAATTTAAAGTCTAAGCTATTACAAATAAGTATCCGGGGATGGGGTTACAAATGTTTACAAATGGGGGATGAGTCTTATCAGAATAGTAGTGTCCAAATATTATTTACAACCAAATCGAATCGTCGCATTCTCAATGTAAAAATATAGCAAGGTATAAGAATCAAAGAGAAATAAAAGTATTTGTGAAATGTATATGATTATTTACCAAGGATTAAAATGTTAACCTAATGTATTTATTAAGTATTATTATTATTTTTGTGTTTTTGTTAATTATATATAAACAAAAAAAGGTTTTAAAGAGAAAATCAATTAACTTAATAAAATCTATTTTTATGTATTTCAAGTGTAATAAAAAAAAAGTATTGTTAATAAAAATGTAATATGAAAAATTAATATATTATTTTTATTTAACAAGAATGAAGTATGAATTAAGTTATATAAGAAAAGAAAATAAGGTGAAAAAATATTAGTTTGTATAAAAAGTTAGGTGGGCTCTAAAGGATGTGTTTGGCCCAAGAAAACAAAATAAAAGAATAAGATAAGAAAAAAAAAGGGGGTAAGGCGCCAGTTTGTATTGGGCTTGATGGTTTAGTGTGTGGGGCAGGCCCAATGGTTTTGACAAGTTTTTTTTGTTAGGGTTTGTTTGCATTTCGTTCAGAACAAGGTTTCTTTGGCTTAGAATGGCGCCGCTCACCATATTCTTCTTCGTCTTTCTCCAACGCTCAGCCATTGATGTCTCATCCAATCGCCTTAGGCCACCAGACGCGATGCCTCCACCTCCTCCTCTTCATGGTCGTTCAGGCAGTGATAAAAAAAGATAATGATTTTTCCTTCTGAACATTTTTTAGGGTTTTTGGATTTCAATCTTAAATGTTCTATCTTTTTATATGCTTTGATCTTCTGTGTTATTGATCTTTGATTGTTACATTTGTATGAGGCATAAAAAAAGGAAGAGGGGACAATACCTTTGGGTTTAGTTTTGGAGAGGAAACGAAGGAGTGGACGGCGACGCTCTCAGGTGGCCAAGGCGGAGGGAACGTGATGATGCTTGCTGGCTTCCTGGTACTTCGTATCTCTTGCTTTAAACTGTTTTATGATGATCTTATTCTAAAAACGCTTGTAACAGTTGCTTCTGAGTTCTCCCTTTTGCTTATCTAAATGCTTGCCTTGTCGATTCTGTGAGGAATTCTATTCTGAGAATGCTTGTTTCAGTTGTTTTTGCTTCTGACTTTTCCTCTCTTTGGGTACAGTTAGTTCTCAATGATGATTTTGATTCTGAGATGCTTGCTTTAGTGTTGTTTTGATATTTGGACTTGCTTGAGTTTGGTTGTTTGATTCAGGCAAGCTTGAAGGTTTTAGCAGGTTTAAAGGCAGGCTTGAAAGTCTGCTTGCTTGAAATCTTTGTTATATTTATCTATTCTAAGCCTGCCAAACTGCAAACCTTTCTTCCTTTTTTCTTTCTCTCTCCATAAGCATATTATATTGCTTAAAGGTACTTTTTATTCTGAAAAGGTGTTGGCTGGAAAATGATGAAAAAGTTTTGAAATATTGCTTGCATTTTGGTTTTGCTCTGCCTCTTGTACTTTCTTCTTTTCTGCATTGACAGTTTGATAGCTTCTTTGACAGTTTTTGACAGCTTCTTTGACAGTTTTGAACTTGTGACTTAGTTTGCCCATTTTGACAATGCAATTTGGTTTGGCATTTCAGTTTGGTTTGCCTCTTTGACAATTTGAATTTATGCAGCTTTGTGCATTTTGTTTAATATGCTGCCTTGTATTTAATTAATTCATATGCTTGCAAACAATTTTACTTTCCTCTTTGTGAACCAAGAAGAGAAATTTTCTTGTGTTTTGCAAAGAGGATGAGCAAAATATGATGAAAAAACAAAATAATCTGATTCCGGCCAACAACCTTTAATGATGAACTTTTATTTATCTGTCTGAGAATGCCTTTTTAATCCATACTGTATTGACTTCTCCTTTTCTGGCTTTGCAGGTAAATATCAATTGGGGCAAGGGAAGCAGCAGTAGAAGATGAAGACTTCAAGAAACTTAGGATGTAGATTTAATTTATTTTTAATCATTGTAATAAACGTCATTGTAAACACTGTAAATAAATTTAATGTATTCAAATAACACTTGTAACAACAATTGAAAATGAATAAAAAATCTTTTGTCAGATAATTCTTTATTTCTTCTGCAATTGCTTATTTAATTATTTAAATTCCTTGAATTATAATAATTGGAAATGCATCCCAATAATTGTAACTCAGATAATATAAATAATCAACAAACGTCCGGCGTTCCAAATAACCAAATGCATCGCACAGTTAAACAAACAAACGTCCATACGCCTTTTACCTTACTGATTAAACCAACACTTCAATCTTTCAATCAGAAGCCCCAGCTTCTATCCCAGATGTTTAGATTTTGAGAAACAAACAAAATTTTTGAACAAGCGTCAAAACCATGTGACAGTTGATTGAAAAGAACTGTGGACTCAAGTCCTTTTGAGAATGTGTGTGCAAACCCTGATGTTGGATTTACTGTCAAAGAAACGTCCGCTTGATCAAACCCTGAGCCAAACTCAAACAAATAAATAGGAACCCTAATAATCTGCTTGACTGATTCAAAATCAATGAAAACCCTAATTTTGTCTGACAGATAAGAAAAGTCTGTTTGACTGATTCTTTGAGCCAATCTGAAGAATCAGGGAAAGCCCGTAGCTGTGATTTCTTGTGAAAAAGGAGAGGGCAAATTTTGGGGTACAACAGTTGCCCCTGTTCAATCTTCTTGAACCCGAGGAGTTAGATTGGCAAGTTTGCCGTTCGCGACTCGAAGGTAAAAGGAGATTGGACACTAGAGTGCCCGTAAATTTGCACTCGTCAAGACATGGATGCGGGAATGGGCTTAGAGATGCCATTTGGAGATGGGCTTAAAGATGCCATCTGGAGGTGTGATAGAATCTTGTCGGGGGATGGGATTAGAGATGCCATCTGGAAATGGGCTTAAAGATGCCATCTGGAATGTATGTTGTAGGTGAAAGAAATGAGTATCAGAAAGGTGTCCATGTTTTGGAACATCTCTGAGCTGGGGGTCTGAATAAGCAATAGATTGATATCCATGTTTGGACGCATCCGTAAACTGTTTTCAGAGGTATTAAAGTTGAATAAACAATAGATCATCATCCATGTTGGGAAGCGTCCGTAAACTGTTTTCAAAAGTTGAGTCTGAACAAGCGATAGGTTAACATCCGTATCTGGAGAACCCGTAAACTGTTTTCAGAAGTCTTGGAGTTGAATAAGCAATAGATCAACACCCAGATTGGGAAGCATCCGTAAACTGTTTTCAAAAGTTGAGTCTGAACAAGTGATAGGTTAACATCCGTATCTGGAGAACCCGTAAACTGTTTTCAGAAGTCTTGGAGTTGAATAAGCAATAAATCAGCATCCGTGTTTGGAGAATCCGTGAACTGTTTTCAGAGGTCTTGGATCTGAATAAGCGATAGGCTGACATCCGTATCTGGAGAACCCGTGAACTTTTTTCAGAGGTTGAAGCTTATCAATCTTATCCTGAAAAGGGTAAAATATTAGCTGAAACACAAAGTTATGTTGCATGAAATGTATGATGCAATATATGTTATATCAATGTTTATGATATATGAATGTAATGAATGCGCATGTAAGCTGATGAGTTGTCTTGCTGAGGATAGATGAATCCGAATAGCGGGAGATAATGGATTCTTTGACTGCTGCCGGGAAAAATGAATCCTTGACTGCTGCAGGGTATTGAAAATCCTTCGATCGTTGAAAATGAGAAGTCCTTGGACCACTGTTGGGGAATCAGGAGCTTGGGTTGTATGCCAATCTACTGGGGATTCCTGTCTTGCGGAGATCTTCATTGGGGAATATCTGAATATTCTGTGAGGGATTGAGAATGAGAGTCTTCATTCTGCTTGGGGGATAAGAATTCTGTGGGGAATAGCCATACTGTTGAAAAGTAGCTATCCTGTTGGAGAGTAAGCTCAGGACTCTTGGAAAAGCTTATTCCTGTTTGGAAGAAGTTCATGAGTTTAAGTTGTTTGCCACTTTGAGAATGAGAATCTTCATTCTGTCGGGAATATCAGGAACTCGGGTTATATGCCACTTTGAGAATGAGAATCTTCATTCTGTCGGGAATATCAGGAATTCAGGTTGTATGCCACTTTGAGAATGAGAATCTTCATTCTGTTGGGGATATCGAGAACTCAGGTTATATGCCACTTTGAGAATGAGAATTTTCATTCTGTCGGGAATATCAGGAGCTTGGGTGTATGCCAATCTACTAGGGAAGCAAGAATGAGAATCTTCATTCAGGAATTTGGGTCAGGAGGTTGGGAGTATGCCAATCTTCTAGGGAAGCAAGGATGAGAGTCTTCATTCTGTTAAGGGTCATAAATTGGGAGTATACCAATCTTCTGAGGTTTCCAGGATGAGAGTCTTTGTTCTGTTAAGGGTCAGAAATTGGGAGTATACCAGTCTTCTGAGGTTTCCATCATGAGAGTCTTCATTCTGTTAAGGTTCAGAAATTGAGAGTATACCAATCTTCTGAGGTTTCAAGGATGAGAGTCTTCATTCTGTTAAGGGTCAGAAATTGGGAGTATACCAATCTTCTGAGGTTTCAAGGATGAGAGTCTTCATTCTGTTAAGGGTCAGAAATTGGGAGTATACCAATCTTCTGAGGTTTCAAGGATGAGAGTCTTCATTCTGTTAAGGGTCAGAAATTGGGAGTATACCAATCTTCTGAGGTTTCAAGGATGAGAGTCTTCATTCTGTTAAGGGTCAGAAATTGGGAGTATACCAATCTTCTGAGGTTTCAAGGATGAGAGTCTTCATTCTGTTAAGGGTCATAAATTGGGAGTATACCAATCTTCTGAGGTTTCAAGGATGAGAGTCTTCATTCTGTTAAGGGTCAGAAATTGGGAGTATACCAATCTTCTGAGGTTTCAAGGATGAGAGTCTTCATTCTGTTAAGGGTCAGAAATTGGGAGTATACCAATCTTCTGAGGTTTCAAGGATGAGAGTCTTCATTCTTGAGAAAAACAGATTTTTAGGAGCTTCATTTGTCCGTTATCTTGTTGGTGATTGTAACTTCCAGCAGGTGATGAAGGAATTTTTGATGATGACCGCAACTTCCAGCAGGTGATGAAGGAAATTTTGAACGACCTTTCAACTTGAAATGTAATTTTTCTTTGGAGAATAAATCCTTGACAAATTTTGGGGAAATAAACCCATGACCGCTGGTCTGCTAGAGAGGTGATGAACTTCTCGAGGACGCTTGAATTTCTTTTCAGAAAGATTTCAGAGAGGTTTCATCACTGCCCCTAGTATCAGATGCTGGTGATATTGCCAGGACACTTGGACTGTACGTAACCCTTTGATGAGATTGACGTTTAAATGCCCCAAGTGATGGTGACGGAGACTTGCCCCAGGTTAACTGAACTTGGAACGATTTGTTGAAATCTTGACTGGACTACCCCAGGTTAACTGAACTTTGAAAGATTTGTTGAAATCTTGACTGGACTGCCCCAGGTTAACTGAACTTTGAAAGATTTGTTGAAACCTTGACTGGGCTGCCCCAGGTTAAATGGACAATACCAAATAAAATCCCCTTTTGTTGATATGAGATTTTTGTAACGGAAGTGTCATCCCACTTGAAGTGATTTTGTTCATTGAGAGAGCTTTCGTTCATCGGAAAATTCACTGTGTGAATTTCTTCGCTGTCAAACAAATAGCCATATGCAAACAATGATATTCAAATAATCAAAGTTTATGCTTGTCCCGAAGTTTTGAAAAATGCGTTTTTTAGCAAAAAACTTTTTATAAGACAAATTCAACACAAGATTTTAGGGCAAAGCCTTACAGGAGTCAGGATACCTTTTGTAACAGTATGCTTTCGAACTAACCCATGCTTCAGTTAGGACTTTTGAAGGGTTGTAACGTGGCTTGGTTCACGATTTAAGAAACAAAGGATAAAGGCTCAAAGTATATTTGTTCCCACCCGCTCTTCGTGATGTCCTTCAGTCCTAAACTCAGTTAATTGTGCGTCGAACTCTATTCGAGTTTGGAACGACTTTTTGGCGATGGCTCACACCAGTTGAATTTGTTGGAAGGCAGTCATTTTTGCAATATTTTTCATGTTGTTTGAGGATTTGTAGTGACCTCTTTCTTTTGATTTATTATCCCTAACTTTTGCCTGACTGTTCCGATTTTCGAGATTACAGTCAGCGGGATGCCCCCGCTTTCTTAAGCATCCTTTGTAGGTTTTGGCTTAGTGGGCTTTTCTTTTTGAGAGATGATGACTGCCTATGTGATAGGGAACCACCACTGTCTTTTGATTCCAGAGGAATTCTTTTTTATTTTTTTTTATTTTTTATTTTTAATGTCGTTCGTTGTATTACGAACTGAGAGTTTGCGACTTCAATGCACATCCTTTTTGGATTAACTGAGAGACTACCCTGCCCCAGGTTTAAATCAAAGGTTTCAATTTGTGTTAAAAACAGAAAACTCCTACTTCTTTGGCTCGAAGGGGTTGACTAGGGATTATCTTCCTTGTAACTCCAGTGTTTGGGATTTGAAAGAAACGCCTGTACATCGTCAGCAAGGTCTGTTCAAAAGCATACTGTATGAGATTATGGTATTGTTTCGTCATCTTCCCTCTAAAGGCTTGTAGCTTTTTATCAAGAGTTAAATATCATAAAGAAAGCACAAGAATAGTGAAAACGAATGGATGAATTCAAGACAAACATATGCAATGCATTAATGAAACCAAGTTTGGCATCAACAGATAATTGTTCAAATAACAAAATAAATTACAACTTGAAAATTAAAATGGAACAAAAGTCTCTCAGTTCGAGCTTTGTCATTTCAAATGGAGAAACCTTGGCGGAAGATTTTCATCTCACCATCTGGCATGAATTCCAGCACTCCTTCGTCAATCAAGTCTTGGATCTTGTTCTTCAGGGTCCAACAGTCGTCAGTGTCATGTCCAGGACCATGGGAGTGGTATGCACACCTTTCATTGGGGTGATAGGTAGGAGCATAGGTGTTGGGATTCCGGGGAGGATCCTTTAAAGTAATCAGATTGACCTCCAACAAGCGTTTCAGTATTAGAGATGATGGTATCTCAGTCTCAGAGAAATGTCTTCCAGGTACATTTCGCTTGCGCCGATTACCCCGTTGATGTTGGCGAGGTTGTTGCTGGGCTTGTGACCCTGAAGCAAGTTGAGGAGCTTTTCCCTGGTCTTCTTGTCTCAAAGGGGGTGGAATGATGACTTGATCTTCAACCTTAGGTATTTTCCCCACTTGGTTGTTTTGAAGCAGCTTATTGACGAGGACCCTGAGCTCTTCTTGTCTTTGAGCTAAGTCTTGAATGAGAGCCATCTAGCCCCCCAGCTGCCCCATCATTTGGATCTTCATTGTTGCCAGGTCAATCTGCAGTCCTTCCAACTGATCATTCCTGACACTGCCTGAATTCCCCAAGACCATGCCCCTTGTGAGGAGAGCTTTCACTTCTTCTTGCCCCTGGGACAGGTTCAAGAACATTTCTCGGAGTTGAGCATTTTGAGCCTGAACGTCCCTGATAGTTTACTCTAGAGCCATCTCTACTGAAATAAACAGTAGGAGAAATAAGGAAACCTGAAAAGGAAAACCTGTTACGATGCAATGCATGATATATGGATGCATGTTTTCAAGGATCTCGTGGGGTAAACACAAGAAAATGTTAGATGTTGAACTTCGATCAACATCTTTGATTGGAGAACCTTGTATCGGTGGATGTTTCTCCACGAGATTCAAGCTCACCATGTCGAGTGGGTCATAGCCCCTGATTCAAGTTGCTGCACTTGACCTTTGATGGCATTTGTTTAGAGGAAAATGAAACCTCTTACCCTTTGGTAGACGTCTGGTTCAACGTGACCCTGCATCAAAAGACCCTCGAGATCCTTGAAATGGTTATTGTAAATGCTATGGTATGATGTTATGATGTTATGTACATGTATGCAAAAGCAAGTAAGTGTATATACAAGTAATGATATTCACACAAAGCCAACAAGTCCTTAGGTTTAGGCTTGCATGGGGTTCGTAGGTAAGTACCCTCTTGAAGTCAGTTGGCTCATCCTGTCCTAAAATAGAAACCGAGTTCTAAGGAGCTCAATATCGCTGGATTATTTTCTGTGTTCATTGTTTTGATTTAGCCACTTAAGTGGCGACCAAAATATTCCAAGAAAACAATCCTCAATGAGTGTAGTATCGAGTATCTACCAACTTCGGACTGCACCAAATTCGGTCATCTCACTATCCCTAAAAAGGCCAAGATGGTCAAGTAAGGTTGTAGAGTTCGTTAGTGCTTCATGACATCACTCAACGGCCCCGTATTCTCCTTGACTACTCAAGGGCTATCGGTACTCACAAATATGTCACACTAACATAGCTAATGCTTCAACCATGTCGGTATACCCCGCACAGTTCCCTCACAGTTTATTGCTATTTACCTAAAAAAGGTGCCCCCAAATCCGGGTGTAGGATTTAAAACAAACCCAAAAAGGAAAGCAATCAAAGCAAGCATGTAAAGGTGATCTAAAACCCTAAGGTAACCCCACTTTTAGAAAGTCCTCAGTAGAGTCGCCAGTTCTGTGATACGGTGGGAGAACTGACTTGAGGTTTTGCGTTTGTTTTCGCACTTGTTCGGTTTAGCAAGAGTCGCCACCGACTTTTTATTTTATCCTAAGGAAAGGTCAAAAAGCACAGGAAAGACCTTTGAGATGTTTTCGTGGGTTCGGGGGGTAGATTATGAAAAGGGAAGGTGCTAGCACCCTTTTCATCCATGGTTATCCATGGGCTCTTAGTTACTTGTTTTAGATCACTTGCCTTTGCTTTTCAATTGTTTGAAATGGTGCTTTGTGTGTGTGGTTTTGAAAAAGATGCCTTGTCTAGGAAACCTTTGTAATGACTCTTGTTTGAGTATATACAAAGGTGTATGTCTTTTTGAAAAGATAATTCAATGTTTTGAAAGTTGTTTTGAAGTTGTGTTGTGATGTGTATTTTGAAAAATGGCAAGGATGTTTTGCAAGATTTTTGATCAAGTAACTAATAGTTGTCTACCCTATTTTACTCAAAGATCTTTCTTATGTTTTTAACCCTTTTAACAGTGTTGTTTCACCATTGTATTTGGTGAATAACCTTGCGTTAGGATGTTTAAACGGGACAGGCGCGAGTCATCGTATACAATCATTGAAGGCAACTTGTGATACGCTCTAGAAATTTTGTAAGGGACTAGATCGTTTTATCGAAGGCAACATCGAGGGTCATCGAGGGACTAACGATCTTTGTTTATCGAAGGGACGTTTTCTAGAGTGTCTCATACTCGAGGGACATGATTGCATTTTCCGAGGCAACAAGCGAGGTTACCCTAGAGGTGCAAGTGTGAATTGTGTATTGATTTTCATGCATTTATCTTGTGTTAGGTTATCTAGAGGTTGATTTTGAATCTTCGCATGCAAACCCTAATTACTATACAGTATATGGAAAGCGATAAATTGCGGGAATTTAAAGTCTAAGCTATTACAAATAAGTATCCGGGGATGGGGGTACAAATGTTTACAAATGGGGGATGAGTCTTATCAGAATAGTAGTGTCCAAATATTATTTACAACCAAATCGAATCGTCGCATTCTCAATGTAAAAATATAGCAAGGTATAAGAATCAAAGAGAAATGAAAGTATTTGTGAAATGTATATGATTATTTACCAAGGATTAAAATGTTAACCTAATGTATTTATTAAGTATTACTATTATTTTTGTGTTTTTGTTAATTATATATAAACAAAAAAAGGTTTTAAAGAGAAAATCAATTAACTTAATAAAATCTATTTTTATGTATTTCAAGTGTAATAAAAAAAAAGTATTGTTAATAAAAATGTAATATGAAAAATTAATATATTATTTTTATTTAACAAGAATGAAGTAGGAATTAAGTTATATAAGAAAAGAAAATAAGGTGAAAAAATATTAGTTTGTATAAAAAGTTAAGTGGGCTCTAAAGAATGTGTTTGACCCAAGAAAACAAAATAAAAGAATAAGATAAGAAAAAAAAGGGGGGTAAGGCGCCAGTTTGTATTGGGCTTGATGGTTTAGTGTGTGGGGCAGGCCCAATGGTTTTGACAAGTTTTTTTTGTTAGGGTTTGTTTGCATTTCGTTCAGAACAAGGTTTGTTTGGCTTAGAACGGCGCCGCTCACCATCTTCTTCTTCGTCTTTCTCCAACGCTCAGCCACTGATGTCTCATCCAATCGCCTTAGGCCACCAGACGCGATGCCTCCACCTCCTCCTCTTCATGGTCGTTCAGGCAGTGATAAAAAAAGGTAATGATTTTTCCTTCTGAACATTTTTTAGGGTTTTTGGATTTCAATCTTGCATGTTCTATCTTTTTATATGCTTTGATCTTCTGTGTTATTGATCTTTGATTGTTACATTTGTATGAGGCGTAAAAAAAAGGAAGAGGGGACAATACCTTTGGGTTTAGTTTTGGAGAGGAAACGAAGGAGTGGACGGCGGCGCTCTCAGGTGGCCAAGGCGGAGGGAACGTGATGATGCTTGCTGGCTTCCTGGTACTTCGTATCTCTTGCTTTAAACCATTTTATGATGATCTTATTCTGAAAACGCTTGTAATAGTTGCTTCTGAGTTCTCCCTTTTGCTTATCTGAATGCTTGCCTTGTCGATTCTGTGAGGAATTCTGTTCTGAGAATGCTTGTTTTAGTTGTTTTTGCTTCTGACTTTTCCTCTCTTTGGGTACAGTTAGTTCTCAATGATGATTTTGATTCTGAGATGCTTTCTTCAGTGTTGTTTTGATATTTGGACTTACTTGAGTTTGGTTGTTTGATTCAGGCAAGCTTGAAGGTTTTAGCAGGTTTAAAGACAGGCTTGAAAGTCTGCTTGCTTGAAGGCTGTTTTGAGGCAAGCAGGTTTGTTTAAAATTTGCAGCTTTGACAGGTTTTAACAGGTTTAAAGGCAGGCTTGAAAGTTTGCTTGCTTGGTAAGGTTTTTTGATGTTATTGCATCTGTGTTTTGGTAACTGGTACATGCTTGTAGTTTATGCAGGCAAGCTTGGTTTTGTAAGTTTGGTAACTGGTACAGGCTTGTAGTTTATGCAGGCAAGCTTGGTTTTGTAAGTTTGGTAACTGGTACAGGCTTGAGGCAGGCTTGAAGCAGGCTTGAGGCAGGCTTAAAGGTTTGCTTCTGGTTTGAGGCAGTTTGAAGCAGGCTCAAGTTTGAAACAGGTTTTGTTGAAGGTTTAGTAGTAACAGGCCTCAAGGCTTGTTGAAGTGTGTTTACAGTTTTGTGGTATATTTTTCTTTATGTGTTCTCCTCCTTTCTGAACTGAAATCTTTGTTATATTTATCTATTCTAAGCCTGCCAAACTGGAAACCTTTCTTCCTTTTCTCTTTCTCTCTCCATAAGCATATTATATTGCTTAAAGGTACTTTTTATTCTGAAAAGGTGTTGGCTGGAAAATGATGAAAAAGTTTTGAAATATTGCTTGCATTTTGGTTTTGCTCTGCCTCTTGTACTTTCTTCTTTTCTGCATTGACTGTTTGATAGCTTCTTTGACAGTTTTTGACAGCTTCTTTGACAATTTTGAACTTGTGACTTAGTTTGCCCATTTTGACAATGCAATTTGGTTTGGCATTTCAGTTTGGTTTGCCTCTTTGACAATTTGAATTTATGCAGCTTTGTGCATTTTGTTTAATATGCTGCCTTGTATTTAATTAATTCATATGCTTGCAAACAATTTTACTTTCCTCTTTGTGAACCAAGAAGAGAAATTTTCTTGTGTTTTGCAAAGAGGATGAGCAAAATATGATGAAAAAACAAAATAATCTGATTCCGGCCAACAACCTTTAATGATGAACTTTTATTTATCTGTTTGAGAATGCCTTTTTAATCCATACTGTATTGACTTCTCCTTTTCTGGCTTTGCAGGTAAATATCAATTGGGGCAAGGGAAGCAGCAGTAGAAGATGAAGACTTCAAGAAACTTAGGATGTAGATTTAATTTATTTTTAATCATTGTAATAAACGTCATTGCAAACACTGTAAATAAATTTACTGTATTCAAATAACACTTGTAACAACAATTGAAAATGAATAACAAATCTTTTGTCAGATAATTCTTTATTTCTTCTGTAATTGCTTATTTAATTATTTAAATTCCTTGAATTATAATAATTGGAAATGCATCCCAATAATTGTAACTCAGATAATATAAATAATCAACAAACGTCCGACGTTCCAAATAACCAAATGCATCGCATAGTTAAACAAACAAACGTCCATACGCCTTTTACCTTAATGATTAAACCAACACTTCAATCTTTCAATCAGAAGCCTCATCTTCTATCCCAGATGTTTAGATTTTGAGAAACAAACAAAAATTTTGAACAAGCGTCAAAACCATGTGACAGTTGATTGAAAAGAACTGTGGACTCAATTCCTTTTGAGAATGTGTGTGCAAAGCCTGATGTTGGATTTACTGTCAAAGAAACGTCTGCTTGATCAAACCCTGAGCCAAACTCAAACAAATCAATAGGAACCCTAATAATCTGCTTGACTGATTCAAAATCAATGAAAACCCTAATTTTGTCTGACTGATAAGAAAAGTCTGTTTGACTGATTCTTTGAGCCAATATGAAAAATCAGGGAAAGCCCGAAGCTGTGATTTCTTGTGAAAAAGGAGAGGGCAAATTTTTGGGTACAACAACCTCGCCTGCAGGAGATTCGAATAATAGCAACGTAGTCGAAATATTATAAGGAGATGCCAAAATGGTGCCATACGTTGCCAAAATGGCGTTGTTCAAATATTACAAAACCGAGACTCAATTTAATTCAAATAAGCAAAGATTTAAAAATAAACGTTGTTTCTCAATCTTGCGAAGGTGCTTCTAAAGGACTGAAGTCTTTGCTGGGTACAACGTCTCGCTCCTTCCAGAGTAGTTACTTCTCCTTTGATACGCTCTGCTGCTTGTGTTTCAGAAAGGTCCCTGCTAAGAAGTTCTTCGAATTGGTTACTAACGGTGTCAGTTTCATAAGCCAGTTGCTGTTGTTGAGCTTCTTTGACCTTTTGCTGGAGCTCTTGAATTTTTCCTTCCCAAAAGAGAATAGACCGCGCTCGAACTTCATAGTCAGCCTTCGCCTGTTTAAAACGCGTTGCTTGGTCTTCAGCCTCTTTAGAAAGTTTCGAAGCGCGCTCATAAGCAGCATCCATGGCGTTTCTTTTCTCCTAAACTTTAGCAGCAACTAATTCATCTTGTAGGAGAAATCCAGTCACATCATCCAATAATACTTGGAGGTCGAACAATATAGTGCTGACTGGCAAGGAGCAAGCTGCGAAGTTAACTTGAGTGAGAAGTTCCTTCATGGTATAGCAAGCAGTGCTATCCTTTTTAAGAACTTCGAATAGGTCTACATCAAGGATTGTTTTCCTGACTTTGTTAAGAAGTATAGCTCTAGTATCTAGGGACAATGTGTTGTTAGCTGAACCAGTGCCAACCCTAGTGAAAGGGATGTCCTTTTGGGCTAATTTGGTTTTCATGTACCCAATTGGGTCATTGTGTTTTAGGAGAGCTAGTTCCTCTTCAGTCAGTCGAGGCGGGGAAGTTGGGGGAAGTTCCATGTTCAAAGGAGTCACGTCCATTTCGACCTCCATAGGTTCTTTAGTCTTACCACCATTATCTTCATCCTTGCCTTGCTCATTACTTTCTCCTTCGTCGCACAGATCCACCACATCGACAGTATTGGTCTCGCTGCTATTAGCATCAGACTTCGTTTCATCAGCCGAACCACTTTGGGTTTCGTCTTCACCCGATCTTTCTTCTGCAGTTTCTTCACTCTCTTGGGGAGAATCAGTCTTGTCCTTTTCAGCATGAGTGATTTTTGGACTCTCTTGAAGAATTCCAAGAGGAGATTTCAGAAGGGAAGTTTCTGGTGGATTTTCTTTAGACTTGTTGGGTGATTCTTCATTTTCTTCCATCAAAGGAGGTGAGGTGCCTTGATCATCGTGTGCCTCCGAAGTCCCAGTCAGGGCCACCATGTTGGAAGACCCTTTGTTTTGCACGAAGTTGCTGGAGTCCCCATGGAGAGAGGAAGTGATTGGAGCAGTGGTCCCGGTTGGAGGAGTTGAAGCAGTAGGATTCGTGTTCGAAGTATCCTGCATGAACAAAGAAAAGTTAAGAATATGTACCAAGGTATGAATAACTATTTTTGTTAGGAATTCGAATTTGAATTACCTGTGGATTATCAGAAGAAATGTTACTGTCAATATGTTCCAATATTACATTGGAGGTCGAAGGTGAAATTTTGGATGTTGTTGAGGGAGCAACGTCTTTGGAATCAAGTCCAGGAACGTTAGTAGGCTCAGGGCCTTTGGAGCTTTCTTTCTTTTGCTTCTTCTTAGAAGCTGTTGGAGAATTTTCACCAGTCTTGAGGTTCTTTTCAGTGGGGCCTTGTTTCCTTTTCTTAGGAGTAGTTGGTGGAAGTTTGCTAGTCTGAAAAGGTTTAAACATAAGTTAGATCTAAATCATAAACTTCAGTTTATTCGAAACAACAGGGTTAGTTGATTACCTTTGGAATTGAAATGTCTGCTTCTGCCGGTGTTGTTGTTATAGTAGTTGTTGTTGTTGTTGGTATTGTTGGAGTTACATCATCGCTAACTTCAATAGCTTGGTGAGAAGTGTTCCCTTCCTTGGGCTTCGAAGTAACGTTTTTTATCCTAATGGCTGAAAAGTGAAACAATTAAGGTAAAATGTTAAGGATAATGGAATTAGGATACAATTGGAATTTTCCCAAGCATTCACACCTGTGCCTTGATTAGATGTAATCGAAATGGCAGGAAGGTCATAGCGAAGATGTCCTGGGAAATTATGAAGCCAGTAACGAGCCCATGTCACAGTTTCAGATGGCTTTAGTTTCTTTTGAGATTGGTATTTGAACATTTCTTTGCAAGTAAACCACCAAGGGTATGGAGGAAACCAAGCCAGAGCCAGTTCTGAGGTAGGCAACCTAGGAAATTTAGGTGGATGCATTTCGAGTGCCAACCTATACCTATCCTCAGGTGACAACCCTGAAGGAAGTTTGAACTTAGAAATTTTTTCTTTAAATTTTTTTTTCCTTCAAGGTCTCGGCCGCTCGATGTACAGTGGTTCCCAATTGTGTGGGATCATAAGTGGTTTCGAAATAATTTTGAAAAGCCCTGATTTCTTTGACATGAGTGTACATACTTTTCTTGGAGTGTACCTGCACATTGAACGCACCAGTTAGCTTTTGTTGAATGGTGAGTGTGTCAGACATATATGTCTGGTAGAACTTAGTCCACCATTCAAGAAATCCTTTTGCTGTGAAGTATGTTGGCTCGAAAGGTAAAAGCTCGAACTGAGCAAAATCTTGATATTGCTCCTGTTGTAATTTGGCCTCTCTTGCTTTGAACGTTTTGCCTAAGGTTATGGCACTTTGTGTTTGGAACAAAGGTTCAAGAATTAATTGGCACAGGCCAAATTGTCGAGAAACGAAATTGGGTTGATAAGCCAGGAGGAAAATCTGATTCTTTGTTGGAGTAATTCTTGAGGAAATTAGCCTAGGAAGAAGAAACGCTTTCCAAATGTCCTACATCTCTCTGCTCTTGATAGCTTCTGAGAGAGACATTGTGAACCATGATGGTCCACAAGTCCTTTGAGCAAAAGGTGCCATGGACTCTTCGAACTTGTGTCTTTTTGAGAAGATCATGATGTATTTAGAAAAATGGACTTTGAAATCATCCTTGTCATCATTTGGAGTAAGCTTTCGAAGCCTTGTGCCTTCGATGATCCTGTCAGCTATTTCTGGATCTTGTTCGATGATAGTATCAGCAGTTAATAAAGAAGATTCGAACATGGCATTAAGCCATAGTTGAAGCAACCAAAAGGGTCCAGCCATAAGAATGTTCATTGGAGCATGGGATTTTAAACTAGAAACTGCTGACCTTAAGCTCTCATAAAGATCGACAAGTAGCAGTTCACTCAGGCATACTTTCCTATTTTCATGGAAATCCCTGGCTAGGGGAATGAACCTACTCTCCACTTGCAAGGATCTGCTGCAGAACACATATCGTGATAGCCACAAGGTAAGGAAAGCGATATGTTCTACGTCTGAGACATCATCCCCTTCAGTATGATAATGGCTGATGAATTTTGAAAAGCTAGCTAGTTTGACATCGAAGTCAATGATGCTAGAATGTTCTTCGTTATCAGGAATATAAGTTTCCCCCACTGGTGAAAGACCAGTGATGGAAGCTATATCAAAGAAGGTGGTGTTATCATTCCGCCCGGAAGGTGGAAAGTGTTATAAGTGCTGTCCCATAAGTACAATGAAGCAAATAACAATGGGTGACTAAGTAAAGCCTGGTTTCGACAGTTTGATTAAATTATAAATTCCTAATTCTTCCCATTGCTGGGATTTTTTGGATTCTACTTTAGTGAGCCAGTTTTGATATGCTACATCTGAAGTGGGGCAGGATCGAAATGGTTTGAAATTGCTTTTGATGTAATCTAAAATAAAAGGATCTTTTGGAGGTGAGACTGGAGTTTCAGTTGTTTTCGAATCAGATGATTCGCTTATGTCTTCAATTCCTGCCTTAGGGGCATCCATCTTGTTGAATAGGGGTTTGAATTTATAGCAAATGGGAAAAATTTTCCTAGTATCTTTCAGAATTTCAAAAACGGTTAGAGGACCCATTAGGGCAAACCTTTTTCCAGCAACAATGGTAGGGATTAATACCTGAGAAGCATACATCATTTCTTTCTCTTTCGAGATCGCTTGAGGATTGAGCACAGATTGATTCTGATAAGTACCCACCTTGCTCTCCATGACAGTTTCCGTGTTGTTGTTCTTGTTCTTCCTCTTTGATGATTTCTTTAATTGTGATGATGTTGATGAAGACATTGTTAAGATTGCTGGAAGTTTTAGGTGAAAAAAAGAGGGGGGTTTCAGAATTTTGGAGAAAAAGAAGAAAAGACTAAACTGATGAGTTTTATAGAGAGTGTGGAAGAGTGAGTGTAAACACCCACTATATAAGACTAGGGGTACATGGAAGTCGTTGGTTGGATTCAGAGAGAGGTGGCGTAAGATCTAGTGTTGGTAATGAGTGTGATTAATAGTAATCATTATTTTTAAAACCGCATCATGCTGTGGTAACTGGTCCAAGACGGTTAGGTACTCAAAGAGGCGTCTTAATTGACGTGGGTAAAGTCATGCACAGTAAATGTCATGATTCTTCAAAAGACCTATCAAAATCTTGTGAATCTATTTAAAATAAGTATTTCTCAAAGGGTTCGAAATACATATTTTAAAGGGGCATTTTGTTGGCTGAAGATTTTGATATTGTGATTTGAAATGAAATGATTGGGCTTTGTTTGAATAAAGCGAGTTTTATGGTTTGGAATGGAAGAGACTGTTTTTTCGAATGGAAATATTAAAGTTCAAAGTTTCGAATGATAGTTGTGGATTGTAAGTCTAAAGAATTTTCGAAATAATGATGAGATTATATTTGTGAAGGTTGTTTTCGAAAATAACCTTTGAAACGAATTCGAAACAAAGGTTCCAAGGCGTTTGAAATTCAAACGTGAGCGGGATATTGGAAATTCAAATACATAAGCATTGGAGCATTCGAGGACGCGTGGAGGCTAGAGGGAAGTAATGCTCTGCATGCTTCGAACGTGGCAGATTCTGATAGCAAGACCGTTATGGTCGAAATAGTATAAATAGAGGTCTTAGTGTTAGGATTTCGGGGTGTCATATCTGTTGTACAAATTCAGTAAACATTCAAAATACCGCATGGATAGGGAAACGAATGCTCGAAAGATGTACGTATGATAACACCAACATTTACAATTCAATGAAAACTCTTTATATTTTCCAGTTTTGTCTTTCATTTCCATTTCATTTGTGCTTCAAACATTTTTACGTTCATACCTTTACATTAAAGCTTTTACATTCAGAGTCATTTATTTCTTTCTTCATTTAAACGCTTTTCTTATGTTCGAATCCTTTAAACATTCAGCAACTTTTACATTCACTCACTTAATCCTGCCATTTACCCAATCTTAAGTCTTTTTACTTTTCTAATGAACATTCCTTATATCATATAGAAATTATCCTTCGAATCATTTAGTGTAGTAATCGAAGTGGATTGGATGTCTTTGAAACACTTTAATTAGAAGTCCTAAATATGAATACCAGTTTTACAATTAGATTTAGCCAAACAACTATGTCCCGTAGGATCAATCTAGTCGATCCTGCAAGTTACCAGAGAAATTGAATAACAGTAATTAAGTTTATTCGATAGTTTGGAAGACTAGCGGTTGTTTACCAGAAATCACTGTGAACAACAGGAAAGACCTTTGAGATGTTTTTCTTGAGTTCGGGGGGTAGATTATGAAAAGGGAAGGTATTAACACCCTTTTCATCCATAGTTATCTACAGGCTCTTAGTTGCTTTCTAGATCACTTGCTTTTGTTTGAAAATGTGCTTTGTGTGGTTTTTGAAAGTATTTTGAAAAGGCGCCATCGTTTAGGAAAACTTTGTAATAATTCTCGTTCGTAAGAATGTATACAAAGTGTTAATCTTTTGAAAATGTTTCAAATTTGAAAGGTGTTTTGAAAGTGTTGGTGTTTGTTTTTGAAAATAGAAAGGATGTTTTGTTTTGAAAATGAGCAAGCCACTAGGAACATTCTACCTACTCAAAAGTCTTTCATGTTTATTTCCTCTTTCCTTTGACATTGTTATCTTACCATTGATCTGGTAAGAAACCTTATCTTTGGATGTAAAAGAGACGGGCATGGGTCATCATATAGCCATGATTAACAATGCTGTAAGATATCTTAGCATTTTCTTTAAGGGACTAAGATCATTTTTGAAAGGCAACTTTGATAGCGTCATCGAGGGACTATGATCTTGTATTCTTTATTGCTTTTGCTAAGATGCCTCACATGCATAATATGGCCATTTTCATAAGGCAACAAAGTGGATTTACCCTAAGGGTGTAAGTGTGCAAGTGTATTGATTTACATGCATTATTTTGTCTTTGAATTAGGGTTTTCTAAGCATTGATTTTATCTTTCCATACAAACCCTAGTTTACTAGCATTTATATATAAAGCATTAAATTACGGAAAAATAAAAACACTAAGCTATTACATCATTAGGAGAGGGGTGTACAAATTTACAAATGGGGAAATTGCAAGAAAATTAAATCTAAATAATTATTACAACCATATTAAATATTGTACAAAAATGAAGATAAAAAAAATGCAAGAATGCAAAAATGAAAAAAAAAATAAATGATTTTTATTTGGTTTTATGAAAGGTTTTAGTCTTGACCTAATTAAAAAAAATGATTAATGGAAATTAACTAAAATTAAAACCTAAATTAATTCACAAAGAAAAATAAGTTAAGAATGCTTTTCTAGGCTTTTTTATGAAAAGGTTTTAAATAATATAAATAATAGGAAAAATAATTAATTGATTAAAATAAACCTAAGTTCTAAATTAATTTTAATTTACAAGAAAATAATATAATATAATAATTAAACCTAATTATCTAAATATTAATCAAGAAAGAGAAATTAATTTATTAAGAAAATTGTTTTTGTTCTTTTTAGTTTTTTATAATGAAAAATAAAATATGAGTGCAAAAATAATAAAATAAATATTTTTTGGATTTTTTTATTAATAAAAATAATAATAATAATAATTATAGTAATAAAAAAATAATAAAGAAAAATAAAATAAAATAAAATATAAAAGTCAGGGGGTTTGAAAATGGTTAAAGGGGTTAGTAAAAAAAAACAGTTATGTTTGAGTTTAGCCCAAATGAGATTTTTGTAAATCAGAACAAGAAAATAACAAAATAAAAAGGGAGTGGGCCTGTGTTGTGATAAGCAGACAGGGGGTGTGGTGCAACAAAAATGGAGAGGCCCACTGTCTAAGCCCAAACGCGCATGGTTTGCAACAAAAGAAGAAAAAAATGTTGAGAAATTAAACAAAAGGCAGCGCTGGGACTTGAACCTGTGACCTTGAGATAAACGCGCGCTGCCTTTGCCACTAGGGTGGTAGTACATCCGTTAAGATAAGTGAAATAATAAATACATAACACAAAATAAGTTCTGAAAATGACTTCATCTTCAACCTCCAGCCATGGTTCCTGTAACTTGCTCATTTCTCAACAAAAATAAAAGATGTAAACATGGAAGTTGCTCCATTTTTCCATACGAATCCAACCATATAAATATCATAAGCTATAAATCAAAGATGAATGAGAATTTCTAAAAGTACCAAATTCTGACCTAACTTTTTTCAGAGATTCAAACCTAAAATTCTCTAAGCTCAATCAATGTAAATGAAATCTATGGACATGTACAACTTCAGAGCAATGATATCTATATTTCTACTTTAGAATGTATGTACAAAAGATGCTTGTATGAAGAGATAGAAGTTTGAAAACTTACCTCTTGCAGCTGGATTCTTGTATGGAGTTTGAGCAAGCTTTGAGGTTTCCCAATGATCTGTTTAGCTGGCCTAGACCCCCTTGAGTGTATTCCAACTCCTAATTTGCTTTGAGGATGGCTGAAAATCCCAACTCAAGTCAAGTTGCAAGCTTCAGTTTTGAAAATGGTGGACGGTGATGGAGGAGTTACAGTTAGGAAATAGGGGCCTGGATTACTTTGATATGATGTATGGAAGGTGTTTGGATGTTTAGTTTTCAAAACACACGAGTGGAAATGAAGATGGTGAGTTTTTGCTCAAAACTATCAAGTTTGGCTCGTTCTGTGCAATAAGGTGCTTGGGAGGTTTTTAGGGTGCTTGAACTCATGTGTTAGCTTGCAAAGCACTTTTACATAAGTAAGGAAAATGTTAGAGTACTTGAGGAGGTCAGAAGCACAAGATGTAGAGTTATGGCTATGTTACTTGATTTTGAAGAAAAGTGAAAACATGGTTTCAAGGTATAGTACAAGCATGGCCTGAGTTTATGGGAGGATCTAGACATGTTGCTTTTTCCTTTGACATTTCTTGTGATCAGAAGGAATAAGTGCAAAGCTCTATGCATTGACTTTGTGATTAAAGCTTCTTTACAAGAATGGAATGGTTACTTTGTGCCATAAATGGAAATGTAACTTGGATAAACGCTCAAGTGCTTGGATTAAAGCTCTAACAGCTGTGTAAAAATTTAATTATGGAGTGACAAACAATTTTGAGGCCTGTAAAGCAAATATTATGCAGCCCAGGCTTGGATTTGAATTCTTGTTCATCATGAAATGGCTTGTAATTCAAGTTTGAAAACCCTAACTTCATCTCTTCGATTCTCCCTACTCAAATATGATCCCAAAGAGTTCTTGGACATTTTGGAAAGCTTGTAACATTCTCTATAACCCCTCTTTGAATCACTTTTTCAAATTCAAAATGGAGCTATTTGAAAAAGTTGCTATGAAGTTGGTACCAAAAATCTTCCTAACTAGGGAAAATTTTTCACTAAGTGTTTAGTTTCATGACCATGATTTCATGGATTAATAACTTTAAATCCAAGAATTTATAGGAGGAGTTGTTTAAATCAATGTTTTAGATCTCATTGAGATCTACAACTTTCATGTTTAAAGTTTCCTTTGAATCATCTTGCATCATGGTGAAAAATTGGCTCAAAGTTGTGAAAAAATCTGAAGTTTTCAACACTTAGAAAAATTTCTAAGTTTGGAAACTTTGACTTTTTAAAATGGAATCTTGACATTTTGATTTATTGATGAACAAGCTTCATATTTTGACATGTTTTGATGAATTGTGATCTTTGACACTTGATTTTGACCAAAAAGTCAAAGTTTGACTTTTCAGTGTATAGTAGACTTTTGATCAGTTGACTGAAAATCAACTACCAATCAACTGATCTTGAGGGAAGTTTTGAGTCATACCATTAGGACAAAATGATGCATTTGAAACCTTAGGATCATGTCTCAAACAAAATAACCATTTGCTAGGTCAAAAACCAGAAATTTCCCTTTCTTAGTCAAAACCCTAATTTTGACCATTTTGCCCTTTTGATGATCTGACCAAATTTCTTGAGGAATTATGGTCCAAACTTGATCAAATGACATATAGGAGTTCGCAACGTTGATATGGATAAAAAATTATGAAGTTTGACTGTAAATTGACCACAATTGACTTTTTCCCCAATATAGTTGATTTTTAGGTCAAATGATCAATTGACTGAGCAGAAATGTGATCCAAGACTTGAAACTTGACATGAGAAATCTTGAGGGTCCATAATGATCCATGAAAGTAATATGAGGCATTAAAGGTTCAATTATCCTTGTGCAATCTCAAACCCTAATTTTAGTCATCAATGGAGATCTTGTGAGAAAATACTTGATAAATGGGAGGGAAAATTTTGGGGTACAACACTCTTCTATATCATCCAATAAGGGAGGAGTGGAATTCACAAATAAATCAGGCATAGGTGTTTCTAGGGAATATGGCATCTTCAACCGAATAGATCTCACTTGGACCCACTAAAGATATGACTCCAAAGAAACAGCCCCCCTAGGTCCCAAGTCTTTCCTACTCTTCTTGTGGATGTGACGCCAGGCCTTCGCAATCTGCTCCCTAGATTCCTTATGGTCTTCTCCCTCCTTCAGAAAGAAACTACTCAAATGAATACTATTTGGTTTATCCCTCATCGGATAACCAAGCTATTGTCGTGCAAGAATAGGGTTATAGTTAATTCCTCCCTTTGTACCAAGAAGAGGTACATTGGGGAAACTACCACAACTGTTGTGATACGGTGGGAGAACTGACTTGGGATTTTGCGTTTGTGTTTGCAAATGTTTTGGTTTAGCAAGAGTCGCCACCGACTTTTTATTTTATCCAAAGGAAAGGTCAAAAAGCACAGGAAAGACCTTTGAGATGTGTTCTTAGGTTCGGGGGGTAGATTATGAAAAGGGAAGGTGCAAGCACCCTTTTCATCCATGGTTATCCATGGGCTCTTAGTTACTTGTTTAGATCACTTGCTTTTCCTTTTCAATTGTTTGAAATGGTGGTTTGTGTGTGGTTTTGAAAATGTTTTGAAAAGAGGCCATCATTGTGGCAACCTTTGTAATGATTCTTGTTTGAATGTATACAAAGGTGTTTTGTCTTTTGAAAAGATGTTTCAATGTTTGAATGTTTGAAAGTTTGTTTTGGGAAATGTTTTGAAATTGTGTTATGAGGTGTGTTTGAAAATAGCAAGTATGTTTTTGCAAGTTTTGATCAAGTAACTAAGAGTTGTCTACCCTATCTACTCAAGAGTCTTTCCTACACATTTTTAACCCTTTTGACAGTGTTGTTTTACCATTGCATTTGATAAACAACCTTGTATTTGGATGTTAAATGGGACAGGCGCGAGTCATCGTATTGACCATGATAGAAATAGTGCTAAGTATCTTTAGCAATTTTTTTGAGGGACTAGATCATTTTGTATAGGCAACAAAGATAGCGTCATCGAGGGACTATGATCTTTTGTTTTGCCAAGATACTCAACATGCACACCATGGCCATTTTAAAGGTAACAAGTGGATGAAACCCTAGGGGTGCATGTGTGCATTGTGTTGTTAATTTACATGCTTTTATGTCTTGTATTAGGTCTAACTATTTGTTTTGATTTCGGATATTGCATACAAACCCTAATCTCTATCATGGCATATTTGAAAGCTATAATTGCGTAAAGGTAAATCTACAACTATTACAACATTGATATGGGGAGTGGGATACAATTTTGGATAGGGGATTATTTTGCAAGAAATTAAAACCCTAAGTTATTACAACCAAATTGAATTTCTTGTGCAAATAAATAAATAGACAAATATTTAAATGGACAATTAAATAAATATGAAATATATTATAAATATGCAAAAATGTTTTTTTGTATTATTTTTATGCATGTAAAAATAAACTATTTAATGTATAAAAATATTAAAAATAGTAATGGTTATTTTTTGGAAAGGGTAATAAACCCTAATTTTGTTTTAAGAAAACATATATATTAATTATATTATTTATGTATAATAAAATAAAATAAAAATATATACAAATGTCAAAAAATAAAAATATGTTAGGAAAAATGTTATTTAAATATATAAATAATAAAAATAAAAATATAATATTTTTATGTGTTATTTTCAAGTTTTTTATTAAAGAAAATAAAAGTATATACTATTTAATAATTATTTCTAAGTCTAAAAATAATAAAAATAATAAAATAAAATATGAAAATTTATGAAAATATTTTTGGTAATTTTTTAAGTTTAGAAAAAAATAAAATCAAGTCAGAAATGAAAAAGAAATAGAAAAATATAAAAATAAATAAATGAAATGGGCCAGGGGGGTGCAATCAGCAAGTTGGGGGGCGCCAAAAGCAAGGAATAGCCAGGCCCAGCCCAACTCAGCTACTTCATCTTCAACCTTCGTTCAAACAAAAATACGCGCGTTCTGAGTTCAACTTCGTATCTCCTGTTTCAGTGCTTAAAAACAAAAACTTGTAACATGAAAGTTGTAGAGCATAATCACACGATTCCAACCATATAAAAAACTTAATCTAAACTCTCAAAGACCAGAGAGAATTTCTCTGGCCCTAATTTCTAACCTAACTTTTTCAGAAAGTCCATCAATCAAATTCTCTCAGAACACTTAACTTAAATGAAATCTATGCATATGTACAGCTTAAGGGAAATGAGTACTACAATTTTTATTCACAAACCTAAGCCTAATGATTCCTAAATAGAGAGATAGAAAGTTGGAAAATACCTACTTCAGTTGAACTCGAGTATGGTAATGTGGAGGTTTTCAATGAGGCCTGAGATGTTTGTGAGCTTGCCTGAACTTCCTCTGACCTTCTCCAATGCTTTGTTTGCTTTGAGCTTGCTTGAATAAGCCTGTAGAAGTCAACCTGCACAAGCTGAAATCAGAAATGGTGAAGCTTGCAAATGGAGTTACAGTCAATGGCCAATGGTTGGGATAACTTAGGTGGGTTATATGGAATGTATTGGAACTAGTTTGGGACAAAATGCACGAGTGGTTTGTGATTTTGAAATCAAAATGCAGAAGCTGCCCTATTTTGCAAGAAGATGGTGTTTTTGTGTTTTGGAAGGCTTGAGGGTTGGATAGCTCGTGCTTCTGACTCAAGGCAATATGCAAAAGTTGTTTTGAATGGTTACCAACTTTGTTCTTATTAGATTTCAAAGATATGACTATTTTGCAAGTTTACTTGGTTTTGAAGTAAAAGTGTGAAGTGATACAAGACAGGCCTGTACAGGCTATCTTCCAGCATGCACAAGATTGTTGTACCTGAAGGGGTGAAAAACACAAGAAGGGGGAGTTGAATTGTAAAACTGAAATCTAAAGCAATTGACAAGATATTTTTATCCTGGTTCGTTTGATCTCAAACTACTCCAGTCCACCCGTCAAGGTGATTTCGCCTCTCTCCAACGAGGTCTTAATTCACTATATTCAACTGAATATTACAGACTGCTTTAACAACTGCTAAAGCCTTCTTGATTCAAACCACAACCCGGTTTGTCAAGGCAACACTTTCTTACAAAGGTATAAAACAATGTGTTTGGATGTTTTCTACAAAACTTTATCACAACTGTGATGTATACACAAAATGAAGCTTAGAAACTAGATTGCTAAACGATAATGAATATCAGAGTATGTGGTTTAGCAAAACTGGTAGAATGAAGATTATGGTTCAGCTTTGTGCGTGTAGAGATTTGGAGAGCATTAGCCATTATAATCTTCAAAGCCTTGTTTATATAGCACTTGAGAAGATGAACGTTGAATGCAATATTCTTGATTCAATGCTAATAACAAGCTTTCCTTTTTGAGCAGATCTTGTCTTGGAATGAGGCCGTTGGAATTTATTAGCGTTCAATGCACAGTACCGTTGCTTCTTCAATGCACGTTCTGGCTTGGCTCATTCTGATTCTGCTTCGCTGCTGATGAACTATTGTGTTTCTGTATCAGAGTGTTTGAGCGCATTTCTGTTCATCAAGCTTCAGCATGTACGTAAGTTGATCATCTGATCTTGACGTTCTGATGTGGCAACTTCTGATGCTGGTGTATGAAATCAAATTCTGATGCTGAAAAGACGTGATCTTGCTTATACCAATCAGAGTATCTGCAAGTCAGAACATAATAATTTTAGGCAGCAGATAGTTCAAACATGAAACGTTTAAATACTATATCTTTTCACTTTGTTATCATCAAAACTTAAATATAGGGTAGTAGATTCAAACATTGTTCTAACAATCTCCCCCTTTTTGATGATGACAAAAACTAGATATTTTAAATGAAAAATAACGTGAAAAGGTATCTGGAAAATGTATCAGAGTAAGAAGTAAAAGAATAAGGAGTAAGGAAATACTCCCCCTGAGTTTATTACTTCCCTTTGATTATACGTGTTCTTCAGGATCAGATCTTTTTCTTTCTTTGAACATCAGATTATCAGAGTCTTTGACTTATCAGAGAGCAGAGCTTCAGAACTATTCCTGTCAGAGCTTTGCTTTGGATCAGAGTATTAGGTCGATCAGAACTTCATATTGATCAGAGCAACATTGATCAGAGCTTCTACATTTTGATCAGAGCTTCTAGTCTTCAGAGTGTCCAGGAGCTTCCTTGTGCCTGTAGACTTTAAACAAAACAGAAAAACATTTCAAGTAGTAGAGTTAGAATGTTTGAGAATTTCTGTCTAGTTAGCCGTTATTGATTTAAATATCATTCTTGTTCTCCCCCTTTTTGTCAGCAATCAAAAAGTGTTGGTGATGTGCTAAAACAATTTAGATCAGAAAAACGAATCATATTAATAGTCTTCTTCTGATGGTTGCACCTTTGCAGCTTGCTGTTTCTCAGACCAAGATTCACTGTCCAGAGGGAGCACAACTTCCTGAGGCCGCTGACTTTCAACTTCCTTCAGCAGCTTGCTGAAGTTCTGTTGTGCCTGCTCATAGTTGATATCCTGCAACTTGAGGGCTTCTGCATGTACCCATAGTCTGAACTGTGACCAGAGCTGATCAGAAGCAGCTGGGTCAATCATCCCAGGACAGACTTGCTTCAAAGAAGCAATCCATTGCAGCACACCTGTTTCAAAATTCAAAATACCAGAGCCAACATCTGGTTGCTTTGGTTTTGGGATGGCAATTTTGTGTCTTAGATCAGCAAGACGTTCAAGACTTGTTAAGTCAATGAAAGTTCTGCTGGGGTTTTCAGCGGTTTTCTGAGAGGCTGTTTGTTTTGGAGGAGGGGTATCAGAGTCAGATATTTCGATTGGAGTAGATGGTGGTTTGGGAGTATTTGGAGGTGTTGATTCTTCTGAGGATGGTAACTGGGGCATGACAATAGTGGTTCTACATGGCAACTGGATTGCCAGCGGTGAAGGTTGAGGTGAGTGAGGGTCAGATTTATGAGGAGAAGGGGTTTCAGAATGGTGAGACGCTGTTTGTGGTGAAGGAGGATTTATTTCTGGTTGGGGAGATGGAGGTGGAATCTCTGATTGCCCAGGGATCAGAGGTTCTTCTGTGAGTGGTTGTTGTTGTTGTTCTGGTTGTGGAGGAGGAATATTTTGTGGTTCAGGGTTTGGTTTAGCAGAGGCATGTTCACGCTCAATATCAGCCAGCACTTGGTCAAGTGCTGTTGTTGTTGAAATTGTTGGTTGTTTGGGGATTTTGGTTCTGGGTCTTCTGAGTAGTAAGGCCTCAGAAGGGTCTTCTGGTATGGTTTCATCAATGGTAGGGATTGGGATTGATATTCTATGGGAGGTTTGAGGAGCAGCAGATGCTGGAATAGTAAAAGATTTTGAAATAGGGGCAGTAGATGAAATACCTCTTTTCTTTGGAGTCTGATGAGATGATCCTTCTGATGGCGCTTTCCTCTTCTTTGTCTTCTTCAAAGTCACTTCTGCTTGGGGTTGACTCAGATCTTTGATCTTCAGCTTTGAACCTGTATCTTCTGCCTTGTACGCATCTGGGTACCTGAGAAACATCTCTGGTTTGGATTCCATTTCAGAAAATACCGGAAAATCACTCAGAGGCACTCTTCTGCTGGAGATATCAGCAGTTGAAGTAGCTCTGGGTTCCTTCTGAATATTTTCTACCAGCTTCATCTTTTTCAGATTCTTAGCGTTCAGCGGTTTCCCAATTGTTGGTTCAATAGTGCTCATCTCCTGAGCTTCTATCAGATGTTCAATCAGCCTATTCTCTGTCAGAATATCTGATATAAGCCTTCCAAACGGTATCCAGTCCCTCTTGGTCCTTTCTTCTTCCCTTGTTTCTTTTACACTGGTCTTGAGATGGTTGAACAAGAAGTGAGCCAGATTGATCTTAATCTTCTGATCAATAAAGTAGATCAGAAACTGCTGATCCACGTTTATATAATCAGGAGAACTTGTTGGTTTCCTGTGGTTGAAGCATCCCAGAATAATCTTAGCCCATACTCTGCAGTGATCCTTCAGATCCTTAATCTTGCTGCTGGGCATTCCAAGAGTGAAAATCCTGTTAGCTACCACACCTACATCAGCGCATCTTTCAGCCATGTCCATACAACGGACGCCACCACCACTTTGACCGATTAGCCTTGCAATAAGATCTTCAGAAATCACAATCTTCTTCCCCATGACAGAGGAGATGACTAGATGTTTTGAAACATTGGCGTGAATCCAAAATTCCTTGACCATCGCTGGGAATGTTGGTCCAACCAACCTATCGAAATACCTCTCCCACTTTTGAGCCCTAATTTCTTCAGTTAGGTCAAAACCATTTTCCTTTAAGCTTTCGAAGTCAATGATTAACTCAGAAAGCACTTCAAGGTTCTTTACCGGAGTGAGAAGAGTTCTGAGTGGCACCTGATATTGTTCAGAGGTTGCTTTCTTCTGATTGCCTGCAGAAATGCTGGAGGATGCCATTGTTCACACTAAAAAAGCTTGAGAATGAATTGAGAAAAAAGTTTGCAAAGGAAGAACTCAGAAATATGCAGAAAAAGCTTGAGTGTTAATGAGAAAGCGTAAAGAATAAGAATGAGAGATTAATGTGCTTAAATAGAGTTTTCAAAATTATTTTGAAAAGATAAACGTTTTTAAGAGAGAGAAAAATAATGATTGCCATTTAAAAAGCGTGATTACTTTTCATTAAATGCTTGCTGATTTTGGGGGATTTGAGAAAGATACTTAAAAACGGTTACCAGACATGTGTCTCAATGCACCCAATCAGCGCTTTGCCTTCTCAGAAGCGTGCACGCGTTCTGCTTCAGAGATATGCTGATGATTGGATGACACTTGTTTGATGTAGTGATCAGCACGTCTGTCTTTGAGATTAGACTCTCAGATCTTTAGACTTGCATCTGATACAATCTGCATGTTCTATCTTTCTGAAAGAAGATTGATCAGAAGTTCACAGTAATATAATTACATTCTGAAGATAAATATATGGAATTAAAACATTTTCATTCTGGGCATACTTTCATGCTGAGATGTTTCAGAATGAAATTAAACCTATCTTCTGAAAGGGGTTTAGTAAAGATATCAGCCCATTGATGGTCTGTATCTATAAATTTTAAGTTCAAAATACCTTTCTGAATATAGTCCCTAATGAAATGATGTTTTATTTCTATATGCTTAGCCCTAGAATTTAAAATAGGATTCTTACTTAAGCAAATTGCAGAAGTATTATCACAAAGTATAGGAATGTTACTCTCAAAAATCTGGAAGTCTTCAAGCTGACTTTTCATCCAGAGCATTTGTGTGCTACATCCTGCTGCTGCTATGTACTCAGCTTCTGCTGTTGACAGAGCAATTGTTGATTGCCTTTTGCTGGACCAAGAGATCAGATTTTCTCCCAGAAACTGGCAGCTTCCAGAAGTACTTTTACGTTCCACTCTGTCTCCAGCAAAGTCAGCATCACAGTAGCCTACTAAGCTGTAATCACTAGATTTTCTATAAAACAGACCCAGATTAGTAGTACCTTTCAGATACTTGAAAATTCGCTTAACAGCTGTTAAGTGAGATTCTCTAGGATCTGATTGGAATCTAGCACAGATACAAACGCTGAATAATATGTCAGGTCTTGAAGCAGTTAGATAAAGGAGAGAACCAATCATACCTCTGTAGACTTTCTGTTCTACACTTTTGCTTACCTCTTCTCTTTCCAGAATGCACGTGGGATGCATTGGAATCTTTGATGGCTTACATTCTGAGAGGTCAAATTTCTTCAGAAGATCTCTGATGTATTTGCTCTGATGAATGTAAGTTCCTTCTGGAGTTTGATTGATCTGAATTCCTAGAAAGAATTTCAGTTCCCCCATGAGGCTCATCTCAAATTCTGCCTGCATACACTTAGCAAATTTTCTTCCAAGAGAAGGATTAGTAGAACCAAAAATTATATCATCAACATAAATTTGACAGACTAAGATGTCACTCTTAACTGTTTTACAGAATAGAGTAGTGTCCACTTTCCCTCTGGTGAATTCATTTTCAAGCAGAAAGTTACTTAGCCTTTCATACCAAGCTCTGGGAGCTTGTTTCAGACCATACAGTGACTTCTTTAGTTTGAAAACATGTTCTGGATGTTTTGTATTTTCAAAACCTGGGGGTTGGTGAACATAAACTTCTTCTTCTATATAACCATTTAAGAATGCACTTTTGACATCCATCTGATACAGAGTGATGCCTCTATTAACAGCAAATGAAATTAAAAGTCTGATAGATTCTAACCTGGCGACTGGGGCAAAGGTTTCTGTATAGTCTATCCCCTCTTGCTGACTATAACCTTGTGCAACCAGTCGTGCCTTGTTTCTGATGACTTCACCTTATTCATTTAGCTTGTTTCTGAACACCCATCTTGTTCCAATGACGTTGAATCCTTTTGGTCTGGGAACGAGATCCCATACGTCGTTTCTGGTGAATTGATTCAGCTCTTCTTGCATTGCCATAATCCAGTCATTATCCAGAAGTGCTTCATCAATAGAAGAAGGTTCAATCAGAGATACAAGTCCCATAAGAGTTTCTTCAGAGTTTCTGAAGCTTGCTCTTGTTCTGATTGGATCTTCCTTTCTTCCTAGAATAATCTCTTCTAGGTGATCCAAACTGCTTCTGGGTAATCTCTTCTGAGGTTGATCAGCAGCTGTTGAAGGATTTCTAGCAGTGCTCCTTTCAGACGTTGAAGGAATGTCTGTGTTGAGAGCTTCTGATGACTTGTCTTCAGAACCTGCAAATTCAATTTCTATACCTGCAAAAATTTCATTCTGCTTTGACTTTTCAGAGTCAAGCTTATCATCAAAACGAACACTGATTGATTCTTCCACAATCTGTGTTTCTGTATTGTATACTCCGTACCCTCTTGAGCGTTCAGAGTATCCTAACATAATACACTTCTGTGCCTTAGAGTCAAACTTGTTCAAATAATTCTTTGTATTTAACATAAAGCAAGTACATCCAAATGGATGAAAATATGAAATGTTGGGCTTTCTGTTCTTCCACAATTCATATGGAGTCTTTTCCAGAATAGGTCTTATTGAGATTCTATTCTGAATGTAACACGCTGTGTTTATTGCCTCTGCCCAGAAAGTCTTAGCAACGTTTGTCTCATTGATCATGGTTCTGGCCATTTCTTGCAATGTTCTGTTCTTTCGTTCTACAACTCCATTTTGTTGGGGAGTTCTAGGACAAGAGAAATCATGCAGAATGCCTTTGTCATTAAAGAATGACTCAAAATCTTTATTTTCAAATTCTCCACCATGATCACTTCTGACTTTAACGATTCTAAGATCTTTTTCATTCTGAACTTGGTTACAGAAGGTAACAAACACAGAGTGTGACTCGTCCTTGTGTCTTAAGAACTTTACCCATGTCCATCTGCTATAGTCATCTACGATTACTAACCCATACTTCTTACCACTGACTGAAGCAGTTTTAACTGGTCCAAATAAGTCAATGTGCAGAAGTTCTAATGGCTTAGAAGTGGAAACAACATTTTTGGATTTAAAAGAAGGTTTTGCAAATTTGCCTTTCTGACATGCTTCACACAGAGCATCTGAATTGAACTTCAAATTAGGAAGTCCTCTGACCAGATTGAGTTTGTTAATCTGAGATATTCTTCTCATACTAACATGCCCCAATCTTCTGTGCCAGATCCACTGCTTGTTGTTAACAGACAGAAGACATTTTACATTCTGACTCTTTAGTTCAGAAAGTTTGATTTTGTAAATGTTGTTTTTCCTCTTACCATTAAACAGGATAGTCCCATCTTTCTGACTAACAGCTTTACTTGATTTTTGATTAAAGATTATATCATAACCGTTATCACTTAATTGACTTATGGATAACAGATTATGCATCAATCCATCTACTAGCAGAACATTATTAATAGAGGGAAGATTTCCATTACCTACAGTTCCAGAGCCAATTATCTTTCCCCTCTGATTGCCTCCAAAGCCAACGTGGCCTCCAGGCTTAAGTTCCAGGCTTTGGAACATATGCCTTCTTCCCGTCATGTGTCGTGAGCAGCCAGAGTCCAGGTACCATGACTGGTGTTTCTGACTTGCTGCTAAAGATATCTGCAACATGTATTATTTTATCCTTAGGTACCCAGATTTTCTTGGGTCCTGATTTGTTAGTTTTACCAAAACTCTGGTTGAATTTTGGTTTCACAGAGTGCTTACTGCTAGTATATTTGATGTCGTGTGTGTGACCATACACAAAGTGTGAATTTAGAGGAGTGTGTTTAATGGTTAAGTCCATGACATTCTTTGGTGTAGGAACCTTACCTTGGTATCCTATTCCTTTCCTGACGTTTCTGCTAACTCCATAGATCATTGAAGCCATTCTGCTTCTATCTATGCTTTTAGCAAGGAACTTCTGGAAACTGTGATCATACTCCTTGATGATCTCATCAGCGTTGCTGGGAGTTTCAGAAATTGGTTCCTTCTGAGAGTTTTGTAAAGTGTTTTCTAATTTTGAAATTTTATCTCTCAGCTCAGAATTTTCCAATTTGAGACTCTCAGACTTATTAGAGTCAGATTCAAGATTCCTTTTCAGGTCTCTGAATTTAGCTCTAATCTGCTGATAACGTTCCAGAATTTCATTGAGGCTTTCAGCAAGTTCAGCCTTTGTAAAGTTAACAGCGAAGTTAGGAAATACCTCTTCTGTGTCTGATTCTGAGTCTGATTCAGAAGCTTCACTATCTTCTGAAATGTTTGCCATGAGAGCTATGTTTGCCCTTTCACCATCTGATTCTGAGTCAGCTTCAGACGAGTCAGAGTCATCCCATGTGGCCATGAGACTTTTCTTCTTCTCTCTTCCAAACTTCTTTTTGGGCTTTTCCCTCTGAAGCTTTGGGCAGTCACTCTTGTAGTGTCCTTGCTCATTGCACTCGTAGCAGATGATGTCTTTGGTGTTTAGCTTCTTGCTACTGGAGGAGCCTTCAGATCTTCTGTATCCAGAGGAAGAATCTGTTCTTCTGTATCTGGAAGCAGACTCGTTCTGATCAGATCTTCTGGGATTCCTGAACTTCCTTTGTCTTTGCTTCCACAGTTGATTTACTCTTCTGGAGAGAAGGGAAAGTTCGTCTTCTTCTGATGAGGATCCATCAGATGTTTCTTCAACTGCCTGCAAAACTTTAGACTCAGATTTTCTGTTAGATTTTAAAGCTAAAGGCTTACCTTGCTTCTGAGGCTCGTCAGCTTCTACCTCTATCTCATGACTTCTGAGGGAGCTTATAAGTTCCTCCAGAGTGATTTTGTTGAGATCTTTAGCTAGCTTCAGAGCAGTAACCATAGGCCTCCACTGCTTGGGTAAACTTCTGATGATTTTCTTGACATGGTCAGCAGTAGAGTATCCTTTGTCCAGAACTTTGAGACCAGCTACCAGAATCTGGAATCTAGAGAACATAGTTTCAATGGATTCAGATTCTTCCATCTTGAACGCCTCATACTTCTGAATGAGCGCCAGAGCTTTTGTTTCTTTGACTTGAACGTTGCCCTCATGCGTCATTCTGAGAGAATCAAAGATGTTCTTTACTGTGTCTCTGTTGGAGATCTTTTCATACTCAGTATAGGAGATGGCACTGAGGAGGATGGTTCTGGCCTTATGGTGATTCTTGAAGTCACGCTTTTGTTGATCAGTCATTGATTTTCTATCAATATTCTGACCACTAGCATTCACAGGGTGCGTGTATCCATCTGTCACCATATCCCACAGATCAGCATCATGTGCTAGAAAGAAGCTTTCAATTCTGTCTTTCCAGTAATCAAAATTTTCTCCATCAAAGACTGGAGGTTTGCCACTGAATCTGTCTCTATCCTCGTTATTGTCATTGCTGAAGTGAGAATTGTTTCCTGCCATTGTGTTTTTCTGACGCTGGATCTTGTACTGACACGGTTAAGTGTTTTAGCTCAGAACCAGGCGCTCTGATGCCAATTGAAGGGGTGAAAAACACAAGAAGGGGGGGTTGAATTGTAAAACTGAAATCTAAAGCAATTGACAAGATATTTTTATCCTGGTTCGTTTGATCTCAAACTACTCCAGTCCACCCGTCAAGGTGATTTCGCCTCTCTCCAACGAGGTCTTAATTCACTATATTCAACTGAATATTACAGACTGCTTTAACAACTGCTAAAGCCTTCTTGATTCAAACCACAACCCGGTTTGTCAAGGCAACACTTTCTTACAAAGGTATAAAACAATGTGTTTGGATGTTTTCTACAAAACTTTATCACAACTGTGATGTATACACAAAATGAAGCTTAGAAACTAGATTGCTAAACGATAATGAATATCAGAGTATGTGGTTTAGAAAAACTGGTAGAATGAAGATTATGGTTCAGCTTTGTGCGTGTAGAGATTTGGAGAGCATTAGCCATTATAATCTTCAAAGCCTTGTTTATATAGCACTTGAGAAGATGAACGTTGAATGCAATATTCTTGATTCAATGCTAATAACAAGCTTTCCTTTTTGAGCAGATCTTGTCTTGGAATGAGGCCGTTGGAATTTATTAGCGTTCAATGCACAATACCGTTGCTTCTTCAATGCACGTTCTGGCTTGGCTCATTCTGATTCTGCTTCACTGCTGATGAACTATTGTGTTTCTGTATCAGAGTGTTTGAGCGCAGTTCTGTTCATCAAGCTTCAGCATGTACGTAAGTTGATCATCTGATCTTGACGTTCTGATGTGGCAACTTCTGATGCTGGTGTATGAAATCAAATTCTGATGCTGAAAAGACGTGATCTTGCTTATACCAATCAGAGTATCTGCAAGTCAGAACATAATAATTTTAGGCAGCAGATAGTTCAAATATGAAACGTTTAAATACTATATCTTTTCACTTTGTTATCATGAAAACTTAAATATAGGGTAGTAGATTCAAACATTGTTCTAACAGTACCTTTTCCTAAGTTTATGGAACTTGTTTGCTGCAAAGAGAGGGGTTAAAGGCTCAAGGGAAGCAAGTTGACATAAAGTTGCCTTTATCAAAATGGCATAGTTCACTTTTTGCCGAAAATGGATTAAACTCTTGTGTAAACTTCCATTGATCAGAATAATGCCTTAAACCAATGAGTTTGCATTCAATTTTTGAGTGTGGAAGGGTTTAGAGACCTGTATTCATGTACAAATGAAGCTGGACATAAATTGCAACTTGTAGCAACATGAAACATGCCATGGATCAAAGTGACTTTTTGCCAAATTCAAACCTTCGATTCTCCCTAACCACAAATGATTTTGGAGAGTTCTTGGACATTTTGGAAAGCTTGTAACATACTCTACAATCCATCTTTTAAAAGCATTTTGAGATTCCAAGTGTAACTAGGTGAAATATTGCCATGAAGATGGGTCAAAATCCTGCTAAACTGGGGCAAAATTTCACTAAGTTAAAAGTTCCATGGACCCTTGTTCCAAAAATCATAACTTGAGATCCAAGCTTCTTTTGGGAAAACTTTGTGAATCAAAGTTGTATATTTTGTGGAGGACTACAACTTTCATGTTGGAAGTTGTTTTTGAATCCAATTGCATAATGATGAAAATGTTGGGCAAAGTTGGGAAAAAATAAGAAAATTTCATAACTTAGAAAAATTCTAAGTTAGAAAATTTTCAATCTTAAACCCTAATTTGAAAAATTAGGTTTCTTGATGAACAAGTTTCATGTTTTGACACATCTTGATGAAAAATGACCCTTGGCACTTGCATTTGACCAAAAAGTCAAAGTTTGACTTTTCAGTGTACAATTGATTTTTGATCAATTGACTGGAAAATTCATTTGTCAATCCAATGCTTTTGAGATCTTTTGAACCTTGTGATTAGGTCAAGATGATGCCATTGAGTCCTTTAATCCATACTTGAACCCAATTTTCCATTGGCTAGGTAAAAAAATCAGAAATTGCCCTTCTGTAGTCAAAACCCTAAAAATGACCAATTTACCCTTTTGATGATCTGATCAAATTTCTTGAGGAGTTGTGGTCCAAACTTGATCAAATGGTTCATATGAGTCTATAATGTTAATGTGGATAACAAATAATGAGATTTGACTATAAATTGGCCACAGTTGACTTTTTCCCCAATGCAGTTGATTTCTAGGTCAACTGTCCAATTGACTGGGCAAAAATTTGATTCAAAGCTTGAAACTTGGTATGGGCAATCTTATAAGTCCATCATGAAGTATGAAAGTCACTTTGAGCATTGAAAGTCCAAAAGTCCTTGTGCAATCTCAAACCCTAATTTCAGGTCATCAGTGCAAGGAGATGTCTTGAGCAGAGCAAACCCTAGCTTGGTCCTCAGTCCAAAGAGTCTTGTGAGGGGAAATCTTGATAAAATGAGAGGGAAAATTTTGGGGTACAACAACTTCCCTTGTTAAATCTTCTTGAACCTGAAGAGTTATATTGGCGAGTTTGCCTTTCGTGACCCGAAGGTAAAAGATGATTGGACACTAGAGTGCCCGTAAATTTGCACTCGTCAAAATGTTGAGGGAATGGGCTTAAAGATGCCATTTGGAGATGATAGAATCTTGCTGGAGATGGGCTTAGAGATGCCATCCAAAATGTTTGTTGAATATCCAGGAGAATGAATATTAGAATGGTATCCGTATCGGGAACGTATCTGAGTTGTATCTAGAGATTGGATCTGTATGAGAAATGGAATGGCGTCCGTGTCTGGAGCGTATCCGCGCTGTAACTGTATTTGATTTTTGAATGAATAACAGAATGACTTCCATGTCTGGAGTGTATCTGTATTGTATCTGAATCTGAAATCTGAATAAGCGACATAAGGACATCCGTGTCTGGAGCATCTCTGGGTTGGGGAATAGATTTGAATGAGTGTCAGAATGGATACCGTGTCTGGAGTGTATCTGGACTGTATCTGAAGTTGAGATCTGTATGAGTAGCAGAATGACTTCCGTGTCTGGAGTGTATCCGTACTGTAACTGGGATCTGGACAAGTGACAATGACTTCCGTGTCTGGAGTGCATCTGAACCTGAAGTTGATAGTTGAATCTGAATGAGAAATAGAATGGCTTCCGTGTCTGGAGCGTATCTGGTCTGTATCTGATTGCTGAAGTCTGAATGAGTAGCAGAATGACCTCCGTGTCTGGGGTGTATCCATATTGTATCTTGACTTGAAATTTTGAATGAGTAATAGAGTGACCTCCGCGTCTGGGGTGTATCCATACTGTATCTGAATAAGGGATCCGAATGAGTAGCATAATAACTTCCATGTCTTGGAGTGTATCCGTACTGTATCTGAAATCTTTGCATAGTTTTTAAAGATAGCTTTTAATCTTATCCCGAAAAGGGTAAAATGTTAGTTGAAACACAAAATTATGTTGCATGCCATGTATGCTGCAATAAAATGTGTTCTATTAATGTTTATGATATATAAATGTAATGTATGCGCATGTAAGTTGATTAGCTGTCTTGCTGAGGAAAATAAATCCTTGATAGCCGGAGATAATGAAATATTTGACTGCTGCCGGGGAAAATAAATCTTGGACCGATGTCGGGAATTCCACAACCTTTGATTGTTGAAAATGAGAAATCCTTGGACCACTGTTGGGGATAGAAAATCTTTGACAACTTGTGGGGATGTGAGAATCCTTCACAACTTTATGGGGATATAAGGATCCTTCAAGTCCTTTGAAGTTGGAACATGGTAGACATTCCGTTGTAAGAATAATGCCGAGTGTTGCTTGAGAAACCTGCTTGGGGAATCCCGAGAAACTTGATGACTGTGGCTGAGGATTGAGAATCTTTAATTTATTGGGAAAATAACTCTGTGGGGAGACAGTTTATTCTGTTGGAAAGTTTTCAAGAGCTTGGGTTGTATGCCAATCTACTGGGAAATTATCCAAATCTGCGGTTTGTTAGCTGTCAGGTTCTAAGATAACTTGTAGGGGAATTTTCTGGTTTTAAGACAACTCTCTGGGGAATTGGAGGAAACTAGATGGTCTTCCACCGGGGTTTAAGGGTTGAAGTTTTGGACTTCGTTGGGGAAGAAAGTTTCATCTTCACTGAGGGTCTGTAGTTCAAAGATTTGGCTCCGCTGGGGATTGGGAGCTTGGAAACTTAGTTCTGGTAGGGATTTTGAAATTTAATTCCACGGGGGACATATATTTCAAGATTTTGGCTCCACTGGGGACCTCGATTATGTACTGCAGGGGATTTCACTTGGAATAGCCTAAAGACGTTTTCCTATACTTCCAACCTATCAGTAATTATTCTTTCCCATTTTCGTTTATTTGTAAACAGTGATTATATTCAAATGTATATGCTCATTTAATAAACCATTGGACGTTTTCAAATAAAACACAAGTGTAAAGAAAAAATAAAAGGCAAATAGTTTTCTGCGCTTTGAAGTATCTTTGTATTAACTTTGTGTAAGTATTTTGTACAAAGGAGACAGACATCCTAGTAAGAGAATGTTGTCGTAAAAATTGAGAAAACTTTATACAAAGAAAGATGGCTATGTGTAAAAATTCCATGGGGTTCCCATTCTGCTATAGCCATCGTAACTCTGGATATCTTGTCCATTAGTTGCTTCGTCCGCAGATGATTGGATTGATCAGAAGCCTGGAGCTTGTCTGTGAAGAGATTGTCCATAAAGTGATCCGACGAGACATAGTCATACGCTTTAATTCCCTAACTTTTGCCTGGACCGCCCTTTCGGGTTTTCAGTCCACCGGGAAACCCTTTTTTGCCCAAGTCACCCTTTCGGGTTTTCAACTTGCCGGGTGTACAAATTTTTTTATTTATCCCTAATTTTTGCCTGAACCGCCCTTCCGGGTTTTCGATTCACCGGGATGCCCATTTTTGCCCAAGTCGCCCTTTCAGGTTTTCAACTTGTCGGGTCGTTTATGCGTAGTATCTTTTGACTATGTATGCATTTGCAGGGTGCGACAGGTCATCACCGTCCATGGTGGTCAGGATCATTGCCCCACCATAAAAGATGTTTTTGATCAGAAATGGTACTTCGTAAGTAGGAGTCCACTTTCCCCTGGGATCACTTTGCGGCAAGATGATCCTATTGATTACAAGATCCCCGACTTGATATACTTGTCTTCTGACTTTCTTGTTGAAAGCTTTGATCATTCGTTTTTGATACGCCTGACCATGGTAAACAGCAGTAAGTCGCTTCTCGTCAATCAAGTTAAGTTGATCAAGCTGGGTCTGAATCCAATCGTCTTCACTCAAACCATCATCTTTCATGATTCTTAAGGAGGGAATCTGAACCTCGATAGGTAAAACAACTTCCATGCCGTATACCAAGGAGTAGGGTATTGCCCCAGTTAATGTACGTGCCGTGGTACGGTACCCGTGCAGAGCAAACAGTAACATCTCATGCCAGTCCTTGTAGGTGACTGTCATCTTTTGAATGATCTTCTTGATATTTTTGTTCGCAGCTTCGACAACACCGTTCATCTTAGGCCGATAGGGAGATGAATTGTGATGTTGAATCTGGAACTGTTTACACAGGGCGGTGATCATAATATTGTTCAAATTTGTAACGTTGTCAGTGATAATCCTGTCGGGGATACCGTACCGGAAGATGAGGTTTTGCTTGATGAAGCGGGCAACCACATTCTTTGTAACGGAGGCGAAGGAAGCTGCTTCGACCCACTTGGTAAAGTAATCAATGGCCACCATGATGAAACGATTTCCATTGGATGTTGTAGGCTTGATCTCTCCAATCATGTCGATTCCCCACATCGCGAATGGCCAAGGAGCTGTTAAGACATTGAGAGGAACTGGAGGTATGTGTATCTTGTCAGCATAGATTTGGCATTTGTGACAAGTACGGGAATGTTGATGATAATCAGCTTCCATGGTATACCAGTAGTAGCCTGCCCGTAGAATCTTCTTAGCCATCATATGACCACTCGAGTGGGTGCCAAATGTACCATTGTGTAGTTCAGCCATGATTTGCTCAGCCTCAACTTTATCCACACAACGGAGTAGAATGCAATCATGATTGCGCTTGTATAGGATACCATTGCTCAGAAAAAACTTGGCCGCAAACCTCCTTAAGAACTTTTTATCGTTGACTGAAGCTCCTTCAGGGTATTCTTGTGCTTCGAGATACCTTTTGACGTCATGAAACCAAGGTCAGTCCACTACTTCTTCGGTATTAATCTCGTGACAATGTGCAGGTTCATCCATTCGTTCAATGGTGATTTGAGGAGCCTCATTATCCCAGTTAAGTTTAAACATGGATGACATTGTAGCTAGCGCATCTGCTAGCTGATTCTCTTCTCGTGGGAAGTGCTCGAAGGTGATCTGCTCGAAGTGTGGTAACAGTGTCAGGACATGTTCTTTGTAAGGGATGAGGTTAGGGTGTTTAGTATCCCACTCTCCTTTGATTTGACTGATAACTAAAGCCGAGTCCCCAAATACAATCAATGATTTGATTCCCAAGTCGATAGCAGCCTTGAGACCAAAGATACAAGCTTCATACTCGGCCATGTTATTGGTGCAGCTGAAGCAGAGTCTAGCGGTGAAAGGTGTATGGCAACCTTCTGGAGAAATAAGTACCGTACCGGTACCGTTTCCAAGTGCGTTGGAGGCACCATCAAAGTACAGAGTCCATCGGGATCCTTGTTCAGGTCCGTCATATGGTCTGTTCTCTTCAATGTTGCTCAAAGTCATGATATCCTCGTCAGGGAAGTCGAACCTCATAGATTGGTAATCTTCGACAGCTTGATGGGCCAAATGATCGGCTAGCAAACTCCCCTTTATAGATTTTTGGGTTGTGTACTGTATATCATATTCGGTGAGGATCATCTGCCATCTAGCGATTCTTCCGGATAGAGCAGGCTTCTCGAAGATGTACTTGATCGGATCCATCTTAGAGATCAGTAAAGTGGTATGTGTCAACATATATTGCCTTAGCCGGCGAGCAGCCCATACCAAAGCGCAACAATTTTTCTCGAGCAGTGAGTAGCGAGTCTCATAGTCGGTAAAGTTTTTGCTAAGGTAATTAATGGCATGCTCTTTTCGGCCAGACTCGTCATGTTGGCCCAGTACGCACCCCATTTAATTCTCCAGGACACTCAGATACATGATTAACGGCCTTCCTTCGACGGGTGGCATCAAGATAGGAGGTTCCAGCAAATACTCCTTGATTTTATCAAAAGCAACTTGACAGTCATCATTCCATTTAACCACCTGATCCTTCTTCAACAGCTTGAAGATTGGTTCACAGGTAGATGTTAGGTGAGAAATGAACCTTGCAATGTAGTTTAGGCGTCCCAAGAAACCTCTGACCTCCTTCTCAGTGCGAGGGGAAGGCATTTCTTGTATAGCTTTGACTTTGGCAGGATCAACCTCGATGCCTTTGTTACTGACGATGAATCCCAAAAGTTTACTGGACCTGACTCCGAAAGTGAACTTGTTAGGGTTCAGTCTGAGCTTGTACTCTTTCAATCTGACAAACAGCTTTTGCAAATGGTCGAGGTGTTCTTCTTCTGTCTGTGAACGGGCTATCATGTCGTCTATGTAAACCTCTATCTCATGATGTATCATATCATGAAACAAAGCCACCATGGCGCGTTGATAGGTTGCCCCGACATTCTTCAATCTGAACGGCATCACTTTATAGAAGAAGGTACCCCACTACGTAACAAAAGTAGTCTTCTCCATGTCTTCGGGGGCCATTTTGATCTGGTTGTACCCTGAAAATCCATCCATGAAAGAAAATACCTTGTGTTGAGCTGTGTTATCAACCAAGATGTCAATGTGCGGTAGTGGAAAGTCATCTTTAGGGCTAGCCCTGTTTAAATCTCTGTAATCCACGCACATTCTGACTTTGCCGTCCTTCTTAGGCACGGGCACAATGTTAGAAACCCATTGTGGATAGGAAGTAACAGCAAGAAAGCCAGCATTGAACTGCTTCATCACTTCAGCTTTGATCTTTTCGGACATGTCGGGCCTCATTCGGCGGACTTTCTATTTGATCGATGGACAGTCTTCTCTTGTAGGGAGACGGTGAACCACAATATCTGTATCCAGTCCCGACATGTCTTCGTAGGACCAGACGAAGATCTCAACATATTCATTCAACAACTGAACTAAGCGCTCCTTGACATTTGGCTCTAGGTTGGCACCCACTTTAACTTCTTTTCTGTCTTCCTTTGTTCCCAAGTTGATAGTCTCTAATAACTCCTCGTGAGGTAGAATAGCCCTTTCTTCCTGTTGCAGCAGTCTAGCCAACTCTCCAGGCACTTCACAGTCTTCATCACCTTCGTATTCGGCATGATTGACCAGATCTTCAGAGTCACTGAAGGCCATAGCAGAATTGTTACCCATGGAATTCGGAGTGGATGGGTACCTGCATTTTGTGAGTGTGGATGTGTGTAAGGAATATCCACCTTTAAACAAATAAAATGTAAAAAGAAAGACAATTAACACAAAAGTTTATATATGAAAACGTCCATGATTCATTAAAATGGCATATGAAGATGAAAAATCAAGCCCTTACAAATGGACCTATATGCCTCGGGTAAGGCATAAGGCAAAAAGTGTACGAATTGTTTAAAAATTATTACAGACCAACATAAAATGTTTGAAAGATAAATTACTGATTGATGAAAGTAATGGGAACAAAGTCTTTCGCCTCCCAGTTGTTCAACCCTCCTTCAATAGTTGGAAAGATCCAGTCTTCAAAATTGCTCTCCTCTTCATCATCCTCCAAAGCATGAACTCCATGATGGGTGATCTTCACCGGTGGCCCTCCATCCCGGGAGCGACGCACAACCTTCTGACTAGCATCAGTGAAACCCAATCTGAACTTATCTGTCTTGTAAGGAAAATCTGGCAGTTGACCCCATATTGTGCTTCCTCCTTCCTCAATCACAGCCTTTGCATCTTTAAGGGATGATATCCGGGACACAGGTTTGGTAATGATGGGCACAGAAGTCATTGTCTTGGCTACCGCAACCTCAGGAGAAACCTCTTCAAAGTGCTGAAAGGGGGTCTCGATGAATTCAACATCAAATTCAACACAGCGAAATGAATTCAGATGGCTTATCATATACTCCTCCTCACCACGAACTGTCACAATTTTCCCCTGGACAGGGTACTTAAGCTTCTGATGCAGAGTAGACGTAACGGCTCCAGCATGATGAATCCAGGGTCTTCCTAACAAGCAAGAGTAGGAGGGACGGATATCCATGACATAAAATGTGGAGTGGAAATTTTCAGTACCCACTTTAATCGGGATGTCCACCTCCCTGTGAAACATCCGTTTAGAACCATCGAAGGCTCTGACAATGATGTTGCTGGGCTTCAAAATTAGACCTTCGCAATCTAGTCTATCCAATGCTTTCTTAGGCAAGACATTTAAAGACAAACCAGTATCAACCAGAACGTGAGCAAGAGTAGTCCCTCTGCATTCCACCGAGACATGCATCGCGTCATTATGCTTTCTCCCCTTAGATGTTAAATCGGAATCGGAGAAGCCAAGACCGTTGTCAGTTGTTAAGCTGGTTACACACTCCTGGAACTGGTCCGCGGAGGTTTCCTGAGGCATATGGGCCATCTTCAAGAACTTGATCAAAGCTTTGGCATGAGTTTCGAAACAGAGCAACAAGGCCAGCATAGAGATTTTTGAAGGGGTTTGCCCCAGTTTTTCTACGACATCATAATCGCTTTTCTTAATTATTTTTAAAATCTCCTCCATTTCCTTTTGAGTGGTCTCGGGGATGACCAAAGGCTGAGCCCTCGTCCTGACGGGCGCTTCTTGGATCCCTTTACCTTTATCAGCAGCAACAACAGAGGGTACAACTACGAGAGCAATAATTTCTTCAATCACTAGAGTTCGCACAGAGATGTTGACCGGCACAGGAGTAACCTTAGGAGCATTTGAGGGTCCGAAGACTTCCCTTGGGGGAGCAATTTTCGGAGAGAAAATTCTCCACTGCGGGTGATCTTACTCGTCCCCGCAATATTTCCTATGTCAGGAGTCTCTTCATCGGAACTTTCTTCAACTGATTCAATCTGCTTAACACCGTGGTAGAAGATCTCTCCTCCATAATTCCATGGTATTGTCTTGTTGGACTTGTATGGGATAGGCCCCAGCATCGTTATCTTCAGAGGTACAAACTTTGGATCGGGTGTAATCTTAACAGGTCTTTTGAAGACCTTAGAAAGACTGGCGGAAATGGTAATTATAACAACATCGTTGATAGGAGTTGGAGTAATAGGAGTAACAAGAGTTTTCTCAAAGAGGATTTCTTGATTATCCATTAGGCGTTGGATGCCTAACTTCAATAGCGTACAATCAGATTGTAAGGACGAACAAAAGTAACAATCTTTTTCACAGCCCGGGAAAATCCCGACTTTCAACAGATTCATCTTGATCATTGGTAATGGAGTCATTAAGTCATCAACAGTAGCAACATAAATATCTTCTTCAATAGCATGGACATTATGACCATGTTTTGGCATTGGAGCAGATATCACATTAGGCTTTTCAGGGGCGTCAAACTCCACCTCCTTGGCATCTATTAAATCCTAGATCTTATTTTTGAGGGCCTAAAAATTGTTGGTGTCGTGCCCCACGCTATCTAAATGATAGGCACACTTTGCATTTGAATGGTAGTAGGGAGAAGAGGTATTCAGATTCTTTGGCGCCTCTTTCAAGCTTGTAAGGTTTAACTTCAAAAGATGAGGGAGAACCTGAGCAGGTGTCATATTGATTCGGGTGAATTTCCGTGTAGGCCTTTCCACCCTTGCTTGGTTGGTTATGGGTTGACTGTTTCGAGGTTGATCTACTGCAGAATTCTGAATCATTACAGCCCCCACCGCTGGCCGGCGCTCGACTCTTCTTTGACTTCTCTGGGAGTAAACAACTGAGACTTATTTCTTGGATGGAAAGGTCTTCTTGATAGCAGCGGAAGCAGATGCATCCTTTTGAATCTTACCGCTCTTGATGCCAGATTCAACTCTTTCACCAATCAGAATTAACTCGGTGAACCCCGCAGACGAACTCCCGATCAAGTGATTAAAGAATGGACCTGACAGGGTCCCCAAAAACATATCCATAAGCTCTCTCTTAGACAATGGTTGCTGCACCCTTCCAGCCAAGTCCCTCCATTTCTGGGCATACTCCTTAAAGCCTTCATTAGAGACCATACCCATACTCTGTAATTGAGTACGAGTAGGTGCTAAGTCCGTATTATATTGATATTGTCTGTAGAAGAAAGCAGCCAAATCCTCCCAATTATGTACATCAGATCTTTCAAGCTGGTAGAACCAATCCAATTGCGTACCCGACAAACTATCTTTAAAAAAGTGGACCCACATATCCTTATCAGAAGAATGAGGTTGGATCTTTCTGACGTAAGACCGTAGGTGCATCTTTGGACAAGAAAAACCATCGTATTTAGAAAATGTAGGCACCTTGAATTTAGGGGTAATCACAATCCCAGCAACCAACCCTAGCTCCTCGAAATCTAGCCCAGGCACTCTTTGTACCTCCATAGCTGCCAGACGTTCTTCCAGATTCTTGTACTTGTCGCCTGCAGGAGGGTACTACTGCTAAGAGTAATCTTCATCCTCTTCTTCTTCTTCTTCCTCAGACTCGGAGGGCACTGCAATTCCCTTTCCTTTACGTACCCCTTCATCAGATGTTGAGGGGAAATCCAGGACCCTTCTAGCTTGGTTCTCAAATCTTCTTCCCAAAGTAGCTACACCAACTCTTTTCTTTTTATTTTTCTCCTTTTCTTTTTCCTTTTCCTTTTCCAACAGTGCTTTAAGATCCTCCTGACCCTTTGCCAAGGTCATGAGTAGTTGTTGGAACTGTGAATTTTGCGCTTGTAGGTCTTTGACCGTCTGCTCTATATCCATCTTGCTGAAATAAACATCAGAGAGATAAGGAAACCTGGTGTGAAGACCTGCTTATGCATATGATGAATGATATGTATTCATGAAATGCATTCAAGGATTCAGAAATTCAAATTTGTTGCAAACAAAAAATAACGCACCTTATATTAATAAGATAGAATTTGTTAGTACATAAATGCCCCATGGGCAAAATAATATAAAATTCTAAGGTAAAAAGACGTTGCGCATCCTCTTTGGTGCTATGTAGGTGTTGAGAGTCTGCTCTTTATGGAGTCGACGAGTAAGTTCCAAAACCTTCTTCTCACTGGCGTAGAAGCTCGCTTCAAAAGTGTTTCGTTCTTCCTTGAGTTGTATCCAACTCTTTTGCAAATCCTCCAATGATGTTGGCATGTCAGGATGTAGGAGGGTGTATGGAACCTCTCCTTCCATAACAGGCTCTTTGATCATAGGGAGAATGTAGGGGTAAGTAATCATAAGACTCTGGGCGCGGGTTCGTACCCACTTGAGGTAAGGCTCAAGGGGGATGGAATTCTTGGGTCCCAGTGTCTTACTATCCACCTTGTTGGGCATCTTCCAAGCTCGGATAAACCTTTGTCGAAGTCCTTAAGCGTCGTTGTCGAAGTAAAAAACCAAGTCTGGAATCAGCATGTTATGAGGGCCATCCCTTCGGGCATACCCAAATTGTCTCAGAGCCAAGCAGGGGTTGTAGGTAATGCCTCCCCTAATGCCAAGTAATGGAACATTAGGGAATTCCCCATAACGATCAATGATGATGACATTTTCTATGGACCGAGAATACCAATGAACATCAGAATGTGTAAGAGTCATCAACCGTTGTGACCACCTCAAGCCTTTCTCATTCTTCAAGACTGACTGGGGAAGGTGAGAAATAAACCACCTTACTAGAATAGGAGTACAACACATGAGAACACCTCTTTTCCTCATTGTTCGTGTGTGAAATGAGTGGAGGATATCCCCAAGCAATGTAGGCACAAGATTCCGAGATATGAAAATTTTGACAGCACTCACATCTATAAGCTGATTAGGGTTTGGGAACAAGACCAATCCATAGATGAGAAGTGCTACAATCTCCTCAAAAGCTTGCAGATCTAGAGAATTCTAGCAGTTTTGTGCCTTCTCAAACAGAAACTTTTCCAAGAAACCCTTGACACTACTTCTGGTTTCCCAATGACCTTTAATATCAGATGGTTGCAAGTGTAAGGCTTGAGCAACATCTTCAGGCTTTGGCTCTCTTTCCGTATCATTGTAGGGTAGTTGATGGAGAATAGGAATCCTCAGGAGTTGAGAAAATTCCTCTGAAGTAGGCACTAGTTGGTAATCAGGAAATATGAAGCAGTGGTGTAAGGGGTCAAAGAACTTGAAGAGAACTTTGACCATGTCTTCTTCAATGTTGGAGTTGACCAAGTTGAGAAGTCTACCAAGGGAGAATTATTTGGAATTTTGGAAGCAAGCTCCTTGAGTTGAGGAGGGATTCTCACAAGGTTGACCTGGATTGTTTTTCTGCGGAGTGATTCCATAAATTACAAAACAGGAACAAAGATGAAAATCCAAACCCTTGAAATAGTTATTGGATGCATATGATGCTTCATGATGTTCATGATGTATGCACAAGCATATGTACAAGCAAGTCACACAAATTCCTAGTTTCAGGCTTGCATGGGGTTTCATAGGTAAGTACCCTCTTGAAGTTAGTTGGCTCAACCTGTCCTATAAATAGTAACCGGGTTCTAAGGAGCTCAATATTACTGGATTATTTTCTGTGTTCATTGTTTCAGTTTAGCCACTTTACTGGCGACCGAAATATTCCAAGAAAACAACCCTCAATGAGTGTAGTATCGAGTATCTACCAACTTCGGACTGTACCAAAGCCGGTCATCTCACTACCCCTAAAAAAGGCCAAGATGGTCAAGTAAAGGTTCTAAAAGTTCATTAGTGCTTCATGACATCACTCAGCGGCCCCGCATTCTCTTTGATTGACTCAAAGGCTATCGGTACCCATAAATATGTCGCACTAATATAGCTATTGCTTCAACCATGTCGGTATACCCCGCATAGTTTCCACAACGTATTGCTATTTACCTATGAATGTTTCCCAAATCTGGGTAGAGGATTTCAAACCCAAACAACAGAACCAAGTGTAAAGCAATCAAAGCAAACAAGGTAATCATGTAAAGGTGATCTAAACCCTAAGGTAACCCCAATTTTAGATTATTCCCCAGCAGAGTCGCCAGTTCTGTGATACGGTGGGAGAACTGACTTGGGATTTTGAGTTTGTGTTTGCAATTGTTTCGGTTTAGCAAGAGTCGGCACCGACTTTTTATTTTATTCAAAGGAAAGGTCAAAAAGCACAGGAAAGACCTTTGAGATGTTTTCTTAGGTTAGGGGGGTAGATTATGAAAAGGGAGGGTGCAAGCACCCTTTTCATCCATGGTTATCCATGGGCTCTTAGTTACTTGTTTAGATCACTTGCTTTTGCTTTTCAATTGTTTGAAATGGTGCTTTGTGTGTGGTTTTGAAAATGTTTTGAAAAGAGGCCATCGTTGTGGAAACCTTTGTAATGATTCTTGTTTGAATGTATACAAAGGTGTATTGTCTTTTGAAAAGATGTTTCAATGTTTGAATGTTTGAAAGTTTGTTTTGGGAAATGTTTTAAAATTGTGTTGTGAGGTGTGTTTGAAAATAGCAAGGATGTTTTTGCAAGTTTTGATTAAGTAACTAAGAGTTGTCTACCCTATCTACTCAAGAGTCTTTCCTACACATTTTTAACCCTTTTGACAGTGTTGTTTTACCATTGTATTTGGTAAACAACCTTGTATTTGGATGTTAAACGGGACAGGCGCGGGTCATCGTATTAACCATGATAGCAATAGTGCTAAGTATCTTTAGCAATTTTTTTGAGGGACTAGATCATTTTGTATAGGCAACCAAGATAGCGTCATCGAGGGACTATGATCTTTTGTTTTGTTTTTGTTTTTCCAAGATACTCAACATGCATACCATGGCCATTTTAAAGGCAACAAGTGGATGAAACCCTAGGGGGCATGTGTGTATCGTGTTGTCAATTTACATGCTTTTATGTCTTGTATTAGGTCTAACTATTTGTTTTGATTTTGGATATTGCATACAAACCCTAATCTCTATCATGGCATATTTGAAAGCTATAAATGCGTAAAGGTAAATCTACAACTATTACAACATTGATATGGGGAGGGGGATACAATTTTGGATAGGGGATTATTTTGCAAGAAATTAAACCCTAAGTTATTACAACCAAATTGAATTTCTTGTGCAAATAAATAAATAGACAAATATTTAAATGGACAATTAAATAAATATGCAATATATTATAAATATGCAAAAATGTTTTTTTGTATTATTTTTATGCATGTAAAAATAAACTATTTAATGTATAAAAATATTAAAAATAGTAATGGTTATTTTTTGGAAAGGGTAATAAACCCTAATTTTGTTTTAAGAAAGCATATATATTAATTATATTATTTATGTATAATAAAATAAAATAAAAATATATACAAATGTCAAAAAATAAAAATATGTTAGGATTAATGTTATTTAAATATATAAGTAATAAAAATAAAAACATAATATTTTTATGTGTTATTTTCAAGTTTTTTATTAAAGAAAATAAAAGTATATACTATTTAATAATTATTTCTATGTCTAAAAAATAATAAAAATAATAAAATAAAATATGAAAATTTATGAAAATATTTTTGGTAATTTTTTAAGTTTAGAAAAAAATAAAATCAAGTCAAAAATGAAAAAGAAATAGAAAAATATATTTAAAAAATGAAATGGGCCAGGGGGTGCAATCAGCAAGCTGGGGGGCGCCAAAAGCAAGGAATAGCCAGGCACAGCCCAACTACTTCATCTTCAACCTTCATTCAAACAAAAATGCGCGCGTTCTAAGTTCAACTTCGTATATCATGTTTTAGTGCTTCAAAACAAAAACTTGTAACATGAAATTTGTAGAGCATAATCACACGATTCCAACCATATAAAAAATATAATCTAACTCTCAAAGACCAGAGAGAATTTCTCTGGCCCTAATTTCAAACCTAACTTTTTCAGAAAGTTCATCAATCAAATTCTCTCAGCATACTTAACTTAAATGAAATCTATGCATATGTACAGCTTAAGGGAAATGAGTACTACAATTTTTATTCACAAACCTAAGCCTAATGATTCCTAAATAGAGAGATGGAAAGTTGGAAAATACCTACTTCAGTTGAACTCGAGTATGGCAATGTGGAGGTTTTCAATGAGGCCTGAGATATTTGTGAGCTTGCCTGAACTTCCTCTGACCTTCTCCAATGCTTTATTTGCTTTGAGCTTGCTTGAATAAGCCTGTAGAAGTCAACCTGCACAAGCTGAAATCAGAAATGGTGAAGCTTGCAAATGGAGTTACAGTCAATGGCCAATGGTTGGGATAGCTTAGGTGGGTTATATGGAATGTATTGGAACTGGTTTGGGACAAAACGCACGAGTGGTTTGTGATTTTGAAATCAAAATGCAGAAGCTGCCCTATTTTGCAAGAAGATGGTGTTTTTGTGTTTTGGAAGGCTTGAGGGTTGGATAGCTCGTTCTTCTAACTCAAGGCAATATGCAAAAGTTGTTTTGAATGGTTACCAACTTTGTTCTTATCAGATTTCAAAGATATGGCTATTTTGCAAGTTTACTTGGTTTTGAAGTAAAAGTGTGAAGTGATACAAGACAGGCCTGTACAGGCTATCTTCCAGCATGCACAAGATTGTTGTACCTTTGCCTAAGTTTATGGAACTTGTTTGCTGCAAAGATAGGGGTTCAAGGCTCAAGGGAAGCAAGTTGACATAAAGTTGCCTTTATCAAAATGGCATAGTTAAATTTTTCCCAAAAATGGATTAAACTCTTGTGTAAACTTCCATTGATCAGAATAATTCCTTAAACCAATGAGTTTGCATTCAATTTTTGAGTGTGGAAGGGTTTAGAGACCTGTATTTAAGTACAAATGAAGCTAGACAGAAATTGCAACTTGTAGCAACATGAAACATGCCATGGATCAAAGTGACTTTTTGCCAAATTCAAACCTTCGATTCTCCCTAACCACAAATGATTTTGGAGAGTTCTTGGACATTTTGGAAACTTGTAACATGCTCTAAAATCCATCTTTGAAATGAATTTTGAGATTCCAAGTGGAACTAGGTGAATTATTTGCATGAAGATAGGTCAAAATCCTGCCTAAACTAGGGCAAAATTTCACTAAGTTAAAAGTTCCATGGACCCTTGTTCCAAAAATCATAACTTGGGATCCAAGCCTATTTTGGGAAAACTTTGTAAATCGAAGTTGTAGATTTTGTGGAGGAATACAAATTTCATGTTGGAAGTTTTGTTTGAATCCAATTGCATCATGATGAAAATGTTGGGCAAAGTTGGGAAAAAATAAGAAAATTTCATAACTAAGAAAAATTCTAAGTTATGAAATTTTTCAATCTTAAACCCTAATTTGAAAAGTTAGGTTTCTTGATGAAAAAGTTTCATGTTTTGACACATCTTTATGAAAAATGGCCCTTGGCACTTGATTTTGACCAAAAAGTCAAAGTTTGACTTTTTAGTGTACAATTGATTTTTGATCAATTGACTGGAAAATTCATCTGTCAATCCAATGCTTTTGAGATCTTTTGAACCTTGTGATTAGGTCAATATGAAGCCATTGAGTCCTTGAATCCATACTTGAACCAAATTTTCCATTGGCTAGGTGAAAAATCAGAAATTGCCCTTTCTGCAGTCAAAACCCTAAAAATGACCATTTTATCCTTTTGATGATCTGATCAAATTTCTTGAGGAGTTGTGGTAAAAACTTAATCAAATGGTTCATATGAGTCTATAATGTTGATGTGGATCAAAAATTATGAGGTTTGACTGTAAATTGGCCACAGTTGACTTTTTCCCCAATATAGTTGATTTCTAGGTCAACTGTCCAATTGACTGGGCAAAAATTTGATTCAAAGCTTGAAACTTGGTATGGGAAATCTTATAAGTACATCATGAAGTATGAAAGTCACTTTGAGCATTTAAAGTCCAAAAATCCTTGTTCAATCTCAAACCCTAATTTCAGGTCATTAGTGCAAGGAGATGTCTTGAGCAGAGCAAACCCTAGCTTGGTCTTGAGTCCAAAGAGTCTTGTGAGGGGAAATCTTGATAAAATGAGAGGGAAAATTATGGGGTTCAACAACTGTCAACAATTTCTACATCCTGGTAAGCTCGATGATACCAATCAATATCCGATTGAGTAAGTGCCATGATCTTAGGAGCCCATTGGAGTTCCTTCCTGACAACCCAAGAAAGCATCAGATTGAGGCATATGAGAGATAAACCACCCGTACAACAAAGGTGTGCAACAGATAATCATCCCCCCATGATAAGAATTCAAAATATGAATGGAGTAATAAGCATCACCCAACAATGTAGGAATTGGGTTTCCAATCATGAAGATCCTGATAGCATTAATGTCAACAAACTTGTCCACATTAGGAAATAAGAACAACCGGTAAGCAAGTAGAGCAAAGATGGCCTCAAAAGTGACTGTACTCTTCATCCTGGAAAAGTAACGGGCTTTCTCCAATAAGAACTGAGCTAGTAATCCTCTAAATCCTCCTTTAGTAGTCATATGGGCTTCAACCTCAGACTTCCCCAGATGGATCAAAGCAGCAATCTCGTGTGGTTTTGGCTCACCCTGCAAACCAGTAAAAGGAACACGATCGGTAACAGGCAAATCCAGTAGATAAGAATACTCCTCTAGTATAGGCATCAACTGATAGTCGGGGAAAGTAAAGCAATGATACATCAGATCATAGAACTGGATCAAGGTCGAGAGAATACCCTCCTTCATCCTAAGCTTCATAAGAGGAATGATGGATCCATACTTCTTCTGAAAATCTGCAGAACACTCAATCTCAGAAATTAGACTGATCAACTCATCTATCTTGGGATCCTTGAAACTGTATTTTTCGGTCTTTCTTTTTCCAGAATCCATGGTCAAAAGGTACCTGAGATATTCACAAATGGTCAACTTTCAAGTCCCTTGAAATAAAATTTCTTCAAAAGATGCTTATGAGTGCATGGATGCATGATGCAACAATCACACACAAGATCACAAACATAAGGTTCATAGGTTCAACGTCTCGAGCATGAGGTCGAAGGTACTACCCATAAGGTGTTGGTCTAAAAGTTATCACCTGTCGAACAAGGTTCTAGAGGTTCCCAGAGTCTACATCCTTTATTCAGATATTACCAACTTCCCAATTAACTCGGTTATTAGTAATATTCTAAAGAAAAACTCGTTCGAGCGTAGTATCGCGTGTCAACTATTTTCGGATTAGTCTGTCATAGCTTTCGCACTACACCTAAAAGACCAAGATGGGTTAGGTATTCTACGGTCCTCAACTTCAGCAGGCTCCTAAGTCGAAAGCAGCACGTCTTCCTGATTACTCGGTAAACGACACTACAATCAAAGAGGCCTCCATTGAGTGAGGGATCTTATGCCTCCTTTTTTGGGATTACTCCCTCAAAGTTAACATGACTATACCGCCCGTCCTATCTTAAAGTTTGCCCAAGTCTGGGTATAGGACTTATATGAAATCATCAAGCACCCTGAAAACCAGGAAAATCCAGAAAAACATATATACAACACATAATACATAAACAACAATAGCACATATATCGATATAAACAAAGATAGGCTCAACCCACTTAGGGATAGATCAACAAGAGGTTAATCTTTCCCCAGTGAAGTCACCATTTTCTTCTGTAGCGGTAGAAATTTTTAAGATTAAGCCATTGGATTTACTAGACTTATATAGATCAAAATAAAAATCGCCATCGTACTTTATTGTTTCCAAAGGAATGGGAAAAGAGCGAGTAACCCAAAAAGAGGGGGAAAGATTCAAGGTAAGTGGGTTGGTTATGCAAAGGGAAGGTATTAGCACCCTAAACATCTACGGTACTCCACAGGAACCTCTTTAAAAAAATCTGTACATTTTGGCTATAAAATGTTGTATAAAAATGGATGGTGGAGGTGAGAAAAGAAGTATATTTTTATGGTTTTTGCACCTGCCGCAGTTGCAAACCTTTAGTGCCTACTTACCACCTTTCGTGCAATAGGGGATCAGTGTACACGTAGTTCCTCTTTTAAAGTATTTTAAAACATAGGTGTGTTGGTTAATTTAATGAGATAAGACATCATCGTCATTGTCCGTGTGGAAAACATACTTACTACCCACAATCATGAGAAAGGAGAATTTGCATCATCTCAAAGTGGAGGATATGGCTTGGATTTTAAAATCAACAATGCCTCACTCAACACCCAAGTGGAAAATATCTCTCTTCACTACACATTGTAGAAGTATAGTTGTTTGCATCACTACAAGGATTGACAAGAGTCCAATCTTTTGAAGAAAAAAAGTTTTAAAGTAGATACCAAAGTGGCAAAATAGTTTGAAATGAGATTGATTGACTTTTAGTCTTCTCACAAAAAATGTCAAGTTATTATTAAGTTGATTGAAGTTTATTTATGAAAAGGTTTTGAAAATGCATGGACCTAAGTCCAAGTTTATTATGAAAGTGGTTCAAGTTTTAAAAATAAGAAGAGCTTTCAAAAGGAGAGAGAAGATGTTTGAAATTAAAGAAGATGGGAGGAGAAGAAGAGACTATCCTAAAGCATAAGATAAAAGCTAGGGATAAGAACCATCTAACCAAAAAGAAGCCAATACTTAACATTATGAGCCAAGATAGAATTCCCATTCTTTGGATTGAAACCAAGAAAGCAAAGATACTAGACCTCCTGACAGAACCAAACTTCAAGTGTATTAAGTCTTCACAAAAAATTGGGCAGAGTAACAGTTGTATACGGGTAAATTCCAGATTACAAACAAAGTGTGTAATCACAATAACCTGCACACTAAAAAAACAAAACAACCCAATGTCTTGAGGTAAAACTCAAGAACTCCAGACAAAATATGAATCAAGGTCATAAGGTCTCCAACATAGGCCAAGGTTTCTAATCTAATGTCCAAGAAGTCCAATGCTCCACAATGCCAAGGATAGTAACCAAATAGTCCAAGTATCATTAAAGATTTTTAGGGTTCATGTTGATTATTAAGTGTCTTAGAAGAGAAAAGAAAAGCTCAAATGAGCAAAATAAAAATGACATGAAATGTAATACTTAAAGTAAATGGTACATAAAGCATAAGAAATAAAAAGGGCACAAAGTAAAAACAATTTAATAATTAGTGGTTAGTTGGATGACCATCTTGAAACTTGTATTTGGAACTCATTAGAGGATTGGTAGAACCAAAGCCTCCACACAACAAGTTGCATTTGTTTTTTGTCAAGTATATCATCCATTTGGAATCCTTAAAAGTACCATTAATGATCAACGATGTTTAAGTGATTTGCGTTGACCAAAAGTGTTGTAGATCCATTAGAGGATTGGTAGAACCAAATCCTCCACCCAATGAATCTCAAGGTTATTGGATCAAAGAGATCAAATTAATATTCTTGGGCTTGCAAACATAGGTTTGGGCCACGAATGATCATTTATTCGAATCGAGACAAAATTTAGCGCTATGTTAAGTAATCGTAAATGGACTTATGTAGAAGTCGCACTTATTTTGAGGCCGGTCAATAGCAATCTATGCACCATTTGTTTTGAGATATGATATAGAGATGATGCTCCAATAACACTTAGTGCGATAAGAAATGGATAAGATGGAGAAGGATGGGGAAGAATATATAAACCACATTTGAATTAAAATTTAATCAAACTATTATTAAAATCATTCATCCATTTATCCAGAAAATAATCACAAAATAATATTGCACTTAATATATACATTAAAAAGGTCTTTTTAAAATGTTTTAAAATAGAAATAAAAGAGAAAAATATCAACTATGTTCAAATTAATCAAGAAATAAAAAGTAAGACCATAGAAAAATCAGAAATGAACTAAAATGATTTTATAAAACTTTTGTCACTAAAATTAAAAGAAATGAGTAAAATAAACAAGAAATGATTAAAAAATAGCAAAGTCAGAAATAAAAAATAAATAACGTTACTAATATTTGTCACAATATCATTGGATCATTCCATAATTTTTCCAAAATTAAAAAATGCATAAAAGTATTTTTAAACATTTAAAACAATTTAAATAAAGTGGAAACTTATAAAAAAAATCAAAACACAATAAAATTTTGAAAAAATAAAAATCAGAAAGAGAAAAATCAAAAATATTTTTCATAATTTTTTCAGATTTTTTTGACTAAAAATGAATTTTTCTATGACTTTTTAAAATTTAAAACAATTAAATATAAAAATCAGAAAATAAAAATAAAGTCAAAAATATGTGGACCATAGGATGAGAGTCAAAACGTGTTAGTAAACAAATCCAAGGGATCTAGCGCATTGTGCATATTATGGTCATTAGTGAATAAAGCACTGAATCAAATGTAAATCGGAAATTCAAAAAATTCAAATGGCGTTGTTTCATTGGTTGAAGGATGACACGCTGGTTATCTTCAACCTTCAGCCATTCCCAAAACCAGGTTGCTCAATCTGTAAAATTAGAGCACGAGACCTATGCCATTCACTTCGTCTCTTTAAGACGAAGACAACCACACTTTCGCGATAAATTTATATAAACTGTAGCTCAAGCAATTTGGGAGGAAAGTTTTGAAAAGAGATTTGAAATTTCATGGTCAAAACAAGTTTCCAGATAAAAGTAAGTGTTGCAACTAGAACTAGGGCAATGAGAGCATCACAATGATATCAAAGTTTTGAAGAATCAATGAAGAAATCTACCTATTGAAGTTGAGTTGCAGAGCTCCGAAACTGGACTTCTATGGAGCAATATAGGGCACGACTCTTGAATGTAATTATATGGTTAGGTTCAGGGAAGATCAAGGAAGGTAAATTGATAGAAAAATTGGATTGAAAAAGGGTTGAAAACAGATTTCGAAGTTGTAGAATTTTGAGTTATGGAACAAGTTTGGCAGGGTGATTTTGGCTATCCAAGCTTAAGAAAATGAATGGGGGATGACCCTATATTTATAGGGAATCAAATGGAATGTCCAAGCGTGTGAAATGATGAAGTTTGGATGGAAATTGTGTGAAGTTGCAAACAAGAAAAGTGTGACTTCTAATTTGATAAAAACTGATCCAAAACGCGCGTTTTGTTGTGATAATCACTTTTGGAAGTTCAATAAACATGTTTAGAGACAAAAACGCGCATAAACAAAGTGTTTAGAAGCTAAATCAATGATTTCAAATTCTAACTTTTGAAGAAACTTCAGTTTCATGTTACCAAGTTCAAATCAATGGCATTCTCAGCTCAAGGGGTCTTAGGGCATGATTCTTGATGCTTTAGAAAATGAGCTTACAAGCTTTGAAATGGAAAAAGAATGGAATCAAATAGATGCTTAAGTTGAAAGTTGCATTGAGTCAAAGTTTGGGAAAAAGGTTGACTTTCCATACTTAGAAATATTTCAAATTTTCTTTTCAAAAGTAACCTATAATGTTTTGCATCCAAACATGGCCTTCCACTTGGAATTTGCTCTTGACCAAAAAAAAGGCATGAAATAGACCTTTGAATGGAATTTTGAAACTTTAACCATTCAAAATCTCCAAAAATTGAGAGAGTTATGAATTGTTGAAGTTGGCAAAAAATCATGAAATGACCTATAATCTTTTGTATCCTTAGGGAATCTTCCATCCATTTTCTAACTTTGCATATAAATGAAGGAATAAAGTTCACATCCTCAAGATCATTGTGGAAAAAGTGTGGGCTCAAGGTGATAAAAATTGACCAAGTTATGATCATTTGAAGTCACACATGAGAAATTGGGGGTTCATCTGGAGGACTTGTAATCTTTCTTCATCATCAAGTTTCTTCCACATGAAAACTCCTTGAAACTTTTGAAGTCATTTGTTAATAATCCTTTGAATAGAAGGATGTCTTTGGAATCACTCAAAAATAACAAAGGATGAGCAAGATATACTTCTTTGAAGTTTAAAACCCTAGCTCCTAGATCAAGAAAATGCTTGGAGGAACCTTGACAATTTTGAACCACCTTCTTGTACCAACACCCTTGCTTTGTAGATAGAAGTTGTTGAGGATTATAATGATAACTCATAGCAACCAAAACCACTTCCATATCTTTAGAATTTAGAGAAATATTCACTTGTGACCAATGGGAACAAGACCTTGTCCAACCATGACAACTTCTTCAATCAACCCCTTGTACTTTTGAATCAATCTTGATGACTTGGAAATGTGGTGAACCAAAATAAACCTTGCCATGCAAATTCTTCCAACATAACTTTAATGATGAGGTTTGAACTTCTCAAACTTTATTGACTAGGGCATGGAAATAAACTCATGAACCCATGGATCAATCTGCTAAGCCACATTGCCTTTACCTACATTATTAACAGGTAAGACAAACCAAAATTGTATTTTATTAATTAAAATAAAATCAAGATAAAACATTCATGATCATAAAATAAAACAAGTCAAGGTTCTTGGTGATTCCTTAAAGAGCAAAGCCAAAGATAGGGAGTAGAACCAATAACCCTAATGTGATCTTATTATGATTGAATCAATATGGTATGATGAAGGGATCTTAGGGGCAAAAATTGGGGTACAACAGTTAGGTCTCGAGTCTTTAACTCAACATTCTATGTGATGGATATTTGTACTGCTTATTATTTCCCGCTTGGATGCCCATGGATACATGGGGCAGGTGCGGTGACTTCCACACTAAATCAAAAGTTGAAATATCCCGTCAAGGGGAAAATTGTTACCGTGTGTGGTGAAGAAGAGTTTATGATTAGTCATCTAAATTAGTTCAAATATGTTGAAATGGATGGCGAGTTCATTGAAACTCCTTGTCAATCCTTTGAAGTGGTCTCTCCCATGGTTTTTGTTGCCAAGGCCATTCCTGAAACTCCCAAAGTTGCTAAAGATACACCGAGGATGGCTTCTCTCAAAGATGCTCGTGTTGTTGTTGAAGACGGGGGTTGCACCATTTGGGGACAACTTCCTGATTTCCCTTTTGAGTTAGACAAATTTGGATTGGGCTTCACTTCCAAAGCTCAAAAGGAGGTTCGACATGCTCGTGCAGGGAAACCACCTCTCTGCATTACTAACCATAAGGTTAGTGCCCTTGAAGACTCTGATGTTGATAGTGACTTTGATGATTGGATCTACCCAACTGCTGATGGAGGACTCAACAACTGACAGACCAAGGATTTCATTCCAATCTCCTACAGCCATGAGTAATTTCCATTTACTGTTTTTATTTCTTTGAGAACTTTGTCTATAATTTCCATTAAAACAATGACTTTAAGCCATGTGCCTTGCCTGGAACACAGTGGTCCATTTGTTAAGGGTTTGTCATTTTCATATGCCATATGCTCATTTTAATGAAAAAACATTGGACTATTTTGCATTCAAAATTTTGTGCTCTTTGTCTTTCTTTACTTTATTGCATTTTCAAAAAATAGCCATGTGACCTTACATGCACACACACACACACATTTGCAGATCCACATCTACTCCGAATCTCATTGACAACGACTCTGCTATTACCATCTATGACTTTTAAAATCCAATCTATCAATCCCAAGACGAAGGTGATGAAAATTGTGAAATACCTGGGAACTCACCAGACTTCTGTTGTAAGAGGAAAAGGCTATTCAACCACACGAGGAGTCAGTTGAAGTAATAAACCTTGGTACTGAGGCAAACAAGAAGGAAGTCAAGATTGGCGCCAACTTGAAAGACTGTGTCAAGAGAAGATTGGTCTAGATGTTACACGACTATGTTGAAGTGTTCACTTGGTCATATGAAGATATGTCGGGGCTTGATATTGATATCTTAGTTCATCGTCTGCCAATGAAATAAGATTATCCTCCAATCAAGCAAAAAGTTCGTCGCATGCGGCCAGATATGTCTGAGAAAATAAAAGTTAAGGTAATGAAACAGTTCAATGCAGGTTTGCTGGCAGTAACGTCATACCCTCAATGGGTGGAAAATGTTGTCTCGATGCCTAAGAAATATGGAAAAGTATGTATGTGTGTAGACTATATGGATTTGAATAGGGAAAGCCCCAAGGACGATTTCCCACTATCTCATATTGATGTCTTGGTCGACAATACTGCTCAACACAAAGTTTACTCCTTCATGGATGGACTCTCCAGTTACAACCAAATCAAAATGGCACTCGAAGACATGGAGAAAACCACTTTTGTTACACAATGGGGTACCTTCTGTTATAAGGCCATGCCTTTCAATTTGAAGAATGTAGGCACAACCTATCAACAGGCTATGGTAGCTTTATTTCATGATATGATTCATCATTAGATAGAATTTTATGTTGATGACATGATTGCAAGGTCGCAAACTGAGGAAGAACACCTTGATCACCCCCACAAGCTATTTGAGAGTTGAAGAAATACAAGTTGAGGCTGAATCCCAACAAGTGCATCTTCGGAGTGAGGTCTAGAAAACACCTAGGCTTCATCGTCAGTGGAAAAGGTATTAAAGTCGACCATGCAAAAGTCAAAGCCATCCAAGAAATGCCAGCTCCCTATATTGAGAAGGAGGTCAGAGGTTTCTTAGGTCGAATCAACTATATTTCTCAGTTCATATCTCACTTAATTGCTACTTGTGAGCCAATCTTCATATTGTTGAAGAAAGATCAAGTAGTCAGATGGAACAACAATTGCCAAGCAGCTTTTGACAACATCAAGGAGTATCTACAAGAACCTCCAATCCTGATGCCTCCAGTTGAAGGAAGACCTCTGATTATGTACTTGACTGTATTAGAGAATTCAATGGGGTGTGTGTTGGGCCAACATGACGAGTCTGGCCGAAAAGGGCATGAAATATACTACCTTAGAAAAAAGTTTACCGACTGTGAAACCAGATATTCACTGCTCGAGAAAACTTCTTGCACTTTGGCATGGGTATCTCGCCGGCTAAGACAGTATATGTTGACTCACACCACTTTATTTATTTTTAAGATGGATCCCATCAAGTATATCTTTGAGAAGCCAACTCTCTTTGGACAAATATCTAGATGGCAAATGATATTGACTGAATACGATATCCAGTACACTACACAAAAAGCAATAAAGGGAAGTGTATTGGTGGACCATTTGTCCCATCAAGCTCTTGAGGACTACCAATCCATGAACTTTGAATTCTCGGACGAGAATATCATGCTGAAAAATGACTGTGAAAAGCCTGGACCGTATGACGGACCTGAATAAGGATCCCGATGGACTATGGTTTTTGATGGAGCTTCCAATACATTGGGTAATGGAATTGGTGTTGTGATAATTTCTCCCAAAGGTTATCATACACCTTTCACTGTCATATTGTGTTTTGACTGTACAAAAAACATGGTCAAGTATGAAGCGTGTATCTTGGGTCTAAAGGTTGCCATTGACTTAAGAATCAAATGTTTGAGCATGTACGGAGACTCAACTTTAGTAATCAGTCAAGTTAAAGGAGAGTGGGATACTAAACATCCAAAACTGACCCCCTACAAAGAGCTTGTGCTAACCTTGATCCCATACTTTAAAGAAGTCACCTTTGAACACTTTCCAAGTGAAGAAAATCAGTTGGCAGATGCCTTAGCAACTATGTCGTCTATGTTCAAGGTCAATTGGGACAACGAAGCTCCTAGAATTACTATCGAAAGACTTGACAAACATGCATATTGTTATGAGATCGACACTGATGAAGAAAAGCCATGGTATCATGAAGTGAGAAGGTACCTTGAAGCATAAGAGTATCCTGAGGGAGCCTTAATAAACGACAAGAAATTCCTGCGAAGGTTCTCAGCCAAATTCTTCCTAAGCAATAGGATTTTGTACAAGTGCAACCATGATTCTACTCTACTCCGTTGTATGGACAGGAAGGAGTCAGAGAAAATCATGGAAGACATGCATGAAGGTATCTTTGGAACTCACTCTAGCGGGAACACTATGGCCAAGAAGATTCCGAGGGCTGGTTACTATTGGTCTACTATGGAAATTGATTGCCACCATCACTCGAGGACTTGCCATAAGTGTCAAATCTATGCTGACAAGGTTCATGTGCCTCCAATTCCTTTAAACGTCGTGATTTATCTATGGCCATTTGCAATATGGGGAATTGACACGATTGGAGAGATCAAGCCTACTGTCTCTAATGGACATCGTTTCATCTTCGTCGCCATTATCTACTTCACTAAATGGGTCGAAGCTGCTTCATTTTCCTCGGTCACTAAGAATGTTATAATCCGGTTTATCAAACACAACCTTATTTATCGGTATGGCATCCCTGAAAGGATCATCACCGATAGTGGAACCAATCTCAACAATGCTATGATCACTAAACTCTGTATGTAGTTCAAAATCAAGCATCACAACTCTTCTCCTTACATACCTAAGATGAATGGTGCATTGGAAGTTACCAATAAAAACATAAAGAATATTATGCAAAAGATGGTGGTGATCTATAAAGATTGGCATGAGATGCTACCATTTGCTCTTCATGGCTACCGTACCTCGACACGAACATTAACCGGGGAAACCCCATTCTCCTTAGTTTATGGCATGGAAGTCGTCCTTCCTATCGAAGTTCAGATTCCTTCCTTAAGGATTATGAAAGAAGAAAACTTAGGTGAAGATGAATGGGTTCGGACAAGATTGGATCTGTTGAATTTGATTGATGAGAAGAGACTGGTTGCTGTTTGTCATGGTCAAATGTTTCAAAAGCGTATGATCAAGGCACTCAACAAGAAGATCAAACCTCGAGTATACCAGGTTGGCGACTTGGTAATAAAGCGCATCATTTTACGCCAAGGTGAACCCAGGGGCAAATGGACTCCCACTTACGAAGGGTCGTTTGTTGTCAATAAAGTATTCTCTGGCGGAGCTATGATGCTAACCACTATGGATGGTGAAGATTTCCTGCAACCGGTGAATGCAGACATAGTCAAAAAATACTGCGCATAAAGAATGACCCGCTAGGCTGACATACCTAGGAAAAATAAGGGCATCCCGATGAACCAAAAGTGTTCAGGAAAAAGTTAGGGATATATACAAAAGATTATACACCCGGAAAGTCGAAAACCTGAAAGGGCGGCTTGGGAAAAAAGGGTATCCTGGTAGACTGAAAACCTGAAAGGGCGGTCCAGGAAAAAGTTAAGGATAAAAAGCATACGAATATGTCTCGTTGAATAATTACATCCAGCTTTATTACCAAGGTCAAAAGTTCAAATGGTACGAGATCAAGCCAATCAATTTCTTTCGACGGTAAGGGATGATGTTCAAAGACATATGGGTAATAGCGGAGTTGGAACCCAATGAGATCACTTCCACATGTTTATACAAAAGTTTTATTTTTACCTTGTATTCTTTTCATTTTTCGATGACTTCCGCTTACCAGTATTTTTGTCTCTCTGTATAAGAATGCATGTTTTTTGGAAAATTATCAATAAAAATATACTTTGAAGTGAAAACTTTTTGGTTTTTTCTGTTTTGAGTGCAAAAATGTCCAATGACTAAAATTGAATGAACATATGCATATGAACATGGTTAACTGTTAACAAATATACGCACAAGAATAGTAATGAGCATTTACCCAAGGATTTGGGGTATCCCCACAGAATTACTTCAATAACAGTATCCCCACGGAGTAAATTTATACATTCTCCATCCAGAGTTTCCGAATATTCCCTTGAAATTCTCTTCCCCAGCCAAGTTTAGACTTCTAAAACTGAAAGAGAAAACCTTGCAAATTTTTCCCAGTAAGATCTTTAGATACCTTCCTCGACAGGGTTTATTTCCCCAACAGACTACAAATCTACCCAACTTGAGTTTACTTCTCGGGCTATCACAAGTCAACGGACAACACCCTTTGTCCCCAGCATAATTGATACTATCACTAGTAAGATGCTACAAGACCTGGAACTCGACCAGATACCATTTAACTCCATCCTCCCAAGACAATCAGAAGTCTAATCGTCTCTTTTATCCCCAGTCAGGGTATATGAGAATTAAATTCCCCAGTAGAGCAATGGACAACCAAGGTTCCTAAACTTTATTCCCCAAACAGAATTCAATTCCCCGCAGATTTTCATCAAACAACAAACAGGAATTCCCAACGGAAGCATTATAAAACAAGATACACATACTCTTCACCTCTAGCAGTAGTTAGAGATTTAGTTTCCCAAAAACTCCCCAACATTAGTCAGGTACCAGCCAAAGATACACTTCAATAATATTTCACATTCATACATCATGACATATGCATACAAAATGCATATAGCACAGCATACAAAATGCATATAGCACAATCTCATTTATTTTGAGAACATCATTACGCAATGCATACATCATGAAATTGCATTACAACTAATTCTTTACCTTTTCAAGAAAGATCAGCCACCAGACAAATACCATCAGCAACAAATATCTTATCTACTGGTTCAGTTTAAATTGATCAGTGATTTATTCTGATTCTGTTCTGGTAGACACTTTCTCTGGTTCAATAAAATCGCTCCAAAGATTTATACTGATTCGTTATCAAGTTAAACATTATTCAAGACCTCTGTTGGTTCAGTTTAAATCGACCAATAATTTATCTTGATCCCGTTCCAGTAAACACTTTCTCTGGTTCAGTAAAATCTCTCTGAAGATTCATACTGATTCGTTATCCAGTTAAAGTTCATTCAAGACATTTGCTGGTTTAGTTTAAATCAATCAACGATTTATTCTGATTTTGTTCCAGTAAACACTTTCTCTGGTTTAGTTAAATTGCTCCGAAGATTTATACTGATTTGTTATCCAGTTAAAGATTATTCAAGACCTTTGTTGGTTCAATTTAAATCGACCAAAGATTTATCCTAATTTCGTTCTGGTAGACACATTCTCTGGTTAAGTTAAATCACTCTGAAGATTTATACTGATTAGTTATCCAGTTAAATATTATTCAAGACTTCAGTTGGTTCAGTTTAAATCGACCAAAGATTTATCCTGATTCTGTTCCGGTAGACACTTTCTTTGGTACAGTTAAATCGCTCCAAACATTTATATTGATTCATTATCCAGTTAAAGATTATTCAAGACCTCTGCTGGTTCAGTTTAAATCGACCAGTGATTTATCTTGATTCCGTTCCAGTAAACACTTTCTCTGGTTCAGTTAAATCTCTCTGAAGATTTATACTGATTCGTTATCCAGTTAAAGTTCATTCAAGACATTTGCTGGTTTAGTTTAAATCAATCAATGATTTATTCTAATTCTGTTCCAGTAAAGACTTTCTCTGTTTTAGTTAAATCGCTCCGAAAATTTATACTGATTCATTATCCAGTTAAATATTATTCAAGACCTCTGCTGGTTCTGTTTAAATTGGCCAAAGGTTTATCCTAATTCCGTTTTGGTAGACACTTTCTCTGGTTCAGTTAAATTGCTCAGAAGATTTATACGGGTTCGTTATCCTGTTAAAGATTATTCAAGACCTTTGCCGGTTCAGTTTAAATTGACCAAAGATTTATCCTGATTTCGTTCCATTAGACACTTTCTCTGGTTCAGTTAAACCGCTACGAAGATTTATACTGATTCGTTATCCAGTTAAAGATTATTCAAGACCTCTGTTGGTTCAGTTTAAATCAACCAATGGTTTATCCTGATTTCGTTCTGGTAGACACATTCTATGGTTCAATTAATTCACTCTAAAGATTTATAATGATTCTTTATCCATCTAAAGATTATTCAAGACCTCTGCTAGTTCAGTTTAAATCAACCAGTGATTTATCCTAATTTCGTTCTGGTAAACACTTTCTATGTTTCAGTATAAATAGACCAAAAGCTTTATTCTGATACTTCTTCCAATCCTTACCAGTAGTCACTTTGGATGGAATCTATAAGCCCATCTCCGACAACATTCTATTACTCTCCAAAGGGCATCTTTAAGCCCATTCTCGACACAATCGACCAACAACATTATTTTGTGTGAGTGAAAATTTCTGGGCACTCTAGTGTTCAATCACCTTCCACCTTCAAGTTACGAATGTCAGACCCGCCAATCTAAATCTTCAGGTTTAAGAAGATTGAACAGGGGAAGCTGTTGTATCCCAAAATTTTCCCTCCCCTTTCTCAAGACATTTCTCACAAGATCTCCAAAATCTCAAATTTGCACAAGTGTTGACTAGGTCAAACCATCTCTTAAATATTGATGCCTCAAATTAGGGTTTTAATTTTCACAAGGGTAATTGGACTTCTAATGCCTCAAATGACCTTCATGGATCATTATAGACCTCCAAGAATACTCATGTCAATTTCAAGTCTTGAATCACAAATTTGTTCAGTCAATTGACCAAATGACTGAAAATCAACTATATTGGGTAAAAAGTCAACTGTGGTCAAATTACTGTCAAACTTCAAGATTTTTGGTCCACATAAACATTTTTAAGTTATATTCATCAATTGATCAAATTTGGATCACAATCCCTCAAGAAAAATGTTCAATTTACCAAAAGGGTAAAATGGTCAAAATTAGGGTTTTGACTATAATTGACTGATCATTGACTTTTGACCTAATACATGATCCAATGGCTTGAAGAACAATCTCAAGGATTATAATACATCATGTTGACCTAATCTCATGTCTCAAATCATCTTTCAAAATCAATGGATTGATACTTGAATTTTGGGTCAACTGATGAAAAGTCAACTAATACACTAAAAGTCAAACTTTGACTTTTTGATCAAAGTATAATTTCAAGGATCACAATTCATCAATACATTCAAAAGTATGAAGTTTGATCATCAAGAAATCAAGAAAGTCAAAAGTCAATGTGAAAAGTCAAACTTTTCAAGACATGGAATTTTTTCTAAGTGTTTTATACATGATAATTTCATTACTTCATGCCATTTTTTCACCAAGATGCAAGATGATTCAAAGAAAACTTTCCACATGAAAGTTGTAGATCTTGATGAGATCTACAACTTTCATTTACTGATCAATTCCTAGAAGGTTTTTTATTTTGAGTTATAAATTCATGAAGTCATGCACTTTTTCTAAAACACTTAGTGAAAATTCGACCAAGTTTAGCCAGATTTTTGACCTAACTTCTTGGCTGATTTTCACCAAGATCCAAGATGATTTTCTCAAAATGGTCAACATGAAGGTTGTAGAGTATGTTTCAAGCTTTCCAAAATGTCAAATAACTTGAAGAGATCATTCTTGAGCTAGAAGTTTCGAAGATATGAAGATGGCCTCAAAAACTTGAATTATAGGTCATTTTCTTGATGAACATTTTATCCAATCTCATACTCATGCTGCACAATCTTGATTTAAAGTCTTATAACTTGTGTTTCACTCCTTAATTTAATGTTTACACAACTGATTGATCAATTGTACAATTGATTCAAACATTGTCCAAGTTGATTTTCCATTTAGGGAAGAAAGTTCACACTTCCATTTTGGAAAAGTGACTTTAATCATAATGTCAACCCTCCTTGAGCCTATACATTGTTGCTTCTGACTTCAAAACACTTCAACACTAAGAAGCAACCATCTATAACCTTTAAAACACCCCTACAAGTCCTTGGGCTATGTATTGGAACACCAATTTTCACATAACTTGGTTGTTTCATATCAACCAAACCAGGTTTTGTAACTGAGAAACCAAGACCTCTCATCCTCCAAACCTCTTCTCTATAAATAGAGACACATATTGCAATATAACACACGAGTTTACAAGTCCTCAAACACCCTCATTCTCTCTCAAATCATAAATTTCAACACAAGCACAAAAATTTGTCATTTTTGACTTTGAAATCCAAACACAAAATCTACTCATGTGTTTTCCCTTAAAATCATTATAAAAGCTTCCATACATCAAATACAACTCATCCAAATCCTTATTTCCTAACTGTAACTCCATTTTCACCATTGTCCAAACTCAAAAATAGAGCATTACAGTTGGACTTCTCCAGACCATTTCAACCACTCTCAACTCAAGTTAAGCATTGCATTAGCTTCCTAGAGGTCCAAGGAAGCTAACCTGATCAATTCCGCATCTTGAAACAAGCTCAAACTCAAAACACGAATTCCATTTTTAAGGTGAGTTTTCTGACTTTTGAACTCTTCATATAGGCATCATTTGGTTTCATTTGTGAAGATAAAATATAGATATCATAGACCTAAAACTATCCATGTCCTTAGAATTCATTTATGTTGCTTGAGTAGTGAGAATTTTGAACTTGAACTTCCTGAAAAATAAGGTCAGAATTTGGTACTATTTAAAAATTCATGCTCATTTTTGATTTATAGATTTAGTTGTTTATATGACTGAAATCGTCATGAAATTTGGAACAACTTCCATGTCTATAATTTTGAAAATGATCGAGAAATGAAGAAGTTACAATTTTGATAATGTTGGTGTTCATCCCTGCGCGCACGAAGGTTGAAGATGAAGTTAAAATTTTAGAAAATTGGTTTATTTTAAATTTATTGATAGTTGTTCTATACACGGATGAAACAGCCACCCCTAGTGGCAGAGAGCGCGCGCGTAAAGCTTTGGTCTATAGGAACCTGGGTTCGAGCCCCAGTGGTACCCTTTTGTATTTCATTTATTTGCTTATTTCAAATTTTGTGCATACAAGCAAGGAACGCATACCATGGACTTTATATCAACACCATTTGTTCATTGAATAATCAGATACAGCGCCCCACATAAACAAGCGCATTGTACACCTCAAGAAATCAACCACACTGGATCAACATAGGCGCTTGGGCCTCTTGACTTTGGGCCTGGAATTATTTGTTCTTCTCACCCCTCATTTCACTTTCTAATAACCTGGCCCATTTTCTTTTTATTATTATTTTCTGATTCCAAACAAAAAACACATATTGGGCCTGGACTCCCTCTTTGCTAGGTCTATACACCCTTTTTACTTTCTAACACCTAGGCCCAATATTTTTTATATTCTTTATATATTTTCTTCACCTTTACTTATTTATTTATTTTATTATTTTATTTTAACCAAAAAATATTTAAAAAAATACTTTTTTTTTAAAAATAATTTTCTATTTTTATTTTCATCTTATTTATTTTTATAAATAAAACACCAAAACAAAGACATTTTTCTTAATTAAGTTAATCTCTTTTAAAATTAAAACTAAATTAGACTTAGTCTTAATTAATTTTCTTTTTTAACTTAGAATTAGGTTTTGATTAAAAAATTAATTAACTCCTTTTGTGATTAAAATTAATTAGTTAATTAGGTTAACATTAAACCTTTTTCATCCATAAAAAACCATAAAAACAATTCTCTTTTCTTGAACATTGCCTTTATATTCTTGTACATTTTATTTTGCAATATTCAATATGGTTGTAATAGTAATTAGGTTTTAATTGCTTTCATCCCCATTTGTAATTTGCATCCCCATCTCCCAAATTATGTAATAGCGTAGAACTTTAAATTTCCATAATTTATCGCTTTCAATATAAATGCTAGTAATTAGGGTTTGTATGGCAAGACATAAAATCAACGAATAGATAACCCTAATTCAAGGAAAATGCATGAAAACAAAACACTTTGCACACTTGCACCTCTAGGGTAACCCACACTTGTTGCCTCGGATATAAATAGTCATGTCCCTCGAACGAGGAATGTTTTAGCAAAAGACCCTCGATTATAAGATCATAGTCCCTCAAATGACCCTTCAAAGTTGCCTTCGGTAAATGATCTTAGTCCCTTACGACAATTGATAAAACATTCTACAAGTTGCCTTCTATGACTATACGATGACCCACGCCTGTCCCTACACATCCAATGATAAGGTTTCTTACCAACTAATAGTGAGACAACACTATATAAAGGAGGAGGAAAAGAACAAAGACTTTTTGAGTAGGTAGAATGTTCTTAGTTGCTTTCTCACAACATTTCAAAACATCTTTCAAAAACACCAACACTTTTCATGAACTATTTTCAAAAGTCAACACTTTGTATACATTCTTATAGAGACGAGAATCATTACAAAGTTTTCCGAAACAAAGGTGTTTTCAAAATACTTTCAAACAAACACAAACACATTTCACAAAGAATTTCATAGTGAGCTAGCAACTAAGAGCTCGTAGATAACTACGGATGAAAAGGGTGATAACACCTTCCCTTTTCATAACCTACCCCCCGAACTCAAGAAAACTATCAAAAGGTCTTTCCTGTTTTTTTCAACCTTTACTTTATTGGATAAAATAAAAGTAGGTGGCGACCCTTGCTATCCGCAATAATTGCAATCAAACACAAAACACCCAAGTCAGTTCTCCCACCATATTACAGCGTCAAACGATTATGCAATGCTATTAAAAAAATTGATTGATAAAAATTAAAGCCACTAAAAATATACGAAAAGGGACATGAGGATTTTTCTTCACAGTTCCCCACTTTCTTCCTTACGTGCGGATACGTCTGCGCCTAATACCAATGGAATTAGGATAATTTTTACTATGCAAAAAGTTTGATACAAGAGAAGTGTTCCAATAGAAACTCCACAAACCCTAACGTTTGTTGTTGATTCAACCCTTTCTCTTCCTTTGATCTTGAGAAATACCAAGACATAATAGCTACAAATTAATTATCTGGATCTTGCTACTCCTTTGTGTACTTTAACTCAAAAGCTTTCATGCACCATCAATTTCAACTATGGCAACATTAGACTTCAATTTGATTCGACGTTCTCACGCTAGTTCCTTTCTGTTCTTTATCTATAAAGGACCCTTTGTGTTCTTCATCTCCAAAGTCTTTCACTAGGCCTCAATCCACTCTTGAATGTCTTGCACGAAAACCCTCAAATCAATCAATGATCTTGGAGGACAAACCCGCAGTTTTTTCGGATGAAGACCCCTGCATATCTCAACCTAATATACTCGCCTACACAAGAACATAATTGGACGTTATCGAACCTCGTCTAGATGGTACCCAAAAAATATTATTATGATAATTTCTTAGTGTGAGTGCATAGTTTGGAGGTTGAAGGTGAAGAGCAATTGCAGGAAATTTTTATGGTATCATCAGGTTGAAATGATGCATGAACCATGTATTTATAGTTAGGGAAGTTTAGGTGCAAAAAGAAGATTTTCCGAATTAAAAAGAATTTAAAAATTGACCTAAACAAACAGTATGTGTCGAGTTGAAAATCGTATGTGTCAACACATACGTTAAGTTTCAATTGTATGTGTCAACCTGAAAAGATGAATGTGTTAGCCGAAACAAGTCAGTAGCTACAGGCTTTAAAATAACAGTAAATGTGTCGGCCTGAAATTCGTATGTGTCGACAAATAAAATAAGAATTTATACAATTTAAGAAAAGCTTCAGTATGTGTCGACCAATATGATGCATGTGTCGACCTAAGCCTTCCAGAGTCTACAGGCTTCAAAACTTAGTTGCATGTGTCGACCTAAAATCCGTATGTGTCGACACATGTAACGAAAATATTGAAGGTAGATAAAACACAAGAAAGAAGGGGGGGGGGGGGGGGGTTGAATTGGGTTAATAGAAAACATTCCCCTTTAGAAATTCTAATCACTCAAATGGTAAAAGCCATAAAGTAAATGAAGAGTAAAGAAGACAAATGATTTATCTAGGTTCACCTTAATAAGGTTAATCCTGTCAACACCTCAAGGTGATTTTCCTTTAACAAGGACTTAATCCACTATAACCAAAATGATTACAAATGTACGGGAAATTGTCGGTGACTAACAAACAATGACACGTTCAGTTATCCAACCATATATAACGTTCATTGACCCAATAGAATCTGATCACTTAAGATTTCCCATTGGGATTTCACAATGACCACCAGCCACTGTCTTCTTGAGATCAGACCTTCACTCAGTCACTCAAGAAACCATTTAATGATATGTCCAGTGATCCGATTTAACGAATATAACAATCATTGACCCAACATAATCTGATCACTTAAGATCTCCTATTAGGATTTCACAATGACCAGCCACCACTGTCTTTTTGAGATCAGACCTTCACTCAGTCTCTCAAGGAACCAATTAATGGTTTGTTCAATGATCTGATTTGACGAATATAAAAATCATTGTCCCAAAAGAATCTGATCACTTAAGATCTTCTATTAGGATTTTCTACAATGGCCAGGATCCACTATCTTCTTGAGATCAGACCTTCACTCAGTCTCTCAAGGATTCAATCAACAACAGTGGATAAGGTTTTGTGTTTACATGATTGCTTCTTCTAAGCAGATTACAGAAGTAATTTAAGCACATATTGTTAAACACATTTTCGAGCAATAACTCTTCTGTTAAAACAATTTACATGAAGATATTAAAACTATATGACAATACGAGCAACAACTCTTGTGTAGATTACTATGTTTTATCAAGATGTATTTGATAAAAATTTGGCTAGCATCTTGTAGTGTTCTTCATCTTCATCTTCTTGTTGAGCAAGTTACGAGCAACAACTCCTTGCTTCTTCTGAGATCTACCAATATGTATATCATGATACTTTGTATAGTATCTTGTATATTTCTTCTTCTTTATCTTTCTTTCTTTTCTCTCTTTTCTGTGTAGTGGTCTTTAGCATGTTTAGCATTGCAGCTTTTACAGCATCAGCATCCATAGCTTTTTAGCTTGATGGCCAAGATCACTTTACTTTAAATATTTGATCTTATTTTATAGCCTTGAGAGAGAGATATAGACATTGTCAGGATTAAAAAATATGTTCCTTCATCAACGTTTAGTTCCCATTGGATAAAATAAGTTGTAAGCGTTTGGACAGTACAGAGTGATATAATTCATTGTTTGTCACTTTATAATATTTACTTTAACCTTATCTTCAATAGGTGTTTTTTTTACTTAGCTTGTAGACATAGATCTGTTAAGGGTATAAAGATAATATGGTAAACAGTTGTTTGTTCCCAACAGTCATTATGAGAATAGTACACAATATAGTATGAAAGGACTGTCCTTACGCCACCCTAGAGGGTAGAGGTCACAAACGCTTTTTGTACCTTTTGTAAATCATCTCAAACTAACCATTTTGAATATCTTCTATTCTTCAGAGGCTTCAGATAATTTTAATGTTTGAATCTTGTTGTAGAAGAACTACTCTTAAGTCTTAGAACCTAAGTCTTGGATTCTTTAGAACTTGTCCCATCAGAACATTGTCTTCAGAGTCTTCAACACTTGGTCATAAGAACTTACTTTTCTTCAGATCATCGAAACTTGTTCAGCAGAACCTCGTCTTCATAATCTTCAGAACTTGGAACACACTGAAGCAAGGCTTTATAAGGCCTCCAAAGCTTAACCATCAAGTCATGATTAGAACCTCTTGTACTAACGTTTCTAAGAACCGTTGCATAAGACGAATTCCAGAATATTGACTTCAACTATAACATGTAACCACATGTTTTCTTCCAGTAGTGTTTATGTTCGGAACCTAATGATGTCACACGCCTTGATACCAGAGTTAGAACATTACATCAGCAGGTACACACTAGAACGAAACCATTAGAGTTTATAATTGTTCTATATGATATCATGTAAAGTTATCATCAAAATCATAAGGCCATATGTAGAAACACTTCTTGTTCTTACAATCTCCCCCTTTCTGATGATGACAAAACCATGTATTTTAATAGAAAAAATTTATACATGGTAATCACTGTAACCGACAAATTCAGAGTTAACCTCACAGCTCCCCCTAAATCTCTTAATCCAAAAATTTCATTTATGTTTGTTCAGAGTCTCCCCCTGAGCCCAATACTAACAAAATAAATTTTGATTTTTCAGAACATAGAAATAGAGAAGGAATACTTCCCTACAATAACTCATTAGAGTCTGACTAGAACACCTGGTCTTCATCTTAGAACATGGTTACTGTAAACACTTTATGAAGAATGAAAACTTGATTTTGAGCCTGATTGAATAATGCCACGCATCATGTATCAACACTTCTACTTCTTGATTCTAATATCACAACCAAAACACTATACTTATCGAGAAGTTCACTACTTCTTAAGCATCAGTATTTGACATGATATTTTCCAATATATCACACATTCATACATTTCACAACTTCTGAATAAAACATATGTTGCAGAAGCACACGTTGCAGAAGCACACGTTGCAGAAGCACACGTATCAGAGCACATCTTTTGAGTGGCATCTATGTATCAAAGTAATCATCAGAATGTTGACTAGACTTCCTTTCAGGAGAGCACAACTTCTGAAGCTTTAAGTTTAATTCCATATTTTCATAAAGTTCACAACTTCTGAGCACTATGATATCAAGCAAGATTACCTTACTTTCAATAAGTTTATAACTTATGAATTGTGTTTGGTACATCTGTTTGAATATTCATATATTCACAAAGTGAACAACTTCTTGTATATGAAAACAAATTTTATTTCATCTATAAGGTTCTCAAACTTAGACATCAAGATCTTCATTTTTAACCCGTCTTAGAATACTCGGTGAGCTTATTTAAAGTTCCTTGATTGAAACATCAAACAAACAGTTAGTAGAAACATCATTATATATGTTTGAGTTTAAGATTCTGAGAATAAATATTATCAAAATCATTTTACTTTCTCCCCCTTTGTCAGAAATCAAAAAGGTGATAAAGAGACAGAGAAATAAACTTTGATTAGAACTAAATAAAAGAAACGGATTTCATTATTTGAAAAAGAAGGAGTACAGACTCGATTCAACACACAAAACAAACAGGCATAAAAGAAACCTAGACAGTAAACATACACCATTTAACCGTCAAAGACTTCAAACTTTTTCTTCACTAGACCATTAGCAAGACCAGTTCTCCGGATGCATTCAACAATTCTTTCTCTAAAGAAGATCTCAGAGAGAACTCTTACAAAAGGTATATGAAGGACTTAAATTCATTATTGGAGAGTGTGATGGATTTTTGCAAAAAATTGAAGATATTTTATGGAAAATTTATCTTGATATCATTGACCAGAAAAAATAGAAGAAGTCGATCGTCAAGAGACGTGATATCTTTGTGAACTCTTCTAGGACGAAAATTGATTAACGAAAACTTGAACCAACTTTTTAGAATGGGAAGAAGATTTTAGGGATTGTCAGGCTTGTAACTAGATGTTGAGTCATATATAGTAGTGAGCTCTTCATCAAAAAGATATCAACTCTTAACATGTTCAACAGTAAAGCCAACATTCTCACAACCAGTAGCAAGGACAAATGGAAATGAGGTGATGGTTATGGGAATATCGAAGACACGGGAAGAAATGGAACAACATTCACTCACAATGTAGGCATGTTTCCAGAAGTCTTTGACAAGGTTTGTGTAGATAGGTTTATCCAACATGGTGAAGTAATTTGTCCATTCTTGAAAGTAAGAGACTGAGGTGATACTGTAAGTGATTTTTCTATTACCAAGATGACGAAGCTTGATTTTTTTCTTCAGTTATTACTTCAAGAAGACTCTCATCTCCATGGAAAGTAACTAGAGACATGATGAGAGAAGAGAGAAGGCATAAAATTTATATGATAATAAAATCATTCAATGATTCAAGGGAAGAGAAAAAAGATGTATATATAGATAGAGGATGGAGGACATGGCTGACTCGACAAATGACATAGGTTGAGAGGCATATATTGCATAATATTTTCTAAGGACATATTGACAAGTTAAGACACAACAATTAAAGCTAGCGTCAGAAGAAGTACTAGAAAACTAGAGAGTGATTATGACATTAGGTAAAGCAAGAAGATTTCTATCTATTTCCAAGAAAACTATGTCTTTCAAAGTATTATGTTATGTAAGAAGATTTGGAAGTGACAAGAGATTATTCACATTGTTCGAAATTTTGCTTAATACTCAGAAAATTTTAATCCCTGGAATTTTTCTTATCAATATTTAATTATTAAACACTTTCAACTATTATTAGATTTATTGATTTAGTTATTTCCTAGAAATGTTTTCATCATGAAATATATTTAAGATTAGTTAACACAAACATAGTTTTTCATTCATTCATGGAGCAAGTATAGACATTAAACAATCAAAACAAAACAATGTAGAAACCCTCATAACCCACTTCTGACATGCACAAAATACACCCAGACTAGACTTCAAGAACCTCACATTTTGCTTCCTCAAGAGCATCACCAGGTACATTATGACGGACTGCTTCAACAATCCCGACCTTAAAGAAGAGAGCAGAGAGGACTCTTTTAGATGGGACAAATGAATGGTGACAATTTCTGGAGGCGAAAAACGAGTTCTTGAGATAGTTGATGATGGTTTGAGGAATATTTATGCTAACGTGACGCATATGAAAATAAATCAGAACTCTATCTACATGAGATAAAATATGCAGATTCATTCCTCTAGGACGGAGATTGGTCAAGAGAAGTTGAAACCATGCGGTGGCAGTAGGACGGAGATTTCCAGGATTGTTTGCTTCATACATCTCAGAGGGATCATGAATGGTTCTGAGTCTTTCTTGGAGATCGAGGTTGTTTTGAAGTCATTCAACAGTGGTACCTGCTTGAGTACACCCTATTGTGGAAGCAATTATTGTTGGAGATATAGTGATGGGTTTGCCGAAAATAGTTAAAGATATGGAAATATCATCAACATAAGCATATGGCTAAAACTCATGGATCGGATGAGGGTAGATGGGTCCATGCAACATATCAATGTAGAGAGACAATCCTTGAAGGGTGAAGCTTTCAGTGAGACCAAGATCAACACTGCTAAATCGTGGACAAAGTTCACAAATAACTTCCATAAGTTCTTTGAAACCTTAAAGATTCTTACGACCGTTGGAAGAAGGATAAGATATTTTGTAAGAGAGAGGGTGAATGATAAAGAATGTCTTAAGTGGGCATTTAAATATATGTGAAGGAAGTGTAACGGACTGGTTAAAAGATATGAGTAGCCTACAAGAGATTTTGAAACAGTTATCCTAATAAAAGAGAATTAGAGAGATGGGAGTTAAGAATGAGTTCTCAGACACGTGATGGAGGAAAAAAAGACACTTAAAATAAGAAAGGGTACAGCGAGCTGACACTCCTTGTTCCCAAAGAAGCTTTTAACCAAATATGTCAGTTAAAGTAAACAGGAAGAAAATGTACAAAAATAATTTATCATGATATAAAGAAAATAGTAGCAGCAGGCTTAAAAGAAAAAAAATCAAATATTCAATCAACCAAGTGAAATATTATTTTTAGATAATTCTGATGAAATTCAAGATTATGCTAAGTAAAGGTTAATTTAAATATAATACTAATTCTTAGAACTACAACTCCTCTCACTACCAAATGAAGGAAAAATATATTGAAGATTAAAAGATAGTTCTAAATTTGTTATGACTGATAAAATAAAGACTTTTCTCAACAGATCATATTCTAACTGGTAAAAGAGGTTGTTTGATATTTTGTCAAAAAGGAAAACATTTAAATGACAAACCTGGTGTCTTCACTGGAGATCTATTTTTAGATCATTCATCAAGAGATACTGACATAAGTTTCCCTTAGATAATTCATCCAAGGTATCCTTTTTGAAGAACTAGTTAGATGCTTTTGTAGAGAACTGACCCTTCAAGATGAGATAGATTCTTCCTGTGCCTCTTCATATGAGTTTGAACACAAGAAGCTTTTGTTTGATCATTTTCTTATTTCTTCACTTCTTGTACTTCAGTAGCAGCTTTATTACCTTCATATTTTGAACAGGTTGCTAGACAGAAGATCCTTCTGATCTTCAGATACTTATTCTAAACTTTCAGCAAAAATCTTCTTCTGATGCTTGGAGCGTATATTAGAGCTTTTGACAGATATACTCAAGACGATGTTAATTTGATCCATAGAAGTATGCAACGACTTATCATTTGGATGACAACTTCAGTTGAAGATATGTAGTACTGATTTTTTACCTTTACTTCTGATGGAGAACTTTTGATGTTGAGAAGATGAAATCCTTTTCCATCAGGTATTTGATTCTTCAGAATTTTGAGAACTTGTTTCCAAATATTTTATCTTTATTTATGTTTCTTATTTTGATTTCTTCTTAGAAATCACTTTTAAAGGAAACCCTTCAGTCATTTGAGTAAATGGTATCCAAAGAATTTTCTCTTGCTAGATTTATCTACACGGTTCAGTGTTTGATTCTTGAATCAATAAATGAGCTCAGCTCTAATACCAATTGAAGGTAGAGAAAACACAAAAAATGGGGGGTTGAATTGGGTTTAGAGAAAACATTCCCCTTTAGAAATTCTAATCACTCAAATGATAAAATCCATAAACACAATGAAGAGTAAAGAACACAAGTGATTTATCCAGGTTCACCTTAACAAGTTAATCCTATCCACCCCTCAAGGTCATTTTCCTTTAACAAGGACATAATCCACTATAACCAAACTGATTACAAATGCACGGGCAACTGCCGGTAACTAACAAATAATGACACATTCATTGATCAAACCTGATATAACATTCATTGACCCAACGGAATCTGATCACTAAAGATCTCCCATTAGGATTTCACAATGACCAGCAACCATTGTATTCTTGAGATCATACCTTCACTCATTCACTCAAGGATCCTTTCAATGATATGTTCAGTTGTCCGATTTAGCGAACATAACAATCATTGACCCAACAGAATCTGATCACTTAAGATCTCCTATTAGGATTTCACAATGCAAGCAGCCACGATCTTCTTGAGATCAGACCTTCACTCAGTCTCTCGAGGAACCAATCAATGATTTGTTCAATTATCTGATTTAAACAATATAACAATCATTGACCCAATAAAATCGATCACTTAAGATCTTCTATTAAAATTTTCTACAATGACCAGCATCCACTGTCTTCTTGAGATCAGACCTTCACTCAGTCTCTCAAGGAATCAATCAACAACATTTGATAAAGTTTTATGTTTACACGATTGCTTCTTCTAAGAATATTACACAAGTGAATTAAGCACAATTGTCTAACACATTTTCGAGCAACAACTCTTGTGTTAAAACAATTTACATGAATAGATTAGAACTATAACACAATACGAGCAACAACTCTTGTGTTAAAACAATTTACATGAAGAGATTATAACTCTAACACAATACAAGCAAAAACTCTTGTGTAGATTAGAATGTTCTACCAAGACGTATTTGATCAGAAGTTGGGTAGAATCTTGTAGTACTCTTCTTCTTCATCTTCTTGTTGAGCAAGTTATAAGCAACAACTCCTTGCTTCTTCTGTGATCTACCAATATGTGTATGATGATGGTTTGTATAAAATATCATAGATTTATTCTTCTTTATCTTTCTTTCTTTTCTCCCATTTTTGTGTAGTGGTCTTCAGCATGTTTAGCATTGCAGCTTTTACAGCTTCAACATCCACGACTTTTTAGTTTGATGGCCAAGAGCACTTTACTTCAAAATTTTTATCTTATTTTATAGCCTTGAGAGAGATACATTATGAGGATTAAAAAATCCTTTCCTGCATCAACAGTTAGTTCCCAATGAATAGAATAAGGTGTAAGAGTTTGGACAATACAAAGTGATACTATTCATTGTCAGTCACTTTATAATGTTTTACTTTAACCTTATCTTCAATAGAATGTTTTCTTCTTACCTTGTAGGCATAGATCCGTTAAGGGTAGAAAGACAATATGGGAAACAATTGTTTCTTCATAATGGTCATAATGAGAGTAGTACACAGTATAATACGAAAGGACTGTCCTTACGCCACCCTAGAGGGTAGAGGTCACAGACACATTTTGTACCTTTTGTACACCATCACCCGCTAAACATTTTGAACTTCTTTAATTCTTCATAGGTTTCAGATAATTTGAATGTTTGAAGCTTATTATAGAATAGTTACTCTTAATTCTTAGTTCCTAAGTCTTGGAGTCTTCAGAACTTGTCCCATCGGAAACTTGTCTTCAGAGTCTTCAGCACTTTGTCATAAGAACTTACTTTTCTTCAGATCATCAGAACTTGTTCAGTAGAACCTCGTCTTCATAATCTTTAGAACTTGTAACATACAGAAGTAAAGCTTTAGAAGGCCTTCAAAGATTAACCACCAAGTCACGATCAGAACCTCTTGTACTAACATTCCTAAGAACTTTTACATAAGATGAATTCTAAAGTCTTGACTTCAACTTTAACACGTAACCACGTGTTTTCTTCCAGTAGTGTTTATGTTTAGAACCTGATGACGTCACACGCCTTGATACTAGAGTTAGAACATTACAACAGCAGCTACACACTAGAACGAAACCATTAGAGTATACAATTGTTCTCTATAATATCATGTAAAGTTATCATCAAAATCTTAAGGCCAGATGTAGAAACACTTCTTATTCTTACAAATTTATGCAGAAACCTTTTTCTCATGACTTAGATCAATTTCAAAATAGTTTTTAATGATTACGAATACCCCTAATGCAAAAGAGTGCCATAAGACATTGATATACCGTCTAACATACAGAAATGCTAAGTGTTCCTAGTTTTGACATCATACAAAACATCTAATGATGAAGTTGTACTCATAAATAATATGTTTTTCTTGACGTTTAATGAAAAGTGTTATATCTACATTCCCTCTAGAATATCCATGATCAAGTAATAATTTTCTAAGTCACTCATACCAATCCTTATGAGCTTGTTTGAGACCATACAAACCATATTTTAGTTTAAAGACATGATTTAGATACTCATGATATTCAAAGCCGGGAGGTTGTGAAAGATACACCTCTTCATTAATGTAACCGTTATGTAAAATACTTTTCACATCCATTTGAAATAACTTGAAATTTTTGGAACATACAAATGCTAGTAAAAGATGTATAGCCTCAAGGTGAGAAACCAGAGCATAAGTTTCCTCATAGTTTATTCCCTCCTCTTGGTTATATCCTTGAGCCACTAGCTGGGCCTTGTTCCTTATTATCACTGTTTTTGTTCAACTTGTGTCTAAAAACCTACTTAGTTCTAATAACTTGATGATTTCGCAGAGGGGTTACGAGGTCCCATATGTACTTTCTTTTAAATTGATTTAACTCATCTTGCATGGCCATAAGTGAATGCTCACCAAGTAGGGCCTCTTTTGCGTTTTTAGGTTCAACCAGTGACACGAATGCAAAGTGATAACATAAATTACTTATCTTAGAGCGTGTAGTTACGCCTTTGGTGATATCTCCGAGAATGTTTTCCATGGGATGGTCCTTAGAAGACCTCCAAGCCAAGGGTAGATGATCCACTTTATTTTGATTACCATCCTTCTTATTTTCAAGATCATCATCTTCCTCCTCCTCAGGTTTCGCCATTTCGGGTTGATCAATTCCCTCTTTGGTGTCTTTATGTATGTCTTCTGAAGATATACCTGCATCATGAAAAGAAATACCTTTTCCGACATTCTTCGGACAAGATTCATCAAACATAACATGTACACACTCTTCAACAATAAGTAACCTCTTATTATAAACTCTATAGGCTTTACTTGATTGGAAGTATCCAAGGAAGATACCTTCATCTGCTTTCACATCAAATTTTATTAAATTGTCTTTACCATTGTTTAAAATAAAACATTTGCATCCAAAGACATGAAGATGTGATAAATTTGGTTTTCTACCTTTTAGAAGTTCTTAGGGATTTTATTTTAAAATAGGAAGTATAAGTATCATATTTAAAACATAGCAAGTCGTGTTTATCGCATCGGTCCACAAATATTTTGGTAGACCATCTTCATTGATTATAGTTCTTGCCAGCTCCTCTAAAATACAGATTTTGTGTTCGACAACACCATTTTGTTGTGGAGTTCTAGGAACAGAAAAATCTTGTTCAATGCCATGTTTATCACAATAATACTCAAAGAGATGGTTTTCAAATTCACCTCCATGTTCGCTTCGAATATCAACTATTTTTAGATTCATCTTATTTTCAGACAACCTTGCAAACTAGAGAAAGCTGAAAAGGTTTCATCTTTACTACGTAAAAAGATAGTCCAACAAAATCTAGAATAATAATCTTAAATAATAAAACCATAGTAACTACCACCTAAGCTTTTGGTCCTTGGGGGACCAAAAGATCCATATGGAGAAGCTCAAGAGGTCTAGAAGTTGAGACTATTTTTTTAGATTTGAAAGAGACCTTTGTTCGCTTACCCATTTAGCATGCATCACATATATGATATTTTGAAAACTTAAGTTTTGGTAGACCAATAAATAGATCCTTTGAAATCACTTTGTTTAGTAAATCAAAGTTTACATGAGCTAAGCGTATATGCCATAACCAAGAGTCTTCACTCATGGTTACTAAACACTTAGTGCTAGTCAAGGATACATCATCCAAGTTAAGTATATAAATGTTATTAACCCCAATTCCTTAAACAAATAATATTTATTTTCATTATGTTCAATTATGCAACATTCACTTCTAAAAGTCACTTTGTATCCTTTGTCGCATAGTTGACTAATGTTAAGTAGATTATGTTTAAGGCATTCAACATGTATAACATCATAGATAGTAGTAGAAGAGAGATTACCTACACTACCTTTTCCAAATATAGAACCCTTCTTGTTGTCTCCATAGGTTACAAACCCCTTCTTCTTTTCCACAAAATCAATAAATAAGGAGATGTCACCCGTCATATGCCTTGAACATCTACTATCAAAAAACCACATTCTTTGTGGAGCCAATACATTCAACCTACAATATCAAACAAGAGCGGTAGGTACCCAATTTTCATTGGATACTTGAGAGTAAGTGGAAATAAATTTGCATTTAGGAAACCATTGAAAAACACCTTTAGGAATAAGAAATCTCCTAAATTTTCATTTTGCAATGAAGTGACCTTTCTTGCAACAATAGAGACAAGTCAAATAATGGTGAGAAGGAATTTTTCTATTAGATACTTTATCAACAAAACTATACTTTTTTATGGAAGTTTTAAATCTTCTTTTGAATTTTCTAGGATCAATAGCAAAAGTAACTTTTGGTTCTAAAGCCTTATTTAATTTGGCTTTTAGAGTTCTAGCTTCTTTTTGCCAAATATGACAAGTTTCATAACCAAACTAAGAAGGCCCACCATCATCATTTTTATCTTTTTGAATATCTAACATAGATTGCTTAAGAGATTCCATATTTTTCTCAATTTATAAGACTTTGGCTTCTAAGTATGAAAAGATCATTTTATTTGAATCCAACCTTTTAAAAGCTTCTATGGCATCACTATGTAGATTTTCAAAATCAATTTGCAATTCGGAATAAGACATATTATTATTAGGTTCATGTTTAGGGTGACTTGTTTTCTTTTTCTTTTGATGAGCCATGAGGCAAAAGTTTGTCATTCTACTATCATTACTAGAGCTTTTTCTTCTAGGCTTGCTGGACTTCTTCTTCTTGTAATGAGCCAAGATATAAATTTTTTTTAATTAATCATCATCACTTGGGCCATCATCACTTGAGTCATTATTACTTGAGGATTAATCATTGCTTTCCCAAGAAATGCTATCTCTTTTAGGCTTACTAGACTTCTTGTTTTGACACTTTTCCTTATCTTTATTAATGAATGCATAATCCGGTTTATAGTGACCGACCATTCCACAATTATAGCATAACTCCTTGATTTTTATTTCTTATTCTCATCTTTCCTTGAGGAATTTGATTGTCTTCTATAGTATATGAGACCTTTGTCAGAGTGCTTCACTTCATTCTTCTTGAGATACCTATTGTATTTTCTTATAAATAGCCTCATATCTTCTTTGTCCTAATAATCACCATCACTTGATCCACTATCATCTTTCTCTTTATTTGAGGACTTAGAGCTATAAGTCACAAGAGAAATTGAATTCTTGTATATCTCTTTTTCCTTGTTCTTGTATTTCTTAACCTTTCTCTCATGCTTCTCTAAGAAAATAAGCTATTGCTCATGTTCTTCAAGCTTTCCAAACAAATTAGTATTCTCTAATGTCAATAGATTGTTAACTTCCTTGGTTGAGGTAAATTTGGTTTCAATTCTCTATTAAGACATCTCAACACTTTGTTAGTAGCGGTTTCATTGGAAACCGGCTTACCTAGTTCATTCAAGTGATTTACAAGATGAGAAAACCTTGTTTGCATATCGGCAAGGGTTTCGTCATGCTTCATATGAAAGATTTAAACCTCTTGATTCAATGTATTAATCCTAGCTTGTTTGACTTCATTGGTTCCCTCATGGGCAACTTGCAATGGGTCTCACATAGCTTTAGCGGTTGTATAATGAGAAACAAGGTAATATTCATCAACACCTAAAGCGGATACGATAATACTCCCTTCTTTCCAATCATATGATCACAACTCCTCATCGTCTATGTTCCATTATGCTTTCAGTTTAGGTATAGTGGCGCTGGCCTCATTAGTCGTGGTAATTTGAAAAGGACCATCTTGGACGGTTTTAAACACTTTCCTTTCTACATAATTAAGATAGATATGCATACAATGTTTCCAATAACCATATTTTTTTCCATTGAAAATAGGCGCTCTATTATACGCCCTTTTTGTTCGGAATCCTTTATCTAAAAAGTAATTTCGAAGCACAGAATGAACCAGAGCTCGTGATACCACTTGTTAGACGATAGGATACAATCTAGAAGGAGGGGTTAAATAGATCGCAAATGAAAATTTCAAATTAAAATTCTATTTTAAATTTTTTTTAGATTACTCTAAACTATGGCGCAATGAAACAAACCTGGATCAACAATCGTCTACCCGAACCGTTATCGAAAAAGACCAGATAAGCGTTAAACCGATGGAACTAGTTTACTATGATGAGAAAAACAACCAATATATTTCCAGCAAACCAACTTTTCATAAACCAAACTATATGAAGCAATTTCAAATGAAATAATCGATAAAAATTAACTAAGGGAATTTGTCGAACACTTGGAGTGCAATCGACACAAACCAGCTTTTTGTTGGATTTTATTGATGTTAGAAGCCAGTTACAATCACAAGGATTATAATCAAATCAACATAATAGTTTATGGTATTAACCTCAAATATTATATCAATGTATGAATCACACAATTGAAGTTTTCACAATATGCAATAAAACGTAAAGTAGAGAGTAAGAGAGAAAGAGAGCGACACATGGATTTGTTTAGGCAGTTCTCCAATTGGCCTCGCTATGGATACGTCTGCTCCCAATTCTATTCAGAATTGAGATAATGAAAAATAAATTTTTCAAAATGTTGATATAAGAGAACAAGTAGCAACCTAACAAGCCAAATCCTAAGTATGTTGTTGATTTTATCTTCTTCTCTCCCCTTGATCTTGAGCTTGATCAAGTGAACTCGATACTTCCAATTTGATCATTTGTATCACGCTAATCCTTTGAAAGAACCCTCATTCTTCAAAGACATCACTTGGATGAATCCAAATTACGAATGTATCATGACCCCAAGGTTTACCAATTTGATCATTTGACTCGCGCTACTCCTTCGACCGAACCCACCGTTCTTTGAAGCTTTCACTCGGCTGAATCCGAATTTCATAATCTTTTCCAAAACCTTCAAATAAACAATTGATATTGAAGGAAAAACTCACCTTGGGTTTTTTATTTGAAACCTCCAAAGAAATCTCAACCCAGTCGATTACAATGAACCTTAATTTGATGTTATCAAGCTATCCCTAGATGACACCTAAACAAAAAATGATTATGTGTAATTTGTTTGTGTGTACGCATAGAGAGAGGATGAAGATGATGAGTAATTGCTTTGTATATTTGTGGTTTCTTATTATATAAATCATGCATGAATGACTATATATAGGTGTAAGTGTGTGAATGAATTAAACAAATAAAATAGGGTTGCAAAATGACAAATTTAGTCAATTTAATCAGTATGAGTCAACTCATTCAAAGTGAGATTCGACTTCTAAGTGCAAAGGAGACGATCCATACAGCCTAGGAGTCGAATTCAATTTAACAAAAGTGGTTTTTGAATATAAGCTACATTAGGAGTCAACTCCAAATGATCAGGGAGTTGATTTGTTTTGGACAAAAAAAATGTTTTTAATTTACTTTCAGTAGGAGTCGACCCACAGCTCGAGGGCATCGACTCCTTCAGCTGTGTCTCGACTCCAAAGGTAGTATGTATCGGCTCATTTTCAACAGAAAGGTCCTTTTTTATAAAAGCTTCACGGGGATTCAACTGCTAACACAGGGAAGTCAACTCCAAAACTGGTTTTTCTCCAAAATGCATATTTTTAAATGTTTGACTCGTCCAAAATCTTTTCACATGATCTCTAGGTTTCCTAAGATGAAAATTCAACCTAGACATAAAGAGATACCATCCAATATACAAATACGACATATTTCCTAGTTTTGACATCATTCAAAATATCTAATGGAGGATATTGCACTCACATCTATCACCTTTTCAACGCCTCCAAATGATTTTTCCAGAATTTCTCAAGCCACTTTCGTTGATTCAACATCACTCAGCTTTTCGAAATTATTTGGATCATCGCATTGATGAATTATAAATAAAGCTTTATAAGTCTTCTTCTTCAAATCTTTATGTGCAACCTTTTCTTCATTTGTTGCGTCTTCTTCAAGCGGTATTACTCCTTCTTTCACAAGATCCCAAAGATCTTGATAACAGAAAATAACCTTCACATGTTTACACCAATTCTCATAATTATGACCCTTTATAAATGGGAGACTCACTGTAAAATGTCCATTCTGTTTATTCATTTCCATCATGTTTTTCTCCCCACGAATCGCTCATCTAATGCTCTAGATACCAGATGTTGAAATTACACTAAAACCAATGGACAATTCTACTGATTGAATTCCTTTTTGTTCTTCACTCTTCACTCGATTAAATCAACCAACCTTGGTTACAAGATGATTCTACTGCATAATGATTATGGAAGAAGAAAAGAAAAGACGAATTGGGAAAGAAAGGTGAATTAGGGTTTCAACGAAAATAGGGGAAGAAGAAAAGAATTTCTGCATAGTTTCTCTCTGCTTCTAAATTGGAATTTTATTCTTTGCAACTGAAAGTTATTCAACAATAGAGGTTACTCCCTATTTATATATTTTGAGTTTGCTTTCTCCTTAAGCAAACTACAAGAAATACCTAATTCTGCTAACACTATAAAATAGGCTTAAGTCAAAATTCATGAGTTACAAAATGTATCACTTTTTTTCTTGAAATTCTGGTACCCAACCTAGCATCGACTAATTCAAGAGGATTGACCAATCCCACCATCTACATGCGGGAGTCTCGTTTAAAGTCAGGGCAAAGATATTAATATCTTGAGAGGAACACGCCTTCAAGACCTAAACCTTCATCACTAGACTAACTTTTAGGAGTCATACCACTGTTGGATGCTAGTGTGTTGTTGGTTATTGGAGAGTATGAATCTGATCGTACCTGATTAGAAGGGATCTTCAAGGTCCACGAACTTCAAGTTGAGAAACGATTGAATGTAAAGTGGGGGGATACCTACAAGATACTTTGACGTCAAAGTAAGAGTCTAGACAATCAGACTGCAAGTAATAGAAGTGAGGTAGAATGAATGAATGAACATATGACCCTCTCATGTGAGAGGTATTTATAGCCCTCAGCGGTGGGCCAAGATCCATGTATTGGGCCAAGTGATTTGGGCCTAATAATAAGGACTGCAATGGTTATGTGAGTAATAGGGTCCAGCACGTGGCCCCCTCCCTAGTAAAGCGCCCCGAAAATAAAGGGGCAGTGGATCCGTTATTCTCAGAGGGAAAGTGGCGGTTGATGTGAATATTGAACATGTTCCTTAATTGGCACGTGGGGGAAATCCCCAACGGCTATCTGACTTGGGCCTGAAGTTATTGGGCCATAGGCAGAGGCGCTACTATTGGGCCTACCCATCTATGGGCCAAGTGCCAGCCCGACCCAAAACAGGAGCCCCCCAAGTTATTGCTCTTAGACGAGAGAGTGATAATTTAAGGTCTGCTGAATTGTCGGGGAAACATTGCTCGAAAAAGAGACTGTTATTTTAACTCGAGGAGAGTTTCTTGAAGAAGAGAGTGTCTTTTGGACCAAGGAGACATTGCTCGAGGGAAAGGTTTCTTTTCAGATCGAGGAAATATGGTTGTTAGTTGATTAACCTCCTCGCCCTTCTCCTTAGTTGCAAGAGACCTTTGAATGATTTTCCTCGATTGAGTCATTGACTGCCTGCTTTCGCGCATAAGTCTCCTCGAGGTTCCTGGGAGAGGGTGTTTTGCGTCCGCGAAGAAAGCGCAAGAATATCGAGCTTGTCTTCTTGGGGTGCCCGTGAAAGAGTGTTTTGCATCCACAGAGAAATCACAAGAATCTCTTCTAAACTCCTTTCCATGATGCCCGTGTAAGGAGGGAGTCGCAACTATGTCACGCACGTGCTCGTTGGTAAAGGTCTTGAGACCTTGCGTCAGCGTGTGGCTTCACGTGGGATTCTTTGAAGTTCAAACGACACGTCCCTTCACGTGTCACATGTGGCGACTGTTCAGATTGTCATCATCGCCTGAGGGAGCCTAAAGGCCTAAGCAATGATGACTCTTGATATGCTACATGTATGGTGGAGACTAGCTATAAAAAGGGGTGAAGGAATTCTCTTGAACATTTTCACTTTTTCTCTCCTCTTCTACCTCCTCTGTTTGCTAGTTGCTCTGTCGTAGTTGCCACAGACGTAGGTTTTCCAGTATTTGTTAGTCTCTAAGTAAGTGATTTTCTTCAAGCTTTGTTAGTTTACTTTATGGTCTTAGATGATTGGATGAAGTTTTTTGGCGAATTCACGAATTCTGGGTGAAGTTTTATGAATCCTCGTGAAGTTTCTGACGAAGTTCATGAAGATTTATGACACTTTCAATGAAGTTCATGGACTCTGGACGAAGATCCATGAGTTTCGTATGAAGGTTCCTGAGTTTTGGATGAACTTCATGTGGATCTATATCGGGGATTGGCCTCTCGTGAATTGGGTAGATATGGGAAAAATGGCTCTATGTTGGGGATTAACCCCTTATAACTAGGTAGATACAGGAGAGCCGCCTCTCCTTGTGATCTTATGCTTGCTTGAGGGGGTTGCTTCCTTCGTGGATTTCAAGGGCTTGAGTCTAGGATCTCCCCTCAAAGTGTTCATTGCCCTTTCACTTGATTTTCAGTGGAAAGGTGGATTTGATGATGTCGAATTCATTGTTTTCTCCTGCTTTTCAGGGTAAATGGCTCAAACGGTTGAGGAAGTAAATTTTCCCGGTCCTAAGGGTGAAGAAAATACCAACACGGGCAACAATGCAAACGCGGACAACAATTTGGACTGGATTGCGCCCGAGCCTAGAAATCTGATGTCCAAATTCGTCCACGATGCTTCGGATGCCTCCAATGTTGTCGAGGACAGGGCCAAGGGTGCTCCTGCCTCTTGGTCAATTCTCATTTTGTACAAGAGCCAGAGGATCTGTTCGGCCTACTCGGGCAAGCGTTTTCCAATGTAAAAGTTTGCTTTCAAGGAGGCGGGGATGCACCTGCCCTTTACAGTCTTCCAAGTTGGAGTTTTCAGATGGCTAAACTTGGTGCCTTCCCAGCTTCACTTGAACGCGCTCGCGTTCATACGGGAATTCGATATTGTATTCCGGTATCTTAACATTGATGCTTCTTTACCTCTGTTCTTTCGGATTTTCCACCTCCAGCGGAAAACGGTCGGGGGTCTCCAGACTTGGGTGTCATTCAAGCAACATGGGAAGTTGTTTAGACTGTATTTGGAGTCCTACCGACATTTCAAGGAAAGGTTTCACATTGTAAAGCCACCGTTAGATGCGGCCGTAGACTCCCTATACGAGCGTACCATCGATATCAAGGATGGTCGGAGGTGACTAAGTTTCAGGCGAGATTTCCCTTTGGGTGGCAGTGGATGCATTATGAGCAGAAGCCAGAAAGTTAATCGGTAAAGCTCGAGAAGCTGGGCACTCCAAATAGGCTTTCCTATGATAAATTGGTGGCCTACATAAAGAGCTTCTCCCCGTCCAAATGTGTGGACTCAGACAACAATTTTATTTTTGATGATGAGGGGGAGCACATGGTTGTTGCCTGCCTCATAAATACAAAGATGCTCCTCGAGTGCACATCTGACGAGGAGTCCTTAGAGCTCTTAGGTAGGGGACGTGCCCGTATTAGATGTTTGTCTGTTTTTTTTTGTAGACTAAGTTATTCCCTTTTTGGATTGCAGGTCGAATGGCCACTTTCGAGGAACGTCTGCTCAAGCTGAGGGGAAAAGCTGGCCAAAAAGCGCCCAATGGGCATGCTGCCTAGATCTAGGAATAAGATAAATTTGGCCCCCAAGTCGGTGGTTCCTCTCCCCCTCAAGGTGGCCAAGTTTATCCCCCTAAAAAGCCCGCAAAAAGGAAGCTCAGGGAGAGTACAAACCTTGTAGCCATTGAAGATAAAGGCAAGAGCGTTGGGAAGACTTTTGTTTTGGGCCCTTGTTATCTTCGTCATGACATATTTAGCGGGGGTGATGCCCCAGTTCTCCATGAAGGGGAGCAGGAAGCCATCATGTTTGCAATAAAGGAGGTCCGTGTAAGAATCTGTTAGAGGACATGGCCGCCGTGATGAGGTTTTTTAAACAGCTTTAACCCTTAATGATGCGAAGACATGCTCGAAGGAGGGGCTTGACAAAGCGTATGGCCGAATTGACATGTTAAAGCTTCAGAACAAAAAACTGAAGAATTATATTCTTAACCATGAGGAAAAGTATGAGTCTCAGGTGCAACTCCTCAAGGATTTGAACAAGATGAGGCCAAAGATGGAGGAGTTAGCAGAGGAGAATGAGAGGCTTGGTTCTCGAGAAAAAGAGTTGGAGGGGATTATGGAGCCTGTTGAGGAGAAGAGTAACACGGAGATGGCCTTTTAAAAGAGGAAAGAGTTGATCAACTGGATCCGCGTGCTTGAGCAAAATGTCGTGGATACCCTCAGCTATGGTTTTAACACCGTTGTGGCTCAACTCAAAATCATCAACAACGGGGTTAAGCTCGTGATCAGGGGGAGTGGGCCTTTCAATCAAGTGGTTGAAGGGAAGATAATATGTGACCCAGATGATGAACCTGGATCAGACAACAAGGAGGATGGTGGATATTAGAAGCTTTGGGTCTGTGTGCCCGTATGTTTGCTCGGTATGCATGCCAAATTTTTGTTGTTTTGGATAAGGGAACTCTGCCTGATTTTGTATATCTGACTAGTTTGGGCCTGCGTGCCCCACTTTTATATTATACAGACAACACTGGCCTTCGCGGTCGGCTTTCTAATGTTTTTATTTTGCTTTTATGTTTTGCATTATGATATTTTGTCATTATGTTTTACGTGCTTATTTCGGTGTGGAAATATGATAAGTAAAAATTTATGCTCGACCTTAGTTTTGGTCGACACACATGGAGATGTGTCGAGGAGGAGAATTTAGAGTTCGCATGGATGAGGCCAAGATCACGGTCGGGGTATTGACTTCACGGAGTGAACTACCCATCACGAGCTGGGTGTTCTGCCTATAAGGTACTTCGACAGTGGAGCTCGATCGAGGTGTCCCCGTCTGGCTAAGGTTCTACTCGACCAATGAGAAAAAACACGCCTTCTGTTATTGATCGGAGGCCATGTTGTTACTTCAACATGCTTCTATGGTCGAGCGTGCCTTGCCTTCTGTTGGAGAGGGTATGTTGATTGCTAAGCCCCGACACTCATCTAGAACTTAGTTGTAATATTGTTTCAGCTTTGTAGCATTCCATGGTCGAGGTAGTGGTTCTCAACTTAAGTGTTCGAGGTGATAGGCTCCATTTCTCGTCATCCCGAGGACACAGTAAGGTCCTTCCCAGTTGGCGGTTGTTGTACCACAATTTTCCCCCTAAGATCCCTTCATCATATCATACCAATTCAATCACAATAAGATCACATTAGGATTTGGTTCTTCTCCCTATCTTTAGCTTTTTCTCTAGGAGGAATCACCAAACACCTTGACTTGTATTTTATGATCATCTATGTTTTGTATTGATTATCCTTTAACTAATAAATACAAGGAGTGTTTGCCCCAATTGTTGATGTTGTAGGTAAAAGCACAATACATTCCATCAAGATTGATCTAGGGATTCATGAGTTCATTTATGTGCCTTCCTCAATAAAGCTTCATTGAGATTCAAGCTTCATCATTAAATATGTTTTGAAGTAATTTCATGACAAAGTCTTTTATGATTCATCATGCCTCAAGTTGTTAAATTTAGTTCAAAAGTACAAGGGTTGATTCAAGATGTTTGACTCAATTGGACAAGTCTTTGATTTCAATGATCAAAAGTAGATATCTCCTTCAATTCTCAAGATTTGGAAGTGGTTTTGGTTTCTATGGTTTCTCCTTATCATCCTCCAAAACTTTTATTCAGATGATAAGGGTATTTGTGCAAGAAGGTTGGTTAAAATTTCAAAGGTTTCCCAAGGAATTTTCTTGCTCTAGGAGTTAGGGTTTTGAACTTCAAAGGGGTATATCTTGCTCATCTTTTGGTATTTTTGAATGATTCCAAATACATCCTTCTCTTCAAAGGGTTATTAACAAATCACTTCAAAAGTTTCAAAGAAATTTTATGTGGAAGAAACTTGATGAAGAAGAAAGATTACAAGTCCTCCATATGAACCCTCAAATTCCCTTATGTGACTTCAAATGATCATAACTTGATCAATTTTTTATCACCTTGAACCAATTCTTTATCCACAATGATCTTGAAGATGTGAAAACTTTCTTTTATGTGCAAAGTGCGAAAATGGATGAAAGATGCTCAAAGGATGCAAAAGATTATAGGTCATTTCATGAATTTTTGCCAACTTCAACAAGTCATTACTCTCTCAATTTTTGGATATTTTGAATAGTTCAAGTTTCAAAATCCCATTCAAGAGATCTACTTCATGCCATCTTTTTTGGTCAAGAGAAAATTTCAAGTGGAAAGCCATGTTTGGATGCAAGACATTACAAGTCATTTTTAAATAAAAACTTAGAAATTCTCTAAGTATAGAAAGTCAACCTTTTTTTTCTCAACTTTGACTCATTACAATTTTTAGCTCAAGCATCCATTTGATCCCATTCTTTGCACATTGTAAAGTTTGTAATCTCATCTTTCCATTGCAACAAGAATCAAGTCTTAAGATGCCCTGAATCATGCACATCATTGATTTGAATTTGGTAACTTGAAAATGAAGTTTCACCATAAGTCAGAATTTGAAGTTCATGTTGTAGCTTCTAAACATCAAATTAGCATGCGTTTTTGGTCTAAGCATGTCTAACCAACTTTCCAAAGTGGATTAGAGCCTTAAAACGCAAGGATTGGATGAGTTTTGATGCAAAACAGATAACACTTTACTCGTGTATCAGGTTCACATGATTTCCCTCCAAACATCATCATTTCACACGCTTGAGCATCCCATTTGATTCCCTAAAAATAGAGGGTAATCCCTCATTCATTTCCTCAAGCTTAGAAAGCCAGAATCACCCTGCCAAACTCTCTCTTGAACTCAATTTTATGTAACTTCGAATTTATTCTTACAGCTTTTCTAAATCATTTTTCTTTGTCAATTCACCTTCCTTGAACCTCACTGAAGCTAACAGAAGAAGAATTAAGCTCTAAAACTCCCTGAATCGTGCTAGCAAAGTTCAGTTTCAGAGCTCTGCAACTTAACTTTAATAGGTAGATTCCTTCATCAATTCTCTCAAACTTTGATACTATTGTGAAGCTCTCATCATCCTGGTCCTAGTTGCAACACTTGTTTTTAACTGGAAGCACATTTTGACCACGAAATTTCAAATCCCTTTTCAAAACTTCTCTTCCAAATTGTTTGAGCTACAGTTTATATAAATTTTTCAGGAAGGTGTGGTTGTCTTCGTCTTGATGAGACGGAGCGAATGGCATAAGTCTAAGCTTCTGATTTTACAATTTGAGGGACATGTGTTTCACGTTGGCTGGAAGTTGAAGATGACCAACGTGTCATCTTCCAACCAATGATGGTGTGCCATTTGTTTCTTTGAAAATCTGATTTTATATGTGATTCAGTTCTTTATTCAATAATGACCATGATATGCACAGTGAGTCTGATCCATTGGATTAGCATACTAAGGTGTTTTGACTCTCATCCATTGGTCCACATTTTTTTGACTTTATTTTATTTTCTGGTTTTTATATTTAAATTGTTTTAAACTTCAAAAATTCATAGAAAATTCATTTTTACTCCAAAAAATCTAAAAAAATTATGGAAAATACTTTTGATTTTTCGCTTTCTGATTCTAATTTTTTCACAATTTTATTTTGTGATTTGGTATTTTTTTATAATTTTTCACTTTATTTAAGTTGTTTTAAATGTTTAGAAATACTTTTCTTCATTTTTAAATTCTAAAAAAAATAGGGAAGGATCCAATGACATTTTGATAAATATTGGTGATCTCATTTATTTTTTATTTCTGACTGTGATCGGTGGAAATAGAACTGACTGTTTAAAGCTGGATCGCGTATGTTGCGAAAGCAAGAGTCGCCACCGTCTTTTATTTTCTCCAACATGGAAAGGACAAAAGCACAGCAAAATTCCTTATGAGAACGTTTCTCGGTTCGGGAGGTAGATTTATAGAAAGGGAAGGTGTTAGCACCCCTTCTATCTGTGGTTATCCACGGGCTCTTAGGTACTTGCTCTTATGTTTTCAAAATGATGTTTGCTTTTCAAATATGAGTGGGTTTGAAAAAGTTTCATTGAAAGATTTCTGAATGACTCTTGTATTTGTCCTCAAGAGTGTTTGAAAAATTTGTTTTGAAAGCTTTTGAAAGTGTCAGTGTGAAAAGATTATTGTTTGTTTTTGAAGAGAGCAAGTACCCATGAGTCATTTACCTACCCTAAGGAATTAGGCTGTGTAAGAGTCCTTAAGGTAGTGCCATCCCACCATTGAGAGGTAGGTAGCACCACCGTTGGAGGTGTTCGGGTCAATTCGATTGTAGGGACAGTGTGGTCACCGAAGCAATAGCAGAACACCTTAGAAGTAACCCTTATGTCCTAGATCCTTTTTAATTCGAGGCAACCGTTTCGAGGCAACTGTTTCGAGGCAACTGGATCTTGGACATAAGAGCGACCGCTAAAACGTCCTATACTTGACGACCACGTTTCGAAGGCAACAAGTGAGGCGTACCCTAGAAGTGGTGTGTGTATTGTGTGTTGTTTTCATGTTAACAGTTGTCTTTGATCATGGCATGGTGAGCTACGAGTTGTTTTTAGTTATCATACATTCTTTCATGCAAGTTTAGCAGTTAGGAGTGCGGAAAATTAAAAGACGGAAAGATAAAAGCTACGCTATTACAAGGCGCGGGTCTATACATCGCCAAAATACAAAGACCCGTTTTTGATAAAAATGCGGAAAGTAAATAAAGGCAATAAACCTAATTACTATTACATCCTTGAATAGTTACATAATAATCAATAAGAAAATAGTGCGCGAAAGGGATTAAAATCAAGACGTCCGAGGGTGTTGGACCCTTTGCTTGAAATTAAATTAAATTAAAACCTAATTAATTATTTAAAGAAAAGAAAGTGTTTTTTATGCTTTTTTTGTATTTATTATGCAAATAAAGAAAAGAATTTAAAAGTTAGTAAACAACCCTAATTCTAGATTATTTTTAATTATTAAAGAAAACGTCAAAATTGACCTAATTTACTAATTAATTAATTTACATATTTATGTACAAAAATAATAGTAATTAATAATAATAATAAATAATAATAATAATAATTAATTAAGAAAAATATAAAAGTGTCAAAACCTAATTCTATGTATTTTTTTATTTATTAAGAAAAGAGATTAAATTTTAAACCTAAATTAACTAAGTTAGTTATTAATTATTTATTTACAAAAATAAATTAGTGATAAAATTAATAAATAATTAAATATATTTACAATTGTGATTTTCTGTTTTTTATTATGAAAAATTATTTGTAGTGAATTAATTATAATTAAAACAATTAAAAGAATTAGAAAAGAAAAGAAAATAAAATTATGCAAACCAAGGGGGTGTCAGGCCCAAAGTGGAGGTGAGACTTTGAGGAATTTAGGCCCAAGAAGCACAAGGCCTTGTTGACTTTTCCTGATCGTGTGGATGCTCATTGACTGGACCATATGTTGGACTTCATTCTGTGGCCACTGGATTGGGCATCATGACCACTTGGCAAGCTAGTGCATGGAGGTGCATGATGGACCATTGAATCATTGCTGCATGTGAATGTTTTAAAACAAAAATCAACAATTATATGGGGGGACCTGGGAATCGAACCCGGGTCCCAACACTTACCAGCCACGTTCCCAACCAACTGAGCCACCAAGCGCGTTTGTAAACATAATAAAGAAATATAATATACGTAAAGTGCCAATTATGCTGGGACATGAAAAAAGCGCACTAAGGTTTGAATGCTCCAGTAGCGCTTGGACAACTCACCCTTCTTCTTCGTTCTTCCTGCAATTATAAACAAGATAGCGGGGGTTTTAAACCCCCACTAACTATAATAGTGAAAAATAGCGAATAGAAGAGGAGACAATATAAAAAAGGCGCGATAGGCTGGTTGAATTCGTCTGGCCTTGACGAATTCAACCATGGTCATGACATGGTCCAATTTTTCCTGATGCCTAAAGCCCTAATTGCAAGCTTTCAGAAACCCTAGAGGCCGTTCATGGTGGATATTGATTCAGGCAACGTTAGTTCAATTAGATTATACCAATCGCTTCAGAAGGTACCTATTAGCATGAATCAAACAAGAAAATAGATTAAAAGCACATGAAACATGATATGCAGGTTTGAAAAATAAGGCAAACCGTGTGGCTTATGTTCTTTGATTCTTCACGTGTTAGGATTGGTTTTTGATGGCAAATGCTTCCTGGAGACTTAGGCAAGCTGTTTGAATCCAAAAGAGGCTTTGAATTACCCTGCAAATAGGTTTTCAGTTTTCAAGTTTTCCTTGAAATTTTGCAAATTGGTTATGTGATTGCAGCAGCTTTCACGTGTCTCCTTGAGTAGGGTTTCACTCAGCATATGTATGTGATGTGAATTAGGTCAAGAATAAGCCCATGAATCCATTGCAATAATGTTTTCAATCCTTGATTTTCCATCATATAATTTTCAATCTTCTTCCATGAAAACCTTGCCAATTATGGAAGATCTTGTCCCCTTGAGTGATGCACGAAATCTTTAGCATGTGTGGAGTGTATTTGCTTCATAAAAAGATTTGACAACCATGCTTTGATATTTTTCTACAATTAAAACCAATTAAATGAATTAATAATAATAAAAATTCAATTAATTAATTAAAAATAAGAAAATAAATCATTTTAAGTTCAATGGGTCGTGCATAGGCCTTGGGTAATGATTCAAGAAAGAATTTGAGGCCCATTAGCAAAATTGAAGTGTTTTAGGCAAAGTTGACTTTTGAAATTTCCCAAAAATTTCCCAACTTCTCCAATGCATATATTGCTCAATTTTGAAGCTATGGACATGTTCTTGGACATTTTGGAAAGGTCTTGAAGTCCCCTAACCAATTCCTTTGGTCCCGTGTCATTTTGATTTACCAATCTCAAGTTATGGTCTTTGACTTAAAGTGCCTTTTTGTTGACTTTTGAAAATGACCTATAATGTTGAAATTGATAACTTTTTGTGAGAGCATTTCTTGGACTTGGAGTGTGAAGATGAGTTGTATGAAATATCATCCCCTTAAAATGAGCTTTGGATGGGATTTTTCTGATAAACCATGAAAAAGTTATGCCTTGGTCAAGTTACAGTTGACTTTTCAGCTGTCCAAAAATAGAAACTTTTGCATCTTGAGACTTTTTGAGCCATGCTTGTGGAATCATGATCAAGAATTGATAAAATGATGATTGTGGCTTCAAAATAAGATGTTGACCAAAAATTTTGACTTTTGACTGTCAAATGACCATTTTGCCCCTGCAGTTGACTGTGAAGCATTTAGGGTTTTTGACTGTGCAATTTGATGTTGTGAGTCTTGAACCTTGACATATAGATGCTTGACAATGTATATAGGCATATGGGACTTGATTGGACCCTTGAAAACCTCAATTTCTTTGCAAGAACCAAAACCCTAATTTTGACTGTGTTAGGAGGAAATTGGACTGTGCAACCCTTGAGGGATTTTGGAGCTTGATCTTGCCAAATCTTGAAGAATATGGGAGGGAAAATTTTGGGGAACAACAGTTGCCCCTGTTCAATCTTCTTAGACCTGAGGATGTAGATTGGTTGGCGTGCCTTTCGTAATCCAAAGGTGGAAGATGATTGAACACTAAAGTGCCCGGAAATTTGCACTCACATAGTAGCATGTTAGCAGTGTGATGTGGGGAATGGGCTTACAGATGCCATTTGGTGAGAGGGTGGATAGGAGGATGGGCTTATAGATGCCATATGAAGATGTGACAGAATCTTGTCGGGAATGGGCTTATGGATGCCATTTGGAGACTGTTGGTATGTGGATGGGCTTATAGATGCCATCGGTAGATTGTCGATCGCGTAAGAGATTCCTTAGCGAGATATTGCGTACCTGAGAAAGAAAGAATGATTACCTGGCTTGTTACAGGGGTTGATCTTCAAACTCTTTATGTAGATGTGCCCTGGCTAGATACAGGAATCGAATCTGGAATTGGTCGTCTACAGATACACCCTGGCAGGATACAGGAATCGGATCTTTAAACTCTTCAGACGTGCCCTGGCAGGATACAAGAATCGAGTCCGGAAATAATTGTCAACAGATACACCCTGGCAGGATACAGGAATCGGATCTTCAAACTCTTCAGACATGCCCTGGCAGGATACAGGAATCGAGTATGGAATTAGTCGTCAACAGATACACCCTGGTTGGATACAGGAATCAGATCTTCAAACTCTTCAGACGTGCCCTGGCTAGATACAGGAATCGAATATGGAATTAGTCGTCAACAGATACGCCCTGGCTGGATACAGGAATCGGATCTTCAAACTCTTCAGACGTGCCCTGGCAGGATACAGGAATCGAGTCCGGAAATAGTCGTCAACAGATACGCCCTGGCTGGATACAGGAATCAAATCTTCAAACTCTTCAGATGTGCCCTGGCAGGATATAGGAATCGAGTCCGGAAATAGTCGTCAACAGATACGCCCTGGCTAGATACAAGAATCGGATCTTCAAACTCTTCAGACGTGCCCTGGCAGGATACAGGAATCGAGTCCGAAAATAGTCGTCAATAGATACACCCTGGCTGGATACAGGAATCAGATCTTCAAACTCTTCAGACGTGCCCTGGCAGGATACAGGAATCGAGTCCGGAAATTGTCGTCAACAGATACGCACTGGCTGGATACAGGAATCAGATCTTCAAACTCTTCAGACGTGCCCTGGCAGGATACAGGAATCGAGTCCAGAAATAGTCGTCAATAGATACGCCCTGGCTGGATACAGGAATCGGATCTTCAAACTCTTCAGACGTGCCCTGGCAGGATACAGGAATCGAGTCCGGAAATAGTCTTCAACAGATACGCCCTGGCTGGATACAGGAATTGGATCTTTAAACTCTTCAGACGTGCCCTGGCAGGATACAGGAATCGAGTCCGGAAATAATCGCTCACAGATATGCCCTGGCTAGATACAGGTATCGAATCTGGAATTGTGACAGTTGATAGTAATCATCTTTGTATTGATCTTGGTCCTGAAAAGACAAAACGTTAGTTGTATGCAATGTCATGATGTATGACATGCGTGATGTTCTCAGAATAAATGAGATTGTATGTCCATGATGCGTATGTGCATGCTATAATGTATGAAGATGTGATGTTTATGACTGTATTTTTGTCTAGGAAAATAAATCCTTGACGAATGCTGGGAAGTCAAATCCTGGGCTGATGTTTGAGGAGAAGAGTTCTTCGTTTCCGCTGGGGATGATGGTTGCAAGAATAACCTGTAGGAGGAGATGACTCCGTTGAGGAATAAACTTGTTTGAGAGATTATTCTGCAGGGAATTACTCTGCGGGGAGAGATATTTTACTGAGATGTGGATGATAACTCCGCCGGGGATACCATTGTTGAGCTCTGTTGGAAGATTTGATGAACTCCGCTGGGGATAGGAAGGCTTCGCCGGGGACGATCTTTCCGTGGCAATTGACTGAGGATAACCCATTTATAAGCTCTGGTGGAGAATAACCTTTGCATAAAGCCGGGGAGAAGCTTTCGTACTCTGCAGGTGATAAGCTTCCAGAATCTACTGGGGAGATTGATTCAACTTTCCTGGGGAGACTTTTGAGATTGCACTGGGGAAGTGGCTCCACTGGATGTCGGTATTCCGCCGGGGAACAATCCTAGATCAAGACTGTCGAGGATGCTTGTATAGGAATATTTGTATACCGCTGGGGAATTTTGAGATCTTCTGGGGATACCTAACTTCCTTAAGGCTGACAGTGGTCTAACTCTGCTTGGGGGAGAGCGTTGCTGACTTGCTTGGGATACTGTGCCTTGTTAGGGTTGATGGGAGACCAACTGCTTGGGAGAGTATTGCTGAGTCTTATCTTACTCGGCGGGGAGTGAAGGTATCTGGGTTACATTCTTCAGCCGAACTTACCTTAGTACCTTGGTGGACAGAGCAATTAGATTGCTTAGACAACTCATTATTGCCCCTGTTTCTGATGTTACCTGTAATTAATCCTTTGTTTCGTATTCAAATATTTATGAGTTAGCAATTAGTGTCAAATGCATATATCACAATTGAACATTGGACGTTCTTTACAAAACAAAACAGAAAAAAGAAAAAACAAATGGCCATTGGTCTGAAAAGTGAATTTGTATTGATTTTTGAATTTTCCTGTAAATAGGCGTTTATGTACAAGAGGCTGACGTCCTAGTAAGAGAACACCGCCGAACAATAGAGTTTATACAATTTGTACAAAGAAAACAAAACAGCTGTGTGAAAAGAGTAATCCCACTGGGTTCCAACTCTGCTATCGCCTTTATATCTTCGAGCGTCTCATCACTTGGCTGCTTAGTTGAAGATGAAGCTGACTGATCGATACCGTCGGAACCTGATGTTTGGTACCGGATTCTGGATGCAAGGTGATTCAATGAGACATAGTATTATGTTTTAATCCCTAACTTTTGCCTTGACTGCCCTTTCGGGTTTTCAGTCCACCGGGATACCCATTTCTGCCCAAGCCGCCTTTTCAGGTTTTCGACTTGCCAGGTGTACAGATTTTTTTATTTCATCCCTTATTTTTGCCCGAACCCTTTTGGTTCTCCGGGAAGCCCTAATTTTTGCCTAGGTATGTCAACCTAGCGGGTCTTTTATCATGCGTAGTATCTTTTTACTATGTCTGCATTGGCGGGGTGAGGAAGGTCGTCACCGTCCATGGTGGTTAGAATCATGGCTCCTCCTGAGAAGACATGTTTAACCACAAATGGCCCTTCATACGTAGGGGTCCATTTGCCCCTGGGATCACTTTGAGGAAGGATGATGCGTTTGATTACCAGGTCCCCAACTTGATACTCTTGTGGTCTGACTTTCTTGTTAAATGCCCTGATCATCCGTTTTTGATACGTTTAACCATGACAAATAGAAGCGAGTCTCTTTTCGTCAATTAGGTTTAACTGATCAAGTCGAGTCTGGATCCAGTCATCTTTGCTCAAGCCTGCATCCTTCATTATCCAGAGAGAGGGTATCTGGACTTCAATCGGCAAGACTGCCTCCATGCCGTAGACCAAGGAAAAAGGAGTTTCCCCGGTTGACGTTCTTGCTGAAGTACGATACCCATGAAGAGCAAACGGTGACATCTCGTGCCAATCTTTATAGGTCACTATCATCTTCTGCACAATCTTTTTGATATTCTTATTTGCTGCTTCGACAGCCCCGTTCATCTTCGGCCGATAGGGAGAAGATTTGTGGTGCTATATTTTGAATTGCTCGCAGAGCTCAGTGATCATCTTGTTGTTGAGATTGGTACCATTATCCGTAATGATCCTTTCCAGGACGCTGTATCGACAGATCAGGTTATGACGAATGAACTGTGCCACGACGTTCTTGGTTACGGTAGCATAGGAAGCTGCTTCAACCCACTTTGTAAAGTAATCAATCGCCACCAGGATGAAGCGATGCCTGTTGGATGCCGTAGGTTTGATCTCGCCGATCATATCAATGCCCCACATTGCGAAAGGCCAAGGTGCAGTCAAGACATTCAGAGGGACTGGAGGAACGTGCACCTTATCAGCATAGATCTGGCACTTATGACATGTCCGAGAGTGTTGGTAACAGTTGGCTTCCATTGTGGACCAGAAGTATCCTTCCCGAAGGATTTTCTTTGCCATGGTATGTCCACTGGAGTGTGTTCCTAAGGTACCTTCATGTAACTCTGCCATGATCTTTTCTGCTTCAGTCTTATCCACACAACGCAGTAAGGTTGAATCATGGTTTCGCTTGTAGAGAATGTCGTTGCTGAGGAAGAACTTTGCTGCGAACCTTCTCAGAAACTTCTTGTCGTTGACAGATGCACGCTCGGGGTATTCTTGAGCTTCCAGATACCTCTTCACCTCATGATACCAGGGTTTTTCAGTTACCTCTTCAGCCTCAAGATCGCAGCAATATGAAGGTTTGTCCAACTTCCAGATAATGATCCGAGGAGCCTCATTGTCCCATTTGACTCTGAACATAGAAGACATCGTAGCCAACGCGTCCGCCAACTGATTCTCCTCTCTTGGGAAGTGTTCAAAAGTTATCTCTGTGAAATGGGGGATCAATGTCAACACACATTCTTTGTAAGGAATAAGGTTTGGGTGTTTCGTATCCCCCTCGCCTTTGATCTGATTGATCACGAGAGCGGAATCTCCGAAGACACTTAGAAACTTGATCCTTAGGTCAATCGCATCTTGAAGACCCATGATGCATGCCTCATACTCCGCCATGTTATTGGTGCAGTTGAAACATAGTCGGGCAGTAAGTGGAGTATGAGTGCCTTTTGGGGATATGATCACAGCGCTGATGCTGTTACCCAAAGCGTTGGAGGCTCCGTCAAAGTGCATAGACCATCGGGATCCTTCTTCAGGTCCTTCATCCGGTCTAGGTACTTCATAGTCAGTCACTACCATGATGTTCTCGTCTGGGAATTCAAAGTTCATTGATTGGTAGTCGTCCACTGCCTGGTGTGCCAAATGGTCTGCCAATACACTTCCTTTGATTGCTTTCTGAGTCGTGTACTGGATGTCGTATTCTGTCAAGATCATCTGCCATCTTGCTATTCTTCCAGACAGAGCAGGCTTTTCGAATATGTACTTTATTGGATCCATTTTTGAAATCAACAGAGTAGCGTGAGTCAGCATGTACTGTCTCAGCCGGCGAGCAGCCCATACCAAAGCGCAACAAGTTTTCTCGAGCAGTGAGTATCGGGTCTCACAGTCGGTAAACTTTTTGCTAAGGTAATAAATGGCATGCTCTTTTTGGCCAGACTCGTCATGCTGCCCCAGCACACACCCCATTGAGCTGTCAAGTACTGTCAGGTATAGTATTAGAGGTCTCCCTTCAACCGGTGGCATGAGAATGGGTGGTTCTTGGAGATACTCTTTGATTTTGTCGAAAGCGGCCTGACATTTATCGTTCCAACGTACTACTTGATCTTTCTTTAGTAGCTTGAGGATTGGTTCACAGGTATCAGTTAGATGCGAGATGAATCGGGAAATGTAATTCAGATGTCCTAGAAAGCCTCTGACTTCTTTCTCTGTCTTGGGAACTGGCATCTCTTGTATGGCTTTAACCTTGGCAGGGTCCACTTGAATACCTTTGTCGCTCACGACGAAGCCTAGCAACTTTCCAGATCTTACCCCAAATGTGCACTTGTTTGGGTTCAACCTCAGCTTGTACAACTTCAGACGGTCAAACAGCTTCTGTAGATGGTCAAGGTGTTCCTCCTCAGTTTGAGACCTTGCAATCATATCATCGACGTATACTTCAATCTCATGATGGATCATGTCATGAAATAAAGCAACCATGGCACGTTGGTAGGTTGCACCCGCATTTTTCAGTCCAAAAGGCATGACCTTGTAACAGAAGGTGCCCCACTGAGTAACAAAGGTAGTCTTTTCCATATCTTCAGGAGCCATTTTGATCTGATTATAACCTGAGAACCCATCCATGAAGGAGAACACCTTGTGCTGAGCAGTATTGTCAATCAGAACGTCGATGTGAGGCAGGGGGAAGTCATCCTTGGGGCTCGCCCTATTCAGATCCCTGTAATCAACACACATTCGGACCTTGCCATCTTTCTTCGGCACCGGAACCACGTTGGCAACCCACTGAGGGTAAGAAGTCACTGCTAGAAACCCGGCATCAAATTGCTTCATAACCTCAGCTTTGATCTTCTCGGACATCTCTGGACGCATACGGCGGACCTTCTGTTAACCGGAGGGCATTCTTCCTTGGTCGACAGGTGATGGACTACAATGTCGGTATCCAACCCAGGCATGTCTTCGTAGGACCAGGCGAAGATTTCCACATAATCATGCAACATCTGAATCAACTGCTGTTTTACACTGAGCTCTAGATTGGCACCGATCTTGACTTCTTTTCTATCTGTCTCAGTACCCAGATTTACCGTTTCCACTGGCTCTTCATGTGGCTGAATGGCCCTCTCTTCCTGGAGTAACAGTCTTGCAAGCTCACCAGGCACTTCGCAATCATCTTCACCTTCGTCTTTGGCTAAGTTGATCGGATTTTCGAAGTCATAACTGGCAGTAGCAGAGTCGTTACCAGTGAGATCCAGAGTGGATTGAAACCTGTATAGGTGAGTGTGTGTAAATATAGCTGTTTTGCAATATATAAAGAAAGAAATAAAGGGAGCACAAGATTTGAGATGCGAAAAACGTCCAATGTCTTTATTCATGATATATGGAAATGACAAGTAATAAGCCCTCACAAATGAAGCCACGGTGCCCCAGGTAAGACACCGGGCCATAAAGTTTCAAATTATTGTTCGTTACAAATTTAAAAATAAAGGAATTCATTACTGAGTAACAAAAGTAACAGGTATGTAGTCTTTTGCAGTCCAATTGTTCAGTCCACCGTCGGTCGTCGGGTAGATCCAGCTATCAAACTCAAATTCCTCCGCATCGCCTTCAATAGCATTCACTCCTGGGTTGGTGATGAACACGGGAGGTCTTACGATCCTTGCTTTGCGTACAGCCCTCTGAGCCTCTGCAGTGAAACCCAGCCCAAACTTGTCAGTCTTTGGAGTAAAATCAGGGAGCCTGCCCCAGTTTGCACATTCACCTTTTTCTATCACAGCCCGGGCGTCCTTCAAGGAATCCATCTTCAAGGGAGAGTCTTCTGCAGTCACTGTCTCTACTGCTGCCAATGTTTGAGGCACCTCTTCAAAGTGTTGAAAGGGGGTCTCAATGAAATCCCCGTCCATCTCTATATACCGAATGAGTTCAGATGACTAACCATGTATTCTTCCTCCCTCTGTACTGTAACAATCTTCCCTCTGACAGGGTATTTGAGCTTTTGGTGTAGAGTGGAGGTCACAGCCCCAGCCTTGTGGATCCAAGGACGACCCAGCAAACAAGAATAGGATGGACGAATGTCCATCACATAGAACGTTGAGTCAAAGACTTGAGAACCAACCCGGATTGGAATATCTACTTCACCATGTACCATCCTCTTCGACCCGTCAAAGGCTCGGATAATGATGTTACTAGGTCTCAACTCCAAACCCTCACAATCCAACCTGTCTAAGGCCTTCTTGGGCAGTATGTTCAGTGAAGAACCGGTATCTACCAACACATGTGCGATAGTAGTGCCCCTGTATTCAATGGAGACATGCAGGGCATCATTATGGTTTTTTCCCTTGGCGGTCAGATCAGCATCAGAGAAACCCAACCCATTGTCGGTGGTCAAGTTGGCCACACAATCAGTGAATTGATCAGCAGACGTCTCTTGTGGCACATGGGCCGTCTTTAGGAAGGAAATCAGGGCCTTGGCGTGGGCCTCTGAACACAACAACAATGATAGCATAGAGATTTTAGAGGGGGTGTGCCCCAGCTGTTCAACGACGTTGAAATTGCTCTTCTTGATGATCTTGAGAATTTCCTCCATCTCTTGCTGGGAGGCTTCAACATTAACAGTCTTTGGTGCCTCCATCTGGGCAGGCGTATCAGTAATCCCTTTGCCCCGAGTGTCAGATGACTCGGCAGCAGGGGTAGAAACTTGATCAGGAAGGGAAACAGGCGTACTTGTAGGCATGATAATAAGAGGTCTTCGGATAACTGGTGGCGCAATGTCAGGCGATAAGAGTCTGCCACTGCGAGTAACTTTAGCGGGACCGGTGATGTTATTGATGCCGGTATTAGTGTTGAACTCCTGCTTCACTCCAAGCACATACACATCTGCCCCATAGTGCCATGGGACAGCCTTGTCAGATTTATAGGGGAGGGGCCCCGGAACAGTAATGATAATAGGTGCAACAGACATGACTTTGACTGGTTTCCTCGGGGGAGCCTTGGTAGGATTATTGAAGATGGTGACAACAGATACTTCTTTGGTAGGAACAATAGGAACAACGGTCATCTTGAACAAGATCTCTTTGCTATCCATCAGGTTTTGGACGCCTGACTTCAGCAACGGACAACCAGCAGGGGAAACGACACACAGAAGGCAACCCTTGCTACAACCCGGAAATAAACCGGCTATCAACAGGTTCCTCTTGAAAGTCAATAAAGGAGTCACAATATCATCCACATAAACGACATACAGGTCTTCCTCAATAGCATTCACTCCATGCTGGGGCATAGGAGCAGTCACAACGTTGGGCCTTTCGGGCGCCTCAAACTGCATTTCCTTAGCGTCGATAAGGTCTTGAACCTTATTTCTCAGGGCCCAACAATCATCAGTAGAATGCCCCGGGCTATCAGAGTGATAAGCACATCGGGCGTTGGGATTATACTTCGGAGAGGTTGTGTTTACCACCTTCGGAGCTTCTCTGACAGTCACCAAGTTGGTCGATAACAGTTGCGGAAAGATCTGCGACAAGGTCATACTAAGCCGAGTATATTCTCTTCTGGGTCTCTCACCCCTTGGTTGGTTAGGTTGCCGAGGAGCGGCAGCAGGCTTTGCAATTACCACCGCGTTGACAGCTTGGCGGCGTTCTGGTTTATTTTGCCTCCTAGGGCCATACACAGCACTGGCTTCCTTCTTGAAAAGCTTCTTTTCAGAACTTGAGGACGCACATTTCTGTATCTTCCCTGATTTCATACCAGCCTCTATCCTCTCACCAGTCAGAATGAGGTCTGTAAACCCTGCAGAAGAATTACCAATGAGATGATTGAAGAACGGCCCGGATAGAGTCCCCAAGAACATGTCCACGAGTTCACGGTCGGTTAACGGTGGCTGCACCCTGCCAGCCAGGTCCCTCCACTTCTGCGCGTACTCTTTAAAACCTTCTCCCGATCCTAGCGACATACCCTGGAGTTGGGTACGTGTAGGAGCGAGGTCGGCATTGTACTGATACTGCTTGTAAAAAGCAGTAGCCAAGTCCTCCCAGTTACGAGCCTTGGTTCCATCCAGCTGATAGAACCATTCGAGATGAGTCCCTGAAAGACTCTCCTGGAAGAAATGGATCTATAAGTTCTTGTCCACAGTATATGGTTGGATCTTCCGCACATAAGATCTGAGATGTAGCTTAGGGCAGGACACCCCGTCATACTTTACGAAAGATGGTGCTTTGAACTTGTGTGGGATCACCACACCAGAAGATAGACCCAGGTCTCCGAAATCCATCTCAGGCACTTGTTGAATTTCCATGGCATTCAGGCGATCCTCTAACTGCTTGTACTTGTCCTCAGCTGGAGGGTACTGCTCTTCATTGAAATCGGTCTCGTTGTCAGAGACCACAGGACTAGGAACCCTTCCCCCTTGGGGACTGCCTTTCCCTACAGAAGAACCAGCTTGATCCACCTCATTCTGCAGTGTATTGCCAAACCTTCGGCCAGTGTTGAATAGTACAGTTCTCTTCTTTTTCTTCTTTACCAGCAGAGCCTTCAATTCCTCTTGACCTTGGGCTAAACTCATGATCAACTCTTGGAACTGGGCGTTCTGAGCCTGGAGGGCCTTGATGGATTGCTCAGTAGATGATTCAGGATTCATGATGAGACGAGCTGAAATAAACAGCGAAGAACATTAAGCAACCTGAAAAGAAGAGTACATGTAATGCATATGATGAATGGAATGCGTATGATTTATGTTTTCAAAGACAATCGAGATTCAACTTTGTAAACAAAAAGGAACACACTTTATTAGATTTAAACTTTGGAATTTAAATTGTTCAACAGATTGCCCTTAGGCGTTTACATAAAAAATGGAAATACTGAAAAGGGAAATAAAAACTGTAAAAGGACATCCAAAGCTCATCATTGATCCCAGGGTCTCTTTTTCTCAGTACGGATGTAGTCATTCAAGGCCCGCTCGTTCTCCAACTGCTTTGTCGGCTTCTGGATCTTCAATTCCTGCTCGTTGAACTATTCCCGATAAGAATCCCGTTCTTCTCGTAGTTGCGCCCAAGACCTCTTTAGTGTATCAACATCAGTAGGTATCTGAGGAGGGAGAACAGTTGGAGAAGCCCCATCTCTATCAGGATATTCAAGAATGATGGGTCTGACAGCTTCATATGGCATACCTAAATTCTGAGTACGGATGCGGACCCATCTGTAGTAGGGTTCCATAGGTAGAGGAGTCTTCGGTCCCAACTCATGTGGGTCAGGTTTGTGAATTCTGTCCCAAGCCTTGATGAACCTACGATGCAGCTCGTCACTATCTACCTGTAACTCAAAACTGATGTGAGACACCAACATCTCATGTGGCCCTGCTCTTCTGGCTCTTTCAAACTGACGGAGAGCTAGACATGGATTATAAGAGATTCCTCCTTGGGTACCAATCAAAGGAACATTAGGATATTCTCGGCAACGATCAATAACAGCTACCTCATCCAAACCCCTGAAAGTCCAAATGATGTCATTATCGGTGAGAGACATTAACCTATGAGCCCAGCCTCTTCCTTCTTTGTTCTTCAGCACGAACTTAGGGAGGTGCGAAATAAACCACCTCACTAACAAAGGACTATAACACCATAGAGTCCCTCGTCTTCGGGCAGTACGAGCATAGAGTTGTTGCAGGATATCACCTAAGAGAGTGGGCACAGGGTTCCGAGACATGAAGATCCTTATGGCAGTGATATTAATGAAGTTATCCGGATTAGGAAACAAGACTAGACCATAGATTAAGAGAGCCATGATGTCTTCATACGCCCTGAAGTCTAAGTCATTCCAGAAACTGTTAGCTTTACCGATCAGAAACTTGGCCAAGAAACCCTTAACTCTGCTTCTAGTCACCCAGTGGTCCATTACCTCTTTGTGGGTCAAGGGAAGGGCTGCAGCAATCTCCTCAAGCCTAAGAGTCTTTTCCCAACCAGTGAAGGGAGTCTGATCCAAGATAGGGATGCCAAGCAAATCAGAGAATTCTTCCAGGGTAGGGACCAGCTGGAAGTCTTGAAAGGTGAAGCAATTGTACAAGGGATCATAAAACTGGGTCAGGACACTCATCAGTTGTTGGTCCCACTTTGCAGTGACTAAACCGAGAAGAGAACCATCCCTCTGGATGAAGGAAGTGGTGTTTGGAATTCTGCTAACCAATTTTTCAAGCAACTCAGGTGGGTGAACAAAATTAAACCGGATAGTGTTCCTTCGCATAGGCATCATGATGTCCTACAAAACAGAGCAAAGGTGAAACCCTCTTGTCTTTGAAATGGTCAGTCCTTATGCAGGATGCATGCAATGTCTATGATGGTATGATGTCATGATAAAGCACACCACAAATATTCACAAAGGCAAACATGATAAGGCACACAAGTCACACCGTACAGCCTTTAGGGTTTAGGCCAGCATGAAGTTCAGGTACTACCCTCTTTCAGTTTGTTGGTTAAGACCTGTCCTATCAAAAGTAACCGGGTTCTAGAGGATCCCAATATCACTGACTACCCTCAATCGGTCATAACTCCAGCATTACAATCTTTTCTTGCGGCCAGAACCATCGCGAGAGTTTAGCCTCAATGGGTGTAGCATACTGCTACTGTTCTATGGCTAAGTTGGGTCAAATTAGGATTCTAAGGTCGGTTGGTGCTTAATGACTCCTCAGAAGACCCATATTATCCTCGTTGCAACACAAGGGATATCGGTACAGACCAAGGTGTCACACCAACGTAGCCACTGCTTCACCCGTGTCGGTCTACGCCAGACAGGTCCCTCACAGCTTATGCTACCTAAAAGGGTATTCCCCAGATCCGGGTTAGGATCTATGAAACTCCGATGCAGCCCACAATAATAAAGCAAACAAAACAAGCAATTGAAAACATAAGTATGATCTAATCCTAAGGTACACCTCACTTTATAGTATCCCCAGCAGAGTCGTCAGTTCTGTGATCGGTGGAAATAGAACTGACTGTTTAAAGCTGGATCGCGTATGTCGCGGAAGCAAGAGTCGCCACCGTCTTTTATTTTCTCCAACATGGAAAGGACAAAAGAACAACAAAATTCCTTATGAGAATGTTTCTCGGTTCGGGAGGTAGATTTATAGAAAGGGAAGGTGTTAGCACCCCTTCTATCCGTGGTTATCCACGGGCTCTTAGGTACTTGCTCTTATGTTTTCAAAATGATGTTTGCTTTTCAAATGTGAGTGGGTTTGAAAAAGTTTCATTGAAAGATTTCTGAATGACTCTTGTATCTGTCCTCAAGAGTGTTTGAAAAATTTGTTTTGAAAGCTTTTGAAAGTGTCAGTGTGAAAAGATTATTGTTTGTTTTTGAAGAGAGCAAGTACCCATGAGTCATCTACCTACCCTAAGGAATTAGGCTGTGTAAGAGTCCTTAAGGTAGTGCCATCCCACCATTGAGAGGTAGGTAGCACCACCGTTGGAGGTGTTCGGGTCAATTCGATTGTAGGGACAGTGTGGTCACCGAAGCAATAGCAGGACACCTTAGAAGTAACCCTTATGTCCTAGATCCTTTTTAATCCGAGGAAACCGTTTCGAGGCAACTGTTTCGAGGCAACTGGATCTTGGACATAAGAGCGACCGCTAAAACGTCCTATACTTGACGACCACGTTTCGAAGGCAACGAGTGAGGCGTACCCTAGAAGTGGTGTGTGTATTGTGTGTTGTTTTCATGTTAACAGTTATCTTTGATCATGGCATGGTGAGCTACGAGTTGTTTTTAGTTATCATACATTCTTTCATGCAAGTTTAGCAGTTAGGAGTGCGGAAAATTAAAAGACGGAAAGATAAAAGCTACGCTATTACAAGGCGCGGGTCTATACATCGCCAAAATACAAAGACCCGTTTTTGATAAAAATGCGAAAAGTAAATAAAGGCAATAAACCTAATTACTATTACATCCTTGAACAGTTACATAATAATTAATAAGAAAATAGTGCGCGAAAGGGATTAAAATCAGGACGTCTGAGGGTGTTGGACCCTTTGCTTGAAATTAAATTAAATTAAAACCTAATTAATTATTTAAAGAAAAGAAAGTGTTTTTATGCTTTTTTTGTATTTATTATGGAAATAAAGAAAAGAATTTAAAAGTTAGTAAACAACCCTAATTCTAGATTATTTTTAATTATTAAAGAAAACGTAAAAATTGACCTAATTTACTAATTAATTAATTTACATATTTATGTACAAAAATAATAGTAATTAATAATAATAATAATAATAAATAATAATAATAATAATTAATTAAGAAAAAGATAAAAGTGTCAAAACCTAATTCTATGTATTTTTTATTTATTAAGAAAAGACTTTAAATTTTAAACCTAAATTAACTAAGTTAGTTATTAATTATTTATTTACAAAAATAAATTAGTGATAAAATTAATAAATAATTAAATATATTTACAATTGTGATTTTCTGTTTTTTATTATGAAAAATTATTTGTGGTGAATTAATTATAATTAAAACAATTAAAAGAATTAGAAAAGAAAAGAAAATAAAATTATGCAAACCAAGGGGGTGTCAGGCCCAAAGTGGAGGTGAGACTTTGAGGAATTTAGGCCCAAGAAGCACAAGGCCTTGTTGACTTTTCCTGATCGTGTGGATGCTCATTGACTGGACCATATGATGGACTTCATTCTGTGGCCACTGGATTGGGCATCATGGCCACTTGGCAAGCTAGCGCATGGAGGTGCATGATGGACCATTGAATCATTGCTGCATGTGAACGTTTTAAAACAAAAATCAACAATTATATGGGGGGACCTGGGAATCGAACCCGGGTCCCAACACTTACCATCCACGTTCCCAACCAACTAAGCCACCAAGCGCGTTTGTAAACATAATAATAAAGAAATATAATATACGTAAAGTGCCAATTATGCTGGGACATGAAAAAAGCGCGCTAAGGTTTGAATGCTCCAGTAGCGCTTGGACAACTCACCCTTCTTCTTCGTTCTTCCTGCAATTATAAACAAGATAGCGGGGGTTTTAAACCCCCACTAACTATAATAGTGAAAAATAGCGAATAGAAGAGGAGACAATATAAAAAAGGTGCGATAGGCTGGTTGAATTCGTCTGGCCTTGACGAATTCAACCATGGTCATGACATGGTCCAATTTTTCCTGATGCCTAAAGCCCTAATTGCAAGCTTTCAGAAACCCTAGAGGTCGTTCATGGTGGATTTTGATTCAGGCAGCGTTAGTTCAATTAGATTATACCAATCGCTTCAGAAGGTACCTATTAGCATGAATCAAACAAGAAAATAGATTAAAAGCACATGAAACATGATATGCAGGTTTGAAAAATAAGGCAAACCGTGTGGCTTATGTTCTTTGATTCTTCACGTGTTAGGATTGGTTTTTGATGGCAAATGCTTCCTGGAGACTCAGGAAAGCTGTTTGAATCCAAAAGAGGCTTTGAATTGCCCTGCAAATAGGTTTTCAATTTTCAAGTTTTCCTTGAAATTTTGCAAATTAGTTATGTGATTGCAGCAGCTTTCACGTGTCTCCTTGAGTAGGTTTTCACTCAGCATATGTATGTGATGTGAATTAGGTCAAGAATAAGCCCATGAATCCATTGCAATAATGTTTTCAATCCTTGATTTTCCATCATATAATTTTTAATCTTCTTCCATGAAAACCTTGCCAATTATGGAAGATCTTGTCCCCTTGAGTGATGCACGAAATCTTTAGCATGTGTGGAGTGTATTTGCTTCATAAAAAGATTTGACAACCAGGCTTTGATATTTTTCTACAATTAAAACCAATTAAATGAATTAATAATAATAAAAATCCAATTAATTAATTAAAAATAAGACAATAAATCATTTTAAGTTCAATGGGTCGTGCATAGGCCTTGGGTAATGATTCAAGAAAGAATTTGAGGCCCATTAGCAAAATTGAAGTGTTTTAGGCAAAGTTGACTTTTGAAAGTTCCCAAAAATTTCCCAACTTCTCCAATGCATATCTTGCTCAATTTTGAAGCTATGGACATGTTCTTGGACATTTTGGAAAGGTCTTGAAGTCCCCTAACCAATGCCTTTGGTCCCGTGTCATTTTGATTTACCAATCTCAAGTTATGGTCTTTGACTTAAAGTTCCTTTTTGTTGACTTTTGAAAATGACCTATAATGTTGAAATTGATAACTTTTGTGAGAGCATTTCTTGGACTTGGAGTGTGAAGATGAGTTGTAGGTAATGTCATCCCCTTAAAAATGAGCTTTGGTTGGGTTTTTTCTGATAAACCATGAAAAAGTTATGCCTTGGTCAAGTTACAGTTGACTTTTCAGCTGTCCAAAAATAGAAACTTTTGCATCTTGAGACTTTTTGAGCCATGCTTGTGGAATCATGATCAAGAATTGATCAAATGATGATTGTGGCTTCAAAATAAGATGTTGACCAAAAATTTTGACTTTTGACTGTCAAATGACCATTTTGCCCCTGCAGTTGACTGTGAAGCATTTAGGGTTTTTGACTGTGCAATTTGATGTTGTGAGTCTTGAACCTTGACATATAGATGCTTGACAATGTATATAGGCATATGGGACTTGATTGGACCCTTAAAAACCTCAATTTCTTTGCAAGAACCAAAACCCTAATTTTGACTGTGTTAGGAGGCAATTGGATTGTGCAACCCTTGAGGGATTTTGGAGCTTAATCTTGCCAAATCTTGAAGAATATGGGAGGGAAAATTTTGGGGTACAACACTGACTTTGTTATTTTTTATCATTTTTGGTTTATTTTACCTACTTCTTTTAATTTTAAAAATAGTTTGACTTTAAAAAATTAGCAAAGATTTTATATAAATATTTGAACTCATTCTTGATTTTTATATGGTCTTACTTATTTTTCCTTGATTAATTTGAATATAGTTGCTAATTTTCTCTCTTATTTCCATTTTATAATCATTTTAAAAACCTTTTTTTCTTTTATTTTAAACATGATTTTATTTTGTATATATTCTGGCTGATCTTGGATTAAAATTTTGATCATGAACTTTATTAACATCATTGGTTCCTAGTATTGAGTCTAACTCCATAAAAATGGATGAATGGTTTTAATAATAGTTTGATTAAATTTTTGGTTCAAATGTGGTTTATTCCTTTCCCCTTTCCTCTTCATCTTATCCCATTCTTATTGTACCAAATATTTTTGGAGCATGATTTATATATCATGTCTCAAAACATGAGGTGCATAGATTGCTATTGACCGGCCTCAAAATAGGTATGACTTCTATATAAGTCCACTTATGATTGCTTAACATAGTGCTAAACTTTGTCCTAATTTAAGAAAATGATCATTTGTGGCCCAAACCTATGTTTGCAAGCCCAAGTATGTTAATTTGAATCCTTTGATCCAATAACCTTGAGATCCATTGTTAGGAGGCTTTGGTTCTACCATTCCTCTAATGGAACATCATCAATTTTGGTCAAAGTGGATGACTTAAATATCATTGATCATTAAGTGTTATCTTGAGAATTCTTAAGTGGATGATATACTTGGCAAAAATCAAATGCAACTTGTTGTTAAAAGGCTTTGGTTCTACCAATCCTCTAATGAGTTCTAAAATGTAAGTTCCAAGATGGTCATCCAACTAACTACTAATTCCTAACAATTGACTTTATTTTTATGCTTTTATTTTATACTTTTACTTTATGTACCATTTACTTTAGCATTTACATTTCATTCTATTTTTATCTTTGCTCACTTGAGCCTTTATCTTCATGTCATTTTTATTTTTCTCACTTGAGTTTCTCATTTTCTTTTTGAAGATACATAATAATCAACTTGAACCTTAAAAAGCTATAATGTTACTTGGACTACTTGGTTACTATCCTTGGCATTATGGAGTGGTGGACTTCTTGGACTTAGGATTAGAAGTTGTGGCCTACCTTGAGAATTTGTGACCTTAATTATTATTTTGTATAGATTTCTTGGGGTTTACCCCAGGATATTAGGTTGTTCGTTTGCTTTGTGTGCAGGTTATTGTGATTACACACTTTGTCTATAATCTGGAATTCATCTGTGAACAACTGTTACTCTGCCCAATTTTTTATGAAGACTTAATGCAATTAAAGCTTGGTATTGTTAAGAGGTTTATCAATTGTTTGCTTGGTTTCAAATCTAAAGGATGGAATTCTACATTGATTAATTATGTCAAGTGTTGTCTTCTTGTTTGGTTAGATGGCTCTTCTCCTTATCTTTTACCTTATGCTTTAGGATAATCTCTTTATCGCCTCCCATCCTCTTTAATTTCAAATATCTTCTCCCTTCTTTTGAAAACCCTTTTAGTTTCTAAACTTGAACTACTTTCATAATAAACTTGGACTTAGGTCCATGCATTTTCAAAACATTTTCTTAAGCAAACTTTAATCGACTTAATAATACCTTGACATTTTTGTAAGAAGACTAAAAGTCAATAAATCTCATTCAAACTATTTTTCCATGTTAGTTTTTACCTTTAAAAACATTTCTCAAAAATATTGAACTCTTGTCAATTCTTGTAGTGATGCAAACAACTATACTTCTATAATGTGTAGTGAAGTGAGATATTTTCCATTGGGTGTTGACTGAGGCATTGTTGATTTTAAAATCCAATTTATATCCTCCACTTTGAGATGACGCAAATTATTCTTTCTCATAATTATGGGTAGTAAGTATGTTTTCCACTCAGATAAGATGATATATTGTCTCTTAAAATTAACCAACACACTTGTGTTTTAAAACTTTTAAATAGGAACTATTTGTACCCTGATCCCCTATTGCACAGAAGGTGGTACATAGGCACTAAAGGTTCGCAACTGCGGTAGGTGCAAAAATCATCAAAAAAATATTTATTTTCTCATCCCCATAATCTATTTTTATACAACATTTTATAGCCAAAACATACAGATATTACAAAGAGGTTCTTGCAGAGTACTGTAGATGTTTAGGGTGCTAATACCTTCCCTTTGTATAACCAACCCCCTTACCTAGAATCTTCCCACCCTCTTTTTGTTTATTCTCTCTTTTCCCATTCCTTTGGAAAAAATAAAATGTGGTGGCGATTTTTATTTTGATCTGTACAAGTCAAGTCAATACAATGGCTTAGTCTTAATATTTCTACTGCTACATAAAGAAATGGTGACTTCACTGGGAAAAGATTAACCTATTGTTGGTCCATCCCTAAGTGGGTTGAGCCTATCTTTGTTTATCTATATATGATATGTTTGTCTAGATTTTCCTGGTTTTCAGGGTACTTGGTTATTTCTCATAAGTCCTATACCCGGACTTGGGAAAGCTTAAGATAGGACGGGCGGTATATTCATGTTAACTTTGAGGGAGTAATCCCAAAAAAGGAGGCATGAGATCCCCCACTCAGTGGAGGCCCCTTTGATTGTAGTGTCATTTATCGAGTAATCAGGAAGACATACTGCTTTCGAGCTGGGAGCCTGCTGAAACTGAGGACTGTAGAATACCTAACCCATCTTGGCCTTTTAGGTGTAGTGCGAAATCTATGACAGAGTAATGCAGAAATAGTTGTCACCTGATACTACGCTTGGACGAGTTTTTCTTGAGAATATTACTAATTACTGAGTTAATCGGGAAGTTGGTAATATCCGAAAGAAGGATGTAGACTCTGGGAACCTCTAGATCCTTGTTTGGCAGGTGATAACTTTTAAACAACACCTTATGGGTAGTACCTTCGATCTCATGCTCGTGACGTTGAACCTATGAACCTTATGTTTGTGATCTTGTGTGTGATTGTTGCATAACACATTCATGCACCCATGAGCATCTATTAAAGACATTTTATTTCAAGGGACTTAAAAGTTGACTCTTTGTGAATATCTCAGGTACTTTTTGACTATGGATTCTAGAAAAAGAAAGATTGGAAAGTATAGTTTCAAAGATCCCAAGATAGATAAGTTGATGAGTCTGATTCCCGAGATTGAGTGTTTTGTAGATTTTCAGAGGAAGTATGGGTCCATCATTTATATCATGAACCTCGGGATGAAGGAGGGTATTCTCTCGACTTTGGTCCAGTTCTATGATCCAATGTATCGATGCTTTACTTTCCATGATTATCAGTTGATGCCTACACTAGAAGAGTATTCTTATCTACTGGGTTTACCTATTACCGATCGTGTTCCTTTTACTGGTTTGGAGGGGGAGTCAAAATCCCATGAGATTGATGCTTTGATCCATTTGGGAAAGTCTAAGGTTGAAGCCCACATGACTACCAAAGGAGGGATTAGAGGATTACCAGCTCAGTTCTTATTAGAGAAAGCTCACTACTTTTCTAGGATGAAAAGTACGGTTGCTTTTGAGGCCATCTTTGCTCTACTTGCTTATGGGCTGTTCTTATTTCCCAATGTAGACAAATTTGTTGATATCAATGCCATCAGGATCTTTATGATTGGAAACCCGGTTCCTATATTATTAGTTGATGCTTATTACTATATTTATCTTCGACATTCTTATCGTGAAGGGATGATCATCTGCTGCACACCTTTGTTGTATCAGTGGTTTACTTCTCATTTGCCTTGGTCTAATGCTTTCTAGGATGTCAGGATAGAACCTCGTTGGGCTCCAAATATCATGGAACTTACTCATTTAGATATTGTTTGGTATCATCAGGCTTACCATGATGTAGAGATTATCAATAATTGTGGTAGTTTCCCCAATGTACCCCTTCTTGGTGCAAAGGGAGGAATTAACTACAACCCTGTTCTTGCATGGAAATAGCTTGAATATTCGATGAGGGATAAGCCAGATAGTATTCATTTGAGTAGTTTCTTCCTGAAAGAGGGAGAAGACCATAAGGAAGCTAGGGAAAAAATTGCGAAGGCCTAGCGTCACATTCATAGGAAGAGTAGGAAGGAATTGGGACCTAGGGGGGATTTATTTTCCTGTAAACCTCAATAAATCCCTAGTTGCTCACTTCCTGATTCAGATGATTGGAAGGAGGTCATCACCAGATATGCAGAAGAAAACCAGAGGTTGAAGGCTTAGATTGCCAGACATACAAGGAAGCGTCAGCGTATGGAGTGGTATCCACCAACTTTGCTTCTTAGGGTTTTAGACTACTTTCATCTTATACTTGGGATTCTTGAAACTTGTAATCCATTTTGAAGTTATTATAATAAATAAATTCAGTATTTTAAATGTGTTATTACTTTGATATATGCAAAATTGTCTATAAATCTTTATGCCCCTTGAAATAGTAATAATAAAATGAATCATGTGCATTGCACATCATGCATCATATTTTACACACTTCTTGCATTTTTTTGCATATCCAGGTGTCTTACTTAGCTTCTTTACTTCGTTCAAAAAATTTTCTCACCAATACAATACCCGAGCTAATTTCAGAAGGATGGTGGATAACCTAAAACAATAGAATCACGAGCTGCACGAGGAAGTTTCTACTCTGAAGGCTGGTATGGCCAATCTTACTGATCTGATAGAATCTCTGGTGGCTGCTCAGAATCAGCCACCGATTGTTCAGCCTCAACAGACAATGGTTACTACTGAAGCTCCGACTGTTCCTGTTTTTGCTACTCCAATTGTTGTTCAGAATCTTATGCCTCCGGGATAACCTTGGGGAATTCCAGAGAACTTTATGCCAGAAGGTTTTAATCAGGATCCTCAGATTTCTCGGGTTACTCAGACTGTTGCTGCTCCCGCACCTCATGTGGTGCATGTTACCTCTGCTACTAGAAACGAGGTTCACTATGTTGCACCTCCCTCGATGAATATGGCCCTGTTTGCTAATGATGAAGTGTATGGCCCTATTCCTCTACCAAGTGAAATCTTGGGTTTCTATGATCAAATGGACGATTTTCAAGACCAGTTTGATAAGATGCAGAAAGAGTTGAAGGCCCTCAGAGGAAAAGAGTTGTTTGGGTAAAATGTGAGTGATATGTGCTTGGTTCCTGTGATACGGTGGGAGAACTGACTATGGCTTTGCGTTTGTTTTCGCAAATGTTTCGGTTGAGCAAGAGTCGCCACCGACTTTTTATTTTATCCTAAGGAAAGGTTTAAAAAGTACAGCAAAAACCTTTGAGATTTTTCTTGGGTTCGGGGAGTAGATTATAGGAAGGGAAGGTATTAGCACCCTTTCTATCCATGGTTATCCATGGGCTCTTAGGTACTTGCTTAGATCAACTTGCCTTGGTTTTCAATTGTTTGAAATGGTGCTTGGTGTGTGGTTTTGAAAATGTTTTGAAAAAGATGCCTTGTATAGGCTACCCTTGTAACAATTCTTTACTCGAATGTTTTACAAAAGGTGTTTGTCTTTTTGAAAAGATGTTCCAAGGTTTTTGAAAGTTTGTTTTGAAAGTGTTTGTGAAGTGTGGTTTGAAAATAGGCAAGTGTTTTGTTTTGTAAGTTGACAAGTACTTAAGAGCTATCTACCCTAAAGTTCTCAAAGATTTTTGTTATGTTTTAACCCTTTTGACAATTTTGTTCCACCATTGCATTGGGTGGACAATCTTGTATTAGGAGGTGAAAGGGACGGGCGCGGGTCATCGTTTAGACCATAATTGCAATAGTGCTAAGTATCTTTGGGCAATTTCTCTTTGAAAGGGACTTGATCATTTTAGGCAACTTTTCGAAAGCTTCATCGAGGGACTATGATCATTTGATTGTTTGTTTTACCCAAAGAAACCTAACATGCAATATGGCCCATTTATTTGAAGGCAACAAAGTGGAATACCCTAGGGGTGCAAGTGTGATATGTGTTGTCCATTTTCATGCTTGATTGTCTTTGCAATTAGGTCAAACTATTTGTTTTCTTTTTATTTGCATACAAACCCTAATTCTAGCATGGTATATTTAGAAAGCGTTTAAAGTGCGAAAAGTAAAATTCCTACACTATTACAACACAATATGGGAAGGGGGGTACAAATGTTCAAATGGGGGGGTATTTAGACAAGGAAATTAAACCTAGCTATTACATCAATTTTGGGAATATTTACAAGATATTTGATTGCATAAATTAAATGGAAAATAAAATAAAGATGCAAAATGCAAAAAAAAAAGGTTTTTATATGTATGAAAAAAAAGTATTATTTATGTCAAATAAATAAAATAAAAAAAGGTATTATTTTTGGAGTTTTTGTATTTTAAGGGTGAAACCCTAATTTTTATTAAGTAATATATATATTATTTAATTTATACAAGTATTTATTTATTATGTACAAAAATAAAATAAAAATGAAATATATTTATAAAAAGTATTTTTTTTTATGTTAAATAATAATAAAATAAAAATGTATGTATTTTGGTATTTTTGCCCTAAGTATATTAATATATATAAATATCCTTATTATTTACTAAATAAATATTATATATACAAAAATAATAACATTTAATATTTATAAAAAAAGTATATTTGTATAAAATATTTTCAAAAGAAAAAATGAAACAAAAATCAGAAATAAAGTATATTTGCATTATTTTTCCTATCTATTCTAAATAATATATATATATATATATATATATATATATATATATATATATATATATATATATATATATATATATATATATATATATATATATATATATATATATATATATATATATAGATTTATGTACAAATGTCCATATAAACAAATAAATACTTAAAAAATATAAAAATGGTGTAAAAAATATTTTTCATGTTTTTAATATTATTAGCAAAAATAAATAAGTCAAAATGAAAAAAGAAAAGTCAAAAAATCATGAGAATAAACATAATGGGCTCAGGGGGTATGAAACCAAAAATGTGGTGTGAAAAGAAAATCAGAAGCAAGCCCAGCCCATGAAGCTTCTTCTTCAACCTCTGAACAAAAATGTTCAAAAAACGCGCGCCTGTACTTCCAATTCAAACACCTGGATTCTTTGATCTTTTGCACAAACTTCCAACATAAGAAATGTTAAGCATTGAATCACGATTCTAAATATATAAAAAACTCATCCTAACTCTCAAATGAGAGAGAATTTTGACATTCCCAAATCCTGACCTAAGTTTTCTGCCATATTCAAACCTTAAATTCTCACAGCTCAAGCAAAATAAATGAAAAGTAAAAGCATGTACAGATTCAGGGGCATGAGTAGAACACTTCTTATTCACAAACTTAGAGCTAATGATGCCTAGACTAAGAGTTAGAAGTTCAAGAAAATACCTGTTCAGTTGAAGTTCTATCTGGCAATGGGGGAGCTTTCAGAGCAAGATGATGATCTGTACAGCTTGCCTGAAGTGTGGTGATGCTATTCCAATGCCTACTTTGCCTTGAGACACCTTGAATCGAGCTATGGACCTTCAACTGCAAAATAAGAAAGTGAAAATGGTGGAACTGGTTAGAGGAATTACAGGTCGTGTTTTAGGTTTTGGTTAGCTTGCATTGATGCTAGGGAATGTGTTTGATGAGCTTTGGGCAAGAAAACATGCAAGGGATGAGAGTTGGCACTCAAACTGCAGTGAGAACTCTGTTTGAGCAGTTTGAGGGTGGTTCTGAGTTTGTGGAGGTATTGGAGGTATTGGAGTCGTGTGCTAGCTTAGTTAGGATGATTAGAAAGTGTCTACAATATTTGCTTCAGGTTTCTAATGCTGAGATCAAAGTTCTGTTGTGAAATGCCAAGTTTCTTAACACTTAAGCAAGCAAAGCCAAGTTGATGTTCTAGGCAAGTAGAGGTCCCCTAAACATGCTGCTAACCTTGTCTTGATCAGAGTGTTTTGCTCATAATCTTGTGCCAATTGGATTTGATCTGTACCTCTTGGATTTGCATTATGACATAAAGCTTGCTTTTGCAAAAATGGCCATTTTGCTTTTTCCATAAATGGCTTAATTCAAAATGTAATGCATAAACTCATGAAACAAAGCCTTAGCACAATGAGCATGCATTAAATTATTGAGTGTTGGATGGTTTAAGGGCCTGTAATGTAGCATAAACCAAGCTGACTTGAAGATGGCATAAGTTATGAACATGTACATGACCAATTCAAAAGTGAGTTTTTGCCATATTGCAAAATTCGAATCTCTCAAGTTATGAGGTTGTTTGATGAGTTCTTGGACATTTTGGAAAGCTTGGAGTGTGTACTACAATCCATCTTTGAAATGCAAATTGAAATTCCAAGTGGAATTGTATGGAAAATGGCCTTGAAGTTAGGTAGAAAACCTTGCCAAAATAGGTTAAAATTTCACTAAGTTAAGAATGGTTTAGTACCCTTATTCCAAAAATTGTAACTTGAGATACAAGCCTCATTTGGGAAAACTTTGTGCATCAAAGTTGTAGATTATGCAACAAGCTACAACTTTCATGTTTTGACTTTTGCTTGAATCCAAATGAATCTTGGTGAGAAAGTGGGGCAAAGTTGGGAAAAAATTAGGGTTTTTCATAACTTAGAAAAATTCTAAGTTATGAAAAATTCTCATTTCAAACCCTAATTTGCAATTTTTTGATTTCTTGGTGAACAAGTTTCATGATTTGGCATGTTTTGATGAAAAATGAATCTTGACCCTTGATTTTGACCAAAAAGTCAAAGTTTGACTTTTCAGTATACAGTCAAAATTGATCAATTGACTGGGAAATCCAACTGTCAATCTTGTGTACTTGGGATCTTTTGAACTTGTTGAGCATGTCAAGACAATTCCATGGGGTCTTTGAGTCCATATGTGAGCTTGGTTTGCCCTTGGTTGGGTCAAACTGTCAAATATTGCCTTTGTGCAGTCAAAACCCTAAAAATGACCATTTTGCCCTTTTGGTGATCTGATCAAATTTCTTGTGGAATTGTGATCCAAACTTGATCAAATGGTTCATATGAGTTCATAATGTTGATGTGGGTCAATTTTCATGAGATTTGACTGTCAATTGGTCACAGTTGACTTTTTCCCCAATACAGCTGATTTCTAGGTCAACTGTCCAATTGACTGGGCAAAACTTGGAATCAAGACTTGAAACTTGATATGGATAAACTTGGGAGTCTAATATGAAGCAAGAAGGTCATCTTAGGCATTTTAGGTCAAAACATCTTTGTGCAAACACAAACCCTAATTTGGGTCAACAGTGCAAGGAGAAGTCTTGAGCAGATGAAACCCTAACTGGATCTTGATCTTCAAGAGCCTTGTGATGAGAAATGTTGAGAGAATGGGAGGGCAAATTTTGGGGTACAACAGTTGCCCCTGTTCAATCTTCTTGAATCCGTAGAGTTAGATTGGCAAGTTTGCCTTTCGTGACTCGAGGGTAAAAGGAGATTGGACACTAGAGTGCCCTTAAATTTGCACTCGTCAAAGTAATGGATGCGGGAATGGGCTTAGAGATGCCATTTGGAGATGGGCTCGGAGATTCCATCTGGAGGGGTGACAGAATCTTGTCGGGGATGGGCTTAAAGATGCCATCTGGAATGAGTATCAGGAAGGTGTCCATGCTTTGGACCATCTTCGAACTGGGGGTCTGAATAAGCAATAGATTGACATCCGTTGTTGGGAGGAATCCGTAAACTGTTTTCAAAAGTTGCATCTGAACAAGTTGATAGATTAACATCCGTTGTTGGGAAGAATCCATAAGCTGTTTTCAGAAGTCTTGAGAAGTAACTGAACAAGCGATAGGTTAACATCCGTTACTTGGAGAACCCGTAAACTGTTTTCAGAAGTCTTGAAGTTGAATAAGCAATAGAGCAGCATCCGTTGTTGGGAAGCGTCCGTAAACTGTTTTCAAAGATTGCATCTGAACAAGTGATAGATTAACATCTGTTGTTGGGAAGAATCCATAAACTGTTTTCAGAAGTCTTGAGAAGAAACTGAACAAGCGATAGGTTAACATCTGTTACTTGGAGAACCCGTAAACTGTTTTCAGAAGTCTTGAAGTTAAATAAGCAATAGAGCAGCATCCGTTGTTGGGAAGCGTCCGTAAACTGTTTTCAAAGATTGCATCTGAACAAGTGATAGATTAACATCCGTTGTTGGGAAGAATCCATAAACTGTTTTCAGAAGTCTTGAGAAGAAACTGAACAATTGATAGGTTAACATCCGTTACTTGGAGAACCCGTGAACTGTTTTCAGAAGTCTTGAATTTGGAAGAAGTACCGGTGTAGGGTTCCCTGATGATGAGCTCGTGTAAAACTGCATCTGGATAAACCTGGAATAAGCATTAGAATGTTGTCATGTCTGGGTCACATCTGAATTATTCCTGGAAAGAATCTCGGAAGATAATGATTTTAGTCCTTCGACTGGTCTTACCTGAAAAGGTAAAGAGTTAGTTATATGCAATGTCATGATGCATGATATAATGTATGTTATGTAATATGAATGTAAATGAATGCGCATGTAAGCTGGAGAGTTGTCTTGCAAAGGATAGATGAATCCGAGACGGCTGAAGATGACAGTATCTTGACTGCTGCCGGGAAGAATATTTCCTGGTCATTGCTGGAGAAAAAAGGAGCTTGGGTTGTATACCAATCTTCTGGGGAATTCCTGATGACTTCTACTAGGGAGTACCAATTTAGTAGACTAATGCTGGGGAGGTAAGACCGAGAATCTTTAGCTTGGCGGGAAGTATCTCTGGCGACTTCACTGGGGAACTCAAGATTTGCTCTCCTAAAACTCTGTGGGGAGAAGGTTCATTAGTCTGGCTTCGCTGGGAGTACTGAAACTTAAATTCTGAGGGGAATTGAGTTCTGGAGGATTCTCTGGCTGGAGACAACAAAGATAAACTCCTCTGGGGATCGTATTGATAAGTTATTGCTGGGGAATTTTGATGAACTCCGCTGGGGATAGGAATAAATTTGACGAGTGCGATCTTCCGTGGCAGTTAGCTGAGGATAAGCCAGTTATAAGCCCTTGTGAGGAATAACTTTGAATAAAACTCGGGAGAGACGTCCGTACTCTGCAGGGGATAAGCTTCAGGGTTTGCTGGGGATATGGATTCCAAATCTCTCGGGGGTTTTCTTTGAAGGGTATCAAGATATCCAACTGCACCTTTGACCTATCAGTAATCCTCTTTCTTGTTTCGTAAGGAAATGATTATGTTCAAATGCATATGCCTATTTAACAAAACATTGGACGTTTCTCAAAACAAATAGTGCAAGAGAAAAGAAAAGGAAATGACACAAATTTTTGGGAAAAGTATTTGTATTGACTTTTTATGAGTATATTTATACAAAGGAGACAACCACCCTAGTAAGAGGATTTGGTCGTAAATATTGAAAGATTTATACAAAATAAAGATGGCTATGTGAAATAATTCCATGGGATTCCATTCCGCTATAGCTTTCACAACTCTGAATATCTGTCCATTCAATGCTTCGTTTGCCGATGACTGGATTGATCAGAAGCCTGGAACTGGTTGATGGAGAGATTGTCTTTGAAGTGATCCGACGAGACATAGCCATACGCTTTAATTCCCTAACTTTTGCCTGAATCGCCCTTTCGGGTTTTCGATCCACCGGGAAACCCCTTTTTGCCCAAGCCGCCCTTTCAAGTTTTCGACTTGCCGGATGTACAAATTTTTTTGTTTTTATCCCTAACTTTTGCCTGAACCGCCCTTTCAGGTTTTCGGTCCACCGGGATGCCCATTTTTGCCCAAGCCGCCCTTTCGGGTTTTCGACTTGTCGGGTTATTTTATGCGTAGTATCTTTTGACTATGTCTGCGTTCGCAGGGTACGGAAAATCGTCGCCGTCCATGGTGGTCAGAATCATTGCACCACCAGAAAATATGCTCTTGATCACAAATGGTCCCTCATATGTAGGAGTCCATTTTCCCCTGGGATCGCTTTGCGGCAAGATAATCCTCTTGATTACGAGATCTCCGACTTGATACACTTGACGTCTGACTTTCTTATTGAAGGCCTTGATCATTCGCTTTTGATACGCCTAACCATAGCATATAGCAGCGAGTCGCTTTTCGTCGATCAGATTGAGTTGATCAAGTCGGGTCTGCATCCAATCATCTTCATTCAAACCTGCATCCTTCATAATCCTTAGAGAAGGAATCTGGACTTCCATAGGCAAAACAGCTTCCATGCCATATACAAAAGAAAATGGGGTTGCCCCAGTTGAAGTACGTGTCGTCGTACGGTATCCATGCAGAGCAAACGGTAACATCTCATGCCAGTCTTTGTAAGTGACTGTCATTTTCTGAATTATCTTCTTAATGTTTTTGTTCGCAGCTTCAACAACACCGTTCATCTTCGGCCGATAGGGAGATGAATTGTGATGATAAATCTTGAACTGTTCGCATAATGCAGTGATCATCGTGTTATTCAGATTTGTACCGTTGTCTGTGATGATCCTGTCTGGAACACCATACCGGCATATGAGATTTTGCTTGATAAAGCGGGCAACCACATTTTTAGTAACAGAGGTGAAGGAAGCTACTTCGACCCATTTGGTGAAATAGTCAATGACAACCAGGATGAAGCGATGTCCATTGGAAGCCATGGGCTTGATCTCTCCAATCATGTCAATGCCCCACATTGCAAATGGCCAAGGAGCAGTCAGAACGTTGAGAGGAACCGGAGGGATATGAACTTTATCGGCGTAGACTTGGTACTTGTGGCAAGTACGGGAATGTTGATGGCAGTCAGCTTCCATGGTAGACCAATAATATCCTGCCCTTAGGATCTTCTTAGCCATTGTATGCCCGCTCAAGTGAGTGCCAAATGTGCCGTTGTGTATATCAGTCATGATCAACTCTGCTTCAGCTTTGTCTACGCATCGGAGTAACATGCAATCATGGCTTCGTTTGTAAAGGATGTCGTTGCTCAGGAAGAATTTAGCAGCAAATTTCCTTAAGAACTTCTTATCATTTACGGAAGCTCCTTCGGGATAATCTCTAGTCTCGAGATACCTTTTGATTTCATGGAACCAAGGTTGTTCCACTACTTCTTCGGTATTAATCTCGTGGCAATGCGCAGGTTCATCCATTCGCTCGATGGTGATTTGGGGAGCCTCGTTATCCCAGTTGAGTTTAAACATGGAGGACATTGTGGCTAGAGCATCTGCTAGCTGATTCTCTTCTCGCGGGAAATGCTTGAAGGTAATTTGCTCGAAATGAGGCAACAATGTCAGGACATGTTCTTTGTATGGGATAAGATTAGGATGCTTGGTATCCCACTCTCCTTTGATTTGACTGATGACCAAAGCCGAGTCCCCAAATACGATCAAAGATTTGATCCCCAAGTCTATAGCAGCCTTGAGACCAAAGATGCAAGCTTCATACTCAGCCACGTTGTTTGTGCAGCTGAAGCAAAGTCGGGTCGTGAAAGGGGTGTGACAACCTTCCGGAGAAATGAGTACTGCGCCAATACCATTTCCAAGTGCATTTGAAGCACCATCAAAGTACAGGGTCCATCGGGATCCCTTTTCGGGTCCGTCATACGGTCCGTTACTTTCAATGTTGTCCAAATTCATGATGTCCTCGTCCGGGAAGTCAAATCTCATGGGTTGATAATCTTCGATAGCCTGATGAGCTAGATGGTCAGCTAGTACACTCCCTTTTATAGCTTTTTGGGTGGTGTACTGAATGTCATACTCAGTTAGAATCATTTTCCATCTAGCTATCCTTCCAGATAAAGCGGGCTTTTCGAAAATATACTTGATAGGGTCCATTTTGGAAATCAACAAAGTAGTATGAGTCAACATATACTGTCTTAGTCGGCGAGCAGCCCATACCAAAGCGCAGCAAGTTTTCTCGAGCAGTGAGTAGCAAGTCTCACAGTCGGTAAACTTTTTGCTAAGGTAATAAATAGCATGCTCTTTTCGACCAGACTCGTCATGCTGGCCCAAAACACACCCCATTGAGTTATCCAAGACGGCCAAATACATGATCAATGGTCTTCCTTCGACGGGTGGCATCAGAATAGGAGGTTCTAGCAAATACTCCTTGATTCTATCAAAAGCAGCTTGACAATCGTCGTTCCATTCAACTACCTGATCTTTCTTCAAGAGTTTGAAAATTGGCTCACAGGTAGAAGTCAGATGAGAGATGAATCTGGCAATATAGTTCAAGCGCCCCAAGAACCCTCTAACCTCCTTTTCAGTACGGGGAGCAGGCATCTCTTGTATTGCTTTTACTTTTGCGGGATCGACTTCAATGCCTTTTTTGCTTACAATGAATCCCAGGAGTTTACCAGACCTAACTCCAAAAGTGCATTTACTTGGATTCAGCCTGAGCTTGTATTCTTTCAATCTGGCAAACAGCTTCTCCAGATGTTCAAGGTGCTCTTGCTCTGTTTGTGACCGAGCTATCATATCGTCTATGTAAAATTCAATATAATGATGTATCATATCATGAAATAAAGCTACCATGGCGCGTTGATAAGTTGCCCCTGCGTTCTTCAGCCCGAACGGCATCACTTTGTAATAGAAGGTGCCCCATTGTGTGACAAAAGTTGTTTTCTCCATATCCTCGGGGGCCATTTTGATTTGATTGTAGCCTGAGAATCCATCCATGAAGGAAAACACTTTGTGCTGAGCTGTATTGTCGATTAAAATGTCAATGTGTGGGAGTGGAAAATCGTCTTTGGGGCTGGCCCTATTCAAATCCCGGTAGTCCACACACATCCTGACTTTGCCATCTTTCTTAGGTACTGGAACGATGTTAGCGACCCATTGAGGATAGGACGTAACAGCCAGAAAGCCAGCGTCGAATTTCTTCATTACTTCTGCCTTGATCTTTTCAGACATTTCAGGCCTCATTCGGCGAACTTTTTGCTTGATCGGTGGACAATCCTCTCTTGTGGGGAGACGGTGAACCATGATGTATGTGTCTAAATCCGGCATGTCTTCATAAGACCAAGCGAAGATTTCAACATACTCATTCAACAACTGTACCAGGCGCTCCTTGACTCTTGGTTCCAGATTGGCACCCACTTGCACCTCCTTCCGGTCTTCCTCGGTCCCCAAGTTGACAGTTTCCAATGACTCTTCATGAGGTAAGATGGCTCTTTCCTCTTGCTGTAGAAGTCTGGCCAGTTCCCCTGGTACTTCACAACCTTCGTCATCTTCATACTCGGCTTGATTGACCAGATCTTCAGAGTTATTGAAGGATATAGCAGAATAGTCACCCATGGAATCCGGAGTGGATGGGTACCTGCATTGGTGAGTGTGGGTGTGTGTAAGGGATAGCCATCCTTAAACAAAAAATGCAAAAGGAAAGAAAATGAACACAAGCAGTTTATCAAATGAAAAACGTCCAATGAATCATTAAACATGGCATATGAATATGAAAGATAATCAGAATCCTTACAAATGGACCTACATGCCCCGGGCAAGGCATGAGGTGAAAAGATAGTGTACGGATTGTTTGAAAATAAATATTACAGACCAAATAGGAAATGTTTAACAGATAAATTACTGATGAATAAAAGTGATGGGGACAAAGTCTTTTTCCTCCCAGTTGCTCAATCCTCCTTTGACAGTTGGGTAAATCCATTCTTCGATGTTGCTCTCCTTGTCCTCATCCTCCAGGGCGTTGATTATGTAGGGAGAAATTTTGACTGGCGCTCTTTCAATCTTCGAACGGCGCATAGCTTTCTGGCCAGCGGCTGTGAACCCCAATCCAAATTTGTCTGTCTTATGTGGAATGTCAGGTAACTGCCCCCATGCTGAATTCTTCCCTTCCTTTATCGCGGCCCTCGCGTCCTCCAGAGATGCCATCCTGGCCATCTGCCTCGGTGTCTCAGCTGCCAACTTTGCTACTGTTATTTCAGGAAGGACTTCTTCGAAATGCTGAAAAGGCGTTTCAATGAATTCCCCTTCAACCTCCACATATCGGAAAGAATTCAAGTGGCTAATCATGTACTCTTCTTCACCATGGACAGTAATGATCTTTCCCTTGACAGGATACTTCAACATCTGATGTAAGGAGGAGGTGACTGCCCCAGCATGATGTATCCAAGGCCTACCCAGCAAGCAAGAGTATGACGGACGGATGTCCATCACATAGAAAGTAGACTTAAACACCCCGGTGCCTATCTTGATGGGAATATCAACCTCCCCATGGACCATTCTCTTCGAACCATCGAAAGCCCTGACAACAATATCACTCGGCTTTAATTCCAACCCTTCACAATCTAGTCGGTCCAAGGATTTCTTAGGCAATACATTCAGCGACGAACCAGTGTCGACCAAGACATGTGCGGGAGTAGTTCCTCGACACTCGACTGAAATGTGCAAAGCATCATTGTGGTTTCTACCTTTAGGAGTTAAGTCGGCATCAGAGAACCCTAATCCATTGTCCGCAGTAAGGCTAGCCACGCAATTCTGAAATGATCTGCAGAGGTTTCCTGGGGCACATGGGCTGCCTTCAGGAATTTTATCAGAGCTTTAGCGTGCGCTTCCGAGCAAAGTAGCAGTGCCAGCATGGAGATCTTTGAGGGGGTTTGCCCCAGCTGTTCTACCACATCGTAATCACTCCTTTTGATTATCCTCAAGATCTCATCCATTTCCTTCTTGGAGGTTTCCGGGATGACCAAGGGCTGAGCCCTCGTCCTGACGAGCTCATCTTGGATTCCATTACCTTTATCAGCAGTGGTAGGAGAGACATCACTAGGAACAACAACATCCTCAATCAAAGGGGTTCTAGCAGAGAGTTTTATTGGGGCAGGGATGACCTTGTCAGCTGACGAGGGTCCAAAGATTGCTCTTGGAGGGGCAATCTCTGGAGAAAATATTCTCCCGCTCCTGGTGATTTTACTAGTGCCTGCAATGTTACTAATGCTGGCTTCTTCATCATCCGAACTTTCTTCAGTTATTTCGATTTGTTTGATACCATGGTAGTAAATGTCGCCGCCATAGTTCCATGGTATGGACTTCTCAGAAATATAGGGGACAGGCCCTGGCACTGTTATCTTCAAAGGAACAGATTTCGTAGCTGGCGTAATCTTAACAGGCTTTTTGACGGCCTTGGAAAGATTGGCGTGAATGGTTATGATTGAGACATCTTCAGTATGAACTGGAACAGCAGAAACTTTTTCAAACAAAATTTGTCGACTATCCATAAGGCCCTGGATGCCTTTCTTCAGTAACGGACAATCAAACGGCAGAGAGTAACAACAATAGCAGTCTTCCTTACATCCCGGGAAGATCCCGGCCCTTAACAGATTCAACTTAATGGTTAGCAATGGAGTAGTCAGATCATTGACATCAGTAACATACAAATCTTCTTCAATGGCATTGACATTTCGGCCGTGCTTCGGCATGGGTGCAGATATCACATTAGGCTTCTCCAGAGCGTCAAACTCCACCTCCTTCGCCTCTATCAGGTCTTGGATTTTATGCTTGAGTGCCCAATAATCATTGGTGTCGTGTCCAACACTGTCTGAATGGTAGGTGCATTTAGCATTAGCATGATAATCCAGAGAGGACGTATTCACATTCTTTGGTGCTTCCTTGATGGTGGCGAGATTCAACTTCAACAGATGGGGAAGCACTTGCGCTGGAGTCATATTAATACGGGTGAACTACCGTTGTGGCCGTTCCACCCGTTGTTGATTTGGTCTGGACTGGTTGTAGCGAGGCTTCTCACTTGGAGTATTTTGAATCATTACGGCCCCCACAGTTGGACGACGCTCCGTCTTCCCTACTCTTCTCTGAGAATATACCACAGTTGTCTCCTTCTTCAAAGGTTTCTTCTCAACACTTGCAGCAACACCCTTCTGAATCTTTCCTGACTTGATGCCAGCTTCTATTCTTTCGCCTGTTAAGATCAAATCGGTAAACCCCGCGGAAGAGTTACCAATTAGATGATTGAAAAATGGCCCAGATAGGGTCCCTAGAAACATATCAACAAGTTCACGGTCGGTTAAAGGAGGCTGCACCCTGCCAGCCAAATCCCTCCATTTTTGTGCATATTCTTTGAATCCCTCGCCTGTTCCTAATGACATACCTTGAAGTTGGGTACGGGTAGGAGCAAGGTCAGAATTATACTGATATTGTTTGTAGAAAGCGGTGGCCAAATCTTCCCAATTTCGGACGCTGGTTCCCTCTAGCTGATAAAACCACTCCAACTGAGCTCCAAAAAGGCTGTCTTGAAAGAAATGAATCCAAAGGTTTTTATCTGTCGTATAGGGTTGGATCTTTCTCACGTAGGACCTGAGATGCATTTTGGGACAGGACAGCCCATCATACCTCACAAACACTGGCACTTTGAATTTTGGGGGAATCACAATCACGGCAACCAAACCCAAGTCTTCAAAATCCAAACCCGGTACTCTTTGTAGCTCCATGGCGGCCAACATGTCTTCTAAACCTTTGTATTTATCATCAGCTGGAGGGTATTGCTGATCAGAATAATCTTCATCCTCTTCGACCTCTTCTTCTTCTGCATCAGACTCGGAAGGTACCGCAGCCCCACCTCCTTTGCTGGTTCCTTCATCAGAAATAGGAGGAAATTCAAGCACTCTCCGAGCTTCTCCGTCAAATCTTCTCCCCAAAGTAGCCACCCCGAGTCTCTTTTTCTTATTTTTCACTGGGTCTTTGTTCCCCAATTGAGTCTTGATATCCTTCTGACCCTTAGCCAAGGTCATCAGGAGTTGCTGGAACTGTGCATTCTGAGCTTGTAGGTCTTTGACTGTTTGCTCGAGATCCATCCTATTGAAATAAACAGCAGACAGATAAGGAAACCTGGCGTGAGACCTGCTTATGCACATGATGAATGGTATGCTTATGTATGCAATGCATTCAAGGATTTAGGACATTCAAAATTGTTTCAGACAAAGAAGAACGCATGTCATATTAATAAGAAGAAATTTGTTAGTACATAAATGCCCCATGGGCCAAATATTACAAAATAACTTCTCAAGGCAAAAATACATTGCGCATCCTCTTTGGTGCGATGTAGGTGTTGAGGGCCTCTTGCTCATGGAGTCGGCGGGTAAGCTCTAGAACCTTCTTCTCACTGGCGTAGAAGCTAGCTTCAAAAGTATTTCGTTCCTCCTTGAGCTGAATCCAACTTTTCTGCATTTCCTCCCACGATGTAGGCATGTCTGGATGTAGGATGGTGTAGGGAACCTCTCCTTCCTTGACGGGCTCTTTAATCACCGGGAGAACATGAGGGTAAGGCATCATCAGACTTTGGGATCGGGCTCGTACCCACTTGAGATAAGGCTCAAGAGGGATGGAGTTCTTGTGTCCCAGAGTCTTGCTATCAACCTTGTTGGGTCTTCCCCAAGCTCTGATGAATCTTTGGCGAAGTCCTTGCGCATCGTTGTCGAAGTCAAAAACTAGGTCAGGAATCAACATGTCATGAGGGCCATCCCTCCGTGCATATCCAAATTGCCTCAAAGCTAGGCAAGGGTTGTAGGTGATACCTCCTCTAATTCCAAGTAAAGGAACATTAGGGAATTCTCCACAACGATCGACGATGATGACATTTTCTCTGGACCTAGAACACCAATGTACATCAGAGTGAGTAAGAGTCATCAACCGTTGGGACCACCTTGAGCCTTGGTCATTCTTCAGGACAGATTGTGGAAGGTGCGAAATAAACCACCTTGCAAGGAGAGGAGTACAGCACATGAGAACACCCCTCTTTCTCATTGTTCGTGTGTAAAATGAGTGAAGAATGTCCCCAAGCAATGTTGGTATTGGATTTCTGGACAAGAAGATTTTGACGGCGTTGACATCTACCAATTGGTCAGGATTTGGGAACAAGACCAACCCATAGATAAGGAGTGCCACAATTTATTCAAAGGCTTGTAGGTCCAATGAATTCCAACACTCTTGTGCCTTCTCAAACAAGAATTTGGCTAAGAATCCTTTGACGCCGCTTCTGGTTTCCCAATGCCCCTTGATGTCGGATGGTTGTAGATGTAATGCTCGAGCAACATCTTCCGCCTTTGGTTCCTTTTCCGTACCGTTGAAGGGTAGTTGATTAAGGATAGGAATTCTCAGGAGTTGAGAAAACTCCTCCAAAGTGGGCACCAACTGGTAATCAGGGAAAGTGAAACAGTGGTGAAGAGGGTCAAAGAACTGAAATAGCACTTTCATCATGTCTTCTTCAATGCTGGTGTTGACTAGGCTGAGCAGTCTACCATGTCTTTCACTGAAGGATGAGGTTTCCGGAATTCTTGAGGTGAGCTCCTTGAGTTGAGGAGAGATTCTCACAAGGTTGACTTGAATGGTGTTTCTGCGAGGAATTTCCATGACCTATAAAACAAGAACAAAGATGAAGATCCAAACCCTTGAAATGGTTAGTGAATGCATATGATGTTTTATGATGTTTATGATGTGTGCACAAAACATATGTACAAGCAAATCATACCAAACCCTAGTTTCAGGCTTGCATGGGGTTTCATAGGTAAGTACCCTCTTGAGTGTAGTTGGCTTAAAAACCTGTCCTATAAATAGTAACCGGGTTCTAAGGAGCTCAATATCACGGGATTGTTTTCATTGTTCATTGTTTTGGTTTAGCCACTTAACTAGCGACCAAAATATTCCAAGAAAACAAACCTCAATGAGTGTAGTATCGAGTATCTACCAACTTCGGACTGCACCAAAGCCGGTCATCTCACTACCCCTAATAGAAGGCCAATATGGTCAAGTAAGGTTCTAGGTCATTAGTGCTTAGTGACATCACTCAGCGGCCCCGTACTCTCCTTGATTGAACTCAAGGGTTACCGGTACTCACAAATATATCGCACTAATATAGCTATTGCTTCGACCGTGTCGGTATACCCCGCACAGTTTCCACAACGTATTGCTATCTATGAATGTTTCCCAAAATCCGGGTGTAGGATTGCAAACCCAAACAATAGAACCAAGATATAAAGCAAACAATTCAAACAATTAGTCATGCAAGAGGGTGATCTAAACCCTAAGGTTACTCCACTTTTAAAATTCTCCCCAGCAGAGTCGCCAGTTCTGTGATACGGTGGGAGAACTGACTATGGCTTTGCGTTTGTTTTCGCAAATGTTTCGGTTGAGCAAGAGTCGCCACCGACTTTTTATTTTATCCTAAGGAAAGGTTTAAAAAGCACAGCAAAAACCTTTGAGATTTTTCTTGGGTTCGGGGAGTAGATTATAGGAAGGGAAGGTATTAGCACCCTTTCTATCCATGGTTATCCATGGGCTCTTAAGTACTTTCTTAGATCAACTTGCCTTGGTTTTCAATTGTTTTAAATGGTGCTTGGTGTGTGGTTTTGAAAATGTTTTGAAAAAGATGCCTTGTATAGGCTACCCTTGTAACAATTCTTTACTCGAATGTTTTACAAAAGGTGTTTGTCTTTTTGAAAATATGTTCCAAGGTTTTTGAAAGTTTGTTTTGAAAGTGTTTGTGAAGTGTGGTTTGAAAATAGGCAAGTGTTTTGTTTTGTAAGTTGACAAGTACTTAAGAGCTATCTACCCTAAAGTTCTCAAAGATTTTTGTTATGTTTTAACCCTTTTGACAATTTTGTTCCACCATTGCATTGGGTGGACAATCTTGTATTAGGAGGTGAAAGGGACGGGCGCGGGTCATCGTTTAGACCATAATTGCAATAGTGCTAAGTATCTTTGGGCAATTTCTCTTTGAAAGAGACTTGATCATTTTAGGCAACTTTTCGAAAGCGTCATTGAGGGACTATGATCATTTGATTGTTTGTTTTACCCAAAGAAACCTAACATGCAATATGGCCCATTTATTTGAAGGCAACAAAGTGGAATACCCTAGGGGTGCAAGTGTGATATGTGTTGTCCATTTTCATGCTTGATTGTCTTTGCAATTAGGTCAAACTATTTGTTTTCTTTTTATTTGCATACAAACCCTAATTCTAGCATGGTATATTTAGAAAGCGTTTAAAGTGCGAAAAGTAAAATTCCTACACTATTACAACACAATATGGGAAGGGGGTACAAATGTTCAAATGGGGGGGGTATTTAGACAAGGAAATTAAACCTAGCTATTACATCAATTTTGGGAATATTTACAAGATAATTGATTGCATAAATTAAATGGAAAATAAAATAAAGATGCAAAATGCAAAAAAAAGGTTTTTATATGTATGAAAAAAAAAGTATTATTTATGTCAAATAAATAAAATAAAAAAAGGTATTATTTTTGGAGTTTTTGTATTTTAAGGGTGAAACCCTAATTTTTATTAAGTAATATATATATTATTTAATTTATACAAGTATTTATTTATTATGTACAAAAATAAAATAAAAATGAAATATATTTATAAAAAGTATTTTTTTTATGTTAAATAATAATAAAATAAAAATGTATGTATTTTGGTATTTTTGCCCTAAGTATATTAATATATATAAATATCCTTATTATTTACTAAATAAATATTATATATACAAAAATAATAACATTTAAGATTTATAAAAAAAGTATATTTTGTATAAAATATTTTCAAAAGAAAAAATGAAACAAAAATCAGAAATAAAGTATATTTGCATTATTTTTCCTATCTATTCTAAATAATATATATATATATATATATATATATATATATATATATAGATTTATGTACAAATGTCCATATAAACAAATAAATACTTAAAAAATATAAAAATGGTGTAAAAAATATTTTTCATGTTTTTAATATTATTAGCAAAAATAAATAAGTCAAAATGAAAAAAGAAAAGTCAAAAAATCATGAGAATAAACATAATGGGCTCAGGGGGTATGAAACCAAAAATGTGGTGTGAAAAGAAAATCAGAAGCAAGCCCAGCCCATGAAGCTTCTTCTTCAACCTCTGAACAAAAACGTTCAAAAAACGCGCGCCTGTACTTCCAATTCAAACACCTGGATTCTTTGATCTTTTGCACAAACTTCCAACATAAGAAATGTTAAGCATTGAATCACGATTCTAAATATATAAAAAACTCATCCTAACTCTCAGAAATGAGAGAGAATTTTGACATTCCCAAATCCTGACCTAAGTTTTCTGCCATATTCAAACCTTAAATTCTCACAGCTCAAGCAAAATAAATGAAAAGTAAAAGCATGTACAGATTCAGGGGCATGAGTAGAACACTTCTTATTCACAAACTTAGAGCTAATGATGCCTAGACTAAGAGTTAGAAGTTCAAGAAAATACCTGTTCAGTTGAAGTTCTATCTGGAAATGGGGGAGCTTTCAGAGCAAGATGATGATCTGTACAGCTTGCCTGAAGTGTGGTGATGCTATTCCAATGCTTACTTTTCCTTGAGACACCTTGAATCGAGCTATGGACCTTCAACTGCAAAATAAGAAAGTGAAAATGGTGGAACTGGTTAGAGGAATTACAGGTCGTGTTTTAGGTTTTGGTTAGCTTGCATTGATGCTAGGGAATGTGTTTGATGAGCTTTGGGCAAGAAAACATGCAAGGGATGAGAGTTGGCACTCAAACTGCAGTGAGAACTCTGTTTGAGCAGTTTGAGGGTGGTTCTGAGTTTGTGGAGGTATTGGAGGTATTGGAGTCGTATGCTAGCTTAGTTAGGATGATTAGAAAGTGTCTACAATATTTTCTTCAGGTTTCTAATGCTGAGATCAAAGTTCTGTTGTGAAATGCCAAGTTTCTTAACACTTAAGCAAGCAAAGCCAAGTTGATGTTCTAGGCAAGTAGAGGTCCCCTAAACATGCTGCTAACCTTGTCTTGATCAGAGTGTTTTTCTCATAATCTTGTGCCAATTGGATTTGATCTGTACCTCTTGGATTTGCATTATGACATAAAGCTTGCTTTTGCAAAAATGGCCATTTTGCTTTTTCCATAAATGGCTTAATTCAAAATGTAATGCATAAACTCATGAAACAAAGCCTTAGCACAATGAACATGCATTAAATTATTGAGTGTTGGATGGTTTAAGGGCCTGTAATGTAGCATAAACCAAGCTGACTTGAAGATGGCATAAGTTATGAACATGTACATGACCAATTCAAAAGTGAGTTTTTGCCATATTGCAAAATTCGAATCTCTCAAGTTATGAGGTTGTTTGATGAGTTCTTGGACATTTTGGAAAGCTTGGAGTGTGTACTACAATCCATCTTTGAATTGCAAATTGAAATTCCAAGTGGAAGTGTATGGAAAATGGCCTTGAAGTTAGGTAGAAAATTCTCATTTCAAACCCTAATTTGCAATTTTTGATTTCTTGGTGAACAAGTTTCATGATTTGGCATGTTTTGATGAAAAATGAATCTTGACCCTTGATTTTGACCAAAAAGTCAAAGTTTGACTTTTCAGTATACAGTCAAAATTGATCAATTGACTGGGAAATCCAACTGTCAATCTTGTGTACTTGGGATCTTTTGAACTTGTTGAGCATGTCAAGACAATTCCATGGGGTCTTTGAGTCCATATGTGAGCTTGGTTTGCCCTTGGTTGGGTCAAACAGTCAAATATTGGCTTTGTGCAGTCAAAACCCTAAAAATGACCATTTTGCCCTTTTGGTGATCTGATCAAATTTCTTGTGGAATTGTGATCCAAACTTGATCAAATGGTTCATATGAGTTCATAATATTGATGTGGGTCAATTTTCATGAGATTTGACTGTCAATTGGTCACAGTTGACTTTTTCCCCAATACAGCTGATTTCTAGGTCAACTGTCCAATTAACTGGGCAAAACTTGGAATCAAGACTTGAAACTTGATATGGATAAACTTGGGAGTCCAATATGAAGCAAGAAGGTCATCTTAGGCATTTTAGGTCAAAACATCTTTGTGCAAACACAAACCCTAATTTGGGTCAACAGTGCAAGGAGAAGTCTTGAGCAGATGAAACCTTAACTGGATCTTGATCTTCAAGAGCCTTGTGATGAGAAATGTTGAGAGAATGGGAGTGCAAATTTTGGGGTACAACAGTTCCAAATGTGAAAATACCTGCAAAGTTCAAAGTATCGGAGTCCTAAAAGTACAAGGGCAACACTTGCTCTCGTGCTTATTTGGTGATGTATGTAAGGAGAATGTCTACTCATATAGATGATCAACGCTTGTTGATTCATTTCTTTCAAGACAGTTTAATCGGTGCAGTGTTGAAATGGTACATGAGCCTGGACAGTGCTAGTATTCATTCTTTTAACGATTTGGGAGAAGTGTTTATCAGACAATACAAATACAATGCGGACATGGCGCCTGATCGTGATCAACTCAGGGCCATGGTCCAGAAGGACAAGGAATCATTTAAAGAATATGCACAGACATGTCGTGAGGTAGCTGCCCAAGTGATTACCCCAATGGAAGAAAAAGAGATGACAAAGATTTTTCTGAAGACACTAGGTACATTCTACTATGAAATAATGGTGGGGAGTGCGCCCAGTTATTTTACTGAAATGGTGGGAATGGGCGTCCATTTGGAAGAGGTTGTAAGAGAAGGTCGTCTGACAAAAAGTGAAGGTTCCAGCAATATGAAGAAGCTATCATATGGATTTGTTAAGAAGAAAGAGGGGGAGACGAATGTTGTTATTCAAGAGAGAAGGGTTAATCCTTCTAGAAGAAATCATCTACGCCAACAACAGGTTGCCTTGGTAACTCCGGTTGTAAATGCAACTCCAACTATAGTTGCTTATCAAAGACCAGCCCCTCAGGGAAGTCAAGGGCAGAATCAGAGGAGATAACCTTTTGACTTTATCCCTATGAATTATGCAGAGCTACTCCCAGATTGATCCAGAAAAATTTGGTCCAGACTAGGCCACCTCCTACTATATCATCCCCTTTACCTTGGTACTACAAGGAAGATCATACGTGCGCTTTCCATCAGGGTGCACCAGGGAATAATGTAGAAAATTGTTATCCTATGAAGTCTAAGGTACAGAAAATGTTTAGATCTGGCCTTTTGTCCTTCAAAGATGTCAGTCCTAATGTAAAAGATAATCCTCTCCCAAAACATGGAGGAGCGAATGCTGTTAACATGGTTGCTGGTTGTCTAGGGGACTTCCACATTTATGATATTAACTTGGTTAGAAAAGACTAGGTAAATATGCATGCATACCTTTACGAGTTTAGTTACTATACTCATGACCATGCTGGTTTTGGTATCTGTAGTACAAATATACAAGGTTGCGATAAGATAAAGGCTAATTTACAGAAGATGATGGATGAGGGCCTCATCCATATAATTAGGCCTAGGGCAGAGTATGAGGAGGAAGTGAAAATGGTCTATGGATGTCCTTGAGAATTCGGGATCTTTGATGTGGTATATATGAATGATGATATCATACAATTGCATGCTACTTTCTTCCACATGGTTGGTCAGGTAGAGCACCACTATGGATTTTGTCGGGTTTGCTGTAGGGACTCCCGAGGATGTTCAATTGTGAGAAAAGGTATTCAGTTGTTGTTGGATAATGGAACTATTAAGGTTTCAAGCCAAAGAGATGATTACCATGAGGTTAATGAGATTGAGGTTTGTTTGGCTGAGGAAGAATCATATGATGAATATGATTCCGCGAATGAATTCTTTTCCTCATATGAGGGTATATTCTCTGGCGATGATTCTTTGATGTCCAAGTTTTCTGAAGAAGGTGTGAATGTGATTGTTCCATGTTTCAGTGATTCCTCCCCTGTTGAAATTGAATACTATAGCAAGCCAGTTGTTTCCCTTGTGGTGATTTGCTTGCCAGGGCCCATTCCTTACAAATCAGACAAGGTTGTACTGTACAAATACAATGCTACAATTTTAGAGGATGGTGTGGAAGTTCCCATCCAGCCTTTGTCTAGTGTTGGAAATATTGTTGAGACTAGTATAGTGACCCGCAGTGGTCGTGTATTTGCATCAGTTGTTCAAGGAAATGATAATACTGTTAAGAAGTCTATGGAAAGTGTTGAAGATAAGAAGGCTGCAGGGGAATTCAGTGGTACTACCCTAGAGAAGGACGTAGATGATATTTTAAAGATATACAAAATGAGCGACTACCGAATTATGGATCAGTTAGTGCAGACTCCTTCAAAGATATATATCTTGGCATTGTTGATGAATTCTTCTGCCCATAGGACCAGGCCTTCATGGAGTATGACATGCCATTAGATTAATTCAACAATGTGGTAGGTAATATTACATCACGTAATAACCTAAGCTTTTGTGATGATGAATTTCCTGACGAGGGGAGGAATCACAATTTGGCTCTCCACATATTCATGAACTGTAAAAGCGATTCACTATCAAATATGTTGATTGATAACGAATCTGCCTTGAATGTGATACCGAGGAGTACGCTGATGAAGTTGAAATATCAAGGGGCTCATATGCGCCCAAGTGGTATTATTGTCAAATCTTTCGATGGTTCATGGAAGTCGGTTATTGGGGAGGTCAATCTGTTTATTCATATAGGCCTGCATATGTTCCAGATCACTTTCTAAGTCATGGATATTGTACTCGTATATAGTTGTCTACTGGGAAGACCATGGATACATGAAGGAGGGGTCGTCACCTCCACTTTACACCAAAAGCTGAAATTCGTGCGTGAAGGCAAAGTGGTTATTATAAATGGAGATCAAGCATTTTTGATATCTCATCTATCATCTTTCAGTATTGTAGAAGGAGATGAAGCTGATGTGGGGACCTAGTTCCAGGATCTGTCTATTGATAATGTAAGAGGGAATGAGAACACTATGACTTCTTTCAAAGATGCTTAATAGGTTATGCATAATGGCCCTAGTAAAATATGGGGGCAGATTGTTGATCCATCGGTAAACAAGAACAGGGTTGGTTTAGGATTCTCTGCCAAAAATGGCAAAGGAAAAAGTTTGAAGTCAAAGTCTACTATTAGCAGTTATCATGATGTTTTCCGCAGCGGAGGCTATCTTCATCCAACTGTTTCTGGAGTTAATGCTATTGAGGAGGATGAAGAAGATCAGGAAATGCCGAATTATTTGCATCCATGTGTAACACGGTGGGAAAACTGACTTGGTTGTTTTGCGTTTGATCGTAAATGATGTGGTTATCAAGAGTCGCCACCGGCTTTTCTTTTATCCAAAAGGAAAGGCTAAAAAGAACAGGAAAGACCTTTGAGATGTTTTCTTGAGTTTGGGGGGGGGGGGGGGGGGGGTAGATTATGAAAAGGGAAGGTATTAGTATCCTTTTCATCCATGGTTTTCCATGGGCTCTTAGCTACTTGCGAGATCACTTGCTTTTGTTTGAAAATATGCTTTGTGTGGTTTTCGATAGTATTTTGAAAAGGTGTCGTCGATTAGGCAAACTTTGTAATGATTCTCGTTCGTAAGAATGTATAAAAATGTTTTTCAAGTTTGAAAGATGTTTGTTGAAAGTGTTGGTGTTTGTTTTTGAAAATAGCAAGGATGTTTTTGTTTTGAAGTTGAGCAAGTAACTAGGAACATTCTACCTACTCAAAAGTCTTTCATGTTCATTTCCTCTTTCCTTTGGCATTGATATCTTACCATTGATTTGGTAAGCAACCTTATCTTTGGATGTAAAAGGGACGGGTGTGGGTCATCGTATAGCCATGATTAGAAATGTTGTAAGATATCTTAGCATTTTCTTTAGGGACTAAGATCATTTTGAAAGGCAACATGGATAGCGTCATCGAGGGACTATGATCTTGTATTTTTTGCTTGTTTTTGCTAAGATACCTCACATGCATAATATGGCCATTTTTGTAAGGCAACAAAGTGGGTTTACCCTAAGGGTGTTTGTGTGCAAGTGTATTGATTTACATGCTTGATTTGTCTTTGATTAGGGTTTGCTAAGCATTGATTTTAATCTTTCCATACAAAATCCTAATTACTAGCATTTGTATATAAAGCATTTAAATTGCGGAAAATAAAAATATTAAGCTATTACATCATTTAGGGGAGGGGGTGTACAAATTTACAAATGGGGATTGCAAGAAATTAAATCTAAATAATTATTACAACCATATTGAATCTGAATAAATGTACAAAATTGAATAAGTAAAAAAGCAAGAATGTAAATGTAAAGAGAAATGTGATTTTTGTTTGGTTTTTTTCATGAAAAGGGTTCTTGACTTAATTAATTAAAATAAAATAATTAACTAAAAAAAGAAAATTAAGGTTAAGTTAATGAAATAAAATTAATTTAAAGAAAACAAGTTTTTTTAGGGTTTTTTGTGAATTTAATTAAACTAGTAAATAAAAATAATTAAATAAAAGTCCTAAATTCTAACTTGATTTTAATTCACAAGAAAAATAATATAATAATAATTAAGATTTATTATATAAGTATTTTTTAAAAAGGGAAATTAATTTATTAAAGAAAATGTTTTTGTTCTTTTAGTTTTATGAAAAATAAAATAATAATAAACTAAATAAATATAAAAGAATAAAAATATAATTATTTTTGGAATTTTATTAATGAAAATAATAATAATAATAATAATAATAATAATAATAATAATAATAATAATATTAATATTAATATTAATATTAATAATAATAAAAGATGAAATAAAAATAAAAATAAAAATAAAAATAATAAAGTCAGGGGGTTTAATATTGAATTTGGGAGGTAATGTTAAGAAAAAGTCAGGCCCAAGAGATTGCTTGTCCAAGCGCTTCTTGAAAGGGGAAATGGCAAAAAATGTGGAAAAAATGAAAAAGGCAGCACGCTGAGGTTCGAACCCATGACCTCTCGATTACCAGCGCGTTGCCTTACCACTGGGGTGGCTGTACATCCGTTAATATAACTGAAATGATAAATATATAACGTAAAACAAGTCCTGAACACTTCATCTTCAACCTCCAGCCAGACCAACTGTAACTTCACCATTTCTCAACAAAAATGGAAAATGCAATCATGAAAGTTGCTCCATTTTTCTATACGAATCCAACATATAAATATCATAAGCTATAAATCAAAGATGAATGAGAATTTTTGAAAGTACCAAATTCTGACCTAATTATTTTCAGAGGTTCAATCCTAAAATTCTCCTAGCTCAATCCATATAAATAAAATCTATGGACATGTACAGCTTCAGGGCAATGATGTCTACATTTTATCTTCACAAATGCAAGCCTAACAATGCCTAAGTAATGAGATATAAGTTCAAGAAAAATACCTCAAATTTGGAAATTGTGAAATGCAAATGAGCTTGATTCAAGGTGCTGCGATGATCAAGTTAGCTTCCTCAAGTTCCCAGGAAGCTAATGCAATGGTTTGCTTGAGAAATGGATGGCTGGAACGGCTTGGAGAAGTCAATGTGCAGACTCTGTTTTTTGGTTATGGAGGTTTTGGTAAATGGTGTTACAGTTCTAGAATGAGGATGAGGATGAGTAGTATTTGATGTAAGGAAGCTTTTTGAACCAAAAGGCCAAGAAACGCACGAGGGAAATATGAGTTTGGTGTTCAAGGTCAGAAACTATGCAACAATGGAGTTTTTTGGGCAATTTCTGATTTGAGAGAGTTTTGGTGTGTTTCAGGGTGCTTTTGCTCGTGTTCTAGCTCACAAATAGTGCCTCTATTTATAAGCAACAAGTTTGGAAGCTTGTTGTTGATCAGAATTCAAAATAACAAGTTAAGCATAACATGTGATTTTTGAGAAATCCAAGTTTCAAAGCTGTGTGTACTTGCTAAGATAGAGTGGGTATGCTTTAAACACACTTGCTTCTGACTTTGTAGATGGAGTGTGATCAGAGGGAACAAGTTAGAGGCTCAAGAATTGACTTTGTACATAAAGCTTGCTTTTCCAAAATGGAAGTGTTCACTTTGTGCCATTAATGGAAATGTGAATTGGATAAAGCTTAAACCACTTGGATTAAAGCTCAAAAGTTTGTGTAATCCATTAATGATGGATAGATACACAAGTTAGAAGGCCTGCAAAGCAAGATTATGCAGCCTAACATTGAATTTTCAATTTTGTTCATCATGAAAATGACCTATAATTTTAGTTTGAAACCCTAAATTCCTCTCTTCGATTCTCCTTGCTAAAGAATGATCTCAAGGAGTTCTTAGACATTTTATAAATCTTGTAACATTCTCTACAACTCCTCTTTGAATCACTTTTTAAAATTCCCCTTGGAACTATGTGAAAAATTGCCATGAAGTTAGGTCAAAATCCTGCCTAAACTAGGACAAAATTTTCACTAAGTATTTAGTTTCAAGACCATGACTTCATGAATTAATAACTTGAGATAGAAGAATTTATAGGAGAATTTGTGTAAAGAAATGTTGTATATATCATGGAGATCTACAACTTTCATGTTTAAAGTTTCTTTTGAATCATCTTGCATCATGGTAAAAAATTGGCTCAAAGTTGTAAAAAAATATGAAGTTTTCAACACTTAGGAAAATATCTAAGTTTGAAAACTTTGACTTTTCAAAATGAAATCTTGACTTTTTGATTTCTTGATGAAAAAGTTTCATATTTTGACATATTTTGATGAATTGTGATCTTTGACACTTGATTTTGACCAAAAAGTCAAAGTTTGACTTTTCAGTGTACAATTCACTTTTGATCAATTGACTGAAAATCAATTATCAATCAAATGACTTTGAGCAATGTTTTGAGTCATGCCATTAGGTCAAAATGATGCAATTGAACTATTGGGATTATTACTCAAACCAATTAACCATTTGCTAGGTCAAAAATGAGAAATTGCCCTTTCTCAATCAAAACCCTAATTTTGACCATTTTGTCCTTTTGATTATCTGATCAAATTTCTTGAGGAATTATGGTCCAAACTTGATCAAATGATACATATGAGTTTATAATGTTTATGTGGATCAAAAATTATGAAGTGTGACTGTAAATTGGCCACATTTGACTTTTTCCCCAATACAGTTGATCTTTAGGTCAACTACTTAATTAACTGAGCAAAAATGTGATCCAAGGCTTGAAACTTGACATGAGTAATATTGGGGGTCCATAATGATCCATGAAAGTAATATGAGGCATTAAAAGTTCAATTATCCTTGTGCGATCTCAAACCCTAATTTCAGTCATCAGTGCTTAAGGAGGTGTCTTGAGCTGATCAATTCTTGTGCAGTCTTGAACCAAGGGAGATCTTGTGAGAAAATATTTGATAAATGAGAGGGGAAATTTTAGGGTTCAAAAGCTGCCCCTGTTCAATCTTCTTAAACTTGAAGAGTTAGATTGGCGGATCTGCCATTCGTGGCTTGAAGGTGGAAGATGATTGGACACTAAAGTGCCCAGAAATTTGCACTTGAAGATAAAATGGGAATGAGCTTATAGATGCCATTTGGAGGAATGATGGAGACTTGCCGAAGATGGGCTTGTAGATGCCATACAAAGGTGACTGTCGACAGAGAATGTACTAAGTCTGAACTTGATTTCAACTGGAAAATAATCAGAATAAATATTTGGAGCGACTTATCTGAACCAGAAGAAGTCTTGTACGTTGTTTGACTGGGAAGAATCAGAATAAATCTTGGAGCGATTTATCTGAATCAAAAGTGTTCTTTTTGGAAAGTATCGGGATAAACTATTGAGGGGTTTAAATTGAACCAAAAGAAATCTTGAATATTCTTTAACTGGAAAGAATCAGAGTAAATCTTTGTGTGATTTATCTGAACCAGAGAAAGCGTCTGCGGGAAAAAATCAGAATAAATCGTTGAGAGATTTAAACTGAACCGGCAGGGATCTGGAGAAGGATCAGGTTAAATCGTTGAGATATTTATCTGAACCAGAAAAAACATCTACAGGAAAGAATCAGAATAAATCGTTGAGATTAATCTGAACCCAAAGTGTTCCTTTGGAAAATATCAGGATAAATCGTTGAGGGGTTTAAACTGAACCAAAAGAGATCTTGAGTATTCTTTAACTGGAAAGAATCATAGTATATCTTTGTGTGATTTATCTGAACTAGAGAAAGAGTTTGTGGGAAAAAATCAGAATAAATCATTGAGAGATTTAAACTGAACCGGCAGGAGTCTGAAAGAAGCATCTGTTCTGTAGATGGTTGATCAATCCTTTCTTGGGAATTGATCTGTAATTGTTTTGTTGAAAATTTGATGATAATTTTCTGTTGATTGATCTTTCCTGAAAAAGATGAAAGGTTAGTTGCATGTAATGTCATGATGTATGAAATGCATGGTGTAGTGATGTTCTCAAAATAAAGGAGATTGTATCATATGTATTTGTGTTGTCAATGTTATGTCGTATGGATGCGATGTATGGACATGTTAATTGTTATGCCGCAGTGTTGCTGGGGAAAATAAATCCTCGAGTATTGCTGGGTACAAAGGGTGTAAGTCTTCATGTTTTGAAGTTGCTGGTGAGTTGATGAGCTTCCATTTGTTAGAGAAATAAACTTTGTTGTGTAAAGGAAATGTCGTGTATTGCTTGTGAAATCCTGTTGATGAATCCTGAGAAATTGGGCGACTTTTACTAGGGAGTGATAACTGGAAGCTTTGTTCCGCTGGGGATGTGAGAGAGCTTTATATCATTAAGCTGCACACTGTGGGGGATTTTATGGAACAGTCTAAAGATATTATCCTATTTCTTAAAGCCATTAGTGATTGTCTTTCTATTTTCTGTTCCTTTTCTTGTTTATTTGTAAACAATAGTCACGTTCAAATGCATATGTTCAAAAATAAATCATTGGACGTTTTTGTAAAAAAAACACAGAAATAAATAAAAATAGATAGTTTTTCACTTTCAAATTGATATCTTTGTATTTAACTTGAATAAGTATTTTTGTACAATGAGACGAACATTCTAGTAAGAGAAATGTCGTCGTAGAAAAAATGAAAATTTGATACAAAGAAAAGATAGCTATGTGAAATAATCCCATGGGGTTCCCCTTCTGCTATAGCCTTCATGTCTCTGAGCGTCTTGTCCACTTGTTGCCTTGTCCGAAGTTGATTGGATTGATTAGACTCGTTGAGTTTGTCAGTCGATGCTAAAGGTTTTCTGTAAGGTGATCCAACGGAACATAGTCATACGCTTTAATTCCCTAACTTGCTCCTGGACCGCCCTTTCAGGTTTTCAGTCCACCAGTGTGATACGGTGGGAGAACTGACTTGTGTGTTTTGCGTTTGTGTTCGCAAATGTTGCGGTTTAGCAAGAGTCGCCACCAACTTTTCTTTTATCCAGAAGGAAAGGTAAAAAAGCATAGGAAAGACCTTTAGAAATGTTTTCTTGAGTTTGGGGGGTAGATTATGAAAAGGGAAGGTATTAGCACCCTTTTCATCCATGGTTTTCCATGGGCTCTTAGTTACTCACTAGATCACTTGCTTTTGTTTGAATGTGTTTGTGGTGTGTGTTTTGAGAGTATTTTTGAAAATGTCTTTGTAATGGTTCTCGTTTCTATAAGAACGTGTACAAAGTATTTTTTTCGAAAATAGTCCAAAGAGGTGTTTGTGAGATGTGTTTTTGAAAGTGATTTTGAAAAGGGTTTCCTTTGTAATGGTTCTCATTTCTATAAGAACGCGTACAAAGTGTTGTTTTCAAAAGTGTTTCAAAATGAGAGTGTTGGTGCATAAAATGTTTTTGTTGTGAGCAAGCGAGTAACTAGGAGCAAATCTACCTACTCAAAAGGTCTTAAATATGATTTCCCTCCTCCTTTAGATGATGTTATCTTAACATTGATTTGGTAAGAAGCCCCATCGTTGGATGTGAAGGGACGGATGTTGGGACCTTTGTATAGTCATAGAAGGCAACCCATGGAACGTTTTAGCAATGTCGTTTTAGGGACTAGATCGTTTACCGAAGGCAACATCGAGGGTCATCGAGGGACTACGATCTTTTATCGAGTGTCTTTGCTAAAACGCCCATGTTCGAGGGACATGACTATTTTTCCAATAGGCAACAAATGGGATTACCCTAAGGGTGCGTGTATACAAGTGTGTTTGATTGCATGCATTTAGTCTTGATTAGGGTGATCTGTTTGTTAGTTTTAGTCTTGCCATACACGCCCTAATTACTAACAATATATGAAAGCAATAAAAGTGCGGAAAATAAAGATTTTACGCTATTACAATCATACTGGGATGGGGGTACATATATACGAATGGGGATTGCAAGTAAAATTAAATACTAAGTTATTATTACAACCATATTTAAATGCATAATATAAGAAATAAAAGGACTTGTTTAGAAAATGTTTTTGTCTTAAGGAAATAAATTAAAAGGAAAATATTTTTATGTTTTTTATGTTAATATTAAAAATGATGAAAAGGAAAATAAATGCAAGATAGAAACAGCGAAAAACAACTAGGATCAGAAGTTCTGGAGCCAAGAGCACTGTGACTCAACAGGAGACGTCAGTGGGTGTCAGAAGTTCTGAGTTGGCAAACTCTGAGGTCTTGCAAAACACGTTAGAGGAAAAACACAAAAGTTTTGGATTTCTATGTGTTGAGCTTCTTAATGTTAGAACAGTGAGAAAACCTTAGAAGCTCTGTGCGTGTCAAAACAGTAGGAAGAACTCAGAAGTTATGTATGGTGCTAAGACAGTGAATGAACAATCAGTAGTTCAGCATGTTATCAGCGCATGAAAATCAGAAGTTTAGTGTATTTGACATGTAAGGAGAACTCAGAAGTTATGTGCTGTGTTAGAATAGTGAGTGAACAATCAACAGTTCAGCATGTTATCAGTGCATGAAAATCAGAAGTTCTAAGTGTTAAAACAGTGAGTGAACATTAGAAGTTCAGTGTGCATTAACAGTGAGGAGAGCTCAGGAGTTCTGTGTTGTTCTAAAGCTTTGAGTGAACATCAGAAGTTCTATGTTATATTTCAACTCTTAATCAGCACATCAGCAATTTATTCAGTTCTTAATAAATAGCAAATCAGAAGGATAATAGCACAACAGTTTATAGATGTTCTAATCCTAAATCTGAGTCTATCCATAATCAAGAAGTTATGATCCACGGTTTTTCTACTTAATAAAAGATATGTACAACATTAATACTATGATATTTACATGTTAATGATGTTCAGAACGGAAAAAAACAAGCAAAGTCAAGAAGACTTACCTTGAACCTAGAGCGTGCTTGGAGCTTTGAGTGGCTGCCTTTGGATGTTCTCGAATCAGCAAGAGTAACGGAAGATAAAATGCCAAGTTCTTTTACTTCAAGGGAAGAACAAAGGTTTTGGTTTTCTGCTTAGGAATTCTGGATTTTTATGGAGGTATCACAACTTTCTTTTCTCTCTTTTTGACGATTCTCTCTCTCCAAAAGCCAGCCCCTTGGACGTGTGATGGAGAAAAGTATTTATAGGTGAACTTGTTGTGATTTTGGGGGGGAAAACAAATGGAATTTGAACCTTTTTTGGCATCCTGTTCTCTTGCTTTTTCATCAGAGTTTTCGTATGCTAGTTTGGTGCAATTATGGGATGCAGGCGTAGGCTGAACTAGTTGTTGGTTATAGGTCTGCAACAGGTTGTATAAACAAGGTTTTAGCATTTGGTCATGTTCTGACCAAAGCATTGAATATAACCTTCATATGCTGAAGTGCTGCCTTGTTCTTGAAGCAAGCATGGTGGTTGTCAGCAGGAACTAAGGAAAAGAAAAAAGCAAAGCATGGGCCTAGTATCAGAGTTTGCTATCCCAAGACAATAGAGGTACACGTGGTGGAAATCCTTTGGATAAAGACTCAAAAGTGGTTGTGAGCATTAAATGAGCATTAAATAATGATGAGACTTATCACAACCAGAAATCCTACCATGTGAACATTGTATCTTCTGCGTAGCATCCAACCTCTGATCTTTGTATCTTCTAGCTCCAGCATGTTCTGAAGGAGAACATTGCTTCCATATGTTCTTATTAAAGCGTCATGTTCCGAACCATGTTTGCAACCTCTGACTAAAGCTTTTTGTGAAAACTTGCCCAGGAGTTCTAACCAAACTCTGCCTTGCGAGCTTCCAGAATTTGCTGAGTGTTATGGTGATAATCTGGTCAGAAGTTCTGAGTTTTGTCATGCTTCTTAAACACTTAGAAAAATTTCTAAGTATTTAGAATTTGACTTTTCCAAAGTAAAATTTGACTTTTGAAATTCTTGATGAAACAAACTTCATATTCCAACATGTCTTGATGAAATATGATTTTTGAGATTTGATTTTGACCCAAAAGTCAAAGTTAGACTTCTCAGTATGCAAATGACCATTTTGCCCTTGTGAATGGCTTACTTGGAAAAATTGATAATTCAAGGCCTGGAAACTTGATAGAAGCAAACCTGGGATCCAGGGTGATCCCTTGTGAAATGAGAGGGCAAATTTTGGGGTACAACAGCTTTCCTTGTTCAATCTTCTTACACCTGAAGAGTTAGATTGGTAATTCTGCCATTCGTCACTTGAAGGTGGAAGATGATTGAACACTAGAGTGCCCAGAAATTTGCACTCGATGATGTTGTGATTGATTGTGTAGGGAATGGGCTTAAAGATTACATTTGGAGAGGTAATGGATAGTTGTTGGAGATGGGCTTAAAGATGCCATCCGAAGGTGATTGTATCTGGACTCAGCAGGATGATGAAGGAATCTTGGACGATTACTACTTCAGTAGGATGATGAAGTAATCTTGGAAGATTACTACTTCAGTAGGATGATGAAGGAATCTTGGATGACTACTACCTCAGCAGGATGATGAAGGAATCTTGGATGACTACTACCTCAGTAGGATGATGAAGGAATCTTGCACGATTACTACCTCAACAAGATGATGAAGGAACCTTGGATGACTACTACCTCAGTAGGATGATGAAGAAACCTTGGATGACTACTACCTTAGCAGGATGATAAAGGAATCTTGGATAACTATAACCTCAGCAGGATGATGAAGGAATCTTGGATGACTACTACCTCAGCAGGATGATGAAGGAATCTTGGATGACTACTACCTCAGCAGGATGATGAAGGAATCTTGGATGACTACTACCTCAGCTGGATGATGAAGGAATCTTGGATGACTACTACCTCAGCAGGATGATTAAGGAATCTTGGATGACTACTACTTTAGCAGGATGATGAAGGAATCTTGGATGATTACTACCTCACCAGGATGGTGAAGGAATCTTCGATGACTACTACCTCAGCGGGATGATGAAGGAATTTTTGATGACTACTACCTCAGCAGGATGATGAAGGAATCTTGGATGACTACAACCTCAGCAGGATGATGAAGGAATCTTGGATGACTACAACCTCAGCCGGATGATGAAGGAATCTTGGATGACTACTACCTCAACAGGATGATGAAGGAATCCTGGATGACTACTACCTCAGCAGGATGATGAAGGAATCTTGGATGACTACTACCTCAGCAAGATGATGAAGAAATCTTGGATGACTACTACTTCAGCAGGATGATGAAGGAATCTTGGATGACTACTACCTCAGCAGGATGATGAAGGAATCTTGGATGACTACTACCTCAGCAGGATGATGAAGGAATCTTGGATGACTACTACCTCAGCAGGATGATGAAGGAATCTTGGATGACTACTACCTCAGCAGGATGATGAAGGAATCTTGGATGACTACTATCTCAGCAGGATGATGAAGGAATCTTGGATGACTACTACCTCAGCAGGATGATGAAGGAATCTTAGATGACTACAACCTCAGCAGGATGATGAAGGAATCTTGGATGACTACTACCTTAGCAGGATGATAAAGGAATCTTGGATGACTACTACCTCAGCAAAATGATGAAGGAATCTTGGATGACTACTACCTCAGCAGGATGATGAAGGAATCTTGGATGACTACTACCTCAGCAGGATGATGAAGGAATCTTGGATGACTACTACCTCAGTAGGATGATGAAGGAACCTTGGATGACTACTACCTCGGCAGGATGGTGAAGGAATCTTTGGGCGATTTCTACCTCAGCAGGATGATGAAGGAATCTTGGGGAAATTTCTACCTCAGCAAGATGATGACCTTTATCTGTCGATCGATCTTTCCTGAAAAGGTAAATAGTTAGTTGTATGCAATGTCATGATGTATGCATTGTGTAATCATGTTCTCAAAATAAATGAGATTTGTGTTATATGTATTTTGTATGCATTTGCTATGAATGTTGTTGAAATATAATTTTGTCTTGGAGAATAAATCTTTGACAAGTGTTGGGGAGTTATCAAATCCCGGATTGTTGTTGAAGAGTAGGTATGTCTTCAAACTTTGCTTAGAATGTTTCCACTGAGGATCCTTGTTTTGTTGAGGAGAACTTCGTTGGGGAAAGTTAAAAACTCTGTGGAGAGTGTTGATTCCTGCTTGGGTAAAAACTTCAGGAGTCTCGGTTATTCGTTGCTCTACTGGGGAGTCAAATTTGAACTAATGTCTGGTTGGGTCCAGGCTTCACAGTAACTTACTGGGGATTATAGAGTAGTCTACTGGGAAAGAAGAGATGTGGTCCTTTGATTTGTAGTGGTCGGAGAGGTCATCTCAAGTTGGGGAATCCTGCCGTTTGTTGGGGAAATAAACCATGTTGCCAATCTGCTAGAGAGGTGATGACTTCATTGGGGAAAGTCCTCGAGGATTCTTGAGGTTGTCTCAGCTGGGGAAAGGTTTTCAGAGGTTAAACTCTTGCTGAGGAATCATCCTATGAGAAGGATTTTGGGGAGATTTGTCATTGCCCCTAGCAGCAAATGTATGTGGTATTGCCAAAAATGTTTGATTGTATGTAACCCTTTGTTGAGATTGACGTTCAATTCCCCAAGTGACGGAGATGGAGAACTGCCCTTGGTTACTCTGACCTCTTGAGAGGTTTCCTGGAATCTTGACTGGACGGCCCCAGGTGTGCTTAGATAGTGACATGTCATGCCCCCTCGTTGATAGGAGATTTGATAATGGAAGTGTCATCCTTCTTGAATTGATTTTGTTCACTGAGAGAGTTTTCGTTCACTGGATATTCATTGTGTGAATTTCTCCGCTGTCAAACAAATAGCCATATGAAAACAGTGATATTCAAGTAATGCAAAGTTTATGTTTGTCTTGAAGTTTTTTTTTTGAAAATGCGTTTTAGCGAGTAAAGAAATTTTGTAAGAAAAATGCAACTCAGGATTTTGAGTAAAGCCTTACAGGAGTCAGGATACCTTTTGTAACAGTATGCTTTCAAACTAACCCATGCTTCGATTAGGACTTTTGAAGGGTTGTAGAGTGGCTTGGTTCACGGTTTAAGAAACAAAGGATAAAGGCTCAACGTGTATTTATACCCACCCGCTCTTCGTGATGTTCTTCAGTCCTAAGCTCAGTTAATTGTATGTTTGAATTCCAATTGAGTCTGGAATGACATTTTGGTGATGGTTCAAACAAGTTTAGTTTATTGGAAGTCAGTCATTTTTTCAACATTTTTTTCATGTTGTTGAGGATTTGTAGTGACCTATTTTTATTTTTTATCCCTGATTTTTGCCTGATTGTTCTTGTTTTGAGATTACAGTCAGCGGGATGCCCCGGTTTTCTTTAAGTCTCCTTCGTAGGTTTTGACTTAGTGGGCTTTTATTTTTGAGAGATAATGACCGCCTATGTGTTTACCGTGGAAATTGGTAAACAACCGCTGATCCTCCAAAAGGTTACTTATTTGGTGACTCGCAGGATCGATCAGATTGATCCTAAGACATGGTTGATTTTTTGGGGTTTGACTAAGTCTAATGATGGTTAATGACAGGAAAGTAAAGACACTTTATGTAAATTGCATGAAGAAAAGCTTGAGAGAATAAATGAAAGGTAATAAATAAAGGCTTCGACTGGGAAAAGTAAACGAAAGGAAATAAAGTTCTGGAATATAAAAGACTTTGATTATTTTAAATGGTGTTTCATACTTACATTCTCAACAATTCTTTCGCTTACACTGGGTACTTGAATCTAAATGAGTAACTTGTATATAATGGTGACCACACGCGAAAACTACGTGAACAACTAGTATTTATACTAAACACATCTCAAGTAACCGTTGGGCAGTTACGCTGCTTCGAGATGACACCACTTGGCATGCTCATAGCATTCGACGCTCCTGATCTTGGCACGTTGCACTTGGTAACTGCTGGGAACCGTTTTCCCTCCAAACATTCGAATCTCAAACCGTTCCACTCTGAGCATCGAATACCTTTGTCGAGAAGCTCCTTCGACGTCGAAGGCAACAAGATTCCTACTTAGAAGAAATTCTCTAAGTACCTTGCCACCTTCTGATGAGCATTTCGACAGGATCAGCTGGTTGAAACCATCCCTCATGATTAATGGTCTATATTAATAAAAACAAGGGTGTCGAATTTAGGAGCCAACAAATCTCCCCCCAAGAATGCCTTATTTCGACGCTGAAAAGAAAAAGGCATTCTTTGAGATTCCATTCGACACCTGTCCTTCATTCTTAGCCACAGATTAACCTGTGCGCTTTTCGTCTTCTACCAACCAACTGACAATCCCAAGAAAAAGCCATCATTCCACCTGTACCTAAGACGTCACTTCAGTAAGGCGTTTAGCGTGCCCAATGTCTTTTCACAGATTGTCATCATGACAATTTCCCAAAAACGAGGGTGCACGCTGCACCGTTTCCTTTCTGCAGAACGGCTATGTCAGCGAAGGAGCGCCACGTGCCCCACTATCATCTGAAACATTAAATGGCCTCGAATTTTGTGATTTCCCAACCACTATAAATAGCGCTAGGTACCCCTTGTGGGACTTTTTCACGCTATTCTTCATCCAAGCTTTATTATTGAACAAAGATTTCTGCAAAAAACCTTGTTCTTCATCCACCTTCATCTTAACCCAAAAATGGCTTCAGGTTCTTCTAATGCTCCCAGTTCTAACACTCCTTCTAAAACTGCCCAACCAAAAATCTTCTCAACTGTTCTAACAGTTAACTCTAAAGGCATGCGAAGGGTTCCTGAACCCCTGGGAACTGCTGAGCGTGAAGCTTATTCTTCTCAACTGCTGATTCTGGTTGGATACTCCAACCAGGTTTTCGCCATGTCTGGCCCGTTATCCACATGCATTGATGACTCCACGAAGATCAAGAACTTCTTCCCGGTGCTTGAGGCGCTCAAACCTGTTGGGTGCTCCAAAAAGGCTACAGATGACAACGAAGATCCTGCTAAGGAAAAGATAGATCTTCATTTCTTCAATAGAGGTGTTAGGGATTTTAGGTCTAGCCCTAGCCTTACACCAGACTACAGCGCTTGGCTAGAGAAGATGGAAAAAAGCCAAGCTTCGATTTGGAAGAACCTGGGGATTTATGACCTAGTCATGCTGTCGAAGACTGGTCTCAACTACTCCTCTGAAATGCTGGTAGCCTCTTTGCTTTTCTGGGATTATACTCACTTCACTTTCCACCTGCCTTGTGGAATGATAACACCCACTCTCTTCGACGTGGCTGCCATCACCGGTCTTCGACCAACTGGGGATTATTTCGACCCAGAGGAAATGTCAGAAGACCAGATTGGGTTTTCAGCTACCAAACCCACTTACACCACCTACATCAACCATTATCACGACAGGTCGACAGCTAATGTGACAGACGTGGAGCACATTGCGTTTCTAGCCCTTTGGTTGTCACGCTTCGTGTTCTGCACGAAGTCTCTACTGGTGACGAAGAAAATGGTCACCCTTGCTACCCAGCTTCACCATGGTCAAAACATTTGTTTGGCCGAATTAATCCTGGCGAACCTGTATGAGTCGATCAGCAGTGGAGCGACTCTGTTAAAGGTCATCGAAAATAGAGCCAGTTTGTTGCTTGCAGGACCCTTCTGGCTACTTCAACTATGGCTAAATGCCACTTTTGAGTCTTTCTTACCTCAGAAAACTCAGATAAACGAACAAGCTCCGGAGATAGCCAAAAGGCGTATCGAAGGCACCAGACTGGCTTTACTGACTCCCACTGAGGGTGGGCTGGAACTCCAACAGACTTTTGCATACTTTGTCTTGATGTTTGCAGGAAGAAAAGAATTCACCTCGACCATGGCTCCTTTCGCCCGTCGAAAGTTTGGTCCATAATGGTTCACCAGGCCCCATCCCAAGTCGTCAGGTGACCGTCATCTCGAAGAACACACAATAATGTGGGAAGCATTCCTCACACCCAGAATAATGCCAATGCGCTTTAAGAGTTCCAAGAATCACCTGAGCTTGATCGCTTATCAGCCAAACTTGGTCTCTCGACAGTTTGGTATCATCCAATCACTTCCTTCTCCCATTTTTCCTAGGGAGAAATCAATGTTATATTTTTGCAATGATTATACTGAGGATGCTGCCACCAAGCATATTGGCAGGTACGCTGGTCGAACAGTACTTTCACTGTTCGACTATCAACTTAACTTCCTCTGTTCACCATCTTTCGAAGACTGGTGGAAGAGTTATTATGCTGAAGAGTTCTTCGACGAAAAAGATTTTGTGGACGAACTCCAGAAGTCCTTTGTTCTGGTCCTCGACAAAATAAAGAAATGTACGTTCACTCTCCAAATTATATTTGTCTTTCCATTTTGACTTGTAACTTGTTAATTATAACTTGTGAACGCGTCTTCTTTCAGTTGTTCGAAAGCCTGCAGCAAAGAAAACCACAGAAGGCCATCAGGGAGGAGGTCCCTCGACAAAACCTTCAGAACCGGCAAAAACCACAGAAAGCCATCAGGGAGGAGGTCCCTCGACAAAACCTTCAGCACCGGTAACCAGACTTTTATTATTTCCTTCTGGTTTTAACATCCTGATTTTCGATTCGGCGTTCTAAATAGAACTCCAATTGGTTTTCAGGAACCTGCACCCAAGAAACGACCTGCACTAACGGTCGAATATGGGAGTGACGACGAGGACGAATCTCCCCCTGCTCCTCTTAAACGGAGAAAACTGAAGAAAGATGCCCCTGCCCCTGAGCCTCGACCCACGATCAGAATAAAGGTTGCAGGGAGAAGACCCAGGCCACCTCCCGTGATCATCGAAGAGCCCACGGAGGAGGAGCTAAACGTTTTGCTCAACAAACCCGTCGAAAGTGATAATTCCAGCCCTGGGGCTGAAATTCCTCTACAAGTAGTTTCTCTGACCATTTTTAACTTAGGTGTCGATGCTCACGTTCGATTGTGTATCTTTCTAAACTAGAAGATTCTTCCTCTTCTATTTTCAGGAGACCACCGAAAGTTCAGCACCAAAAACTTCAGAGACACAAGACTCTGCTGAACACAGTAGGCAACACGAGGAGGAACTGGCGAATGATGAAGCCATTGCCGAAGCAGAGGAACAGCAACCAAAGGAAACTCAAGTGGTCGATCTGACAGAGGAGCAACATGACGAAGGGGATCATGTTGATGCTGGCACTACTGAACTACAGGTCGAAGAGAGTCATGTCGATGCAAACGCTACTCAACAACTTCAACCCCAAGCCAACGTTGCTGTAAGGGTTACCACCTCGACAAAGCCCAAGTCTAAAGAAGACTTGGCCCTTTTGAAGCAAACCGATCCCATTGGCTACCTGAATGCCATCATCGAGAGTAGGGGAAGTTCATCTGACCTTAGTCATGATGCTTCTACTGCATCGAGGAAGTCCACTTCGACTTCTCCTCTTGATGAGGCTTTGATGAAGGTCAAGGCTCAGTTCTTCAAAAAGGATCTGATGAAGGCTTTGGAGGGGGATCCTACTGCTCCATCTTGTCTGGGAGCTGTTTTGAATGCAGTCAATTTGCTTGCTGTGACTCCAGAGGTTTCCAGCTTTATCTTGGAGTTATACTCCATTGTTGACCAAGTCTCTGCGGACTATCAACGTCAGAGGGGCTTCAACAGCCAGCTCGAAGCGCTACATGGCAAGAGTTCTTCTGCCTGGACTGAGGTAGCTGAAACGACTTCTCGAATTGCAGAGTTGTCGAAGCAGAAGGCATCCAAGCAAGAAGAAATTGACGCCATAGATCGAGACAATGCCTCTATAAAGGCGCAGATCGAAGAGCTGGAGGCCAAGATAAATGCTAACACCAGGTGCAAAGAGGAGCTCCTCTCGACTGTTTCGGACACAGAGAGCCAAGCTGAAGTTACACGAGGCCTAGAGTTCGCTGAGAAGGCCCAAGCCTTTGATGACCAGATTGCCAAACTCTCTCAGGCGACTGCCTTGTGTAACAAAAGGCTGGAGCTGCAGCAGGCCAAGTACCTTCGACTTAGAGATTTTATCCCCTTCTAATTTGCTCGGCCATTTATTAACCATGTATTGTAATATTTGTTTGACAATGTAACCATTTTGGCTAATTCTTATAAAATTTTCCATTTTGGCTCTTTATGGTTAATTTGGTCATTACTTGCTATTTACTTTGATCTCTTGGAGCATAGGTTTATATTTTTTCAAATATTTGCTGTTTACTCTCAAGAGTCTTTTATCTTCACCTAACTCTTCGACTTCATAAGCTCCACCAGAAAAAGTTTGGATAATTCTGAACGGTCCTTCCTATTTGGGTGACCATTTTCCCATGCTTTGATCCCTTCGATCCATGGGGAGAATCACCTTCCAAACTAAATCTCCAGGCGAGAATGCCTTAGGTTTTACTTTTTTATTGTAAGAGTCTTCCACTCTTTTCTTCTAAATCCTTAGTAGGTCGAGAGCGCGTAGTCTTTCTTCGTCTAAATCTACTAGTTCGTCTAACATCATATCCCAATAAACCTCAGAGGGGATATCATGATGTCTCTGAACCCTTGCTGATTGAAGACAAATTTCCGCTGGCAGCACTGCGTCATGACCGAAAGTTAACCGATATGGTGTGGTACCTATGGCCTCTTTTGGGGACGTTCGACAGGCCCACAAGATCTGGTCTAACGTCTTATGCCAATTTTTTGGCTTCTTTCCTACATGCTTTTTTATCAGGCCAATCACTATTTTATTCGCTGCTTCCACTTGACCATTTGCCTGTGCGTAATAAGGTGTTGATGTTAGGAGTCTAAAGCCTGTTTCTTGAGCGAATTCCTGCATCTTTTGACCGGTGAAAACTGATCCTTGATCAGTCGTTATAGTTTCAGGGATTCCAAATCTAAAGATAATGTTCTTTTGAATAAATTCAATGACATTTTCTTGGTCTACATTGACTAAAGGAATATCTTCGATCCACTTAGTGAAATAATCAATGCCTACCAATATATACTTCTGGCTCTTTGATGATGCTGGTCGAATCTCTCCAATAAGGTCCAACGCCCATCCTCTAAAGGGCCATGGTTTCACTATTGAGTGAAGTTCGCTTGCTGGTACATGTTGGACGCCTGTGTGGACTTGACATTCCTGGCAACCCTTCGCGAACTCAACACAATCTTTCAAGATGGTGGGCCAGTATAGTCCTTGTCGAAACAACAACCATTTCATCTTATGGCCTATTTGGTGAGCCCCACATGCTCCAGCGTGCGTAGTCGAAAGGGCTATGTATGCTTCAGTTTCACTTAAGCACTTTAGCAGTACCCCTTCAGGCGTCTTTTTAAATAACTCATTACCCATGAGTACGTAACTCAACGCCCTATATTTTATTTTCCGTTCTGTCGAAGCTGCTGGATTTTGTAGATAATCCACAATGGGTTTCCTCCAATCTTGCTCTGACAAATTGTCTATGAACGATATTTCAAAGTTCCTTTGATCAGCATACCCTAGTCTTGTCGATTTCAAATCTGTTGGTGCTAGTTGCTTTTATTTTTTCTTGGACTTCGATTGCTCTTTGTAATCTCGTTTTTGAAATTTTGTACCCAGATGCAATTTGTGCCAAATCGTTGGCTATTTGATTTTCCAATCTGGGTATGTGTCGAATGTTGACCATTTCGAATTTTTTCAATAAACGATTTGCTATCACAAAGTACATAATAATATTTTCTCTTATGCACTTATATTCTTTTGTGACTTGCTTAATGACTAACTCTGAGTCTCCCATTATTTCGACCCGAGTTGCCCCTAATTCCAACAATATCTCAAGGCCAGTAATTAGAGCTTCGTACTCAGCCTCATTGTTCGAACAAGTACTTGATATCTTGTACTTGAATGTTGTTGGAATTTTTTCTGGAGAAATAATCAAGACCCCTACTCATGTTCCATCTTTATGGTTGGAACCATCGAAGTAGAATTTCCAAGGCTCTATCTCCACATAATTTATATTCTCAACCTGAATTGAGTGGTCGACTATAAAGTCTGCCACCACTTGCCCCTTCACTGCCCTAAGAGGCATAAAGGTCAAGGAGTACTCAGTTAACGCTAGCGCCCACTTGCCAATTCGGCTGTGCAGGATGGGTTTCGACAACATGTACTTGAAAACATCAAAATGAGACGAAACATACACATCAACTGGCTTTATATATTGTTTGAGCTTTGTACAAGAGAAATAAATACATAGACATAATTTTTCAACTTCGCTATATCTAGTTTCTGCGTCGTTCAAAACTCTACTAAGATAGTAAATGGGTCTTTCGACTCCATTTTCTTCTTCTTGGGATAACATGCTTCCCAAAGTTTTGTCGGATGCAGCTATGTACAATCTCATACTCCTGTTGCTGCAAGGAGGCACCAAAATAGGTGGCTTTGTGAGATACCCTTTGATTTTGTCGAAGGCTTCTTGTTGCTCTTGCCCCCATTCGAATCTTTCCTTATTCAGTCGAAGTAAGGGTGAGAAGGCTTGAGCTTTCCCACTTAAGTTAGATATGAATCTCCTCAAGAAATTTATCTTGCCTAGCAAAGATTGCAGTTCCTTTTTGTTCGCTGGCGCTTTCGCTTCCAGAATTGCCTTCGTCTTGTTCTGGTTGATTTCGATTCCTTTCTTGTGGACGACGAAGCCCAAGAAATCTCCAGCTTTTACACAGAATGTACACTTCAAAGGGTTCATTTTCAGACCATGTTCTCTCATTCTTTCAAATGATTGTCGAAGGTGGTCTATATGGTTCTTCCTGGAAACAGATTTTACAAAAATATCATCAATATATACTTGCATAAAAGTGTTAATAAAATCATGGAAGATAGAGTTCATCGCTCGCTGATATGTTGCCCCAGCGTTCTTTAGGCCAAAAGGCATCACTACCCACTCGTAAGTGCCTAAAGCCCCGGGGCATCGAAAAGCTGTTTTCGACACATCTTCTTCAGCAATGAATATTTGATTATATCCTGAATAACCATCGAGTATACTCAGGTACTCATAGCCAGCGGCAGAATCGACTAGCATTTCCGCCACAGGCATAGGATATTCATCTTTGGGTGTAGCAGCATTCAAATCTCTGAAATCTTTGCACACCCTTAATGTACCGTTTTTCTTAATCACTGGCACAATGTTTGCAATCCATTCGACATACCTCGTAGCTCGTATGAATTTGCACTTCAGCAGTCTTTCGACTTCCGTTTTGATCTTCGACAGTATTTCTGGAGCGAAGCGTCTTGGACTTTGCTTGACTGTCTTCTTCCCAGGTTTGATTGGCAACTGAAGTTCTACCAATCCTCTGTCGAGACCAGGCATCTCGTCGTAATCCCATGCAAAGCAGTCCTTGAACTCCTTTAACAAATGGATCACTTCTAACCTGAGTTCTGGGTCTATTTTTGCGCTAATGTAAGTTGGCTTTTTCTCTAACCCTTCGCCCAAGTTGATTTCTTCTAAAGGATCCTGCGCTAACATTTTGATGTTGTTCGCTAAGGGGTCCTTTTCGAATCCCAAAGGCTCATCGTCGTAGATGGCGTCGATCCTTTGTTCCTGAATTCCTTCTGGCATGATATCAGGAGGTTCTGGGTCGAAATCCTTTCCAAGACCTGCAGAAGGTAACTCTTGATCATTGGCCTGTGTGGCCATATATTTTACTTCGTCTTCGAGAGCCGTTATCATCCTTGTTTCGGCTACGTAAGCCGAAATTCGCTGCAGTGATTGTGACTCAGTCATTGTCACTGAATTCGCTTCCCCAACCGGTTGGCTGGATGTCAGTTAGCCCACTAAAATCAATGTGGGACAAGTCTTCTCTGTCCCATTGAAAACCATGCTCAGGGTGCAGGTATAAGGAACAAAAAGCATTTGGCGCTGGCGCCAAGTCGAAGTCAGGTGCTGGGCGTAGCCCTATGTGAGCCAAATTTTTGTCGAAGTCTGCCATCCCTAGATGATTTACTTCGCCCAAGTAATAGCTTTGATTCGCTTCTATATTTTCGACCATTCCATCAGGACGCCATAGTATCAACCTTTGGTGCATTGATGATGGTACAAATCCAACACCATGTATCCATTCTCGGCCCAACAAAAGATTATAATTTGGTTTGGCCGATATGACCATAAACATAGTTGGTCGAAGGATGGATCCCACCTTGATGTCCAGTTGGATCACACCCATAGTGGTCCCTATTCCGCCTTCATAATTCGACAGGACCATATTGTGAGGCTTGATGTTTTCATCGCTCTTGCCTATTTTTCTCAGCATAAAGTGAGGGATGATGTTGATGGTTGCCCCACAGTCCACCAAGATCTTATTTACGGTGGTTTCTTCGAGTTTTGCCCTTATAAATAAAGGCTTGAGGTGATTTTTCATCGCCTCTGTAGGAGGTTCGAAGAAACCATTTTGCTCTTCAGTAGCGCCATTATCCATGAAGAAGTAGCATACTGGCCTATGCTTGGCCATTTCTTGTTCGACTTCCCAATCGCTTGCTTCGACCTCCACCTGGCGGTTGAACTCTCTTGGCAAAACTGAGACTATGTTCACCATGATATCTAGGGTGTCATCAGACTCAGAGCCATCTTCGTTATCAACTTCACCCTGTTTAGGCCAGACTAGCCTATTGGTCACTGGTTGTCTTTCCAGAGGCTTCCTCTGCTTTCTCTGAGGGACATTTGAACTTGATTCTGGCTTTGGTTTGTTGGTAGCTTCCCTCTCAGCCTTTCGCCGCCTCTGGTATCTTCTCCACTGGGATCGAGACATGGGATTCTTTCCCTTGTAGTTACTTGATACCTGGGTCACTTTAGGGGTGACAACCTGAGGTTCTTTCTTATGTGTAAAAGATGAACCTCTTGGCACTTCGAAGGAGTGCCATCTTTCCTCGCTTGGCCTCTTTCGACCTGATGTTTTGTACCACGTATCAACTGGAACATTGGTTGGAGGCATGAAAGTCAGTGGCCTCTTTTCTTGATTTGAACCCTTTTGGTAGGTTCTTCTGGGGTCATGTCGAGTATCAACACTTCCCCTTCTTCTGTTTGCTGCTCTTACACCTTGGATGTGTTCAGCAGCTTTTTTGTCAAAAATCGAGCTACATCGAGGACACAACATCACTTCTGACTTTTTCTTCTGGCATCTTTGCAGGAAATCTGCCAGATTTTCATTTTCCCGAGGGAAAGCTGTTTTGTTGGCCTGTTCTTGCCTAGTTGCCTCCTCTGATGCTTTTGGTTCAGAGATTTCGACCATGTTGACATTTGTGATCGGTGGATCTGGAACTGACTGTTTAACGCTGGTTCGCGAAATGTCGCGGAAGCAAGAGTCGCCACCGTCTTTTATTTTCTCCAAATGGAAAGGACAAAAGCACAGAAAAATTCCTTAAAGAGATTGCTCTCGGTTCGGGAGGTAGGTTATAGAAAGGGAAGGTGTTAGCACCCTTTCTATCCATGGTTATCCATGGGCTCTTAGATACTTGCTCATTGTGTTTTCAAAAATGGTTTGTTTGCTTTTCAACTGTGGGTTTTAAAAAGTTTCTTTGAAAATTCCAGTTCGACTCTTGTATCGGTCCTCAAGAGTGTTTGAAAATTTGCTTTTGAAAGCTTTTTGAAAATGTGTTGGTGTGAAAAGTATTTTTGATTTGTTTTGTTTTGAATTAGAGCAAGTATCTACGAGAACCTACCTACCCTAAGGAATTCGTCTGTGTAAATGTCCTTTAAAGTAATGCCATCCCACCATTGAGAGGTAGGTAGCACCACCGTTGGAGGCGTTCGGGTCAATTCGAAGGTTCGGGACATGGTGATCACCAGAGCAATAGGAAGACACCTTAGAAGCTACCCTCATGCCAGTTCCCGGATCATGAGGACTTACTAAGACATCCTCTACTCGACGATCACCTTTCGAGGCAAGGCAACAGTGAGGCGTACCCTAGGGGTGGTGTGTGATTTGTGTGTCATGTTCAGTTATTTTGTCTTTTGTCATGTCAAAGTGATCTACGCTTGTTTTTATTTATGTCCATTCATTCTTGCATGCATCAGTTTAACAGTTAAAATATTGCGAGAAAAGTAAAAGTTCTAAGCTATTACAAAAGGCGCGGGTCTACATCGCCAAAATTAAACCAGGACCCGATTTTGACAGAAAAATAAAGAAAGTAAAGAAAAGTGCGAGAAAATTAAAAGGTTGCATGGCCTTGGGAGAGATACATAAATATTATAAAGAAATAAAATAAATATGCGAATAAGAATTAAATCGAAACGAGGGCGTTGGACCCTTTTTGCAAAATTAAAATTACATGGAATTAATTAATTAAAAAGAAAAGGAGATGTTTTTTTTGGTATTTTTTAGTATTTTAGGATTTAAATGAAAAAGGAATTAATTGAAATTAAATGCTAACCCTAATTCTATTGGCTTTTAATTTATTAAGAAAACATTGAAACCTAATATTAACCCTAATTAATTTACATGCAAATTTAATTATAAAAATAAATATTTAATTATTTAATTATTATGGAAGAAAAACAAAAAGGATGAAAATCAATTAAACCTTAGTTCTATGTTTTTTTAGGTTTTTATTATGAAAATATTAAATTAAACCCTAATTTAAAACTAATTAATTTACATGCAAATTTATTTACAAGAAATATCAAAATAAAAAATATTTATTATTTTTTTCTTTTCTGATTTTTTATGTTTTTTGTTTTTTTTTAAAAAAAAATAATTAATTAAAAAGAACAATAATTAAAAGAAAGAAAGAAAAGAAAACAAAAAAAGAAAGAATGTGAAAATGCAAACCTAGGGGGTTCAGACCCCAAATGGGAGGTTTTTTGATGGTGATTCAGGCCCATTTAGAGGCCTTGTTGACCTTTTCATGATGCGTGTACACGCATTGACTAGGGTTTATGGTGTTCTCCAAATCTACGCCTTTGGATTGCTGGAGCTGGACGCGTGGATGGTTGGATTATGAAAGTGTATCATGGACCACAACATTATACCTGCATGCGAATATTTATTGGAAAAAAATATATGGAAAGGGTGGGGACCTGGGATCGAACCCAGGTCCTGAATGTTACCAGCCTTATGCCTTGCCAATTGTTCCAGATGCGCGCTTTGTATATTAAAGAACAAACAAATATAATAAAGTAAATATGCGTTAGTGCTGATTCTTCGCGCGAAAATTTAAACAGGCCAACCACCATGCTCCACATCATCATCTTCTTCCTTATTGTTTATTTTCCTGAAAAAACATAAAACATGGCAACGGTTTTTTAAGCGTTCTCTTAGGCCATCTATGGAAAAATAGCGAATAGCCCTATGATGCTCATAAATTGAGCGCGAGGGTAGCTTCTTCTTCGTCCAAACATGCTCGATTCAATGGCGTAAGTCACGTGTCCTAATTTTACCCTATTACAAAACCCCTAATTTGAAGCTTGCAAAACCCTAATATTCTCCCATGGCAGATCCTCACACGATGCACAAAAACACAATCAAACCATTGGGTTAGCATTAGAATCAAATAAAGAACATGAATCAAGCATTAAAAATCACAAAAAATGCATGAATTGAGATGCACGACTATGAATTTTTTTCTGTACAGGGCCTGTTCGTGTTACCAATTCTTTGAGTTTTGATGAATGATTTTGATTGGAAATCGTTCAGTGAACCTCCAGGAAGGTGTTTGAACAGCTATTATGCCTTGAATCGCCCTAGAATTAGGTTTTCAGTTTTGAGTTTCTTTGCAAAAATTTCAAGTTTGTGGATTGGTTTCTAGCGCAGCTCAATGGTTCCCCTCATTAGGTTTTCGTTCTATGCTTATGTATGAATATATTAGGTCAACAAACTTGATCAGAATCTCTTGCATTCATGGCTTTTGAGATTTGATTTTCAATCATATTTTTTTTCAATCTTTTTCATGCAATTTTGTACCAATCATGATCCAATCAATCCAATTCCTTCCATATTTGATTATACACGAATTATTGAGTAGATTTCATGCACAAAAAGATTGTAAAGCTTAGGTTAAATATTTTTCATGTATTTAATTTGATTTAAATGAATTATTATCAATAAAAATTCAAATAAATAAATAAAAAATGAAGAAATACTTCCCTTTGGGCCAAGTGGTCGTGCACATGCTTGGGATGATGAATTGTGGAAGAAAAATGGGCCCATTAGCAATTTTAGGTCATTTGAATCAATGTTGACTTTTCAAAATATCCAAAAATTTCCCAACTTCCAGAAGGCATAACTTGCTCAATTTTTAAGCTTTGCTCATGTTCTTTGACATTTTGGAAAGGTATTTGAGTCCTCTAACCAATGCCTTTAGTCCCATGTCATTTGGATTTACCAATCTCAAGTTATGGCCTTTGACTTAAAGTCCCTTTTTGTTGACTTTTGAAAATGACCTATAATGTTGGAATTGATAACTTTTTGTGAGAGCATCTCTTGGACTTGAAGTATGAAGATGAGTTGTAGTAAATGTCTTTCTCTTCAAAATGAGCTTTGGATGGAATTTTTCTGATAATCCATGTGAAAGTTATGCCCTGGTCAATTTACAGTTGACTTTTCCAACTGTCCAAATAAGGAAACTTTTGCATCTTGATGATTTTTGAGCCAAACTTTGAGAATCATGATCAAGCATTGATCAAATGATGTTTGTGGCTTCAAAATGAGATGTTGACCAAAAGTTTGAACTTTTAACTGTCAAATGACCATTTTGCCCCTACAGTTGAATGTAGTGCAATTAGGGTTTTTGACTGTGCAATTTTGTGCTGAAAGTCTTGAAACTTGGTATGAGGATGCTTGACCATATTTGTAGGCATGTGAGACTTGATTGGACCTTTGGAAACTTCATTTTCTTGATCAGGACAAAAACCCTAATTTTGACTGCTTAGGAGGCCCTTGCACTGTGCAACCTTTGGGGAATTTTGAAGCTTGACTTGCAATTTCTTGAGAATATGGGAGGGAAAATTTTGGGGTACAACAGTTGCCCCTGTTCAATCTTCTTAGACCTGAGGATGCAGATTGGCTGACGTGCCTTTCGTGATCCGAGGATAGAAGATGATTGAACACTAGAGTGCCCAGAAATTTGCGCTCACATAGTAGCAGTGATGATGGGAATGGGCTTATAGATGCCATTTGGAGATTGATGGATAGGATGATGGGCTTATAGATGCCATCTGGATATTGATCGCGTAAGAGATTCCTTAGTGAGAACCTGCATACCTGCGAAAGAAAAATGAATACCTGACACGTTGCAGGAGTTGGTTTTCAGATGCTTGGTATAGATGTGTCCTGACTGGTTACAGGAGCTGAGTCTGGAGCTTCACACGATGATGAATGAACCAGGGATGGTTACTACCTTAGCATGAACGGTGAGAGAACCTTGGGTGACTTTAACTTCAACAACGCTCGTTGAGAAAATCTTGGTGGGAATTACCATCTTCGCAGTATCGGGAAGAGAACCATAGGCAATTACAATCTCAAAAGCGGACGTTTGAGAAAAACCTGAGTTGGAATTATCATCTCACGCACCGTCGGGGAGAGAACCATAGGAAATTATAATCTCAAAAGCGGACGTCTGAGAAAAACCTGGGCTGGAATTATCATCTCACGCACCGTCGGGGAGAGAACCATAGGAAATTATAATCTCAAAAGCGAACGTCTGAAAAAAACCTAGAATGGAATTATCATCTCACGCACCATCGGGGAGAGAACCATAGGAAATTATAATCTCAAAAGCGAATGTTTGAGAAAAACCTAGAATGGAATTATCATCTCACGCACCGTCGGGGAGAGAACCATAGGAAATTATAATCTCAAAAGCGAACGTCTGAGAAAAACCTAGAATGGAATTATCATCTCACGCACCGTCGGGGAGAGAACCATAGGAAATTATAATCTCAAAAGCGAACGTTTGAGAAAAACCTAGAATGGAATTATCACCTCACGCACCGTCGGGGAGGGAACCAATAGGAAATTATAATCTCAAAAGCGAACGTTTGAGAAAGACCTAAAATGGAATTATCACCTCACGCACCGTCGGGGAGGGAACCAATAGGAAATTATAATCTCAAAAGCGAACGTTTGAGAAAAACCTAAAAACTTCTACTGAGTCTTCATCAGAAAAATCTGTTGGGAGTCGATTTAGCTGGACTAGAGAAGGCCTTGGACTGGATAAGAAATCTTTGGAGTCGATTAACTGAACCGGTCCAGGTCTTGAAATATGATGGAGAATTTAGCTGAATCTTTCCTGAAAGGTAAAGGTCAGTCATATGCAATGCATGATATGGATCAAGCAATGATGTTCTCAACATAAATGAGATTTGTATGATATGATGAGTACATGCATGCTATAATGATGTATGTGATATTTAGGAATGTATGTTTTTGTCTAGGAAAGTAAATCCTTGACGGGTGCCGGGAAGTCACTCCTGGGCTGATATTGAAGAATAAGCTTTTACTCCTGCTGGGGATGATAACTGCAAGAATACCCGTAGGAGAAGATGACTCCGTTGGGGGATATACTTGGCGAATGGAATAACTCTGCGGGGAGAAAAGTACTCGGATGATCTTGCTGGGAAGCACTACTCTGTGGGGAGAGAGATGCTTTGCTGAGTGTTGATAATAACTTGCTGGGGATATCTTTGATGTATCGGAAGTGTTAATGGACTTCGCTGGGGGTAAGAGAACTTCGTCGGGGACGCTCTTTCCATGGCTTTTGGCTGAGGATAACCCAGTTATATTTTGTTAAGGAAATAACTCTTTAAATAAAGTCGGGCGACGCTTTCGTGCTCTGCGAGGGATAAGCTTCCAGAATCTACTGGGGATAAGCTTACTGCTTGGGGAGATAAATTCCAATTTTCCTGGGGAAACTGGGCTGGACTCTCCTGGGGAGATTTTGAACTGTAGGGAAGTGATTCCTTTGAATGTTGATATACCTCCGGGGAACAATCTTTAGACCAAGACTGTCGGGGATGATTGTTATGAATATGTATGCTGCTGGGGAAGTATTGAGATCTACTGGAGGATACTCAACTTTCTTGAGGTTTGATAATGTAGCTTTGCTTGAGAAGAGTGTACTGACTGCTGACTTACTCTCTGGGGAATTAAGATGTACTGGTCATGTTCTTTAGCTGAACCTACCTTGGTACCTTGGAGGATAGAACAATTAGATTGCTTAGACACCTCTTTTATTGCTCCTGTTTCTAATGTTACCTGTAATTAATCCTTTGTTTCGTATGCAAATATTCATGAGTTAGCAAATTATTGTCAATGCATATATCACAAATTGAACCTTGGACGTTCTTCGCAAAACAAAACAGAAAAAAGAAAAACAGTTGGCACGTTTAACTGAAAAGTATATTTGTTATTGATTTTTGAATGGCCTGAAAATAGGCGTTTTGTGTACAAGAGGCTGACGTCCTAGTAAGAGAACGCCGCCGAACAAAAGAGTTTATACAAGTTTTGTACAAAAGAAGATAAAACAGCTGTGTGAAACATGAATGATCCACTGGGATTCAACTATGCTATTGCCTTTATAACTCCGAGCGTCTCATCACTTGATGACCTTGGTTGAAGGTGAAGCTGACTGATCGATGCCGTCTGAACTTGATGTAGATACCGGATTCTGGATGCAAAGTGATCAATGAGACATAGTATTACGCTTTTATCCCTAATTTTTGCCTGGACCGCCCTTTCGGGTTTTCAGTCCACCGGGATACCCATTTTTGCCCAAGCCGCCTTTTCAGGTTTTCGACTTGCCGGGTGTACAGATTTTTTTCATTTCATCCCTTCATTTTGCCCGAACCCTTTTGGTTCGACGGGAAGCCCTAATTTTTGCCTAGGCATGTCACCCTAGCGGGTCTTTTTTATGCGTAGTATCTTTTTACTATGTCTGCATTGGCGGGGTGAGGAAGGTCGTCACCATCCATGTTGGTCAGAATCATGGCTCCTCCTGAGAACACATGCTTAACCACAAATGGCCATTCGTATGTAGGGGTCCATTTGCCCCTTGGATCACTCTGAGGAAGGATGATTCGCTTGATTACCAGATCCCCAACTTGATATTCCTGTGGTCTGACCTTTTTGTTAAATGCCCTGATCATCCGTTTCTGATACGTCTGACCATGGCAGATAGCAGCAAGTCTCTTTTCATCAATGAGGTTGAGCTGATCAAGTCGTGTCTGGATCCAGTCATCTTCGTTCAGATTTGCATCCTTCATTATCCGGAGAGAGGGTATTTGCACTTCGATCAGTAAGACTGCCTCCATGCCATAAACCAGAGAGAAAGGAGTTGCCCCGGTTGACGTCCTAGCTGAGGTACGGTACCCATGTAGAGCGAACGGTAACATCTCGTGCCAATCTTTATAAGTCACTGTCATCTTCTGCACGATTTTCTTGATATTTTTATTTGCTGCTTCTACAGCCCCATTCATCTTCGGTCTGTAAGGAGAAGAATTGTGGTGCTGTATTTTGAACTGCTCGCAGAGCTCAGTGATCATCTTATTGTTCAGATTGGTATCGTTGTCTGTAATAATTCTCTCAGGGACGCCGTATCGACAGATCAGGTTATGCCAAATGAACCGTGCCACAACAGTCTTGGTTACCGTAGCGTAGGAAGCTGCTTCGACCCACTTCGTAAAATAATCAATCGCCACTAGGATGAAGCGATGCCCATTAGATGCCGTAGGTTTAATCTCACCAATCATGTCTATGCCCCACATTGCAAACGGCCAAGGCGCATTCAGAACATTCAGGGGGACTGGAGGAACATGCACCTTGTCTGCGTAAATCTGGCATTTATGGCAGGTCCTAGAATGTTGGTAGCAGTCAGCTTCCATTGTGGACCAGTAGTATCCTGCCCGTAGGATCTTCTTAGCCATAGTATGTCCACTGGAATGTGTACCAAAGGTCCCTTCGTGTAGCTCTTCCTTGATTCTTTCTGCTTCCGTCTTATCCACACAACGCAGTAAAGTGGAATCATGGTTTCGCTTGTACAAGATGCCGTTGCTAAGAAAGAACTTGGCTGCGAACCTTCTCAGGAACTTCTTATCATTGACAGATGCACCTTCAGGGTATTCCTGAGCTTCCAAATATCTCTTCACCTCATGGTACCAAGGCTTCTCAGTCACCAATTCAGTCTCGAGATCACAATAGTATGCCGGTTCGTCCAGTTTCCAGATGATGATCCGGGGAGCCTCATTATCCCATTTGACCTTGAACATAGAAGACATTGTAGCTAACGCGTCCGCCAACTGATTCTCTTCTCTCGGAAAGTGTTCAAAGGTTATCTCTGTAAAGTGGGGGATCAAGGTCAACACACATTCTCTGTAAGGAATCGGGTTTGGATGTTTCGTATCCCACTCTCCTTTGATCTGATTGATCACAAGAGCAGAATCTCCGAAGACACTCAGAAACTTGATCCTTAGGTCGATCGCAGCTTGAAGACCCATGATGCACGCCTCATACTCCGCCATGTTGTTGGTACAATTGAAACATAGTCGGGCAGTGAGCGGAGTATGAGTACCTTGGGGAGATATGATGATGGCGCCGATACCGTTACCCAAAGCATTGGAGGCTCCGTCAAAGTGCATAGACCACCGGGATCCAGGTTCAGGTCCTTCATCCGGTCCAGGTACTTCACAATCAGTCACTATCATGATGCTTTCATCTGGAAACTCAAAGTTCATTGATTGATAGTCTTCTACGGCCTGATGTGCCAAGTGGTCTGCCAATACACTTCCCTTGATGGCTTTCTGGGTTGTGTACTGAATGTCGTATTCCGTCAAGATCATTTGCCATCTTGCAATTCTCCCAGACAGAGCAGGCTTTTCGAATATGTACTTTATAGGATCCATCTTTGAGATCAACAAGGTAGTGTGAGTCAGCATATACTGTCTCAGCCGGCGAGCAGCCCATACCAAAGCACGGCAAGTTTTCTCAAGCAGTGAGTATCGGGTCTCACAGTCGGTAAACGTTTTGCTAAGGTAATAAATGGCGTGCTCTTTTCGACCAGACTCGTCATGCTGCCCCAGCACACACCCCATTGAGTTGTCGAGCACTGTCAGATATAGTATTAGAGGTCTCCCTTCAACCGGTGGCATAAGGATAGGTGGTTCTTGGAGATACTCTTTGATTCTGTCAAAGGCAGCCTGACATTCATCGTTCCAACGTACTACCTGATCTTTCTTCAGCAGCTTGAAGATTGGCTCACAGGTAGCAGTCAGATGGGAGATGAACCGAGCAATGTAATTCAGGCGTCCTAAAAAGCCTCTGACTTCCTTCTCTGTCTTAGGAACTGGCATCTCTTGAATAGCTTTAACCTTGGCAGGATCCACTTGAATACCCTTATCACTCACAACGAAGCCTAGCAATTTTCCCGATCTTACCCCGAAGGTGCACTTGTTCGGGTTCAACCTCAGCTTGTATAGTTTCAACCGGTCAAACAATTTCTGCAGATGATCTAGGTGCTCTTCCTCAGTCTGGGACCTTGCGATCATGTCGTCAACATATACTTCTATCTCATGATGGATCATGTCATGAAATAAAGCAACCATGGCACGTTGGTAGGTTGCCCCAGCGTTCTTCAGCCCGAATGGCATGACCTTGTAACAGAAGGTGCCCCACTGAGTAACAAATGTAGTCTTTTCCATGTCTTCAGGTGCCATCTTGATCTGATTGTAACCTGAAAAGCCATCCATGAAAGAGAATACCTTGTGCTGAGCTGTATTGTCAACGAGGACATCAATGTGAGGTAAAGGGAAGTCATCCTTGGGGCTGGCCCTGTTCAGATCCCTATAGTCGACGCACATTCTGACCTTACCGTCCTTCTTTGGTACCGGCACCACATTAGCAACCCACTGAGGGTAAGAAGTCACTGCAAGGAACCCAGCGTCAAACTGTTTCATAACCTCGGCTTTAATCTTCTCGGACATCTCTGGACGCATCCGACGGACCTTTTGCTTTACCGGAGGGCAGTCTTCCTTAGTTGGCAAGTGATGGACCACAATATCGGTATCCAACCCGGGCATGTCTTCGTAGGACCAGGCAAAGATCTCCATATAATCATGTAACATCTTGGTTAACCGTAGCTTCACGCTGAGCTCTAGGTTGGCACCAATCTTTACCTCTTTCCTATCTTCTTCAGTACCCAGGTTTATTATTTCCACTGGCTCTTCATGGGGTTGAATTGCCCTCTCTTCCTGAAGTAACAGTCTTGCAAGCTCGCCAGGCACTTCGCAATCATCTTCACCTTCGTCTTCGGCTAAGTTGATCGGATTTTCGAAGTCATAACTGGCAGTAGCAGAGTCGTTATCAGTGAGATCCAGAGTGGATTGAAACCTGTATGAGTGAGTGTGTGTGTAAATACAGCTGTTTTGAAATATATGTAAAGGAAAGAAAGACAGAAAAGGAGCATAAAATTTGCAATGCGAGAAAACGTCCAAGATTTCCATTCATGATATATGAAATGACAATTTATGCCCTCACAAATAGAACCACGGTGCCTCGGGTAAAACAACGGGCCATAGAGTTTATTTATTGTTTATTACAAAATAACGAAACAAAGAAATTTATTACTGCGTCACAAAGGTAACAGGAGTATGGTCTTTGGCAATCCAATTGTTCAACCCGCCTTCAGTCATTGGATAGATCCAGCTATTGAATTCAGCCTCATCCACTTCATTGTCTTCCCCAACAGCATTCACTCCTGGATTTGTAATGAACACAGGAGGTCTTCCGATCTTCGCTTTCCGCATAGCTTTCTGACCCTCTGCAGTAAAACCCAGCCCAAATTTATCAGTCTTCTGTGTAAAGTCTAGAAGCCTGCCCCAGTTAGCACCTTCACCTTTCTGAACCACAGCCCGGGCATCCTTCAGGGAAGCCATCTTCAAGGGAACAAATTCTTCTGCTGCTGTTTCTGCTACTGTTGCAATTGGAAGCACCTCCTCGAAATGCTGAAAGGGGGTTTCAATGAACTCCCCGTCCATCTCAATGTATCTGAAGGAATTCAGATGGCTTACCATATATTCCTCCTCTCCCTGCACAGTGACGATCTTCCCTCTGACAGGGTACTTCAGCTTCTGGTGCAAGGTAGAGGTTACTGCCCCAGCCTTATGTATCCAAGGTCGTCCCAGTAGACAAGAGTACGATGGACGGATATCCATCACATAAAATGTAGAGTCAAACACCTGAGAGCCCACACGAATCGGAATGTCAACCTCTCCATGAACCATCCTCTTTGAACCATCAAAGGCCCTGACGATGATATTGCTGGGTTTCAATTCCAGGCCTTCACAATCCAGACGGTCTAAAGCCTTCTTTGGTAGAACATTCAAGGACGAACCAGTATCCACCAATACATGTGCCAGAGTGGTGCCCCTGCATTCGATAGAGACATGCAGGGCATCATTGTGGTCTCTTCCCTTCGCGGTCAGGTCAACATCTGAGAAACCCAAGCCATTGTCTGCTGTCAGATTTGCTACGCAATCAGTGAACTGGACTGCGGATGTCTCATGTGGCACATGGGCCGTCTTGAGGAACGAGATCAAGGCCTTAGCATGGGCCTCTGAACACAATAATAAGGAGAGCATGGAGATTTTAGAAGGCGTGTGCCCCAGCTGTTCCACAACATTAAAGTCACTCTTCTTTATAATTTTCAAGATTTCCTCCATCTCTTATTGGGAGGCTTCAGCAGTTACAGGTATAGGTGCCTCCGTCTGGGCAGGCTCAACTTCAATTCCTTTGCCACGAGCATTGGACGACTCGGCAGCAGGAGAAACAACTTGACCAGCAATAGGAACAGGTACACTTGTAGGAGTTATAAGAAGTGGTCTTCGAGCAGCAGGCGGTGCAATGTCAGGCGAGAAGAGCCTGCCACTGCGGGTGACTTTGGCTGGGCCAGTGATATCACAGATGCTGGCGCCAGTGCTGAATTCTTGTTTAATCCCATTCACATACACATCTGCCCCATAGTGCCAGGGGACATCTTTATCGGATACGTAGGGGAGAGGCCCCGGAATAGTGATGACAACAGGTGCAACAGTCATGATTGAGACAGGCTTCTTCGGGAGAGCCTTGATTGGATGATTAAAGATGGTAACCACAGAAACTTCTTCTACCGGAACCAACTGAACAGCAGACTTCTTAAACAGAATCTCCTTGCTATCCATTAGGCTTTGGATGCCCAACTTCAGCAAGGGATAACCAGATAGGGAAACAGCACAGAACAGGCAACCCTCACTGCAACCCGGAAATAAACCGGCCCGCAGTAGGTTCTTCTTGACAGTCTTCAGAGGAGTGGCTAGATCATCCACAGAAATAGCATAAACATCTTCGTCCACAGCATTTACCCCATGCTGAGGCATAGGAGCAGTAACTACATTCGGCCTCTCAGGCGCTTCGAACTGTATCTCCTTTGCGTCAATAAGGTCTTGCACCTTACTCCTTAATGCCCAACAATCATCAGTGGAATGCCTCGGGCTATCAGAATGGTAAGCACAACGAGCATTCGGGTTGTACTTAGGAGATGCAGTATTTGGAAACTTTGGAGCCTCTCTGACAGTCACTAGGTTAGTTGAGAGCAACTGTGGTAAGATTTGGGATAGGGTCATGTTTAACCGGGTAAACTCTCTCCGGGGTCTTTCAGCCCTTTGAGGATTGGTTGGCCGAGGAGCGGCAGCAGGCTTGGCAATCGTTACCGCACTGACAGATTGGCGGCGCTCAAATCTTTCTGATCTCTTGGAACCATACACAACACTAGCCTCCTTCTTGAAGGGTTTCTTCTCAGAACTAGATGATGCACCCTTCGGAATCTTTCCAGACTTCAACCCAGCCTCAATTCTCTCTCCAGTCAGAATCAAATCAGTGAACCCTGCAGACGAATTCCTGATAAGATGGTTGAAAAACGGCCCAGATAGGGTCCCAAGAACATGTCTACCAACTCCCGATCAGTCAACGCAGGCTGCACCCTGCCAGCCAGGTCTCTCCACTTCTGAGCGTACTCCTTAAAACCTTCACTTGAACCTAACGACATACCCTGGAGTTGGGTACGTGTAGGGGCAAGGTCGGCATTATATTGATACTGCTTATAGAAAGCAGTAGCCAACTCCTCCCAGTTACGAACTTTGGTCCCATCCAGCTGATAGAACCATTCGAGATGAGTCCCTGAAAGACTCTCCTGGAAGAAGTGGATCCATAAATTCTTATCCGCAGAGTACGGTTGAATTTTTCGAACATAGGACCTGAGATGTAGCTTGGGACAAGACGCCCCGTCGTACTTAGAGAAGGATGTTGCTTTGAACTTCCGAGGGATGATCACACCAGTAGACAAACCTAGATCTCCAAAATCCAGCCCAGGTACCTGTTGTATTTCCATGGCATTCAGCCTATCTTCCAGCTGCTTGTAACGGTCTTCTGCCGGAGGATACTGCTCTTCATCAAAATCAGTCTCGTTGTCGGAGACTACCGGACTAGGGACCCTTGCCTCTTGAGGAGTGCCTTTGCCAACAGAAGAACCAGCCTCTTCATTCTGCAAGGTATTGCCAAACCTTCGGCCCGAGTTGAACAGAACAGTCCTTCTCTTCTTCTTCTTCTCCTTCTTCAGGAGCATAGCCTTCAGCTCTTCTTGGCCTTGAGCCAAACCCTTGATTAATTCCTGAAACTTCACATTCTGCGCCTGAAGAGCCTTGATGGATGTCTCAGTTGATGACGAGTCGGGATTCATGATGCTGAAATAAACAGCGAAGAACGGTAAGCAACCTGAAAAGGAGAAAACCTGCTATGCACATGATGAATGAAATGCGTATGATTTATGTTTTCAAAGACAATCGGGAATCAACTTTGTAAACAAAAGGAACACACTTCATTAGATTCAACTTTGAAACTGAAATTATTCAACAGGTTGCCCTTAGGCGTTACATGAAAGGAAATACTGAAAAGGAAATAAAACTGTAAAAGCACATCTGGAGCTCCTTATTGATCCCATGGTCTCCTCTTCTCAGTACGGATGTAGGCATTCAGAGCTCTCTCATTCTCTAACTGCTTTGTCAGCTTCTGGATCTTTGATTCCTGCTCGTTGAACTTTTCCCGGTAAGAATCCCGCTCTTCTCGCAGTTGCGACCAAGATCTCTTCAATGTCTCATAATCAGTAGGTATCTGAGGAGGAAGGACAGTTGGAGGAACACCATCTTTGTCAGGACACTCAAGAATGACGGGTCTGACAGCTTCATACGGCATACCTAACTTTTGAGCACGGATGCGAACCCATTTGTAGTAGGCTTCCATAGGTAAAGAAGTCTTTGGCCCAAACTCTTGTGGGTCAGCTTTATAAACTTTGTCCCAAGCCTTGATGAACCTACGACGTAGCTCGTCACTATCCACCTGAAATTCAAAACTGATGTGAGGTACCAACATCTCATGGGGACCTGCTCTTCTTGCTCTTCCAAACTGACGGAGTGCTAGACATGGATTGTAAGAGATCCCTCCTTGGGTGCCAATCAGAGGAACATTAGGGTATTCCCCGCATCGATCAATAATAGCTATCTCATCCAAACCTCTGCAAGTCCAAATGATGTCTTTATCGGTGAGAGACATTAACCTATGAGCCCAACCTCTTCCTTCTTGGTTCTTCAGTATGAACTTAGGGAGGTGAGAAATAAAACACCTCACCAACAAAGGGATACAACACCATAGGGTTCCTCGTCTTCGGGTAGTACGGGCATGAAGTTGTTGCAAGATGTCACCCAAGAGAGTGGGCACAGGATTCTGAGACATAAAGATCCTTATGGCAGTGACATTGATGAAGTTGTCAGGATTAGGAAACAGGACTAACCCATAGATTAGGAGAGCCAAGATGTCTTCATATGCCCTAAAGTCCAGGTCACTCCAGAAACTGTTAGCTTTACCAATCAGAAACTTGGCCAAGAAACCCTTAACTCCGCTTCTAGTCACCCAGTTGTCTGTTACCTCTTGATGGGTCAAAGGAAGAGCTGCAGCCACATCCTCAAGCCTGAGGGTCTTTTCCCAACCAGTAAAGGGAGTCTGATCCAAGATAGGGATACCAAGCAAATCAGAGAGCTCTTCCAGGGTAGGGACCAGCTGGAAGTCTTGAAAGGTGAAGCACTGGTACAAAGGGTCATAGAACTGGGTCAGAACACTCATCAACTGTTGATCCCGCTTTGCAGTGACTAAACTGAGAAGAGAACCATGCCTCTGGATGAAGGAAGTGGTATTTGGAATTCTGCTAACCAACTCATCAAGCAACTCAGGTGAACGAACAAAGTTGAACCATATAGTATTCCTTCGCACAGGCATCATGATGTCCTACAAAACAAAGCAAAGGTGAAACCCTCTTGTCTTTGAAATGGTCAGTCCTTATGCAGGATGCATGCAATGCTCATGATGCTATGATGTTATGATAAAGCACACCACATATAGATACAAAGGCAAACATGGTAAGGCACACAAGTCACACAAGGCAAGCCCCTAAAGTTTAGGCCAGCATGAGGTCTAGGTACTACCCTCTTTCAGTTTGTTGGTTCATACCTGTCCTAATCAAAAGTAACCGGGTTCTTAGAGGATCCCAATATCATTGACTACCCTCAATCGGTCATAACTCCAGCATCGCAATCTTTTCTTGCGGCCAGAACCATCACGAGAGTTTAGCCTCAATGGGCATAGCATACTGCTACAATTCTAAAGGCCAAGTTGTGTCAATTAAGGTTCTAAGGTTGTTGGTGCTTAATGACTCCTTAGAAGACCCATATTCTCCTCGTTGCAACACAAGGGATATCGGTACAGACCAAGGTGCCACACCAACGTAGCCACTGTTTCACCCGTGTCGGTCTACGCCGGACAGGTCCCCCACAGCTTATGCTACCTAAACAGGGTATCCCCAGATCCGGGTTAGGATCTATGTAACTCCGATGCAACCCACAATAGTAAAGCAAGCAAATCAATACAATTGAAAACACAGTTATGAACTAGCCCTAAGGTACACCTCACTTTAAGTTTGGTCCCCAGCAGAGTCGCCAGTTCTGTGATCGGTGGATCTGGAACTGACTGTTTAACGCTGGTTCGCGAAATGTCGCGGAAGCAAGAGTCGCCACCGTCTTTTATTTTCTCCAAATGGAAAGGACAAAAGCACAGAAAAATTCCTTAAAGAGATTGCTCTCGGTTCGGGAGGTAGGTTATAGAAAGGGAAGGTGTTAGCACCCTTTCTATCCATGGTTATCCATGGGCTCTTAGATACTTGCTCATTGTGTTTTCAAAATGGTTTGTTTGCTTTTCAACTGTGGGTTTTAAAAAGTTTCTTTGAAAATTCCAGTTCGACTCTTGTATCGGTCCTCAAGAGTGTTTGAAAATTTGCTTTTGAAAGCTTTTTGAAAATGTGTTGGTGTGAAAAGTATTTTTGATTTGTTTTGTTTTGAATTAGAGCAAGTATCTACGAGAACCTACCTACCCTAAGGAATTCGTCTGTGTAAATGTCCTTTAAAGTAATGCCATCCCACCATTGAGAGGTAGGTAGCACCACTGTTGGAGGCGTTCGGGTCAATTCGAAGGTTCGGGACATGGTGATCACCAGAGCAATAGGAAGACACCTTAGAAGCTACCCTCATGCCAGGTTCCCGGATCATGAGGACTTACTAAGACATCCTCTACCCGACGATCACCTTTCGAGGCAAGGCAACAGTGAGGCGTACCCTAGGGGTGGTGTGTGATTTGTGTGTCATGTTCAGTTATTTTGTCTTTTGTCATGTCAAAGTGATCTACGCTTGTTTTTATTTATGTCCATTCATTCTTGCATGCATCAGTTTAACAGTTAAAATATTGCGAGAAAAGTAAAAGTTCTAAGCTATTACAAAAGGCGCGGGTCTACATCGCCAAAATTAAACCAGGACCCGATTTTGACAGAAAAATAAAGAAAGTAAAGAAAAGTGCGAGAAAATTAAAAGGTTACATGGCCTTGGGAGAGATACATAAATATTATAAAGAAATAAAATAAATATGCGAATAAGAATTAAATCGAAACGAGGGCGTTGGACCCTTTTTGCAAAATTAAAATTACATGGAATTAATTAATTAAAAAGAAAAGGAGATGTTTTTTTTGGTATTTTTTAGTATTTTAGGATTTAAATGAAAAAAGGAATTAATTGAAATTAAATGCTAACCCTAATTCTATTGGCTTTTAATTTATTAAGAAAACATTGAAACCTAATATTAACCCTAATTAATTTACATGCAAATTTAATTATAAAAATAAATATTTAATTATTTAATTATTATGGAAGAAAAACAAAAAGGATGAAAATCAATTAAACCTTAGTTCTATGTTTTTTTAGGTTTTTATTATGAAAATATTAAATTAAACCCTAATTTAAAACTAATTAATTTACATGCAAATTTATTTACAAGAAATATTAAAATAAAAAATATTTATTATTTTTTTCTTTTCTGATTTTTTATGTTTTTTGGTTTTTTATTAAAAAAAAATAATTAATTAAAAAGAACAATAATTAAAAGAAAGAAAGAAAAGAAAACAAAAAAAGAAAGAATGTGAAAATGCAAACCTAGGGGGTTCAGACCCCAAATGGGAGGTTTTTTGATGGTGATTCAGGCCCATTTAGAGGCCTTGTTGACCTTTTCATGACGCGTGTACACGCATTGACTAGGGTTTATGGTGTTCTCCAAATCTACGCCTTTGGATTGCTGGAGCTGGACGCGTGGATGGTTGGATTATGAAAGTGTATCATGGACCACAACATTATACCTGCATGCGAATATTTATTGGAAAAAAATATATGGAAAGGGTGGGGACCTGGGATCGAACCCAGGTCCTGAATGTTACCAGCCTTATGCCTTGCCAATTGTTCCAGATGCGCGCTTTGTATATTAAAGAACAAACAAATATAATAAAGTAAATATGCGTTAGTGCTGATTCTTCGCGCGAAAATTTAAACAGGCCAACCACCGTGCTCCACATCATCATCTTCTTCCTTATTGTTTATTTTCCTGAAAAAACATAAAACATGGCAACGGTTTTTTAAGCGTTCTCTTAGGCCATCTACGGAAAAATAGCGAATAGCCCTATGATGCTCATAAATTGAGCGCGAGGGTAGCTTCTTCTTCGTCCAGACATGCTCGATTCAATGGCGTAAGTTACGTGTCCTAATTTTACCCTATTACAAAACCCCTAATTTGAAGCTTGCAAAACCCTAATATTCTCCCATGACAGATCCTCACACGATGCACAAAAACACAATCAAACCATTGGGTTAGCATTAGAATCAAATAAAGAACATGAATCAAGCATTAAAAATCACAAAGAATGCATGAATTGAAATGCACGACTATGAATTTTTTTCTGTACAGGGCCTGTTCGTGTTACCAATTCTTTGAGTTTTGATGAATTATTTTGATTGGAAATCGTTCAGTGAACCTCCAAGAAGGTGTTTGAACAGCTATTATGCCTTGAATCGCCCTAGAATTAGGTTTTCAGTTTTGAGTTTCTTTGCAAAAATTTCAAGTTTGTGGATTGGTTTCTAGCGCAACTCAATGGTTCCCCTCATTAGGTTTTCGTTCTATGCTTATGTATGAATATATTAGGTCAACAAACTTGATCAGAATCTCTTGCATTCATGGCTTTTGAGATTTGATTTTCAATCATATTTTTTTTCAATCTTTTTCATGCAATTTTGTACCAATCATGATCCAATCAATCCAATTCCTTCCATATTTGATTATACACGAATTATTGAGTAGATTTCATGCACAAAAAGATTGTAAAGCTTAGGTTAAATATTTTTCATGTATTTAATTTGATTTAAATGAATTATTATCAATAAAAATTCAAATAAATAAATAAAAAATGAAGAAATACTTCCCTTTGGGCCAAGTGGTCGTGCACATGCTTGGGATGATGAATTGTGGAAGAAAAATGGGCCCATTAGCAATTTTAGGTCATTTGAATCAATGTTGACTTTTCAAAATATCCAAACATTTCCCAACTTCCACAAGGCATAACTTGCTCAATTTTTAAGCTTGGCTCATGTTCTTGGACATTTTGGAAAGGTCTTTGAGTCCTCTAACCAATGCCTTTAGTCCCATGTCATTTGGATTTACCAATCTCAAGTTATGGCCTTTGACTTAAAGTCCCTTTTTGTTGACTTTTGAAAATGACCTATAATGTTGGAATTGATAACTTTTTGTGAGAGCATCTCTTGGACTTGAAGTATGAAGATGAGTTGTAGGAAATGTCTTTCTCTTCAAAATGAGCTTTGGATGGAATTTTTCTGATAATCCATGTGAAAGTTATGCCCTGGTCAATTTACAGTTGACTTTTCCAACTGTCCAAATAAGGAAACTTTTGCATCTTGATGATTTTTGAGCCAAACTTTGAGAATCATGATCAAGCATTGATCAAATGATGTTTGTGGCTTCAAAATGAGATGTTGACCAAAAGTTTGAACTTTTGACTGTCAAATGACCATTTTGCCCCTACAGTTGAATGTAGTGCAATTAGGGTTTTTGACTGTGCAATTTTGTGCTGAAAGTCTTGAAACTTGGTATAAGGATGCTTGACCATATTTGTAGGCATGTGAGACTTGATTGGACCTTTGGAAACTTCATTTTCTTGATCAGGACAAAAACCCTAATTTTGACTGCTTAGGAGGCCCTTGCACTGTGCAACCTTTGGGGAATTTTGAAGCTTGACTTGCAATTTCTTGAGAATATGGGAGGGCAAATTTTGGGGTAAAACAGTTGCCCCTGTTAAATCTTCTTAGACCTGAGGATGCAGATTGGCTGACGTGCCTTTCGTGATCCGAGGATAGAAGATGATTGAACACTAGAGTGCCCAGAAATTTGCGCTCACATAGTAGCAGTGATGATGGGAATGGGCTTATAGATGCCATTTGGAGATTGATGGATAGGATGATGGGCTTATAGATGCCATCTGGATATTGATCGCGTAAGAGATTCCTTAGCGAGAACCTGCATACCTGCGAAAGAAAAATGAATACCTGACACGTTGCAGGAGTTGGTTTTCAGATGCTTGGTATAGATGTGTCCTGACTGGTTACAGGAGCTGAGTCTGGAGCTTCACACGATGATGAATGAACCAGGGATGGTTACTACCTTAGCATGAACGGTGAGAGAACCTTGGGTGACTTTAACTTCAACAACGCTCGTTGAGAAAATCTTGGTGGGAATTACCATCTTCGCAGTATCGGGAAGAGAACCATAGGCAATTACAATCTCAAAAGCGGACGTTTGAGAAAAACCTGAGTTGGAATTATCATCTCACGCACCGTCGGGGAGAGAACCATAGGAAATTATAATCTCAAAAGCGGACGTCTGAGAAAAACCTGGGCTGGAATTATCATCTCACGCACCGTCGGGGAGAGAACCATAGGAAATTATAATCTCAAAAGCGAACGTCTGAAAAAAACCTAGAATGGAATTATCATCTCACGCACCGTCGGGGAGAGAACCATAGGAAATTATAATCTCAAAAGCGAACGTTTGAGAAAAACCTAGAATGGAATTATCATCTCACGCACCGTCGGGGAGAGAACCATAGGAAATTATAATCTCAAAAGCGAACGTCTGAGAAAAACCTAGAATGGAATTATCATCTCACGCACCGTCGGGGAGAGAACCATAGGAAATTATAATCTCAAAAGCGAACGTTTGAGAAAAACCTAGAATGGAATTATCACCTCACGCACCGTCGGGGAGGGAACCAATAGGAAATTATAATCTCAAAAGCGAACGTTTGAGAAAGACCTAAAATGGAATTATCACCTCACGCACCGTCGGGGAGGGAACCAATAGGAAATTATAATCTCAAAAGCGAACGTTTGAGAAAAACCTAAAAACTTCTACTGAGTCTTCATCAGAAAAATCTGTTGGGAGTCGATTTAGCTGGACTAGAGAAGGCCTTGGACTGGATAAGAAATCTTTGGAGTCGATTAACTGAACCGGTCCAGGTCTTGAAATATGATGGAGAATTTAGCTGAATCTTTCCTGAAAGGTAAAGGTCAGTCATATGCAATGCATGATATGGATCAAGCAATGATGTTCTCAACATAAATGAGATTTGTATGATATGATGAGTACATGCATGCTATAATGATGTATGTGATATTTAGGAATGTATGTTTTTGTCTAGGAAAGTAAATCCTTGACGGGTGCCGGGAAGTCACTCCTGGGCTGATATTGAAGAATAAGCTTTTACTCCTGCTGGGGATGATAACTGCAAGAATACCCGTAGGAGAAGATGACTCCGTTGGGGGATATACTTGGCGAATGGAATAACTCTGCGGGGAGAAAAGTACTCGGATGATCTTGCTGGGAAGCACTACTCTGTGGGGAGAGAGATGCTTTGCTGAGTGTTGATAATAACTTGCTGGGGATATCTTTGCTGTATCGGAAGTGTTAATGGACTTCGCTGGGGGTAAGAGAACTTCGTCGGGGACGCTCTTTCCATGGCTTTTGGCTGAGGATAACCCAGTTATATTTTGTTAAGGAAATAACTCTTTAAATAAAGCCGGGCGACGCTTTCGTGCTCTGCGAGGGATAAGCTTCCAGAATCTACTGGGGATAAGCTTACTGCTTGGGGAGATAAATTCCAATTTTCCTGGGGAAACTGGGCTGGACTCTCCTGGGGAGATTTTGAACTGTAGGGAAGTGATTCCTTTGAATGTTGATATACCGCTGGGGAACAATCTTTAGACCAAGACTGCAGGGGATGATTGTTATGAATATGTATGCTGCTGGGGAAGTATTGAGATCTACTGGAGGATACTCAACTTTCTTGAGGTTTGATAATGTAGCTTTGCTTGAGAAGAGTGTACTGACTGCTGACTTACTCTCTGGGGAATTAAGATGTACTGGTCATGTTCTTTAGCTGAACCTACCTTGGTACCTTGGAGGATAGAACAATTAGATTGCTTAGACACCTCTTTTATTGCTCCTGTTTCTAATGTTACCTGTAATTAATCCTTTGTTTCGTATGCAAATATTCATGAGTTAGCAAATTATTGTCAATGCATATATCACAAATTGAACCTTGGACGTTCTTCGCAAAACAAAACAGAAAAAAGAAAAACAGTTGGCACGTTTAACTGAAAAGTATATTTGTTATTGATTTTTGAATGGCCTGAAAATAGGCGTTTTGTGTACAAGAGGCTGACGTCCTAGTAAGAGAACGCCGCCGAACAAAAGAGTTTATACAAGTTTTATACAAAAGAAGATAAAACAGCTGTGTGAAACATGAATGATCCACTGGGTTTCAACTCTGCTATTGCCTTTATAACTCCGAGCGTCTCATCACTTGATGACCTTGGTTGAAGGTGAAGCTGACTGATCGATGCCGTCTGAACTTGATGTAGATACCGGATTCTGGATGCAAAGTGATCAATGAGACATAGTATTACGCTTTTATCCCTAATTTTTTCCTAGACCGCCCTTTCGGGTTTTCAGTCTACCGGGATACCCATTTTTGCCCAAGCCGCCTTTTCAGGTTTTCGACTTGCCGGGTGTACAGATTTTTTTCATTTCATCCCTTCATTTTGCCCGAACCCTTTTGGTTCGACGGGAAGCCCTAATTTTTGCCTAGGCATGTCAGCCTAGCGGGTCTTTTTTATGCGTAGTATCTTTTTACTATGTCTGCATTGGCGGGGTGAGGAAGGTCGTCACCATCCATGTTGGTCAGAATCATGGCTCCTCCTGAGAACACATGCTTAACCACAAATGGCCATTCGTATGTAGGGGTCCATTTGCCCCTTGGATCACTCTGAGGAAGGATGATTCGCTTGATTACCAGATCCCCAACTTGATATTCCTGTGGTCTGACCTTTTTGTTAAATGCCCTGATCATCCGTTTCTGATACGTCTGACCATGGCAGATAGCAGCAAGTCTCTTTTCATCAATGAGGTTGAGTTGATCAAGTCGTGTCTGGATCCAGTCATCTTCGTTCAGATTTGCATCCTTCATTATCTGGAGAGAGGGTATTTGCACTTCGATCGGTAAGACTGCCTCCATGCCATAAACCAGAGAGAAAGGAGTTGCCCCGGTTGACGTCCTAGCTGAGGTACGGTACCCATGTAGAGCGAACGGTAACATCTCATGCCAATCTTTATAAGTCACTGTCATCTTCTGCACGATTTTCTTGATATTTTTATTTGCTGCTTCTACAGCCCCATTCATCTTCGGTCTGTAAGGAGAAGAATTGTGGTGCTGTATTTTGAACTGCTCGCAGAGCTCAGTGATCATCTTATTGTTCAGATTGGTATCGTTGTCTGTAATAATTCTCTCAGGGACGCCGTATCGACAGATCAGGTTATGCCGAATGAACCGTGCCACAACAGTCTTGGTTACCGTAGCGTAGGAAGCTGCTTCGACCCACTTCGTAAAATAATCAATCGCCACTAGGATGAAGCAATGCCCATTAGATGCCGTAGGTTTAATCTCACCAATCATGTCTATGCCCCACATTGCAAACGGCCAAGGCGCATTCAGAACATTCAGGGGGACTGGAGGAACATGCACCTTGTCTGCGTAAATCTGGCATTTATGGCAGGTCCTAGAATGTTGGTAGCAGTCAGCTTCCATTGTGGACCAGTAGTATCCTGCCCGTAGGATCTTCTTAGCCATAGTATGTCCACTGGAATGTGTACCAAAGGTCCCTTCGTGTAGCTCTTCCATGATTCTTTCTGCTTCCGTCTTATCCACACAACGCAGTAAAGTGGAATCATGGTTTCGCTTGTACAAGATGCCGTTGCTAAGAAAGAACTTGGCTGCGAACCTTCTCAGGAACTTCTTATCATTGACAGATGCACCTTCAGGGTATTCCTGAGCTTCCAAATATCTCTTCACCTCATGGTACCAAGGCTTCTCAGTCACCAATTCAGTCTCGAGATCACAACAGTATGCCGGTTCGTCCAGTTTCCAGATGATGATCCGGGGAGCCTCATTATCCCATTTGACCTTGAACATAGAAGACATTGTAGCTAACGCGTCCGCCAACTGATTCTCTTCTCTCGGAAAGTGTTCAAAGGTTATCTCTGTAAAGTGGGGGATCAAGGTCAACACACATTCTCTGTAAGGAATCAGGTTTGGATGTTTCGTATCCCACTCTCCTTTGATCTGATTGATCACAAGAGCGGAATCTCCGAAGACACTCAGAAACTTGATCCTTAGGTCGATCGCAGCTTGAAGACCCATGATGCACGCCTCATACTCCGCCATGTTGTTGGTACAATTGAAACATAGCCGGGCAGTGAGCGGAGTATGAGTACCTTGGGGAGATATGATGATGGCGCCGATACCGTTACCCAAAGCATTGGAGGCTCCGTCAAAGTGCATAGACCACCGGGATCCAGGTTCAGGTCCTTCATCCGGTCCAGGTACTTCACAATCAGTCACTATCATGATGCTTTCATCTGGAAACTCAAAGTTCATTGATTGATAGTCTTCTACGGCCTGATGTGCCAAGTGGTCTGCCAATACACTTCCCTTGATGGCTTTCTGGGTTGTGTACTGAATGTCGTATTCCGTCAAGATCATTTGCCATCTTGCAATTCTCCCAGACAGAGCAGGCTTTTCGAATATGTACTTTATAGGATCCATCTTTGAGATCAACAAGGTAGTGTGAGTCAGCATATACTGTCTCAGCCGGCGAGCAGCCCATACCAAAGCACGGCAAGTTTTCTCAAGCAGTGAGTATCGGGTCTCACAGTCGGTAAACGTTTTGCTAAGGTAATAAATGGCGTGCTCTTTTCGACCAGACTCGTCATGCTGCCCCAGCACACACCCCATTGAGTTGTCGAGCACTGTCAGATATAGTATTAGAGGTCTCCCTTCAACCGGTGGCATAAGGATAGGTGGTTCTTGGAGATACTCTTTGATTCTGTCAAAGGCAGCCTGACATTCATCGTTCCAACGTACTACCTGATCTTTCTTCAGCAGCTTGAAGATTGGCTCACAGGTAGCAGTCAGATGGGAGATGAACCGAGCAATGTAATTCAGGCGTCCTAAAAAGCCTCTGACTTCCTTCTCTGTCTTAGGAACTGGCATCTCTTGAATAGCTTTAACCTTGGCAGGATCCACTTGAATACCCTTATCACTCACAACGAAGCCTAGCAATTTTCCCGATCTTACCCCGAAGGTGCACTTGTTCGGGTTCAACCTCAGCTTGTATAGTTTCAACCGGTCAAACAATTTCTGCAGATGATCTAGGTGCTCTTCCTCAGTCTGGGACCTTGCGATCATGTCGTCAACATATACTTCTATCTCATGATGGATCATGTCATGAAATAAAGCAACCATGGCACGTTGGTAGGTTGCCCCAGCGTTCTTCAGCCCGAATGGCATGACCTTGTAACAGAAGGTGCCCCACTGAGTAACAAATGTAGTCTTTTCCATGTCTTCAGGTGCCATCTTGATCTGATTGTAACCTGAAAAGCCATCCATGAAAGAGAATACCTTGTGCTGAGCTGTATTGTCAATGAGGACATCAATGTGAGGTAAAGGGAAGTCATCCTTGGGGCTGGCCCTGTTCAGATCCCTATAGTCGACGCACATTCTGACCTTACCGTCCTTCTTTGGTACCGGCACCACATTAGCAACCCACTGAGGGTAAGAAGTCACTGCAAGGAACCCAGCGTCAAACTGTTTCATAACCTCGGCTTTAATCTTCTCGGACATCTCTGGACGCATCCGACGGACCTTTTGCTTTACCGGAGGGCAGTCTTCCTTAGTTGGCAAGTGATGGACCACAATATCGGTATCCAACCCGGGCATGTCTTCGTAGGACCAGGCAAAGATCTCCATATAATCATGTAACATCTTGGTTAACCGTAGCTTCACGCTGAGCTCTAGGTTGGCACCAATCTTTACCTCTTTCCTATCTTCTTCAGTACCCAGGTTTATTATTTCCACTGGCTCTTCATGGGGTTGAATTGCCCTCTCTTCCTGAAGTAACAGTCTTGCAAGCTCGCCAGGCACTTCGCAATCATCTTCACCTTCGTCTTCGGCTAAGTTGATCGGATTTTCGAAGTCATAACTGGCAGTAGCAGAGTCGTTATCAGTGAGATCCAGAGTGGATTGAAACCTGTATGAGTGAGTGTGTGTGTAAATACAGCTGTTTTGAAATATATGTAAAGGAAAGAAAGACAGAAAAGGAGCATAAAATTTGCAATGCGAGAAAACGTCCAAGATTTCCATTCATGATATATGAAATGACAATTTATGCCCTCACAAATAGAACCACGGTGCCTCGGGTAAAACAACGGGCCATAGAGTTTATTTATTGTTTATTACAAAATAACGAAACAAAGAAATTTATTACTGCGTCACAAAGGTAACAGGAGTATGGTCTTTGGCAATCCAATTGTTCAACCCGCCTTCAGTCGTTGGATAGATCCAGCTATTGAATTCAACCTCATCCACTTCATTGTCTTCCCCAACAGCATTCACTCCTGGATTTGTAATGAACACAGGAGGTCTTCCGATCTTCGCTTTCCGCATAGCTTTCTGACCCTCTGCAGTAAAACCCAGCCCAAATTTATCAGTCTTCTGTGTAAAGTCTGGAAGCCTGCCCCAGTTAGCACCTTCACCTTTCTGAACCACAGCCCGGGCATCCTTCAAGGAAGCCATCTTCAAGGGAACAAATTCTTCTGCTGCTGTTTCTGCTACTGTTGCAATTGGAAGCACCTCCTCGAAATGCTGAAAGGGGGTTTCAATGAACTCCCCGTCCATCTCAATGTATCTGAAGGAATTCAGATGGCTTACCATATATTCCTCCTCTCCCTGCACAGTGACGATCTTCCCTCTGACGGGGTACTTCAGCTTCTTGTGCAAGGTAGAGGTTACTGCCCCAGCCTTATGTATCCAAGGTCGTCCCAGTAGACAAGAGTACGATGGACGGATATCCATCACATAAAATGTAGAGTCAAACACCTGAGAGCCCACACGAATCGGAATGTCAACCTCTCCATGAACCATCCTCTTTGAACCATCAAAGGCCCTGACGATGATATTGCTGGGTTTCAATTCCAGGCCTTCACAATCCAGACGGTCTAAAGCCTTCTTTGGTAGAACATTCAAGGACGAACCAGTATCCACCAATACATGTGCCAGAGTGGTGCCCCTGCATTCGATAGAGACATGCAGGGCATCATTGTGGTCTCTTCCCTTCGCGGTCAGGTCAGCATCTGAGAAACCCAAGCCATTGTCTGCTGTCAGATTTGCTACGCAATCAGTGAACTGGACTGCGGATGTCTCATGTGGCACATGGGCCGTCTTGAGGAACGAGATCAAGGCCTTAGCATGGGCCTCTGAACACAATAATAAGGAGAGCATGGAGATTTTAGAAGGCGTGTGCCCCAGCTGTTCCACAACATTAAAGTCACTCTTCTTTATAATTTTCAAGATTTCCTCCATCTCTTGTTGGGAGGCTTCAGCAGTTACAGGTATAGGTGCCTCCGTCTGGGCAGGCTCAACTTCAATTCCTTTGCCACGAGCATTGGACGACTCGGCAGCAGGAGAAACAACTTGATCAGCAATAGGAACAGGTACACTTGTAGGAGTTATAAGAAGTGGTCTTCGAGCAGCAGGCGGTGCAATGTCAGGCGAGAAGAGCCTGCCACTGCGGGTGACTTTGGCTGGGCCAGTGATATCACAGATGCTGGCGCCAGTGCTGAATTCTTGTTTAATCCCATTCACATACACATCTGCCCCATAGTGCCAGGGGACAGCTTTATCGGATACGTAGGGGAGAGGCCCCGGAATAGTGATGACAACAGGTGCAACAGTCATGATTGAGACAGGCTTCTTCGGGAGAGCCTTGATTGGATGATTAAAGATGGTAACCACAGAAACTTCTTCTACCGGAACCAACTGAACAGCAGACTTCTTAAACAGAATCTCCTTGCTATCCATTAGGCTTTGGATGCCCAACTTCAGCAAGGGACAACCAGATAGGGAAACAGCACAGAACAGGCAACCCTCACTGCAACCCGGAAATAAACCAGCCCGCAGTAGGTTCTTCTTGACAGTCTTCAGAGGAGTGGCTAGTTCATCCACAGAAACAGCATAAACATCTTCGTCCACAGCATTTACCCCATGCTGAGGCATAGGAGCAGTAACTACATTCGGCCTCTCAGGCGCTTCGAACTGTATCTCCTTTGCGTCGATAAGGTCTTGCACCTTACTCCTTAATGCCCAACAATCATCAGTGGAATGCCCCGGGCTATCAGAATGGTAAGCACAGCGAGCATTCGGGTTGTACTTAGGAGATGCAGTATTTGGAAACTTTGGAGCCTCTCTGACAGTCACTAGGTTAGTTGAGAGCAACTGTGGTAAGATTTGGGATAGGGTCATGTTTAACCGGGTAAACTCTCTCCGGGGTCTTTCAGCCCTTTGAGGATTGGTTGGCCGAGGAGCGGCAGCAGGCTTGGAAATCGTTACCGCACTGACAGATTGGCGGCGCTCAAATCTTTCTGATCTCTTGGAACCATACACAGCACTAGCCTCCTTCTTGAAGGGTTTCTTCTCGGAACTAGATGATGCACCCTTCGGAATCTTTCCAGACTTCAACCCAGCCTCAATTCTCTCTCCAGTCAGAATCAAATCAGTGAACCCTGCAGACGAATTCCCGATAAGATGGTTGAAAAACGGCCCAGATAGGGTCCCCAAGAACATGTCTACCAACTCCCGATCAGTCAACGGAGGCTGCACCCTGCCAGCCAGGTCTCTCCACTTCTGAGCGTACTCCTTAAAACCTTCACTTGAACCTAACGACATACCCTGGAGTTGGGTACGTGTAGGGGCAAGGTCGGCATTATATTGATACTGCTTATAGAAAGCAGTAGCCAACTCCTCCCAGTTACGAACTTTGGTCCCATCCAGCTGATAGAACCATTCGAGATGAGTCCCTGAAAGACTCTCCTGGAAGAAGTGGATCCATAAATTCTTATCCGCAGAGTACGGTTGAATTTTTCGAACATAGGACCTTTGATGTAGCTTGGGACAAGACGCCCCGTCGTACTTAGAGAAGGATGTTGCTTTGAACTTCCGAGGGATGATCACACCAGTAGACAAACCTAGATCTCCAAAATCCAGCCCAGGTACCTGTTGTATTTCCATGGCATTCAGCCTATCTTCCAGCTGCTTGTAACGGTCTTCCGCCGGAGGATACTGCTCTTCATCAAAATCAGTCTCGTTGTCGGAGACTACCGGACTAGGGACCCTTGCCTCTTGAGGAGTGCCTTTGCCAACAGAAGAACCAGCCTCTTCATTCTGCAAGGTATTGCCAAACCTTCGACCCGAGTTGAACAGAACAGTCCTTCTCTTCTTCTTCTTCTCCTTCTTCAGGAGCATAGCCTTCAGCTCTTCTTGGCCTTGAGCCAAACCCTTGATTAATTCCTGAAACTGCGCATTCTGCGCCTGAAGAGCCTTGATGGATGTCTCAGTTGATGACGAGTCGGGATTCATGATGCTGAAATAAACAACGAAGAACGGTAAGCAACCTGAAAAGGAGAAAACCTGCTATGCACATGATGAATGAAATGCGTATGATTTATGTTTTCAAAGACAATCGGGAATCAACTTTGTAAACAAAAGGAACACACTTCATTAGATTCAACTTTGAAACTGAAATTATTCAACAGGTTTCCCTTAGGCATTACATGAAAGGAAATACTGAAAAGGAAATAAAACTGTAAAAGCACATCTGGAGCTCCTTATTGATCCCATGGTCTCCTCTTCTCAGTACAGATGTAGGCATTCAGAGCTCTCTCATTCTATAACTGCTTTGTCAGCTTCTGCATCTTTGATTCCTGCTCGTTGAACTTTTCCCGGTAAGAATCCCGCTCTTCTCGCAGTTGCGACCAAGATCTCTTCAATGTCTCATAATCAGTAGGTATCTGAGGAGGAAGGACAGTTGGAGGAACACCATCTTTGTCAGGACACTCAAGAATGACGGGTCTGACAGCTTCATACGGCATACCTAACTTCTGAGCACGGATGCGAACCCATTTGTAGTAGGCTTCCATAGGTAAAGAAGTCTTTGGCCCAAACTCTTGTGGGTCAGCTTTATGAACTTTGTCCCAAGCCTTGATGAACCTACGACGTAGCTCGTCACTATCCACCTGAAATTCAAAACTGATGTGAGGTACCAACATCTCATGGGGACCTGCTCTTCTTGCTCTTCCAAACTGACGGAGTGCTAGACATGGATTGTAAGAGATCCCTCCTTGGGTGCCAATCAGAGGAACATTAGGGTATTCCCCGCATCGATCAATAATAGCTATCTCATCCAAACCTCTGCAAGTCCAAATGATGTCTTTATCGGTGAGAGACATTAACCTATGAGCCCAACCTCTTCCTTCTTGGTTCTTCAGTATGAACTTAGGGAGGTGCGAAATAAACCACCTCACCAACAAAGGGATACAACACCATAGGGTTCCTCGTCTTCGGGTAGTACGGGCATGAAGTTGTTGCAAGATGTCACCCAAGAGAGTGGGCACGGGATTCTGAGACATAAAGATCCTTATGGCAGTGACATTGATGAAGTTGTCAGGATTAGGAAACAGGACTAACCCATAGATTAGGAGAGCCAAGATGTCTTCATATGCCCTAAAGTCCAGGTCACTCCAGAAACTGTTAGCTTTACCAATCAGAAACTTGGCCAAGAAACCCTTAACTCCGCTTCTAGTCACCCAGTTGTCTGTTACCTCTTGATGGGTCAAAGGAAGAGCTGCAGCCACATCCTCAAGCCTGAGGGTCTTTTCCCAACCAGTAAATGGAGTCTGATCCAAGATAGGGATACCAAGCAAATCAGAGAGCTCTTCCAGGGTAGGGACCAGCTGGAAGTCTTGAAAGGTGAAGCACTGGTACAGAGGGTCATAGAACTGGGTCAGAACACTCATCAACTGTTGATCCCGCTTTGCAGTGACTAAACTGAGAAGAGAACCATGCCTCTGGATGAAGGAAGTGGTATTTGGAATTCTGCTAACCAACTCATCAAGCAACTCAGGTGAACGAACAAAGTTGAACCGGATAGTATTCCTTCGCACAGGCATCATGATGTCCTACAAAACAGAGCAAAGGTGAAACCCTCTTGTCTTTGAAATGGTCAGTCCTTATGCAGGATGCATGCAATGCTCATGATGCTATGATGTTATGATAAAGCACACCACATATAGATACAAAGGCAAACATGGTAAGGCACACAAGTCACACAAGGCAAGCCCCTAAAGTTTAGGCCAGCATGAGGTCTAGGTACTACCCTCTTTCAGTTTGTTGGTTCATACCTGTCCTAATCAAAAGTAACCGGGTTCTTAGAGGATCCCAATATCGTTGACTACCCTCAATCGGTCATAACTCCAGCATCGCAATCTTTTCTTGCGGCCAGAACCATCACGAGAGTTTAGCCTCAATGGGCGTAGCATACTGCTACAATTCTAAAGGCCAAGTTGTGTCAATTAAGGTTCTAAGGTTGTTGGTGCTTAATGACTCCTTAGAAGACCCATATTCTCCTCGTTGCGACACAAGGGATATCGGTACAGACCAAGGTGCCACACCAACGTAGCCACTGTTTCACCCGTGTCGGTCTACGCCGGACAGGTCCCTCACAGCTTATGCTACCTAAACAGGGTATCCCCAGATCCGGGTTAGGATCTATGTAACTCCGATGCAACCCACAATAGTAAAGCAAGCAAATCAATACAATTGAAAACACAGTTATGAACTAGCCCTAAGGTACACCTCACTTTAAGTTTGGTCCCCAGCAGAGTCGCCAGTTCTGTGATCGGTGGATCTGGAACTGACTGTTTAACGCTGGTTCGCGAAATGTCGCGGAAGCAAGAGTCGCCACCGTCTTTTATTTTCTCCAAATGGAAAGGACAAAAGCACAGAAAAATTCCTTAAAGAGATTGCTCTCGGTTCGGGAGGTAGGTTATAGAAAGGGAAGGTGTTAGCACCCTTTCTATCCATGGTTATCCATGGGCTCTTAGATACTTGCTCATTGTGTTTTCAAAAATGGTTTGTTTGCTTTTCAACTGTGGGTTTTAAAAAGTTTCTTTGAAAATTCCAGTTCGACTCTTGTATCGGTCCTCAAGAGTGTTTGAAAATTTGCTTTTGAAAGCTTTTTGAAAATGTGTTGGTGTGAAAAGTATTTTTGATTTGTTTTGTTTTGAATTAGAGCAAGTATCTACGAGAACCTACCTACCCTAAGGAATTCATCTGTGTAAATGTCCTTTAAAGTAATGCCATCCCACCATTGAGAGGTAGGTAGCACCACCGTTGGAGGCATTCGGGTCAATTCGAAGGTTCGGGACATGGTGATCACCAGAGCAATAGGAAGACACCTTAGAAGCTACCCTCATGCCAGGTTCCCGGATCATGAGGACTTACTAAGACATCCTCTACTCGACGATCACCTTTCGAGGCAAGGCAACAGTGAGGCATACCCTAGGGGTGGTGTGTGATTTGTGTGTCATGTTCAGTTATTTTGTCTTTTGTCATGTCAAAGTGATCTACGCTTGTTTTTATTTATGTCCATTCATTCTTGCATGCATCAGTTTAACAGTTAAAATATTGCGAGAAAAGTAAAAGTTCTAAGCTATTACAAAAGGCGCGGGTCTACATCGCCAAAATTAAACCAGGACCCGATTTTGACAGAAAAATAAAGAAAGTAAAGAAAAGTGCGAGAAAATTAAAAGGTTACATGGCCTTGGGAGAGATACATAAATATTATAAAGAAATAAAATAAATATGCGAATAAGAATTAAATCGAAACGAGGGCGTTGGACCCTTTTTGCAAAATTAAAATTACATGGAATTAATTAATTAAAAAGAAAAGGAGATGTTTTTTTTGGTATTTTTTAGTATTTTAGGATTTAAATGAAAAAGGAATTAATTGAAATTAAATGCTAACCCTAATTCTATTGGCTTTTAATTTATTAAGAAAACATTGAAACCTAATATTAACCCTAATTAATTTACATGCAAATTTAATTATAAAAATAAATATTTAATTATTTAATTATTATGGAAGAAAAACAAAAAGGATGAAAATCAATTAAACCTTAGTTCTATGTTTTTTTAGGTTTTTATTATGAAAATATTAAATTAAACCCTAATTTAAAACTAATTAATTTACATGCAAATTTATTTACAAGAAATATCAAAATAAAAAATATTTATTATTTTTTTCTTTTCTGATTTTTTATGTTTTTTGTTTTTTTATAAAAAAAAATAATTAATTAAAAAGAACAATAATTAAAAGAAAGAAAGAAAAGAAAACAAAAAAAGAAAGAATGTGAAAATGCAAACCTAGGGGGTTCAGACCCCAAATGGGAGGTTTTTTGATGGTGATTCAGGCCCATTTAGAGGCCTTGTTGACCTTTTCATGACGCGTGTACACGCATTGACTAGGGTTTATGGTGTTCTCCAAATCTACGCCTTTGGATTGCTGGAGCTGGACGCGTGGATGGTTGGATTATGAAAGTGTATCATGGACCACAACATTATACCTGCATGCGAATATTTATTGGAAAAAAAAATATGGAAAGGGTGGGGACCTGGGATCGAACCCAGGTCCTGAATGTTACCAGCCTTATGCCTTGCCAATTGTTCCAGATGCGCGCTTTGTATATTAAAGAACAAACAAATATAATAAAGTAAATATGCGTTAGTGCTGATTCTTCGCGCGAAAATTTAAACAGGCCAACCACCGTGCTCCACATCATCATCTTCTTCCTTATTGTTTATTTTCCTGAAAAAACATAAAACATGGCAACGGTTTTTTAAGCGTTCTCTTAGGCCATCTATGGAAAAATAGCGAATAGCCCTATGATGCTCATAAATTGAGCGCGAGGGTAGCTTCTTCTTCGTCCAGACATGCTCGATTCAATGGCGTAAGTCACGTGTCCTAATTTTACCCTATTACAAAACCCCTAATTTGAAGCTTGCAAAACCCTAATATTCTCCCATGGCAGATCCTCACACGATGCACAAAAACACAATCAAACCATTGGGTTAGCATTAGAATCAAATAAAGAACATGAATCAAGCATTAAAAATCACAAAGAATGCATGAATTGAGATGCACGACTATGAATTTTTTTCTGTACAGGGCCTGTTCGTGTTACCAATTCTTTGAGTTTTGATGAATGATTTTGATTGGAAATCGTTCAGTGAACCTCCAGGAAGGTGTTTGAACAACTATTATGCCTTGAATCGCCCTAGAATTAGGTTTTCAGTTTTGAGTTTCTTTGCAAAAATTTCAAGTTTGTGGATTGGTTTCTAGCGCAACTCAATGGTTCCCCTCATTAGGTTTTCGTTCTATGCTTATGTATGAATATATTAGGTCAACAAACTTGATCAGAATCTCTTGCATTCATGGCTTTTGAGATTTGATTTTCAATCATATTTTTTTCAATCTTTTTCATGCAATTTTGTACCAATCATGATCCAATCAATCCAATTCCTTCCATATTTGATTATACACGAATTATTGAGTAGATTTCATGCACAAAAAGATTGTAAAGCTTAGGTTAAATATTTTTCATGTATTTAATTTGATTTAAATGAATTATTATAAATAAAAATTCAAATAAATAAATAAAAAATGAATAAATACTTCCATTTGGGCCAAGTGGTCGTTCACATGCTTGGGATGATGAATTGTGGAAGAAAAATGGGCCCATTAGCAATTTTAGGTCATTTGAATCAATGTTGACTTTTCAAAATATCCAAAAATTTCCCAACTTCCACAAGGCATAACTTGCTCAATTTTTAAGCTTTGCTCATGTTCTTGGACATTTTGGAAAGGTCTTTGAGTCCTCTAACCAATGCCTTTAGTCCCATGTCATTTTGATTTACCAATCTCAAGTTATGGCCTTTGACTTAAAGTCCCTTTTTGTTGACTTTTGAAAATGACCTATAATGTTGGAATTGATAACTTTTTGTGAGAGCATCTCTTGGACTTGAAGTATGAAGATGAGTTGTAGGAAATGTCTTTCTCTTCAAAATGAGCTTTGGATGGAATTTTTTTGATAATCCATGTGAAAGTTATGCCCTGGTCAATTTACAGTTGACTTTTCCAACTGTCCAAATAAGGAAACTTTTGCATCTTGATGATTTTTGAGCCAAACTTTGAGAATCATGATCAAGCATTGATCAAATGATGTTTGTGGCTTCAAAATGAGATGTTGACCAAAAGTTTGAACTTTTGACTGTCAAATGACCATTTTGCCCCTACAGTTGAATGTAGTGCAATTAGGGTTTTTGACTGTGCAATTTTGTGCTGAAAGTCTTGAAACTTGGTATGAGGATGCTTGACCATATTTGTAGGCATGTGAGACTTGATTGGACCTTTGGAAACTTCATTTTCTTGATCAGGACAAAAACCCTAATTTTGACTGCTTAGGAGGCCCTTGCACTGTGCAACCTTTGGGGAATTTTGAAGCTTGACTTGCAATTTCTTGAGAATATGGGAGGGCAAATTTTGGGGTACAACAACATTCATGGTGTCTTTGGTGGCAAGAGTCAACTGCTTCATCTGAGCCTCCATGTGCTCTGTCTGGCCTTGGACTGCAGCCAAGTAGGAACTGGGTTTTGCTCCAGATTTTGGGCTTTCAACAGCTTTTTGGACTGCTTCAATTGTCTTTCTAGAAAGACTCCCAGAAAAACTGCCAAAGATTGGCATGTTGACATGATCCTTGGTGACTTCGACCATAGTTATTCCTGGCCTCTTCGCCTGGCTTCTGGATGCCTCGATCACGTTCACCTCTGAAGGTTCAGCATAATGGGCTTCAGCCTGCAAAGGGTTAGAATCCACAGTCATGGGGGTCTTATCAGCAAATTTCAGCCTCCCTTCTTCGATAGCATCTTGCACGAGATTCCTGAAAAGAAAACATTGAGATGTTTTATGGCCCAGAAAATTATGATATTTACAAAAGCCTTTTTTCTTTCTTTGATCAAGAGGAGGCACTTTTACCCCTGGGGGCACTATCATTTGGCCATCTTTTACAAGTAAGTCAAAAATTTCATCACATTTTGTAATATCAAAACTGTAAGTCTTTTTAGGGAACCTATCGTTGGCCCTTTCCGGACCAGTGGGATTTTTTCCACTTGAGGGGACTAGCAGTTTTCAAGAGTATGGTGGCCCTTGTTTTAGTTCCGCTAAATTGACCTCGCTTTCTTCGACGGTTATAGTTTCGTCGAAGGTTTCTGGATCTTCATCGTCCATTTCGACATATGCTATCCTTTCTCTTTTATGAGTTTTTGTCGCCTTGGCTTTTTCAGCTTTAAGGCGTTCTACCTGTCGAACTCTATCGGCCAACTGGGCCATGTCTCTCAGGTATTGAGTGTCTAATTTCTTCCTAATGGAATAATCTAAGCCTCCTGTGGCTATTTCGACTAACTCATGTTCTGGCACTTGCGTAAAGCATCTTGCTTTGAGCAACCTAAACCTGTTTAGATATTCGTCTATAGGTTCAGTGAATCGTCTCTTTACACTGGCCAATTCTTTCAGGCTTATCTTGGTTTGTCCCATGTAGAATTGCTCATGGAACAATCTCTCCAACTGGGTCCAATGGTGGATCGAATTGGGGGGGAGAGTTGTGAACCAAGTAAACGCGTTCTTTGTTAGGGAACTTGGGAAATACTTAATCCTCAGTTTTTCGTTGTTTGAAATATCTCCTGCTTCAATCAAGTATCTCGCCACGTGTTCGACAATGGATTCTGTCGTGTCCCCTGAAAATTTAGTGAACTTAGGGACTTTACATCTAGGAGGTAAGTCTGTTTGTAACACATATTCTGACAGTGGGGATGTAAAGTTGGGCCTGCGAAAGCCCATATTCATCCCATTTTGCGTCATGATTCTTTCGATCATGGCTGCCAGGTTATTTTCCAAACCCATATTCTGGTATTGGATGTGCTGAACTACTTCGTCAGCATTCTGGTTTCTGTTGACTATCCTCACCTCCGGGGCTATGACCCTAGGTTCTTCGACCCCGGGTTGCTCCAATCGTGCCCTAAATTTTTCTTCGACAGGTTGCTGGACTTGGTTAATAGTGGTTTCTTCCTCTAAAAGTATACCTTGGTTTCCCCTTATTTGCGCCCTTTAGGGCTGTCGAATAGGTTGGGGTACCCCAAAGAAATCAGCCAGACGCGCCATTTGCGCTGTCATCTGCTGATTCGACTGGGTGGTATTTTGTATTAGAGGGTTCAGCACCGTACTTAAAGTTTGTGCCAACATTTGAACCATATCGTGATTGCTTTCGTCCATTTGTTGCCTCAAGACTGCTGTCGAGGCATTCGTAAGGCCATGCGCTACTTGGGACGTTCCTCCTAAGAGTTGGGTCCTACTTCTGTTCGCCATACCAACTCCAGAACCTTGGAGTGGCGAAGAGGCACTCACTAAAGGGTCTGAAAAAGTGGACGCAGCGTTCGTCAGGCTAGCCAATTCAGAAGTTGGCATGCCATAGAGTGGTTCTCGATTTGGACCGCCTGTCGGAAATCCTGGGGGAACATAAGGCCTAGTTCCTGGGTTTCCCCATGGTGGGGGAGTTCCCAAAGGCATTCTGGGGCCAGTGAACGGAGGTAATGGCCCCGTTTGTGTGACAGTTACTGCTGGTGTTGAACCAGCGGTTAGCGCTTCACTTACGGTTGGGATAACCGTTGATCCCACATTTGTTTGTGGGATTTCGCTATTGTTTGGCGGATTCGCCATCGCTTCTCTTCTTCTGGTAGTATTGGTATCGTTAGTGTATATTCTGCCACTTCTCAATAACATGCAATACTTCTCGAAAAAGATGATATTCTGTATAAATACGGTTAACCTTAAAAATCAACACAAGGTCCCACCGGGCGTGCCAATTTGTTTACCGTGGAAATTGGTAAACAACCGCTGATCCTCCAAAAGGTTACTTATTTGGTGACTCGCAGGATCGATCAGATTGATCCTAAGACATGGTTGATTTTTTGGGGTTTGACTAAGTCTAATGATGGTTAATGACAGGAAAGTAAAGACACTTTATGTAAATTACATGAAGAAAAGCTTGAGAGAATAAATGAAAGGTAATAAATAAAGGCTTCGACTGGGAAAAGTAAACGAAAGGCAATAAAGTTCTGGAATATAAAAGACTTTGATTAATTTAAATGGTGTTTCACACATACATTCTCAACAATTCTTTCGCTCACACTGGGTACTTGAATCTAAATGAGTAACTTGTGTATAATGGTGACCACACGCGAAAACTACGTGAACAACTAGTATTTATACTAAACACATCTCAAGTAACCGTTGGGCAGTTACGCTGCTTCGAGATGACACCACTTGGCATGCTCACAGCATTCGACGCTCCTGATCTTGGCACGTTGTACTTGGTAACTGCTGGGAACCGTTTTCCCTCCAAACATTCGAATCTCAAACCGTTCCACTCTGAGCATCGAATACCTTTGTCGAGAAGCTCCTTCAACGTCGAAGGCAACAAGATTCCTACTTAGAAGAAATTCTCTAAGTACCTTGCCACCTTCTGATGAGTATTTCGACAGGATCAGCTGGTCGAAACCATCCCTCATGATTAATGGTCTATATTAATAAAAACAAGGGTGTCGAATTTAGGAGCCAACACTATGTGATAGGGAACCACCACCGTATTTTGATTCTAGAGGAATGTTTCTTGACGTCATTCGTTGCATTACGAGATGAGAGTTTGCGGCTAAACGCGCGTTTGAATTAACTGAGAGACTACCCTGCCCCAGGTTTTGTTTAAAGGTTTTAATTTTGTGAAAAAGAAAATCTTCTACTTCTTTGGCTTGAAGGGGTTGACTAGGTATTATCTTCCTTATAACTCCAGTGTTTAGGATTTGAAAGAATGCATGTACATCGTCAGCGAGGTCTGTTCAAAAGCATATTGTATGAGATTATGGCATTGTTTTCGTCATCCTCCCTCTAAAGGCTTGTAACTTTTAGCAAGAGTTGAATGTCATAAAGAGAGTAAAAAACATAGTTTAAATGTAATGAAAATGAGTGGATCAAATCAAGACAAACATATGCAATTCATTAATGAAACAAAGGTTAACATTAATAGATAATTGTTTGAATAACAAAAGAAATTACAACTTGAAAATTCAAATGAAACAAAAGCCTCTTTGTTTGAATTTTTCATTTCAACTGACGAGCCTTTGAGGGACGGCAGAAAAACTCAGTCTGGCCATCTTGTGTGAACTCCAGAATTCTTTCGTCAATCAAGTCTTGGATCTTATTTTTCAAAGCCCAACAGTCATTCGTATCATGCCCAGGATTGTTGGAGTGGTATGCACATAATTCATTGGGATGATAGCTAGGAGCAGAGGTATTGGGATTCCGAGGAGGATCCCTAATGTGACCAACTCTGCCTTCATGTGTTGTAGCGCTTGAGCCAGTGACATGTTGATCTTAGTAAACTATCTTTTGGGCTCGCTTTGCCTTTGCTAATTTTCCGGTTGATGTTGACGAAGTCGTTGTTGGGATCGTGACGTGGAAGCAAATTAGGGAGGTATTCTCTTGGCTTCTTGTCTCAAGGGAGGTTGAATGATGACTTGATCCCAAATCCTAGATGTTTGCCCCATTTGGTTACATCAATCCCGATGAAGCTTATTGAGGAGGACCCTCATCTCTTCTTGTCCTTGTGCCAGGCTTTGAATAAGAGCCATATGGCCCACCAGTTATCCCATCATTTGGACCTTCATTATGGCTATCTCAGTTTGTAGCCACTCAACTGGTCATCTCTGTCGTCCCCAGGATTTCCCACGATCATGCCCCTGGTGAGGAGCGCCTTGACCTCTTCTTGTCACTTGAATAGGTTCAAGAACATCTCTTGAAGTTGAGCGTTTTGAGCCTGGGTGTCCTTGATAGTCTTCTCTAAAGCCATCTCTACTGAAATAAACAGTAGGAAGATAAGGAGACATGTATGGGAGAAACCTGTCATGATATGATGCATGATATGTGGATGCATGTTTTCAAAGATCTCAAAGGGTAAACACAAGAAAAAGTTAGAAGTTGAGATTTGCAACTTTGATTGAAAAACTTTGTATCGTCGAATGTCCTTCTACGAGAGTTAAGCTCACCATATCAAGTGGGTCATAGCTCTTGACTCAAGTTTGTTGTACTTGATCTTTGACGGTGTTTTGTTAGAGGAAAATAAATCCTCTAGCCCCTTGGTAGACGTTTCGTTCAACATGACCCTGTATCAAAGACCCTCGAGATCCTTGAAATGGTATGGTTGATGTTATTGAAAATGATATGGTATGATGTTATGATGTCATGATGTTATGTACAAATATGAGAGGTAAGCAAGTTTATATACAAATAATCATATTCACACAAAGCAGACAAGTCCTTAGGTTTAGGCTTGTATGGAGTTTGTAGGTAAGTATCCTCTTGAAGTTTACTTGGCTCAACCTGTCATAGTTAATAGTAATTGGGTTCTAAGGGATCTCAATATCACCGATCTTTCTCCCAGCTTTGTTCAATAGGCGATTGACTCGCAACTAAACAAAGCTCAAGAGTCCAACCTCAATGAGTGTAGCATCGAGTATCTACCAACTTCGGATTGCACCAAAGCCGGTCATTTCACTACGTCCTAATGGCCAAGTTAGTCAAGTAAGGTTCTAAGGTCAGTTGATGCTTCATGACACCACGCGGAGGCCCCGTACTCTCCTTGATTAACTCAAGGGTTACCAATACCAACCAAAGTGCCACATCAATGTAGCTACTGCTTCAACCGTGTCGGTATACCCCGCACAGTTCCCTCACAGTTTATTGCTACTTACCTAAAAGATGTCCCCAAATCCGGGTGTAGGATTTAAAACAAACCCAAACAAGGAACCAAAATGTAAAGCATACAAATCAAACAATGTAAGCAAGTAAATGTGATCTAACCCTAAGGTAACCCCACTTTTTAGTGAATTCCCCAGTAGAGTCTCCAGATCTATGATACGGTGGGAGAACTGACTTGTGTGTTTTACGTTTGTGTTCACAAATGTTGCAGTTTAGCAAGAGTCGCCACCTACTTTTCTTTTATCCAAAAGGAAAGGTAAAAAAGCACAGGAAAGACCTTTAGAGATGTTTTCTTGAGTTCAGGGGGTAGATTATGAAAAGGGAAGGTATTAGCACCCTTTTCATCCATGGTTTTCCATGGGCTCTTAGTTACTCGCTAGATCACTTTCTTTTGTTTGAATGTGTTTGTGGTGTGTGTTTTGAGAGTATTTTTGAAAATGTCTTTGTAATGGTTCTCGTTTCTATAAGAACGCGTACAAAGTGTTTGTTTCGAAAATAGTCCAAAAAGGTGTTTGTGAGATGTGTTTTTGAAAGTGATTTTGAAAAGGGTTTCCTTTGTAATGGCTCTCGTTTCTATAAGAACGCGTACAAAGTGTTGTTTTCAAAAGTGTTTCAAAATGAGAGTGTTGGTGCATAAAATGTTTTTGTTATGAGCAAGCGAGTAACTAGGAGCGAATCTACCTACTCAAAAGGTCTTAAATATGTTTTTCCTCCTCCTTTAGATGATGCTATCTTACCATTGATTTGGTAAGAAGCCCCGTCGTTGGATGTGAAGGGACAGATGTTGGGACCTTTGTATAGTCATAGAAGGCAACCCATGGAACATTTTAGCAATGTCGTTTAGGGACTAGATCATTTACCAAAGGCAACATCGAGGGACTACGATCTTTTATCGAGTATCTTTGCTAAAACGCCCATGTTCGAGGGACATGACTATTTTTCCGATAGGTAACAAATGGGATTAACCTAAGGGTGCGTGTGTGCAAGTGTGTTTGATTGCATGCATTTAGTCTTGATTAGGGTGATCTATTTGTTGGTTTTAGTCTTGCCATACACGCCCTAATTACTAACAATATATGAAAGCAATAAAAGTGCAGAAAATAAAGATTCTACGCTATTACAATCATAGGGGGATGGGGGTACATATGTACAAATGGGGATTGCAAGTAAAATTAAATCCTAAGTTATTATTACAACCATATTGAATGCATAATATAAGAAAGAAATGGACTTGTTTAGAAAATGTTTTTGTCTTAAGGAAATAAATTAAAAGGAAAATATTTTTATGTTTTTTATGTTAATATTAAAAATGATGAAAAGGAAAATAAATGCAAGATAGAAACAGCGTGCTGCTGTAAGAAAAACAACTAGGATCAGAAGTTCTGGAGCCAAGAGCACTGTGACTCAGCAGGAGACGTAAGTGGTGTCAGAAGTTCTGAGTTGGCAAACTCTGAGGTCCTGCAAAACACGTTAGAGAAAAAACACATAAGTTCTAGATTGCTATGTGCTGAACTTCTAAATGTTAGAACAGTGAGAAAACCTCAGAAGCTTTGTGCATGTCAAAACAGTAGGAAGAACTCAGAAGTTCTGTATGGTGCTAAGATAGTGAACGAATAATCAGCAGTTCAGCATGTTATCAGCGCATGAAAATCAGAAGTTCAGTGTATTTGACATGTAAGGAGAACTCAGAAGTTCTGTGTTGTGATAGAACAGTGAGTGAACAATCAACAGTTCAGCATGTTATCAGTGCAAGAAAATCAGAAGTTCTAATAGAAGTTTGAGGCCTAAATTTGTAGAACAATTTATAGAAGTTCTAATCCTAAATTTGAGTCTAGCCTTAACCAAGAAGTTCTGATCCACAGTTTTTCTACTTAAGCAAAGATATGTACAACATTAATACTATGATATTTACATGTTAATGATGTTCAGAACGAAAAAACAAGCAAAGTCAAGAAGACTTACCTTGAACCTGGAGCGTGCTTTGAGCTTTGAGTGGCTGCCTTTGGATGTTCTGGAATCAACAAGAGTAACGGAAGAGAAAATTCCAAGTTCTTTTACTTCAAGGAAAAACAAAGGTTTTGGTTTTCTGCTTAGGAATTCTGGATTTTTATGGAGGTATCACAGCTTTCTTTTCTCTCTTTTTGACGATTCTCTCTCCAAAAGCCAGCCCCTTGAACGTGTGACGGAGCAAAGTATTTATAGGTGAATTTGTTGTGATTTTGGGGGGGAAATAAATTGGATTTAAACCTTTTTTGGCATCCTAATCTCTTGCTTTTTCATCACAATTTTCGTATGCTAGTATGGTGCAATTTTGGGATGCAGGCGTAGGCTGAACTAGCTGTTGGTTATAGGTCTGCAGCAGGTTGTATAAACAAGGTTTTGGGATTTGGTCATGTTCTGACAAAAGTGTTGAATATAACCTTCATATGCTGAAGTGTTGCCTTGTTCTTGAAGCAAGCATGGTGGTTGTCAGCAGGAATTAAGGAAAAGAAAAAAGCAAAGCATGGGCCTAGTATCAGAGTTTGCTATCCCAAGACAGTAGAGGTACACGTGGTGGAAATCCTTTGGATAAAGACTCAAAAGTGATTGTGAGCATTAAATGAGCATTAAATGATGATGAGACTTATCACAACCAGAAATCCTGCCATTTGAAACTCTGCACCATGGCTTAGTTTTGGATCAGAAGTTTTGCTTTTGCGTAGCATCCAACCTCTGATCTTTGTATCTTCTGGCTCCAGCATGTTCTGAAGGAGAACATTGCTTCCATATGTTCTGATTAAAGCGTCATGTTCTGAACCATGTTTGCAACCTCTACCTGAAGCTTTTTGTGAAAACTTGCCCAGAATTTCTGACCAAACTCTGCCTTGAGAGCGTCCAGAATTTGCTGAGTGTTATGGTGATAATCTGGTTAGAAGTTTTGAGTTTTATCATGCTTCTTAAACACTTAGAAAAATTTCTAAGTATTTAGAAGTTGACTTTTCCAAAGTAAAATTTGACTTTTGAAAAATTCTTGATGAAACAAACTTCATATTCCAACATGTCTTGATGAAATATGATTTTTGAGATTTGATTTTGATCCAAAAGTCAAAGTTAGACTTCTCAGTGTGCAAATGACCATTTTGCCTTTGTGAATGGCTTACTTGGAAAAATTGATAATTCAAGGCCTGGAAACTTGATAGAAGCAAACCTGGGATCCAGGGTGATCCCTTGTGAAATGAGAGGGAAAATTTTGGGGTACAACAACCGGGATACTCTTTTTTTCCCAAGTCGCCCTTTCGGGTTATCAACTTTCCGGGTGTACATATTTTTTTTGTTTTATCCCTAATTTTTGCCCGAACCTTTTTGGTTCGTCGAGATGCCCTTGTTTTACCTAGGTGTGTCAACCTAGCGGGTCTCTTATGCGTAGTATCTTTTGACTATGTCTGCATTCACGGGGTGCGGAAGGTCGTCACCATCCATAGTGGTTAGGATTATTGCTCCACCAGAGAATATGCTTTTGATCATAAATGGTCCCTCGTATGTAGGAGTCCATTTTCCCCTGGGATCACCTTGTGGTAATATGATACGCTTGATTACCAAGTCACCAACCCAATATACCTGACGTCTGACCTTTTTGTTAAAAGCTTTGATCATACGTTTTTGGTACATCTGGCCATGATAGACAGCCGTAAGCCTCTTCTCATCTATTAAGTTTAACTGGTCAAGTCGATTTTGGATCTAATCGTCTTCACTCAGCCCTGCATCCCTTATGATTCTCAGAGAAGGTATTTGGACTTCAATTGGTAGAACAACTTCCATGCCGTATACCAAGGAGAAGGGAGTTTCCCCCGTTGATGTGTGTGTTATGGTATGGTAACCATGGAGAGCGAATGGTAGCATCTCATGACATTCCTTGTAGGTTACTGTCATTTTTTGTATGATCTTTTTGATGTTCTTATTTACGGCTTCGACGGTGCCATTCATATTTGGCCGGTAAGGGGAAGAATTATGGTGCTGGATCTTGAATTATGCGCATAGCACAGTGATCATAGTATTGTTGAGATTCATACCATTGTCTGTGATGATTCTCTCTAGGATACCATACCGACAGAGTCATGGTTGTGCTTGTAGAGAATGCCATTATTGATGAAGAACTTAGCAGAGAATCTTCTCAAGAACTTCTTATCATTGCCTGAAGCTCCTTTCGGATACTCTTGAGCACCGAGATACCTCTTAACTTCATGGAACCAAGGATAGTCCACTACTTCTTCAGTATCAATCTCGTGATAGTAAGCTGGTTCATCCATCCGTTCAATGGTGATCTGGGGAGCCTCGTTACCTCACTTGAGTTTAAACATGGATGACATTATGGCAAGCGCGTCCGCTAGTTGATTTTCTTCTCGTGGAAAATGCTCAAAGGTAATTTCCTCGAAGTGTGGGATTAATGTCAACACATGTTCTTTGTAGGGGATGAGGTTAGGGTGCTTCATGACCCATTCTCCTTTGATCTGACTGATGACTAAGGCTGAATCTCTAAATACACTTAAGGATTTTATTCCCAAATCTATGGCAGCTTTGAGACCAAAAATAAACGCTTCGTGTTCCGCCATGTTATTTGTACAGTTGAAGAAAAGTCTTGCAGTTAAGGGAGTATGAAATCCTTCAGGGGATATGATTACAACACCTATGCCATTGCCGAGTGCGTTTGAGGCTCCATCAAAAAACAGGGTCCATCGGGATCCTTGTTCAGGTCTGTCATATGGTCTGAGTTCTTTATAGTTGTTTACCATCATGATGTCTTCATCTGGGAATTCGAATTTCATGGACTGATAGTCATCCACAGCTTGATGAGCGAGGTGATCGGCTAGTACACTGTCGTTTATTGCTTTTTGGGTAGTGTACTGAATGTCATATTCCGTCAGGATCGTCTGCCATCTAGCTATTGTGATACGGTGGGAGAACTGACTTGGGAGTTTTATGTTTGATCTCAAATGTTGCGGTTAGCAAGAGTCGCCACCGACTTTTCTTTTATCCAAAAGGAAAGGTGAAAAAGCACAGGAAAGACCTTTGAGATTATTTCTTGAGTTCGAGGGGTAGATTATGAAAAGGGAAGGTATTAGCACCCTTTTCATCCATGGTTTTCCATGGGCTCTTAGTTACTTGCTAGATCACTTTCTTTTGTTTGAAATTATGCTTTGTGTGGTTTTTGAAAGTATTTTATAAAGAGGCCATTGTTTAGGAAAACTTTGTAATGATTCTCGTTCGTAAGAATATATACAAATATGTTGATCTTTTGAAAATGTTTTCAAGTTTGAAAGATGTTTTGAAAGTGTAGGTGTTTGTTTTGAAAATAGCAAGGATGTTTTGTTTTTGAAATGGAGTAAGCAATTAAGAGCATTCTACCTACTCAAAAGTCTTTCATGTTCATTTCCTCTTTCCTTTGACATTGTTATCTTACCATTGATTTGGTAAGTAACCCTATCTTTGGATGTAAACTGGACGGGCGTGGGTCATTGTATAACCATGATTAGAAATGTTGCAAGGTATCTTAGCATTCTCTTTTAGGGACTAAGATCATTTGAAAGGCAACATAGATAGCGTCATTGAGGGACCATGATCTTATATTTTGCTTGTTTTTGCTAAGATACCTCACATGCATAATATGGCCATTTTGTAAGGCAACCAAGTGGATTTACCCTAGGGGTGCTTGTGTGCAAGTGTATTGTTTTTCAAGCTTGCTTTTGTCTTTGATTAGGGTTTTGTAATTAATTGGTTTTAGTCTTTCCATACAAACCCTAATTACTAGCATTTGTATATAAAGCGATAAATTGTGAAATTTAAAATTATTACGCTATTACAATACTTGTGGGAAGGGGTGTATAAATTACAAATAGGGATTGCAAGAAGATAAAGCCTAATTATCTGTTACAACCATATTGAATTTATACAAGAATTGAATAAATAATGTACAAAATGAATAAATATGCAAGAATGTAAATGTAAAGAAAATGGATTTTTTGTTTGATTTTTTTAGAGAAAAGGGATTTTGTTTTAACCTAATTAACTAAAAGAAAAATAATTAATTAAATTAGTAAAAATTAAAACCTAAACTTACTAGGAAAAGAAATTAAATAAAACCCTAATCTATTAACTGATTAAAAAAGAAATTAAATTTTGAAGAAGAAGATTTTTGGTATTTTTGTCTTAAAAATAATGTATAGTATTATAAAATATTTTTGGTCTTTTTATATCTTAAAATAATATATTTAAATGGTGTAAAAGAAAATAACTAAAACCCTAGTTTTTTAATTAAATTTATAAAATAATTAGTAAAATAAATAAAGTATGATTAAATAAATAAATTTTTTTGTGTAAAAAAATAAATAAACTTTATCAAAATATAAACCTAATGTTTTTATATTTTTTCTAATTTTTTAGTATTAGATAAAATATTTAAGAAAACATATAAATAAAAATAAGAAAAAGAAAAATAAAAATGGGCCAGGGTGCAAATAGCCAGCAAGGGGGTCTGAAGTAAGAAAAAAAAACATAAGGCCCAAGGGAGGCCCAGCGCTACCAAAAAAAGAGTCAGAATATGAAAAATATGAAAATAATCCAAAAGGGTACCACTAGGGCTCGAACCCAGGTCCCTATAGTCACAGGCGCGCGCTTCTACCACTGGGGATGCTATACATTCATTTATATAATCAAAAAAACAAATATATGATAGTAAACAAGTCCATGGCCTGAACTTCATCTTCAACCTCACACCCAGCCAGAGCCTCTGTATCTTATTCAAATATCAACAGAAATGAAAACTGTAAACAGGAAACTTGTAGCAAATTTCCTCACGATTTCAGAAATGCAAAGCAATAAAATTAAAGATCAAAGATAAGCATGAATTTTAATGGCCCTAATATGAACCCTAAAAATTTCAGAAACTTCAATCTTAAAATTCTCTAAGCTCAAACAAAATTAATGAAAACTATGGACATGGTTAGCTTTAGGGTAATGATATCTACATTTTTCATTCACAAATAAACCATTAATGATGTCTGTATGAAGAGTTCAAAAGTAAGAAAACTTACCTTGCAAGAGGGTATCGTGTTTGGAGTTTGAGTAACTTTTAGTGAGTTCCAATGATTGGATTAGCTTCATCAAGTTCCCAGGAAGCTAATGGGATGCTTAGCTTGAGCTGAGAGTGTCTGAGGAGTTCTGGAGAAGTCAAGGTCCAAGGTGCTGTTTTTGAAAATGGTGGATGACGATGGAGGTGTTACAAGTGTTGGGATTGTTTGTGTATGTTGTTTAGAAGCTTTTGAAAGTAAAAGGCCAAGAAATGCACGAGCAAATTTGGAGATTAGATTCAAAACTCAGAAATGGCAAGTTTTGAAGTGTTTTTGGTGATTCTGTGTTCTTCGTGTTTTCAGGGCTTAAGCATGCGTGGGATTTATGGAAAATAACTTGTGTATGTATAAGCAAGAGGGTTTGAGTGCTTTGGAAAGTCATAAGTACAAGTTACAAGCTAATTGCTAGGTTACTTGAATTTGAAGAAAAGTGGGAAAACAAGTTTCAAGAGGAGGTACAAGCATGGGCTGAGTGATTGTAAGTATCTAACAAGTTTCTCTTGAGTTATGGGACTTGTATGATCAGAAGAAAACAATTGCAAGGCTCAAGAACAAGTTTTTTGCAAAAAGTCACTTTATCAAAATGGCAATGTGCACTTTCTTCCCAAAATGGATATAAAGCGTGGCCTTGCATTGAATGCTTGAAATGAGACCTCTAGCAGCTGTGCAAGCAATTAATTATGGAGTGCCTAACAAGTTTGAGTCCTGCAAAGTAGATGTTATGCAGCATGAGTTTGAATTTTGAATCTTATTCATCACAAATGACTTGTAATTCAAGTGATAAAACCCTAATTTCATCTCTTCGATTCTCCCTACTCAAAAATGATCTCAAGGAGTTCTTGGACATTTTGGAAATATTGTAATGTTCTATACAACCCATATTTGAATCACTTTTGAAAATTCCCCTTGGAACTATATGAAAAAGTGCCATGAAGTTTGGTCAAAATCCTGACCAAATTAGGGCAAAATTTCACTAAGTGTTTTGTTTCATGACCATGTGTTCTTAAAATTATAACTTGTGATCCAAGCACTTTTGGAAGGAGTTTTGTAAATAAATGTTTTAGATTTCATGGAGTTCTACAAATTTCATGTTGAAAGTTTCTTTTGAATCATCTTGCATCATGGTGAAAATTTTGCTCAAAGTTATGAAAAAAATAAGAAATTTCCAACACTTAGAAAAATTTCTAAGTTTAGAAATTTTAACTTTTCAAAATGAAATATTGAATTTTTTATTTCTTGATGAATAAGTTTCATATTTTTACATGCTTTGATGAATTGTGATCTTTGACAGTTGATTTTGACCAAAAAGTCAAAGTTTGACTTTTCAGTATACAGTTGACTTTTGATCAGTTGACTAAAAATTAATCTGTCAATCCATTGGGCTTGAGCAATGTTTTGAGCCATGTCATTAGTTAAAAATGATTCAATTGGACTCTTGAGATCATGCCTTAAACCAATTGATCATTTGCTAGGTCAAAAATCATAAATTGCCATTTCCCAGTCAAAACCCTAATTTTGACCATTTTGCCCTTTTTAAGATTTGATCAAATTTCTTGAGGAATTGTTGCCCAAACTTGATCAAATGATACATATGAGTTTAAAATGTTGATGTGGATCAAATATTATGGAGTTTGACTTTAAATTGGCCATAGTTGACTTTTTCCCCATTATAGCTAATTTTTAGGTCAACTGCTCAATTGGCTGAGCAAAAGTGTGATCCAAAGCTTGAAACTTGACATGAGTAATCTTGAGGGTCCATAATGATCCATGAAAGTCATATGGGGAATTGGAAGTTCAAATATCCTTGTGCAACCTCAAACCCTAATTTTGGTCATTGTGAGCAAATTCTTGATAAATGAGAGGGAAAATTTTGGGGTACAACAGCTGCCCGTGTTAAATCTTCTTAAGCTTGAAGAGTTAGATTGGCGAGTTTTTCCATTCGTGACTCGAAGGTGGAAGATGATTGGACATTAGAGTGCCCAGAAATTTGCACTCGGTGATGTGATGGTTGATGGTATAGGGAATGGGCTTAAAGATGCCATTTGGAGGGATGATGGAAAGTTGTGGAGATAGGCTTGTAGATGCAATCCAAAAATGATTGTTGAACCGTATCTGTAAGATGAAACTGAATGAAAATCAGAATGGCGTCCGTGTCTGGAGCGTATTTGAACTGTATCTAAGAGTTGAATCTGAATGAGTATTAGGATGGCATCCGTATCTGGAGCGTGTCTAAACTGTATCTGAGAGTTGAATCTGAATGAGTATCAGAATGGCATCTGTATCTAGAGCGTATCTGAACTGTATCTGAGATTTGAATATGAATGAGTATCAGGATGGCATCCGTATCTGGAGCGTATTTGAACTGTATCTGAGAGTTGAATCTGAATGAGTATCAGGATGGCATCCATATCTGAAGTGTATCTAAACTGTATCTAAGAGTTGAATTTGAATGAGTATCGGGATGGCATCCGTATCTGGAGCGTATCTGAACTGTATCTGAGAGTTGAATTTGAATAAGTATCAGGATGGCATCTGTATCTGGAGCGTATCTGAACTGTATCTGAGAGTTGCATCTGAATGAGTATCAGAATGGTGTCCGTGTCTGGAGCGTATCTGAACTGTATCTGAAAAATCCTTTGAACTTTGTTAATTGTAGCTACTGATTAAACTTATCCTGAAAAGTGTAAAATGTTAGCTAATATGCAATGTCATGTTTGTATGAAATGCATGTTGTAATGAGATTGTGATACATGCATTCGTGTTATCGATGTTTATGATGTATGGATGCGATGTATGCATATATGAGCTAATCTGCTACACTGATTGTTGGACTTGGGGAAAATAAATCCCCGGCTGCTGCTGAGGATACGGAGTGCAAGTATTAATGTTGTGAAGTGTTGATGAATTTCCACTTAGAGAAATAACTTTGTTGTGAGGGAAATGTTGTGTACTGCTTGTGAAATCCTGTTGGGAAATCCTGAGAAATTCGACGACTTCTACCGGGGAGTGATAACTGGAAGTTTTGTTCCGCTGGGGATTAAACTGCACACTGTGGGGGATTTTATGGAAATAGTTTAGAGAGATTTCCCTATCTCTTAAAGCCATTAGTGATTGTCGTTCTATTTTGTTCATTTGTAAATGATAGTTACGTTCAAATGCATATGTTCAAAAATAAATCATTGGACGTTTTTGCAAACAAAACACAAGATTAAGAAAAACATATAGTTTTGCACTTTCAAAGGGATATCTTTGTATTGACTTTGAGTAAGTACTTTTTTGTACAATGAGACAAACATTCTAGTAAGAGAGTTTCATCGTAAAAGTGAAAATTTGATACAAAGAAAAGATAGCTATGTGAAATAAACCCATGGGGTTCCCATTCTGCTATAGCCTTCATGTCTCCGAGCATCTTATCTATTTGTTGCCTTGTCCGAAGCTGGTTGAATTGATCAGAACTGTCGAGTTTGCAGGTTGTCCGTAAGGTGATCCAACAGGGATATAGTCATACGCTTTAATTCCCTAACTTTTGCCTAGACCTCCCTTTTGGATTTTCAGTCCACCAGGATACCCTTTTTGCCCAAGCCTCCCTTTCGAGTTTTCAACTTGCTAGGTGTACAGATTTTTTTTGTTTTATCCCTAATTTTTGCCTGAGCCTTTTTGGTTTTCCGGGATGCCCTTGTTTTTCCTAGGTGTGTCAACCTAGCGGGTCTCTTATGCGTAGTATCTTTTGACTATGTCTGTGTTCACGGGCTGCGGTAGGTCATCGCCATCCATGGTGGTCAAGATCATTGCTCCACCAGAGAATATGCTTTTGATTATAAACGGTCCTTCATATGTAGGAGTCCATTTTCCCCTGGGATCACCTTGCGGCAGTATGATGCGCTTGATCACCAAATCCCAAACTTGATACACTTGGCGTCTGACCTTTTTGTTGAAAGCCTTGATCATCCATTTTTGATACATTTGACCATGACAGACAGTAGTAAGCCTTTTCTTATCAATCAAGTTCAGTTGATCAAGTTGAGTTTGGATCCAATCGTCTTCTTTCAGCCCTGCATCCTTCATAATTCTCAGAGAGGGGATTTGGACCTCAATAGGCAAAACAACCTCCATGCCGTATACCAAAGAGTAGGGTGTTGCCCTGGTTGATGTGCGCGCTGTGGTACGATAACCGTGGAGAGCGAATGGTAGCATCTCAAGCCAGTCTTAGTACGTGACTGCCATTTTCTATATGATCTTTTTGATGTTCTTATTCGCGGCTTCAACAATATCATTCATCTTTGGCTGGTAAGGGGAAGAATTATGATGATGGATCTTGAATTGCACGCACAGTGCAGTGATCATAGTATTGTTTAGATTCGTACCATTGTCTGTGATGATCCTCTCCGGGATACCATACCGACAAATGAGATTCGGTTTAATAAACCGGGCTATAACGTTCTTAGTAACGGAAGCGAAAGAGGTTGCCTCAACCCACTTTGTAAAATAGTCAATGGCCACCAAGATGAAGCGGTGTCCATTAGAGGTTGTTGGTTTGATTTCCCCAATCTCATCGATGCCCCACATAGCAAAGGGCCAAGGAGCCGTCAAGACATCCAAAGGAACCGGAGGTACATGCACCTTGCCAGAATAAATCTGACACTTGTGGCAGGTTCGAGAGTGTTGATAGCAATCTGCTTCCATGGTAGACCAGTAATAACCTACCCGTAGGATTTTCTTTTCCATCGTATGCCCATTGGAATGGGTGTCAAAAGTGCCTTCATGTAGATCAGCCATGATCTTTTCTTCCTCAACCTTGTCTATGTAATGGAGAAAAATAGAGTCATGGTTGTGTTTGTAGATAATGCCATTAATAAGGAAGAACTTAGCATAGAATCTCCTTAAGAACTTCTTATCATTGACTAAATCTCCTTCCAGATATTCTTGAGCCTCGAGATACCTCTTGACTTCGTGAAACCAAGGCTGGTCCATTACTTCTTCAGTATTAATCTCGTGACAGTGAGTTGGTTCATCCATTCGTTCAATAGTGATCTTGGGGTCCTCGTTATCCCATTTAAGTTTAAACATGGATGACATTGTGGCTAGTGCGTCTGCTAGCTGATTTTCTTCTCGCAGGAAATGCTCGAAGGTAATCTTCTAAAAGTGTGGGATCAATGTCAACACATGTTCTTTGTAAGGGATAAGGTTAGGTTTTTTGGTGTCCCATTCCCATTTGATCTGGCTGATGACCAAAGCTGAATCTCCAAATACATTTAAGGATTTGATCCCCAAATCTATGGCAACTTTGAGACCAAAAATGCATGCTTCATATTCTGTCATGTTGTTTGTACAATTGAAACAGAGTTTTGTAGTAAAAGGAGTATGACATCCTTCAGGAGATATGAGTATAGAACCTATACCATTGTCGAGTGTGTTGGACGCCCCATCAAAAACCAGGGTCCATCGGGATCCTTGTTCAGGTCCGTCATATGGTCTAAATTCTTCATAGTTGTTTACCATCATGATATCTTCATCTATGAATTCGAACTTCATGGACTGGTATTCCTCCACAGCTTGGTGAGCCAGGTGATCAGCTAGTACACTTCCCTTTATTGCTTTCTGGGTAGTATATTGTATGTCATATTCTGTCATGATCATCTGCCATCTCGCTATTCTCCCAGAGAGGGAAGGTTTCTTGAAGATGTATTTTATTGGATCCATATATCAATAAGGTAGTATGGGTCAGCATATACTGTCTTAGCTAGCAAGCAGCCCATGCCAGAGTGCAGCAAGTTTTCTCGAGCAGTGAATATCTTGTTTCACAATCGGTAAACTTTTTGCTCAGGTAATAAATAGCATGCTCTTTTCGGCCAGACTCGTCATGCTGCCCCAGCACACACCCCATTGATTTTTCCAAAATAGTTAGATACATGATCAAGGGTCTTCCCTTGACTGGTGGCATCAAAATCGGAGGCTCTTGCAGGTATTCTTTGATCTTGTCGAAGGCAATTTGGCACTCATCATTCCATTTGACTACTTGATCTTTCTTCAGTAATTTGAAGATTGGTTCACAAGTAGCTGTCGGGTGAGAAATGAATCTGGCAATGTAGTTTAACCGTCCCAAGAATCCTCTGACTTCTTTCTCAGTACGAGGAGCAGGCATTTCTTGTATAGCTTTCACCTTGGTAGGATCGACTTCAATACCTTTTCCACTGACAACAAAGGCTAGGAGTTTACCAGACCTCACCCCAAATGTGCATTTATTTGGGTTCAACCTCAGCTTGTATTTTTTTAGCCGTTCAAATAATTTCTGCAAATGACCAAGATGCTCTTCTTTTGTTTGAGATTTGGCTATCATGTCGTCCACATAGACCTCTATTTCGTGATGTATAATGCCGTGAAATAAGGCTACCATGGCACGCTGATAGGTTTCCCCGTCATTCTTCAACCCGAATGGCATAACCTTGTAGTAGAATGTGCCCCACTGTGTGACAAAGGTTATTTTCTCCATGTCCTCAGGCACCATTTTGATTTGGTTGTAGCCTGATAAATTGTCCATGAAGGAAAACACTTTATGTTGCATCGTATTGTCAACTAGAATATCAATGTGGGGAAGTGGGAAATCATCCTTAGGGCTTTCCCTATTCAAATCTCTGTAGTCCATGCACATTCGTACTTTTTCGTCCTTTTTAGGCACGGGAACAACATTGGCGACCCATTGTGAATAGGAGGTAACAGCCAAGAATTCGGTGTTGAATTGTTTCATGACTTCCTCTTTGATCTTCTCTGACATGTCTGGTCGCGTGTGACGGGCCTTTTGTTTTACCGGTGGACAGTCTTCTTTTGTTGGTAGACGATGTACCACGATGTCTGCATCAAGTCCTGGCATGTCTTTGTACGACCAGGCAAAGACCTCAACATAATCATGTAGCAGCTGAATCAGACGCTCTTTGACATTGGGTTTCATATTGGCACCCACCTTGACTTCTCTCTTGTCTTCTTTGGTGCCTAGGTTAATTGTGTCCACTGGTTCCTCGTGGGGTTGTATGATCCTCTCTTCTTGTTATAGTAACCTGGTGAGTTCCCCTGGTACTTCACAATCTTCCTCACCTTTGTCTTCGGCTTGGTAGATTAGATTTTCATAATCATATAAGGCCATAGCAGAATTGTTACCCATTGTATCCCGAATGGATGTAGATCTGCATTTTGAATGTGAGTGTGTGTAAGAGTATAGCTATTTTTGAAAGAAATGAAAATGTAAAAAGAAAAACAATGAGCATAAAGTTTGTATGCAAAAACGTCCATGATTCATTGATGTCATATGGAAATGAGATAATAACACTTACAAATGGACCATTGTGCCTCGGGTAAGACACAAGTTTTTAAGAGTCGGAATTGTTTAATATTACAGATCCGACAAAATTTAAAGACAAATTGTTGTGGGATAAAAGTGATCGGGACAAAATCTCTAGCTTCCCAATTGTTGAGCCCTCCATTGACAGTTGGAAAAATCCAATCCTCCAGGTTAAAGTTGTCTTCATCATCCTCCACTGCGTTGGCTTGGTGGTTGCTGATCTTCAAGGGTGGTCCTCCGGCACGAGCACGTCGTACAACTTTATGGGCTTCTGAAGTGAAACCCAAACCAAATTTGTCAGATTTGTATGGGATATCTGGGAGCTGGCCCCAAATAGTGCACCCACCTTCTTCTATCATTGCCTTGGCATCTTTTAGAGAGGATATCTTGAGCAGAGGCCTTGTAATCTTTGGGACTTGATAAACAGCTTTGGTTACTGCCACAGTTTACGGGACTTCTTCAAAGTGCTGGAATGGAGTTTCAATAAATTCACCATCTAATTCCACATATCTGAAGGAATTTAGATGACTGATCATATACTCTTCTTCTCCATGAACAGTGATGATTTTCCCCTGAATTGGATATTTCAACATTTGATGCAACGTAGAGGTAACGACACCAGCATTGTGGATCCACGGTCGGCCTAATAAGCAGGAATGTGAAGGACGAATATCCATTACATAAAAAGTTGAATCAAATGTTTGGGTTCCAACTTTTATGGGGATGTCCACTTCCTCATGCACCATATTTTTTGAGTCGTCGAAGACCCTCACTACTATGTTGCTAGGTTTAAAGGTCAATACTTCACAATCAAGCCTATCAAGAGCCTTTTTAGGCAACACATTCAGAGATGAACCGGTATCAACCAAGACATGAGCTGAAATCGTGCCCCTGCATTCGACTGAGACATGCAATGCCTCGTTATGCTTCCTCCCCCTTGGCGTTAAATCAGCATCCGAAAAACCTAAACCATTATTTGCGGTCAAGATGGCTACGCAGTCTTGGAACTGATCGGCAGATGTTTCTTGGGGTACATGGGCAGTTTTAAGGAATTTTACCAAGGCCTTTGCGTGAGCCTCGGAACATAACAATAAAGCCAGCATGGAAATTTTTTATGGAGTCTGCCCCAGTTGCTCGACTATGTTGTAGTCGCTTCTTTTTATAATCTTTAGAATTTCCTCCATCTCTCTTCGGGAGGTCTCAGGGATAGCTACTAATTGTACCTTCGTCCGGACAGGCTCAACCAGAATACCTTTTCCTCGAGTCTCGGCTGACTCGGCAGTGGGAATGTCAGTAGGGGTGATAACAGGGACTGCAGCAGTTTTGTCAATAGGAGGATTAGCAGAGATGATTGTAGGACTGGGAATAGCTTTTGAAGGAGCAAAAACAACAGGAATGATTACAGGTCTGGAAATAACTTTGGTAGGAGCAATTTATGGAGAGAATACCGTTCCATTTCGGGTTATCTTGCTAGTCCTTGCGATGTTACTGATATCGGAGTCAACTTTCTTAGAACTTAAATTTTCAGCAGCTGGCCAATCTTGCTTGATACCGTGATAGTAGACATCACCTCCATAATTCCATGGGATGGTTTTGTCTGACGAATACGGGATTGGTCTAGGCATTGTAATTATCAACAGAGCTACTTTAAGAACTGATCTAATTCTAATGGGTCTTTTGGTGGAGACCCTGGAAGAATTGTCAGAAATGGTTACTATGGAAACATTATTATAAGAAACAGTTGGAGTAGAAGTCTTCTCTAACAAAATCTCCTTGTCATCTATTAGGCATTGAACGCCTGCTTTTAACAAATGACATTTGGTTGGTGAGGATAAACAGAAATGACAGCTTTCATCACAACCTGAGAATACACCGACATTCAACAAGTTATTTTTGATAGTTAGGAGTGGGGTCACAAGTTCATCAACTAAAGTAACAAACATATCTTCCTCAACGGTGTTGACATTACGGTCGTGCTTAGGCATAGGGGCAGTAATTACATTGGGAATTTCTGGCGCGTCGAATTCAATCTCTTTGGCTTCAAGAAGGTCTTGTACTTTGTTTTTTAGAGCCCAGCAGTTGTTAGTGTCATGGTCGAGACTCTCAGAATAGTATGCACAGCGGGCATTAGGATGATAATGAGGAGAGGTTGTGTTAGGATTCTTTGGAGCTTCTTTCAAAGTCACTAGATTGGATCTCAACAAATGTGGCAATACTTAAGATAGTGTCATGTTAATTCGGGTGAACTGTCTGACTGGTCTTTCCGTTCTTGGCTGGTTGCTTCTTTGTTGAGCAGGTGCGGGTTTAGGAATCATGACAGCCCCCACCATTGGACGGCGTTCAGCCCTATCTTGATTTCTCTGAGGATATACAACAATAACTTCTTTTTTTCCAATGAATGGTTTTCTTACAGCAGCAGAGGATGCATCTTTTTAAATCTTCCCATTCTTTATCCCGACTTCCACTCTTTCTCTGGTCAATATCAATTCGGTAAAATATGCCGATGAACTCCCAATTAAGTGATTAAATAAAGGACCGAACAAGGTTCCCAAAAACATGTCTACTAACTCTCTTTCAGATAGGGGAGGCTAGACTCTTCCTGCTAAGTCCCTCTATTTTTGCGCGTGGTCTTTAAAGCCTTCACTTGAAACCATGGCCATACTCTGGAGTTGAGTACGGGTGGGCACAAGGTCTGCATTGTATTGGTATTGTTTGTAAAAGGCAACGGCCAGATCTTCCCAATTATGAACATTGGCTCTTTTTATATGATAAAACCAATCAAGTTGAGTTCCAGACAGACTGTCTTGAAAAAAGTGTACCCATATATCCTTGTCAGCGGTGTGAGGCTGTATTTTCCTCACATAGAACCGGAGATGCATTTTGGGACATGAAACGCCGTCATATTTGGCGAACACCGGTGCTTTGAATTTTGGAGGAATGACAATCCCAAATACTAACCCCAACTCCTCAAAGTCCAATCCAGGCACTTTTTGGATTTCCATTGCACTTAACTGTTCTTCCAGATGCTTATACTTGTCGTCAGATGGAGGATATTGTTCCTCAAAATAATCCTCTTCTTCCTCTTCCTCTTTTGAATCTGGCTGGACAACTGTTTCCTTGCCTTTCCCATCTTGATTTTCTTTCTCGCCAGATGACGTTGCAAAGTCTAGGGTCCTTCTTGCTTGTCCTTGGAATCTTCTTCCCATATTCAGAACTCCGGTTATTTTCTTTGTCTTCTTTTTCTTCTCTTCAACCAGCAAGGTCTTCAACTCTTCTTGTCCTTTGGCTAGAGTTAAGAACATCTGTTGAAACTGAGCATTTTGTGCTTGGAGGTCTTTCACCGTCTGCTCGAGATCCATCTTACTGAAATAAACAGTAGAAAGATAAGGAGCCTTGTTGCAAGAAACCTGCTTATGTTATGATGAATGGTAGATGCATATGCAATGATTTCAAGGATTTTAAAGATTCAAATTTGTTTTAGACAAAAAGGAAACACATGTTATATTAATAAATTAAAGCTTGAGTACATCAATGCCTCTTTGGGCAAAACAATACAAAAACTCTAAGATAAAAAGTTTGTACGCATCCTTTTTGGTGCGATGTAGGCATTCAGAGTCCGCTCCTCATGAAGTTTCTTAGTGAGTTCCAAAACCTTCTCGCTAGCATAGAATTGGGCCTCGAAAGTATCTCACTCCCCCTTGAGTTGTATCTAATCTCTTTGTAAGTCTTAAAGAGAGGTGGGCATGTCAAGATGCAGGATAGTGTATGGAACATCTCCTTCCATAACAGGCTCAATGATTACCGGAAGAACGGAGGGATAAGGCATCATAAGACTCTGAGCACGAGTTCATACCCATTTGAGGTAAGGCTCAAGAGGGATGGAATTCTTATACCCCAATTTCTTGCTATCTACCTTGTTCAACATCCTCCAAGCTCGGATAAATCTCTGGCGATGACCTTGATCGTCGTTCTCGTAGTAAAATACAAAACCTTGAATGAGCATATCATGTGGGGCCATCCCTTTGGGCATAACCAAATTGTCTTAAGGCTAAACAAGGGTTGTAGGTGATACCTCCACTAATTCCAAGTAAAGGGACATTAGGGAATTCTCCACAATGGTCGACAATAGTAACATTCTTTATGGATCGGGAACACCAATGAATGTATGAATGTGAGTGTCATCAACCTTTGTGACCACCTTGAACCTTGCTCGTTCTTCAATACAGATTGGGGAATATGTGAAATAAACCATCTTGCCAAAAGAGGAGTACAACACATAAGGATACCTCTTTTCCTCATAGTGCGAGTGTGAAAGGAATGTAGGATGTCCCCTAGCAAAATAGGCACCGGGTTATGAGATATGAAGATTTTGACGGCGTTTACGTCTATGAGTTGGTCAGGATTTGGAAACAAAACCATCCCATAGATGAGGAGAGCCATAATTTCCTCAAAAGCTTGCAGATCCAAAGATTTCCAATAGCCTTGGGCTTTCTCAAACAAGACCTTTGCTAGGAAACCCTTGACACCACTCCTTGTTTCCCAATTGGTTGTGACATCAGATGGTTGCAAGTGTAAAGCTTGAGCAATCTCTTCTGGCTTTGGATCTCTTTCTGTACCGTTGAAAGGTAGTTAATTAAGAATAGGAATCCTCAAGAGTAGGTAGAATTCTTCCAAAGTTGGCACAAGTTGATAATTGGGAAATGTGAAGCAATGGTGTAAAGGATCAAAGAACTGAAAGAGCACCTTCATCATGTCTTCATCAGTGTTGGAGGTGACCAAGTTTAGTAGGCGACCATGTCTTTCGGTAAATGGAGAGTTTTCAGGAATCCTTGATGCTAGCTCCTTAAGTTAAGGAGGGATCCTTACAAGATTGACTTGAATGGTTTTCCTGCGAATAAAATCCATGTCCTACAAAACAGAACAAAGATAAATCCCAAGATCCTTGAAATGGTTATTGAATGAATATGATGTTATGATGTTCATGATGTTATGTACAAGTAAATATACACAAACAAAGAAAACAAGTCCTTAGGTTTAGGCGTGCATGGAGTTTTATAGGTAAGTACTCTCTTGAAGTTTAGTTGGCTTAAAACATGTCCTAGCAATAGTAATCGGGTTCTAAGGAGCTCAATATCACTGGTTTTGTTTGAACTTGTGTTTTTGTGTGGTTTTTCAAAGTATTTTGTAAAGAGGCCATTGTTTAGGCAAACTTTGTAATGATTCTCGTTCGTAAGAATGTATACAAAGATGTTGATCTTTTGAAAATGTTTTCAAGTTTGAAATATGTTTTGAAAGTGTAGGTGTTTGATTTGAAAATAGCAAGGATGTTTTGTTTTTGAAATGGAGCAAGCAATTAGGAGCATTCTACCTACTCAAAAGTCTTTCATGTTCATTTCCTCTTTCCTTTGACATTGTTATCTTACCATTGATTTGGTAAGTAACCCTATTGTGATCGGTGGAAATAGAACTGACTGTTTGAAGTACTGGTTCGCGAAATGTCACGGTAAGCAAGAGTCGCCACCGTCTTTTATGTTCTCCAACAAGGAAAGGACAAAAGCACAGCAAAATTCCTTTTCAAGATGTCTCTCGGTTCGGGAGGTAGATTATAGAAAGGGAAGGTGTTAGCACCCTTTCTATCTGTGGTTATCCACGGGCTCTTAGGTACTTGCTCACTATGTTTTCAAAAATTGTTTGCTTTTCTTGTGTTTGTGGGTTTTGAAAAAAAAAGTTTCGTTTTGAAAACTTCTAGGTAACTCTTGTATCTATCCTCAAGAGTGTATGAAGTGTTGTTTGAAAACTTTTGTCAGAAAAGTGTAGGTGCGAAAAGTATTTTTGTTTTGAAAGAGCAAGTACCTGAGAACCTCTACCTACTCAAAAGAAATTAAGTTGTGTAAGAGTCATTTAGACAGTACTATCCCACTATTGAGAAGTAGGTAGCACCGTCGTTGGAGTTATTCGGGTCAATTCGATTATAGGGACATGTGTGGTCACCAAAGCAATAGTAGGACGCCTTAGCGGTAACCCTAATGTCTTAGATCCTTTTTTATCCGAGGCAACCGTTTCGAGGCAACTGTATCTTTAGACAGGAGGGAGACCTCTAAAACACCCTATACTTAATGACCACCTCGAGGCAACCAAGTGAGGCGTACCCTAGGAGTGGCATGTGCATGTGTGTCAGGTTTCATGTTCAAGTTATCTTTGCACATTTTTATGGTGAGCTACGGATTGATTTTATTTTTCAGGCAAGTCTTGCATGCATAATTAACAGTTAATAATTTGCGGGAAATAAATTGCGGAAAGTGAATCTACGCTATTACAAGGCGTCGGGTATTTACATCACCAAAAACATAACCCTTGAGAATAAATGCGAGAAATTAAAGAAAGCGATAAAAGCCCTAATTATCTATTACATTCTCGGAGCAGTTACATAAATATAATCAAAATAAGTATGCGTGAAAGGAAATTGAATCCGGAAAAGTCTTTAGGGTTTTGACCCTTTTTGAGAAAAGAAAGAAGTTTGGTCCTTTGCATTTAATTAAATATTAACCCTAAAACTAATTAATCAATTAATTAAAAGAAAAAGTATTTTTTATGTTTTTTAGGTCTTAATGAAAATAAAAATAAAATAAAATAAAGTTGTCAAAACCCTAATTCTATGTTAATTTTATTTATTGCAAAAATTGTCAAAGTTAACCTAATTAACTAAATTAATTATATTTAGAATTTATTTACAAAAATAATTAAATTAAGGTGAAATTAATAAATAATAATAATAAGAAGAAAATATTGTTTTCTGAATTAATTATGAAAATAATTATTTGTTAGTTAATAATAATAATGATAATAATTATAATTAAAAGAAAATAAAAGAAAAGGAAAATAAAAAGAAATAATAAACCAGGGGGGTGCCAGGCCTTTTTTGGAGGTGAGTTTAGAAATTCCTGGCCCATTAAGCTGCAAGCCTGTTTTGACCTTTGAGATTGTCTATGGTACGTATTGGCTGGGAGCATGGTAATCACTCACTCTTGGCCTTTGGATGCATGCCTGTAGCCACTTGGCACCTGGATGTTTGGGATGCATGGTGGGACGCTTTGGATAGCCTGCATAGGAACACACAAAGAAAAGAACAAACAAATATTTTGGGGGACCTGGGATTCGAACCCAGGTCCCAATGATCAATACACAAACGCCTTGGCCATCTGAGCTGCACGCTTCATTCGTTATTAAGACAACACGCAATTATTATATTAGTAAACCAAAACATATGCCTGAAAAAAAATATAAACGCGCGATTTTTGAAAAGGGCGAATAGGAGGGAGACGCGTCAGCGTCTTCTTCGTTTATCACTGGTTTTTTACCTGCGGATTTTTATCCGCAGGAAGCTCCATAGGTTCTTCCTAAAATTGTCCCTAGGCTTCAAAAACTCATTCCAAGACCATGGTTGGTCTCGTCTCCATCTCCTGATCACTCCTGTACCAACCATTGTGGCCAATTTTCCCTGCACTGAAAACGCCTAAAAAGCAAGCACATAAACCCTATAATTGGGCATCTCAGTATAGGGCATAAAAACAAAATTGGCTATTGCAGTTATGTTAGAAATCAAGAAATGAATATGAATATGTCAACGTTTTGAAGAAAAAATGCAAGAATTGAGAGTTGAGGTTTCATGTTCAGAGGCCAGTTTGTGAGAACTTACAGCGCTGTTCAGTGGATCTTAGGACGTGATATTGGTCGCATTAGCTTCAGTGGGTAGCAAGGAAGGGAACCACGTTCTTATTTTTGTCTGAAAATGCCTCCAATAGTGTTCTTGATCTCCCACTTTTCTAACACTTTTTCAGTTTTTCCTTGGCCGTTTTTAGCAATGCTTAGGTCGTGAATTAGGTTTAGACTCCTTGTATATGTATAAGGCAATCAGTCTAGGTCAAAATTTGGGCTTGTATCTTTGTGTATTGAAGTTTGGAGATTTGATTGACCACCATTGAAAACCTTTCCAAATTTGAAGCAAATCTAAGATTTTATGCACAAAAAAGCCCTAGAACGAATTGGTTAGTTGGCACATGATATATGAAAGTTGTTCAAATCATAAAGATACTATTCCATTGATTTTTAGATTTTATTTGAATTATTATAGATTTAAAATGAATTAAATCAATAAAAATTAAATAAAATAGAAAAATAAATGTTTGATCTTGAAATTAATCATGGGACACGTGTGTGGCATGACAAGGCTGAATCAAGTGGAAGAAAGTGGGCCCTTTTGTCAAAAATTGAAGTTTTAAGGATAGTTGACTTTTGCAATTTCATAAAAATTTCCCAACTTCTCCAATGCATATCTTGCTCAATTTTGATCATATGAACATGTTCTTGGACATTTTGGAAAGGTATTGAAGTCCTCTAACCAATGCCTTTGGTCCCATGTCATTTGGATTTACCAATCTCAAGTTATGGTGTTTGACTTAAAGTGCATTTTTGTTGACTTTTGAAATTGACCTATAATGTAGAAATTGATAACTTTTTGTGAGAGCATTTCTTGGACTTGGAATGTGAAGATGAGTTGTAGGAAATGTCATCCCCTTCAAAATGAGCATTGGATGGGATTTTTATGATGAACCATGAAAAAGTTATGCCTTGGTCAAGATACAGTTGAATTTTCTACTGTCCAAAAATAGTAACTTTTGGCATCTTGATGATTTTTGAGCTATCCTTGAGGAATTATGATCAAGACTTGATCAAATGATTATTGTGTGCTCAAGATAAGATGTTGACCAAATTTTTTGACTTTTGACTGTAAAATGACCATTTTACCCCTGCAGTTGATTGTGAAGCAAATGGAGCTTTTGACTGTGGAATTTGGCACTGTGAGTCTTGAGACTTGACATATAGATGCTTGACAATGTATATAGACCTATGGGACTTGATTGAGCCATTGAAAACCTCAAATTCCTTGAAAGAACCAAAACCCTAATTTTGACTGGCTTATGAGGCATTTGGACTGTGCAATCTTTGAGTAGTCTTGAACCATTTAAGGATGATTCTTGACAAACCTTGAAGAATATGGGTGGGAAAATTTTGGGGTACAACACCTATCTTTGGATGTAAACGGGACGGGCGTGGGTCATCGTATAACCATGATTAATAATGTTGCAAGGTATCTTAGCATTCTCTTTTAGGTACTAAGATCATTTGAAAGGCAACATAGATAGCGCCATCGAGGGACCATGATCTTATATTTTGCTTGTTTTTGCTAAGATACCTCACATGCGTAATATGGCCATTTTTCAAGGCAACCAAGTGGATTTACCCTAGGGGTGCTTGTGTGCAAGTGTATTGTTTTTCATGCTTGGTTTTGTCTTTGATTAGGGTTTTCTAATTGATTGGTTTTAGTCTTTTCATACAAACCCTAATTACTAGCATTTGTATATAAAGCGATAAATTATGGAATTTAAAATTACTACGCTATTACAATACTTGTGGGGGGTGTATAAATTACAAATAGGGATTGCAAGAAGATAAAGCCTAATTATATATTACAATCATATTGAATTTATACAAGAATTGAATAAATAATGTACAAAATGAATAAATATGCAAGAATGTAAATGTAAAGAAAATGGATTTTTTTTGTTTGATTTTTTTAGAGAAAAGGGATTTTGTTTTAACCTAATTAACTAAAAGAAAAATAATTAATTAAATTAGTAAAAAGTAAAAATTAAATTTACTAGGAAAAGAAATTAAATAAAACCCTAATCTATTAATTGATTAAAAAAGAAATTAAGTTTAGAAGAAGAAGATTTTTGGTATTTTTGTCTTAAAAATAATTTATAGTATTATAAAATATTTTTGGTCTTTTTATATCTTAAAATAATATATTTAAATGGTGTAAAATAAAATAACTAAAACCCTAGTTTTTTAATTAAATTTACAAAAAAAAATAGTAAAATAAATAAAGTATGATTAAATAAATAAATTTTTTTGTCTAAAAAAATAAATAAACTTTATCAAAATATAAACCTAATGTTTTTATATTTTTTCTGATTTTTTAGTATTAGATAAAAAATTTAAGAAAACAAATAAATAAAATTAAGAAAAATAAAAATAAAAATGGGCCAGGGTGCAAATAGCCAGCAAGGGGGTCTGAAGTAAGAAAAAAAACATAAGGCCCAAGGGAGGCCCAGCGCTGCCAAAAAAAAAGAGTCAGAATATGAAAAATCTGAAAATAATCCAAAAGGGTACCACTGGGGCTCGAACCCAGGTCCCTATAGTCACAGGTGTGCGCTTCTACCACTGGGGTGGATATACATCTGTTTATATAATCAAAACAACAAATATATGATAGTAAACAAGTCCATGGCCTGAACTTCATCTTCAACCTCACGCCCCGCCAGAGCCTCTGTATCTTATTCAAATCACGACAAAAATGAAAATTGTAAACAGGAAACTTGTAGAAAATTTCCTCACGATTTCAGAAATGCAAAGCAATAAAATTAAAGATCAAAGATAAGCATGAATTTTAATGGCCCTAATTTGAACCCTAAAAATTTCAGAAACTTCAATCTTAAAATTCTCTAAGCTCAAACAAAATTAATGAAAACTATGGACATGGTTAACTTTAGGGAAATGATATCTACATTTTTCATTCACAAATAAACCATTAATGATGCCTGTATGAAGAGTTCAAAAGTCAGAAAACTTACCTTGCAAGAGGGTATCGTGTTTGGAGTTTGAGTAACTTTTAGTGAGTTCCAATGATTGAATTAGCTTCCTCAAGTTCCCAGGAAGCTAATGGGATGCTTAGCTTGAGCTGAAAGTGCCTGAGGAGTTCTGGAGAAGTCATTGTGCAAGGTGCTATTTTTTAAAATGATGGATAAGGATGGAGGTGTTACAGTGGTGTTACATGTGTTAGGATTGTTTGTGTATGTTGTTTAGAAGCTTTTGAAAGTAAAAGGGCAAGAAACACACTAGCAAATTTGGAGATTAAATTCAAAACTCAGAAATGGCAAGTTTTGAAGTGTTTTTGGTGATTCTCCGTTCTTGGTGTTTTTAGGGCTTAAGCATGCGTGGGATTTGTGGAAAATAAATTGTGTATGTATAACCAAGAGGGTTTGAGTATTTTGGAAAGTCAGAAGTACAAGTTACAAGCTAATTGCTAGGTTACTTGATTTTGAAGAAAAGTGGGAAAACAAGTTTCAAGAGGAGGTACAAGCATGGGCTGAGTGATTGTAAGTGTCTAACAAGTTTCTCTTGAGTTATGGGACTTGTATGATCAGAAGAAAACAATTGAAAGGCTCAAGAACAAGTTTTGTGCAAAAAGTCACTTTATCAAAATGGTAATGTGCACTTTCTTCCCAAAATGGATATAAAGCATGGCCTTGCATTGAATGCTTGAAATGAGACCCCTAACAGTTATGCAAGCAATTAATTATGGAGTTCCTAACAAGTTTGAGGCCTTAAAAGTAGAGGTTATTCAGCATGAGTTTGAATTTTGAATCTTATTCATCACAAAATGACTTGTAATTCAAGTGATAAAACCCTAACTTCATCTCTTCGATTCTCCCTACTAAAAAATGATCTTAAGGAGTTCTTTGACATTTTGGAAATCTTGTAATGTGCTCTACAACACATATTTAAATTACTTTTGAAAATTCCCCTTGGAAATATATGAAAATATGCCATGAAGTTGGGTCAAAATCCTGACCAAAATAGGGCAAAATTTCACTAAGTGTTTTGTTTCATGACCATGTGTTCTTAAAATTATAACTTGAGATCCAAGCACTTTTGGAAGGAGTTGTGTAAAGAAATTTCTTATATTTCATGGAGATCTACAACTTTCATGTTGAAAGTTTCTTTGGAATCATCTTGCATCATGGTGAAAATTTTGCTCAAAGTTATGAAAAAAATAAGAAATTTCCAACACTTAGAAAAATTTCTAAGTTTAGAAATTTTAACTTTTCAAAATGAAATCTTGAATTTTTTATTTCTTTATGAATACGTTTCATATTTTGACATGCTTTGATGAATTGTGATCTTTGACATTTGATTTTGACCAAAATGTCAAAGTTTGACATTTCAGTATACAGTTGACTTTTGATCAGTTGACTAAAAATTCATCTGTCAATCCATTGGGCTTGAGCAATGTTTTGAGCCATGTCATTAGGTAAAAATGATGCAATTAGACTCTTGATATCATTCCTTAAACCAATTGATAATTTTCTAGGTCAAAAATCATAAATTGCCCTTTCCCAGTCAAAACCCTAATTTTGACCATTTTGCCATTTTGAAGATTTGATCAAATTTCTTGAGGAATTGTGGTCCAAACTTGATCAAATGATACATATGAGTTTAAAATGTTGATGTGGATTAAAAATTATGGAGTTTGACTGTAAATTGGCCATAGTTAACTTTTTCCCCAATACAGTTGATTTTTAGGTCAACTGCTCAATTGACTGAGCAAAAGTGTGATCCAAAGCTTGAAACTTGACATGTGTAATCTTGAGGGTCCATAATGATCCATGAAAGTCATATGGGGAATTGGAAGTTCAAATGTCCTTGTGCAATCTCAAACCCTAATTTTGGTCATCAGTGCTTAAGGAGGTGTCTTGAGCTGATAAACCCTAATGCAGTCTTGAGCCAAAGGAGATCTTGTGAGCAAATTCTTGATAAAGGAGAGGCAAATTTTGGGGTACAACAGCTATTCTCCCAGAGAGGGCAGGCTTCTCGAATATGTATTTTATTGGATCCATATTGGATATCAATAAGGTAGTATGGGTCAGCATATACTGCCTTAGCCGGCGAGCAGCCCATGCTAGAGCGCAGCAAGTTTTCTCGAGCAGTGAATATCTTGTTTCGTAGTCGGTAAACTTTTTGCTCAGGTAGTAAAATGCATTCTCTTTTCGTCCAGACTCGTCATGCTTCCCCAGCACACACCCCATTGAATTTTCCAAGACAGTTAGATACATGATTAAAGGTCTTCCCTCGACTGGTGGCATCAAAACAGGAGGATCTTAAAGGTACTCTGATATTGCCGAAGGTAGCTTGGCATTCATCATTCCATTTGACTACTTGATCTTTCTTTAGTAATTTGAAGATTGGTTCACAAGTAGAAGTCAGGTGAGAAATGAATTTGGCAATGTAGTTTAGCCGTCCTAAGAATCCTCTGACTTCCTTCTCGGTGCAAGGAGCAGGCATTTCTTGTATTGATTTCACCTTGGCATGGTCCACTTCGATACCTTTACCACTGACGATGAAACCTAGGAGTTTACCGGACCTTACCCCAAATGTGCATTTATTCGAGTTCAACCTCAGCTTGTATTTCTTTAGTCTCTCAAACAGTTTCTGCAAATGGTCAAGATGTTCCTCTTCACTTTGAGATCTGGCTATCATGTCGTCCACATAGACCTCTATTTCGTGATGTATCATGTCGTGAAATAGAGGTACCATGACACGCTGATAGTTTTCCCCAGCGTTATTCAACCTGAATGATATAACCTTGTAACAGAATGTTCCCCACTATATGACGAAGGTCGTTTTCTCCATGTCCTCAGGTGCCATTTTGATCTGGTTGTAGCCTGAGAAACCATCCATGAATGAGAACACTTTATGCTGTGCAGTATTGTCAACCAGAATATCGATGTGGGGAAGTGGGAAATCATCCTTAGGGCTTTCCCTATTCAAATCTCTGTAGTCCATGCACATGCGTACTTTTCCGTCCTTTTTAGGCACTGGAACAACATTTGTGACCCATTGTGGATAGGAGGTAACAGATAAGAATTCGGCGTTGAATTGTTTCATGACTATAGCCTTGATCTTCTCTGACATGTCTGGCCTCATGCGACGAACTTTCTATTTTACCGGAGGGCAGTCTTCTTTTGTCGGTAGACGATGGACCACCATATCAGCATCAAGTCATGGCATGTCTTCATACGACCAGGAAAAGACCTCAACATAGTCATGTAGCAACTGAATTAAGCGCTTATTGACACTAGATTCTAGATTGGCTCCTACCTTGACTTCTTTCTTGTCATCTTTGGTACCTTGGTTAACTGTGTCCACTAGTTCTTCGTGGGGCTGTATGGTCCTTTCTTCTTGTTGTAGTAACCTGGCTAGTTCCCCTGGCACTTCACAATCTTCCTCACCTTCGTCTTCGACTTGGTAGATTAGATTTTCAGAGTCACAAAAGGCCATAGCATAATTGTTACCCATGGGATCATGAATGGATGTAGATCTGCATTTTGAATGTGAATGTGTGTAAGAGTATAGCTATATTTGAAAAATAAGAATGTAGAAAAAAAGAAAGACAAAGAGCACAAAGTTTGTATGCGAAAACTTCCATGATTCATTAATGACATATGAAAATGAGGTAAAAACCCTTACAAATGGACCGTTGTGCCTCGGGTAAGACACAAGGTTTTAAAAGTCTGAATTGTTTAATTATTACAGGTCTGACAAAAATTTAAAGACAATTACTGTTGGATAAAAGTAATCGGGACAAAATATTTAGCCTCCCAGTTGCTGAGTCCTCTGTTGACAGTTGGGAAAATCCATTCCTCCAGGTCGTAGTTGTCCTCATCATCCTCCACTGTGTTGACTCTGTGATTGCTAATCTTCAAAGGTGGTTCCCCGGCACGAGCACGACGTACAGCTTTCTGAGCTCCTGAAGTGAAACCCAAACCAATTTGTCAGATTTGTGAGGGATATCCTGGAGTTGGCCCCAAATAGTACACCCACCTTCTTCGATTATTGCCTTGGCATCTTTCAGAGAAGACATCTTTAGCGAAGGTCTTGTAATCTTTGGGACTTGGGAAACAACTTTTGTAGTTGCCACTGTTTGTGGGACTTCCAAGAAGTGCTGAAGCAGTGTTTCAATAAATTCACCATCCAATTCCACGTATCTGAAGGAGTTCAAGTGACTGGCCATATATTCCTCTTCTCCATGGACAGTAATGATTTTCCCCTTGGTTGGATATTTCAGCATCTGATGTAATGTAGAGGTAACGACACCAGCGTTGTGAATCCATGGTCGGACTAATAAACAGGAATAGGAAGGGAGAATGTCCATCACGTAAAAATTCGAATCAAAGGTTTGAGTTCCAACTTTTATGGGGATGTCCACCTCCCCATGCACCATCCCCTTTGAACCGTCGAAGGCCTTTACCACTGTGTTGCTGGGTTTTAAGGTCAAACCTTCACAATCGAGTCTATCAAGAGCCGTCTTAGGCAGCACATTCTAAGACGAACCGATATCAACCAAGAAATGGGCCAAATTTTTGCCCCGCATTCGACAGAGACATGCAATGCCTCGTTATGTTTCCTCCCTCTAAGTGTGAGGTCGGCGTCATAAAATCCTAAACCATTGTCAGTTGTTAAACTGGCCACACAGTCTTGAAATTGATCAGTAGAGGTTTCTTGTGTCACATGGGTAGTTTTAAGAAATTTTACCAAGGCCTTCGCATGGGCCTCGGAGCACAACAATAAAGCCAGCATGGAAATCTTTGATAGAGTTTGCCCTACCTGTTCGACTACGTTATAGTCGCTTCTCTTTATAATTTTCATAATTTCTTCCATCTCCTTTTGGGAGGCCTCTGGGATAGATAATGATTGTGCCTTCATCTGGACAGGCTCAACCAGAATGCCTTTGCCTCGAGTCTCGGTCGACTCGGCGGTAGGAGTGTCAGTAGGGATAACCATAGGAATTATAGTAGTAGTGTTAACAGGAACAGAAGCAGGGATGATCGCAGGACCGGTAACAGTTTTCGGAGGAGCAATCTCTAGGGAGAATAATCTTCCACTTCATGTTATCTTGTTGGTTCCTACAACATTGCTAATGTCGGAGTCGGTCTTCTCAAAAATTGAGTCTTCATTGGCCAACCGATCTTGTTTAACATCGTGATAGTAGACATCGGCCCCATAGTTCCATGGGACAGTTTTATCTGAGGAGTACGGGATCGATCCTGGCATAGTAATTATCAGTGGAGTCACTTTAGGAACTGATGTAATCTTAACCGGTCTTTTGGTGGAGACCCTGGAAGGATTAGCGGAAATGGTTACTATTGAAACATCATTGTAAGAAATGGTTGAAACGGGAGTCTTTTCAAACAAAATCTCTTTGTCATACATTAGGCATTGGACACCTTCTTTCAATAAATGACAAACAGTTGGTAGGGATAAACAGAGGTGGCAGCTTTTGTCATAGCCTCGAAATAAACCGGCCTTCAACAGGTTCCTCTTGACAGTCAGGAGAGGAGTAACAAGTTCATCAACAGCAGTAACAAACATATCATCTTCCGCAGCGTTAACATCACGACCATGCTTGGGCATAGGAGCGGTGATAACATTTGGGATTTCAGGAGCATCAAATTCAATTTCTTTCACTTCAAGAAGGTCTTGCACCTTGTTTTTCAAAGCCCAGCAATTGTTGTTATCATGGCTTGGACTTTCTGAATGGTAAGCACAACGAGCATTAGGATAGTAATGAGGAGAGGTTGTGTTGGGATTTTTCAGGGCTTCCTTCAAAGTTACCAGATTAGATCTCAATAAATGTGGCAGGACTTGAGATAGCGTCATATTTATCTGGGTAAATTGTCTTACTGGTCTTTCCGTTCTAGGCTGGTTGCTCCTTTGTTGAGTAGGTGCAAGCTTAGGGATCATGACAGCCCCTACCATTAGACGGCGTTCAGTTCTATCCGGATTTCTTTGAGGGTACACAACACCAAATTCTTTCTTCCCAACAAATGTTTTTCTTATGGCATTGGAGGATGCATCCTTATGGATCTTCCCACTCTTAATCCTAGCTTCCACTCTTTCCCCGGTCAAGATTAGTTCAGTGAAGCCTGCTGAGGAGCTTCTAATTAGATGATTAAAGAAAGGACCAGACAGGATACCCAGAAACATATCCACTGATAGGGGGGCTAGACTCTTCCTTCTAAGTCCCTCTATTTATGAGCGTAGTCCTTGAAACCTTCGCTTGAAACCATAGCCATACTCTGGAGTTAAGTACGGGTGGGAGCAAGGTCTACGTTGTACTGATATTGCTTATATAAGGAAGTGGCGAGGTCTTCCCTAGTTATGGATATTGGCCCTTTCCAGTTGATAGAACCAATCTAGCTGAGTCCCAGATAGACTGTCTTGAAAGAAGTAGACCCACAAATCTTTGTCAGCAGTGTGAGGTTGTATCTTCCTCACATAAGATCAGAGATTCATCTTGGGACACGAAACCCCTCCGTACTTAGCAAATACTGGTTCCTTGAACTTTGGTGGAATAACAATCCCATACACCAAATCCAGCTCTTCAAAGTGCAGCCCGGGAACTTTCTGAATCTCCATTGCACTTAGATGTTCTTCCAAGTGTTTGTATTTGTCGTCGGTCAGAGGATGCTATTCTTCAAAGTAATCCTCTTCTTCTTCCTCTTCAGATTCTGGCTGGGCAGTCGCTTCCTTGCCTTTCCCTTCTTAATTGTCTTTTTCACCAGATGATGTTGTGAAGTCTAAGGTCCATCTGGCTGGCCCTGGGAACCTTCTTCCTAGATTCAGAACACCGGTTGTTTTCTTTGCTTTCTTCTTCTTTTCTTTAATCAGCAAAGTTTTCAAATCCTCTTGTCCTTTGGCTAGAGTCAAGAACATCTGTTGAAACTGGGCATTCGGCACCTGGAGGTCTTTTACTGTCTGCTCGAGATCCATCTTACTGAAATAAACAGTAGAACGATGAGGAGACTTGTGGTAAGAAACATGCTTATGTTATGATGAATGAAGATGCATATGTAATGATTTCAAGGAAATTAGAGATTTAAATTTTCTTTAGACCAAAAAAAGAACACATGTTATATTAATAAATTAAAGTTTGAGTACATCATGCCTCTTTGGGCTTACAAAGAAATACAAAAAACTCTAAGATAAAAAAGTTGTACGCATCCTCTTTGGTGCAATGCAGGCGTTCAGGCTCCACTCCTCATGAAGTTTCTTAGTGAGTTCCAAAACCTTCTTCTCGCTGGCATAGAATTGGGCCTCAAATGTGTCTCACTCCCCCTTAAGCTGTATCCAATCCCTTTGCAAGTCTTCAAGAGAGGTGGGCATGTCAGGATGCAGGATAGTGTATGGAACATCTCCTTCCATAACAGGCTCTATGATAACCGGGAGAATGGAGGGGTAAGGCATCATAAGACTTTGAGCACTAGCTCGTACCCATTTGAGGTAAGGCTCAAGAGGGATGGAATTCTTATGTCCCAATGTCTTTCTATCTACCTTGTTTAACATCCTCCAAGCTCGGATAAACCTCTGGCGGTGACCTTGATCGTCATTCTCGTAGTCAAATACCAAACCTTGAATAAGCATCTCATGTGGGCCATCCCTTCGGGCGTAACCAAATTGTCTTAAGGATAAGCAGGGGTTGTAGGTGATACCTCCTCTAATGCCAAGTAAGGGTACATTAGGGAATTCTCCACAACGGTCGACGATAGTAACATTCTCTATAGATCTAGAACACTAATGAATGTCTGAATGTTTGAGCGTCATCAACCTATGTGACCACCTTGAACCTTGCTCGTTCTTCAATACAGATTGGGGAAGATGAAAAATAAACCATCTTGCAAAAAGAGGAGTATAACACATAAGGATACCTCTTTTCCTCATAGTGCGAGTGTGAAAAGAATGTAGGATGTCTCCTAGCAAAATAGGCACCGGGTTACGAGACATGAAGATTTTGATGGTGTTTAAATCTATGAGTTGGTCAGGATTTGGAAATAAAACCACCCCATAGATGAGGAGAGCCACAATTTCCTCAAAATCTTGCAAGTCTAAGGAGTTCCAACAGTTTTGGGCTTTCTCAAACAAGAACTTGGCTAAGAACCCTTTGACACCACTCCTTGTTTCCCAATTAGTTGTGATATCAGATGGTTGCAAGTGTAGGGCTTGTGCAATCTCTTCTGGATTTGGATCTCTTTCCGTACCGCTGAAAGGTAGTTGGTTGAGAATGGTATTCCTCAAGAGTTGGGAGAATTCTTCTAAAGTTGGCACAAGTTGATAATCGAGAAATGTGAAGCAATGGTGTAGAGGATCAAAGAATTGGAAGAGCACCTTGATCAAGTCCTCATCAGTGTTGGAGGTAACCAAGTTTAGTAGGCGACCATATCTCTCGGTGAATGGAGAATTCTCAGGAACCCTTGATGCTAACTCTTTAAGTTGAGGAGGGATCCTTACAAGATTGACTTGAATGGTTTTCCTGCGAATAGAATCCATGTCCTACAAAACAGAACGAAGATAAATCCCAAGATCCTTGAAATGGTTAGTGAGTATGAGTATGATGTTATGATGTTTATGATGTTATGTACAAGTAGATATACACAAACAAAGAAAACAAGTCCATAGGTTTAGGCTTGCATGGAGTCTCATAGGTAAGTACCCTCTTGAAGTTTAGTTGGCTCAAACCTGTCTTATAAATAGTAATCGGGTTCTAAGGGAGCTCAATATCACTGGTTTGTTTTCTTGGGCATTGTTTCAGTGCAAGCCTCTTTAATGGAGACCGAAATATCCCAAAAAACCAAACCTCAATGAGTGTAGTATTGAGTATCTACCAACTTCGGACTACACCAAATCCGGTCATCTCACTACGTCCTAATGGCGAAGTTGGTCAAGTAAAGGTTCTAGAAGTTAGTTAGTGCTTCATCACATCACTCAGCGGCCCCGTATTCTCCTTGACTACTTAAGGGCTACCAGTACCCACAAATATGTCACACTAATGTAGCTATTTCTTAGACCATGTCGGTATACCCCGCACAGTTTCCACAATGTAATGCTACTTACCTATAAGGTATCCCAAATCCGGGTAGAGGATTCAAACCCAAACAAAGAACCAAAATGTCAAGCATACAAGTCAAATAATGAAGGAAAATAAATGTGATCTAGCCCTAAGATAACCCCCACTTTTAAGATTCTCCCCAGCAGAGTCGCCAGTTCTGTGATACAGTGGGAGAACTGACTTGGTTGTTTTTCATTTGATTGCAAATGTTGCCGTTAGCAAGAGTCGCCAATGACTTTTCTTTTATCCAAAAGGAAAGGTGAAAAAGCACATGAAAGACCTTTGAGATGTTTTCTTGAGTTCGGGGGGGGGGGGGGGGGTAGATTATGAAAAGGGAAGGTATTATCACCCTTTTCATCCATGGTTTTCCATGGGATCTTAGTTACTTGCTAGATCACTTGCTTTTGTTTGAAAATATGCTTTGTGTGGTTTTCAAAAGTATTTTGATAAAGTGCCATCATTCATGCAAACTTTGTAATGATTCTCGTTCGTAAGAATGTATACAAAGTGTTGATCTTTTGAAAATGTTTTTCAATTTTGAAAGATGTTTGTTGAAAGTGTTGGTGTTTGTTTTTGAAAATAGCAAGGATGTTTTTGTTTTGAAATTGAGCAAGTAACTAGTAACATTCTACCTACTCAAAATTCTTTCATGTTCATTTCCTCTTTCCTTTGACATTGTTATCTTACCATTGATTTGGTAAGTAACCTTATCTTTGGATGTAAAAGGGACAGGCGTGGGTCATAGTATAACCATGATTAGCAATGTTGTAAGATATCTTAGCATTTTCTTTAGGGACTAAGATCATTTTGAAAGGCAACATGGAGAGCGTCATCGAGGGACTATGATCTTGTATTTTTTGCTTGTTTTTGCTAAGATACCTCACATGTATAATATGGCCATTTTTGTAAGGCAACAAAGTGGATTTACCCTAAGGGTGTTTGTGTGTAAGTGTATTAATTTACATACTTGATTTGTCTTTGATTTGGGTTTGCTAAGCATTGATTTTAATCTTTTCATACAAAACCCTAATTACTAGCATTTGTATATAAAGCATTTAAATTGCGGAAAATAAAAATACTAAGCTATTACATCATTTAGGGGAGGGGGTATACAAATTTACAAATGGGGATTGCAAGAAATTAAATCTAAATAATTATTACAACCATATTGAATTTGAATAAATGTACAAAATTGAATAAGTAAAAATGCAAGTAAGTGTAAAGAGAAATGTGACTTTTGTTTGGTTTTTTTCATGAAAAGGGTTCTTGACTTAATTAATTAAAATAAAATAATTAACTAAAAAAAAGAAAATTAAGGTTAAGTTAATGAAATAAAATTAATTTAAAGAAAACAAGTTTTTTAGGGTTTTTTGTGAATTTAATTAAACTAGTAAATAAAAATAATTAAATAAAAGTCATAAATTCTAACTTGATTTTAATTCACAAGAAAAATAATATAGTAATAATTAAGATTTATTATCTAAGTATTTTAAAAAATGGGAAATTAATTTATTAAAGAAAATGTTTTTGTTCTTTTAGTTTTATAAAAGAATAAAAATATAAATATTTTTGGAATTTTATTAATGAAAATAATAATAATAATAATAATAATAATAATAATAATAATAATAATAATAATAATAATAATAATAATAATAGTAATAATAATAGTAATAATAATAATAAAAGATGAAATAAAAATAAAAATAATAAAGTCAGGGGGGTTAATATTGAATTTGGGAGGTAATGTTAAGAAAAAGTCAGGCCCAAGAGATTGTTGGCCCAAGCGCTTCCTGAAAGGGGAAATGGAAAAGAAATGTGGGAAAAATGCAAAAGGCAACGCGCTAAGATTCGAACCCATGACCTCTTGATTATTAGTGTGCTGCCTTACCACTGAGGTGGCTATACATTCATTAATATAACTGAAATGATAAATATATAATGTAAAACAAGTCCTGAACACTTCATCTTCAACCTCCAGCCAGACCAACTGTAACTTCACCATTTCTTAACAAAAATAGAAAATGCAAACATGAAAGTTGCTTCATTTTTCCATACGAATCCAACCATATAAATATCATAAGCTATAAATCAAAGATGAATGAGAATTTTTTAAATTACCAAATTCTGACCTAATTATTTTCATAGGTTCAATCCTAAAATTCTCCTAGCTCAATCAATATAAATAAAATCTATGGACATGTACAACTTTAGGGAAATGATGTCTACATTTTATCTTTACAAATGCAAGCCTAACAATGCCTAAGTAATGAGATAGAAGTTCAAGAAAAATACCTCAAAACTGGAAATCGTAAAATGCAAATGAGCTTGATTCAAGGTGCTTCAATGATCAGGTTATCTTCCTCAAGTTCCCAAGAAGCTAATGCAATCGTTTGCTTGGGCAATGGATGGCTGGAATGGCTTGGAGAAGTCAATGTGAAGACTCTGTTTTTTGGTTATGGAGGTTATGGTAAATGGTGTTACAGTTCTGGAATGAGTATGGGGATGAGTAGTATTTGATGTAAGGAAGCTTTTGGAACCAAAAGGCCAAGAAACACACGAGGGAAATATGAGTTTAGTGTTCAAGGTCAGAAACTGTGTAACAATGGAGTTTTTGGGAAATTTCTGATTTGAGAGAGTTTTGGTGTGTTTCAGGGTGCTTTAGCTCATGTTCTAGCTCACAAGTAGTGCCTCTATTTATAAGCAACAAGTTTGGAAGCTTGTTGTTGATCAGAATTCAAAATCACAAGTTAAGTATAACATGTGATTTTTGAGAAATCCAAGTTTCAAAGCTTTGTGTACTTTCTAAGATAGAGTGGTTATGCTTTAAACACACTTACTTCTGACTTTGTAGATGGAGTTTGATCAGAGGGAACAAGTTAGAGGCTCAAGAATTGACTTTGTACATAAACTTTGCTTTTCCAAAATGGAAGTGTTCACTTTGTGCCATTAATGGAAATGTGAACTGGATAAAGCTTAAACCACTTGGATTAAAGCTCAAAAGTTTGTGTAATCCATTAATGATGGATAGATACACAATTTAGAAGGCCTGTAAAGCAAGATTATGCAGCCTAACATTGAAATTGCAATTTTGTTCATCATGAAAATGACCTATAATTTTAGTTTGAAACCCTAACTTCCTCTCTTCGATTCTCCTTGCTCAAGAATGATATCAAGGAGTTATTTGACATTTTAGAAAGCTTGTAATGTAATCTACAACCCTTATTTGAATCACTTTTTAAAATTCTCCTTGGAACTATGTGAAAAATTTCCATGAAGTTAGGTTAAAATCCTGCCTAAACTAGGGCAAAATTTTCACAAAGTGTTTAGTTTCAAGACCATGACTTCATGAATTAATAACTTGAGATCCAAGAATTTATAGGAGAAGTTATGTAAAGAAATGTTGTATATATCATGGAGATCTACAATTTTCATGTTGAAAGTTTCTTTTGAATCATCTTGCATCATGTTGAAAAATTGGCTCAAAGTTGTGAAAAAATATGAAGTTTTCAATACTTAGAAAAATTTCTAAGTTTGAAAACTTTGACTTTTCAAAATGAAATCTTGAATTTTTGATTTCTTGATGAACAAGTTTCATATTTTGACATCTTTGATGAATTATGATCTTTGACACTTGATTTTGACCAAAAAGTCAAAGTTTGACTTTTCAGTGTACAGTTGACTTTTGATTAGTTGACTGAAAATCAACTATCAACCAAATGACTTTGAGCAATGTTTTGAGTCATGTCATTAGGTCAAAATGATGCATTTGAACTCTTGAGATCATGTCTCAAAACAATTAACCATTTTCTAGGTCAAAAATCAGAAATTTCTCTTTCTTAGTCAAAACCCTAATTTTGACCATTTTTCCCTTTTGATGATTTGATCAAATTTCTTGAGGAATTATGGTCCAAACTTGATCAAATGATAAATATGAGTTTATAATATTGATGTGGATCAAAAATTATGAAGTTTGACTGTAAATTTGCCACAGTTGACTTTTTCCCCAATATAGTTGATCTTTAGGTCAACTGATCAATTGACTGAGCAAAAATGTGATTCAGGGCTTGAAACTTGACATGAGTAATCTGGGGGGTCCACAATGATCCATGAAAGTCATATGAGGAACTAAAAGTTCAATTATCCTTGTGCAATCTCAAACCCTAATTTATGTCATCAGTGTTTAAGGAGGTGTCTTGAGCTGATCAATTCTTGTGCAGTCTTGAACCAAGGGAGATCTTGTGAGAAAATATTTGATAAATGAGAGGGAAAATTTTGGGGTACAACACCATGTCTCAAAGTAATTTGTTTTTTATTTGCAAAAAGCTTTCATTCTTCCCAAGATGAAAGTTAATATTGTATGGGCTTATCTGTTTGCTTTGATCATTAAAATCATAAATAAAAGTTGTTTTTTATTCTCAAAATTGTGTCTTTTAATTTTCTACTTTTTCATGGAAAATGGTAATAATAAATAACCTTTTGAGTAAAATGATAATTGAAAATAAATCTGCATAATCACTTGATATATGTGTCAGTTTCTAAAAGCAATCACAAATCACATGTGCAGATTAACTAATAAACATGTTGAATATAATGACCTTGCACTGTCTCCCAACTTTGAATATCATGTGTTTGGGACGGAAGAAGAAGAATATGATGAGATTCCAGAAGACGTTTCACGGTTGCTCAAGCACAAGGAAAATGTCATGCAGCCATATAAAGAGTCTTTGGAAATAATCAATTTGAGTTCAGAAGAGGAGCCAAAGAAAGTCAAGATTGGAGAATCGTTGCATCCTGATGTGAAGAACAGGTTGACTGAACTATTGAAAGAGTGTGTGGATATCTTTGCTTGGTCTTACCAAGATATGTTGGGTCTAGATACTGATATTGTGGAACATCATTTGCCTTTGAAGCCAGAGGGCCCGCCCGTCAAATAGAAGTTGAGAAGAACTCACCCTGATATGGCAGTAAAAGTCAAAGAAGAAGTCTTAAAGCAGATAAATGCCGATTTTCTTGTGAAATCAGTGTATCCTCAATGGATATCCAACATTGTGCCCGTACCAAAGAAAGATGGAAAAGTCTGCATGTGCGTAGATTACAGAGATCTAAATAAAGCTAGTCTAAAAGATGATTTCCCATTGTCGCACATTGATATGTTGGTTGATAGCACAGAAAAATTTAAAGTATTCTCGTTCATGGACGGATTTTTCGGATATAATCAAATAAGAATGGCTCTTGAGGACATGGAAAAAACAACGTTTATCACACCCTGGGGAACATTCTGTTACAGAGTGATGCCCTTCGGGTTGAAGAACGCTGGTGCAACGTAACAGAGGGCTATGACAACCCTATTCCATGATCTGATGCACAAGGAAATTGAGGTATACGTTAATGACATGATTGCCAAATCACAGACCGAAGAAGGGCATGTGGATGATTTGTTGAAGTTATTCCAGCGTTTGAGTAAGTATCGTCTCCGCTTGAATCAAAATAAATGCACCTTCGGTGTCCAATCAGAGAAATTTTTGGGTTTTATTGTCAGCCAGAAAGGGATTGAAGTTGACCCAGATAAGGTCAAAGCGATCCAAGAAATTCCTATGCCAAGGACTAAGAAGCAAGTTAGAGGCTTCCTGGGCGTCTGAATTATATTTCCAGATTCATCTCCCACATGACCACAACATGTGAACCGATCTTTAAGTTGCTAAAGAAAGGTCAGGGTTGTGTGTGGATAGAGGATTGCCAGAGGGCATTTGAAAGTATCAAAGATTATCTGCTTGAACCTCCTATCTTGCTCCCTCCCATTGAAGGAACACCGTTGATCATGTATCTGACTGTGTTGGATAGTTTTATGGATTGTTATTGTACCCCAAAATTTGCCCTCCCTTTTTCACAAGAAATCACAATCCTAGGGTTTTCTATGATTTTCAAGATTTGGCTCAGGAATCAATCAGACAGATTTTTCTTTGGCAGTAAATCAAGAATTAGGGTTTCTCTCGCATTTCTCAGAAGAAACTGAATCCTAGAAATTCAATTAACTGTCACATGTTTTCATGCTTTTTTAAGTTTACTGAAAGGTTATTGGTTGTTCTCAAGGCCTGATTATCTGGGACAAGAAGTGGGAGCTGAGACTGTCATTTGGAATATTCAATTTTTGTCTGATCCAGGTTAACCAGATAATGTGCGTTTGTTAAGACATTTGCTTTGTTAATGGAATGAAAAGTTTGCTTGTTTATTGGAATACACAGTGCGTATTTTGATTGGAATGATGTTGCAAGGTTACGAGATTGCAGAGTTATTGGATTACTTAAAGTTTAAGTTATTTGTATTGAAATTATTGGAATGCAGTTTCAGTTATTTTAAATCAGGAATCTTATATAATCAGTGAAGACTTGAAGGAAGAATTGCAAGATATTGATAGTAGAAGATTTTATTGGATATCAGATTGTCTCACAAAGATTTTTCATTTATTTCAGATATTGATACAAAGATAAATTATTATTCATATGCTTTAGGTTTTTACAACTTATAGTTATTGAAAAATAAATTATTACAATTAATGGAAAATCTATCAAAGAAAAAAGTCTAAGCCTAAGCTTCCATTGCTCCCGTGCTTGCCACAAAGTCTTCGGCTTCCTCTGCTTTGTCACCGTCCAATTTACGCTCACATGAAAGAAAGACAAGGAAAAAAGGATTAGTACAGTTGATTGAGCATTAAATAGAATTTTCAAACAAAAAAGAAAGAAAATATTCATCATTAAAGTTTGCCATTTGGAATCAGAGGAGCTATTTTCATTTCATCATGTTTTTTCTCTTTGCAAATCACAAGAAGATTGCTCTTCTTGGTTCACAAAGAGAAAAATGAAAAAATGCAAGAATGCAAGGCAAATGTTTCAAATGAAAACACAACAAGGCGCCAAACTGAAAACATTGCAGCAAACTAAGCATTGCAACAAAACCAAACATTGCAGCAAACTAAGCATAACAACTAAGGCAAACAGCATGGCAAAACAATGCAGCATACAAAGGCAAACTGGATGCAAGTATTGCAACAAACCAAACTGAATGTAAACTAAACTTTGCAGCAAGGCAAACAATGCAGCAAGCTAGAAAGTATAAACAGCAGGGCAAGTATAAGTGAAGACACAGCAGGCCAAAAGTAAAATGCAGAGGGTAAACCAAATAACAAGCAAAAGGCTTGTCATAGCCTATCATCATTTTCCAGAAAATGGGCAAACTTTTCAGAAAAGTGGAAAAGCAAAATTGCTTTATCATTGAGAGAGAAAGAGAGAGGAGAGATATCACCTTTTGGAGATTGTACAGTTGGCTAAAAAAAATTGTCACAAGATATAACACCATCAAATAGCAAGAAGAAAAAGGAGAGAGCATTGTGGTCAAAACTGAAACCACAAAACCTGTTATCAAACCAATCTCCAAGCCTGCCAAACTATAACAACAGCAAACAACCTGTGAGTAGTTCAAACACAAGCCTGAAACTGCCAAATCCAAAACCTGTGTAACAGCAAGACCAAAAAATCCCAAACTGCATATCAGTTTCAAACAACCTCAAAACCTGCACAATCAAACAGAAAATCCCAAGAAACTGTATAGCAGTTCAAACAACTCCCAAACCTGCAAAAGCCTAACCAAGCTGTCAAATAGAAACAAACAACAAAAACTTGCAGAACCACAACCTGCATAGCACCAAACCACCAAGCTAAGTTCCAAAAACTGCATAACAGTTTTCAAATAAACTGTAACAAAAACTGCATAACAGTTTCAAGAAACAGGCCAAAACTACCAACATCCAAAAACCTGTTAACAGCCCAAACTGCACTACCAAACTGCACAATCAATAAAAAAAAACCTTCAACCGTGAAACCAAAGCTAGCATACAGTCCAAGCTAACCAATCAAAGTCAGAAAAGTTTTCAAACAAATCTTCAACTCAACCACTTACATACCAAATGTTTCAGAACTATAATCATCATCAACAAATCCAAACCAACAAATAAAGTTTCAGAATAAAGCATCATCATAGTTCAAGAGAGAGGAAAAGAAATATCAAAAGTTTCAGAACAAACAACAATCATCATCAAGGTTTCAGAAATCAATTTCAAGCAAAAACCTTCAACTGTAAAATTCAAATCAAAAATCAAACAGGGTTTCAGAACTACAATCATCATTAACATCCACTACCAATAATCAAAACAGAACAACAAATCATCAAAGTTTCAGAAGCGAAATCATCAAAGTTTCAGAGATAATCATCATCAACAAAAAATTACTAACAAGTCAGAAGCGGTAAGCCTCATCATTCAGGTTCAAATCAGAAGAAGAAAATCATACCAAACAATCAGAAGGTTTCAAAACAAACTGTCATCATCTCTCCCCGCACCTCTGGTCACCAGGGAGCTCCATCTCTCTGTTTCACTTTTCCTCTTCTCTTCATAGAGAAAGTCACACAGGTATGACCATTTCGTACCCCTTTGCTGCATCTCAGATATACAATACCATGGGTTAAACAACTAAGCATGAACAAAGCAAATCCAAACAACGAACTGTTAAAAATCAAGAAAAAGAACGAACCATACCGTTTTAAAACAAAGCCATGGATCGTTAGGAAGAGGTTAGAGAGTGAGAGATAGCGCTCCGGGGGCTTAGGGGAGGAAGATCAGAGCGTTTGAGGCTGAGAAAGATGAAGAAGAGAAAACGAGGAAGCGGCGTCGCTGTGAGAACGTACACAAACCCTAATTTTCCCAAACCCTAGTCAAAATGTTACAAACTTGAGCATTGGGCTTCCACCATAAGCCCATAACATTGCTAACGTCCCCCCCCCCCCCTTCCATTCTGACTTTTTTCTTCTTTATTTTTGTTTTGGGCCCAATAATAAACCATAAAGCCCATTTGTTTTAATTTTAATTTGTTTTCTTTTTTAGTTAATAATAACACTAATAATATATTAAAATTTTGATTTTTTTATTAATTAATCTTGTTTCATTTGATAAAATACCAAAAAAAACATTTAATTTGATTTAATTAATTTTGCTTTTTTTTTAAACTTTTTTTTATTAATAAAAGTACAAAATAATGGAGATTTTGTTTAATTAATTTTTCTTTCTTTAAAATATTTTTCCAAACATAATAAAAATACAAAAAAGAATAATAATAATTTTTAATCTTTTAGAATAGATTTTATTTATCTTTTTTTAGTAAATACGTGCATTTCATAATTTATTGATTTTCTTTATTTCATAATTTGTTATAGCTTTGTATTGAATTGCGACAATTCGATTTGGTTGTAATATTTGGACATTGATATTCTTATGAGATTCATCCCCATTTGTAATAATTTGTACCCCCATCCCCGGATACTTTTGTAATAGCTTAGACTTTTAATTCTCGTAATTTATTGCTTTCAATATACTGTGTAGTAATTAGGCGTGTATGGCAAGATTCAAAATCAATCGCTAGATGACCTAATCCAAGAATAAATAACTTAAAATCAATACACTTCTCACACGAGCACCCCTAGGGTAACCTCGCTTGTTGCCTCGGAAATGCAATCATGTCCCTCGAATATGCGACACTCTAGCAAATGACCCTTCGATAAACAAAGATCGTAGTCCCTCGATGACCCTCGATGTTGCCTTCGATAAAACGATCTCGTCCCTTACAAAATTGCTAGAGCGTCCCACAAGTTACTTTCAATGATTGTAAATTTGACTCACGCCCGTCTCGTTTAACATCCTAATACAAGGTTGTTTACCAAATGCAATGGTAAAACAACACTGTCAAAAGGGTTTAAAATGTGTAGGACAGATCTTTGAGAAAAATAGGGTAGACAACTCTTAGTTACTTGATCAAAACTTGCAAAACATCCTTGCTATTTTCAAATACACTTCACAATACAATTTCAAAACATTTCCCAAAAACAAACTTTCAAACATTGAAATATTTTTTCAAAAGACAAACATCTTTGTATATATTCAAACAAGAATCATCACAAAGGTTGTCTAGACAAGGCCTCTTTTTCAAAGCTTTTTCAAAAACCACACACAAAGCACCATTTCAAACAATTGAAAAGCAAAAGCAAGTGATCTAAACAAGTAACTAAGAGCCCATGGATAACCATGGATGAAAAGGGTGATTGCACCTTCCCTTTTCATAATCTATCCCCCGAACCCAAGAAAACATCTCAAAGGTCTTTCCTGTGCTTTTTGACCATTCCTTTGGATAAAATAAAAATTCGGTGGCGACTCTTGCTAAACTGAAACATTTGCGAACACAAACGCAAAACATCAAGTCAGTTCTCCCACCGCATCACAGTTGTATTTTGGGACAACAAGATGAAACAGGAAAGAAAGAATATGCCATATACTATCTCAGTAAGAAATTTATTGATTATGAGTCACGGTATTCTATGTTGGAGAAGACATGTTTCCCTCTGGCCTGGGCAGCAAAGCGGTTGCGACAATATATGTTGAATAATACTACTTGGTTTATTTCCAAAATGGATCCAATTAAGTATATTTTTGAAAAGTCTGCTCTCACCGAGAGAATTTCCCGTTGGCAGATGTTGTTGTCTGAATATGATATTGAATACCGCACTCAAAAGGCTATAAAAAGCAGTGTGTTGGAGGATTATTTGGCTCACCAACCGGTTGATGATTATCAGTCTGTTAAATATGATTTCCCTGATGAGGATGTTATGTTTCTAAAAGAGAAAGATTATGATGAACTGTTGCCTGGGGAAGGTCCTGATCCTGAATCCCGGTGGGGTATGGTATTTGATGGAGTCGTGAATGCTTATGGGAAAGGAATTGGTGTTGTGATTATCACTCCTCATGGATCACACATTCCTTTTACTGCAAGGCTGACGTTTGATTGTACCAATAATATGGCAGAGTATAAGGCTTGTATCATGGGTCTCGAGGAGGCCATTAATCTCAGAATCAAAGTTCTAGATGTGTATGGTGATTCGGCTTTAGTTGTTAATTAGATTAAAGGATAATGGGATACTCATCACCATGGCTTGATCCCTTACAAAGATTATGCTAGAAGACTATTACCCTTCTTTAACAAAATTGAATTCCATCATATTCCAAGAGATAAAAATCTGATGGTGGATGCTTTGGAAACTCTGGCTTCTACGTATCAAGTTAATACTTGGAATGATGTGCCTCATATTATAGTACGATGTTTGGATAGACCGGCTCATGTGTTTACAATAGAGGATGTGGTAGATGAAAAACCTTTATATTTTGATATCAAGCATTTTCTTCAGACTCAAGAATACCCGATCGGTGCATAAAATAAGGATAGAAAGACATTTAAAAGGTCGGCGGGAAGCTTTTTCCTCAATGAAGATGTACTGTATAAAAGAAATCATGACATGGTCTTGCTTAGATGCATGGATAGACACAAAGCAGACATGTTGATGCATGAGGTTCACGAAGGCTCATTTGGTACCCATGCCAATGGACATTCAATGGAGAAAAATATGCTTAGGGAAGGATACTATTGGCTGACAATGGAATCTAACTGTTACAAATTTGCAAAGAAGTGTCATAAATGCCAGATTTATGTTGATAAAATTCATATAACTCCGACGCTTCTCAATGTTATTTCTTCCCCGTGGCCTTTCTCTATGTGAGGTATTGACATGATTAGAATTATTAAACCAAAGACGTCAAATGGGCATCGTTTTATCTTGGTTGCAATTGATTGTTTTACCAAATGGGTGGAGGCAGCTTCATATGCTAATGTCACTAAACATGTAGTAGTGTGTTTTATCAAGGACAACCTCATATGTAGGCATGGTGTGCCTAGCAAGGTTATTACCGACAATGGCTCAAATCTGAATAACAAAATAATGTCTAAACTTTATGAGGAGTTCAAGATTGTCTATCATAATTCATCTCCCTACAGGACAAAGATGAATGGGGTTGTTGAAGCGGCCAATAAGAACATCAAGAAGATCATCCAGAAAATGGTTATTACTTATAAAGGCTGGCATGAGATGCTCCCTTTTGCTTTTCATGGGTATCGAACATCTGTCTGCACTTCAATAGGGGCAACCCCGTTCTCCCTTGTGTATGGTATGGAAGCAGTGCTCCTGATCGAAGTTGAAATTCCCTCTTTGCGTGCAATAATGGAAGCCAAGTTGTCGGAAGCTGAATGAGTCCAGAACAGGTTTGACCAGCTGAATGAAGAAAGCTTTTGATAAGAAGGTCAAACCTTATAAATTTAGAGAAGGCGACCACGTACTCAGGAAGATCATGTCTTTTAACGTTGATTCTAGGGGCAAGTAGACTCCCAATTTTGAAGGCCGATATGTTGTCAAGAAAGCCTTCATTGGCGGTGCACTAATTCTTGAAACAATGGATGGCGAGAAGTTCCCACGTCTTGTGAATGCTGATGCAGTCAAGAAATACTTCGCATAGAAAAAATAAAAGAATATCTCGCTAAGACGAAAACCCGAAAGGGAGGCTTAGGCAAAAAGGAGCGTCTCGGTAGGCTGAAAACCCGAAAGGGTGGTCTAGGCAAAAATTAGAGACATAAACAGAATAAATTTTCCCAGTAGGTTGAAAACCCGAAAGGGCAACCTAGGCAAAAGTTAGGGATTTTCTAGCAAGTAACTGCATCAGACAAGACTTGATCAATGGATCAACAATCTGTTTGGATGTTACTACTCTTCGACCAAAGTTTCGGCTCAGGAATTCGAAGTTGTTAGGGAGAATAGTGGTCATTGTAATTCATTGTATATTTTCCAATATATATTACCATGTTCCAAACTTTGTACTTATCTATAGAGTCTTGCCATTCCTAGACTACCATTCTATTAATAAAGTTTGAGCCTTTTATCCAATTCTTTGCAATTCCTATTTTATTCAGCATATAATGATTTCATTTATTATTGACGGTAATGATCAAAGCAAACAGATTAAATAACAAAAATTATTTTTGAAAATAATTTACAATTTACCTATTGCTTTAGATTTTGTAATACAAGGAGAACAAAATTAGTGGCTTCAGGGACGGATAAACTCAAAGGTTTGCAAGATATGAAGACTTTGTCCAAGATTCCCCAGTGAAGGCTTCACTCATATGAATAAAAGTCTTTTCTCCCCGTGCATGCTGAGTTGGACTCATTAGCAAAGCATCTCCTTTCGGAAGTACTAGCATATTATTTGTTTGCCCGACAGTCATGCAAGGACAATGTCTTATTTAAGATGTTTTGAAATGGTTATCAACTTTTTGGGTTTTCTCCCGCCAAGTGCTGGACTGGATTTAAAATCCCCATAAGTTTTCTTGCTGTATTGTTTGACTTCTTGAGTTCCCCATGTGAAGTTGAGATGATATACTTCTCTGAAATTGATGTCCCCGCGAGTTTTCATACTTTCTCCCCAGAGAAGTTGGTGCAATTATCACTCTCAGTATTAAAGAATGTATCTCGATGTCTTATTCAACGATATAGTATTAACTCCCCAATGAAGTCAGTATGTTATCTCCAACTGATGTCTCAATGATGTGATATTGTTTTCCCTAGTAAAATCAACCATGGCAAAAGTGTGAACTTCGAACATTTTGTTTCCCCCGTTGAAGTCTATGTGGTTTCCCCTGTGAAACTTGAAGGAAGATATTATATCGCCATGTTTGTGTTAATTTACTGTTATTGATCTTGTTCCTTCCTTGTGAATTTATGCTTTGAAATAGGAGTTTTTTTCCTTGGTTGGTGCTTACTATCTTATGGAATTTCCATCCTGTTTATGAGTTAGCCGAGTACTGATTGTACCCATTTTTTGTCTTGTGTGTACCCCTAGTGCCATATGTCTGTTTTGTCAGCATATCATGGTAACATTCATACTTTCATACCAGCATCATGCATAATCATTGCTCATTTGCATTTTTAATATCTTGTTGGTATATTACCCTGTTTTGTATAGTTGTGTTACCCTCTCTCCAATAGAGTGTCAATCTTAAGCAGAAAGTGTATATTCTTTCAACTTCCCCACTAAGTTGTCCCTCGTGGAAGAATTTTGTTTCAACCTTCTTTTCAACTCGTTGTCTGGATGGAATGGGTTTCCCTCTTGAGTTTATTTCTCAAGAGATGTATTTTGGTTGACGGCTTCATTCCGGTTTACTTCTGTTTGGAGTGGATACCCTCAACAATACTCTTGTTTGGATTTCAGCAAGCTTTGAGCTTTAGTTTGAGAATGTGCATTTATTTTGCACAAGAAGATTTTATCTCCTCATCATGAATTTATTGGCATTTCCAGGAGTTCTATCTCTTTCCCCAGGAAGCCATATTTTCTTTCTTCAGGAAGTCTTTATTGCAATTCCTTCTCATAGCAGCAAGTGGCGGGTCTCTTTATTTGAGAAACATGTACTTCCCCCAGTGAATCTGATGGCTCCCAGAGAAGATTCAGGTTTGTTACTCCAATGAATGGTAGTCTTGTCATTATGGAAGGTATTTTGTTGTTGAGATTTTGTTACTCCAATGAATGGTAGCCTTGTCATTATGGAAGGTAGTTCGTTGTTGAGATTTTGTTACTCCAATGGATGGTAGCCTTGTCATTATGGAAGATAGTTGTTGTTAAGATTTTGTTACTCCAATGAATGGTAGCCTTGTCATTATGGAAGATAGTTTGTTGTTGAGATTTTGTTACTCCAATGAATGGTAGCCTTGTCATTATGGAAGGTAGTTCACTGTTGAGATTTTGTTACTCCAATGGATGGTAGCCTTGTAATTATGGAAGGTAGTTCATTGTTGAGATTTTGTTACTCTAATGGATGGTAGCGTTGTCATTATGGAAGATAGTCTATTGTGGAGATCTTTTTCTGGTGAATGGTAGCCTTGTCATTATGGAAGGTAGTTCACCATTGAGATTCTGCTGCTCAGTAGAAGTTCATTTGTTCCCAGTCATGAGTATTGAATACATCTTGAAATTTACTGGTATTATCTTACCATTCCTTTCCTCGGTGGGTCGATGTTACTTTTTTTATCCCCTCTGTGAGTTGGTAGTTCACAGTTATTTGTCGGTCATCGTTATCCTTCACACTCTCTCCTCAACTTTTGAGTTGACGATGTTTTAGATCCTCTCTTGGGCATTACACCAACAGAGTCTTGTCTTTTCTTCACCAGTGATTTATTTTCCTATTTAAGTTTTCCTTTTGTTTCCTCTTTTACTTTTCACATCCCCAGTGGTGTCTTGCGCCCCTTTAGATTTGTTCATCGGCATTCATAATCATAAGCATTGCATGGTATCTTAGGGCCAAAAATAGGGTTTATTTTATATTTAAGTATCTTCAATCGTATCGACACGAAGATTTTAACCTTCATATCTATGGATAGAAGACACTTAAATAAGGGCAGTTGTTGTACCCCAATTTTTGCCCCTAAGATCCCTTCATCATATCATATCAATTCAATCACAACAAGATCACATTAGGGTTTGGTTCTTCTCCCTATATTTAGCTTTTTCTCTAGGAGGAATCACCAAGCACCTTGAACCCATCCCAAAGCTTGTCCTCCCCAATTTCTTTAACCTCGTAGGTGTCTCAGCGAGGGGCTTCGTTCTTCTTGTACTGTCTAAGTCTTCCTTCCTTGATAAGAGTCTCGATGGCATCCTTCAGGTGGACGTACTCTTCGGTCAGGTGACCATGGCTCTAGTGGTACTGACACTATTTTGTTTTGTCGGTCTCGGGCTTTGTAGGGGTGGGTCGAGGGCACTTAACCCCGCCATCCTTGAACTCAACATTGGAGCACTCTGCAAGGATACGCTCGTAGGAAGCAGTAAACGGGGTGTATTTGATGAACCGCCCGACTGGTCATTTGTGCTCGCAGAGGTCGCGAGGGTTCTACTCCCTTCTCTTCTCCCATGTTCGTCGAGAAGATCCCGCGTCATAGTGTTGCGGGACGTTAGTTGGTCTGCGGTTCCTTGAATTGCAGGCGTTGTTGGCAGCCTCTTTTTCCTCATAGTCCATGTACGCCTGACCTTTTTTAAGGAGTGCATCAAAAGACCTGGGGGGCTCAATATCGACGGCCTTTCTAAATTCAGTGCCCAGGAGGAGTCCCCTCTAGAGCAAGTATCTCTTCATGTGATCCATGCAGGGGACCTAAATGGCCTCGCTGTTGAACCGATTAATATATTCTCTGAGGGTCCCATTGCTCCTCTGGATGATTGCCTCTAGGGTGGCCTCAGTCTTCCAGTGCCGACAAGATACAGTGAAGCTGTTGATGAATTGGTTCTTCAGATTCCTCCACGAGGTGATCGACCCGGGGGGTAGGCTCTTATTTCAGTCCATGGCCATTTTCTTCAGTGTCGTGGGAAACAGTCTACATTTAATGGGGCCCCCCACATTTGATAGTGAAGCATGGTCTCGAAGTCGTCAATATGGTCGACAGGGTCAGCAATGTCGTCATATTCCTTCAGAATGAAAGGCTTCTCCATCCCTTTAGGAATAGGGGCCTCCATGATGGCCTGGGACAGCGGACTGTGGGGGTCATCTTCGTCGCTTCTTTCTGGGAAGCAAGAGAGAGACCAGTAGTAGCGGCGGTCTTTGTGTCGGTCTTGATCACGTGGAGGGTTCCTCGGTCGAGACTTTTTCTCTTCCTCGCCCCTATTTATTTTGCGTTCAGGGGATCATCGTTCTTTGTGCGGGGGGTGTGATCGCACTTCTTGACAGCTTTGGGTTGGGTCCTCTCCAATGCAGGATCTCACCCAGTACGGCGGGGAGTTAGGCTCCGAGAATCGTCATGTTTGTGTCTCTATGGGGGAGATAGGGAGCGGCCCTTGTTCTGCCGAGAGGAGGAGTTCAAGAATCAGGTCTTCAGTGCTTTCTGAGGGACCGACGAGTCTGTTCCAGCATCATTAGGCGCTCACCATGCGCGAAGATCATGTAATTAGTTTGGTTGATCGCCGCGAACAGATCTCTGATCGTGGGGTCAATATTTTCAGGAACCAGGATCTCCTGATACACAATTGACTCATAATTCCGTCGAGGATGGTAGGCATCATCGCGTGGTTGCAAGCGGGTGGAAAAATATGCGGTCATCCCGTCCTGGGGGTCTTACTCGGGGGAGGCAACATTGTTTGTGTTGCCCGCGTTGTTGTTGTTGTTGTCGGTGTCGGCGAAGTGAACGTTCTGGTCATTGTTGATAGCTTAATTGGCCATGACAATCAGAAAGTTGAGAAAGAGTTTCTTTGATCTTGAGTGAAAGACGGGGAAGCCGAGTTCCCACAGACGGCGCCATTGATCGTACCTGATCAGAAGGGATTGTCAAGGCCCAAGAACTTCAAGTTGAGCAGCGGTTGAATGTGAAGTGGGGGTACCTGCAAGATACTCGATGCCAAAGTAAGAGTCTAGACAATCATAGTGCAATTAACATAAGTGAGGTAGAATGAATGAATACTTGACTCTCTCATGTGAAAGGGTATTTATAGTCATCAGCGCTGGTCCAAGATTCATGTATTGGGCCAAGTGATTTGGACCCAATAACAAGGACTTCCAGGGTTACGTGGATCTAGTGTAAGAAGAGTTTGATGTGGTTGAAATTGCTAATGAAACATGTGTCAACACAAGATAACAGTATGACCAAACTTAAAAGCAAATCTGACATTGAACATTGGAGTTTTGTCCTCCTCTTCCTCTAGCACCACATGAGTTACAGCCTTAAGTGAATTTTGCATGAAGACAAGAAAGAAGCATTTGATCATACGTGCTCCAAGGCAAGTACTCAGAATTGAGAATTGATTTCCGCAGCATATTAATCTTCATCTTGCTAGTTCGGAGAAGCACCAGAACTTCGCAAATTCAATGGTGTTAGACGCGACGGTGGAGGATGAGTTCGGCAATGAATCATGGCTATCAGTTGAATCTTGAACAATCATTGTCAACGGTTCAGTTATTTGATCGGTTCGATTAGTGTTTCATCCCAATTCAAATGGTTTAAACCAGTTGAATTATAACCCAGATATCTCGTTGGTTCGATTTTGAAAACATCGGTCTACACACTTGTAAAGAAAACCAATATAGAAAAAACATTTCACTAAAGCCAAAGAAAAGAAACATGAAATCAATTACAACAATGCCAAATTTACATGATTAGTTAAATAACTAACACCTAAACCAAATTTAAAGAGTAAATCAAGGGACAGCAACACAAATACTCAAACAGTGTTTTTTATTTGATATGAACTGAACCAGATTACCAACCCATCAATGTTCTTCTAACTTTGTCCACAATCTGACTTCTCGCTTACTGCTGTCCAATGGAAATTCCCGACTTTCCTCCAACAAAAACCTGTAGACTTCCCACTGGCGTTCTTGTGTCGAATGTCTAACAACTTCAGCCTACAGTAAAATCAAGACATCATCGTAGTGAAATAATCAAAATCTGTTGAATTGTTAATGTGCGGTTATTGAACTGTAACTTAAATAAATACATACCGAGAAAATGAATACTCCCAACGCTTTTAAGGCCAACGTGACGTCGTAGAAAACACGAGGTCTTCCCTCTCCGGACAATTCTACGGGATTGGCAACCAGTAGTTCTCTATCTGGACCACGGTTCACTATAATTACCCGCAAAGGATGAAGCATCTCTTCTTTTAAGGTAGAGCACAGAGTTTTCTGACGTTCGGGATCTATGATTTTTTGTCCGTCTTCTTTTTGTTGAACGAACAAGTCAATATTTTGAAAGCCTTTCACACTTGAAGTGAATCTACCATAAGCAACCTGATTAACAAGAGCAAAGCGAGAATATAAATAAACCGATTATTCCGAAAAATGCATGTACAATGATTGAAGAGATTCGTATGCAGAGACAAAATACCTTAATATCAGAATCCTTTGAAATCCTCATAATGTCGTAACACAAGCCCTTCTGATCAACACACTGTATCTGAAGCAAGGTATGAGCCGGGCTCAACGTATTATCCACAGTAACACTCGGTTTCTTCAGTGTTGTCATGTCTTGACTGAGAGGATGCAGCGACACCTTGTCTGATAACTCAGGACCAAATAGTTCTTCAGAATAAGCTGGTGGAAGAGAAGAAAACCCCTGCAAATGTCCATCGTATTCAGGTCCAGCCAACTGAAGTTCGCTGGAGATACATTTCTCTCCTAAAGCTTCCATAAGATATTCACATACATCGTCTCGCCGCTTTTTCGTGTGAAACAATTCCCTGTTTTATAAAACAAAATTGGTTTAAAAGAACTGTGATAAGCTATGCTGCAAGGATATGAGTATCCATTATTTTGGAATTTAACTTTTCGATCATATCATTGCTTTATAGATCTGATAATAAAGAGAAACTAGCAGAATCAGAATACAAAACTAAATCTAAACAAATAAGAATCTGATAAAGCTACACTTACATTCATCAGTGATAAAGAACAAATCTAGGGCCCCTTCCATCAGGAGTTGGCATCACTTTAACTCGCTGAATCGTAAGCTGGAGGTTGCACAAGATTTCGTTGATATCTACAAAGATAGAACAAAAAATAAATATTGTATTTCAGTCTACAAGTGACAGCAAAAACGAGAACACCCATTAGGATCAAGCTCAAGTTGTTGATGCGCATCCGATTCTTACTTATAAAGAAAAAGCAAAAGAGAGAACATAAGAGAATAATGCTAAGTGTTAACATAATTAGTTACCGTATAATAATCCTTTCTGATCGAAAATCCAAACCTTCAACAAGTAAATTTGATTCGGTGAAGGATTAGCAGATTGTTGTTTGAAATGATAAGAAAACAAACATGAAGGACAAGGTGAAAGAAGCCTTGTCTTCAAGCTTTCCCAATCAACTTTGAGTGATTCAGAATGCGGAATAACCCAAAAGATTATGTAGCACCATCTTCCATCCGTCGAAATGTCTACATTAACATCAAATACATCATGAAAACAGAATTGTTAGTACTTACCAGGCTTCGAATCTTGAAAGGAGTCGGTAACACGATTTAATCAAATAAGTAAAAATAAATTAGTTGAATTTCGAGACAACGTATATATTTTTCACCATAATTGATACATCATATTCCAGATCAGGATTCTCTACCTTTGAATCCTATACTTTTCTAACATTGTCTCTATCTCTCTTGATCCATCATTTCTCTAATTAAAAATAATTAATTTTAATCATCAATCTCTCTCCTTAATACACATAAATCACGTAATTAATTAATCCAGTGATATCACTATCTCATACAAAAGAACATTAAACTTCAACTTTGTGAAATTACATAAATCAAAGTTGAAATTTCAAACATTTTCCAACCACTATAAACTCCACAACAAAATCCGCAAGTAAACAAAACCAAAATGAATAAGAAAAAAAAAAGAAGAAACCGAGATGAGAAAAATGAGATACCGGCTCTGGTAATACGAAGACCGAATTCAAGGATGATTCTGCAAAGATCACAGCCAAGACCAGCTTTATCGGGGCAATTGACAGTGACAGTTGTTGGCTCGTTGGATTTCTTGGCGTGCTGGATCACAACGATGTCGTCCCATGGGATTCCCATCACTGAGAAATGGTGGATTCAGAGGAGAATTGTAGGTGGGAAGAGCATTGCCGGAGCTCCGGCGAGGATTGCTCCGGCGAACGGTTGTGAGAGGTTTGAGAAGAAGAGAGGATATAACATAACAGAGTGGCAAATACTAATATTTTATGATTATATATATATAGAAAAAATTAAAAATAAAATAAAAAATTGTTAAAATATGATTTATTAATAAGATTTTTCTTAACCACAAAGTTTTGTGATGAGATTTTCTATAACCCACACACACACAAAAAAAATAAAGTTTTATGAATTTTAATTTAGATTTTGTTATCTTTAGTGATAGAGGCCGTATTAAATTGTTTAAAAAAATATAGACCATAATAATTGTCCTTAGGTGAAAAAATCAAATTAATATATCCAAAAAAGACATAATGAGTTGATTTTTTTTTGGTAAAAGCAAATCAATTGAAATTGCTTTTTATTGTTTTAAATATTAATTTTGTTTCATTCAAAATATTGAGATTAAGTTATTTTATGTGTAAGAGAAAATTATATATTTATTGAAAAAAATATAAGTTATAATTAAAGAAATTTATCTAAGTTTTTCTTATATTTTATTTATTTTATAATTTTTTATTTTCCTTAAAAAAAATTTAAAATTATATTAAGTTTCTTAAAATTTATTAAAATGACATTAATAGTCAATTTAATTTTAAAATATATATTAACCTCTTATAAATTCTCATCAATTAGATAAATATAAATTTTTAATATATATATATATATATATATATATATATATATATATATATATATATATATATTATATATATATATATATATATATATATATATATATATATATATATATATATATATATATATATATATATATATATATATATATATATATATATATATATATATATATATATATATATATATATATATATATATATATATATATATATATATATATATATATAATGAAACTTCTCTTAATAAATTTTAATTTTTTTGTAATATGTTAATGATAAATAAACATACAATCTAATGTATATTTTAAAATTAGAAGAAGTGGTGTGTCATTTTAATAAATTATAAAAAAAGTGAATTCAGTTTTTCTTTTAAAACAGAAGCTTTAATCTATATATATTTTTAAAAAATATTTATTTTAATTGTAATTTTTCACGGGGTTTGACCGTCTATCTTACTTTTTTTATTTTATCAATTTAACTGAATTTACTTTATCACTAATGACGTGATAGTTTTTATATTAAACTTATTATCTTAATAATTAATTTTTTTTATAAATATATTAGTTACATAAATACTAAGATTGTGTAATTATTAGTGTATCTTAATAATTAATTATTAGTGTATCTTCTTTGTAGCTAAATATTTTTGTTGAAAATAATATAGATTAATATATTATTAAGAAAAAGAGTAATTAGAATTTTTCTATAAAAAAATAGATTATTTAAAAAAAAACTTAACACTTTCTATAATTTTAAAATATGTATTAAATATCTCTCTCTATATATATATATATATATATATTATATATATATATATATATATATATATATATATATATATATATATATATATATATATATATATATATATATATATATATATATATATATATATATATATATATATATAATTATATAGAGAGAGGGAGATATTCATTTTAAAGAATTTCATATGAGGTGAATGTAATTTTCATTTTATTTTATAAATATGATACTTTAATTAAAAATTTATGGTAATTGATTTCAATAGTATAACCATTTTTAATTGTATGTTACTTTATCATTTTTTTACCAAATTGTATTTTACTTTATAAAATTGGGACATTGATTATACTTTTTTAGTAAATACTAAATATAATAATATATTTATAAATTTCTTAAATTCTTTTTAATAAACTAAACTAATTTGTCATTTTAAAATTGTAAATATTTCTTTTAACTTTTTTCTATGTATATATTTGACTACGATTTTGATCTCCATTTGATCTGATTTACGAATTGATCTTGATCTGAACAGGGTCAGCGCTTGTTCCACCGTTGAGGAGGTCCAATTCATCATCTTTGCATAAGATCCAAAGACAAGCAGTTCAAGTTGGGGATCGTTGGTCAACTCTTCATGTGTCTGTTGGGGAACCTGACCCACGTGTCCACATCATCATCATCATCATCCTGCCCTCCGAGAATAACAGGTCCAGCTCCTGCTTTCTCAAGGCAGTTGACCGGGGAGAGGCCACGTGTTGGACTCCATACACACGTAAGCCTTGACAGTCTTCATTGTTGGCCTCACCGTGGTCCAATATTGGAGACCTTGACCCACCGCTGGGGCTATAAATACCCTCTCACTTGAAAAGGTCAAATATTGAATCATTCTATCTCACTCACTCATACTTGTTTGCATTATTCTGAACTTTACTTTGACATCAGATTGTCTTGCAGGTACCCCACCTGTAACACCCCAAATTCTACCCGGTAGTTATAGCAAAAATCAGAGTATTTAAAAGCTTCCAACACATTT